>JAGSMT010000011.1:0-2627636 GCA_029286875.1 Lamproptera curius | reverse complement strand
TCAATCTTTGTGATTCCTGTAGGTATATGCCTCGTTACTGAATGTGTATTTAAAAGAAAATATAAAGTTAGATGAACTATCTACTTATAAGATAGTGCACACTAGTTTAATACGATGAAACAACGCTGCGTTGTCATACTGTTGTCGGAAAATCACCGGCATTTGAGTCTTGGTGTCCAATGACATTACTGTCATGGCCAATTTGTTAATCTGTTAAAGTTAGTCATATTTTCTAGTGGGATACTAGACGTGTGAAAATAATGCTATGATGTTCTCTAGCAGGATTCCGTGTCACCGTACCGTTTTCTACCTTGCAGTGTTATTGAATTTATTCAAACTGGTTTCACTTTTTCAATAAATAGTTAATTTTACAGTTACAAAATTCTTATGGTTAAAATTAAATGATGCTTTTACTTTGATTATCCTTCTATATCAGACAAAGTTTTATTAGGCTTAGATTACTTAATATTTGTGTAAAATATAATAATATTAATATTGTATATTATTATATTTAATTAAGTTTATTATTAATATTTTATTAGGCGAGCTTAACGACAGGCGTCGAATGGGCATCTAAAAATTCGTCGTACCCACCAACCCGCATTGGACTAGCGTGGATTCGGCCCAAAGAGCCCCTAATGGTGTGAGTAGGGGAGCCCTTTGTCCAGCAGTCGACTAACACAGGATGATGATGAGCTTAATGTGCTTTTTTTTGACTCGGATCTTACGCTTCCAGCCTCTTGTCTTTGGTAAGCTTTATACAGAGTCCGGCGGGAAGTTCCCGTCCCCACGAATTAGTAACTTAATGTGCTCAGGATATGTTTTTTATACCTTGGCGAAAAAATTACCCAGCTGACTTTATATCACGATTTTACATCTACGATCCCGGGCAATCTGCTAGTGATAATGGATGCTGGAAAGAATCCGAAACGTCGGGAATAAATATATATAACTAACGCGAAAAATTTGATATGTATATTAATCGCATAAATAAAAGTAATAATTACTGGCATTTTGATAAAAATTCGTAATGTATATATTAAAATCATAGAAGTGACAGTATATATAGTGCTGGCGCCCTGAGGAGACATAATAAATATGGCTTAGCTATGTACTTCTTGTATCATACTAATAAGGGGAAATCTAATTATAATCAGCGTCACCGAAATGGTGATGCTAAGCGTTCTTGTTCCGTTCGTGAAATGTACGAACGTGAAAGCATTTTTATTAGAGCGTGAAGAATATTAGACGCGCACATTACGAGTAATGCGCCTAAAGTGCCACTCGTGAAACAATTTCTATTTTAGACCGCAGGCTATATGGAGGTGCGTATACGAAACAGAGCCTAGGATATTTCGTCAAGTATTAGAAAATCGCTCGGCCGAATAACTTACTAGTCAGCTGTTTTTTTTTCCTAATAAATAGCGTTTTATACGAATTTGCTAGGTTTGGTTTGTTTAGTGTACTCGCACCTTTGTTCTTCGAAAGTGGTTAGGGTTGAGCTTCAAATGTAGTCGCTTAAGACTCGATCTTTGTAACGTTTTGTATGGTGATTCGTTTACTTGTCCTCATAAATTATTAACTTACGTACATAGAAATGAGTTGACATTTCTTTACTTATTCATTACGCAGATTAATTTGTTTTAATCCTCCTATCGTTTATGACTCTTATTTTTATTTCTTATGCTTCTTTACGAGCTCATCGTTGCATGATTCTTTTACCAGCGCAGAGGCTTTTCATAATTTCTATTACATCTGCGGTAGATGCAAGGGTAAACGATTTTTTAGTATTAAATTAATTATACGGGCTAAATAATTCGTATACTATAAATTGGTAGCGATTCTGTTAATTGCAGCCAACTGTCGTCTACGAGAGATATTGTTGTATGTTTTTATACTTTATCCTTACAGATTAGACGTGAGGCTCCCCATGAGGTAGTTGTGCTTGTTCAAATGTTTTCTTAATAAATTACAATGACAATAATAACTTAATAAACAATAACTTTACGCGTTACTATTTTTCTCTATTTCTCTTTAACCGACGGCTACAGAAAAATAGATATCTTTTCGTACATTTACAATTCTGTGCACGTCTAGGTATGCGATAGGAGTCTCGTACACTGTAAGGGCAATTAAATTCATGCGCGTGTTGCGAATCGATGTTTCCCAGTAGACTCGTCTGGTCGTAAATAGTTTTTAGGGCTCAACCGTACGTCGTGTGAACATGTCCTCGCTTGGGGCAGGTCGCGGTCACACTCCTGTGGCTAGCGATTACTTGACAGAGTGGACGAATATCCGTTCGTGTCTATGTTTAGACCTTAGTGTTTGTTACGTTAACTCTCAAAAAAGGACACTTATAAATGTAAAGGATTTTGTTGTACGTATTTGATAAGATTTCTGTTTGTGTTTTTTTTTTATGGCATACGCAGGCAGACGAGCAGTCGGGCCACCTGATGGGAAGTGGTCACCGACGCCATAGACATTAGCAATACCAGTGGTATCGCCAACGCGCTGCCTACCGTGAGACATAGGGTGTTAAGTCTCGTTTACCCAGTAAATACGCTGGCTACGGTGCCCTTCAAACCGGAACACAGCAGTGTTTTCACACTACTGCTTCGCGGCAGAAATAGGCACCGCAGTGGTACCCACCCAGACGGTCTCCTGTAAACAGGGGACCTACCACCGGTAACCGGTAACCGGTAACCTGTGTTACTTGTATTCGATGGGTAAAAGTGTTATGTGTGAATTATGGCTCTGGTGTGCATTTAAAGACTTGTTATATAGTCTGTTATAATTTGATGTATATTTGTTAAATTGTACTAGATTTGTGTGCAAAAATCTGTACACAACCACTGATGACATTAAGGTGACTGGTGTTGTTCATCTGTCAAACTTTTATACCCGACCACCGTCAGCCCGTGACCATGGATCCTGTAAAGTGTCTTAAACGTCGGGAAAATTAAACGAAAATTATTGTATTTGATATCAGAATAAGTAGAATTATATGCCATATAATATCAAGTACCTAAACTTCAATATACAGGCGTCATTTTGCAACTGCAAGTTTTGTACGTACGTAATTTGAATTCGCAATTATTGCGACGCCTATCGCGTTGCCCAATAGCGTATATCGCTGATTCAGGAATACTGTTCGTTCAATGCGGTCTCGGTTCCGCTGATATTCTTTTGTTGTCGGTTCGCACGTGTTTCGTAATAGATGAGGCTGGATAGTGCGATTGTGGGCTACGCTTAGATATTGTAGCTGAAGACTAGGATACCTATGCAATGATGTACCTGCGATGTTAGTTGGATTGTATGTATTTGTAATATAACATGTGAACAGCAAATGTTAATTTTAACCGTGTTTCTATTCATAATAATCGTCGTATAGACTACAAGCCCATGGATAAAAAATAACCGTGGCCCAACGTGTATAACTCAGAGCGCTATGCCGTCATTTTTGAGCGGTACATTTAGTCAGTGCGTGAGTAAATGGAATTTCTTTGGTATAACTGAGTATTTTTGACTACTTATTAATGTTCGGCTTTTTTATAGTTTATAGTCAATTCAAAATAATATCGAAAAGTGCAAATAGTTAATGTGATAGACGCTCAGTGTAAGACATATCGTGATTATTCAATAACGCCAATTTGTTTTTCGTCCAAGTCTAGTTTGGTTATAACATATGTTAGAAACGTTTTGTCGATTGACAAGACGTAGACAGCGATTGGACAAGACACTGATAGAACGTTGGAAGTTTGACTTCTTACGATGCAAATATTTATTAAGTAAAGCGTAAAGTTTGACCATCTGCCTCTGTAGCCTAGTGGTAAGGGCGTGTGCTTTAGAAACCGGAGGTCGTGGGTTCGAATCAAATTTTCATTGTTGTTTCCTAGTTGGTTAGTGCAATTTGGGCCAATCACCCAATTGTCGGAAAAGTAAGATGATATAAGCGTCGGATGGGCATGTGAAAAGTCGGTCCACTCACCAACCCGCATTGGACTAGCGCGGTGGGATACGGTCCAAAAACCCCCTAAATGGAGAAGTTGTGCATCAGGGGATTTCTATGTCCAGCTGGACCATGGACTAACACAGGCTGATGATGATGATGACGAATACTAACGCCATAAGTACTGTGCCGCTTTGTTGCTAAAAGTTACTGTGCTTATATTGATTTAGAGTTTAATTTATGAATGTGTGTTCATTTCAGACTAATAAATATAGAGTTATTACTCTCGTTGAATAATCAACTCCTACTCGCTTGATTGATGATCATCTCGTTACGAGATTCGTGGTGTGCAGTCGATTGCGTTCGTGAATACGTAATAATTGCGAACGCAATCGGAGCGCAATGTGGGTAACCGGTTCGAATTCGGTTCAGAGCCGGATTTCATCCCTTTCACTGATGTATAAAATTAATCAATAAAGCTTTTTTTTTTTCGATAACGTTTTGAATCAAATAAAAAGGATTATGATCATTATGTACCGAATATTTTTTTCTTATATATGAAAAGAATATTGATTATCGTTTATTTAAAAAAAGTTTAGAAATGATTTATGCTGGTTAAAAATTTAATAAATTTTGTTTCATGGATGCTTTAAAATTATATATGTAAGGGAGACGAGACGGAGAAGTAAAGTAATTGCATTTCAAATGGATGATGCGTCGTATAAGTTAGGTCTATAATTTTCTATTCTACGGCATTAATTTATGATTTTATCTCGTTATCAGTATTAAAATACTTCAAACGGACGTTTATGTTACTATTTCATAATTAAAATAGAGTGTCGTACCTATGCAAAATTTAACCTAAACATGTTTTATGGTAATGTAAAGCGCAGTTATCTTAACCGCTGCCCGTCGATCGTTAAAGGTCTAAATTGTTTACGTTCAATCGACCGTCCAGACAAAAAACGACCCTCCATCTCTTCCATACACAAACAAACATACATTATGTATGAAAAAAATCATCATTCACACCGAGCAGCTGGCATCAGACCCCATTATTGTATGAATGGCTTTCACATTCAATCGCTCTACATCCGCGGCATGCATTATGCTTTAGATAACAAAATTCTCGTGTTGATGGATTCGCTCGACTTTGTTTACTAAAGAAAAAGGAGGATACTATAAGTTTGTTTGTAAAATGTTTAATGGAAAAGTAAATGATATAAAAAGTAGATTAAGTTTAATAATAAATATATGATGACGAGTTTAGATTTGTCTGTTTATTTTGAGCAAATGAAAGTTGAATCTAACGAGGTTGATGTCGCCTGTTAAAGGATGTAATCTTGCCTATAAGAGGAACTTCTTACTACTCGAAAATTTGTTCTTCCTCTACTTGGGCGTGTCTAAGTAACCTTGAGGCCGACCTTTATTTTTAGTCATAATTGAAACTCAGGTTTAATTTAGGATGAGATACAAATATACATGAAGACACTGACTCTAAATAACTGAAAAAAATAAAATAGTCCATAATTATAATGTGCAACTTCAATTTAAAGGCGTGGTCAAATCAAAAAACCCTAATAACATTTAGTAAAAAATCAAACAAATATTTCGTACGACGCAAACACAACATAGAATTACCTACAACAAGGACCTTGTACGGCATAAGAAACAAAGTTTGAAGGAGCCCAGCTATAAAATAATTTACCTGATCATAGAAAGACTAGCCCCTCCCTATTAACTTTTATAACATGATCAAAACAATACTTAATGAAGGACGTATAATTCCTCCGATGGCCAACACACGTCTATTGACTTTTTGTAGTTAACAATTTTCTCATAGATTAAGTGAATAATGTTCATTATGCGAAATAAATTCTTTAAACCTAAATAAAAAACAACGGTAGTGCAAAGCTGCCCGCAGGATTCGAACCTAAGACCTCCGTTAAGCAATGACCGAAACTTCGAAGGAAGTTGTCGAATTGTATAAACGGTAACCGGATTATGTGAATCACGGTAATATGTCTGGAACACAGTGAAACGCATCTATTTCAATGAGCGGCGTGTTTACATCTGTCAGGTCGGAAACAAGACGTATCGGTGTTTGTCACGCTCGAATGGTACGACTGCGATCGAATGACGGAAAACCGTTATTGGATACGAATTGCTGTTTGATGTAGGTGTTGCAGTAACATTATAGATACTTATAGGTATAAGGCTTGCTTTTAAACGCCGAATTCTTTTTTTTTATATTCCAAACACGATCTGACTGGTGTTGCTAATAAGGTTTTGTTAAATATAATATAAGTTTTCTATCGCTTTTAATGTTTGTGATACTGGCGATCAGGGAAACTGACGACCATAATGTACACTTGAAATTCCTCGTTAAACCGTTTGTCGATTATTTATTATATAATTTTTTAGCAAGTATACGTTTGATTGTTTATTCAGATGACGGCATTTGCGAATTTATCTCTAGTACTATATTAGAACGTCGCACTAAAACTTAACAAGTATAGCTTTTGTAAGGCCAATTTTCCACTCGACAATGACAATTAAATAAATATACAGTTATACAAGTTCAAAGTCGCTTGGTTTTTACGCTACTTTCAAAGAAAGTACATGATTTATGTTCATTTATTTCCAATAGCATTATAAATTTCCGCTCTATTTTTAGCGATTAAAAAGAATTTTATAAGAAAACGTTTCCAAAACCAAAAACGTACTGCGTTCGAACCGCGTGATTCAACCGCTCCGTACAAGGTCACGGATCGTTTGTAAGCATTGTGCCGTCATCCTAATTAGCCTACACCCATCTCCTTTTGGTAATAAGGTCTTGATTCGAACCTGCGGTTTATTTTCAGCCGCATAAAGCTGAATAATATCGGTTTCGAGCAACGACGCCGTGTCATTCGAGCGTCGAGTGTCAAAGGATCGGGTAACGATAGTAGAGAGTCTGTCTTCGAGTCCGTTTCGAAGAATCTTTCGATTGTTGAGTTTGATTCGAGTTTGTGATTGTGTTTGGAGTGAGATTCGTCATATTCGACGTTTAGTTTGGTGTGCAGTAATGTGTTGAAGTGTTGGTTATTTCGTGAAGTGTGACTGTTTCGAGTTTTTTCGAAGTTGGCGCTGATGATGTTTTCGAGATTAACGTTTATCGATGGCAAAATAGCGTCGCGTTATTAACCATTCTATCGAAATTATTAGAGGTTCGATCACAAAACCTCGAAACGTTCACAGAACCGGTTGTTTTTGCCGCGTGCAGGAGAGACTCGCTCTTTTTTCGTTAACGGTCCTCGTTTGAATTTGTTTGAGTCGATTGAATGCCTACTTCTTTGGCAACGGGAGCATATTTCTTTGTGACGAAAAGTTTGGGTTTTTGTTTGTTTGTTAACTGGAATGAAGATGTCCGTCACGCTCGATAGACTTTCGGCTAATGTTTGTCTAAAACTGCCTGGTCAAGTGTTTTATTGTCAATTTTCGGTTATAGTACAGTTTTGGTACTTGTTTAAAATAACTTCTTCAGTCATTCAGTTTACAATATTCCCGACGTTTCAGAGTAACAAAAAGAATAAAAAAATAATAAACGGAAAAATAAATAAAACACAGAGTGGCCGGGTAAAAAACTTTAAGAGACGAACCACACTTCAGTCTGCCCGTGACCATGGATCCTGTAAAGTGTCCGAAACGTCGGGAGAAATTGTAAACAAAATTAAACGCGGTAAAATCCGTAAAATCTTTTAATAAATCATGATTAGTATTCACGTAAACACAAGAAAGTATTATTCTATGTATTTGTCAATGTTGTACCTTCGTATGGAATTCAGATATTATTTTAACTAAACATACAAAAATTGCAATCGATTTTTCGCTTTAATGTTCGTAATTAGCGTGCACTTCTGCTGTAACTAGTTATTTATCACGTACAATGTATTATATGTATGATAATTATGTTGTATAATCAACAGTGACCTTCGACTTGCTAACGTAAGTTATATAAGAAAGATTACCTTCATAAATATTGATTTACGTGCAATGAGACCTTGCTGCATGAGAAAAATTGTTGTTTTTTGTAAGATGATCCTCATGGTTACATCTAAGATATTTGTAAGAGAAATGGTGATTTTTTCGATGTAATTCGTTTTCACTTAGTTTTTAGAGCTAAAATTTAATACTAGTTTTAGGAGATATCCCTTCTTTAGTGTGTGCTCATGTTTCAACTACAAAAAAATTGTAACAGCTCACTCTAACAGGAAAACTTGATGATTCAAATTAGCCTGTTGGTTTACATTTCAACGGATATTAATAAATACTTAAACTAATGTTCTCTTCGAAATAACATTGAGACAAAAGTTTTTTATAAAGTGCAGCGTAAATTGTAACTGTAAAAAATAGATCAATTTTCCTGGCAGCGATATGACATTAGTGAAGGGTTAATTATTTGAGCTACAGGATACTTACTTCCTAGTTCAAGTGTCAACCCTCCACAAAGTTGTGATTTTCTCTTTTTATTTCTTAAAAGCCTTAAGATGGTGACAAATAAGTTTATTATTATTGGGCAGTTTTTCCTCTCGTTATTCGATAGCTAAATTAGCAAGCATACTCCCAATCCAATCAGTTTCGATTTGAAATTTCGTAGCGTGACGCTATCCTATGATGCGATCCTAGAATAGAGACGCGCCCCTGTTTACCACTTGTTATCGGCCGTTGGTTGGATAGGTGATTCATTGTGCCTAGATGTTGCTAAGCGACCTCGGCCTATGTTGAAGCTATGTTTTATGTTGGTTTTATGGTGGACCAAATTCAAATATCTTTATTCAACATAGCGGTGATACACTCACTTATTGGTGATAAAAGCTGCCACATTGTAAATAGAATGTCGGGAATTGATGGTCTATGTTGAAGCAATGTTTGGAGGTGCTTTTATGTTTTTGGTGGGTTCACCAGATGTCGGCAATGTTGGTGGTATAGATAGATTCTTTATTTAACTGCGATTGGTTAATGTCGTTGCTAAGCAACTGTTTGTTTTAGGGTGTTGTTTGAACCATATCATGTTGGGTTAATTAAATTTGGAAATTTAGGTGTCATTAGTCGATACGTAATTTCATTGCGCTCACGGAATCGTTACTTAACTTACTCGGATTAAATTATAATGCTATTTATACTTCAAAATAAGTTTAATTTTTTATTTCCACCAGAAATTCAATAATGTAGCAACTAATTTTGGGACATTTTATATGGTAACTATTTCTGATTTAGAAACATTATTATCTGGTGTTTTTTCTATCCCAACAAATGTTTCGCAGGTTATTTGTTCTTCTCCAAATCTACCGTGCGTGTAACCGGTTCTGTAAACGTAGCTCAGTTTTTCTAATTTCATTTCACAAATAAGCCATAGACTAGATCTAAGTTTGCAGTGGACTATTGAACTATTCGGTGTACAGTTTGAACACTTGGATATATCATTGCTATTCCTGCGATGAGAGAGAAACGGCGCGGCGGCCGGTGCAAGGGGAAAGTGCATCACGCGCTGCGTTACTTCGGGTAACGGTTTCCCTATTGCCTATTTTGTAAGTGGCGGTGCGTGTAGAATAGACCAGTCTGGTGGGTGCGACGATGGCAGTGGACTCTTGTGTACTGCAGCTGAATAAAACGTGGAATTGATGAATCTTTTTAGTTTTTATAGTCAATAATCACGTCGCGTTCAACTAATAGGACGGACATATCGACGAATGAAAATGGAAACTTTGCAACTGACAAATATGAAATCGTCCACCAGAGCCGAAAAACAATTCAAATTAATTTTTGATCATTCGTTGTATTATTTTATTTGTAATGATATAAAATGTAATAACACTAATGACGAGTCATCATCAGCATATAAATTTATCAGTTACGTAGCGTCTGCTTTCTTCCGTCGATATGTTTTGGCGTGTAACAATTTATCTTCATTTATTTGGGTCGACTCAAATAATGTCTGTTTGACGTGACGTTGTTATCCTTATATGTATCAATATTTACGTATAAATTCAAATATAAATAAGTGTATATATTTATATATACTCTTTAAATCAGTCCAGCCGACTACCATTACAAACATTATAACATAACCAATGACAACAGGAAATAAAACAAACAACGAAAGTGTTTTCAATCCTGGACCAATAAGGGTTTATCTGTTTTATATGTTCTTAGACATATTATATTTGTTACTCTTCTAGATCTTCAATGTTATATGTTGAAAACACTTTGCTTGTAAAGTAACAAGACAGGTGCATTATGTCATACGAATACGCGACTCGTGATGCCGTCACTTTGTGATAACCCGAGTCATATTTACGATGATTGCGTCATCGCCTGCATTATTGTATTGAAGCTCGTGTTGTACACACGGATGATTTTGTATTGACTTGTTAGGTATGCACGGCGATTGAAAGTGTACAGGGGATTTACATCAGCTTCAATTGACAAAAAGAGAATGCCTTTGACATGTAGTGTACCAATTATTTGTGTATATAAAGAGTTAATGAATACATAAATTTAATTAGTATTTTACAGTGTACACACTTGATGTAAAGTCGTAACGAATTCTCCGAGAAGGGGAAGAACTCTATTCATTTTTGCGGAGATTAATTGCCTCTGCTAGACAACGCTCGCCCTCGTTATTCCGCCCGTGTACCGAGATGGCAGCATAATATGACATTATTTAGCTTGGTATTGGATTACTCTGTTTAATTAGTCATCATCAGCCTGTGATAGTCCACTGCTGGACATAGGCCTCCCCTAATACACCTCCATCCATTAGGGGATTTTGGACCGTATCCCACCACGCTGATCCAAGGCGGGTTGGTGGGTGGACCGACTTTTTACATGCCCATCCGACGCGCATGGATCATCTTAATTTTCAGACAATTGGGTGATCGGCCCAAATTGCCCTAACCAACTAGGAAACAACAATGAAAATTTGTTGAGTCCCCGCAGGATTCGAACCCACGACCTTCAGTTTCTAAGGCACACGCCTATACCACTAGGCTACGGAGGCAGTTTAATTAGTAATAAATTAATATATTGAATTTAAAGCCAATCTATAACACAAGCATGATATATGTAAATGAGGGATGGGAGACTTATATAGCAATGGCGTTTTTTTTTTACTTAATCACTAGAAGAGCATAAAATTCACACCAGCTAGGTTGAGAATTTAAATAACCAAGGGTAAAACGGTGTACATAACTCTTAAATTTAGAATAACAATAATGATTTTTTTTCAAAATAACATACTATTATATAAAAAGGTTTTTGATAAAATCCATCAATAAATGTCTATTTTAATAATATTCAACATTTATCAGTGACATTTTCTTTTAGATTCTTTACCAATATAGATGTTTTTCTGTTTTAACCCCAATTGTAAGGATGTTTATAATCATATTATACGTTTTAATAACTTTATTGCTCATTGTACTTTAAAAATTAGCTATCGAAAAATTAACTTTACTTTATTAAATATACATTACTCAAAAGTGCAAGCTCTTAGCCATTTGAATAATAAAACAGTAGGTAGGTGGGTACCGGTCCTTACCTTCAAGAAGAAAGTCGTATCTTACGACACTCGGGGGAAATTAGCGTGAAATTCTTACGTAGACGTCGAAATTCATCCGCGTTAACCCGAGCCAATCTCATTAACTTGGCTGTTTTGAATATGTTGCATTATAGGAAATTGTACTTACTTTTAACTTAAAATGATGACAAGAATTGTACATCTCTTATAGTAAAAAAACCATTAAAATGGCTCACGTGACCTCGACAACAGCCACGGTGTCTCGTAAGGACGAGTCGATGCATAACACCACTCAACACAATGACACTATCACAGAAGCACAACACTTATCACGCACGAGGAGAGTTCCGTTCCGGGTAACGGATTACAAGGACCTCTTCCTTTCTATATTTCAGACCCGTCTTTTATACACGACAGCAGAGAGACAAAACGTCAATATCGAAACTACTTTTATCAAATACCCGCATGAGAAATACTATTCTGACTGTAGTTAATTCCGTTAATGTGTAAAGTGAGAAAATTTACTTTTTCGCTAAGTGGCCGGTGTGGGCTGGATGAGAAGAGCCGAAGAAGAAGAAGCGGTGACGTGCATCGGGAAAGTCCAGCAGTGGCATTACACAGGCTGATGATGAGGATGATGATGATGATAGCAGCCATGATGCAACTTAAAGCTGTTACAACTTGTGAAACATTTATCTCGCATCAATTGCTTTTATTCGGCAATTACGAGATCTATACAATGAACTATGTTGGTCAATTCTTAAATTTTGCAACGCTCTAACTTACTATTTGCAATTTAATGTTTTTAATTTGTAAATTTTTGCATATCCAAGTGGGTGAAGTGTGCATAACATCGCTGACTATTGTAATGGTCATTTTATAACAACACTGTGCAAATAAAATAAATAAAAATTACCAACACCGACCATACATTGGCAAATTAGTTATTATGCTTATTTCTACCGCAAAGCAGTAGTGTGTAAAACACTACTGTATTCCGGTTTAAAGGGCACCGTAGGCAGCGTATTTACTGGGGTGCATTACCCCTAGTATTGCCGATGTCCATGGGCGCCGGTGACCACTTCATGGGTGGCATTCGTTGCCAATAAATCAAATACCTATCCAAAACAAGTCTTGTTTAAAACTCAAATCTAATTCAAATGTGTAGCGACTGTGACTGAGCTTATTGCACGTCTTGGTAATTTTGACATTTTCAGACCTTACACGTTAGCAAATCAAATGTATTGAATAATATTTTTCATCATCATCAGCCTGTGATAGTCCACTGCTGGACACAGGCCTCACCTAATACACCCCTATCCATTAGGGGGTTTTGGACCGTACCCCACCACGCTGGTCCAATGCGGGTCACCAACTTTTACATACCCATCCGACGCATGGATCATCTTACTTTACAGACAATTGGGTGATCAGCCCAAATTGCCCTAACCAACTAGGAAACTGCAATGAAAATTTTGTTGAGTCCCCGCAGGATTCGAACCCACGACCTCCGGTTTCTAAAGCACACGCCTATACCACTAGGCTACGGAGGCGGATTATTTTTTTAAACTACCTTAATTTCATAAATAATTTAAAAAATATTTTTCTTAGTCATGTACCTTTTTCTTTTCATATGTTTTTAACGCGTGGACATGGTTTTTTTTCTTTTTGTTATAATACTTTTTAGTATTCGTATTCGTATGCATATTTTTCATGTAATAGTGAATGGTGTACATATCGGTTAGTCAGCCTTTGCTTATTTCGCATTTGTGATTGTGTAGATATAAATACGTATACTGTTGGTGTGACATAAATTAATTAATAAATATATTCATATCTATGAGCAGCAGTTATTTCTCTCTACCATGCAGGTTGCCTGCCTTAGCCAGACTTCTATTAGAATAAATCACTAATAGTGGTGCATTTAAACGTTCCCTTGTACGCGGGAGATATTAATTGGCGCATACCTCAAAGTATCCCAGTGCCTATCGTACACCTATCGTTCACGATTATCCATTGGCCCATTACAGGCGGCCGTGAAAGGACCCATTAGTTACATTAGCATATAAATAGCAACATATAATTGTTGTGTCTGTCTGTAATTACAGGCAATCCGAGCGCTATTACTGTGCTGGATTCACGAGCGGCGTTTTATATGTTATTAGCGACTCGCCCCTGCTTCGCACGGGAGCTATGCTGATAGATAATATACTAACAGTATTAAGCATGGGTTATACGTAGGGATATAGGGACAGACAAAGCGACTTTGCACACTATGTAGTGATCTGTCGCACAGTGGTGGGGTTATGGTTATTTATTTATACCTTTTAGTGATAGCCCCTAAGTGATAGTAATATTTGGCTTCGAACACTAATATCATTAGTAAGGCACGGATATTAGGTAAACAAATGTTGGTCGAACACAATGGCATCAAAAGTTATTGGTGGATCGACGCCATTTTCCATTTCCACGCAATGATTGACCGAGAAGAGCGCCAAACATCAAAAGCGCCAATAGATTTTTAATATGCAAATTGCATGTACCACATGGCTAGGATATTGTTATGTATAGATAAAACTATTATTATTAATTTAATTAAAGTATTAAAATTGTGATCAATGAATATATCAATATCTTTTCAAGCAAAGTAAGACTGTTTCAATCCATAAAATTTTCTTTTCATTCGAAACCATTTCCTAAAAATAACGTCTTTATAGTTAACCAGCAGTCTGTCCACGGCTCTTCGTATTTTATTTTTAGACATTTGAAATAGATTTTTTACAAATAGCATCTGTTACTAAAGATAATGTGGCTTTTTAGTGGTCAAGAGCAAACATAAATTATTTATTAATTATCGGTTCAGTAGTTTTAAAGCTTATTGGAACCACAACAAACAAATCATTTCTCTTCCTAATATTAGTATAGACATATTACACGCAATGTGAAATTATATTATATGAAAAGCATTCTCAATATTATGAGCGTCATATTATACGACACGGCAACCGCGCAACAATGCGAATCTTCCCAGACCCCTCCAATAACCGCCAGTATGAAGCCGAAACGAATGCCTCGGATGCCACCGGGTTAATATCCGTCGGGGTTTATGTTGTCCTGGTACTCGGAGAGACGTTTCGCGTTTGTGATTACGGGAATCGGGTTGACTTGGTGTTTGTTTAATCTAAGTATATTTGATGGTATTCGAAGAGATTTTGTCACTTGTCGCGTATAGGACGTGAAGTGCAAACGTAATTTTACTTTTCACTTCTTCTTTCATTTATATGTGTTGTGACGTGAACAGTTGGTACACGAACCTACAGCATAATTTTTACCTTGCGATTTTTTTCTTAGCTATATTGGTTACGCTCCTTCGGTTTTTATGTAGCCCTGGTACTCTGACAGACGTTTCGTTTGTGATTACGGAAATCATGTTGATTACTCAGTGTTAATAAGAGATTATTCGATAAAGGATGCTTCGTCACTTGTCACGTATAGACGTGGAGTGTAAGCGTAATTATGTGAATAGTTGGTAGACGAACTAGTTGAATTAATTATGTTGATAATTAATCGGTTTTGATCATATTTCACATATTCACTTGTCCAGATACTTTTACGTATGACACCAGTTAAACATAAAATTCTCCGTTCTTACTGTGGTTCTAATTAAAAGTTGCCAGTGAGTACAGCTGGTCATCCCAGTGTAATATACCCAAAGATTTTCTTCCCAGTTATTTTTTAACGCAGACGAGCAGTCGGGGCCACCTGATGGAAAGTGGTCACTGACGCCCATAGACATTGGATACAGGTATCACCAACGCGCTGCCTACCGTGAGACATAGGGTGATAAGTCTCGTTTACCCAGTAAATACGTTGGCTACGGTGCCCTTCGAACCGGAACACAGTAGTGTTTTCACACTAATGCTTTGCGGTAGAAATAGGCACTGCGGTGGTACCCACCCAGACGGTTTCCTTTAAAAAGGGGACCTCCCACCGGTGAAATGTTGTCCTGGTAAACGGAGAGACGTTTTGCGTTTGTAATTACGGAAATCTTATTGATACGGGGTTAAACTTTGATCATTTGATAATATTTTAGCAATTTTCACTTATAAGATGACGTGGAGTGGATTCGTAATTATTATACTTTTAATTTCTACTTTGATTTTTATGTGTTGTCTACCAACGTGAATAGTTGGTAGATAAACCGGCAGCATATTTTTTTTTGATCTAATTTAACATGTACAACGGATCTAGATACAACTTTTACGTATCAAACCTGTTAAAACGTATAATTCTACCCTCTCACTTCTAGGTTAAAGGTTGATTAAAGCGTGATTTGAATTAAAAGTTGCTAGTAAGTTTAATAATCTATTTTTAAGATTTTTTCTCAGCTATTGGTTACACTATTTCGGTTTTTATGTGGCCCCAGTACTCGGAGAGTCGGCGTGTACGGAAATCATGTTGACTCAGTGTTAATCTGATATTTTCAATAGCATGCAATGAGATTTGGTCACTTGTCACGTATATGTATGTGGAGTGGAATCTTAATTACATTTTCACTTCTGTGACTTATATGTGCTTAACACACGTACAATAGCTTGTAGACAAACTAACAGCATAATCGTTTTTTTTATCATACTTATTTTACATGATTTAACTGTCCAGATACAACCTTTACTTATAAAACCATGTTAATTAAACTGTGGTTTGAATTGTTTTTTCATTAAATTCAGCATATCTTTTGGTAGAAATATTTATTATCTGTTTTGATATATAAAGCCCTGCGAGCCGTTTCTGTATTAAGTTAATTCGATAGCGTCGAAGAGATTTTGTCTCTAATTTTTTATAAAGATGAAAATGATGAAAAAAGTGCTGCTTGAAGAACGAACGTTTGAAGAACGATGCAGCTATTGTAACAACTCTGTAAAAGAGTCGCAATATTCAATTTTCTAATGCAGGTACTGTATTAATTTATAGTTTAACGCTGCATTACCTATGCATATCTCTCAAAATGGGATAATAATCAAAATGTTCAATATCAAAAATATATTTTCTAATATAAATTCTACACTTTGTAACTTCTTCTTTTCTTCTTATTCTATTAAATTTTTGCTACCTTGTTACCATCATTTTATTGAGTCGTTATTATTAACACAATACGAAACAATATCAATATATAGAGCACGTATACATATAATGTTGCATGCATTTTTCTCATTACCGTAATGAAATATCGACTCGAACCGGAACAAAAAGCGTATGCAAATAGTCTATTCTCCGACAAAAGCGACAGGCGACGTATAATACGACCCGCTTTTGATTCGCTATCCGCTATGAAGCCCTGGTACTTTGCGAGTTCTTATACACTATGTTATAAAACGATAGGCCAGCACCCGTTGTTGTATAATCTAGATTTTATGATATACAGTGTGATATTAGATTTTTATCAATATATATCAAATATTTTACATGGCTTTTGTGTGTTTTGGCTTACGCGAAACAGTTTTATATTAAAGCAATATAAATATATATATCTATTCACCTGTTTAAAATATCTTACAACGGTGTTTTAAGAAAGAAATCTGCAAATACATTGATCTGATCTGATATTAAAAACAAATAATGATACCTTAAAAAGAATCTGTGATCTGTATCTGAGTTTGTGATAAAAAATTAAACAATGTTTTTGCGTTGATATTAATATAATCTGTATAACTTTCAAATTTTACTTTTATAAATTTCTATCTTTAGATGCGAACTTTGTCCCGTGCTAAATAATTACGTTCGCCAACAAAGAGAGTGCATTCTCGCGCGTTTTAATACGACCCTCGTTGAAATAGTCTGAAACGTTCAGCCAAGTGTGATTTCTTTCGCCGAGACTGCGAGCAGTTCTCGAGATGGTTCCCTTTACTGTACGTCAGCTGAGAAGTTTGTCTATTGTTCAGCGGTGCTACATTATTTTCTAGATTTGTAACATAGTTTTTGTATTTATTAATGTTTTATGGCGTATACCATTTTTAGTAATTCATCATCATCATCAGCCTGTGTTAGTCCACTGCTAGACATAGGCTTCCCCTAATGCACGCCTACCTATTATGGGGTTTTTATGACCATATCCCACCAAGCTGATCTAATATGAGTTGTTGGGACTTTTACTTGCCTATCTGACGCATTTTAGTAATAGTATTTTAATTCGATCAATGATTACTAATCGACGTATTCGTCATAAAGGTATTTGGGTGTCACAAATATTGCGGACACTTTTATAGTGATTGTTTTATTTATAATATAAGACCGGTTGATAAAATAGCAATATAGCAATGCGTTAAGTATTTCTTAAAATTAAAATCATATCATAAAATTTAACTAAATGATAATTGTTATATAAAATTTTGAAATTGACGTAGTTATTAGAATTTTACAAATAAATGTTGCAATGCTATCGCGTTTATTATGAAACTGCTTTTACGACTTTCTCCTTTTTTCGATTATCTCCTCATTTGCATTCGCTTAATTGGCTCACGAGTAAGTATGCGACGAACGGTGGCATATCAGGATCGCAATAAATTTAAATTTGTAATTCCACACGTACTTTATAATTGCTTCTTTCTTACATTTCGCTAATTACGAAAAATTTCAAGTGTGGCAAAAGTAGAGAGACCGTGAATAAGATAATGACGAATGAATATCTAATTATGATAGAGAGAAATTATTTATGTTTATTGTAACTTTCATGCGGCGGTATATTTTATTTTGTTATGTTTCCTTCAAGCGTTCGCAAGGCGTTGAAGTTAATCGTTTAATTAGAAATCTACGTTGTGCTATTTTTTTAAAACGTACAAAACACGTTAATATATGCGACAAACGTCAAACTCTAAAGGTGAAATCTTCTTGGTTTTTTACTGTTCATTGTATATATTTCATTCCTCTCGTTTCGGATTGTTTCCAGTGTTCATGGTCACTGGTATTTTTTTTTTAATATTTTATTTCCACAACGCTGGAAAGGGTCCGAAACGTCGGAAATAAAAAAAAAATCAATAATTACTTTATAATCTTAATAGACCCAAAAAGGCGGTTCAATGACTCTGAGTATAGCTAATCTGTTATTTATGATGTTCATTTAAATAATATATACATAATCTGTACTCCTTTTCCGCAGAGGGGCGGTGTGTGTGTGCCGCACCGCCATGTCGCACCACAGCGACGAGCAGGCCCTGCTCACGGTCGCCTCCGACTCTTTCTGGGAGCCTGGTAACTACAAACGCACCACCAGGAGGATCGACGACGGCCACAGGCTCTGCGGGGAGCTGCAGGCCCTGGTGCAGGAGAGGGCGGACATTGAGAAGACGTACGCGAAGAGTCTGCGCGGCTGGGGCAAGAAGTGGAACGACCTGATTGAGAAAGGTGAGGTTCTGTTCTATGTTGTTCCTCGGTGTGGGTGAGGGTGCGGTGAGTCTCTTAAACGTTTATGTACTCCTGGTATTCGTCTTTTGCATTTGTTTAAGATGGGACTGCCTACATCTTCTTAGTTACTTTTATTTATGTTATGGTGGGATGAGTCTTCTAGTACTTATCTTGGACTCTTTTCTTCGAACGGTACGGAGCAATATATATTCGGGTAAAATATTTATAAAGTTAGGCTAAAAGTGGCAAATGGCGATAGAAATTATACCTTATCATTGTAGTTATTCAAAGTTTTAATGTATTTAATAAATCTTTATGAGCCTTTATGAATAACACAACTTAAATTATTATTAAAATATATTATAGATATTTAGATTATTTTTTTAAAGCAAATTCCATGTCATTTCTGGCTCGAACGTAAAAGCGAGCAACCTATATACTGAGATAACCTCTCGGGTACCCGACTTAATACAACGTTATGAAACATCTATCATAGACCTTAAAATACTGTCTAAGGTTTTTAAACGATAAATTATGCTCCCATCAAAACAGATCAATGTATCAATACATACGTCCGTTTATAATATTTATAATAGTTAAACCTGATCCACGAACACCGTCAAAGGATCAATCGGATTACATTACGAACGCCACCCATGTAGCATCTCCAATAACGGAGTGACTCGTCTGTATATAATTTGCTTAGAGTCGATTTTGAACGGCGGCCCTCGTGTTATGATGAGTGCTTTGGTTTGTATACACAGTCTGTTGATGTTATATCTGTGTCACTGTACTTAAGAAATGTCTAGTTAGTTAAAGTAATGTTGTATATTACTTAGCTTTAAGGAGAGATAGTATGAGATCGAGTTTGATGTGCATTTATGTTTAATTGTAGAGACAGACCATTTCCAGACCAGTAACGATACCTTTGCAATAATGTAAGTTCTGTGCTACACCTTTTTTATTGATGTATCAAGAAGGTATAATTCGGTATCTATATATCTGTATATATATATATAATAAATAAAATTTTCAATGTTCACCGTTGACAACATATTCTATCTTCTGTATCTTCTGTAGTTTGTGTTTCAGACAGTAACGAAGTACAGTTAACTGTATCTTAAACGAATAACTCTTGGAATTGATGTCAACATTATAACTGATGGCAAAAACACGGATCGTTATATATAACATTGGTTCCAATTACTAAATATCCAATGGATTAAAGACAGTCGACTACAAAAAAAAGTTATTTGAGTATTCACTTCGTTTCCATAGATTTCAATAACACACTAACAGATGTATTAAGGGTTTTTTAAAAATCCCGAGAATGTTGCAACGATAAAAAGGCACGCTGACGTCTTCCTACGCAACACAGCTGATACGAAGAGAAAGCCAATGTTTCCCGCTTCACCGATCTGTTCCTGCGATAACCCT
Source organism: Lamproptera curius (assembly GCA_029286875.1). Taxonomy (NCBI): domain Eukaryota; kingdom Metazoa; phylum Arthropoda; class Insecta; order Lepidoptera; family Papilionidae; genus Lamproptera; species Lamproptera curius. Next base: position 2,607,288 of record JAGSMT010000011.1, on the reverse strand, counting down.
GAACGTGACAGGGGGTATCTTTCTGACAAAGTAAAAGATTGTGACTAAATTTAAAGGTAACATGGATCTTGAACTAAACTCGTAAAATCCTAATAATCCATCTTTTTGAATTGTACTATCGAGTATTAGATTTTTTTCTATGGTATTAAGGAGTCATTGCAAAATCAATGAGCTTTTAGTACATCACAAACCACGAAACCTGCAATCAATTGTCTTTTAACCATAGCCAAACAAGATCGGTAATATTTGAGGTTCATGAGACTGTTTCTATTGGTTCACATCACACACACATCACATCATCAGCCTTTGTTAGTCCACTGGACATAGGCTTCCCCTAATACACTCCTATCCATTAGGGGGTTTGGACCGTATCCCACCACGCTGGTCCAATGCGGGTTGGTGGTTGGACCGACTTTTTTTACATGCCCATCCGACGCATGGATCATCTTACATTAAGACAATTGGGTGATCGGCCCAAATTGCCCTAACCAACTAGGTAACAACAATTAAAATTTGTTGCGTCCCCGCAGGATTCGAACCCACGACCTCCGGTTTCTAAAGCACACGCCCATCTATTGGTTAAGCTCGGTAAATTCTATTCGCCGTAAATATAAATGGTAAAGTGACTATATCATGCGGTTAATGAAACTAAACATAAAGCTAAATGCAAACAAAATTGTAGTCCTTATAATGTAATGTTTAAGTATGAGCGGCGTGTCAAACGAAACGCGTTTAGTTATGTACACGCAAAGTTGTTATCGTTAATGTGTAGTGTATGACGATTTCTTATGATATAACATTTGATCACAATACTGTCCTTGTATGATAACGGGTGGCTGAACAAAAGGTCCAATCGTCCCCCTCTAAACCGAAACCGGATAGCCTTTGACATCTGTCGGGACCGGATGTCTATTTGGCCCCCTGTTCATTGTCACGGCAGTTGCCTACGGCGGTCGTAGAACGTAGACTTGGTGTTGTTTATAAATGTTCTCGAGACCATCTAAAATATTGATAGCAAAGCCCACGTGAGGTCGCAGAGATCATGGTAGTGGAAATTTTGGTGAATGGAATCCACTAGAAGTGGTTAAAATTTTTTAAACCACTGCAATAAGACGCAACCATATGATACACGATAGACATTTCGTGTGATCTGATGAGCGATTAGCTTCGAATTGTAGCAATTGAAAAGGTTAAGCTATCTTCGATGGATGGATCAGGTGTTTATGTCAAACAATTGGTCGTGCCGAAAAACAATAAAAAAATCATAACCTCCATTATGTTTAATTTTATCATGAGAAAAATAATGTAACGAAGAAAATACTTTTATTACACATAAAGGTTATGATCAAAATATATTATATTTTAATTGTTTCTTGGCTCTCTGATGAACAATTTAATTTTGTCCGTTAAGACGTTTTTGTTTTCTTCCGTATATATATTTGTGATTGACAGCGATTGTCTCAGCTTTAAAGTTAAGAAGCTTTTGAATGATTTATGTAGTTTAAATGGAATTGTCACAATTACGCTTAGAGCGTTGCGAAGTACCGTCAGTCTCTCTCTAACAACGGCTTTCCCTAATTCTTCCTCTGTTGCATTGTTAATAACATTAATATATGGTTAACTAAAATGTCCTTAAATCATATTAAATATCTTCGTTATCTATTGTCTGTTCTATCGTATTTCGGAGCGTGATGGGATAGGGGTGTGTATTTGGGGAGGTCTATGTCCAGCAGTGGACTATACAGAATAATGATGATATATCCTGGACCATTGATTTGTATTTCTTGCATAGTTAGGTTATTCAATGATCTTATCACTATTGAATTCTGTTATCAGTTTTACTATCACCACGACTAACTTATCGTGTGTCATACTTGTCAGAATTATCTCTTTTAAAGTGGAAAGTAGATCCAAGTGGGATCGAGTGTTAAAGTGTTTGAATTGCAATAACAGGCCATCTTTAAATATTCACAAGAACTAATATTAGCAAAAATACAAAAAGTATTGTTATTTTGGTAATGTTTAGTACTTCTAATTAATACTTACCTAATACTTAATCATTTACGTGCTCATAGAGAGTTCAATTTTCGCGTAAAGATACTTGTATAATATAAACAATAATCTTATAACTTTATTGTTGCGATAAAAATTCACTGACAACTGTTATCTAGTAAAGTTAGCCACGAAAACCAATACATTTACTACCCTGCTTAAACTTTCCACTAGGAATTAGGTATGACACAAAGTTTATATCCCACATGATTCGATCCCGTTACCTCCGATATATAAAGATAGGGTCAATAACATTAGGGTCGACCACAGCAAGGTGAGATTTAATATTTTTTGCCTTTTACGTGCGTACAAGATATGCAAATAATTTAAAACAATGATAATATCGTTACGGCGTCATACTTTTGACACGTTGTCACTGAGATGTCAATCCACTAACAGCGTAAGACTTAATTTGTTTGCTATTATTTTATTCACGCAGATTCCATATCTTTTTGGCTTGGCTTTTAAGAAATGGGCCCATCGACGGCTCGCATCACGTTTCTCCTTATAAGCGCTGATGACCTTTCGAATTCCTCGTTACCCAATACCAGTTAGATACGAGGAAGCGTCTGCCGCTCGTCAGAATGTTTGTTCAGTCGCACGTTTCGTAAGGTGTGTCGAAACTAGTCAAACGTTATTAGGCGCCGTGATTACCGAGTATTGGTTTAGTTATTATTGATGTGCTTTTAGTTTAGATAGAATACGTCTGTTTAGGTTGCATACAGGCACAAGTATTGGAGCAAGCGTAACGTATGCGTATGCAATGATAATTGTTGTAGGCAACTGTTGCAACAAATGAACTATAAGTTCAACATATCACTACATAGTATAAAACAAAGTCGCTTTCTCTGTCTATGTATGCTTAAATCTTTGAAACTATGCAACGGATTTTGATGCGGTTTTTTCTTAATAGATAGAGAGATTGGAGAGGAAGGTTTTTATGTATATAACACGTGTTTAATATTGAAGGTTTATTTTCTATCAGCAAAGCTCGGTGCGAAGCGGGGGCGGGAATCGATAGTAAATATAGGAAATAATTTATGGTGAGTGTTACATTGCACAAGGCTACGCAATACGACGATCACGGGTCCCAATAACACCATGGACTCCTATAATAAACATGACAGGAACTAGTTTATTTGATATTTTACAACAAATATTGGGATGTTTTTTTGAAATTACGCATTCATTATGATAATATTCAAATAATGTCAATCGTTAATCGAACACAATGTTCGGAGATAAGGCTTTTAGTGATGTTGTAAAATTCAAATCGTAATGGCTCCATGAAGCATCGAAGACTATTTCACGGTTCGCTCTTTATGGTTACAACGCCATGGATAACGGTGTGTATAAATATGTGAATGGTCATTTAATATCTGTTGAAGTATCGTCATTGAAATTTTATATATACTATATTTGTTCAAAGTCATGTTGAAGATAATAAGATGAGCTTCGAAACGGCATGTTGGACATGTTTCGTTTAATTAATAATCGAACAATTATAGTTTGAAACGGAAGCATTAAAAAATTATTTGGGGAATCGTTTGTATTGTAATGCAGGTGACGAGTGTTGCCAACGTTTAACGAGGTAATGACAAATGGTAAATGGTAAATGTCAAATTGGTGGTCGCGGTGTGACAACCCCTATGTGGTTTTTAAACTTTGTTACACTTGCGGTTTCTTTAATTTGAAGCTTTAATTACGCAATTCCTCGACATTTTAGTAATAAACCGTGCTTAATTATCTGTCTTGCTTAGTTGTCTTATATGACTATTTAAGACCTTTACAAGCAAAATGCTGTGTGGTTGATGAAACATATTTTATGACCTAAAATATTTTATGAATGTTAATACAACCTGTTTCTACACTTTAGTCAAAAGAAAGACAGAATTGGTGTAAAAATGAAATCCATAGCAGCGAAGTGACGTCACACGTCTTGTAATCTTATTGATGATTTATTACCAAAAAACAACTAATAACAAACAACGTACGGTAAATACTATTAAAGTAGTAAAAATCACTTTCCTTCGAGAAAACTCGGGTCTTTTTCAGAACACAATGATACCCGAACTGTTAATTAATGATCTTAATAAATAAGTGACATTTTTATTTCCATTAATATGGATCTTTATAGTTTAGTGTCGAAATATCACCGAATAATGACTTCACTACATAGTTTAAAACAAAGTAGATTTCTCTGTCCCTATATCCCTATGTACGCTTAAATCTTTCAAACTACGCAATGGATTTCGATGCTGGTTTTTTTAATAGACAAAGTGATTGAAGAGGAAGGTTTATAGTTATAACACATGCTTGATATTTTAGGTATATTTTCTATCAGCATAACACCCGTGCGAAGCAGGGGCGGGTCGCTAGTTGTATAATATAGAGTTGCATTTAGGTACTGAAGATATTTGAGGGAGCACAATTCATACGAAATTTTTCGAAAGAAATATGAAGGAAAATCATTCCTTACTATATCTATACACAACATTTTTGCTAGCGGTTAGCGTTTTTTATTATTTGTAGTGTTTAAAATTTTGATATCTTCTATGGTCACGTCTCGGTGTAATAATATCTAATCTTATCGTTCAAACATTTTGTTGTTAATCGTTTTGCGTGCGTGCTAACATTATTGATTTGATAATAAAACTATCAAAACTATTGATTTACATTTAGAATCTTTCTTTTAGGCCAATGAAATTTAACCTAACTCTGGCTTTAGTATTCTTGTTCTAAATATGATTCGTTGCTTTTCATTGTAGCCCATTACATGACCGTTATATAAACGCGTGTGTCGATAACAAACGAAAGTTTTGTCGGTGCTTTAGTGACAATGATAAATTCCGATCACGGGTTCGAACCCGAATTGCCTCACATAACAGTGGATGCGTGCACTTGCTGCATGCCATATCGATTCGAAAATCGAAAGTGTGTTGGTTAACTTTCTTGATGTTAATTTTTATGTTGATGTCATTTTGGATAATTAAAAGTCTATAAACGTTATATTGATGATGTTAATTTACATTTATAACAAGTTTATAGAAATCAAATCCACTAATTTACGGATTTTTCGCGTTACTTAAATATATTTATTCCCGACGTTTCGGATTCTTTCCAGTATCCATGATCACGGGCAGACTAAGTTTGTATATAACATATTTAGGTAACGCGAACAATCCGTAAATTAGTGGATTTGATATGTATAATAATCGCGTAAATAAAAGAAATAATTAAGTTTATAGAATATTTACCTAGCCATTTGGCTAAGTTATCATGGGGTCGGCTAGTCTATACCATCCAGAGACTGGCATCTGGCTCATACATTCCATGGACGAATTAATTGTCAGGAGATTTGTAGGCATTGACGTCGTATTGCGACTGCCAACTATGGTCTTTACAGCCGGGTCGACTTTTCACGTGCTCATCCGTTGCATGGATCGTCTTAATTTTCACACTATTAGGTGATCGGTTCATATTTTACTAAGTAATTAGAGAAGAACAATAGCAGAAGGTTATTTCCTCACAGGATTAAAACCCAAGAAATTCGGTTTATAAAGCAAGTGCCAATACTACTAGGCAACGGTGGCCGCTATGATAATAAGTTAAGTTACGGCGTAATGCACGCTATTTATGTAAATTGTAATCAATATTGTATATAGTACTAGCTTTCGCCTTTGGCTTTGTTAGCATGTCTTTAAAAAGAAACTGGTAGGTTTTGTATTGATCGTCGTTCATATTTTACAATGATAAAATATCTTGTTCGAACCTCGATAACGAATTGTATCTCCTGTGGGCTACTTTCTTTCACGTTATTTGTCATGTACTGAATACGAACTAATTACACCGGCGGCTATATTCTGATGTTATGAAATAAACTTTACGTATCAATGATTGCTTTTATCCAGGTTTTAGTGTTACCGTACCTGCTAATCACATAACCTAATACCGACTCATAATTCATCTATGCATTCCGGCCAAGTATTTGGCGCCATTCTCGCATCGATCCGTTCCGATCGCGTAAATCGGGGCCGGTTATGAAACCGGGCGATTGCGAAAGCACCGCGGCATTCCTTCCTAGCCACCGCGGGCCGGTCCGCCCCCGACCGCTGTTTCATGTCGCCCTGGTGCCTCGACGTGTTTTGTTTATCGCTTGTATGTCCCGTCCGTGCTATTAAGTAATGCGTGACAGGTGTTAAGTAATGATTCGTGCCCTAAGCAGTAAGAATGCTTTACAAGTTAGCGTCATGACACTCATAGACCCGCTCCAGACTATCAGTTTATGTCGCTCTGGTGCTTTTGCCCAGCAATTAAGTAATGCGTGACAGATGTTAATTAATGTTCCGTGTCCCTCGTATTGTTCTAACACCGGGTAATCGTTGACTTTTGTTAACTTAAGTGATTGATAATGCTTTACAGTTTACTGTTATAAGAATTGGACTTATCGCCCTGGATGATCAGTTTATGTTGTCCTGGTGTCTCGACGTGTTGTATGTCCGTCCGTGCGATTAAATAATGCGTGACAGGTGTTAAGTAATGATTCCTTCTTTAGTGGCGGTATCCAATAAGAATGCTTTGCAGGTTAGCGTCATGAGAGTTTCATGAACCCGCTCCTGACTATCAGTTTATGTCGTTCTGGTACCTCCAGGTATTATGTTTAACGCGTTGCCGTTCTTTTGCCCAGCGATTAAGCAATGCGTGGTATGTAATGCCCCGTGTTCATGTATTGATTGAACATCGCGTGTTTTGGTGATGAAAACCAATTAGAACGCTTTACTGTTTACCGCTATGAGAATTAGATTTATCGCTTTGGATTATCAGTTTATGTTGTCCTGGTATCGACGTATTTTGTTTATCGCTTGTATGTCCTTCCGTGCGATTAAAGTAATGCATGACAGGTGTAACAAAGATCGCGCAATAGTAGACTTTTGGTGGCTGGCCCCGCTCTCAACTATTAGTTTATGTGGCCTTAGTAACTGCATTTAACTATATTAAGTGTTAGCTATCAGTTTCTGTCACCCTGGTACCTCGAGGTGTGCGTCCGTCAGTGCAATTAAGACATGACAGGTGTTGTATTATTATAATATATATTTATATTGTATGTACATGTTCCTTGTGGACGAACAGGGACTGACTGATATTGAGCGGCAACTTTGTGCGGCATAAAACAATTTATTGTTTTAGGTGCCATGACAGTTTCATCGACCTACACTTGACTATCAGTTTATGTCACCCTGGTACCTCGAGGTAACACGTTTATTGCGTGCGTGTCGTGTCTGTCCGTGCGATTAAGTAACGTGTGACCAGTCTTAAGTTATGCTTTATTGAATTGTGCACATGTTAAGTAAGTTTCTAAGACTAGCGGGATACTGACGTAATGGTAATCTATAAGCCTTACCCATAATAAGCGTAGCATGAAAAGCCGTTATAATAATTCCCTTAGCCTGTAACTACGACAGTTACCTGTGTGTGTACTAGATGACTTCAGGTTGGCCTCCGTATTAATGTGGTATTTGGCAGTTAAAAAAATGTTATAAAATTAAGGAATCTTCTTAAAAAATATTTATTCTCTTTAAGAGATCTGCAACAATTGTAGTTCTTTGCATAGTTAAACCAATAAAACGTCATTCGCATCGCACTCATGTAGTTATTTTGACTTAATTACTGTAAAAGTACACCATATCCTATTTAAGAAAAGATAAAAACCCTCTTAGTTAACTAAACTTTTCAATCAATTGATGATTTTTACTTATAGATTCAATGCATTTAATAAGATTTATTGCCATCTCTCGTTCGTGACATTGTTTGGTTAAATAACTTCCTTGTAATGAAAACAGGCAACCTTAATAAATGTCATTATGTCATAAACTCGTGAATATTTCGTCATCACTGTCATTGGTTGATGAAATACTCTGGAAGTAATCACTACACCGCAACACGCGATATGGCGTTTTTCACAGTTACGTATAATTCAACTTGGGCCGAGTTTCGTGTGATTATACCTTTAAAGGTGGCCGAGGTTTCTGCTTGCCCCTGATTGAGATGTTGCAACGCTGGGGATCCGTATTCTCTTTGATGCAAAGATTGTAAGTGAATCTCTGTAAAAGATATGGTTTTAAATACAGTTTTCTAACTTCAGGACTACAGATAGCTTTTAACGGTAACGAGACGGATGTCATAGCATGATTTTAAAGCCGTAAAACTTTGATTATTAGGCTAATTAACACAGAAAGTTTTTTTTTTAATAATCTATTTTACCTTTATAAAAACTTTAATGTTGTAATATTCTTTATTATCCTAATTTTTCGTTAACGTGAAGATTATCTTTAGTTTTGTGTGTTAAGGTGAAACTTTACGTGAATTATTTATGTTTTTTTGTAATAATGATGCTTCTATACAACCAGAGATGATAATTTTTACAATTTGTTCCATAAGATTTTAACTGGAGAAACTGGGTACAGAAATTATTTCTCACACAATCTACAGAACATTAACCTAAGATTTATGCAGCAAACACATTTTTTCTTCCCAACGCTTCCACTTATTATTTTACGTCGCCTTCACTGAACAGGTTCATATCTTTCTCAAGTGTCAAGGCAATTGTCAAAATTGCTGCCCAAGTTGACCCCGTATTTTTTTAACCTCCTTTGGCGTTTATTGTCACGCAAATACTTATTAAATGTGTTGTGCAATGACATGTTGTAAACTTGCATTTCACTTGCTCACGCACAGCTTGTTTTATAAACAGAATGTTTATACACTACCGATTTGCGGCAGAAACAAAAACGAAAACCCTTGTAAAAAAGGACAACACTAAGTTACCCTCCATACATCTATATTCTATCATCATCACATCATCTGCCTGTGATAGTCCACTGCTGGACATAGGCCTCCCCTAATACACTCCTATCCATAAGGGTTTTGGACCGTATCCCACTACGCTGGTCCAATGCAGGTTGGTGGGTGGCCCGACTTTTACATGTCCATCCGACGCATGGATCATCTTACTTGTCAGACAATTAGGTGATCAGCCCAAATTGTCCTAACCAACTAGGAAACAACAATGAAAATTTGTTGAGTCCCCGCAGGATTCGAACCCATGACCTCCGGTCCCTTACCACTAGGCTACGGAGGCAGTTAAGGCAATATTCTATACAGTTTAATAAGATAGGAGTATCTGTTTATAACGTCGAAATAACGTTTATAAATGATTACATTGTGATGAACAAAACAGCATATTAAATTTTTCTTTTGTCTTTGTTCTGGTAAGACCCTGCAATGGCTGGTCCGATTTTGACCGATTCTTTTACTGAACGATAGCTTATGTCACTGGGAGTAATGCTTTTTTAAATATTTTGTATAGATTAACACGCAGACGAAGTCTCGGGCAACGGTTCTAACTTAATGCGATCATGTATTTGCCTATAAAAAGCCAAATAAGATATAGAATTCATGTAAATTATGTATTCCATAGCAATGAAGGTGCGTCGTTCTTGTCTATTACAAGTATTTTTATTATTGACATCTATATTATCGATAAATTGTCATTGAGATGTTACTCGATGGGTTCTGTATATACTTATAATATTAAGCGCTAGTATAAATAACAATGAAGACAAATATGTAAGTAACGTAATCATAGTGCATGCTTAATTTATGCCAACATTTGATGTTCGTTTACTAAAATTTGATTACAATTCCCGTTATTTTAACAGAAAGGAATGCTAGCAAAAAGATCGTCTCGCGTTTAGTTTTAAGGTCGCGCTACGGTTTCAATTTAAATATTCCAACGTACCTCGTTAAAACTCGGCCGAAACGAGTAATAATCGCTTCGCCGCTTAACTCGTCTAACAACGAAGAGACGGCATTTTAACGGCCTAAGCTATTTTAAACCTTATTTTGTTGTAATAGGGTCGAAATAGGATTAACATTTACTTGAATATAGCAGACATGTAATAATCAAGTTAACGCTCGCGCTCTTAAGATCGTTTGATACTAAAGACGCTCTGTCATCGAATGTCTTTCATACAATGCCGTAAACTAACGCGTTGGCCGTTACGCGTCGCAATTTGTTTGGGTCTCCTGCTCGCCGCTGATGCCCTGGTACAGATTACGTTATAACGGATATTCGTTATAGATTTATTGAACTATGCTTTTAGTGTTATTGTAGTTTTCTTTTAAATGTGATTAGAGTATAGTGTTAGGTAAGAAATAACTTAGCAGTGGTTTTTATTGAATATAGCTCTATTTGTTTATTTGCTGGTGTTTTATAAGTCATGATGTATGCAAAAATTAGTACGATACATTGATGAGATAAAATCTTGTTCAAGCGATCAATTTAGTTGCCTGATATTGAATTGATATTGAAATAGAAAGTGCATTTTTTAATTTAAAGGAAAAAAAAACATTTTTGTTGTACGTACATCGTGAAAAAATTAATAAAACGACTTCGCTTCGTTGCTATGGGTTACAACTAATTAATTATTTCCATATGTAACTTGTATTAGGTATAGAGTTGTGAGCTAGCAACATGTTCAGTATCGTCGAAAAAAAATACGTAGAGAAGTTGTTATTTGGATCAGCATATAGTGTTTTCAAGGTGTCAAGATTTCTTCTTGTACGAGGTGAATGATTTATTATGGCTCGGAATTATGGCTTACTGTCAGGTCTCTTTTATAAGAAAATTTATGTACTATAGAATCTTTGTCCTTTTCTTTACATTTGCACTTTGATATGGTTTTGTATTTCCCTGGGACATCTCGCTGTAGGCCCAGTTGGAGATTCGCCAACTGTCTTCCACGAATGAAGTTCATGTATATTAGGAACAAATGTGACTTTGTTTAGATTGAGGGTCGTTGAACAGATGTACTTGATAATAACAGTTTAATTTCATTAATTGATGTTTCATGCAATTAAACGTTCAAATATTATATCTGTACGGTTTAGGACAGGAAGTTTCATAGACTTTATAACAACTTTGGTTCAATAGTATGGCAAAGAATTAAATGGAAAATAAAACTTTTAAGTACTTATATTAATTCTTTATTTTGATGTTTTCAAATGCGACCTAATAGTGCACCTTAAATTTAAAAAAATATCTCGATTTTTTTTTTAATCTATTGCACCCAAAGTTATATTATTTCTGCCAAACGTCAATATAGTTTGGCTCTAAAACAGTTTTTCCTTTTTTACGTGTTGTCTTATACGCTGTAAGTCTACTTCGATTTTTCCATTTCATATCAACAAGAGGTTTTTTTTTTTTTTTTTTATTTGCATACGCAGGCAGACGAGCAGTCGGCCCACCTGATGGAAAGTGGTCACTCACGCCCATAGACATTGGCCATACAGGTATCACCAACGCGCTGCCTCCCGTGAGACATAGGATGTTAAGTCTCGTTTCCAGTAATTAGCTGGCTATGGTGCCTTCAACCGAAACACGTAGTGTTTTCACATACTGCTTTGCGGTAGAAATAGGCACCGTGGTGATTTCACCAGACGGTCCCTTGTAAAGGGACCTACCACCGGTAAAGGTTTTTATTTCCACTTCACTTACAAGACTCGAGAGGGCTTTCAGAAGAATTGAGACGTAAACAATATCCTTTAAAAAAATCCTCCCCGAAGCGATCGTTTATCGCCTGTCGTTTTTTATTTTCCCCGGCTCCGTTGATTTCTAAAAGGCGTTTTGTTTTCGGCTACGAGGAATCAGTTTTATTTCTAAGAGTTCCACTTGTTTTTGTTAATGCCATTGTTCTTGTTTGCTGTTTACTTGTACGTTAAAGTCGAAAGGTTGCGATTGTCTATTTTTAAAGTTCAACAAAAATCTCTATCTTATGTTTAAGACGTCAATGCCTTAAAATTGTTCTGACACCTTCATACTTTGAGTTCGGTTCACTGTAAGGGTTTTGTATAAAAAATGGTTTTAAAGGTGATACTGGGTGGGTATGCCACAACTAGGGAATGCTCTTAAAAAGAAGTTCTATTTAGTTATATTCATTGCCACGGTATTTCTTTATTTAAGATATAAATAAAAATTGGGAATAAATTGAAATTTGGACAAGATAGACATCTTTTTTGGTTACAAATACAAAAGTTTTGTTGTAATTAGATCACTAAGCTAATGTCTAAAAACAAACCTAAGCTGAAGCTACCAAGAAAACTAAACCTAAAGGGAGTATTCACGCTCTGATTGCTTTCTTTGCGATCCAGGTCATCAGGATATCTGTCACCTGTGCCTGCCTGGTTACTAGGGCGTCTCCATTAACCCTAGTGACCCAGCAGGTAATGTTGTTGCTATGGGCTACCCGATCGTCAGGTTCACTTTGTAATTCCATTCACAGTTTGTATAAACGTCACTTATACCCTCTTCTCGTCCGCAGGTCCTGAATATGGCACTATGGAGGCCGCGTGGAAGGGTGGCATGGTGGAGGCGGAGAGGCTGTCCGACCTCCACTTGAGCGTGAGGGATCGCCTGGTCAATGACGTCATCGCACAGATTAAAAACTGGCAGAAGGACACCTATCACAAGGTAAGGATTATGTGTAGGATTTTTTCTTTAACTATATGAGATGGGAAGATATTTTAGTGATACCCTTATTGGAGTTAGGACGCACGAGTAGTAATTTACTTCACGCATAATCTTAATTAAAACATTTTAAATGTTTAAATGATATAGAAGGATTCAATTAATGACATGTGGATGTAATTTTACGAAGGAACATTCGAACACCGTTTCGTCTCGTATCAATCTATGCATAAGTTTGGGTTATCAACAATATACGTGAAAATAAAAGTGCAAAAACAGTTTAAAACTGAATTCAATCTAACGAACTTTTTTTAATAACTGCACAATTTTATTAATGTAATTTAGTGTGTATAATTTTCAAGTTACTTTCTGTTATTACAGACACTCAGACAAATCATAGCAGATAACAAACAATAAATCATAACGTAAATCGTGGCATGTGCTACCGACGTAACGTTAAAGTCATTTGATATCCAGATTTGAACTCTGCGTGTTTATGTTTGATATCTATCAAAAGCCAAAATTTTAATGTGTGTCTGTACATGAATTGGAAGAACTGTTGGTATATATATTCGACTTGTGATAAATTATATATTAGCTTATAAGTCACAGAGAAAAGCATTATTTTTATAAAAAGGTCGATACCCTTATAATAAATATATCCCATGGAATATTTTGCTCGTAGAAATGTTAACAGATTTTATTTGACATTCACCGTATATATATCGTTTAGATCGTCCATCGTTGTAGGAATAAGGACATGATATACTACCTCGCAAAGTATTCCTTAATAGCGCAATCCATATAAGCATTATTAATGTGAAAGTAAATCTGTCTGTCGGTTTGTCCGTCTTTACTGTCTAAAGCGTTGAACCGATTTTGATGCAATTTGGTACATACTTAGAAAAGATTACAAGAACGGACATAGGCTAATAATTATTGCGATAATAGTGGTTGAACGGGTAGAAATCGTCTGTGTTGAACATAAAATAATGAAATTTTGTAATTAGATACTCGAAATAAGTATAAGTGGCAATTTTGTAGTTTTAAAATTTACTATGATTTTATATAATAGGGATGAGCTAGGCGTTGAAATAGGTCTGAAAGTCAATATGGAAATTCGTCATCGTCAAAGCAAAAGTCAAAAAATTGGTCTGATGATAGGAACATACAACTATTTATTTATTTTCATATGTACCCCTATTACACACCTATCCATTAGGGGTTTTGGACCGTATGTGGGATACGTCCGCTGGTCCAATGCGGGTTGGTGGGTGGACCGACTTTTTACATGCCCATCGGACGCATGGATCATCTTACTTTTCAGACAATTGGGTGATCGGCCCAAATTGCCCTAACCAACTAGGAAACAACAATGAAAATTTGTTAAGTCCTCGCAGGATTCGAACCCCGACCTCCGGTTTCTAAAGCATAAGCCTATACCACTAGGCCACGTAGGCAGTTAATGCGTGATGATAGGAACATACACAACAATTATAACACCTCTTTTAAATTATACAATACAGTATATTTCAATACATCTCGCGCACATTTCTCCTATTCTACACGCGAGTAACAGCTAGTATTTCATAAAACGCGTTACATCGAATCAAGTTTGTCCCTCGTTTTTGTTCACAATTATTCCAGCCTTAATTTGATTCAGATATATTATAATATTGACTTGTCCTGGAAATCTATGTTAACGAATCTAGCTAGCCTGTGCCCTGGCGCTGCGCCAAATGTGCTGCGTTCGACGGCCGATTTGCCTCGACTCCAGAGCACTGGATCGCGTACATTCGTCGTTTGCACTGTAGTTTGCGGTAACGAGGTCTTGTTACTGTCGTCTTGTACACTTTACTTTGTGTAGTATCTAGGATTATATATTTATAATGGTTTTGATACGTAGTTCAACTTCTAAACTTGTATTCGAAGCGCCTAATCCTAATTTGTAATATAAAACAGTACAATGTTTAGGTAGATATGATATTTATACAAATGCAAACAATTTTTTTCAAATAGCAATAAGTAGTAAGTTAACTCTTGTTTTAATAATTAACACGTATACACAAAAAGTAGGAAAAATTCTTATACTCTTATTTTTACCTGTTTACTAATTACCTACAGTGAGGTTACTTGTATTTTTATATTGAATTTTAATATATAAATTTTACCATGCATATGATAGATTTTATAATATATGTTAAATAACTCGAAGGTTTAATTGACGACCCGTGACAAATTCTAATTTTATACAAGCTAAGCTACATTGAATTTTTACAAGCCATACGACCCAATGCATCTTTTTACATTTTAGACAACTAGCTGCTATATCTATACTGTTTTTTAAGTTAAGATAAAACATTAAAAATTTCTTTGAGATTTGAATTCCGATCTTAATTTAAGGAATCCTTATTTGTAATCAAATCTTAGTAATGATTTGGGCGACGATAACGCAATCAATAAGGTTTTTATTACATTGCCATAAATTAGATTTCTTTTACGATTTTATTTGTTTCTTTTTCTTTAAGTATACGTTTTCCTTTTGTATACAAAAATGTTTACGCTTTCCTTGTTATTCTCCGTTGTCACAGTAATAGCATTAGAGTTTTTCTTGATTTTATTGGAAATAAGGGCGTTTGTGATGTTTTTGTACGAGTTCGCCTCGTAAACAACGTGGAAAGTGTAACGGATCTCTCTGATTCTCTTTGTTGGATTGTTTTATTTGTTTTGATTATATACGAAATGCCAATAACTAAGTGATAAAAATATATAAATATCTAATGTACTACTATAACTATTACATTCAGATTTAAATTTATGTCGATGAAGGAATTGAACCGCCATCGCCCTAATGGAGACGGCGTGCCTTAGGAGAGGCCTCTGTCCAGCAGTGGACTGACACAGGCTGATGATGATGATGATGACAGAACCAGTCCTTTTTGTTTAATAATTTCATTAGTTATGGTTACTCTGTGCAAATTTTACCAGGTAACTTCCTCGTGCGAAATAAATGACATTAAATTTGAGTGTATGGATCTACTGTAACAACTGCTAAAGACGGTTTTGACAACCGGAACCAACTCTTCTCTGCCTATTCGCCGCTTGTATGTCTTTCTACTCAGGTAATAAATGATCGGCCCATATTTTAGTAACTAACAATAAAATACAGATGATCCAATACTGTTCCCTTGCCAAAGATACTACGACTTAGACTGGCGTCTGGAAAAGGTGATGTACATATAGATTAATTACCCTCTGTTTGCTAATATTTTAAATAACTGCTTTTGCCTATTGATTGTGCATTATTCAAGTTAGTAATTGTAATATATTAATAATTATTCAGTAGTTCTCGAAATTCGACGAACGAATATTAAAGATTATGTTTGTTCGTGACTTATTATATACATTCAATATGTAAAGGCAACCGTACTTCACTACATAGTATAAAACAAAGTCGCTTTCTCTGTCCCTATGTCCCTATGTATGCTTAAATCTTTAAAATACGCAACGGATTTTGATGCAGATTTTTAATAGACAAAATGATTAAAGAGAAAGGTCTAGATGTATAATTCATACATAATATTTTACAGATCGCTAGTATTTGTATAAATTAAAGAACAAGTGTGGTGATCTAGAATATTTATAGCATTGGCGTTTTATTTAAATAATTCGTTCGAATGGGCTGTATACAGGTAAAATAAGATTGCCATATGATGAATTAATGAACATAGGCATAAATAATATAATATTTTTATAATTTTTGCGACTAAACCCTAAGCTTTTTCATTAATATCTTAATATGTACTTATTTTTATATAATAAATCCCGTTAAGTATTATAAAGTATTTACAGAAGCGACCTTCAATCCTTCGCAGCATCCTAATCTCTGTGATGTATCATCATAATCAGCCTTTATCTGTCCACTGCTGAATATAGGCCTCTTTTAATGAACGCAAAGACTGGCGATCCCCTGCCACTCACCTCCAACCCGAACTGGTTGGAGATCGGCATCCCACCTGGTCGGAGGTCGACCGATACTCCCGAAAATATTAAACGCGTCAACATTCTCAAAGAAATTAAAATTCATTCGTCATTCATCAGTAGCCTGTGTTAGTCCACTGTTGGACATAGGCCTCCCTAAATGCACGCCTTCATCATTACGGGATTTTAAGACCGTATCCCACCACTCTGCTCCAATGCGGATTGGTGGGTAATATATTAAAACAGTTATTAAAAACTGATATTAATTACCACGCTATGCTCAAAGTTATTAGTCAGTTATTGCGAAAACGTGGCAAATAACGCGGTGTGACATTTCGCCGAGGTGACCCTTACGTAACCACAACGCGGCGAAAGTGGTATTTATCTGAAAACCGTACAAACGTACTTTCGCCCCCGTCCGTCCGTTTGTCTATGCGATAGTTGTTGTTTGCCCTCTCAATAAATTACCAAGGCTAAATGTGCACTTATCTAATGGTCAACTCAAACAGTGTGTGGACTTTAAACGCGTGTCACTCTCTCCGTTATAAGAAACGTGCGGACTGTGAATTGAAGAAATAAAACGTTGTTTGCATTCGATTTCTTTATTCTCGTTTTGATTTTTTTGTCTGAATCGATGTAGTTGCTACGCTTCGATCGGAAATTGTGGTTGCATCGATAATTCCGAAAAGGTCGCGTTATGCGATTTTGAATGTATTACAAACATTTGCGAATTGTAAGGTTTTAATTTAGGTTTATTTATGAATTGCTTTTATATTTATTAATATCTTCAAAAGAACACAAGCTTAAATTATAGTATATTTAAGCTTTTGTTCCTACTCAAGAAAATAATTATAATAATGAGGGTTACCCTCGGAAGAAGGGTTATAGCAGACTGCCGCGATGCAGCATCTTATTTTTAATTTCTATATCAAATGAATATTTTTAATAGATGCTTACTTGTATTATTTTTTAAATAGCAACTGGATTAATAGTTTTGACCATTTTTTACAAACCAGATATAATTTCAATACAAAGTGCACCTACCTTAATTGCTCTGCACCACTCATCGGTTGACTGGTAGAGATGCCTTTTGGCATTAAGTCCGCCATTGTACTATTGTGCATGAAGTTGTAAATAAATTAATAGTGGCTTTGAATCAAGGAACAACTTGCATCCTTGTTTTCCAATTACCGAGCGCAAGATTAGCGCATAACCCATAGTTAAACAAGTTGGATGCTCCTTAAGTTCCAATCATCATCATCATCATCATCAGCCTGTGATAGTCCACTGCTAGACATAGGCCTCCCCTAATACACCCCTATCCATTAGGGGTTTTGGACCGTATCCCAATCCCAATCGTAAGTTCGAATAACTAGTAAAATGTCGTCCCAGTTGTGAAGAACACTAACGCGGTCGTTGTAAGAAATAAGGTGACCGCAAATATACTATCATTAATTAAAATCAAATTACCGGTAGGGTTGTAGAGATCAGACGTGTTGCTCATTGGGTATTGCTATTGAAGTGATATCTGGATGAAGACCGATCTCATGATAACCTTAAGGTTTACCTGAAGAACAGTTTTTACGCAGAGCAACTGGTATCTGACCAAAAGGGTAAACTGCGTTCTAAGGATGAATTAGTCTATTGTCTATCTAACTATTTGCCATTGCCACCAAAACCGTTTTACACTTAGCACCCGTTGCAACGCTCCAAAATAATAGCAAACTTTACCGATAGAAATTCTGCCATCCTGGTACGATAGTATCAGTAGCTCATAAATAATTCCCGACGTGAGGAAAACTTTGCCTTAAATATCGACCGGAAGTCGACTACGGTTTCCGCCCTATATGTACTCGTGGTCTCTTGTCTTTTTCATTTGCGTATTATGAGTTCGGTTACAACGTTTTAATTGTCTATGCTTGTGTGTGTGTTCTCTTTATGCCTCTATTTAATTAGTATTATCTCCTGCATGTAATGCATTGAATACGATATTCATTTTTAACGAGATATCGATTTTGTTAAATTCGTAAAAATATTTACATAAATAATTTTATTTGGAGTATTCAAACGTAGATAATCTGAAGCATGTGAAACGAAACCGGAGGTCGTAGGGTTCGAATCCTGCGGGGACTCAATAAATTTTCATTGTTGGTTAGGGAATTTGGACCGATCAATCAATTTTCGCTCTGCCAAACACTGTTAAAGCAACATTATTATACATAAACTATAGATTTAAAATGTAAAATAAACGGGATAAAATCCGTAAAGTAATTTTATTTAATAATAAACTATAGTTTTTAAAACTACTTATAACTAACATTTTAATTTTTTTTTAATTTATTCTTTATACTTTATTATTATTTTGATATGTCATTTGGACTCGTTAAGTTTCAATGGACCGATCGAGTCGTTTTCGAAACATATTCCTGTTATGTTGCGACACGGCTACGATGCGGCGAACACGCAATGTTGCTTTTTAACGTCTCGATTCGACCGATGACGTAATTATGCGCCGATCATTATTGATGAAATGATGTGTTGGTGTTGGAGTCCTGGCTGGTACTGACCACCATGATTCATAATGCAAAGACATCTCTGCGGAATGCCAGAGCTGGGCTGCCTAACTGCCTCCGTAGGTCAGTGGTAAATGCTTGCGCTTTAGAAACCGTAGGATGTTGGTTCGAATTCTGTGGAAGTTCGACAATTTTTAGTTGTGTTTCCTAGTTGGTTATTGCAGCGAAGGCATGATCACCCGTTTGCCTGTCAAGTAAGGGGGTCCTACACTATCTCCCTTCGATCGTGTCGGTTTTCCGTCTCATCCGGACTATGAAAGTATAAAGTGCACATGTATTTGCGCGTACACTTGTGCACTATAATATCTCCTGGGCAGTTGGCTCATCTCTAGTATAGGACGGCTGCCGTAATAGATTTGGAGGGCATTATTATTATAGTTTTGTTGATAGACTTTCCTTTCATGAATAATTTATAAATAACTTTAAGTTTTGGCTTTTCTGCCTTGTAAATAAATTTTTTAAATTAATTGTTTATTTATTGACGTTGAAAACTATGTGATTTATAATACTTATATTACGTTATCTCTTAACGCGATAGTGTTTATAGTACGTCACGATTTTTTAACGATACATTCACGCGATCGTCTTCATTGAGGAAGTCTATTAATAAAGTGTATAGATTTTTTGGTCCCACTCGCACGTTGTTTGTGTCGAAGCGAGTGTTCAATTTGGCGACATTATTAGTTTGCACTGTCGCCGCTTTTCGCTAAGTTTTCCCATTATCTTGATTGTTTTGACGCTTCCTGTTTGATTGTTTAGATTTTTTATGACGCCTTTTTTGGCATGAATTTTTTATTAATTAGTGATTGGGATATACATTATACATACCTCATTCATCTTTATAAATGATTAACATTTCGTCATCAGTGTCATCGTAGCGCACCACGCTGGTTCAACTTTGTTGTTTATTGTCAAAGTTAGGCGTATCGGTTACTATCCAGTCAAATACTGTTCAATATCCGTCTTTTATACGACTTCATTGACAACAAATCTTCCAAAATCATCTGACGGCCTTATCTCTAGGACCGTTGCCCATAAATTGAAATACTCAATCCAACTGAATCACATAACCCATTCGAAACATATAAGTCGATATCAACACGTACATCACTATATTTCTGCCTTTTCGTGGCTCGCATTTAATATATGTGACGTACGTTATTGATAATTGGAATTTGATGTAACTTAAGAGTGTTTCATCAAATCCACTCAGTAACTTTTGTTAAAAAAATATGCATTCACTTACAAAAACTTTCGCCTCTATAAAACATTAGTAGGATTGTGATATAATGCACTTTCACCGTTCTTCCGTTTGTTTTATATAAAACCGCAAATAGCTCGTGAGTGGAAATTTAAATAGAAAAAGTTCACTATAAGCGAATGTGCATGCTAATACGAGGCTTTACTGGTTTCGCTTGTATGTAAATGAAGACTTTGCATTGTAATAGATTTTGGTCATTCAAAACCTAGTATAGCTTTTATTTTCAAATCAGAAAAGTTCTAGCGTTAATGTTTATGCAACTAAATGCTTTCTTTCTTTCTTTCTCGGTTGTTATTAAGCGTGAGTGAAAATTATATTTATTTCACGTAGATGCAAAACTTCGAATAGTTTATAAATTGAAGTATTTTATTGAGGGATACGTCTGTGAAACTGCCTATGCATGTTAAAATCCGTCCCGATAGTCTGGTCCATCTTGAGCAATCGTTAGAAGACGTCCAGTGCATTTAAATTTACTGACATTTAATCATCTCAGAGGCTGATAATGATGATGATGATAATGAAGATGAATCCATCTATCGAAGACAATTTACTACTTGAATGTAATCAGATGCCAGTTGTTATGAATCGCGTTAGATGATGCGATCCCCATTAATGCTACTTAGAAAATGTCAATAACAGAATGAAAAAAGGCTTTCTGGGGGAGAAATTTTTCCGAAACGAAAGAGAAAGTTATACCGTTCAGACTGACATAGGTAATTAATTTTTTGGTATTTCACTGTATTTATATTAATTTTAATTACTAAAATTTTATACATTAATGTTTCTGTAAGCTTCAAGTTATGTCTGTAATAATGCACTTATCTACGATTCTCTGTGAATAGCGACTGTTTATGACAATGTGTCGTTTAAATTGTTTATATAACTTTGAAGGTCTCGCATAAAGGCTTTGTGGAGGTTATTTCTCATTGATCACCGATTAGTATCACGTAGGTAATAAATGATAGAAATAGTGTCTTGTTGCGTGTTTATTTTTTTTTGCAAATTATCTGTCTTATATATGTACGTGTTAAAATAAATATACTTTCTGTTGCTTACATAAATACTGTAAATGGTGAAACGCGATTATCATGCATATTAAATCCACATTTTACGCATTAACTAACTAAAAATGTAATTTATAAGTAATGTGTAAGATTATAATTATATTTCATAAAGTTATAATTATTCTTCTTTAACTAGGCTAGACGTTGAATCTATTTCTCAATAAATTTTGTTAGGAGACACTTTACGCGAGTTGGAATCGGCGCAGCTTATACTTTGCAAATACATTATTCGCCTCTAATACCGTAGTTTAGTTAGAGTTTATTATCGCTGTTTCGATTAATTAACATGTAAATCAATTGTCTCATTACTTTGAACGCTGGTGAAATACCACTGTCGTAAATTTACCAAACGCACCTACGAATAGGACGATGATGATGCAAGGACGTTGCTCTATACCCGAACCAGATAAAACGTGGAATTCACAAAAAAAATCTCTAATGTTAAACTCGTTTTTTTTGTTATATTGATGTTTTGTTTGTTGTATTGTTATTTGTATTTGTATTCGAAGGCGGACGAGCAGTCTGTTCACCTGATGGAAAGTGGTCACCGATGCCCATGAACATAGGCAATCAGTGGAATGAATCAGTGGTATGAGAGATAGGATGTTACGTCTCTTTTGCCCAGTGAATACGCTGGCTAACTGGAACACGGAAGTGTTTTCGCAATACCACTTTGCGACGGAAACAGGCACCGCAGTGGTCTTCTAAGTTAAACATCGCGGGACATTGTTATATTGACAATGATTATGTTTCACCGATAAGGAAACGTTTAGTTTTAGCGCTATGATTTTTGGTTATGTAAATTCAATGTGCAATTTGTATCCTATAAATATTTTTTTACCATTCGACTGACTACAACTAGTAGTACTTTAGACATACGAGATACTGCCTGGAAATGCTAGTTTATATATTATTCAACTAGCATTTACCAGCGACTTTGTCCGCGTTGTCGGTAATATAATTTACTTCTAATAAAAAGTAGCCTAAGTTACTCCCAGTTACATCATTATCTCATTGAAAGTTCCACCAACGGACTAGCCATTTCATAGATAAGTCAGAACATACAGACTGATGGACAGTGCCACAGACAAAAAAAATGCTTATTTGTGTCGATTATATATCAATTGCAATGTAATCATTTAAAAACGGTTATTGTCATGTTACAAACAGACTCCAATTTACATTATTTGTATAGATTTAGTTCATTAAGTGCTTTGTGAGGCTGTTTGGGTCATTTCCAGAGTTAACTTAGTAATCGGGCCGCTTAATAGAAAAGTTTTACAACTGGTTAACCTCTACCGCCCCTTGCTAGGCGAATTGCCAACTTCAATTATTCAAAGATGGGAGATTTGAACCCGGGTCGTTGGTAATAAAATGTGTCTCGATATAAACTTAAGTCTCCAGACACTTGCGAAACAGAAGACTTTAATGTCGTAAATACAGTATGCTGGATTAATTTAACGCCACTAATTAAAGGAAATTATCATCTATAATTGAAAGGGATATTCTTGATTAAGTCATAAATTAGACGTTGATGTGAAATAAAAAATATTGTGTGCGCAGATTTTTTACGTCTTAACATATATCTACAGGAGTTTTTTTTTTAATTTAAAAAAATGAATTTCGTAGTGGTTAAAATTTGCATTAGATAAAGCTTCAATATATGTGTTGGGACACACGCACACGCGGGTCGTGGGTTCTAATCTTGCCGGGTAATAACTTTTAAATTTACATCGAAAACAGAAAATTTAGATAGTAATATAGTTTTGTATTCTCTGAAACATGAAGTTTAACTCGGAATTAATATAACTTTTTTGTATATTTTATACATACATAACTCTGAGACTGCTTTCAAGTGGTTTTCCATGTAAGTCTGGAGAGATATCCTGTATGAGCAATTCGTCAACGTCTGCGATGGCCCTAGGCGAACGCTTTGCGTCTACCGTACGCTGGGTTCTGTCTTTCTGGAGGTTTTTTACATTGAACAGAGACATATATACATAGAATTAAGTAGACATGTGTGTTACGATGTTCTTTCGGAATAAATACGGGTTTGAAATATGGTTACTGATCCTGAGATTGTTGGTTATGAGTGAATTTTTCACTTCAAGTCGAAATAATTTTATTAATTTTTTTTTCGTTGTAGTATTTAGTATGTTATTCGATAGCATTGGATTTGCTTATCTCAAGAGGTGTAAGCGATTTGTCTGAAAGAATATTTTGATTAGATTTGCTTTAGGGAAGTTTATTTATTTATTTTTTATGTTTTTTATTTTGTTGTGATATATTTGTTTTTGCTTTAACTTCAATATAATGTTTAACAAGGGTACATAAATCAAAGTGTTCAGCTGTTCGTCAAAATAGCCTCGTAATATTATTTAATTATAAAAAAATGAATAGAATATTTTATATATCTCCTTTGAGCTAACAACATACTTAAGCCAGCAACCGACAAATGTAAATCGTTCAATAAGTACTCAATAGTAAGTCAATATACAAACATATAGGCTTCTATAAGATCTTGAGCAATCAATCTTGTGTATAAGAGAAAACGGCCGCTTAAATGCTTTCAAATCGCGACAGTCCTAGCGCCATCAACGAAGCACTCACATTTATTGCTTTTACACGCATTTTACTACTTTGCGTTCGATCGACGTGACAATGGTATATGCGGAAGAGATATTTTGCAAATTGCTTCCGTTGTACAAACATTTCCAATGGTTTGTTGTACACAATGACATAAGCCGCGTTACCTCATGTTTAACATGTTGTACAGCGACACGCAATAAAGCTATAAGTTATGAGGTGTGCATACAAAATATGTTGAAAACCTGGAATATATAATTTAGATGTTGTGGTGTAGATATATACTGGTAATAAATAAAGCTAATTAACACCTGTTAGTAAGATGTATAAAACAAATACCCCCTAATGATGTAGGGGAGGCCTATGTCCAGCGGTGGATTTACACAGGCTGATGATGATGATGAATAAGATGTATATTATTATACATCTTGCTCATCATCATCATCATCATCATCAGCCTGTGTAAATATTATTATGTATAAAAATTTGTATTTTGACATGAATTTCTAATGAGTCTGTGGAGAGAAACTTTAAATGATCATTATACTTTTCAGACAATTGCCAAACAAGCCCAATTTTTTTACCATAAAACAACGATAACACAAAGTTGTTTCCCCGCGGGATTGGAACCCATTACCTGCGGTTTATAAAGCGGCAGCAAGGGCCAATACTAATAGATAATAGAGGGAGAATTTTTATCCGGATTATATAATTCGACACATTTCTTTATCTTCGTGTTGTAACAATATTTCTACAATTATATGTTTTTAATCAGCCAATGCGTTATCAGATACGCGTTATCTGAATCGGTTGCACTATTACCGTGAAATATCAGTGGCCGGTTGTCATAATCGATTGGTACTGCTAATAGAGGCGATAATTGTATATGTAAATGTGTCCTGAGCGATTCGTTACAAGGTTTCAGATAAACATAAGTGAAGGCAACTTGGTAATTTAGGTCGTAACGTGTACGCAACTGAAGTTAAGCCAAAAATACTTGGATTGGTGTAACTAATTGCAAGGAAAAGACGTCGTACGCAGGGTGTTGCTATTAGTTGACTGTCACTCAGCGTTTGACATCTTGGTGACAATTTATCAATAAGGACGCTAGATGGTAGTTTGGCTAAACTATTATTAATCGTCTATCATAGCGATGCGCCTTATTAATAATAGGACTAGGTATGCATAAAACTAAGTCTGAATAATTTGTAATATAATCATCAGCCTGTGTTAGTCCACTGCTAGGCTACCACGCTGGTCCAATGCGGGTTGGTCGGTGGACCGACTTTTTACATACCCATCCGACATATGGATTATCTTACTTTTCAGACAATTGGGTGATCGGCCGAAATTGTCCTAACCTGTCGCAGGGTTCGAACCCACGACCTCCGGTGTCTAAAGCACAAACTCATACCACCAGGATTTACGAGGCAGCTTGACAATAAAGGGTTTTAAGTGTCCGACCGAACTTTCGAGTTTTCGAGTTTCGTTTCGCCAGTTTGGCCAAAATCAAGTTTCAGCGCAGTTTCGGTTTCCAATATTGGCAGAAACTTTTGCCGAAACCGAAACTGGTTTCAAGTGTTTTCAATTTCAAAATAGTAGCGAAAGTTACAAATGTATTAATGGCTTACAATCGAGCTACTGATACAGTCGATTTTAGTTCTAAAACATGTCAAGTTTGACAAAAAGAAATGGATGATTCTTCTAGAAAGAATTGAAAAGTGGCAACAAATAGTGTTATTGGAAAAAATATACTTTGGATCAAAAATAACATACACAATAATACTGGAAAGCGTAGCTCGAGTATTGTTATGTTAATAAAAATCTTTCAGTCTCTTTACTTTTTTCTGAATGTAGTCATTTGTTTCATTGTGTGCTCAATATGTTTCCGAAAATAGAGAAACGAATGCAGTGGATCTTTAGTTCCAAAACCACTTGAACATACACGTAAGACAACATGGTTGCAGCAAGTCAAAACATCAACCAGTAATCAACAAAGAATAAGAACCTATGCTGTACGTATTCGAAAAACTGTGTTTAGCGATAAAAGAATTCATCTGATACCTAATCCAAAAATTCAGTCATTTCTATATGAGGTACTCAAGCATTTTGACGACAATTAGAAATGAGAAAGTCTCACAAGATGGGATGCGAGTTCAGATTAACACTATATCGACTTCGATCTTCGATCGACAAGTTTTAAGAGATTCTAAAAACTTTAGATCTAGTTTTTGTGACAGTGGTCAGAAATCAATGGAGTTTATCGAAGGATATCATGCGTGGCACATGTATTCCTGCGAGGTATGAATCTCAATATTTTGGACTCTAGAAGGATATTGTTGAAATTGATTATTCTTGAGCGTGGAACCATCATTACAGGTTTGCAGCTGTAATACCGGGTTGAATAATCGCACGTCAATGATAAAAAGAGGCTAAATTTGAACAGAGCAGCCCTTTGTCATTCTTGACAACGTACCGGCGCATAGGTTTGGCATTGCGATGAGCCACCTGTTCACATGCTACATACATTGGTTGAGCATCCCCTAAATTCACAGATCTTGGCATGCCTACTATTTTTCATCTTTCTTCAAATTGATACAATACTGAATTGATAAACAGTGTTATAAACTATATATAACCAAGAAACGATGCCGTGAGAACTTTTGCGGACCGAGACTAACCTTTTAAAGGAATGACAGCATCTCAAATCTGGAACGCTGGACTTGGTGTGAGTGTACGAAATTATGTACGTCATTAATACTTCTATCTCATTTTTACTTTTGATCCCCTGAAACTACAAATACAAACCAGAGTATGTAGTAAGAATTCTCAAAATACCAATACTTAGTCATTTACCATGCAACAATCGCAATTATTAATTTTTATTAACAACTCATATTGCTATAAACAATTTAGTTTGAAAAGTACAATTTGCTATAGTTTTTTAATTATTTTGTTACATAAAATATTATTCAACTGAAAAATGAATTAAGATCTTTAATATACTGTCTCCATTCCATGACTTAAATAAAGCAAAATAATAGGCATAAAAGCTCCATATTTTAGTATTTTGTGAATTTTATACTTGATCACGTGAGTTTCGGTTTCGGTTTCGGTTTCGCCGAAACTGAGCTACAACGCAGAACTTTCGGTTTCGAGTTTCGGTTTCGGCCGGAAAAACAGTTTCGGTCGGTTTTTTTTATAAATAAAACGAACACTACAGACATTTGGTCCGTACTCTTTTTGCATTTATTTATTTGTTTATGCATTACAAAAATTTTATTAGTACTACATCGCTGCATGGTGTTGTTAGTGCAGCAGTGAGTTCATTTAATTATTCTTATAAGTTATAAATGTTATTGTATTATTGATTGAATATTGTTTTTCTTACAATTATTATGTATTTTATATATATATATATATATTTTTTTAATTATTATTATTTTTTTGTAATTTTTATTGTTTTTATTATTATTATTATTTTTATTTATTATTTTTTTTTTTTATTTATTTTTTTTATATATATATATATATATATATATATTTTTTAATTTTTATTTTTTTATTTATTTATTTATTTTTTTTTTTTATAGTTGTTTACTTACTTATACTTTGCTTTAGTTGACTACTTCTTGCTAACGTTTTCGGAATACAATACGACAATACTAACATTATGACACAGAGTCGGAGATCTCATCGTCCTTCAAGTGTGGTACTTGGTGAGGTTTTCCACGACCGCTGCGTCTCTGTTCCTTATTGCCATCCTTAAGTTGTACTCTATTATTTTTGAGGTTGCGCCTCAACTGCCTTTAGAATGAAACGTTAAATCAATCTATTAACTTATAGTTATCAGTATAAATAATATTACCAAATATATTAATGAGGCGTTAAATCACTTGTTAACTTTGATAACAACATTTTATCTACACGCGGTCAAAGTTCAAACAAAATATGAAATTTACGTAGACACAGTCTAAATTTTAAAACAATTGACGGCAATAAATCAGCCGCTCTTATTGGTTTAACATCGCGTGGAGATTCAACATGGCCGCGTTCCACCAATGAGAAAGCGTCTGCTGTGTCCGTGCGTGTTTGACATTATACTTTCCACCGCTTATTTTCATCCGGTATAGTGTTTCAACAACTTGGCCATTAGTACGATATTTTTAATTATTGTATCTCCTAATTGATCGTTTCCGTCGACGCGATAAATGCCAGTGGATCGCTTACACGGGCTTCCCGTATCGTTTATCAAATCCGGTGTGCTTAATGCCGCGAGGGAAAAATAAAAAAAACATACCGCGTTGTTCACTCCAATTTATAGCAACCCGTTTGGCGTAGTGGTTATGTGTAGCGACTCGTGAGTTGGTCGTGGGTTCGGTTCCTGCTATGTGAAAAGAAAACAAATTTTCATGTTCGTTTTACTGTTGTGCTACATGTCTATCGTGAGACATATGATAGTACGTCTAATTACATTATGTGGTATTTATTTTCAAATAGTTTGCAACACTTATTTCTTGTCCGTAGTTGACATCAAATGTTAAGTCAGGAACATTAAAGAGCTTGTTTACTTTTTTGCTTTTCTCATATGAGCTTGCGTTAAAGAACTATTCAATTATTTTATATGTTTTATGTACATAACAGTTCTCTACATAAATTTCAGATTTTGATATGAAAGGTCCTTTAAAAATTCAATTCATAATCTTTGTCGCTGATAATACGATGTTTCTTAAAGCAACCCTAAACCTTTACTAACTCGCAACCGGCAATTAGTTGTAGGGGTGGGCCTGAAATATTGCTGAGCAAGTCACGATTACATTTTGTGGATATTCTTCCATTTCGTGCCTTGCCTAGATTTAAATGCGAAAGGAAATCCTATCTTTGGTAATAGTTACCATTGGTTTGAGTTAAAATTATAATATATAATTTGTGTGAAATGTGCATATTTATATTAGCTTTTTGCCATATGTTTAATCGAACTTTTGTGCTATACAGTATTATGAACATGTCTGTATATGTATATATATAACCTAGTCCTAGTCGATTCCGAACAACTTCGGCCGATGTATATTAGAGATCAGCCAACTGGGCAGGAGATATTATAGTGCACAAATTTACGCGCAAATACCGTTGCACTCCTCTTTTGTTACTCTTATAGTCCCATGGGACGGACAACCGACACGACCAGAGAGATAAGGCGCAGGAACGATTTTACATACCCATCCGACACATAGATCATATTACTTATTAGACAATCGATATCAACCCGCATTGCCCTAACAAACTAGGAAACAACAATGAAAATATGTTGAGACCCCGCAGGATTCAAACCCACAACCTCTGGATTTTCAATCACACGCCATTACCATTAGGCTACAGAGGCTGTTCATTTATATTTACTGTTGGTTTAGTCTAAATTTCAGACGGAATATGCAATCTCAAGGCTGTTACAATGACGTTCTGTTAAGTAAATCGAATTTTGTTAAAAATTCGTTGTAAATTAAAGCACGATTTTGTACGTTATATGTTGAATTGATTTAAACACCTGATCTTTTGTCTGCAGTCGATGATCCAGCTGAAAGAGCGCAAGGAGATGGACGAGGCGTTCAAGAAGGCGCAGAAGCCCTGGGCGAAGCTGCTGCAGAAGGTCGAGAGGACCAGGCTGGAGTACCACACCGCCTGCAAGCAGGAGAGGACGGCCCAGAACCAGGAGAGGAACGCCAGCGGCGACAGCTCGCTGAGTCCAGATCAGGTAGGATTATATTACCTCTTGTGTTGATGGATGAACGCCTAGGTGGCATAAAGAACTATTATTAACTTATTTGCAGTAAAACTTAGTAGTGAGGGGATCAACGGAATATTGCATTTTATAATTATCTACCGTTATTATCTTCAGCTTCTTAAAGCTTAATAACGTTGTGTAAAAAGAATATATTGTTTTCGCCCTTAGTTTTTTTAACTAAATACTTTGCATTTCTAAAATACGTCCTGTTTATGCATTACGTAAACTGTGAGAAATCGAAAGTATCGCAGAGTTGAACGAGCCACAGAGGTGAATTCTAAGGATGTGGTAATTTTCAATTCAGATTACACTAAATTCGATTGTATATTTGAATAATGAAAGCGAAAACGTTCCGGAGAATGAACCGCCGATGCGACTTGTATGTTTTTCTAGATTTAATTCGATTTACATAATACACTATCGTTTTTTTTTTGGGGGGGAATGTTTTTATTTTTCGTTAGTCGAATTTTTTATATCTACCGTAATATTCATCTATGCATTCATATTTAATTGACTGAATCGAGTGTTAATAATTTTTCAGTTCATAATAAGTTTTATATTGATTACATTTTTATTTTACTAGGAAAAAAATACTTTTACTAAACTCGTTTTAATGACGCCATGCTTGTGCCAAAAAGGTTTTTGGAATCTTTTTTTGCATAGCTTGATGGAAATCGTACGACGATATTTTAGTTAAAGAATCTCATAATTTATTATTAACGCATAGAAACGCTTTGCTCTTAACGTCATAAGTTTGTATGTATTTTATAGTCTCCAGATCTTATTTGGCCGTACTATAATAAAGTATGCCTTAGAAGATTCTCGAAAAATCATAACCGAAGGCCGCCTTCGACGTTCAGTTAACCGCCTTCAGGCTGATTTATCTGCTTTTGTGTCGTAAATGGCGTCACGAGTTTGCTATTCGACGACAAATATTCATTTTGCATTAACAACTTGGTGCATTAGTCGATTCGTCTTCTATGCTTCCTAGCGGTTACGTAAACGAAGCGTAAATATATATTTTATGTCTATAATGCCCTGTGTTATTTGGTGGTTAAGTTATTACATCATCATCAGCCTGATCATCATGTTTGTCCACTGCTGAACAAAGGCCTCCCCTAATGCACGCATGCTCCATTAGTGGGGTTTTGTCCGTCACGCTGGTCCATTGCGGGTTGGTGGGTGGACCGACTTGACCGACATGACGCATGGATCGTCTCACTTTTCAGACAATTGGGTGGTCTGCACAAACTGCCCTAACCGACCAAAAAAGAATGATAACACAAAGTTGTCGCCCGCGGATTCGAACTCATGATTTCTGGTCTATAAAGCAAGGGCCAGTACCGCTGGGCCACGGAGGCGGTTATTACACTGTGACCAAAAAGAAAAAGCAATCAAATCTTGAAAAGAGCGAGTAATTTCTCATTATTATCGCGTATAATTCGACACAATTTTTTTGTTAGCGTTCATTTACTAAGATTAGTTTATTGTTTTTATACACACTAATAAATCCATGTGAAAATCTAGAATGAACATTTCTGAACGATAACTTTACAGATTGGACAGTGTTTATGACGAGTTAACTAAATATCTGATGAACACTTAAATTTAAACTTTATTTGCTTTTGTACATAAATAAATGGTTATACCTTATTTTACTGCAAACATTCACATGCAGGTAAAATATTTTTTTTACCGCAATAAGTCCGTAGTCAGAATCAAACCCCCCTTAGGCACAAAATTCAGAATATTTTACGCGCAGGTTGTTAACTTGTTGTTTATTAAGTGACAATAGTCCAAAATTTGTGTGTTTTTTATGTCCAATTTATAGATGCATTTTTGGATATGATGATGGTATCGTGAAAGTTTTCTTTCCTAATTCGCGAGTTCGTTTTGGGCCGTATGACTCTTTAGCATGTCTGCCGATGACTCAATCTTCCACTGAAATACACAAACTCATTTCTGACCCGGATTCCTGAATCATGATCAATCTTGATTGCCGATTTAATATTTTTTGCGTGATAAAATAAAATGTTTAAGAATAGTCCAAAGGGACATTGCGTTATAATTATTTAAATATAACACGAGTATTTCGCTAATTGGAAAGCCTAGGAAAAATTAGTAAATTATTACAGTAGTTTGTTATTTTTTTAATGACTACAATTTGTCCAGATTAATATGTTTTTTAATTAGCATGCTTTAGCTGTGGATAGTGGAAGTTGGCCTTAAACCGAGGTCGTGGGTTCCGAATCCTGCGGGACTCAACAATTTTCATTGTGATGTCATCGTTAGTTAGGCAATATGGGCTTATTCCTAATTGTCTGAAAAGTAAGATGATCATGCGTCGGATGGGCATGTATAAGCGTTCATTTTCACTGCAACGCATTGGACACGTTGTGGAAGTCGGTCAAATACTCTAATATAAACATGTATTGTGAGGCCTAAGTGCAGGAGGACTATCACAGGCTGATGATGATGATAGTATTTTGTTGTGTTATTTCGGACTTTCTTGTATATTCGCTTTTGATTTGTTATAAATGAAATTATGTTATAGTATCAATATTAGGTTTAGTTAGATTACTAAACTTTGGTATAGTATAAAGTTCATTTATCAATTGAATAATCTATTACTTAGATGTGATATCACACACTGTTACGTGTTCAACATTGTTCTAAACAAATTTCTGACAAATATACGATATATGTAAGATAAAGCAGCATTTCCATTTATTATTGTACTTAAAGTTTAATTCATTATGACATTATATTATTGTCAATGTTAAAAAGAAATCTTCTGTACTAGATATCCAAATTTACTTTAGGGATAATTTATTACGTAGGTAAACTTGCCGTCGGAGTCTCAGTAGTAGTAGGCGATTTACCCCCTTCCACAAAGGGTTCCCAAACCGCCAATTTACGATTTTATTAACCCCCAAGCCGTACAAACGGGGGTTGGACCCTCCAATCTATTCGATTGACCTGTGCGTTTGTACTTGCTTAATTGTTCTACCACTTTGGCTTCCTTTGATCTTTATATTCGTTTAAAGTCACCTTTTATTGATTTATAATTACTATTTGATTATCTTTGTTAGTAAAGTCGAACCTAAATGAGAAAGATAATCAAATAGAAATAATCGGATAGTTTTGTTTTTAATTGAAAATTTAAGAAATTATTGACAGACATATACCAACTTAGTCTGCCCGTGATCATGGATGCTGGAAAGAATCCGAAACGTCGGGAATAAATAAATATATTTAAATAACGCGGAAAATCTGTAAATTAGTGGATTTTATATGTATAATAATCGCGTAAATAAAAAAAATAAGGACGAGAGCAATTGGTTATGTTACACGGGACCATATGAAAATATACTTTAAATATTTTTCTTTATAGTTAGTTAAGGGTTTTTGGCAACGTCATAATGTCTTTTATTGCAAACATATTAGTTTATTTTTTCAGTAATATTATTTTTATTAGAATACAGAGCATTTAGCATTCTATGTAAAGCAGTTGTATTTAAAAAAAATGCGCGGTCGACGCAATACTTCTGAACATGTAATGCTTGAAATTACTTAGAAGTATTTGTTGTAAAATAATCAAAACATGTGACTATTTCTTAGCTCTTTTTTAATATTTACAAGAAAAGTACTTTCGCTTTTTTAAGTAAGTAAATATAAATCTACGTTGCACAACTCGAAACTGCTGTTTTTCTAAACATCGGAAAGTACCGAGTAATTGTGGTAAGTTATTCATGCCGACCCGCTGTATGCGCTCGCTTGAAAATTTCAGCTCGTCTGAAGTACTCCCCTGGGAGATATTTCAGGACCCGGACAACAAACACGGTTTGTAGTGCTTGTTATCAAGCGAAATGGACATTTTGTGTTCGTCCTTTGGCCGAAATGTGTTTTTGATGCGTTTACTTGTCGTTTTCCTGTAAATTTCTGTACTGGATATTTCCTTATGAACAATTTTTTTGCGATTTAGGGTTTACCACAACAACTTTTTTGCTTAATTATTCTATTATATTTTGTTGTGATATTAACTCGTAAAGTAAAATTTCTTGTGATGTTTTTAGTTAACAATAAATAAATATTAATTTAAGTTTAGCTGCAATTAATTAATCATAATGTTGCATTAGCCTCCAACATATTCTCCCTTTCGGGTGTACCACATTTAATAAGGCTGTGAAATAATGCGAAGCGACTACATCTAATAGGATTGTTATTTAGATGATATTATGATGATTGTTATCATTATTTCGTTATGAACACTTTTGCATCGTCCCTGGTAATGTTTGCGTGAGCCGAGCAACTCTGTCGTGCCCGGTATCGATCCGCCGGCCCAAGTCGGAGTTTCTTGACCGATCGACCTATATCCCATCGCGGCATGATTGCTATCAAATCGTTCGGTTCCTTGGCTGTATTAATGTGCTACTGAGCATTGTTACACTAGAGGTATGTGGTTGCAATGTTGACTGAAAAATGGATTTCAATATTAAGATTGTGACGTAAACATACACCATTGCTACACAGCTGACACCAGCTAAATATTCATTCATACGTATTATTAAAAGTTACATCATTTTGTAAGTAGTGTGACTGATTGCTTCAGAATTGGTTTTTTCTTTCAATGGAAAAAACTATTTATAGAGATATTTTAAGAGATATTTTCTCTGTTCGTAAAGCACCAACAGGAGCTTTTAACTACTTTATTTAAGTGAGTTATCGGCTCATCGGACGTCACATCTCGTGAAGGTTCTTTAGAAGGTGTTAGGAAAATTGGGACGTTCTTATGCATTCCCATTGCCGAGCCAAATAAGCTATAGAATTTATGTACGTGTTAAGGCATTCTATAATGACGCTAAAAACTTAAGAACTTTATTGACTTAATGTCGCGTGATGCTTATCACTCGACTGGGGGGAAAACAATTAAAACCGCTTTTACACTGTAAACTTAAGCACATCTTACGATATATGTCCGATTATCCTATTCGCTTCTCAAAACACATACAAACATTTTAAACATATCAACAAAATTAAAGAGAGACTTGATGTAACATACATCATCATTATCATCAGTCCGTGATAGTCCACTGCTGGACATAGGCCTCCTGGACATACATAGTAGGGGGTTTTTGACCGTATCCCACTGCACTGGTCCAATGCGGGTTGGTGGGTGATTGGATGTGAACAATGTCTTATTTCAAACGCTAAGGGCGGCAGTAGCGAACTCGTTCGTATTGGTGAATTACGGCCATGTTCAATCCGCATGCCATTTTTAAAAAATCGGGTGTCCGACTACAGGCAACAACTAGGTTTGACATTACACTTTGTCTACGTTTATTCTATCACTAAAAATTACTAAACTATGTCTAAGACTATATGTACTAATATAAACGCAATGATCTGAAAAAGTAAAATGCAAAGTAAGATGATCCATGCGTCGGATGGGCATGTAAAAAGTCGGTCTACCAGCTAACCCGCATTGAACCAGCGTGGTAGGATACGGTCCAAAACCCCCTAACGGATAGGGGTGTGTTAGGTGAGGCCTGTGGCCAGCAGTGGGCCATCATAGGCTGATGATGATGATACTCCCCAAGATGGAAAATTCGCGCGTTGTTCTTTTTCGACGATCGATATCTTATCATTCTTTGTAAGCTTCTTACGTACTGCATTTTTTATCTTACGTCATTTTTAAGTATCACTCTGATTAACGATTAAATTTTAATGTATCATCCTATTTTGAAAACCCTAAGTTTCAAGTTCTGTATACTATACTAGTCATGATACATTACTCGTCTGTCGTTTCGTCCTGTTCTTTGAAATATTATAGGTATTATTACTAAAGCAGTCGTTATAAGTTAAATATAAGCGCAAGTAATATATAAAGTATAATATATAACAGCATAAATGTATATTTGGTACATGAGAAATGAGCTTCTGACGTTTAATTAAAATATTTAATCTTCTTGATTATATTTATTTTGAAATCATTATCAGTCCAGCGTAATTAATTTATGTGTTCATAGTTAGTTTAAAAATTGTCGCATAATGTGATTTAATTTTAACAAGGCTGCCAGTCGTTTGTATTGTTCGAGTTTCAAATTATTGTGGTCGACGATACAACAATTTTGATTTAATTAATCATGCAAAATCAATTAATATTTTATAACTGTAATTAAATATAAAATATAGATAAAGGTTGGTTTAAACCTGCGATGACTGTACAGAAAATCATTTACTAATGTAAATTTTAAACCATTCAATCAATTTATTATTGTTTCCGAGTCCAAGAAGATGTAGACTGTACGTAAACAAAATGGCGCTGAACTATTTAGCACGCTCATTGGTTGAACGTCAGGGATAAAAAAATTTGGCAGATATCGTCCAATTACAGCGCTTTACCATTTGACGTCAGTTGTTATATATAGTTGTTATGCATATCGCATTTGACTATATTAGAAGTTTGATATGAACAACGTACAACTAACAGTTTCTCTATCATCATCATTATCATCAGCCTGTGTTAGTCCACTGTTGGACATAAGCCTCCTACATTAGGAGTTTTTAAACCGTATCTCACCGCACTGGTTCAATGCGGGTTGGTTGGTGGACCGACTTTCTACATGGCCATCCAACGCATAGATCGTCTTACTTTTCACACAATAAACTAGAAAACAGCAATGAAAATTTGTTGTGTCTCTGAAGAATTCATAATCTCCGGTTTTTTAAAACGCACAAGCCTTTAGCACTAGGCTGCGGAGGTAGTAAATTTTTCTATTTAATATTTATTTGTTTTGCTTGCTTACTTATAATGCAACCAAGGAACATATATATTAACTATATATATTAACTATGCTAAATTACAAATATACCGACATTGTGTTCTTGAAGATGTAATAATTCAATTTATTCTGAATC
Organism: Lamproptera curius; assembly: GCA_029286875.1. Lineage (NCBI taxonomy): Eukaryota > Metazoa > Arthropoda > Insecta > Lepidoptera > Papilionidae > Lamproptera > Lamproptera curius. Next base: position 2,570,543 of record JAGSMT010000011.1, on the reverse strand, counting down.
GCAATACATATAAAATAAAGACCACGCATTTAAAACACTACTGAAGAACAAGACTTTTATAAGCTAAATTCAAATTCGTCTAAAAGGTAAGGAGTGTAAGTTAAAAATAAACGCGATGATTCTGCAAAAAGTACCTTTTAATTTATAAGATACAATCGTAATTTTCCCTCCGATCGTTGTGCGTGGGTGCTATGACGTCATTGGGGACGAGTGCTTTATTTCGGGCAACGCCCACGCAGTCCAGTGGGTCGAAGATACTACAACAGGTGTGAAGGTACAAGGAAAAGCTTATTATATGACGTATGGTGTAAAGTGAAGTGTCAAATTGGTGAGATGGGATAGTATTGCTAGATGTCATATCGTGCCTTTAATATTGACTTTCAGACGTTTTCGTATTTTTATAAGGTTTTTAACTGAAAATAGTATGTTTAATATGATAGTATAGTTTTGTTGGAGTTTTTAGATTTTATAGGTTTCCATTAGTGTTGCTATTTCTTAAGTTTTAGACCACGGTGTCTTACTGCTTAACTGCTTTATTTAAACTGATTTTTTTTAAAGGAGAGACGTGTTGGGCACGAACTTTCCTGATGATCGGTGTAAGGTACTATTTTATTACTTTTTTCTTCTTAAAAAGGTCCTTTTCTTTATATTTAATTATCTTTATTCAATATAGAAGTGTAACACTCGCTTATTGATTATCAAGGACGCCACCACCCACACAATACACAATTTTAACTATTGATATAATTGGCATAATTAGACCTCTCATCAAATCGAAAATTTACCAGAATCTAGAAATGTGATGCTTCTCGCGAATATTTGATTAAAGTATGTATATCTTCAAACTAGTATTTTATGTTCATAATATAAGATTCGCCTCTCTTAACCTACAGGGACTTCCTTTCATAACCGTAAAATGGACGCTCGCAATACGATTGGCAACGCTACCAAGCATTACCATACCTTTGATTCGTTAATAAAGACCAGTCAGTATTTACGAGCTGATTCGTTAATGATTTTGTAATCGAAACCTGATTGGCCACCGCAAGATTCTTGGAATACAGTGATTGAGTCAATTTCGTTTGCATAAATTATTGTGAGGGCATATATCTGTAAGTTCAGTAGTTAGTAGTTAGGTAGTAATTATTCATAATTTTGAGTGTAGTTGTGTCTTTAGAAGAAAATCTTTTGAAGAAGAAAGAAATCAGAAGAAAGAATCTTTAGAAGTTTAGTAACTTTATAATAGGACGCTTTGTGCTAGCTTAAATTAATAAGGAGTTAGCTTAAGGTTGTCTTGTAGTTAGCACACTAAGTTTATTGAGCAATGAATTAAGGATAATAGAATATAAGGTTTTTATTTAAAAATAAAACTAAGCGACTTCATACATAATGAAATTGTAATCGACATCGTCTAAATAAGCAATGCAATTATCTCTAATATTGAAAATTAAAAAAAGAGAAACAACTTTTAAAAATTCAGTGACTTAAATCTGACACTCAAAAGTCAAATATCTTTATTCAATATGGAAGCAGTGCACTTTTTTATTGATTGTCGAATAATCTACCATCGGTTCGGAAATGGAAGCCTCTGACCTGAGAAGAACCGGCGCAAGAAACTCGGCGGGACTTATTTTTTTCTCTCTTTCTGGGAAAAAACAGTCATTACATCTCAGTAAGTATTTCACAAACAATTACTTTGATCTAATCATCATCAGCCTGTGATAGTCCACTTCTGGACATAGGCCTCCCCTAATACACCTCCATCCATTATGCGATTTTGGACCGTATCCCACGCTGGTCCAATGCGAGTTGGTGGGTGGACCTACTTTTTACATGCCCATCCGACGCATGGTTCATCCTACTTTTCAGACAATTGGGTGATCGGCCCAAATTGCCCTAACCAACTAGGAAACAACAATGAAAATTTGTTGAGTCCCCGCAGGATTCGAACCCACGACCTCCAGTTTCTAAGGCCTATACCACTAGGCTACGGAGGCAGTTGTTGATTTCATCATAAATAATTTATTTGTGGTTTTCTGGATCATGGATAACCGATTGAGAAACCAGAAACACGACGTCCGTTATTTTTGCAGCAGTAGTGTACATACACTACTGTGTCATGGTTTAGGAGCTAATTAGTATGCAAACTGTGTTATAGGTAGTGAGTTGATTCGCGGTGCCTTTCGCTTCATTTCTTATGGACAGAGCGTATCAATAGTCATCATCTATAAGTTTCGAACGTCATACAATAAAAACAATCGGAAACATAATAAACTTTAGCTGTAGCTGTCAAAGCTGCGATGTAAAGAGTCAGGTCCAGCCGATAGCAGTAAGTCCAAACAAACCCTCTTATAAAAAGGTGCGATATGCAGGTCCAGCAGTGGACTTTGAATAGTTAAGTCAAACTAATAGTCGACGCGTGACATTATGTACAATCTATATGGGTATATGCATCTCCGAATGGTCTATTATGAATAGTTGGACTGAAGTCTGATTGTCCATTGGCGATCGACATCACGTGCATGCACCATGCATTATGTCACAGCCGTAGATATGGAGATTCAATTCTACATAAGATCAATTGTTATAATATAAAAGTTGGACTGTAATAGGTTCTGATTGAATTTCATGCTGGTAATATCGAAACATCACGTGATAGTTCACCATATTTCTATGCTGCCGTGAGTTTCGACGGCGTCAGATTCTGACATTAGATTTTGTTTGTACCGATAATAAATTCTTGTTGACTTTAGTATAGTTCTGAGAAGTACGTACCTTTGTAGATTTAACAAGATACAATTGTAAACTTAAATGGTGCTCTTAAAACGAATATAATGTAATTTCACTGTGTAATTGCGGTATAAATATTACTACTAAAATATCATGCTCATTGTCAATATTTAAGCAATTTTTTTTTCAAAGTATTCAGTCAAGCTGTAGGATTGAAATTAAAACAGATTTAGGTATGAACCTAAATAAATTACACAATAATACTTATTATAGTATGTGAGCCGATGTTGTAAATGTTCTGATATGTTTCATAGAGATATTCAGTTCGTTTGTAATCAAAAATATATGTATATTTATTATGTTTATTTATATATTATGTACGAGTTGTTTTCTATTTACCGTTCCTGTAAAATAGCACACAGATCGGAGTGTTTATTTTCATTTTAATTGACGCGTTAATTAATACTTCCCGTGCCGATGCGACGCGATAGATCGATTACTGAGTCGGTGAGCGACGGTGTTAATTTGATAAAGAACTCGACTTGTTCGACTTTCGCGTCGCTTCTGTTTAGTCGTAATTCTGTTATGGTTCAGATGTATCGAGTGTGATTATGTACACGGCTGCTTCGCACTGTTTATCAATTAAATTAAAGTGAAACATATTGATAACCTTGTACCAACTTTTACGAGTAACTAGGATACTTGGAATAAGTAAACCTCCTATATCGCAATGTCGTATACGTTGGTCTTATAGTGTTATAGTTAAATAATAGAAATCATTTAGGATTCAAACATTTATTAATTAACATAAGTTAGGGAAGTTTATGTGTCGAAGGTTATAGTTATTTAAATGAGTTTTGAAAAAATTACACAAAGTTTATAAAAGTGTAAATCTTTTGTGTGATCGTAAAACTGTTAAAAGAAGAGAAAAAGAATTTTTATCAGTCGCCTTACCGATCTTCTTAAGTCAAATGCTTCTTACTAGCAATGATAGCATTTTTCACAATTAAAACTGAATAATAATTCTTCATCAATGGGCATGTAAAAAGGCGGTCCACCCACCAACCCGCATTGGACCAGCGTGTTGTTGGTTTTGGACCGTATCCCACGGTCCAAAACCCCCTAATGGATAGGGGTGTATTAGGGAGGCCTATGTCCAGCAGTGGACTATTAAAGGCTGATGATGATGATGATGATGAATAATTCTTCTATATAGTAGTAGTACTTAAAATATTAGTACCATCAGTACGATTAGTAGAAATAATCATACTCGAGTATCAATCATGTAATTATTATAATATTATAATAAAGATTAAACTTAGTGCAAATTTTAGACTACAATCTCATAACTGGCAAAGCATAATTTCTTATTACTATAGGGTTGGCATTCATTATGAACATATCGTCGTATATGCGAATTGAAATCTGTAATGTCGAAACTTGTATGTACCGCACCCGTATTTTAACGTGTTACAGTAAATAATCCAGTTTATTGATTTGTACTACATTCTCTGCGATTACTCGCACAGGTTTTTGGTAAACATTAGATGGAGTATATGTGCGTACATTTAAGGGAGCAATTATACTTTATGTCGTTCAGATACAAGTAAATACTCGATTCTTTCGTTTAGATACCAAGTAATATTAGCATTGATCCAAATCTAGCGATACTGAGCAGTTTCCAATTAGTGATTATAATATATACTTTATCGAATCGAATTAGACAGAAGGGAGATTACTTAATATTGTTTATTATCGAGGACATCTAAGTAAGCATTTTGTCACGACCTTACTTCGTGATGTATTTCCTGGTAATTAGTAAGTCAGACTGCATTTATGTGATCTTACATGACAAGAAGGCGTGTCAAACTAGTATTCACACTAAATAAATAAAGGTAATGTTCTCAAATAAATCTGAACGAATCAACTACACAAGAACGCAAAGTTTTTAAACCCCATCGCGTTTGATCACCGCTTGGTAGTGATTATAACCGATCCAAATAACACGTGTTATTTACTGCATCATCAGCCTGTGTTAGTCTACTGCTAGACACAGGCCTACCCCTAATGCACGCCTTCTTCACCAACCAGGCAGGGCCAATACCGCTAGGTCACGGAAGTGGTCGAATTTTAAAAAAGATACTTAGTCTCTATCAAAGCCGAACGATATCTAAACTTAATGCGTTCTCATTGGTGGAACGCTAGCATACTCAATCTCCAGTAATATTAAACAACAACAGTGTCCGTTGTTTTTAACGGCAATATACTTTGACATGTGTACATAATTCCAATGACTTGTTATACTAGCATCTAGCTTACACTACTAAAGTAAAGGGCAATAAAGGTTTACTCGGTTGATAATCAAGTTGTTTTAAAAACAAATCTCTTGGACGATTTAGCAGGTGGACATGCCGCTTAAAACGAAGTCCACGAAACGGAAGCCCCCTTTTCAAAGGATTCGCCACGCTCGGACACCCGTGCGGGGCCGGTTTCAATTCCGCTTTGTCGGAGCTGCAGGACGATCTTTTGGGTTCTATGAGAGGAAATAAAATAGGATTTATAGTGTTACACGTAGAAAACAATAAAGAATATGTTTAAAGGTAGTTGCGGCTTGTCTAATGTAGATGAGATGTGAATCCCTGAAATAATAACTACGACATCCGTATGTCCCACTTGGTTGCTTATCATTTTTAATTCGATATATTATTTGCTTTGCATATAGATAAAGTTAGTGACTAAATATAGTAAAGAACATTTAGATTATCTTTGTAAAGATATATGTTTGCTCTTGTTCTAATTTATCTTTTTTTTGTGTAATCTCTATTCACGATATAGGTTACTTTTGACTTTTTACGAGATGTTAATCACTAACAAACCAACGGAATATTTATACAATTTCAAATATGTTGTTTAAAAAATACTATATATTTTATTAAAGTCTATATAAATGCTCTGTGAACGTTTCAAAGTTGGACGTTAAATCTTAAGTATTTCTTTAAATAATGTGTACTGAATCGACAGACTATTTTACTGGCCTACGCCTTTTAAATTATGTTTACACGCTGTTGTTAATTGCCTGCAGTCTGCAGTCTCGGGCTCAGAATCCTATAGAGGAACTTTGTGTTATAGGCTGATCTGTTTAATGCCTTAAATGTGAATAGACTTAGGCTGTGAAGTGTATTGTTAAGTGTTGTTTGCGAAATATCAGTCGGCGTATAACTATTTTTGAGTGATAACTTTCTTAAATAAAAGCCGGGTCTATTAAACTTTAGTATAAGTACTATAATGTGATTATTTTACACATTATTTTGATATGTTTCTCATCCAAGCTACTAAATACATCTCAGATAAGATATAGAATTGATGAGAACACCAAGTAACCTAATGGTATCGTCTGAATGGACTTGTTATAAGTCATTTACATTTTATAGGAATGAATATATCGATTGCATGTCTTATTTGTTCCATATAAAATCGATAGATCATTAAACATCGATTTTTATTACCTAATAGTGGCTTCTAGTTGAGATAGAAATCGATTTGTTGCTGTTAACAATGTCCCTTCAAGTAGGTCAATCGTTTTCCATCGACCAATAATTATTCGATGACCTTCGAATCTATCGACGCAACGCACGGAATTTGAATATCGATTCTGATTTATCGAATTAATCGATATCTAATTCTGACAATTTTTTTGAGGTTGTAGGTCTTCCTTTTACACGGGACCGTCACTGTATTGTGATCCGGTTTGAAGGGCACTTTAGCCAGCGTATTTACTGGGTAAACGAGACTTTATATCCTATAACTGACGGTAGGCGGCGCGTTAATGATACCACTGATATTGCTGATGTCCATGGGCGTCGATGACCACTTCCCATCAGGTAGCCCTGCTCGTCTGCCTGGGTAGCCTATAAAAAAAAACACAACCAAAATCGATTCAATCGATACGACACACGAATTAACAATATCGTTTCTGAATAGGCAAATTAATCGATACTCAACCAGCATCGGATTGGGAAAAGGCCTTGTTCACGGTTGTCACGGTCTCTGTACTGAAACCTGTCACAATTAGGTCGGTATTCGCGTGCAGGTAACTAGGTCTCTCGCAGGCCGAACCACGCCTTGATTAGCTATCAGTCATGGCAGAATGAGCCTTGTGCTGTTGTACATGGAGAAAACAACTGCCTAAGGTCAGGGTCACGGAGGCAATATGCCGTTGTTCAATATGTCCGTTTTCTATTTATCTGTGACCGTTGCTTATTGCATGTGACTTTTGAATGACACGCCAAGAACGTATAGTAGTTTATATTAGTTATTTTTTTATTCACTTTTTTACTTTATTAAGGCTTAGGTTTTAAAGTAGTTTATGTTGATATATATATAATAGGCAAAAATTTAAAGGGAAGGTATGCTGTTCGAATCTCAGCCAAGATGATCTGAAACTTTGTATTTAAAGTACATTTGTAACTGCGTCGATTATGATATACATCTGTATGTACGTAAAGTGGTTCACCAGAAAATATGTGCATTTCCTTTAATGCTGCCTGAGATAAGCTAGCGTTATCTTTGCGCCCCGCCCTGATACCGTCGAAAGTGTTCTACTGATATATATTCGAGATATCCTAACATCAATGCCTTCTGCTATCTATAAGAAATTGTTATTTTTAAAATATTTTTTAGATTATGTAATTATGAAAGTAACCTTAGATACTATATTTCATCGGTGTACGATTGTCCTATTAATAAGGTGTGAAGCGTAACTATTTCTGCCGCAGCGAAGGTATGAAAACACTGCCGTGTTCCGGATTGAAGGGCGACGTAGCGCGTGCATTTACTGGGTAAACGACACGTAACATCTTATGTCTAACGGTAGGCAGCGCATTATTGTTACCTTTAGTATTGCATCGGTAATACTAAAGGTAAATGGGCATTGAAAAATAAAAGTAAAGCGTTAATTAACAAGTCAAAAAATATTTTACTCATAAAACACTACTTAAACCTTTAGAAACTTAGTTCAAAAGTATTATTTTATCATGATCATCATCATCATCATCAGCCCGTGTTAGTCCACAGCTGGACATAGGCCTCCCGTAATGCACGCCTTCTCCATTAGGGGGGACCATGCCGGTCCAATGATGAACCGACTTTTTACGTAACCACCCTAGCGTGTTTAATGTTATATTGCTTGCAAGGTAATATTTGTATCTAACAAATATAATCCGATATATGGTCTTCTGTAATCGAACGATAACAATGGACAGATTTATTTTTCTATTTTTATATAAGGTAACATAGCGTCGGCGGCATGCTTTATACGGATTATGTTGCCAGCGTTTATGGTTAGGTTGTAAATCAAAATCATATAGAAGGATGTTGTTGTATACTTTTCGTTTAATTACATCATTGTTTGTGGGCTATTCATTATTCTCACCTTGAAGAGGGGTAATATCATGTTATTAATAAATCATTGAAGCAATTTCTCTTACGTTTTATTCTTTCAATTTATGTATTGTTATTGCAAGAATAAAATATTTTTTCATGTTCATATAGTTATCTAGATAGGACTTATGTGTAGAAAACTACTATATGAACATGAAAATTTATTCTATATCAATCTTAAAAATATTTTAATTTAGTACATTTATTACTGAAACATGATATGTTTATTCTGTTACAATAATAGGTTTGCCGCTATTAAGTGTTTGACTTTCGACACTGTTTAGTAATTTCCACGTCTTCTTACTTCGGATGTGTGTAGCCTTATTTTAGTATCCAGGTCATTCAGTCTTTAATATTTACATCCTAATATCGAAGACGATGTTAATCAAATGCGATGCTATCAGAAGGCTGTACAGGTGATGTCATGGGGCCCCCGAAATATGAGTGTAGACGTGCGCCGTGTATCGTGAACACATTTGCACGCTCCTTATCAGTGGCATTCGCCTGTTATCACTGTTATCTATGAGTCGTGAAGAGCGTACAATGCGGTACACGGTGTGAAATTTTCGTATTTTACCTCAACGTAACGCCATGAGTAAATAACTCTATGTAATGTTGGTAAAATAAAAATTCTTTTATTCAGTAACACTTTATAGTTTAGTTTTTCTTTGAATTTACGAAAGTTAATCTCATGTAACATCTCTTCCTGGAAGTATACTAACGTCAATTCTGAACCGAATAAGTAACTAGTGACTATGTCACCCACCAACCCGCATTGGACCCCCGCGTGGTGGGATACGGTCCAAAACCCCCTAATGGATAGGCGTGTATTAGGGGAGGCCTATGTCCAGCAGTGGACTATCAAAGGCTGATGTGGACTATGTCAACCATTTTCCAAGCTAAATAACGAGCTTGTTATTGTTATGTACTATTATTTCAAAATATCTTAGCTTTGTATCAACAATGAAATTGCAATTAAATAGATTATGACTTTCATTTCGCTCTCTTTGTTTGAACTTGCAACAAAAGCTGTACAAGAGAAGTATATTAAAATGAGTTCATCTTATAGCTACATTCGTTGAGCGGAGTTTGTTGTATGCCCCAGTTACTCGTTCCGTACTCGTGGATTACTTTTCATTAGGAGTATTTATAGTGATGGTATTTTTATAAGACGCTCTTATACTACAATAATCTACAAACAGGTACGAAAAACTTCTGATATATTTTACGATAGAGACATCATTTCAAAATTAAATCGACAAGAGCATAAAAGTAACATGTACTGTACACAAGTCATTATTATTTTAATTTTAAAACAAAAAATAACATCATCCTTATAAATATTATGATTTTACGTCCATTTTTGTGGCTTTGTCTTTATTGTAATTTTCTCTTTTTCCGAAAATTTCGGAATATTTCAAGGGGAAATGTTCACGGGGCAAACTACAGTAAAACATGTGTAATGTTTTACTTTACGTAGTTTACACACATTTCTGGCGATCGTTTGATCAAAAGAAGCTTTTAATATGAGCTACCTACTACCTACGTACTCAAAGTAAAGACCGAGCGTTATATACAAGTTTGACAAATAGAAATGTCTTCAATCAATCGCCTTTTATAAATGAAGACACGACAGCGACTTCGCATTGTAATAATAAAGTGTTAGAGTGTATAGAGAATAGATGTGGCTCAAATCTTTCACTTGGTTCTTTCCAATAAAGACCCAACTAGCTGACATTGAAATGTTGAAATCGCCTCATCGATCACACCTACGCGGTAAACAATAGCCCAGCAGTTGACCGACCTTCGGAGAATGCGCCTAAAGGTCGAGGGTCGTTCTGGCGATCTGCCAGGTCACATTTTGACCTTCGTCTGAAGCTAGACAGATGTTCAGTTCGTTTTGTATCAGGCCTGAAAGCTTATCGGTTTCAGTTTTGCAATTTTCTTCGACGGTACTCGTAAAACCAAAAATATTACTATTGCATCTTTGTACGAGTAGAAAGTATCCGTAATATAATTTCCACGTTCTTTTCACTTCGTCAAGTCACTCCACGTGTGAAGAAGAACCCATTACATGGAGAGTCCCCGAGAGGAGCTTAAATCAATTTGCCGGGCTCCAGAGCGACTTGCAAGCTAATGCCCGTGCAAATATTTGATCAGCTTTGAGCGGTAAATCCTTGAGGTGTTTAGGAGTGTATCTTCCGAGGCTATCAGCGAACAAACATTTGACGCCATTAGAAAAAAATTATAACCACTTTATATAGATAATTAAAGGTGGATGACGCTATTTTATTAATATGTGTGAAGTCATGATGATTTTATCTAATGAAATGGGCATTAAACAATAAAAGTAAAGCGTTAATTAACGAGTCAAAAAATATTTTACTCATAAACGTTAAGAAACTTAGTTCAAAAGTATTATTTTATCATGATCATCATCATCATCAGCCTGTGTTAGTCCACAGCTGGACATAGGCCTCCCCTGTTGAACGCCTTCTCCATTGGGCGCTTTTTGGACTGTATACCACCATGCCGGTCCAATGATGAACCGACTTTTTACGTAACCACCCTAGCGTGTTTAATGTTATATTGCTTGCAAGGTAATATTTGTATCTAACAAATATAATCCGATATATGGTCTTCTGTAATCGAACGATAACAATGGACAGATTTATTTTTCTATTTTTATATAAGGTAACATAGCGTCGGCGGCATGCTTTATACGGATTATGTTGCCAGCGTTTATGGTTAGGTTATAAATCAAAATCATATAGAAGGATGTTGTTGTATACTTTTCGTTTAAGTTACATCATTGTTTGCGGCTATTCATTATTCTTAGCTTGAAGAGATAATCAACATGATGTACCCACATCATGTTATTAAAAAATCATTGAAGCAATTCTCTTCTTGGAAAAATAAGACGTACGTTTTATTCTTTCAATTTATGTATTTTATGCAAGAATAAAATATTTTTCATGTTCATATAGTTATCTAGATAGGACTTTGTAGAAACACTATATGAACATGAAAATTTATCTATTCAATCTTAAAAATATTTTAATTTAAGACATTTATCACTGAAATATGATATGTTTCTTCTGTTACAATAATAGTTTCGCCGCTATTAAGTGTTTGACTTTCGACACTGTTTAGTAATTTCCACGTCTTACTTCGGCCGGTGTGTAGCCTTATTCTAGTTTCCAGGTCATTCAGTCTTTAATATTTACATCCTAATATTTAAGACGATGTTAATCAAATGCGATGCTATCAGAAGGCTGTACAGGTGATGTCATGGGGCCCCCGAAATATGAGTGTAAACGTGCGCCGTGTATCGTGAACACATTTGCACGCTCCTTATCAGTGGCATTCGCCTGTTATCACTGTTATCTATGAGTCGTGAAGAGCGTACAATGCGGTACACGGTGTGAAATTTTCATATTTTACCTCAACGTAACGCCATGAGTAAATAACTCTATGTAATGTTGGTAAAATAAAAATTCTTTTATTCAGTAATACTTTATAATTTATTTTTTCTTTTAATTTACATAAGTAACTAGTGACTATGTCACCCACCAACCCGCGTTGGACCCCCGCGTGGTGGGATACGGTCCAAAACCCCCTAATGGATAGGGGTGTATTAGGGGAGGCCTATATCCGGCTGTGGACTATCAAAGGCTGATGGTGGTGGTGGTGGACTATGTCAACCATTTTCCATGCTAAATAATGAGCTTGTTATTGTTATGTACTATTATTTCAAAATATCTTAGCTTTGTATCAACAATGAAATTGTAATTAAATAGATTATGACTTTCATTTCGCTCTCTTTGTTTGATCTTGCAACAAAAGCTGTACAAGAAAAGTATATTATTAAAATGAGTTCATCTTATAGCTACATTCATTGAGCGGAGTTTGTTGTATGCCCCAGTTACTCGTTCCGTACTCGTGGATTACTTTTCATTAGGAGTATTTATAGTGATGGTATTTTTATAAGACGCTCTTATACTACAATAATCTACGAACAGGTACGAAATACTTTAGATGTATTTTACATTATAGAGACATCATTTCAAAATTAAATCGACAAGAGCATAAAAGTAACATGTACTGTACACAAGTCATTATTATTTTAATTTTAAAACAAAAAATAACCTCATCCTTATAAATATTATGAATTTACGTCCATTTTTGTGGATTTGTCTTTATTGTAATTTTCTCTCTTTCCGAAAATTTCGGAATATTTCAAGGGGAAATGTTCACGGGGCAAACTACAGTGAAACATTACAGTCCATAGTTTACACACATTTCTGCCGATCGTTTCATCAAAAGAAGCTTTTAATATCAGCTACCTCATATTTTTATTTGACGCTGATTTTTTCTGTACTCAAAATAAAAAACGAGCGTTATATACAAGTTTAACAAATGGAAATGTCTTCAATCAATCACCTTTTATAAATGAAGACACGACAGCGACTTCACATTGTAATAATAAAGTGTTAGAGTGTAAAGAGAATAGATGTGGCTCAAATCTATCACTTGGTTCTTTCCAATAAAGACCCAACTAGCTGACATTGAAATGTTGAAATCGCCTCATCGATCACACCTACGCGGTAAACAATAGCCCAGCAGTTGACCGACCTTCGGAGAATGCGCCTAAAGGTCGAGGGTCGTTCTGGCGATCTGCCAGGTCACATTTTGACCTTCGTCTGAAGCTTGACAGATGTTCAGTTCGTTTTGTATCAGGCCTGAAAGCTTATCGGTTTCAGTTTTGCAATTTTCTTCGACAGGTAAGACTGCAAATTAGCAACGCAAAATTTTATCCATATAACAGCCTTTAATTACTTTTTTAATCGTTGCGTAAACAAAGCCTAATTGTAGTTTAATTTTAAGCGCTCTCTAGTACCTAAATTTGTCGATGTTATAGCATAAATGCAGTTATATTTGTTATTTAAGGCGCAGACTTCATACGACAAGCTCTAAACACATAAGGAGGCAAAGAAAGATTTTGTTCGATTTAGGCATACATTATAGCTCTTATGAATGTCGTTAAGACCCTTTTTTACGTAACAACGGTAACCGATAAATTATAAAAACATTCTGAACGTAGGTTAGTACTCGTAAAACCAAATATATTACTATTGCATCTTTGTACGAGTAGAAAGTATCCGTAATATAATTTCCACGTTCTTTTCACTTCGTCAAGTCGCTCCACGTGTGAAGAAGAACCCATTACATGGAGAGTTCCCGAGAGGAGCTTAAATCAATTTGCCGGGCTCCAGAGCGACTTGCAAGCTAATGCCCGTGCAAATATTTGATCAGCTTTGAGCGGTAAATCCTTGAGGTGTTTAGGAGTGTATCTTCCGAGGCTATCAGCGAACAAACATTTGACGCCATTAGAAAAAAATTATAACCACTTTATATAGATAATTAAAGGTGGATGACGCTATTTTATTAATATGTGTGAAGTCATGATGATTTTATCTAATGATGTGGGTAATAAATTTGCTTTATTTTTGCTAATGGAAACGTCTCTTACAAAATTAAATCTTTTGTGAGACAGACATTGCACTAATAATGTATTTTCTAAAAGACAAAACTCACGTGTAATCGGTATTGGTAGCGACTAGTTTCGGACCTATCGGAGGTCCTTCATCAGGACGAGTGGAATAGCTCCACGCTTCCACTCTCGTACTCAACGAAACGACTATATCAGTGAGTCAGGTTTCCTATCATCTTCATCATCATTCATCAGCCTGTGATAGTCCACTGCTGGACATAGACCTCCCCTAATGCACGGTTTTTTTATTATACTTCAAATATAATAACAGGTAGTTATATTAATTAATACGATTTTTTACACTGTTTTTTGATTGATTATAAGTGATATGATTTATATTTCCATTAAGAATACGTTTATTAAGGTCATCGCTAAACGTTTATTACTTAAGCTCATTATAGGGGTTTGTTCCGAATTGCTGACTCGACAGGAAATCGATGCGATGGCTAAAATTACTTTTGTTTTCCTTCCTCCGTTGTATTTGTGTTTATTTTGTACCTTTCCTTGCTATATATTATTACTTTCTTAACCCTGTGATATATTACTAAAATGTATGAAAATAACTGGGATTGTATATGAAAAGTCCTTGAGAAACATTTTATGCTAGCTGAACTCAAACATAACTTTAACGTATTATTAAATTAGATGTAAACTTAACCAGTGTTGGTTACCATTTACCAAAATTCTAACTGTCAATCTTCAATCTATATAGTTGTTTTGTCAATCATTTACGATATTTGATAATAGTAATGGCAGTTTTGGATGACTAAGTTTTTCAATGTTTTCGGTAAAATTTAACGATCGTAAGTGCTCAATAGAAGCCATACATTATTATTGTTTGTGACTGACTGTCTCCGAATAGTGTCACCCTAGAAACGAGTTCCGTTACCGCTTAAGATGAAATTAAACGGTGGCAGATGTATGAAAGCTGATGAAATAGGTATCAGAATTATCAACGCCCTGAAACCTACGGATATCGAAATGACATATAAATTGATCATGCGAGTAAAGTTTTATGGCGATCTATAATTGTTCGTCGATTTTAACTTTAATTTTACCATCTTATTATGCAATTATTGTCATATTGCGCTGTTTTAAAAATTTGTGTCAGTGGATCGCGTACATGTGCCTTTATATTTGATAAAAAGGTTATGTGTTAAGGTACGTAACAATGATCGTTATATGTAGGTACAAATATTAACGGTTTTGTATTTTCTCTTATGGGACCAGGTGCTAACTTCTGAATTAAATTAAAGACTTATTTATTTGTCATATTTTAAAATGTTGAAGGAAGTAGCAGTAAATAGCAATATATACAAGCAGCCTACTTCTAGTTGGGAGTGTAGTGTGTACGAAGAAAAGTTTCGTTTGTATTGTACCTTCCCTTTGGTCCCTTAATCCGATAGGGCTAATAAAAATAGATATTAAAAAATTTAAATGTTTCAAAATAATATCTAATATTCAGTCTCAATCTAAGTATGCTTCTGGCTATTGCTACTAAATGATAAGAACATTACATTTTCTTGTTATCCCAAAGAGTCTCAAAACATTTTAAGCTATAAATTTATAAGGTGGTAGGTCGCCTGTTTACAGGAGACCATCTGAGTGGATACCACCGCGGTGCCTATTTCTGCCGCGAAGCAGTAGTGTGAAAACACTGCTGTGTTCCGGTTTGAAGGGCACCGTAGCCAGCTATTTACTGGGTAAACGAGGCTAACATCCTATGTCTCACGGTAGGCAGCGCGTTGGCGATGCCATTGGTATCTAATGTCTTTGGGCGTCGGTGACCACTTCTCATCAGGTGGCCCGACTACTCGTCTGCCTGCGTATGCCATAAAAAAAATAAAGAAATTGAATCTTTATCGACTATTACCTCTGTAGACTCATGGTATATAGATTGCAGTTTAAATTCCTCTAAGGATTTGTCAACTCTGTCTTTACAAGTTTCTGTAATGCCTGAAATTATCATGCGTCGAATGGGCGTGTAGGAGGTTCTGTGCCTGACGTATTACCTGTCGTTTATGTCTCATTCCATTTATCTAAATTAGTCTAAAACGATGGCAGTTTATAAATTTTTACTCTACCCATATATTTGTGCAATATAATATCTTTTTCATGATCACTACATAGTATAAAACAAAGTCGCTTTCTCTGCCCTTATATCCCTATGTATGCTTAAATCTTTCAAAGTACGCAACGTATTTCAATGCGGTTTTCTTTAATAGATAGAGTGATTGAAGAAGGAGATTTATATGTATAACACATGCTTAATATTGTAGGTAATATACCTATGTATTAGCATCGCTCCCGTGCATAGTGGGTGCGGGTCGCTAGTAACTAATATAGTTGATTTTAGCTGGGTAAAGACATCATTAATCGTTATACACTACATTATGTTTATAGACGCCCTAGAACGTCTTATTCGGCCACGCCATCGCGTAGTGCGCCGCCATTTTTTACTGCGCAATAGACGATAGCGCGATGTTTGTCGAGATTTGTGAAATATTTAATCTTATCTGCGGTATGTACGCTCAAATATGTCCTCTCGTGTAGTCGGTGGGATTAGGGTCGGCCTAGCATTAGGCTCAAGGTTGAGAATTAGTTTTATAAATGTGCTGTGTTTTTCAGCGTGGTGGGATACGGTCCAAAACCCCCTCATGGTATAGGGTATATAGGGGTAATGGGGGTGTATTAGGGGAGGCCTATGTCCAGCAGTGGACTATCAAAGGCTGATGATGATGATGGTTATTCAGTGTTGGAATCTGTTTGTTTCGGTGACTTCCTGACACAAATACGATTTCAAGTCGCTGTAAAAAAAGTAATAATATGGCTTCGGTCGTAAAGCGACATTATTGGGTCGCAGGCGTCAATCAAATGAAATACTAAAAGTTCTTGTGCTATTTCTTGTTTTGTTTAAAATCCTATTTTCAAATGTAAACATATATATAAAGTTTGATAACCTGGTAATGAATATGTTATTAATTTGCCACGAAATTTTACCTTATTTTAATATAATGTAGAGTCTTGACAAGGAAAATTAAGATTTCATACAAATTTGGAGTGTTTCTTTCTCGCTAATCCGTCCTTTATTTGTAGAAAATGTTTGCCAACCAACAGGCGCACATTTTATTCGCAGGATTTGTCAACTCTGTCTTTACAAGTTTCTGTAAAGCCTCAAATTATCATGCGTCGAATGGGCGTGTAGGAGGGTCTGTGCCTGACGTATGTCGCTTATGTCTCATTCCATTTATCTAAATTAGTCTAGAACGATGGCAGTATATAAGTTTTTACTCTACCCATATATTTGTGCAATATATTATACATAACGAGTAATCACAGTTGCTAGGGACAAAAAGTATGGCTGTTTCCTGGGGACCACAAAAATGTCGCGGGTTGGTCAGTCTAGCGGTGGGGTAGGGTGACCCCTGTGTGGAGAGATAGGGACGTACAAACGGACTAGACAACTCTCCTTACTCCGTAGGGTTGGAATGGCTTATATTTTTACCCCATATAAATGCAGAATCTTCGTTTATAACCTTTATTGTTCCAAAGCGTTGGGCGACTGACTTGTAATCGCCGCCTAAGAATAGACTACACGCGATGGTTCACAAATATTGCAGCTATGTCCTATCGTCATTGAAGTTTAATATTTAACATGGCTTACATAAATCTTCATTGCCTTGGTATAATTATTGTATATCTATATTAAAATAACAATTAAAGCTTCTTTAATATGTTACGTTAATTATTTCCTTAATAAATTGATCTATTGCCATTGATCAATTATTAAATTAATCGATAATAGTTGTGACCAACAATAGAAAAACTTGTTTTTCTGAAACTTATATTTGATAATTGTATTGGTTGTCATAATGTAAAAATAAGGCACAATAACTTTTCACCGCTTATTGCTATAACATATTTATATAATAATCTTTATTGAGTAAATAACTAGTGATACACATCAAGAATCGTCATTTATACAAAATATAATGCTGCCTTTGCTTGCATATCAATCTAATCATGTTGATTTTTCTACGCTGTTGACATCCCTGTTAATGCGAGCCCAGCGTTGTGGATGAATGCCACTCGAGACCGTCTGGGGCGTTGTAATGGAAACTGACTCTGAAATATGCTGCTATATTAGCGGCCATAATGAATGAGGGTTGATCGTTTTAAAGTAAATATTCATCGAATTATTGCTAGGTCTTCTGTGTTAACCGCTTTAGGTAACAAGGTGGAGATGTGATACAGTGAATGTTTGAAACTTTATGTCTATTTGTAACATTGGTCACTGCGACCACTGCTATTGTTCTTATTGGTTTTAATTTTCTCCCTATTCATAATTTTTTTGATATTTCACGAACCGTTTGTTTCTATTATATATTTTTCTTTAATCATTTATCTATTTTTCTCATCGCCGTCAGCAAATGATTTTGGTAAGACATACTTAGCTTTAGCTGTTTTTACTGCTAGTCTTTTGTTTTTATATATATAAATATATATATATTAGTATTTGTTTATATGTAATTACATATTGTAGATCGTTACACTATCGACAGTTTTATGTGTGATTTAGAATTTACTAAAATACACACTAGGAAAATCGGAACTGCTTTTGAAATACAGTTCCAATCCGTAGAAGTGGTTTTATAAAAAAGTGATTAATATTAATAATTTGATTGCAATGCATCCTATTTACATCAAAAAGAAGAGAAAAATGCTTCGAATTCCTCTTCACCGTTTAGGTGTAATTAGAAATTATTTTCCTTCGTGAAAACTCGGACCTAAAGATCCGAATGGAATACTATGACACTCAAACTGTCAAAAAATTGCCGTATTGAATGAGTAACATTTTCATATCCATTATGAGTATGAAACTTTATGGTATAGTGTCCAATGTCAAAATTAATTAATGAAGCTATTTGAGAGGGCACGAGGAATACGATCTTTTCCGAAAAATTACGAAGGAAAATCTTTTCCCACTATATACTATTGATATCTCCTATTATACCTAACCTAAATACAGACTTATTGCTAGTATTGTATAAATTTTTTTCATTTTGTAGGCGATCGAGTAAATAAAAATATTTTTATTTTAGTGGCGACATTTTAAGACTTCTCATATTATTTAGCTAAAGACAACGTAAGGAAGCTAGAATTGTGTTGTGACACGACAACTAACACAATATACGGTAACCTTCGTTATACATAACTTCTCTCGTATTCCACAGGTCAAGAAAATGGCCGAGCGCGTCTCCAAGTGCCGCGAGGAGGTGTCCAAATCCCGGGAAAAATATCAGGCAGCTCTTGCCGAGATAACCGGCTATAATCAGCGCTACATCGAGGACATGAGCGGCGTCTTCGACCGGTGCCAGCAGATGGAGGCCCAGCGGCTGACCTTCTTCAAGGATGTCTTGTTCAGCTTCCACAAGTGTCTGAACATCAGTCAGGAACCGACGTGAGTATGGAAACGGGAAATGTAACATAAAATAAGCAAGCACAGTATGTGTATGTCATCTTGTCAACTTTTTATTGGGTAAAGCGACTGGAAAATACGCTCTACTATATGACCTAATAAGATGTTACGTTCATGCAATTTTTTTAGGTGCCTTTTTTACGAGAACGTAGCAGTGAATGTATATTACTTCCTTAGGCGGAAATAAACAACCTGTATCTTTAATATTTAAAAAAAAATTAAACAAAATTTTACTTGATGGGTTATGAGAAAGGTTAAAGGAAGTTTAAATACATACATACATAGTCAGCTTATTGTTGTCCACTGCTGGACATAGGCTCCTTAATCATCTAATTCATTAGGTTTGGACACTGTATCACCAGCTGCTCAATCGGTTGGTGGACCGACTTTACTTACCCATCAACGCTATGGATTATCTTACTTTTTATCAGACAACTTGGGTGAAGATCGGCACCATGATGATTAGCGTCCTATAACTAGGAAACAACAATGAAAAATTAGTTGAGTCATGGATTCTGAACCACTGACCTCCGGTTTCTACAGATACGAGGTCACCCATAACAACGCCACTCAGGAGCTGATGGAGGCAGTACAGAAGTTTAGCTGACCAATATCTAGTGAGTTGATGGTTTCTTATGCTATGGCATATGGTTTTAAGTGCATTGACTGAATTTTATTCATGTTGGAATTCTAGTTATTCAGTTAATAACACGTTGGTATTAGCCCTTGCTGTTTATTATTAGGCACGTCAAAGCCTTAAGCTTGAATAACATCTAATCTATTTAAAGAGTACAGTTGAACCCTTTGGGTTGTAAAGGTCTGATGCTAGTCTAGTGCGAAAACATAATGGATGGATTAGAAGCTGTCCTTATAACTAAGGATAAAGTCTATATAATTTTTTTTTAAATTAGTTGGTCTATTCTGTAACATAACATTGCACCCCTCCCGTTTCCAGTCTACCGCAGATATACGAGGAGTTCCATCACACGATAAACAACGCCGACCACCAGAAGGACCTGAAGTGGTGGGCGAACAACCACGGGGTCAACATGGCGATGGCCTGGCCACAGTTCGAGGTAACGTTAGCCAAAACGCCGAGACATGGGCGTAACCGACCGAATCTAGCTGTGAGCTTTACGTACTCAGACTGGATTATAGATGGAATTTAGCTTAACAAGTCTGATGTCAAACTGTGCTGGACCGCAGCAAATTTTTATCCCCACGCTATGTTTAACCAATAAAAGAACACGACGTCAAGCGCCAATTAAGTTTGACGAGACTTTGAGTAAATTTCGTCTATTTTCATGCTTCGGTTTAGAAATGGAAAGTTCTAGTACATATGGAATGTTCTAGAACTGTCGGAAGCGACGGTTACGCCCGTGCCGTTATCATAACCGCGATGTTGTCTGCAATGTATTAACTCGAATGCTTTGTTTGATTCTAGATGTGTTTTCACATTTCGCAGGCGAGCATGTATCGCCATTTAGCTCCGCCTTAGATGTTTCCCCCTGTCTATGTGTCGGTGTACCTTGTTTTTATTTATTTATGTAGGCATTTAGTATACTGCCGTCAGTTTGACTTATTTACGTCAGGTTATTACTCTTTAAAGCCTAGGACACATACGCTTTTCAGTTCGGAAACGGGTAAACCATATTTAAATATTTAAATAGTGCTACGACATAATATTGACGACTGTTTAAGCGATAGAGTTCAAATCCACTAATTTACGGATTTTTCGCGTTAGTTATATATATATATATTTATTCCCGACGTTTCGGTTTCTTTAAAACTCTGACGGTTATTCCAAAAACATTTAGATACAGACACATACTAACTTAGTCTGCTCGTTATCGTAGATGCTCGAAGGAATCCGATACGTCGGGAATAAATATACATAAATAACGCGAAAAATCCGTAAATTAGTGGATTTGATAAGCATAATAATCGCGTAAATAAAAGAAATAACAATAGGCAGTTGATAAGTTCATAATAATTTATTAGTAGCTTTCGTTATTGTGTTGTTGTTCATCGATCGAGTGGCCCATTAACTAAATTAAACACCAACAAATCTCTTCACGCCGGAGGCCCTCGATTTCTATTCTCGCATCAGTATTGTCAATATTGACGTTTTTTTGTATAGACAGTAAGGTTCTACGAACATTTGGACAAATATTGGCCGACGTTTCACAACTTTAGTTTAGCGCCTTTTTTACTTTACAGTGTTAATAAAGCATTGGATGTCCGTTGGTGGCTCGAAATTTCTGGGGATACGGTGAATTAACACTATTTGGTATTATAGTTCTGATGTATGATTTATTGATATGATGTTTCTTTTATAGTTTTTGTGTATAATCTATTTATCGATTTGAAATTTACAAATGTTCTGTAGCTTCTGTATTTCCTTTTATATAGTTGGTCCTGTTCAGACGTCATTCCTATAGCTAATATAGTGACGTGAGCCTATTTTAAGATTGGAAATGTATGTATTTTCAATTGACATAACTAATTTTTCGTTCATATATTAACATGTATAAATTATCCGAGATATTTCTTTCTAGGGCATTGACTTAAACATTAGGCTCGGAAAAATTAATAGTTCAATACGCATATTCATTATAAACATATTGTTTACAACGTACATGTAGACCTAAACCTAGATTTGTTAACACTAGACCCACCTAGTATGTTCAAGCCCCGCATATAGGTTATAAGCGACATGATTACAATTCATATGTGATCCTTCAGCGTATTCCGCACATGGGTTGTAAACATGTTTACATTGTATATACGGAGCTTAGGCATTAGTCCGCATATAAATTGTAAACAACGTGTTTACAACCCATATGCGGGTGCTGATATCGGTCGCAATGCATTGCAAGGAACCGCCCACGGACTCGACGCAGCCGGTCCGTACGGATTACCTCGCGGCCGCCGCCTCTACCGTAGTAGAGGGGGCCGCCTCGATCCGGGCGAGGATTGCGCGTTCCGGCTTGTGGGACGCTTTCTCCCTCTGCCTCCGGTTCGGAGACGATGAGAGGAAGTCCCGAGTGGCGCCGTCCGTCTGTAGCTACGACCTGACGGAGGGTTGCTATGCCAACCCGGTGTTCATACCGGTATGACGTCACGGTGTGGGTACGAAACGCACCGCACGTCTGATATTTAGAGGATTGATGCAACCCATTCCGATGGGGTCGTTATAATGTTGCACTTGAATTGCCCCCTTTGCATTTGGAGGCTGTGTTCGGTACGAAATTCGAAGGGAAAACGCGATCGAAAGAGATGACTATTGTGGTGTTTGGTAAAATGGGATCGAGTTAAATGTTCTTTTATTAGCGGAGTTGGTAACCTAGCGATCTTGGTTTTTATCAAAGGAACTCGCATTAAGGTTACATTGTAAATTTTTCAGTAAATATAATTACTGTACTAAGTTTCACTGTAAAGTTTTATTATTCAAAGTAAAATAGTTGATATAAATTGTAAACAATTTGCTGTAAAACGAATTTTCTTCTAGTTTTTTTGCAAATATTTTTAATAATTTTGTTTTGTTATATAAAAGTAATGGCTTCATGATGATTTTGTTATTTAATTGCAACTTTTATTTCTTAAAATAAGCTTGAAATGAATATAGCTGATATAAAACAAAACAACTCCGCTAATACTTCGTTCCGGTTTAAAGTGTCACAAAGGAAACCTAATCGTCGAACACGCACTTTGGTTGGTTTTGGTTCACACCGTGATGATGGACTATTTGGCAGAATGTAGCAGAATCACAGCACCAATGTCGAGGGTGCACGTTCATACCACTGCCACAAACATAATATCAACAAAGCGGGTTTGAACGTCAGCAGTTCCGCTACGAGGAGAAAATAAAGCTGACGGAAATCTAAAACCGGGCAGTTTGCCCAAACCTTGATGCTTTGAGAAATAATAAGAATAAATGTCTTTTCCCAAATAACCGCGATTAACTTCAAATGTTTTTAAAGAATTGACGTATATTTCGTATTTTGAAGTATTTTTTAGGTTTCATTGAATTAAAAATACATCTAGTTTAGAAAATAGGACAATTATTTTACAGCATAGATTGTGTCATGACAGAGATTATAATAAAATACAAAACGTTATTACTGTGTAGCAAAAGTTTAGCTAAGAAATCCAAAAATGTTTGTAAATGATTTTTTCTTCATTCTATACATGAACGTGGTGGATTAAATAGGTTTCAATAAATTTTTGGTGTTCTATTAAAGACGGTTGTAAAGTTTAAACTAGGTTTAGAACATTTGCCTATTTCAAGCTCCAACATGCCGTTTCTTTAAGGATCTATTTTTTAGGAAAATGTGTAAACCTCGCAATCGAACTTGCAAGCCCACTCCCCACAGGCCACAGCACCGCATGGTTTGTCCATCGCCCCTTACGACGTGCAAAACGAATCGCCAACACAGAAATACAGTGTCATTTGCCGCTTAATGTCTAATGATCACACTAGCTTTGTTATGAAAGTGTTATTTTTTTTTATTAATATGATTTTATTCCTATCATTCACTATCATTTTGCCTCGGCGCACAAAAACGTTGGGAAATACGACAGACTATCTATATAAAATTTACCAATATTAAAAAATTGTTTGAACAAGTCATTTTGGACTTTATGATTTAAGTGATATAGTCGTAGTCCCAACGTTTTCGCGTCCCCTACCCGCCCGTGACCACGGTGTATGGTGAGCAGGAGTACACCGAGGAGTTCCGGGACATCGCCAAGGGAAAGTCCAAGGAGAGCCTGCCCACGGGACCCATCACCCTGCTCAACCAGCGGCCCGTCAGCGAAGACGTACGTCCATGATTATGCGCGACTCGTGACCGTCCCACTCGATGGCGGGAACGGCCATAGATAAATTATTAATTTAAGCAAAATAGATGTTATTGGAAAAATTGAAAAGTGAATTTGACTTTGAGGGATTATTTCAAGTTTATTTATATGTCTAAAATTTTTTTTTTAACCAAACGATTCGAACACTATTCAGATCGCTTGAAAAAAAAAATACATATATTATTTAATATGTGAATAAAGGTGAAAATCTCGTAAAATTCTAAACGCGTAAAAAATAAAATTGATTGTTTAAAAATTATTATGATATTTTAAAAAGAATCGATTCTATATCGATTGTGCAACAATGGCGACATAGACCGTAATAGAGTCACCGTTTAAAAAAAATAAAAGTCTCAACGCGCCCGCCAAAAATCGCGTCGGATGTCACGAGTTGCGAGAACTGATAAGTTGTTTGCGCGCACGCGAGAATAACTAGTTACATATTTGTTATTATTTTATGAAATTCAAACATTAATTGCGGCGTAAATAAGATTGTTTTTGTAACATTTTCATATGAATATAAAGTAAATAGTTGTTCTGGCGTGGTGATTTTGAAAGGTGACCAAGCACACTTGATTCCAACGAATTAAATATTTTGTAATGAATTGTCATTTATTTACAGTTTTTTTATAATAATTTTGACGTTCTCAGAAACTGTGGTTGGACCCGAATAGGTATTGATTGAGAATGAAACCGGCGCGGATTGAAAAATTATCGAAATTTTCGTGTTTTTTTTAATAGTAAAGATCGATATTTCCTATATAAGTATTGATATATTTGCATGATATTTAGTTTGGTAATGGGTCATTCTCATATCAACCTATTTTATTAGCATAGCGATGTGCTTCTTGTGTATTATTTTTCTCCCCTTCATAAGTGTCGCATGATTGATGTAGCTTAGACAGTATTGCATATTGGCATGTCAGTAACATGCATCGATATTAACCCAACAAAAATAATTAATGATATTATTAAGATAATTATGATCGAATATAATTTTTACAGTTTATTTTAAACTTCTAGCCCTTATTGCAATTATAATATTGTTCACTATAAAATCAAAACATTTAATATTGCAACTCATATTGACTCAAAAAATTATGAATTGTTCGAGCAAAAATAACTCAATTTACATTTAATGACCTCAAAACAAATAAAAAATTAAAAAATCATATTTACCTAAACACACCCATTCGGCCATCCAAACATCAGGAGTTGCCGCCGATTAGCAACAACAAATCGAAGGCCGCCAACCACTCGGAGGCCAACAACGCCGCCCCCAACAACACCGCCGCCACCAACAACGCCGTCAACAGCAACAGCAACAACACGAGCGCCAACAACACCATCGACAAGAAGAGCATTAGCGCCCCCATCGCCGTCACGTGAGTGTGATTTCATTGTGCTAGCAAAATACACCTTATGTTGAAACGATGTTATTTAGGACGCCAAATAAGACGCGGTGGAACCCAAGTGAACAGAAATAGATGTCGCGCTAAAACGTTGGTTTCTCTTATTATAGTTTGGCCCAATTGCACTTGAATTGAATTAATGTAAATAAAATAACCCACAGTAACGAAGCGGTTTCGTTCGTACGGTGTTGTTATTAGTCGAAAGTCACTCAGTAATTGACATCGTGATGACAAATCTATGCAAACATAAGATTTTATTTAATTGTGATTTGTATGATGATAAAAAAACTATTTTTTTTCCGTATGTTTTCTATTTGTTCTGGCTATTCTCTAAATCTTTTGGAGAAACTTCCGTCAAAATTGTGGTCCAATTTTGACGGTTTCTCCAAAAGATAGCTAATATAACTTGGAGTAACTTAGTCTACTTTTTCTTGAAAAAAAAACAACTTAATGATTTTATACATATTACCACGCAGACGACTTCGTTGGCAGCAACTAGTTATCAATAAGAAAGCTAGATAACCATCGTTACAGTGTTTGCATCGATTCCGACTCTTAATTGAACCAGCAGATATATCAGTGCTATATGGATATTTGTGGTCCCAAAATCCAGATCATATGTGGCCTAACTGTATTTAGCGTTAATTAAAAAGTATAATTATCATTACCAAAAAACCATCCTTCCCTCCAGTATAGAACGTTTAGAGATTTACGTGTACGCAGCGCGCTCGTGCCAATTGGCATGCTCCTCAAGAGATGTCAAGGTATCACCTGTGACGACATCTCCGTTGTGCAGCATCACTGAGTTGAATCCGTTCGTTACGTTAGTCTGACCATATAAGTCGAGTAACTGTAGATAAAAGTATTTTATACTAGTTATTCTAAATGATACACCAAAGTATAAATGCTAAATTAGAAAAAAATAAAAATGTATTATTATTTTTAAAAAATATTGAGACATTAATGCGCAAAGCGTTTTCATTGGTCGAGTACGAATATAAATTGGCGATTTGAACCAATCGCAGCGTTTGGATGTTATTAAAGCTTGTTGTTAACCTCTTTAATATAGTATTTATTGTAGATCTTATATGTGTCATGTATAAAATGAATTGTACAGAATTATGGTAATTTAAATTGGTATCGTAAGAATTATAGACAATTAACAATTAGTAGTAATATTGAAGTGTGTTTAAGAGTTTGCAGTCGAAGCAAAAGCGATGTAACACTGTGTTTTCCTATAGATTTATATTATACTAGCAACCCCGCAACCCCCCTTGTGGGCGGAATTTCGTAAAATCCGTTCTTAGCTGACCTCTACCCGGCGAAAGGAATAATCGCACCAAATTTCAAGTCGCTACGCCTTATGGTTCTAGAGGTATCGTGATGAGTCAATATATAGATGGGAATCTCTTTTATATATATCTATTTTTTTATATATTCCAGTAACGGAACTGCGTCCGCCCCTAAATCCGCGAAAACATCGCCCGTCAAGGACGGCGGTCGTCAGGACAACCCGTTCGAGGAGGAGGAGTGGGACGAGGAGTCCGGGGGCGCCCTAACCGACACGGGGGAACCGGGGGTGCCAGTGAGGGCACTTTACGACTACACGGGCGCAGAGAGCGACGAGCTCAGCTTCCGTCAGGGTGAGCCACTGTAGTTTAGTCAGTTTTTATGATGAGCGTCTGGCTTCTGAGCTTCACAACGGATTGTGGACTACATTTGATGGGTGTTAGTCGTCAGTAAATTTAGAGGCCGTCCTATAGCGGCTGTCTAAGATGGTCTTGACAACCGGGACCAACTTTTTACATTCTCATCCAACGCATGGATCGTCTTACTTTGTAGACAATCGGACGATATTGTCCTAACCAACCAGAAAACAACGACACCACATATTTATACTCTTGCAGGATTCGAACTCACGCCGGATCTCTCTCAGGTCGTATCGATTATCCGTCGCATCGTAATATGAGAGTGAAGGAAGAGGGGATGCAGCTGCGAGTACCCTTGTGCTCACATCTCCTGCTGATCTGTAATATAGATAGGCCGCCATAGTCGACATTATTATTAACTATATTAATTTCCGTCCTAATTCGCATTCGCAGGTGATCTATTCGAGAAGCTGGAGGACGAGGACGAGCAGGGCTGGTGCAAGGGGCGCAAGGACGGGCGCGTCGGCCTCTATCCGGCCAACTATGTGGAGCCGGTGGGCCACTAACGGGCCACCGAGGGCGGTCGTACGGTCTGAAGTCACACGAAGACGGCTATGACGTCGTGTTTAAAATTATCATTTCAGTTCGATTTGTTCGGTTTTCTACATTT
Source organism: Lamproptera curius (assembly GCA_029286875.1). NCBI lineage: Eukaryota > Metazoa > Arthropoda > Insecta > Lepidoptera > Papilionidae > Lamproptera > Lamproptera curius. The sequence goes on along the minus strand of JAGSMT010000011.1, from coordinate 2,542,747 downwards.
ATCACAACCATAATAAAAGTTATATTTAACTGTTCGAAGGGAAATGGTTCTCAATTTTGAGTCGTTTCTCCTTATTCCTGTAGATTGGCTCGAAATTTACTGACAATGTAAGCCGTGGCAACGAAGTAATGCTATAGCGACATCTAGCGAATTGACAATGAGATGTCAATTGTCGACTAATAAGAGAATTATTTTGCGATGTCTCTTCATTCTGGCAACAGAAAACTCATCTCGCATGGGCCGGCATAAAATTTAAAATGTTTACCTGGTCTTAATGTCACGTCATAAATGCAATCGCCTAATGGGGTATATTAAGCGATAGCCGACAGCTATAAAAGCAACATTTAAGTTGTAATTGACATTTTGTACATTCAATTCACCGCACGGCCGCACTAAGGCTTTTATTCAATCCATTATCAAAACGAAAAGTGTCTGAAATCTGTAGATCGTACTTAGTCTTGACCTAAGCCATACTTCTTTTATTGACTGAGTGCTGGGCTATTGTTTCAAACTTGTTCATGACCTTACGTTTAAGTTTCTTAAATATGCAGATTAAAAATCTACATCCAAAACTATGAATCTTTATTTTAGATTGAACTAACTACGCCTAATTCAAGTCTAAGTTAGCTCTAGATTTCAGACATAGAATCGTGTACGATAAAGCAATAAGCTTAAACGAATGTCTGAAACGTTGAAGTGTTTGAATGTAACGAGTTCATAAAAGCCGACTCGAAATAGATCTCGTCGTGAAACGAGCTATTCCGATTGAAGAGTACACAAATTGTACGCGAAACGATATCGCGTTTTTATTCGATCGTCTCGATCAAATGTCGACACGCACCGCAGCCAAATAAAATATGGAAATATGAAAGCAAAGTCTATTGTTGAATGCCAAAGTAAAAAAATCATGGCTGCGGTTAAGGAGCTAAGATCATCGACATTTGATGTTAGGCTCAGTTTTGGTAAACTCAATCTTATGTTCGGTACAAGTATAGAATACCGATCATCGTGATTGGTGGCTGATCTTCGGCGCCGTTTTTATTTTATGTCTTTTTTTTGTTTATTTTTTTTTAATTTTCCATTAGACGCTGACTATTTTGTACAGTTTTGTTTCTTTTTTTTATTATTTCGGACAATACGGTACAGTGGTACAAGCGTGTGGGTGGTACGGATGTTGGCGGACTAAACTTGTGTGTACAATGTGAGAAAACCAAAAATATGCTTTGTAATTGTTTTTTTTTTAGTGACTTTCATACGCAGTTTACTGTTTTTGCATCGTTTCGTTGGATCGTCTTAGATTTGATTCGCTTTCGACACTTATAACCGCACTGGTTTTTAAAGTTTTTGAATGATATGTAAATCGTAGTTTTAATGGATTCGAATCAAGTCTAGGACATCGGATGGGTTTAATACCCTCTAATAATATATCAAGCCAAAAATATATGTACGCCGACGTTGCAAGTCGGCGAATGTATGGAACTATGTCGACTGACAAATAGAAATTAATAAAATAGAACACCAATTAAAATATATTTCTGTTTATTTCGCTTGAAAATAGTTTTTAGTAGCAATAATTAAGACGAATGCTGTTGTGACCATTCAGTTGACAATAGTTCCGTCGTAACATGTAAAGAGGTTTAATGTAATCATCAATGATCGTTTGTGTACGCAGTGTACACAAACTGCGAATGGTGTTCGCGCACTGCCGCGACGCGTGCTCGTGTGTACATACGCGGCGTATCACTTCTTGCATATAGAGATATTTATTTCCCGTTGTATATAATGTATAATGATATTTACGAGGGTTGATGCGATTCGGCGGCGCTGCGTTCGGCGCTCAGAGGGGCCTAATTTTTCTATTGGATCTGCTCTAAAGATGTGCTATTTGGACTTCAAAGCGTCGACTCCAGCGCCGCCCTGTCGTCTAGGTTAAATAACTATAGTAGTGATGTATGAAAATGTTTACCTTTTCCGTTCGTTTCGGTTCGCTTCGGGGCCGCTCTTCGAGATTGGCTCCTTTAAACTAGTGTTTCAAATTTAGTCGTAGCAATACTTTGTTTCATTTGTTATGGGTTCAGAGACCACTTGTGAGAAATTCATTGTATTATAAATATTATCAGAGAGAGGGTGGTTATGGACCACATATTATGTTAATATATTATTAATATTGGTAAAAATAAAAATTGTTACATATGATTGTTCGTATTTTATTTAATTTTTGTGGACTGGGAAAAATATTTTAAACAATTTGCTCTTCTAGTAACTGCATAGTGTGGGATCGAGATAAAAATGAAATAACACGTAGTTCATTTAAAAATCTCTTTATTTCCATTGTACGCGGTGCACTGTTACAGGTTTTTATGCCGGATTAAATTTAACGAACATACATTTTGGCGTCGCGGTCTAAGCGAAGCCGGTACATATTTCAATTTGGTAGCAACCACGCCCGTGTTGTTAAACAAAAAATAATAATCATTTGCGCCAAAAGAGCAGTTCTACAAATCTGAGCAAAATCGGTACTTATTTGGCACTATGAAGTTTGCAGAGAGCGGGGCGCACGGCACTACAAAATAAACTCATTAAAGCAAAGGAATTGCCATAGTTGCCTTTAAATAAAATGAACAATAAACGATGTACTAGCGATGACACGTCTTTTAATAAGTCTCATATGTTTGAGGGCATCTATTGCTTGTCACAATTCATTAGTGCCGGGCGCTTTCGTCAATCCAATTTTACCTTTTATCGGTTCTGAGATTTGATGTTACTGATATGTAAGATTTAGTTATTTACAAGCAGCAAATCAATGCAAAACAATGATCAATTATAAAATCGTTGAATTGTTCAGAAAAAGGAATCACTTGTCGCTGGACGTATTGCTTTGTATTCGCCGTAAATTCATTCCAGCTATATTGAAATTCACGAGAAATTCTCGATGAATGAAGGTATGTGGGTGATTATGGATATTTTACAACATCGAAGGTTATAGGAAGCCTGTACACCGTAAGAATTACCGAAATGCAATTATATCTGTGAATGCCCCAATCGTAGACATGCATAAATGCGATTAACACGTTTTTGTAATTTTTAAATAAGAAGGAAAAATGAAAACGTAATCGTGTCCATAATAGTAGAAACAGAAGACTTTACACAACAATAATAATTAAAGATAAAATATTTACAAATGTCCAACGTAACAATTAAACTATATAGTCTATACTCTACGCGTCCCACTAACATACACATACAATACAACACTAAAACTGTCCGTCCTTACCATTTGAGTTACTAAAAAACTATAAAACGAAAAATCCAGTAATGGTGTAATTTTCTAGATTGAAATTTCACGTTCTCATGTGAATAATTTTAATCTATATACCTTTACTTAGGCTCTATTGAGCACTTATGAACTTTGACTGCAGTCAGATCTCTATATAAAAAGATAATATTTTACAATTTCCAAAATAAGACATTCCAAAGACAATAACGGCGCGGACAGATAAATAAAGCGACTTATTTTATTAGAAGACAAATAATAATCTCGAATCACAGTCGACAACGAATACGTTGGACTGCGTTTAGATCTCTCTTCCTCTATACACAACGCTAATGGCGTACGTCAAATATTTTACAATAGACTAAAATATTTAAAATGAAATAGTAAATCAAATACGAAGACATGTTGTGACCGTCCTAACATACAATTGGAATATCTATTTAAAATATAATCACGAGTTTACAAATACATTTGCGGCGTAACAAAAAGGTTACAACGTCATATGCAGTCGCAGCTTAATGGAAGTTCTTCAACTCAGCATTACGTGTAAAGCGTAAAACAATAGTTTAGCTTCACTTCAACATTTCTTAGTCAAATTCCCCTCATATATGGATCGTTAAATATTAACAAATCGCAACAACAAAACCGCATATACTGGTGATAAAATTGAGGTGTACGCTCGTATCACATATCGTCACTTGAAACTTCAGCCAACCGAAGACCGAGTCGTGGTCTTCGTCGGTCTCTGGGTCTGGATCTCGGTCCGCACTGGGTCTCACTGCAGACAGGCCTGCAGCTTCTCGATCCACTCCTGTGCGGCGCCGGCGTCGCTCGCGCAGAAGTTGTACGTGCGTCGACTCGTCCTCAACTAAAAAGTACAAAAGTTAATATCTACTACTTATAGCTCAGCATTTAAATGAGATAGCTACTAGTGTTGTGAAGAAAAATAAGAGGCAGTGAGTGTATTACTAAGATTCACAGATTCACTATCATTTAAAATATTCTCACGAGATGTTATTGACAAAACGTTTTAAGATCTAAAATTGTTTTACTATTTTCAAATTGTACTTAAAATAAACATCTCTCTGTTCAATTTAAGTTTCGGTCCCTTAAAATGTCAAAAGTCTCTCGATACGAATAAGAGTAATCCAATACAATAATTTATTCCGATAGCTCTGTATACTCGAATACTCACGTCGAAGAAGGATCGCTCGTCGCACTTCTTGGGCGGGCCGGGGGCGGGAGCGGCTTGCGACACCGCTATCACTTCTGCCAGATCTGCGATATCGAATACATGCATTGATTTCAGTGGCCTGCCTATATCTAGTATGCTTTAGAAACCGTAGGTCGTGGGTTCGAATCCTGTGGGACAACAATATTTCATTATTGTTTCCTTGTTGGACGAGTTGGAGGAGGCGTGCATTAGTAGAAGCCTATGTCCAGCAGTGGACTAACATAGGCTGATGATGTAAATATCAGTAAAACATATATTTGTAGTGCTAACATGAATGCTATGCCTTTATAAATAAAACTATAGATAATTAAAGTATGGTTACTTTAAATTTTCGAACTTGTTTCTTTAAACCTTACTTACTTAGACCTATTACAGGGTTAGAATTGTAAACATCTTTACAATCAATATAACATTACTGTAATTATAAATAACAACAGTCACACAGCGTACCCACTGGGTAAGTCATACTCCATGCTTAAGGGTAGAGAACTTATTGCTTAATTTCCTATTGGAAGGGCGTCTCTTATTATCAAGTAAACTCTGCTCGTCTCATTGCTTTAAAGCATCTTCAACTTATACAGCAAATACACGAGGCTAAGCTTTTCTATATTTAAACTATTTCTTTAGCTCCAATGTGATAGACTAAAATTTTGCTAGGCTCACCGATGAATCCCTTGCAATGGGAGTCCTCCATGGCGTCGTAATACCTCAGCTGATGCTTAATGGAGTCCAACACGAACCATCTGCATTTCAATTATTATTATTATTGTACTAGTATTATTACATATGCAACGTTTATTAATCAGGTTGCTTAACATAAAAAAATATTTGCATTAAGCATAAAGTAGCAGTATAATAAAAATGTCTTCCTATTCGAATCCGACTATAGCGCCCGATGTAAAGTTAGAGATCAGCCAACTGCGCAATTACTCTCATAGTCCAATGAAGGGACGGCCAATCGACACGATCGGAAGGAGGTCAGGCAGGAGCGACATTTGCAGGCGATCAGCCCGTATTGCACTAACCAACAAGGAAAAAACTTAGAAAAGTAATCGAGTTCCCGCAGGATTCGAACCCTCGACCTCCGGTTTAATAACACGTGCCCTTACAATTAGGATAATAAAATATACGCCATTTTAATAATAGTTCATAAAGATCAGAATTCAATACCGGCAACCAATTACCCACCAACCAGCGTGGTGGGATACGGTCCAAGAGCCCCCTAATGGAGAAGGCGTGCATAGGGGAGGTCTATGTCCAGCAGCGGATTAACACAGGCTGATGATGATGAATCAATGATCAGTGGATATTTATATAATGCTACATTGTTTCATCCTCACACGATATAAAGATAAAAGAGCGCTCGGCTCTTTGCACAAACTGCCGTCGAGGTGAGATTGTACTAAATAATTTATTATTCATATCAAATTCACTAATTTACGGATTTTCCGCGGTACTTAAATATATTTATTCCCGACGGTTTCGGATTCTTTCCAGCATTCATGATCACGGGCAGTCTAATTTGGTCCCTGTATAGCCTATAGCAATCCATTAGATGATCCGTTAGAGCGCCTTCAAACGCCAATCAATAAGTAAATAAAAAACATTCAAAACCAATATTGCTTTGATAAAAGCGATATCGGACTCGTAAATGGTATAGCGCACAAACCAACCGTTGCTTCCAGCCCTTGAGCAAAGCGCCGCGCTTGTACAAATGTCCCTCGTGGGTCCGATTCTCGGCCACGTTCGAAGAGAACTGCTCGTAGCATTGCTGCGACGAGGACTGCAAAGTCGCCACGCCTGCGAATCGGAACACGTTTATATCACAAGTTGCAAAACAGGAGATACTGTAGAATAGAAGAGGGAGATAAAACACATAAGACAATGCCTCAACTCAATAAACGGTTCAAATTTTGATGAATATCCGGCGAGATAGAAAAATCCTAGATATTTATTAAGAACCAGCAAAAAACTTTTGGAGGCCAGTTTTTAAAGACGGGGTGGTAGCCATCTTTTCAACTAAGAAATTCAAAGTAGTAAAAAGAGGAATTAGAATAGGAAGGAAGAAAGGGAAATGCGACCAGTAGTATACAATCATATACAGGTAGTGTGATAGTTATGTGTCGTTTAATATCATGAAAAAAGATTTAACAACTAGGTTCTACTGGAAAATAATAATAAGAAACGACATTTCCTATTGAAAGAGATTAGGACAGTAATATATAACAAAAGATAAAACAGATAATAAAAAGGCAAAACAACAAAAGAAACGAGGTTAATCACTGTCATGGCAAGCGATCAATATAAATCAATCAAAAACGGATTTAAAGGAATATAGAGAGTAAACTCACTGTTGGAGACGTTGGCGCGGTGGTCGCGGTCCCTGTCGGGCGGCGGCGCCTTGTACTTGGTGCAGGGCAGCGGGAAGGGCTCCGCGCAGCGCTCGTGGCACGCGGCGCCGCAGTCCACGCAGCGCACGCCCGTCTGAACTCACGACAACCGATTGTACGTATTACTATTGTACTTAAACAAGCACTATTAACAATATAAAAGACAATAACAGAGATAACGACTACATGTAGTGGTCCATTTATATAGATAAGAAAAAGTGACCGCGGAATAGATCCCTTAGGGACTCCGATATTTTCCGTAGTCTCCGGAGATCTTTAGCAGTATCACTTTTTATAGAATTAAGGCCTAAGATCAAAAAAAAAATAATGGATGCAGCATTTTCTTGACATATATTGGAGACGAAATTTACGGGCCAAAATCTCCTGTTGTACATAATCAAATGCTCCGGTTAAGTTAGTTAAAATCAATTAGCATGTTGTTTTGACTATTCGTTCACGTAAATCCGATATTAATTTTAAGTAGTTTAATTATTATAGATAGTGCACTAAGGTAACATGGCATTGGTAATAGGCTCGGATTATTTGGGAGTTCAACTCTTTTGATGTTACTTAGGAAACGTTGCCTTGTAAATAAAAGCTTTCTAATATAATCAAGTAGTCTGCACCAGGTAAGAATAATAATTGCGAAAAATATATTATTACCATGCATAAAAACCCGTTTCAGAGTAAGACACCAATAATAATATTTTTAATAATTTAATAAAAATATTAAAAATTATTGTTTTCATAATAATAAGTAAAATAACTAAGGTTGTATGCTTATAGCACAATCCACGTTGGTTTCAAGGATATAAGCATTCATTAATAACAATGATCACCCGATATTCAAAGTTCGCCATAAGTTGCTCTGAAGCATTAAGAGTGCAATCTGACTAGACCTTGAACACACAGAGAGATGAGATGGGAACGCACCTCGAGCGGCCCCCAGAGCAGGTCGCCGCAGTGGTCGCAGCGCGCGGGCGCGGCGGCGGCGGCGGGCGCCCAGCGGTGGGCGGGCGCCGCGTGGGCGGCGTGGGCTGCGTGGGCGTGCGGCGCGTGCGGCGTGGGCGCCATGCCGCGCACGAGCACCTCCAGCGTGCCGCGCCGGTGCGCCGCCCCCGTGGCGCGCCGCACCACGCCGCTGCACATGGACGCGTTGCGCTGCGCACGCGCACGCACGCGTTACATTCGCACGTTACGATGCATATTGCCAATGTATGACAATCGTAACCAGCCGCAGCAAAAATTTGAAAGGTATGAAAAATGTTAAATCACCTGCAGCTCGAGCGTGTTGGGCAGCTCGAGCTGGTCCCAGCGCACGCGCCACTTCTGCGGGAGATGGCCCAGCTCCAGCTCCAGCTGCCGGATGCGCTCCAGCAGCCCGCTGAACGCGTCCGGCATGCTGCGCGCTATGCTGTCGTAGCTGTCGAGCGGTACCGATTATAACGTAAACTGGATTTAAAAATCAACACTGGTAATATTGACTTTAAAAATTTGATGATAAAATAGGTTATACAAATACCAAAAAAAGGTAATGACTCGATCATGTGAAGCCACTCTTATCAGGAAAAGAAAAACAAATAATTAGCCTATTTTAAAACCAAAAAATCCAAAATCCATAGAAACATAGACTTTTATATCAACTTTACAGAAGTGCAATTTAAACACGAATTTATTTGAGTTAGTGTTTAAGAATACTTTCAACATAAAGACTAAACAGATTAAAGAAACAGAGTAAGAAGCTCACCCGGCGGTGACCACCCTGCGATGGCCCCTCTGTTCCGGCTCGGAGGGCAGCAGTTCCAGGTCATACGGCGTCCCGTGGGAGAGCTCCTCGCTAACATAGTACTCCCACACTTCCAGGCAATGTACCGCGGACACTGGCCTTAACACCTGATAACAAAACAACCTTACATTCTAAATACATTTTGTTTATTAACAAAACACCAAAAAAACCTGTGAACTCCTATCAAAGTAGTAGGTAAATTTTATTAGCGCATTATATACCCATTCTTCTAGCTGTGTGAAAACATCACCGCGTTTCAATTTAAAGGTACGGTGCGCTAGTAAGATTGCAGAGTAAGTAAACAGAAAGAGGTCTGCATGTAATATATCTCGCGGGCTGGGTATATGCACTTAGTATCTTAGTCAATCGTCTCCCCGTCTTGTTGCTTTATTAAATTAACTGGAAATTATTTAAAAATTAATATATTTATATAATAATATATTTAATATATATATATATTAAGCAGACGGCTTCATACCTGTTAATTTTGTGTCACAGGTGCGGGCGCATCTTAAAATTTCACTCTCATCATTTTTTTATAACGCGCCTAAAGAAGTATAACTTCAAAAAAAGACATTTAATTACACAATTATCATCTCGGAACAAGAATATACACTACTTTTACTACTATCAGCATATATTGTAATTTAAATGGTAGAAATACTTAAAATTAGTACACCTCAAGTTTTACATTTAATTGGCAAAATCTCTACAAACAGTTATAATATATAGATTTTCATCTATATACTAAGTCTACAAGACACGAAATTAGTGAAAAATATTTCTTTCGTTAGCGATCCACTAATAAAGAATTATGAAAAAAATCACCCGCAAAGAGCTGCAAGGGCGCAAAGCGTGCGAAATTTTCAGCAGTATAAAAACAAATAAAAGCCTCACGGGGTTATCAAAGTCCGGAGTATACAGGAAGTTGTAGAAGATGGGCACTCGCTGGTGAAGTCTATCCACGTAGTCGAAGAGAGAGACGCCGTGCGCCGCACTACGGCCCGATTCCTCCTCGCTGGCTCCTGTCTCCACGCCCTGAACACAACGAATGCTGATTATAAATATAAAACGACATGTGAAACACATGTACCAGACTCTATTACGTTCGAATCTAGTACTATCTCAGTGATATTCTGTAAATCATTTACCGAATTCAATAAAGCATAAACAATAAACATATGTCCATAGTTCAATGGAACGTGAGAAATAATGCCTTGGCAACTTGCAACATAACACATAACCGAGACCATTTTGAACACTTTAATAGATATTGATCTTTACTTTAAGGCTCTTAAGTTCTAGATTAAAGGTGCATCCCCTCCGCATTGCCTCAACTTGGAACTAGTCACGCCGAGGCGATCGTGGCGTCTCTTACCGGTCAAACACCGCGTTATATACAAAATATGACCGTAGTGCACCTATGCACCCCATTTCTTTGAACGTATTCATGTAAAGGTCAGTTGTTATTCCCACCAGCCTGCTGGAGTCGGCCCTCCGCTCGTCGGCGGCGGTGAGGCCCAGCTCGGCCCTCTGCGCCTCGCTGTCGAACAGGAAGCTGCGGAAGCGGCACGACACGCTGTGGTACGCCACGAAGCGGAGGAAGTAGTCGTTGAACTCGAACGCCAGCGGAAATTGCTTTAGAAGCTGGAAAAGATATAAAAAATCATTGCGAGACCATATTCCTGAGTAATAAATCGTGTAAAAAGTTCAATTAGAGCTACATTATTATTTTAAAGCAAATCATCTTATACTGTTTTTAAGAAGGCATTTACGATGTGAGAATTGTATTTATAGTGCGACAAATACGTTTTAAACGATGAATTTAAACGGCTAAAGCTAATCGCAACATTTAATTTAATGACACCTACAAATACATCCTACAAGCCTAGAAACTGAATAAAAATTCAACATCGGGCCTAAATATTGCATCTGTATATGTAATCAACGCGGTACAGTTTAAAATAATTATGAATAAAATCTTTATCACACACACACATTACAATTACTTGTTAGACTAAAACCCATTGCATGACGCCCAACACCTTATCTTATGACCCGATAACACCACAAACGCTGACGTCGCAGGTAAAATTTAGTTCAATTAAATATGAAATAGATGCAAACATTGCAACCCATGTGATAAGTGAATTTTCATCGAGATGTTAATCACCAGGTGTCAGTCTCTCTTTGAACTCCCTCTCCTTTTCCACCAGTCAACGAGAGCAACTCCTCACCTGGTGCACGGCGTCCAGGAACATGAGGAAGGTGGGCGTGAAGCCGTGCTGCGGCGCCGCGGCCAAGTTGCAGCGCTGCTGGAACTTGTGGCCGAGGGCCAGCCACTCCTTCTCCACCAGGATGCGGAAGCCGTCCAGCGTGCGGTAGTACGGCTCCAGGCACAGCTGCGCCAGCGACGAAATCTGCAGCACGAAAGTCAGTCTTTATAGAATCAGCGACAAATTGACGGAACTTGAAATAGTGAACAATGCAAAGGTACCTGATTTAAATCGCAAGCAACCGATTTCAGGCGGAACGGCCCAAAAAACACGTTAAATAGAGCCAGATGCAGCATCGAAAATAGATTTACCTGAGCGGTAACATCCCACCCATCCTCCAGAGAGAGCAGTACGGAGGAGCCTTGCAAGTCGAGGAGGTCCACCACGGCCCCGGACAACTGGAACAGCTGACGGAGTTGCCACAACCAGCCGGACTCTTCGACTAGCCTGCAAAGATAAAAATTATATTTAAACGAGATTTAATTACGACTCTGACGCAACTTTATAGTAAAACAGTTTACATATTAGAAAATAAATCTCACTTCGGTCGAACATTAAAGCTTAATTGGAACCTAATGGGGTATTATCTAATTTAAAATTAACTAATTAAATAAAAGATGGAATTTACGTAATCTAAACTAAGTTTACATACAATCAATAAATTGGTGCCAAAACATAGGACGCTTTTATTGCTTAAACAGCGTATAGAAATTTGCATAGGTGAGTGAATGTCTATTAATTTGCAACCGCGATCTCGCTAGGCGCTATTAGTGCTTGACTTTGAGCGTGGTTTACAAAGTTTCATGTTTTTAAACATTTCACCGGCATACAAGCGAGCGTAACGTGTTATCGCTACACGACGACCACCGTTCAGTTTCATCAGCCGCCCACCTCAGGAAGCCCGGGTGGTCGTGCGCGGGCGGCGCGGAGGGCGCGGCCGCCCTGAGCAGCTTCTTGAAGGCGTGCTTGGTGGCCCTCGCGTCGGGGTACTCCACGGGCACCAGCTGCGCCTCGCCCGCGCCGCCGCCGCCGCCACCCGCGCCCGCGCCCGCGCCCGCTCCGCCCGCGCCCTTCTCCGCCAGCACGTACAGCGCCGCGCGCCGCCCGCCGCCGCCTCCGCTCACGCTCCCGCCTCCGCCCTCGCCGCACACTGGTGCGAAACAAATACCTCATATAGAAGGAGTACACTTTCTTATTGACTGTCACATAAACTAGCGACCGGTTCGAAAATTGAAACATCCCACCAGAGAAAGAACCGGCGTAAAAATCTTAGCGGGACTTGTAACGATAACATCTCATTACGATACGGACGCCATCTAGTCGCGGCCACTTGCCAGCAATATACTTGCGAGCATATTAATATTTTGAGATAAACTACTCTGTAGAGGTGTGATCTTTTGGTTTAGAAAGCAGAAATTGTGCGTCACAAATTCTGCGGGCTCACAAAAATATTTCATGGTTGTTTCCTAGTTGATTAGGTGCCAGTAAGAGGAAGTTAAGGGAATGGTTCATGCACCACGAATGTTATTACACGTAAACTTATGCATGTTCTACGTAAATAACTTATGTGACATATAGATCTTCCCCCGTAAAAGATTGATATACGTATGACGACACTTTGTTACTGTGTTACAGTGTTAACATCCACTCAACCGTTCCTTTCAAACTAATTACCGGTCAACGAGTGTACTAGAGTGTTCGAGCATTTTACCATCGACTCGATTCTACGACCTAGTTCTTCAATAATGCAAACCTTATGCACAAAGTGCCAATCAACCTAGGTTGACTAGCAGAACCTGTAAAGTAAACGATCTATGCATCCACCTTCATGAGTCAGCAAAAGGGATTTCACCCCCGTCGTTACGTTTGACTGGTAGGTTAGCAACATCTCGTAATATATCTCCAACGATCGCACGGTCGCACTGACCGGAGTCGAGGTCGGCGGTGGAGAGCCGCTGGCGGGGCACGTACAGCTCCAAGTGCGAGGGCTGGCGCCGGTCCTTGAGCGAGCCCCAGCGCCCGAAGTGGCGGCCGCCGCCCGCGCCCGCGCCGCCCTTGCCGCCGCTGTTGCGCCCCAGCACCCTGATCACAATTACGTAAATACATTTTCAGTTAACGTGGTATCTGAAACGAACCAACTTATGGACATTTTTTTAGTACATTATTTTGATGAAACGAAAAAGTTTAAAAACAGTAAGACGAGAAGAACACTAATTTACAATTATTTTTGAAATACATTAGATAAAAATCAACGTTTTCTAGACTTATGATGTTAAAGCGAATAAATGGGCAGCTCGCTCATTATTTCCAATAAGCATTCGTGTATATTTATTTAGTAGCTTAACATTAAAACGTTAATACGCAAATTGTCTAAAGATATTGTCAAGAAATTTGCGAAAAATTATAGAAATTTAAGAAATTATTTATGTTTGGCTCAATAAATTTGTTAAATAGCTATTTTCTCCAACTAAACCTATTTATCTATGATCATAGACTCACCCCAGGGTACCAGCAGCCTTGCTGAGCAGCGGCGTATGGTGAGGCTCGTCAGGCAGCAGCAAAGACTCCAGGCTAAGAGAAGCTTCCTCCAGTTCTCCTCTGCCCGCAGGTGTACACGCCATTAATGCGGCCAGATAACGCTCCTAGATTGAAAGAGATTTAAATAATAAAAAAAAAATACCCTCCGCTGAAACTATTTCATCATCATCATCAGCCTGTGTTAGTCCACTGCTGGACATGGGCCTCCTCTACTACACGCCTTCTCCATTAGGCGGTTTCTGGACGGTATCCCACCACGCTGGTCCAATGCGGGTTGGTGGGTGGACCGACTATTTACATTCTCATGCGATGTTACTTTTCAGACAATTGGGTGATCGGCCCAAATAGTTGCAACCCAAAAATTTAATTATTTATCTTAGTATATTTATTTTCATTTACCCTTGTAAGCAAAAAAATAATAAACGAAATGTTCTAGATCAATATACGATTACTGATATCTCATATACTCGTCCATAAATTGTTATTGAGACGTCAATTACTAAGTGTCTATCAATTAATAACAGTGTTATACTGAATATAAATAATTTACCTGCTCCAAACTCGAGGTGGGTTCCGTACCACTTTGTGTGGTACCGGGTGTCTGATGGCTGGATCCCTTCAGCATTCCCATGACGCCTTTATGGTGCCACGCTCCCGATCTTAAGCGAACACAAGAAACGATATAAAATTGTAGTAAACATCAATAAGAAGGAGAAATCACAATATTCCTTCTATCCAATTTACATCAAATTATTCAACTAACAGACTATTTAACATTGTAAAGCTACAGATATACTGCTATAATGTGGCAGTGACGCGACCATAAGCGATTCCACCCATTCAATGTCTCGTCATAAGCTCCATTTATTTTTAGGTAGTTAGTACAGGCAGTAGGCAACCTAGCCAGCAGGGCGTGCGTGCGCGGATGCCGCCAAGTGAGCACGGGCAGCCGGCCTTGGCGGTAGCAGCGCGCCACGCGGCGCAGCGACTCGTCGCTCACGGACGCCGGCACCGCCAGCACGCCGGGGTAGCTGCAAATGATAGAATAGAATCACGTATGCATAATGTCATAAAGATAAAACGCTACTACATAAAAGCATCGTTGAACAAAGTAATTTTGTTTAACAGTTGTATAATGACGGATTCATTAGCATTGTTGATCCAATGATTGATTGGTAAACACAGAAAAAATAAGGAATAAAACTGTCTATAAAATGAACACAACTAAAAAATAGTCATATTCTCAATATACTAAGCACAAATACTCATACATAAATAAGAGCAGTGATATGTTATTTTGACGACCCACTTGGTGTAGTGGTTAGTGTCCCAGAAGTTATGCAGGAGGATGTGAGTTCAACTCCCCTTAAGGGAAAAATATTGTATAATGAACATAGTGTTTTTCTCATGTTTGGGTGTTTGATCTATATTATATGTATTTATTTACAAAAGAAAAGTAAGTATGTGTATTTATCAGTCATTTAATTTCCAAAGTACAAGCTATGCCTAATTTGCGACTGGATAATGTTATTTGTTACATTTGTCGAAAAATATTATTATTATTATTAAGTGACATAGAAATACACTGAATACTGCCTTCGTAGCTTAGTGGTATGGACGTGTGCTGTAGAAACCGGAGGTTGTGGGTTGGAATCCTGCGGGGACTCAATAAATTTTCAATGTTGTTTCCTAGTTGTTTAGGGCATTACCCAATTGTCTGAAAAGTAAGATGATCCATCCGCCGGATGGGCATGTAAAAGTCGGTCCACCTACCAACCCGCATTGGACCAGCGTTGTGGGATATAGTCTAAAAACCCCCTAATGGATAGGGCTGTATTAGGAGAGGCCTATGTCCAGCAATGGACTATCACAGACTGATGATGATGATGATGATATAGAAATGTCCATTACATAACGATAATAACATATTCGAAACAAGGGATACTATATTTTTAAAAGAGATACGTTAGAGCAATTTAACAAAAGCATATAGAAGGTCGAAACAAGAGTCTTATGAAGTTTATTATGCACTAAATGATAATAGCACATTTCCAGTGGCATTTTATATTTTAAAAACACTATTTGTAGTAATTTTAGAATAGTAATAGAAAGCAATGAACCTCCGACACAGCGTGTACACGGCGTTGGCGTGCGTGAGCCGGAAGGGCAGCGCGGCCAGCCCGAGGCGCGCCCAGTCGCGCGCGTACACGCGCTCGCGCACGCGCTCCAGCGTGCGCGCCGCGGGCGCCTCCGACGCCTCGCCCACGCCCAGCTCCAGCTCCTCCACTGTGTTTGCAACGATCGAATTTTACAATTCTTGTAAATAGTTTTCATCTATTGGGTCAAAAGTGTACAAAACAATAAGTGTATCAAAACAATTGTTCTGATAATAGGCAACTGTTTCGTAAAATTTTATTAAATAGATGTTAAAACCATAAAAACACAATATATCTGAATCGCAGACATTTCTATTTTACAATTAAACGTGTTATATCTGATCCTTTTACATAATTATCACTTTATCACTAACGGTGAAATAATTGCGAAAGTAAGGAAGTTAATTAAAAATAGACAATGTTGATGACAATCTTGGCGACGTACACTCACAGGAGAGCGTATCCGCCGAAAGCGAGGCCATAAGCGGAGGCGACGTGAGAGCGCGCGTCGGCAGAGGGCAGCACGTACTTCTGGCGCTTCGAGGGCTTCGGTTTTAGACCGGCCGGCGGGCGGTCTTTAGTAAGGTCTTCTTGGCGAAACCCCTGGGAAGATCAAAGTGAAATAACTATAAACAACCGATGAAGTAATAGATCAATACGAACAGTTAATTAAGTATTTCATCGGTTAAGCGGACATTAGATCTGGAACCAAATTGCTGTATTTAAGAAATACACATTGCATTAAAAGGAGGAATTAAGTAAACAAAAATGGCATTTCTTTAACATTACCATAATAATGAACTCCGACATGGAAAGATAGTAATACTTTTTTATCATGGGAATTGTGGGTGATTTTTATATTAAATGTTTAAATTATTATACTTAATGTTAAATATTAAAGAAAACAACGACTGCAGAGTTCGTCGTCTTCTTTAGAACCGGAGTAAGTCTAAAGTTAATGCGGGATCTAGAAAAATCTAGAACAAGTACAGACTTAATTGAGAAGTATAAAAATAAACGATCGCACTTGAGCGTGTGGTGCTTGGCGGCGTGCATGGCGGGCGGCGGCACGGGCCGCGGCGCCAGCGCGAAGTGCAGCGCCGCGGACGGCGGGTGCCGCAGACGCGCCACTTGCTTGCGGAACGCCTCCGCCTGCTCGCCGCTCACCTCCTCGTCCAGCACCACCTTTCGAAGCGCAAGTAAATAAGAATAACGACACATACACCTCCCACCTTCTCACATCACACATCATCACATCATCAGCCTTTGTTAGTCCACTGCTGAACATAGGCCTCCCCTAATACACCCCTATCCATTAGGGGGTTTGGACCGTATCCTACCACGCTGGTCCAATGCGAGTTGGTGGGTGGACCGACTTTTTTACATGCCCATCCGACGCATGGATCATCTTACTTTTCAGACAATTGGGTGATCGGCCCAAATTGCCCTAACCAACTAGGAAACAACAATGAAAATTTGTTGAGTCCCCGCAGGATTCGAACCCACGACCTCCGGTTTCTAAAGCACACGCCCATACCACTAGGCTACGGAGGCAGTCCCACCTTCTACTACATCGTTTTTCGAACATCGTTAATTTGCAATAATCATCATAATTATCTGCCTGTGGTAATCCATTGATGGCCATAGGCCTCCCCTAAATCACGCACTCTTTGTTAGGAGGCTTTTAGGACCGTATCGTGAGACACGGTTCACGCTGTTGGGAAGGTGGGTGAATCTACTTTTACATGTCCATCCGACGCATAAATCATCTTACTTTACAGACAATTGGGTAATCGGGCCAAATTGTCCTAACCAACAGACTGTCAGTTTAACAAAAAAAATTGAGAATTCAAATCATTATAGTTGCATACAGCATATCATATCGCATACAAATAAATAACTCTAAACATTAGTTTTATATAATATTAAATATTTCTATTTAATATTATTTCTAATATGGTCATATACCATATTAGTAGTAATATCAAATATATTTAATAAGGTTTAAATAACCCGTTGATCAAATAGCATTAGCATAGCATTGTATAGGGTCTATACAACAACAATTTTCAGGGTCTTCACACACAAATGGTATGATTCCCCGTTAACTTTAGTAATTTCAAATTTTCTTACCTTAATAAGTTGGAATGTAGCAGCCCTCAGTTGAAGACCATCAGAGAGTGGTTCCAGTTGCGGTCCATGCGCCCTCACCGCCTTCTCTCTCGTCAAGGCGCATAAGGGGAACGACCGCACTACTGTCTGTTCGCATGCTGGAAACAACAACACGAAAACAATTAACAATATAAAATATCAATTATTCAAAAGTTAAATTAAAAAATCATACCCCAGTTCTTAAAAGTTTTTTTACAGAAAAACAATAAAATAATGACTTTGGTATATTTAAACAACTTAATTTTATTAGCGGCATAAACTTCTTATATGTTTACTGCTCCGCTGTAAGTTCATCTAATCAGTCTAGATACACGCAAAAAATGCATTTAACTCCGCATTGGTTACACTCCCGAGGGTAACAGGCAAAGGCTCACAGAGGTAGATGATGATAAGTAAAAAGACAATACTATGCCGCTTCCTCTGTCCTCTACAGCTAAGGAGAAAAGGGTAAGACACTTACAAAATGGATCTATAGGTGTTCCCTTAAAGACCAGCCGATAGTTAGTGAGGAAAAGAGCGCCCTCTGCCGGAAGAAGAGGCGACGAGCGTCCATCCGCCACGAGCACGGCGCGAAGGGCCGGCGCCGCGCCCGCCTCGCCGCTCACCATGGCAGGCGCCACTATGCGGGCCTGTGGACAAAAATGCACCCTATTTAATAAGTGATAAAGTGTATTTTCGAATACTATGAATTCGGTTCGGTTCATTAGGAACTAATCAACAGGCAGGTGATAAAGGTTTAAGAAATGGTATGCGTTGGCACCGGAGCGGGCCAGTCATTTGGTCGTACATTGTTATACTCAAGCGAAATTCTAACACTAATAATAGCTGTGTTGACAATAACACACAAAACTAAGTATCGAATGCATGTATGTATGCTCTGTTCCATCACTTTTTGTTGCCCTATAAACAAGCGTTTTATTTGGTTATTTAGGCCAAAATGATGATTAGCCTCAATAGAAACGACAAATAATACAGAGTAACGATAAATATTGCCACGTAATAACATGATTATTTATCCGCATCACAAGTAGTTACCTAACATCATAAAAAGGTTCCTATAGTACCTTCTGCACGGGCGGCAGGCGGCGGCTCTCCCTGGCCACGGCGTCCAGCGTCTCCAGGTGCATGTGAACCACGCCGGGGATCATCTGGTGCAGGCAGCGCACGTGCTCGGCGCTCACGCCGCCCTCCGTGCACACCTGGCGATGCAGTTCAGTCGATCTTACTCAAGCTTAATTATAGTGAGACATTTACCGATTTCAGCTTCATACACACATATGCCATAAAACACAACATAATAAGCTTAAGGCTTAAAAAGGGCGATATGATACAATTTTGATTAGAAAAAATTATAATCACAATTCCAGTTTTTACTTACTCCTACAGTAAAGACAAGTTATATAAAACAATAATATTAACCTTGTCGACGAATCTGGAAACCAGCTTGATGACGTTATTCCCGGCTTCGCCCGGGTCCGCCTCTTCGAACCCGGACTCGGCATCCGCACTATCTGACTCCGCAACACTGTAAATGAAAGCATGACATTTTTAAAATTAATTATCATTCAGCACTTTGTTTATTTTTCCCTTTTGAAAGGTTCAGTTATACACTCTTATTCAGTTACAAATTTATCCATATTTTAAAGTTGATTTACTCCTTATGTTTTTTTTACACAATTCTCTGCCATTTTTCTTTCACTCAGTCACAATATATTAAATTTTTTTAACTAATTAACAATGTTGTAATATATATAAGTATGTAACATTCAACTTTAATAATTTCTTAGCAAGATCTTTATGCACATATGAAATTTAATTCAACCTACATACTGACTCACCTTGTTTATGAACAACAAAGAGCCCAAGGGCTTCAATCCTTATATTTCTTTTTTCTATTAGAAGTTGGAGTTAAATATAGGAGGTGCTTTATTGCCTTTAAATATGCTATCTCACCTATTAGTGATACTATTACTAGCTCTATCCGCGTCATCCCCCCTCGCGTCCGCCCTCCTCCCGGCGCCCTCTAGCGGCAACAAAAGGTAAACCATCCGATTCGCGTAATGGATCGCTTGGCTGTACAGTGTAGACTCCTCGCTGGCTATTAGTTCTCTTTGTTTCTCTGCAATTAATACAATCAAACAATAAACAACTGTTTAAAAGCCTCATAACTGCAGTAATATTCATTCCCTTGTAGTCGATAGGCTATGCCTACGGCGGCTGATCTATATCTATTATCTGTATGATGATATAAAAGATCTGTGATCAGCTAAGCAGGATCGACTCTTTACATGCCTATCTTATCAGATCCGATCTATCGATCATTATATTTGATCCAACCACCTCCGTAGCCTAATGGTATTGGCTAGCTGTATAGAAACCGGAGGCCGTGGGTTAAAATCCTGCGGGACTTAGCAACATTTCAATTGTTATCCAGTTGGGTGAGCCAATGCGGGCTGATCACTCGAATGCCTGTAAAGTAAGATGATCATGGGCAGACATGTAAAAAATTCAGTCGTGTCGGTTATCCGTCGCAACGTGCTTTAGTAGAAAAACAATAAAAAAATGTTGAGCCTCATAGGATTCGAAACTACGATCTAGGAGTTCGCGGATCCTAGGCTACAGAGACGTGAGTTCGAATCCTGCGGGGAAACAACTGTGTGTTATTGTTGTTTTCTGTTTTGGTTAAGACGATTTGGGCCAATTAGCCAATTGTCTGAAAAGTAACATGATCCATGCGACGGACCCGCAACAACAGCGTGGAAGAGAAGGCGTGCATTAGGGGAGGCCTCAGTCCAGTAGTGGACTAAAGCAGGCCGATGATGATGAAGTCGCGAAAACTTAATGATAGATTCACATGCAGTTTGTAAAAATATCTCACCTTGAGGTAAGTTGGGCCACAGACGCATCTGCTCTGCGGCTATTTCTAACGCACTCGGCTCTTGTGCCTTGAGTAATGATATGTATTCTTCATCCTCCCTGTAACATAAAAGATATTTTTATACTTAAAAAAAAAAAAATGATGATTTATATTACTACTTTTACTAACGATTATAAATAGTTACAGATAATTTTTAAAAATGGGGCCTTCAGTTACATTGCCTTAGACAATTAGGAAACAACGCCAAAAACTTGAACGCCGCTGGATTGGAACCTATGACCCCCGGTTTAAACATAGATACGGTACTACATGTTTAGATTTACCTCGGACTTGGCACCCTTGGATGATGCGTGGGGCTAGGTAGGTATAAAGCTTTTATATCCCTCTGTACATCTTGATAGAACGCAGCCTCCCAAAACTGTTGACTGGTCCACACTTGGTGCTCCTGATAAAGAATATATATAATATTTAGAATGAAAATCCAAAGATATAAATATAAAAAAGCACTTGCCATGAAATTATATTGATGTAATAGTTTGTCTACAAATATGAAAAATGACCCTATCATAAGTTATTATATTTAAATCTTAATTCACTAGGGAATAGACGATTGAATAAGAAACTGTTTGTTCTTACAATAGCAATAAGCTACATAGCCGATAGCAACATTCTGCCTATTTGTACTTTAAATTTAAAGTGTGACGATTAAAAACCGAGTATAAGTTTGCAGATAAATTTATTTTTCAGATTTAATTTGATACCAAAAAAGGTAGTGGGTTCGAATCCTGCGGGGACGCAACAAATTTTCATTGTTTCCTAGTTGGTTAGGGCAATTTGGGCTGATCACCCAATTTTCTGAAAAGTAAAATGATCCATGCGTCGGATGGGCGTGTAAAAAGTAGGTCCACCCACCAACCCGCACTGGACCAACGTAGTGGGATACGGTCCATAAACCCCCTAACGGAGAAGGGGAGGCCTATGTGTAGCAGTGGACTTATACAGGCTGATGATGATGACGGTGATGATGATGTATCGCAAACCCACCTGTATGCACATGTACGCGTACTGAATGACGCCCGTGCACAGCTTCCTGCAATAGGCCGTGGCCAGCGGCAGCATTGCGGCAGCGATCGAGTGCTCGTCGAGCGCTGTCGCTGATTGCAACGCGCAATTCATCAACCTGGAGAGGTAAAAGCTTTGTTAAGATCTAAGTTTGATATGGACAAGTTTATAAAAATGTATAAGATTGAACAAGACATGGCGCTAGAACGTATCTTATCTTTATTTGTGTAGAATAGCATGGTTATTGTTTATTAGTGGTCGTCACATAACGTTACATACCATTTTCATGACTTTCTTCAGTATCGGAGCATATGCTCCTAACAAAGAAATTAGGTCATGTGCTAAAATAAATAAATATTATCTACGTGTTTAATAACACCTATTCTTTAATAAAAATCAAAAAGATATATAACTATTAATAAAACAACAACATGACTATTAAAAAAAACATGTCGAAATTTCAAGGTCCAAAGGTGCGTGACAATTGATAAAAATCGGCTCATAATCATACCATGTTATGATATATCTACCATGGAATATGGTAACTACAATACAACTAAAATTATTAAAATACTCCTTTGAATTTTTACACGATGACAAATATTATATGTTGTATGCAGAAAGACAACTTTATATATTTTAAATTAATGTATATATATAAATATATATTAAAAAACCCCTAATGGGTAGGGTGTATTAAAGGGGGCCTATGTCCAGCAGTGGACTATCAAAGGCTGATAATGATGATGATATATATATAAATTGTGACAATAAATTATCGAGACATGATGGTTTACCAAACCGTGGATTCGTTTGTTATAATCATAAATTCGTTCAAAATTATTTTACAGGCACAAAAATATTTTAAACATTCTGCCACAAGATATACTGCTTATTTCATTTCATCATCATCAGCCTGTGTTAGTCCATTGCTAGACATAGGCCGCCCCTAATGCCCGCCTTCTCCATTAGAGGGATTTTGAACCGTATCCCACCACGCTGGTCCAATGTGGGTAATATATAATTTTGTGCAGAATAGCCCACAAACAGTAACACATGAATTATCTAAAACATCATTGACGTGACCATCTGAACATAACACGCGATGAGATAATATCAATATAAAAATAGGACAACATAAGGGATAACAAACTCGTTGTCAGGGTTACTTATTGCCAGTGAAGTGTACATAATTTTATTTTAGCTGGAAATCTTGCGATACTCACGCTATGGCAATATTTAATTACTTATTCGGTATAGTAATAGCAATATCTATTATATTGAGCAGATGCCATGATATGTTGGTAAGTATTTTAATCAACTCTTTAATATCTATTTCAATTGAATGTAATTAAATATTTGTGTGCTAGTCTATAATTTAATTATATAATGATTTTTATATCATTAATAAATAATATAGATAAAACAAACAACTTGTAGCGTGGTATATAGCAAGGGAAATATTTTAACTGTGTTTTAAACCCCCTCCCGGATAAACAATGTTTCCACTTTAAAAAATGAGCTTCGAAAGTTTCTCCGTGTAAAACAGGTCTTCCGTCTATTCAAAATCAGCTAACACAAAACTTAACGTTTTTACTCGTCATATAAATAGCCAAGACATATTTCTTACAAAAAAAAGCTTTTTTATTTTTGTTTTTTTTTAATAAAGTGACTTTTTTAATTTAGACCGAACATACATATACATCATCAGCCTGTGTTAGTCCACTGCTGGACATAGGCCTCCCCTAATACACCCTATCCATTAGGGGGTTTGGACCGTATCCCACCAAGCTGGTCCAATGCGGGTTGGTGGGTGGACCGACTTTTTACATGACCATCCGAAGCATGGATCATCTTACTTTTCAGAAATGGGATGCAATGCCCAACCAACTAGAAACAACAATTAATATTGTTGTTCTCAGCGGTTGAAACCAGAAACACAATGAAAATCTATTCGTACCCTCCAGGATTTAACCACGACCCAAGTTTTAAAAGGACACCCAGACGACTAGGCTATCGGGCAGTTAGAACGAACACTAATAATTACAGGGTCCAGGCAAATGGTCGATCCTGAGCATAGACCAGTGCGAGAACGCCGACAGATACCCCACCACCGTGGGAGTGGACATGCACCGCGTGAACCGAACCCACGTCGCCTTCTCCTTTTCGGTACACATCGATCGGGACATCGACCAACTTGTCGCGGTGAGATATACACCTTTCGTTACTTATTATTGTTTTTTTTACTTTTGTCTATGGTAAGCTTCGTGGAACACAGAGTTCGCGGGATTCTCCCGTTACCACGAACTAGGTGACGACACTTTGTGCTAAAAGTGAAGGCCATACGTACAAAAGGTACGTGGCGTTAGGCATTCTTTGGTGTCTCCTAAGGATCTGGCGACTGTTTTAATCGTTTCCTGGGGTGAGAACCGCCCTGAAACGCGGAGGTTAGTCATTATTACTTTTATTCTTACATAACAGTATCTTTGACTGTCTTTTTCCTTTGTTTACCGTATTTATTATTGTCATATATCACTTTCAATGGTGGTTTCACTAAAAATCAGCATTCGCACAGTTTTTTTTAATAATAATAATAATTTAAAGAATTGTGAAATTACGCTTACCGAAACTGTTTAAGTGCATTATTTATTATTTATTGCTGTGTTTATGTACCAAATAAAATAATTCTTTCATACTTCTTTATTTCAAGTTTTTTATTCTGCTTTTACTGGTATTTTTTTTATTAAACAACAATAATTATAGTGTTTCTGTCTCCAATATAGCCTATCGAGAACTTGCTTTTTCTTCTTCTCGTAACTGTTAAGAGCTAATTTTAAAGTTAACACGAGACTAAACTTCTAACAAAAGCAGTGCCCGTTGTCTAACGTCTAGCGAGTGGCATCAGATTTCAACAACCGAAAGGTTTCGAGTGCATTAAATCTATGGCTTAGACGCCAATAAATAAGAAAGCATCACTATCCTAAGAAAGACCTTTTTAAAAACTACGCTTCTTTTATGCTCGAATTATCCTATCAAAGTACTCGTTTGAATAACTAGCACTAATACTAGTCTCCTACTCAGTAACAACGCGTCTTATTCTTCTTCTCAAGATTAATAGCTATTATATGTTATACAAGTCGTATAACAATGATTAAAGACTGAGAATGTCGATTACCTTCAAGAATCATTTTCTATTAGTCCATCATCATCATCATCAGCCTGTGTAAAGTCCACTGCTGGACATAGGCCTTACCTTCTCCATTAGAGGGTTTATAGACCGTATCCCACCACGCTGGTCCAATGCGGGTTGAAACGACTATTAGTCAATTTTATTCAACAAAAAAAGATATAAACCACGTAAACGTATTAACTTTCCTACATCAGGTTCGTCTCGACATATGCAAATACATGGACGGCGGTTGCAAGCACTATCAGACAATCGCCGACGAGTCAGCCATCAGGTTCCTGGAAAAATACGCCAAACAGAATGTGGCCGCGGGCTTCAGTATAGCGGGCATCGACAACTGGCCAGTGCCGGCGGTGAGTTCAATGTTAATCTTTTTATATATAAAAGAGATTCCCACCATATATATTGACTCATCACGATATCTCTGGAACCATAAGGCGCAGCGGCTGACTGAAATTTGGTAGGAGTATTCCTTTCGCCGAGCAGGGGTCAGCTAATAACGCATTTTACGAAACTCCACCCACAAGGGGGGTTGGGGGGTTGCTAGTCTTTATATCTACAATTTTGTGAAAAATTATAGATTAATGAATATCTTTATAATATTAAGAAATAAAGGAAAAAATCTTTTTTGTTTGAACATACTACTCATTCGGTACAGCCTAAGATAAATTTAATATGGAAAATAGTTATAAATGGTAAATAAAATTAAAATCGTGCTCATGTAGAACCGCCTGGGTACAGTCCAAAAACCCCGTAATGGAAGGGACGTGCATTAGGGAAGACCTAAGTCCAGTAGACTGCTACAGGCTGATGATGATGATGACTCATGTAGAATATTAAAAAAAAGCACCTTTTAAATGACTGATTAAAGTCGTCCTTTTAAATTGAGTTAGTTAAAAACTAGGAATAAGTTTAACATTATTTTGTGTTTATTAATTATGTTTAATTTATTTATATTTTATTAAAATTTATTAAATAATGTTATTCAGGGTGACTATGAAGTTAACGATTACGTCTTCAACATGGATGAGCTGCCCCAAAAGGCGATGTACGGCAGTTTCATATCAAAAGGATATTTTATAAAGGGTGGTGTTGACTTTACATGTGTCCATGTTGCAATCAAGTTTGAGAAATCCGACGACTGGAGATGATGATGAATAAAATTGTATTTTTGACTTTATTTCTGTCCAATTAAAGTATGATTTCGATTGATTGATTGTTTTTTGAAGTGAAACTTCTTTATCGGGGTTGGAGAAAAATTTAATGTAACATTTTATCGTTACGCGCCATCTTTTTTTTATATTAAATTAAGATTTAACGCCATCTTTGTAAATTTTGTAGTAACCGTTTTAAATACTTATGCTTGGTTCATATTGTTGTTACACTTTGTAACTAGATGCAGTGTTTTTAAAATTAGAAATACGGAAATTATAATAGGAAATACTTAATTTTCATAATTAATACATTAACTTATAGCTTATCAATATTTAGCAATGCTAACATACGTAAAAATTATTTTTACGAAATGTTAGCATTGTTAAAAATACGAACAATTGAAGTGAAACTTTTATCGGGGTTGGAGAAAAATTTAGTGTAACATTTTTTTCAATAAGCCATTGATAACACAAATACATAATAACGACATCAATGTTAGTAATAATTCTATTACAATTAAAAAAATTCAATAATAATCATTGTAATAATAAGCTAAAATACCATAATTGTAGAACTTGTATTTATGTATATGATAACATTAAACTTTATCTAATTTAACTTTATTTAAACAATTTATGTAAAGTTGCATATAGTAAATTATATTTTGAAAAATAACGTCATAAAGAAGATTCACTTCACTTCTTACGAGTGTACGCTAGTACACGCACACATTTTTTTTTGTTAAACTTCTTTTTGTAAGTGTGCTCGATGTGATTAACGGTGAATTCGATTGCGTTTATAGAATTTAACTTATATTACAGACCCTAATAATAATTTTTACTTAAAAAACTATACTCGTTGAAGATAAAAAAATACTAGTTGCCTTCCGATACACAGATGTTTCCATTTCAAATATAAACACTACTTACGATGCCTTTGAAACGATACTGATTTTACAAACAGCTGTACAGCATCAAAAATCATGATATGCAAATTTAACATAGCTTAACTATGGTTCGATAAAATTTCCGCTAGTTCGATACCACTTGCCTTAGCACTGGGCTTCAGTGCCATCACTGTTACCAGCCGGAGGCGGAGGTGACGCTTCATGAAGGTCGCGAAGAGTCTCAAATAGACATGGACCGCTCACCTGACGAGCAGCTCGAACTGGTGGTGCTGCAGCAGGTGCTTGTTGGTGGCAGGGCTCCCCAGCAGACTTACCTGACGAGCAGCTCGAACTGGTGGTGCTGCAGCAGGTGCTTGTTGGTGGGCAGCCTGGCGGCGAGGTCGCGCACGAGCGCCGCCCTGGCCGCGGGCGCCCGCAGCGCGCGCAGCACGGCCGGGAACGACTTGCGCGCGTCCGCGTACCGCCCCTCGAATATGGCCGCCACGCACGCGCGCAGCACCTGACCGCATAGGTGCACTCTGAGTTGACGTGTTATTGGTACGAGTTTAAATATTCTCATAGAGGACACGTCAAAAGCGAAAAACAAATACCGCGGTGATACTTCCCCAGTCGGTATCATGTTAAAAGCACCTTCGAAACACTAGTAGTGGCGTAAGTACCACTATAGCTTTTGATGGTCCTGTAAAAAAAAATCCTTAAATGTACTCCTGCTGAAGGAGTAAAATACCTCGAGTCTCCGAGCAGAATTCGTAAGAAGCAGTTGGCCGGGTTCCTCGCCTCCTGTGGGAGGTGCGGCCGGAGGCACGATACGCGCTTGCGGGGGCCTTAATGCAGTCAGTCTGCATAAAATTAAAATAGAAAATGTTATAAAAAGACTATGATACATATTATCATAAAAATTAAATTATTCCACATCCTCGCGAATTTTGGCTGTCATTGGGTGAGAATAAGAACTAGACACTTACAAGATTGAAGTATAAGCGGATAGAACAGGAACAAATGCGTAAATTGATTAGGCCATAGGTAGATATAGCTTAGCTAAATTTTACTTAGAATTGATGTGAAAAAAGACACTCGCAGCAAGAAAGTGGCAACGTATGTAAGGCGTTGTTATAAATCGACCGTCACTCAGTGATTAAATTATTTATCAATGAAAACGTTAGATGTTTGCTTGTCACTGTTTCTAGAAGTTACTTTAATTTATTGAATTTCGAAATTACTTACATAAATTTCGAGTTTAATATGGCTAATAGGCGCTGGGAACTTTTTTCTGCGTCAAGTCGTAGATAAACAACCGCGTCCTGGCGACGTGGAGTGAGAGATAATAAAGCAGAAGGAAGTAGCAAGATAGAGAGGATATCCACACGTGGATAATCCGCATTCTTATGCCAAGCGCGTTTCTTTGCGTCACTAGCATATTCTCGCCAAGAGGAAAAAAAAGAGGCAACGTATAGGAAGAGGCGCGGCAATAAGGGTAAATCGAGATGAACCTACGACTACAACGGACAGATGTCTGAGATTAGAGACTACGTGGGATAGAAGGAGACTGACTTGGCGTTGGGCGCGTTCCGCTGCGCCACGTCGCGGATGACGTCGCGCACCCTGGCGGCGTCGAGCGGCGGCAGCGGCGGCTGGTGGATGCGCGCCTCCGCGCCCGCCGGCGGCCGCAGCACGCGCTGCTGGTACGCCTGCGACACGACCTGCCTCGCCCCGTCACTACGAGCTACGAGCGCTCGCTGAGCTCACTGAGCGAACTAAGCGAACGCGCCCTAGCATACTATGCTTCGTCTGTTTATATTCAAATAACGATGCCCAACGTACACCTCGATTGACATTTCAATTCGTTTTGGTTAAATAACGCGAAGTATTAACAGGAAACACTTATAACGCCAATAGTAATTATGGTAACACTCTTTTAATGTAAGTATAATGTTACACTGTCTATTCACATGTCTGACCGGAAAAAGAACAACTCAAAAACTAACCTATATCACATCTTAATACCCTCACATAGGAATACTAATAAAAAAACACAACTTGTCTTTACTGCACATACATTGGCATAAGCAAACGGTAAATATAACGCCTTTAAAGATAGCCGATTCTTGCTTTACGAATCAAAATTGTGGGTTCGAATGCAAAAATACTAGGAAAGAACAACTTTGTGTGATGGTTAGTTTTTTATTTGTTCAATGCACCTTTTCCTATTTTATGGAAACTAAGATGATCCAAGCGTAACATGCATGTGCACATAATATTTAATTTCCAGTTTTTAAATCTATCGTCATCCTTATACTAACGTTTGTTTGTCTCCTAAAGATTCCTACTTTATTACTTTATTGTATAAGCAAAACTTTATTGTCATTTTTTTACTTTCTAAGAGATCGCACATAGCGATTACGCCACCTTTGCCCATATTCAGGCTTTATGTTTAGGTTTAGTGACTATATGCTCTATTTTAATGCGACCAAAGTGTTTTGGAGTTATTCTCACCTGAGGATTGGGATTTTCATTCAAATGCAACTGCATCGCCAGGTCCTGTATGTGCTGCAGTTCGAGGTCCGGATTCAAAGATTCCAATCTCAACTGCTCCGGTAGATTTCTGTGAAATGTTTAAATAGATTTTAAGCTTCAACGACATCCATGCATGATCTCAACTTTTTCAGTAATATTTTAATGGGTTGTATTAATCATATTTCAATACGTTTTTGTATTCGTTTCGGCTGAACAAAAAAAATATTAGAAACGCAATGACATTGCAAAATACTGAAAATAGATTGATTCATCATGGTACATATATTCGATATATTATCTCTTATTGTTTAATTTATCATTATCATCATCAGCCTGTTATAGTCCTCTGCTGGACATAGGCTATCCCTGATACACCCCTATACACCCCTAATACACCCTATAGGGGGTTATCTATATAGACCGTATCCCACCACGCTGGTCCAATGCGGGCTGGTCGGTTGGTGGATTGTTTAATTATTATAAAGATATCAATAATTTCTAGAGTCCGACCGAAACTGTTTTTCCTGCCGAAACCGAAACCGAAACCGAAAGTTCGGCCGTGGCTTCAGTTTCGGCCGAAACCGATACCGAAACCGAAACTCACGTGATCAAGTATAAAAATTCTTAAAATACTAAAATATGGAGCTTTTATGCCTATTATTTTGCTTTATTTTAGTCATGTAATGTAGTGTGGTAATCATATGTTTCAGTTGCTAATAATATTTTATGTAACAAAATATTAAAAATATATTAATTTTTTTTAAATAAATTTCTTATAGCAATATGAGTTATTAATAAATAAATTAATAATTGTGACTGTTGCATTAAAGACTAAGTATTGGTATTTTGAAATGTTACTAATTAATACTTTGGTTTGTATTTGTAGTTCCGAGGGTGGATCAAAAAGTAAAAATGAGATAGAATA
The DNA here is from genome assembly GCA_029286875.1 of Lamproptera curius. NCBI lineage: Eukaryota > Metazoa > Arthropoda > Insecta > Lepidoptera > Papilionidae > Lamproptera > Lamproptera curius. Next base: position 2,512,293 of record JAGSMT010000011.1, on the reverse strand, counting down.
TAATGACTATGATAGCTTAATTATTTATTTTTCTACATAATCTCCGAGTCCACCTACACACCAAGTCCAGCGTTCCAAGTTTCCAATGCTTCAATTCCTTTAAAAAAAGGATTGTCTTGATCCTGCAAAAAGGTCACCACGGCATCGTTTACTTGTTATATATAGTTTTAACACATGTTTCCTCTTAAGTATTGTATCAATTTGGAGAGAAGATGAAAAATAGCTTCGAATTGTTAAGTCGATTTTGTTTCTGATTCTCGGCACCCATCTTGCGGAGACTTTTCTCATATTCAAAATTTGTGTCAATATGCGTTGAGTACCTCTATATGAAATGCTCGTTTCTTGGATTAGGTATCAGATGGTAATTCTTTAATCGCTAAAAACAGTTTTTTCGAATATGGCAGCATATTTTAAATGTTTCTTTTTGATTACTGTCATTCGATGGACGTCTGCAACCATGTTCGTCTTCCGTGTAAGTTCTCCCTACTCGAAATTAAGAAGCCCACTTTGCGACAATTGATTATGACAGAGCAGTCTCTTCTCATGTTGCCTTTAAGCCGCAGTAAATCTCTTGCGTTGTTAACTTTTTATAACAGTGGTTTTAATGACAAGGTCGCACTTGGGTTTTCTCTTTTTTCGAGAACATTATGCCTTACATAGCAAAAAAATGACTTCAGACGTTCTGAAAAAAAGTAAAGAGACTAGAAGATTTTTTATTAACACAACAAATATCTGAGCAACACTTTCCAGTATTATTTGTATTTATTTTTTGGTTACCAAGGAGTATATATTTTGTTCTCACTACTATTTGTTCCCTCCTCGTCTTTCTAGAAGAATCATGAATTTCTTTTGTCAAACTTGGAATGTTTGTCTGAACTAAAATCAACTGATCTGAGCTCGATTGTAGCAATAATACATTTAACTTTCGCTTCTATTTTGAAATTGAAAACACTTCTGAAACCAGTTTCGGTTTCGGCAAAAGTTTCGGCCAAATTTGGCCGAAACCGAAACTGCAGCCGAAACTTGATTTTTGGCCGAAACTCGGCCGAAACTGAAACCGAAACCAAAAGTTCGGTCGGACACTAATTTCTTAACAATTCACGAATAAAAAAATACCATATCACGCACCTACACTGCTATAGGTTATGTTGTGTACATTACATTTCACTGTCGCGGGTTCAAGTCCTGCGAGGATTCAATAAATTACGTCGTTGTTTCCTAGTTGATTAGGCCAACGCCCATATCACCCGATTGCCTGTGAACCTAAGATGGTCCATACTTCGGGCATGTTGAAAGTCGGTCCGTGTTCGGTGGGCCTGATCTCTCATTCGTTATTATTAAATAATAATGTATGAGGAAGAAAGACTGACTGCAGCAGGTCGTCGAAGACGTCGGTGGGGCGCCAGGGCGGGCCGCGCTCGGCCACCAGCCCGTTGAAGAACATGGAGTCGAGCAGGCGCAGCGCGAAGGGGCAGGCGGCCAGCCCGCGCGCGCCGAGGAAGCCCGCCTTGTGGAAGGCCAGCACGGGCCACGGGTGGATGCGGATCAGCGTGAGGCAGTGCCTAATCGCGCAACACTTCATTATTTAACTGTACTCATAAAAATACATTAGGTAAGAAAGTAATTTGTATGATATATTGTAAACTTAACATGTCTATTTTAAAAGAAGTCATAATAATACATTGTACATTAGTAGAAATGGCCTTCTTATGCTATTTTTGTCAAGCCTAGTTACAGGCAGTAGATATAAGATTTCTTATTAATCACATGACGTATAAGCGATGAATGACCTGTAGCCCTGCAGCAGGGCGGCGAGCGTGCGCATGAAGACGGCGCGGATCTCCTTGTCCAGCATGTGCGGCGGCGAGGCGGCGGGCGCGGGCGGCGCGAAGGCCGAGTCCGCCGAGCGCAGCTCCGGCTGCAGCACCAGCGCCAGCGCCGCCTGCAGCGCGCCCAGCGCCCGCGCGCCCGGCCGCGGGATGCTCACGCCCGCCGGGATGTGCAGCGAGCCCACGTCCAGGTCCGCCACGATCACGTCCAGCTGGAAGAGACAAATGCAACATTTCTCAATAATATGTAACAGTTAAAGCTCCTTAAGTTTGTGTGCGACCGTTAAAGTTTCACAAATGTTTGCGACAAACGCGTATAACCATTACACGTGCGTCGTTACGTAACTTTAAAGAACAAAACGAAACCAGTTATGCAGACGGCGTCGCTTGTTTCTAAACTAGTTATTTTCATTCAGCAACTGTGCATACATACATTTCTCAACTATAAGGTTACATTCGAAACGAAAATCTTTGTTCTGTGTTTAAGGCCGTGCGGTTAAATCAATAAATGTATTGGTCAATTGATTAGTTTTTACTATGAAACTATGATTTTAATAAAAATATTAGTACGGGCTGAGTTAAAACTTTATTTTTTGTTACAATGATAATGGTCGATAGTGATTATTTATTTACCCTTTTCAACAATTTTATTATAATTTTTTGCACTTTTAAATACACTGTTCAGTAACTTTGTTTTGCTATTTACAGAAAAATTATTATTTTGTTTTATTTCACTTTTAATTTATATTTACTGTCGGGTCCCCGAAATCACAAGGTTTGTTTTTACACGCAGGGTCACTGAATTTGTTATCTATGTGTATAGTATCTACTTATAAAAATTAAACGTGCACAGCATATAGTTTCGTATCGCGTAACTAGTTATTGTAACTAACGACGTGAAATAACGCTCACGCCTAATAACCACATAATATTCCATCAGCGAAATAAATTATGGATTTTACGTAAAGTTCAGTGCGCAGTGTAGTTTAGTGTAAATCACTAATTTCGCTAATACCTAAATGGTTCTTGTCCGTTGATCGCCGCGGATTTAGCCTTTATGTGGAAATAAGAAAGAAAGCGCTCGACGTTTCGACGCCCATAGAATTTGAACAATACTTTGCTAACGCAAAACCCATGTCCTATTTGGTTCGTATATAGGATATAAAGAATAAACAAATTTTTGTATTTAGAAAGATTCAACAAGACGAGCATGATATTCATTTGACGGTAAGATAAGTTGTACTCATATTAAAGGCAACAAACAGCCAACCAATTCGTTACTTAGTTATTATGATACGCTTGAGCCAAGTAAGATCTAAAATTTATGCACACAAAGTCACACATGGAACATTACATTATTATATTGTATCTACTACCTCCGTGGCCTAGAGGTAAGGGCATGTGCTTAAGAAACCGGAGGTCGTGTTTCCTAGTTGGCTGGGGCAATTTGGATCGATTACCTATTTGTCTGAAAAGTAAGACGATCCATGAGTCGGATGAGCATGTAAAAAATCGGTCCACCCACAAACCCACATTGAACCAACGCGGTGGGATACGGCCCAAAAACCTCCTAAATTGCCATTAGGGGAGCCCTATATCCAGCAGTGGACTGACACAGGCTGATGATGATGATGATGATGATGATGATGCTGATTGTATCTAACATATTTTTACTTTTGCAACTCACATTAGTGCACAACGTCTTCACGTAAATTTCATGGTCAACACTCGAGTTTACCCGCTTTACCCGTTGAGTTGCTATCGCCGGTTCTTCTTAAATCTCTTTTCCGAACCGGTAGTAGATTTTTGACAATCAATAAGTGCGTGTATCGCTTGCATGTTGAATAAAGATATTTGAATTGACCTATTCTAAGCTAACTCACCAGCTCAGTGACCTCCTTCACTGTCACCGAGAGCCTCGCAGTGCACCCCAGAATGAGGCATCGAAGGGGAACATTACAGTCAAGGGAGCGTGAGGATGACGATTGCTCGCTCATCACTGCACCTCCCCTGGATCCAGACATGAAGGCGCAGTTGCGTCGTGGAAGCAATGGCACTCGGTAGTGCTGAATCGCACGCTGGGCGTATCTGAAGGGGAACATTAGCGACAGTAGGGCTCTTGACACGCGCGAAGAGACGGGCTGATAGGCGAGGGAGCACAAAGTATCACTTCTGTGCTCGCTTTCACTGCGCACACCAGGGTCACGCGTTGTGATGCCTGAACGACGAGTACCAGTTGGAGTCTAGATTTGCTATAATATTTAGATACTTTTTTTTGTTTGAAGGTGAATAGGCACTTTCTTAGTTGTGCTTTTGAAAAATTTACGACCGCACTGCTTATTGCCAGTCAAAAATAATGACATAATTGCCTAAACTTTCTGAAAATTAAGAGTAATTCGTAATACTATGATGACGACGAAACTATGATAATGTTAAACTATGAATTTAAACTTATAAAACTTTGTCTACCTTTGAAGCCAAATTGATTGGAGGAATTGATTCTGGACATATTGGCCAAAAGTCAGATCGTGATACCGCTGTTCGGAAAGTCAAAGTTTCTTTTTGACGTCAAGTTTCGGAACACTCTGTATAAGTTAGACGTTAAACGAAGCCGCTAGCTTAAATACACTGATAAAAATCATGCTCCTACTTGTAAAACGTACATATGATATACATCGATCCATAAATAAAAACGCCAAAGGATTGTCTCCATCATTTTCATTCACTGACACACCAAATCCTAATTGACTCTAGCTATCCTATTTAGCAGCACTATACACTACCATCTACACCTGAAAGCCAATCCATCACCAATACCAACGACACTCACCAAGTAACCTGAGTAACATATGAACCGCGGTATGCGTGACCGGCATTGGTGGGGCGGCGGGCGGTTGCAGCGCCTGTCTATCCCCGGCCCCTATGCTGAAGCGCACTTGGGGTCCACCAGGCGGTGGCACCAGGACGCAGCCCACCAGGTTTCCCACTAGAGTCTCTAAGGGAACACCCAGATTCTCCACCCACACCGTGTAGATTATTCCGAGGCAGTTCTGGAACGAAGAGGGAAGATACAATTGAATTAGGAGTAATAATCAACTATAACTTGAGAAAATTTTATAGCTTCGAAATTTCAATAAAATCCAAATCGTGTGCAGATTTCCAAAAAACGTTTTTGAGATTTGGCGGTTTCACAAGCAATTATTTTGAGTTCTAAGGTGATAACGCTCTGTGTTGTTTAAAGAAAACAAAACAAATTGTTTCTAATATAGCTTTATGTTTGTGCGCATTAAGTCATAAAATAAAATATTAGTATAAAAAAAAATCAGATAACATTTGAGGTATACAAATCAACTTTATCTAATCAGTAGAGTGAAAACACTGCTGTGTTTCGATTTGAAGGGCACCATAGCCAGCATATTTACTGGGTAAACGAGACCTTACACCCTATGTCTCACAGCAGGCAGCGCGTTGGCGATACCACTGGTATTGCCAATGTCTATGGGCGTCGGCGACCACTTCCCATCAGGTGGCCCGACTGCTAGTCTGCCTGCGTATGACATAAAAAAAAAAATAATTGAAAAAGAAAACTACATTACTAAACGATATAAAACCGTGCACTCTATCGAGCAATTAAGGCAGATTTCAATCAAGGTATACAAAACAGTTATCCTTCTTCTTCTTCCATCTTAAGATCATGGGTAGGTAGAGGTATAAAAACCGTCATACCCGAAATGTGTCAATGTAGTCCTGCCGCGAGACGATCACCAGGCATTTGGGCGCATACATGATGCTATGGTGGGTGATATTGGACACTGGCCGCGACGACTCTAAGGATTCTTCGTCCTGTAAGGATAAAAATAATTTTGATATACGAAAAAAAAAACATTATTCAATGCCTACATTATACATCGATCGATATAATCAAGGACATTGTTATGGAAACGAGTTTTGTTTGGAAGAAATGATAAAGGTAAAATAGAGATAATAGTAAATAGTAGCAGGTATAAACAAATCATCGAGGTAGGCGATTTGCCTTTATATGTCATAAAAAATATATAATTTCTTTTAAAAACATAATACTTTATAGACGTAGCCCTCACGACGTTTCCCTATACCGCCATGCTCTTGGTAAAATGACATTTTATTTCACAATTATCGAATGACAATTGCTTTGTACAGAGACCCGGGAACCCCTTTTAGGGTAGGTACTTATATTAACACGTAAATGTACACGAGTCAACTACATATAATTGAATAAACTTTGTCTCAAAATAATAGAATACATCGTCTAAAAAACGCAAGGCGTCATAGGTACTGCTTTTTTATTAATGGATTTATAATTAGCAATTAATATGATACCAACTTTTGTGGGATGAACAACTTCTGTGTTAGTATCAACTTTTACTTTGACTTTTAAAGTAGTGACATAGTGGACATAGTGAACACGTAAATAACATAATACAACATACAAGCGTATAGCATACACAAACATATAATAAAAACGAAAGTGGGGACTCTAGCGCCGGTTCATTACGTCACCGCGATGCCATTTCATTACTGTGTCGGTCATTAAATAGTAATCAGAGGCCGAGGAGAGGGATTTACGGCTTAATTAGTCGCTTCAGAGGCAAGAACTAAAGCGGGAGTATCGCTACAATTCTTTGAAAATACAGGATTATTAAAATATGTCGAAATCTCGTAAGCATTAACTTATTACTACTATATCTTGGTATTATTAGGTATTTCACCTAAGCCAAACGAAAAACAGGCAACCGTTTTACCAAAAATCTCTTTAGAACTTGAACCATTTTCAGACCCAGAAAATTGTACACAATTTGAGTCAAAAAATAAAACTGCAGACCGGCTTTCGAAGCGTTTAATGGACCCGAGCGTCGTACGTGCGTTAAACGCCGGTACCTACTGAAAAAGGGGTGTTTATGGGTGGTTGTGGAATTTCATTACGGCCAAAGCCACACGAAAAGGCTTCGTTCAACTATAAACGCAGACGGGGGACCGATTTACAGACAGACAGACCGATCGGCTTGCCTAAATCGGATGAAAATCCATTCCGAGTATATTGACTTTAAAAAACTTAAACGCGCTCATCAAACTCAAAATAAAGGAACTTACAAATTTTTTATGCAACTTTCACAAAGAAAAATCTTAAATCTATACTCAACATTATCATATTAAGGACTGGTCTATTACTTAAGATGTTTTCTGCAAGGGAGATATTTTGTTTACAAATTTTTATGTATTTCGCTTAAGTGTAGCAAAAAATAAAATAAAAACATAAAAACTAAGCTTTGTATTTTACCAATATAAGCTTCCGTGAAAGCCATGATACATGACAAGATATGCCATATTTACATATCCATAAGCGAAGAACACGACCCCAATATCGATTATTAAAATTGCTATGAAAAAATATCATCTACTGAAACTTAACTTATTAACTGCTTACGTCTAAACCAGACATAATGCAATTCTGCTTCATTTACTTCCGCATAATAAACCGTATGTAAATTAGCATTGAAAACGGCAATCGCGAATCCGTTACAAATGTGCACAGGAGATGTTGTTATAAAAAAGACGCTATAACGCAACATAATCGATGTGTTTAACAAAAACGCGATAAAATAGCAACACCGTGTCGGTACAACGCTCGAGAACAGTCGTGAGGCATTAAGACGCGACGCGTTGCATGGCAACATTGAACAACTCAAAGCATGGTTCCGTATGAATTAAAAGAATTGTTCAAATTGTTAATTCCCAACATAAACAAAAATTCTAACATAAATTTAACTTATTATATCCAAACCGTCCGCTGATCATGGACGCTGGAAACCCTTTCCAGAAGTCTGAGTCGCCTATATTATAAATGTTTAAAATCAAAAAAAGTTTAATTCATAATAAAAATGTTTTTACATTCATAATATACGCGATGAACTCGTAAAAGTTGATTTTATCAATAGCGTGTGGTATTTATTATAAATGTAAACGGAAACTGGAGTTTTGATGCATGACCTATAAGGCATGTTTCTGATCATACTAAAAATCTCTTTTAGCGTAATAAAAACATTTCAAGTATAATGTACTTATTTTTTTGTTACATCAGACTAATCTCGAAATATCGCCAGGAGTTAAATAATTTTTTTCTGATGATCGACAAAAAGTATTAGGGAACCCTAAATGTTACGCTTACTGGAATCGATAAGAGCCCCTGCCGTCTCGGTCACGTGGCCGGTAGAAAGCGACACGCACTCTCTTTAAAACGCGTCTCAATGAAACTTCAATAGAAGAATTGTACCTAATCCAAATAATACTAGGGGTTTAAAAGTCCTGAAAACGATTAGGAAAATATCACGATACGCACGGTACAAACCGCATATAAGAAATGCATGTATTCAACCACGTTGGGCCAATGCGGGTTTGTGTGTGGACCGATGCGTGGATCATCTTACTCTTCAGGCAATTGGGTTGTCAGCCCCAATTGTCCTAACCAACCAGAAAACAACGATAACACACAGTTGTTTTCCCCACGGGATTCGAAACCACGACCCCGGTTTATAAAGCAGGGCCAATACCGCTAGGCCACGGAGGCGGTAAGAGATTTAGTATTCATATAACATCCCATATGTTACGAGATTTTATATGAATATTAATTGAAATTTAATGACTCCTTATTCAATTTACCCTCGAGTAAGAAACCTTTGCAGGAATTCACATGATATTTGACTGTAAATACAATATATATACAAATACCAAAACGTAAATGTTAGTAGAATTTGATACCCGCCATATTTTAAATCCACGGACAAGATTTCGTGAAAGTTTTTTTACTATACTACTGTGTCACTGGTAACCAGCCGTCGTATGCTTATAATAAAACCTCCATAATAAAAAATATTTTTCAAGAGGCACCCGATAGGAATATGTTACTAAAACTCGAAACACGTCCAGCGCAAGTACAATATTTTCATTACAAAGGCTATCAACAAACTAGAGTGACTCACAAGAATCTTTTGATACATTTACCGTTTCAATAGCCTGTAAAAGACATTCAAACATACATACAAGATTTACATATGTATATAAAGGCAACAAGACGTTTACTCGAATTGTTATTGAAAAAAAAATACCCTTCTAATTAGAGCTTAGCTTGAAGTTGCTCAGCGAATACATTGATATTTATACAAATGTAAATAATAAATAGAGCAGCATTTCTCTAATTTATAAGCCGATTACAACTAAAGTAAGCTCCATTGTATATAAGCCTAATATAAACCCACATAAGGTTCAAAATCAAACAGGTAACGACACGTCCCACTCGAGTGTTGACACAAGTAATCCGACATGCTGTAAACATGTTTACTAACGCCGCAAAGTTTATCCAGCCCGCGAACGACGTTACAGAGCTAAGTAAATATAAACAATAAACAATTGCATTCTATAATATGGGGGAACTATATTAAGTAGTGGTCGCCCACGAGCCCGACGTATGAAAAAGTGTTTGATGTAGAAATTTTAAGGCGTGCTCTTTAGAGATAACCGAATAAGGCAAGACAAGCAGAGCTGTAATGAGAAAAGACGCATGAGAAAGAAGTGAAAAGTAAAAAGTAAAGTAAGTGAAAAGTATGCAGTGACCTGTGCATACTTTTTATATCGCGACACATAAATAAAAAATGTATTTATTTACAAAACATTGTATTCACATACAAAAAAATTTCTTCTTTACTTGGTGTGGTAATCTCCTTCTAGGCATAGGAAAGTCTGTATTAGAAGACTTCTATCCTGTCCGAGTACAGATTTCCGATCCAAATTTTATATTGAGACCAGCTCTATTACCATCCCACAATCCAGCAGTCTAAACTATCCCTAATTAAACGCAAACAAACACGATAAAACAATCCAATCACGATGAGATCTAATGCGGCGGCGAAAATTGATCAATCACACGGGGACCGGGTGAATGCCCTCATAATATTCGTTATCGGCGGGTATTAATAGGCGAGATACGTCCATCCGAATATACGGGATGCGGGATAAAAGTGAAACTCGAGTCCCTTGACCGCGCCGAATTTTATTCTTACTATCACGGAAGCTGATGTATATCGTAGAGTTCATAGTACCAGTAAAAATAATGCGTGAATAGTTAGGAGTATAGATAATTAAATAAGAAGTACTTTTAATAGATTTTATTGCCTTTATATACATGTATAATTATATTTTAGCTATTGACATTTTGAACACTTTTAAGCGACCGTGGTGTGGTAAAGTTCGTTAAAATTTCCTTAAAAGTTAGCTGGTTAGTTAGTCTTCTTTCAATAATATTTAGCATTCGCGTAAATCGATTAGTCCTCCGTAGCCTAGTGGTATGGGCGTGTGCTTTAGAAACCGGAGGTCGTGGGTTGGAATCCTGCGGGACGCAAAAAATTTCATTGTTGTTTCCTAGTTGGTTAGGCAATTTGGGCCGATCACCCAATTGTCTGAAAAGTAAGATGATCCATGCGTCGGATAGGCATGTAAAAGTCGGTCCACCCACCAACCCGCATTGGACCAGCGTGGTGGGATACGGTCCAAACCCTAACGGATAGGGGTGTATTAGGGAGGCCTATGTCCAGCAGTGGACTAACAAAGGCTGATGATGTGATGTGATGTGATTAGTCCTACACTAAGTGTTATTTAAACTTTTAGTTTAGTTTAGTAGTAGTCTTTAGTAAATTCTAATTAAATCTTCTTCTTTAGAAATTATTCCGACGGGGCGTCGTTCGTATGGTGTTATTATTAGTCGACTGTCATTCAGTGATTGACATCTCGGTGACATCTGTCCAATCAATAAGAACACTAGCTTGACGTTTGACGTCACTCCGTTACATTACATTACATTGTTCACATTAATTAAGCCTTTTTATGGCTCAGATAAAAATTTCATGGAATTATACTAACAAAAACAAGGCTAAAACTAAAACAATAAAAAAAGTAAATTATTTATGATCGATTACGATCATAGATAATTTTATTTTTTTTATATATATAAAATTATTGATTTTTGTGAATATAATCAAGTGTACGATATTTTATCACGACACGCGGTTTTAAATCTACATTGCACAATGGCTGCTGTAGTGGATGCGGCATATCAAAAAGCGTTGCGGTACGATTGTAAGAAAAATTCACGAAATATGTTAAAATCTAAACAAAAAACGCTATCGGATTCTCTCTTAACGTTGTAACCAAATCGCTTCAATCTTTTACATGTTAAATGACATCTCAGTAACGGTCACGATTACAAGTAATATTTATGATGATAACGCTTCTGTAAATTACGTTGCAGCAATAATACCTTGCCGACCACTTGGTCCTTGCGTTATATACCGGAGGTCGTGGGTTCTAATCGCGCGGGGAAACAACTGGCCCGTTCACCCAATTGTCTGAAAAGTAAGATGAAGTAATAAAAGACGGTCCACCTACCAACCTCAATCTGACCAGCGTGGTGCGGTGCGAAAACCACCTAATAGAGAAAGGGTAGGCCTATATCCAGCAGTGGATTAACACAGGCTAATGATGATGATGGTTAATAATATTTTATCTAACACGGCTCAACTGTATAAGTGAGTTGTACAATCGTTAAATAAGCAATTAACTAGCCCTTAACGTAAGGTTTACATCCATTTGGGCGCGGCCGACCGAATTAAAGCTATTGTTCTAAGCTATTCGGCTGCAATTCACGATAACACAATAGCTGAGGCTATTAGCGGTCACCGGCATTGTTGCTTTGGACCACCTATGGGGGAGGAGGAGGGAGGATATAATCTCGAGAATTGCTGCAGATTTATAAAAGCTTGTTACAAACATAGTTCTTTTACTGATTTATTTTAAAAAATATCTCTAAATGTAATTCTAGGAGAATTTCTCTTCCAGTTCTAGGAGAACCGACTAGAAAACCAACCTGGTCACTTTTTTTACTGGGCTCCTTTCCAGTGTTATTCATATCATTTACATTATCATTACATTAACGATTGGCTGCCTCCGTAGGCTAGTGGTAGGGGCGTGTGCTTTAGAAACCGGAGGTCGTGGGTTCGAATACTGCGGACTCAACAAATTTTCATTGATGTTTCCTGGTTTCGTTGGATGGGCATGTAATAGTCGGTCCACCCACCGACCCGCGTTTGACCAGCGTGGTAGGATACGGTCCCTAAACCCCCAAATGGACTTACAAAGGCTGATGATGATAACGATTGACTTCAGAGGAAAGCATGTAAATGCGGAAAGGGATAAGCTCGTTCGAAAATAAAGTTTTCTTGGGATATTACTATGTTACGTACAACCTATGCAATGCCAATAATGATGCGAAATGCGATGAATAACCAAAATATGCCGATAAATGATGCGGTTTGGGTCTTGAGACATGTCGCTACGTTTAACAGAATAGAAATGAAAGGGGATAGAAAACGGGGATAGTTATCTTTATTTGGCGTAGACGAAGTTTTACATGTTTTTTGGTATACCTACTTATAATCTACTGCTTAGTTTGACGAATTTGAAACAAAATTTCAAATAAAAACTCGATCATTCGCGTTCTATACGTTAAAGTGGCTGTTCGTTACAGAGCAAGCTTATATTACAACCCGAATCAATACTTTGAGCGTTACAAATAAGTATCCACTTGAGAGCAAAACTATGTTCCGAAGCAATTATAATGCAAATATGAATCCAAAACTACATAATGAAAACTGATCGCTATTTAATAACTGGTGCAGTTAACGATGCAATAGCCGAGTTTGTTTATGTCGTAAAATTTGCCTAATGGGATCAGTGCATCATATCGGAGGGCGTACACTAAGTTTTGTTTATAATAAAGAATACATGAACATAAAAATCTATTCAAAATAGAATTGGTCGTAAACAAATTTACGAAACCTTACCATAAATATCCCTAACGGAAAAAAAGGAATTTGATTCTTGTCTCAATATGTTTACGTGTCACTAACTTTTACCTATCAATTTGGCAACGTGATCTAGTACTTGCCAGTCGAATAGGAAATAGTAAGCTATAGTAAGTGCCGCTCATACAGCTCAACCCGCTAACAGGCGTGGAGGAAAGGCCTTTAGATGTGTTAAGGACCAATGGCAGCATAGATGAACTGGAAGGTCTAGTTAGTCGAGAATTGGTATTTTATTCGATATTCCATACGTACGTTATAATGGCCGAAATATAAAGTGTTACTGATAATAGTTCTTTTGATACAAAGCCTTTGGCCCGATAGTCTATCTTCATCTCTTCAACATACGGTTACAATGCGAGTATGCAAAAATATCACAATATAAGAATGCATAAATGCAGCACGACTGAGATATCAACCAGCGAAGCTTATGATAATTCTATCATAGTCTAATTATGGTAACTTATTAGGTGGTTACGCGTCTCTTTTGTCAAATACCTAATTAGGCTCAAACTAAATGTCTCTTACTCTAAGTGTGCAGTACATTTGATATCAATCCTCAAATCACTATTATATCTTCGGTGTCATCAAAAGATCAAACTATTCGTAGTATAAATTTTCTGACGGATCTATGCGTTCGACATGTTTCGAAACATGTTGTTCAGCGCGTACTCACAACCTGGACACGTCTTGGCGTGTGACAAGAAACGATTCGCTCTGCAGTATGACGAATCGTGCGGCAAAGCGCTCCTAATGACAGTGTCGGGCGAATAACGTTGGTCGCTTTGTCTTCCAGGCGAACGGTTATTCAGCCTAGATTGTGACGAATACACTATTATATATCTTAGCCAATAACAAAACTTTAACTATTCGTGTCATTTGTATTCGACATCTGAGTTTGTTATACGAATGCCATGTCTTGATTACGAATAGCTTGTATACCCAAATGGGCCTTAGAATTAGTGTCAATGATGTCAACTAGAGTATATCCTATTAAGAACCATAAATTACGTAAAAGAGTCTAATGTCAAACTCAATTCCCGCCTAAAAGTCGACTTCTTATAGGTAAAACACCGCGCGGTGATTGAATATGGGGGTAGTTCACCAATAAGAACATTGTATTTACCGGGTGACTTTATTATGGGTTCAAATTCAGTGAATTAACTTAAACGGAATGCAGGCATAGAATAAAAGTCAATAAATTATTATATTTGTTTCATAGAATTTTGTACAATGAATGGTAATATAATTGAAATATCACAGAATCGTATAGAATAAACGGAACAATAATATGTAACAAATACTTAAACTGCCTTTATTACTTGGTTATTCTATTATAACGCCTGAACCTAACGCTTATTACCATTAAAACATTATCTCCTTATAACGTCGCGTATTTTATTTACGTAAAAGAACGGAAACTTTACACATAACATAAATCCTAAAACACCAGCAACTAAGTCGTCGAGTTCGCTTAAAGCAGCTTCGCTTACGTCGTTCCGCGAATCGGAGGCACGAACACGCCACAAGCAACTCTGAACCTTATAACACAACCAAATAAAGTTCTCTTCGGCCCAAAGACCCACTGCAACCGTAACAATTCCCGCCATCAAAGCGCGGTTTACATTAACGGCTCCTGCTCATAAACAGACGAACAGACTGCAGGATGTAGCCAGCACCAAAGCCAACAAAAAACTACACAAAACACAACCTTACCGCCCACAAAATAGAACACAAAACCCAACATAGGTTCAAATACGGTTAATTTCGACGAGACAATAAAGATTTCTTCTATACTGCACGTAAAATATTTCAGTACAGAGGCGAAACGTTATGAATAACAGTGACGATCTTTTACAAAGGCGCTTTTGTAGAGATATAGACAAAAAAAACTGTTGTTTGACAAAAATCTGCATCGGAGTTAGTAGGCCTTTTCATAGAGAACAGAAAAGTAAAGTAGTAGTGCATGGATACCTCTGTAAAGAAGCAGTTTATAAACACTATTGTATCCCTTCGTAGCCTAGTGGTAAAAGCGTATGCTTTGGAAACCGGAGGTTCTTGGTTCGTATCCTGCGGGGACTCAACTACAATTTTTTTTGTTAGGGCAATTTGGGCCGATCACCCAATTGTCTGAAAAGTAAGATGCGTCGGATTGGCATGTAAAAAATCGGTCTACCCAGTAACCCGCATTGGAACAGCGTGGTGGTATATCGTCCTGAAATCCCCTAATAGAGAAGGCGTGAAGTAGGGGAGGCCTATGTCCAGCAGTAGACTATCACAGGCTGATGATGATGAATATCATATTAAAATAACAGCAACAAAAACTTAATCCTTTGTAGAGCCGTACATTAAATGTCCAATAGCGGACTTTGGACAATAGCGTTAGCCGGTTTACAAAAACCTCAAGAGATAGAATACCTCAAACTTAAATCAATAGAATAATTTGTACAAAAAATATTCGCTAATGTGACAAAAAGAATAGAAAAACCCACGATACCTAAACCTTTTTGAATACCGTTAATATATGTATAAATTAAAAAGATTAGATTAGTGAACGGAGTTTAAATCTTTATATTTCGGATTCTTCTATTTCGGCCACAGAATACAACGAGTTTATATGAACAGCCTGGACGTGTGTATGTCAAAATAACGGTGCCAAAACGTATGACTTTCCTATTGGTGTAAAAATTAAACTTTGATTTAGGTCCGACGCTATAAGCCAATCAGAACGATTAACGCTTATTGACATTAAAGATTTGTATAAGACATTATCTCAAATCTCGCGCACCTATTGGTTGAATATCGCGCGATTGTGTAATACGTGCGAAAGTTCACCAATTAGGACCTTTAGGTTTAAATACCATTAGAACTCCACGTTAGACTTACGTAAATTTCAACTCTTTGTTTATTTTTAATACAGATGATGTTGTCTCACCTTCACGTTACATTCATTTATCCATCTGAATAGGACTGCTCATTACAAAACTATCAATGCAGCGGCATTCGCAGCTCCGACCAATCACAATTTGCATTCCGCCAACAATGATAACTGCGGGCCATTGTTTCACAGTCGGTTCCTGTGCAACGTCATAGGGGCAAGCGGAGCCGCGGGCGAAGATACGCCACAATAGCACAATAGAACGGGTATAACTGTGGGGACTGTCGAATAGGTATCAAATAGTGTTTGCGAATATTTCGCTTTGAATAACCAACGAACAGCTATACTGACTATTGCCGTTGCGATAGATAAAGCAATTAACGAGAGTTCATATTTCAGAAATTAAAATATAGGTACTCTTATACAAAGAAATAAAAGAGTACATCAGAGAATGCATACTGCTTCGGCGACCTAGCTGATATATTTTTTTTAAGCGGAGGCTGCTGGTTGAACTATGGAATATTTATTTTTAGTTTTTACAAAATTTACTGCCATCCAATGCATCCATTGAATGCAGTTTATCGCCTTAACTCTTGGTAGTAATATGCTAGTTAGCTATGATTATAAATTTTAATATGATGACACTAGGTGGATTACTTGTTGTTTCAGATAAAACTTACGATTATAGCTAGTGAAATGAAAGAAAAATAGAAAAAAAGTAAAAGATATGTGTACCAATCATGGTTTAAACTCATCTTTGTGTACATTTATATTTTGTTTTTCACTATACGAATAGTACGTTCTCTAGATAAAAGCATAACACCCTGCGAATCAACGCAGCGTAAAACGCCATAAGTCCGTTTGCTATTCTCAGATATTTAATGTTCACCTCTTTAATCAAGTAAATACCCAGGCTACAGGTGCCCTTCACACAGTAATGCAATAGTGTTTATTTTAATACACCCGGGCGCTGTAACCTAAAACTAATTTATACGACTGCATATGCATACAAATAGCCATTTACATGAATCTAGAAGGGCGTATATACATAAATAAATGTGTACTTCATAAAAGCCAAAATCTAATTACACCACCGTATTAAAGTGTACTAGACAAGCAAACGGCCGTGAGGTCGTCACAAAGGACGGACCAAATCAATTCCGCCCGAGCACAATTGATTCGACGCACAATGGTCGAGTGTGAAACGATCCATTACACTTGAAGCCAGCTCAGAACTGGTGCTGACTGATATTAATAGAGCATGCTTAAGATTGACTAAGACTAGACTTGTTCTTGAGCACTAGCCATTACTGGAGGCCCTAACCTTAAGCCATGCATACTCAAACTAAAAATAAGTCCAAGGTTGAAAGGTAAGTTTTTGGACGAGGCAGGTTGCCGTCTGGAATATTATTAAGCCTATTTTCTTCGCAAGTTAGTAGTGCGTAAGCAGTACTGTCTTCCAATTTGAAGGGCACTGTTGCCAGAGTGATTACTGGGTAAACGTGGGCGTATTTGTGTCGTATTACGCTGCTTTTCTTATGGGCAGGACAGGTATCACTTACCACCAGATCTCTCTCGTCGCATCATATTAACCAATTTAACAAATAATGGCGCCCAAAGTTAAAAAGCTTATTGTCTATGTCATGTTCAACCAACAATAGCACCGGACGTTGCGACCCCAGTTGAGTTTAACACGTAGTTTAGGTTACTATGTTCATGTGTTATTCTGGTGAGCTATAGCTTTATATATCTGTATATGATGCATGTCTAAATCCAAACATTAATTCACGTATATAGTTTTTATGTCGGTCAGAAGGTTGGCAACTCTGATTATACAATTATGATTATTTGGTCGTGCCTTTGTAGATAAAACGACTGAATACTAATTTTTTTTTTTAACGATAGAATGTACTGCTATCTTTTATATGTTGCAAAATGAATACCTAATGGGTTTTAATTTAATTATATGAACTGAAGTACGAAATATTCAACATAATATATAAATTGCATTACACCAACATCGATTTTATATAAAAGTTATGTACATACAACTATATGGTATAACGACACTGATATCAAATAAGTTTAGGATTAAAAAAATCATTAAGTTAATAAACCTTTTTTAGAATTTAAAATATGCACCAAGCTTAAAACCTTTTAGTTCGCTTTTAAATCTATACCAATTACAAATTCATTACTAATTTGCTTTCAACAGACCTCTTATCCGTAGGGAACGAACGACATTGGCACAATTGCTGTCCCCAGTGCTTTCTACAATTAATAATCGTACAGTTGTACCTTTGCATAATAAGTCTGGGGTTTATTACGAAACAACCACATCATTACGGATGGCCTATATAACACAGTGCAGAATTTTAGAAGAAGCAGCATTGTAAGAAGCATGTTTAAACCGAGTCGGTGGATTGAATCTGGTTCATTAGGACTCATAAATTTGATCATTGATTGCTCTCCTAGTTGTAGCAATTGGGCAATGACCTGCTGTTGAAACCGTAGAGATCGTGAAGGTGTCGTTTTGTGAATACAACGTGGTTCGAATCCTAGGGACTCAACAAATTTTCATTGATCTGTTTACATTAGTTGGTTACCAGTTAATGGGATTTAAATACGAATTGTCTGAACAAGATGATCATCGATCATACCATGATTAGTTTGATCGACATACACAACAAACTTGATCGTCAATGAATATTCAAAGCCTGAAGTAGGTTTGTTTACAAACTTATGCCAAACGTATGCAATAGACATCTAGATCTTTCTCAAAAAGCGAAGACTCTATATAAAAACAATTAGATTAGTTGACTCGAGGAATCAGGTCGATTAGGGAAGAATAAGATCAATTTCAAGATATCATGACTTCGACAGTATCACCACTACTGTGGAAACTGTAAGAGTTCCACGCATCTACAGCAATAGCATACTTATCGTGCAATGAATTTATATCGCATAAAGTCCATGAATAAACTTTAGATACAATCGTATGCCCACGTAGTGCCAAGTAATAGACCATTCTAGATCTTTCTCAATAAAGCAATACACTCAATAAACATAGCAATTAGCATTTAGAGTGGCGACGGCCAGAGCAATCGGAGCGTCGAACGGCGGGACATGAATAAAGATCAATTCGAGATATCATCGACTTTCGAACGAGTATACCGACTACTGTGGAAACTGGTAAACGTTTCACGCGATTCTGACAGCTTGCACAGCTCGATAGCTTAGTGCCTATAGGCCATAAATAACTTTTTATAATACGGCGTCCATTAAAAGAAGTTCCTCGTCTATATAAACATATATATATAAGAGATTCCCCCGTATATATTGACTCATCACGATATCTCTGGAACCATAAGGCGTAGCGACTTGAAATTTGGTAGGAATATTCCTTTCGCTGAGTAGAGGTCAGCTAAGAACGGATACGGATTTTACGAAATTTTCCCCTAAGTGGGGTTAGGGGGTTGCTAGTAATTAATATAAGCAGGCGGGTTGGCAATTGACTACTTGCACTTGTACTGCGGATCTGTCTTACTATCACTGTAAGGCAGATACGCCCTATAGAGACCATTAGTAAGTAAAATAGCATACTAAATCCACTTTTTTAGAATCATTGGCACTTATTGTATAACTTTTAGGCATCCATGATCAGAGATTCTGGCAAATTAAGGTGAGATGTGTTTTCAATAACTTGCGTCTGTTATCTTAATTTTGAAAATTGTTATAAAAATGTACAAAATAGACGCAAATATTCAGTTAATAATGTAGTTACTTTGTAATCGCGTGAATGTAAGTAATGATTAGGAATTAAATAGTAATAAACTTTAGAGTAATCGTTTGATGTCAAACCGGAGTGACGCTAAAAATAAACACGTTGTTATTTGTAGACAACGGTCATGTCAAATTGTCACGCGATGTTTAACATTTCGGCTTCAGTAGAGCTTGATATTAGATGCTATGTAATAAAATTTCATCTCTTGTTTAGCTTGGGCACAATTTTGAAACGGTAATATCGTTATCCGATCCAAACTAAACAAACTTCTACAGCGACAACTGATAAACATATCAACATATTTTTAAAAATGTAATAACTAATAGAACAATATTATATATATATTAGATATTAAACAACATTTGTCTTATAGCGGGAATCGAACCCACGTCCTTTACTAGACGTGATTACTTACCGATAGGAATATCAACTAGTTCAGTTCTTTGGCTTAATTGCGTTTCCTTATAGATTTCGCCAACGTCAACTTTTCAGACTAGACTCTGCTATATGTAACAGGCTTCGTAAATGAAGTAGGTCGTAGGTAAAAACTAAGAATTTATTTAATATCAACTGAGGAATTGTATTGTATTTAAGAAGACAATGCATCATGTTAATGTCAATAGAAGGTAAGATATAAATAATTAGGTTCAGTTTTGGTCAATTTAAAATCAACGTATAGCAATTCTTAAATTTAGTTCACCATTTATGTGTACTTATATAAAAGTAGAAAATCAAAAGAGAAGCAATTAAATTTGAAGATATAAACTTAACATACTGTAGGTATGTTAAGTTATATATATGTAATCTCTTACACTAAAAATAAAACACGATTCAAGTTATAAATCTTGATCACATTATTTTAAGCAACTTACATTACGTAAAAGAACAAACTTTACATTCTACACGATATTTTCAGACCCAGAATAACATTCCAGCCGGATGATAATCAAACTCCGCTGTAACCGATTTAATAGTATCAAGTTAATTGAGTATATACAAAAATAACGAGTAAACAAACCAACGATCGTGATCGGTTTGGCAGTGACCATTTTTTCAAACACCGTTACAAGAACTTGTACGGGGCGAGGGCACAAGTGAGTGGCGTACTAAGTTCTAGTACTAGAATCTAAAATACTAGAACCATTTAAAGTTGGAATTCAAGTAGACCACGTGACCTATGACCGCTTCCGTGGTCTAGTGGTATCGGCCCTTGCTGTTCCCGCGGGGAAACAACATTGTGTTATCGTTGTCTTCTGGTTGGTTAGGACAATTTGGGCCGATCACCCCGTCTGAAAAGTGAGATGCTCCAGGCGTCGGATGGACTTGCACAGTTCACCCACCAACCCGCATGAAAGCAGCGTTGGATACGGTCCAAACACCCCCTAATGGAGAAGGCATGCATTAGCCCTATGTCCAGCAGTGGACTAACACAGGCTGATGATGACGTAACCTACAGCAACAAAGTGGTGTCACACATCTAGCCTTGTGTCATAAATCGTCAATCAATAAGCGATATGAACTAAGAATAGAGCCATATGCGCCTTATATCCGAGCCTTATATTTATTAGTTAATGTCGAGGACGTAAGAAAAGTAAAGCAACCGAATACATTTATTAACAATACGCCCACTGATCATTACTTGAGAGAGTTTGAAAATTCACTAATAAACTGTGCTACATTCTATGCCGCCATTTTACCAGGACAACTGATCAAAAAGGAAGAAAGAAAGGGGTTTGTCATTCATTCCTATATAGTAACGAGGAGATATTTACTTGTAAAAATGAGACCCTTTTCATTATCCAATAAATTTATGAAAGCGCTTTCTACCCTACTGCAGACATAACTATTATCATTGTATACGATTGTTACCTACTATTTTTACATCAAATTCAAATTCTGATCATAAAAAATGTTTATACACTAAAGTCACCCACCAACCCGCATTGGACTAGCGTGGTGGAATACGGTCCAAAGCCCCTAATGGATAAGGGTGTATTAAGGGACGCCTATGACCACCAGTGGATTATCACATGCTGATGATGTATGTATGATGTACACTAAAGTACCACGAAATAGACGCCGTGTTTTACCTAATCAGCTCGTCTTAAACAGGGTCACTACCATATTTATGAAATTTGTGTAAACCCATTATTGTGCTATTTTAGTAAACGCCTCGTTTCGCGAAAAACCATATAGTAATAGCGGGCGTTGCGAATTGAAACGGACGTTTCCCGTTTCGCCTCTAAAAATGGTCCCAATTCCCGGAGTGGGGCGTGTGGAGCGAATTTCTGGATCGCTCACGCCGTCTGGATATCATTTATGGGGGAATAAATGCTTGCTGGAACATCAGATAGAAATTGTTTGGAAAAGCAATTTGGCAATTGTTTTAACAAATACCACAATATTCAATTAGTTACAAAATTAATAAGGCAATTTAAATATAATGTATACAAATAAGAAAAATTATAGTGTGTGTTTATAAAATCAAAATAGCCGTTTCAAATATTAACGAAGTGATTTTTATTGCTTTTTTTTTTGGTTTTAGGCGATAATAATGCTAAGAGCCGACGAATATTTAAGTTGCTTACTGACCTTTTAATAGCACAAACAATAAATAAACTTTTTTCGAAGGTTCTACTCAGGCCTTAGGCGTATTCCGAACCGGTGATTGTCAAAAACGCTATCATTTTCAACAATCAATAAAACAGTACAATATTTTTAACTCCAGTTTACAGATTATGTTCATAGGCTTCAAGGCTTTTTCTACAAAAAGAAAAGCAAAAAGTACGCATATTTTCTTTTAAACGAACTAAAACAAAAGAGTCTTTTTGACCAAGAAAACAACCAACCGGTTTTTTATTTTCGAATCGATCCGCCAGCCAGTTCTGGGGCAAGTCTTGTGTAGTTCAACTTTGAATTTGAATGTACGTTTATTTTTTTTTTTTTCAAATTTCTATAATTAGCAAGGCAAGGTACGCATAGGTAAAACGTTAATTATTAGTACTTACCGGTGATAGAAATCTGCAATTTAAGATTGGGTAAGACTTCGCTTTAGATACACTAAGCATCGCTTGTTACAATTTTAATTATTTGTAACGATGATAGTACCCTTAAAAATAGAAAGTATGTAAATTTATTTAAATAGAAATCAGACAAATGCGTATGTGACAGCGAGCGCAAAATAATTCAATTAGAAATCTTCTTGGAACCGGATTTAAAGTCTATCTGGTTTTTATTAATCGCCTATCAAAATTCAAAGGCTTGTAATGGAGCTTAACAATAAAGAAATTGTATAAAAAATAACACTAATATAGTGCGCATTTCAACAACCAATTGATGCATAGATATTCTTCAAAAGTTTTGTTTCTTCGGTGAATAAATTTAAACAATACTAAGACATGTACAGTACAAGAATATTTAAAAAAAAAAACAGTAATTAATCGCACATGTACATTTAGCGGGTTTTTTCGCTTTGTAAATGACATATAAAAAGTACATAAGGTAAATACGATGAATAATGAAGTAGACGGGTGGGTGGGTATGCGTCAAACGAATATTTAAGTCTGACATGACATAGACATTGTTAATAAGAAGATATATAAAACGAATGTAGTATTGGTGAGGTTCGTTCGCTATAACGTCGTGTCAGGGAGCGTCATTTGCTAATAAGCAACCACTAATTTTGTGCCACCACCAACCCGCATTGAGCCATCGTGGGATACGCTCCATGAATCCCTAATGGAGAAGGCGTGCATTACGGGAGGCCTATGTCCAGCAGTGGCCTAACAGGCTGATGACGATGATGATGAAGTCTGTCAAGACACGTGGTCACATGGATTTTAAAGGCATTCTTCAAAAGTCTAAACACCTAATATAATCTTCTTTATAAAGTGCCATCATCTACCGTAGGTCAACGATCATCATTGCCATTCGTACATTTTCGACGGCCGCTCTAATTAAAGAACGAGTGCTCAACCAGAACCATTTGCGGGGGTTTCGGAGCCACGTTGTCTTACGTCAGCCTGGTCAAAGATATAACTATGTGGATAGGTGTGGACATGTAGGTGCCTATGTCTGCTGCAAAGTAGTGTGTAAAAACTACTGTGTACCGGTTTTAAGGGCACCGTAGCTGGCGTATTTACTGGGTAAACGAGACGTAAAATCCTATGTCTCACGTAAGCAGCGCATTGGTGATACCCCATGGTAAGGCCGATGTCCATAGGCCTCGGCGAACACTTTCCATCAGGTGGCCCGACTGCGTGTCTACCTTCGTCGAAAATAAAAAAAGAATTTGTCGATAATTCAGCCCAAAGCAACGACATGGCTGGGTTAGCCTAACGTTTTTATCGATAAATATTTAATCGATACGTCACTCTCTTAGTACGTCTACGTCTTATAGTTCGTATAGTATTTGTGTCAGTTGCGAGTAAATACGCTGTATCACAATAAAAACGCAAGCTAAATTAATACTATTCAAAGATTAGTACAATCGGAGCGCAGCGCTTCCCAATGTGTAATTACTTCTAATTTCGTCTCTCGGTCGTGTCGTTTAGAGCGTGAAAATAGACACAATTAATTCGGACCGATGTGGATGCGGAATGGCGGGAATTTAGTTGCTTTCCCGCTTTTTTCTTATTTTTTAAAATTCTATACCCGTTCCAAGTTTAAAAACAAAACTTCAGTTTTGGTTTATTTTGAAAGTACAAGCGAACCAGATAAAATTGAAATGGCAGAAACTCACGTGCGGCTATTTTAATATTATTTTGGTCGAGTTTAAAAAAAAAAAACATTTCTCTCGTTTGTTTTTACAAATGTTTAAAGATATTTCTTTGCATGTGTAATAAGATAAGGTAAGCATTTCATTCCGAGCTGAAAACGTTGCCGGAACTAAAGAATAATTTCGTATTAAGAGGCCTGACCATAACAACAACAATAATGAATATTGAGTTAATTTTCTAATAAGGCGTTCATAATGTGTAAAAATAATTCAATTATCCCCTAGCGTGAAGACCTG
Organism: Lamproptera curius; assembly: GCA_029286875.1. Taxonomy (NCBI): domain Eukaryota; kingdom Metazoa; phylum Arthropoda; class Insecta; order Lepidoptera; family Papilionidae; genus Lamproptera; species Lamproptera curius. Next base: position 2,487,842 of record JAGSMT010000011.1, on the reverse strand, counting down.
ATCACTGTTTAAGTAACAAAGATATGTTATAATATTTATAGACATATATTCTCTTTTTCATTCCAATCATTTCCGACCGAAGATTTTTATTAACAACTTTTAAAGCTTATGCTTTTGATAAAGTTTGCCGTAATACAAAATTTCAATATAAACAGTCAGTGGCCAGCAAGAATTTTAATATCTTCACCACAAAATACTCCAAAGGGCATAAGCAACGGGTGCTCTAAAATATCTTCACCCGTTAAAGCATTGTTTCCCCTGGCGGTGGAGATTAAAAGTGCTTGCGATTTTAGGGCACGGGGCATATAACCCCCCACCGCCACCCCACTCCGGGGAGAAACGTGGCACGGTTTTTAAAATGAATGCTAACTTGGCTTACACCTAGCAAGCTAAGTTTTGCATTAAGTTTATCGTTAAATATACAAAAAATTGTTTTATTTAAAATTATAAGTTTCAATTAAAATAGTAGATTACTTTAATAACAACATAAATATCAAAGACATTTAAAAAAAACTTACATGATTAAGATTCAAATTCAAGATAATAATTGAACAGCAATAAGTGCGTCTCAGTGTCCAAACCTAAATAAACAATATATTAGGAAATAGTTTTGTAATTTAAACAAGCAATAAGCGGCGTCATACAATACACAGTGCTAGCATTTTCATTGGCGAATCATCGTTTGGTGTATGAATAAGATTCCTATTGGTCATTTGTTGGCCTAATTTTTTTCCAAATAGTTTGTCCACTTATTAAACGAGTATTGATAAAACGTTAAACAAAATGAACACAAACGAACAAACTGACCAGTGTCATTAAAATCGACAAAACCATGATAATGTACAGAACAAACAAGGAAATACTAATTACCATAAATATAGAATATCACTGACTGCCTCGTAGCCTAGTGGTATGGACGTGTGCTTAAGAAACCGGAGGTCGTGAGTTCGAATCCTGCGAGGACTCAACAAATTTTCATTGTTGTTTCCTAGTTGGTTAGGCAATTTGGGCCGATCATCCTATTGTCTGAAAAGTAAGATGATCCATGCGTCGGATGGGCATGTAAAAGTCGGTCCACCATCACTAGCATTGGACCAGCGTGGTTCCCACCACGCTGGTCCAATGGTCGGTACGGTCCAAAACCGCCTAATGGATAGGGTGTATTAGGAAGGCTAATATCCAGCAGTGGACTATCACAGGCTGATGATGATGAAAATAGAATATCAAACAATAACCATATACTGGAAGCGAACATGACGTAATGGCTCAGTAATTAATCTACCACCATTATTAACCATAACCAACACGTATGCGATCCAATATATATATAAAAAAGCTAAATTACACAACTATCCTTTCTGTAATTTCCCGTTCAATGTTCAAATAAAAATACGAATCCTATAGTGGTGTTACTTATACCACTTTAGGATAAGAAAACGGGGAACCTAAAAAGGGAAATTTAAATAACAAAGTAGTCTTTTAATTGAATTAAATTTCAAATTAAAACAATATGAATAAGTGTCGTAATAACATATTCTATTAACGGCTAAACTCACGTGAAATCGGTGTGATACGGGAAGTGAAGTTATCCCACTCGTCCTGATGTAGGGCCTCCGATAGGTCCGAAACTAGTCGGCACCAATACCGATTACACGTGACTTTAGTCGTTTAAAAAATACGTTATTAGTACAAGAAAAAAGTAGTAGAAAGTTCTATTTTTTTAAGTGTCGTTAGCAGTTATTTCATATTAAAACCACTTTAAGATGGTTTTTTGATGAATAAAATAATACACAATAGTGTAAAAGATCCATACATCACTTAAAAGACCTAAAATTCTCACTTTTTTAAGTCTTTCATCTAGCATACCTAGTGTCTATTTATAGGCCGTTGCAATGAGTTAACACATCCCCCTGGATTAATACCACTTAATTATATATTCTTTGGAACAATCTAGAAGCATCGTTCATAATTAAAGAGCGGCCATCTACGAGACGGTCACTCGAGCCCACGACGGGGCGCAACGGTGGCAATTAATTAAGTTTGTGAAATGGCAGCCAGCGGTTTACACGTCGTATACAAGTGATAAAATAACTAGCTAGTAACAAGTGGAAAGTGAAAAATCTTATTTAAAAATATCCCCACTCTGGCTTCGATAATATAAATGGACCAAATGCAAAGTGAAACTGATCTACGTTGGATAAAACAAGGCCTCGAATCTTTATAGACAAAGTCTACTGACACACTATAATTGGTAGCAGTCGGGCCACCTGATGGAAAGTGGTCACCGACGCCCATATACATCGGCAATACTAGAGGTATTAATAACGCGCTGCCTACCGTGAGACATTGAGTGTTAACTCTCGTTTACCCAGTAAATACGCTAGCTACGGTGCCCTTCAAACCGGGACACAGCAGTGTTTTCACACTACTGCTTTGCGGCAGAAATAGGCACCGCGGTGGTGCTAACCCAGACGGTCCCTTGTCAAAAAGGACCTATCGTAGTAACATTCAACAAAATTTGTAGTAATGCTTAATTGTATTGAATCAGTCAGAACCTTTATTATGCGCAACTAATTCATTTTATTAAGAAAATGACACAGCTGATCGGTTGGTTCCGGCCATGTTAGAAATTTGTGTAACAGATGTAATCGTGTATATTTTCGAACGACACATTAAAGTTACATACAATGTGTTCTATTTACTGGTTATGTAAGTACAAAACCCTAAATAAGGTTCAACGGAAACATTACTAAATCAGAATATAATTCCAACTGCAATTCATGATCTCATTATTTTAACTCCCACAACGTCACCGGTTCGGAGTATTTTAAAAACGCAGTCTTATGTCAAAACCAATTTTTAAGATGGTTCATCCCCTATATCCAGAAATGTTACTCATAACCGATTCAAGCAATTTTACACCACCAACATTACAATGTTATCTTGAAAGCTGAACATTATTCTGTTTGATTTTTACCTACTCTTCAAATATGCACCTTTCATTTATAAACAACAAAAAAACCACCCTAAACCAACAGCATATGGGCTTTTACCTATCCCTACAAAACGACAAGCAAAATTAAACTTTGTTTTCATAATTATATAGTCCAATTTACGGTCGATTGTCACCTAGACCTGGCGATTCCTGTGCATTGGAGCGGGCACCTGCTTGCCACGTATGATTGCCTTCCGGCCGTCGGACCTTCTAGGCGACGAGCGTGACCGGCAACAAGTATAAACGTGCCACAGTGTGAAGAAACAGATGTTGAACTTGAACTACTAGGCAACAAAACACACAGCATATCAACAGATGTTATGTTCCTGCCTCCGTAGCCTAGTGGTATGGGCGTGTGCTTTAGAAACCGGAGGTCGTGGTTCGAATCCTGCGGGACGCAACAAATTTTCATTGTTGTTTCTAGTTGGTTAGGCAATTTGGGCCGATCACCCAATTGTCTGAAAAGTAAGATGATCACTGCGTCGGATGGGCATGTAAAAGTCGGTCCACCCACCAACCCGCATTGGACCAGCGTGGTGGGATAGGTCCAAACCCCTAATGGATAGGGTGTATTAGGGAGGCCTATGTCCAGCAGTGGACTAACAAAGGCTGATGATGTGTTATGTTCCATAGAACTACAAAAGAGTATGGGAGTACTCAAGATAAAGGTCCGAGCGATAAGGCCGCTCTAGTACACAACAAGAGTAATATCGCTTCAAGTTATAAGTCTTATTTTAGTCGTACCTGCATCAAAAAAATTAATCTAATCCGTCTAATTACGAAAAATCTATAACATTAACGTTAAAATTTTCTTTATCACGGAACAGATTAACAAAATACAAAATTAACATTTTCAAATGGTAAACTGATCAATATTCATTGGAATTTTAACTGCGAACATAACTCTATACACTTGAATATTATTTAAGACAGACAGGTTTCTATTACTTTCGGCTATGCGTTAGCCAAGAAAATGATTAGATAAGGCGAAGTGGTTATGAAGAAATAAGAACGCCGGAATATGCTTATAGAAAAGCAGAATCTGTCGTTATTAAAGAGATTCATAGCTCTAACTTTACCTCTTAGGTTTTATCGGTTTTTGTCCAAACGTGATTTTAATGCGTTTACACCACACGTATAGTATATCAACATAGATATATAAATAAAATACCATCGTAGTGAACATAAACACATAAATATTTCCTAACTTTATATTTTTCCTTTGAAAAGCACACAAAAAAATCTTTATAAGTAAATGGAAATAAACAGAAATTCATTCAGTCAGTCGAGATCAATAAAACGATTGCCCAAAAAACTTTCTTAAGACATCGAATAGACAAAGAAATGGTTCGAGACGCTCAAATGACTCCAATATATCGTCAGCTAATAAAAGTTGATAGGCCGTAAAAAGGCGCGCTGAATGGCCGATGGGCGGGAAAAGCCTTCGCAATAAATTTCAGATATTCGTTATCTGACCTAATAAATGGATAATAAATGGAACGGTTTCACTGCAAAGAATATACAGACTGGAACTTTTGACGACATTGTGTATGTACATTCTTTTCCTCGAGCGATGTGATGAAACTTTTTGTCGTAAGCTTAAACATTTGGCGGAAATAAATGTCGATGTTACGATATGAACTTCAGAAAGGACGAATATCATCAATATATACATAAGTAATATAAAAACCTAATGTAAGAACGGAACATTATAACTGCCTCCGTAGCTTTTAAAGCACACGCCCTTACCACTAGGGTAAGGGCGTGTGCTTTAGAAGCCGGGGGTCGGTGGTTCGAATCCTGCGGGAACTCAACAAATTTTCATTTTGTTTCTAGTTGGTTACGGCGATTTGGGCCGATCACTCAATTGTCTGAAAAGTAAGATGATCATGCGTCGGTTGGGCATGTAAAAAGTCGGTCCACCCAACAACCCGCATTGGACCAGCGTGGGGCCTATGTTCACCAGTGGACTAACACAGGCTGATGATGATGACGGTGATGAAGAATATAATGTTAATCACATTATATTCTTATTTTAATATATTATTTTTAATTTAAAGAGAGAAGTGCAATACATTAGGGACGATCGATATTTGAAACACATCGATTATTACATTCAAGTTAACATCGAGTCGAAGGTATCGATGGACAATAAACATCGATGTGTTTGTGTATAAAGGAAAACATATTTCTAAAAAGTGTATTAATATATAATTTTAAAATTAACATTCTCGAACATCAAAAAGTTTAATTAAATAGATATAGCAGCATTTAATTGCATTAAACGAGTGATACTAACGTTAAACACCCGTGTTATCATAAAATAACCATAGCCGTTAGCTATAAATATAACATCTATTTTGAGTATTCAATACCAACGATGGCGTGGACCGCGTCTTTATTAATGTTACCCTAAGGCGACGAATTCCTACGCAAGCCAACGTCAAATATGACCCAAATACTAGACAAAAAAACGGTATTTCATACTAAAACTCTATTATTATCCAACGGGAATTTACCGCGTACATAATGAGTCTCGTTATTTATTCTTTAGCTATCACGAATATAAACTAAGCTACAATTAAAGTTATCTAAAGAAAATCGATGTAAAATGAAATAGAACAAAAATATACACAACATCATCATCAGCCTTTGATAGTCAGCTTCTGGACATACGCCTCCCCTAATACAACCCTATCCATTAGGGGGTTTGGACCGTATCCCTCCACGCTGGTCCAATGCGGGTTGGTGGGTGGACCGACTTTTTACATGCCCATCCCACGCATTACACAACATATCTATGTTTAACTCCATCAACTTGAAACAAATAACAATATTCAAAACGCTTCACTTTTAACGAACTCCCAACCGTCATTAGTATATTTTAAAGCACATACAATCTTTAATTACAGTAAATAATTAAAATTAAAATCTAGGATCCGTCACATCGCAAATTTCCTTATATATTAAACACCTAAATACCCTCAGTATAAATGACCTAACAGCATTTCCAATATTTTATCAACAGAAGCCTATTAGCTAAAATTATGACAATATTACGCTTCTAATTGTTTGTTTATTGTAAAAGATGACAAGATCAAAAACAAGTCCCACCGAGTTTCTTCCGCTGGTTCCTCTCAGGTCAGTCAGGGCGTCCTTTTCCAAACTGGTAGTAGCATTTTGACAATCAATAAGTGAGTGTATCGCTCCTATGTTGAATAAAGATATTTGAATTTAATAAAAATCAAGGAGCAATATCGATCTATTCGAGCGCAGTAAACGCATTCCCAGGTTTCGAATACCCGACAATAGCACACTAAATACCACAGCTATACGGCGAGGTGGCCGACTACAGCCATAAACAAATGCCGGAAGCCGCTCTCATAAATAAACATAGTACGGGGCCTGTAATAAATTAACAAGCGCGGCCGCTGGCACAGTGGTTAATGGGTGGTTGGACCGACCCCGGGTTCTAATCCGTATAAATAATGCAATGAGTATTTAAAAGTAACTATATGAATAATTTATATACGTCTACACAATTTTAAAGTAACACATACATCCAGCATACAACATGAAGACCAGCATTCTGAACTAAAACTATTAGAAAAAGATACACCTAATTTTGACTTAAATATATGGTAAATAAAACGGGTCTACGAAGAATGCAATCGCAGCGGCCTTTGTCCCTTTCAAACAAACGCTGGTCTGCCAATGATAATTTTAACTATATCCACAAACATAATCTTCTAATTTTACACTTAATTATAGGAAAACACGACCTTTTGAACTCTTAAAGTAACTTCAATTACGTATGAATTAGATAAGATAATAAAAAACTCAATTTATACATTTATACACTTATAACAAACATTATATTTCCAAATTAAATTCCAGTAAAACATTTAACATAACATCTTACTTTTCATACAATTGGGTGATCGGTCCAAATTGCCATAACTAACTATGAAACAACAATGGAAATTCGTTGAGTCCCCGCAGGATACGAACCCACGTCCTCCGGTATCTAAAGCATACGCCCCTACCACTAGGCTACGGGGGCAGTCCATACAACATAAATAAAATCGCAATTTATAACCATTGCCTTGTTACGTTTATACATTTAAACGAGTACTTCTAAAACAAATTGTCTAATCTCACAACCACAACGCTGCCGTCAACGTACGTTTCGATCGAGCGAACTGAACATTAAACAAATGGAAATGTATGGGTCGATGAAAACAATGAATCTTTTGTATGGACCTACTCTGTACTTAAACATTTTATCATTTCTGCCACAAACAAATCTGTAGTAAGGTACAAAGGACTGTATATTTTAAGATATGTGAGAATATTTGTTTTTAATAAAAAAAAATATGTTTTTTACGATGAAGAGAAATTTAGCATCACGATGATGTGCAGCGGTTTTTTGTATAAATAGTTTTATATCAGTTAGAGTGATTAGCACATTCAAATAATGTCCAAAAGCACTCACAGACAATAATACTTATAAACCAAATTCCTAACAATACATAATCCAGTGACATAGGCTAACCGTAATTTTTTTCATTCACTACTTACTTAAGTACTATACCGAGTCATAAACTGGAAGGTCAGTATTGAAAGCAACAGTGCAACACGTACTAATGTTTTTTTATCTATTGGTAGGTACTCCGACAAAGGCCAATCGACGCGCGTCATTCCACCAATAACATTTTTTTTATTGCCTACACAGGCAGACGAGCGATCGGGCCACCTGATGGGAAATGGTCACGGACGCCCATAGGCATTGGCAATACCAGTGGTATCGCCAACGCGATGCCTGCCGGGAGACATAGGGTGTTAGGACTCGTTTAGCCAGTAAATACGCTGCTACGGTGCCCTTCAAATCGAAACACAGCAGTGTTTTCACACTACTGGTTTGCGGCAGAAATGTGCACCGCGGTGGTATCCACCCAGACGGTCTCCTGTAAACAGGGACCTATTCGATACATATAACAATTCGATAAGTTCTAGCGCCATAAGCAGCTTTGTTAACAAGTATTATTACTCTGTAGCCTAATAGCAAGGGCCTGCGCTTAAGAAACACGAGATCGTGGATTCGAATCCTCGCATCTATTTTTCATTGCCGTTTTCTAGTTGGTTAGGGCAATGGGGCTTTTATCCGATTGATCCATGCGTTGGATGGGGCATGAAAAAAGGTCAGTCCTTGCGATTGAACTATCACCGGTCGTGTAGGTTATCTGTCCCACCGGACTATGAGACTGAGTGTCTGCTGCAATTGTTCACTCTAACATCTGCAGCGTAGTTGGCTGATCTCTTATATAGATCGACCATTCTTTTTATTATTCTTTCACGCCCAAATAAATTTACATAATTATATCTAACTATTACAATACTCAAATCGTCTTTCACCCATGCCACTCCATGCTTATGTTATCTGTTGCATACGAACCGACCTTGTCCAATATATGTCAATGTATTATCTACGGACAGACAGTCGACCGACAAACGGTTCATAATAGCGACAATGTCAGCCGGCGATTGGAGCGTCACTTAGATAACAATTGGATATTTTATTTTAAAAACAAAATGTATCTCTAGTAGCAAAATGTAGCCCTCTCCGAAGGTCAGCTAAAAAAAATTTAAGAGGTCGCTACTAATTTGTTGAAATTTAAAAACCGTTAACAAATATATTTTTTTAAATTATTTAGTTTAAAAAATATTTAATTTTTTCTATTACAAAAAAGATAAAGATCCTGAAAATTTCAAGTCGAAATTTTTAATCGAAATTCCAAATTTTTCAAAGGCTCCAAGACAAAAACTTTATATACCTTCTCGAGCAACTTTTGAACACGAGGAAAAGAAAATGGATTTTTGAGGGTTTTTTGACATTTCAAAAAATTTGTAGCGATCTTTCAAATTCATATTTTGCTGTCCTTTAAAGACGGTTCTTAAAACATCAAAAACTAACATCCTTTAACTGGAGTCTGAAAAAAATAGTCGTTTTTTTTGGGCCACCCTAATATATACTTATATGATACAAGTCGTAACGTAGTTCCGGCAACTATAGTTAATTTACAAGCATCCTTGTCGATTTAATTAATAATTTTTACTTACACACCCCACATCGATGTGTGCCAAAAATATAACTCACCTCGTCCGCTGGCTTCGTGGGCGTTATGGCGACCGTCTCGTTGAAGCAGAGACAGGCGCAATAGTGCCTGTTTGCGTCCACGTCTGTCAATACTGACACGTAGAAGCGGGGCTCCGAACGCTCCGTGGAGAGCGCCCATCCTTGCGGTTGGCAGAACTGCGGACAATTGATAAGCAGAGCATTTTAGTGCTTCTATCATTTAAGCTAAAACTACTCAAATTTATTTTATGAAACTTTAAAAGACGAGGCTTTTATAGAGCGGCAGAGTGGGCGGATCTCGACAAGACGTCGTGAGTTTACATGCAAATGAGGAGTGAATAAGTGGATGCAGGTGATAGACAATCGTACCTTTTGCAGCTCACAGAGGAGGCCTATATTTAGCAGTAGACTTAATTACACTGATATGATAAAGAAGATATGGAAAGATGTTAACGAGTACTATCACTGCAAGGACTATCTCCTTATGACAATAAGCGATACCCCCTGCTAATAGAAAAAGCTAATTTACCCGTTGTAGGTCCCCTGTTTACAGGAGACCGTCTGGGCGGGTACCACCGCGGTGCCTATTTCTGCCGCGAAGCAGTAGTGTGAAAACACTGCTGCGTTCCGGTTTGAAGGGCACCGTAGCCAGCGTATTTACTGGCTAAACGAGACTTAACATCCTATGTCTCACGGTAGGCGGCGCGTTGGCGATACCACTCGTATTACCGATACCACTCGTATTACCAATGTCTATGGGTGTCGGTGATCGCTTCCCATCAGGTGGCCCGACTGCTCGTCTGCCTGCGTATGCCATTAAAAAAAAGTCACTGTCTATCTAATTTTTTTAGTCATTGACAGAAACTATGACAGCTCAAAGCCAACAAAATGTCGCTTTCTTGCTTACACTCGCTACGTTGATGGCAATAATGAAACAATAACAAACACCACTTTCAAGAAGGACAAAGTAGTGTTAGCACATTACTGCTTAGCGGTAAACATGAATATTAGCAGCTTTTTACTATTAACCACCTGCATTCATGGCACTTACAATGTACAAGAAAATGCGTCGTATCACTACATATTATAAAACAAAGTCGCTATCTCTGTCCCCATGTATGCTTCAATCTTAAAATCTACGCATTAATGATGCGGTTTCCTTTAAAAGATAGAGCTATTGAAGAGAAAGGTTTATTATGTTAAATTAATGCATAATATTATACAGAAACGATGATAAATGCATACAATTTTCCATAGATTTTACAGATATCAGTATTGCATCCGTGCGGAGCCGGGGCGGGTCGCTAGTAAGTTATGAAGTCATTGCTCGCAATCATTGCAAAAAGCGACAGGGGAAAATGACCCAGGTCATCCAGTAGTAAGTCACACGCCCAGACCATATGAAGCAATATAAGACCTAGCAATGTCCGCTAATCATTTATATCATAGAAGATTAACATAGTAAACAGCAATTACGAGATATATTGCTATCCAGTAGAGTCCGACCGAAACTGTGTTTCCGGCCGAAACCGAAACCGAAACCGAAATGTTGTGGCTTCAGTTTCGGCCAAACCGAAACCGAAACCGAAACTCACGTGATCAAGTATAAAATTCTTAAAATACTAAAATATGAGCTTTTATGCACTATTATTCTGCTTTATTTTAGTCATGGAATGGAGACAGTATATTAAACGTGTGGTAATCGTTTATTTCAGTTGCTAATAATACTTTTATGTAACAAAGTATTAAAAATATATTAATTCTTTTCAAATAAATTTCTTATAGCAATATGATTTATTAATAAATAAATTAATAATTGTGACACCTACACCACACACCAAGTCCAGCGTTCCAAGTTTTCAATGCTTCAATTCCTTTAAAAAAAGGATTGTCTTAGTCCTGCAAAAAGGTCACCACGGCATCGTTTACTTGTTATATATAGTTTTAACACATGAATCCTCTTAAGTATTGTATCAATTTGGAGAGAAGATGAAAAATAGCTAGGCGCCATATCTGGTGAATAGAGGGATGCTCAACCAATTGTACGCTAGCATGCTAAACGGTGGCCATCGCTAATGCCAACCTATGCGCCGGTGCGTTGTCAAGATGAAACAGCTCGCCCGTTCAAAGTTTACCTCTTTTTTGTCATTGACGGCATTTCTTAACCTCGGTATTAAAGCTACATAATCTGTAATGATGGTTCCATGCTCCAGGTAATCAAACAACAATATCATTTCCGAGTCACAAAATATTGAGGCCATACCCCGGGATAAACCCGTGTTTCGTCCACTGCCACAAAACTAGATTTTTTTTGGAATCTTCTTAAAACTTGTCCAACGATATCTTCGAAGTCGATTTTGTTTCTGATTTTCGGCACTCATCTTGCGGAGACTTTTCTCATATTCAAAATTTGTGTCAATATGCGTTGAGTACCTCTATATGAAATGCTCGTTTCTTGGATTAAGTATCAAATGGTAATTCTTTGATCACTAAAAACAGTTTTTTCGAATATGGCAGCATATTCTTATTGTTTCTTGTTGATTACTGGCTTCGATGGACGTCTGCAACCATGTTCGTACGTTCTCCCTACTCGATATTAAGAAGCCCACTTTGCGACAATTGTTTATGACAGAGCAGTCTCTTCTCTTCTTGCCTTTGAGCCGCAGTAAATCTCTTGCGTTGTTAACTTTTTATAACAGTGGTTTTTAATGACAAGGTCGCACTTCGGTTTTCTCTTTTTTCGCGAACATTTCCCAACACATAGCAAACAAATGACTACCTTCAGAAAAAAAAAGTAAAGAGACTAGATTTTTATAAACACAAAATAGTGAGCTATTCTTTCCAGTATTATTTGTATTATTTTTAGTTACCAGAGTATATATTTTTTTCCATATATTTGTCTTCTAGAAAGACGAGGTCCCTTCTCGTCTTTCTAGAAGACAAGTCAATAGTGAGACAAATCAATTCCTTTTGTCAAACTTGGAATATTGGTCTGAACCAAAAATCGACTGATCTGAGCTCGATTGTAGCAATGATACATTTAAATTTCGCTACTGGTTTTGAATTGAAAACACTTTGAAACCAGTTTCGGTTTCGGCAAAGTTTCGCCAAATTTGGCGAAACCGAAACTCAGCCGAAACTTGATTTTTGCCGAAACTCGGCCTGAAACCGAAACCGAAACCGAAAGTTCGGTCGGACACTACTATCCAGACATATAAAGTGAAAGTTTGTATTTTGAGATATGTACATGAAAAATAATACTAACTTTTTTTGTATTTCATCGAGTTTAAGCAATAACATTATTAAATAAAATTACTTTTTACGGATTTGATTGATGGGGTAGACTAGCCCGTGACCACGGCCGCTGTAAAGTGTTCTAAACGTCGGGAATTTAGGTAAGTAATATAAAAGCGATAAAATCCGTCATTTTAATTAATAATGTATAGTATTAGCGTAAACAAAAGAAATCAGTTCGATAACGTTAAAATTACTCCACCTTGCTCCATGTTTCGATTAAAAAGATATAAAGTAAATGATCACGATAAAATCCATGGTGGATCTATTTTTCACTGTTATTGTACATTTTTATTGCATACGCAGGCAGACGAGCAATCGGGGCCACCTGATGGAAAGTGGTCACCGACGCCCATAAACATTGGCAATACTGGTATCACCAACGCGCTGCCTACCGTGAGACATAGGATGTTAAGCCTCGTTTACCCAGTAAATACGCTGGCTACGGTACCCTTCAAATCGGAACACAATAGTATTTTCACACTACTGCTTTGCGGTAGAAATAGAGATCGCGGTAGTACCCACCCAGACGGTCTTCTGTAAACAGGGGACCTACCACCGGTAAATACATATTTAGTTTCCGAAATTCCTAATTCTTTCTCTATTCGCATTCCTTTTACGACAAAAAATAAAGAGCGCGTAAAGAGTAGAGTAACAAACATATCAAATCGAGTTGTAACATTTTATGAGTAAAGTACATCGTCCTGCATATTATTAAAAAATATTTATTCTTTTAATAAGCAACCGGTGTGGTTAAATGATTGTTAAAAAAAAATTGAACAGATTTTAATAAAATCTACGCTTTACAAAAAAAATAATTTATAAATGTGAATTTTAATTGTTAACTGCCTCCGTAGCCTAGTGGTATAGGCGTGTGCTTTAGAAACCGGAGGTCGTGGGTTCGAATCCTGCGGGGACTCAACAAATTTTCATTGTTGTTTCCTAGTTGGTTAGGGCAATTTGGGCTGATCACCCATTGTCTGAAAAATAAGATAATCCATGCGTCGGATGGGCATGTAAAAGTCGGTCCACCCACCAACCCACCTTGGACCAGTGTGGTGGGGTAGGTCCAAAACCCCCTAATGGATAGGGGTGTATTATAGGCCTATGTCCAGCAGTGGACTATCACAGGCTGATGATGATGATGAATTTTACTATACTTACCCACAGCAAAGTAATTATTATTAGAAATACTCAAGAGCATCAATTTAACCAAACAAAGTCGAACAAACAAACAAAACAATTAACGTAAAGTTGCCTAGCCGTGATCAACTTAATCGACATACTTCTAAATGGACTTTCTTAAGCTTCACTATAGTGAAAGCTTCACCGAAGCGAATCTTCCACACCGACGGGCAGAGGCTCGAACCCGAGACCTTTCAAATAAGTAAAACGTATTCACTCACCCATTCTATACCCTCGTGGAAGGGGGTGTCGTCCCAGTTAGTCTCAGGGAACCGTTGCAGGATCACGCCGTTGCTCAGACCGCCCCCTGGCGACGAATAGACATCTATTAATGGGTAAATTATTAGTTAAAATCTATTATTAGGTCGCCTTAATATCAATATAAAAATGACATACGTCAGCCTAATAAGAACAGAGATATTTAATACACGACGTAACCCATGACGCAACAAATTACGAGCCATAAGTATTAAGGTCGTTTACTCTCTCACTCTTACTTAAATTCAGATCCTATTATAAGAGCAGAAGCATTAAAATCTGTTCTTCGCTACGTAGTATAAAACAAAGTCGCTCTCTCTGTCCCTATATCCCTATGTATGCTTAAATTTTGAGAACTACGCATCGGATTTCGAAGCGGTTTTTTTTAATAGATAGAGTGATTGAAGAGATAGCACATGCTTTATATTGTAGGTATATTTTCTATCAGGATAGCGAAGCAGGGGCGGGTCACTAGTAATGTTATATTCATAGATCAGAAACAGGACAGGGAATGGAATGGGAGTCTATAAGGCATTAACGCTGTCAGGGACCGCGATAAGTGGAGTGCAATCATCCACGAGACAACTCACGGATGTCACGACCCTAAGCAATGAGGAATAGGGCACAAGGAGGAGGAGAATAGTATTTTATACCTTCATATAATTGGAAATACAGGGTAGCCCATAAGTCCTTTGAAAAGTAAAATTTGAATAAAACGAACAGGGCCCGCGTGAGCGGTGCAGGGAAAGCGGGGGGAGTAACTTCGGTTTCTGGGAATTTAGTCGCGATGGAGCGTTTTACCGGAGCGGACCGTGCGTTTTGTGTGCGCGAGTTTTATAAAAACGACAATTCGGCAATCGTTGCGCGGCGTAAATTTCGAGAACACAAAGGTTTACACAACTTTGACGACACTCCAAACTCTTCAAAAGATTAAGAACTGGGTTGCTAAGTTCGAGGAGACCGGTTCGTCGTTAGATAAACCGCGGTTGGGTCGCCCAAGGACGTCACGTACGGAACAAAACATAGACACAGTGACACAGTCTATTCGCGAAAATCCGACACAGTCAACTCGTAAGCGCGCCAGAGCATTAAACGTATCCAGGATCGTTACAACGGATTTTGAAGAAAGATTTACATATGCACCCTTACAAAATTCAGTTGGTTCAAGAATTAAAAGGAAACTGACGGTATTCAAAGACAAAATTATGCGAATGAAATGTTGAATCGGTTTACTTCCTTCAATAACATAATGTTCTCTGACGAGGCTCATTTCCATCTTAACGGGCATGTCAGTAAACAAAATTGCCGCTATTGGAGCCCCATCAATCCAAAATTTAAGCATCAGAAGCCCTTACATAGTCCGAAAGTGACTGTTTGGGCCGCTATGTCAGCCCATGGTATCCTAGGGCCTTACTTCTTTGAGGATGGCAAAGGGCGCTAAGTTACTGTTACGTCGGAGCGATATGTGGCTATGATCGAAGAGTCTTTCATACCAGCATTGCAAAACTTTAATGCCAGGACGTGGTTTCAACAGGATGGGGCCACTTCTCACACCTCTAACACTGCTATGCCCGTTATCCGTCAACTTTTCCTGGCAATGTTATTCTAAAAGAGGGACATTTCATGGCCTCCACTTTGTCCAGATCTGACCCCGATGGATTTTTTTTGTGGGGCTACCTTAAGGCTAAAGTATACGACACAAACCCGCGGTCAATTGAGGCCCTAAAAGAAAACATCCGCAGAGAAACGACAAGCATTTCAGCAGTGACGTGCCACGCAGTCATCGACAATTTTAGACGTCGTTTGAGAGTGCCGTGATCGCAACGGATTACATTTAGAAGATGTTATTTTCAAAAAATATAATTTTTTGTAAATAAAAATTTAATTCATAATGTAATTAGTTTTATTTTAATATTTTTTTTTTATTTCAAAGGACTTATGGATCACCCTGTATATATGTATGATCATATTTTATTTCGTATCTTTATTACATGACTCGCTGTAACACCGTACACGTAACTGCCTCCGTAGCCTAGTGGTATGGGCGTGTGCTTTAGAAACCGGAGGATGGGCATATAAAAAATCGGTGCACCCACCATCCCGCGTTGGACCAGCCTGGTAGGATACGGTCCCTCATGGAGGTGTATTAGGGCAGGCCTATGTCCAGCAGTGGACTATCACAGTCCACATGATGATGATGATCTTTATTAAAAGTTAAAGGACAGCGTAACAAAGTTAAAACCCCAGCCAACTTACATATGGAATTAACATAAACACTTTTTACTGTCAAAGTCAATTGACGCTAAATGCCTTGCCTCTGGTAGTGGAGAGGCTGTCCGAAGTTGTCCTTTTTGCAGATGACACTTCTCTACTGCTAAGGGTAAAAAGAAATGACCATAACGTTGAGATACCAAGTAGGGCAATTGATATTGTGTCAAACTGGTTTGCGTCCAATAACTTGGTACTATCTTTGTAAGTTGCCGGATTTTCAAAATATTAAAATTGACGATGAGGTCACTTCTCACAAAAGCTCTACTACATTTCTTGGATTTTCTATTGATTCCAAGATGCAGTGGGGAGCACATATTGACAAACTCTCTAAAAAACTAAGTACAGCAATCTTTGCCATACGCAACATTAGGCAGCTGACTGACGAGGCAACTGCAAAACTAGTTTATTACGCGTACTTTCACAGCCTCATGTCCTATAGATTATTATTATGGGAATCTGCAGCCGGTTTGAACACAATATTTATACTACAAAAACAGGCTGTTAGGGCAATCTACAATCTGGGTTCACGGAAATCTTTACGTAATGTTTTTAATAAAACTGAAATTTTAACCTCGCTATACATATTTAAAAATATTATGTACGCGCGTTAAAATATTCATATGTTTGCTAAAAAAGATATTAGGCCACTCAGGGGTCGAATGGAGCCCCTAGAGCTACCCAGATTTAGACTGACCCGAACCAAAAAATCTTTCATGTACAACAGTATAAGAATGTATAATAAATTAAATGCCTGCCAAACGCAACTGTATAATTCGAGCTTTCGTAAAGTTGTCAAAACAACGCTTATAGAAAAAGCCTACTATTCTGTTATAGATTATATTGAGGACCAAGATGTGTGGAAGTAGTTTATATTCTGCGCTTGCAAATCCCTTGGTAACTTAAAACAAAAAATGTATTGGTCAAATTTTGTAAATGCTAATATGTTAAAAAAAAAAAAGGCCGCAGAGTTTCTTGCCGGTTCTTCTCTGGACGGGCCTAAGTTTGTGAACCGGTGGTAAATGGATAATTTTTGACGTTCATAAGTACTCAGTAGAGCCTAAATTGAATAAATGATTTTGACTTTGACACCTAACGGCCTTCTTGTTGGTCACATATCTTGTGGCTATCCAACATGGCGGCGGTCTGCCAATAAGAACGCGATCGCTTCTGACTTCATTTGTGTTTGCCTTAATTCTTTTTCAAAAAACACTAGCTGTCGCCCGACATCTGCGTGATGATATAAATTAAGAAATCAACTAGACTGTTTTCTGAAAGAATTAGCATATATAGCTCGCAGTTACATTAACTATCTTCCAGTGAAAGTCCCGTCAAAATCGGACCAGCCATTCTAAAAATTACCCGAAACAAATAGACAAACGAACATTGTTAAAATGTTGTTTTTTTATATGTACCGGCATGTATCGTAATGCACTACTAACGGTTATTTTACAGACAGACGGTCAATTTTTATCTATTTGTATAGATTAACCAAAAAATTAACAACACAGTTAAATTTGAAATTATAACTAACCCAATTTAAAAGAAGCGGTACACTTAGTATCAGGAAAACGGAAACGGTACACTTGTATCGGCGGGCACGGGGCAAATAGTATTAGAAATACGCGCAAGTTTTAAGCTAGTCAAATACATGCTAAACATTAAACCCAACAACCAGGCACTTTAGCAAATATTAAATAGAACGTAATTAATCATCTATAAATTAACATTAAAATAGCTAACAAAATTTATATACTACAATTATAATTTGTGTAACATAAACAAAACATTACGATGCGACGAGTAATAAAAGTAATCAAATCCCATTCCATTTCTTTGTTGTGTTGGTGTGTTTCATGTTGAAACACACCAACACAACAAATCCATAAAAAACCAATAAACAATTATTACAACCAACTAAACGTTTTCTTGTTAACAAATAACGAAACTTACAGAGAACTTTCTAGATTCTCACAAACAACTTGTTTGGCGCGAAAATATTGAACGCGGGAATTTTACATCGATATAGATAGAAATGTCTGATGACCGGATATCGCCAAGCGACATCCGTGGAAACTATATTTTCACACGATTAAATCAATCTTCACCACTATAAATATAAACCTAAAGAAAAATCTTCGGTGTTAAAAAGGTTTACCTTGCATATAACATCGTTTCAGTTACGTTTAAACGTCTAAATTTATATTAATTATATTTAAAACAAGCGATTCCGCGCAACTATGCGTCAGCGATCAAAACAGAAATGGTCTTATTATTATTTCACCCCAATATAACACATTTATATATTTTTTTTGTAAATATAAAGCGCGTCAAGCCTCCTTAAACAATGAACAAACAACAATCCAACGCCTACTTTTTTATGACCTGGTAACATAGACTTTTAGGTCACATCTTATTTGAAAAATGTTCATTACTTAGGAGTCGCTTCACTAAATTTTGTCACTTAAATTGTATTTGTAAAATAATTATAAATAGGTTTGTAGTATGTTGGACCTTTTAGGATGTTGGATGTTAAGTGATGACGGGCGGGAGGAAGGAAGACACTTAATAAATGCACTGCTAAGTTCACTTGCCAGCAGAAGTCTCTGAATTAGAAAACATTGGCAATCAAATGTTGGATCGTTCCTTCCAACGCATACTCATAAGACTGTTCTTAGTTAAATAATTAGTAAAAAAAATAATAAAAATATTTACTACTATTAAAAAAATCCTACATTTAATATTTATAAAATGACATCACCGAGCTTCATACGAAATCTCTCAAGGCAACACTGGCAACATGAGATAATACACAAACACAAAAAGAAGAAAAAAACAAACCAAAAATTATGCACGTAACATTTTGTGTGGAAAAACTTTAATTAGCGTCTCTTAGCCGTGAACGGTGTCAAGGCCGCGCCCCGGGCATACTCTAACGAGAGTATTGCGTCAAGTCAAAATCGACCGAATTAGTATAGAAATTAATGCATTAAGTTTGTTTTTCGCTTGGCGCGGGGAAGTGTAACAGTGTATAGTCTAGCGAGGAGTATTGTATCAAGCAAAAGTCAACCGAATTAGTATAGAAATTAATGTATTAAGTTCGCTTATCGCTTGGCGCTAGTTCGAGAAATAAATGAATTTTTAACGGTATAAAAATTTTACAAAATGATATAAAATTTCTGCAAAGATATTTTTAATTCTTTTGAGAAGCATGTCTACGTTTCTATAGACAGTTTATTGCATATTATTTTTAAGGAAGCATCTTCGTGTTTTAATGTAATGTAGTCTATGCTCTGCATGTTATAATATACTTCGGGTTGTATAAAGATTATGTCTTCGTGCAGACAAAAATATCTAAATCAAAATTGTTTATCATACTGTGAAATATTCTAACCTATAAATAGGAAACTGAACTATTCAGCCTATTTAGTGAACAGAACACGCGCTCCGTACTTATGTTATCCCTGTACCTCAGCTAAATAAGACTTTACTATACGGTAGGTATACATTTGACTTTCCTTATATAAACTATAGATCATATATAAGGAAAAAATAACAAATAACCGAATCATTAGACACACTATTAGATTATCACACACCAACGAATGAATTCATATTTGGTAATTCAACATCATCAGCCTGTGTTAGTCCACAGCTGGACATTGGCCTCCACTAATACACCCCGATCCATTAAGGGATACGGTCCAAACCGACCGTATCCCACCACGCTGGTCCAATGCGGGTTGTTGGGGACGATCACCAATTGTCTGAAAAGTAAGACGATCCATACGTCGGAAGGCCATGTAAAAAGTCGGTCAACCCACCAACCCGCACTGGACCACCGTGGTGAGATACGGTCCCAAAACCCCCTAACGAAGAAGGCGTGCATTAGGGCGAGGCCAATGTCCAGCAGTGGACTAACACAGGCTGATTGATGATAACGATTTTCATGATTATTAATTTGTTACATACCATAATTACTTAAATGAGACGATGAAAACATTTTAACAATTACGTAATTAAATTACTTAAATATTTTTTATTATCATTAAAACGAGCACCTATCTAGCACCACGCGAGTTAACCCACAAGGCGAAGCTATTTACTCTAGACAAATGTTTTTATTTTATTGGAATGTTTACGTTATTTATAAAAAGCTAAAAACAGCTTGAACAAGCTTTTTGACATCGACATTTATTTAAATAACAATACGTAAGCTATATTCACAATTACCTACACAAGAGCCGAATAGGACCTGGTATATTAGCGCCGCCATTTCGTTGCTATGGGTTCATCATCATCATTAGTAGCCTTTATCCATCGACTGCTGGACGTGGGCCTTTTTCAATGAACGCCAAGGCGACCGATCCATTGCTACTTGAACCAGTTACTGCACGGAGATCGGCATCCCACCTGATCCGTCTTGGCTAAGCCGCATTTAGGAAGACTGAGAGTTGCTATGGGTTACGTTATGTAAATCGATCGGCTCATTCGTAGTAATGTATCACTTGAACTGAGTAATGCTAGGCGCAAACAAAATGGCCGCAAACATCCACGACATTAAACAATACCCGTGGCCATTCAACGGGCCAGGGAAGGAGGCAATTTCGCATTCAACGGAAGTCTTTACGAGCGGGGA
Organism: Lamproptera curius; assembly: GCA_029286875.1. Taxonomy (NCBI): domain Eukaryota; kingdom Metazoa; phylum Arthropoda; class Insecta; order Lepidoptera; family Papilionidae; genus Lamproptera; species Lamproptera curius. Next base: position 2,467,067 of record JAGSMT010000011.1, on the reverse strand, counting down.
GGACGGGACCGGGGTGGTATTAAGGTGTTAAAGGCATAAGTCAGCTGCTAAACTTTAAAGGTGAAATAGGTATTAAAATGGTTATTGCTAGATTCGTTTTAAACCTAAAATTATTACGTTATAACCAAGAGCCATCAACTTTTATTGACGGAAGCGTTTTTAATAGGAAGGCACCGACTTAGGAAATTATATATCAAAGCATCGCTTAGTTTAAAATGCTTGCCGTAAAGCAGCAGTTTTATCACACATAAAATAATGTTTTCATAAAAGAGTTTACGGATTTTATCGCGTTTTTCAGGTTGACAATTTTCCCGACGTTTCCGACACTTAACAGGGTCCATTCACAGGTCACGGGCAGATCTTGGGTCCTGCAATATGATATAATACCCATATGATGAATGTTACTGATATTATACCCGCTTGACGTAAGTGACCCTGAATGTAACTCCAAAGAGCGTAGACTTGGATTAAATACAAATAAAGTTTGGTGTCGTTACATAGCTCTTGATTTTGGTGTCATCTATCGATATGTTTAAATATATTCCAGATTTTATTTCGTTGTGATAGAGACAGGTAAAATCGCGCAATTCAGTCAGTATGTTTCTTGATCAAAGTTTTGTTCAGAAGGTCAAGATTAATGCAGACAGACATACAAGAGATTCACAGATATATTAATATCTATACAATAGCCAAATAACATTCGGATCCTACGTAAACAAAGTATAAAGTCAAACTTGATTAGATATTTGTCAAACATCGCGTAGTTATTGACATTGATAATGGTAGCCAATCACAGCAAACATTGACAATGGAATTCTCTATTATGATAAAAAACAATTATTTACATTATTTATACATTAAATTTTAATTCTACTAATAATTAACATTATTAGTGGAATTTTTCAGCTCCGATATCAGGCAATAAACCTATATGCATAGAGATTTTGGGTCTCTCCGAAAGATATTCTTGACAGAGACCCAATATGAAAATCCGTTTAACGTGCAACGTGCGAACACCAAATTCGTCGGAATGCGATTGAACGATTCGCCTCACGTTCTCCGTTTACAATTTAGACAGTTCAACGATTACGGTGAAACGGATGGAAAACGTTTCAACGCGTAGAGGGCTTTCAACGCCGCCATTTTAAATTAGCTTTGAGCGATACAAATTATTATTTGCAATCACTTCACGAAATTTAAAGCTACACCTGAACTTATCATTAGCAGATTTAATTAATAAAATCGTATACGAAAATTACAATCCAGTAACGTTTGGTTATCTCTCAACATTCCCTAGTGAACTCTAAAAATGTTTTTATATGACCTCTAGGTTAAAGGCTCACTTTTGGGTCTAAATCGATACCAATTCAACTTTGATTAGGAAAAATAGACTAATTCTAGTGGACTATAAGGTAAGTCTAAAATACATCAATAAATATCTAAGAAAATATGATGTATAAATAGGGCGAGAAATACAAGATAATTCGAAACATTCGGGAATGGACTAGTGTCACAAGTGCAGCGGAACTTTTCACCTAGCCTAAAACCAAGAAAAATGTGCGGAACTGATTGCCAACCTTCACTTGCTGGAGACCACGAGAAGAAGATGAAAATGGTATTGAGTTAGTATTAGGCATACTAGTATTAAGTTACTAGAAGTAATTTCGATGGAAACTGAAAAAAATACTAAGCTTCCATATATCTTACATAATCATCATTATCATCATCAGCCTATGGAAAGACCTATGTCGAGCAGTGGTCTGACACGGGCTGATAATGATAATGATGATATGTAACGAAGTGTCGTCACACATCTAGGGTACTTAATGATCAATTTTCACCGAAATGTAATTCACAGAGTGACAGTAAACTAATAACAACACCATACGATAATAACGATTCATTAACCCTATGTTCAGATCATATTCAAAGTCTAACAACAGTCCATCAGCAATTTAGAGTAAACTCCGCTAAAGAAACCTTAAAAACCAAAATGGATTCTAGAGTTCGATGCGCGCAGTTCGCGTAAACAGTATCAAATGACCAAAGTTCATCACGACTGATGACTAAGCTATTAGTGAGTGACTAATCGTTCCTCACGAGCGGGCGCACACAGTCAATGACTATAATTATAACAGAGACCGACCAAAAAAATAACACAACACATTCTGCGTATTATTCAGGCCTCAGGTGAGTTACACTTTTGAAAAAATAATATCTTTGGTTAGGGTTTTAATAACTAACGATAGGAAGCATGCAAATAAAATCTGGAATCTTTATAAACAAAGTGTCTAAGAGAGCTTAAATGTTATGTTTATGAACCGAAGTGTTTACTACTCAGCAGAACAAGTAACAAAGGTTCTTTGGCAATATTAGTTTAATATTAAAGATCGAAAAAACAGAAACGAAGTGACGTTACACGTCAAGAAATTGATGAATCGTCACGCTATTGTAATATTGCCTCTACGTTGCTATGGGCTACTTCATATATACTTATATATTCCGAGTACAAATTGTCTACACTATAAGTAACCCAAGTTATCTACACCAAGTTGCGAACGTGGACGCCAAATGGACCGCGACGGCGTCCGGACAATGGGCGCGAAAGAAACGAGCCCCGAATGAAAGCGCCGGCCGCCAAAGTTTACAAACAAACGGCACGTTCACGCTACGCCGTCTATGACGCAACCGCGCCGTCTGCGGCCTTATCGAATGCGCATAATCTGTGGCAGGATTCCAATGGCACCACAAAGTATTGGCACAACAAATGCTAAGCAAGAAAGTGAGTAACAGCGTATTTAACAATGATTTCAGACCCAGGGTGCTAGGTCCCCTTTTTACTACGGTACCTATTACTGCCGCAAGGCAGTGGTGCGAAAACATTATTTTAGTCAGGTGCAACTGATATGGAAAAGACGTGGAATCTATCTAAACATTGTAACCCGTAGCAACGTAGTGACATGAGTTTTTAACGCTTTTTATCGATATCTCGGTGATAATCTATCGATAAGAATGCCAGACGTGTCGTCTCATCGTTTCTGCTTTTAGATTTCTTACATCAGTTCTCGTTAGAAGGGGTGCCCTTCATATTAACTGGGTACGGAGCCGTAACGCCCTTACGTCCCAAGGTAAGCAACGCGTTAGTGATACCCCTGACAACTTTCCTTTCTGGTGAGCAGACTACTCATCTCCCTTCGAATGCAATTATAGCAAAACATGTAATTAAAATAAAACAGATTATGATGGTATTATTACGATGTACCTGACTCTAGGTTTACAAGTGGAATAACACTAGCTAGCTACAGAAATATCTTGAGCGTTTTTATTACTTGACTTCAGCCAATAGCAGTCACCACATACGCGTCATAATAACATACGATTAACAATTTATAACCAGTCAATGTAATTTAATGCCTCTGTAGCCTAGTGGTATGGGCGTGTGCTTTAGAAACCGGAGGTCGTGGGTTCGAATCCTGCGGGGACTCAATAAATTTTCATTGTTGTATCCTAGTTGGTTAGGGCAATTCGGGCCGATCACCGAATTATCAGAAAAGTAAGAAGATCCAAGCGTCGGATGGGCACGTAAAACTTTGGACCAGCGCGGTGGGATGCAATCCAAAACCCTCTAATGGATAGGGGTGTACTAGTGGAGGTCTATGTCCAGCAGTGGACTATCACAGGCTGTTGATGATGAATGTAATTTGGGTATATAAATGTGAAAACTGCACGCGGACAAGGTCGCGGGCCACAGCCAGCATATGAATAATAGCACAGGACATTAGCAACAAAATCGATAGAGAGCGCAAAACGAATTGTGAAACGAAGGCCGACCGGTGAACTATTGGACGGCAACAGGTCGCGCCTTCTAGACCGTGTTGCTGAACAAATACTAGTCCCACACACGAATGATATAATAACGATTGATAATGGCTTAAATTTGATGGAATGTAAGAAATTCATTTAATTATAGAACGTATTTTTAACACTTAAACTAAAGATAAAATTATTGTTCGTTGTTTACTAAAATTATTGTAACATGTCATAGTGTAATAAGAGATCGCTGTACATGCCCGTAACTGGCTTACATACCAGTACCTGAATAATTATTTGTAAATTGTAATATTGAATGTTTTGTGTGTATTGCTGTTGGTGTCTCTAAATAAATTAAAAAAAAGCAAAGAGCATGAAAGGAAAATAAATGGCTAAATAAAACATTGAACATAACAATAACAATAGTTTCAATTTATAACGTATTTGTAGACAGTCATCCTAACGTGGCATCTATAGGAAATAATTTTAGTGTCGTTATTTTGATACTTTATTCACAAAACCTAATCTTAATTGACGAATCTCGCTTCAAAAAACCGAAGTCGTAGGTTCTAATTCGAGGAGGAATAACATTTCCTATTACGTTACGTCCTTTACGTTAATTGTCTACTGAGCTAGAGTATGTCGTCACCATGCCCAGACATAAGACACTTCGGCAGTCGTTATATGGACTTTGAAAAATAAAAATATTCCCACATCTAAATCATACATCGCGTGAACAGAGCTCGTATGCCAATCAATTTTAGTTAAAAGACGTTGACGTGATAAAAGAGGCTAAGTTAATGTTCTTAACTTTTATACTAATCATCATCATCAGCCTGTGTCAGTCCCTTGCTGCACATAGGCCTCCCCTAATCCACACCACCGCTCCTGATCTTCGGCTATTTTCATCCAGCCCACACCGGCCACTTTGCGAATGTCGTCACTCCATCTTTCCGCAGGGCGTCCTTCACTACGACTTTATACAAACACAAAAACAAATCTCTTTTGCACACAGAAGGAAACCAATGTTTAAACCATTAACTAAATGAGATAGATGTACAATACTATAGACTACTTTATGATTTGGACAAATGTATACATTGAGATTACCATTAGAAATACATAAAAGTTTAAAGATGGTTCCGTATTGCAATCATTAAATTTTTGAGAAGAACCTGAGATTGGTAATTTGGTAAATGTGTAATTCGCCTCGCCCATTAACTCAACAATGTAGTATATCTATTTATGAAAAAATGTTTCCTTCAACACACACAGGCGGTATGCACTCCCTGTATGATACCAGATTTTTATTACAGAAATAAATGAATAATTTAGTTAAATGATAATTGCTGATCAAGTTTCAGAACTATACATGCTTGCTGTTTGATAGTTAAATAAATCAGGTTACGAACGAAAAATTAACGAACCATTTAAGTAGGAAAATACATGCTTATCTCCTAAACTTGAATAAATAAAAGCAGGCTGCATTAACAATTGACACTTTTTAATTTCTAAGTACCAATTAGATATTTTTTTAGTTTAAAAATATTCTACTAAAGTTGACTCTATGCAGTAAACAAATTGATCTGCTATCCTATACTTATGTACTTAATAAATAATTCATAAACTGATATTCTATCTACCTAACATTGGCAGAGTCATTCGCCAAAGAAGAGACATGCTATTAAATTCAATAACATTTTATAAAAACACAACGCTAGTAAAAAAACCTGAAAATATAAAACACAGTTTCTTTAATAATATCTTTACAAATAATACCCAACCATCTGCAAGAAGTTCTGACCCAGTTGAAGACAGGTCAAAAGCTGCTTTTACTAACGCGTAAAAACCACGTTGTTGGCTTTCAATTTGTAACTGGTTAAATGATAAATAAAAATGGGCAAGAAGTTATTTATTTTAGCTTTGTATACAGCATTTAATAAATATTTCTAACTAGCAGAATGCAAACATAAAATATATCCCTCGTCCAAAAAAAAAAACATTATAGGTGTAATAAACTAATTCATAGTCTCGATCCAGTTTTTTTACATGTATAAAATGCCTGCCACAGTATTAAATGTAACAACAAAAATGAAGTTAATTACGCCGCGTTTTATCAGTTTTTAGAGTATGTAATAAGAGCATTATTCTTCATATGTTATGCAAATTATGATACATATACATATATGATATACACACCCGGCTGGACATGACACGAATTGGCCAGTCCATGCGAGTTCTTCCCTATAGAATACTTTTTGAGCACAAAAAGAGAATACTTTATAAATGACTTTCTAAAATCGGTCTGAAAATTAACCTCAACAAAAGGCGGATACTACATCCCTTTACTATATATATAATACTGTTTCTGTTGTTGGATTTAAGTAATTAAAGGATATTACTTATGGATATTGTATCAAATTGCAAATTCCAACTAAGTAATGTGTCTTTATTGTGTAAAAAAATAAGCTTAAACAATCATAAACAATGTGTTAAAGAACAATAAACGTCTGCCGGAGGTCGTGTAGCCTTTGACGGAAAAAACCATTAAAAAAATTAAAAAAAAAAAGCAAAAGGCTACACATAAACATAAATATAGTATGATAAATTTTCACCCTCCTACTTAATTTGCAGGCAATTTTTGAACTCGTTTCGCATAAAGGTTTTATTAATAACTAGGTAACGCTCTAGACTTCATTCGCGTGATAAGTGATTAGTAGTGACTTACTACCAGTAAGTGAGTATTCTTAACGTGAGTAAAAATAAAACTGATAATTTTTTGTCAGAAAATAGTAGCCAAGTTACTCCCGGTTACACACTCAACTTCTAGTGTATCAAACATTTCAGACTTATCGAGTATCAAACATTTCAGTGTTTTATAAGCCAGAACAAATAGACAGACGGACAAAAATTTGACAATATTATTTTTGCTATACGTATCTATTACATATTACACTGTAATCATTTAAACGGTTATTTTAACGTTACAAACAGACACCCCAAAGTCATTATTATAGATTAAAATTATTGCTTTAAAACAAATATAAGTGTCTCACACAATCATGTTGACCATATTTGAGGTTATAAAATTGATAAGAAAATCGTCTATGCGGTCCTTAAATAAGAAGTTGCAGAATATTTTGTATTTCGAAGTAAGTTATGTGCCTGTAAGATGATTTTGTTTTTTGTGTACCTTCAATGGATTGCGATAACATTACCGCATAATATAATATTTACAGCCACACTTGAGTAAAATAAATACTAAACATAAAACTTACGATAATATTCAACCATAAAATAATTTTACAACAACAAGGGCAACATTTTACAACGAATCATCCGAGTCGGTGTCTCCGCGGAGCCTATTTCTTCCGCAAATCCGTGGTGCGTAAACACTAATGTATTCCGGTTTGAACGGACCGGTGCTAGCAAAATTACTGCGTAAAGGACACATAACATCTCATGTGTGATCAGTCGATTTGATGATATTGCGCTTCTTTTCTTATTGGCAGGGCAGGTATAACCACCAGGTAAATATTCTTTTTTTTTTTATGGCATACGCAGGCAGACGAGCAGTCGGGCCACCTGATGGGAATTGATCACCCACGCCCATAGACATTAGCAATACCAGTGGTATCGCCAACGCGCTGCCTACCGTGAGACGTAGGGTGTTAAATCTCGTTTACCCGTAAAAGCTGGCTACAGGTGCCTTCAAACCGGAACTCAGTAGTGTTTTAACACTACTGCTTCATGGCAGAAATAGGCACGCGGTGGTACCACCCAAACGGTCTCCTGTAAACATGAAGTGATGGGAGGACAGACCTACCACCGGTGTGCTCCTCCCATCATTTCATCTGATGAAAAGAAAATCACCCTATGGGTGGGTACATTATAAACCATACGAAATGCAGCGCAAGACACCACAAATCCGCTTCCAACCCCGATACACAACGCACCACATAAGCGAACGCATAAAAAGCGAGCACGCAAAAACCGCAGTTACGCGCACGCACATTCAGACTTATCCATGCGCACGTTTCGCACGAATAGCTGGACATAACCGTGTCGTCTGAGTAATGATATTCACGTATGCACGATTGACTGAGTGACTTTTACTAGAATGCGGCCACTTGGCTCCGATTCTATTTAAAATGTAAGTTTTTTCTTGCTAGCAATGAACTAAGAGAGAAAATGTGACAACACGAAAAAAATCTAGGTGAGCATAACAATTATTCTCGGTTAGTCATAGAACTACTATTTACATATACGGATTTATCGCGTTTAATTACCTACTTATTAACTGCCTCCGTAGCCTAGTGGCATGGGCGTGTGCTTTAGAAACCGGAGATCGTGGGTTCGAATCCTGCGGGGACTCAACAAATTTTCATTGTTGTTTCCTAGTTGGTTAGAGCAATTTGGGCCGATCACCCAATTGTCTTAAAAGTAATATGATCCATGCGTCGGATGGGCATGTAAAAAGTCGGTCCACCCACCAACCCGCATTTGAGCAGCGTGGTGTGATAGGGTCCAAACCCCCTAATGGATAGGAGGTATTAGGGGAGGCCTTTGTCCAACAGTGGACTAACACAGGCTGATGATGATGATGATGATGAATACGATACAAACATTATAATTAGAGCTTATAGATTCGGTGGATGATTTTCTTATTGTTCTTTATCTGCATCGTTACTTTTCCAAGTTGCCATAGTGTTGGCTTCTTAACCATCTGATATCACTTGCATAACATTTTTACACAGATTTGACAACTGTAAAGGATGAATTCGATTCGACCGATGAATTCAAGGTCAGTGATGGAACTGCCACTACTTTTCTTTTGGTCGCATGGATCCTCCTACCAAATCAAAAACAGCTATAACACAAAGTTGATAAGAAAAGGAGATCGCTAATACAGACCAAAGAGGCGATACATAATTATTTATATATATTGTGAACTTAAAAACAAAATGCCCTAATGATTGCTAACATCATTAACTTTAGACAAACAAACAAACACGTCCGTTTAATATACTGAATGACTATTAACACAAGACACAATCGTTCTAAAATTAGTTAAAAAAAAAACTTGTCTCCATATTATTGATCAAATATACCAGTGTGGTACAATAAATCATCAATATTCAATGCCGTACCGAAAGCACACCGAAAATGGTACGGATAGCGAGACAGCGCGTACCGAGTACCGTTAGTGGTACGACCGAGCCGGTCACGCGTAAATACCGGTTAAGTAATCTGGATGCAACCTGCTAATAATATACGAACATGGGCCAAATCTGAGCTGAATTATTGAAGTAACATAACCAATCAAGTGACAACGTTATTTTTGGTAATACATTTATTGTGATTAAGCGACGAAATTAACCGCCTCCGTGGCCCAGCGGTATTGGCCCTTGCTTTGTAAACCGGAGGTCAAGGGTTCGAATCCCGCGGGGAAAAAACTTTGCGTTATCGCTGTTTTCTAGTTGGTTAGGACAATTTGGGCCAATGACCCAACTGTCTGAAAAGTAAGATGATCAATGAGACGGATGGGTATGTAATTTTCGGTCCACCCATCAAACCGCATTGGAACAGCATGAAGGCGTGCATTATGAGAGGCTTATTTCCAGAAGTGGACTAAAACAAGCTGATAATGATGATATAAGATATATGGAAGCTTAGTATTTTCTTAATTTCCATCAAAATTACTTCTAGTTTCTTAAAACTAGTATGCCTAAAACCAACTCAATGCCATTTTATTTATCTTCCCATGCCTCTCCAACTAACAAGCAAAATACTTATGCACAATTTGGCTTTAGAACAAAAGAAATGTAAAGGTTTCAACACTGTGCATCATAAGTTAATCAAATCAGACTTGAAATAGATAAACAAATTAACCTATAGCTTGCATCTACTATTCTTCACTAAGCCTTATTGATTTTCTTTCCTAGTGTAATTAGACTTAATCATTGAAATTAAGTGTAAGGATTTTTTTTGAACATTTTACTACTTATTTAATGCTAAGGGCTTTAAACAATATAACAATAGAACTTGTTTAATTACACTATAAGGCATAGAATTATTAAATTGGAAATGCTACAACTGAAAAGCAACATCTTCCAAACACCAAATTATACATCATTACATATTTATTATCAACTTATATAGCTATTTTAAACATTTTCATATGCTTTCAAATAAATTGTATCCATACAAACAAAGAAATAATAATAACCTTAAATTTAAGACAGCCAACCACTCCTAGATACAATATGATAGTCAAATAGGTCTTGCATTGAATCAATTCACTCATATCATTTCTTGAGATCTATTAACATGCGCTGTGATTCAAGGCTAGATAAATTAGTGTTCAATTTAGAGAGGTTAAAAGTTACGCAAAGGTTCTATAACCATATAATACCAACAACATTTGCATTGTAATATTGAACATTATTTTTATTAATAAATCATACTCCTTTAGCATTGATACAGATACACATTAGGAAAATAAAGATTACACTTTGTCATAAAACTTTTAAAAAAACCTAATATCCATTTTTTTTATTTATACTTTCCTGCATAAGTTTTCATGTGCAAATCTATTCTATATTTCTGCTTCACTACTAGGTTCTATGTGTTTTAATAATAATAAGTTCATTATTTAAACAGTAGGCTCACAAGATTATTTTGTTATCACAACTTGATAACATTGTTTGGATTTAATCATATAGAAGTAATTGCTCATAAATACAAAACAAAAGAGTGATAGTAGCACAATTTTTTGTTCAAGTCTATGTACTTTATCAATGTACAATCAATCAATGTACTTAATCAAAAAGTAATTAAGAGGAACAGTATTAAAAAAGTATGTTGAAGTCTATATGGGGACAATAAAAACCAAACAGTCAATCCATTAATACTTTATTTGGATTATAATTAAATATAAGCTGTTTAAAAATGTACATAATTGCCTATTTAAAGCAAAAAAAATGTAAAATTTTGAAATTTTGTATATATTTTTTTTGGAAAATAATAAATTACAGGAATCTAATCGGAATGCGGGTCGCAACCCAATTACGATAGTGTCTTTGTTTCTAAAATTAAACTTACTTTCTTTTTCGTGGTCGAAGCCCACAATCACGAAGTAGTCGACGAGCCTGGACATTGCAATCCTACGACAGGATCCCGTAACGATCACCACAAGAACACTTACAAGTAATTAAATTACACCAAATCACACACATTTTATTTCCTCACATATTAACGAGACGTTTTTACAACGTCCACACTCGCACAGAATCATAGAGAACACGGCACCGCTTTCAAATATAAACAACACTTTCTTTTATCGTATAAACGAATTCTGTCTTCAATTACAACAACCGAATTTTCAAAAATTATAGGACAGTTCAAGAGGTTATAACTAAAAATCACTTAAAGATTTCATCAACATTGCATAAACATTAATTCGACAATATATACATAATAATTTACTGCAAATTATTATAGCGACAAAAAAATTTACATGAAATTCGAATATCTCGTCATTAATAGTCACAAATTGACAGAGGCCGTTCCTCGTCATCAGAGTTTGCCAAAAACTATAATTCTACCAAAATACCTACTAAATTGGTAGACAAGAATGTAATGCTGCCATTGTACTTCTAAATATTTTTACTATATTATAATTTATGTGATATTTTTTTGCAAAAACAATAAACTTTTTGCTCTTCAATTAACCTGCATTAATACCGGTTAATTACAATTATGTTATGAAGCTGTTACCCTTTTCTTTTCGTTTTGCTGAAACTTGAATTTCGGCTGATTTCTGATGATTGTCTCAATTATAGAAACTTTCTATATTTTATTGTATATAAAAGCAAGCAAAAAATCTTTATTTAATCAGCGCGATTGAAGTGCACCATAAAATATTCTACTAAATATCATTTCATTTTTATACATAGGCATCAGTATAATACTGCAATGTTATATGGTTTTAACAATACACGAAGGCTTTACCTATTATCTTCTCTAGTTCTTATAAATTAATTATACTGTAGGGCGTTTGTCATAGTGCAATGTTTTTAGCCGGGTTATAAGTCAAAAGCGACATGGCATTTTGGAATGAATAGTAAATTTGTAAATAAATATATTGATACACCTCGAAGCAATGTCAAGATTTTTTTTAAAATATATTGTATTTGTTGACCCGTAAATAAAACCAGTATGACGGAGTCAACTAATGAACAAATACCAGGACTTAAGCAGAAGAAAGTTTTTAAAATCATTGTTTTAGGTGATTCTGGAGTGGGCAAAACGTGCCTCACGTACCGATTTTGCGAAGGTCAATTTCTTGATAAATCTGAGGCTACGATTGGTGTAGATTTTAGAGAAAGAACGGTTCGGATATTTAACGAAGACATCAAGGTAAAACTATATTCTTCTAAGTACTTTACAAAAGCTACAACTTAAATCTGTGTTATATTATTGCTCTGTTATTGGTACCGATTAGTAGCTTATGTTAAAGGTCATTTATTTTAAAGCACTATTATTTTTCTAGCAATTATTATGAAAGTGAGTATTACAAAAAAGGATTAACATATACACCCATCTATAAAGTTTTACGCCCACTGCTTTATATGCTAGCAAAAAAAATTGTGAATAACAACAATGTTATAAACTTTGTAAACTTTCTCATTAACCTATTTTTTAATACTCCTCCACTGCATAAATGTTAGATTTAAAGATTTGTCTATTAATTGCTGTTAATAAATAGATTGAAAAATATTATCCGGAAGCTGGTAGCTCTTCTTATTGGGCGTCATCTGGAAAAGTAGTACAGGTGTGTCCATTTCAGCCTCAAACCAGTAGTATATTATTACTACTCTCCTTGTTTTAAATGATAAAGTAGCCAGCAAAATACCAAAATAAACAAGATGCAATACCCAGGCCCCTTGCAACCTCAGATATTGAAACCAAGTGTCTTACACTGCATTTTTTAATGAGCTGGCTTTACCAATAGATCAAAGATCTGCTCATCCCATCATTGAAGATAATTTGAAAAAAGAATCAATCTTTTGTATGTCCAATCCACTGAACAGTAACAACTCTTAAATTAAAATTTTAGGGCTACCATAATAGTTTGTAGAATAACTAATTGATCTTTATTAATATTACAGCTACAACTCTGGGATACAGCCGGTCAAGAAAGGTTCCGCAAATCAATGGTGCAACACTATTATAGAAATGTTCATGCAGTGGTTATAGTATATGATATTACCAAACCCGAAACATTTCATGTAAGGTTTTTTTTTAATAGATAATGATGATTTTTTTTAAATTAATACACACAGAGAACATTGTAAAATGTTGTACTAATTATGTCTAAAACCCTACCTATAGTGGCATCCTGCTTCTGTTCCATTCAGTTTGTTTTTCCCAAAAAGTTTAGTTACTTTTTTATTAATAATAATATGAAATTTGTTCTAAACAGTATAATAATGCACTACTGATATTATATACAAAAGTCTTAATATTTACATGGCTGAAGAATTTTACAATTAAAGCAAATGTGTAATGTTTTTTATTTGCAATTAAGGCTTGTTCAGGTAAAATCTTTCTTTGGCAAAAAGCATAATTGTTTATTTATTTGGGCTGTATTTTGTTATTTTTGGATTAATTATTTATAACAATAAAAATCCTATAGTCAGAGGAAAATAAAAAGTTTTGATCCCACATGGGATCAATTTTTACTTTACTGTATTAAACTCTGTTAAAGTGCAAAAAAATATCTGTCAATGTCAGACCCTTTTAATATCTCAACTTTTTTTTAAACCATCTCTATAATGCAATTTATCCTTTAAATTCTAAAGGCTTCAGAGGTGGTAGAAGGTGGGGGTCCCCTTTTTACAGGGGAACATCTGGGGCGGTACAACCGCTGTGCTTATTTCTGTCGCAAGGCAGTAGTGTGACAACTATAATGTGTTCCAGTTTAAAGGGCACCATAGCCAGTAAAATTACTGGGTAAACAAGACCTAACATCTTATGTTTTCAGGATGATAAGCAAATTTGTGGCGTCTTGCGCTGCATTATTTAGTGCAAGATGAACGTCTTGGTCGTCTCATTGCTCTAACCATTTAAAAAATATAATTGTGCCCAAAAGATTCTCGTCAGATATACACAGTACCTAATACAATAACAATAATTGTACTTTTTCGTACATTTGTTTAGGACGCCATAGCCAGCATATATCCTAAGTTCCTAATACTACAAGCCATTGTTGAAAATTAATTGTTTTGGTTAATATATGTTCATTTAAACAGTCGATTGCCAGCTGGATGCAAGAGGTGGAGTCGCATGGACTGTCAAAAGCACCCAGGGTCCTTGTGGGCAACAAATGTGACTGCGGCACCCCAGAGTCGAGGCTGGCGACCGCTTACGCTCAGCGGTTGGCGGACAAGCACGGAATGCCGGTTAGTTGATACTTATCACTATGTCTGAACTATAGATGTCACAAATATTCGGCTACCATTCTGCATTCGAACACATGTTTATGTTATTAGGTATTCGGCCAAATACTTCATGCTATTCGGCCGAATACCGGATACCAATTCATAATATAGGACACAGTAAAGGTCTTTTCACTCAAAATAAGAATATATGCTTATTACCAAACAATGCTTTGGTTAATAAAATTACCAGTGGTAAGTTGTGATGGATTGAAGCAAGCTCTTCAGATTTTGTAGGCAGCTTCAGAAAAAAAACCTCACTGTTTAATATCACTCCCGGAAAAAAATAATAATATTAAAAGCAAAAAATTGTTACGATCTGTCGCGTCTTGTGTTATTTTTGTTTAGCCGCATGACAAAGACAGCATGCATTTTGTACTGATTTTTCGGCAGCGGAATATTCGGCGATTCGGCCGACAGCCTCGCCGAATATTCTGTATTCGCCTAAATCACTGTTCGTGGCAACTCCACGCTAAGTATCTTTTAAAAACTTCTTTTCTGTAACTGCTATAATCTATTCAAAAAAGACTTTGTATTATGGTGAAACATTTTTTTTAATAATAGACTATGTATTAAAACTAAGTCGAACGTGAAACACTAATGGCGTTAGAAGGAACCGCATTCGTCTAGATCTAATGCCGTCCTCATTAAATATTTAACCAATAGAGTGTATGATATCTTATGTAACTTATTTTTTATTTCATATCGTCAGCCTGTATTATGTCCACTGCTGGACATAGGCCTCCCCTAATCCACGCCTTCTCCACAAGGGTGGTTTGGACCGTATCCCACCACGCTAGTCCAATGCGGGTTGGTGGGTGGACCAACTTTACATGCCCCTCTGACGCATGGATCATCTTACATTTCAGACACTTGAGTGATCAAATTGCCCTAAACAACAAGAAAACTTCAATGACAATTTGTTGAGTCCCCGTAGGATTCGAACCCACAAACTACGGTTTATAAAGCATACTTCCGTACCACTAGGCTACGGAGACAGTCAGTTTTATTTATATGGACAGGTTATACAGTATAAATGACATAGCACCATTATTATGGCTTCTTTGTAAGAAAGTTACTGAAACTGTTTTTCTCAGATATTACTCTGGATCAAACCCTGGATAGGTATGGAGTTATGTCGCATGGTGAAAGGTATGATGTATCTAGTTAGTATAGTCTGGTGGTTATCACATTTTACGATCTAGATGTTTCAGATTAGTTTTTCGTATTAACTTTTTAGTTCTATTTTCTTAACTACAGCTTTCGAGACATCTGCCCTCTTGGACTCGGAGTGCGACAACGTGGAGTCAATATTCATGACGCTTGCCCACAAACTGTACTCCAAGCAACCTTTGCGGGTAGTAAGCGTTGCGGTAAGGCTTGTTTTGATGAGTACATATTAAGTACACAAGGTTGTAGTTCTCTGTACAAGGGAACGTCTAGGATAGTATAACCGCGATGCCCATTTCTGCTGCAAATCAGTAGTGTGTGAACAGTAATGTCTTCCGTCTTGAGATTACCAAAGTAATTACTGGTTAAACAGTAACATAAGATTAATGTTGGAATTTTTAATAGATGTGTCCTGGTCTCAAAAATAAAATAGTGTCAAAGTTTCATTGTTTAAATTTGTAAAGAGAATTTTTTTTAATATAGTACTGTTAACATTTATATTTAACCTAGTTTTGCCACTTTTTGTAACTTGTCATAGTATGTTCTAAGAGACTGTACACTCCTCTAACTGGCTTAAACATGACATTGTTTTGTATCTCTGTTTTGTAGTAAAAAGAGCTTAAGATAGTGTTTTGTACAGAATAAGTATTGGCTTCAACAGGGAAAATTATTGCAATGAAGAGTAACTTTACTAATTGCAGCCTGACCTTAAGATTAGTTTCCGTCTTTAAGAGGTTCACATTAGTTTCTATCGAGAACAACCAACAACAGAGTGTAATGAGGTCTGTAATTAAACCATTTCACATTTACTTCACTAATAAAAAACCAATGCTGCAAACTATGGTAATTTGTGTATAAACTTTAATGTATTGTTTTTAAAGGGCAGCATAACTAGTGAAATTACTGGCTAGACATCATGACACACAATAAAAAGTTTTCATGGCTATGAGCCATTTGCTTATTAAGTTACAATCCTGCCTATGAACATCTGTAATTAATTATTCATATATTAAAATGTATATTGTGTTTTACAGGGAGAGCCAGGCTACGGAGTGGTAACTCTCCCCCGTCAGCGAAGACCACCAATAAACTCAGGCTCCGACAACTGCCTCTGTAGTTAGAAAAATTACAATTTACAATATATAACAAAGATGTGACATGGGGCTGTTATACAGATTAATTTTACTGGTATAAATCAATGCAAACGATAGAAAAACAAAAGTATTGTTATAGTGTAGTTGTCTATGACTGAAATATTTTTATATGCAATGCAGTTGTGTTCAGGGATATGTAATATAATGTTGTAAAACGAAACATTATATATAACAATAGACAATCCTTAATGCCAAACTGAAAATGTAAATTGCCAAATTTATATAATATTCAAAATAGAAAACACTGTTATTAAAATAAAAAAAATCACTTATAAGTTAAACAAAAAATTATATCAAACATACCATTACTCGTGATGTAATAATAAAATTTATAGATGTGAATTTTACCATAGTTTTGCTAATGATAAACCGAAATTGGAAATTATAAAATATTTGTCAAAAAAGCCATGTGTAAAGTTTGAAGTCTCTATGACACATAATAGTTTTTTAACTAAATATAATTTTAAAATGTGAATGAGCTTTAAGCCATCCATTTACACATTGAAGAGTGAGCCCATTGTTATGCTTAATTACTGTGAAAATTAATATAGTTGTAGTTAAAGCAGAAAAGTAATGGTGTGTTCAATTAACAAAATGTATGTAATGTATGTATGTAAATAAATCAAGAAGCAAAGAAGATTGAAAAATTATAATGTTACATTTATAGATCTCTATTCGGAAAACTATTTAACTTAGTTTTCACACATACACACTTATATATTGATATTTTGTTATATCTAACTTCCACATCTATCCTATTATAAGTACTTCTTAAAATTTTTCTTTTCAACCAGGCTAACTTGTTCCATTCAGCCCATATAGCACTGTGTAATAACTGAGCATTATTGCAATAAAATATACGTAAACACGGTGAAATCATACGTAAATTGTAATGCATTCTTACAGATGGAACATTGCATAACGATTTAATGGTTTGTCAACTGTAAGGATGCTTAACATATTGAAACTGCATTTTGTTTTTTTCACTTTAACTTTATTTTCAGATAGGGCATTTCTGTATTTGAATTTGGGTACATTCAAAGTCTTTGAACTCATTTCTTGTAAACAAAAATAAGTTATTAAAATACAATAACCGCCAAAGAAATGAATACCGATTAATATTTACATGTCAATGAATTATATCAATTTGATTGCATTTATGTATTTGTATACAAATTCAGGTACGTAAGTCTATTGGCAAAAAATAAATAAAGGGAAAGTTATTGAGGATAACCAATTTTTTAATGCTTATTAGGAAACTTACCATCATTATCATGAGTATCTGAAAAACTTTTGTAAGTAACTAGATGTACATCTTAACTTAAATTTTGAATCGTTTTTCTTTTCTTAACTTTTTTTTCTTCACATTCTTTTGTAGAAACTTTAAACTAGAAATGGACAAAATGAGTAGAAAATTCAGGGAATTTGCCTTATTTTTTTGTCTTTTATCAGACTTTAATGTATTTGATTCTAAGAGTTTTGTAATAATTAGTGTGCCAAATATATACTTATTTCATTTGTTCACTGATTAATTGCATGACAATTTAGCTTTAATCTTTCATAATTTTTAAATATGTATCTACCGGATAATACCAGAATTTAAAGATATTTGGAGAGTGGAACAAATCATGACATTTTATTTTATACAGTAAGAATCTTTTGCACTTTCTAGTAGACATATGCACTATTGTATATTTAATTTGTAATAAGACTGTTTTATTAAATTGTATTGATACTAATCAACCAAGAAGCACTGTTATCGCAAACGCTTAAATGTCATTTTTTATAGAAAAAAGAAGCATCACAAATGGAGAATTGCGTTGTTAATTTCTTGTTTTAGGCTTTAGTTCATACTTCAGTCTGATAAAATATTCCATTATGTACATTATTTATTTACTTTATTAATTTATATAGATATAAGTAGAGATTATATAAATTCTATGGGAGTGAAATATATTTGTATTGTAATTTCTATAGAAGTACATTTGGTAAGTATTTTGAGTACATATACCAAGTGGATAATGAAATAAAGTTATTTAAATAGTGAATAAATTGTTATTGTCGAATCACTTTTAATCATTGTTCATTTTATTCAAAGATGGATGGACAGATAAAGTTATTTATTAAGTGGTTTTAAATATTGTATGAAAATAAATGATGATTTTACATTGTTACCAAAAATTCTTTTTATTATGAGTGATTCCCTTTAATTTTAATTATTCATATGGGTAAGAATGCGACCTAGCATTGAACAAACACAAGTATAACACTTTTGACTCATATTAAATATGTAAGAGTTAAAGAAAAGTTGACACCTTTAAAAAATGCTACTAATGCTTATTGTGTAATATTTTTCTTAAAATAAACTATCTTTACATCAATTATTTTTTTTTTTTATTTATTCTCTGTTTGCCACTGGCAAAGGTCTTGACCTTTTCCTTCCATCTTTTTCTGTTCTACGCTGCTTTTATTTCATGCTATGTGGATGTTAAGCAGAACTTTATAACAACTTTAATTTAGTTTAATAAATCTAGAATATATGTAAAAAAAATGTTATTTGAATAATAATGTAATAACAAAACGATAAGATAGTTTGATACAATTTCTTTTGAACAAGTTAAAGTAATAACATTAATTTAATGCCATATTTGGCTCTGGTATAGCTTTTAGCCTAAATAAATCCCAAATTTTCTGGTGCAAATCACAGGTAACTACGATACGCAATGTAAGCTTCCACGCTATGAGACAAAAATAATGTCCTTGCAGCTGAAGTTTTATCCAAAAGTGGGTGACGTAAAAGTAATTTATTACATCTCACAAAAACCAAGTAAATTTCTGTCATTACCTTTCATAGATAAGGTAATGGTTATACAACAAAATACCGAATATTATTTCAACTAGTATGGTTAAACTAATTATGCTTTAAGTAATTATAAAAATGTAAATTTTTTTCAGTTTCTTGCATAACATGAATATTTATAACCTGTATTCATCCATAAATTCAACGACTCCGTGGCGCAACGGTAGCGCGTCTGACTCCAGATCAGAAGGTTGCGTGTTCAAATCACGTCGGGGTCAATTTTTTTGTAGAAACAAAAACCTGTTATTAAATTGAAATTATTCTGCTCTACTTTATTTTCATTACATTTTTAATATAAAAAAAATATACAAGTATTATTATGTCTCGTCTAGATTCACAATCAATCTGTTTTTAATCAGTCCATAAATATGTTGTATGTTCTTTTATTATATTACCGTGTTCTTCTAACAATAATGCAATGTAAGTATTATGAATAAAGTTTTGGAGACCTTGTATAAACCGTATATCGTAGTCTATCTATACTGATGCCCGATAAGAAAAAGAATTGAAAACAACAAAATCTATGACAGCGAAAGTTTCTTGTACCTGTTGTTTTAGAAAAAAGGTCACCAGCACGTGTCTATAATTGTCACTACAATATTTATTAAGTTAATTAACTAATAATTTTGCAATACGTAGGTAAGTCGTAGCTACATTTGAAGGGGTAACTTGTTTACACAAACTTTACGTGTTACGTGGAAAATGTAACTGTTGCTTTTGTTTTTATGTCTAATAAAAATAATGCCTAAATTTGGTAATTTTCCTAAATAGATCTTTTTTAAACCGCCCAGGCACATAAATAGCCAGACTTGCTTGTTTTTATATCATGCTAATTTTAAAAAGAGTTTAGTTACATGTGTTGTACTAGCTGCCAACAGATAGAAGAAAATCTAAATGTTTTCTTTAACAAAAATTTAAAACACAAATAAAACAACATTTCAATTCGGTAACATTTATTTAATCGAATGAATAATATACAAATATTACTTGAGTTGAAATAACGCACAACAATAGCGCACATTAATTCAAACACTGTTCAAGGATTTTGAATATTTGAACTATGACTTACCCTCCATTTTCGGTTGCTTTAATTCATTCTGAAGCGATCACCATAAATCTTCTATATACATACTCATCCCTAGTCTACATTAAGAACCACTGAATAAGTTATATATAATGAATTATTTGACACCGTTCATGACTTACAACTTTATTGCAATTCAAATAAGAATTGCATTTTATTTTCATCAAAACAGGAGTAATAGGCAAGCAAATTTTATAATTAAAGGACGACGAAACTAGAGTCAACTTTAGAGAATTGAAAATTTACAGCTGCCAAGTTCCATAGTGACTGAAAGTATTATTGTAATCGTTTTCAAAGTGTGAGAAACTGAAGACCTCTTTAAAATCAACATCTATTTAAATAATTTTCTAAATGTATTAGCTTTAACTACTTAGTCATAGACATTTATGTAATCCTAGGAAACAATTATTTTAATTAAAAATCTCTCAAAGTTAATATCAATCATGACTTACTAATGCTTATAGCTAATTACATGTTATGATGAGAGGTGCTAATGAAATGATTTTATTTACTAAGAATGACTTCGTTTAAAATTGCACTACAAGATTGAAATTTGCACAATAGATTTTGCTTATGTTAGCATTAAGACATCTGTACATATTTTTCAATTTGCATCTGAAAATACCGGCAATATTTTAGTTTCACACAATTGAATAATAAATGAATAGTTAGTTAAAAGATTTTCTACATCTAACACTTGAATTCTATAGATACACAGTCCAAATTACTTCAGTAGAAGAAAATATTTAATTATTTAAAAAACAGTTTTACACTATTTATGATCAAATATATTTCAGCAAAATGTTTGTTTTGCTATAAGTTTTTACCATATTATTAGGTTATATTGTGTAAGTTAAATCACAAAAATTTACAATTTGGACGAAAATATTGTTTTATTGAATTTATTACAAAATATGGGAAAATATCTGCACATTCTTTGTAAATAAGGTGACATTTTAAATGTTAGTCTATTATTCATTTTTAGGTTTCTCCAGCAATTAAATAATTTAATTTAAAAAAAAAGGCTTATGGCTTACTGGCCATGCCGCTACTCGTTTCGGTGAATTTTTTTTAACCTTCACGTTTGACATTATAGGTTATATTTCTTTATAAACCATTTCATCTTAACGATCTGATGTGAAATTACGTGTGAAATTAAAATACCAAAAATTTCATGCACTTGTTAAATCATTTTAAGTTAAAAATATGTAGTGCATGCTTAGTGTTATTACCACGTAATTTTATGAATACTAAACATTATCCTTCGAACTACTTACAGTAAATTTAATATAACACCAATACACAAGAAGAATAACCAATAGAATAAATTGAGTGCTTTATGTGTGGTAGCACCACTTTTTAAGCAATCAGATGCCTGAAGAACGAATTCTATTAATAGTTCAGATATTAATATCAATTGAACAACCACAGACGACACCTTATACTAAGAGCTAAATCTAAAATCAAAAACGATATTCAAACACAAGTGTAACAGAGTTTATTGTTAGTCAAGTTATCATTGTTTAATTCCCACACAATTCATAATACTGCGCAGTAACGCGTCTCCAATAAACTATCTTAATAATAAAGAAATATGAATCACAATCGCGTGTTCTGAAACACATATAGAGATGGCCGTTGCATTGTGGCCCACAAGGAGAACGTGTATGTTTACAATAAGAGAACAAGCGTATCGTATTAATCAGGTTAAAACCAAACGTATACAATAAAAAAAAACTATTTACAAGTGACATCACACGTACAAAGAGCTGTGCCGACATTATTATTGTGCTGCACCGACGTGTTGGAGCCGGAGTTCAAAACATTATTCTAAACAGACGACATACAGAGAATACTTGCTTCTTTGAGCTTTAAAGTGTGGCACAATTGCACAATCATGGTAGATCATGACCCGCGTGTCTTGTGTGCGCTCTAACAGAACGGGTCATGTCTCGGCATTACGAATGGCGCGCGCGTGCACGTGTCGGGTGACAGCACGTCGTCATACAGTCACAATCACAAGCGACGTGTTACTACGTATCATTCTTACAAACGACGTGTTACGACGTCACGCTGTCACGGATCGGGGTCACAGCACTGCACTGTCACGCACTACGAGTCGTGCATGACCTGACGTGACGTCATGGAGTGATGAAACGCACGTTGACACTGCGCGTGATACGAGTCGCGTGACGTGACGGGACACAATGCCTCCCCAGCCCCTCAGTCTTGGATGTCGGGGCCGACGAGCATGGCGCGCGCCACCCAGACGCCGGCGGCGCGCCCCCGCCGCAGGGGGGCCCGAACTCACATGTTCTGCCACGTGTTGCCGATCATGATGTTGGCGTCGAGGCCGCGCGCGATGCGCTCGTGGATGCCGTGGCTCAGCCACAGCATGCGCAGCTGCTCGTAGCGCTCGGGGCACAGGTGCAGGGGGTTGCCGCGCCGAAGGCCCTGCGACGAACGGGGAATCGGTTAGCATGGACCATCGCGCCACATGCGAAACTGCTCATAGTCTTCCACGCACCTGGTCGGTCTCGCCGTAGGAGTCGAGGTAGGGCGCGGGCAGCATGGCGCCGCGCGCGGGCGAGGGGCCCACCAGCAGCAGCAGCTCGCACTCGCGCACGCGCAGGAAGGCGCCGGCGCCCGCGCCGCAGCTCAGCGCGTGCGCCACCACCGCGCCCACGTGCTCCGTGCCGCTGCCGCCGCGCCCCATCTGCCGAGGTAAAAACCCATGGATCAATAAGTCCGAGACTAACCCAGAGATGGCGCTCGTAGTAAACCAGTAACCAGGTCTTTCTAGAGTCCTAACCTTTGCTTGAAACGTGTCAAAATTTTAAGTCGATCGGACCAGAAACAGCTGAGTTATCGAGGTTGGAGTAAAGTCGTTTTGTAGTTTGTTTAAAAAATGGAAAAACCGAGTTTCGTGTTCTGATAAAACATTGTTTTTTAATGGGTAAAAACACCGTGCAAGCGAAACAATGGATTGAAAAATGTTACCCGGACTCTTGTCCATCAAAAGCAACGATTTGTCGGTGGTTTGCCGAGTTTAAACGTGGTCGTACCGACACAAATGACGCGGAACGCTTGGGTAGACCTGTGGAAGCCGTTACA
Source organism: Lamproptera curius (assembly GCA_029286875.1). Classification (NCBI taxonomy): domain Eukaryota; kingdom Metazoa; phylum Arthropoda; class Insecta; order Lepidoptera; family Papilionidae; genus Lamproptera; species Lamproptera curius. Next base: position 2,443,373 of record JAGSMT010000011.1, on the reverse strand, counting down.
CCGGAAAATGTGAGTGAAGTGACAAAAATTATAATGAAAGATCGTAAAGTGAAGCTCCGTGAGATTGCTGAGATGACACAGATATCATATGGAAGTGTATTTACTATCCTTCATGAAAAATTGAGCATGAAAAAGGTTTTTTCCAAGTGGGTGCCGCGATTGCTTTCGATGGAACAAAAACAGCAACGAGTCGATGATTCAGAAAGCTGTTTATCGCTATTTACTCGCAACAAAAAAGATTTCTTGCGTCGTTACGTGACCATGGACGAAACATGGATACATCACTACACTCCAGAGTCGAAGCGGCAGTCATCTGAGTGGCGCACAGCTGGCGAAAGCCGTCCGAAGCGTCCGAAAACGCAGCAGTCAGCTGGCAAAGTCATGGCGTCAGTTTTTTGGGATACGCGTGGCGTGATTTTCATTGACTACCTCGAAAAAGGTAAATCGTTTGAAGGAGGAAATCGCAAAAAACGACCGCACATGCAGAGAAAAAAATCCTTTTTCATCAAGACAATGCACCCTGCCACAAGTCGATGAAAACAATGGCAAAATTGAACGAATTGGGCTTTGATCTGCTTCCCCACCCCCCATACTCGCCAGATTTAGCCCCCAGTGACTACTGGCTCTTTGCTGATCTTAAAAAAATGCTCCAGGGAAAAAGATTTGGCTCAAATGAGGAGGTCATCACTGAAACTGAAGCTTATTTTGAAGCGAAAGATATTTTTTTATAAACATGGTATTGAAAAATTGGAAAAGCGTTGGAACGATTGTATCACCCTAAAAGGTGATTATGTTGATGAATAAAAAAAAAATTTGGAAAAAAAATGTTGTTTTCATTGTTAGTCTCGGGACTTATTGATCCATGTATTATGAACTCACACAATAGTGGGAACTTCACAACGATGTTGCTAGGCTATACTCTTTTATGTCTCCGTTCAAGGCTGGTAAACTGTTTAAGTAGATTTGGCCGTAACGAATGAATGTAACCTGCTAATAAAAAGACTAAGTCTTGCATTTAATGGTTACTAAAATCACATGTCGCTCAAAAGAGAAGAAAATGAAAAACTCACCTTCCGTATCTCGACCTGGCAGCAGTAACTCTGCGAGCACAGTATCTGGCCGCAAACGAGACACATGGTGGGATACTTGCTGTCCTCGCGTTCAGAGTTGGGGCACGAGAACTCCGACACCACGTTCATCAGCTCCGAGAAGTCTTCGGGAAGGGGCACCAGCTTCGGTGGTTCGTGCGGCTCCAGAGCAATATGGGGGAGCAGTTCTCCGTTGAACCAATCGTCGGACAACGCCGACCACTCCGTAGCCTTCTTTCTTGCTAATGGCGTGTCCATCAGCTCAGTGAAGTTATTTGGCAGGTCCAGATATCCGCACATGACATCCCAGGTGTCCCCACCGACCACCGTCAGCTCGGTAGGCGGGATGATATCGCTCAAGAAGTGGAAGAACAGGCAGCAGCATCGCAAGAAGCTGTGACACTGCCGCTTCACGCACTCCCACACGTCCTCCGCGCGAAGTTTATCCACGTCCAGTTTACCTCGCCGAAGCTCCTTCATCAACGGCAGCAGATTCTGAAGATCCATCCTGGGTTTATATTCCTCCTGGTCTTCCATGGGTTCTTGGATGCAGGAGGTCAGGTCCACTCCGATCATGGCCCTCGTGAGCTCTGCTCTAAAGGAGTCTAGGGCAATCTGCCTGGCTAGGTGTGTGGGGCGGGCGGGGCCAGCCGACTTGCAAAACAGCGACGGCACGGTCAGGACGAGAGCTACTAGGCTTCCAAACACCTCGTGGCTCAGGGGGGATGTACGAGCTAGGGTGTTCAAAGTGCTCAGAGCGTGGTGCGACATGTGCTTGGGCGATGGCCACACTGACGGTATCGCCGCTGCCAGCCTGATCAAAGCTTGGAGAGCGTCTCTATGCCTGGATGGTAGCTCCCCTAGCAGAGGTCTCTTTTCCGCTTGCAGGACAGCGTCGGTGGTCATGATCGTGTACGACGTGGAGCGGTATAAGGCCGCGATGGCGACCAGACCGCCCGTGTCTAAGGAGTTGCAGACGGTTGGCAGCATCTGCGGGAAAAATTTTTGTCGGATCGATAAAATTCTGTCCTAACAGGTTTATTAGAAGAATTCTTATGATACCTACCTGCACGAAGTCCTCGACGAGCGCCGTGGCCAGGCGGTGCGGGTGCGCGGGCGCGTCGAAGTGCGCCAGCAGCTCGCCGGGCAGCAGCGCCTCGGCGTGCGTGGACGCGTACACCTCGGGCTCGTGCGGCGCCTCCGCCTCGCCCTCCGAGCTGGCCGCGCCCTCGCTGCGCGCGCGCGCGCGCGGTGCAGTCCTCGCGATCTCCGGTTGCGACCGTGCACGGCCTCCAGCGACACCTGCAGCGTGGTGGTGAGCGCATAAAACTCTATACGATAACCAGACTATTTTTAAAGACACACTACGAATTTCATACATATGTACAATGAGTTTTTGCCAAATAAGATTCTTTGACTCTAGTTATAGTGTCTGTCTGTAGCTGTAAAACAAGCAATTTTTGAAAAGATATAGTTTTATTATAAAAGAAGCTAAAAAATGTCCAAATGAGATGCTAACGCTGGTAACGCTATTCTTTAATATATTTGACTAAACTTTAGCGTAATTAAATCATAAATCCCACCTGATGCCTCATCTTCAGGATCAAATCCACCGAGTCGTTGTACGTCTCCTCGCTGAGCGGCGGAGGGCTGCCACTGGGCAGCGACGGCGACGGCAGCAGAGGCAGCGCCGTGTTGCAAAGACGCTCGCACAGCGGGCACAGGTACTCCTTCTTCTCCACGTCGAAGGCCGCCGGCTGACGGAGGCGGTATGGCCTGGGGAAGTACGTTTTGTGTCAGCAGAGATAAGTTGGTTAGGGAAGTATTGTAAGTAAGGAAACATTATCTAATTTGGCTCAGTAAAAGATCAAAAAATTTAAACTCTGTATGGTTGATTTGTTAGATGTCTTTTAATGCATATGCCGATTAAAAGGTGTGCATGGTGTAGCGTTATTACTTGTTCATTAACTAATTTAAAGAACGAGAGGAAATACAAAAGTTTCGGCTTTACTGCTATTATTATTGTTTCTATTAAAGAAAGGAAAGAAAAATCTAAATAGGACATAGAGATGAAAACATTACAAAAAGAAATCTTGCAGAAGGAACAGAATAGTGACTATCATACTAATAATATTCTCTATTCTGTTCCTTCCGCCGCAGCTGGACACGTGCGTATGTATATATGCACGTATGCGTGCATGCGTGTACGTGTGCGTGTGCGTGTGCATGTTATCGCTCACCGTATCTTCTCCTTGTCGCGCACGCCGTCCACGTAGTTGCGCCAGCAGCGCGCGTGCAGCGCGTGGCCGCAGCTGGACACGTGCGGCTGCGCGCCCAGCCCCGGCGCCAGGAAGGCGTCGCGCGGGCAGCAGGCGCCGGCGCGGCGGCGGCTCAGCACGCTCGACTGCTGCGCGAACGCCACCAGCACCGCCGGCTCCGAGGACCACTCCACGCGGGCCTGCGACGCCCGATCGAATGAGTCAAGCAAATACGCAACAGTAAAATAAGTATTGCGCCAGCATGGTCCACCCGCCATCCGCGCGTTCAAGCTATACGTCGGGCGATCGCCCCGCGGTGTACGGCGACCACGCAGAGACCACTGGTCGTCTGCGTTAACCGGCAGACTACGCATAAATGTTCTCACTGCTCCGTGTACTGCTCTAGTGCCGAATGAGCGTTCACTTTAACGGTGTGTGGAACACTCGCTACGACGGGAGGATTTATGGTGGAAATTCGTGTTTCAACATAATACGACCATAGCGAGTATAGACTATACTTATAGAAGAGAAAAGATAGAATTAATGTAGATAATGTCAGTTATGACTACGAAATGGCCTCGTTTGGTTTTGTTAATGGTGTTGTTATTAGTCGACTGTCACTCAGTGACTGAAATATCGGTGAAAATTTATCAATAACAATACTAGATGCGCGAAACCTTTGCTTTGCTGCAGGTAATGAAAAATAAATTAATAAAACAATGTGACATTAACATCAGTTCCGTTTTCCTTTGGATCTGGTAGATGCTACGGGGGCAGTTATTATGTAATACTTGTCTCACATCGAAAGATAGGGCTTTTTACCTCCTCCTGACACATGATGCAGACCCGCGGAGCGTCGGGCACGCCGCCTCCCCACACCCCAAGGGCGGCGCCGGCGTATAGGGGGCGAAGCACCTGCTCTTCGGCGGTTACCTGTAGAGATTCTTGTTATTATAATCACCTAACAAATTTGAAAAATTACCAACATAACATTCTAATTTAAAAGAATAACAAATAATGAAAAATTATAATTTTGGAAACACATCATAATTTCTCTTTACAAACTTATATTTTATAGCAATGCACAATAATGCACCCACCAACTCGCATTAGCTCAGCGTGATGGGCGTGGGATACGGTCCAATGGTCCAAACCCACTAATGGATACGGCGTGCATTAGAGGAGGCCTATGACGATCAGTGGACTTACACAGGCTAATGATGATGATGATGTACACAATAGAATACCTCCGTATTGGTCTCCTCAAACAGCACAGCATTGTTCGATATGAACTTGTTCATTTGAGCCTTCATTTGGGCCATCAAATTGGCACGTCGCTCGGCCGCTAGTTTTGCGCGTCGCGTCTTCTCTGCGTCTGCGATATTATCGAAAACAATTTATAATAAGCTATTACTAAATATTTAAATATTAGCTAGGAGATATACGGAGTTATTACAGAGATTATCAATGTCGTTTATCTACGAAATATCTAAACATTAAAACAGGTTTATGCTGGAAATGTGTTCCGCTATCACATGCTTATTCTTTAATCTTTGATCTTGTATTTACACACAACTCTCCTCGTAGGAACAAAAGTTTTATATAATTTTATGTAGCTCAGTAGTATTAGTTTACCCGCTGGATCTTCAGCGTTCTGTTTGTCGTCATTGTCTGTGTCCATTTTGTCACCTTCCTTCGTCTTATCTTCTTCACCCAAAAGAGCCCTATGACAAAATACCATATATTAAAGAATTAGTCAAATTATTTAATTTAATGTAACATTACTTTTTAAATTATGTAGTTGTCCATTTCATTACTTCATTTTACAGTATATTGCTAGGGAGAATCATGTGGACCAACAGATATGGAAAAAAGACTCTAAATCGACGAGTATTTATTATGACATATTACCCGAAAACCATACTTTAAATAGTTTTATACTGACCAATTGATACATGAAATACTACAAAATCTCCTAATAATATTTAAATAAAATCAAACAAACGTAAATAAGTGTATAGCATTTCAATAAGTTAATTGTCGCGTGATTTTGGTGTTAAACATCAATCAGAGAACATTGTGTTTCAACATCTTTATAGTTGTATATTAGACTTTGTTCCCTTCCTTCCCATATATTGCTCATGTTAAACTAGAGTAAATGAAGGGAACCCACTTGATCCTGGCCAGCAGCCACTTGGCGAGGGGGATGTGAGCATCCACTCTTGGCGAGGTGGACAGCTTCTGAAGCAAAGTGACCAGCCCGCTGCGCTGGGCGCTCTCTGCAAACGCCAGGAACTCGTAGTGGCCGCTCTCCTCGTCGCGGATCGCGTAGCCGATCAGGTGTAGTGCCTGCGAATTATAATATTGTCAATATATTACATCATACTAATAAAAATATGTTCAGAGACAAAGAGAAAAATGGACTAATATTGTTACAGATTGAAACCAAAACATGTTTTAAAACCAAAAGAAAAAAAGAAAGACCACCAAGAAGATGGTCAGACGAAATTAAGAAAACAGCTGACCCCCTGCGGTCACGAATAGCACGTGACAGGAAACTATGGAACAATCTGGAGGAGGCCTTCACGTCTTAACGACAAGCTAAATGAGAGTACTGTTGCGCGGAAGAAACAATTTGTATGTTGATATTTAATTATTTAAACTCTGCAACTCTTTTTAGAAATAGAGGCTTTTAAATGATGAAACCAATAAAAATACTTTTGACCCAGTTTGTCTGCTATGCGGTACATAATTTGCATCATACATAAACACAGATAAATTTGCATACTCCTGATCCGCGGCAGAAGTAGGCACCGACGTTGTCCGCCGTACACTTTGCATTTTCTTGGCAGAAGTGCGTTACTCATGACCTCCAACAGAGATGCCCATCGAAGTCGCCTGCAGCACGCAGACCACTGCAGTCGCATACTATCACTACCGTACAAACACAGTAGTGTGCTCTCATTCTATACGATACCGTTCGCCCTCCGCAGCACGCAGCGCAGCACGTGCAGCGCAGCAGTACACGCTTATTCGACAATAACACCGTACGAACACAGCAGTGCTCGCACACTGCCTCACACCGTACATACCTTGTGCACTTGCGTCTCGGAGAAGGAGCGCGCGCGCAGGTCGAGCGCCCTCTGCAGCACGCAGCGCAGCACGTGCAGCGCCGCGTCGCTCTGCAGCAGGCTGGCCAGCAGCCGGAAGGCGGGCGACAGCTTGGGCAGCGGCGGCGGCGGGCAGCACTCGGGGAGCCCTACGAGCCGGATAATTTGTGTTGTTGGGGAAGAGTTCTCTTGGAGCGCAATATACATACGAGTTCAATGCTTTTCTTTACTTCAGTTTCCTTTGTAGCTTCCTCTATTAGTTTAGTAATAAACTATAGTATTTGCAGAACACTACACAGTTATTCTGCTAAAAAAAACCTCCTGATTGTGTAAGCTATGTTTGTCTAGACAACACAGATAAATCAACCTCTCAATAAACAAAACTGTCCTTTATGTCTTAAATAAATTTCATTCATTGATAGCAATTAAAACTTATGGGCGCAATTTTGTAGTTATTTATACAGCGTGCAGATCATATATAGGGCAGATTTAAATGTTACAAGCATTATTGCATAGGAGTACAAACCAGCTGCCTTTCTACGGTTCCTCTGCTCCTCCTCGCTCTTGGACAGCTCCTCTCTGGTGTAATGATAGAAGAACGTATCATATTCATCGTACAAGTGCGGCTTGAGCTTGTACACGCCCCGGTTGCTTCCACTCTGCGGCTTCACAAAGTCGGCCACCTCGTGTATTACTGCTTCTAAGCCGGTCTCGTGAAGCTGGTCTTCCGGGAGAGATCTGGAAAAGGTATCACAACTAAATAATTGATTATCATACAAAAAAAAGACACCTTAAAGGAAGCTTAAAGTATAGAAATAAATTGAAATAATTGCAGGCCAAAGGCTGAAGTCCTGTGTCGGAGATTAGCAAAATTGGATTGGGAACAGATGGAAACAAAGGAAGCCATATCAAAGAAGTAGCAAAGAAAGTGACATCGTACATATGGTATTATTAATAATCGACTGTCAATCAGTGATTGACATCTCAGTGACAAGTCATCATCAAGAACACTAGATGAATGACGTCATTGCATTGCCACAGGTAACTTTATTTACGTTTATTCCGACTCAAAATTGGCTTAACTATAGTGTAGTGTAGTAATGATAAACCTTATTTTCTCTCATATTTATAGGCATATTGGTAATCTATCTATATAATATAGATTACGATTGTATTAAACATAGTTAGAAAAAATGTGATTTGCAAGCAGGTTGTTATAAAAACTTTTTTAGTTTTGTGCATATTGATAGATTAGTAAGAAGATAATACAGCATAGTAATATTGCTATGGAAACTATTTTCAAAACAATATGTAATAATTTAATTTACCTGTTCAGTTCAGAGTGAGGCATCGGCTTGACACATAGCATCTGTATGATCTCCTTCTTGGTCCTGTCTTCGTTGGTCACTTCACCGACGCCTGGAACGTATCTCGAGCCGACAACTGAAAACAGATTAGAAGTTTATTAAAATGGGCTTACAGAAAAACAAAATCATTTCTTTTATGTCAAAATACTGTTCATACCTGATCCATGGTTGTAAGATAAAATAATTGAAGTTATCTAGTAAACCCATAGTGGCAAAGCTTCGTCATACGTCTAGTGTAGCTTTCTGGATTATAGCGGAGATATCAATTACTCAGAGATAGTCGAATTATAATATTAATTATAGTTATGTTGTAAGCACACAACGTTAATAAGCAAACAAATAATAAAAAAAATATATTAAACTTATTCATAAGGAATAAAAACGTTTGATTGTACATTATTACACTTCTTCCATCACTACTCTTATAACATATTGTTTACATCGACTCCCGTCTTTCCGTCGACTCAGGTATAAAAGGTCGGGTACTGACTGGTGATGAGCAGCCCCAGGAACTCCTCGACCATGCTGCTGGTCTGCCGCAGCGTGTCGTACTCCAGCGTGGGCTGCTCGTAGTCGGGCCCCGCCCAGTCCAGCAGGTTGAACTTGTTCAGCACGTGGATGATGAACTCGTTGCTCTCGATGAGCGACGCGCCGATCTGAACAAGCGAAGGGCGGTTCAAAGTATGATGTTTCATTAAAAACTTCATTTTGCTGCAATGGATTTACTTTTTGTCTGTAAATAAAACTATCATCAATGACGCAGCTTTGTCGCTACAATGATTAAATCAAACCCATATCTAATTTGTATTTTAGATCAAAGGAAAAATGCGATTGTATCGACTAACTTTTGCCTTTAAAGTTGATAGTATAATATGGTCGAGACATAGAATTATGAATTCTACATTAGTTTAATGACAAAAATTAAAATATGCGAGAGCGTAATAATGTCTCTAATCAAGATCTATTCAGACAAAGTCTCATAACGCGCTAAACACGATTGAGTTGATTGAAATTTGTTAATGGAAACAAATCTCTACATTTTGGCGTCATTAGAGCAGATTAATTCTAGCATGCTCATTAGACTTTGCTTGTATATATTATACTTGCAATCAGTCTATAGCCCATGCTTTTTTAGACTTTCGAAATGGATTTATCTCAGGTAAAAATGGCCTATGTTACTCAAGGTGAATGTAGTCTTCTAATGGTGAGATAATCATTTAAATCGGTTGAGTAGTTTTTTAGTTTACTCGTTACAATAATAGTAGCTGCGCGTGAGTACGTCCGCGTAGTAAAATTAAAAAAATGTTCTAAAGATTTCTTATGAGAAAAACGAAGTTATTCCCACTTAGTTGTATTCCAGTGAAAGTTCAGTCAAAATTGGACCAGCCTTCTCAGAAGTTTACGTTCATAGAGCGTAGCGTACCTGCAGCATGACCACGTCCCGGTCGAGCATCTCGGTGCGGCACTTGACGTTGTGGTAGAAGTAGAGCTGGTTGAGCAGCGCGTAGCCGTTGCGCCGCCACATGCCGGCGTGCACTTGCGCGATCATCGCCATCGTGCACAGCACCGGCTCTGAGGGCCGAGCGAGTTCCTTTATTATTGCTGGCTAAACGAGACGTTAATCATCCCTCAGGGTCGAAAATGTTCCATGATGAATGAAGAAAGATTGTACGTATTTATGACGGTCACAGCGTGGTCCCGTGTCTTTGTGCAGTAAGCGTTCAGTGAAGTCCCCGGTCAGATATAATGGAAGGTGCATGCTTCGTGTTGCGAACGGCCTATGACCATGACGATCTCCGACATGGGCATAGAATGGCCCCGTATCAGAGATATGAAAAAACATACTATCGCCATGTATCCCCGATGTCGTAAGTGTTTAATAAAGACCCCTGTAAAAGATATCAGTTCCATCTGCGGGGTTCCAGTGATGATTTTCTTCTTATTAGCGACTGGTACCTATAAACATGGGCATGATAGGCACAGCATGACTTTGAGAGGGACAGCGCACAAAGACACAGAGTGACAATAAGTGGTCGTAACAGTTCAATAAAGTCCCGTGTCAGGGGAATAGGAGGCCCATGAGGTTCTCAAAGGAATTTTTCTTGTTGTCATAAGTATCATCCCTTGATGTCATGTTCAACGCAGTGTCGTATCTGAGACGGATGTCAGATAGAGGACATTTAGGGGTCAAATAGTTATGCCTCACCGATGAGCTCCTCGGGCGTGGGCTTGGCGCGCTCCTGGCGCTCGAACTCCCTGCTGTGGTAGGAGAGGCCGTGGCGCTGCAGCTGCAGGTGCAGGCCGGCGATGAAGCGCGACAGCGGCCGGTGGATGGACACCGGCTCGCTCGCCACGTCGTACGGGATCACCAGCGCGCTCTGCGTGCCCAGCTCTGCAACGGACGCGGCGCGGGTTAGTGGCTCGTCGGGGCTCCGTGTGGCCGTCGCGTGGCCGTTGGCGATGGGCCGTACCCCTCAGCTGGTGCGGCTCGTGCGCGCACGTGTCGGCGTGGCGGCGCAGCGCCATGCGGTAGGCGGAGGCCAGCAGGCAGCGCTCGCTGCTGCACCACTCCAGCGCCAGCGTGATGCTGTGCGCTAGCTTCACGTGCAGGTTGAAGGCCGACTCCCACTCGGGCTCGTACTCCATGTGCTGGCCGCGCTGAGGAACGAAACAGTAAAGTCACGACTAGTTAAGCCGAATTGAGGTGTATAGGCGTGTGAGACGTCTCGAAGAAGACTGGCTACGTAAGAATAACGGAGCTAGTTTGAGCTGCCTAGCAATGGTGAAAATATTTTATGTTCCGGTTTATAGAGCGCCATGACTTTGATATTACCGGGTAAAAAATATGGAGTCCATGTTTTCGCAAACTAGTACGTTTGCATGATTATACATTGCATTCATTGCAGACAAGGCGAATTGCTTACCATCGGGCAAACGTGCCGAATGTCATGACTATTTTTATTATGCGTGACAAACAAATTACTTATGCAGCTAAAAGTTATTTTTAAATTTTAACCATACATTATGTAACCTCTCCAGCGCCTATGATCACAGGACTGAGTAAGATGTAAAGCGTAACAATGTCATTAATTCCGGCCACCGTTTGTTAAATTATAATAATTAATTCCCAAAAGAATTGAATCAATAATAACAGAAACTTTACATCATCTTTATTCTAAATAAATTTCTTTTCCATACATCAATGTAAAACGTAAGTGACTACATCTTACCTGTCGCACTACCGAGTCCATGCCCTGCATCATGACGAGCAGCGAGATGATAAGCGAGAGGCCGTGCAGGAACCCCTTGCGGAGGTCGTCGTCGAAGGTGGTGGGCACGGAGCCGAGGAGGTACTTCACGTCGTACAGGATGAACTGGGCGCGCTTGAAGGCCATCGACACGTGGTTGCGGTCAAACTCCAGACGACCCTGGAAACAAAATTAATTTTTAACTACTGTATAACAAAGAAAGAATCTGAAGACTGGGATAGTCCACTGCTGGACATTGGCCTCCCCTAATACACCCCTATCGATTAGGAGGTTTTGAATCGTATCCTGGACTGATTTCTTACATGCTCATCCGACGCATGGATCATCTTACTTTTCAGACAATTGGGTGATCAGCCAAAATTGCCCTGATCAACTAAGAAACAACAATGAAATTTGGTTGATCCTCGCCGGATTCGAACTCACGACCTCCAGTATCTAGAGCACACGCCCGTGGCTACACTAGGCTACAGAAACTACCTCTGAAAAAGCTAGGACTAATTTCTAGACAAACAATATTAAGACTTCCAAAAGCTTCTTCCACGACTCAGTGCTTTGGACTTTCCTTTTAATCACCACTGGTTTTGGTTGGGAATGAGAGACTAGAAAACTTTGTGTTTTTGTTAACTATTTAATAATTTTATCAATCCAATTCAGACTCGGAATAAATAAAAAAACAAAGTAACCATAAAATGACAAAGCGACGACGTTCAATTGTTATTACTATCAGCCGAAAGTCACTCAGTGATTGACACATCGATGTCAAATAATCAATAGCAACACCAGATGTACTGCGCTGCTCCATTATCACAGGGTCACTTTTTAATTCACTCCTGACTAAAGAGACTGTGCAAAAAGGACTCCCCGCCCAAATGCTTGGCACAGTTAAATGATGGCTATTTACCTATTAACGTCAATAGCCTTAACTCTAAGCAGTCTTATCAGCTATCCGTCCTAAAGCACTAAAGAAATATTGAAACGATACTAAGATTGCAAAAACCCTTACATCATCCGCTTCGGACGGATTAAATCTCTTAAGACGTACGAAAACGAGAGTAAATAGCATAATTCACCTTATTGTTGCACCTGCGCAGAGCACTCGCTGACGAATGTGTTCATGACGACGAAGAGCGCGTCGTGTTTGGCGATGAGGTAGTGCGCGAGGGTCGGCGTGGTGTAGAGCTGCACCGACAGCGAGGATATGGAGAAGGAGTGGTCGTGGTCGTCGCGGATGAAGTCCTTCAGGATCGAACCTGCATCGGGGAAACAATTTTAACATAAATGCGGTTCTGCCAACGCTTAACGCGTGCCACCTAGATATTATGAAGGCTACTACCAAAAATCGTAATCTTACCATACACATTATTTATACGGTTAATACTCTCTTTTTATAGTGTTCTTTATTCTGCCAAGTGAGAACACTGAAAAGGCGAGTCACTTAATCACATTTGTTTCTTTCTTTTCATGAATTCACTTCACTTGTTTCAATTGTGACGAAAGAAATACGCGGAAAACAATTAAGTAAATAGACATTCAAGGCTTATAATAGTAATGGGAATATCCTTTTCTTTACAAATAATCTCTAATCGAATTAAACAATAGCTGTTTTTGTCTATGGTAGGGTGCAGTATGGGTCGATCAACTGAACGTAACTGAAAGTGAGTGTATCAGATAGAGCCAGAGAGCCAGAGGTGATGAAGAAATGCAAATCCTGACCGTAGTGCCTGGTGAAGAGCGTCGCCATGGTGCGCTTGGTGTCGTAGTCCATGAAGGTGGTGGCGATGAGCAGCCGGTGCCAGGCCGAGCGCGCCGCCTTCCACATGCGGCAGTCGTTCTGCATGATGGCCGCGGCCACGCCGCCCGCCGTGCAGCAGCCGCCGCCGCCCGCGATCGCCAGCCGCCCGCCCTCGCCCAGCGCCACCAGGCTCACGGCCAGCCGCAGCTGCTGCTCCTGGCTCACGAAGTTCTGCAGCCTGTTTCATAAGCACAAAGGTCACAATTGTCTAGTCATTTCGCTTGCGAAGTTCTGCAGAGGCGCAATAAGGGCAAAGGTCAGAATAACAGCCTAGTTAGCGAGAATACGAGACGATTTCGCTAGGTAAATTTGCAGTCGAGGTAAGGGCAAAGGTCAGAATTGCAGCCTGGGCAGAATAAAAGACATTAGCTCGCGAAGTACGCCAATGGAGTGGAAAGGACAAAGGTCAGAACTGCAGTCTATGAGGCGAGGACAAAGCGTAGTTTCGCAGCCTCTGCGGCGGGGACTAGGACCTGACTACCAAACTAGGAAGCTACAACCTATCGAGAACAAGGATCAATACTTTACACGAAGTTTTGCAGCTTAGGGGGTCAAGAAAGTACAAAACCGAATATCAGAATTATTGTCGAATATTCAACGTCGAATATGACATGGGCTCAAATTGTAAGGGAACGAGGGAGAGTTTTGAATATGATCCGACTATATGTAAACAGCGCAAGCAGGTTGTGCTCGCACTGATAGATTTCCACGCAGCTATAAATCAGTAAACGGGGATCTATCGGTAAGACGAGATCAGTTCTTCATTTGCAACGAATAAAAATATGTTAAACTGTTGGATATTTTGCTATAACATTATTAATAAAGTGAGAAAAAATCTCGGTGAGTGAAGTCTGTTCATAAGTGCTATCCGCGTCTACGTACTTCCTATACAAGAACTTGACGCATTACTATCGCTAAATAAAATGAGAGACCGCTAATCTTTTATGTGCTATTTATTATACAACAAAAATGAATTACAAATCAAATTAATAGCGACGCGTGGGATTATTAACTTGCGCCTCGGCGAAGATATTAATATCGAACATATTATTAATACATGTGGCATAAATTAAACTTTGTCACAATTCATGCGCATATACCATACATATAAGCATTATTTCAGTTCTTTCTAGGGATACTTGCGTGTTGCAATTTGCCTCTTCTGTTGAAGTTGTAGCGTAAATTTAAATAGACAGTGTATTGTTGTTCTGTCTATTAGGTGACAGTCGATACGGCATGACCAAAATTGGCTGCTTTCGTGGTAGTGCTATGTAAATAGTAGAAGCAAGGTTGTAATAATTGCATTGCATATTCTTTCTATAACTGCGTCCGCAGCTTTCGCTTTAAAAATGTCCGACGGTCGCGGGTTCAATTCCAATGGGGATCAATCACTTTCATTGTTGTTTTCAACGCGGGCTGATGACCCTAATGTCTGTTAAGTAAGGTGATCCATACGTCGGATGGGCATGAAAAGTGTTAGTTATTGCGCCTGATTTACACTTGTGCACTTGTATAATAGATATTAGTCAACTGCGCAGAAGATATCATTGTGCACGAGTATACGGGCAGTCACAGGTGAACCCCACCCCCACTTCTTCTCTGAAGACCAATGGGACAGAAAACCGAACCGACCAGAGCTCTGATCTTTTATATATAGATCGGCTACAGAAATTATTATTCTGTGGCCTCTGCACTCTGCTGCAAAGGCAGTTCCAGGGTGACAGTGGCAGTAGAAGTGCAATGACTGTAGCAATCACAGTGGCAGTACGTCAGTGGCAATGAGGGTTGGCAGTACTCACCACTGCAGCAGCTTCATGGCGAAGGTCTGGTGGGCGACCACGTGCGCGTGCATCACCAGCACCTTGAGCACGGGCCCGTGGCGCGAGGTGAACCTTTCGAACATCGCAGTGTGGCTGAGCGTCAACATTGGATACCGTCAGGCCCCCGAGCGTGGGGGTAAATACAATCATTAGACTTAATCATGTATATATAAATATATATAAAATAAGACCTACGAAATCTGTTCAAACAAGATTAAGTTTCGAGTGTTATTGTAACTTCACGTTATCTAGCGCTTGAACATAATGACATATTTGGTTATATAAAAAGCCTAAGATGTTAGCCGTTCGTATTCTGGAGAAGAATTTCAAGTTATCAAACCTTTCTCTTAACTAACTAACTCTCTAACAGAAGTAAAACAATATGGGCCAATTGCTTGAACATGTGAACGTGAGATAACGACATTGGATAATAAATATTAAACCCTTTAGAATATTAAGCGTTTTAATATACTGTACATACATTGAAAACATCCATTAAATGTTCACACCTTTAAGTAAAACCAATCCAATGGCAGTCAAAAGTTATATATAATATCTCAAATACCAAATAATACTCAAAATTCGTGTAAATAATGTAACCCGTAGCTTTGAAGCGAGGCGTCGTGCGTATGACGTTCAACGTCAAATGTCAATCAGTGATTGACATTCGTCGACGCTTAAGCATGTGCGCTAGAGGAGTGACGTCACTTCATTGCCATGCAATACTTTGTTCAAAACTATTCTATATACATAAACTATACTATATTCTTCCGAGTTTAATCAATTTAGACTTAAAAGAATATAAACAAAGTAATCTACAACAATGTGGCATCTTATATCTAGCAATCTTACCATGTATTGTCAACGAGATGTCAATCACCGAGTTTACGACGCCGCTACGTACATATATTACTTTGTTTATATTTATTACGAGTCAACTTTGTCTATTTCTGGCTAGTTTTCCAACTGTACGTGATACAAGTTAAATCTAAAGTCAACCTTGTAGCAACTTAAAGAAGAACAAAAAATAATGGGAAGGTCACTCACGTCTCGATGTCGGTCTTCAGCTTGTCGCAGACCTGGAACGAGTTGCACTTGACCAGGGCTCGACCCTCGCGGTCGATGAGGCTCACCAGCTCCACCGAGTCGCGGTGGTTGCACTTCAGCACGCGGTTCAGGGTTGCAATCACCTGGTCGAGAGGAGGCAGAATTCAAAGATCTCATTAGCATAGATGAATTATAATCTTTCGGTATGTTTCAAAGCGGCAAAACAAGACTGTAGGTTGTTGGTGTTCAAACACCGACTGTGTAAATGCTACGTGGTGCCTATTTCTGCTGCAAAGCTGTGTTCCGGCTGAAGGGCGCCATGGGCAGTGTAATTGCTGAGCAAACGTACCATCAAACATATAATAGCGTCGGATTCATGGTATTACGTTGCAAAATCTATTGGCATGGGAGTTTTACTCACCATCAGGCGAAATTCCAGCCTGTCTCGCCGCTTGGTTAAAATAAAAACATGCAAGGAATTAACTGGACGGTAAGTGACACCGTTAAAACGTCTTTACCACGTAACGTCACGATTCACGTTACCCCTTTGAACCGAAAAAGAGTTTGTAACTAACTTTATGCAACTTAATGCAGTGCTCATTAAGGTGATGGCAGAAATCGTTGTGCTCTCCTAATCGGTCCTTAGAAGCATCCAAAGTTATATAAATAAATATATCTATAGAAATAAAATGTTTAAGTTTATTTAGTTCTTATAAGTGAGCAATGTATGCGGCTGTTTTGTCTAAAATTATAAAAGACTTTTTTATGTCACCTAACCTTGGGCGGTTTAGTAAATAGCTCATTAGTTAGTCTTCAATTATTTAATTATTATTAAATTATACATAAATAAATAATACTTTATTCACCGTTCTTATTATTCTAAAAAATAATCAAATAGAAATATTATTCACTTTAAGGTCTGCCTGAGCATTCATAAACGTTTCACCACCAGTTCGAAAGCTTAGACATGTTCAAAAATTATTTTTTCGTATATTCACATATAACTAATAAACGAAGACCCACATGGCGCAGCGGTTAGTGATCCTGTCTATAACGCCAGAGGGTGTTGGTTCGAATTCCATTACAGAAAAAATATTGTGAAATGAACATAGTGATTTTCTGGTATCGGGGTGTTTGTTTGTCACCTGTTATTGTTTAGTTCATATTAACTTTTGTCAGTTTCGCCGTTTGTTTTCTACCGTCACATAAAAAGAAAAAAAGAAATCTGTCACGATTATTTTTATCTCGAAATAATTATACACAATAAAATAAATGAATCATCATCATCAGCCTATGTGTGTCCATTGCTGGACATAGGCCTCCCCTTATGAAAACGCCTTCTCCATTAGAGGAGTTCTGGAGCGTATCCCACCACTCTGGTCTAATGCGGGTTGGTGGTTGGACTGACCCATCCGACGCATGTTTCTCCGGATTCCAAAGCTCACGCCATTACCACTAGGCTACGGAGGCAGTTAAAATATATAAATAGTTTTGTTTAAACACGTTACCTGTTCGAATGTGTGCGTCTCGTCGTTGTACAGAACCGTGCAGTAGCAATCGGGTTGATCCAATATCTGGTGCAGGTCACGCTCGTTGTCCCTCAATCTGTAATCAAAGAAAAATGCTATCAAAAAACATAGCTAACCTAAAGGTACTAATTCTAATTCTTTATTCGATGTAGAATCTGTTCAACTATTAAGAACTTCAACCTACCACCGGTTCAGAAGGTGAGTTACAGAAAGTTACTTTACGTTTATCCAGTAATTATGCTGGTTACAATGCCCTTCAAACCGGAATACAATCGTGGGTACGCAATAATTATGCCGAAAATATTGTCACAGTCGGTCTTTTGTATAAAGTGCCCTACAACCAGAAAGACCGACTGATAAATACGTGAACCTTCAACGTTCAAAGTTCATCTTATCACCAAAGCTTTATGACATAAACAACTTGACCAATGGCAACAACAGTACCATAAAATACTTTGCTAAAATGGGCTCTGAAAGAGACGGCGATATCATAGCCCCGATCTATTTCATTTTAAATACATACTGCTCAATACTTCTTTCACCTAGCCATTTTCCCAAGATATTTTGGGGTCAGCTACTAATCAACTGGATTTCCATGAATAGCAGTTTTTGCGCAAAGCGGATGGCATCTGACCTCCACAAGCCAAAGGGTAAGACATAAATCAGAACCGATAAGAGATCTAGACCTGGATAGACCGATGATCGTACCTGAAGTCGTGGGGCAACCGGGCGCGTGGTCCAGGGTCAGCAGCCGGAAGCCGTACGAGAGGCACATGAAGGCGACCACCTTCATCCGCTCCAGGACATCGGGCCCGATGACGGGAGTCTCTTGGGATTCGCTCTCCGGCGCCTGCAATCGCAATTATATAAATTGCATATTTATATTTTATTTAGTTTAAATACAAATATCTTTATTTAATAAAAAGTATAGCAGGGTGCAGGATGCAGCAAAATTGGATGCGGAATTCGGCGTCAGACTAACGTCGTTTTTGTTGTTTCAGTTGATTGATCCCCGGTGATTGAAATCTCGCCAAATCACACCAACTATTGTGGGTTATATTATTTTCATTAATTTCTGGTTGGAAATATTAATTTACAGGCTTTGAACGATCAGCCCGCATTGCCCTAGTAAACTACATCTATCGTTTCGTAGGTATCGTTTAACAGCGTTGTAATTAATTTATATGAGTAATCAGTACTGTTTGGTCTTCGTATAGGAAACAACGAAAACTAATAACGTCCCGGCACGATTCGAACCCACCGCCCACAATTTCCAAACCGAACACAACCACTGGGCCACGAGGGCGTACAAAACCGAAACACCGTACCGTATGCAATTCACAGAAGGGGTCCCGCTTCCACGCCTCGGTGTCGCCGCAGTCGCAGCAACCGCCGCCGCCGGACTGACCCATCTTGTACTTGTGGTGGCGATGGGCGGACACCTTGAAGCACTCCACGCACAGCACGCACGTGTTGTCCATACCTGGCCGTATAATGACGCGTTAAATAGTTATTTTTTTTTAAGAAGAAATCGACGGTAAACTGAATAATGATATTTTATTTAAGAAATAACTGAATAAGGTTGCATCTTACAATGTTTGTAAGTAGAACGTAAAGTTACAAATATAGTATATACACAAATATGGTGTAAAACAAATGCTATTACACATACAGTCAAGCAAGCACAATTAATGCATTATTAAACATATTGGCGATACTTGCGACATTTGATGTTTAATAAACGTAGAATGCTATGGAACACACATACGAAAATACTTTTGAGATGACTGCCATACTAGTGAAATATGCAGTTCTACAAATTAATAAAATAAGTTGTAAAAGCTGTTCCGATGACTGGCAGATTAATAGGCTACAATAAGTAAAAATCTTGACATATCGGTGAATCTATAAAACCGTACGTAGCTATACAAACAACTGTTTAGCGACGGACTAGTTAGCCAGTTGGCTGGCTCACTAGCGGTTCGGTGAGCCAGCTGGCTGGTGAGACAGTGACTAGACTCACCGCACTCGCGGCAGCTGTACGCCGGCTCGCCCTGTTTGAAGACGCGGCCGCACAGTGTAGAGCGACGTGGCGGCACCACCGGCTCGCCGCTCACGCTTCCCCACACGAACTGCTCCAATGGTTGGATGAGCAGCTTGTGGGCGAGCTCCTCGTCGAACGACCAGTCTATAACAATATTAATATCTAAGACAAAATCGTCAGTGGTAATGTCAGCATGATAGAATTACCCGCGTATTAGTGGTGAGGGTTTCAGCCCTACGAACACCGTAGAGGTGGAATGTTTCAAACAGCAGTTTGCTTTTAATTTGCGGATCAATTTAGATAGATTAAAAGACAAAGATATCATAACTTGCAACAGCTATCATAACTATATAAACAAGTCAAATGGAATTCTTTCTGCATGCGATATCCATGGTACCTAAACGCCTCATCCCATTTCTTTTATACACATCCACTTTTAAGGATTTTCGAGCGATTCTTTAGATTTAACTCCTGAAGTTTTGGACTCTTTCCAGCGTCTATGATCGCGGAGCAGACTGAGATAGGACGTCTCTATATCCCCAAGCTGGTGCTGAAAATATTCCTAAACGTCGGGAATAAAATATAACGAACAAACGCTAAAAATTCATCAAAAGTGGATTTGATCCTTCTCCTAGTGATCATTCCCACTTACCCAGACATGTCCGGTTCGGTTGAGGGGAATATATCCTTGGCACAGTGATCCTCCAGATGGTCCTGGAAGTGAGAGGGCGAGAGCACGCCCTCTGCTAGCTTCGTCCTCCACAGTTCCACTACAGCATCAGCCCGAGCCGGCAGGGTGAACCTGAAAAGAGAATACAATACTTTACTGCGTTATACCGGTCACAACATAGCCAATGTGAAATATTTGTAAACAACAAAAGGACGCTGCGAGATACTTTATATTCCTGAAAATATAAAAAAAAGGCAGCGAAGGTTACGCCCAGTAACATCGACTATCTTCCTGTGAAAATGCCGTCAAATAAAATCAGCCATTCCAGAGATGAGACATAAAAACAGACAGACATACAGAAAGAAATTAAAAAACATTTTTTTATATGTACCGGTTATTTAAATTTTACATGCATACTCTCCAATTTTATTTATTTGATTTATATATAGATAGCATAGATTAAATAATTCGAAGTCTTCGTAATGAAAGATATAAAACGATATAAAATAAAAAATAATAAAAAATATGATATATATTCTTTAATTGGATCAGTATCAGAAGAAGCTTTGAAAATTTCGACTAAGAAATATTTCCCACATAGTAGCAGTGGTATTCCTTTCAACAAAATTAGCATTTATATTACGGTGCAGTCATCAGTATGGATATAGTGCAAAAACATTTTCTTTCGAAACGTTTCTGAAAAGTTCGTATTTATTGTGCTCTATCAAATAGCTTCAGCTTACATTATTCATTTTGACATTAAACTCGAAACAATAAACTTTCATATTGATGGGTATGACAATGTCACTGATTTAATACGATAATTTATACGAGCCATGGATAGTAATCTTCCAACGGTGAATGTTATCTACACTGACTTTTCAAAGACGTTTGATATATTAAATCATGACCTATTGTTAAACAAACTCTTTAAAGCTGGTATTCATGGTAGTCTTTTGAGGTGGCTGGAATCCTATATAAAGAACCGAAGTCAAGCATTTTTCGTTCAGGGTTACTGCTCTAGCTTCCTGGACGTGCCCTCCGGGGTGCCTCAGGGATCCTATTTAGGACCACTACTTTTTACTCTGTATATCAATAATATTTTTTCTAGTATACATCATTCTGAATTCCTACAATATACTGATGACACAAACATTTTCCGGATGAACAGATCAACTGAAGATTGTGCTCAATTACAGTCCGATATTGGCCAACCAACTTTTTCTAAACGCCGACAAATGTTTTGTAATGACATATACTCGTAAATAAGATTTCTTCAAATTTAATTACAAAATTAATGATCATAGCATAAAACGAACCAATTCAATTAAAGATCTCGGCATTATAATGGATAGTAAAATGTCCTTTTCCTTACACCTTGACTCAATTATCCAAAGGGCTTTTAGAACACTAGGCTTCATTAACAGAATTAGTGAACCATTCAATAATCCAAATACACTCAAATTACTTTATTTTGCATTCGTAAGACCTATCCTTGAGTACAGCTGTGTCGTAAGGAGCCCCTATTACGGATGCCATATCCAGCGATTAGAAGAAGTACAGAGAAAATTTTTGAATAGTTTAACTAATGGCTCGGCCATTGAAACTGAAACTAATATTAAAATGTTGTCCCTCCAAAATCGTCGTAAACAATATGATATGTCTTTTTTATTTATATTTTTAAATAATAAAATGGATTCTCCTTCACTTTTGTCAGAAATATCGTTAATGGCACGGTCTAGATTACCTTTACGCCCCTCACGTCCAAAAAATATTTTTGTTCCTCACATATTCCATAAAACATTATACAAGGAATTTTTTCACCTCACGACTAGCGCACTTATATAATTATTTTTTTTCAGATTTAGAGACCTCTTTCATCTTTCGTACATTGAATTTAAGACTTGTATTTATAATAAGTTAGTTGGTAATTAGTTACATAATATAAATGTCACTTGTTAGAAAATTGCTTAACCTTTAAAATGTTGCCATTATTTATGTAAACTCTAAATATATTGTTAAGCATTGTATCCAAAAATATAATACATGCGGAGTAAATTTAAGAAATGTTTTAGTTATAAGCTCGCTATTATGTGCTATTTTGTCATCTTTTTTTCGGCACTATTTTCTCTTCGTTTTCAGTAATATAAGCTATATAATACCTTTGTATTGACTGTTTGTTGCCATAATAAAGCTAAATAAAATTTATTGACAGTTCAGGTGTAATCGTATTACGATAAAGATCCTGAAGGAAAATATTTTCTCACTACATCTTTACACTAAAAAACTTTTCTCGTGATATAAAACACTAATTCCAAACATTACTTTAAATATATGACCAACCTTATTGTTTTTAATGCTATACGACATAAGTCAAAGGCCACGTTTCGTAGCCGGCTCAAGTTGGCAGCGAGTTGCAAGGGATCGGCCGTCTTAGTCTTCATTGAGAGAGGCCTATGTCCAGCAGTGGACGGATGAAGTTGCTAATGATGACGATGATGATGATGATGATACGGCATTATATTGCCAATATTCGCTTTACCTAGCCCGACGCCGCTATGAATACCGTCTCTAAATTGAATACACTCCAATAATGTATACGAATATATAAGCATAAAATTTATTAACGAGATAACACCCGTCCAGTTGTTTGCGATGAGATAACGAGAATTTTGCACGATTAAGTTGTACAATCACGTTTTACGACCGATAACCATTGTATATGACTTTAGTACAATACATTTACAGTAAGCCATTGGGCGAACTGAAATATACAAAAAAGTGAAATTTAAAAGAACAAGTGAAATGTCAAACTCGTTTCGTCATTCTAACGCAATTCTAAGAGAGAGAGAATAACGAAAAAGAAATTAACGGTTTGTGATACAACTTTTTCAGTACAATAATTTATACTTTTTTGTTCGATATATTTGTGTACGCGAGCGGTACCGGTGGCATGAGTTAGTCTACAACAAATTAAACGCACATTTTGGCACGCGCTATAGACATAAAATAAATAATAACTATGCTTACGTTAACCTTCCACAACTCACGATCAAACCCAAACAAACATCTTTCAGTTAAACCAACATAAAATTGTTATAAATTTTAACTATTAACGACATCTTATATGAAATATTATCATATATATATCTATATATATATAATTTTTTATTACTATGGAGTCTGCTAAGAAGGTTCCAGATTCAGTGTCAATTTAACGATAGATCCTTTGAACGCATCGTAAATTAAATACTGAAATTCAATTAAAAATCAGATATCTTTATTTAATATAGAAGTGTATCACTCGCTTATTGATTGTCAAGGACGCTACCACCGGTTCGGATAGGACACCTCTGACCTGAGAAGAACCGGCGAAAGAAACTCGGCGGGCCTTTATGTCATCTTTTATAATAATTCAATGTACATTCATATGAGCTACATACAGTTCTATCATAGGTATATTAAATTAAAAAAGCCTGGAGCGAACATTCCATTACCAGGTTGTTTAATAATTTATAAATTCAATTATGTTATAATAACCTTAAACACAAAAACGTTCTTTACAATTTTTTTAATTTATTAATAGTTAATTTCTGTAATTAGACCCAATATCTACACAAACATTATTGTAAAGAATTTAGTATTTTCTTTTGTATTGGATTTATTTATAAAGTACGGTATAAAAAGATGTGTTATAAATTTTAAATCAAAAACCTCTTACTCATCCATATCGACCTAATTACGTACACAGTAGAATATCATCTCACTTTCGTACAAATTCACAGCTTATTTTACAGTAAAACGGGTAAAGTCAAGTGAAAAACGTTAATATTGTACAGTCGGAGAGACACTAACGCCGTAGTACGCGCGACGGACAGAAATTCGCATCGTCTATTTATATATACGAAACACTAGTGACCTAAACACTAGGAACCTGGCCGGTCTGACGAATAAGGCCGGCCTTGGAGGAGGCTGCTCCAAGCTGGCTGGAGAAGCCAGCTTCGGATGCGCCTTAGAGGGTGCAGCGGACGGGGAAGAGGCGGTAAACGCGCTGCCATCCCTGTCCTGCTCAGCCAAGGAGGAGTCGTTGGGGAAGAGGAGGGGCCGTGGGAGGAGGGGACATTCGGCAAGGTGTCGTCGATCTCTCCTTCTGCGGACGAAATTGAGTTAGCGGCGGCGCCCAGAGTGAGGCAGGTGGCTGTAGGGCCGAGTTGGGGCTGCTTTGGCGGCCAGCGCTGGTGGGGTTGCAAAATACTTGAAAAGAGTTCCTGTGACCCAATCTCTAAGGCGCCAAGAAGGAACAACCTGGTGGTTTTAGTCGGTGCGAGTCCGACATATCCCGTCTTAGCCCCCGCAAAGACGGGTACGCTCGATAAAAAAAAACAAAAAAGGGCGAATGTGATAGGCCAAGGAAACGGTCAACTTTTACGTAAACGTATTGAAGGGAATTCCTTACCATTGCCTCCATGGCGTAGTGGTATTGTGGTCCTTGCCGGACAAATCAGAGAAATTATTTAAAAAAACTCGAAGGATATTAGGTGAAATTTTATCTTATGTCAATTACTAAAAGTATGAAAATGATTGGCATACTACGATTCATTAAGATTGCAAGAGTTCGATGTTGACCGCTTTTTGCATTACATATCTTTGGTTTATTTGGTCACATTAAAAACAAATAATTCTAGAAGAAAAACTATCTATTCTAATCTCTATAGATTATAGCATCTAATCTAGAATGAGTACTGTTAATACTTTCTTTTCTATAAAAGAAAGTATTTATTTATAATACAACAACCGCTCGCTACTAAGCCGCTGCACGCGAGTGCCGCGTGCTTCGATATCAGCTTCGATTCCGCCATCAGGCGAATTTAGGCGGCACATTGGCCTTATTATTTTTATCATCTGCTAAGAATAAACAAAAAAAGAAATAAGAAATTAAAAAAAAAACATCCGCGTCGTTCGTTTTCTGGTCGTTACGCGTAAATCAACGCCCCCGTTACGAAGGGAACGCGTCCAGCGAGTGCAAAAATCGCAGGCAGCCTTGTCTGAGAATAGAGCCTAGGGCTCGTTGCGCCGTATTTTAAACTCTATTCAATTGAGATAGAGACGACATTGGTTCGAGTGCTGACTGCCGAAAATACAAGGTGCGTATACTTCGCGAATAAAGGCTTAAGTTAATCTTACTGGTTATCGCATAGTGATTGTAAGAGATTCACCAATAAGATCTTTTCAAGTGTTTCCGTTAAAAGCAGACTATAGTTTAGCCAAGTGAGACTTGACATAGACGTAAACAATACAAGTGACCCATGGCAACGAGAGTGTCGAGAACGGTCGTTGAGCGAATCGAACAATACCAGTACGACCGCCTCGTTGCTATTGGATTATAATTGAAATGCATATATTGGCCGTCTTAGATATAAAGGAGACCGAATAAATTGAAACTTTTATGAAATATTAATCGCGCATATTTGAAAATGCCATTACCGACGTTTCAGGCAATGCGATAACAAGTCCAATCACAGGACAGACTATAATAGAAACAATATAAAAATGTTTACATCCCAATCAATTCGACGGAGACCAGTACGCGACCAGAATTAAATTGAATTCAGCCACATCGCCGTCTTACATTGTTCCAAAACCTCTAACCTTTAAATCTCATTAGCGTGACACTACAAGCTCGGCTCTGTAGCGTACACGCACTTTGAGGCCGGTGTTATGTTATGACTAGCCCGCGTGGGAAGCTAAAACGGCGACGGGGTCGACGACACCGCGTCGGTCGATGTTTTCTTTTCATCGAGAGTGAAATTTCTCATAACGATAAAACGCGCTCTCCGGGTAAACATACCTATTTTTGATACACTATCTTGTTTGTTTACAAGATTGCTTACATTATAGGCCATTCCGAGATAAATTAATCGGAATTATTTTTATAACAACCGCCAAAATACTACGAGTGTAAGTTTGTATCAAAGATACAGAAGCGATTGACTTGAGTAAATAAAGCACTAATTCGAGGATACGAAGTTCCGTTTATATCACTTGGCATATTCGAATACCACACGATGTTTAACCCACAAGAGAGCCTCAATAACGAGACGAACGAAAGGAATATAGAATCCATCTCTTATCGGACCTGGGTTACAATAAAGATGAAGAAGAAGAAAGAATAAGAAAGAAAAGAGCAAACTTTGCTTTGACTAGGCATACGGTTTTAGTGGGTACACTGGTCGTTCTATCTTGGCCGGCGAACCCCACATACTGCCTCTTCCTCTGGCGGCGGGATATAGGCGTAGCTTAATTTTTCCAACGGCATAAAAAAGGTAAATTTTTCATCGTGACCAATAACAACGCCTTGAAGTCTAACGACTGGAGTTGTGATATGCTACCAATTATAGGGCTGTGATCCACGAATGGAAACGGCGCACTTACGAGACCATTTGTTTGTGTGAAAAATCGAGTAAAATGTTTCATTTCAATAAATTGTTTATGCATATTCCATCCTATATACGACTTATCTAAAAGAGAGGCGCCATCAATAAAAATGTATGGTAATAACCATGGCTTGTATTGGTTAATTTGTTTTGTAAACAATTAACATTCCACATCTTTTAAGTTTACGCATAGATAGAGTTCAAAGTAAAAATGCTGTTAAAAATATGACAGATTTCTCGATATTTATCGACGACCCTCCGTGCTACGTGAAAGTTGCGGACCTTCAATGAGTGCAATCACCTTATCCTGATATCAATCAACATTAAATGAAGACATCCGGGTATTTTAATATTGTTAATCTGTAGATTGTAAAAAAAAAAAATAAAAGAACACAACATTCAATCGTTTTAGCATAATTACAAGGATTACTGTTTTAATAGTTATGGCAAAAGATTAGATATAAAAAGGATTTTATATAACTCCAACTACTGTGTCTTGAAAACGATGTTAATTAAAATGTTATTTCCTGCCTGTTTTGCCTTTTCTCCGTTTCCCGCATTCCCTAGTTATCATGGTACTAGGTACTAGCATCTGCCCCAAAGACAACCCCGAAGACTGAGTTGGATTTTACGATTAAATATCAGAATATTTTTAAGGGACGTTATATATTTTAGCACTTATCATACATCCGTCTGAGGAGTGATTCGCGTCTACCATAATAAAATAAAAGACACGAATATAATATGGATATTTATGTGATTACCTAATTCGCGATTTATTAAATAATATATTATATATTCTCGATTATAATATAAAACTTAAATAGGCTCTAATAAAAATCTCAAGTTTGTTGGCCAATCTATTGTTAATTACTAATAAGCAGTTAAATTCTTTCTTTTGCACCTGTACATCGATACATCACCAAAATTAGGTCTAAAATTAACGAAGGCGTTCCAAAATGTTTTAAAAAGAACCTATTACATACTTTAACCAAACTCCTGAAAGACATTTTTCGATCCGTGACCTATAGTCACAAGACCGGACCGGATCATGTCAACTCTTTGTCTCGGCAACAGCTGTTCACAATTCGACAATGTCGATAGTGAGTCATTGACCAACATGACACCATACGTGCACGAATATAAAACACGACGACATACGAAACCGTGTTTATCGTTACCAAGGCGTTCACTTCAGGTTACGAGATACGCTCGAGTGAATACGATGGAACCTACACAAGTTTCATGTTAGTCTCTATATAGCACAGGGAGAATAAAACTGCACTTTAGTCACAAATAACTTTGACAGACGAACAACACCCGAGTCTGCTCGTGGCCATGGATCCTGTAAAGTTTCAGAAACATCGGGAAAATTGTAAACCAAATTAAACGAGATAAAATCCGTAAAGTAAACAGCTGACATTAGGGGTTTTTGAACCGTATCCCACCACAGTGGTCCAATGCGGGTTGGTGGGTGGACCGACTTTATACATGCCCATCCGACGCATGGACCCTCTTACTATTCAGGCAATCAGGTGGGTGAATGGCCCATGTTGCCCTAACCACAGAAAACAACGATAACACAAAGTTGTTTCCACCCAATAATTAAACCAACGACCTCTACTTGTAAAGCAACGGCCGAAACCATATGCTAGGAAGGCGGTACAATATAAACCTATAACCATAATAACAAGCGTAACTGTAGACAAAACAAACGTTCTTAATAAAGTATAGAATTTAATAACGACACAAGCCCGCAGTGGTCTCGTTTCTCCAGGAGACACTAGCTACAGTGCCCTTCAAACCAGAACAAACAACGCCATCACATCACAGCTTCGAAGCAAAAACAATCTACACGACTTCCATTTAAGACTGACTAAATATATACGTACGTAGTAAACAAGAGACATATATAACTTCCCAAACATCCCAGCAATGAATCATTTAGACAAGTATATTTACCATAGAACAATACAAACGCTCCGACGCCAAGAATCAAGGGAGCTGGCATGAAACGTAATCATGACACGAGAAACGGTCTCGCAGTTCAAGCACTGAGACCTTGGACCGACATTGAACCTCGAATACATCGGCCGCAATCACACCGAAAACATAATTAAAGCTACGCAAGCCAAATAAAATGTAGAAATTAAATAAACGTTGTAACTGTTAGCAACAAAGCTTTGTTTAAGAAGACATTGCCGCTCATTGACAATCCATCAATTACCAAAGACTTATGACGTCATTACTAAATAACACTATTATTACTTAATAGTGTAAAATTTTTAAAAGGATAACACATATAAAACTATTTGAGAGAACTTTTTATTTAAGGTATAAAATACTTGTAAATGATAAGTTTCCAACTTGCACCAACAATCAAACACGATTGCTGCTTGTACAAACAAGCAGCAATCGTGTTTGTTTGTTAGTTTTCAACGTTTTACCTGCTTCTGTCCGTATGCAAACGATACTTAGTTCCGGTTTAAAGGCCGTGCCACTGTGCAAACGTATTAACTTATCTCCTCCGTGTATACTATGAGTTGAATTAAAAAGTCGACTACCACTTGCTTCAGAAAAGGTTTATACATCCTACTGATATCTTCAGTTCAAATCTTCTGATATTTGTTACCCTACGCACAAACTACTTCATTCAATTTCTAAAGTTACACATACATATACTTTAGATTATTACAACCTATTAGATGGTAGGTCTACTTTTTACAGGGACCGTCCGGGGTAAAACCACCGCGGTGCTTATTTCTGCCGCAAATTAGTTCTGTGTTCGGTTTGAAGGGCATCGTAGCCAGCGTATTTACTGGGTTAAAAGGCGTAACATCCTATGCCTCACGGTAGGCAGCGCGTTTGTGATATTGTCGATGTTTATGGGCGTCGGTGATCACTTTCCATCAGCTTAGCTGACGACTGATCGGGTCTACTGAAAAAATTGAAAAAAAAAACGCCCTAACAACATGCACGTTTCATTTAAGAAACATTTTGAAATATAATTTAAATATACCAAGCCAAATGGTAACGAAAGTCTTGACTCATTCGGCGATATATTTATACAGCTGTTTTAAGAAAGCTAAATTTTCTATTTAATTAAACAACAGCGATATTTCGCAATCACAATAATATTTACGCAGCCTAGAGTAAAACGTATGTTGCGGTACGTAAGCGGAGGGCTTTAAGATTTAGCTTACTATAACCAAATCTGTTTAAAAATATATACTGGTGTTAAGTACTATGTTACGAAAGCTCAAATATTACTACACCTATATGAATCACAATCAATCCCACCAACCCGCATTGGACCAGTGTGGAGGGATACGATCCAAAAACCCCATTATGGAGAAGGCGTGCATTAGGGGAGGCCTTTGTCCAGCAGTAAAAAAATAAGTGCTTTCGTAACATCAAAACCGTTTTTAAATGAGTGTACAAATTACAGATACATATAACAAAACCACATACACGTATGTCTGTTTAAGATTAACTTTTATATGATTGCCGATACAGAAAAAGACGCGCGACGAGCGCACATACTCTATAGTCATCGCGGTTTTAAATTCATGAAACGTTAGAGAACATGAATGAATTGAACAATCTTTATTACTTTCCATTCTATTAAATGACAAATCGTGTTATTTAATAGAATATAAATATTATGCAATAATAAATATTACATATCGCTCGCGCACCGAGGTCGAATCTTAACCAGATAGTCCGACTTGATTTCTTAATGCGTGGAAAACTACAGCGATAATAGTTAAGAGACATCAACACTAGTATTGCCAAATCAAATCAATTACCACTACTACTTTAAAATTAGTGCATGAGTCTGTCTCGTGGCCTTAAAAATACTCAAAAACAACTTTTTGTTTAAACATAAAATTAGTTTTTTTTGTTCTAAAGCATCAGAAACCAGCTTTGCCACGGAGAGACAAAAGATGTTACATTTAATCTAGTCAATAGTAAAACCAGCTCCAGTTCTTTACATCCTAAAATAGCATAAAGTTTTCAAACTATTACTACTTGATAGATAATAATCATGGGTACAGGTACACTCCCTATCCCTTTACACTCTCAAAGCCCGATGGAACGGATAACCGACACGACCGGAGAAAGGATCCTAATATGGCGCAGAACGGACTTTTTACACGACGATCCGACGCATGGGTCATCTTACTTTTCAGAGTGATCAGCCCGCATTGCCCTAACCAACTAGAAAACAGCAATGAAAAGTTGTTGACAATCGTCTTCGACAGATTTCGACCTCCGATTTCTAAAGCACACGCCTTTACTACTAGGCTACGGAGGCACTGATAGATAGCACAAACTAGTAATTAACTGGTCGCTCTGGACCATTTAAAACTGGTTAAATATGATGTTTTATTTATTAATTTAGAAAAATGATTAAAAAAAATATCTCAGATTCTTTTCAGGTCAGAGGCGTCCATTTCCGATCAGGCGGTAGTTAATTTTACAATACATAAGAAAGTTTAATGCTTCTATATCAAAACATGATATTTGACTTCAACTTGATTGCTTTGAGTCAACAAGTTGCGGCATCAACAACCGATATACTTTATTACACCATACACCTCCTTCGCCTATTTTATATAAATACACTAACAGTAAAGCCAAAATTTATATTCAGTGCCGGTGTGACATACTGCCATTCTTAGTCTATGAAAGTCCAATGTCACACGTGGCTATTTCGAGAATGAGCGGCATCCATTATTTTAATTATACTACTGCCAATTATAAAGACATATATAATCAATCAATAGATAAACGAAATATTGTTTATCTTGTCTGCAACGGACGACCACACAAGCGAGTTCGTACGACGACACATTGAAGTGAATGCTCCTCGCACGACGAAAAAAACAACACCAGTTTTAGACACATTTTGATTTGATTTGATCAAAATTTACATGCATATCTCCGAAGCCTAGTTTTTTTTTTTTTATGGCTTACGCAGGCAGACGAGCAGTCAGGGCCACCTGATGGAAAGTGGTCACCCTGACACCCATAGACATTGGCAATACCAGTGGTATCGCCAACGCGCTGCCTACCGTGAGACATAGGGTGTTAAGTCTCGTTTACCCAGTAAATCAGCTGGCTACGGTGCCCTTCAAACCGGAACACAGCAGTGTTTTCACAATACTGCTTCGCGGCAGAAATAGGCACCGAGGTGGTACCACCAGACGGTCTCCTGTAAACAGGGACCTACCACGTACACACGGTATGGGCTTGTGCTTTAGAAACCGGAAGTCGTGGGTTCGAATCCTGCGGGGACTCGACCAATTTACCTTACTGTTCCCTAGTTGGTTAAGGCAACCCAACCCAATTGTCTGAAGAGTATGATAAAGTAAAAAGTCGGTCCACCCACCTACCCGCATTGGACCAGCGTGGTGGGATACGGTGCATAGCCCCCTATAGGGGTGAATTAGGGAGGCCTATGTCCAGCAGTGAACTATCACAGGCTGATGATGATGAGACGGTCTTTTGTAAGAGACTTACCACATTAGAAACTAGGAGAAATAAATAAATACTAATGTTGGTTAACGTAAATCTCATATTTTATTGAGTATAGAAGATATTTGAGGTCACTATGGTTTAAGTTGTTTCGGACAATTTAATATAATTTTTGCACTGAGTAGTAAGTTTGGAACTATTAAAAATAATTATCTTCTTCACTCCTAACAGACAGCGGTAACGTCTATAAAAAAGTCAGCCGCCCGCGCTTAAAAATTAATTAAACCACGTCGAGTATCTTGGGAAACAAGCTAGTAATTAAATTTATAAATAAAAACTGCTCCATACTAACAATCTGACAGCACTACTTTAGCTGAAAAGAAAACGAGCAAAAAATAACTTGATTTTGATTAACGTATTAAATAACATGATAGCATAAAATAAACAATATTTACGTTTGCAAGCAATCAATTACATAATTCTCTTTGCCAATCTATACCTACCAATAAATACAATTGGAGTCTGTTTGTATCATCTTAATAAACGTTTTTAAATTAGCACATTATGATATAAAAAAACATTTTATTTAAATTTTTATCTGCCTATCTGTCCATTCGTTCTGGCTAAAATGTTTTCTTCTCTCTGGAATGGCTGGTCCGATTTTAGGACTTTCGCCGAAAGATAGCTGATGTTACCGGGAATAACTTAGGCTACATTTCAAGTTTCTTATCTTTTTTTTTTTCAGAAAATACCTTTTTATATATTACTGGATACGGTCCAAAAACCCTCTAATGGATAGGGTGTATTAGGGAGGCCTATGTCTATGCAGTGGACTATCACAGGCTGATGATGATAATGATGATATATTACTACGCAGACGAACTCATGGGCTATATACACGCAACAAATTATAACGTCAAAACTCATCCCTTTCAGTTAACGGGTTATATTGATGCACCACTGTCTTGTTCAAACAACTAGCATTCCTACTGTTATGAATCATAACTTCTACTACTAAAAATAGTAATCATTTATTTTCTCACTACATAAATTACACAATAATATTAGAAGATGGGATATGTATAATATTTTATATTCAGCATAATGTGGGAGACTAATGCCTAAACTAAGCAATGCTGTATTTTAGGCCATCAGGTCCCCCCTCGGAAAAAACGTTAGACAGTACGGAATTTAAATGATCAATGTTCATTAATGGGTGGGAGTGCTTGTGACTTATAGAGTTAACATAAATTGTTCAAAATCTCCCTTATATTGTTTAGTAAACAATATTATTGGTTGTCTCCACCCGCTCAAGTTTCCCAGTAGGTCATCAGTCTCTGTCCAACATCTCTTTTGAAAGCTCGTCTCTCATATACCACTATTAATATACTTTATAATTATATCAAAATACATGTTTCCTTAAATAGATATATACGTTCATGACATGTCTCATCTGATCTAGGTACACTTAAGCTAGACGACGCATAGATCATGTCGAGAAGCACCTGTCTACTGACCATTTTGGGCCGATTTGATCTTTCGGGCTGGGCATCCTAACCAAAATCGGGAACGGCCCTTCCCCGTGCGCTGATTCAATTAATTTCATATAAATTTTAATTATTTGTACTGTATAACGGTCTATATAGCGTTTACAATTATTTCAAATCAATTGGTAATGTGTAAAAATAAATCTCCTACGAATAGAGAAACGTAAACATCGAGAGGTCAAAGATTTTGCCGAAACTTTGTATCATTTGTACATCTTTAATGCTAATGGAGCAAACGACGTATAAGAAAATACAAAAATAAAATATGGCAACATTAAAACAAAGGTAACGACATTGAGAATCAACAAGACAATAAAAATTAACGCCAAAGTTCAAGACCCTACAACGGTTCATTGACAGTCTGTACTTATAGATCTAGTGAGTTCATTATAGCGATACATTAAAAAAAAAACAATGAACATTCACAAATTTGCATTTACAACTAATGTTATTAATAAAATGTAACGACCGTGTCATTAGCATTCTCTTAATGTTATTCACCCGCTTTGACTTTCATAAGGCGAATTGATCGAAATGAAAGGTAAAATTTAAATAAACGTACATAATAGTTTGTTCAATAAACCAAGCGATACCTCGGTGAGTGAGCTTGATACTTGAGTTCTAAATCCGAGGAATAAACAAGTGAAATATTAACAAAAAATATGACCGACTTTAACCAGTGTATAGCCATTTCGCGAAACCCAAATGGAACCAAAACGTTCGACCCTTTAATAAAATATCGCGCGGTAATTGAAAAAGATTTGAAAACCTATCAATGGGCTTTATGTCACGAATATGTTGAGCTATCACTTTGTTCACTTAAGTTCCAGATATTTTATGACCTATGTATAAGTGTTATCATTAAAATAGTTGTAGATGTATTCCTAAAACTATATTATACAATACTGTGAACATTTTAAAGGAATCAAAACCTTTTCAGCAAAGCTAATAGGGTTAGGGACAGAATAAACACGAAACACTACTAACATACAATGCTTATCAGGGGTCAATGTATGAACGCGATCATGTATATACAAGTGTCCTTGACTGAGATATCAAACAAAGACGGGCACTGAACGTAACAAAACCTAGCTTAGGTCTAAACGCCTAATCGGGTCAAACTGACACCATAGCTATCTTAACTGATGCGAATAAGTCAGCATTTTGCAGCAAATAAGTGTGTTGTGTAAAGTTCTCAGTAGCGCGATCTTGTTTTGCTTTTTCTTTGCAAATATAAGCAGCGTTCTGATCAAGTTTCGCCACGAGTTTTAAGGTATCAGGAGACATTTCATCCAATACGAGGACTATATTCGTATGTGCTATAAGAGACTCACTTTAGATTTTGTTCAATACATTTTAGAAGCTATTTTAGGAGCTAAGCTATAAGCTATTTAAATGTAATATAGGTTCATCATCATCAGCCTGTGTTAGTCCACTGTTGCTGGACATAGGCCACTCGTAATGCGCGCTTTCACCATTAGAAGGTTTTTGGACGATATCCCACAATGCTGGTCCAATACAGGTTGGTGGGTGGGCATACCACTAGGCTACGGTGGCAGATCCAAGTACCACTCGTCCACGTCCGTATTTTCATTGCCATAAGTTACAATGTTCACCTCTATTCCGTAGGAGCAAAATAATGCTCGTCTGTATAGGTCAGTTAGCGCGTCAAGATTTTATCCTTAACCCATTAATTCTGCTAGTAGACACGTCAAGTCTAAGTTAAATTTTATAATCGTTCAATTGCAAATTAATCTGATAAGGCTCAAGACTCAGATCAGGTTTTCAAATATTCTGACGGAAAAAAAGAGTAAAGTAACTAGTCGTATTATAAATGTGAAGTGCAATATTGCACTCATATCTTACAGTTTAACTTAAAAACATTCGATTTCGCACACACGTACTGTAGCTTATAAGACAAAATAACCGATAGGTTTCAACTTACAAAGATAATGTCAATAATAAACAAAACGAGAAGCTTTAAAGATTTTATTACGTTTCATTGCTTTACAATTGTTATATTAGATTATACACAACATTTTAGACAATTTCCAGGCACGCTTGAACACAGTTAAATTCGTTAACGTGTTTAATTTTTCTTTTATAGTATTCACGCATGAAACAGAATGCATTATTATAATCCTTAAAATCAAAATAATAATAAGAATTTACACGGTCATAGAAGCAAATAATAATAATAATAACGCCTTCCAAGTCGATTTCGACCAAGGCGGCCTATATTAGAGATCGGCCAACTGCGCAGGAGATAATATAGTGCACAAGCGTAAGCGTAACCACTGATGCACTCAATCTTTCTTTATACTCTCATTGTCGAAAGAGCATGATGATACCATGACCGGAGAGGTCGGGCGGCAGGACCGACTTTTTACATGCCTATCCGAAGCATGGACCATCTTACTTCACAAGCAATCGGGTGATCAGCTTGCATTGCCCTAACCAACTAGGTAACAACTTAAATAAGTAATAGCAAAGTTACAGTAAAAATTAATCTTTTTGATACAAGCAAGACCTGAAACGAAGAAGAAGCGGTCGCGTGCATTAAGAGTGGTCTATGTCCAGCAGTTTACTGACAGAGGCTGCTGATGATCATGATGATAATGATGATGAAGACTTGAATACTTTATTATCAGCGACATAAATGCCCAAGTTCCGATCGATGTAACGACAAACAAAACTCAGATGCCATAGAAAAGGAATAATTATCGTTCACCATTTTAGCCGAGTACGCGAACGTCGTCGAGTTACGTAATTCTGCGTGATAAAGAAAATGGAAAATTCTCGCGCGCAATGCCACGGGCGATAAACGAAAAATTCAACGTCGAGGTTGGAAATCGCCAATAGCCAACGAATAAAACGCTAATATAGTACAATACTAAAGAAGAAATAGTGGGTATGCTTTCACAAAGACTACTGTATTAATTTAGAGAACTATTGAAAATCTAAATAAAAGTTGGAATCGATATAGAAAATAATAACAACACACAACTCACTCAGTCATCAAGTTTCCACAAACCAAGCGGTTTTTGGGAAACTTGATGACTGATAAATACTTACATTCACTTCTATTAAGTTAATAAATCTATATATATATATAAAAGAGATTCCCATCTATATATTGACTCATCACAATATCTCTGAATCCATTAGGCGTATCGACTTGAACGGTAGGAATATTCCTTTCGCCGAGTACAGGTCAGCTAAGAACGGATTTTACGAAATTCCACCCACAAGGGGGGTTGCGGGGTTGCTAGTACAATGTATAGATACAAACAACAAGACACGAGAAAAACTCTGAATTCATCACGAAATATTTTTACCAGGGCGTGAATCCAACCCACAACTTTTGACGGTTTCTAAGCAGAGCGACTGGTATCTAATCTCCACAACCCAAAAGGTAAACTGCGTTCTACGGATGGATTATTTGTCAGTAAATTTAAAGTACTGACACCGTACGACCGCCAAAGATGTTCATCCGACGCATGGACATATTATTTTCCATTAAACTTATTACCAGAAAACAACGATAACACAAAGTTGTTTCCCCGCCGGACCCGAACCCACGAACAACGGTTTATAAAGCAAATGCCAATACCCCTAAGCCACGAAGGCCGCTTCACTGAATTATAACTGTTACAAAGTAACAGCACATTAATACTAACTAATATATTATCAATTTAACTTATGTCAAGCTACTAGCACTATATTGTCACCGCTCCGATAACTATACGTGAGTAAACGTATAAAATACGATAACTGACGCACAACCTGACTCTACGTCCGTACATCCGGTCGATAAATATCTAGGACATCCCCAGGCGACCCGGCCACCTATATTCAATTAGACGGCCATTTCGCATGTACAAACTAATTGATATAATATTTATGGACGTACAACATAACACTCCCTAACAGTCCTTTACTAGCACAAAACACTGCTAATATAACTATGAAAACTAGATTTATTTCTAGACGAATAACACGTAAATAAATACTTATTAGATTGATACAGACATTAAAACACGAAAACTACGTTCATTTATCACAGAATTTTTTTCACGGATGGGAATCAAACACTCACTCTTTGGTGTAACGGTCAGGTCACTAACTACTAAACCAAGCGGGTTATCATTCTGTTAAAGGTTTCATGTTATAAAAGTAATATTATATATACCACTAATAACATTTATACAAAGCTTTGTGCGTTTTATTAAAGACGTCAATCTTGGCAGCTAATGAATTGATTAAAAACTATATTGGTTTTATAAAACATTGATACGGAGCCTTAAATTGCTCAAGTAAGCTAAATAATTTTGAAAATTGTTATGCGATGAAGACTATGGGCGATGCACTCGAGCAATAATACGGCTTACGTCATCATTATTATGCAATAATACGTAATCCAAGCGGCTCCGTAATATATTACACGTAACGCGTCCGTCAATAAGTTGTTACTATATATGTCTCCTATATTCCTCCGCAAATAAGTAGTGTAACACTACTGTCATCCGGTTTGAGGGGCACCGTTGCTAGCGCAAATACTAGGTAACGGCGACATAACGTGTCATGACTCCGTGCGGTGATTGGATTTGTGCCGACTTTTCTTATGGGCAGGGCAGGTATCGCTTACCACCAATGAACGCCCTGCTGATCCCATTGCTTTATCCAATTTAAAAAATCTTTGACACGGTCGCCATGACGAATGGAAAATATACGTTTTATGTTCTCTTATTTATATGATAATGAAAATAGATACACCAGGTATAATTTCTTCATCATCATCAGCTCGTGTCTTTTTATAACGAGTCTTCATCATTCATGAATATTCATCGTGTGTTAGTCGACTGCTGGTCCTAGGTCTCCCGTAATGCATACCTTCTCCATTTTAGGGGGTTTTTGGACTGTATTGCCTACCGCGCTGGTCCAATGCGGGTTGGTGGGCGGACCGACTTTTTACATGCCCAACCGACGCATGAATCATCTTACTTTTCAAACAATTGGGTGCTGGGCCCAAATTACCCTAACCAACTAGGAAACAACAATGAAAATTTGTTATGTCCTCGCAGGATTCGAACCCACGACCTCCGGTCTCCAAAGCACACGCTTATACCACTAGGCTACGGAGGCAGTAAGGCTACGGAGGTTAATTCCGTCGTTTTATCTAATAATATGTCGATATATCATCACTGACGTAAATAGATACAACAACAAAAAACGGCTAAATCAGGGCACTCGGTAATCGCAGTTCAAATTGTACGTGACCGATAATCGAGAACGGAGTTCAATCACAGTTCAACTGTGCGAACCGCGATCTTTTACGTAGCAGGCTAAGACTAAACGAAATGTAAACATTTCTTATAGTTCCCTCACATGGCATTCATCATCATTATCATCATCAACCACAGAGACATAGGCCTCCCCTAATACATGCGTCCGATGGGCATGTAAAAAGTCGGTCCACCCACCAACCCGCATGACCAGCGTGGGGATGCGATCCAAAACCCTCTAATAGAAAGGGTGCAGTAGGGGAGGCCTATGTCCAGCAGTCGACTAACACAGGTCGATGATGATGATGATGATAACAATGTAACCACTATCAATGAAACCTCCTCTTTCAAAGTCCAAGTTATAGTCACGAATTATTAATTCAGTTTAGGCTGTACTGAGCATATATGAACATCAAAACTTACCACCGGTTCCAAAATTTCGCATCCGTCCAGATTAGGAAACTCTTCGGTGTCTCTTTTATATATTTCATTAAAATAATAGTTTTCACAAAATCTTATTAATACATCAATTATCTAGTTACCAGGGGATTTGCTACTGCAGAATAGTAACTACTTCAATACATCTAGACGACCAGCTTGGCGCAGTGGTTGGTGACCCTGACTGTTGCGCCAAGAGATGTGGGTTCGATTCGCACCACGGGAAAAATATCGCGTAATTATCATAGAGTTTTTCTCGTGTCCGAGTGTTTGTATTTGTGTAATATGTATTTCATTCACAAAAGAAAAGTAAATTTATGAATTTATCAGTTATCTAGTTTCCATAGTAAAAGCTTTGCTGGGTTTGGGACTAGATGATGATGTGTTATTCGTACAAATATATTTATTTACTATGGAATATTTATTTGATCCTCAATACACTATCTATCTATTAGGTGAAGTCTTCAACGATAAGTGTGGATTTGACCACAGCCTTAAATTAGAAAAGCTGTGCGCTTGACAGCTTCGTAACGGCCCACCGTCAAGAACGACTGTTAATTAAAAATCCATACAAATTGGTATTCCGCCACGCGCACCACGAACCTGTGAGTTGTATAGATTACAACAACTGTCACCCTTTGTTTATTAGTAAATTTAAGAATATTCTTAAAAAAACGTTTGTGTGTGAAAGCATTTTCTTGCCGTCATAACTACTCGAATGATAATACACACTGGTGATAAATTATTAAAAATATTTCAAACTGTTTTTATATTTTGTAAAGAGTTTGTTGAACAAAAGAGTATTAAAGAGTCGTCGTAGATTTTATTGAAAAAAAAATGTCTGGCTAAGTTTTATACGCCGGTTCTTCTCAGGACAAAGGCTTCCATATCCGAGCCTGGTGGTAGATTAATGTCGACCAAGACGACAGCGTAATGCTTCTATACTATATAAAGATATTTGACTTTCACTTTGACTTTGGCACAGCTAAGCACTAATCCTCACCTGTCAGCCGGCATCATGTCCGCGGTGTCGTCTTCCATCGGATCATCGACCACCTCCACCTCCAACTCCACCGGCGGCAGAGAGCTCATTTCGTATGTCCTTTAACCTGTGAAGTTTATCGCTATTAAAAAAAACGTAATAACAGGAAATACAACACAAATTAACATAAAGCAACGATTAAATAATTTAAGACTTTGACCCGACGCGACTTTATATATCCTCGTAGATTTTATTTACAAAAGCGTCTTTACGGTTGTTAAAAAACTGTTTATAACTATCAAATTCACTAATTTACGGATTTTCCGCGTTACTTAAATATAATTATTCCTGACGTTTCGTATTCTTTCCAGCCTGCCCGTGATCTTGGATGCTGGAAAGAACCCGAAACGTCGGAAATAAAAATATTTAAGTAACGCGAAAAATCCGTAAATTAGTGGATTTGATATGTATAATAATCACGTAAATAAAATAAATAATTAACTGTTTATAACATTCTTCGTCGGTACACCACTCCTATTAGTGTAAACGTGACGCCTAATAGCCTACAGCTTCAATTGAATAGGCTTAATAGTCGTGAACTATTTTTTTAAATCGAACCGGTACTTCTTAGAACGCGCCAACATTAAAAAAAATAAACCCATACGTTTTATTATATAAAACGACCTATTTAAATACAGATATGTTTTAGGCATACTTAATCGCTGATCGAATGTAACAAACGCATTTATACATTATGTTCATACACATACACTCGTCAAAACGTAGATCGTGCGTAAAAAAGATGTGTTGGTTTATGACAAATGTAGCCATGTCGTCGTTCAAAGACTCAAAAAGCGTTGACATATGCACATTATTATTTACGATAAATTTGATTACACCAAACACATTACGATGGCAATACTGAGCCGACATGAAATAAAACATGCGCAATCTTAATATTATTTACC
Organism: Lamproptera curius; assembly: GCA_029286875.1. NCBI lineage: Eukaryota > Metazoa > Arthropoda > Insecta > Lepidoptera > Papilionidae > Lamproptera > Lamproptera curius. The sequence goes on along the minus strand of JAGSMT010000011.1, from coordinate 2,402,244 downwards.
GCGCACGCGATTTCATAAAGTTTTCTAGCGACACGCCCCAAATCCCATATACATATATGTATAATATACACGTATGTTACGTTATTAAAAGAATACCATAATTTTTTGGCTTACAATGTGTATTAATTAACATATCAAAATTCAATCTCGTTACGTAATCAATACACCCACGCTAATTGTACAAGACTCTATAAAAGATTTGCTGTCATCAAACTATTGCAAACAAAGAAATGGAAACTGATAAAAATAAGTTCTATTATGTTACTCAACAAAATTAAATACAGTAATACACAATGTGTGAGAACTGCGCAGCATTTAATTTGAAATAATATAAACATGATTATGACATCATAAGATCTAATGCAACATGAACATGCAAAGCATGAATACATTTCAACTGCATATATTAAAAACAAATTAACATACAGTTAGATGATGATGTCTCGGTAAAATCATCAATAAGATAATGTTTGATGTCAAGCCTTTCATTTTAGTTTCATTGATAACATCTATTTCTATTAAACTATATATACACAATAAACGCAAATAATTGCTAATTATCATGAACATTACTATCTTGCATATGTGGGTGAAGTCATGTACAGATAATATTTTAAGCAACATAACATCTGAAGTCAAAACAAATGACTGAACGGTCACATTTTTTATCTTTATAGATTTTTTAATAGCCATGTGAGTTTATTTTAAGTCATAAAATTTTAGTTCTAGTCAGTTAGTTAATCCTGATTCTGTTATAGTTTAAGGGATGTAGTGATGTGTAGAATATATATCTGAGCCAAATAAGAAATAGAGTTATTATCACTATACATAAAATAATCAAAGTCACTTTTTCTGTCCCGATGTATGCATGCACATCAGCCCTTATTGGGTTTAATGTAGCAATAATCCACCTAAAAAGTTAATTTACGAAAAAAAATTAGGTAAGACACTTCTGTTTCCATTGGCTTTTTATTTGCCATGACACATAGTCTTTTTTGCCCAGTTATAGATGAATATCTCCTAAATTAACAATATCTATACATTAATTTTTACTCAGTAAAGAGTAAACATTTTTCCAAATAGCATCAAATTGCAAGGACCAAAAGGATTTATTTTAATTACTTGAGGTCCAATACAATAAAAATTCATTGTAAATTTGTCACCAACAACAAGTACACATTGACAACTATTCAATGTGTGGACTGAAATAATTATATATACTTTTTTATTACAAATAGATTATCAATATAGTAAAATATTCATTATTCCTGTTAGTTGTGATAATAGTTGTAGAATGTGGTTAAATAAATTATCCAAAATAATAAGGTATAACAAGTGTTACATCTAGTTAACCCAACTAACTAGTAATAGCATCTTTCTAACTACACTACAGAAGTGCTCCACAATAGCGCTCCCTGCTAGCAATAGACAGCAAAAAGTGTTCCTAGTGACCAAAATGTCTAAATGGTATAGTGGTATTGGTTCCTGCTTAACGAACAGGAGGAAAACAACAAATACTAGTTGAAAATATATATCTACGTGTTTGATAAATATGGACTGATTACAAAAGTAAGATAATCTATGTGTAAAAAGTTAAAAAATAAATTCTTCATAAGAAGTCAGTACCTTTGAATTTACTGACAACTAATCAACCTATTGAATGCAGTAATCTTTAGTGGTAAAATTTTCAGTAAACTTATAGCAACAGCATTTCATGCCAGTAATTTTTCACAAAAACTGTTACATAAATCTAGACAGTAAGTATATAAATTAATACAATTATTACTTTGGAAAATGAAGAAAGAATGATTCTCTCTCTTTCTCCTTAAAATTTGGATGTAAAGAATCAAAAAGTAAGACCTTTACAATTTTACGAAGACTAAAACATACATATTTTTGTAGGTAAAGTGACTTATATTTATATATAGACATATATAGTATATTTACATTATATATGCTTAACACTAGATATACCAGCTTTTTTTAAACGAAAATTTCATAGTTAAACCAGTCAAAATGTCTGGTTTGGTAAATATAGTGATTAATAATAAAATATTGCTTAAAGACTTAAATAGTGTTTCCATATATCAATGACATTAAAGTATTACACAGTATTACATTTTATGTAAATTTTATTTAGTAAATAAAAGATATAAAATTAATTAACTAATATAACTATTTTTATCATAACCTTTATGTGTGACCCAGAAATATTCCGATTAACCATTGATATCTGAAATAAATTCAGACTCTAAAATGTTAAACAGGATTTCTTATAGGACTATGACATGTCCAACCTAAAATTTGGTATTTGACAAATACAAATAATTAATAATTATATACTTAAGACACAGTTTAATTATGCTAATCAAATACACAATATGTAAGATTTATAAGATATAAACTTTCGTAATAATTAGATAAGAATATAGGAAGCGATATTTTTCACATTCATAACGTCACACGAGATTATTTGAACCATTCAGAGCAACCATACTACATGCAGTTGCTAAAACTGACGCAGCAGTCGTAGTCATTGTACGCCTGACGGAATGAGACAATAACGTAACAAAAGAAAATATCTTACCTTCGCTCTTTCAAAATTGTAAAATCATCCAACTGGGCTGTTAAGTTAACTGCAATCTCAAACTAAATAACACAAAATGGAAAGGCGAAATTGCACTATATTTTATAAGTACCATCAGTTCCAACAAATGCACAATTAAACAAAATTTCACATCTGCTAAAATTTCCTGTTCATTGGCACGAATCCACTAAATTTTTTGACATTTCGTACCATCACTGCGTGAATAGAATATTTCCCAATATAGTTTATTGATCTTGTTCCTAACAACCAATAAAAATTTTAACGCAGTATTAGGCGTTAGGACATGCGTAGATCAATTTCATACCCAGAACTATATTCTGTGATTCTTTACAACAAAAATAAAAATACGCGATTCAATTATCTACGATACGGATAATCGACTCGGTTGCTTCGGTGTTGCCAATACAATTTAGAAGATATGGAAACTAAATATCAAGTATTTATCTATTATTATAATAGCTACTAGCTTTTCGACAAAAAATATTGATTTATAAATAAAAATATTGTGAGAACTTTCCAAAATAATATGCTATTAACACCATGTTTTTAAAATCAAAAATGTTAAGTATTTAACAAGTGAAAAATGAGCGCGATTGCGACCATAAAGCTTTTGCTTACATTCACTCTTTATTTCTCACGTGCTAAGTGAGATATATTTCCTTTATTTTTGTCGGTAATCGGTAATCGCTTTAAAACAGATACATTTTTGAAGAATAGAGTTTGACATTATTGCTCTGTGATAGGAATAATTGTGGTCTATACCAAAACCAAATGCGATATGAAATTGATGTAGATACCTGATACTATCATCGTAATGCCGTCATGCGTATAAGGTTCTTATTGATTGGCAAATAACTTAGCAAAACTTTTCGCACATTTATTTCATTGATAGGTAGCATGAAACATTGTCTTTTTTTTTAAAACGAAGGTATTTATGAAGGTTGGTTATATAAAATAATCACATGGATTATTGCATATGAACTTAACTTCATATGGTCAAAACGTCAAACAAATAGCATTTTTTATCAATGTCTGCTCTTCTAAACAGGTTAATCACATTAATCTTAATCTTCTCAATAATGGCCATAATTTTTCGCATGCAATACGGATGGGTAGCTTATGATTGAGTGACACCAGAAGCTGTGTAAATAGCGTTACACGACACATTTTTAAATCTTGTCATTTCCTTTGCCTACTAAGATTGAGTACTAGAGGCAACCTTCTCCAGATATTAATTTCCACCAGTGTCCTTACAGACGAATACTTATAACCCTGCCCTTAAATCCAAAACTTTCCTGAATTTGCTTGACATTATGATCGTGAGGTGATTATGTTAAGCATGTAACTAATATATATAGGTTTTGTCAAACGTTAAATTCACATACTTTAATTATTGTAACGTATGTTGGAAATTATCCTTAAGAACTAAATAAATGTTGAAACATCAATATTTTACAGATTTTAAATAAGTTTGAGGTGTTTTGGACGTTTCAGATTTTTGAAGCAAGGTATAATTTATCAAGTGTTAGCCATGATTTTATTTTGTGCTGACTAAATTATAAGACTGTATCTACTTGATTATTAATCAATATAAAAAGTAATTTTCAGATGTAATACGGCAAATTGCTACGGCGTTTATGGTCGAGTTTGTGAGCAAAAACATTCTATTGTAGACTTAAAACTAACTAAATAAAAATACAATTAACTCAAACAAATATATTTATAAATTAACTTAAAATCTAGTCTCCAATTTTTTATTTTTTATTATCATCAAAAAAACCTAACGGTGGATGTTTTTCTAAGATCGGTCCCATCGACGACGGATAGAAGGCCATAAATTTAAATCTATCACCCATTTTATCCGGATTAACGAGCATTTCATAGGCACCTTTTAAATTTTCCTTGTCTTCTTCTGTCTTAGCATTGTCCATCAGTATCTAAAAACAAACGTGTTCATTAAAAGAAATATAAATATTATTTCACAAGGCGTTTATTTTATACAGTTTAATTAGTTTTACAAGTAAAAAGTATAAAAAATATGAATAGTAATACTTACGTCGTAAAAGGTAATAAAAGTATAATATATAGAAATAAATTTTCTTCAATAAGCTCAAATGGCTCTATCATTTATGGTCATTAATATTCTTTATCACAAACATTAAAGATGGCTTTTTACTTAAATTTGCCTAAAACTTTCAATAAGTAAAACTAATTTTAGACCGGCTATATCATCATCATCAGCCTGTGTTAGTCCATAGTTGGACATAGGCTCTCCTACTGCACACTTTCAACATTAGGGGGTTCTTGGACCGTATGTGGGATGCTGGTCCAATGCGGGTTGGTGGGTGGACTGACTTTTTACATGCCCATTCGACGCATGGATCATCTTAGTTTTCAGACAATTGGGTGATCAGCCCAAATTGCCCTAACCAACTAGGAAACAACAATGAAAATATGTTGAGTCCCCGCAGGATTCGAAAACACGACCTCCGGTTTCTAAAGCACACGCCCTAGATACTAGGCTACGGAGGCAATATGTTCGACTATAACGGCTATATGTTTCGTTTATTACCTGAAGTCTAGCTTTAGCGTGCAATCTGTCAAGGAAGTCCTTCTGCCGTACTGGACCCGCTACTACAGCGTAGTTTTCACTGTCCGGTGTCTTGGAAGCTGCCAATCGCAGTTGACTAAAGTCCACGTCTGCGGTTAGATCGTTTTCACCAGGATTCTCTAGTGGGTTCACCACTTTGTGCTTATGAAACGCCTGCGTAAAATAACGATAATAAATGGTGTTATTTTAAGATAATTATAAAATATTAAAAGGGTTTTCGTGGAATAGACAAAGATCACTGCATAACTAATAGCCGTTACTAATTTAAACGAGGGCATTTGGCCATTTTACGATGTTCGATTTCTTTGTGCATTAAAAGCCTTACACTTTCGTCCCAAGAACCCATTAATAATTTTGGATAAGATCGATCAGATTTGTACATTTAACAGTTCAAACAATCGCGTGATTAACGTATCTTTTAAACAACCAGGTAAAAACTTGGCACCGCACGTATTTGACGACCTTCGATTATAAAGTTCATAACTTTGCCTACAGGCTCGTACAAAGTAGTATAATTACACCTTTTCTTCATTCTAAGCAAGTAATGCTCATCATCATCATAATCAGCCCCTATCAGTCCACTATTGGACATAGGCCCTTTTCAATGCGCGCCAAGACGGCCGACCCTGCTACTCGCTGCCAACTTGAACAGCACGGAGATCGCCATCCAACCGGATAGCGTGGCGTGATAGCGATGATCGATGTAATTCTCACCAAAGGCAAAACTACTTTTGATGGATGGATATGATGTCAGTAAATTCAAAAGGCTCAATGACTACTTTAAAAGGTGATCATGACAACCAGGACCGACTTTATATATGGATTTCAATGCATGGATCATCTTAACTTTTAGAAAATTGGATATAAAATATCATAGGTTGTACAATGTGCCTACGGTATACCAGAGTTATAGCGGTCGAATTAAAAAAAATTAAAAACCATTGGTCCCTTGATTAACGGGCTGATAATACCGTCTAAAAGTTCCAGTGTTATCCATACGTCAGAGGGACGTACACGTTCAAAGTAATTACAGTCACGCGTCAGATACCGAAGTCACTGTATAAGAAACCGAGTCCGTACCTTATGGATACTTATTGTACAAGCAAGAGAAAGCCGCACTTACCCTAAACGTGTCACCTTTCTCGCCTTCATGGCCGTAATCGGCGATGAGCGCCAAACCACCATAGGTGTCAACCCGCTGTGCCAATTGTCGAGCGATACCCAAACCCCTTGCGCTGATTTCGAGTTCGGTCCTATCACCAGAATCGAGGGGCGGTCTAATCAGAACTTTAGCGGATTGAGTTTCTTGTCCTGAGATTCTGTAGTATAATTTTCCATTTTCATCCAGGTCAATTAGGATCTCCCGCCAACCTTCTTTAGTTTTCTAGAAATTAGAAGGTTTTACATTTATTTGTAAGTAATAATAATGTTCTCTAGGCCGATTACGACTACTACACCATATCTATATCATAGATCAGCTAACTACGCAGGACATATAGTGCACAAGTGTATGCATAAACACAGTCACATCCCCTCTTCTTTTATTCTCAAAGTCCAAAGGGCGGTAATCCAGAGGGGGATCAGACACCAAACTCATAGATCATCTTATTTTTCAGACAATTGGATGTAGGCTGATCGCTTACATTGCCCTACATAACTAGGCAACAACAATAACAAGTTGTTAAGCCGTCACGGGATTGTAACTTACAATCTCAGGTTTATTAAATTAATTTAGCACAATCTCATATCTTAATTTATAACAAACAGGACCCAGACTCTATATAAATAAAGAATAGAAAAATGTTATTGACAGAACAAATAATCAGTAAACATTAAAAAACAGTTAAAGTAATTTATTTCACCATAAATTTGAAGTTGACAAAGCTTTTTCAGAAATTATTAATATCTAATGTCTTGTAATTCAAAGTAATTTAAATGAAGAATATTAAAATTGAAAATCGATTCTGAATGATTATTTTGTTTTCAATATCCAGAAGGCATGATAAGTAATGCCTTTCATTTTCCTTGTATTTCCTGGGCAAGGTGCTACGATGTTGGTGGTGCACTCTGGCACAAAAGTTTCACTTTCCCCAAAGGTATATAGGCTCTTTGGAGCTCGTGTTGTTTTTTTTCAATTATAGAAATATTTCTCAATTTTAGTTTTTACATGTCATAACAAGTGAGCAAGCACACTCTCTTTGGAAATTATTTAAATAAAATATAGTGTAGTGGAGTGTAGTTGATACCTTGCAATTGTAGTTATTTATTTATTTAGATTAGCTGTACAATATGATGGTTAATAAGATTTTAAAATAGAATTTTTTGTTGCAACACTAGTTTCACCACAATTTTTGTTAATCATTAATTCTCATGTATCTCTTCATAGTAAAAGATATATCACATACCATAAGTGGATTAGTTATGTTGTTAGTTAGTAAATAGGATCCCCAGCACCCACTCACCTCAAATTTATGTATTGGCAACACATCAAAGAACTCATGGGCGATAAACCATGAAAACTGTTCAGGGACCTTTTTAAGATCATTGTACCAATAAACTTTAATTCCGCTGACTGTTTCACCCTAAAACATGAATATTAAAAAATTGTAACAACATTTATTGACATTTACCTTAAATTTTATATATCAACTAAATAATACTAGGAAAATGTAGAAAACTTAAATGTGACCAATATAGCAATAAACTTTCTTACCATGTAATAATATGGTGATTCAATATTTGTCGCCTTGTGTGTTACACACAATCTTTTTGCTTGTATGGCCTGCATAGTGTCTGAAATTTCTACCAAGTGCAATGAAATATCATTCGCTCTGTAACCTAGACGCGTTAATACCTGGAACGCGAAAAGTAAATAATTGCAATAATTTTTAGGTGTATATTATGTAATGAAAATATATAATCTTACCCTTAAGAAATCGACCATCAATGTACCATTGCCCGGACCAAGTTCCACTAGTTGTAACGGAGCCCCAGGACCCATCTTTTGAGTTTCAGAATAAAACCAGATTGCCAAAATTTCTCCAAAGAGCTGACTTATTTCAGGCGATGTTATAAAATCCCCGGTCTGGCTAATTACATCCCTTTTCATGTAATATCCTTCAGTTGGATTAGTAGAAATAATATGCATATATTCAGCCACTGTGAGCGGTCCATTTAAGCGTAATTTTTCTTTAATAATTTGCATTAGACTGGGTGCAGTACCTGGAGCCGGCATTTTTAAACTATTGGGATCGGGACGTTTAACGATTTTGTATCCTTTAAATCTTTTACTAAACGTAGCATAGTATATTGGATTTATGCATTTTCGAAATAAATAACGGGCATTCATTTTACAAAAACAATAATATTATTTTATTAAATTTTACAGGTTATCGAGACGTCACTGTCATCGACAGACAGCTGTTTTGGGAGGCAATAATTGGGCGCTTTTTGTAGGCATCATAATTAAACAGTAACCTTTATAGTTTTAAATTTAATAAATGCGTACAAAATTAAATATTTTAGTAAAAAGGATACATGAAAAACTTGATTATAAAAAATTCAATAAATCTGCATCAATATATCCTAACGATGGGTATAATACATATATTACATTATTATTATACATCTGACTTATTTCCTTATATCTTTAGATAATCAATTATAAATAAATAATTTGACCACTACTATAAATAGAACCCAATAAAAACAAAAAAACCTAACCTAAGACCTAGGTACAGTTTAATTTTCTTACTTTATTTAGCTGTCACCAAGTGTCAATGTCATTGTCATGCGGTCAAATCAAAGCGTCTTTTGAAAACATTACATTAAAAATGTGTTCGAGTTTTGGAACATAAGGAGTATTATTATTATAATGTTAAAGATCTAGAAAAACAGCATTACCGATAATCTATTTCTAGAACTTGATATTGTTAAAAAAATAAGCGAAGGGTTATGATCCATTCGTATTCCCACACGTGCTTTTGTGTTATTATGCACTTGATATAGTTTTTATTTTTGAAATACAGTAAACAGTAATAATGACTGAAGGAGACATTACAAACGATGCTGAAAGCAACACAAAGTACAAGGATGGTGTAAATAGAAATGCGAGGCTAATAGTACAGAAATATATCCTTTCAAGCAACAGAGGATTCCCTCAAAGAGCATTTCTCTTCATATGGTACAGTTGAAGAGGTGAAATTGTTGAGAAGGCCCGATGGAAAACTGGTGGGGTCAGGTTTCGTCCATTTTACGCATGTTCCTATGGCAACAAAGGCTTTGGCAGCCACCAATAAGAAACCATTTATGGGTAAAATTATTATTTTAATTTTTGTGTCCTTATTGATACCTTTTAAATTTTTGTGTGCCTTTTTTTATTCTTTTATATTGAATGTTACAGGCAGGCCAATATTTGTCGCATTTGCTGTTCCAAAGCACAAGTACGTTCAGGACAATGAAGCAGTGAAGAGTGATAAAAAAAAAAAATGCACCATCCAATGATTTTGAAGAAGGTAATATTAATGAGCCAGTATATATACCTGAGCCAAATAGAAAATGGAATTCAAATATGCATATAAGTATTAATGGTGCAAAAAATTAAGGCTATTTTAATCTACATCTTTTTTAGTTGTGTATGTTTATACTAATATCATAAAGAGCGAAGATTTGTATGTTTTGAATAAGCTCTAAAACTATTAAACCAAATTAAATTATCCTTTAACTTCTAGATAGCTCTATTAATTAACATATGCCCCTTTTTACTCTGAGTACATGCATTTAATTATTTTTTTAATATGACTCTGGCAAAGGTTTGTTCTTAACCATATTATTTAACTTATTCCAGTCAAGAAAGAAGTCCTGCTACCTGACGAGGAAGATAACACAATAAGGATAAATCGCAATGCCCGTCTTATTGTTCGCAATGTATCATTTAAAGCAACAGAAGAATCGCTGAAGGAACATTTTGAGCCCTATGGTGTTATACAAGAGGTCAAATTATTGAAGAAGCCTGATGGAAAACTTGTTGGGTGTGCTTTTGTTCACTTCAAGAATGTGCCTATGGCTAAAAAGGCGTTATTAAACACTAATATGAAACCATTCCTTGGTAAGTGCTGTTAACTAATTGTATGTAGTAATAAATGCATTTATTTATGTATAATATATGAGAAATATAGTTAATCTGCATTGTAAAGCTTGTTTATTAAACACTGTGTACCTGTAATGTCTGGCATAATTAGTTGAATTACCTAAAGATATTAGTTAATAACTGCTTCCACAGCTTAGTGGTAAGGACATGTGCTTTAGAAACTGGAGGTTGTGGGTTTGAATCCTGCGGGGACAAAACTTTCATTGTTATTTTGTACTAGGTAAGGGCAATTTACCCAATTGTCTGAAAACTAAGAAGATCCATGGGTCGGAGGGGCATGTAAAAAGTCGGTCCACCCACCAACCGCGTTGGACCAGCATGGTGGGATATGGTTTACAAAACCCCAAAATGAAGCAGGCATGCATTAGGGGAGGCCTATCTCCAATAGTGGACTACCACAGGCTAATTATGATTAGTTAATAATACATTCTACTAATAAATCAAAGATATTGTTTACTAGCATTAGATATGCTATTTGGTTTCATAAACATAGTCATTGTATAATATGCTTGTGAGTTAAATATCTTACGAATGAAAAAAGAAACCAAAAAGAAAATATAAGCAATAATACAAATAAAACTAATTGTTAAGTCAGTACTATAAATTTTTAGTTTAAATGATATTAATTGTTATTACAGGCAGACCAATATCTGTTGATTGGGCGGTGGCTAAGGACAAATACATGCAGCATGTTGTCTCACAGCAGATTGAGATGGAAGAGAATGTGAAAAAAGAAGAATCTGATAGCGACTATGAAGATAATAAACCATTGAATATATCCAATGAGGAGTTAAAGCAGGAAATTAAAAGTAAGCTCCTTTGCTAGTATTCTAGGTTTATAGCATAATTTTAAATGTAAATTACACTTATCTTAAACCTAGACAAATGTGATGTGATTGTGATATTATTGCTTTGATGCCTACATTAATGACAACACTGTTCGCTATTGGCTATTTCAATGTGAGAAAAATATGTTGTATTGTTATTGTCCCGGTTAGTTTCTATGCCAGTTCTTCTCAGGTCAGAATCTATTTCTGAACCCATGGTAGAATAATTGACAATCAATAAGAGAGTGTAAAACTTTTATTTTAAATAAAGATATATGACTTTGACGTAAACTGAGTGTGATGGTGCTAAAACATAAAGCATTCATATTAGAGTTAAAATCTGCCTTAGTCACCATGATTGAAACTTGAATTGGATATTCCAACTAGATCAGCATCTCAGCAATGAAATGTTGAATTCAAGAGAAAGGTTTACTCATAGTTCTAATTAGAGTCTAATAATTAGGTGAATCTGAGGATAGTTCTGATGCTGAAAGCAGTAATGATGAAAATGAAAGTGCCGATGAAGATGATGAAAATGATGAAGATCAAGAAGATGAAGAAGAATCGGATGATGAAGAAGATGCAGAAGATGAGGAAGATGATATGGAAGACAATAGGAGTATTACAAGCACACAAGCTGAGAGAAAGCGGTAAGTTATTTAGGGATCACTTAATGTAAGCATTTATTAAGGGTTTGTAAGCACATTACTCATCATCGCAGGGACTAATTTGGCCAATCCTTATCTTTTAAATGATAAAACTAAAACACGTCTTCTAACTAAAATGTAGAGTCAATTCAAACTTTATTGCCATTCAACAAAGTTCATTTAAAATTACAAGCCCTCACTGTTGTCTAACCAATGTAGGAGCAACATCAATGAATCAATTTGCACTTTATATCTGCCGCAGAGAGTTCAAATTGAATCATATCTATCGAAACAGTGTGCGCGTTAGTGGGATCTAATGTCGGGTTCAGAATCTGAATAATAGTGATAATTTCGCGAAATTTTTCAATCAGCTTTTAGCCTTAATTTCGCCTTTTGGTTCAAAGTCCTCTGGCAGATATCCCTCACAGGGTTTTTTATTGGGTCCCAAAAGGGTGGTCAAAGTTTGTGGAAGTGGAGCTGGTCGCCATACACCACCCTATCACCAGGGTGACGGTTATGTTCAGAAGAAATTTGTGCCCCGTCCATAAAATAGGTACGAACAGAAAACTGCCACATTCCAAATCTTTTGGGCTGGACAAAGTCTGTCGGGTTCGCTAGTACAGCAATAACAACTTCATACGTGCCAAGCCACTTTAGTGCTTTTATTGATTCCATCTTTTATTCAGCCTAGGTATTGTTCAATCATCTCATCAGCCTGTAATAGTCCACTGCTGAACACTAGGCCTCCCTAATACACCCTATCCATTAAGGGTTTTGGACCGTATCCCACCATGCTGGTCCAATGCGGGTTGGTGGGTGGACCGACTTTTACATGCCCATCCGATGCATGGATCATCTTACTTTACAGACAAATGGGTGATCGGCCCAAATTGCCCTAACCAACTAGGAAACAACAATGAAAATTTGTTTAGTCCTGCAGAGTCGAACCCACGACCTCCGGTTTCTAAAGCACTCGCCATACCACTAGGCTACGAGGCGTGTTTAATGTAAATGGTTTTTTTGTGTTTCCAGTGTGAAATTGAATGATGCAGAAGACGGCCTGACCGTGTTCTTGACTAATGTTCCATTCAGCGTTGACAATGATCAGCTTAAAGAGTTTGCTGAGAAGACAGGTCCAGTTCAGTATGCCCTGATCTGTTTGGACAAGTTGACTGAGCATTCCAAGGGGTCAGGATTTGTTAAGTTTGTGGTGAGTGTTGTTTTTTGTAAGCATTCATGCTAGCGCTAGATGTTATTATAATTCGATGTTTTGTATATTTTTATTTGTGCATTTTTTGTGAGCATTTGGTTTTTTTGTCGTTCGTGGTCCAGTTTTTACAAAGTTTTGAACCATTATTTTGTTTTAATATTCAGGAACATTGATAAATGCTGAATATTAGAGAACACACATGCACAAAATTAAATGCAATCTCCTTTAAGTTCTTAAAGATTTTTTTTATTTTATATAGCTTTCAAACAGTTTTTACACTTTTTTCTTTTAGAACCAAGAGGATGCGTCAAAGTTCCTATCATTGCCACCGGAGCAAATGCGTATTGAAGGTCAGGCAATGGTTGTAAAGCCTGCACTGAAGCGGGAAAATCTTCAGAAAGGCGATAAAAAGCAGCCAAAGGACAATAGAAACCTTTACCTTGTAAAGGAAGGCGGTAAGAACGATATTATTAGTAAAACGGGTTTATTTTTGGTGAAACATCTTGTATGGATTGGACATGGCGGTGGTCCACCAATAGTTCCGACGCCCGTAATAACTCGACATTATACTGATTACGTTAATTTATTGTCATATGTCTTGGGTTGGTTGGTCACGATAATTCGGGCAAATCACCCAATGTGTCCGAAAAGTAAGATGATCCATGCGTCGGAAAGATAACACAACCTGGTAATGAACTGTTCCCTCCAGGCTATTTCAAGCTATTAAAATGTAATGCTTTTTGTAAAAATTTTGTAAAACTTATTGGAAAACAAGGAAAAAAATCCGCTGAGTTTCTTACGCCGGTTCTTCTAAGGTCAGAGGCTTCCATTTCCTAACCGGTGGTAGTTTATTTGTCAATCAATCAGAGAGTGTAATGCTTCCATATTGAATAAAGATATTTGACTTTGGATGGGCATGTAAAAGTCTGTCCACCTACCAAACGCATTGGACCAGCGTGGTGGGATACAGTCCAGAAACCCACTAATAAAGAAAGCGTGCATAAGTGGAGGCCAATGTCTAGCAGTGAACCAACACAGTCTGATGATAATGATGATGATGATGATGTTTCGGGTATAGTCAAAATCAACCTATCAGTTAATCGTTACCACGCTAACACAGGAAAGTATGGACGTCAAATATCAATAGTAAAACTATACTTTAATATAACAATTGTTTTTAACTAAAGAGATGCCTCTTCAATTTTAACTTAATTTTCAGTTTCGATTTCTATTTTAAGCAACCTAATAATACTTTCTTGTGACCAGTCGTCGTTGCGGGAACTAAAGCGGCGGTCGGCGTCTCCGCTTCGGACATGTCGAAGCGATTGACTTTGGAGCGAAGCAAGACCCAAATGTTGAAGAATTTGAACAGGTCACTTTTAATCTTAATACAAGTCCAACTATGAGTTATTAATAAAAAATATTGTACAGTACAAGACAAACAGATTAAATTATTCGTCGTTATTTATTTTTTATACATTGGTTTAATTATAAATAATTAAAGCGTCCGGCACCTTTGGAGACAGCCAGGTTTCTCTTACCTTCCCACAACTGAAATGTTATCTACTTTGTATTACTTTGATTAAGTTCAATTTGCAAGTAACAAAATTGCACATGAAATTTAATATCGCGTGGTACCGTCGTCTTTTTGTGAACAGATTCATACAATCGGAAAACAGTACGGTGTGATCATTAATCAATATATCCAGAACGTAGTAAGTCGAAAGCCATATATAACGAAATATTTGCTGTCTTAAGGGTAGGGTAATTCGCCTACCATTAAGTAAGGAATTCTACACATAACATCAATCCACTAGAAAAAAAATACCCTTCATAAACCCATTTTTTGAGAGACTTATTCCTCCGAATTCAAATTTAAGCCATTTTTATTTGCAAGAATTATAATAATGTTCTCCGGCGATTACGACTACGGCGGCCGATCTATATTAGAGATCAGCCATCTACGCAGAAGATATTATAGTGCACAAGTGTACGCGCAAACACAGGCGCGCTCCCTGTTCCTTTAAGCTCTCAAAACCCGATGGGGCGGATAACCAACTCGACCGGAGAGAGTACGGTGCAGGACCGACTTTTTACATACCCATCCAAGGCCTGGATCATCTTTGGTTGATCGGCCCAAATTGCCCTAACCAACTAGGAAACAACAATGAAAATTTGTTGAGTCCCGCAGGATTCTAACCGACGACCTCCGGTTTCTAAAGTGATTACAGACAGTGCAAGAATTACATTCTGCGTATCGTTATAATTTATTTACAGATTCGTATCCCGCTACCGTTTAGTAGTGGCGAACCTACCGCCGCAGTGGGACGACGCGCGCCTCCGCCGCGAGTGCGCGCGCGCCTCCGCACGCACGGCGCAGATCACAGAAGCGCGCATTATGCGCGATCTGCGCGCACCGCCCGACCGATATGGGAAACATCCGTGAGTTATCTTATATATTACTCTTCACCATGAGCCTGTCAGTCCACTGCTGGACATGCCAAGCTTTCTCCTTAATGCACTCTGCTCCAATGCGGGTTGGTGGGTGGTTCGCCAGAGCCTTGTTCGTTGTTCGGCAGGGTTACCACGATCTATTATTGTTCTTATATCTTTATTACATTTACGCCAATGCTACACGTATTATAATTAAAGTCTCGGGCAGACTGATATTGACTTCTGCGAAGTGTATGAAGACTTAGTTATTGTATCTTAAGGTACAAAAACACATCATCCTGTACATTGGGATCGGCTTCGAAACTATCATGATTTACCTTAATGACAGGCTTTAGGCAGAGGTACTAGAAAAGAAACCCAAACTTCACAACCCAAAGGTAGACTTTATTCGATGGACGGATTAGTTGTCAAATAATTTTGAGACTAGGCCCTGTCCACGGGGACCTACTTTAACATGACCACATGACGCATGGACCATCTTACTTTTCAAACAATTAGCTAATCAGTTAAAGCATGGCCAAATACAATAGCTCAAGGAGCGTTAAATTTTCTTCAGCAGCTATTTCCCAAGTGGCCTTACTTAATGACGGTTTCTATTGATTTTATTTTATATTTTGCCCTAATACAGTTGAGTATAAACAAGCTGTGTCCATTCCCCAGGTCGAAGGGCTACGGCTTTGTAATGTTCACGAGGCACGAGGATGCACTGGCCTGCCTTAGAAAGTTGAATAACAATCCGGATGTCGTGGATAAAAATAATGTAGGTATCTATTTACTTTATGGCATATGGATAGAAATTTCCATAACTCTTTCTCTATTTGAAAAGAGTAAGTTTATCATTAGTCTCTTTTGCTTTTAGTGACTTTGATGTAATAATTTCAATGCCGATTTTTTATATAACTTTATAATTATTATTCATCATCATCTGCCAGTGTCAGTCTACTGCTGCACATAGGCCCTCCCTAATACACGCCACCCCTTCGATCTTCGGCTATTCTCATCCAGCCCACACCGGCCACTTAATTATTATTATTATTTATTATAAATGTTGTTGATTACTACAATATTATTAATAGATTTGAGCATGTTAGACTACAAAATTTTATAACGTTTCCTCAACAAAAAAAAACCTTTTTGGCTTTTTTCCGAAAATACTACTTTTACACTATTTTAAAACTTGCTATATTAAATGCTTATTGCAAGAATAGACTTAAATGTTGTTTATATTGTCTTAATTTTATCTTTTATTTCTCAATTAATTTATCTTATCTACTTACATTAAATTACTGCATATTATTCATGTCATCAAAACTCATTTATCTTTGTTATGTACGTTAATTTATTTTCATTACAGAGGCCGATAGTTTCGTTCTCTATCGAGGACCGTACGGCGCTGAACGCGCGAAAGAAACGTCTAGAAAGGTCCATCGCTAACAATCCTTTAGCCAAGAGCGAACCTAACCAAGACAATCAAAACAGAAATCACAACAACAGGAAACGCAAACAAGAGACCCCAGACGAGAGCTTCATTAAGAAGAGAAGATTCGAGAAACTCCAAAGGCAGTCCGTCGGTCAGTTCGTCAAGCGACCCGTAGAAGAGAAAGAGTATACAGGATTGACGGCCAAAGAGGGGACGCAGCACAAGATGAGGAATAACCATAAACTACGAGCTCAAGCGGAGATACACAGAGATAATGTGAAGAAAGAGAAGAAGAACAGCAAGCACGCGCGTCGTCTCAAGATGGCCGCCCGCGAAAGAGTCAAGCAGCCGAAGCAGAAGATGAACACGAAAGGCGGGAAAAGGAAGAAGTTCAAGGATAGGAGTCTGAGATAGATGTTTTATTGTGAATAAATTGTTTTAATACTTTGATGTTATTTTTTTGTTGATTCATGTAAAAGAAAAACATTAAGATTGAAAAAAAAATATGATTTCTTTCAGCTGTAGTTCATGTGCCATGTCTTGTAATTTTTTCCTTATTTACAGTTTGTCTTTATTGTGAGCAATGAAAATGATACAACTCTTTTTGGATTTTTTTAATATCTGCATGTTTTGCAATTTCATGTTTTCGAAAGTAACAAAAAATCCTTTCTAGAAATAACGGGGACGTGCAATACTTATAATAGGTAAATTATTAAACCGTATAGATGTTTTTATAATGTTTATTACTCTGTTTTAGATTAATTCTCCGAATCAATTTTAATTTTTCTTGGGCCAGTGAGATCCGAAAATTATAAAAACAAATGTCAAACTATGATTTAGTCAAATATTAACAGCCCTTATATTGGTAGCGTACCAAAATACCGCGTAGGCATTACATAACACAACATTATACAGCAGTTTACGATTAGATCCTTCAAAAATTAACATTTTTTAGTTTTAAATTAAATTCTATTTCAGATTGGTATGGTTCTTGTACTTTCTTATACTTAAAGAGAATCCCATTACCTTGAATTTATACATTTCTTTAGTACAAGTATATATGTATATGCCTATGCCTAGGTCAAAGTAATGAAGTATACTATTTACGTTGTTGTGATGTTCATTAAAAATATTTTACAGATATATCAACACTTAACACTGGAAAGTTTTGTTGTGATCAGCTTCAAAAGTAACCTTTAACATATTGTAACAATAACAATTAACAAATTTGTTTGTAACATAAACAATAGAAAAATTAAAATGTAGTAACAGTGACAAAAATCAAGACGGCTCCCAAATCCATGAATACTTTAACTTCCTGCATAATACAAATACAAAGCTAAATAGTAATTATACCTCTTAAACTGAGGAAAATAGGGTTCTCCATATTTGTTAATCTACTAAGGTAGTAGATTTCTAACAATGTCACAAAGTATAATAGTATCTCTTTATTCTAAATGTAGTGAGAAATTATTTTCTTTCGGAAAAATTCGGAACGTTATCGAAATACGATGAGACCCGAACATTCAATGAATGATCGTTTTTCCATGTCCTTTAATATTACATCATGTTGTTTAGTGCCAAAATGTCAAAATAATGGCATTCCACTACATGTATAAAATAAAGTCGCTTTCTCTGTCCCTATTTCCCTATGTATGCTTAAATCTTAACACTATGCAACGAATATTGATGCGGTATTCTAATAGATAGATTGATTGAATTATATATATATATATAATTCATGCATAAAATTGTAGAGAAACGCTGATAAATTTATATAATATTCCATAGATTTTACACATACATTCCATAGCTACAGAAGCTATTTGAGAGAGCACGTGAGCATAAATGCGAACTTTTCAAAATAATTACAAAGGAAAATCTTTTCTCATTATATCTATACTTATTAAAATATTGAAAATATATTAATGTAAGGTTATAACATAACTATATAAGACATACTACATTATTTCTTTTGGATAAATATTAAGTTATGTCAACCGCTAAGTGACAGCTAACCAAAGACAATACAAACGGCGTACTTTATTGCTATGGGTTACACTGACATCAATTTTATCTATTATTTGGCTGTGGACACTGACGAATCATGACTTCGCATGTACTTTCTCTTGTGTGTTGCCCGCTTTAGTGTGTTCCTTCAAATGTTCGTCGAGAGACGCTCATATTCCTCCGGATGGTGCATGTAGTGCAACACATGGGGGGAGTTCTGCCAGCATTGTAGCGTACACTGAGAGAAGTTAAACACATTCCTTGTATTTAGAGAGTTTTATTATGGTAATTGAAAAGTAAAGCAGGAATGATAAGTAAGCTTTACCCTGTTACAGATGTAGTCGTTACAGATCTGTCGTTACTTATAAGGATGTTGAGTTTCGTTTACTTAGTAATTACATTAGCTATGGTGCCCTTCAAGCCGTAACAGAGTACTGATTTCACATTTATAGTTTGCGCCAGAAATAGGCACTGCGGTGGTATTCTCCAATAGGTCCCCTTTAAACAAGGGACCTATTGCTCCTGTGTTCCAAGAGTCCAAAGTTTTATTTATTGCCTACGCAGGCAGACGAGCAGACGGGCCACCTGATGGGAAGAGATACTAGTGGTATCACCAACGCACTGCCTACCGTGAGACATAGGGCGGTAAGTCTCGTTTAGCCAGTAAACACGCTGGGTACGTTGCCCTTCAAACTTAACGGAGTAGTGTTTTCACACTACTGCTTTGCGGCAAAAATAGGCACCGCGGTGATACCAACCCAGACGGTACCCTGTTAAAGGGGACCTACCACCAGCAAGTGTCCTTTTTTACTGCTATTTTCTTGTGCCTAGGCCACTTGGGTAATAATTCGACAAGACCTAACATCTGATGTCTTAACGAGGTAAGCCAACTCTGGCTTTTTACATTAGATAAAACTCCTCGTATAGTCTCGCTTTATGTGATATAATATATTTTTTTTAATTTTTCTAATAACAATAACTAGACCCAAACTAAACAACGCTTGTACTATAGAAACTAGAAAATCGATATATACATAGATCTACTTTTTTTTTTTGTAAAGAAATACATATTATGTAAATACAAACACCCAGACACGAGAAAAACACTATGTTCATCACACAATATTTTTCCCATGGTGGGAGTCGAAACCACGCCCTTAGGCGCAACAGTCAGGATCACTAATCAATGCGCCAAGCGGGTCGTCAGTTTTTTAATTTAAGATAAATAATGGAAAAATAGAAAGAGCGAATTACCTGGATTCCCAGCTGCCTCCAAGCTTCGCATGCATTTCGGATGTTAGGTTCAGCACCCACGGGATCAGTGGACGATAGGAAGAAGAGGGCGGGGGCTCGACATGCGGTCGCGTAGTACGCGGCGGAGGCACGCGCGTATTGTGAGGCGACGGATCCGCGCGCGTTCAGGTATAGTCTGTAGGATTTTTTTAACTACAGCTGCAGGATCTTGAATCTTTAAAGGATGCAAGTAACTGGCAGGCCTTGATTATTGTCCCTATATTATGATGATCTATCTTTAATGATAGGGAATAAGCTGTTTTCCGTGTTTTTTATATATTACCAATTTTTTTCTATAAATGTAGCCTTTGTTACTTCCAGTTAGTTTAGCTATTTTCCAGTGAAAGTCTTGTAAAAAGCTGACCAACTGTTCCAGAAATCATCCAGAAGAAACAGACAGACAGACAAAAAATTTAACAAATGTTGTTTTGTTATACGGTTCTATGACATAATGTAGTCATATGAAAACGTTTATGTTATTGTGACAAACAGACACTCCAATTTTGTTTATCTGTTATGGATCATTTGCTTCGTGTTCTAAGATTTTAAATATTTTATAGTCTAAACCAAGTAACAAGTTGCACCGTACTCAGCAGTACTTTCTTGATAAGTGCAAAATGTTATCGCTAATATTACACTATTGAACATATCTGAGAGCTACCAAAAAACAAAAGGCTAAGAGATAAAAGTAAAAAAAACCTGTATTAATAAGTTAAATAAAACAAAACTACGACACATACTTTACCGCAGCGCGGAGTGCGCTTTGCAGCGGCTTGTTGTTGGGGAAGATGGCGGACGGTACGCCGACGGTGACCGCCGTTATGTCAGCAACGGAGTCCCACACTTGGGCCTCGACTCGTTCTAACGCTTTCATGCACCTATGACATAATAATAAATATGAATGTTTCTTAAGAAACAACCAGAAAAAAATCTCATCCCACTAGCACACAGCTGGACATAGCCCTCCCCTGATGCACGCCTTCTCTACTAGTTTTTGGACACGGTTAATAGCAGATGTTGAACGATACCGATATGACGATTTTATAAAATAAAATGTATAAAATATAATAAACATGTCTAGGAATAAAAGTTCCTATTAAAAAACAACAACATCTAATTTTAAATTCTAAAGTCAGGAAACCGTAAAGCGGACTAATTGAGCGTTTGAATGGTCAAATATCGCGTTGCGATTGGCAGTATGGCGGTTGAAAACAATCAGATAACAACGTAATAACTAACGTTGCAGTTTATCAGATAGTTACCACATTAATTCGAGTACAGGGCTTTAATTATTTTCTTTAATAATAAAATTGCTGAACAATATTGCAAGCCGCTATTTAAACACATCGTATCAGTGTATTTGTAATCGCTTACTTATCCTGGTTGGCTGTGGCGTAAAGCAGTCCCTCCGACCACACATAACCGCCAACTGAAAATCCGTGCACGACAAATCTTTGCCCGTTCACGGACATGAATTTGATCAGGTCCTTCGCCACCATCTGTACGCACGACATATATTATAAGTAAAGGAAATTTAACAAACGATAGTCTTGAGATGAGATAAGAGATTGAGGCAGAATTATGATAAGTAAACTTAAATGTTCACAACGTTCTTATTGGGTGACCGCGGCAATCTTCAATCCCCAAACCAATTAGAACATTTTGATGCCAATTGAGGCTCCTAAATTCCATCTTCGTTTGGCCGGGGTATATCCAAGCGAAATTATATAACAATAAACCAAAGTTTAACATATTTGCCAACGTATTCGTGGATATCAATGATTAAATTTGGCAGCAGTCCACTATTTGGACCGCTATGAATTTTAATTCTATGAGATTGCCATGAGATTAGACTTCAGTTACTTTTATAATTTCCAGGACTAATTAGTTTAAAGTATTAACTATACAGTCACTGCCCAAAATTTATGTAAACGATTTGTCAGCAAACGTCATATAAATATTACATTGAAGTGTTGCAAGTATAGATGTAGTAAGAAGTTAGTTTCCTTCGTCCAAACTCGGATTTTTAAATAAATGACATTTACATATCCATTAATATGAAACTTTATTGTTTAGTGTCAAATGTCAAAATTAATAATGACATTGTTTAATATAGAGATGTATTGATAATGAAGCTAATTGAGAGAGCGCGATAAATACGAACTTTTCCGTAAAATTACAAAGGAAATCTTTTCTCACTATATCTTTAAGTATCTACTTGCTTTTTCCATCCAAGTATGAAACTGTAAGGAAGCTTTTTGCTATATAATTTGCTATTATATTTTTAATTATTCGGTTAATGATAATTGCTGATACTAAACAGCAACAATGGCGCATTTGAAAGTATAATTACTGCGCACTTTTCAAGGATATTCTACATTGTCTATACATAATACAACCGTCCGAATCGATTTTGGACGTATAGTTAGATATTAGTTAGTTGTAATATAACAAAGCAAAGCGCTATTCAATCATAATATGCATGTGATGTAAAAAAATATTTTTGCCTACATTAATTTAAATTATATTAGTAGAATTATTAAGAGCGGATAGAATTATTAAAAAGCGGGGAAATATAATAGTTCTACTATTATCTCCGCTTATGGGATTGTAAACGTTAATAAAATATTTTTCTTTAAAACAAACAAACTAAAAGGTTTTTTGTGTTAAGGACAAAAACATAAAAAAACGGTGCCTATTTTTGTGCAACATGCATCAGTTTGAAGGCATTGTATTCGGTGTTTTTCTAAAAACTTTTTCTAAAGAGAGCTTAAATGCCGATGCAATGTTTAAAGGCAATACGATGTATGCTACCAGAATCACCCTTTTTTACGAGAAATCTTATCTTTAATAACAGTCTCATTGATTACAA
Source organism: Lamproptera curius (assembly GCA_029286875.1). Classification (NCBI taxonomy): domain Eukaryota; kingdom Metazoa; phylum Arthropoda; class Insecta; order Lepidoptera; family Papilionidae; genus Lamproptera; species Lamproptera curius. The sequence continues at coordinate 2,379,143 of JAGSMT010000011.1, read as the reverse complement.
GGAAGTAAACGGATTTTATGATATTATAATTACCTACGTTTTGAACGCTTTACAGGACTCATGGTGACGATAAAACTTTTGCGAGTCCATGACCGATGTAAAGATTGTTTTATCCGTAAATTTCCTTTAATCAATAATGTGAAGCCTTAGTGTAAATAAAAGAGTACTAATCTTATTAATATTACCTTCACTCCATTTTAGGTTGCATGAGTTGCCAAGGTGTGCAGGTCACGGAGACAACGTCAAATCCCCTCTCCAGGTATAATGACGCGTATTTCATGACGTGCTTGGGCTTAGAAAGGAGCCAGCTGAGCATGATGCAAATCGGCCTCTTCAGAGGCTCCGAAACTCTATTTGACATATGAATTTTATTTATTTATTTACACTTTAAGCACTAATTGTACATAGGCGGACTAAATGCCATAGGCATTTTCTCCCAGTCAACCTTAAGGTGGTCCAGAGATAATAAGGTGCATAGATAAAATAAAAAAGAGAAGGTAACGGTTAAATATAAGTTAAACAAAGAAGCATATATATATATATATATATCATATATCAACTTCGCAGCCTACTACCTAGACTACTAGTGGTGACTGTTCCTATAAAAACCCGTGGTCGTGGGTCCGAATCCTGCGGGGACTTATTTTACTCTTGTTTCCTAGTTGGTTGTGTGTAAAGTAAGATGATCTATGCGTTGGATGGGTATTTAAAAAGTCGGTCCTGCGCCTGATCTCTCTCCGGTCGAGTCGGTTATCCGTCCCATCGGACCATGAGAGCGATGGAAGAGGAAGTGCACCTGTGTTTGCGCGTACGCAGGTGACTATAATATCTCTTGCGCGGTTGGCTTATTTCTAATATAGATCGCCGACGTAGTAGGAATCGACTAGTAGGACATTAAGTAATAATGTCCTCCTAGTCGATACGATATGTTAGGCATTATAATATACTTTGCATTTTCTTGTAGTTAATGCAATAACACACCTTTCACTTGCGTAAAAATTATATTAAAATAATAATGGTTACTTAAAAATCGAACCATGTGTTAATGGAAAAATATTTAATAAGGTCCCTTCACAGGGGATCGATATTGAGAAAAGAATACTGCGTTCTGGTTTACAGGACACGAAAACCAGCTTAATTACCAGCATTGCAAATGATAACAGTTAGCAGACTTGTAGTACTTTATGCGATAATTGTCTAACAATATCGCTAAGTATCAGAGGAACGTTCTAGTCTTCTCAGTGCAATAGAAAGGGGATGTTTAAGAAGATATTGAATAAGTTATAAAGTACAATAAATAATATTCCTGGACAAGATTAACACTACATCATCTAGTACCGAACTAAGGAAAACTTGTATTATGGTAAATAGACGACTGATAAATACATAGACTTACTTTTCTTTTGTGAATAAATATGTATAATATAGATACAAACCTTCAGAAACAAAAAAATCTATGTTCATCATACAATATTTTTCCAATGGTGGAATCAAACCTTTGGTGCAACAATCTTGGTCACTGACCACTGTGCCAAGCGGGTCGACTTGACTGATAAATTACATAAATAAAACTTCAGAACCTACTTCATCGTTTCCCTATCGACGGTCAGCTTAAGTTTTTCGTTGCTGATGTGTTGTATGTTACTCGTGATGTCCTGGGTGTGCGCACTGCGATGGATGACAAAGCTAACTGGAGCTTCGACACCGATCAGACTTTGTTTGGCAGCAGACACTGAAATGGTCATGTAACATAAGCACTTATTTATTATCTTCCATGGTATACACTTACTCCATGGACGCTGCAAAGAAACTAAACGTCAGGATTAGTATATATTTACGTAAAACCATAAAAATTAGATTTAATAAGGACATATCTGTATGCTTCAGTGCAGTTTATGCTATCTTAAGGAGCTTAATTTAAATACTTTTAATGTTACAATGAAAGGGGCGATGTATCAAACAAAAAAACAATTGTTCAATGCTTTTTTTTTAAGTAGTAGGTAAATATATTTTATCTCTATCGTTAGTATTAAGTTAAGGGATTTTTCCTTTAGTTTGGTTAGGCCCATTTATTGTCTCTGAAATGTTTAATAGCATAAGAGAATAGATAAACATTGAAAAGTAAGAACTTCTAAAATTGACTTTACGTAGACATTGAAAACATTATATTTCAATCTTTTAACAATTATTTTATATGTTATTTTCCACTGAATATATTTTATTATATTATAAACTGCATCCGTAGACTGGTGGTATGGGCGTGTGCTTTGTAAACAGGAGTTCGTTGGTTCAAATCTTGCGTTGACTCCACATATTTTTATTGTTGTTTCCTAGTTGGTTTGGGCAATTTGGCCCGATCACCCAATTGTCTGAAAAGTAAGATGATCCATGCGTCAGATGGGCGTGTAAAAAGTCGGTCCACCCACCAACCCGCATTGGACCAGCGTGGAGGGATAGGGTCAAAAACCCCCTAATGAATAGGGTGCATTAGGGGAGGCCTATGTCCAGCAGCGGACTATCATAGGCTGATGATGTTGATGATATTTTTTGGCTTTACATAATATTGTCTAGGAATGAGGAGTTTAGGTATACCTGTCCTTGAGATTTTAATCCAGCTCGTCCATAGCACAATGCCATAGACACAGCTTGTCTTAGCTCCCCCATTCCTGAAAAACATCTTATACATGCGTATACAGGAGAATTGTAGCTTTATCACACGAGCGATATATCTTACATAAAATCTGTATGTATAAATAGACACTCCACTAGCGCCAAAACTTCCAGCACTCTTATTGGTCTAAAATAGCGCGGTATTATCAATACGACGGTCCACCAATCACGACGATTCAAAACCGACATAACAGTTAAATACAAAACTTCCTTTAGCTTATTCCAATCCTAATTTAATTTGTGTACAGTTGTTTTCTCATTACTACACAAGTTAACATTGAAAATACTTTGAAGCTGTTTTATTATTAGTAGTAATCATCAATTTATCAAAGTCACAGCCTAGTACAGGGATGGCGAACCTTATCGCACCAACGTGCCATTTTTCTAAAGAAACCTGTGATGAGGTCATAGATGTGCCATGAAATTATTTTAATTATGTGATTATTGAGTAAATATTAATAATAAATACTATCAACGTGACAGTTATTAAAGTAAAATTAATGTGACTTCTGTTGTTGCAGATTAGATGATAAATAACATATGTTTGGATTGTAAGGTGTTACTTTTAGCAGAATGCATGCCGAACTAGATTTATCTGTCAAACGGTTTCCGCTCCTGAATATTCCGTACCACAGGGATCACTTGCGTTCGCTCGTCATGTAATTCCTAGCTACGTGCGCAAAATATTGTTGGTTCGCCATCACTGGCCTAGTAAGTATAGGAGAACGAGATTATTGTTACGTATCTAATTTTCTCAGATAGGAATTTGAATTTGTAGATAATTTATCCAGAATTTCGCTTATTTTTAATGTGATCTATGCTTGTCGACTTAGCCAGATTTTTTTTCTTTAACCTCTTGTATCTCACATGTGGGCCAAGGTTTCCCCGACGTTTTTCAACTCATCTCTGCTTTATAATAATAATATCTTAAATATTATTTAAAACATTGGTTAAGTATTATATAATAATGAAGTTAGATTTAAAGCTTTGATAAAGAAGTGTAAACGATACTTAAATTATTTGTTTTCGTCCTTGGCATCAAAATGACGGTGTGTTTCCGCCAATAACGACTAGATAATAACTCAAGACGACGTTTTTTCGACATACTTAATCGTTTGAAAAGGTTGATGTTATTTCTATTGTTAATAGATGTCTAAAAATGTATTTAGTGTGAATAATATAACTCGAAAAGCAATTTTATTTGTTCTCAAATTTACATTAGTACTAAAAAGCTCACCTAATTAGGGAAAGATTTTACAATATGACCCTTAGAGCATTAGCAGGTCAGCATTAAAACAAATATTGTTCCAAAGATGCTCCATAAAGTTTTTAATATAAGCAAATCGGTTTCATTTGTAACTTTCTTTTTCCTAGCCTTGTATTTTATTAAGGGGACGGCTTCTAGTCCATCCCGGTTTATATAAATATTAGTCTTCACGCAATGCGACTGCCTAAGGGTAAACCGAAGGGTCATTAGTTTCTAGTTTGAAGCGACAGTTGGCCTATAACGACTACCAAAGACGGTGTCGTCATCATCATCATCAGCCTGTGCCATTCCACTGCTGGACATAGGCCTCCCCTAATGCACTCCACCGCTTCCGATCCTCGGCTATTCTGTCATTGTTATTATCCGCACCCGATTTTTTAATGCCCATCCGAAGCTTGGATCATCTTACTTTTCAGGCAATCGGTCTTTATTGACCAGAAAAACAACGATAATTCAAAGTTGCTCCGAGTTTTAATACCTCCATCCCTGATTTGTAATTCAAGGGCTTATTTCATCAGGCCACGGAGGTGGGGGTAGACCTCTTTATATTTTGAATAGTTAACTTATAAGAGTCCAGGGTATTGCCTTTAGTCACAAAGACAGACTGAAGGAGACCACATCGCATGTTCCTGTCGCAAAGCAGTGGTATATAAACAGTATTGTCTTCCGGTTTTATCAGAATCCTAGCTTGCATAATCTATTTATATAAAAGAGATTCCCACCTCTATGTTGACTCATCACGATATCTCTGGAACCATAAGGCGTAGCGACTTGAAATTTGGTAGGAATATTCCTTTCGCCGAGTAGAGTTCTTTGACGGATTTGGTGTGCAACCCCAAGAGTTGCTAGTATACTAATAAACAGGGTAACAAGTAGTATCCCATGTTTTAAGGTGGCAAGTACATTCATATTGTTTCACGCCGCGTTTTCTAATTGCAGGACGTATAAATACCAACAGGTAACTTCTTGACATATTGCGAAGCGAAGACATAGACGATAATTAATGTTACAATGTTCGTTAATTTTTAAAGGAACACAAAGGTAATATAACAAATTATTACATCACGTCTATTTCTATCACGAGAACCATTACTAGCTAGTCACAAATTACACTTTGTTGCTTAAATACAACAATTTTATAACTAGCTAGACCTATTAGCCTTGGAGGCCATTTTTTTAAACCTTAACCTTTTGTCCCGTAAGACATTTGTAACGCGGAAAACGTTACAACTTTAGTTTGTTGCGATTAATTTTAAGGACAACAAGAACGATTGTATTCTAAATTTAATAATACGTTTATTTGCATTGTGTAAGTTTTTCCACAACAAATATAAAGTTCGTAAAAAGTTACGTCCTATCTTCGGTCACGCAACACGTAACAACGTATCTTTTTTATCGAATAAACATTTATACTTGAAGAAACCTGTTTGATAATTAACGTTTTGTCTTATTCAATTGATTATTCGTTTAATTTATTTTCTAAATGAGCTGTATTTTATCGATGTGACGTACAGAATATTTACCAGTTGGTAAGCCTAATCCCATAAAATACACGTCATTTGAGGTTTAAATAATCAATATCAGGGCTAATACAAAATGGTGGTTGTCGAATCTTGCGAATAAAATTTTTATTATATTATATATAGTTCCTAATCATATTTATACAGTCATTATAAGCATTTACCTACTAATTTACTGACAATAGATTTGTTAATAGTGCATAGTTTACTTATTTGGGTTATGCCGTATCATGTGCTAATGATGCCAATAAACCAAACGAACCAAACCGCCTACGTTGCCTAGCGGTATTGGCCCTTGCTATATGAATCGGAGGTCGTGGGTTTGGATCCCGCGGGGAAACAACCTTGTGTTATCGATGTTTTCCGGTTGGTTAGAACAATTTGGACCGATCACCCAATTGTCTGAAAAGTAAGATGATCCATGCGTCGAATGGGCATTTAAAAAGTCGGTCCACCTACCAACCCGCATTGCCCTAGCATGGTGGGATTCGATTCAAAAGACTCCTAATGAATAATGCGTATTTTAGGGCAGGCCCATGATCAACAGTGGACCAATCAGTCAGTGAAAGATTCTATCCAAAAAACGGTGGAAAAGAAGGCGATACAATTAAAACCAATGAAAATTTGCTTAGGCAAAGAAGAATACGCATCGGTTGGCGGTTTCGGTCTGAAGATGATTGCAACTAGAGAAATTATCTTATTAGATAGGGATCTTTCTAAATGTAGTACTGGAATATTACGCTTACTGAATTCTTAGTACACACATATGTTATCGTTTACGCCAGTTGAACGTCCCGTTAGGACCGCCACTGTATGCTAGAGAACAAAGGGTATAGTCAAGAGGTTACGGCTTCTAAGATCTTTATATTAGCTTGTAATGAACAACAAATCTATAGATAAAAATAAAATTGAAGTGTTGTTTGTAACATTGAAATAACCGTTTTTAACTGACTACGTTGTGACATATAACGGGTATTTATATATAACAACTTTTTTTATATTTGTCTATATGTCTGTTCGTTCTGAATAATCTCTAGAATGACTGGTATGATTTCGACGGGACTTTTAGTAGAAGATGTAACTGGTTTAACAGAATTTAAAAAAAAAACACTAACGCACCCGAAGTCGACGGGCAACACCATAATAATAATAAGCATAAGAAATACTCCTTTTTATTATTGGTTAATTATCGTTTGCTACGATTTCTTTAAAATGAGACGTTTTTAATTATCGATTTAACCTGGTCTGCTTCTGACATCATAATCCTAAATATGAGGCGATCTTATGTGGATTTTTGATAACCTAGGTATATACCTAAAATACACTAGTTACGATGCCATTCAAACCGGAACACAGAAGTGTTATTGGGCAGTTAATACAGCATATTGCAGGAACCATCACTGTACAGTAACAGTTAGTATAGTCACAACATGTACTACAATTAATGGTGCCCTATGTTAGGTTATGATATTTCATTATCATATGTTACTTGATTTAAAAATAAAAGGCTATAATAAAGATCCATTCATGTAACATGAAACAAGTGCTAGTGTTGGCAGTACTCGCTTACGACAACGTCAATGTATAATAGTAAGAAGAAGCTTTGTCTATCCGTTCTTAAGTTAATAGAAGCAATATTGAAGTAATGTTGTCTTGTATTGCATCTATTACTCCTGAGAGAAGTTATTATGTTTGTCAAGAAATTTTTATGTCTCAAAAAAAGGTGCTTTTACAACAAACTTTAGCTGTCTAGTTGTCTACGCGGACGGGATTGTAGGCAAAAAGTAGTGCTGTACAAGTCCCATAAAATTAACGTAAAAACATACACCGGTGGTAGGTCCCCTGTTTACAGGAGACCGTCAGGGCGGGTACCACCGCGGTGCTTATTTCTTCCGCGAAGCAGTAGTGTGAAAACACTGTGTTCCGGTTAGAAGGGCACTGTAGCCAGCGTATTTACTGGGTAAACGAGACTTAACATCCTATGTCTCACGGTAGGCAGCGCGTTGGCGATAACACTGGTATTGCTAATGTCTATGGGCGTCGGTGATCACTTCCCATCAGGTGGCCCGACTGCTCGTCTGCCTGCGTATGCCATAAAAAAAAAACACTTAATTCTTGGATATAGATACTTTATAATTTCGCAAGGTTGGTCGTATATACCGAGTGTTACCTGCTTTGAAAAAGCAAAAATATACAGACGAATTACACAAATACAATGGGTTGCATATATTTAAATAATAACGTAACAATATTATGCGCATTCATTGAACAGACATTAAATATAATATCGAAATTTAATGACAGAGCGATCACGCAAACAATAAAAGTGGTATCATCACGAATGATTATAGAAGAGAAATAATAACTTTTACAAAATGTGCCAATATTACCCTATAACAAAATAGTTTTGTGAATGTTTAAGATACTATATATGTTATAGCAACTTTATCACTTAGCTATCTCGCTTAACATATGTGTTATGTACCCGTTAAAGGTTTTAAAGACTAAAGTTTAGCCAAATAAAAATAGATTTTATACTCCTAAAGTCTGAGATCAAACTAATTTTAAAGGACACTTGACGTATTATCAATTAAACGCCTTCGAGTTGGGATCCTAGATCGTGGGGATTTCCCGCGAACTCTGTGTTACATGAAGCTTAGCAAAGACAAGAGTCTAGGAGCGTAACACCCGAGTAAAAAAAACAGTTGAGATTGAAAGACTGTGGTTAGTTAATAAGAGCACGGTCGTGACAACATTATTTATTGTTATATATATATATTTATTATTATTTGTTTGCATTCAGAGACTAAATTGGCAATATTACTGTTATTGGTAGGGAGGTTGAAGCCAGAATTGAACCTAGGATAAGAAAAGCTATAATTTCGGCTAGGTACCACTTTTCCTGTATCCCTTAAACGTAGTTTTCACCATCTATAAGGCTAAATAATATTTTACAAAAATATAATTGCTTTATTTATTTTAAAAAAAACTTTGCTTTTTCTGTAAAATAATATTGTTTGTACACGCTGGACGGAAAATCCGCGGCCTTCAGAGTAAGCGACAAAATAAAAAAGGCCAGGTATTTAAACATAAAGGTGAATGCTTAAAAATCCCACTGTTAAATAACAAGTTATAAAGTTATGTTATTAAATGTGAAAAGGTAATTACATCGAGTACAAATTCCGGGGAACTTTATAAAAGGACAAAATAAAAACAAATATCAATTGTTATTCAGATATTGAATAAAATAATAATATTACTAATATCAAATTATTAATAAAGTTTCCTCATTTGACGCCTTAAGGAAAAATTATGAAAGAAATTTTTATTTTTGTGCGCACACCGTCACGATAAACCGACATCCATGTATGTATACTCTACAACTGCAAACGTAAAATAAGGCCAAAAGAAAAAAAAATAAAAGTCTTTCTCTCATTTCGCAATCGAACTATGCCTTCTAACGCATGTACAAGTACACACACTTTTGGTTATGTTATTAAATATTATTTATGCAGTTTTGGCAAATACAGACTTTTTAACAGGTTTTTTTAAGTACACAGTAAATAACAACATAAAAATTTGGCAAATATCTAATCTTCAATAGCATAATAAGTCTAAAACCCTTTTTGATAAAATATTAGGTACGGACATAAAAAAACTAATTTAAAAACAACGTTCGTTGCGTCCTAGGCTGGTAATCTTTTGCTTAAGGTTCAGTTTTATTATTTTTTTTTGGACATGAATATTCCTTATTGTTTCCAAGTAAAATAAATAATGATATATTCGTAATGAAATTACCTGTATCAATGCTATGTAGTCACATGACTCCGTTATTAACTCCGTTTACGTATCGCGTTTAATTTGGTTACAAACTAATAAGTCGATATGACGATAAGATAGGTTATATGAGTGACGTCTTGGATGGTTTAATGCAAACATGAAAAAGAAGGCCCACAAAGGCCATGTCGTGACGGGTTTTCCGAGGTTTGCTATTAATGTTAACGACAACACTAACAAGAGCAAAAGGAACATCTGTTAATTTTTTTAAGTAGTAATGCTGGACGTACAATCGTAGAGCAGTTCCACATATATCTATCGCTAGGTCTCGGCAACCGTAGTCTGGGACGCCCTTTTTTACCGTGGGGAAATGCCTACTCATACCCGTCCTCGCGGAGGCAAAGACGGGTTATGTCGGCCTCGCACTGACTAATACAACGTTGTTCCTTCTTTGGCGCCTTAGAGACTGGGTCACAGAAACTCTTTAAAAATCTTTAACAGACCCATCGCGGCCCTACGGTCATCTGCTTCCTCTGGGCGCGCCGGAATTAACGCGCACTCCGTCTTGGCCCCTGTAGTTAGGTAACAGACTCCGCTGAGTCTGCTACTCAGGGCCATGGGATCCAGGAGTTCCCATCCCACGCAGGGACCAGACTTCCAGCCCCCAGCGGTGGCTTCGATGTTAAGCTCCGTCACTAGCTCCATTTCGCCGCAGAAGGAGGAGAGATCGACGACACCATGCCGAAGGTAGGGGACCTTCGGCATAGATCAGATATATAGACGATCTCCTCGGCCCCTCGCGGCTACTGGCCCCGCCGAATCGCGGAGGATAGGGAGAACGGCCTACGGAATACCGACACTCCTCTTCCCCCGCGACTCCACCGAAGTACAGGAACGGCGGCACACCTACCTCCTGCAACCCGTCCCATGCACCCTACTAGGCGCGTCCAAAGCGGGCTTGTTCAGCCCGCTTGGAGGAGCCTCCTCCCGACCGGCTTTGCACCACAGACCGGCCAGGTTCCTCTTAGCTTCCCCGATACTGGGCGGGCCGCAGGTACTGTGCCCCACCGCTACGAAAATGCGAGAACCTGTTGCAAGGTATGGGACGCCCTGCGGCAAGATGGACGACATTCGCAAAGCGGCTGGTGTGGGCTGGATGCGACTAGCCGCAGATCAGAAGCGGTGGCGTGCATTAGGAGAGGCCTATGTCCAGTCGTGGACTGACACAGGCTGATGGTGATGATGATGTTGTCGATCTAGCATAGTGTTTTCTTCTTCATAACCATTATCCCCAGTTATTGTGAGGTTGACTCCTAAGCAAGGTCGATCAAGCTTACCCGGAACTTGGGTTCTTCAAACACAATAAAATTAGAGGATTAAACTTAATGATGTTACAGAAAGAAATATTAGAAAACCTTGTAACGAACTCTGCTTCAAAATAACAGTTATAAACGACTGTCAAAGATGGTCTCCAAAACCGGTATCACTTTTTACGTGCTCATCAGACGAATGGATGATAATTTTAGGTGATCGCGTGATATTGCCGGAACCAATTAGACACCAACAAAAACACAGTTCGTTCCCCGTTGATTTTGAGTCCACAACCAACGAAAATAAATATATAGACTTGTAGTTATTAAATACTTTTTGAATAACGACACCATTTTCTCATTGTTTTATTAATTTGTCCCTTTACTATGTAAATATATAAAAATACTGTTTCTGTTGGTAGTTTTAAGTAATTAAAGGATGTTAGTTATGGATATTGTATCAAATAGCAAATTCGAACTAATGTATCTTTATTGTGTAAAAAAAAAACAAATGTAAACTAAATATAAACAATGTGATAAAGAACAATAAACGTCTGCCAAAGGTGGTGTAGGCTCTGACGGAAAATACCAAAAAAAAATACTGCGAATATTAAACCACTATTAATCAGTCATAATAAAAATATTGCCAAAATTTTGATATTTAACGGCCGTACATAGTGTTAGTTTTGTTCCAAAACATTATTAGTAGCATATTTAAAGTATTTTTTTTCATTAGTTTTAAATTATATAAAAATAATAATTTAATTTAAGTATTCAAAAAGGTTTGCTCTATAAGTCTTAAGCGAAATCACAGTCATAAATATTTTCACTGTTACAATTTTTAATTAGAATAAATTTTACGTAAATCTTTTAAATATAATTTTATGTGCAAAAAATAAAATATTTTATCACGCTAAGAGATTACGAACATACAGACACGCAGATATGCAATAAGAAACTTACTTTCCACCGGAAAAATTCCACTTCCTAAAAAGAAATGCTACGGAATAATACAAAAACACTGACAAGCTTTGAGTTTAGTTTACACAGTAGGGATATGGCATATTAACTTTTTAAATTTAAAGATTATAAACACTGTATTACTTTATGGTAAATACACGTCCGGAAGCATAGTTAGCTATAAAGAACTGGCTTTCTTGAAAAAAAACTTGCAACTTAATGCATTCTGGGGAAGTGTTGCTCGCAGGCGTCAATTTTCCCTGCAGCTTAACTTCGAAATTTTTAAATATTTATTTACATATAACTTCTAATTGATGGCAATAATTTACTTTTCGTGATAGTATTTGCCATTATTACGACGTTAATAAAATTATTTTCGCCTTTCAAGCGTTTAGGGCCACGACCTTGTAATGAATTATGGACGTCAAAAATAATTTAAACAAATCGAATATTATAAAACCTGTAAAATGCTGTCATTTATCATGCTTTATTCGTAGAAATACCATTAGTCTAATTATCTTCTTTTATTATTTTGTGCCAGTTAAATTTACTCAATACACACTGCTATGAACTATGTTATATGATATTTTACTTCAATGTTTAAACTTTGCATTTATTTTAATTTAGATTTTCCCAAAGTATTATTTTGTTAAATTAAAATTCGAAGCTAGCAACACAATCATCAACGATGCGTAATCTTTGCACGAGCGTTCTGCGTGTTTCCCGCCATTTATTCTCTTATCTGCCAAATATATTTTTCGCGAAACATTTGCATGTTTTTTTATTTTGTGATCTACCATTAATACATTCAAGTCTTTAAGTAGGTCGTTTTGAAACAATGAAGTAAATAGTGTTCAGCCTATATAGAACAAACATGCATTGTTTGCAAAACTTGAAGAAAATTACTTGCTATTGAGTTTAAGTTAAATATGTTGTAAGGGAATCCTTAACAAACATTTTCGTTGAGCATAAATAATCTTCGCACATCTTGGTCCTCAATTTAATGTACATATCTTTTAAATAATATTGTTACAATTTAATTTATCATCATAGGATTTAACTATTTATTACAATTATTGATTTTGCAGCGTGCCAACACGGTGCCTCTTTCGGTATTAAGGAGTGGTGTTAAAGCGCTTCTTACTTTATGGAGAAAATTGTTTCTATCGACATTGCAGGGCAGTCGTGAATGGTACATTGTTGTCACTTTTTGGTTGTAACTATTAAATTGCGCTTCCAGGCTTTTTTCAATGGTATGCATCATTTAACACAGTTTGCGGGAAGCCACCGTTTCCTCAAACTAGGTTGTCCCCATTTGACATGGACACCTAAATAATAGCTTTTTGAAGTTCAACGTCAAGCAACTTCAACAGCCAAAAATTAATCTCTTGCCTATCATCTCGATGGATTATATTGGCCTTGCGGTTAGCACAGTTAGTGCAGGAGTTTATCGGATCGCTGGTACTAAAAATTCGGTCATCGTGTACAGCGACTCTGCCAAGTACCTTTCTTATCATCTTAATGGCTCGCGTTTAAATTCGCACGTCACTTCTTGCAACGTACTGTTTATAGAATGGGACTTACAGATCTTCGTTAAAAAAGATACCACTAAAAAGGCTGGCAACGTATTTGTAGGTCTCATATATCGTACAATATATACCGCCCCCGTGGCTTAGCGGTATTGGCCCATGCTTTATAAACCGGAGGTAATAGTTTCGAATCCCGCGGGTTGGTGTTATATTTGTTTTCTGGTCAGTTAGGACAATTTGGACCGATCACCCAATTGTCTGAAAAGTGAGATGTTCCATGCGTCGGATGGGCACGTCAAAGGTTCCACCAATCAACCCGCATTGGGCCAGAGTGGTGGGATACGGTCCTAAAACCCCCTAATGGTGAGGGCGTGCATTAGGGAGCTTATATCTTTCCCCTCTTGTCTAGTAGCACTAAAACGTTATAACGCTTATATTGAAACGTTAAAATTTAAGGATCTAATATTGCATTTGTTAGAGGACACTATTTCATTTTCGGTATATGTGTGGGTCAATAGAATCTTAACCCCAAGTTTGTCAGGGTGACGCCCTTGTTGTCCTGCCGCCATCTTGAAAAAAGGGCAAATATCTCCAATACTACGTGTGCGTCTCCAAAAAAAAATATAGAAACATATTGCCTGCATATAACATACAAAAAATCTTCCTTAATTACATTAGACAGTACGAACAACTTTTTTAGTAAAGTTATAATTATTTCTATTGTTTACGCGAATATTATACATTATTAAATAAAATGACTTTACGGATTTTATCGCGTTTATTTTACATTTTTAAATTCCCGACGTTTCGAACACTTTAAAGGAAAGTGTAAAAATGTAAAATAAACGCGATAAAATCCGTAAAGTCATTTTATTTTAGTAAAGTTGTTTTTCAATATAATATCCAAATATTTTGTACATCTATTCGTCAATTGCAGTTGAGGTTTATCTGCGTTCGGCCGCGGATCTATGATTTTCTCAAGGCGGGGCAAAAACTTCTGAATGCCGTCCCTCCTCGTACTTCGTATTTTTTAATAAAAATTCTAACTAAGAATATTAAAACTTTCAGTTCAAATTTATTAAAAATAATTTAAATTTGATAAATCTAAAGTTCCAAGATATATAGAAAGTGTAAGAAGATATTAATTTGTATTGTGTGCTGATATGATTAGCTGAACTATTATTTTTCTTATAAATTCTCACAATAGATATATTTATATTATAGATTCTATTCTTAGAAGAACCCTTGTAACTTATACTATTAATGACTTAAATTTGTAAACATCGGTAAGTGATCAACACCCAGCGAAATTTCCCTACGAAGAATTCATACCAACTTTAACTTTTAATATAATAAATTATTTTTCAACCCTAATTGCAATAAATGACCGTATGATAACATCGTATTATCAACCAACAAAATATTAATTAAGATTAATGATTGCATGATTAATTCGTTAGGAAGAATGTTCAGATAATAAAAAATAATAATTTTTTCATTCACATTTCTCGTTTTTTTTCCATGCTAATAACTTAACACGAGTTAATACACAAAATGCGGTTATTTAGTAAGAGTTAAACTGTAAATAGTGCAAATTTATTGTATTTACAAAAGAAACGCGCTAGAGCTCCGCGACTATTTTTGTTTACCTTGCCCCTGGGCCTACTGCGACTACGACAACATTTTTGGATCGTTACGTTGTTGCTGTAAATTGCACCTACGCGCTTCAGAAATAATTGTATACTTACTTAAAGTTCTCGGACGACTTCTGTTTGCCAACTGTGCTTTTGCCGCCCCCTACATTCGCCGCGAGGAACATATGGGCCCCGGTCTGCCCCCATCCCCCTCCTAGATCCAGGCTTGTCCAAGTTTTTGGAAGAGTCCGCCAGTTGCTCTGCGTAAAAATCGGAATACTGACATTTGCTGTATTAGAAGTCCATCGACGTCTACGGTAAATACGCCGGCTAAGGTGCCCTTCAAACTCGAACACTGTAATGTTTTTACATTACTGCTTTGCGGTAGAAGTAGACACCACGATTCATCATCATCACCAGCCTGTGATAGTCCACTGTTGGACATAGGCTTTCCCTAATACACCCCTATCCATTAGGGGTTTTGGACCGTATCCCACCACGCGTGTCAAATGCGGGTTGGTGGAATGGACCGATTTTTTTATATGACACCACGATTACGACGCTACAAAGAGGACCTACCACCTCCTAGGGGGCTAGGAGACTAATTAGTACGAGGGTATAGATGTCCCGGCTCCCATAGTCCTTAGTTTCGGGGAGTCCGTGTCTGTTGCCTTTGCATTGTAGCTGAGGCAAAGAGCGTGTAGTATTAGACCTACGGGCCACATCACCTCAGGGCACGTAGATATAAAGAAACTTGCGAAAGCGTCCGCATTACCCGCCCTGGGTTTATTTTGTAAGCGCCATGAAGAAACAATGCGGTTTAATTTAGTGCAAGTTCGACATAACCTGTCTTTGCCCCGTTGGATACATTTATTACATAACATACATTATACAGCTGCATTTCCGGAGCGATATGATTTAGGGTGCTGCAAGAAAAGAGCTTACACCTCCCTAAAAGGCCGGCAACGCGTTTGCAGTTCCTCCAGTAGTGTGAATGTCCATGAGCGGCGGTAATCACTTACCATCAGGTGAGCCACCTGCTAGTTTGCCTCCTTCACTTTAAAAAAAATACATACATCACGCGCATACGGCCGATCGCTAGCGTAGATTGACATGAAGTCAGAATCGTAGTTAAATATCGATATTAGTAATAAATCAAATGATTAAAATGATAGTTGTCATATTAGTTAAATGACATATACTTACGTATTATACACCAGAACTGTTAGGTCATCTGAGGCTTAAATATCACGTACAGATTCATGTGACATAATGCACGTTTTAATTCTCAAGTTGTTAATTATGTCGACGTTCGTGTAATTTGTTTTTAAGATTGCGTTTCTCAATTAAAGGTTATTTTATTGAAAAAAAAAACAAATAAACGATACAAGATAAGCTTTTTTGATATGTACTTGTGATATGTTTAGATATCATAAGTGCCTTTGATAGTCCACTGTAGAACATAGGCCTCCCCTTATACACCCCTATCCATTAGGGGGTATCCTACACCATGCTGGTCCAATTGGTGGGCGGACCGACTTTTCACATGCCCATCCGACGCATGGATCATCCTACTTTTCAGACAGTTGGGTGATCAGCCCAAATTGCCCTAACCAACTAGGAGAAAACAATAAAAATTTGTTTGAGTTCCCGTAGGATTCGAACACACGACCTCCGGTTTCTAAAGCACACGCTTATACTACTAGGCTACAGAGGCAGCTATGATATATTTATTTGCACTTTTTAACGTATTGTAAACATACATTATAGACCCAAGAAAGATGGTCTTCTCCGCGAAGTACTTAAAAATGGCTACATTAGATGAATGTATGATTTTGCATTCATTCCCAATATTAGTCATTTACTTGCCTTCTAAAAGTATGCATCTGATCAAGTATAATCTCACTTTATGGACACTTCGGAGTTTGCCATATAGGCTCCAAGTCGAACTTAAAATATCCCAAAAATTCATGACCTATTTTGATTTCGTCTTCCTGACAATTCTGTCTAGCATGAAACTCACGTACTCGTAACAAAAAAAAGTTGTAATTTTAGTGTAAATTAGATTAATTAAAAGCATTATCCAAAATATTTCAACGCATGAAATGAAACAGCAGGTGTGATAAAAATTTATTACAAAAAAAGCTACATAAAGTTTATTTAAAGACAAAATAGACGTGTAGAAAACTCATTTAAAGTGTTAAATTTATAAAAACCACTGTTTTATATTCAGTATAATACTAAAAAGGTTTTCACGTCAATTGCACAGCTAAAACAAAGTTTAAAAAGTTTCTATAAATAGAAACAAACTAAACAAAAAAGTGTTGATCTCTTGAACCATTTTTCACTAATAAAACATACAATTTTCCTTATTTCTACAACAATATCAGTACATATGACACGGTCATATTATAGCCCTCAGAGTTTTTATATTTATTTTAGTAAACACATATGTAACATTAGCATTTTCTCCCCACATATAACTATAATGAGCCAAAAATTGATATGTAACCAATAAAATATTTAAAAAGTTTGAATATCATATTAAAATTCATACAACCAAATGTAAATTCGTTAAGAATGTTTAGCTTTACTCTGTTATATATTGTTCTCTGAAATAACTTTTAAAATATGTATGATATAGACACAATATAATTAGTGTAAATCGAGCCCCTTAAATACATTCAAAGTGTAAATCTTACAATAATTACTAATTGTTTAAAAACTAGTGCTTCACTTACATTTTTTTCTGATTATTTAGGCAATCAACCATTGATCCTAAAACATCATGTTATTTGCTTGTAAAAGCTAATATAAGTAAGTTTTTAAAGAAAGAATAGTAAAAAAATGTTAAGAAATATTAACAACAAAGCCTTATGATGTTAAGGTATTGCTATAGTTTGCATTGCTTACATCAATTCCATGTATTATTTGGCCTTTTTATAAGCAACTAACTGACATTTTTCAATTTATGGAAAAACAATAAAATCCTTTCCAAACCGCATAATACAATAAGCTCGGTTTTATTAACAGTAGATTATTAAAAAATCATTCAACTTTCCTCAAAATTGTTCCCTACTAAATATTATTTACGGCTACAATACATATATGGAAACATCAAGTGCCTATGTCTATTAGGAAATTGCTGCTACACATTTTTAAACAATATCTTAACATTAAAATATTATATATGGACTAATACCCAGTTATTTGGTTATTTACAGTTAAGAATGTAGGGAGCGAGTGCGGCGTTCAGTGTTCTCTTCACGGCTTGTAAGTGCATGCCTGCGGAGGTGGTCGTCCAACAGGCTGATGTACTCCTCTCTGTGCTTCGTCAGATGCTGAACGTGACCTGAACGCTCCCAACATTGCCAAGTACACTGAAAGTGAAAAAAACATATTTAAGCCACATCTCTGAGAACTTGTAGGCTTAAGAAATTTTTTATCGCTATCGAAG
Source organism: Lamproptera curius (assembly GCA_029286875.1). Taxonomy (NCBI): domain Eukaryota; kingdom Metazoa; phylum Arthropoda; class Insecta; order Lepidoptera; family Papilionidae; genus Lamproptera; species Lamproptera curius. The sequence continues at coordinate 2,361,019 of JAGSMT010000011.1, read as the reverse complement.
GCAGACGAGCAGTCAGGCCATCTGACGTAAAGTACCCATTAAATACGCTGGCTACGATGCCTTTCACGCCGGAACTCGATAGTGTTTTCACACCACTGCTTTGCGCAGAACCGAGATGGTACTGCCCTTTTAAAAATGGACCTAATTACCTCTAAAGTAATTCCTAGCCACTTATTAAGTAGAGTTATAATAACATAACCAAAGAAAATCTGTACTGAAAGCTTGTTATTATAAAAACATTAGCTAGTTCAATTGTGTTTACATAGTCCACTTCATGTTATAAAAACAGATATTAACTTCTTATATATCTTCACAAGGAATTTAGCTCCATGTACTTGTTTTAGTTGTCTAGTTCTCACAGTTTAAATTGTGTTAGCGTCCAAGCATAGCCTTGTATAAGTCCTCCAGTTTGTCTCAAATTTGTATCATTCCACGTTTAGTGCAATACTATAATAATATTTGAGATTTACCTCCATTCCCATCTTCTTCCATGCGTCATGAACTGATCTATTGCTATTCTCAGCTCCTACTGGGTCCGAGCGAGATAGCAGGAACAGAGCAGGTGCCCTACACAGGTTTGTATGGAACAACTGCGAGGAACGGATGTAGTGGGCAGTGGCTGCGTCGTGGAAGGTCCTCATGTGGTATCTGAAAATATATTAGTTGTAATTAGTATAAGACATTTCTGAGACACAAACAATTTCCAATCCGTAGATTAATATTATGAGGCTTAACAAGTGTTCATTGTTGTTTCCTAGTTGGTTGGGGCAATGCGATGAGCCAGAACAAACAGACAGACAGATAAAACTAATAAAAAATTGTAGTTTTGTTATATTGTTATGATTTAAATGGCTATTCTGACTTTACAAACGGACACCACAATTTTGTTTATATGTATAGATGCTATACATCTATATAAATTACTCCAATGAGAAACCACCTTAAGAAATGTATTGAAGTTATAACAATCTAAAATTATTATTTTTATTATTCTTTCTTAACTATTTCATAATAACGCGATAAGTTAACAACATTTGGACATGAGTTTCGATATCAGCCGCATTAGTGTTAAGGCCAGACGGAATTATGCAATTTCTATCGATAATCTGATGACGTAATATTTTGTACAACTGAGTATATATAATATAATAGATTTTGAACCTTATCATATAGCGATGAAGATATATGATGAGTTAGCATGCAGTGACCAAATGTCCATTGTGATATTTATGAATTTTGATAAGATAATATTGGAGATGTCTAGACTTTATAAGCTAGAACGAAGCTTTATAGACTGAATCAATAATAATACACTTTAGGTCTATGAAAAATGCATAATCACGTGATAAGTCTTTGTTTTAGATATTACACTTAATTTTCAAACATTTTAAAATTAAATAATGGTTTTTATGCAGGCACGATGCGATACTATATTTTCTTGAGTAATGAGACCCCGACACCAAGAGAATAATGAGTTACTATATATCAATTCGAACTGCCTCCGTAGCCTAGTGGTATAGGCGTGTGCCTTAGAAGCTGGAGGTCGTGGGTTCGAATCCTGCGGGGACTCAGCAAATTTTCATTGTTGTTTCCTAGTTGGTTAGGGCAATTTGGGCCGATCACCCAATTGTCTGAAAAGTAAGATGATCCATGTGTCGGATGGGCATGTAAAAAGTCGGTCCACCCACCAACCCGCATTGGACCAGCGTGGTGGGATACGGTCCAAAATCCCCTAATGGATGGAGGTGTATTAGGGGAGGCCTATGTCCAGCAGTGGATTACCACAGGCTGATGATGATGATGATGAATTCGATATTATAGTTACTATCAATACTCCCGCTTTTAGTTTGTGTATTTTAATAAGTATATGAGAGTAGTTACAGCAACAAAACCTTCACTTCTGGCAATATTAAATGATTTATAATAATTGTTTATATACTCACTCCATGTATGCTTTAAGGGTTTTCTGCATAATCTTGTTCTTTGGAAACACGGCGATGGGCACACCGATGGTTATTTCGCTAATGTCGGCTGCCGAATCCCATACCTGGGCGCAGATTCGTTCCATCACCGGTTGATATCTAAGAATTAAGAACATACTTATTTATTAATTTATCATTAGTATACATTTACTCTGCCTCTGTAGCTTAGTGGTAAGGGCGTGTGCTTTAGAAACCAGAGAGTTTGAATCCTGCGGGGACTCAACAAATTTTCATTGTTGTTTCCCAGTTGGTTAGGACATCTTGGGTCGATCACCAAATTGTCTGAAAAGTAAGATGATCCATGTGTCGTATGGCCATGTAAAAAGAGGCCTATGTCAGTCAGTGGCATCAACTCTGCTGGTAATGATGATGATACATTTACTATTACAGAAACAATATATATTCAAAAAGTAAAAAACACATATTTCACTTACTCTACATTACCGTAAAGGTAAATTCTTTTATTTTTAGTTGATTATTATAACTTAAATATGCTACATAAGTCTAAAAAAATTAAAGAGAAAGAACAAGAGATAGAATTGCATTTAATATGTGGTTAGATATAATGAAATAAGAAGACCTCCTCCCTGCATAATGACAGAGGATGGTGTTATTATGCCCCAAAAACAAAAGAAGTATGGTCTGTATATAACAAAAAAAATGTTTCGTTAAAAACAAAAATCTACAATTATATTCTATTAAATCAAATCAATAAGGAGTAATCTTTTAAATACGTCTACAATCAACGTCTTTTCTCGCATAATTGCTAAAGCTTATTTCATCTCTACTCTAGATTAGGTAAATAGATCTCTATTTTATAAATATCTATACATAGCAGATATTAAAAATTGACTCACGCCTCCCTATTCTCCATCGCCTTGGCGCAGACCTCGCCCCATATGTAACCGCCTACTGAGAAGCCGTGCACTACCAAGGGATGGTCGTTCTCGTTTGCGGACATCAGCTTGATCAGATCACCGGCAACGAGCTGAAGATGGGACAATTTTCAGACTTCAAGGTTAAAGTTAAAAAATATTCATTCAGTAAGGATCTACTCTCCATGCGTCGGATGGGCATGTAAAAAGTCGGTCCACCCACTATCCCGCATTGGACCAGCGTGGTGGGATGCGGTCCAAACCACTCTAATGGATAGGGGTGTATTAGGGGAAGCCTATGTCTAGCAGTGGACTATAACAGGCTGTTGATGATGATGATGAAGGTCCTACTGATAAATTACTTACAACTTTCTGATTCAAGTGATGAAACAAGCTGAGCATTTATCTTATAGAGCAATACACCCAATACATGATACAAGTGCCTCGTGCACTTGTGCTAGGTGTCCTACACCCCACCCCAAACAGGTTCTCGCTTTGTCGTAGCGGTGGGGCTCAGTACCTGCGGCTTGGGCCAGCCGCGGGAAGCTAAGAGGAACCTGGCCGGCCTGAGGTGTAAGGCCGGCCGTGGAGGAGGCTGCTCCAAGCGGGCTGCAGAGCCCGCTTTGGATGCGCCTTTGGAGGGTGCGAGGGACGGGTTGCAGGAGGTAGGCGCCGCCCTTCCTGTCCCTCGCAACCAAGGTGGAGTCGCGGGGAAGAGGAGTGTCGGTATTCCGTAGGCCGCTCTCCCTATCCTCCGCGACTCGGCGGGGCCGCACCGCTGATGCGGTGTGGAGGGGCCGTGGTGGGAGGGACATTCGGCATGGTGTCGTCGATCTCTCCTCCTTCTGCGGCCGAAATGGAGCTAGCGGCGGAGCGCAACATCGGAGCCGCCGCTGGGGGCTGGGAGTTTGGTCCTTGCTTGGTCGGGGAACTCCTGGCTCCCATGGCCCCTGAGTAACAGACTCGGGGGAGTCTGTTACCTAACTAAAGGGGCCGAGACGAAGGGCGCGCTAGTTCCGACGCGCCCAGAGGGAGGCAGATGGCCGTAGGGCCGAGATGGGGCTGCTTCGGCGGCCAGCGCTGGTGGGGTTGCAGATGAGTGGAAGCACGTTCCTGTGACCCCACCCTAAAGGCGTCAGGAAGGAACAACGTGCAACCTAAACCCTACTACATTTACTATGAAAGGACGATCACCTGTAAGTGATACGCCTTACCATTTTATAATACCCAAATTTACTCTCAACCTTCAAGCATTGGGTATGATACCGTATTTACCACGCTGTTTATTGCGCATTTTATGTGAAAACAAACTTGTTTTCATTCCACGCAGAAAAGGACACCGGAATGGTACTTCCCCAATCCCTAAAAAATATATCGAGCACTACATTCATGAATCTTACTGCTGTAAATGAAGAAATCTGCGCGACTTAGCACCAACCTGTGATCCTTTCATCGGCCACATTAGCTGCCAAGGGGTGCAGGACACGGAGACCACGTCGAATCCCTTCTCCAGGTACAAGGATGCGTACTTCATCACGTGCTTCTGCCTCGCCAGCAGCCAGGTTATCATCACGCATAATGGCCTCTCCAGCTGTCTGTCCAATCTGTGTGATATCGTTGTTTGAAATTTTGAATATATAATTTGTTGCGTAAAACTCCATTTTTAACCGACTTCAAGAAAAGGAGGAAGTTCTCAATTCGTCTGTATTTTTTTTTATGTTTGGTCCAGTTCCGACAGTGACATCCACGAAAAAATTTAATAAGTCTGAAATTTACATTCACTATGTCACGCCAATCGATTTAAAGTCGGTTTGTTTTTTGTTAAAATTTTATCAAGTGAGCAAGAGGCGGGGTAGCCCATCGCGACTTATTTAAATAGCAGTTTTAGTTTTACGCAATAGATCAACCGCATTGAGGAATAGAGGAGAGGAAATTTGAAAGCCCAACGTGCTAAGACGACGGCCATAAAAATGGTATCGACCAGTTGTTCATTTTAAGTTCAATTTTCCTTACAAAGACTACCTATGTTCGTATGTATCATGAAAATATTATAGATCTACCGTTATTATAACCGTAATTAAAAAAATTGCAATAAAATGTAAAATATCTTCAAATGAAGAGTGGTAGAGTAATATTATTTTTATTTCATAGTTATTAAGTTATACACGTTACATAAACAATTTGATTATGCTTTACGCCATATAACGCCATACGCGACATTGAAAAGATTGCATCAGCATGCATCATCAGCCTTGATAGTCCACAGCTGGACATAAGCCTCGATATACACCACTTTCCATTGGGGGTTTGGACCGTATCCTCACGCTGGTCCAATCGGGTCTGGTGGGGACCGACTTTTACTGCCCATCCGACGCATGGATCATCTAACTTTTCAGACAACTGGGTGATCGCCCAAATTGTCTAACGAACTAAGAAACAACAACGAAATTTGTTGAGTCCGCAGGATTCGAACCAAACCTCGGTTTCAAAGCCACGCCCATCCACTGGCTCAGAGGCAGTTAGAAAGATTACAAAATCTTATTAATAGTGCAAAAATGGAATAAATAAAGGATATAAAATAAAAATTAATATTGAAAGATGATTTTGTTCCGGCCAGCTAGCCGGCCTGGAATAAATCATCTTTCGCTCGGTCTGCACGATATATTTACAAACATTCCGCTTGCCAGCCCTATAGGCTAAATTATAATATTTTTGATAAATTGCCGCCGCCGTATCATTAACAACGACTGTCAATTTAATCGACCAATAAGAACACCTAGTGTAAGACGCTGCTTGGTGCTATTGGTTACCTTAAAACACACAATTCCAAACCTGATTTGGCTGAAGCGTAGATATAACAGTTTCGATATTATATTAAATATAAATGCTAAGATGTCAAAGTAAAAACCGTATGTCAACTTCGTTAGTGCATCTGTGAAATATTAGGCATTTCTTATGTACTAATGCGCGTCGTTAGGTGCTGCACTTTGCTCCAATCGACATGCAATTTAAACTTGTTTACAATCGTCTGATTGGTGATGCTATATTGTGAATGCAATGTATATGACCCTCGAATACAGACTTTATTAGCTCTTCAAAAATATAAGATGTTTTAAGCATCAGGTAACTCTATCTTTGGCCTAAGCATATTTAATACGCCTATAATAAACTAAGAATTTTAGGATACACTGATTATAGTAAGAATTGTAATTAAAAATCTCAGGATATGTAGTCCTGAACAGCCTCAATTACTATTCAATTTACATACGTATTAGCAAAATACTTAGTAGTTTGGTTCGATTTTTCATTTAAATTCTTTTTGGAATACCATTAAAGTTTCTTTATTAAGTTTTTGCAATATACGCAAATTTGTTTTAAATTTGTTGTTATGCACTATGGTTAAGCTATATGAAGCGAATCTCATACAAATCCATTCGTCACTCCGAGACAAATTATGTTACGTCACGACTACCCAGTGCCTAAGAAATAAATACACTGAATTCATTAAAAATGTCCAATATTGAACTCAATTGCCGCCGAAAACGGGTCCACCTTTTGGTTGAACAACGCGTGGGGATGGAACATGGCCGTGATCCGCCAATATGAACCAATGTTCTCGTAAATTCTATGTTTTATTTAGTTGGGGTATAGATAGAGTATCGAACCGCCGCCGTGGCGTAGCGGTATTGGCCCTTGTGCTTTGCAAGCCTAAGGGCGTAGGTTCGAATGCCGCGAAAAATCAATGTTTAAACGTCTGGATTATTGAATAGATATCTAATATAATTGTTAGCGTTCTTTTCGTTGTTGATCAGGACAATACGGGCCGATCAATTGTCTGAAAAGGAAGATGATTCATGCGACGGATGGAATGTAAAAAGTAGGTCCTAGTTGTCAAGATAATCTTAGGCAGTCGTTATAGCAAGTTAGTGTCTGCACATTTACCGACAACTAATTTATCCATAGAATGCTGCTTACCCTTTGGGTTGTGAAGGTCAGGAGCCAGTCGCTTTGCGTTAAATCTGTTATTCAGGTACTTCTGGATCGATTAAAAGCCAACCCCTGATGACTTGATAAAATGGTAAAATGGGATAAAAAGAAAGAAGATACGGTGCTCTTCCAACCGGAATACCAGCGATTGGGCGGAGAGAGCAACTGCTAGCATTTATCTAGTTAGAATCCCGTTAATACGATAGTAAACACCACCATTTGGTTTATCAATCTATTCAGGTCATAAGAACAAATGTAATAACGAAAATCGATGACTTTGCGAAGTATACATGCAGAATGACAAAAAAACATGTCATTGCGTCAATTTACGCATTGGGATTGGGTCGGGGCAAGTGAACAATACAGTAACTTTGACATGTTACGTAAAAGGACTAAACATTTGAAACATGCAGAATCATACTTTGAGTACGTACAGCTGAATTGATAATCTTCAACCGTACATTTTGTTGTGTTGTTGTAACAAAAATATGTACCTACTGCCTCCGTAGCCTAGTGGTATGGGCGTGTGCTTTAAAACCGGAGGTCGTGGTTTCGAATCCTGCGGGGACTCAACAAATTTTCATTGTCGTTTCCTGGTTAGTTAGGGCATTTTGGGCCGATCACCAATTGTCTGAAATGAAAGATGATCCATGCATCGGATGGCCATGTAAAAGTCGGTCCACCATCATCATCAGCCTGTGATAGTCCACTGACATAGGCCTCCCCTAATACACCCCTAAACATTAGGGGGTTTTGGACTGTATCCCACTACGCTGGTCCAATACGGGTTGGTGGGTGATATGCACGAGAAATTAAGATAAATAAAAAAATTTGTTTATTGAATGAATTTCATCACCACGAAGTATAAAGTGTGTTTCTGTAGACAGATCATATGAACTCACTTCATCGTTTTCGGATCGAGGCTCAGCTTGGCCTTGTCGTTGCTGATGTACTGGATATTCTTGGTCAGGTCCTGGCTGTGGGCACCGCGGTCGAAGCCCACCATCGCGAGGGGAGCACACGAGAGGAGCGGCCGTAGAGATGCCTTAAAAGAAATAAAAAACAACGATAGAAGAAGCTGCTGTGGCTTAGCGGTATCTTTCTTTAAAAGTGAAGATCGTAGGTTCAAATTTTAAATTCGTCATCATCAGCCTGTGATAGTCCACTGCTGGACATAGGCCTCCCCTAATACACCCGATCCATTAGGGGGTTTTTTGGACCTCATCCCACTACGCTGGTCCAATGCGGGTTGGTTGGTGGACCGACTTTTACATGCTATGCAGTTGGGTGATCGGCCCAAGCAACTGCCCTAACCAACTAGGAAACAACAATGAAACTTTTTTGAGTCCCCGCAGGAATCGAACCCACGACCTCCGATTTTTAAAGCACACGCCCTTACCACTAGACAACGGATGCAGTTTTAATGTACTAACGTGTTAATAAACAAAGACTGTCTTAATAAACGGATTGGCTTTTCAATGCACGAAATAATTTACTTTCCAGGTAATTCGGTGATGGCCCATATGTCTAAAAATAACGATAAAATGTTTTCCTTGCAGGCTTCAAACCCATTAAATTTTTTATATACGACCTCCTTCCGCAGTTCGAATCCTGCGGGATTCGACAAATTTTCGTTGTTGTTTTCTAGTTGGTTAGGAAAGTTTGCCGATCTCAATGCTTGTAATAACCGTCAGAGTTTGTAGAGTAAACTCTGACGGTTATTCCAAAACATGAAAGTAACGCGGAAAATCCGTAAATTAGTGGATTTGATATGTATAATAATCGCGTATATAAAAGAAATAATTACTTCGGAATATTACGCCATTTTTATCATCATCATCAACAGTCTGTGTTAGTCCACAGCTGGTCAAAGGTCTTTACTAATAAAAGCCTAGACGTCCGATCTCGCTACTCATTACCAACTTGAACCGGCTACTGCACAGAGATCGGCTTCCCACGTGGTTGAACACGACCAACGCTTCGTCTTCCCGAACGCGGCCTCTACTCTGGAACCTTATTGGCCCATGGACCACAGAAGAACCATCTTCTGACTACATTACCGGCCCACTGCCATTTCAAGCGAATCCCTTGCACTACTGTGTCGTTGACTTTGACGGATTAATTATTTTTTTAGCTTGGCTTTTATTCATCATTCTAGATGTATTATTATGAATTCTACATCTGCTTTATTAAGATCTTCAACGTTTACGATCACGGTATAGTAGGGAGATATGTGATATAAGTAATGTGGTGATAGTTTTTAAAACACTTTTGTATGGCCGCATTAGCGAATTGCTTTGTTCGCCAAACGCTGAGACAAATTACCGGAGCGAGTGAAAAGGTTTTATACCGTTTACACTTGGTAATTCGCTAACGCGGTCATACAAAAGTGTTTTAAAACTATCACCACATTACTTATATCACAAATATATCTCCCTTTACCCTACCTATTCATTGTTTTATAATACCGCTGCTGATCTAGAGCTGCAGTGGTCACGGAATCCTTAGGAATTCTAGACTAAGCCTAGTTAATCAATTAGCATAAAGCCGCAGATGACATTCCTTAATTTTGTTCATGGGATGTACGTACAACGAGAAAAGAAAGAAAATATATTTATTTGAAATGTTATAATGTAAACGTGTGTTAAAAGAAACATTACGAAAAATTGTAACGCATAAAATTCTTGAAAAGATATTTTGTTATAAGGTTGTTTAAAAGAAAACATAAAATAAAATCAATTTCTTAGTTATTTAAAATTCCATGTAAAAGTAAACTATTGTATACTGGCAAACAAATTACAGCAAACATTGTCACACTTTTGTGTCCAAGCTTATCTCCTTTAGTAATACTGTACGATTTTTTATACTATTAAAGTATATTTCACTGCAACAAAAAGTGAAAACGATAAATAAAATTAAAGGCTACAATTGAAATTTTATATTATACTCGACCCAAAAAAATATGGCCTTGGAAGTTGTAATCGGTGGTCGGCGTCTAGCAGAGACATCAATAAAAACTTACTGAATGTCTTTTACTATTTTGCTATTTTATCTACTGTAACTATATTATTGTGCGTTTCTATTGTTTAAATGTAGTCATCATCTCTTTATAATATTATAGATAACTCCTCTTATTTATGATGATTAATTAAATGTAATCAACTATAGTTCTGCCAAATAATTGAAACTCAGAACAGAGGTAAACAAAATAAACTATGGGAACAAAATGGCTTCCCCAATTTAATTTTAACTGCCTCCGTAGCTTAGTGGTATTGGCGTTTGCTTTAGAAACTGGAGGTCGTGGGTTCGAATCCTGCGGGGACTCGACAAATTTTCGTTGTTGTTTCCTAGTTCTACTACTGTTCCTAGTTGGTTAGGACAGTTTGGGCCGATCACCTGATTGTCTGAAAAGTAAGATGATCCATTCGTCGGATGGGCATGTAAAAAGGCGGTCCACCCACCAACCCGCATTGGACCAGCGTAGTAGGATACGGTCCAAAACCCCCTAGTGGATGGGGGTGTATCAGGGGTGGCCTATGTCCAGCAGTGGACTATCAAAGACTGATGATGATGTAAGAATTTTAATATCACCCGTCAACATAATAACGATAATAATGTTCGAAGGATAAAAAAAACATCTAGTACCAAACTAAGCAAAGCTTGTACTAAGGAAACTAGACTTACTGTTCTTCGGTAAATAAATACATATTATATTGATACAAACGGCCAGACACGAGTAAAAATACTTTGTTTATTACATTTACTATATAAAAATACGGTCCAAAACCTCTAATGGAGAAGGCGTTGCATTGGGGAGGCCATTTCCAGCAGTGGACTAATACAGGCTTAAAATGATGCTAGTTACTTACTTAAAAACGAGAAACAATTAACAATACACCATAGAAACTTTAACAACGAAAGTAATATCAAATATCGCAGAGATACATAACATCATGTAACACGCATTACCATTCACGCTGTAGGTGAAGTCTATGGTCACTGAACTTGGTCTCATGGCCGAATAGATTTTTTCTTCCTATTTTTTAGCTTCGCACCTAACATTAAACGTCTATTATACAACCTTACATTGTCAATGATTATAGTAGATAAAAAAGTAATAAGCGTTACAGTGTGTATTATTAGACAATTTTGAGTGAAACAAACCAATATGTTTCACAAACATAGATTCTAGATATTAGTCTGGATCTTGGATGGATGGATATGAATAGCCTAATAAATTTGTGATTAAGCGTTATAGTCAACATCCTTTACGTTTAATTATCCTTGTTAAATAATTATTTCGTATTGACCTAATAATGAGTTTTTGTGTAATTAATACTTTTGTTTACATGGAAACAATTTGAACAGTTTCAATCATTCAAACCATCCATTACTTCAGATTTAATCGACCACAAATCCGCGATTAAAGAACACATTCCTGACGATCCGTGAGGCTACTGAGAATATATCCTCGGGGCCCGAAAGAATTAAAATTCGAAACCAAGCATAATACCATTGTGTTGTAACGATACAATAAGCTCATTGTGCATAGGTGTGAGTACAGACTAAAAATGTTATTACAATTAAGACCTGACAATCCCTGGCTTCAGCCGCACGACATCTCAGTCTACCCCATGACCACGGCCGCCGGAAAATCTCGGAAGGGTCGTGAATTAAACTAAATTAAATAAATACGATACTATCCGTTAAGTCCCTTTATTCAATAATTTTTGTGTTTTACGTAAAGCAATGATTATCATAAAAAATGTTGCATTCATACAAGAATGAACCTTGAACCGCAATCGATACTATCATGAACAGAACAAAGAGTATTGCTTTCTTTATTCTCTTCGTTGTTATATCATTGCGTTATCTGCATTGAGTTATGAATAGTCTAATGTATTATTGTGAAAAGCACGTACCGCGATGCGCGGAAATAGAAATAATCAATCGACAACCTATTTCCACGAATCATGTACAAGTTAAATTTTTACACAATAAATATTGTAAAAAATCTATTATTACAATATTTATTGTGTAAAATTTAACCTAAAACACTTTGTAATATCCAAAAGGGCAAATACATCTATATAAATAAATAAAATTAGAGTTTTTATATTAAATTAACGGTTTTTAAATGGTTACATTATAATATACAACCGGTACATAATAGTTAAAAATTTAAATTAAATATTTTTCTCAGTCTGTCTGTTTATTCTGCTAATCTCTTGAATAGCTGGTCCGCCTTTTGACGGGACTTTTACTGGAAGATAGCTGATGAGTAACTAAGGCTTTTTTATAAAACAAAATATAGCTAATTCTTTTGTTCACGCGAATACTACACATTATTGATAAAAAGGACTTTTTACGGATTTTATCGGTTTATTTTTGCTCTTTATAAATTCTATTTTATTTAAAAAAAAAGCCAAAAATTAATGCGATAAATCCGTAAAAAGTAGTTTTAATCAAAATTTAACTGCTTTTTTTCTTTATGATCACTCCTCGGGCAAAGTCGCGGGCAACAGCTAGTCACTAAATATTCAGTACAGATAACAAACTTTTAAGAATGCCAATCAATGAAAGGATTAGAAGTTATTATAACATTGACAAAAACCTAAATACCTAGTGTTAAGAGACTTTTCTTTTCGCGGATCTCGAGAACTACGTAAAAAGTATGCCAGCGTTGGACAACTCATTTAACATTATTGAGTAAAGCGACGTAACATCACGTAATGACCAATAGGATTATCGCAATAATGAAAAATGTTTTAAACCGAGGGACAATTGACAATGTGACACGAACGTATTTTCGGCTCATATGCTAGTTACAAAACTATCCAAAGCAATGAGAAACCTGAGCAAGTTAACTAAAGCACTACTTAACTCGTTTTAACACGAGAAATACGCTTACGCGAAAAGATATGACCTCTTCGTTACGTGACGATTCCAATTAAATTAACTAAATTTTAGTAAACAAAAAGAGATTAAAGAGTTTCGATTATTACACCGGCGCGAAAAAGGATTTTTATAAATAAATAACACTCTATCCTTCGCTTACAAAATTACGGGACATGATACAACACGGTTTTACCAAATTTATCGGGTCATAGTGATTAGACTGGATAAAATCCGTACGAATATATTATTTATCAACAAAAAGATTATCTTCATATAAATGGGAATGTTACGTTTATGACGTAGCGACATAAAATCAATATATCGGCGTAAGAAAACAGAGACGTCGCAACTAAACATAAGTAACTCAAAGTTATTTTTTATGTATAATGAAAGTTATTTTCTTCGTCATATTCTTTTATTTATACAAAAGATTGAACATAATAAAAGTTATGATCGGATATGTTTTTGAATTGTTGTTCGGCTCTGGTGAACAATTTCATTTTGTCAGTTACGACTTTTCTGGTTTCTACCGTCGATATAGTGGATCCATGTTCAATTTTCACGCGTTGTTCATCCTATAAGAGTGCCCGAATATTTGGGGCCAATTAAGTTTGACATGAGACATTGTTCACGGTACTTTTATCTTCTGTTTTGTTTAGGTTTATAATATAGGCGTCAGTTGAATTATATATGTTTCTAGGTGACCCGGCAAGCGTTGTTTTTCCATGTAAATAATTATATGATAAGTAATTCCATAAACCAGTAGACACATGGAGGGGATAACTTACCAAATCATAATAAGTTATGTCATCGAGCGGTATTAAAAATTATGAAATTATTAAAATAATTTAACAAAAGCAAAGATTGTTATAGAAAAGTTTTCCAATGCCACATAATCAACTACATAGTATAAAACAAAGTCGCTTTCTCTGTCCCTATCTCCCAATATTTGCTGAAACCTTTGAAACATTTAAACGATCCATTAACTCGGCCGAGTTGTTATCTGAATTGTTTTAAATTTTACTTAATTTAACTAAAGAACACGTAAAATCCTTTGCATTCCAATAACTTGTACTGACTATAGATGTAATACTTTTGTGATAAGAACAGCAAACTTTATTAGCTTGCATATGGATATTGATCCATTTTATACCTTGCCAACAGTCGCTCGAACAATCCTTACTATTAATTACTTTAATAATTTTAGTCAATAATTAAGTTAGTGTTTGTTAGCTATATTTTGTTACTTTTTTTATTTCCCGTGTTAATTAGATATAACCATATGTGAAAACTTGTAATTATAATAAGAATATTAGCTGTAAGTTTTCCAAATAAAAAACTAGGCAACGGATTTTGATACGGTTTTTTAAAATAGATAGAGTGATTGAAGAGGAAGGTCTATACGTACAACACATGGTTAATATTGTAGGTATATTTACTAACAACATAGCACCCATGGGCGGGTCGCTAGTAAAATATAAAAAAAATATATCCAAAAAATTTAAAAACTAAATTTGTGGTGGACACCGATATCAGTTATGGTTTTAAAAATTGATAGAATTGGGCGAAGTTGATAAGAATCTGTCAAGCCGCTTCGGTGGAGAGAAACAAGAATTTTATATATTAGAGATGACGGCGCCAATGTTTGTGCGAACATGACAAACGTTTGATCAAACACTCGCTCGTGGCGAACAATTGGTTGCAATTGGCAACAGCGCTGCACACGCGGTGACGCAGTGGAAATATCCGTTGCACGGACGCATTGCCTCGATATGCACGTACAGTATTATCGATAAACACGACCCTGAACTTGAAATAGCGCGATAAAATTGTAAGCGTTATATCGATATGTAAAGTTTTAAATCTATACTAGTGCAGTGACCTGCTGCGAAAAACTATCGATGTCTGACCTTCGATTATAAATAGCGCAGCTGTTTTTCGATATTGCGTAATAGGGTTGTTATCTTTTCCATAAAGCATGACCAAGTTGCTTACAAGATAGGGAATTAGAAACGGAACGTAAGCTGTATTTCGTCTCAGCAAAAATCTCTCAGTTATATTTATTCAATATTATTTATTAATAATGTAACAAAAGACAATAAATTTGATGGAAAACTTTAGCAACAATTTTCTTTGGTATTCGGATAAATGTATAAATCCTTACCATAGTATCAAATCCACTTATTGGATTTTTCGCGTTACTAAATATATTTATTCCCGACGTTTCGGATTCTTTTCAGCATCCATGATCACGGGCAGACTTACCATAGTACTTATTCACTGATTATCCAAAATGTTGAGACGGTAAAACCCATTACATTTGTACATTTATGCAAAAACTAACTGCCAATTAAAAACAAGGTTCGCAAGGTATTGGATCGTACTATCAATGACAAAAATTATACTGACAGGTTGTGACAAAAAAGCAATATTTTTTATGCATACTCGAAAGTTTCGTCATGTATTAAGGTTAAATTATAGACGGAAAATAACAGAAAAATAGTTCATCATCATCGCCTGTGTTAGTCCACTGATGGACATAGGCTTCCCCCCCTAATTCTCCATTAAGGGAGTTGGGTGATGGAAAATACTTACCGATAACAAATAAAGTCCAAATATGTCAAAGCACTATTAGATAAAAATAATGCACAAATACTAATTAATCTCTACATATCTATTCAAATATGGATCTATTTAAAGAAAAAAATGCACATGTTCACTTAATATATAATAACATAAAACGTATGATTTGTGTGAATTATGGATCAATGACAAAAAACACTTGAAATTGACAAAGTATTATTTATAACGTAAATATGCACATTATGTTTATTATTTTTCAAGATTTATGGCGTCTTATTTATGAATATTAACGATATGGACAAATTTGCGTACTATACAGACGTAATGGACGTTAGTGCATTTGTTTACTCCGGTATCGGTATCCGGTATATCCGGTATTACTCTATATTGAAAGCTATCGTCACGAGCTATAAACGAAAATTCATCTCAATTTGATACACAAATTCCAAACTAAAACACGTGATTTTAAAATAGATATAAAGCATAATTATAGACAAACTAATAACATAGTTTTTCCTTAAATAAATTTGATTTATTTGCAAAACAAAAGAATTTCATCCATATGCTGAAAAAAAGGAAACAATATTTTATATAGATACCTTCGTATTTACCTTCGTTTTTTTGTCTTTTTCTGTTTTATTTGGTTTTTTTTTTTGTTGTTTGTGTAACTGTTTTTTATGGCTTTTTCTTTTGAACATTTTTTTTTGCAATTTACTATATATTTTTTACTAGTTTGTGTATTGCTGGATGGATTAAATGAGCTATTATTGTTATACATACAACATATAGCGTTTTATTTGCAACAAATTAATAATCGCCAAGCTGTTAATAGTAATAATTATATAACATCGCTACCACGTGCCACGTGGTGCGATTTCTATTTACGTTCGCAAATAGTGCCACACTACAATGTTGCTAGAATTCAAGATCACTATATCTAGGCCACCCACCACCACCCGCCAACCCGCATTGGAAAAGCGTGGTGGGTTACGATCCAAAAACCCCCTAGTGGAGAATGAGAGGCTCATGTCCAGCATTGGATATCTAGGCCAATTCAGATTTGGAATCGGTGTAAACATTGTAACCCATGGCAACGAAGTGACAACATACACCTAGCGTTCTTATCGACGACCCCCTTGGCGTAGTGGTTACTGACCTTGACTTGACTGGACGTGGGTTCGATACCCACCACCAGGGAAAATATTGTGTGTGATGAACATAGTATTTTTATCGTGTCTGAGTGTTGGTATCTCAATTTATTTACGTAATAAAAGTAAGTCCATGTTTTTATCGGTCATCTTGTTTCCATAGCACAAGCTTTGCTTAGTTTGAGATTAGATGATGTTGTGTCATCCGTGCAGAAATATTATATTGATGTATTGTCACCAAGATGTCAATCGCGGAGTGACAGTCGACTACTAATAATGCGGCTGTCAATGCCATACGTATACCGCCGCAATTGACGTTGCTATGATAACAAAGTTACCCATAGCAACTACAAATTTGGCTTAACTATCATCATCATCAGCCTCTGTTAGTCTACTGCTGCACATAGGCTTTCCCCATTAGGGGTTTTTTGGATAGTACCCCACCACGCTGGTCCAATGCGGGTTGGTGAATGGACCCGTTTTTTACATGCCCATCCGGCGCATGAAAAAGTAAGATGACTTTTACAGACAATTGGGTTATCGGCCTAAATTGACCTAACTAACTAGGAAAAAACAATGAAAATTTGTTGAGTCCCCGAAGGATTCGAACCCAACCTCCGGTTTCTAAAGCACACGCCCTCACCACTAGGCTAAACTATAGGTGACACTATAAAGGTTATCTATACAAATAAAAAAAAATCAATTGTCTGTTTGTAACATTAGCCGTTTTGAAATAAATACATTATGATACGTAACCGGTACATGAAACAAAAAATATCAATTAAAATTTTTGTCCGTCTGTCTGTTTATTCTGGCTAATCTCTGGAATTGCTAGTCCGATTTTGATGGGATTTTCACTAAAAGACAGCTGATGTTGCTCGCAGGTGAGCAACGTGGGCTGTTTTTTTTTAGAAAAAAACTTATAGGGCATTTCAGTTCAAGCGGACGACCAAAAAAATATGAGGTCGTGAATTTTGTTTATATTCTGGTCAGTTACAGAAGACGTGGACGTGTACACTGAATTTTCGCTTCGTGAGATCCTTTATTGCTTTTTTTATATGAGGACGAAGACGCTAATTGTTTTTTATAAAGCTCTTTTAAAAGATGCAAGTGGTAGTTTATTCAATGGTTGTCTCTTCAAATGTTAGTTCGAATTTAAATTGGAAACGGTTTTGTTATCAAATGTTAAATGCGCCAAAAATGGGGCAAGGGCGGCAATAGACCATGAGACATATGACGTTCTGTCTTTTACTAAGTAATCTCAGTAGCCATGGTTCATTTTTAACATGAACCCAGTAGGTACTCCGTATTTAGAATTAGATAGATTGCTCCGTGAATAGGCTGTTGGCTACTCAGTAATTGAGCAGAGAGAAGAGCATCTTAAAGAAATGTAAAGAATTTACATGTTAAACATAAAATAAGTGATAAAAATATTGTAAAAACTTCATTTTTGTACTTGTTAACGTTCCAAAGTATATATATCAATTAGGTTTTATTATTATTTCTTTTACTAAGCACTCTAATACCACAACGGTCAGATTGTCTGCAAATACATTTTATAATGTATAGGATTAAGGTACTAAATTATCACATATACGAGAATAATCACAGGAAATTTTTTTTTAATAAAACCGTCAGTTAAATATCACTTATACTATTTTAAAATATACAAATGTAAATATACTATGCATAGCAGTATAATAGGCTCATAGGGCATGAATAATGGAAACATAAAACTGCGCAATACCTAGTTGCGGTGTCCAGAGTGAATGAGAGATCAAAATACAGTCGTATTAAGCGCACGTTATTGCTATGCGTTTTATACATATAAATATTTTTATAATAGACCAACAATCCCCCAACCCCCCTTGTGGGTTAAATTTCGTAAAGTCTTAGCTGTCCTCTACTCGGCGAAAGGAATATTCCTACCAAATTTCAAGTCTCTACGCCTTATGGTTACAGAGATATTGTGATGAGTCAATATATAGGTGGAAATCTCTTATATATATATACATGGTCTGGTCTGGTCGGCTAGTATATATATACTATCGGACCAGACCGACATTGTCCGCATGATATACCAAGCAATTAGGACATTAATCAAAGTAAGATATGAAAGTTCAAGTCGATTCCGCAGTTTGCTTGCAGTATGGTTAAATAACCTACATACCAACGAAGTGGCATCTGCCAGGTTTATTTGGTAATGTGTGCAAGTGAATTTCAGTATGAAGCACACACAAAAGATTTATTCAAATTGGTCCAGTCGTTTAGGAGTTAACTATCAACACAAACAACATGGATACATTATATATATTTATATATAGTTTGAAGCAACGAGATATGCATCATGTTCATCTTATGGTATATTATATGCCATGTCCGTAAGAAGCCAAAAATATGCTTTGAGATATGTAATGTTACTCCTCGTTTATCTAGTAATTGCAATGGCTACGGCGCCCTTTGAACCGGAAGATGTTTGTGTTTCTACAACTGCTTTAGGACACACACCACAGGCACTAAACAAGCATGTCCCACCCTCTAATTTTAATTCCATGTCTCTAGATTACAATAATATCATTTAGGTATTATTAGCAAACATTTATATCCTTAAACATCTCTACTAATATCATCTTTGACAAAAAGAATTTGCCTTAAAAAGTCTTTCATATCTTTTACATTTCTTTAGTAATGCCAAAACGCTGTGATGGAACAAATAATACTTTCCATTGCTTAAGTGAACACTATGTATGATAAATAACTCAATTTTTACAGTATATTTTCTTGAGTAAACCAAATACTTATAAAAATATTTTAGTACGGTAGATAAACACTACAAGTTGACACAATTACCAACATTATTTGATTCAGAGATTTGAATAAGAATAAATCACACTGACCTTTGACCCTAAATGTGACTCAACAAACTAAAGAAAGACAATAGAATCATTGATGCATTGTTTAGGTTTAACTGTAGAGGGTAATTAAGTTAGTTTGTTTCATGAAGCAAATGCACACACATTTTAAGCATAAATGTGTGTGCATTTATGCTGTAAATGTGTGCTTTTAGCAGACTTTCTAGTAACTTTATATTGCTATTGATGAATAATAAAGTTTTACAGATTCTATCGCATTTAATTACTTTACAATAGCTTAATATTATTCCTTTATCCTGTATTTCATCATGAATTCAGATTGAAATACAAGATTGTGTTGATCAAAAATGGCTATCACATAACTAATACTAACATAGACAAGATGACCGCCTTAGAATATACTAGCACCTTATACTGTACACTTCCTAATACTTATATCTACTTTAGACCCCATTTTAAATATTATATATTACTTACAGCCAAATTTATATTAATGAAAACTTCTCATATAAAATATTATTAGTGATAATAATTATCATATTCTTATTGAGAATCCTCTACCATATGAAATCTCCACCCGATGTTTGACCTATAATTATATTATTATTATTGCTGTCTTACTAGAAAGCATGAGTTTTGGGAGCTAATAAAGTTGTTAGCTCTAGACACTACAGTTTATTTGCAAAAATTCTATTCGTCATTTGTTAGAGTCTAGATTGAAGGGCAAACAAAATGTATAAGGTAAATACATAGACCATATTTGGGATGTGTTACAAATTAAATCTATATTAATAAAATTCATACTTTACCAAAATAAATTAAATTTAAAAAACTTTAATTTAAAAAACATATTTATTTTAACCACATTTTTTATTACCATTTGATGCACATGAGTGTGTCTAGATGCTTTAGGCAAATCAAGTTTCATCTGTCTTGTTCAAGGTTTTTAATCAAATTAAGAAGATTTTTAAAATGAAATTAAAAATCTTCTTTAGATATATTGAAATTTTATTAAATTGGCCATTTATTCTAAATTTTAAAATCCAGATGTGCAGACAGGTACTGTTAATTCAATACAATAATTCATATTTTAATATACATAGAAAACTTTTGTTTACTTATTTATTTGAACCACAATAATAAGAACAATTTTTGCAATGACTTTAGGAATGTCTTTTCTTTTGATTATGATGAATTAATAAAAATTCCAGTTACATAATATTGGCTTGTTTGTAAACAATTATGTTATCAATTTTAACACTCATTATATCCAAATTGTTTATAAGCAAAGCAAGTGATAATATCATAATTATAGTGGTTTTATTGGTGGATAGATTTATTAACATTCTTTATAAATATTTAACCTTTTGAATGTATATAATCAATAACTTTGCCTAATTATAATATAATAATAAAGCCCTTTATTCAGACCAACTTAAAATCTAGTTTGACAATATTTATAATACACTATGTATAAATATAAAGATTTTTGACCCAATCTAATCCTAATCTATTCTATTACCTAATAATTATTTGTAGGTCTGTTTGCAAATCGGTAAATGCTGAAAAAAAAAATACATAATATGTTTGCATGTAAAATGCAATACTTACATTTCCATTGCTTCCTCTTGCTGCAACTTTAGCATTATTTGAAGCCAATGACATCAAAGTTCTGAAGACACTCATTGTGATAGATTATGCCTAAAACAAAGTTAGGTATTAGCAGCATAATTACAAATATTATCACCCCTGTTTTGGTTTATTTTTCAATAATTTTCGTGCACTAAGATTTTCACTTTAACCATTATGAGAGAAGAATATTTATAATTAAAAAGTATCGTACAAAAACACTAATAAAAATTATTTCTTGAGCATTTAAGTTAGGTATAAGTAAATTAAAAAGTGTAAAAAACAAACTGCATAATAAAAATCTACGACATCATAATAAAACGTAATTTAAAATTACGAAGGAAAAGCATGTTCCAACTTCATGAAAATAAAAGAAAAAGAAACAAAACAGCATCTTTGATCTTTACAAACGGTGTACTTTAAGAAATATAAATAATTTTAAATTACCTACTAGTTGCTATAGATACTTTATTTTATGACCACAATACAAAGATGGCCCCTCTATGTAGGTAAACTATAGACGCATGGTCGTCTAATAGAACACAATACGTAACGAATGCACATTAGAATGATGCCAAGTTACGACAGAAATAGTGTGACAAGTACTTACAAATTCGTTCGTAGGGCCGTATCGCCTTGCCCTACACGTAAATTGTGAAATAGTACCTACACCTATTGCACGAGTAGTTATGAGTAAATATATTAATATGGGACTTGCAAATGATTAGAAATATAACACTAAACGCATCTATCGTTTAACATGTACTTTGTGTATGTCAACAAAAAAAAACTTACTTCTTTTTTTATATATCCAAGAGACAGCGTTTACACAATTTCACTGTGAGTGTAGTGTTTTAACAATATTTTATAATATTCTCAATATAATATTTTCTCCAAATACATATTCACTAAATAGATGTGCACATTAATCTATGCCGGTGAGTACGTATTTTGTATGATTTAAAGTTAATTTATTTTTAAATAGCGGGACGTATTTTCGTGTACCGATATTTATTATTTAAATATACGAATAAAGTTTTGCAGTAATTATAATTGGGCACACTCGCACCGTATGCTAGATATCTGACAACTGAATGAAAAAGAGCTGAATTGAAAAGAACATGAACGAGATCACGAATTCACGACTGGACTCGAGCCAAATCGACAGGAAACGTGAACATACAATAATTAATTAAACTGTTGAATTGTTAATTCTGCACTTTGGCGGCATCATATGCAGATAAGCATATAGACAGGAGGATAAAGCGTTCATTTTTTATTTACCTTTTTACCGTCATTCCGGTTACGTACAATACACCAAAACAACTGCCTTAAATACTGATATCGACTTGTTCCTGTATCTGAATCAAATAAGAAATACAATTTAAGTATAAGGAAGTTTAAATAGCCTTCATCCACTAATTAGAACGCGTTCGCATCTTGCGCCATTGTTTAACGATAGATCTGTTTACATTTATTCCGAAAGTAAATCAGCAGAACTATAGATATAGGATTAATTACTCTTGGACTTCGAGTGATATCACTAGAAAGGCTCTTTGTTCGCTTCTAATATGTCATAATGTTACACCAAGTCTTATTGTATTATTCTTTGTTTTTATAGGGTAGTTTATTCGGATGGCGGACAGTGACTAATGTTTTCAACCATATGTAATTATCATAATTTCAGCAAGTAACATAAATATTCAAGTTCCCGTTTCCATTGCCATGCACAATCCCACAAAATTTCTTCTTATAATAGTTCCAAACTTTTTGCAACTTAGTAATTGAGTTTGACGTTAGACTTTATTTAGAAGAACTATAGTTGTTTTACTAACAATTTGAGTTGATGTAACGGGAGCTCAATGCGTACAACACCACGTCAGCATCTTAGACGGGACCGCGGGGTTAAAGGAGTGCTGGATTACGGCCGCTCTCTATCCCCCATGACTCAGCGAGGATCCAACGCAGATGCGGTGTAATAGCCATAGGAGGAGGCGAAAACCAGTTTGGGGTTATTGATATCCATTTATTCCTATTTCTGAACAGGGTAAACGGCAAAACTTAATAACGATTTGTCCGTTGCGGTTAGTGTTCTAGATCACCTAGCTCTCTTGCCACTAGGTAAGCGATTTAAGCAAGCTTTTGGGGCCGAAGAGTAAAGCGCATTAGTGTGACGCACCCAAAAGTGGAGAGGGACATTCACATCTCAGTGGCAAGCGCTGATGTCACCGCTGAAACGTGCGAAAACTTTCATGTGATTCAAACTTTTAGGCGTTGTGAAGAAACGGCTAGGCAGTTTTAGATGCAGCGACCCCGACAGTCCGACATCATGACGATTGACGATAGTCCAACATAACCAGAAAGATTTTTGTATTCGTTTAATTAAAATGTTAATAATAATGTTCTTGGTGTTTTTTATGTCGATTCAGGTAAATTTTATGGTGAGTAATGCTTATGTTGGTTCCATGGTTTTACACTGAATGCCGTAATATATTAAATAACAAATAATCATTGCGTATGACAGCTAACAGATTTTGACATGGGGTTTGACAATTGTGTCAAAACACAACAACGTGTTTTTATTGTACTAAATTTTGATTTCAAAGTATTTTTAGCTATTTATGATGAACGATGAATCTGAAATGAAGGAATTTGCGAGCTTAGGAGTAAAGACGTGGTTAATAAAACAACTTATTACCCTTGGTAATTATATCTGTGGTTTGACTTAATTTTGTCGATATTGACTTGGCATTGAGTTATTATAAAGAAAGTGCATTTAAATATGAACCTCTGTACAGGTATAAAAACGCCTACTCCCATTCAAAAAGGCTGTATTCCGGATATCCTCGCTGGAAATGATTGCATTGGGGCAGCAAAGACTGGCTCCGGCAAAACTTTTGCGTTTGCACTTCCTATTTTGCAGAACTTAGCTGAAGATCCTTATGGAATATTCGCACTGGTTCTTACACCTACCCATGAGCTAGCTTATCAGGTAAAATGAATTGAAAACTAGCAACCCACTTTTCCTAATATGGGACATTAACAGCCTTAATTTTTTTTAAATAAAAAATACCCACACCACTAACATACTGGAAACAATCCTTTATAATGAAATATTATATATCAAGAATAAATCAAAAGGATTTTTGTAAAACCATCCAGGATGAGATGTCAGAATGTTTAAAGACCACTTTCTGTAATATTGCAGTTAATTGAATGTTTGTCAAAGAAGCTAACTATGACAAATATGATCATGGGAAATTAGAATTAATCTAATAGGTTTTTAATAACAACTAAGCTAAAAATTTTATTTATTGTATGCTTTTAGATAGGGGATCAATTCAGTATACTAGGTAAGCCATTAAACCTGAGGGTATGTATTGTAACTGGAGGCTCGGACCAGATGGAAGAATCATTAAAGCTTGCAAGAAGCCTCATATAGTAGTAGCAATGCCTGGTCGCTTGGCAGACCATATAACTGGATGTGATACATTTAGCTTGAAGAAAATCAAATACCTGGTTATGGATGAAGCTGATAGGTAAGCTATTAAATTTAATATTAAGAGCCTGTCATGGTTTTTTTATTTTATTTTGATTCAGTACTTTTTTCAATTTGATTTAATACTTTCTGCTGTTTATTTAAATGTTACACATGTTAATTTTAATGGATCTTATTGCATTTAATTACTGTACTACTGACCTGTATTGCCATTGTATGGCGTGTGATCAGAACATGAACAGATCTATTTTAACATCATGGATGTTCTGAAATTTCAGGAAAAATATTTGTTTCTGTCTTAAATTATTGTTTATTAAATTATTATAACATAGATTTATATTATTGGAATGTTTTGAGTACATAAATAAGCATATTAAAATGTTTTAAAAAATATTATGATTTCGAAATACAAAGATCCTTCACATGGTACCATCATCATCATCAATAGCTCATGCTAGTCCACTGCTTGACATATGCTTCCCTTGATGCACACTTCATTTGGGGTTATGGACTGTATCCCACCATGCTGGTCCAATACAAGTGCCATAATATATTTCACATGGTGCCATGTACCAAAATATATGTAGGCAAATTGTTAATCTTATTTAAATCTGTGTATAAAATGCAATATTCATAAGGTTACATTTCCTTTACTTTTAGACTGTTCAGTGAATCTTTTAAAGAAGATCTTGAAACAATATTTAATGTGTTGCCACAAAAACGTCAGAATCTTCTTTTCTCCGCAACAATTACAGAGGATGTGAAACAGTCAATACTACTGCCATTAAACAAAGATGTAAGTAGCAGAATATGATATAATAAGTAAAGTTAAACCTCTTGATGACAAAGCCCTTCATTACCTTGATGCTGGTGTGTGTGGATCCAATCCAATTGTAACTGTACTTATACCTTAAGTGTTTGTTTTCTATTAAAAATCATAGGGCTCATTGTGGTCTAGTGATGGCAGATTAGCTTTAATAGGGCAAGTTCAACCCAAGCTTGAAAACATCTTTGCTTCCTTATTGGCACAACATGGGCTGATCACAAAATGGCTTGAAAAATAAGATTATACATGACCATGTCAAAAGTCTTGGTTCACAAGATTATCTGAGGCAATAGTTAAAGGCTTACCTAAGATTTAGTGCATGCATAGAATGGATATTACCCTTTTATTTTGGAGGTATTGTAATATATATCTCAGCAGACGGTACAAAAGTATTATAATATCATACTGCAATATTAATAATATAAAGTTGTAATTGCGATTTCAATAGTGTTTGGTTCAACAGATTCATTACGATAGAGGTATTTGGAACCGCTTACTGCTATTATAATTTGATATCTAAAAGCTATAAATATATATGCACATATATCTATTATTCATAATGCTTATTAAGAACTGACTAAGGAAGAAACTATGCTGATGTCTGAACTATGTAGAGCTAGTGTGATTACTGGAAATTAATACTCAGAACTTACTAATAATGATTTGTTTCAGTAAAGAAACATATCAGTTAATAACGAGGTTTAATATTTTCAATAATTGATGCCAGATACTTTTTATAATTACTGACATGATATCTACTTACTATCGCAAGATTTGATTTGCTCCTTGACATAGTTGGTATCAAAATAAAACACCAAGCATGCACTAGTTTTGGCTTCTATGTTAAGACCTGGTCTTAATATTAAACTTTACAGGTTGTTTAACTTATAGTCAACATAGTTAGTGTTATGTTGTTTATAGAATAAAATAAAATATTTTTTAGCATCTCACCACTTGGTCTGAGACGGACACGCAGCTCACTGTATCTACGCTGGATCAGCGTTACGTCGTCTGCCCCGCGTATGCCAGAGATGTTTACTTAGTGCAGACTTTGCGGAAATACAGAGAGACAAAACCAAGTGCACATGTTATAGTTTTCACGGACACAAAAAAGTAAGTAATGCTTCAAGATAGTATCTTTTCTATGCCATTTTCCTCATCATCATCTTTTAATCCAGTATCACGAAAATAAAACCAAAATGACCTCCGCAACCGAAAGGGTAGTATTGGATGAATAATTTAGGTGTCGGTAAATTTGATGGTACTGACTTACTGCAATAACTGCCTTAAGATGTTCCTGACAACTGGGACCAATTTTTTTATGTCGGTGTAACTTTTCTATGTGTGTATAACAAATGCATGAACCATCTTAATTTTCAAACGTGGGTAATAAGCCTATATTTTCAAACAACCTAAAGGCAATTGAAATTATGTATTATCCTTGAGGGATGCAAACCCACATCCTCTAAGGGATCAACCATAAATTACGTAACACATTATGGGAGAGGGAGGGGATAAAGAAGTTATCCCAGCCTTCCTTATTAGTAAAGCAAAGGCTATCACTGCTAGCCCGTAACATGGTTTGTTATAACATTTTATATGTTAACGATTATATCACTTTACAGGGAGTGCCAAGTGCTCTCAATGATGATGAACGCTATTGGTATGGACAATGTCTGCCTCCACGGTTTCATGCGACAGAAGGAGCGAGTTGCAGCACTGGCACAGTTCCGGAGCAATTTAAAATGTACTTTGGTAGCCACCAATGTCGCTGCCCGTGGTTTGGACATACCTACAGTACATCTGGTTGTTAATCACAAGCTGCCATTGGAGCCTAAGGAATATATTCACAGGTTAGTTAACTAAACTTAATTAGGTTTAGTTTGTGCAAAAGTTGGTGTTAAAGTTGTTAATACAGCTATTGGTTATGCCATGTGATGTCTTATCTTTACCTGGCCTTTTTTCCCAAGTTATCATAGGGTCGGCTTTAATCCATCCAGATTTATCTGAATAACAGTTATTACGCAGCGCGACGTGCATCTGACCTCCACAGCCTAGAGGGTGAAGTGCATTTGATACGTGTATTAGTTATCAGTACATTTGAAGTAAAACTTGACACCTGATGATCCTACTGATTCATCTAATCTGTTCCAAGACACAACAAGGAATTTGGTGAATTGATGATATCTATTCATTAACGTAATAAATACGTTATTTTTTCCCAGTATAAAAATGAGTTTATCATCAGCTGTGTTAGTCCACACAGGACATAGGCCTCCCCTAATGCATACCTTCTCCATTAGGGGTTTTGTCCGTGTCCTACCACGTTGGTCCAATGCGTATGGATCATCTTACTTTTCAGACAATTGGGTGATCGGCATCGGATATCGTTGTTGTCAGCTTCCAACTGATTGTTTGTCAAAACCGTCTCTGTGGCCGAGCGTTATTGGCCCTCGCTTTATAAACCGGAGGTCGTGGGTTCGAATCCCGCGGAGAAAAAACTTTGTGTTGTCGTTGCTTTCTGGTTGGTAAGGACAATTTGTCCTTATAAAGCGAGCGAAGCGACCTCCGGTTTATAAAGCGAGGGCCGATAACGCTCGGCCCCAGAGACGGTTTGCACAAAAAGTCAGTTGGAAGCTTATTATTATATGAGTATGTATTTAATTTAAAATGATGTCTTAGTGAATGTGTCGCGACACAAGATCCTGTACGTAAAGTGATCGTAAAATATCTCCCGTGAACCAAAGAGTGACCAGCAAAAATATCTAAATGCCTTCTTTCTTCAAATAACAAATTGCAATCTTAGTACTTACATGTTATTCCTCTATTTAATAAGGACCTATTTAAAATAAATAGTTAATATGATCTGCTTACAAAGTTTTACATTCACACTCTAGGGTGGGTCGCACAGCGAGAGCGGGCAGAAGTGGTCTGGCTATATCCCTGATAACACCATACGATATACTTCGACTTGGCGAAATTGAAGACCAGATCAAGACTAAGCTCAGCGAATATAAGATTGATGGTGAGCATTTTTAAGCTTTTGACTTTTAAATTTGCCCTAAACCCCGTAATAAAGGAGGCGTGCATTAGGGGAGGCCCATATCTAGCTGTGGACTAACAGGTGCTGACGATGTGTTAGCAATAAAAGTGACTAAACCCGTTGCTATTGCCGAGGGTATGGGTTCGAAGCTAGTATAGAAAATACGGTGTAATAGGTATTGTATTATTTGAGAGTTGGTATTTTTTGTACTGTAAATGTATTCAACCTAACCGTAGCCTAGTAAGTGCTAGTATTTTAGTGGGTGCTACAAATTTGATTTTTTTAAGTTAAGGGAAATACGGCCCCGCCATATGCAAAGTGAGATATTCTACCCGTCCATTTAATAAAAGGTCTTGTCTGAATCAAATAAGATATGGCGATCCAATGGACAAATAACTCATGCCATAGAAGTGACATTTGATCGTAAGTGCACTTGCGTTAGGCGAGGATTGACCACTAAAACCGTTCGCTGTAAGTTATGACGCAATTTCGTGGCAGTAGATCCGCTTTCTAAACGCTTATCTGGTATAAGCCAAAGCCATAAAAAAGTCCATTAATGTATGAAAGTAAAGTTTTTGTCAGTTGAGGTGACTGCAATGGCCCTCACATTGGTCTAATTGCGTATTGAAGTTTAACGCCTGTATCTAATCGGAAAGGTTTTTCTTAAATAGACATTGTCTGAAAAGATTACGGGTATCCTCTAGTTAAGGTATTTTTTCTTTAAGGTAAGATTCAAGTGACTATATATAATATAACTGTGCGAACTAGATAGTAATCTTTAAAATTTATAATTATTTGTTCTCAGACGATGAAGCGGTGAAAGTATTTACTACGGTGAGCGTGACGCGTAGAGAGCAGGAGGCGCAGTTGGATAACGAGGAGTTTGAGCAGAGGAAGAGGAACTACCGCCACAAGCGATGGATCATGGCCGGAGTGGACCCCGAGATCATGGAGCAGGGGTCAGTTCTGTGATTGACATAAATAACTAGTTGTTGCCAGCTTCTTCATTCGCGTTCATTCGCTTCATATTTATAAATAGCCTTAGGTACCCCCGGTTACATCAGCTATCTTTCAGCAATAACAGAGACTAGCCAGAAAAAACAGACAGACAAAAATAAAAAAGTTGTTTTGTTGTACGTAACATTTATGTATGACAATGTTAACTGCCTCCGTAGCCAAGTGGTATGGGAATGTGCTTTTGAAACTGGAAGTTGTGGGTTCGAATCCTGCGGGGATTAAACTACTTTTCTAAGTTGTTTCTAGCTGTTTAGGGCAATTTCGGCCGATCACCCCGGGTGGTTCCCCGCAGGATTAGAACCCACGACCTCCAGTTTCTTCAGCACACGCCCTTACCACTAGGCTACGGAGGCAGTTAATAAAAGGCATTAAATCACTACACAACTGTCGTAGTAGGACAATTGTTTTTGGTGTTAAATCACTAAACAACAAGAATAGTTAAACATCACCAATTACTGTTTGTAAACACTAATCTATACATATAGATTGAAACTTAAACTATGCGTACAATACTGATATCTGTAAAATCTATGGTAAAATATATAAATTTATCATCGTTTTTCTACCATATCATCAATGAGTTATATAAACCTTCCTCTTCAATCACTCTATCTAATAAAAAACTGCATCAAAATCCACTTGAAAGATTTAAGCATACTTAGGGATATAGGGACAGAAAAAGCGACTTTGTTTTTTTGACTTGACAGATCACATACATGTTTCAGACCTCATTTCTGAAAAATTTTTCGGCAAATATGACATCTTATATCCTATTTATTATTATTACCGTTTATTGAAATGGCAAGATTAATAATGTTATTGTATCACTCACTACAGATTGGAAGAGATGCGCGGTAAACGCATAAAAGCCGCGAAAAAGGTGAAACTAGAGAAAATCAAGCAGATCCAATCGCAAATTAAGAGCAAACAAGATGATAATGGAAGCAGTCGTGTGCAACCAAATACAGAGAACATAGACGCTTCGATAAAGGACGGATTGAAGAAAGTAAATAAGGCCCTGATGAAGAGGGACGATAGGTTTAAGAATGTCATCGGAAAGATAACCAAAATAAAACGTAAAGCGGATAATGTCAAACAGAAGAGCGATGAGAACGAAGTTAAAAAGAAAAAGAAAAAAAGAGTGGTGATTGCTAAGTGATAATAAAATAGTTTTAGTTTAACCATATTTGTTTTATTGTTTTTGTCTTAATTTCCTAATGTAGATAAAATAAAAAAATGCACTCGATGCTGACAAAACATCGAAAAGTATCGATGCAAAGGCAATGCGGTGGACAAGACATGTAGCACCCCTGTTACGCTTCAGAAACTTCAGTAACCAAGGTCATGAGTACTGTTGGTGCTTGTCACTAAAACTGCCTAAATAAAACTTGGAAATCACCCAAAAATTGTAACCCTAGTAGGGTTTGATTGTACCTTGTGGAATACTACCACAAGTGGCTAGTGACCCTAGTCACTACGCCAAGCGGGTCATCTTATCCTCTATTCAGGGTGATATGGCCTGAAAAATTGATTGCCTGTAGGGCATGTTGATTCTTGCGTGTATTTGTAGTATTAGCGATTAAAGCGTCAGTCTTGCATTTGTTTTGTTTCGCCTATTTATACCATAAGACATTGAGAGTAACCAAAGAACACATTATATGTCTCTCGATTAGAGCAATGGGACAAGATGGATATTCTGATGGTAAGTAATACGGCACTGCCCATAAGAAAAGCAGCAAAAGACGCTGCAAATCCACTCACCGAACTGAGACAAGAGATGTTATGTCTTCTTTACCTAATAATTACGCTGGCAACGGTGCCCTTCAAACTGGAAGACTGTAATGTTGACACTACTGATTTGCGGCAGAAATAGACACTTGCAAAAAGTGACCAGCCTCTATCTATAGGCATACATTAGAGTACAGTAAATAAAACAACACTTAAATAGATTAATAATTTATTTATACATTGTAAAATTACAAAATAAATACAACAATGACATAGATGTCCGGTTAAGCAGAACCTCAATTTGATGGCAAATGATTTTTGGCACAGAATTAGCAAGAGCAGAGCAAGCATTGCGCCAGAGTCAAATAACCAAAATAATTCAATTTTAACTTAAAATCTATTATTATACTTGATTTTTATCATGAAACTATTTATATGAAGTGTCCATACAAGTTAATCAAAGGGTATTCCTAAAAAGTACTATTGAAAATGTTTGAACCTGTTTATTTTGTTGCAATCTACAGTGCAATAAATAGTTTGTGAATTATATGTAATAAACACTAAATGCAAGTACCTATAGAGATTTGGTCGAAATATAAGCTATGTATTAAATGTTTAAAATAAACCTTTTTATATATACTTTTAATTACAATAATCTATTTATTATTTTAATCTTGGTAAGAATTCAAAGACAAAATTGTAGGCTGTACGAATCTATGGTAAAAGATTTTTTTTAAATATGATTGTCAAAATAGATAAAAGAGTGTCCAGTTATGAATTTGTAACATTATTGTTTTTGCTAATATATAGCGATGATACGTTTGGTGTGTGAAGAAGTAATTGATCAAAAGTATGAAGTGAATATTTAATAAAAGCACAATGAAGGACAAATAGGTAAAATTGTAAATGCTAAGCTTTTTAAGAATGATTTATTAGCTATTCAACGTATTTAACTTTTTTATAGAACTGTAGGGCACAAAACGATATTTAATCTGTGGAACAAAGCATGTTCTATATTCAATAACATATTAAGGCGCGAATGCATCATTAAACCCAAAAGTAATAACTATTTAAATTAAACCTTTTCTTGAGCAATAATAATATTATAACATAAAGAAAGAACAAAGTCATAACACCACATTTTTACATAGAAATTGGCACCTTCTACAAGGCACCTTATGGATACAGCGACAAAAATAAATTATTTTTATTTTAATAAGCATAAAATATTAATTTATTATTTGTATTAAAATATTTCAACTATTATTCTTTGCTTTGAGATACATTAACGTTGCAATACATCTGGTTCTTTAAAAAAATATAAATGGAAATAAAAAAATACAGGCAGCCCTCGACTTATATTGTTAAATGTATTATCACTAGTCCTCTAACATAGGTCAACTGTTTACATTTACGTCATGGAAAAATTTGGGCTCCTGAAATATTATTACTTTCTATGAACAATAAAACATGCATATAGTAAAGAATAAGTTGCGAACTTTTGAGTTTTACACGTAATCATGTGAGAAAAATATGTATTTTGGAGAACCTGACAAGCCATAAGTACGAGGACTGCTTTTATACCTTCTATAGAGGAAAAATGCAGAAAGAGCCCAAGCCTGCATGGTTTTTTAGTTATACGACTCGAAAACTATGAATTTGCCTTTAAGTGATACAGAAAATGAATTATAACATTGTCATATTTAATAAGTTATATAATTTAATATAATTAAAGTCTTAAAACTATGTTTAAGGCTTTCCATTACATTAGTTAAGCTTAATACAAATAGCTTTCGGCCCATTATTAATTTAGAGTTTTTCTTAGACTCAATTTTGGGGTAATAAGCTTGCTTTATAGCTCATAACAATATTGGGGAAATAAATATTTCATTGTACTCATAAATGATGAGATATGCACAATGTAATTGAAGAATTACGCAATTATTTATATTATATAAATTAGACGTAACATAAAACTCACTGTACCTGAAATAACTTTAATATATAATAACATATGTTTTATTAAAAATTATAGGGACAATTTTGACTATTTGTCACAACTTAAAAGCTGCTACATAGAATCTTAATATGATAATTATAATCTCAAGTAGTCAAATAAATTAACCTTATAAGTCTTGAAAATTTAATAATAAATATTATGCAATTATTAATGAAAATCGTTCCTTATTACAATGGAATATAGTGCATTTTCATATACTCTCTCATCATTTAAAGTATGCACAAATGGCTTATTCAGACATCTGCAACAGAGAGTTGATAGTAGCGTCCTTGTTACCACGGTTTGCCTCCAACACAGATTTGATCACCTCCTTGTCGATGCTTGGGAACATTTCTTCGATCTGGTGACAAAATAATATTAGGTAACTTACTTTTTATATATTCTCTTTCCTGTATACCGGCATGACTTGTAGACTTGGATACAAGTTCAAGTGAATAGTTTAGCACATGTAAAGACTTACATGTACTTACAGAGTCAAGTACTACTAATAGAGTAACTTTAAAGGTACTGCAGGAAAGTTAAATTGCATACTATATTTTAGACAAACTATACTCGGAAATTATTTAATCAAAGCAACCCATAGCATGGAAGCATCTTCGTACTTAAGGTGTTGTTACCAGTCGACTGTCACTTAATATTTGACACCAAAATGCATTCCAAAAAGACTTTTAAACCAAACGCGATAAGGTTGAAAATGTGTGTGCCAGCTGTTATGCCATCTGCGGTAGGTGATAGCTATACATTCAAATAAGAGTTTTGTGTTCAACGTAATAAGCTTTATACCATGTTAGCTATATATTCCAAAAAGAACCTTAAGCCTAACATTATAAGGTTCAAAGCATACCTGCTGCATTTGCTCCGGCGAGACTTCGGCGGGCTGCGGCGGCGGCTGCTGAGCCATCGGCGCCGGATGGGGTGCCGGGTACACGGGCATCGCCGCGTATCCCATTCCGGTGCTGGGCACCACCAGTACTGGTGGGAAGGTCGCCACGGCCGCGGGACCCACCTGGGATAGTAAACCATATTGCTAGTATTTGCTATTACATTCGAGTGTACGGTTTAATGCTAGGCTAAAGTTGCCAGATTAAAAAATATTTAAGTATCCGATCTGTTGACAACCACTGGCAACACAGATGAACAGGATGCGATGCTACATTGTTATCTATTCAATTATTCAAATAGTTTAGCTGATTTGGGTGAACGGAATCCAACCGTAATGCTGAACTAATGTTGCATATAGATTGCGATTCTATTAGTGTATAAAAATAAGAGGCAAGGAAAGATTTTATAAATGAAGACACGAACTGCTGAACTCATTGGTAATATAATTTGAAACTGACGAATAATTCCTTTTCGTTGATGCACAAGTAGGTCTCACTCAGTACTTAACCGTCACCCTTCGAACCAGAAAGCAAATATATTCACATAGCGAAAACAAATTCTGTGTTTGATCTGCAATCTTAATGTTAACGTTATATAAATCGGGAACTTTTAACCTGGAAAATTACTTTGATTCTGTAACTAATTTTCCATACTCACCGAGTAACTCATAACGAGGTTGATCATGCCCTCCTTCCCATCGCCCTGTTTCCCGTTCAGCGGATACCAGTTCTCGTGTGTTTCGCCCTGAGGAAGTGTAATAATTTTTATCTCAGCGAACATATAAAAAAGTAGAGGAAACCTAATAAAACCAAAGCTATACAATGTTGAACAATTTTGTCCGCGGCCTATTATTCTATACAAACATCAAAATAAATGTTCTTAAATGATTATACATTGTGATATATCACTGATATATACATATATCAAAACAATATTTTTAAAAAGTAGCTATTTGCTAACTGCCTCCGTAGCCTAGTGGTACAGGCGTGTGCCTTAGAAACTGGAGGTCGTGGGTTCGAATCCTGCGGGTACTCAATAAATTTTCATTGTTGTTTCCTAGTTGGTTAGGGCAATTTGGGCCGATCACCCAATTGCCTGAAAAGTAAGATGATCCGTGCGTCGGATGGGCATGTAAAAAATCGGTCCACCCACCAACCCGCATTGGACCAGCGTGGTGGGATACGGTCCAGAATTCCCTAATGGATGAAGGTGTGTTAGGGGAGGCCTATGTCCAGCAGTGGACTATCACTGGCTGATGATGAGCGTATTTGTATTCTAAATCTCTAGAATAGCTGGTCCGATTTTGACGGGACTTTCAGTGGCTACTTTATTCTATATTCTGACAAAACAACTGAAACTAACAATATAATTTTTTTTAATCACAAGATGGACGAAGTCGCGGCCAACAGCTACCTAGTGAATAATAAAATAAGTATTTGTTCACGTAAAATCCCTATCCTATTTGTCTCTGTCGAAGACTATAGTTTCAGCGGAAAGATAATAAATAACTACAATTAAATTTAGTATCAGACCGACACCACAAAGTTACGATTATACGCTCTGAGAAATTTTAAGGATGAATTCAATATTATTAAAAAAAACCATTTGACACATTGAATTTCACATTAACAGTATTGATTTATTATTAATAATACACAAGGATATCAAATAAGCTAAATGACACCTAAGATTAATTTTAAACCACTAAAATACAACTGAAGCATACAGCAGACTTTAGGTGTAAATAAGGGTCGCCGATTCGAATCCGGCCGAGTTGTAAATTGATGAAACTCACACTCAGGACCGCGGGCGGTATGTTGATGTGGGTCCAGGCGATCAGCTCGTCCATGGTGAAGGAGCACTCGTCGAAGATCTCCAGGTATACGGAGTTCACTCCAGGCGGTAGAAGGCTGAAACACGATATACATATCTTTACTGGTGGTAGGTCCCCTTTTTACAGGAGACCAACGCGGTGCCTATTTCTGCCGTGAAGCAGTATTGTGGAAACACTGCTGTGTTCCGGTTTGAAGGCACCGTAGCCAGCGTATTTGCTGGGTAAACGAGACCTAACACCCTATGTCTCACGGTAGGCAGCGCGTTGGCGATACCACTGGTATTGCCAATGTCTATGGGCGTCGTTGACCACTCCCCATCGAATAGCCCGACTGCTCGACTGCCTGCGTAGGCCATAAAAAAAAACAAAGTCTCGTAATTGCATACGCACTTTTTACTTAAAGCATTATTAAGTTGGTAGATTAGTTTAGGTTAGACATTTCTTCCCAGAATTTGAATTCAATAGTTATCTTCATTTATGTACAAACATGTCCAAGTTGGACTTAAACACAATGAAATAGTCTACATGTCAACCTATGAAGTATGTGGTGAAGAGAAAACAAGATGGATGCACAGGACCCGGCCAAGAAGAGAAGAAATGCCTTAAATATATGTATATAAAACTTAAATACGTTTATGTTAAAGAAAACATAATTATAATACTATATTTTTCATTATACACACATATTTATATATACATAAAATTAGTGTCCGACCGAACTTTCGGTTTCGGTTTCGGTTTCAGCTCGAGTTTCGGCCAAAATCAAGTTTCGGTCAAGTTTCGGTTTCGGCCAGATTTGGCGAAACTTTGCCGAAACCGAAACTGGTTTCAGAAGTGTCTTCAATTTCAAAATAGTAGCGAAACTTAAATGTATCTATGTTACAATCGAGCTCTGATCAGTCGATTTTAGTTCAGAAAAACATTCCAAGTTTGACAAAAGAAATTGATGATTCTTCTAGAAAGACGAGGAGGGAACAAATAGTAGTGAGAACAAAATATATACTCCTTGGTAACCAAAAATAAATACAATTTTTTTTCTGAATGTAGTCATTTGTTTGCTATGTGTGGCGAAATGTTCTCGAAAATAGAGAAAAACCAAGTGCGATCTTGTTATTAAAAACCACTGTTATAAAAAGTTAACAACGCAAGAGATTTATTGCGTCTGCTCTGTCATAATCAATTGTCGCAAAGTGAACTTCTTAATTTCGAGTAGGGAGAACATACACGGAAGACGAACATGGTTGCAGCCGTCCATCGAAGCCAGTAATCAACAAGAAACAATAAGAATATGCTGCCATATTCGAAAAAACTGTTTTTAGCGATTAAAGAATTACTATCTGATACCTAATCCAAGAAACGAGCATTTCATATAGAACTACTCAACGCATTTTGACACAAATTATGAAAATGAGAATAGTCTCCGCAAGATGGGAGCCGAGAATCAGAAACAAAATCGACTTCGATTTCCGATCGACAAGTTTTAAGAAGATTCTAAAAACTTTAGCTCTAGTTTTGTGACAGTGGTCGAAACATGGGTTTATCCCCAAGGCCTCATGCCGTCGCCGTGGTATACCGCCTGGCCGAGGTATGACCTCAATATTTTGGGACTCAGAAGTGATATTGTTTATTGATTACGTGGAGCGTGGAACCATCATTACAGGTTATGCAGCTGTAATACCGAGGTTGAGAAATGCCGTCAATGATAAAAAAGAGGCAAACTTTGTACGGGCGAGCTGTTTCTCATTGGACCAGCTTGGTGGTATACGGTCCAAAAACCCCCTAATGGAGGCGTGCATCAGCGGAGGCCTATGTCCATCAGTGACACAGGCTGATGGTGTATGTATGTATGTACATATACATAATATATATCTAACTATACCATCAATAATGGACAGGGCGTAGCAAAGTAAATGCTCCAAAAGTTGTTATTAAATATTACACATACAAATGCATTTATTAGCTATTGCTTAACAATATTAGCCCTAAAATATTTTAATGAAGCTTACAATAAAATGACTCTTATTGGTGGCAAATCATGCGATGGTTGACTGTTCGCTGTGAGGCGATTCGCCAATGACAATTTATTTTTCTGCGCATATCCTATTTAGGTTATAATATATTTTTAAATTGTAATAATATATCACTTACCAGTGT
This sequence comes from Lamproptera curius, assembly GCA_029286875.1. Classification (NCBI taxonomy): domain Eukaryota; kingdom Metazoa; phylum Arthropoda; class Insecta; order Lepidoptera; family Papilionidae; genus Lamproptera; species Lamproptera curius. Next base: position 2,323,041 of record JAGSMT010000011.1, on the reverse strand, counting down.
ATAACCTTGTTCCACCTGGGGGTCCTTCCGCCGCTTGGGTCCGTGTGGGTCTCGTATATGCAATGGCCGACCCGCAGACGCACGTAGGGGTCCATTCGTGTGAGGCCTGCCAAGATGGAGAGGATTAAATCTATTATTATTTATGTTGTACAAAACTATTTATATTAAAGCCTATTTAGAATAAAAGAAAACGAATATAATATCAAACATTCATGGCACCAGAACATGCGAAAAAGGCGAAATCATGCGAATTTATAAGAGGTGTGGTAAGTTGATAGATATTTTATTCTTTTACCGAATCCTGAAACGAATAACTCGTTTAATGTGACTATGAGAACATTCTGAAAAGAGTTATCGTGGCTTTTATTACACTTAAAGCTTTGACAAAGTAACATTCGAAAAAATATGGAATTTATGTAATAATGTTAAATTTCACATCTCAAGACGCTGCACAAATATTGGTCAAATATTGCGTGTAAATATTAAAACATGGATTATAGAATTTTTACAAGATGGCATAGAAAACCATCAAGGTTTGTGCTAATGCTAAAAACGACTTAACACCAATATTTACTACGCTATAATACAGTTATCCATTAAATATTGTGTGGGTGCAGTGTTGCATGCAGTTGTTGGATGCAGAGTTCACTATATGTTTGACTGCCTGAAACTAAAACAAAAACACAGTTTCGGTAACCAATAATTTAATAGTATCATGAAGCCTTCAAGCTAGGAACGTATCAGTTTGCACAATTTAAGCAACAATGTAATATATTAACAACGCGATTACTATACATGTCAAATCCACTTGTTACAGATTTTTCGACGATAATTATATATATTCATTCCAACATTTCGGACCTTTTCCAACATCCATAGTCACGGGCAGACTACAGGCTGATTATGGATTTGATCATCATTATCACGATCAGCCTGTTGTTGCCACTGCAGGACATAGCGCCTTACTTCACACCTTCTCCATTGGGAGTTGCTGGACCGTAAATCGGGTTGGTAGGTAGACCGACTTTTACATGCCCATCCATTACAGGTTCATCTTACTTTTCAGACAATTGGGTGATGAGCCCAAACTTAAATACTTAGTTGTTTTCCCACAGGATTAGAACCCGCAACCTTTGGTTTCTAAAACACACGCCGCCCTTACTACTAGGCTACGAAGGCAGTTGGATTTGACACTCCACTTTATATTGTAGGTTACTTTGTTTACTTATATTTCAAGTCTAATCTAGCTAAACTATAGTTAGTAAGCCATCCCATAATGTAATTATAGATTGAGATTAGAGACTATTACGCGATACACGTCCGATGGCGGCCACGTGAGATCAATTAGTAGGTTTCCGGCTTCTAGCAACGAATGAACGTAAAGACAATCTCATTGTATGTATTTCCCAGGGTATTTTAGTTATATTAACCGAATGGTTTAATTAACGAGCTTTAACCAACAAGATTGAAAGAAATAATGGTTTAATAAAACTTTTTACTGGTTTTTACGCGCTTATATTTGTTTGTCCCTTGACTAAGGAAAATGCATAGGATCTGAAACGTCGGGTATATCGTAAAGAGAATTAAACGCGGTAAAATCTGTAAATATGTCTTATATACATAAGGTGTAGTATTTAAAATTATATTATTAAGAAACCAATAGCAAGAGAGCGGCCACATACGTTTAGCGAATATTTACTTTATTACATATACTTCTGTGGGTAGTCAGTAGGATACGGTCCAAAATCCCTTAATGGATGTTTTAGGGCAGGCCTATGTCCAGCAGTGGACTATCACAGGCTGATGGTGATGATGATGATGATATGTCTTATAGTTGTATTAAGGAAAATGGACCGACTACTCTTTTCCTTGTAAAGTATGCCAATCTTGCCAGCATCATGGGGTGGGTAAGTTAAAAGATCATATTTAAAAAATAAACAATATCAACAACTTCTTTGGCAGACTTCACAGAACGTCAGTTATTTCAATTTTATTAATATCTAATCGATTTTTCGAATGGAGTTCAACGTATCGCTTGTAAAGGATGGCAAGCCAATAATTGTGCTTTTAGATGAGCATAATGATGGATCGCCTTACGTCGCGTCTTGGATAATCAAGTGATGGGCTCCTATTGTCCTAACCAACCAGGAAGAACAATTATACAAGCTTTTTATTGTATATTTACATTTATTCCGAGTCTCAGTTCCCTAAAGTATAGTTAAATATTACCACGCAGCAATATACTCCGAAAAATTCTTTAATAATCGCCTCGCTTCAGTGCGAATATTTTCACGCGAGGACCGGCACAAGGTTTCGCGAATTTAGTGTTAAACATAGGCGGCTAATTGCCGTTGACACGTTTCTAGAGAGTTCGTTAAAATTTTCAGTCGAATTAAAATACTTTAGTTTTAATGTAAGTGGCAAACGAACGGACATTACACATGCGATAGTGTTGTATTTCTTAATTTTATTCGTAGCCCTGGAGTATTTTTTTTTGTTTTTCCCATTACGGCTACCACACTAATTATATTTCTACAAAACTATATATTTTTACTTTTTTTAAATTATCTGTAGCATGAACTCCTGTCACTTTTAAAAAAAAACACATAAATCATTACATGTTATCCCGAAAGATGCATTATGACTTACGTTGTATAGCAACATTCAAGCAGTTACGGATACCTATTTCAGAATTTATCTAAGTTACATAAACGTGACGAAGGACTTATTATTTTTTAAGGTTGCATCCTCATAATATTGTATGCTACGTATGAAGCGATATTTAAAAGTAAAAAGCAATTTGTCAAAAACAAATTCTTTAGATATCGCCTACATAATTTGAAATTTATCTTAATTATACCATATGTGTTGTATCGCCGTATATAGATCTGTTATATCCCATAGATGCATGTTATTGAATGCCGTCCAAGCCGATTGTGATTACGGCGGCCGATCAATATTAGAGATAATACAACTAAGCGATAGATATTGTAATGCACAAGTGAACGCGCAAGCACACTCCTGTTTACGTTTCCTCTTCCTTTACTCTGATAGAACGACGGGACGGATAATCGACACCGGACCAACGCACAACCGGAGAAAGATCATGCACAGGACATTATGGGGATGCCATTCGACGCATTATCTTACTTCTCTAGCAATCGGGTGATCGGTCTGCATTGCTCTAATCGACTAGGTAACAACTTGAAAAGGTAGTTAGTAGTTGTGTCCCAGCAGGATTCGAATGCATAACCTCTAGTTTCTACATCCTAAGACCACAAGGCAACGAAGACAATAAAATATCTAGTTAAAGGCAAGCGTCGAACGAAATGTTAATTAACAATAGTAATAAAAATTAATTATTTATGACAACGAATACATTACTTTTGTAAATTCATAACATCCTTTTGGTTCTAAATTTAATATATTACACTTATAAAAGACAAATGCCACACAGTGTCTACTTTATAGGCTTTTATAATTAATAAGTCTCTAGCGGTAATACAGTTTAAGAGTCAATAGACTTACATACTTAGTAATAAGCCAGCGAGAAGGCCGAAAGTGACAATTAACCTTCGTATATTGAGAATATTAGCAATACACATTTATTGTGTACAATGACGTGTAATGACCTTCCCAGGGCAATACGTCCGTACTAATATTATAAATGCAAAAGTAGCTCTGTCAGTCCGTCTTTACTCGTTGAACCGATTCTGATATAATTTGGTACATACTTAGAAGTTTCCAAGAAAATTGTAATTGTTAACAGATTTTTTGAATACACCTTGCAGACATTACACCTATTCAAAGCGGACAAAGTCGCGGGTAACAACTAGTCAGTTATAAATCTCTTAAAATCTTATATTGAGAGACAGATATAGTCTCTTATGTATGTATGACGAATATAATATATCATGCTACGAATAATAACTCATAGAGCAAATAGATATTGTTATTGCTTGTTATTAATAGACTGTGTAAGTATCATCTCCATGACGATTCATCTTCACTGTAGTCTTCATATTTATTTACATTTAATAAATTCAGAATTGTTCCTAAAAATAAATAGAAAATTAAAAAGCTTAAAGGATAAATGGTTGCCAATTTAGATGTGGCAGAATATAATAGTAATAAAAATAGCAAATTGTGTGACATAGGTAATACTGTAATTTTATAACTTATCATCATCAAGTTAAATTGCAGTCTTCACATCCTAGTGATTTAGTTATCATTATTCATAAGTTTGTTACGGCACCATATGAATGTGACCAATTGGTTCAAAACAATTATTCAATCAAGTAAGATATCATAACTACATGACCATTACAAATAAGGGCTAAAAGAAAATTATTATACAGAATCACCAACCAGGTTTTAAACAAGCTCTTGATTTTTGCACACTTGATAACACTACTAAAGTTGAACTCAAGAAATATTACCATATACCACATATAAAATAGCTATGTTAATTAGTATAATACTTACCATAGTTTTTGGACAGTTTTGCTTGAGCAATCGTGATACTAAGCCTGGCGGTTAACGGAGGCCCTGCCGCAGGAACCTGGCAGAAGGATGGGAACATATAGAAATTGTCACGAAAGAACAATCCCATTATTAAGTAAACCTCACTGAACTACTGTTATTTATTTATTAAATTATAAAATCAAAATACTATTTTCATGAATTATTATAACTCAAAATGTTGCTAACAACTGGTTTAAAACTTGTGCATTATTACATGAATGAATGCAGCTAAGAGTGGTGGTTTATCTTAATTAAATAAATAGTGAGGTGGGTGGAAATAAATCCATAATTGAATGTTACATTCCGATGCAAACACAGCTCTATTCACAAGCATATCTCATCTCTTTATGTGAAATGATATTTATAGCTAAAAATGCTGATTTGTTCCGATGTAAAGTGCATGTGTAAGGGCTACCTCATTTGCATTAAGTAGGTCTCAGCCCATACTAATCTTAGAGTCAAAATGATATGCAAAATTTATGCATATTTGAAGTTAAAATATTAAGTATTTAAAAATATTAACATGGTAAGAACTACATAATTTTTTTACTGCATGTTTAAAATTATAAGTCATTTCAAGCATATTTTTTAACAAAGATTGTACCATCTTAATTGCCTATCAAATAAATGACAAATATAGACTTTGTTAATTGTGATAGTGATTTTGACAGCGCCTTAGCACCAACAGAGTGTGTCATAAATTCTATATGTTTCTATGTAATAATAATTGGTGTGTAGATGGATTACATACGGTTGCACCACAGAGTTGCTGCTGCAAAGCTAATGCCGCCTGATAATCCGCATCCACATTGTCCACAGTACCATCAGCTCTCAAGAAACCAGCAGGAAGAGGGCCAAGAAGGACCTACAGATTAAAATAATTAATAAATAAATAATTTTTTATCTATTCTCAAAAATTATTGTTGTCTTTTATGTGTAAAAAAATGCATACATAATTTCTTAGCGTAAATTCAATACAGAGCATTATCAATCTATACAAAAAAAATATTGGAGTCTTTAATTAAATAACTATTTGTTTACAAAGTCATGGATAACAGAACAACATTTTTTTTCATTTTTCAGTATTCTCTAGAATGAGTAAATTATCATAGGGACTAAGTTGCGGGCAACAGCTACTAGTTTTTGTAAAAGGTGTAAAAGGCTCAGAATTTACATAAAAAAACATCTATTTAGCATTGGTGATAAAATTCAAAGCTTTTACACCAGCCAGAGCATTAGAAAGAGCTATTTTAGTTATTAAAACCATCATTAAGTAAGTATGTGTCCAGCTTAGTTTAGTCAAATGAGATTCTGAATAAAGGAAACAAAGTGACCAATATAAACAAAGCAGCAATTGGCTAATAAAATGCAATGCATTTTATTTATCATCAACTATCAATTGACTAACAAAATGCATATTGCATAGTCGATGATACATATCACAAAGACTTTTATCAATGAAAACACTAGATGTACAATAGGTGTAGCTTAAAGTTGATAATTAATGAGATAATATATGGGTCTTTAATTACGCCAATCAAACATAAATGCCGCTGGACAAACAAAATGCATGAAACAGTGCTATTGGAATAATAAACTAGGTGACAAAATAAATTGATCTTATTTATAAATATGAAAATAGATTATCATCAACAATTTGAAAGTACACAATGGCATTAATTTTTACTATTGTGAGATCAGCCTTGGTTTATTTAAATAAAACATAATTAATGTTGTATTTAAATAGAACAACAGGAAAAGGGTGATTTTCAACTTTTTTGGTTAGCAATGACTTTTATTTTACCCATTTGAATTTATCATTGTATGGTTAGTTACACCAATTTTAAGCATTTTAGTTGAAATTATTAAAGTTTTGATATGTACATTAATAGGAAGCCATTTTTCCCAAAAGTAGTGCTAGTAGACATATTTTACTACACACATGACTAAATATTAAGAACAGTTTATGGAAAGAACTCAAAGAATATGATTAAATTGGAAAGCAAAACATTGCCAAAACAATAACAACAATGTAATACTGGAATTAATTTATCGATAATTAAAGTAAACAAACTTGTTATTATATTTTGTTGCGATAATTATATACAAGGCAAATATAAGTAGTAATTAAATTTTTTAACAAGAAATTTGCGTAATTATTGTGAAACAAATTGTCCAAAACGTTGTCCGTGTTACAGAAATACTTTAATGATATTTAAAACCGGTCCAAAACAACAATTATATGGAGCGCTATTCTAAATATTCTATTCATTATAGAAGACAAAAACGCGCAGTTGATGTAAAACTTCAACGCAATTTCTCTTTTAGTGTTTTAAATCAGCATATTAAAAGAACATTGCACTTTATAGATAAGATTACTTCTAGTATTGAACAACGCAAAAACATGATTCATGGTCTTTAGGGGAATATATAAATGGCTATAATAACAATATATGTATAAGTCTTACTCTTCGTCTACGTTCTTCATTTCTATCAGTAGGCAGCGTAGAAGTCATGATATTTTCAAAGCGTTTATAATAAGAAGTAAAATGTTTTAATAAAAACTTTCTGATTGTCCGTACAACAAATACAGTCAGATTAATAAATTGACTTGCCAAATAAAACAGATGACAGTTCTCAGGTATCCAAAGTTCCAAATAAATAATATGTGATAAGCAAAATAATTTTGCACAGTTTAAAAATACTGATGCGTATTGACACAAATTTAGCAAGTACCGTAAAATAGGGTGAATAGAAATCACGGGGTGAATAGACACAAAACCAGTAAAGTTTTTTTTAATCATAACAGCTAGCATTATTGACATTAGTAAATCTACTATTTCGTCTGTTTTGATTTTTTAATAAACTTGGATAAACCTCGGATTAAACCTACTTCAGAACATTATTCAGAAATAACTTCTATTTTATGGTGATAAACGTTGTGTTTAGTGATAAAAAGTAATGTGTTTGTAATTTTTTTTATACCTTTTGCCTCTTAGATCAGCCTTGTACATTCGCGGCAAGTTGAATATTTTTAGTTGAAATAAAGAAAATTCATGCATGAGACACATAATTTTCAATACATACGGGAACCTCTTTTTCAACAGAGTATAGGCTTGTGGCAGCCCTTACGACAGCATTTCTATACACCCCTTACCATTGTCTAACCAAACATTCTTGTCTCTATCAAGTGCGTGTCTATTTACCCTATTCGCGAGTCTATATACTCAAATACTCTGAAGTTGTATACAAATAAATAATTTCATTGATATAATAATTTTAAACTATAATTGTACTTACCGATGCAAGTGTTTCATTACTGAACAATAATGTTCTAATAAAATCAACTTTTTATCACTAAACACAACGTTTATCACACTAAAATGGACGAGGTTCCTAGAGTATGAATTACCGTAGTTCGACCGCTAACTATTAGAAGTATTTTATACAGTTTCAACCAGTTTTTAAAAAAATATGTCTTAAAAAATACAGACGCAGTATATGGTTTACTTATGTTTAGTGGTTAGTTAGTAGGTTAGTAGGTTTAGTGTCTATTCACCCCACGCAACGTTTTGTAAATTGTTTCAAATGTTATGTCATATACGTAATTGTAGGGGAGGCGACGATGCTAAATGAGGATTTACTCGAGCGTCGTAGAGACCTATTGGGTTGCAAAGCTGAAATGATAAAAAAAATGTTATATGATATATACCTTTACATCGGTGGGGGAAGTGGCTATAAATTTTTAAATGTGTAAAAAAAAACTGTTAAAAAATATGTAAAACTGTTGATAGCATCAATGACCTACGTGTTTTTAATAATGAACGTATGTTAATCTGATCGTTTGCAAGATGCGGGTGGTTGTAGGCAAGGGTTAAATATGAAAAAAAAAATTATCGAGCGCGTCCGATTTTCTAAGGGAGTGTTAAGTGCACCAAAAGAAAAAAGCTCTCATTTACTAATCTGACGATTTCGATGGGACGCAAACTCGCGGCCATCTTCATAACGTGCAAAAAAAAATTGCCATTTTGGAATACTCAAGCACGTCAGAATAAGATATATATGGTTCATCTTTATGTTCTAAACGTACTGTCTCATAATCTGACGATTATCTAGAGGGATTCGCCTAATCTGACAAAAAAAAATAGAAAAAGACCTTCCCTGCAACTTCCCGCTAATTCCATTCCTGGGCGCTTAAAATTGTACCTTTGAGCACAAAATATAATTTATATGATATTTTAAACTCGCTGAGTTCAAAGAAATAGTATTTCTATGCATTTGAGCTCTTCTAGCTCGAAAGTCTGATCGAAGTTTCATAGAACACTAATTTTGGAATTTTCAAACCGATATAACTTTAGAATGGGTCAAGCGATTTTCACGCGATCGGCGGCATTCGACGCAGTTTTATCATCCTCAAATCTCAATCGCAATTTTAATTGATCGAACCACAAATTTCGGAGTAATCCGAGAGAAAAACAATTTTTTGGGTTTCTTTCGTTCACGATATTTCTCGAACAAATCAACGATTTTGACCAGTTTGGTGGCGATCGACGTGGTTTTTCAAGCTCTAAGGCGGATTAGTTTTTGAAGTTAATCGATAAGGCCGGTTAAAAGTAATTCTAAAAAAACCACTTTAAAAAAAAACATTTTTAACTGTGATGGCGTCCTGGCAGCAGAAACCAGAGCGGGGACGATGTGAGGACGGAGCTGCCCGCATTTAACTTTATCGACGAATTTTTATTATTTCGGCTCGCGGAAACCGTCAGATTATTTATTTTTCATTATTCTTCAATTATTTCCTTCAAAATAAAAAAAATTAGCTACGCTCGAGAATGTCGAGATGACGTTTTTTTACAACTTTGTTGCCCTCCCCTTTTTTTACGTCACTCTCAAATTGTCAGATTAGTGGAATATACACTTTTTAGGATGTAATTCACTCACCTCACCTTAATCTGACGCGCTCGAGAATTTGTGATAGTCAATTTTTTTTACTAATCTGATCCTGTATCTTTCACGCGCGGCCTCATGTTTTGTGGAGGTATTAAACCGGGTACAAGGCATCCCCCTGTATATTAATCTGCCGCGCTTTAGTAAATCCCGAAATCCCCGCTTGGGCTCCCCATACCTATACGTAATACCCATACTATAATTAATGTCATCCTAAGTAAATTACGCAAGATTCGATATAAAGAGCCGGGTCATTTAAAAGTTTGGGTCATTGGAATTATTTGTTTTGATTGACCCAGCCAAAACTACCGCTAACTGACGTTATTATATTATAAAACTATATCAAATCGTGTCGTATTTATTAACATTGAATTATACATCCTTTTATAAAAATATTTCTGTTTAATTTAAAAACTATTTTATCTATATTTTTTCCAAGATGATCACATCTAAACAAAAATGCCACTTTTAGAATTTAGAATAAATACGATATGTTAATTTATAATTATACTAGCGACCCACTCTGCTTCGCGCGGGAGCTATGCTTATGCAAAATATACCTACAATATTAAGCATATGGTTTAAATGCTTAATATTGTAGGTATATTCCTCTCTAATCACACTATGTATTAAACAATAACCGCATTACATTCGTTGCGTAGTTTGGAAGATTTAAGGATACATCGGGATATAGGGACAGAGAAAGCTACTTTGTTTTTTACTTATATACTATATATACACCATGTAGTGATTTATAATTATAGGTTATGATTTTCCTCTTTGTTTTTTTGCCTACTTATAAATTTTATTCAAAGACATGTATAAAGTAGATTTATTTAAGACTTTGGTATTACGGAATGCTTATTTGGTTTGTAATAAGAGATAAAAGATAAAAGTTGCGCAGGGCTTAACACTTATATTAGTTGACTTTTTTGAGAAAGATAATTCTTTCAGATATGTTTTAACATAATTATTTCTATTGCTTGCGCGAATATGCTATTGCCTATGAATTGTGGTCTACCCCGTGACCACGGCCGCTTGAAAGTGTTCGAAGCGTCGGGAATTTAAAATGTAAAATAAACGCGAAAAAATCCGTAAAGTCATTTTATTTAATATGTTTTAACAGTTAATAAGAACACGGACAATCCCGAGTTAGCTACGCCTAAGTCTCTCACAGGGATAATAATGCAGCAATAATCTTATCGTGCGTATTAAACCCTATATTTTTTGCGATGAGTCAAATGAACTATTAAAATGACCTAGGTCGTGGTACAAACCAATAATGGATCAAACGGATCATTAAAAATTATCAATTGGCATCGGCCTAAAAGACAATTAGAAAAATCACCTGAAAAATACCTGACAAAGGCACAACACCAGACCACATTTATTTAACAGTAAGAAACGAGAATGCCTCCAAAATTACTATTTTAAATATTAAAACGGCAAAAAAAAACATAAAAATTAGTAAAAGCAGGTATTGTCAAATCAACAACTGTCATTGGTTGACAATTGACAATACAATGTCATGCGTATGTTTTAAAATATTAACATCTGTTCTTTAAAGCCATAATTAATTTGTACAAAAAACAAAACAAATGCTTGCGTAGCTTATAGAACGATCAGTTTAAACTTTAAAAAAAGTGATGTGTGTGATAACATTGTTTTAAATTAGTTTAACTTTACGGTCTTGTAACACTAACGCAGTTATCCCAAATTTATTGTGAATTTTGGATCAAACATCGATTTTTGCCGATACTACGATGGATATCATTAAGACACCAAAGGTAAGACTATTAAATATATTAGTTAAAAAGAAATATACTTAAGCTTTATGATTTATTCATGTTATTGGGCGTGTGTTACTACTATCGTTTTTCTGATAAGAGTTAAAGATAATTACTAAATCACTCCTATTTTATGTAAACTTTTTGTTTACCCGCATACAATGATAATTCTAACTGTTTTCGATTTATTGTTTAACATTTAACTGAGGATATATGTGACTACTGTGAAATAAATTTATGATTTTTGTAAAGTGTATCTGATGCACTTTACAAATGCGCTGTTTATTTATTTATATAATATTATAATATCTCTTTGTATTTATTTTATAAAGAAACATATTTTGTCCATTGCTAAGCAATTTTATTTAGAATTGACACACTTACTAGATGTAAATAAAATGACACTGCCAACTTTTATTCTAAGATACATAAAGTAAATCCATATTACATACATGGCATTAAAATTATCAATTCTAACAATCACTGGTTGATGTAAAACATGTATAGTAATTGAGTCTTGCATACACAGTGGGCTATTAGTAATTGTTAATCTTTCTGTTTGTAAACTACATAGACACAAGTGCAGTCATATCATTATCATTGCATGAAATATGTTTAAGATATACATGCATTAATTGTTATCAAATTAACAGTATATGATGGTAAGGAATCAGTATGATTTTCTGCTTTGAAATTTATCTTTGTTATAGCGTATTCAGCTCATCCAAGTTCTTTTGTTGTTTTAAATAAAGAATGAAATCTTTATCAACTGTGTTCTATTAATAAGAACAAAAATGCCTGTTATATCATTGCATGAGGGATTGACCATGGCGGTGTTCCACTTTAAGAATGGGTTTCAGTATTGAACTCAATTAGGTAACTTTTTTTGCTCTCACATTTAAATAATACTTTTTGCATTTTGCATTTTGACAGACCAACAACACCTTAGTCTGCCTGTGACCATGTATCCTACAAAGTATCTAAAATGGATCATTATAAAACAAATTAAATGCGACAAAATCCTGTCAAGTCTTTGTTTAAATCTTACAAACAAAAGTTATTGTATTATTTTAGTTTTCTTTATAATGTAGAAACATATTAATGCATCACTCTCTAATTACTGTAGAGTATTGATTTGAAAAGCAGATTCAGCTAAGAAGATAAATTTGAAGTTTGTTTTTAATTTCATATTTACAAAACGCACAATCAAATATTGATACTAACAAGGAAATTCAGGCAGTCTAAGCAAATATTGGCACTTAAACAGTATTGTGTACACTTCTGAGTTCTATATTGAAGGCAAATGCTAGTGAAAAATGTAATGGAGCTTTTCAAGTCTCATAGTGAGACAAGTGCATTACATTGCTTTCTTAGAGATGCTACAGCTTGTCAATAGGTGGATTTTGTTCTCTTCTTAATGCAGTTTGAGAAAATATTTGTATTGTACAGAGCAAATTTTATTGATAATAAGTCCTCCGTAATTGCAATGTATATCAAATCTTTTTTTATTTCCTCGTTTTCTGGCTAATATATTGCTCTGTAGAGTGATGACAATTTAATTTCTATAACCTTGCAGTTGTATTATATTTATATTCATAACATTAATCAGTTATGGTTGCACCGTTTATAAAAATGGTATTTTTATGTTATAACAGAAATGTACTATTTGTTCATGTAATCACTAAAAGGAATTTACACTTCTTATCAGTGTATTAATTCTTTTAAATTGTATTAGCCGTTACTATATTTCACTTTTATTTCATGAAACATGTTTTGATAATATAAATTAACATTAAAATTGATGTTTACGAAACTTTTCGTAAACAACATTACTTTGGCAATTGCTCAGAATTGAATTACTTTGATTCAAATCAAGTTCGAGCAAGGTCCGCGGCGCGCATGCTCCGTTTTATGACCTCTGACATTCAGAAATGAGCTTAGTAATAGCCCTCTTAGGGTTCAAATTCGCCGGCGCTGTAACTTGAACACTTCCAAAGCGGAGATTTGAGCGCTTCGGATATTATTTGTTAGTTCCTCCCCTGTCACTGTGGAGGAAGGTTCAAGTTTGCGCGATAGGCGGGAAAACGAATTACATCACAGATTATAAAACGGATACGGTTTTCTTTAATTTTTTTTCACGCGACGCTACTGGCGTAAAGAAAATAATGATGAGTTTTTTAAATGTTATACCATTGTTAGGATAGCTGTATTTTACGTGTTTTTTATTGCTCGTTGACGGGTTTTGGTTTTGTTGTTATTAGTCGCGGTTTTTTATATATTTGATAATATGGCACTAAGTTCGTTGTCACCGTCGAATATGCTCGGGGAACTTGGTCGTCTGGCTAGCTGGCTGAAGGGTGATTGCGTTGCATCGGAGGAAATTGGTGGTCTCGTGTGACCGAAAAGGTGAGAGAGATGAACATTTTTTATTCTATTTAAAATTATATTTGCGACAGATTTAGAGTTAAAACCAAACGCTTGTCATTTCTGTCATTATTGTAATGACATAAGACTTTCCAACCAGCAATTTTATTTGCGGTTCTCCAGTCCGTGGGTAAATACACATAATATATATTTTTATTTACGTAAACACTGCAATTATTAACCAGTAGGGTTTTAACGGATTTTATCGCGTTTTAGCAATATTTAAGAGCTTTCTGTTAAAAGTTGTCATGTGAAAAAACTTTAAGTTTAGCGGAAGTAAAATAAGTCCTGGATAGGTCAGCGCTAAGATTTTTTGACTGATTAAATGGATAAAATTTTAAATATTAATTAACAATATATATTCTGTTTTGAACATAACACTTCTGTATTAAAAGGCGTCTTTCTGGTATCCAGCAGGTCTTCCATCAAACGGATCATTAAAAATTATCAATTGGCACCGGCCTAAAAGACATTAAGAAAAATCACCTGAAAAATACCTGACAAAGGCACCACACCACACCACATTTATTTAACAGTAGAGATCAAATTTAAAGCCCTCGGGCAACGAGAATGCCTCCAAAATTACTATTTTTAATATTAAAACGGCAAAAAAAAAAACATAAAAATTAGTAAAAGCAGGTATTGTCAAATCAACAACTGTCATTGGTTGACAATTTACAAATCAAATTCATGCGTATGTTTTAAAATATTAACATCTGTTCTTTAAAGCCATAATTAATTTGTACAAAAAACAAAACAAAAGCTTGCGTAGCTTATAGAACGATCAGTTTAAACTTTAAAATAAGTGATGTGTGTGATAACATTGTTTTAAATTCGTTTAACTTTACGGTCTTGTAATACTAACGCAGTTATCCCAAATTTTATTGTGAATTTTGGATCAAACATCGATTTTTGCCGATACTACGATGGATATCATTAAGACACCAAAGGTAAGACTATTAAATATATTAGTTAAAAAGAAATATACTTAAGCTTTATGATTTATTCATGTTATTGGAGCAGTGTGTTACTACTATCACGTTTCTGATAAGTTAAAGATAATTACTAAATCAATCCTATTTTATATAAACTTTTGTTTACCCATACAATGATAATTCTGTTTTCGATTTATTGTTTAACATTTAACTGAGGGTATATGTGACTACTTGAAAATAAATTTATGATTTTTGTAAAGTGTACATTGATGACACTTTATCAAATGCGCTAGTTTATTTATTTATATATATTATAATATCTCTTTGTATTTATTTTATAAAGAAAATATTTTTGTCCATTGCTAAGCAATTTTATTTAGAATTGACACACTACTTAGATGTAAATAAAATGACACCTGCCAACTTTTGTTTACGATACATTAAGTAAATCCATATTACATCATGGTATTTTAAATTATCAATTCTAACAATCACTGGTTGATGTAAAACATGTACAGTAATTGAGTCTTGCATACACAGTGGACTGTTAGTAATTGTTGATCTTTCTGTTTGTAAACAACATAGACACAAGTGCAGTCATATCATTATCATTGCATTAAATATGTTTAAGATATACATGCATTCATTGTTATCAAATTAACAGTACATGATGGTAGGAAGAATGATTTTCTTCAGTATGATTTTCTGCTTTAGAAATTTAACTTTGTTATAGCATATTCAGCTCATCCGAGTTCTTTTGTTGTTTTTAAATAAAGGATGAAATCTTTATCAACTGTGTTCTATTAATAAGCACAGAAATGCCTCTTATATCATTGCATGGGGATTAACCACAGTGGTGTTCCACTTTTAAGAATGGATTTTAGTATCAAACTCAATTAGGTAATTGTTTTTTAGCTCTCACATTTGAATAGTACTTTTTTGCATTTTTGCGAATACTACACATAATTAATAAAAGACTATGGATTTTATCGTACAAGCTAAGTATGTGTAAAATGGACTTATGATTGAAACAAAGTATTGACAGTGGCCAGATAAAAACTTTGACAGACCAACAACACCTTAGTCTGCCTGTGACCATATATCCTACAAAGTATCTAAAATGGATCATTATAAAACAAATTAAATGTGATAAAATCTGTCAAGTCTTTGTTTAAATCTTACAAACAAAGTTATTGTATTATTTTATAATATTTTAGTTTTCTTTATAAAGTAGAAACATATTAATTCATCACTCTCTAATTACTGTAAAGTATTGATTTGAAAAGCAGATTCAACTAAGAAGATAAATTTGAAGTTTTTTTTAATTTCATATTTACAAGACTGCACAATCAAATATTGATACTAACTAGGAAATTCAGGCAGTCTCAGCAAATATTGGCACTAAACAGTATTGTGTACACTCCTGAGTTCTCTATTGAAGGCAAATGCTAGTGAAAAATTTAATGGAGCTTTTCAAGTTTCATAGTGAGACAAGTGCATTACATTGCTTTTCTTAGAGATGCATACAGCTTGTCAACAGGTGGATTTTGTTCTCTTCTTAATGCAGTTTAAAAAATATTTGTATTGTACAGAGCAAATTTTATTGATAATAAGTCCTCCGTAATTGCAATGTATATCAAATCTTTTTTTTCTTTCCTCGTTTTTCTGGCTAATATATTGCTCTGTAGAGGTTATGACAATTTAATTTCTGTAACCTTGCAGTTGTATTATATTTATATTCATAACATTAATCAGTTAGGGTTGCACCGTTTATAAAAAGGGTATTTTTATGTTTTAACAGAAATGTACTATTTGTTCATGTAATCACTAAAAGAAATTTACACTTCTTATCAGTGTTTCAATTCTTTTAAATTGTATTAGCCGTTAGTATATTTAACTTTTATTTCATGAAACATGTTTTGATAATATAAATTAACATTAAAATTGATGTTTACGAAACTTTTCGTAAACAACATTACTTTGGCAATTGCTCAGAATTGAATTACTTTGATTCAAATCAAGTTCGAGCAAGGTCCGCGGCGCGCATGCTCCGTTTTATGACCTCTGACATTCAGAAATGAGCTTAGTAACAGCCCTCTTAGGGTTCAAATTCGCCGGCACTGTAACTTGAACACTTCCAAAGCGGAGATTTGAGCGCTTCCGATATTATTTGTTAGTTCCTCCCCTGTCACTGTGGAGGAAGGTTCAAGTTTGCGCGATAGGCGGGAAAACGAATTACATCACAGATTATAAAACGGATACGGTTTTCTTTCATTTTTTTCCGCGCGACGCTACTGGCAATAAAGAAAATAATGATGAGTTTTTAAATGTTATACCATTGTTAGGTATAGCTGTATTTTTCGTGTTTTTTTATTGCTCGTTGACGGAGTTTTGGTTTTTGTTGTTATTTGTCGCGGTTTTTTTTATATATTTGATAATATGGCACTAAGTTCGTTGTCACCGTCGAATATGCTCGGGGAACTTGGTCGGCTGGCTAGCTGGCTGAAGGGTGATTGCGTTGCATCGGAGGAAATTGGTGGTCTCGCTGTGACCGAAAAGGTGAGAAGAGATGAACATTTTTTTATACTATTTAAAATTATATTTGCGACAGATTTAGAGTTAAAACCAAATGCTTGTAATTTCCGTTTAATTTGTAAACTTTTACTATGATTTGATTATTGTAATGACATAAGACTTTCCAACCGGCGAATTTTATTTGCGGTCTCCAGTCCGTGGGTAAATACACATAATATATTTTTTTTATTTACGTAAACACTGCACATTATTAAACAATAGGGCTTTTAACGGATTTTATCGCGTTTTAGCAATATTTAAAAGCTTTCTGTGTAAAAGTTGTCATGTGAAAAAACGTTAAGTTTAGCGGAAGTCAAATAAGCCCTGGGATAGGTCAGCGCTAAGGTTTTTTTGACTGATTAAATGCATAAAATTTTAAATCTTAATTAACAATGCATATTCTGTTTTGAACATAAAACTTCTGTATTAAAAGGCGTCTTCTGGTAACCAGCAGGTCTTCCATCGAATTCTTACCTCAAAAATAATAACCAAAGAACTAAAAATTCAGTTTGCATTAATGTCACACATGTCTTTCAATATTCTGAGGCTGTTTAATAATATTGTGGCAAAATATATACATAGTTGTTTTTTATAATTTTAAAGATAACACTTTTTAGGGGTTTTCTTAGTCAGAGACCGGTATTGAATCCACTCTCGGCGTTCGTATCTTTTGGCCTGTTTTTTCAATTCGTCAAAGGCAGACTGTGGCTGCCGTAGTAAGAAATCAAAATTAATTATATGACAAATTGATTGTCTTCCAGCTTGCATAAATATAGTAAACGTCTGTACATTCGTGCGGAACCCATCTTGTGCGAGCCTGTTTCGCTATTGTCCGGTTTTGGAACCGCCTCACAATATGTTAAAAAAATATTTGATTTACCTAATTGTTAAAGCAAAATATTAGCTTAATCGTTTACGTTATTTTGATTACAATACACTGAATCGATTAGGCTTCCAGTATCTTTAATAAAGTACACATTTTATGGGATATTTTACAAGAGTGTAAATATTATGAATAGTATAGTTTTACGGATTCAGTCAAGTAGAATTACTTTATATATTTTTTAAATTATACTCGTCATTTCAATTCCTGTCCAGGGTGCAGGGTCATGATAAAATCAGTAAATTGTATTCTTTATAAAGTTTACACCCTAGTAAAATATCCCAAAATAACCCTTTATAATGTATAGTATTCGCTTGAGCAACAGAGAGTATTAGGGTAAAAAATAAATAACAAAAATCTCTCTTGCTCTCCTTTGACGTCCATTGAAATAATAACTCGAATATCATTCAGTATGCGCAGCTTGTAAATTAAGCGAGCCGAGAATATTTGTTTTAACTCCTTTTCATCTTTCCAAGCAATGAGTTTGAATGATAATTTGAATTAACATTAGGTGAGAAAACAGACGCGGGTTAATTAACAAAGTTGTTATGGCGTTAACGTATATTAAATAACGCAGTAACGAAATATTTAAAAATTCGAAATATTATAAATCGTAAAAGATGTGAAAGGTTTGTGAATAAACTATCAAAAAATAGTTCAAAAAACACAGGTCAAATCAAAAATCAGTATCAAAAAAACACATGGAAATGTCGAAATTGAACACATATCATCGTCATCATCATCATCACCAGCCTGTGCTAGTCTACTGCTGGACCTAGGCACACGTAATGCACGCCTTCTCCATTATGGGCTTCTTGGACCGTATCCCATCAGGCCAATGCGAGTTGGTGGGTGGACTGACTTTTTACATGCATTCGACACGTAGATCATCTTACTTTTCAGACAATTGGGTGATCAGCCTAAATTGTCCTAATCAACTAGGAAACAACAATGAAAATTTGTTGAGTCCCCGCAGGATTCGAATTCACTTTCTCCGGTTTCTTAAGCAGGCGCCCTTACCACTAGGCTACGGAGACATTACTCATATACTAGACTTAATTAATTTTCTTGTTTTGCACGAATACTGCACATTGTAATATTTAAAAAATTTAAGCGTACACTTTATATTACAGTTGCTGTATAAATTTTATATCTGAGATACGGTTCGAAGATTTTACGGTCGTATTTGTCGTGAAAAAAGTATATTTTCAAAATTTCTATTAATAATCATATCGTATAGTGTATATTTTATCTTTATTAATAGACATTTTACATTATCCTTCTCCTCTGGGCAGGTCAAAAACTTCCTAATC
This sequence comes from Lamproptera curius, assembly GCA_029286875.1. Classification (NCBI taxonomy): domain Eukaryota; kingdom Metazoa; phylum Arthropoda; class Insecta; order Lepidoptera; family Papilionidae; genus Lamproptera; species Lamproptera curius. The sequence continues at coordinate 2,303,654 of JAGSMT010000011.1, read as the reverse complement.
GGTAGTAGATTGGCGTTGATCAGATTTTTTTAATTTGAATGTCCAATCACATAAAATAAAACTACATACATTTCTACTACCATGGACCGTACATATTTTATGAAATTATATTAACAAAATTTGTTTTAAAATTATCGTACTTGATAAACATTACTAATGTTAATATAAAACAAATACAATTTCGCGGGTAAAGCCATAACATTTGAGGTTAGGTTATATTTTTTAAAAGTTAACAAGGGCAAACGCTACGAGCGTACGGCCTCAAATCCTTCGAGAGGTATTGAGTGTCGATTCGGCCCCATAACGTGTCTTGTTAGTGTCGCATTTGTCGGCTTATGACCTGTTTCTTGAACAGTATTGCGTCATGGAAGACAGTTATAATGCAGACTTATTTTATTGTGTCCAATAAAAGAAAGCGCGTCTACTTATTGTAGTACATTGTGTAAAGGGTAACAAATTTCTACGGTAACTTTTATCTGTTACTATGAGTAAATTATTGTTTGGTTTTCAAGAAGATTAACTAAATTGACGATTTTTCAAAGTTTTGACATCTTTATGGAATAAAATACACGTTAGTAACTCTCTAATTACAACTCGATTAATAGTTTTATAATTTAAAAAAAAGCTACTGAAATTGCCTCCGTAGCCTAGTATGGGCTTGTGCTTTAGAAACCGGAGGTCGTCGGATCGAATCCTGCAAGGACTCAAAAAATTATCATTGTTGTTTCCTAGTTGGTTAGGGCAATTTGGGCCGATCACCCAATTGTCTAAAAAGTAAGATGATCCATGCATCGGATGGGCATGTAAAAAGTCGGTCCAACCACCAACCCGCATTGGACCAGCGTGGGGGGATACGGTCCAAAACCCCCTATTTGATAGGGGTAAATTAGGGGAGGCATATGTCCAGCAGTGGACTATCACAGGTTGATGATGAACCACAAAACGACGATAACGCAAAGTTGTCCCCTTGTTTCGAATCCACGACCTCCGATTTATAATGCTAGGACCAATACCGCTAGAGCACGGAGGCGGTTAGCACAACACCGTTTGTCTAGCAAAACAAAACTCATGAGCAAGGTTCCACTGTTATTCAATAGTGAGATAATATTGTTTTATTGAAGTTTATTATGTTGGATAATCAGCGGCCAGCATCAACTTTGTCCTGGACAAACAACGGTATGTACAAACTGAACAGCGTAAACAAACTAACGGACGAGCAAATAGGGGCGGTTGAAGATAGGATGCTAATAAGCATTGGAAAGTAGGTAGATAGTAAGTAGTAACTAGTCCTGTTTGTTATCTGTCATAAGTGATGAGTAATAAATATATATATATTTTAAATTAATTAGCGTTCAATAAACATTATAATTACTTTTAATCAATGTTGCCATTCTTCCTATGAAATTGTAGATGAAATGTAATGATCCGAATGTAAAAATTTTACGAAATAACTTAATAATAATAACTTAATGTAATCTTCATGTAATAACTTAATCCTTGACGTATTATTTATAATTTTTTAAAATGTTTTTTACTAAATGTTATAATTATTTGTTTACACTGTCTGACAAGCTGAATGCTTTCATGATAAAAATATATTTTTTCAAATATTATTAATTGCTGCTACTCCTATTGATCAGGGCTAATTGTAATAGATTGAACTGTCGACAAATTTGAAAGCCAACCAAATAAATGAAAAAACCTAGTGTTGCCTACTCGCGGCATTTGACGTTAACATCATTCAAATAGTTTGTTTATACTATACTAGCGACCCGCCCCGGCTCCGCACGGATGCAATACTGTTATCTGTAAAATCTATGGAAAATTATATAAATTTATCAGCGTTTCTCTCCAATGTTATGCATGAATTATACATATAAACATTCCTTCAATCACTCTATCTATTAAAAAAAACGGCATCAAAATTCGTTGCGTAGTTTTTAAGTTTTAAGCGTACATAGGGATAGGGACAGAGAAAGCGACTTTGTTTTATACTATATAGTGATTAACCTTAAGAGCTTCGGGCCAATCCTTACGGAATAACATGGTCTCTAAAGTGATTAAAATGAAAAAGCTATGTTACGTACCGAACCCTGGGATATAGGATAACATATTTATGTACTATTTTCTTTGGAGAATAACGATGATATCAATAATAGATACTTTTTGTCTTCGTAATTTGAAGCGATGACCTGTCATCATTTTATGACTGATGGCAGATTCCAAAACAAGCGCTCTTTCAGCAATATTGGTAGTAGCCCCCTAAATGGAGAGGACGTGCATTAAAGGAGGCCTATGTTCACCTGTGGACTAGTACAGGTCGATGATCATTATACGAGATTAATTTCGACACTTCCATGTATTTAGGTGTGATTTTCTGATAGTACGTTCACAAACCTTTTACATATTTTACGATTTATAATCATTATTTGGTTACTGCGTTATTTAACATACGTTATCGGCATAACAACTTTGTTAATTAACCCGCGTCTGTTTTCTCAGCTAATGTTAGTTCAAATTATCATTCAAACTCATAACTTGAAAAGATGAAAAGGAGTTAAAACAAATATTCTCGGCTCGCTTAATTTACAAGCTGCGCATACTGAATGATATTCGAGTTATTCTTTCAATGGACTTCAAAGGAGAGCAAGAGAGATTTTTGTTATTTATTTTTTACCCTAATACTTTCTGTTGCTCAAGCGAATACTATACATTATAAAGGGTTATTTTGGGATATATTTTTACTGACAGTCAGTAGTAAGTCCACTGCACAAGGCTGATGATGATGATGATGATGATGAAAACACGTCGCAACGATTATCATATTAAGTATAATTGTTAGATATTGTTTCTATGTTAGTTACACTTTTGTTAGCTTCATGCGTATGTTAGTATGTATGCACGTAGGTCGGATTCTTAAATCATAATTGACAAACTTCAAAACGTTGATTGGACTCGAAATTTGGCATACCTAATAATCCTAAATGCTTCGGATGGGCATGTAAAAATTCGGTCCACCCACCAACCCGCATTGGACCAGCGTGGTGGGATAAGGTCCAAAACCCCCTAATGGATAGGGGAGGCCTATGTCCAGCAGTGGACTATCACTGATGATAAATAATTCTAAAATTAAGGACAGTTGATGATTTGATATTTAAAAAAAAATGATACGTTATCCGTACTAGGATAATCAGGATTGCATGGTATCAATAGTTATAAATATTTTATGTAAGAGTTTCTAACATAATATTTCTTCTTAGACTATCTTCATTTTTTATATTTATTTATATTTGTTATTTGAATTTTTATTAAAGCGTACATTTTTATTATTCGTTAATATTTTTAATAGCGTTTAAACAAAGATTTTTATCAAAAACCTGCCATTTATTGCAACTATAGTCCTTACAATGCATTTACTTTGAACAAAGGATTTTTCCTTCGCTTCGAATACCCGGCTATTTTGTATGCGCTCCCGTAATGAAGTTTAATGTCGACTTTTGAACGCAATAAATCCGAGAACCGACGCTACTGGAATAAACAAGGAGGATTATATTCCGGTTGCAATTCGCTAGAGATAGTTTTCCCCTATTTGTCGGGGATATAATGCTGTTTATTTCTCGGGATACATTTTGAAAGCATATTGTGGGAATATGATGAGGCAAGGGTTAAATACAATTTTAAAGTTGGCTGGGCTTTGTATGATGGAAGATCACTACATAATATAAAACAAAGTCGCTTTCTCTGTTCCTATTTCCCTATGTATGCTTAAATCTTTAAAACTGCACAACGGATTTTGATGCAGTTTTTTAAATAGATAGAGTGATTGAAGAGGAAGCTTTATATGTATAATTAATGCATAATATTGTAGAGAAACTCTGAAAAATGTTTATATTTTACCATAGATTTTACAGATATCAGTATTGCATCCGTGCGGTGCCGGGGCGGGTCGCTAGAGAGGTGATGAAATACTTATGTACAAGTTTATGTAAAAACAAAATAAATTCTTTTACAACGTTACAAATGCACGTTTATGCTACTGTCAATTATATAATAGTGTTGAAATTTGCTATGGTTTAATGGAAATCAAATTCAAATATCTTTATTCAATATAGAAGTTTACACTCGCTTATTGATTATCAAACACACTACCACCGGTTCGGAAAAGGACGCCTCAGACCTGAGAAGAACCGGCGAAAGAAACTCAGCGGGCTATTTTTTTGTCATCTCTTAAAAATAACAAAATGGACCCCATGGTATACTTTCCTAATCATTCCTTAGTCTTTAAATGTTACATAATTTGCGAATCGTAGTTTATCATTGAATAGTTTTGAGATGATTGCGTTAAACCAAATGAACTTATTCTTCAGTCGGAAATAAAAAAGTACTAAATTATGCTTTCATTCTCTTTTACGAGCCCTCAATCTATTCCTTTTGTATGTTATTTTTGTTTGACAAAGTATTCTCTATGTTTTCACAGATTGCTACTTTAGGTACTACACATTTACTACTGGCGTTAAAGCATTATCAAATTGATCTAGTCTCTAGATTCTAGAGTTTTTTGGTATTTTAGAAACTGAAATAACAATTTAAATAGTGCAACATACATATAGTCACGAGAGTTAAACCATCTAGACCCTGGTCTTGGTTATTTCTACCACTAGAGTCTTTCTTTGTCACTTTATCAAAGTTTTATTGCTTTTTCACTGAAAGTAGAGGAAATAAGGCAAAATTCCTTTACATTGGTCAAGCATTGGGTAACTGGGTCAAAGTTCCGGCATCAATCCGACGTTTATTGAGAGTTATTGCGTGCAAGTCCTTTCTGCCTTTCCATTCGTGTATTAATGTCGGACAAATTTGGCACTGTGCAAATATTGAATCACTGGGATGGTCCTCCAAGTGGGTCATACTGAGACCGACTTACTCGTGTGCCTGAAAACTGTTATGTCGCAAAAGCTGAATGGGAACGGTTGTTAAAATATGCCAAAAGTAACCGTTTTTGATCTGTCTTTGATGTTTTATTTAATATTTTTATTTTACATCCTCTTTTTTAGAATTTTTCTCGTTGGTTGCATATCTTTTGTTAATGACGCATCGAACTTTCTATCGTCATTTTCACGATTTGCCTGCATTTCAATGTACTTTAAATAACCCAAACATTAAAACTTAATTATAAATAATACGAAAAACTTTATTATTGACTTCTGTCTCGTGAACACTGACGCTTTTAAGAGTTCGTAACGTCGGGACTACGATGTATGTCAATCAAAGCGTATCACAAGAGTAATGGCTTATGACTTAATTTAAACATGTTATAAAAGTATCGTGACCATTTATTATTAAACTATTATTTTTAACATTGATGGTGTTGTTTAAACTGGAATACTAAGAACCATTATTTTATGAGAGAAATAGACTCCACAGTTAGAAATCACTGTCTATAATTATCTCATAAATTAGGAGCTAACTAATTAATTACAAAGTTTAAATGGCCGTGGCAATGTTCTTTTGCGTCACATTATCCATAAAGACGGTGCATTAAGTTTTGTGACGAAGCAGCGTCGTACGTTGTTATTAGGTATCTGTCATTTATATTATGACATGTTTGGTAACAATTCATCAGTAAGAACGCAAGATGTGTGACGTCACTTGGTTGCCATGGTTTTCTGTGTTTACATATATATTCTGTAAACACTGTAAACCATGCGTCTTAGTCTAATTTGGCCCATAAAAATACAGTTACAGGTAACAAATCCATTGGAGATTATTACGCACTTCACATATACTTCTTTTATTACCGTAAAACTATGAAAAATAATCTATATGAAATTTATATATTTGACAGCTGAATATACGCTTAATAAACTGTGATCCGATCGTCTATATTATGTTATATATGATCCGTTTAACTTGAAGCGTTATGACTTTGCTATTTTGACTCGTCTATAATTGACTCCGTTTATTTCACCCCGTTACTATCGCTCGTTGTTCGATGACTCGGATAATCGAATTACCGCGACCGTTCAACCGGTATTGTGGCTATGAGCCACTATCGGATTATTCCATTATCTAGTACATCTTGAACTTCCTCGTTGTTCCTTTAAGTTCTAGTACTAAGGACACTGTTTTCCTTCCTTATGGGATGGCACTAATTAGTTCGGTAAAGGGATTTGTAAACTACCCGCATGCCGTAGTTTACTTGCTCTGTTTAGTCAGTATGAGTGAGTTTGATCGTCAATATGAGAATATAATGTGCGATGCCTAGACCCACAAACCCGCATTGGACCAGCATGGAGGTATATGGTCCAAAAACCTCCAAATGGAGAAGGCGTGCATGACGGGAGGCCTATGTCCAACAGTGGACTAACACAGGCTGATGATGATGATGCAACCACCTAGCATTTTCCTCGTGCCTGGGTGAATGTGTCTGTTTACTCATCTTTGCTACAGTTGTTTTACGAAGTACTAATATTTATTATAGTATTGTATTATTTGTTAACTAATACGATGTAAAGATATGAGGTAGATAGTGTAAACTTGGAGCACTAGTTATACATTATAACATTCTTGCGTTTAAAAGAAATTTAAAAGAGTTTATTAAAACTGCTAGACGCGTTTTATCGCGTCTCATTTTGTTAACAATATTCCCGACGATTCATACCGTAAATATCAAAGCATTTAATGCCCAAGATTTCCTTTGTGTAGAATTTGTTTCGATAATTTTACATAAGGAGAAATGTACTTAATTGTTTGTGTTTTTACATACTTTTCCGTGTCTATAAAGAAAAAGGCTTCGGACCGATTTTCGTTATAGTGATGGCATGAAGAAGTAACGCGGTTAAACAACTTTTAAAACATTCTTACTTAAATGCTCTTAAAAAAAAAGGAGGAAGTGATTATAAAATTTATAAAAAGGAAAAGGCATTTCTTATGCTTCGAACGATACCTCGTTTGAGAGTCTTTCTCGGTGGCGCAATGATGATACCTCCGATATTGCCGATGTCCATGGGCGTCAGTGACCACTTTCCATCAGGTGGCCGGATTGCTTGTCTTCCTTCGTAGGTGATTAAAATATACTCTGTTTGTTGAATCTGTATCAAATACTAAATTCAATCTTTCTATAATTATCGAAATGTTTAGATATATGTAAAAAATATTTCTTCTTTCATGTCAATATTAGAAATAATAACGGCTACTATTAAATCCTTGAAAACCAGAATTTACCGTACAAAGCGGATCATCTGATTGTTTAGGCAATTAAATGACCGACCCAATTTGTCGCAGTATTCGACCAAGACCATTCAAATTTAAAGCACCAAATGGTGGTCATCAATCGCTGATCCTGTTAGAATATGTTAGCTTTACGCGCAAAGGCTAACCACATATTCCCTCGGCGCTGCGACAAATTTATGCTGTGTTCTCATATAAACAAATATAAATAAATAATTTGTTTGGGACAAGCAAATAAAAGCTTACGTACTACAGGTAGTCGTAAAAGTATGCTCAAGACAGAACTGCCTGTATAAGCCCATTTCCATAATGAGCTTTTGGAATTTTAAATGAACGCTTTTACTGATTTAGATAAAACTATTACTTAAATTGTAAGTCTTATTAGCTCCGCTCAATTTTATACGTTTTATCGTTTCTCTAACGTTTTTTTTAGCATTTGTGCATAATCGGATACCTTACCCAAATGGAATATGGAATTTTCTAGAAAACTCAATGTTCCATTGGTAGATCACGATCTAGCGTTTCGCGTCTAAAGTTTTATAAGATTTGTCGTTGTGAGAAATATTTCCTAGGAATTTATCTCAATATGTTTTGTAATTTTTTCATTTGAATGAAATTTCTAGCGAATTACTGTTAAAATTCCTATAGTTGAGGCAATCATAACTCAGAATAGCTGTTTACATCAATTCCAATTCCGAGTCTGAATTAGATAATATTATACTCTCTCTATATATTGTACTCAGTTTATCTCAATATGCTTTGTTAAAAGAACCAATATTTTAATTTCTTGGTAAGATATATTTTGAAATAGTTATTTTTATTGTAATGAGTATTGGAAAGTTAGGTTATCTCAAGAAACCACCTTTCACTGCATGTTATTTAGACCGCGAAGAGTAACAAAAACTTTACTATAAAAATAATTCGAAAGAATAGATAGCATTATTCAAGGAGAAGACAGTTGAACTTTCGTATTTACAAATAAGTGTTTTGTATTCGAAAAAAGTTGTCTACAAAGTAATTACTTAGAAGTCTTTCACTTTCAATAAATTAATACGTATTTGTCGACGACACCTCGGTGCTATGTAAGTTTATTATTGCAAATATTACTGCGTCTATAAGTTTGTATTCTGGTTTACAAATTTAAAGTCGTCTCTGAAGAACCGCATCAGAAATGACGTGACCCGTCAGAGAACCAGAGCCACCGAAATAGCACATCGGAATAGTACAGGATTAGCTGAAGTGGCAGTCACATAAGCCGTCGAACTGACGATTGCTGTCAGAAAGTTCTGGAGACCGAGGCTCGGCAAACTCGACAAGGCCCTGCGGCAAGATGGAGTGACGACATTAGCAAAGTGGCTCGTGTGGGCTGGATGAGAATAGCCAAAGATCGGAATTCGTCGTATTTGAATCGTGCATTAGGCACTAGCTTAGCAGTGGACTGATACGAACTGATGATGATGAAGTCTGTATTGTTATAAAAGTTTCAGTCTGTTGTCGGTGTTTATGGTCTTAGTAAACTGGGGTTTGCCCGATACAATTCGTACTAACAATATACATGGCAACGAGCAGTCAAACGCTATTTATACAATTTAGCTTCTACTGAGCCCTTTGAACTTGAAAAGTTTACCAACGTATGGTCAGACGTATAACGTTGTTAACCGATTGTCGTTTTGCGATTGACATCCAGCTGATAGGTATCGTTAACCGTCGCCACTTTGTTACCAGGAGTTATTTGTGTTTGGTGTTAACGTAATTTCTACGTCAAATTTAGCACTGGTATGGCTGGTTATAACCGTGTATAAAAGGAACCTTTACCACCTATTTTCTTCTATCAAGAGATTCCATCACAGCGCAAAGAACATAATTCGTTTTCACTTGACACTGTGATTTAGGTACTAAATGGTTTTAATTAATTTGGTTTGCTCCACACGCCTACGGTGAATTAATTGTCGGCGATAATGTATTCTGAAGAGAACATGTCAATTATCGCTTAATAAATTGAAGTTTGCGTTAAATACGCGTTAATTCAACATCAAGGAGTACCAATATATACATCTTTAACCGAAATAGCTATGAAGTAAAATCAAAATACATATCTTAGCGTCATGTGTACTAAAAGTTTTCATCGATCATAAACATATCTTTAATTGCATTTTTCTATCGTTCTTTATTAATAATTTAAATATTCCTGTAGCAAGATTATACTGATGTTTTCTCGGCCGATTTTCTTCACCAGTTGATCTATATTAAAGATCAGCCAAGTATATGCAAATACAAGTGCTATCTCTTGTCCTTATCCTTATTGTCCGATGGGAGGAATGACCGAAACGGCAGAAGAATGATCAGGCGAAGGACCGACGTTTCTACTTGCCCGTCTGGCGCATATATCATTTTACTATACAGACAATCAAGTGATCAGAACGCATTGCCCTAAAAAACTAGAAAACGGCAATGAAAAGTTGTTGAGTCTCCCAGGATTCAAACCAAAGATCTCCGAAATATTTTATTTCATTGAAGGTAAAGTAACCATCATCTATTTTTAATGTAAAGTTTTATTATAAGCTCTTGTAGGTCAATTACATAGCATAGCAGTGGAACAAATACCAAGCAATTATGATATTATAAAAATGTGGCCATCCATAAAAGTAACGGAATAACTGAGTAAAGATTTTCATAAGCAAAAAGTTGAATTAATCACATTGCTAAGTTATATGTTCAGACTTAATAAAATTTGAATATTAATTGGCATTCCGTAACTGTATTGACCGCAGAGCTTTACCAATTTTTATTCTTTTATTTGAAATACTCCTAGAGCGGGTTGAAATGTTAATTAAAATTCAGACGCGAAACTTGAGCGAGTCGAAATTTCCCGTAGAATTTTTGAATCAACCGTGTTTTGTTTGCAAAATTCCGTGGATTTCTCGGAAAGGAGCAAAAGCGGTTCAGAGCAAAATAAGAAAAGTATTATAAAGAAAAAACTTTATTATTTATATTATCTTACCTTGTTTTTTTGCTGTTGTGATGTGGTACCTCTTTCAAACGCTATTCACTATGTTATTTGTTACTAATAAGAACACTGTACGTTTAATTCTTCTTACTATTATTAAGGAATAATTTACTTTTAGCAGTCCGTCCACGGTTTTGCCTGTGTTATTTTCAGGTTTTTGGTATGGATTTTCCTTGGATAAAAGTAGTCTTTGTTATTTAGTGATAGTATAGCTCTCCGCTAGTGAATGAATATTAAGGTATACTAAATCGGTTGAGAAGTTTCGAAGCCCATTCAAACAGAAGCAAATCTCTCCCCTTTATTATATTAGTAAAGTACACTGGGTACGGTGTACTTACTGACACTGTAGCGTATTTCCACACTGCTGCTTTACGGTTTAAATGTTAGTGATATTGAAGGCATTGATGAATTCCAAACGTGGTCTTGATAACCTGGGCTGATCTTTTATACGCCCATCCGAGGCATCGTCTTACATTTCCGACGACTCGGTGTTCAGCCATTATGAACCTAACCTACTAGCAGGAACTTTATTCCTGCCTGATACAAAAGCAGTACCCAGTAATAACGTAGGCTAAGGTGCCATTCAAATTCAAACAATAGTCTTGACATACTATTTTTATCTAAGATTTGCGGCTGAAATGAAATAAGTCATCTACCACCTTGAAAATAATATAGTGTTGTGTAATATTTTTGTTATCCTTTAAGGTTATAAATCTTGTTTGGTTATTGTCTACATTATAATTTCAGTTCCATCGAAAGAACAATTCATTACAGGGAAACAAAAGTCGCTTTTGTTTCGCAGTTTTGAATTCTTCACGTTTTACTCCGATTCCCATGAATCTTGGCAGAAAAAAAATATATTGTTGTTTTGTTTTGAATTCAACAAGCGTACAAAGGAATGGCGTAATGTTACGTTTGCTCTTTACATTTTATTTCGTTAAATGAGAGATGTGTTGTCGACTTATTTGAAATGTACATTCCAGTATATATCGACGTCAAAATAACGGAGTATATTCTTCATTTGTTTCGTTGCTTTGCAAAGACAATTTAGAAAGCTCGTAAGAAAGAGAGAAAGAACGTATCTTCTCTATTTTTCGTCTTGTAAATGTGATCAAATGTAGCTCGTATGTTACCTATAAATGTAACATAATTATTTCATTTATTCTCGGGATAATAAGTTATAAATGTAACTGTTCCTTGATATGTACATACTTTTTTACGGTTTTCTATATATCACCAACTAATGTAACATTGGTTTTCTAATTTTGCCTGTATCTTCGTGGGATTTGTTGTAAGTTCTGTTAACAAGAAAATTGTTCTAGGTTTCCTGCAAAAACAATCAAGTAGCTCAATGGTAATATAAATTCTCTGAAAAGAAAAGTAACCAAGCCTGTTATTCTGATGCCCTTTATTTAACTGACTGCGCATAATCATAAATAAAATTTTATTTTATTTATGATTATGCCTTATTTCATACTTTTTACGTTAATTTCCTATCTACATTTTATTGTGTAAATCATTTATCTATATTTTATATAGCTTTATATTCTGCTATATATTTCAAATCTATATTTCTCTGTTTAGTAAAGACATGTCCACGTAAAATAGAATTATAAGCGGCGTAAACCAAACCTTTTTAAGCATCTATTTCCCGATTCATTTGCGTCAAGTAATCGCCACACGTGTTGCTGAGTACGTCTCTGTATATTTAACTGGTCCTCTTTTTTTTCTTATGCTCTCCGCAGGTATGCGCATTGTCATATCTTTGTCAAATTCCCAATTTTTTTTAATATGTTATATATTCTCTCAATCGTCAAAAATGTGGCAAAAAGGTTAAGGAAAATTTATAAATCATCTTTAAAATGCAGATTTGAACTTGAGGTGCTCTTTAAACTACATATGTCAGACAGAGTTGTTTTGGCTCAACATACTGTTACACATGCTGAACTGCTTTTATAAGGCGGAAGGCATTCGTTAATTTTCAGTTAAGTGCGGGCTGTTGGTAAATTTTACGGTTACCATGGTGATGAGGAATGCCAGCGTGTATGCTGAATGTGTATTGTGGGATAGGCGGCAAGGGCGAAGGTGTGAAAATCGATACGTGACCTCCCTTCGATAGCTGCGGTCTTTTTATTAGTTATCGAATTTAAAAAAAAACTGAATATGGCAATGTTAGGTCACAGAAATTCCTAACATGTTTTTTCCAGCGTGGATTCAAGTGCTATTCTTTTTTTTAAATTGAATTGAATTGTAATTGAATAAAATTAAATTGTATAGTAATTCAACGCGATAATATCCGTAAAAACTGTATTAATAATTTAAAATTATATCTGATCTAATAATATCTATCTTTTCAAACCCTTCCCAAGTGCTTGAATAATTGTAAGAATATTATGCGTATAATATTCGAAAAAAATATTTTGTCATGTATAGCATTCACGTAAGTAACAGAATCTATTTTTTTCTTGATAAAATTGAATTATTAAAGAATTTCGTGTTCACGCACCTTTATGACAGAATATGAAGAAATATCTTTTGTCTGATGTTTTGATATTTTTTCCATCACTTAATAAATACTTAACTATCGATTTTATACTCAATCATCTGCATTAAACAACTATTTACTAAATATGTGACATAAATAATGTTGTTTGTAGGTAATTATAGACAATGCTGCCGTAGCGGAAGCAATCTGAGGCTTAATAATGACGTCATCAAGAAACGTAGTTCCCAATTCATATATTGTCCCTATAACAGAGCCAGAGATTCCCTGCTATTACATTATTTAGAGCGCAACCTTGTATTTAACAAGTTGTGAAGAAGCTCTTTGTTATTATATGTTGTATCCTTTTGTATCATTTATGTCGACGTCTAAATTAACCGAGTTATATAGATTCTTTGGAATGTCATCTTACTGCAAGCAAATAAGAGATGGAATTTAAGTAAACAGACTTATTTCATCATCAGCCTTTTTATTCAGGCTGGATAGAGGCCTGACCATACTTTAAGGCCCACGATTACTAAAGTTTTGCTTACTAATAATATATTTTGAAACAGAAATACTTCTCAAAGGCAATAATTGTACAACTTTTTCATACCAATTATGTCGGTTAACAAACATGCTGACCTTTTTTTGAGTTGTAATATCTAACGATTGTTTATCTCAAGTGAATAAAGACGAAATTTGGTAGACATAATTAAGCAATATTAATGTTACAGAATAATTGAAAGTAACCTAGGTGTACGTTAATTATAAAGGACTTTAATTAGCAGCAGGTAATAATCTAGTTAATAATTCTACGAGACATTAGACGAAATCGGTGGTAAGGCAATGGACCGATCACCCAATTATCTGAGAAGTAAGATGGTGTGTAAAACATCCCAACAATGAACCCTGCGTTTCTTTTCGATTCCAATATAGCTCGAAATTTGAGGATATAAAATGAAATTGTTTTACATCATCGTGCAGAGTCTATACTTAAAAAAATATAATGACTTCGACCACCAAAACCACTTTTAAGATCGCAATAGCGTAGAATTAAACAAACTTTTAAACTTTATAGTATTAGTAAAGCTTTCGATCTCGAGTTACGCTTAAATTAAATAATAAGATGTTTGTCGCGGCATGATCCATCATTATACTGAAATCTGAAACATCAAATGACGGCCTTTTAATGTTATCCTGAAAGATACGCAAGTCTAAATTGTTTATTTCGCCCTCCTGTCCCAAAGTTTATCCCTTGTATTACGAAGTTTAGAACTTCAATTAGACTTTTGTCACGATTTCTTATGGATTTGATCGTGGACGGTCGTAATAAGGAATTATCCTCTGAAAATACTTTTCGAAGAAATAACTTATTGATCGTTTTCATATGACTTCATCTCACACGTGTGTAGTATTTTTTTACTTCCTTATTACTTTTTACTTATTTTTTTATATGAGTTATTTTGTGATTATTGTAACAATGGGCATTATGACAATAATTGAAAAATGGACCTATAATGTCCAGATATATATACTATTTACAATGAATGAGATATTTCTGCAAAAATTAAAAGTTTTGTAGGAAAAAGTGCTATTTTAAAATAATCATTTAAATTTCCCCCTAAAACGCTTGTTACTGCTTGACGCGCTGCGCTCGTGTAAGAATTTTGTTATTTTGTGTTATTAAATATGAATTCGAAGTATTTTTTGTGTATAAGTCGTGTGGGGTTTCACAGTATGAGAATATAATATAATAATCCATACAAACTCCTAATAAGCTATTTGTGTCCGTAAACAATACGAAACAAGTAGCTTAAACTTGCAAGGCGAGATTCCAAAGGAATATTGCCCAGTATTCACCTTTATTTTTTGTGGAGATCACTTTGACGTACGTTTTTACATACTTTTGTAGATTCTAGTATATAGTATTTGATAATAATATTTTGTACGAGGCTCTAAATGTAAAAATATAAACTATCTATTTCGAGGTTAGGCTTCATCTCAACAAAAACTCTCCTAGCATTATTATGTCGATTCTAGGCAAATTAGCGCTGTTTACCTTAGTAAATCCTTTATCCATGATTCGTGGTATTTTATATTCGAATTAATAATATTCACACTCAAATAGTACTCGGTATTCAAACAAAAATAATAAAAACAAGATATTCATACGTATTGCGCATGCGTTTACTAGAGCGTGATGTCAAGCGCTCTGATTGGTGTTCAAGATATCACGGCGGATTGCCTTATTTTCGAGTTTTATTTTATAAAAATTAATAGTAATTTCACTTATAATAAAAAAAACAATGCGTATTTTATATCCCAAGCTTCAAGTTTCATTCAATAAATATAGTATTTTAGTAGTTTTTATTTACGGTACATATTATGGTACAAGAATTTATTACAACATATTCAGTTTGTTTTGATGTCAAAGTTCGAGTTTTTATCACATATTTCGTAACTTTCTCTATGTAAAAATATATAGAAAAACTGATTTCGTTCAAACTGGAGTGATGTGTGAATAAGAAACAATGAAATTTCATCGTAACAATAGAATCGTCGCTCTCTCAGACGCAAACTCGACGTGTGCTGATTGTGAATTTTTAAGGAAAATGTTTATATTAATGAAGAGACATTTATATTAATCTGAATGATTACAACTAGTTTTTCACTCGTCAATTGTTTTAGAAATTTATTGAATTCTACGAAACATTTTATGATATTTTGACACCCTATGGTTTTTATGGCGAACTATGGGCAAGGGTTTTTGTAGATGTTTAATACTATTTTATACACTTATTACGAATATATAATACGAAACTCTATCTACTTACACAATTAATCTTTCCAACTGCTTTTAAATGTCGTCGTCTATCACGTTCCTTAGTAGAAATCTGTTGATACTCTTTCGGTTAAATACGGACATAATTATGTAGTCTGCTTACCAAACAAACAAGTACTATCAAATCTGTAATTTTTCAGGGGCCCTTTGTTTCCGAGTACCGAGTTCTTTTGTGATACTAATGGATAGCTTTTAGCGTATTTTTGAAATTATTCTTTGGTATTTCTCTAATATTCTATTATTAATAGAAACATAAATAGCACATCGAGGCCATCGAGATCGTGTCTAGTTTGTCTTTTTCGAGTCGTTAAGGTTTTAATAAACTATTTTTAGACATTCTATTAATAAGCGTAGATTGAAGAAAATTAGTCCGTGTAACAACACTATGCTGTCTTTTAACTATGGAACAAACAAAAATAATGTAATCAGAAAAAAAAAAACAGTTAAGGACCTTTCTCACCCTTGTTGATGTCAGGTACAAAATAAAGGTAAAGTGCTTTTCCCTGGAATTTCAAAGGTCCATTTCAAGTAATACTCTTGTTTTTCGAGTAGGGTTAGTTAATAATTAAGCAATGCTCAAAGTTATTTGTTGCTGAACCTTTATGAATTTTAATAAGCATGAAAGGTCAGCAAATTCAGTCTTAAATTATTACCTTGTTTTACTGTTCTAGTGCTGAAAGTTCAGTTCATATTTGAGTTCTCTTAATATGAATAGGTTGCTATGCGGCCAATCTTTTTTTATACAGATGTAAGTTTTATGTTTACGTAAGATTTGAATGATTAGAAACCTCAACATTGAAATTTTTATTTATTTTTTAACGATTGATTGAAATTTTTTTCAATCTGTATTATACAGTTTACTGAAATTGGTTGATGGGAATTACTTGAAAAAATTATCTTTATCTATATGAATTTTCTTAAAATAATTTATGTAAATAAGGCCGCAAAACAGATTGATAACATTTCATCTTATGTCTAAATGTAAGGAATGAACTCCCACAAAGCGGCACAACTCGGCTTTAGCCACCAATCGCATGGGATGCTGGAGTCATCAAATCATACATGAAAATAATAGAGAAATTGTTTTTCTCCATTTTTTTTGACAATAGAAGTTTTTCGGTTTCTAATCCAATCTCGTAGGTATTATGCAAACAACTAGTTATTAACCAGCATTTTTAGTTATGTTCAGACTTAATAAAATTTTAATGTCAATTGGCATTCCGTGATTGTATTGACCACAGAGCTTTTATCATTGTTATTCTTTTATTTGAATTATTCTTAGAGCGGATTGAAATTTTAAAACTCAGAAGTGAAACTTGAGCGAGTCGGTCGAACTTTCCCATAGAATTTTGAAGCAACCGTGATTTGTTTGCATAATTCAGTGGATTTCTCGGAAAAAGCAAATGCGTTCAGACCAAAATAAGCAAAAATATTATAAAGGAAAAACATTATTCGTTTTTTCTTTATAATATTTTCTATGACTTGTTAAGTACGAAAAGTTTTTCAAGTTTAGAATCATTGTATTCTTGCGTAATATGTTTGTAATAACCTAGGCCGAACTTTTATTCGCACATCCGTGGCATCGTCTTCCTTTTTCGACGACTGAGTGATTACCCCATGCAACCGTAAGCTGCTAACAGGAATTTTATTCCTACCTGTTAGAAAGGCAGGACCTAGTAATAAAGTTGGCTACTGTGCCCTTCAACCCCGAAGACAATGGTGTTGACTTACTTTCATCTAAGATTTGCGCCGACGAAAACAGAGATCTTCCACCTTGAAAATAATATAGTGTAGTTGTGTAATATTACTATTATTTGTTATCCTTTAAGGTTATAATGTTTTGGTTATTGTCTACTTACATTATTATTTCAGTTCTATCGAAAGAACAATTCATTACAGGGAAACAAAAGTCGCTTTTGTTTCGCAATATCGAATTCTTCACGTTTTCGGTTCGATTCCTATGAATCTTAGCAGAACGAAAAGAAATTATTGTTTTCTTTTGAATTCAATAAGCGTACAAAGAAATGGCAGAACGTTAAGTTATGATATTCAACAATAACGGATTATATTCTTCATTGGTTTCGTTGCTTTGCAATGACAATTTAGAAAACTCGGTACGGAAGTGAGACAGAATGTGTTTTTTCCCTTTTTCGTCTTTTACGTGTGGTTAAAGTTAAACGTAACTCGTATGTTAACGTAAACAAAAAGTTTCACGGGATAATAAGTTATAATGGTAACAGTTCCTTGTTATGTACAGACTTATTTTTTTACGGTTTGCTATGTATAATCAATTTTTGAAACATTCATTTTCTGATTTTCCGTATCCTACAAAATTTTTTCGTGAAGAGCTACTTAATAATTTATAAAAATACTAGCGGACCCTGCCACGCGTTGCTGCTGCTAGGATTTACTTATTTTACATTGTAATAAACAATTGAAAGGTTTAAGATAAACGGAAAGAGAACATAAGCCATGACGACCACCATTTTTTATTAGATAAATGTCATTTGTAAAAAAACAATGACCTTGATGTATAAAAATCGATTTGGATTAGTATATAACGTGGACAGACTGAAGGCGATTAATCAAAATGTTTCTTCTGTTGATATCGTGCAAAATTCTATACAAAAGAGTTAATTTTTAAAATTATTAATGTTTTTTTAATTCTTACTTTTCTATTAAATATGTTTTAATTTGTATGGATACGGAGCACTACCAACAAAAGCATAATTTTAATGTTTTAGTTACATCGTTATTAAAAAACAAAGTACAAAAGTTGACTACATTCGTTGCAAGCGTGAGGAAACAACTATCGCAAGAAATAATAAATAACGAATATACCGTACTTTCAATCGTATCCGCCGTTGAATATGTCATAAAAATATTTCCTTTATATAGGATACAACATCGCTTTTATTAATTTTGCTCTGTAAAAATTCATTTCTAATGTTTACATTTTTTATTGTTGGCGCATGTCAAAGTCAAAGTCAAAATCATTTATTCAATTTAGGCTCTACTGAGCACTTATGAACGTCAAAAATTATCCATTTACCACCGGTTCACAAACTAAGACCCGTCCAGATAAGAACCGGCAAGAAAGTCTGCGGTCTTTTTTTTTTTAATATTAGTATTTGCAAAATTTGACCAACACATTTTTTTAAGATACCAGGGGATTTGCAAGCGCAGAATATAAACTATTTCCACACATCTTGGTCCTCAATATAATTTATAACAGAATAGTAGGCTTTTTCTATAAACGTTGTTTTGACAACTTTACGAAAGCTCAAATCATTCAGTTGCGTTTTTTTGACAGGCATTTAATTTGTTATACATTCTTATACTATTATACATGAAACATGTAAGGACGCTACTATTATTATATTATGTATTATTTTTTTTTAATTGTTGGCTTAGTATAAAATAACGGCGTTATGAAATTGGATTTTTTTCTAACAATAAATAAAAATTATAATAAAATTTACTTATTAAAATTAATTAAATTTTAACAATTACTTTTTATTGTTCCAATTCTCCTATTATCAACGAAAAGTTTATAATATTACACCCAACGCAATCCATAGATATCGCCAATTGTCACAATCGTTTTGTAGCAAACATTTTGCATCAAATAATAATAGAAAAATAAATTGTTTTAAAACATTATTGCGATTATAAATTAAGATGTAAGCTATTCTATCTTTTAAGTTGGATTAAACTGCACATGGCGAGCAACTATATTTTAAAATCGGTTAAGTATTGTAGGAGTTCATCCCGGGCAAACATCGTGACATGAGGCGTTGTAAGTTCTGTTAACCAGGAAATTGTTGTAGGTTTCCTGTGAAAACAATCAAGTAGCTCAATGGTAATATAAATTCTCGGAAAAGAAAAGTAACCGAGCCTGTTATTCTATGATGCCCTTTATTTAACTCACTGCGCATAATAAAATAAATAAAATAAAACTGGCTTATTTCATACTCCTTACGTTAGATTCCTATGTGCATTTTATTGTGTAAATCATTTATCTATATTTTATATAGCTTTATATTGTGCTTTCTAATTTAAATCTATATTTCTCTACAAGCGGTGTAAGCCAAACCTTTTGAAGCATCTCTTTCCCGAGTTATATACGTCCAGTAATCACCACACCTGTTGCTGAGTACGTCTTACTATATTTAACTGGTCTTCTTCTGTTTTGTCTTTTGGTAACTCGTAGTATGCGCATTGTCATATCTTTGTAAAATTCCCTATTTTTTTAAATATATCATATGGGATACGGTCCAAACCCCCTAATGGATAGGGGTGTATTAGGGGAGGCCTATGTCCAGCAGTGGACTAACACAGGCAGATGATGTGTATATTATATATTCTCTCAATCGTCAAAAATGTGGCAAAAAGGTTTAAAGTCATCTCTAAAATGCAGATTTGAACTTGAGATGCTCTTAAAACTATGTCAGACAGAGTTGTTTTGGCTCAACATACCTGCTGAACTGCTTTTATAAGGCGGAAGGCATACGTTATTTTCCAGTTAAATGCGGACTGTTGCTAAATTTTGCGGTTGCCATGGTGATGAGGAATGCCAGCGTGTATGCTGAATGTGTATTGTGGGATAGGCGGCAAGGGCGAAGGTGTGAAAATCAATACGTGACCTCCCTTCGATAGCTGCGGTCTTTTTATTAGTTATCGATTTAAAAAAAAAAAAACTGAATATGACAATGCTAGATCATCGAAATTCCTAACATGTGTTTTCCAACTTGGATTCAAGTGCTATGCTGTTTTTTAATTGAATTGAATTGTAATTGTAATTAAATAAAATTAAATTGTATAGTAATTCAACGCGATAATATCCGTAAAAATTGTATTAATAATTTAAATTTATATCTGATCTGATAATATCTATCTTTTCAAACCCTTCCCAAGTGTTTAAATAATTGTAAAGTAATTTAATGCGATAATATTCGAAAAAAATATATTATTTATCATGTATAGCATTCACGTAAGTAACAGAATCTATTTTTTTTTCTTGATACAAATTGAATTATTATCCGACGGCACCTTTATGACAGAAATATGAAAGAATTACCCTTTTGTCTGATGTTTTCATATTTTTCCATCACTTAATAAATACTTAACTATCGATTTTATACTCAATCATCTTGCATTAAACAACTATTTACTATAATATGTGACATAATGTTGTTTGTAGGTAATTATAGACAATGCTGCCGTAGCGGAAGCAATCTGAGGCTTAATAATGACGTCACAAGGAAGCCGTGTTCCCAATTCATATATTGTTCCATATAAGAGAGCCAGAGATTCCCTGCTGTACATTATTTACAGCGCAACCTTGTATTTAACAAGTTGTGTAGAAGAAGCTCTTTGTCATTATGTTGTATCCTTTTGTATCATTTATGTCGACGTCTAAATTAACTGGAGTTATATAATTCTTTGACGAGAAGCGAATGTCATCTTTACTGCAGGCTAATAAGTGATGGAATTCAAGTAAACAGTCTTATTTCATCATCAGCATCGTCAGCCTTTTTCATTCCACGGCTGGATACAGGCCTGACGATACTTTAAGGCCCACGATTACTAAAGTTTTGCTTACTAATAATATATTTTGAAACAGAAATACTTCTCAAAGGCAATAATTCTACAACTTTTTCATACCAATTATGTCGGTTAACAACCTTACTGACTCTTATTTGAGTTGTCTAACGATCGGTTTGAATATCTAACGATCGAATATCTCAAGTGAATAAAGACGAAATTTGGTAGACATAATTAAGCAATATTAATGTTACAGAATAATTGAAAGTAACCTAGGTGTACGTTAATTATAAAGGACTTTAATTAGCAGCAGGTAATAATCTAGTTAATAATTCTACGAGACATTAGACGAAATCGGTGGTAAGGCAATGGACCGATCACCCAATTATCTGAGAAGTAAGATGGCGTGTAAAACATCACAACAATGAACCCTGCGTTTCTTTTCAATTCTTTACATCATTGTGCAGAGTCTTTACTTAAAAAAATATAATGACTTCGACCACCAAAATATACTGAAATCTGAAACATCTTATCAAATGACTGCCTTTTAATGTAATCCTGAAAGATACGCAAGTCTAAATTGTTTATTTCGTCCTCCCGTCCCGAAGTTTATCCCTTGTATTACGAAGTTTAGAACTTCAATTAGACTTTTGTCACGATTTCGTATGGATTTGATCGTGGACGGTCGTAATAAGGTATTATCCTCTGAAAATACTTTTCGAAGAAATACCTAATTGATCGTTTTCATAATACTTCGTCTCACACGTGTGTAGTATTTTTTTACTTTCTTTTTACTTATTTTTTTATATGAGTTATTTTGTGATTATTGTAACAATGAGCATGATGACAATAATTGAAAAATAGACCTATAATGTCCAGATATATATACTATTTACAATTAATGAGATATTTCTGCAGAAATTAAAAGTTTACTAGGAAAAAGTGCTATTTTAAAATAATCATTTAAATTTCCCCCTAAAACGCTTGTTACTGTCATGTCGTCGCTTGTGACGTCACGAGTAATCACAACGTAAACGCGCTGCGCTCGTGTAAGAATTTAGTTATTTTGTGTTATTAAATATGAATTTCGAAGTATTTTTTGTGTATAAGTGGTGTGGGGTTTCCCAGTATGAGAATATAATATAATAATCCATAAAAACTCCTAATAAGCTATTTGTGTTCGTTCCTCAAAATAAAATAATACGAAACAAGTAGCTTAAACTTGCAAGGCGAGATTCCAAAGGAATATTGCCCAGTATTCACCTTTATTTTTTGTGGAGATTACTTTGACGTAAGTTTTCATACTTCTGTAGATTCTAGTATATAGTATTTGATAATAATATCTAAATGTAAAAAATAAACTATCTATTTCGAGGTTAGGCTTCATCTCAACAAAAACTCTCCTAGCATTATTATGTCGATTCTAGGCAAATTACGCTGTTTGCCGTAGTAAATCCTTAATCCATGATTCGTGGTATTTTATATTCGAATTAATAATATTCACACTCAAATAGTACTCGGTATTCACACAAAAATAATAAAAACAAGATGTTCATACGTATTGGCATGCGTTTACTAAAGCGTGATGTCATGCGCTCTGATTGGTGTTCAAGGTATCATGGGATTGCCTTATTTTGAGTTTTATTTATAAAATAAATATTAATCGCACTTATAATAAAAAAAAACAATGCGTATTTTATATCCCAAAATTCGATAAATATAGTATTTTAGTTTTATTTACTGTCATCATGCCTATTATGGTACAAGAATTTATTACAACATATTCAATTTCTTCAACAAGTTCGAGTTTTTAACACACATTTCGTAACTTTCTCTAAGTAATATATAGAAAAACTGATTTAGTTCAAACTAGAGTGATGTGTGAATAAGAAACAATGAAATTTCATCGTAACAATAGAATCGTCGCTCTCTCAGACGCAAACTCGACGTGTGCTGATTGTGAATTTTAAGGAAGACGGTACATAAGAGACATTTATATTAATCTGAATGAGTACAACTAGTTTTTCACTCGTCAATTGTTTTAGAAATTTATTGAATTCTACGAAACATTTGATGATATTTTGACCACCTATAGTTTTTATGGGGAAATATTGGCAAGGGTCTTTTTAGATGTTTAATACTATTTTATACACTTATTACGAATATATAATATGAAACTCTATCTACTTATACCATTAATCTTTCCAACTGCTTTTAAATGTCGTCGTCTGTTACGTTCCTTAGTAGAAATCTATTGATACTCTTTCGGTTAAATACGGACCTAAGTAAGTAGTCTGCTTACCCAACAAACACGTACTATCAAAATTTCGAGACTGTCATTTTTCAAGGGCTCTTTGTTTCCGAGTACCGAGTTCTTTTGTGATACTAATGGATAGCTGCTTGCATTGATTGGAAACTATTCTTTGGTATTTCTCTAAAATTCTAGTATTAATAGAAACATAAATAGCACAACGAGGCTATCGAGATCGTGTCTAGTTTGTCTTTTTCGAGTCGCTAAGGTTATAATAAATTACTTTTAGATATTCTACTAATAAGCGTAGATTGAAAAAAATTAGTCCGTGTAACAACACTATGCTGACTTTTAACTATGAAACAAACAAAAATAATGCAATCAGAAAAAAAAAACAAATCACAAGGTCGTTTTCCATATTATACATCTGTTATACTATATTTTGTTGTATTTTTAAATCATGCCGTTTCTTAACTCATAAATAAGTCATATTTCCATTAAAGCATTCCGTAAATAAGGACCTTTCTCACCCTAGTTGATGTCAGGTACAAAATAAAGGTAAAGTGCTTTTCCCAGGAATTTCAAAGGTCCATTTCAAGTAATACTCTTGTTTTTCGAGTAGGGTTAGTTAATAATTAAGCAATGCTCAAAGTTATTTGTTGCTGAACCTTTATGAATTTTAATAAGAATGAAAGGTCAGCAAATTCAGTCTTAAATAAATACCTTGTTTTACTGTTCTAGTGCTGAAAGTTCAGTTAGTTCATATTTGAGTTCTCTTAATATGAATCGGTTGCTATGGCCAATCTTTTTTATACAGATGTAAGTTTATGTTTACGTAAGATTTGAATGATTAGAAACCTCATCATTGAAATTTTTATTTATTTTTTAACGATTGATTGAATTTTTTTTCAATCTGTATTATACAGTTTACTGAAATTGGTTGATGGGAATTACCTGAAAAAATTATCTATATCTATATGAATTTTCTTAAAATAATTTATGTAAATAAGGCCGCAAAACAGATTGATAACATTTCATCCTATGTCTAAATGTAAGGAATGAACTCCCACAAAGCGGCACAACTCGGCTTTAGCCACCAATCGCATGGGATGCTGGAGTCATCAAATCATACATGAAAATAATAGAGAAATTGTTTTTCTCCATTTTTTTTGACAATAGAAGTTTTTCGGTTTCTAATCCAATCTCGTAGGTATTATGCAAACAACTAGTTATTAACCAGCATTTTTAGTTATGTTCAGAATTAATAAAATTTTTATGTCAATTGGCATTCCGTGATTGTATTGACCGCAGATCTTTTATCATTGTTATTCTTTTATTTAAATTACTCTTAGAGTGGGTTGAAATTTTAAAACTCAGAAGTGAAACTTGAGCGAGTCGAACTTTCCCATAGAATTTTTGAAGCAACCGTGTTTTGTTTGCAAAATTCCGTGGATTTCTCGGAATAAAGCAAAAGCGGTTCAGACCAAAATAAGCAAAAATATTATAAAGGAAAAACATTATTCGTTTTTTCTTTATAATATTTTCTAAGACTTGTTAAATACGAATAGTTTTTCCAAGTTTAGAATCATTGTATTCTTGCGTTATATGTTTGTAATAACCTAGGCCGAACTTTTATACGCACATCCGTGGCATCGTCTTCCTTTTTCGACGACTGGGTGATCAGCCCATGCTACCGTAAGCTACTAACAGGAATTTTATTCCTACCTGTTAGAAAAGGAGTACCTAGTAATAACGTTGGCTACGGTGCCCTTCAACCCCGAAGACAATGGTGTTGACGTACTACTTTCATCTAAGATTTGCACCGACGAAAACAGAGATCTTCCACCTTGAAAATAATATAGTGTAGTTGTGTAATACTAATATTATTTGTTATCCTTTAAGGTTATAAATCTTGTTTGGTTATTGTCTACTTTCATTATTATTTCAGTTCCATCGAAAGAACAATTCATTACAGGGAAACAAAAGTCGCTTTTGTTTCGCAGTATCGAACTTTTCACGTTTTCAGTTCGATTCCGATGAATTTGAGCAGAACGAAAAGAAATTATTGTTTTCTTTTGAATTCAACAAGCGTACAAAGAAATGGCAGAACGTTACGTTTTGATGTTCAACAATAACGGAGTATATTCTTCATTGGTTTCGTTGCTTTACAATGACAATTTAGACAACTCAGTTCGAAAGAGAGAAAGAATGTGTTTTTTCCCTTTTTCGTCTTTTACGTGTTGTTAAAGTTAAACGTAACTCGTATGTTACCGTAAACGAAACGTTTCACGGGATAATAAATTATAATGGTAACAGTTCCTTGTTATGTACGGACTTATTTTTTTACGGTTTGCTATGTGTAATCAATTTTTGAAACATTGATTTTCTGATTTTCTGTATCTTCGTAAATTTTTTCGTGAACAGTTACTTAATAATTTATAGAAATACTAGCGGACCCTGCCACGCGTTGCTGCGGCTAGGATTTACTTATTTTACATTGTAATAAACAATTTAAAGGTTTAAGATAAACGGAAAGAGAACATAAGCCATGACGACCACCATTTTTTATTAGATAAATGTCATTTGTAAAAAAACAATGACCTTGATGTTTAAAAATCGATTTGGATTAGTATAATATAAGGTGGACAGACTGAAGACGATTTATCAAAATGTTTCTTCTGTTGATATCGTGCAAAATTCTATACAAGAGTTAATTTTTAAAATTATTAATGTTTTTTTAATTCTTACTTTTCTATTAAATATGTTATAATTTGTACGGATACGGAGCACTACCACCAAAAGCATAATTTTAATGTTTTAGTACATCGTTATTAAAAACAAAGTACAAAAGTTGACTACATTCGTTGCAAGCGTAAGAAAACAACTATCGCAAGAAATAATGAATAACGAATATTTCTTTAATGTAATGATGAAATAATGAATAACGAATATTGTACTTTCAATCGTATCCGCGTTGAATATGTCATAAAAATATTTCCTTTATTTAGGATGCAACATCGCTTTTATTAATTTTGCTCTGTAAAATTCATTTCTAATTTTTACATTTTTTATTGTTGGCGTACATGTTACATGCGTAAGGACGCTATATTATCATATTATGTATTACTTTTTTAAAATTGTTGGCTTGGTATAAAATAACTGATTTTTTTTCTAACAATAAATAAAAATCATAATAAAATTTACTTATCAAAATTAATTAATTTTAAACAATTACTTTTATTGTACCAATTCTCCTATTATCAACTGAGAAGTTTATAATATTAAACCGCGCATTTATTGACACACTAACAATCCATAGATATCGCCAAACTGTCACAATCGTTTTGTAGCAAACTTTTTGATCAATAATAATAGAAAAATAAATGTTGTAAAAACATTATTGCGATTATAAATTAAGATGTTATGTAAGAAGCTTATTCTATCTTTTAAGTTGGATTAAACTGCACATGGTGGGCAACTATATTGTAAAATCGGTTAAGTATTTTAGGAGTTCATCCCGGGCAAACATCATGACACGAGATTTATATATGTTAAAATTGACGCTGTTGTAAGTTCTGTTAACCAGGAAATTGTTGTAGGTTTCCTGTGAAAACAATCAAGTTGCTCAACAGTAATATAAATTCTCGGAAAAGAAAAGTAACCGAGCCTGTTACTCCCATGCCCTTTATTTAACTCACTGCGCATAATAAAATAAATAAAATAAAACTGGTTTATTTCATACTCCTTACGTTAGAATCCTATGTGCATTTTATTGTGTAGATGAATTATCTATAATTTATATAGCTTTTATATTGTGCTATCTAATTTAAACTCTATTTCTCTACAAGCGTGTAAGCCCAACCTTTGAAGCATCTCTTTCCCAAGTTATTTACGTCCAGTAATCACCACACCTGTTGCTGAGTACGTCTTACTATATTTAACTGGTCTTCTTCTCTTTTGTCTTTTGGTAACTCGTAGTATGCGCATTGTCATATCTTTGTAAAATTCCCGATTTTTTTAAATATATCATATGGGATACGGTCCAAACCCCCTAATGGATAGAGGTGTATTAGGGGAGGCCTATGTCCAGCAGTGGACTAACACGGGCTGATGATGTCATGATGACGTGTATATTATATATTCTCTCAATCGTCAAAAATGTGGCAAAAAGGTTTAAAAGTCATCTCTAAAATGCAGATTTGAACTTGAGATGCTCTTAAAATTATGTCAGACAGAGTTGTTTTGGCTCAACATACTGTTACACCTGCTGAACTGCTTTTATAAGGCGGAAGTCATACGTTATTTTCCAGTTAAATGCGGACTGTTGCTAAATTTTGCGGTTACCATATGGAATGCCAGCGTGTATACTGCCTGAATGTATATTGTGGGTTAGGCGGCAAGGGCGAAGGTGTGAAAATCTATACGTCACCTCCCTTCGATAGCTGCGGTCTTTTTTAACAGTTATCGATTTGAGAAAAATACTGAATATGACAATGTTAGATCACAGAAATTCCTAACATGTGTTTTCCAACGTGGTTATGAGTTTTATTCTTTTATTAATTCAGTTTTCACGGATATTATCGCGTTCAATTCTTTTAAAATTATTTAGAATAATATCTGATCTGATTATATCTACCTTTTCAAACCGTTCCTAAGACCCTCGTCACGGGACAGAAATGTTTTAAGAACTGTAAAGTAATTAAACGCGATTATGTCCGTAAAAACTCTATTATTTATCTTGTATAGCGTTCTGCCTATCTGTAACTATCTCCGTAGCCTAGTGGTATGGGCGTGTGCTTTAGAAACCGGAGGTCGTGGGTTCGAATCCTGCGGGGAAGCAACAAATTTTCATTGTTGTTTCCTAGTTGGTTAGGGAAATTTAGGCCGATCACCCAATTGTCTGAAAAGTAAGATGATCCATGCGTCGGATGGGCATGTAAATGTCGGTTCACCCACCACCCCGCATTGGACCAGCGTGGTGGGATACGGTCCAATGGATAGGTGTATTAGGGAGGCCTATGAACTAACACAGGCTGATGATGATGTATAGCGTTCGCGTAACAGAACTTATACCTTTTGGCTTTATTAAATATTTGAATTCTTAAAAAATGCCCGACGGTACCACTATAAAATAGAAAAAAGTGAAATTAAAGAAAAGAGACACGTCACACCATACTCTTTCAATCATGATTTTATACTCAATCTTTTAACGTCAAAACAACCGTTTACTACAATATGTGAGATAAATAATGTTGTTTTTAGGTAATTATAGACAATGACGTCACAAGGAAACCGTGTTCCCAATTCATATATTGTTCGTTATAAGAGAGCCAGAGATTGACTGCAATACATTATTTAGAGCGCAACCTTGTATTTAACACGTTATGTGGAAGAAGCTCTTTGTCATTATGTTTTATCCTTTAGGTATCATTTGTGTCGACGTCTAAATTAACCGGAGTTATATGATTGTTTCACGAGAAGCGAATGTCACCTTAACTGCAGTCTAATAAGAGATGGAATTCACATAAACAAAGTCTTGTGTCATCATCATCAGCACCATCAGCCTGTGTTATTCCACTGCTGGACATGGGCCTCATGATACTTTACCTCATATAGGCCCACGATTTTTTCTTACCAATATTATATTATGAAAAACAAATACTTCTCAAAGGCAATAATTGTTCAACTTTTTCATAACATTTATGTTGGTTAACAAACTTACTGACTCTTATTTGAGTTGTAATACCTAACGAATGAATATGTTACGTGAACAAAGACGAAATTTGGTAGAAATAATTAAGCAATATTAATGATACAGAATAATTGAAGCTAACTCAGGTGTACGTTAATTATAAACGACTTCAATAAGCAGTAGGTAATAACCTAATTAATAATTCTTTGAGACATAAGTCGAAATCGGTGGTTAGAGCAATTTGGGCCGACCACCCAATTGTCTGAAAAGTAAGATGGCGTGTAAAATGACGATCCACCCGCATTTGACCAGCGCGGTAGGATGCGGTCCAAAAACCCCGTAACGCGTGCATTAGGAAAGGTCTATGTCCTGCAGGGTACTAAAACAGGCTGATGATGATAACTCTTAATTGGATAAATCAAAATTTTACGATCCAATGATGAATTTTTACATCATTGTAAAGAACACCTAAAAATATTTAATGACTTTGATAAAAAAACAGATTTAACTTTGCAATAGTGTAGAATTAAACAAAATGTTAAGCTTAATAGTATTAGTAAAGCTTTTTAATTCATTTCTTGTTTATATTAAATAATAAGACGTTTGTTGCGGCAAGATCTATCATTAGACAGAAATGTGAAACATTTATCAAATGACGGCCTTTTAATGTAATCCTGATAGATACGCAAGTCTAAATTGTTTATTTCGTCCTCCCGTCCCGAAGTTTATCCCTTGTATTACGAAGTTTAGAACTTCAATTAGACTTTTGTCACGATTTCGTATGGATTTGATCGTGGATGGTCGTAATAAGGAATTTTCCACTGGCAATACTTTTCGAAGAAATACTTATTTCATATTCATAATACTTCGTCTCACACGTGTGTAATATTATTTTACTTACTTATTACTTTTTATTTATCTGTTATATAAGTTATTTTGTGATTATGGTACAAGAATTTATTACAACACTTTCAATTTATTATGATGTCAAAGTTCTTCTTTGTATCAAGCATTTCGTAACTTCGCTTTCTCCGTATAAATATATACAGAAAAACTTATTTACTACGAACTAGAGTGACGTGTGAATAAGAAACAATGAACTTTCATCGTAACAATAGAGTCGTTCGCTCAGATGCAAACTCGACGTGTGTTGTTTATAATTTTTTAAAGAAGATGATGGTACATAAGAGACATATTAATCTGAATGAGTACTAGTTTTTCGCTCGTCAATTGTTTTAGAAATTTATTGAATTCTATTTTTTTTATTGCATACGCAGGCAGACGAGCAATCAGGGCCACCTGATGGAAAGTGGTCACCGACGCCCATAAACATTGGCAATACTGGTATCACCAACGCGCTGCCTACGGTGAGACATAGGATATTAAGTCTCGTTTACCGAGTAAATACGCTGGCTACGGTGCCCTTCAAACCGGAACACAGTAGTATTTTTACACTACTGTGTTCCATACCCACCCAGACGGTCCCCTGTAAAAAGGGACCTACCACCGGTAAACATTTGATGATGTCTACGAAACATTTGTTGATATTTTGACAACCTATATATTTCATGAGGAACTATTAGCAAGGCGTTTTTTAGACGTTTAATACTATTTCATATACTTATTACGAATATATAATACGAAACTCTATCTACCTATACAATTAATCTTTGAAACGGCTTTGAATGTTATTACTTTCCTTAGTCGAAATGTCATAATACTCTTTCGGTTAAATACGGTTAGGTCCGTTAATACGTAAGTAGTCTGATTACCCAACAAACACGTAATCTCAAAATGTCTAGACTGTAATTTTTCAGGGTCCCTTTGTTTACGAGTACCGACTTCTTTTGTGATACTAATGGATAGCTGTTTGCGTTGATTGGAAACTATTCTTTGTTATTTCTCTATTATTCTAGTATTAATAGGAACATAAATAGCACATCGAGGCCATCGAGATCGTGTCTAGTTCGTCTTTTTTGAATCGTTAAGGTCTTTTAATAAAATTATGTTTTGGTTGAAAAAAAAAATGGTCCGTGTAAAACTATGCTGTGTTTTAACTATGGAACGAACAAATCTAATATAAGTAGAAAAAAAAACAAAACTTAGTTGTTTTCCATATTATCATCATCATCATCATCATCATCTTCACCATCAGCCTTTAATAGTCCACTGTGACAGGCCTCCCCTAATACACCCTATCCATTGGGGTTTTGGACCTATCCACCACGCTGGTCCAATGCGGGTTGGTGGGTGGACCTGCTTTTTACATGCCATCCGACGCATGGATCATCTTACTTTTCAGACAATTGGGTGCATCGGCCAAATAGTCCTAACCAACTAGAAACAGCAATGAAAATTTGTTGAGTCCCCGCAGGATTCGAACCCACGACCTCTAGCTTCTAAAGCAAACGCCTGTACCACTAGGCTACGGAGGCAGTTATACAACTGCCATATTATACAACTGTTATATTATATTTTGTTGTATTTTTAAATCATGCCGGTGCTTAACTCATACATAAGTCATATTTCCATTAAGAATTCGGTAAATAAGGACCTTTCTCACCCTTGTTGACGTCAGGTACAAAATACAGGTAAAGTGCTTTTCCCTGGAATTTCAAAGGTCCATTTTAACTAATACTCTTGTTTCTCTAGTAGGGTTAGTTAATAAAAAATGCTCAAAGTTGTTTGTTGCTGTACCTTTATCAATTTTAATAAGCATGAAAAGGTCAGCAAATTCAGTCTTAAATAGTTACCTTGTTTTACTGTTCTAGTGCTGAAAGTTCAGTTCATATTTGAGTTCTCTTAATATGAATAGGTTGCTATGCGGCCAACCCTTTTTGCATACAGATTTTAATTCTATGTTTACGTATTATTTGAATGTATAGAAACCTCATCATTCGAATTTTTATTTATTTTTTAAGGATCGATAGTACCTCTGCAGATTAAAATTTTTATCAATTTGTATTATTTAGTTTACTGCAATTAGTTGTTGGTATTATCTAAAAAGAAGATGATCTTTTATGAAGTTGCTTAAAATAATTAAAATAAATAAGGCCGCAAAACAGATTGATAACATTTTATCCTATGGCTTAACGCGAGGAATGAATTCGCACAAGGATGATCGCTTTGGCTTTAGCCACCAAGGGTATGGGGTGCTAAAGTTATCTAATGCATGGAAGTAATGGAGATATTATTTGTTTGGAGAATAGAAGTGTATCGATTTGAATCACGTAGGTATTATGCAAGCAACCAGTTATTTACTTCAAGTTGCTATGTACAGCGTTTTTTGAGTCAATACCAAGACGGGACATATAAACTGTGTTTTATCACATACATCACATCATCAGCCTTCGTTAGTCCACTGCTGGACTTAGGCCTCCCTAATACACCCCTATCCATTAGGGGGTGTGGACCGTATCCCACCACCCTGGTCCAATGCGGGTTAGTGGGTGGACCGACTTTTTACATGCCCATCCGACGCATGGATCATCTTAATTTTCAGACAATTAGGTGATCGGCCCAAATTACCCTAACCAACTAGAAAACAACAATGAAAATTTGTTGCGTCCCCGCAGGATTCGAACCCACGACCCCCGGTTTTTAAAGCACACGCCCATACCACTAGGCTACAGAGGCAGTCAGTGTTTTATGTTAGGAATGATTTTGTTTTCCTCAAACACACTAATGGAAGATTTGGAAAAGTTCGAGTTTGTACTTTTTACATACCCATTAAATGCACAAAACAGCACGATGGTGTTCTTGAATAGTTCAATGGTCGAGGCTACGGTCCCTTACTTTTAAAATTTCGGTAATCAAACATGAATATAACGTATAACATTAGATTTGAATGAATATCTATCATGGATGCCTGTTGATATATATAATGGTGTGGAGTCTAACACATTATTCATCGTTTATTCTGATTAAAACAAATTACAATAGTTTCGCAGCGGTACCATATGTGACGATCTCCCGTTCCATGCGACCACATAATTTACGACACAGAAGCTATGTGAGATTAAAACCGACTTTGGGTGACATCTCGTTAAAAGTTTCGCTTTGAGAGGATTACTAGAGCTTCTAAAACAGAAGCTGTTGGTTGTGCCTCGTTAAGGGTATTAAGTTTGTTAAAATTGATTTTGTAACATCGCTTGTTTTGTAAAATATAGGTCAGGATAGTGAAATTTTTATACAAATAAATTAAAGATAAAACTGATTTAAAAGAATGCCGTGTCTGATATGGCGTAAAAAGATAATCGTGGATCCTTGTCTACACTTAATAGTCAATTTATATGTACAATTTGATATATTGTACACATTATCAAGAGTCATTGTCAGTCCAGGCCTCCCCTAATGCACGCCACTTTCCGATCTTCGGCTATTCTTCCCACCTCCCCGAACAGGTTCTCGCTTTGTCGTAGCGGTGGGCTCAGTACCTGCGGCCTGGGCAGCCGCGGGGAAGCTAAGAGGAACCTGGCCGGCCCGTGGTGCAAGGCCGGCCGTGGAGGAGGCTTGCTCCAAGCGGGCTGCGGAAGCCCGCTTGGATGCGCCTTGGAGGTGCGAGGACGGGTTGCAGGAGGTAGGTTGCGCCCTTCCTGTCCTTCGCAACCAAGGAGGAGTCGCGGGGAAGAGGAGTGTCAGTATTCCGTAGGCCGCTCTCCTATCCTCCGCGACTCGGAGGGCCGCACCGCTGATGCGGTGTGGAGGGCCGTGGGAGGGGACATTCGGCATGGTGTCGTCGATCTCCTCCTTCTGCGGCCGAAATGGAGCTAGCGGCGGAGCTTAACATCCGGGCCGCCGCTGGGGCTGGGAGTATCGTCCCTGTGTGGACTGGGAACTCCTGGCTCCATGGCTCTGAGTAACAGACTCGGGGAGTCTGTTACCCTAACTACAGGGGCCGAGACAAAGGCGCGCAAGTTCCGACGCGCCCAGAGGAGGCAGATGGCCGTAAGGCCGAGATAGGGCTGCTTTGGCGGCCAGCGCCGGTGGGTTGCAGATGAGAGCAAACGTTCCTGTGACCCCACCCTAAAGGCGTCAGGAAGGAACAACGTGGTGGTTTTAGTCGGTGCAGAGTCCGACATAACCGTCTTTGCCCCCGAGGACGGGTATGCGTAGACATTCCCAGGTTAAAAAAAAAAAAAGGGCTTCCCACCCTTAATAAGAATATATAGATATATTGTAATAAGAAATGAAATATGTTACGTCTCTTGTACTCAATTGTAAAACAACACACAAGTTAAGGCGCCCTTCAAACGGGATGACAGTATTGCTTCTACATTTATGTAAGGAATGTCAATTCGACGACTTACAAGATCGAAGTACAAAAATAAATACTAAGTTGGAACTTATGTGACTTTAAGAGCGACTTATTGTTCTTCTGTTATTACAGTTATATAAAGGTCCCCCAGCGCCTACTCAAGTTATATGGATTAATTAGCCGCCGTTTTGTTTCATCCGTCTGTTCGCGACTTATTTTCTTTGCCGGTGATTATTTCGGTGTTACCTGACTAACGCACGGCGTCAGTGAAGTAATCTTTAACTGTAATTAGTAAAATTTAGAGTATTTTGTTCGACTTAGGCGATATAATAGCGGCGAGTTTTAAGCAGTAGTTGATATACTATCGCTTAATAATATTCTTGTCATCAGATGTTGACCACAGAATTTTTACTATTTTAAACTATACTGTGTAGAACAGCAAGAATAATTTTAAGACTCTTTTCGGCTAAAAGTTGGTTTGACTTTGATGTTAGACCTTTTAAGTTTTTCTTTTATTATGGCTCGATTTAACGTGTTATTGTTGGTTTTTATACGCTTTACAAACCTATGACGTATTTTAAACCTGATTTGTATTTTAGTGTTTTGTATTTGGGTGAGCGTATTGTATCATCAGTTACAATAACGGGTTTTGCATTTAAAACCAATAACCTTTCTGTCAAATTAAAAGTAGTTATTTTTGAAACACGTTATTCGGGCGAACTCCGCCGTTGTCGTCTTGTTCGTCAGTTGGTGAGCGTAAACGATATATTTCTTTCGCATCTTGCCTACCGACGGGCCGTGCGAGAGAAGATGGAATCGAGACTTCCAGTAAAGGCCGACTAAATCGGTACTCGCTGGGTGATGCATTTGTTTTCATTTGAAATAATACTAGTACCCATTCAGTGACCCCTGTTTAAAATAATGCCTTGGATTCCGGGAAACCAGCAGTTATTTTCAAAAGTAAAATAAAACAAAAAGATTTTTATTTTGTTTTATTTTACTTTTATTAAAACGAACCAGTATATAATGATGAAGATAGTTATAATTAAAGTCGTTCAAAAGTGTAAACACAACAAAACTGAAAATAAACAGTAAATATTAATCATCGTCATTGTAACAATAAAACTTAATTTAAATACTAGTAGAATTATGTTATTGAAATCATAGTTTCGTATTAACTAATCAATCAATAAAACATTTTACAATTGTAAACCTAGAGTAAAGTATGAAAAAGTAAATATATTAATTTAACTTTTGGGCATCAAACACGAACGTTATTTCTTCGTATTTTCTTCGTTCGTTCTCAACTATCGGTTCATGGTGAAAAACTAGTCAACTATGGTTGAACTGCACAGTAGCTGGATGAATGTAGCTAATTAAAAAATAACTAGTTTTTAAACAACGACGCCTCATTTACCGGTTACGTTTCGTTTCTTAAAGTGAGTAACGACCACGTCTAATGTCTTGATCTCTTTTCGATGTTTTTGTTACGTTTGTTCTAACTATTTAATAAAAATAGTGCAAGTGCGTTGGGCGTTTCTCCGAGTAAAGTTTGTAAATGTAGCAGCATTTCACTCGCTCTGATTTAAGTTTATAAATGGTATAGGGCGATGAATAATGTTTACAAGAAGGTGTTGATTAGTTTGAATATCTTTGTACCGTAGAGAAAGTTGTATGTCGAAGAACGTTGTGTGTCAAAAAAGTCTGTGAGTGTGCTATAAACTCTGTTATAGATATAGTGAGAAAAGATTTTCGTTCATACTTTTTTGGTAATAGTTATTGTTATACAAATAGCTTCAGTAGCTATTAAAATTATACAATGGCATTATTCATTTTGATATGACACTAAACAATAAAGTTTTATATTAATGGATATAAAAATGTCACTCATTTAATACGATCATTCATTGACAGTTTGTGTGTCCTCGTATTGCGATAATGATTCAAGCTTTCCCGAAGAAAAACATTTTCTCACTACCTCTTTTTGAAAACTTCGTTATAAGCTTTTATAAACGTAGGCTTTTTACCGGTTTTTAGGACCGGTTTGAATAAAATAATCGGTGAACGATTAGATATTCATAAAAAAACAAAGGCTGTGATTGAACAAAAATAATATTATTTTAAATATATATTATCTTTGGTCCTTTTATAGCACACTCGAAGTTTTCAATGCAGGATAATTTTGACAATTATCAGAAATTTTGGAAGCTTGATAAAAACTGAGTTCTTATTTGACGATTAACTAAGTAGCACCTGAGGGATGGTGCGTAGAACTTAATGAAAATAAACTCAATAATTTTATTTATGCAATTGAATTTATTTCTAGTTTCAATTAAATCTTTGGGTCTTTTTTAATTATTCTACAAATATGTGGAACATCTTATATGTGACGGCATTTAACGCGATCGAAGTAAAATCTCAATTATTTCATCTCGATGTACATCCCTTGTATTACGTAGTTGGGAAATTAAATCAGACTTTTATCATGACTTCTTATGAAATTAAACGTAGCGCGCGGAAAATTCTGCTGAAAAATTCTTCCCAAAGAAATAATTGACGGCGTTTTAAGGTAAATTGAATGGATTTTTTAGCGTTTTATATCATTTAAATTTTTGATATTGGTAATGAGCATAATTCAGTTGAAGTTTATTAATAAAGTAAGAACCACTTTTGTTTAACACTTGCCATGATTGAGATGCAATTACAACACTTTTTAGCTTATCCATTGAGTGTAATTAATAGATTATTGTTGTCGCTTTAAGAGTTTGCAAAATTTTGGGTTTGATTTCTCTATATATAGGTAATGTTTGGAAAGACTATTTTCAATAGAATCTATGCTCTCAGACACAAAACTCGACGTGTGAACTTTGTATTTGTTTTACGAAGATGGTATATAAGAAAGCTATGTTTATTTGAATAAGTACTACTGGTTTATCAGTTTGCTAATGGCTTTGGAACTGATTGTATAAAACTTATTATATATTGTTTTTAAACTATCATTTGTGAGTGAAACTATAATCAACGCTTTAGATGTTTAGTACTACGTCACATACTTACTTATTTGCATTTTATATAAACGTAAGGAAACATGTAACTTAATCTTGCTCACGGATATATCGTCATCTTTTTACCTCAGTAGAAATCTTTATTATATGTTTTAAAATGGTTTAATATGTTTGCGATTAAACAATCTGTCAATCCAACAAACATGTAGCCTTAAAATTTCCGAACTGCAAGTGTTTAGTATAATTATTTCTATTGCTTGCGCGAATATTATACATTATAAAATAAAATTACTTTACGGATTTTATCGCGTTTATTTTACATTTTAAATTCCCGACGTTTTGAACACTTTCCAGCGGCCGTGTTCACCGTGAAATATTTATTCTGTTATATATTACTCGATATAATAACAAAAATCAACTGCAATACTTTATCTTGTTGCTTAATTTTATGATACAGATGCTCTACTCATAAATAAGAAATATTTCCATTAAGTATTCCGTAAATAAAGACCTTTCTCGCCCTTGTTGATGGCAGGTACAAAATAAAGGTAAAGTGCTTTTCCCTGGAATTTTAGAGGCCTACTTTAGCTAATACTCTTGTTTCTCGAGTAGGGTTAGTTAATAATTAAGCAATTAAGTTATATTGTTTCCGTGCCTTAATGAATTTTAATAAGCATGAAAAGGTCAGCGATTTCAGTCTTAAATAATTAGGTTGTAATACTGTTCAGCGCTGGACAAATATCTCATATTTTTGTAGTATGCAAAGCGACCGAAAATTTTATTTCGGAAACATACTTTTTAAAGTGATATTTTTTGTTTAATCATTTTTAAAATTAACAGTAACTTTGTCATCGGAGTTAATATCACTAAATTGATAGTTAAGACCAGGTTCTTCATTTTAACCAAGCACAGTTTTTTTAGCATTATGATGTTTTTATTTTCTCTATGGCCAAGCCACTCTTAATTCTGAAAACTCCGTCTAGATCAAACGATTAATTAAGATCTCAGAAAAGAATAAGAAAGACGATCTCCCGTTCCATGCGACCAGATAATTTACGACACACAAGCTATGTGAGATTAAAACGAACTTTGGACGCCACCTCGTTAAAAGTTCGCTTTGAGAGGATTACTAGAGCTTCGAAAAGGAAAACTGATGCTTGTGCGTTGTTAATGATATCAAAAGTTTGTTATAATTGCCTTTGCAATTTTGCCTTTTATGGAAAATACATCTCAGGTAGGTTTGAATTATTTATGTAATTTCTTGTACAAACAAATTAAAAACAAAACAGAGTTCGAAACAAATTATATATTATGCCGACGCGTATTCTTGTATCTAAATGTAACGTTTAATTGGACATATTGTTAGAAGAAATTATTAAAGCTACCTGTCTCTTGTACTCAATTTTAAAAGGATTACATTAGCTATAGTGCTATTTAGACCATCACAGTCATGTTTTTAAATAAATATGCGTGTAACTTCACTTTCTTGTCTCTTATGCCCCTGGTATAAAAGTAGGAATACTAGGTATGTGCTTTTTATCAGAACGACAATGTGAATTGAAAGTTAGGTGACATTAAGGGCGACTTATTTTCCTGCGATTTTAAATATTATGTCCCTAGCGTCATCATCTATTATCTTATGTCTACTTTAATTATATGGATTCATTTTCCGCGCTTTTGTTCTATCTGTCCTTTGGTTGCTTATTTCCTTTGCCGGTCATTATTTCGTTGCTAAGTCACAACCATTACGGTGTCAGAGACGTGAGTTTTGTTCGTCTATGGCAAGGTAAGAGTAGCGAGTTTTAAGCAGTTACTTAATAGTTACAATTGCTTAATAATGTTATTGTCACCTGATGGATCTAAGATTTCGTACAATTTCTAACTGTACTGAGAATGACGGTACAAGAGTTTTAAAGGCATAGAAAATTCTACTGTTATGTCTAACCCTTTCTTAGCGTAATTAAAGTAACTTGACCTTGACTTGACATTTTTCAATAAAAAATGTAAATTCTATGTATGTGGCTTGGGTAAAACTTATTATTAATATATTTTTAAAAGCGGCAAAACCCTATTAATCATTTAAAAACTGTGGTGTTTTACTGCAGTATATATGTTGATGCCTTCTCGAATTTTAAGGCCACTCGAATCTTTGCAGACTATTTAATAAAAATGCGTAGCATTTGCGTTGGGCGTTTCTCGCCTAAATTTTGTAAAATGTACGCATTTGCATATCCTGCGCTCTGTTATTGAGTCTATAAATCGTGTGGAAAAAGTACGTAAAGCTAGATTTTATGCACGGTTAAGGTTATACTGATATATAACTCTAAATATTTTTTTCGTTAAATGACTCAATAAATATTGGGTGAACGAGGCATAACATCCTCTTGCCTCAAGGCGGCTAGTGAATGAGATATCTGACGTAGCATTACTTATAGACAGGGCGTATTTCTAAAAATCAAGTGAACATCCTGGTTACTAGTCTAGCTCGGGTTGGACTCTGTGTTGTGACCATTATAGACAAGAGTCTGGAAGCGTAACATCCGTGTCGAAGAAACAAACATCCTGATCGTTTATTTAGTTTGTTTCTCTAAGGAATGATTTACATTACATAATATCACACCAAACCCGAGCAAAGAAGGGAAAATAAATAAAGCAGCGATGACCAATGATTACAAATTAGGGGTTGATCAGTTTGAATACCTTTGTATCATAGAAAGAGATGTCAGTGTCAGCAAGTAGCCAACCTTTTCTAGGTAGATTCAACCTTTCTTATAAAATGTACTTGTTGTACGCACCATAAGTTTGTAATTAATTTTAAAAACCGTAGGGTTTTTCAGTGATTTTTTTCGGACCGGCTGAAATCTCTTCACGTAAGGTAGATGTGACTTTAAAAAAAACTTAAAAAGCTTATTACGTTCAAAGCGATTAAATAATTTTTGACGTAGACAGGGAAAACAAATTTTAGAACATATTAAAGAAACCTGACTTTATTACAAAATAATGTAATAAAGTGAGGTGAAGTTGCGCCGCTTCGCTAAATTAATGATCATTACTGCGTCCCCTCTTCTATATTTCATGGATGTAGGGTTCATTTTATCGGTTGTATATCACCAGTGGCTTTAGTTAACTTTTAAAGGAAGCCGTTGAATTAATTTATTAGAACCTTTATATTTTCTAAATTGGAAATGACCTCGGTGGGTTAGCTGCGCTTTAAAAAAAAAGATTTGTGTATTATTATTGTCTTTATGTGTGGATTAGTAAATTATTGATATATAAGGGAAAGAGGTTGATTACTCACGTTTTTTAATTTTCCACGGCTTTACCCTTGTTCCTTCGATCTGATTATAATTTTGGAGTGGTTTTCGTAGCGCGCCGTCCTAGACTTCTATAGATTTCTTTAATCTGTATATTTCTCCGGAATATACTTAAATTTTTAGTATCGCTAATTTCCGGTGTTGGGAGATGGCATTTTTAAGTGTTTCGTATTAGTATCGATCGTCCTGAGTCCGGCTCCCGTACTCAACGTCCATATATTCTTAAGCACGATACGATTTCTTTACAAAAAGACGGAACTGTAGATGTACAACTGCGGTGTCTGTTTCTTTCGCAAAACCAATATTGTAAAAACACCCCAGCGTACTGTCAAAGGTACTGTACTTAGTCTAATTACTTAGTCAACAGCATAATGTATATGCATCTTCGATGACCGGATTCTTGTAGCGTATTACGCTGCATTTAAACATCAGACGAATGTAACTATATCGTCCTTCATTTAATAAAAGAGTAATCTCTGTGAAAACATTTCATTCCGAAATGCACGAGTGCGATGAATTTAATGCGAATCAGGTCATCTTCCGCGTCAAAGCCTGATGTGAAACGGTGTCATCTCATCAGCTGAAAGGTGGAGGAGTCGCGTGTTTCTGGTCAATGCTTTCAGGATTGATTAAGAGATAGGTGGATACGGTTAGAGCGATTGAGTGATTAGTTGATGAAAGTGTTGTACGAATTTTGTCGCTTTTAATTACTTAGTTGTGTTAATGTTTTGTTTGATTTCTATGTTTATATTTCATATTTGATGTTTTCATTCAATTCCTAAAAATTACAAGTTCATATAAGTATCATTATTTAGAGTAGCAATGTCTAAAGAATTGATTACAAAGTAGTTACATTAGATGACGAGACAAGACAAGTAGATGCTTATATATAGATCTTAATATGACTCAGGGATTTACGGAACTTATTACTATTTAAATCGCATATTTAATGTTACTTCTTTTCGTTTACTCAGTGTTTTAGTTATTGAGAGTTATTTAAATTTTTTTCCTAAATTTTTTATATAAAAATAAAGTTCACAACTGGAATAAGCTCAAATCATTTTAAAATGTTACAAAAGTCACGTTATAAATTTATGAAAAAATAACCGAATTATAAGCTAGTGTTATTAAAACTAATTAGAAAATATTACTTTAATCGACTTAAACCCAAAATAACGCATTTTAGCAACGACGCTTGCTAACAAGTGAATTAAGTAAACAAATATAAACTATCTCATAAACAGGAAGTGGGAAGGCAAATCGATTATTCATACCACGTTGACACGTTTCCGAAAGGGAGAGAGTCAACAACAGCATAAACGGGCAAATAAATTGATGCCGGAAATGTATGATTTTGTCGACACATGCTCGCGCTTCTGTCCGGATAATGAAAACTTTTCTTTAATACAACGGGTATTATTTAATATTTCGTTCGTAAATTAGTAAATATTTATTGCGTCTGTATTTTTAATATCGCAGCGCACATCCTTACTACTTTTTAATTTTAATATTCAATCCGACTGAAAAATATAAGCTTGCTGCTCTAATTAGGTATGAATAATATAATTGTCCCGTATGCTGACTTCTCCATTATATTATCTACTTCTAAGACGAAATAAAAGTAAGGTTTAATTAAACGCGGCTAAAAGGATCTTAGGAGTTAAGTTATGTCAATACATCACGTATTGACATAACTTAACGGTCTTGAATAAGAAAAAATTAAAAATTATATACATAAATTTTCAGTATTGCTTTATTAAATAAAATGACTTTACGGATTTTATAGCGTTTATTTTACATTTTGAATTCCCGACGTTTCGAACACTTTCCAGCGGCCGTGGTCAAGGGGTAGACTGTTCGAACCGTCGGGAATTTAAAATGTAAAATAAACGCGATAAAATCCGTAAAGTCATTTTATTTAATAATGTATAATATTCGCGCAAATTAATTTTAAATGATTGCGATGTACAATGTTTTATTT
Source organism: Lamproptera curius (assembly GCA_029286875.1). NCBI lineage: Eukaryota > Metazoa > Arthropoda > Insecta > Lepidoptera > Papilionidae > Lamproptera > Lamproptera curius. The sequence continues at coordinate 2,261,046 of JAGSMT010000011.1, read as the reverse complement.
TATTTATTAGTTTATCGTTTATGATTATTTATATCTTAATCCTTTTTAATATTTCCTAGAAAATCCCAGGTCAATGTAAAGACATTTTTTTCTACTTTTTCTTTGTTGGTATGCTCTTTGCAGAGGGATCTTAGACGTCGAGTTGTGATGTTAATGGCAGTTATTACCCGCTTCAGAGAGTTCTCCATTTGTCCCCTTCATCCGTCAGTTAAATGCGCTGATGCACTGAACTGTAGACAGCCGACTCTAATAGAGTCGTAAATCGCAAAACATTTGTTTATAACATTATCTATAGTTAAACGAAATAAGTCTTGAAATAAATGTAAACAAAGTAACCAATAGCAACGAAGCGATATGGTACGTATGGTGTTGGTGTTATGCGACTTTCTGAACGCTAGTTATATGAAGCTGCTTCGATGTCATGGTTACAATTTTTCCATAAATTTCAAGTCAATATTGGCTATATCATAAATAGAGAAGATATAAATTATGCCAATGGAAAACAGACGTGAATAATAATAATTGCGGTTTGTATCTTTAAAAATTATTAATTGATTTGAAGGTTCTCAATGTTTTCATTATTCTTGCGTGAATGTTCTTAAAATTCGGCATTTTCGTAACTAAAAGAGTCCTTTGCTAAACATATTTTTGTAAAAAATCTTGCGGTAATGGGCGCGTTACGGCATAATTTCTAGCGCATCAGCTTGTCTAGATTTTAGGTAACTGCTTATCTCATTACATTTTGATATTAAAATATGTACTATGAAGAGCCGTTTTTGTCAAATCAAATTACAAATAATTCAAAAGTAAATACGAATAATGACTTTGTTAGTCCATATGTTAAAATTTTCATTAAGTTTCGTTCGGGGATTGTATATTTAAAACTGTTTACATTACATTTTGGGTAATTTGTAAAACTATGATGATTTATCGTCTTACAAAAAGTAAAGGCAGAAATTGCTGTTTATAAATGCAATAATTTCTAAAGTTTTTTAATGGCTTATCGCAATTTCTATTAATTCTACACTAAGGTTAATATAGGCTTTAAATTCGTGTTGGAAATATTTATTTTCCGTGTATAGTTTTAAATAACACCACAGTACACGCTTAATAACATTAAAAAAAATAAAGTGCAAACAGGACATTCCACCGATCGTTTGTTCACTTCAATACAAAGTTTTTTCATTACTTATAAGAATAAAATAAAAAGTAGTGAAAATGCTCATAAGGTAAAACAAAAACGTCTTCTTTGTTCTTTTTTAATATGTACCTCCTGTAAAAGTGGATGTGTTAATCATCATAAGGTTCAACATAGCTAGCTAAGGTGGTTACCTTAACATCTTAGCTAGCATTGTTGCATATATAAAGATATGCAATCAGTGATTAAGAATAGATATGGCATCGTACGGGGTACTCGTGAACGCCTGATCATCGTGGAAAACCGTGTCTATTTTTGCCGCAAAACTTTTGTATATACACACTATAGTCCTTATACGTATTCGTAGCGAGTGTAATACTGGCTACATGAGACGTATCAACGCATTTCTTCTAACGCTGAGTTCTTCACGGGCAGCGCGTATCACGTAGCAGAACATTCCGCTCGTCTCATGCCCCATCAACATCATCAGCATGTGTTAGTTCACTGCTGGACATAAGCCTCCCCTAATGCACACCTTCTCCATTAGGGGACATTTTTGGACCGTATCCCACCCCGCTGTTCCAACGCGGGTTGGTGGTCGTCTCATGCCTATAATCAATAAAAGAAAAGAAAATCGCGTACTGATAAATGCCTATCTGCCATCCCCAGTAAGAAAGCTTCGCTTAACGCCATTCTTTTGTATTTTTCACAAAGTTTTTATGTTATCTCTAGACCAAGTTAATTATCTATATTGTTCTCTTTAAGCAGCCATTTAAGCCTTTTAGGCTTAAAACTAGCACATATGCAATGTACTTACTTAAGCCATAATCATCCATTATTTAGTTGCTAAGCCGCCTTTGTAATGTCTAATTTCGCCCGCGTTTTGCTTCTTAATTAATTCTATGTGCTCTCGCGTCTCGCTAATGAATTCGGATCTAGCGTGGGTGGTAAACGTGACTGGATTAATAATTCACAAAAGTTATATCTTCATTGTTATAATGCAACGTCATTCGACACGACGTTTATTAAAAGTACTCGTATTAAATTGTCGTCTATTAAGAAACTGTCCGACCACAAAAAAATATACAGTAGTAATGTTTGTTTTAGTATTAAAAACTTACAATTATTTTTTTCGTTACGCGATTACTATGCATATTAAATTCGCTTTATACTAGCATATTTTATTAGTAGTCCGCACCTGATAACGCTGGAAGGACTAGAATCGCGAATCAAAAATACAATAAACACAAAACGCGGTTTAAGAACTAAAAGCATATGATTTGACAGTTTATAAAAGGTTGAAACAGTTGGCAGTTGCAATAGACGACTTGTATAATCCACTTAATAAATTTTCCGTTTTGAGAACTCTTAAGGTTATAAAAAATTAATATACAAATGACTATCAAAAAGGATAAAGGATATCGTATATCTGTTATAGCACTTTGCTAATGATAGTTATAGTAGTATGAAAAGAAACACGTAAACTGTTCCAACTGAAGTAAAAAAAATTGTTACATACTTTGGAATTGTTGCCAAGTTCATCGAATAATCTAACTTGTTATAAAGAGTATTTTGGCAGTTCAATTGAAGTTTGTTGTATTCATAACAAGTATGAACATTTGATCTGGGTTACTTTAGCAAGTTGGATAGTTGCTGTCTCGTTCAAAAAGTTTTGGACCTGCTCCAACAACTGATAAGTATCCATGGCTTGTAGTTTTTATGGTATAGATGGTTGGTTCAATGCGACGATCTGAGATCTGAAAACAAGCTTAATTTTTTACAAAAGTAAACTTTTAATTAATTACTTGTATTTGTATCTAATACATTATTGTATTATTATCTATAACATTGAGTAGACAAAAAGAGGTTATCTTGTACCATGAACCCTAGTAGTTACTAGATCTATAGAAATTATTTTTTATGCTTTTAATATCCAGGTCGTTTCATCGTTTACAAAATGACTCTTAGTAGATCAAATCAGATTTAATCGCTGCTTCGTAGACCAATGGTATTGAGAGCGTTACTTTAGAAACTGGTCTGGTTCAATCCTGAGGATTCACATCAATTCATATGTTATGTTTCTGGATTATTTAGCATTTGCCGATCACAGTTTGCTGAAATACAGATGATCACATTCTCGGATGACTATGTAAAGTCAGTCAACACTCAATCCGCATTGTACTTAGCTGGTGATCGTCAATCCATGAAAGGTGTATTAGGAGCCTCATGTATCCAGTCAGTGACTATCAAAGTTGATGATCGTTATGAATCAAAATAAATTTAATTTATAGCTTTGCATCTATGTTCACTGATGATCACTATTTATCAACATTTAGAATAAGTACTTTTTAATCAATATAACGGAAGACCTCACGAGACAAATAATTATTGCTAAACATTGTATGGAGTAACAGTAAGTATCTATTAATAGGAATGTAAGATCTAATAATTAGTTCTACTATTCCTAGTTAAGTTTCAGCTAGCTCTGACGATCAAATGTCTTCTAGTACGCAGACATCCATAACAACTAGAATGGGTCTTTAGTATAATAAAGGAACGAAGACGTATTTATTTGATCAATAGAACTACAATATAATAAACGTTTAATGCACTCAAAAGGCTTCCACTCAGCGTAATTGCACAAAATTAATAAACTCTGTGAATGCTGACTTTCATTGGAACCAATTGAAAGTGATAGATGACAATATTTTTTACGAAAAAACAATAGTAGGCTTAAAATTAAATTTGATACGAAAGCTGTGATACGAATACAATAGAAATAGTAGAAGTGAATCAAATGTAAGATAAAGGGATTAATACCAAATGAAGTTTATAATTAAAAGCGAAAAGAAAGTGTTAAAGAAACAACGGGTGTCACAAAATTATGTTTTACCCGCCTAAATTTATTTTCATGTTCTTACTCCTTTCTGGAGTGTGTCAACGCGGTATGAATAATTAATATGACCCCAGACGTCCTGTTCGTGGATATCATATTGTTTATCTGCGTGGAAAAATATCGTAGCACCGTATTAACGGTATAACACAATGTTGATATAAAAATGTAATATTCACATTTAACGATCAATACAGTCATTTTACTGGTTAAACTGTGTGTTGTCACGTTACAAACGTTGAAAGATCCGCGACTAACTAGGCTTATAATAGTACACATTAATTGGGCTTAGCTTAGCTTAAAAGCCGGTAAACAATTTTACTCGTAATTCCTAAATCATTTATCGCTCAGATATTCGCGACTCTATTACTTTGCAGCTTTTAAAAATCGCACTGTAATATCGCATCGTTTCACATCCGGCTTTGACGCACGATTTGACCTAATTCTAGTCGATCTCATCGGATTCGCCTTGCATTTGGTGACCAAAATGTTTTAGAATCGCTTAGTTAATTTACAAAATTGCTACCGTACAAACCTGATATTCTACAGTTTTATATCACTCATATGTTAATGTTACTTGGAATTATTTTGCTTTCTTTCAAATGTATTGACTGAATACAATTTCATTTCTGATAAGATGTACTATTTAGTGTACCAAATTCTCAATTTATTTTAGTATTTTAGTAGGTGTATTCAAAATTGCTAATAAAAATCTACTTATGGCTCAAGTTTGAAGTATCCAGTCCAGACACAAAATTTGATCGTTTTATGTTCAATAATGACAATTTTCAATATAAACTTTCATCCCCTATTTCATCCCGATCGATCACTTACATCGCAACAGTTTATAGCCTACGTCCTTTCTTGGAATCAAATAGTTTAAACGGTAAAGACGTACAGACAGAAAGACAGACAAAGTTACTTTCGCATTTACAACATTACTATGGATGTACAGTTGACCTATCTAGTTCACATAGGTTATGTAAGGATCCTTACAAATTTGTTCAACTGTCCCCTTTAAAAGTTCACTACGCCTCTGACGTGATATACGACCTTCTAAATGAACCCAACATTCATAAAATAGAATGGGGGTCTCTGTTATGGTTAAGAATAAAGCGACGTGCGTAACTGTAACGAAACTTTAATATAGAATAGCCATATTATTATTTTAAAACGTTTTCTCTCTTTAATTCACTTTATCGCTTAATGCACTTTATAGATTAAGCTAATCATTAGAAATTCAACATCATCACAAAGTTTTATGTATACTTACCTTTTAAAAAATTTTGATAGTAATTTTAAAGCAATTTTATAACGTAACAGATTTTGGGCATGCTTTTTCATAGCACCAAGCCGTAAAACGTTTTTTAAATCTTCATAGCAGCTCTGAAGATTTACACTTTTATTTAGTAAACCTTTCAGCTTTATATATTACAGAAGGTCGTTATAAAAATGTTGTGTCATAATCTAGAGCGAGTCTCTTGTTTTTCCACTCGATTTATAAACTCAATCACCGAGCACGCAGGATAAGCTAGCTGAGTGGAACACGTTTTTACGCCCTCCGAAAAACGCTCCGAGGCATTTGTTGTGTAGTTTTTATAACGTTCATTTATTATTTTATTACTAATAATATATTTAAAATAAGTAAATCGCAATTAAATCCAAAAATAGTTATAAGTCAGAATGGATTACATAGTAGTAACGTGTAGCAAAACTTAAACATTAGGCTTAAAGTATTTTTTTAATAGCCATTTATCATCATCATCATCATCATCATCATCATCATCATCATAATCAACTCCTATCAGTCCACTGCTGGACATGGGCCTTTTTCGATGAACGCCACGACGGCCGATCCGCTGCTACTCGCTGCCAACTTGAACCGTACTGCAAGGGATCACCATCCCACCTGGTCGGGGTCGACGAACACTCCGTTCTCCTAAACGTAGCCTCCACTCTAGAACCTTATAGCCCCATCGGCCATCCGTTCTTCGGACCACGTGACCGGCCCACTGTTACTTCAATGAGCTAATCCTTTGCGCTATGTCGGTAAGTTTCGTTCTTTGCTATGGATGAATTCATTGCGAAATTTATCCGACAGAGATTCCAAGCATAGCGCCATTTAAGTTGCTGTCAAATACTTTACTCAATATTTTTTATCAAAATTTATTAACTTATATGTTTCATTAAACGGTGATCGCGGGTCAGTAACAAAAGTTAATTAAATAACTTAAAAATACGTTATTTTCATGTGATATCTAAGTACTATATGAATATGAATCATCATCATCATCAGCCTGTGACATTCCACTGCTGGACATAGGGTTTGGACCGTATCCCACCACGCTGGTCCATTGCGGGTTGGTGGGTGGACCGATTTTTTACATGCCCATCTCCATCATTTTACAGGACCATCTTACTTTCCAGACAATTCGCTGATCGGCCCAAGTTGCCCTAACCAACTAGGAATCAACAATGAAAATTTGTTGAGTCCCCGCAGGATTCGAACCCACGACCTCCGGTTTCTAAAGCATACGCCCATACCACTAGGCTACGGAGGCAGGCATATGAATATGAATATTTAATAAGAAATACTTTAAAATTAATATTCTCAATACTCAATACAAAATCATATACATAAAGAAACTATTTTGTAAGTTTTACTTAACTTTTGTTACGTTTCACTCACGAAGTTACATAATTATATCAACCAATCTTTAGATCAGTAGGATTTTCTCGTCAAAATTGTACTATTTAAGTTATAGTTCAGTACAACTATAGTGTTTCATTTAAAGCTCTAACATAATTGGGCAGTAGTACATACTTTATAATACAAAGGCCTGAAGCCGTCTTCTATTGTTTCACTAATAAACGAAAAAACGCTTCATTATACCGAATTTAGCCCGAAGTCTTTTAGTTTCACTGTCACCTTTTTATTAGCGCGCAGAGAATATAATAAAGAGACATTACGAACATTAATTCAAAGAAATCGTGACGAAAAGTAATCAACGACAAAGAAAATAAGCTACGAAAGAACAAATAAAAATAAAAGAGTGGAGACTGAACACGTATAATTAATCTCGATGCTCGAGTTCTATTGCTTCTGCAAAATGGAAAAAGGATACACGAGCAAGTATCCGTAGCTCAATGTACAGCTGCTTTTGTATATAACACATGTGATATAGCTAGTGAGTTCGTCTCGTATAAACTATTGGTTCACTGTTTCTCTTATGCTTTTTTTGACGATAGAAGAAACCTCATAGCCTGATAAATGGGTCAGATTTCACTTACATATACCATGATCTATACAGATAGGTCGGATCCTAGGAGGCGCAAATTACTTATTAATTGTTAATTTGTAGTAAGTAACCTTTTCGTTTTGTTGTAGCTGATTTTTACATAACAGTTAAAATTGAAAAGACAGAACTAATTCTTAATACCTTAGCTAGACGCACAAGTTAACTGATTTAGTTAATTGGGACATAAGTAATCCTCTCAAAGCGGAACTTTTAACGAGCTGGGCTCTATAGCTTGTTTTAATCTCACATTGTACGATACCAAAGCGATGTGAATCGCTCTGGTATCGTATATTTTCGGCGGGAATATGGCATAAATTTTCGAACATTTAAAATAGTATCTTATGTATAAGTATGATAATTTTACAATTCCATAAATATAGTGCTCTTTAATTAAAGTTATTTATACTTTTACCAACCGATTTGTTAAAATTGCTGCTATTAGCAGTAGACATTTTATTTCAAATACATTTTTTTGGTTAAAATAATATTAAATAAATTAATTATGTGACTTGTCAAGTATTATAACATTATTACTTTAAGTTGCAATGCTTTATTTACAGTTCTTAGTTATAATTAAATAAAGTTCATTGACATAAAAGTATTAATATAAACCTATTTGTGGTGTTGCATTATATACGATCTATTAGAAAACAATCAATTTGACTAATGATATTTACAGTAACTTCAATACTGCAATGAAAAGGAAATCGGGAACTGTGTATGAGATAACCATGAATATTACGGTGATCAAGTTTATTTTGCCATAAATCGCTTAACGATAATATATTCTATGACCGTAAACATTAAAATAGCCTAAAACGTACGGTATTGTTTACACGAATTAAAATACAATATGATCAATTAAATAGTTATATTTTACATGCGTTGTATTCGCCTAAAAAGTCGGTCCATCCAACACGTTGGTCCGATTTTGGACCAGCGTGGTGGGCTACGGTCCAAAAACACCGTTATGGAGAAGGAGTGCATCAGGCGAGGCCTTAGTCCAGCAGTGGACTAACATAGGCTGAAAATAATGATGATGATGATGATTCGCCTAAACAACAATAACTTATATCATATAACATTAATAAGAGTAACGTGTCAATAGATCTAATAGAAAAGTATCCCGCGTTGTGGACTGTCAAAACACTTTGTATAAACATAGTATTTGTTAATAAGTGGAACATGGGTATAGCTTGAACAAATATAGTTTACTAGCAGATCCGACAAACGTAAGAAATAAAGGTTCAGGTCGATTCAGCAGTTAATCGTTGTATAGATAAATAACCTGGATGAAAACTGCAGAGCCATCTGCCGGGCGTATTCGTAAATCTTAACCACTTGAACACACACATAAGAAATTATTATAATCGATCCAGCCGTTTGGAAAGAGTTCACTGTGAACACACGCACAGAAGAAATATATATATAACAGAAGATAAGATCAAAAACAATTTGGATACAAACCTGAGTGGCGTTTAATAATTAATTAGCACTCATCGAATATCGAAAGTACTTACTGAATTTGACCTCCGAAATTCCCGGTAAAAGCACTACCTTTACATTGTACCCGCCATCGTCAAAAGTGAAGAGGATCCTTATTCATGGAATACCTAATAAAACCTGATTTATTTATTAGCACAATATTGGAATCCATTTGGTGATTGATGTTCGTGATCAATGATGCTTTGATTTACTAATTGGGTTATTATAAAATGCTACTATAAGTGATTTAATAAAAGACTACCGATATTTTGTATTTAATTCGTTTAACAGTATTCCGGACGTTTCAGATACATTGCAGGATCTACAATAAAAGGAAAAAAACCTTTGACAAAAACAGAGCCCAGGACTATGGATCCTGCAAAGTATCTCAAAGTATAGAATTGAAAGCCCGCTTGGCGTAGTGGTTAGTGTCCCTAACTGCTCCGCCAAAGTGTGTGGGTTCGATTCTCGCCAGGGGAAAAATATTTTGCGTTGAACTTAGTGTTTTTCTCCTTCTGGGTGTTTGTATCTTTATTATATGTATTTACTTATAAAATAACGGGGGTCAAATAACGTTAAGTGGAACCCCTTTTTACTACGTGATGATGGAAAGATTATCAAAACATATTTTTCAAAAGTAGGCATAATCATCCCTCATTACAGTTTTTAAAAATATCGAACTTAACAACTTTCTTTTAATAATAGTTATTGCTGCTTTATTTTCAAAAAATATTGAATATTGAAAACTATTGAAGATAACTTTACAAAATTTGCAGAGATTATAGTTTAATATTTATAATTTCATATGGCATTGTTTTGGAAACTTTTTAATCATTATCACATTTTTTTTTCATTTCTAAATAAACTATTGAATTTTAAATTACTTCTCATTACTTTTAATAATATACATTAATAATCTTTCTATCATCAAGTGGTAAAAGGGTGCTTACTTTTAAAGGTAAGTCTGTGTATTTATGTCGTTCAGTTTACGTAGTACAAGCTTTGCTTAGTTTGGGACAAAATGATGAAATTTAAGAAGTCTAATGAATATTTAATTCATATCGCCAAAATGTAAAGCTCTCTTATTGGTCGAACGTCGCGTGGGTTCGCGGTCTACCAATAAGGACGCTTCCGGCAAGTTGTTTGATATTAAGCTTTGTTAACTTAAATTCAATCTCACATTTCGTTCAGGTATAGTCCCAACTGAGAAGGGCAAGGTCAGCTGAGTGAGTTGGTAAATATGTAACGGACAAAAGGTTGCAAACTTTTTAAAATAAATGTTGACTTTAGCTTTATTTTATAATCTTAGCATTGTTTTATTTTACCAATTTTAGTGATTTAAATAAGATGAAATATGCCTTGTTGTATTTTGTAACTATGTTTACATTAAAATGGTCACAATCAACTATTTTAAATATCCTATGTATTTAAAATAGCTTACTGTGACCTTGTGGTATCGCTGACTTGAGTGTAGAATTATTCCATGCGCATTATGCAGTAGATTCCTATTTCAGTCTTCATTAAACTCTTTCAACAAATTAAAAAAATTTTACTCGACGGAGTTATTTTTTAATAACTCTGAAACTACTTTTGAATACCATCATCAGCCACTGTTAGCCCACTGCTGGAAATAAGCCTCCCTAATGCACGCCGTCTCCGTTAGGGGTTTTGGACCGTATCCCACCACACTGGTCCAATGCGGTTTGGTGGGTAATAACATACATATCTCTTTCTAATAGAAAGTTGGTCAGAAAAACTATAAAGTAACAGTTACAAGTATGATTAAAATTATCCTTAGTTTTTATATAATCACAAGAGCTTAGATATCGCCCAATATCTATGTCAAGTAAGGGTTACCTCAATTTTTATTCCGTTGAAATTCCCCGTTCCGACGTCCCAGTTTTCAGGAAGCGTTTTCGCTCTTCTAACGGTCTAAAGAGCTCTCCAATCTCGGAACTTCGGAGCTTTCCTCGCAAAATGTGACGTTAATATGTGTAGTTTACGTCATAATGTTAAATAATATTTGGCTAAATCAAAGTTTTTTAAAATGAAAAACAAGATTTTAATATTTAAATATGCGAAATTTGTTTGTAACATAAAATAATAACGGCGCTCAAAAACTGACTTTTCGGTGAATAATCATATCTACATTTCTTTATATACTTTATACCGTTTGAATAGAGAAAAGTTTTGTCCTTTCCTATTGTTATTCTTAAGTTACTTTTAGGATTTTTTACTTTATAGATTATACTTCGTAAAGATTTTTATGTAGCGCAAAATATTACGTATGAATTGTTATTATTTTATTAATAAACATTCGATTTCCCATACCGATTTTCATGTTGACAACATTTAACATATACTAAATTTAATTCGAACGCGACTTATTAGAAAGAAATTAAAAATTAGAATTGATTATAAAAAAGTAAATTTGACGTTTGTTTGTTGACCATTGACTGTCAATAATTAAATGGTTCTTTTTCATATATACGATAATGTCAACTTACAATTCAAGTGAGCGTAGAATCAACTGTGCCTGTTATAAAAAGCCAAAAATAAATAGCTCAACTTACGATTGTTCGAACGATGCTGCCGCCGTCGCTGTGCTGCCTTACAACTGGACTCCCAGAAAAGGTGGATCCATTCTAGCGAAATACCTGAAAGAGAGAGAAGAGAATCATTATAAAGTCCTTAAAGAGCTACAAGATAGCACGTCTATTGTTAACAAAGAGATTGAAGCAAAATCCGGTTCATAGCTGAGACGTTGCTTTGCACTATAAATAGTTATCAACATGAAGTTGATTGTATAATTGCTAATCAAAATCTGAATAGTATTCTAACTGCCGACGAACGCAGCGATGTACTGATAAACATTGAGAACATAACATCTGAAAGACTTAGAGAAATAAGTGATTTCAAGAAGGAAGCGATCGTTTTAGAAGATGAACGTGCAAACCGTCTGCGAATAGTTTTGCAGGACAACTTTGCGCGTCTTATGGCAATACATCATGAACCTCCGTCAGAACTTTTTAAAAAATTCGATAAAAAAATCTACGATATTAATCAGCAGTTGTTGAGTAACTGCGCTGCGTATAACGAATTAGAGGAACAGTTGCATGCTCAAACAAAGCAAAGTCATGTTAGAGCGCGATCGTTCCTTAATCAGTTAAACCTTGGTGTTAGTATTTCAAAGCGTGGACGTAGTGCTTATCAATGTTCTAGTGGTAGCTTAAACGTTGATAAAAGATCTAAGTGTGCTAATTTTCCTAACGGGCCATACGCTGCATTAGCAGAACCTTTTCAATTTGCAGCACTCAATTTTGATGTCTGTATAGAAGAATATCGTAAGGCAATAACAGACACTTATTCACAGCTTGCTAATAAATTAGTTGAATTGCATAAAAATTTTGGTGATCAAAATTATATTTGCAAGCAAATGAATTATGCGAAAGAAATATCAGATTTTGAGCTTAATCTTCAACAATCTCTTGGCCGTCTATCAAAACTTGATTTGCAAAATATAGTTGACGGTAATATGTCAGGATACGTTAACGGTGTTAAATTATTGCAGAATAGCTTGCTGTCTCTAGGTAATAAAGTAAAAGATACTTATATATTTTTGCAGGAGGCAAGCAACCTTTGGGACGCTCACATGATTCGATTTGCCCTAGCCCAAAAACTCATTATGACCGCAGTCGAAGACCTGACTACGAAACACGATTCTTCAGAGCTAGCTAATGATGTTGCGTTCAACATTGTTTTTGAGCAGTTATTAACGGCCAGTGATGTAGAAAAAGTGCAGCAGCATTACGACGCGTTGTGTGTATTGCTATGCCAAAAGTTGGTTGAATATGAACAACATGATACTATAGAAGTGAATCAATTGGAAGATATTAGTAAATTGCTTCTGCCACTCACGAATGTTCTGCAGGCAGAGTTAGATTTGTTTATAAACAAATATCCTATATTGAGCATTACAACATATGATGAAAATTGTAGCGCCAATGTTAGGGAATCATATACTAAAATTTCCAATTATAACATAGAGCATAACACGTCATTGCCTCGCGATATATTTCAAACACAAGTTCAAGAGATCGCTCTTAACAATTGGAGAAATGGCTTTATGGAATCATTCCGCAATAGCTTGCCGCTACTTTCTGAGAAACTGGACCACCAAATGCGTTCATGGATCGATGTAAGATCAATTCCGCTTAGGAAACGTCACACCTTTACAAAAATGTCACTCGACATACGAAAGGACCGTCTACAAGTCGCGCGGGATGTACGTCTAGCTCAGTTAAGAGAGCATGAGAATTGTTCAGAATCTCATTTGGCAGCTATAAACGAAATAGTTAATGGCTTACCAGTAGAAGTCTCTGAGATGATTAAATTTAGTGCCAATGGATTATATCCTGTTACTGATTGGATTGAGAGAATCCAAAGGGGAATGGATGAACTAAAAGGCCCTAATGTTGAGGCAGAATTAAAACGATTAAGGATGATGAGTTACTCGTCGCGCTTAGACTACCATCGTCGAATTTTTGAGGAGAGTCTTAGTATCCTAGTCGAATCAACCAAGAAGCACGTCGAACAACATGTTCAGATTGCAAGGGTTTCAAATGTGCGTTACGTGTCCCATTTAAAATTGTTCGGTGAAGGAGGAACTCACTCCTCTGTTGAAGCGTTAAAGATATGTGGGGCGGTAGTGAAAGCAGGAGATAGCTTAGAGAATTGCCTGTCTCGTGCCTTGGATGCTATTAATCAACGCCGTATAGAACTTCTATCACAGGTAGATCTGCTTATACATCCACTGAAAATAATTACCGAAGAATCACTTAAGGATTCGGGAAAGGGATTCTATGATAAGAAGAAATTGCTTCCTAATAAAAAGAAGTGAATGTTTTGTATTTTTTTTATTCAAACTATTATTTTGTAACTATATATTATTGGTTTCGTTACTATGTATATTGTTTTAAATAAACGTGACGTTTGTATCAATTCATTCGTTTATTATTACCTTAAAATGTATATTATATTTAGGACGGATGAAACTTACCTTTTGTTATAAAAATTCTTTAAGTTGAAACCATAATGAATTTGTAAAACAAATATGCTGAGAATTTATGTTCGGTAAGAGTTGTTGCGTATTCAGAAAAAATCACACCTTAGACGTAAAGTTGTGTTAATATTTCTTTAATAGAAACGATTTGTATTATTTGGAATTCAAATATTTATTATCTCATTGTTACAGTTGGAGAATGTTCAGCTTTTGGACAAATACAATATCAGGAATCCGTCTAAAGGCACGTTGTACTTTGCGACGACTCACCTGATTTTCGTCGACCATGAGATGAGAAAGGAGACATGGGTAAGAAAGCTAATGTTTTTGAGTAAGAATACATTATTTTTAGATAAAAATCTCGTTACAGATTTTGTTATACTTAAAAGTAAATAGCGATGATTAAATTTTACGTTATTGAATATCCAAAGCAAAATTTTAGTAGAAAAACTGGCATAAGCTAGAGCTGTTTAAGTTGGTTCTTATGACAATTAAGATTTGACCTATAGTCTAGCCAAATAAAACGCGGAATAGTCTTAAGAAAAGTTACTCATTGAACTCGTTCTTTTTGAACAATTGTCTTCAGATGTCAATCGCTGAGTGACAGTCGACTAATAACATAACATAACGCTTCGTTGCTATGGTTACATTTATTTCGAGTCTAAATTGGCTATATTATAGATACAATATTTTTTTCCAAGTTATGAATGATAGCTAGGTGACTAGGAGAAAGAAAGGAATGGGGATTGAAGCTTACCACGTTTTTCTAGATCCTTCTAATGCACATATCATCTGTGGAGCGTCTTCCTATCACGACAACAGGATCGCCTTTGCTCGTTCGCACTAAGACCTTCCAGTCTGTGTTCTTCGTCATCCCCCGGGAAAGAGACTGCCACGAGATGCATCAGACGCTGTTGAGGCTAAGTCAACCGGGTTAGTAAATTCTTAAATGTAAAGTGTGTCGAAATGGCATCATTGGTTAGGGCTGCAACAAAGGTGTATCGTCAAGCAATTGTTACTTGATTAAAAACTGCAATTTATAGCACGAATTTTGAAAACATACCTTAAGAGTTACAATTTGTTTTCAGAGCTGAGACTATATTCTTTGAAGGTTAATTTACTTTCCAACAATTTACAGTGTTAAAAGATTATTCCATCAAATCATTACCCATATGTCTTGTTTAGTATTTCGTTTAAGCTTTGCTTTAACATTTAAATATAATCGCAAACGTTTGTAAAGATGGTTTCAGAGTTTGATATTATATTACGTAAAAATTTTAAACGATTAAACCGTCCTAATCGTGATGATGAGAACTTAATTTTTAAATAATACACTATAGTATTTTAAAATATCGTAGCATTCTATTCATTTCATAATCAATTCATTATTTATGAAGTCGAACCGATCCAATCATAATTTTGCTATACCAAGTGGTTCAAACTGCCTTTTCCGATGATGAAGAACTGAATTTGCTCACCGCAGGTTCATATCGAGAGCTCATTAGCCTACAAGTCGACACCCGATGATTTGCCAACATCGCGCTGGAACTACTTGATTAGACGAATACCAAGGATGAACACCAACGAAAGGTTCAACGCTACAAGGATTACGAGGTGGGGTACTTCATATATTTATAAAAAGCCTTCAACTAAAAGGTGTGTTTTTAGCTGTCTTTTGGCACGAGTACTGGCTTACATTAGAGAAGCAGCGAGTAGGGCAGCAAGTTCAGCTGACGTTTAGCGTAATATTCTGTGCTTCAAAAATGCAGCGTAAGTCGCAACTATTCGCTTACCCTCCTGAGGCGTGTGATAATACGTCACCTACAATAATGAAGCTGGTAGCGGTGATTTTAAAACCGGAAGAGAGTAGTTGGTGTCAAATTACTATTTGTGGCAGAATTAAGCGCCACGTACTCCACCAGTAGCCAGACGGTTCCTTGTAAAAAGAGTCTTAACACCTTAAAATATTAGTTTATTATTAATTATACTTTAATTGCCTCCAATAATAGTAACTGCCTCTCTAGCCTAGTGGTATGCGCGTGTGCTTTAGAAACCCGAGGTCATGGGTTTGAATCCTGCGGGCATTCAACAAATTTTCCTTGTTGTTTTCTAGTTGTTTAGGGCAATTTGTGCCGATCACCCATCAACCCGCATTGGACCAGCGTGGTGGGATACGGTCTAAAAAACCCAGCCTATGTCCTACAGTTGACTGTCATAGGCTAATGATAATAGTTTAATTTAATATAAGATTAACCCTTTTTGATTCGAGTACTTATTTATATATTTTAGTTTAGTTCAATTCGTGTATTAACAGTTGTGCGACACTTACCCCAGCGAGATATACGTACCCGCTAAGGCTTCGACTGCGGTCCTACTCGGCAGCGCCAGTTTTAGGTCACGCGGCCGTTTGCCCGTCCTGGCTTACCTGCACCACAACAAGGCTGCCATTGCACGGTGCAGTCAGCCGCTCAGTGGCTTCTCTGCAAGGTGGGTTTGACTGTTTGTTGTTGATGTTTATTGGCGGTATCGGTGCCAAAATAGACTATGAAATGATGGTTGCATAGTTACTTATGGCAACAAAGTGTAATGTAATTAGGTGAACTGGTTACAAAAAAACTAGGTCGAAAGGGGAACCTAATACTGAAGATGTGTATCTAACAAATAAACCAAGCTCAATAATGACAACTAGACTTAGAAGTTTCACTACTGAGGAGTCAGTGAAATTTAGAAAATAGAAAAATATGTACAGTTTATGTTTATAATAATTTTATATCTATTATATTCTATATATTTCAACCGCCCGGTTGTGAAATATATATTGATTTAGGTTTGGTATGCATGATTCAGCTAGATTTGCTAATACTAGTAGTGTGCTTTAGAAACCGGAGGTTTCGAGTCCTGCGGAGACCTAACAAATTTTCATAGTTGTTTTCTATTTGAATAGAACAATTTGGGCCGATCACCCAATTGTCTGAAAAGTGAGATGATCCACGCGTCGGATGGGCATGTAAAAAGTAAGTCCACCCACCAGTCCGCATTGGACCAGCGTGTTGTAATACAGTCTGAAAACCCCATAATTGAGAAGGTGTGCAATTGGGTAGGCGTATGTCCAGCAGTGGACTAACACAGGCTGATGATGATGATGACGATGAATAGATTAAGCCATTAATAAAATTTTTTATTAAGTATAAATACGTTTATTGTTAGCATTTATTCTATGAACACATATTTCCGACACGCAAGTAAGGATTTATGAAATATTCTATGCACGAATTTCTTCAAGGTAAAAGGTGTAGGAATAATTCTATAGAAAAAGGTTTTCGCAATTTGTTCTTTCCTTATTCCTTTGATAGGATACGCTTAAACCCCTTTTCCTACTTCATAACACGCTTTGTGTCAGATTTAGAAAGGGTTAATACCAAAGCGTCCGCAACAAACATTATTGACTGATCATGTATATTACGAAATGAGTTGGACGTGACATGTATTTTTTTGTTTATTCATATACCTATATTTGTAAATAAAAGTTTTCTTTTATAAAATCTTGAAAACAACTATCTATAAAAGTAAAGTAACGATTTGTCGCTATTATAAAAATAAACAAAGTCTGTCCTGTTGCCGTGAACGCTATATAAATGGGATTTGCAATAAATACCAAACAAATAAAATCGTTCTAAAAGTTTTTACCTACAATGTTACAATCGCAATGGAGGTCAATATTGTAACCTATGGAAACGAAACAGCACCTTTCATAGCGCACTTATTGATGAATAGTCACCGAGATGTCAATCAATAACAATGTAAATATATAGTACGTTCCATTTTACGTTCACGGCGTCCATGATCACGACCGCAAATTTTCTGTTCGACTAGCATGTGTGCGTTGTGGTCGTAAACTCAAGTGAAACGTATGTCGCTGTGGGCATATAGGTCAAAAATACAAATAGCAATTTATATCTATAGGTCTAGAAAATAAACTGAAATAATTATTTATGTAATCGATTTATATTCATAATGTATAAAATAAATTTATTTAATTTTTAATTTCTCCAATATAGATATAGTAAGACGAGATTTTTCTTAGTTATTTTTCGGAAAAGTTCGTATTTATCGTGCGCTGTCAAACGGCTTTAGTACCTGCACCTCTCTATTTATACAATGACATTATTCATTTTGACATTTGACACTACACAATTAAGTTTGATAGTAATGGATATGAACATTTCACTTCATACAATTGTCCATTGCCAGTTCGGTGTCATCGTATTCCAATTAAGATTCGAGTTTTCCCGAAAGAAGATTATTTCTCACCTATATGTACTTGCCGCTTCTTTACTATAGGTTACTATGTTTAGGTCTTTTACTAGTCTAAGTTTGCTTAATTATTGCAAACTAGTTGCTCCGCCAAACTTCGAACTACCTCAATGAAATAAAAAAATCTGACAAATAGTAAACAACTGCAGTACTTAAATATACTAACCGTAGTTAAGTGAAATTAAGTTTATTTTACACCTCTTGAGAACAAATATGTTAGTAGATAGAACTAATTTAATTTTTGCAATTTGATATTTGTATTTCTTTACCTATCAAAACTCTCACTGGACTTCCACAAACAACTCAAGAACAAAATTAGTTCAAGAGTTTTAGTGAGACTAACGGACAGCAATTGATTTTTATATATATGGGTCACTTTTTAAACCTTCCCTGGACTTTGGCAAATAATTCAAGATCAAACTTACTAAATCGGTTTAGCCGTTATAGAGTGTTAGCGAGACTAACGAACAGCAATTGATTTTTATATGTATAGATGATATCCATAACAGTATCGTGAAACAACTGAATGTGTCTTACATACTTCTATTCACACCTTTTTTAGTAAACAAGACTTTACAAAGATAAACTAAATGATGTGTTAATTTATAACGTTCTGTATATTTCCAGATGCATGGAAGACGAACAAATGCTCGATATAATACGGCGAGCGAACCGAACTGCGGCTACATGTATGTTGTGGACACTAGACCTAGGGTAAGTTTTACCATAGATATCATCATCACCATCATCATCATTAGCCTTTGATAGTCCACTGCTGGACATAGGCTTTCCCTAATACACCCCTATCCATTAGGGGGTTTTTGGACCGTATTCCACCACGCTGGTCCAATGCGGGTCGCCGCGACCGACTTTTACATGCCCATCCGACGCATGGATCATCTTACTTTTCAGACAAATGGGTGATCGACCCAAATTGCCCTAACCAACTAGGAAACAACAAGTCCCCGCAGGATTCGAACCCACGACCTCCGGATTCTAAAGCACACGCCTATACCACTAGGCTATGGAGGCAGTTGACCTGCTACCATAGGTATAATAAATTTAATAATAAATATTACGTGACGACAGCACAACACTATATAGTAAATCATTCAAGAGATGGACAAGGAACGTGCCACCATGGAGCCTATTGCTGCCGTGAAGCTGTACAGTTTAAAACACTAACGTGTTTCGGTTTGAAGGGCGCCGTAGCCAGAGTAATTACTAGCTTACCAAACATATCATTAAGGATGCTAGCGGGCTTTCGGCTTCGTAAATTACCACTTACCATCTGGTGGATGTAATGCTCGTCTATAGTTATTAAATGCAGTATAGTAACCAATAGCAGCGAAGCGGCGTTGTATGTCTGGTGCTGTTATAAAGTTTGAATAAGAACTAGATAATTATTAGATACGACTAAGTATAGATAGGCTAAACCCAAAAACTTGGCCTTGTACATGGCAAGGCCAAATTTTTGGGCATGTAAAAAGTCGGTCCACCCACCGACCCGCATTGGACCAGCGTGGTGGGATACGGTCTAAAATCCCCCGATGGAGAAGGCGTGCATTAGGCCTGTTTCCAGCAATGGACTAACATAGGCTGATGATGATGATGAGGTGAAATAAACCATGGAATTAACATAAGCAAAGTCTAGTCAAATACTTGCGGCGCCATTAGCGAACGCATCCTTCACATCTCACCACGTGATGTTCAACCAACAAGGAAGCCCGATTTTTGGCGCCAACACAATACTTATTACGATTTCGTTTTAATTGACTCCGTATTTCATTTGGCTTTAGTATGTATGTTTAAAATGCAAATCAGATCAATGCAATGGTGAACCGCGCGGCTGGCAAGGGCTACGAGAACGAGGCGTTCTACGAGAACATCAAGTTCCAGTTCATGGGCATCGGCAACATTCACGTGATGAGGAAGAGCCTCCAGAAGCTCGTGGAAAGTGGGTTTTAATAAATACGATTTATTGGTATTTGGTATTTATATAAATATGATTAATAGGATTTTAATTCTGTATGCTATTAATATATCAATATACAACACATGTATAGGAATCTATTTGTTCTCCGTTTAAAGCAAGTCTAAAGCTATAAGTTTGCAAACAGTATTACGATTCGGAAGACATCTTAGCCTAGAGGTAATTGGATGAAAGATCGCGAACGCGGCATATAGTTAATTAACATTTGTAAAGATATTTCGTTTATTGAGGCAAGAAAGTACTTACTCTTTCATTTAATCGTTATATTTAGAAATCTCAGAGAGAATTACAAAAAGTAAAAATGATGGCAACAACTGAACATCTCTTATATTAAAATACATCGAAATGGCTCACGTGACCCCGACAACAACCACGATGTCTCGTACGGACGAGTCGATGCATACACATGGTGTTATACATCAGAAATGATTACTGTGTTGGTGCAACGAGTAATCATTCTGATTATACTATCACACGAGGAGAGTTCCGTTTCGGGTAGCGGCTTATACAAAGCTGCCCCGCTATGTTTCAGACTCGTCTTTTGTACACCATAGCACAGAGACAAAACGTCAATATCGAGACTCCATTTCTCTAATTACCCTCATTAGAAATATATTTTAGACATTATTATCTACATTTTGAATCCTCTTTTTTAGTGTGTACCCTTACTACGATCGCTGTGTAGGTTCTGAAAAGTTAGTTCCTTTAGCTGGCGACACGTAAATTTTACGCACGTCACGTTTATATAAGAATAAATATAACAGGAATACCTATATTCCTGATAATGGCAAAGCTCCATTTACTTCGTAAGGCCATTTTTTTTATTTTAGGAAAGCTTTGCTTTTCATGCACGTGTAAACTCACCTCTCGTGAAATACACGATGTTTATAGTAAAAAAAAAACAGTGGGGAGGAGTAAGGATAAAAGAAATGTATAGGTTAAAAACAAAAATATTAGTAAATAAAATAAATATTTAAAAAAGTCCTAATTGGCCATATTATTGAACTTTTGAGTCGAAAAATGGATTTGCCAAAATAATACATATCACTACCATGTATCTTATTTTCATGTATATTATCGTTTCGTATTTGTTGTTAAAATGTATTGTCTTATTTTATGTTTTAATTCATTCAATGATTATATGAAGGAATTTAAGTGATAATATTGATCATTGTTATATGTTTTCAGCTTGCGAGCAAAATACGCCGTCGATGTCCTCGTTCCTGAGCGGTTTGGAGTCGTCCGGTTGGTTGAAACACATAAAGTAAGTTATGAGTTACCGATGAACACTTTATATCATGGATGATTGATACTATATAGTCAGTAATCTGATAGTTAACCTGATGTATAAGCTATGTTAGATTTTTGACCTACAGATGTTTTGCATGAAAAGGTATTAAAGTACATAGATATTTCAAGGTACCCCACCCAATCCAAACAGCCTCCTGCCTGTAAAAAACAATTTAAAACTTTGAAAGCAATTGTGTTGTGGGGTCAAATCCTGGTTGCTGTTAATGCAAACGTTGTTTATTTAAATCTGGATGGATTTAACGCCGACTGCATTGTGAGTCGGAAAGTGGCTACAAAATGGAGGGTTAGTATAGTATGTTACACGTATAGTGAACATCATCGTCATTAGCCTGTGTACATAGGCCCTCCCAGATGCACACCTTTTCCATTCAGGGGGTTTTTAATCCCCTTTTAGTTTACTATTATGGATTTAATCGTGTTTGATCACTTTACAACAATTAACCGCTATAAAACCTATAAATATTGATTAATAAAATATTTTGAGCCATTACGAACTTTACTCTCACCTCCAGAGGTTGACTTAAACATTAAGACACGTTTTTTGTATTATGTGTAAAATAAATAATTTTAAGTGAAAATTGCACAAAACACTATTGCGATTTCAAGTAAATTAATGATTTACTTATTTGTATTTGTAAAATATCTTTTATAAACTGAATATGTTAGTAGTAATTTTAGTACCTTGTAACTATTTCCTATGCGTGTTTTAGTATGTAGGAATAACACTTACCTGTATTGATGCCTAATGAAATTTTGTCTAAGTTAGCGATAGATGCCCTGGATATTTTCACGAGAGCTGCTAGTTATAAACTGTTGCGCAGTTTGTGTGTTGTTATTGTATGTGCTATTATCATCATTATCAGACTGTGTTAGTTCACTGCTGGACATGGGCCTCACCTAACGCACGCCTTCTCCATTAGGGGGTTCTTGGGGTATCCCACCACCCTGGTATTATGCGGGTTGGTGGGTGGACCGAATTTTTACGTGCCCATCCGACGCATGGATCATCTTACTAAGACATTGGGTGATGGGCCCAAATCGTTCCAATCAACCAGAAAACAACGATGACACAAAGTTGTTTCCCAGCGGGATTCGAACCCGACTTTCGATTTATAAATCATGAACTATGAACTTAAATTAATAATAAATATTAATCAGCATTATTAGTTTTCATGCGTAGGATGAAGTAGGAAAGTCGGTCCACCCACAAACCCGCATTGGACCAGCGTGGTGTTGATACGTTCCAATACCCCCTAATGGATAGGGGTGTATTAGGGGAGGCCTATGTCCAGCAGTGGACTATCACAGGCCGATGATGATGATGATGACTGTTAGCTTTCACTAGCGATTTTGGTACACAGGTCGATCCTGGACACGTCGTGGTGGATAGCGCGCGCGCTGCACAAGGGCGCGAGCGTGTGCGTGCACTGCAGCGACGGCTGGGACAGGACGGCGCAGGTGTGCTCGCTCGCCGCGCTCTGCCTCGACCCGCACTACCGCACTATCAATGGATATCAGGTGAAGTTATTGTTGGTATAATAGTAAAGAGTTTACGTGTATTGTCTATTGCTTTATGAACCGGAGATTGTGGGCTCGAATGCCGCGGGGAATCATTTTTTGAAAATGTTTTAGTTATTCAATAACTATGTATTATAAATGTTATCGTTGTTTTCTCGTCGGATAGGACGATTTGTGCTGATCACTCAATTGTCTGAGAATTAAGATGATTCGTGCGTCGGATCGGCATGTAAAAGTCGGTCTTGGTTGTCAAGACCAAATTTGTTAACTCATTCGAATTTACTGACAGCTAATTCTACCTTAGAATGCAGTTTACCCTTTGGTTTGTGGAGGGCAAATGCCAGTCGCTCTGCGTAGAAATTGTTGTTCAGGTAAATTTTGATTATAAGCCGACCCCATGATAACTTCGGATAATGGCTAGGTAAAGTAGCCATTATCCTTAAATTTTTCTACACCACCCAAAGGTTGAATGGGAGAGAATGCCTTCGGAATTAAGTCCGCCTTTGTACCCATTTCTAATTTCGTGTGTAAATAAAGTTTAAATAAATAAAGTGTATTAGGAACTTAAGAAGACTACGGATTTCAGTCGTGTCTAGTTGTTTTAATAGTACCGTGGTTAAAGGTAGTTTACATTATAGGGTCATGGTCTCGGTCCGGTCTATTGACCATTGAACAATATCTTAATTGTGTTATGTTTATTTATGTATGTAAAATATTAGGGGGACCAGAAAGCATTGTCGTTTTTTACTCTAAATACAACCATATAGATTTTCAGAAGCAATCATTTACAATAGTTTTGCCATCTAGTTCGTAAATTTGCAATCCGTGGTCAATACAAATTTATGTTTTTTTTTGTCAAAATACGTATACATGACATTTTTGACATCATCTTAATTAGGAAATGTTTTGCTACATAAATAATGTTGAAGCTAATAATTGTAACTCCGAAACTGCGATATCTGTGGAATATAGTGTAAAGGCAGTTTCTCATCCCAATTCATATTTTTCTGTATGTCTTGCGCACCGCACCCAATATGTATTGTCATGTTCTAGACCGCTTTTTCGGTTGACAAGCGATGATGATTCCTTTTTAAATATTGGTTAATTCGTATCAATTGGTCACTGTGAAGGTCTGTATTTTTGTAGTGTAAACCTGACTAAACAATCCATTAACGGACTTTATTTGTGTAAAGCCACTGCGTTCAGTGTTTAAGAGTTACTATATAGACAAATTTCTAGTCTACAGTGCTGTGTTGGAGGTGTCTTTGGAGGAGTAATTTACATGCAATTGATCGGTTGGCCTTATTTATGTAAATTCCATCCCTAATTTGGCTGAATCATGTGTTACTTATACATATCTCTGTGTTTACATTATCTTGAAACTTACTTATAGTTTAAATACATATAGTCTGTAGTAAGAAAATAGATAATATTTGGTACCGCAAAAATATGAACTTTATGTATTCACACGCACGTTGCTTCGTTCACACAGATTGCACATCTTGTTCGTCTTATATTTAAAGACATCAATGACGGTTATGGTAATAAAGTAAGGATAATTTGTTCGTAATACAGGCGTTGATAGAGAAGGATTGGCTCTCGTTCGGGCACAAGTTCGCGGCCCGCTGCGGGCACGTCGCGTGCGACTCGCGCGAGAGGGCGCCCGTCTTCACGCAGTTGCTGGACTGCACTTGGCAGCTGTTGCGACAGACGCCACAGGTAATTATAGATAGGCCTTATTTGTAATTATATTAAGTAATGAATATTAAATATGTGATTAAAGATGACGCCGCCGTGGTCTAGCGGTATTGGCGCTTGCTTTATAAACCGGGGGTTTGAACTAGGACTGTGTCGATCACGATCGATCAAATCAAAGTGATTTGATTGTTTTTAACAATCGAATGTTTACACTTCCAATTAAGCAAAAAGTAACCTTATACAGTTGAAATAACCGTGTCAGCGTCAGAAGTACCTTTCTCGTAGACGTGGGTCGTTACGTAACTTTCAAGAAACGAAACGTAACCGGTTACGTGTACGGCGTCGCTTGTTTTAAAAACTAGCTATTTTTATAACTAGCTGCTTGCATCCAGCAGCTACTGCGTTAAGTTTCACAACTATAAGGTTACACACGTTTCTAAACTACATACGTGTCCCGACTATACGGTTACATACGAAACGAAAATCACAGTTTCGTGTTTGATGCCGAACAGTTAAATCAATAAATTTACTTTGCTGCATTCTTTACTTCGGCTTGAATTACAAAATGTTTTATTGATTTATGGTGTTTACTATGCAACTATTTCATAAATATACGGGCGTAATTAAAACTTAATTTTATTGTTACAACAATGATGATTAATATTTTCTATTTATTAACACTTTAGAACGATTATTTATTTATAAGAATTTATCACTTTAATATACTACTCTAATTACTTTGTTTGTTCGACTATTTAAACAAAAATCTTTATTTTGTTTTATTTTACTTTTGATTCAAATAACTGCTGGTTTCCCGGAATCGCGAGATTTTTTTTAAAAGCAGGATCATCATTTTCAAGAAATAAAACGTAAAGTATATTAAATCGCTGTTTTGTGTTTAAAGCTAAACAGTTAAATCAATGAATTAACTTCCCTTCATACTTTAATCAGGCTTAGGACTGACTGTATTAAATATATTAATGATTAAATAGTGTTTACTAGGATATTATGATAAAATCATCATAAAATTATTAATGCAGGCGTACCTAGAAGCTAATTTGATTGTATATACAATAATAATTATTATTTACAGTTTATTTACACTTATTGACGTTTTTACTGTCCTTTGTATTTTCACTTTTATTTACACTTATTTTGCATGTTTATTAAATTGTTTTGTCAGTTTGGCTATTTACACGAAAATCTCTTCGGATTTAAATTAACATGAAAAGTTAATTGCGAAACTTTATCGATTCTTTAATTGTGTGGGGCTAAATCCATTATCCCTGTCTTGCTCAAACATACCTTCTCTTGCAACGGCACTGAAGTTACTATTTAGTTATTGCCTATGAACTTTTTAAAGAAGTTTGCTTTAAGGTTACGTAAATGTGCTTAGTTTGTTCACATTTCAATGGAAAACTTATTTGTTTATTATTTATTTATCCATTGCGTTCAAACGTTGTCAGAAATAACGTCTATTTAAAAAAATGAGTCCTACTTCCTTGATGCTTTATTAACACACTTAAGATGATATTGCCTACTTCTTAACTAGTGCTGACATTCGAAAATGTATATTGATTTAATATATAACCACGGTGAAAATTTATTAAATTTTATCGGTATGAAGCTGCATCTTGATGGTAGATGGTAGCGTTATTTTCCTTATTGCCGTTTACGTCTTGTATTATTTACCAACAGGTATTCACTCATTGAAAGGTATCTAAATTATTGTTCGTTGTCATACTTATGAAAATTATTTGTTAATTAATGTATCGAACTACTGCGCAATGTCGCGCAATCCTTTAGCTCGGTCGTCAAATTTCACGAACGATTCCATACGTGTGTCGGACGTCGTGGTGTAAGATGTAGTTAGAATGAAATGATAGCGACTGTTACGCTCACCAACTGACACTGGGCGTTACCACGTTAACGTTGGTAATAACTTTTATATACTTTGACACGAAACGATTAACTCAGTTTCATTATGCGCAACATTACGTAACTAATAGACTGCTACGTGCACTACTTTACTCGTTTTATGTTTTATTGGAAGTTTATGTATGGACCTTGTATTTCAACTATTTAGCACTTCTTATTATTTATCAATGGTGCAAATTATATTCTAGTTGCTATTAGCACTAACATATTTTATAAATTTTAATTGAAACTTTGCTATTGTTTCTGGCATTCCAAATTCAATCTGATTGTTCTTACTGACTGTTCATGCAAAAACGCTGTACCCAACGCCGAGTTTTAAGCAGGACATCATTCGAGAAACTTCAATGAAGGATAGAGGTATACTCATGTGTAAATTGCAACTGATATGCTTCAAACTAATGCTTTAATCAGCACACTTTTCATTTTAATGCAGATGAGCTATCAATATTCTTAATTCCATTACGTTAATAAATTATGCATAGCAATATTTAAAGATTCTAGATTAATGAGTGT
Source organism: Lamproptera curius (assembly GCA_029286875.1). Classification (NCBI taxonomy): domain Eukaryota; kingdom Metazoa; phylum Arthropoda; class Insecta; order Lepidoptera; family Papilionidae; genus Lamproptera; species Lamproptera curius. The sequence goes on along the minus strand of JAGSMT010000011.1, from coordinate 2,233,884 downwards.
ACTAAAGTTACATTTGATTGTACAATATCAACATACAATTACACAGTTACTTACACTCACACTGCGAGCTGTATTTTACTTTTTCTTTTTATGAGTTTAATTGTTCATTTTTTTTTTTCATAATATATATGATCTACATAATTATTACTGAAACTTGATCTAATATAGATGTTTATTATCTGCTTAGCTAAGATGCTCTACTACGCATAATTAAATCCATTACTGGCTTAAAAGTTTGTTGATGTGATGTGCTATGCAATATTATAATTTATCCTTTATAGCTGTGGCAGTTAAGTCTTTAAAAAATTAAAGACTGTACCTTTCAACTTGATGAGGTAAGTGTCTACTGCGACTATAACATGTATTCGAAAATTATTTAATTGCACGGTATTTATTATATGTGACTGTAGCATTCATTGTAGGTGCTGATTTTCAGTCAAATATGTTTAGTAAAAGATCAGTTCTTAATCTCGTCTATATATTTTCTGTTTCAGAGCTTATCGGCTGATTTCATGCATCTGCGCAGTCCCGTCAACGGTAAGAACCATGTACAAGACCAAAGCGACTGATGTCGCTCTAACGATTGATCACAATGGCATTAGTCATCGCATAACTAGTTCATCTGCTCTGAGACAGACTCTAATCGATTTATGCGGATAAAGTTGAATGAATCTTGTTTCGATGTTTTAACTGGCTATATAATGAAATAATTGTTATGCAATAAGACTAAACTTAGTCAACATATAACTTGTAAGATTTGGACTCGATGTACAACTATTACATCATGATAAGTTGAAGACTGCTGCACGATCAGCGTCATCGGCTTAGTCAAAATACGGAATGAAGATGGTAGATTGGTCATAATTCTGATGCAGGTTAACCTGATGAGATGGTACATGTTATGCCATAAACATTAGGCATAAAAAGTGCAGATGTTATAAAAAAGTGATGACATTTGAAACTATGATTGTTCTCGTTTCATTCCGAACTGTTTAGCAGAATAATCGTTAGATAATTTAAGAATGATTTATGTCATAAAATGACGAATCTAACATCAAAATTAAAGTCATATGTATGGTAAGCAATATTGCCAATTACAAAAATAGATTCGCAAAAATTCTAAACAATGCAAGAGAAACAACTAATCTTTTAGTGTATTTTTTTGATGAAAGTTCAATTCGATAATTGGTACTCGAACAGCTATAAACATGACACGAGAAAAGAATATTTGTCAACCATCTTATGAAATAAAACCAAAGAGATCATAGTTGAATAAAACTGTGTCGTGCTGTTTCGGGGATGTGAAATAATTACATTGTGAAGGATGTAGAATACGATCAAGTTTCCGATGTATTGCATACCCAGTTTAACGACAAATTACTTTCCGTGAGAGTTATTGAACGAAATAATGTAGTTTCAAAGAGAAATGTTGCTAATTTAAATAACAGGGCACTCTAGTTGGAAAGGCAGAACAAGTTGATGGTGTGACAGATTACACTAAGAAGTGGACAGATATTGGCAGCAAGCAAAACATCATGAAACCTGGCATCGACGTTTGGGGAATCAAAGTACAGTTTGAATAAAATGAAAAATGGAGCAGAAGGTATCTCAACCAATTAGAAATATAGACAAATATAATGTACATAATGTTGTAGGGAAGCAGCAAGGCATTCTTTTCAGCTAGCTCATCAACACAGAATGCACAGTTTGGACACTCAGACGTGTGTGGTCTATGGAGAAGATCATTGGAGGATCCAGGTATTTGATTGTTTTGACGACTATAGCAAAATGGCTTTCATTTATTTCAGGAGGCAAAGTTGAGGTATTTAAACATTTTAAAGATTTTCAGTCCATGGTTGAGAACAAGAAAATGGAAATTAAGTTTTCGACAGATAAGCGATACTGCAACAAGACTTTGATAGTTTGAAGCGCAAGGTCAATCATCAAAGAACTAACTCACACAGAACAAACGGTGTGCGAGAATGAATGATCTTGTGAAGGCAAGATGTTAATTATTGTGCGGGTCTACAAAAGTTTTGGCGAGCCGGCATCTCTGTTATTTAAGATCGGTCAGTTGTACGATTGAATGATATGATCTTGAAGTTTGCAGGAACAAGCTAACTAAGCATGTTGATTTCAAGTAAACTAGATCATATTCCCAAAAAAGGTTGGAAAGGGATGAAAGGCAAGAATCATTTTGGTTGGATAGCAGAGAATTGAGGGATAGGGTTTTGACAATAACTCTGTACAAAACAGAGATTCATAATTAGAGAAAGCTGAGAATAAGTGGATATCCCCATTGAATGCAAAGATTCAGGAGATCAGAAATGAGGAAGAGAAATATTTTAATGACACAGATATTGATATGAAAGGATATCACATTGCAGATGCTCTTGTAATGATACATATGATAGCTGATAATCATAGTACAACATCAGAATTAGATGGTAGCTAAATATAAATCAAGAAGTTACAGAAAGAGTGAGAAAAATCCTGATAGATTTGCCAACCATTTGTGTATTACAGAGCCAGAAGATTACAGAACGGATATTACACTCGAGGAAGCCTTAATGGACCTGAAAGCAAACAATGGAGAGAGGCATGAGGAGGCTAGAATCATTCAGGAAGAATGATGCATGGGAACTCTGACAGGCCCCATGACTCTACATAGTGCAGTGCAAGTGGGTATTTAAAAGAAATATGACAGTGTGTAAAGTGCTACTGCAAGACTTGTGGCAAGGTTTTTACAAAGGGCATAGACTACCATGAGACTTTTCCCCAGTGCCGTTATACTACTTTAAGATTGTTGTTTTCACTGTCAGTAAAATTAGATTTAGATATACGTCATCTCGATGTAACTAAGCTTTTCTCAATGGTTACTTGAATGAATGTGTGATATGGAAAAACCTATAAATTATAAAGATAGTAATAATATGAATAAAGTGTTAAAGCTTAAACGTCCATTTATGGACTCAAACAATCATCGAGCTTGGTATCAAAGGGTAAACGATTATTTGATGACTTTAGGGTATACAAAGTCTAAATATGAACCCTGTTTATTTACAAAATTTGATGGAAATTTAAAGTAAATTGTTTTTCGTCGATGATTTTTTTTTTCCAACTGTAATACTCAACTAACCTATTAGTTCAGGTTTGAGTTGTAAATTTAAAATAAAAGATTTGGGTCGATAAAGCAATGCTTAGGTTTAGAGTAAACTTGTCTAAAGGTTTAATAACAGTTGATCAGGAACAATATGTAGAAACTTTGTTAAGAAAATATAATATGTCACATTGTAAGACTGCTGATACTCCTATGGAAATTAATTTAACTTTAGAGAAAACTCAGAATAAAAGTTGTAATAAAATATTCCATATAGGCAACTGATAGGCAATTTAATGTACTTAGCTGTGCTAACCAGGCCAGATATTACTTATAGTGTTTGTTATCTTAGCCAGTTTAACAATTCATATGATGAAACCCATTGGAAACACTTAAAAAGAATTTTAAGATATTTAAAAGGTACTAAAAGTCATGGTCTTGTATTTTCTAAAGATGAATCTTGTATTGAAGGGTTTGTTGATGCAGATTGGGGTTCAGATGTAAGTGATAGAAAATCTTTTCAGGATTTTGTTTTAAATTATCAGGTTCTGTTATATCTTTTGAATGTCGGAAGCAAAGAAGTGTTGCATTGTCCTCAACAGAGGCAGAATACATTGCCATGTCAGGAAGCTAGTAAAGAAGCTCATTTACTTAAAGAATTTTTGTTTGAAATTTTAGGCGATTCAGAAATTATTACTTTGTATAACGATAACCAAAGTGCACAAAAGTTACATTTGAATCCAGTGTATCATAGGAGGTCTAAACACATAGATATAAGATATCATTTTGTTAGGGAGGCAGTGGCAAACATGTTTATAAAAGTAGATTACTTGGAAACAAACAATATGCCAGCTGATATTTTTACTAAGAGCTTGGGTTCTGTGAAGCATAAATATTTCACTAGAATGCTTGGTGTATTGCCTGTTAATAATATGTAATGCTAACATGATTTTGTTAAGCGGAGGTGTTAATATTGTAACAAAATAGTATAAAAGTATCTGTTACTACTAGCGCCATTTAGTTACTCTGTGGTCAATAAATTAGTCTATAAAACGAACCACTGTTTTTAACTTATTAGGGTGAAGTCACTAGCGCGATTATAACACTATATCTTTTTGTAAATTATTTAATACACTATTTTATTTTGTATTAAGTTGTTATGTTTCAAATTGTTTATAAAGATGTTCTTAATTCATTCTTATATATTTTCTGTTTATCAGACTATCGGAGCGCACTTTCTCGTTATGGGGCTATATGGCGAGTCACCTCAACGAGTACAAGAACCCACTGTACAACCCCAAAGCGTACCCGGATGTCCTACAACCGGACTTGAGTGCACAGAGCATAAGGTATGATACTACTAATCTAGTTCATCTCTTTCTAGACCAGCGCTTTTAAAATCCGAATTATATAACCTACTACAAGTTGGAATGGATTCGTCAATGGTTTGTCAATGTTTTTAATTTGGGACTTAGAAATAAGTATATCAAAAAGATATGTAAAACTTTAAGTTAAAAATTATAACATGTTAGCAGATTTAGGACTCAGGATAGATAAAAACTAAGTTACCCATGGCACCAAAGTTGAGGCCTACTTCTAGCGCTCCATCGGGCTTTGAGTATAAAGGAACAGGGAGTGCGCCTGTGTTTGCGCTTACACTTGTGCACTATAATATCTCCTGCGTAGTTGGGTGATCTCTCTCTCTCAGAACGGCCGCCGTAGTCGTAATCGACTGGAGAACATTGGTATCATTAGTTTCTATAAATAAATTGTCATTAAGTTGTCAATCATAATCAACGGGTGACATTCAATGACAATTAAATATCTTCAAGGCCGATTCGTTGGTTTGGGTTATTTTGTGTATATTTATTCCAAGTCTAAATAGGCTAAACTATACGTTATGTCAAAATCAGACTATAATTAGCCAATCTAGACTTTCCATTGAATGAAATGTCATCAGATGTCAATCACTGATTGACAACCGACCAATATCAATGCGCAATAAGTACGACGCCGCTTCCTTCTTATGGGTTACTTTGGTTTCATCTTTTCTGAGCCTAGCTTATAGTTTATTGATTTTTTTTTATTTGTTTCTTCCTAGTAGTTCCTAGTTTGCATAAAAACCGAACCCTGATGCTTTATTTATTGCTTTAATTAGGCAAAACTCGAAATGTTTCTTTTTTATGACCGTCGACAAATATTTAACAGATTTTACATAATTTTACGTCATTTGGTGTTTTTACTAGTTGACTGACACTCATTGATTGACGTCTCGCCCGACGCAATACGTATCCCAGTTTCATTCCATTCCATTTCGATTGTATAAAAGTTGATTAACCAATTTTTCCGAATTTTATATATTTTTGATTACATTATTATTTCCGACATCTTGGTCACTTTTCTTGGTTGCTCTAATGAAAAAGTGGTGTGAAAATTTAAAAGTATATCTCACGTAGTATTAGCGTTAGTGAAATAATTAACTAGTGGTGGCTTGTTTACATGTGTTCCAAGGTTTATTTAGCGAAACTTGAACTGCCAGATCCTTGTTGACTCGTGAATTTATAACATGTTTAGGTTCTGGCGTGGCATGTACTGCCGTTACGAGAGCGGCGTGCACCCTCGAGAGCCTCTAGGCGATCTACTACCGGCGGCCGTGGAACATTCCTCCGCCCTGGAGCACCATATCAACTATCTTGCCAAGGTGATTTAAACTTTATTAGTAGTGTCATAAGATGTATTTTTATTGGTTGGTTGGGCTCTTTAAGGCAACAAGGTATCTAAGAATCTTTTTATATCGTATTAAGATGGAGTTTGCTCTCTTGGTTTAGCTTTTCATAAAGGGAGGTAAGGTTTTAGTCGCCAAAAAAGCATATTTTTGTCATTTATTTGGGTGTCGACATGGGTAATCATTTTAATACATTTTATATTAAATTATACAGATAGGGTAAAGGGAGATATATTGGTGATATAAGTAATGTGGTGATAGTTTTTAAAACACTTTTGTATGACCGCATTAGCGAATTGCTTTGTTCGCCAAACGCTGAGACAAATTACCGGAGCGAGTGAAAAGGTTTTATACCGTTTACACTTGTAGCAATTCGCTAACGCGGTCATACAAAAGTGTTTTAAAAACTATCACCACATTACTTATATCACCAATATATCTCCCTTTACCCTACTTCTAATTTGTTAAAAAAATGTTAATAAATTAGCCCGTGGTGTTAAATCTCCAACGGCGCCTTTGAGAAAAAAAGTAGTTTTGCGATTAACATTATAACTAGTTACTTGATCATCTAAAACAATTAAGTTTATATGCATATTAACGATTATATATTTCACAAAATAATAAGAAAGACTTTTTAAGGTTTTTTATTATTTTTGTACTCTTCTCAGCACTTTAAGTAAAAACGGTAAAATTTTCCAAAATGGTTGAGACGTTTTTTTACGTAAAAGTAAGTAAGTGAGACACCAAAAGCGGGTTTTAGGTGGAAAACTTTTTTTGAGAAAAAAAAATACTAAAGCTTGTATTTTGACCGCAAAGGTCGGCCATTTTGACTAATTTTTTGCGCGTCACTAAAATGATGCTAACATAAGAAAACGAAACCCAACGAAAAAGAAAAAAAAACTTACCATAAAAAAAATATGCAGAAATAAAATAAAAACTCCTATAAAGTAAATAAAATAAAGAATTGTGTAAATACTTACGATTAAATGAATGCAGCGGCGGGTAAAGTTTCCCTGCCGCTACCCAGAACTTGTGGTACGCGTATATGGGTCCGCTCTATACTTTCGAAACCGCGCCTCAGCTAGATATCCCACGAAGTGCTTCTTACGGCGTCCTTAAAGTGGTACTTCAGCGAGCATCCCGCCACGGCCTCTCTATATTTTGGTTGTGGGCTCCGGTGATGGGGTCAACAATATATATATATAAACTAACACTGTGATTCACAACGCTGGAAACTTTCACGCGATAAATTATCGTAGGCTTCCCAACATTCGCTGTGAATTATAAATCCCGGTGCCAAGTATTGTTTCAACACGTTAACAAGAGTTGCGAATCTCGCATTGGTACCAGGACTAAATATTGGCGAGTTTTGTTGCCCCGTTCGACACCCACTACCCATGGACAAGCCGCCCCTTGTCAAACTTTCGACGGCCAATCTTCGCCTTCGTCGATTTCCACGACTAAATTTTGGCCGCCTTTCATGGTCGACTTTTTTTGGATGTAATCGACCATTACTTCTCTGGCGTAGCTTGCCCTGTGTACGTTCGGGTTGAAATCTTTAGCACCCTTATAATAAAAAGGTTGCGGCTGCGTAATGGCATATATAGGTAGGTATAGGTGTATAAAATGACACATCTTCTTTTCTTTTAACTGAAGTTCGTATTCTTGTAAATTAAAACTTTGAAGTCACAAACTTTTTCCTTTTTATTTATAATAATAATATTATTTTTGTAACAATCAACGTAACATCATCTTGTCCCAAAGTAAACAAAGCTTGTGCTATGGGAACTAGATGACTGATAAATACATAGACTTACTTTTTTTATATAAATAAATACATATTTTACATATACAAACACTCAGACGCGTGAAAAACAATATGTACAACACATAATATTTTTCCCGTAGTGGGAATCGAACCCACACCCTTTGGCGCAGTAGTCAGGGTCGCTAACCACTGCGCCAAGCGGGTCGTCCGATTAATGACACCGTTCTGAAACATCTGAACACGCGACGGGCTAAATTAAATTTGCAGGACGAAGAACACCTTGGACGGGTATACGACTTCGTAAGCGCACCATGACGAACAAAATTAAAAAGGGGCTTCCCCGTAGTCCCTTTCGTCTTTTCATGTAATAAGAAAAGTGTGCATTGTAAATAAAGCATCCACCGCAATCACTCACACTCACTACACTAACGGCACTAACACTAGGTCTAGCATTATCGGCCATTCTTAATATTATTAAAACATAATGTAACAAAATTTAATAATAAGGATTAAAAAGTAACTTAACACTTACTATAAAAACAAAGTAATTATAACCAATCTAGAAAAAAGGAATTGAAATTAAAATTACTAATTAAAATAAAAAGGAATTATTATTAATTTCAAAATGAAATATACTGTAGGGGCGCGCGCGACAGTGCGTCAGCTGCAATCAAATAATTTACTGTTTTTAACCAATTTGTAATCATAATTGCTTCTTCTTTATGAGTAATCGTAATATTGCTCAGATTATTAAAGTTTTTTTTATTTCACTTAATTAATTAAATATATGTTTATTAAACATTAAATAATCTGTCATAATGTTTTTAGCAATGGCATAGTTTACTTAAAATTTAAGGATTTTATGCTGTAAGCGGAAACCTTTTAATGCATTCATTAACAATATAACGATAATCGGTTGATGATTTGCATCTGCAATTAAATCTCAACTTACCTGCCATATTTTTTTCTATCATTCCTTCCTCAATCGTTCAAAGAAATGTTTGTTTTTTAGAGAATAACGACGTTTAAAAATCTTCTATCGGGTAAGAAGGCGGATAAGAGCAAAGAGACGGCGGTCGTCAACTATCAGAATGGCAATTTGGACTCTGTGGAGATCGAGACGAAGACCGAACAGTTGCAGATTGATAATAAGTGAGTGGTTTATATCACATTTTCATACTGAATCGATTTTTATGCAGGGCTAGATACTTCATAATTAGCATAACCTAAAGGCGGCGGTCTAACCGCTTGGAACCGCGCGTGGTTTCCAAGTGGATTCCACTTGGTCGACTAATTTTCAAGATTATTAGATTGTTAACGTTTAGTACTAGTATTATGTATTTTTATTTATATATTATACTAGTATACTTATTAAATTTTTGGTAATACTTTACAAAACGGGCACGCGTATTTGCTTACTAAATTATATTTTATTTGATCGGTAATAATATTTAATTATACATGTATAAATAAAATCGTTGGGAGAGTGTTGGTTTTCAATGAAAAAAATACATGATTTGAAAAATCTCCCAATGAAAGTCGGCCATATTGAATAAGTTCGATGAGAAATACTGCTAACATAACAACCTAAAGTTCGATAATTTTCATAGTAAAACAATTGAAATGAGTAACTAGTAGTAAGTAAGTAAGTAAGTAGTATTAAAATGCTCACAATTTTAAACTTTAGGCGGGTAAAGCACACGGGCTGTTTTCCAAAATTCATGGTACATAGTTTTCAGATCAGGAAAAGCTAACCGGAATCGCGCCTCTGCCAAATATCCCACAAAATGTGCCTCTCGCCTCCCATATAACGGTACTGCAGCACGCACGTCTCTCCACAACCTTTTAATATTTTGGGTGTGGGCTCCGGTTTGGGGGTCAACAAAGTTTACGCTGTGATTCACAGCGAAATGTTGAAAACCTTCTATGCCTAAGTTGTCATAGGCTTTCCAACAATCGCTGTGAATTATCGATCCCGGTGCCACGTACTGCTTCAAAACGCTTACCAAGGTTTCTGCATCACGTCGCGGTACCGGGACAAAAAATTGTCGACCTTTGTTGACCCGCTCAACCCCACCGAATACCCACTGCCCAAGCAGTCGTCCTCTATTGTATTTTCGGCGGCCAAACTTTGCCTTGTCGATTTCTACCACGACATTTTGGCCGCCGATGACTTGAGATGTTCTCGCAACAAGGTCAACCATCACCTCCCTCGCGAAACTTGCCCAATCCGTATAAGTACGGGAGGACATCTCAAGTTCGCTCATTATATATATACTGCGGCTGCGTACACTTACATACAAATGGACGAAGTGATACATTTTGCGGAAGTCGCTGTGCGCATTATTAAAATAGCTATTTTTGAACATGGTCACTTTGTATTGACACCGCTTCTTTTTTCGACGACCTATAGCAACAGTCCTAATGCAACGAAACGTCTTTAGGCACAATTTACAAAGGTCTCCGCGTTTTTTGCACACATGCATCTGGATAATAACTAGTGTTGGCACAAATATTTAAATATAGGTAATATATCATCACGCGATTTGATGAGAAGTTCATAGAAAAAAATCATTACTTATTAAACACTTTTCACACTTATTTTCACTATTTACAATATTAACATTTATTGAGCTTGGTCCAGGATTGACCGCCATTATATACAAAAACTTTGAAATAATAGTAATAAAAACGAAAAATAATTAAACCGCCAAAGAACAAAAAGAAAAACTAATACTGAATAAAAAGACGCACGCAATGGCGGGAATTTTTCCTAATTTACTTTTTTTTTAATATTTGTTCCAGTACCCTTGTATCATAGATAATGAAATTATAAAACTTTTAATGCTCAAATGCACATTTATTATTTATTATTATTTGAAATATATACTTATACTACTGAAGAGGGATTGTTATTCAAGTTCCATAATTTAGTTTTTTTTAAATTATAAGTGTTTTTAAATGTGCTCCGCCAAAAGATTCGCTAGTCACCCTCTCATTCCGCTCTTGCACTCCGACCTCCTATGCGAACTTCTGGCTTTTATATTGCACTCTAGGGGTAGGGCAGACTAGTACCACATGGAGTTTAGGTGCTCCGACATTATGTTTGCGACGTAATTATAAAAAAAATACATTATAAATAGGCTGAAAGGTCTTGTTACCAAGCCATAAAGTCTTATTTAAAAAATATGTATCATAAAAAAGAAAGCAACTTAATGAAAACATAGTTTTATAAGAAAGCAACAAGAAACAAAATAGCTCCATGTAATGTAACTATAGCTAAGTATGAAAATATTAAGGAAATAAATGCAAATTATTAAGAAATGGATCTTCTGCAGTGCTAAATTAAATTAAGGTGTTGTGGTGTTGTATATAATAAACGTATTATGATGCCATATTCAAAATAATGGTGGATGCAGTCGTATGTACTGTAAATTTTTAGTTTTAATTATTTTATAAAATATTAATTACCTTACGATAGTAGCCTAGTGGTATGGGCGTGTGCTTTAGAATCTGGAGGTCGTGGGTTCGAATCTTGCGGGGACGCAACAAATTTTCATTGTTGTTTCCTAGTTGGTTAGGGCAATTTGGGCCGATCACCCAATTGTCTGAAAAGTAAGATGATCCATGCCTCGGATGGGCATGTAAAAAGTCGGTCGACCCACCTACCCGCATTGGACCAGCGTGGTGGGATACGGTCCAAACCCCTTAATGAATCTGGGTGTATTAGGGGAGGCCTACGTCTAGCAGTGGACTAACACAGGCTGATGATGTGATGTCTCTTAAAAATTAGGACTCTCCCAGCAATTTCTTAATACAGAGATTTAATATTATTATTACCTATCAAATGAAATATAATTTAGTAAACAAATACGCGTGCACGTTTTTTTTAACAAAAATATTGGTATTACTTTACTCGCTTATTGAAATCTTGGTGGCAATCTAGACAAATGAATAAAATAGTCTGTTTGTAACAGCAGAAACTGTTTTTATATGATGATGAAAACAACATATTTGAACACATTTTTCCCTCTGTCTGTTTGCTGGTCCGATTTTATGGGTCACTGGAAGATAACTTTTTTTTAAACTTTTTAATATATATTTTTCACAGCTAGTGTAATAATAAAAATTAGTCTCACGTATCTTGTTTACATTAATAAGCATATCTTATGTAGCAGGTAAACTGATCACGGTAGTTTTCCTTTAATCTCATCTGAGACTTTCGTGGCTTACTCGTACCGTTGTTCAGTACCATTTTAGTCAAGTGTTGATATTGTACGTTAATGTTGGTTTAAAAAATAACATCTAATTATGATTTGTTCATTACTTTTTTTTGATTATAGATTGACGTTTCTTGTTACAATCAGGCTTATTTATTAAAATTTGTGTTATAATAGAATACCGAGTTCCGTAAGGGCTCAAACGTGGCACATAGCAACGTTTACGCCGAGCGCTAAATCTTTTCCATTTTGTGCTGTTTAAATAATTGTTCTCTTTTATTAATTCCAGATTGTTGTACGAATCTAGCGGGGGTCTCTCCGAGTTGGAGTGCGCGAACCACGACCATCCGCTCAAAGACGTAAATGCAAGTGCCAATAAACCAGCCAAGATACCATTGATAACTGAGGTATTTTGTGTAAATTTATAGTGTTATAAATTATTATTAATAAATACGATGTTATAAGTACGAGTCAAATTGCGGACGAATGGTTACGTTACTTTTTCTAAAAATCTGGCAATACTATCATTTTTTGTATAAGGTTTCCTTTAACATTATTCATGTTTTTTTTATAACTCAATATTATATATGAATATATTTAACGCATCTCATTATAAATATCTATCTAAAATAAGCAAAACATCTCGTTTGTCGATCGAGAGCATTCTTAAATATTTCATATTTTTTGTTATTGCGAGAACAGATCTTTAGTTTCTTAAAATACAGCCTGGTGACAAACAGACAACAATGTCTTAGTTATAGGCTCTCATTTTCCTTCTGGATCTGGAACTTTTATAAGTTATAAAAGCACGTTATTTATAAATGACATTATAAATGTTTTAAAAAGAATGCATGCTGTAACTGTAGCTATTTTCGTAGCCTAGTGGTAAGGTCGTGGGTCATATCCTGCGGGGACTCAACCAATCCATTCCATTGCTGTTTCCTAGTTTGTTAGGGTAATTTGGGCCGATCACTAAATTTACTGCAAAGTAAGATAATAACCGCATTAGACCAACGTGGTGGGAAACGGGCCTAAAACCCCCTAAATGGAGGAGGCGTGCTTTATGAGAAGCCTATGTCCAGCATTGGGCTAACATAGGCTGATGATGTAATGCTGTAACTTCTGCTTTCCGTCAGCAAGCTCTGAGTTTACTCTTCAATAGTGGAATATGCCAATTTATTTATTATGAGCGATAATATACATAGAAATATTTTTGTCATAGAAGGCGGAAGATTCGATTCCAGCTAGTCTCGCTGAGTTGGAGAGCGAAGTGAAAACGGTTGCGTTGGACTGGAAGAGCATTAAGAATGTGACAGAGTGCAGTTGTTCCACTCCATTGGATCACTACAGCAGAAAGGTTTGTGTTTAGTGTTATTTTGCCACGCTTGCTTTTGAAAAATCTTTCGGAATCTCTTCAATTAGTCACAAACCGTCATATTTTCGCCCTTCATAACGAAACTGCAGTCTACCGATTTGTGCTCTAAATTGACTTAGTGGTATTATTTCCTAGCGTAATATTATTACTTTTAGAAAATACATCATGAGAGTACGCGAATACGCAGACATATTATTAGAGTTACTCGATTCTATTCATATATTATGGGCCCTGTTCCGTTACTTTGTGGTATATGGTACTGCTTAAAGGTCCATACTCATTACAGCCCTTTCCGTACCGTCTCACCTCGCGGGCGTAGTATTATTTGTATAGCCACGGGCGTCCACGCGTTGATCAATACGTACGTCTCTCATTTTTTATTTGGCTAATTCGCGGTTCTACAACATCAGTACTAATTCTTAAAAACTACTCGAAACATTCATGGACCAAGTGGGGTCCATTCGTTAACCACGAACGACAACGCGGCGTCCAAACGTGGACCACCCGTTGACGACGAATTGAGGAGGTACGAAGTTGGCGCCGGGTGGCTGTAACGAGCCATGTTTTATAATGATACTATAAGTAATTTGCTTGTAGCATCATTATAAACCCGGCCGTTGTAATGATATATGTAAAAGCGTTTCAGTGGTATTTGTTGTTACCTTACCTTTGATGTAAGAAGTATTACGATTTTGAGTTTCACTTGTTCTATAGCAACTACATACGTCCTCATTTAGGTCAGGAATAGAACACGGTTTTAAGATTAAATTTATTATATTAGCGTCACCGTCTATTAGAAAGTATAACAAAAATTACTATATTTATTACTTAATTTTTAACATTTCCATAGTGTTTTATTTAGTTCACGATTAAAACATCTTTCGTCTCTAATGCATGTCGTGTTCCGATTTTTAGTATATTTTTTTACTAACTCCATACGTGCGTTAGTTACGTTACAAGTAGAATCATTTTACGTTTCAATTTATTTTATTAGCACCATCTGCTATTGGAAGAAAGTCCAAAATTGCTCTATATTTGTCTAGTTTTTCTCAGATGTATGCTGTTACGGTTTTCAGTTTTAATTCATATTTAACATCTCCATACGAGTGATATTTAGCTCAGAATTTGTAAAATAATTTAACAGCGCTATACATCGATTTAAATTGAAGTATTCTATTTCAATTTATCATACCAGCATCATTGCTGGGGTTGCGGTCGATGTGTGTGCACGCGTTGCGTGTGTCGTCGCGCCCCACTGCCCGCGTTGGCGGCGCCCCGCGCGGCTCCTCTGTGCGCCGCCTGCGCCCCCTCCACGCCTACAGCGCCCGGTAAGTATCATCATCATCAGCCTGCGTTAGTCCACTGCTGGACATAGGTCTCCCCCAAATGCACCCCTTCTCCGATAGGCGGTTTTTAAGCCATATCCCACCACGCTGGTCCAATGCGGGTTGGCGGGTGGCCGACTTTTTACATGCTCTTCCGACGCATGGATCATCTTATTTTTCAGATAAATTGGGTGATCGATCCAAATTGTACTAACCAAACATTAAACAACGATAACACAAAGTTGTTTTCCCCGAGGAATTCGAATCCACGACCTCCGGTTTATAAAGCAAGGGCCAATACCGATAGGCCACGGAGGCGGTAGCTATGGTCCGTATGAATTGTGCATAGAAACGACTACTCGATTCGATTTCGAATACGGCGACCGATTTGTATTAGAGATTAGCCTACTGCGCATAATCGGCAAATGTAGGCATAAACACTTCACTATATAGTCCGATGGGAAAGAAAAAACGACTACCGCCTACTCTACGCATGGAACGTCTCACTTTACGGGTAATTGGGCGACGGCATTACGCAACTACGATGAAACAATCAATAGTTGTTTTCACTCGCAGGATTTGAACCCACGACCTCCGGTTTGTAAAGCGCATGCCTTTACCGCTAGGCTTCGAATAATATTACTCAGTCAAAAAAGAAAGAAGAAAAAACTTAATGATTCCATAATGAGACAAGGTTTTCCTTTGTAATTTCTAAGAAAAGTATATATTTATTGTGCTCTCTCAATTAGCTTCAGAACGTATATAATATTCACATTATTCATTATGACATTTGACACTGAAGAATAAAGTTTCATATTAATGGATATAGATGTAGTGAAAAAATATCTTCCGTTGGGAAAACTCTGATCTTTATCGGAGTACGATGACGCCCAAACTGTCAATGAAGGATCGTATTAAATGACTGACTTTTTTGTATCCATTATTATGTAACTTTATTGTTTAGTACCACACATAATATAGAATTGTGTAAGTGCTGAAACTATTTGAGGGGGCACAATAAATACGAACTTTTCAGAAAATGACTAAAAAAATCTTTTCTCAATATAACTATAGTGTAATTACTGGGTAAACGAGGCGTGGCTAACCACATCTCAAGGCGCCAATCCGAAGACTTGTAGCGCCTTATTTTTGTGTGCCCTTTATGGACAGGGTGTTGACAACCCACTAATTATTTGTTTATTCAAATTTCACGCACGTAAATAATACAAAAGCTGCTTAATGCCGTAGCCATTTTGTACCAGTCAACCTTAACTTAAATTGTTTTAATATAAGTGTGTACTTTTGTACAATAGTGTCAAATTTATATAAATTTTTATATTTTTTTCAGATGTGTTGACGCCAGCGAACTAAACGGCAGTTGCTGCTCACCGAAATGCACTAACTATCTATAATGTAATAAGTAATTATGTTGTGAATACTTGTTCAGGCTGTTATGCATTTATTTATTACTTTATAAGCACTCTCTTCCTTGAGTTTTGAGTAAGTGTTTTTGATCTTTTATTAATATTTTTGTACTATATCTTATTAATGTTCTCTATAGCTATTAGGCTCTTCAGACTTGAAATATATGTTAAATAAGCATCAATCCATAGCAACAAAGCGGCGTCGTAAAAATATATTAAGAAATTATTTTCCTTCGGGAAAACTCGGATCTTCATCGCAATACTATGACATCAGATCTGTCAATAAATGGTCATATTAAATAAGTCACATTTTATATCCATTAATATGAAACTTTAATGTTGAGTGTCAAATTTATAAATTAATAATGTCATTGTATATTTAGGGATCGTTGAGTAGAGAGACTAAAGGCGTAGAGACACTAAAGAATGCCTAACTCACGTACCTTCTGTACGTGTGGGCTTCTTTAGCAAAAAGTATCGGTCATCTGGTTTGTGGAGACGGTAGCTTCCCGCGAACTCTGTGTTAGATGAAGCTTAGCAAAGACATGGGTCTGGAAGCTTAAGATCATTGCCAAAAAGGGTACTAGTTCAAGAGAGCACGACTAATACAAACTTTTCCGAAAATTATGAAGGAAAATCTTTTCTCACTAAATCTATACGTATGTCGTTGTTATAAGTCGGCTGTCACTCAGTGATTGACATGTCAATGACAATTTCATATCATGCATTGATAAAAAAGCTAGAAGTAGGGTAAAAGAGGGTAATGGGGGTCACTTAAGCGAGAACTCAAATAAAATTTTAATTAAAAAGAAAGTATTTATTGCAACCGCCTGTAAACATAATTTACTTATTAAACTATCATTAGAGATCAATTTCAGTCACTTTGGCAATCAACTTTGGAAATTACAAAAGTTTAAAAAAAACAGATTTGACTCCCATTACACCAACGTAGGGGTAATGGTAATCACCCTGGGGGCAATCGGAGTCAAATAAAATCTAGCATACATCGCAAACATAACCTTTAGCTGACTCCCATCCAGTGCACTCCGCGTGAGCCCATAGTCCACACGAGGTACACCTGTACCACATCTCGTTGTTTCTTCCGAATTCGTCGCATACTAGGCATCTGTTTCCAGCATCTTCTGCGTCATCATCCTCATCGTCCTGGCATAAGTCGTCAGTGCCAACATCTGATACAGAAGTTTCGTTCTGTTCTTGTAATACTTGGCGCTTTGCCTTTTCAGGACCCTTCTTCTGTACTTTAGTCTTTTTTCCTTGTCCTTTGCCTTTCCATGTATTTTCTTTTCCTTTACCTCCTTTTTTCTTCATTTTATCAATTTCCTTTTCTAGCAGATTTTCTTTGAGTGGCGTTGAAGTTAAAATTGTAGCGTGTTGCTCCTTTCGGCGCTGTCTTGTTTTAATAACAGATGCTGTCTCTGGCATTTTTATTAAATCATGCAATATACTATACTGGTTAGGCGTGCCAGGAACTTGTGGTACAACATCTGATTCAGAATCAAGTGGGACTTCTTGGTTAGACATCATAAGATCTGGTGAAACAAATTTGTGTTGACGTGCTCGGAACTGGTGAGTCTTCTTTTGATGTGCCGGGAATCACACAGGTAGCTGCGAGAGATTCATTGCAGTCTTGGATTACAACGGTCTTAGATTGGAGAGTTACTGCAGCGAGAAAATCTTCTTCTGTGAATACCTCCAGATTTAGTGGAAATATTCCAGTTGATCTAAACCCCGATTTCCTTTACTAATAGAAGCAACATTATTAAATGCTTTCCTCGCCAAGGATGCTACGTCGTAAGAGGTTATCTTTTCTGCTAGATGGCTTTTTAAAAATAAGTCACAATCTTTTTTGTAGGCCATTTAGAGTGGGCCAAAAAAAGAAACGTCAAGGGGCTGCATTCTATGAGACGTGTGTGGTGGCAGAGACAACATAATATGTTGTCTGGATGTGATTGGACTTGCAATATTCGTAGACTTGGAAAATGAAATGTGACTAGCATGGTTGTCTAGTATTAAAAGAATGGGTTTATCTGTATACGGTTTAGCGTGCTGTTTAAAATGCGCCAACCATTCAAGAAAGAGATGCTCGTTGATCCAACCGTTGTCTGAACATTTGTAAAGCGCGCCTGCTGGACCATCCTTCTCAAGAAGAGAGTCATCCTTTCCTAGGAAGATAAACATAGGTGGAATGTACCCCAGCACTGCTCATAGCACACAACAAGGTGATGTTTTTTCCTCTCTCCCAACTGGTGATAAATCCTACTCTCTTCTGTCCTTTTGCCGCTCAAATTTTTCCCGGTGTTTGAACCGTTGAAATACCGGTTTCATCATCATCATCATCATCATCAGCCTGTGTTAGTCCACTGCTGGACATAGGCCTCCCTAATGCGCGCCACCGCTTCCGATCCGGTTTCATCGCAATTATAAATATTTTTACAATGAATTTGTGTTTTTCCATCAGCTGCCCAAGTAGCTCAAAGAACAGACTTACCTCTGTTTTATTAAAGGCCGTGATTCTATTTATGCTGGTCGCTTCCGGTTTTCTAATAGAAATGTTATTTCTAGCCATAAAAGCATGCAACCAATCGCGTCCAGCCATTTTTGAAGCTTGATTAAAATTGTGCTTCAAATTTAATTTTTCAGCATATTCTAAAGCGACTTTTCTGATTTGATTAGAAGTGCAACCATAGAAAATATTTGCCATTTTCTTCACCAAGTTCGCTAGCTCGGCTTCTGCCTCAGGACTAAAGACAGTGAATCGTCCTAGATGTGGTCCTAAGGTAGAACCTTTTTTTATCCTCTTCTGAAGGCTTGAAAAAGGGATTTCCATTACTTTAGCAGCATTTCTTATAGAAGAACCGCCATCAATGAGCTGTATAGCTTTATCTAGGTTATCAGAAGACCAGGAAGCCTTTTCAGTTGTCCTGACTCGTACTTTCGGCATCTAGAAAGAAATAATAAAAACATGATTCAACAGTGACGCACAGTTGTGGGCAATAGTAATGACTCTCATTTCCCACAACTACACTAATGAGTAAAAGATAAAAATAGAAAAAAAATTTAATACACTGATATAATCTGAACTGCACATCACAATTTGAAACGTCTAACTACGTAAGTGTAAATGTCATAATCGCATACTGAAAGATATTTGGCACTTACCTTCTAATTTGCATTTACGTAAAATTGCATCAGCGGAGCGCAAAAACAAAACACGATCGTTTCTCAGTGGCGCATGGGTCGACTGGCGCGAGCCGTTCGTGGCTGCGCGGAGGCCCGAAGCGGGGGCTGAGGACGCTGTTTACGCGTCGGTCTCATGTAGTGTTTCGTGGTGGTGTGGGTGATTCCCATTGCCCGCTGACTCCCATTACCCTACTCTACCCTATTATGTTATCTCGTTGCCATTGGTTACATTTATTTCAAGTCTAAACTAGCTAAATCGTAGTACATGCTTTGTAGATTGTGTCTAAAAATTATCTTAATTAAAAAATTGTCTTTAGTAAAAATTAATAACTACTTAGATGTAAAGGAGTGATAAACGTAAAAAATTGAAAAAAAACTATCCATTGTCTTTAATGTGGATTGTGATTTTTTGTTATAAAAAAAGTCAAAAATATGATTGATACCCCTATCAAATGGTTTTCACAATATGTGCATAGTTAAATAGTTTTATGCCAAATTGTATGTACATAATAAGTATAATTATATTATGTAAAATAAAATTTATTTAAGTACATGTTGTTTTCATATTTCATTAAGTTTTTAGCTTGTAATGCTTACTGAATGTCGGGGTAGGTCCCCTTTTTTGCAGGGACTGTCTATCGCGGTGCCTTTTTATGTCGCAAAGCAGTAGCGTGTAAAATACTACTGTACTACGGTTTGAAGGGTATCGTAGCCAGCGTATTAACTGGGTAAACGAGACGTAGCATCGTATGTCTCACGTAGGCAGCGCATTGGTGATATCCCTGGTATTGCCGATGTCAATGGCAGTCGGTGACGTTTCATCAGATGGCCCGACTGCCCGTCTGCCTTCTTTGGAAAAAACATGTATTTAATGTTCACACATTTTACGTTTCTATCAAAGTACTGTGGTTTTTATTTCCATTCAAATTCCGACGTAATAGAATTTTCGAGAATCAGTTTCGGGTATGTCTTCATTACTTTATGAGTACTGTTTTCATCCTTGGTCATTTTCAATACCATAATATTATGCGGAAAATATATTTTTACTATTACAAGTATTTTTACGGCATAAGGTTCTCCAAATACGCGACCTTAATCGAAAGGACGTAGGTCTACATATTATTTTTTTTTTAAATGTTCATGAAAAACTCAAGGTTTAGGATCCACACGGACTAAAAAAATGCATTTATAACAAAATACATACATACTTTATTAATAGAGTTCTTATTATAATTGTATTTCAAATGAACCGACGGCTTCACGGAATTCTCCTATGCTGGATATCAAAACAATTGACGGTCGCTCTCAACTTCTCCTTAATTAACTCGCACTCTCTTTTTTTGCCTAAGGAACAAATATTTTTGTAAGTCGAGTACCGCTTGTACATGCTATAATATTAGCGAGGTTACATCCTTTGCTTTGCTTATAAGAGAAGGTAAAATAAGGTTAGTAAAGATGATCCTCGACAATTTAGGGAGTAACACCATCGATATTGACCAACATTTTATTATATACATAATTTTATTCTAATTATAATTACTACTTAGAACATCCTAGTTCAATATGTTGTGTTTATTTTATTTTATTGAATACACACATTCAATATACAAATATTATCGTTTACATTCATAAATATCTATTAAAACTTTGAAAGTGATGACTTGGGGGGACTAAACGTGAACAAAACCAAATGCTTTTATTGGATTTTCTATTTATTCCAAGATGTAGTAAGCAGCACACATCGACAAACTTTCTAAGGAATAAAGTACTGCAATCTTTGCCCTTGAATAAGACTCGGCAACTGTAAAACTAGTTTTTTTTTTTTTTCGCATACTTCCGCAGCTTATGTCCTAGTGACTACTGTTGTGGTGATCTGCAGTCGGTTTGACCACAATGTATATACAGGCATTCGCGGACGATATCGTACTGGTGTTCTCCGGGGACCGGGCCCTAGACGTCCAGGAGAGGGCAAACGTGGTCCTCGCTCGTGTGCAGGACTGGGGTGAACGGAACAAGCTAAACTTTGCGGCACAGAAAACTAAAGCCATCCTATTAACACGGAAACTAAAATACGACACCCCAGTTCTGCGCATGGGCGGGGAGTACATAGAAATTACCAAAGAGCTAAAAGTTCTGGGCCTTACAATAGACGATAAGCTGACTTTTAACAGCCACATTAAGAACGTCTGTTGTAAGGTCCAGAACCTGTACAAGCAAATAACAAGAGTCGCGAAGATCAATTGGGGTCTGAACCTGGAGATCACCAGGACGATATACACTGCAGTAGTAGAGCCGGTCGTCTTATACGCAGCGAGCGCGTGGGCCCCTGCGACCAAGAAGGTGACATGTTGGCAACTCGCAAGGATAAAGTTATCAGGGCGTACAGGACGGTCTCGCTAAACTCGGCCCTATTGCTTGCTGGGATTCTTCCCTTGGACCTATGGGTCCAGGAAGCGAGTGATAGGAGAGCGGGGGCTTGAGGATCTTGTAGAATTCACTAAACTGCCACACCCGGCGAAACATGCGGTCCCGGGATTTGTCTGCCTGGGTGACGTTGGGAGGTTTCCCAACCAGCTCCCATCCTCAAGATCTTTACAGACGGGAGCAAAATTGATAACAAAGTCGGGGCGGCGCTTTCCATTTGGGACGGCGCCGAGGAAACCAGATCCCGAAAATTAAAGTTGGGAGACTTCTGCACCGTCTACCAGGCGTAACTACTAGCCCTTAGAACGGCAGTAGTGTATAGCGACTGTGTATAGTGCGCTGTGTATAGCGACTCAAGGTCCGCCCTTGAGACGCTATGTAGTAGTGACTCTCTACACCCGATGGCCGTAGAGGCAATGGAGGACATCGCCAGAATAGTTGAGCTGGGCGGCTCCCTTGACCTTTTTTGGGTAAAGGCACACGCGGGTGTAGAGGCGTAACGAAAGGGCGGACCCTCTCGCGAAGGAGGCCGCCACCCGTATCAAAAGGCGACCGGACTACGACAAATGCCCGGTTTCGTTCGTAAAGAGGATTCTTCGGCAAGAGTCCATTGACGA
Source organism: Lamproptera curius (assembly GCA_029286875.1). Taxonomy (NCBI): domain Eukaryota; kingdom Metazoa; phylum Arthropoda; class Insecta; order Lepidoptera; family Papilionidae; genus Lamproptera; species Lamproptera curius. Next base: position 2,211,705 of record JAGSMT010000011.1, on the reverse strand, counting down.
ATGGAACCGGCGTTACATATCGAAGCCAACAGCCTCAACCACCAAGCTCTTCTTCCCCAATGCAATCGACGCGCACCGGATCGTCAGGAAACTGGAGCTGAGTCCACCGTTGGTGCAGGCACTAACGGGCATGGGGGTTTTGCGGAGTATTTTCACCGCTTCAAGTGTCGAGATGACCCGACATGCGAATGCGATGGGGAGGCTCCGCAAAGCGTCCTGCACCTCCTTACGCAGTGTCCAATCTTCGGTAGGCAACGACAAGACCTGGCCACCGAAATTGGTACACACATCACGGCAAGCAACTTACCAAACATTATGCACACTAACAATAAAGCCTTCACAGAATTCTGCACTAAAGTAGTCAGGCACGCAAACGAAAAGAACGGCACAAAATAAATATAGATTATATATCATAAGCATATATGACATCCATATTTAAATAAAAGAGCACAAGGCAAAACTGTAAAATTAAATAGTATAAGACCAAAATGTTAGCAATAAGAAATAGAAATAAGAAGTAAATAGGAAATGTAAATAGCGTTGAACATGCACCGGCGTAGGATTTAGCTAAAGTGGATACAAGTAGTACAATTAAGAAGGTTAAAATGTAAATTAGGATAAGCAAAAAATAAATGTAAGTGAAAATGTAAATTAAGATAAGCAAAGATTAATATTAGTAAATTAAAAAGTAAATTAAGATAAGTAAAACATAAATATAAGTAGGGTCGAGGCGGCAACAGTGGCTATATCGGCAACAGTGGCGCAGAGGCCGTTGCGTAGAAAGTATTAGAGATGGTTTTTTTATCTCTCTCACTCCTCGACAGATCTCGGCATAGGTTCATGTAACAACCAGTTCGCTCGCATCGGCGGTCTAAGGAGTGAGTGCAGCGAACAATTTTTCGTTTCGGTTAGTGAAAAAGTGAGTTTTAAGGTAAGATACACTTTGCATTTGTTCACTATCGTTCCACTGCACCAATGATTTTGAAATTTGAGCGACACAAAAACTTTCATATCGTCAGTGATTCCATTGATATATGTACTAAAATGTACATTGTAAACGGAAAAGGAAAAATCAAACACGAATCAGATTTTTCAAAGCATCATTCAAAAACTAATTGAAGATATCAATAGCAGATTTTATTTATTTTACAAGGTACTGTTTTCGCTTGCTACATATTTGGAACCGAGGTACAAATTAAAGTTTTTTTATGAAATAAATAAGGAACAAGTTCAGTCCGAACTAATAGGCTTACTTGCCGTGCATGAGTCAAGTATGGCAACTGGAGTTAATGATGAAGCTTCCGGTGCTTCTGCTGCGAAAAAAGCTACAGTAGAATCAAATCCAAGGCATAATGAACCACGCCAAAGTGTGCAAGCGAATCTGGCTGAAATGTTGAAAAATTACAGTGACAGTTAAGAAGAATCAGGAAATGACAATACCAATAGTAACGTCATGATGTGGAAAATGTTGATTAGTGAACATAATAAAGAAAATCGACTCAAATTAGACGCTAACCCTTTCTTATGGTGGAGAAATAATAATAAATATAAAGTCTTTTTCCCATCGTTCTGTTATAGATATTCTTTGTTCCCCTTATTGCTGACATACTACAACCACTCTCTGACTTAGCAGTCCATGCCAATCAGCCCATTCAAACCTCCTTCACAGTCAGTCAGTCTCCATCTACCTCCTGAACCAGTCAGCCAGACTCAATCCATAAAATTCGTGTATTGATTGTCAATTCCATTTTTAAAAAGACTTCATTAAAAAGTCGCATAAAATAAATGGTGGCAGCGTAAAGGGATTTGAAAAGAAAATAAATCCTCGGTATCGTCTCTACCCGCAATCTCACGCGAGTGATTCATAAAGAAATAATGCGAATGCGAAAAGAATAAAGCGTCAATCCAGTCAATATCCAATTACCCAGCGAAGTCAATGCAAATATTACAACGAATCCGAAAATCATCTTCTGTCATAATCAATTACGACTCATCACGCATCCAAGAACAAAGGCAGACACTAAGCATCCGGCAAACACCAGCAACATCGCTTCAGGGAACATCGAGCGACAGCATTTCATCGACATCATCGATTCACGTATCCCGAGAAATGCTGTATCTTCTTATCGTCCTAACCGTATCCAAGTAAATTCGTAGGTCATTGCGATTCTCAATCTTTGTATAATTATTTTTCTTGCTTCGATTTAATTTATTCTTAAACTAACTTAATTCATATATTACATAATAATTAAACTTTATTCTTAACTATTTTTAATTGTCTAAATATATTTTCCTGTGGCAACTCTAAGACTGACACGTCATTGTAACGTCTCCCTATTTATTATATGTAAAAATAATTAATAATTTACTTAATAAGCAAAAATAGTACTACTCTTAGCTTCTTCTTTGTATAAATATTGCTGTATAAAGATATAATTACATTGCTAGCTCAATTTCAAGTGTAATTGTGTAACATTGTGTCCGACGTGTAGCTGTCACTGCGCAAGTAACGTCTTCGTTGTTCCTTTACATTCCGCAGGTGCTCACTTTGCGATTAATGAGGCATATTTCCAATCAATAATAAAATGATGACTCGCAATACTAAGGCCCGTTTGGTTGAGGAACAGCTTCATTTGGCTCTTTAAGAGCTGAAGGAAAGTAAATTGCAATGTGTTGTTGTTGAAAGAGAGGGATGATAATGAGCAAGAAACTGCAAATTTTTAATAAAAGTAGCGAATTAAAACGAGAACTACCTGAATTGCACCAAAATTACTTAAATATACAAGAGCATAAAAATAATTTGCAAAGTTTAGTAGATGGGTTTGATCAGTGTAGGTGCAGGGTGGTATTGGGAAATCTTACACTTCTTATTGGGTCTGGTTAAATCAGGCACAAAACTATTAGTCTACTAGAATAAATGAATTAAAGACCCGAGACACAAAAACTTTTATATGAACTGGTTGGGTCCACGGACAGGTATCCTCAGCGACCTACAAAATATCATTAGTACCATAGATTTGACTGGTGATGACTCTGGAGCTTGCCACCTAGTACCCAACGAGAAAAAACAACGAAAAATAAATAAAATAACCAAATATATAAGTAAAAACTGTTTAAATGTAGGTTTAATGTCAATACAGACCTAACATCTCTAGACCAAATATTCCGATGCGCTGCGATTTCAATCCCCACTCATGGTTTATTCTGTAGATACTGTAAATACGATAAATACCATACACGATAGAAAAAAGTCGTTGACGCGAGTATAATAATCGCTTTAGAACGGACTAGAACCAGCCGAAGACATCGCAACATGTACATTATACCGCTAATTACGCGGAAAACACGTATACAGCCAACACAGCCGAAGGCTACGACACCGTTGATGCTGGTTCAAAAAACGAGTCGATATCTAAACCCAGTCTCGAACGGGACAACAACATGTAAAAATCGACACTAACTGTCCTAAATACGGACTGTCTCCGCTACATGGAAGACTTTCCACCAATGACTAATTCTACACAATCATCGCGACATGATGATTTATCTGACTCAGCAGTCCATGCTAATCAGCCCAGTCAAACCTCCTTCACATTCAGTCAGTCTCCATCCACCTCCTAAACCAATCGGTTGACTCAATCCATAAAATTCGTGTATTAATTGTAAATTCCTTTAAAAATACTCCATAAAAAGGCGCATAACAGTTCGCACGTACTTATCCGCGCCGCCAAGTTCAGTGCCGAAGCAAAGCCAAAGTGAACCGTTATTTAGTTCAGCTGGCTAATTTATAAACTCTTTCGAAATCGTGTAAAAGGTGACACATATACTGGTGGTAGGTCCCTTTTTGACAGGGGACCGTATGGGTAGGTACAATCCCGGTGCCACCAATCCGTTCCGAGCTTCCGCGCGGTACGAACCTCTCTCGTGCGCTCCCGCATGACGCCGAGAATATCGCATACGCGCTTCATAGTTAGTTGGCGTGACAGTGCCGCCGATTCAGTTTAATATAGTGTAGTGTAGAAAGTGCTCACAGGCAGGTTCCGGCTTTGTGTAAGTAGATACATACACCACACAAAAAGCCCACGTGGCATTTAGCTTGTTAAATTAACTTGTGCTTGCTGCATCAGGTGGCAGCTAGGTACACACCTAGCGCTCCTAAAGCGCATAAATCATTAGGCACACACCTCCCCACGCAGGTGTGGAGGACTAGGTTAGCTATAAACACCATGCCGGCGGGGGTCACCCCTATGGATAGCCTCAACATGGACAAGTATGTTCCCGCCCTATATCGCGATGACATCGACGCGTACTTCCGCGAAAACGACTCCGATGGTTGGGCAAGACTCCACACTGCTTTTCGTCGCCACTTATTTAATGGCAAAGCCGCGTGTGACGCCAGCCAGACCGAAAAAGTTGACCGCGTCGTCGCCCTCAGCGACACCTACCCGGGACCGTAGCCCGGTCGTAACGCCTGTCCCGTGCAATTCAACAAAAACCTTTCAGCGCAGTCGGACGCTGAAGACGAACCAAGGCCCACAGAAATGGAAGTCGACCCCGCGACCGCTCTCACGAGCGCCGCTATGGACGCTGACAACGAGGTCGATAGGGACTCGGACGGTTTCACTACCGTCCGTTCTCGTAAGAAGGGCAAGAAACGCCCTGCAGTAGAGAGCGACCCCGCGAGTCGCGTAAAATTACCGCGCCCGTCCCCAACCGGACTCGGACAATCCGGACCGGGCGAAAAAGCCAGCGGCCGAGCCGCAACCCACCCCCGACACCTCGGAGGTTTTCATGGCTGAACGTAAGGCCAAGGCTCCACCCCCAGTCGAGATACACGACAAGGGGCACTGGAGCCGTGTCCTTACATGGCTATCGAAAGCCAAAATCACCAAGTTTAGGTCGGCTAATACACGCATAGGCATCCGGGTCAACGTTAAGACCTCGGACGATTTTCGTGACCTTACTAAACACCTTCGCGAAAATAAAATCGCTTTTCATACTTGCGCGTTGCCGGAGGACCGCCTCCTTAAAGTAGTTGTTAGGAGAGTTCCCGAACAACTCGATTTAGGCGACGTCAACGCGGACCTTAAAAACAGGGTTCAATAGGGTGTGCTGTATGCACCATACTAGGTTCAAATTTGAAAGGAACCTTCTTATGGTCGAGTTAGATCTTTCCCCCGAGGGAAATCCATATACAATATTACAGTGGACCCCCGGTAATCCGGCCCCTATCTAATCCGGCGCCCCTGTAATCCGACATGACAGAATTATGTTTGACAATCTTTGCTAATATGTATGTATAGATCACCCAAGTTTGAACAGGTCACAACTCGTACGCGCCACCGCTATTGTGCTCGACGCGTATGCATTGTTTTACTTAGTTTGAATTTGACTACTAGTGATAGCGGTACGGCCTAGCTTACGTTCATTGTTTACTACATACATATTTATTCATTGAGTATATGTAGTACCTAGTAATGTCGTCACAAACCCAGAAGCGAAAGCACAAAACGTTGACAATTAAAGAAAAATGTGATATTTTAGATCGCTTAAATCGCAATGAAACTTTCAGTAGTTTAGCAAGTGAATACGGCGTAGGCCGATCTACAATTTATGACATTAATAAAACCACGAGAAGATTAAGAAGTTCGTGTCAACTACTGACTGCGGGCCAGGCAAGAGACAGACACTCAAGAAAGCTGAACATCCAGAAGTGGAAGAAGCTTTGTACTTGTGGTTTCTTCAGGAAAGAAACAGGCATGCACCAATTTCGGGACCCATGTTGGAGATGAAAGCTAAGTTTTTTATAAGGAAATAACAAAGAAAGATGATTTTGTGGCCAGCCAAGGATGGCTAGAACGTTTTAAAAGTCGTCATGGCATACGTTTAATGACTATTACAGGAGAGAAACTTTCTAACGATGCCACCTGCATAGAGCCCTTTAAATTAAGATTTTTGCGAAAGGTGAACGATTTAAATCTTGACCCGTCACAGGTGTATAATGCAGACGAATCAGGGCTTTTTTGGCGTGTGATGACTAACAAAACTTTCGTTTCTTGTAACGAAAAAGACGTACCTGGACGAAAAGTGAGTAAAGAGCGTGTAACCATACTACCATGTGCTAATGCTGCAGGTACACACGCGCTAAGATGGTGGTCATTGGGAAATCTAATAAACTAAGGGCATTCAAAAACATTGATTTACCTGTACACTATTACGGACAAAAAAGTGCATGGATGACAAAATACCTTTTCAAAAAGTGGTTTGATGAATGCTTCGTACCTGAAGTTAGAAAATGGTTAAAAGATCATAATTTTCCTCAAAAAGCGTTGTTGCTTCTTGATAACGCTCCCGGTCATCCGTCTGAAGAAGAACTGACAACTGAGGATAAATGCATCACTGCGATGTTTCTTCCGCCAAATTGCACTGCACTGATTCAACCAATGGACCAGAACATCATTCAGTTTGTTAAGCAAGACTATAAAAAAACCTACTTTTGAGAGCCGTATCAAAAGACCAACCAATAGAAAAAAACTTTGATAGAAAAATTAAATATGAAAGACTTGGTTTTCGTATTGGAAAAGTTATGGCCAGATATAATCACCACTCCTAGCAACGATCCACAAATCAGTGTAACTTCGGAAGTTATAGAACATGTCTGTACTGAAACACAGATAAGTCCAGAAGATTTGGAAGTCTGGTGCCGTGGAATAAATAAAGAAGAAAATGTTTTTCTTGAAATGCCTGACGAAGATATTATAAAAGAGGTTTCTAATAATACAACAAACGATCAGGAAGATAACGACGACGTGATTGCAACTGCTCCACAAGTCACAGATCAAGACGCAGTTAACGCGTTTGAGCTAGGTTTACAATGGGCTGAAGAGAATGGTACATCCTACAACGAACTTTTACTTTTGAGAAGACTGAGGGACAAAGCTCTGATCTCGCGTTATAACAACCTTAAACAAAAAAATTGATGAATATTTCAAAGCTTCATAATTTGATATAGTATTCACTACATGATTTTGATTAATAATTCTTGATTATTTTGGTAGATATGTATGTATGTGCATTTATGCTTATTTTTGTAATAAAACGTAAGCTCTCAATTGTTATTTATATTACTAAATTCGACTTACATAAATTAAGTCTGATTTGTACTTCAAAGTACATACATATGTACGTATAATATATTGACTCTCGTCATTAGATATGTAATTTGTCTGATTACAAGGTACTCTTTCGTAAAAAAATCCGGACTATAGGGGTCTTAGGCAGTGCTCTATAATCCGACAAATTCGATAGTCCGACACTGCCCTGCATAATGTTTGCTGGATTACCGAGGGTCCACTGTAATTCAATTTGTAAATTGACCGGCCTGCGGGTCGAAACTCCCCTCAAGACAGGACTAGTTGCGCAGTGTAATAACTGCCAACATTTCGCGCACACTACGCGTAACTTCTACGCTCGCGAGCGTTGCGTAATGTGCGCCGGTCAGCACAGCACTCCGGAGTGTCCACGACCAAAAGACTATCGAGCCGCCCGTGTGCGCAAATTGCGAAAACGTAGGTCATCCGGCAAGTTATAGGGGTTGCGCTAGAGCACCCAAAAGACAAACACGGCCATCTGCCGCGCGTCCCGTCAATTCCGCGGCCACAAAGCCAAGATTTATTCCTGCATCTGCGCCGGCATTTAGTGCTTGGACAAAGCCCGTTTTAATTAAGAAAGCCGCCGCCATCCCTCAGATCGCCGGGGCAATAAATAGCAAGGGAACAGACCAGGGAGGCCCCACAATTACGTGCAATAAATCCGCACCTGCGCCCGCGCCCGCCCTACCCGCGTCTCTACCTGAGCCCGTCTTGCTGAACGCATCACACAAAGGGCCCGGTAATTACGTTAGACCGCCGCCCGACGAAGTATTCGCAAAACACTTTGAATTCGCTCAAACAGTTAGTATGTCCAAATTGTACGATTTGGACTATAAAATGCACCTAGCAACCGGCCCCATGGAGAAACTCAAAGTCTTGTTCGCTCACGGCGAAATCTTAGACGCGCTCAATAAATTCAAAACCCATAAAACCGAAACAGACACAAGTAAGTAGGTAAACCGAATTAAGATGGCTAACAGCATAGGTAGGGTTGCCAACCGTACTCTAAAATAGAGTATTGTACTCTATATCATGTAAGCGTACTCTATAATCTATAACACTAATAGTCTATTAGTAATAGAGTACGCTAAAATACTCTTTTTCTACACATTTTTACTAGTCATATAATATTATGAAAAAACCCATAATCAAAACCAAAAAAGTCGACTATTTACTGTTAATATGTTGGTATCCCCAATTTCCTCCAACCACATTCGGACGTTCGTGAACGCAGCCACTAACGTCATTACGTCAAACGTGTTAATGTCAGTCATGTCGCAAGTTGTTTTGAGAAGTCTTTAAGGTTAGTTTTGTTTGTGACTTTGTTTTTGTTTGTTTGAAATACTTTTATCCAATTCGTTATGGATGACGTGATTGACGAACATGACAGCGCCGATCAAGCATCCTGTGCTCATAATAATAACGCAAGCACCCCATCTAAAAAGCGAAAAGTTTTGACGAAGAAAAAAAGGTCACAGAAGTACATACAACTTTGGGAAAATGAGTTTTCATGGCTAAGAAAAGACCCAGAAAGTGATACAAATGCAAAATGCATAATCTGTGGTGTAGTTTTCTCTATTTCATCAGCTGGAGTTGGACACGTACGTAAGTGTTTATTACGATTTTCATTTTGTTTATTTATGGAGTGTTTGATTTTTCTTCTGTATGCTATCTGTTGTGGTTGTAGTACTTGTGGTGGGTCGGCTGGTTGTGATCATGTGGATAGAATTGGGTTTATGTTATGGTGGCACTGGAAGTCGTTTAATTGGACTTGTTAATGTTGACGAAAATGTTTTGTGTGTGTGTGTGTGTGTGAATGCTTTTGTTGGTGCCTTGGTGAAGGTGCATGCATCATCTATTTTAAATCTTTTCAGATAAAACAACATCAAGATACAAAACAACACAAAGCTAAAACTGAATTAAAAAGAACATCAGGAGTCCTACAAAAGTTTTTGACTCCAGCTTCAACTTCAAGACCAGTATCCGAAAATGACAATGTTACAGCTGCTGAATTAGCATTTAATACAGTTAAACATAATTTATCATATAATAGCGTGGATTGCTCCGTTAAACTTGATAAAATAATATATATAGACTCCAAAACTGCTACTAACATCAAATTAGCTAGGACTAAAATGGAAGCTCTGGTAATGGAGGTTCTTGGACCTTATACCTTGAATGTGTAGTTAATGATTTAAAAGATGAAAACATGTATTTCTGTCTGCAAACTGATGCATCCAATAGAAAAAACATCAAATTATTCCCTTTAGTAGTACAATATTTTACAGTGGAAAAGGGAATACAAAACAAACTTTTAGATTTTTACTATGCTAATGAGAGTGCTGATGGCATGTTTGCTGCTATAAAAAAATCTATGGATATGTATAATATCCCTTTTAATCGAATATCTGGCCTTAGTGCTGATAACACAAATTCAAATTTTGGTGTGCATCACTCATTATACACTAATATGGTAGATGTAGTACCGGATATTATAAAGGGTAATTGTCATGCACATATTGTGCACAACTTTGTAACATGGAATGGGTTTTCTAACTTATGATGTTGAAAATGTTATATTAAAATATACAGCCATTTTTCCGTGTTAGCTTGTAGGAGAGAAGAACTAAAAAAATTTGTTGCTATAGTTCAAGGAGACTTTCATGAGCTTAAGAGACATATTGGCACTAGGTGGTTATCATTACTCCCTTGTATTGATACTATATTATTAAATTGGCATCCAATGTGCAATTATTTTAGAAGTCTTGATGAGGATTGCCCTATGATAATTCAAAATCTATTGATGTTAGATTGTAAGCATGATTTAATTGAAATTTATCTACATTTTGCCAGCCATATTTTAAATATATTTCACAAAACGATTAAATCTCTAGAAGGTGACTCTGTCACAATTGTAGATGTTTTTGGTTTAATGGAAAATTTAAAATCAGAATTACTGCAAAGACAGAAAGAGAACTATTTTGGCTATACAACAAAACAGAAGTTAAAACTTATTGAACAATCATCACCTGATTTGTTTACTCAGATAAACAAAAATTTTTCATTGTGTATAGACAAATGTTTAATTTATTTACAAAAATGGTTTGATTTTAGTAGTGACAACTGGCTATATTCACTAAATACAATATCTTTAAGAACTAATGTTGAATTTAATCATTTAGAAAAAATTGTAGAAGGAAAACTTAATTTACAAAGACTAAAAGTACACATGGACAGTTTATATTCAGAAGTTATAATTTTAAAAGAACTCCAAGCTGAATTGTTAAAAAACTCAGATTTTATGCAAAAATCCACTGTAGAAAAATGGCAATTTATTTTAAAAAGTGTCCTGGAGAATTTGATTGTTTGAAAAAAATGATTGGCTATATACTCTCTGTTCCCGCTACTTCAGCATTTAGAGAAAGATTCTTTTCGGTCATGAATGTGAAGTGGCGAGAAGAGAGAAACAGAGCTTCATTGAAATTGATTAAAAATGAGCTCTTGATCTATATAAATTTAGAGTTAGAATGTTTGGACTCATACAATTCTTTTAAAAACAATTAAAAATTGTTATGTGCTGCAAAAAGTACGAAAAAATACCTTTTTAAAAATATAAAGGTACTCTTTTTTTTAAGTCCATACTCTTTATTTACCTCCTTTGAAATCAGATATACTCTATTTCTTCTAAAAAAAGTTGGCAACCCTAAGCATAGGTAAGGTAAAACCGCGCTCTCTAGTCGTATCGAACTTTGACACGAACGGCCTTAAGAAGCAGCGATCCGAAATCGCCAAATACTTGCAGGATTATAGTATACACATATTTCTAGTGCAAGAGACCTTTTTAAAACCGTTAATAGCCAATCCTAGAATTAGTGGCAATCACATCAATAGAAACGATAGGTTGCCAGGACCGCTGGGTGGTACACTGATATTCTACAAAATATCACTCCATATCGCACCATTAGAAACACCTACGTTAACTAACTTAGAGGGGACAGCAAGTCAGATCGCACTCACCGGCCATAGGCCGCTTGTACTTGTTTCCGTGTACCTGTCCTCATCTAAGAAGTTACTTAGATCCGACCTAGACTTGCATCTCGGCTTAGGTCCATCAACCGTTATCGCAGTCGACTTAAATAGCAAACATCCCGACTGGAATTGCATTACGCCAAACACAAATGGCAATAAATTGCTGGAACTCGAGGAGCCACTCAACATAAATATAATAGTTCCCGGGACCCCAACTAGATACTCAGACTCAGGCATAGGCGCTCCTAGCACTATAGACCTGCTATCAGTTACAGACGTCTCGCTCGATGTCGTATCGATAGAGGCACTCTGTGAGTTAGACTCTGACCACTTGCCGGTCATATTTAAATTGGGCCAACGCCACGGTGCGGTCCCTATGACCAAAACCGTAACAAATTGGCATTGTCTTGAACTATGACTATGGACCCTCAAACTTGCGCTAACTTACCGGAGGTTATTGATAGTGTAGACAAAGCGAATATTGCCATCGACAGTATCACAACGCATATCTCATCAGCCATCGACGGTATCACAACGCAAATCTCATCAGCCATCGACGACTCCGAAAGGACAGTCAAGGTTTCGGGTAACCGCAACTTTGGCTTGCCGTTCAGTATTCGATGCCTGATAAGAGAGAAAAATGCACTCAAGCGGGCGTTTTATCGCTATCCGTCCGAGTCAAACCGATTTCGCTTTAGGCAACTTCAGCTAGAGGTCAGAGATAGGATAGAGTTACATCGCAAAGGCTCATGGTCAGGTCTGACGGAAGGCTTAGAGCCATCGCACACTGCCTATTGGCAGTTGGCTCGACGTATGAAGTCGGAACCCCGTGACGTCATGCCGCCATTATCAAAGCCAACCGGGGGCTTTTTAGCTTTCGATGACTTCGAAAAGGCCGAATGCTTAGCCGATACGCTAGAAGACCAATGTACACCATGTCGTGCACGCGTCGACGCGGCCCACCTATCAGAGGTGGACCGCCTAGTTGATCTTAGGGCTGCCTTACCACCAGAGGGCGATATTTTAAAGCCAATGACCCCGGAGGAGGTCCGCGAAATTATTAAGGGTCTTAAACCACGGTCGGCACCAGGCCCAGACCGTATCTCAAATAGAACGTTAAAATACTTGCCAGGCCCTATTGTCTGTGTGTTGGTCAACATTTTCAACATTTTACTATCGACATGTACTTTTCCTGATGCCTGGAAAGAAGCCATCGTCATCGGTATTTCAAAGCCAAACAAACCTTCTAACCTACCCTCGAGTTATCGTCCAATTAGCTTGCTCAATTGCTTGGGCAAACTAAATAAACGCATAATTCTCTTCCGGTTGAAAGACCACGCCTTCTCCAATAATCTCATCCCAGACGAGCAATTCGGTTTTCGTCTGAAGCACTCGTGTCCCGACCAAATCTATCGCCTGACGTAATTCATTCTGAACGGTCTTCATCAATCCAAACCCCGTATCACAGGGGCCGTCTTCTTCGATGTCGCAAAAGCATTTGACAAAGTCTGGCACAATGGCTTAATTTACAATCTGTACACTCTTAAAGCCCGGACAGGCTGGTTCACATCATCCAAGCCTACTTGTTGAATCGCTCTTTTCGATTTTCGAGCCGTCCGCTCCAAGCGGGCTCCGATCGGTCCTATCACCTTTATTATTCGCGCTCTACGCGAGCGATATTCTAAAGCCCGATGATGTCAATCTGGCACTTTTCGCCGATGACACCGCTCTCTAGTCGCTTAGACCAAACAATACCTATAAAAAACTCCACAACGCGATCAATTGTTTAGGCAATTGGTTTCGTAAATGGAGAATCGACGTCAATCCCGATAAAAGTGTAGCAATACACTTTCATCGGTCTAGATTACGTCGTGATTACACGATACCCCCGGTCCTCAACCCAGGCGTCAGGATAAGGCCACGCGCTGGCCGACACTAGACACTAGGGCAACTAAAACTTTACGGCCAACCGATCCCATGCGAAAGGAAGGCCAAATACCTAGGCGTGACCTTCAACTGCAACATGTCGTTCAAAAGTCATATTCAGGACGTTAGGAGAAAGGCTTTGTTCGTTTCGACCAGACTCTATCACCTAACGAATTCTCACAGTAAAATGTCGCTCAAATATAAACTTTTATTGTACAAGGTATGCATACGACCAATCATGGCTTATGCATGCCAAACTTTCGCTCACGCATCCTCCACACTCCTAAAGCAACTACAAGTAGTTCAAAACAAATTCATGCGCCGCGCCACTGGGGCGGAGTGGTACCAACGAAACGTAGATTTACACAGCGACTGAAAATTGCCGACACTCCGCGAGCACTTTAAAAAGTTAACTCACAAACACATAGATAAAGTAGTCAACCACAATAACCCTCTTCTGGTAAAAGCAGCAACGTATACGGCCGATCAAAACGCGTCTACTCGAAAGCGTAGACCGCGAAACGTTCTCCTCGACCCGGACGAGGAAGGGTTGGCGAGACTCAGGACCCAACGGGGGTCCCGACATCCAACCTTACACACCACACAAGTAGGGATAGCACACACTCACCAGTAGTTCGCCCTCGCTTACGGGCACAGCGACATATGAAAAATCCCGGTGCCTTTTTCTGTCGCAAAGTAGTAGCATGAAAACACCGCTGCGTTCCGGTTTGAAGGGCACCAGTTAGCGTATTTACTGGGTAAACAAGACTTAACAAATTATCTCATGGTAGGCAGCGCGTTGGTGATACCACTAGTCTTGCCAATGTCTATGGGCGTCGGTGACCGACTGCTTGTCTGCCTGCGTAGGCAATAAAAAACCAATAAAAATAAAGGTGACAAAGCAGCAAAATTATTGTTTGTCAAATATAATTTGCCTCTCTTTAATTTTGATTATTATAATATTATAATATCGTCCCCTTACGTGAACCTTATTTCGTACCCGGGACGGTATTAGGATCTCGTATGGTGAATTCAACTGCTATGTGATTTTTCATATATCTTTTGAACTTTGTGTTATTTTTTTATTTTGTAGATGCCGAAAAGAAAACAGTGGGATGCTAGATCGATGACAAAAGCTGTTGAAGCTGTACGAGCGAATGAAATGGGTTATAAAAAGGCTGCGAAATTATTTGATGTTCCCAGAGCTACTTTGAAAGATTACGTAAAAAAAACTGAAAAATCTGTAGAAACTTTGGTATTAGGGAAAATGGGAAGAAAACCAGTGCTGCCGATAGAATTGGAAGAAGAACTAGTAAAGTATTGCTTACAAATGGACAAAAATTATTATGGTGTCACCGGTTCTGATTTAAAAAGAATGGCATTTCAATTGGCAATAAGAAACAATATTCCACATCCATTTCTGCAAACCAAGAAGAAAGCCGGCAAGAAATGGATGAAATTGTTTATGTCTCGTCATCCTGAGTTATCATTTGCCAACCAGAGTCATTATCACGAGCTCGTGTTCAAGGTTTTACTGCAGAAAATGTAAAGACTTTCTTTGACTTATTAAAACCTGAGATGCAAAGATTAACTTCAACCTAACAAAATTTTTAATGTTGATGAAACAGGGATTAGCACTGTTCAACATAAAGTCAGAAAAATCCTAACTGTGAAAGGCAAAAAAGAAGTTCACAAATTATCATCTGCTGAAAGAGGTGCCTTAGTAACTATTGTTACTTGTATGTCAGCTACTGGGCAATTTATTCCTCCGTTAATGGTATTCCCTAGAAAAAATATGAAAGCTGAGTTGCTTGATGGAACTCCTCCAGGGACCATTGCTGGATGCCATCCATCTGGTTGGATCCAGCCTGAACTGTTACAAAATGGCTGAGACATTTTGTGTCTATCGATAAACCATCAAAGAAGATCCTATTTTGCTGGTGTTAGATGGGCATTACAGCCATACAAGGAATTTGGATGTGATAGACATCGCACGTGACAATGGAGTATCAATAATCTGCCTTCCACCTCATTCAACTGATCATATGCAACCATTAGATGTCTCATTTATGTTTCCTTTGAAGACATACTATGCTCAAGAAATAGAGAATTGGTTGAATAATCACCCAGGGCGAGTTGTTACTCACTACCAGATTGGAGAAATATTTGGGAAAGCCTATTCAAAAGCATGTAAAATCGATACAGCAGTAAACGGATTTCGAAAAACGGGAATATTTCCATTTAACGAAAATATTTTTGATGACTCTCCACATGCTCCTTCTTCGGCTGATGCAAACATCACATTAGTAAATGCTGTCTCTTCACCTTCACATTCTACAATCATGGAAAGACCAACAACTCCATTATCACAACAGGATTCAGTTCCTTCTTCTCCATTTGTAGTTCCAGCTGATTTGCATCCTATTCCGGTAATTGAACCTCCTTCAACTTCAACAAGACGAGGGAAAGCGATGATAGTCACAGCCTCACCACATAAGGAAGACATAATGGAAGCAAAAAAGAAGCAGACAGAGAAAGATGAAAGAGTAGCAGGAAAAAGAAAAGTTGAAAATGCAAAAAAAACAAAACCAGCTAGAAGCAATAAAAATAGAACCAAAAAGCGACGAAAAACACAGTCTTCTGAAGAAGAATCATCTGATGATAATGACCCAGTTTTGGTGTCTACTGACGATGAAGATAGCGAAAATGACGACGCCGAATGCCCAATTTGTCATAATACCTAATTTCAAGATAAAAAAGGAGAAAAATGGATAACATGCATACAATGTTTCCAGTGGATGAACGAAGATTGCGTTGAAAATCCAGGACCAAAATTTGTCTGCACAATTTGTTTAGAGAATTAAAAGTACCTGTTTATGTCTTACCAATGATTAAAATAATTAAGAAAGAACTGATTAGACATTAATACCATAGTTATTTAGTTTTATATAATATTGTTAGGAGTATAACTCCAGCTTAAGTACTGATTATTGTGATCTCAATATCGTCCCAGGGCGAAATTAGGAGCCAAAAAAATTTTCATAATTTGAGTGTTTTTGTTAAAGCTATTTTAAACCTTTTCTAACTATGATAACAGATTTTGATTATTTTTAAGGATAAAGGAATGTTGATGCTATTCTTTGACGTTTCATTTATTATTGTATATACATTTTAAATTTTTAGATTTTTTTTACAAAAAAGGGACGATATTTGGCGACTATACCTTAATGCCTTGGAATTTGTTCCAAATAATTTAAATTAAATTTTAAGACAACAGAGGCTGTCTCAAGCATATGTAATTATAATAGTCTATGTACTAATAAGAAATAAATAAACTCAAAAAACAAATAACAAAATAAAAATAAGAACCATTGTATTAACCTGTTACATCAAAACATTCAAGGATTAGCCGGTAATGAACTAGAAGTTGCACTTTTTTTAAACAATTGCAATAAATAATTATTTCTATTGTTTGCGCGAATATTATGCATTATTAAATAAAACGACTTTACGGATTTTATCGCGTTTATTTTTACATTCTAAATTCCCGACGTTTCGAACACTTTTCAGCGGCCGTGGTCACGGGGTAGACTATTGAAAGTATTATCAAAAGGATTAAATTTCGCAATTGCACCGCGAAAAAATCCCGTATGAACGAATTGTATGTAGTGTGGAGGATTGTATGTTCAAAAATCAATTACAAAAGGAAGATTTGGAGGCTATCCGACAAGATATTTCGTCAATGTTGCGTCGAAGCAAAGTGCCGAAACCTAATCTTCCTACGGATGAACTTATTGCACTTAAAAACTTACGCAACAACAAAGAACTAACAATTCTCCGAGCGGACAAGGGTAATTCTACGGTGATTATGGACACGTCAGATTATAATTCTAAATTAGAACAACTATTATCGGATGAAAATGCTTATAGGAAGGTCAAAACTGACCCTACTACTAAAACGCTCAAATTAACTAGCGATCTTATTAAAAAGCACTCCGAAAAACTTAATCTTGACGTTAAATTGATAATACCTTCATTTCCCAAGCTCCCAAAATTGAATGGGTTGCCTAAAATACACTAACTTAATGCTCCATTACGCCCTATTGTTAGCCAAATTGATTCACCCACTTATAAATTGACTCAACATTTAGTAAAAATCCTCTCACCACTCAGAGGACAAATAAGCGCATTTACAAAGGATTCTTCCCAGTTTGTTATCGAGGTAAAACATCTGCATCTTGCTAATATTGAAACTATGGTTAGTTTTGATGTTCAATCTTTGTTAACATCTTTACCAATAGAAGATTGCATCAATATTGTAACAAGAAAGAGGGAAAATAACATCTCAATAGAATATGCATTTTTACTAAAACATTGCTTAACATCTGGCTATTTATTGTGGAAAGATGAGTTCTACATGTAGATAGATGGTGTAGCGATGGGTTGACCAGTGTCTCCTATTGTTGCTGACATTTTATGGAAGACTGAGGAGAAGGCCCTACTCACTGCTCCCATTCATCCAAGATTTTATAAGCGCTATGTAGATAATACATTTACCATCTTACCATATGATAAAATAAATGCATTTTTAAACCACCTTAACTCCATTAATTCAAAAATACAGTTTACTATTGAGTTAGAAAATAATAATTCTTTAGCTTTTCTTGATGTTTTAATTATTCGCAATCCTGATAACACCTTGAGCCATACTGTGTATAGGAAACCAACCCATACGAATAAATATTAGAACGGTAATTCACACCACCATCCATCCCAGTTAGCTACCGTGGGCAAATCTTTGTTTCAGAGAGCACGAGGGATCTGTAATGATGAACACGTGGCGGCTGAGCTACACCATGTTAAGCAAGTACTGCGAGACGCGCCACGGCACGGCAGCGTCACAGTGACCGAGTAAGGGCAGCCACAGTGGAGCGAGTACCTGTTGTTCTACCTTTTGTGAGAGGCGTAACTGACAAGATTGGCTACATTTTGAGGCGGGCTTCAATCAAAACTTATTTCAAGCCGCTGAAGAAGATTGGTCAATTCCTACCACCTATCAAGTGCAATATTCCTCTACAAGATCCAGGAGTGTACAAGCTAGATTGTGACTGCGGCCTCTCTTATATTGGACAAACAAAGCGAGCAATAAGAACCCGCGTGAAGGAACATATAGCTGACATTAAACATAAAAGACCCAACAAGTCAGTGTGTGACCATACCTTAAATCACCCAAACCATTACATCAGATTTGATCGACCACAAATCCTCGCTAAAGAACACCGATTCCTACCAAGGATGATCCGTGATGCTATTGAGATAGGAAAACAACCAAATTTCAATAGAGAAGATGGTTGGGTTCTACCACCTGCTTGAGACCCTATAATTAATAAATTAAAAAATTAAACCCAAGCATAATACTACTGCTGGCTCTAACGATAAAACCAGTTCATTTTGCATAGGTTGGAGAGTACAGAATAAAAATAATTAATAACAATTAAGAGCTGGAAACCCCGCTTCAGCACTGGCAACAAGACGCATGACATCTCAGTGTACCCCGTGATCACGGCCGCTGGAAAGTGTTCGAAACGTCGGGAATTTAAAATGTAAAAATAAACGCGATAAAATCCGTAAAGTCATTTTATTTAATAATTGCAATATACAGTAGAACTCCAATTATCCGAACTCCGACTATCCGAATCGCCGATTATCCGAATCACAAAAAATTGATTAAAAAAAGTCTAAGTGCGCTATTATTCTTCCCCCCGCGAAGCCAGTGTTTGCGCTTTAAGTCTAGACTTGACTTGTCTTAATTTGCCGTTGTGCCTACACTGACTTTCCCCCGCGTGCGTAGGCACAACGGCAAGTTAAGACAAGTTCCGGCGCATTGCAGTCACGGCGCACCTGTCATTGTTTGTTTTGATTAGCCGGCTTACTTTTGTTTGTGCGTGTACAATACTGTATTGTTTTTATACCATGGCTTCGAAAAGAAGAAAACGTGTTGTGCTATCGTTAGCGGACAAACTGAAAATTATAGAGCAACTCGATAAAGGTGTAACGGGTAAGAAGTTGTCTGAGATTTATGGACAAGCAACAATTTCTGACATTAAAAACAGTAAGTCAACACTTTTAAACTTTGTTTCGGTGCTTGAAAATGAAGATGGAAGTTCCTCCAGGAAAACAATGAAGACAGCAACCAACAAAAATTTGGAAGATGCCGTGTTTAAATGGTTTTGCAGCAACGTTCTATGGGAAATCCGATTTCAGGTCCAATCCTTTGTGAAAAAGCCAAAATCTTAGCAGAAAAGCTTGGTTATTCATCTTTTAAGGCTAGCAACGGCTGGCTAAGGAATTTTAAATTCAGGCATGGTGTACGCGAGTTAGATTTGGCCGGTGAGAAGCTTTCGGCAGACTCTGCAGCTGCTGAAAATTTTATTGAAAAATTTAAAACTGCATGAGTCCTATGATCCGGAGTTTGTTTATAATGCCGATGAAACTGGCCTTGTTTGGAAAGCATTACCAAAAACCACTTTGGCTTCTAAAAGGGAATCTAGTGCCCCTGGACATAAGGTCAGTAAAGAACGTGTTACAGTGCTTAACTGTGCCAACTCCACTGGAAATCATAAACTGCCACTTCTTTTGATAGGAAAATCAAGAAATCCAAGAGCATTTAAAAACGTAAAAAAACTTCCACTCTTCTACAAAAGTCAACCCAAGGCCTGGATGACTGCAGCTTTGTTTACCGAATGGTATGATGAAGTGTTTATTCCTGAAGTGAAAAAGCACCAAAAATCGGTGGGAAAAGAAGGCGGAAGAAGTAAGGTGCTTTTAATTGTTGATAACGCACCCACTCATCCTACAGCAGAACTGTTGGAAAGAGAGAATGGGCAGTTTAAAACGACGTTTTTGCCTCCCAATGTTACATGTTTGCTGCAACCCATGGACCAGTCTGTTATTGAAACAATGAATGATGCGTTGTCACTAGAGGAAATAAGAAAAATGATTGTAAAAATTCCTGGTTGTACAGAAGTAAGTGCTGAAGATGTAGGAGAGTGGATGGCTTGTGACACGTCTGACCCTGGTTTTCAAATTCTCAATGACGATGAAATTGTTGTAAGTGTGAGAGAAGATGGTTAAGTTAGCAGAAATAGCCTGGGCAGAGCTTCAGCACTTCATTGTTGTATGTGTATACAGACCTCCCAGTGCATTATATGAATCTTTTGAAATTATATTGTAACAAATGTTACTAAAATTATCTGAATCTAATAAAATATAGTACTTTGTGGTGATTTTAACATAAATTTATTATATAATGCAACCACCACTATAAGATTCAGATCATTGTTAAATTCATAAAACCTTTTAAATTTATTTTTTGAACCAACAAGAATTACTGCCTCCTCGGTAATATGTATAGATAACATATTTACAAAGTTATATTCATAATTAATATGTTATTATCTGATCATTATTTTAAGAGTATATTTACTTCTAAAACAGTCAAATCAATCAAAAGATCTGCAGCTTTTAGTGAATGGGCAACAATTGGAATACATAAGAGCAAACAAATATTATATGAACGATATAGTGAAAAGACTTACAACCAAAATTAATCCTTTGTGACAGATAGTAATGTGTACTCCAAAACATTCAGAAAAGTGTGCTGGACAGCGAAGTCACTTTACATAAAAAACAAAATTAAAGGTGCATCGGATAAAATAAAAATGACTTGGAAAATAATTACTGGTGAAACAGGAAGGGCTGTACTTTGAAATTTAGCTAAATGTGAATAATAGTAAAATCAATTCTGATCCATCCTATTCTGAAATTTTTTTCAGAAATTCTTATCTCTACCACCAAGTCACTTGTTTCTTCTCCAACTGTTGCCGAGTCCTTATTAAAAAAATATAAAAGAATGTAAAGATAATTTCTTTTTTAGTAATGTAAGCGATAAAGATATTGTGTCGCTTTTAAATCTTTGGACATTAAAAAAACTGTAGATCTGTTATTATTGATGTTATCTCACCTTGCCTGGCAGCTTTTTTAAATGATTGTATTACATGTGGTAAATTTCCTAACCTTATGACACAGTAAAGTTATTCCGGTATTTAAATCAGGCAGTACTACGGATCCCAATAACCTTAACCAATTACTTATACATTTTAATTCTCATAATATACTTAATAACAAGCAATACGGTTTCACACGGGGTCGTTCTACAACTGATGTACTTGAGGCATGGGAAGGGTCACACGATGCTTTAGGCGTCTTCTGTGACCTAACCAAAGCATTTGACTGTGTACAGCATGATACTTTGGTCAGGAAATTAAGCCACTACGGTATCAGAAATGCCGCACTCGACCTTCTGACCTCGTACTTGAGCCATCGAACTTAGAGAGTTGACGTGAACGGCAAGAGAATTCCCGGGGCTCCGGTAGGTATGGGGTTCCACAGGGATCTATTTTGGGGCCTTTTCTCTTTCTAGTTTATATTAATGACCTACCACACGAGGTTGAGAACAAAAACGAGATTGTATTATTTACTGATGACACTTTTTTACTATTTAGAATAAAACGACATAAATTGCAAAATGACGATGTAAATAATACGCTCACAAAAATAGGATACTGGTTTAGTGCAAATAATTTAATGGTTTAACTCCTTATGTTGTCGTAGTCGTAGATGGAGAAACGCTGAACTACATGGATTCCACAGTATTTCTCGGCATGACAATAGATTGTAAACTGCAACGGGGCCCTCATATCAATAGGCTGGCGAGTAAGCTTAGCTCAGCGGCTTATGCAGTCAAAAAAATTAGACAACTAACCGATGTTGAGACAGCCCATTTAGTATATTTTAGTTATTTCACAGTATGTCTTATGGCATTCTACTGTAGGGAAACGCAGCTGATATAAATACTATTTTCGTAAATAAAAAACGTAATAAAAAGAGAGCGATTCGAGCCCCATAAGACCTGGGCCCCAAAGAATCGCTACGAAAAATGTTTACGTAAATCAATGTAATGACTGTTTTTTTCAATACATATTTGAAAATATTATGTGTGTTCATAAACATAAAAATGAATTAGTAAAACATTGTGATACACACAATATAAATACTAGGAATAAGCAAAAATTTGTTCTTCCAAAAACTAGGCTGCGAAGAAAAATGAAATCTTTCATGGGACAATGTATACTCTTCTAGAACAAAATCCTAGAAAACGTTCAGCTATTATCTGTAAATAAATTTAAAAAAGTAGTATAGGAACGTTTGTGTGTTAAAGGATATTATTGCTGTAATGACTACTTGACAGATAACACACCCTCGTAATGAATTGTTCGCTCCAAGCTATTTCGAACTATTAAAATGTGATGTTTATTGTAATAATTTTGATAGTAATAATTTTGATAGTCCTAATGAAGGAAAGAAAAAAAAGTCCTGCCGAGTTTCTTACGCCGGTTCTTCTCAGGTCAGAGGCATCCATTTCCGAACCGGTGGTAATTTATTTGACAATCAATAAGAAAGTGTAATGCTTCCATACTGAATAAAGATATCTGACTTTGACTAATATTTGGAATTCCTAAGGTAAAGTCATTAGTAGTTGACCATGTACCTGTAGTTGACCGCTAATGCACATTAACCGTTATAATAAGAATTCGCGGCAATTTTTAAAACTCATTTCTTAATAAGTAGTGCTGCCATCTGGTCAAATAAGCGCGAAAATTGCGCATCCATATCTGTCAAATATAGAAAATGGCTGCCAGTTGTTTGTTGAGAGACGGACAATATTCGTAGATTGAAAAAGTTTGAAGTTAAATACTAGGAACTTTGTCACCTTGTTGACGGTAAGTGTTTGTCGTTTCTTATTCGTTTTAGGTTTATTTAAATGACAGGGTAATTAAAATTTGAAGATTTGTTGACAAAATTAAGGTGTGTGTGTGGGTGGTCCACTACTGATTCCGTTTGACTGTGATTTTCTAGTAATTGACCATGGTGGTCAACTTTTGATTAAGTTCTGTATTGATTTTCTTTAGTAGTTGACTAACTTTATGGTACTAATTTATGGCTATGGTCTATTACTAAAACCAATTTTTCATATTGTAGATGCCTGGGAAAAAGGGCGCATTCCTGAATTTTACTGAAGCTGCAATGCTTGCAGCAGTGAACGATGTTTGTCTCTAGATAAAACACCAATACGAACGGCTGCAAAAAAATTTGGTGTACCAAGAATAACGCTTACAAATAAAGTAAAAGGGAAGTCACCAATGAAACGAAAAATGGGTCCGACATCCATCCTTACAACAGAAGAGGAGCATAAAATATGCGACTGGGTCCAAAAAATGGCAAAAGCGGGTTTTCCTGTGACAACCGAACAGTTAATTGTGAGTGTAGAGAAATACTTAAAGGAAATAAACCGTCTTATTCAAGCATGGAAGATCAGGTAGAACATGGGTAAAGGCATTTATTCGGAGAAATCCAACGATTTCCAAGAGGATATCAAAAAATTTGACAGCATCGAGAGCCAGGGTAACAGGTGCTCACCTATCAGAATGGTACAAACGTGTGTATGAGTGGAGTTGGAAGATAGTGGCCATGCTGATATATTGAATGATGCATCGCGCATTTTTAATTGCGATGAGACAGCATTTTTTTTTAGCACCAAAAGGACCTAAGGTGCTTGCTAGAAAAGGTGAAAAAAATGTTTACCAGCAGGTAAATGCTGATGACAAGGAATGTTTAACTGTGTTGGTAACTGGAAATGCAAACGGTTCCCTAGTCCCTACCACGGTATTGTTCAGCTATAAGCGGATACCTCAAGAGATTGCAGGTAACTTTCTTTCTGGGTATAGGAAAAACTGACTCAGGATGGATGACGTGCGAAGTATTCTTTGAATTTGGCTGATATATTTTATCCTTGGCTGATTAAAAACGAAATAAATTTACCGGTTATTCTCTTTGTTGATGGGCACATATCTCATTTATCACTTCAAACTAGCCAGTTTTGTGAAGAAAATGGAATCGTGTTAGTAGCACTCTACCCTAATGCAACCCATTTAATTCAGTCAATGGATGTGGCAGTATTTAAGCCACTAAAAGAAGCCTGGAGGAGGCATGTACAAAATTGGAGAATAGATAAAATAAAAAATGATGAGCCTCATATGCTAAAGAAAAAGATTTTGCCAAGTTATTGCACGAGGTAATGGGCAATACCATAAGTAAATCAATTTTGGCAAATGGATTTAAGAAATGTGGCTTATTTCCGTGGAATCCATTGGAGGTAAAAGTCCCACTTAAGACCGAGCGAAAACCAGGACATTAGCGAACAAATTCATTATCTGAAAGGTGGCTTACATTTTTTAAACGAATCTATCAGTCCCGAAAAAATTGTAGCATTTGATGCAACTCTGGATAATTGGTCAGGTAATTTGGCTGATATATCGCTGTTTAATTTGTGGAAAAAAACAAAAGATGAACTAAAAAGACTACAACAATGAAACCAAATTATTGATTCTACATTAGAAGGGGTTAAATCATTAGGTGTTTCTGTAGAAGAGGCCCAATTATGTGATCTGAATTTTGAAGGATTTGACACATCAGGCATCACTATCGATGCGTCAGCATCTAACAATAATAATGGTGTTTTGGAAACAACAGCAACTGCGTTACCTAATACTGTTGATGACAACATGTTAGTGACAATCCCAGGATCACCAACAATTAGCATTGTTGAAGGTGCACTTAAAACCACTATAGATCAATCGGACATCATTGCTCCTACTCACATGCATGAAATCATGCTAAAACCGTCAACTAGCGCTGTTAGGGTATAAACTGCGTTAAGCGTGCCTCTCGCGTGTCCATACAAAAACGACCCGCGCGTGCCCATGCGCGTGCACACGCTCGTGAGCCCGTCGCGTGATACTTCCGTGCAATGGGGCACGCATGCACGCGACGTGATCACGCATCACATTGGACGGGTCCACGCGCGAAGCCCGCTAGCGGGTGCACGCGCGTGCTTGTTCAGTTGACAGCGCTATCTCGAACCGACCGCACGCGCGTGCCCGGCCCATAACAAAAAATGACAAATTTTGATACAGAAAGGGTAATTGTTGAAGTTCAGTGTCGTCCTGCCATATGGGACCAATCAAGCGAAATATTTAAAGACCGGGACGCTAAATCAAAAGCATGGCTAGACATTTGTAAAGTACTGTTTGAAAATTTTGATGACTGGAGTGAAGCAGAAAAAAACATACAAGGTAAGTACCTACACTCTTTTTTTATTTTATAATAACGTAGGTTAGGTAAACTATTCTTTGCGCCTAATTTTTATTTTTAATAATCTATGCAATTAGTTATATATAATTAGTTATTTCAATTGTATTTGTGTCAATTAAATGTTTTCAACAATTAATCCAACTATAAAATTAAAACTCGGAATATTTACAATAATTTACCTATGTAAATATAAAATCATGCTTATATTCAAAACTAGTGCAGAGATACTGCGTATTTCTGAACATTGTGAAATTCGTGTGAACAATGTCCCATAATATTGGTATGGTTTTATATAATTATTGCTCGATAAATTCCAAAGTTCTTTCTTTCGGCCACGCGGTCGCCGCCATTTTGCGCGTCACGAGACAACCAGTATGTTCACGACTGCGAGCTTCACACTACTTCACACTATCGGTGTATTTAGGGTTCAAAATCATTTTAGGGCAGAAACAGTGGATCGGTAGGTAAATAAATAAAACAATTATCAACTAAAATATTTATTATATTGGTTTTAGAATTGGGCTAGTAACTTTGTAAAATAAGCGTGCGTTTTGTAGTTTTGTAGGTTTTTCTTTGACATCTCTCAACTTTAGTTTACAACAATCTAAGTTATTTGGTTACATCCTATGATTTTATATAACTAGATTAGTTATACGCCCGCTTTCAAAGGCAAGAGCAATGGAAGGTAATTGCCTACCATGCAGTTAGTCACGCTCCAATCGGTGTCGCGTCTACATGTGTTTGAGTACCAATAATATTTTAGTAAAAAAGATGCCTACTTGTGTTTTTAGACACTGTACAAACTACACATCACTGGATGTGTAATGAAAGAAAAAAAGTTTCATTTTATGCGTAATTACATAACATTTTACCTATTTAATGTAAGAATACTGAATTTCTTATAATTTTCGACTGTCATGGCGGCGCAACTGGTTACATCCGATGAATTTAACAAATAAAATCATTAGGTATATTATTAAAATATGCCTGCTATGTTAATAAAAAATGTGTGGTAAAAAACCGTGAAAATTCAATTATTGAATGTACATAAATTATAAAAAAGCCTTCAATAAATACTGCGATCTTGCCATGACAGCTGTCCGTCTGCAACGAAATAATCTGCGAAGCTATCGCGTAATGTATACGAATCTCTGTGGGTATTTCCAATTAACCCCCGAACTGAACGTATATGGTCTGGTATAATGACAATATCATGAAAGTCATTAATTTGACTTCTTGATCTTATAAAATTATGCAAAATACAAATTGTTTTAAGAAAACAAATTGCTTTGTCTTTTCCAACGTTCAATGGACGATGGAGTATGCGAAATTTATTAGCCATGATACCAAATGTACACTCAATATAACGTCGCGCTCTCGTTAACCTATAATTGAATATTTTTTTTTTGTAGTTTAAATCGAGAGCTCGAGCATATGGCCGCATGACATGGCTAGATAACCCAAATGCTTCATCTCCTACAATAATATAGGGCAAAGCTGCGGTTGCAGCAATGTTGGTTGGTTTATCTATAATATCTATTAAGTCATTGTTGATTTGTTCGTACAATCGGCTTTGTGTGAAAATTGCGGAGTCAGATTCTTTACCCTGCACTCCCCACGTTTATATAGGTAAACTCATAGTTGGCGTTACACATTGCAAGCAGTACAATAGAATAGTAATGCTTATAGTTGTAATAGAGGGGAACCACTATGTGGAGGTCTTATAATGCGTATATGTTTTCCGTCTATTGCACCTATGCAGTTAGGAAACTGGGCTTGCGTTAAAAAACCTTTTTCAGTCTCTACCCATAGCGCACGGGAAAATTTTGGTATACATTCTTCCTTTAACCTTTCAATTATAATTTGACAAACTTCTGTTACTATTTTTCTGACCGTGGTTAGTCCTGTCTGATACGCCAGATGAATATCGACGAAGGTATGTCCACTAACTAAATATCTGTAATAAAATAAAATACCTGTGTTATTGTTTCAGTGAAAAAGCTGCAGCAAAGATGGAAAACTGCAAGAGACACTTATATAAGAGTGAGGTCTACTAAAAAAAAACTTAAATCAGGCTCCGGTTCCAGGGCAAATAAAACATACGTTTACTATAACATGCTGTCATTTTTAGATTCAAACACGAATACTCAAGGAGAAGAATCGGCAGACAATTTTAATCAGTCAGTAGAGCAAAACGCGTCACCGAGAACTTCACAAAATAATACGATTATTGAAGAAGATTTGATTAATGTACCTAGCACCAGCTCCAGCGTTACCAAAGAAACACGATCTTCCAAGAAACGTAAGTGCGAATCGCCAACTGATTTCGAATTAGAGTTGTTAAATTGCGTGAAGAATAACACTGCAGATAATATGGACGAAGACTTGAATTTTTTTAAGTCATTATTACCAACTGTAAAAAAATTGAGTTGCTTTAAAAAATTATTATTTCGTACGAAAGTATTAGAAGCTTTAATTAATATTGAAAAAGAAATGATTATTACCATTGATGACCTTTCATTAACGCAAAATACGGTAACGAATGATTTAGAATCCTTAAATGTAAGATCAGATACGAACAATGAATAAATAGGTAACAAGAAAGACTTTGAAGATTTGATTAAGACTGTTTAATTATTAAGAACAAAAGAAAGAGAAGAACATGAAGAACTATTTAAGTTAGTAAAAAGCGCAATTTTATATTTATATTTTTCTGGTCTCATGTGCAATTATTATGATATACAAGGGCATTCGCCAAAAGTTTACAAGCCTTGAGGTGTCATGTTCATAAGGAAAGAAACGGGGTCGATTCGGACACTTTTATCTTAAACCCTATTTTGGGGTCAAATAAAAAAGTGTATCAATAGACCCTTTTTTCTGAACCTACTCATAACATTGCTCCTTCATATGTCCTCTTCTTAAATTTAATCTTTTATGTAGTAAACTGTGATTATGATTGTGATGATAAATAAGAATTTAAAATAATATTAGTACCCGATCTAGTAATAGAAGGGAATAATTAATAAGGAAATATTCATATGTAAAACTTGCAATCAATATGCGTCATTATAATTAATACTTTGTAAGGTAGGTATATTATTATAATTAAGACATTTAGACTTATTGTACTGTTTTAACTGTTATTGTGTTTTTTTATTTTAAACTTGAACCTGTGATTTTATTAGTGTATTTCAAATGAATAATCAATGACTAATTGTAACGTAGCGTTTATGCAAGACACTGTGATGACTGTTGTGATTAAGTATATAAAAAAATAAGTGAATAAGTAGGTATAGATAAAAAAAAACGAAAAAGATAAAACTGTGTAATTTAGAAATAACAAAATATAATTAATAAATATAAGAAACTGTGATTAATATGATGATTAATAAGTGTGCGGTTATGTGTTTCGGTCCGTGAACCACATCAAGAAAAACATTTTAAGCCATATTCAGGTGTCACTGCCGAAACAATAAGAACTTCTTCTTCTTTCTTGCTTGATGTGGCTAAACAGTAATGTGACTTACATAAATTGGCAAAAAATATGAGTGTTCTAAACTTTTGTTAAATAATGACTGTTTTTTTACATGAATAAAGATGATTATTAATATCGAAATGTCTTTACTTACCGCAATGTCATTGCAAATCGTTCCATTGGTGATACGATTGACGTAGATTTCAATCGTAGATTGTTAGTCTTCAAATAGGGCTCCAGTTTTGAATATAATCCATCATAGACTTGTAATGAAACTTTAAAATATTTGAAAAAAAACCTTTCATTTTTTCTTAATATACCAAACTTCACCACGAATTCCCCGCACAGTAACCTAGATTCAACGAACGGGCTTACTGGCTGGCGTCTTTTTTTGGCAATTCGTCGTCGCCGTCGTCTTGATAAATAATACAACATTAATTTATCCATTATTACTTATTCGACTGTACACCTCCAACGTCAAAATTGTACTGAGAAAACTGCGTACGCGGATGCACGCGCCGATGCCCGCGCATAAGCACGCGAACGTGCTCACGTGCGTGCACCAGAAGCGTGGCCCGCGACGTGCTCACGTGCGTGCACACGCTTAACGCAGTTTATGCCCTTACTGATAAATTGAATTCCGGTATCAATAGTGTTATTAGCACTATTTCTGACGCTGTACCGGATAATGTTCCCAGTCCCTTTAAAAAACATTTCTTTTACAAGCCTCGTATTAAAAAGGAAACGCCTAAATCACGTCCCAAGGAAAGAATACCCACCATTGTTTCGGGAAAAAGTTATCAGGAATATTTAAAGAAGAAATTAAAGCAAAAAGAAGATCTTGAACGTATAAAAGTAGAAAAGGCCGCTGAAAAGCTTAGAAAGAAGGAACAAAAAGAGTCATTAAAGAGAATCAAGACTCTCACGAGATTAGAATCAACCAAAATAAAGCGGGTAAAAAAAAACCTGCGAGTCTATTTCTCCAATTCAGACTCGGATGCTATGGTCTCTTCGGGAGAAAGTGTGATTGAGTCAGAAAATAAGATTGAAAGATTGTGGGTTTAAAACCCCCGCAAAAAGTAGATGGAGAATTAATTATATTTAAGTACGACTTTTATCCTGGAAAAGTACTTAAAGCTACGAAAAAAGCAGCAACAATCTCATCTATGAAATCAAATGGTCGTTTGTGGAAATGGCCCGAACATAAAGATGTTCTCGACTATCCCTGGGATGCAGTAGTTGCTCATATAGAGGCTCCCAAGAAGACCAGTTCTACGAGAAATGTTTTTGATGTTCCAGAGATACATTACTTGATATAATTTTTGAAGTTTAATGCCCATAACACATAAACATTCAGGACCATAATGCTTTTGGCAAAAAGTTTCACGTTTACGCTTTGTGTTTGACCGTGTCTTTTTCTTTTTTTACCATCTGCAGGATCTTTTAGAACCTTGTTTAAATTATAGGCTTAAAAGGCCTAATTATCATTAAATTTCAAATAAAACGTTTTCTTTTCATCTTATTTTGCTTCTTATTTAACAAATAACCCAATTAAAATTGTAGCTTCTGAGTGGTCACCTACTGATGCAAAATATGGTCATGTTCTAGTTTTTAGATGGTCAACTACTAAATTTCTAATATTGAAACATTTCTATTTTTTTTTAAATTTTATTCGACTATTGTATTTGGGAAAATGCTTGTTCATATGTTAACCCTCTATATCATGGTGTAGACTGTAAGCAACATACCGCTTCTCCTACCACTAAATTCATACGATTAGTTTTTGACGTTATAATGCACTGTTTACCGTAGTCTACAAACCGAAGTAACGAACAGGTACTAAAATTTTCCATAGATGGCGTTACCTGCCACAAATTGAAGTTTTTTCACTAAGCCGTTGTGATTTAAACAAGTTCGCGCGTGCTCCTAATTAAAAATTATTTTAAAAAAGTTTTTTCGTGTTTTGTGGGTTAATTTTCAATAATATGGACAGGTAAGTGTCTAAATATTTGATATTTGAAGTTATCAATGGCAAATATTATCATTTATTAGCTATTTTGAAAATTAATGTTTGTTGCCCGTAAGCTACATTGACGTTTATGGGTATAATTTTGTATTAGTTTCTGGGTGTATTGATAAGTGTTATTTCGTCATCCAGGGCAGCTCGTAAGCGTCCTCCTCGAGTCCTTTTGGAGGAAGATATTACTTCGATTCTGCAGAATGGTGATGACAGCGAGGACGGTTTGGATTTTGATGATGACAGCCTAGCAGACCCAGATTTTTCACCTGAATTAGAAACTTTTGAAGACAATACTTCCACCTTAGATATCGACATGGATTCTATTATAGAAACCTTAGAAAATAGCCATGAGAGTTCAGTTCCATTACTACCAAGGACTGAAACTACATCAAACGTTGCTGTTGCTCAACCTTCATCAGCTCAAAGCAATCAATCAAGACCCACTACATCGAAACCTACTAAACTGAATTTACGCTGGAAGAAGAAGAGCCTACAGTTGAATACCGAGCAGCTTAGGTTCAAGGGTAATAAGATCTTGGGCGCTGGACTTCAAGAGCTAGATACTCCTATCCAGTTTTCTTTACCTCTTTTCACAAGAACTTATCACGATGATTTCAGAGCAGACCAATCTTTATCAAGTTCAGAATGATCCTAATAGCACTTTTCGTGTGACAGAAATGGATATCAGGCAATTTATGGGTATTGTTTATCTTATGTCTCTTATTCGATTACCTAGAGTTACGAACCACTGGACTCCGATACTTGGTACCCCAATAATACAGGATACTATGTCATTAAATAAATTTGAGAAAATACGCCTTAAACCTTACACTTCAACGACAATAGTAAAAATGTCTCTAGGAACGATCCTGAACATGACAGAATTTTCAAAATTAGACCAGTAGTTGAGTCTTGCAATGCAGCTTACAAGAAGGTCCCATTGGAAGAACACCTTTGTGTTGACGAGCAAATGTGTTCCACCAAAGCACGGAATGTGTTGAAGGATACAACCTCAAAAGCCACACAAATGGGGTTACAAAATCTACGTGTTGAGTGGCGTTTCTGGTTATGCCTATAAAACAGAAATTGAAACTGGCAAGGAAAACGTTACGCTTCCAGAGGAGCCAGATTTGGGTGCAGCATCAAATGTCGTCATGAGGTTAGCGCATGATTCCAAGGCATCAAAATTACCAATTGTATTTTGACAATTATTTTACCTCTCTTCGTCTGTTGGAATATTTGGCCAAAGAAGGCATTTACGGTCTTGGTACGATTAGAAAAATAGAATCCCAGACTGTAAATTGCTACCAGAAAAGGAGATGTTGAAAAACCCAGAGGTTATTCAGAAGAATATGTAGCGGATGTCAACGCACCGACATATCTAATGTGGCATGGAAAGACAATAAAATTGTCACTCTGGCTTCTACTTTTGCTGGAATACAGCCTGAAACTGATGTTCGTAGATGGGACAAACAGAACTCCAGGTACGTGAGCATAAAACGACCAAATGTTGTAGGAGAGTACAACCGCCACATGGGTGGTGTTGACTTGATTGATAGCATCATGGGGATATACAAGATACAGTTGCGTAGCAAACGATGGCAAATACGTCTATTCTATCATTACTTGGACCTGACAATGGCCAACTCATGGTTACTATATAAAAGAGTCTGTAAAGACAAAGGCCTCCCATGTCGTTTATCTTCAGCGGATTTTCGTCTTGATGTTGCAGTGACTCTTTGTAAATTGGGTATAAAGCCTAGTATGTCTAGTCGCCGATCGCTGGAGAAAGAGATACAAGCAAAAAAACATAAAGGACCTGCACAGCATGCACCTCCTACGGCAGTACGGCAAGACCAAATTGGGCACTGGCCCCAATGGTCCGATAAAAAAATTAGGTGCAAACTCCCGAAGTGCACTGGATTTACTCACAATACATGCGAAAAATGCGGGGTTGCACTATGCTATACCAAAACCAAGAACTGCTTCAGGAGCTTCCACCTCTCATAACTTTCTCTTATATAATTTTAAGCTTATGTCTCAGTGTTGCCTACAGGCAACACTCCCTAATTTCTATATTTTTTAAATAATTGAATAAACGAAAACTATGAAACACGTATATTTTTATTTTATTTAACTACCATATACAAAAAATATTAAAATCTATTTATTGAGTTATAGAGGGTTAAAACACTTTTCACAGTGTTTCCAAAAACAGAAACCTACTGAATTCATATGATAATTAAAGTCAAACATTTAAAAAGAATATTCTGTCTCCTTAAGTGGTCATCTACTGATGCTTTTACCTTAATTGTTGGAAATATTCATACTTTACTATTACTTTATGTCCGTTCATCTATACCTATAACCTTAAAATTGTTTGTTTTGTATACATACGAAATAATAAAGCTCCTATATTTTTTTATTAATATATACTACCGATTTTACTCTAAACTTTACTGGCAAGAACAAAAAAATCTCTATTTATCACCACGTTTATTAAATAGTTGTTGTTTCCTAGTTAATCCTAGTGACCCCTGTAGACTACATTAGTGGCAGATCGCATCCTCGGTTTGGGCACTTTTGTAAGCTGGCATTCCGCCAGATGCAGGAGTTTTACCAAGTCTGGGCCAATGCTAAAAAGGATGTAAATATCAGTGCTCTAAAAAGGATTAAGACTGTGCCATCAGATCCTTCAAAAGAATAATCAACGTAGCAAAATCAGAGCACATTGGCAGAAATGGCGAGAGACTAGTTCGTCTGCCTTCAGGCAGTCGGGCTTGTTGGTCACTTGCGATCACCTTATTGTTGTGTGAATTTTTTTCTCCAAAGTTTGCCAACTCCTTCGATACCTCGAGAATCATCAGCTGACCAATGATCGCCATCGTATGGCTTTCGAAACTGTATGCCCGGAGCAACTTATTCACAAAATGCCCTAATACTGTTTTAAATATTATGATTGAGAGAAGGGGAAGTGTAAATAAACAACAATATTATAATGAAAAATTAATAAACTTAAAGTAAACAAGTGATTTTCTTCACACTTTCCTATATAAAGAATAGAATGGCCACAGGAAAATACTCATAGATGTAAGTTCAATAATTTTTTTATAATACAAACTTCAATACTTTATGGTATTCTAATGATGAAAAAAGAATCCATATTATTGACATAAACAATATAATTAAACAGGACAATTTTAACTTGACATTTAATAGGGTCGACCTAGATTATAATACGTTTTAGGATGCAAAATGTCACTCAAGATTAATTATTTTGGACTCTCATTCAGAATACTTTCCTGAAAATATTGGAGCCGTAACCGATGAGCAAGGTTCATCAGGATATGATGTAGATTAAAAACGCTACAATGGGAAATGGTCAGTAGCAATGCTTGTTGATTTCTGTTGGCCAATTCGTTGAAAATCTCCAATAGAAACAATGGAAAGCCAAAAGAACCAGATATGATGAGATAGCTGACTGATATTTATTCATTTTGTGACTTTAATTTAGGATTTTTCATTGCAAAAGTTAGACTGTAATATTTTTTCATTTGTTTTGTTAATTGATATTTAACAATATTGTTTGTTAATTTAATCAATTATAATATATTGGAAATCTACGCGTGGTACTTAATTGTATGTCAGATTCCGTGTTTAAAGCAAAAAATGTGATAAATTCATGCATGAAAACTAGAAGAAATAACAATAATTCTTTTCAGACCAGTGCAATGGAATCGATCAATAAAACGTGGTCTATTGCCCACAGGAGTTCTTTAATTCTTTGATCCCAAGTGGCCTTCTCCCACTTTCCTGATTTAAAAATAGGTTCCTCCATATATTAATTCAATATAAGACACGACAGGTTATCGTGTATATTTAAATTATTATTATTCTATATTAATATCTTGCTTTATCGCAACAATGAAATAAATAACATTCAAATCTTATATCATAAATACAATAAAGCTCTTAATCACGTCTTTTTATAACATGTTGTATCGTTATAGTTAACGATCAATTACTTTTCTAACATTGCCAACGATTTATACACGTATTTTTCTTTTACTACTGTAGGTTTTACAATGTGGATAAAAATATTTCGTGCGTGTATATTTTTTTATGTGTTACATAGTATACTTTCAAAAGAAGTTGAGGCTAAGACGGAAGGTAATATGATGCTGGGGTTGGAAACTACGCGTGACATTAAAATAGACAAGGACACAATCATTACTAACATGATGATAAAAAATCGAAATAATAAAGGTAAACTCGCATTTTTTTTTTCAAATACAAAACATATTTGTAATTTTTAAATATATTTTGAATTTGTATTCGCTGGTTACGCGAGTTTGGTGGATTAGTGTTAAACACACTTAATATACGAGTATTCTCGCTTATAAAAATTTAATTTCTTAAGTCTTTGAACGTTTTCTGTTGCAGATCAATCAAAAAGTATCGTCGAGGGAGAACCGGACTGGTCTTATAGTTCATTTCCGCAGGAAGTTGCCCTGCATGTAGAGCAATTCAAAAGAAACATGTCTGAATGTTTAAAAGAGGTGCAGGCTAATGAAAAGAAAACTGTCCGAAGACTATCACCCAAAATGGAATCACCGGTGCATGGTGAATGCCTAATCGCATGCGTCTTAAAAAGGAACGGCGTTATAAACAACGGGAAGATTAACAGAGGTACCCACCCGATTTGCGCATATTTGTTTCTTTTACGTTCATTAAATAAAAAAATGCAATAATATACAATTTAGTTCCTGAAAGAAAATAAAATACGTTTGTCCAACCGAGATCTATTAAATCTTGTCGTGAAGTTCTGGATAATTTGCGAGTTGCTTGGCTATGATGATATACTTTAGATTTCATAATTTTTTTTTATCTCATAAATAGGTTCGGTTAAATTTTCGTTTATAATTTAGTTATAAATTTCAAATAAAAAATAATTATAAAAAACTTTACAGGCAATCTTATAGCATTAGTTAGTAAGTTCTTCGCTAAGAACACGAAACTTATCAAGAAACTAGACAAAAACTTGGACAAATGTATTGAATCAAGTTCAAAGGCAAAGGATGAATGCGAGTTGGCATCTCGGCTTAATAGCTGCACCAATACGCTTATGTCAAGTAATGAAAGCAAGTTTATAATGAAATATTGACACAACTTCATCTAAATTTACGAATTTGTTATTCATATTAATAAATAATAATCATTATTTCGGTATTGACATTAACTGTAAGCGTTTAATTCTAACCAATTATCTTTCAAAATCTTTGATTTTCTGATATATTTGTGAGTGCTTTTAAATTCTAAATAATAAAAATGATGATTGTATTACGTCTCAAAATGGGTCAGAACACACAATAGTCGCCTATAGAACATTAAAAATTGCAAAGAATTAAAAAAAAAAGAACTTTTCGTGTGGCAACTCCAAGATCTACATGTCATTGTAAATAATCCCTATAAATTTTATTAAATAATTATATCTGTTTTAAAATATAAGTGAAATTTGTAACGTTCTTAGCCTCATTGAAACATAATTGCAACAATTAAATAATAGTATCTACATTGTGTACCCTAGTTACGCCGTTATCGTGTTTATACGATGTGCGAAGTCTAGCTGTCGCTGCGCAGGTAACTACTTTCTGTTTAAAATAAGTTTATTGTTCCTATATCCTCTCCAAGAGACCATATTATAATTTAAACTTATTATTTTCTTATCAACTATTACATCAAAAATGATAACCCGCAACACCAAGGCCCGTCAGGTCGAGGAACAACTCTATTTGCCTCTTAAAGGGAGCCAAAATGCAGTGTGAGCAATTGCTGAGGGAAAGGGGCGATAACGAACATGAAACTTTGCAAATTATTAACAAAAAGTACCAAACTACTACAAGAATTAGCTCAGTTAAATTAATATTATTTAAACTTACAAGAACAAAATAATAATTTGCAAAATATATTCGATGGGTTTGACCAATTTAGGGGTGAATATGAGGAAGCTCTCGGCCTAAGCTCTAAGCTGAGGTCTGAATTAAATAACGCTCCTAAAACTATTAGATTACTAGAAATTAAGAACCAGAACTTAAAGACTACACAAACCCAAAGCCTTTATAGTGAATTAGTTGAGGAAATACCAGATATGGTATTCACAGTAACAAATATTAGAAAACATATTAGCACAATAGATTTGACTGGTGATGACTGTGGAGCCTGCCGTCCGGTAATCAGCAATAATAAACAAATGAAGTTAAAAAAATTATAAACACAAGGAAGACAGAAAAATTGTTGAAATGTAGGCATAGTATTTGTAAAATCTATGGCAAAATCTGTAAAAATAGAAATAAACTCAAAGCAAAATTAAATGTATGCTACAATGAGGGTAAGATAACTCATTTGTCTTATGAGGCTAGTGTCAGTTCACTGCAGACTGACATCGCATCATTAATGCAGTCCTTAAATATCCTTACTAAGAAATATGAGGAATCTCAAAGAGAAATATCTTTACACATTTCGGCTATGAATGAAATAATAGACTTATGTAAAAATAACTCAGACCGTTTGGATTCTTTGACCAGAAATTGTGTATGCAATTGTCGAAGTATACAGGTTCATTCAGAGCTGGAATATGATTCTAAATATTTGTCTCACAGTATAGTGCCTCACGGTAGCCTTCGAGATAACAGTGAAGAAAAACATATTTCTTCGCATAACTATACTAAAATATACTGCGATGAACTGGGAAGAAATATGGGTTCATTAATTCTAGACAAGTGTATAGGGGAACCAGTATGTAATTTCTGTATGCCAGGAGCAAATTACATATAATGAAAAAAGTATTGACTGATACTCATTGCCCCAACATCAATTATCTTAACCCTTTTACTGGTGGTGGCAATATGTGTGCCACTAATATTTTAATTATTTTTTCCATTTTGTAGCATCAATACTTTAAAACTAAGCGACGCTGCGTAAAACGGAACATATTGTTGGTGTGAAAAAATACCACAGACCCATTTGACATTATGTCAAACAGCTGTCAACTTGTCTTTTCAAATTTTGATTGAATCTTTGATGTGTCTGATAATTCAAAAAAATCTTCTTATTGTAAGGAAGTGACGGTAAGATTTCATATTTATTGTAAAATAGATTGTGTACTTGTTATGTTACATTGCATATTTTTAAAAACAAATTACCATTTATCGAAAAACATCAAACATGGTGGCAATAACTTGCCATTACCAGTTCCGGTGTTATTTGATTTTAATGGTAACTTTTAATTTCTTAAACTTTTTTTGGACGATGTGGAAGAGAAATCAATTTCTGCGAGACAAAAAAATCGAAGAAGAGCTAGAAAATATATTTGGTATACCACATGGCTCTATTTCTGAAGACGATGAAGAAAATTTGTCGGATGCCGAGGGTACTAACGATAATAGAAACTTGCTCTCTATATTAGTCGGTAAAGATGTAATGATAAGTTCAGCCGGGAAGAAAGACAAGAGAGTCCCGTGTTGGCACAATCTCCTCGACCTTCAACATCCAGGGCTGTCAATGATTCTCCATCTGTAACTACTAGAGTTCATTCACCTAGCTTGGAAAATCTTTCAGACTTTTCTTCTTCTTCCGATGAAGAATCGGAAGCTTTTGCAGTCTTGGCAACAGAGTCCAAACCTGGAAAGCTTTGATGATTCACCGTTACGCTGTACCAGAAACCTACCAAACAGAACAAGACCAGTAACATATTTCGAGTTGTTGTTGACGTAGAAGTAATGGATAATATAATGTTACAGACAAATAAATATGCAGAACAAGAAAATGCACGAAATTAGACACCTGTTGCAGTAAATGAATTGAAGGCATTTCTTGACATCATGATACAGATGGGTATTCACGTACTTCCTACAATTGAGGACTATTGGTCACTATCACAAGTAGTAGAAATAGCTGAGACTATTACATAGCAAAGATTTCAAAAAAATTTGAAATTTTTGCATATCAACGACAATTTGGCAATGCCAAGTCGTACAGATGAAAACTATGATAAGTTGTATAAAGTGCGGCCCCTTGTTGATAGGTTGAACAATCTATTTTAAAGCAATGCATCTATAACCAATTCTCAATCAATAGATGAATGCATAATAAAATTTAAGGGTCGCTCTAGCCTAAAACAATATATGCCTATGAAACCCGTAAAACGAGGTTACAAAGTGTGGTGTCGTGCAGACAGCAGTACAGGATACCTTTATCAGTTTCAAGTTTATACTGGCAAAACTGATACTGCAGAGACAGGACTGGGCAGTAATGTTGTGAAATCATTGTGTGAGCCCTAACATCAAAATGGTTATTCTGGTCATATGACTTTTGATAATTTCTTTTCGAGTTTTGACCTTTTACAACATTTATATGAACAAGGTGTCTATAGTACGGCAACAATTCGTAGTGATCGCGTTGATTTACCTTTTTTGGTAAAGAAACCAAAAAAGACTGGAAACAGAGAAGAAGATGAGGGGATATCTGTAGCAGCTAGTAAGGCAAGTACAAAGATAAAAAATTCTGAAGAAAGGAAAATGGAAATGGAGATTGAAAAAGAACGTACGATTTGCTATTTGGAAAGATACCAAACAAGTTAATGTTGTTAGCACAGCATTCCATCTCAAAGAAAAAAGAAATTGCAACAGGACCCAAAAAGATGGCTCAAAAAGTCTATCCGATGCCCTTTACTCATTCCAGAATATACAAAACGTATGGGTGGAGTCGATCGTTTCGACACATTAAGAAAACATTATGCTGTAGGTAGAAGAAGTCGCAAGTGGTGGACTCGAATTTTCTATTTTTTTATAGATGTTGCAATAACTAATGCGTATTTGATATACAAAACAAACACCCGAGTGCAAAGCGTTATGAGCCAAAAAGAATTTAGAATTGCTCTTTCAAGAGAGCTGGTGGATAATCAAACGTTTAGAAAAAGATCATTCCAAACAATGCCGAAACATATAACAAAAAAAAAGAAACGAGTGGAAGAGAGTGATGAGCGACAAAAAAGACTTTTTGGGGTACCAGAAGAAGTACGATATCAAAAATTAGGTGATCACTGGTGGCCTATAGAAATAGACACCTATAAGAGGTGTCGCTATTGCAGCACTAAAATAAATAATAAGAGGTCTAAAATAGAATGTGAACGATGTAAAGTGGCATTATGTATTTATACATGTTTTAAATTATTTCACCAACTGCAAGAGCAAAATCCATGAACAGAATTTAACAGAACTCATACTGGTATTGGCAAGGATATTGCCACTATGTTTTTTTCTTCCACTAAATATGATTAATTTTTTTTCTTAAATAAAAGTTATTAAAGTACCCACAATTAACGCAAAAAACGAGTTTTTATTTTTCCGAGACACAAAATTGCTTCTACCAGTTAAAGGGTTAACCCTTAATAACCTAGAGTTTCAATTTTGATATCAATTAACCCTTAATAACCTAGAGTTTCAATTTTGATATCAATCTTTTAAACGGAATGTTTACATTAGGGTAGAGTAGGGTAATGGGAGTCAGCGTGCAATGGGAATCACCCACACCACCACGAAACACTACATGAGACCGACGCGTAAACAGCGTCCTCAGCCCCCGCTTCGGGCCCCCGCGCATCCACGAACGGCTCGCGCCAGTCGACCCATGCGCCACTGAGAAACGATCGTGTTTTGTTTTTGCGCTTCGCTGATGTAATTTTACGTAAATGCATATTAGAAGGTAAGTGTCAAATATCTTGCAGTATGCGATTATGACATTTACACTTACTTAGACGTTTCAAATTGTGATGTGCAGTTCAGATTATATCAGTGTATTATTTTTTTTTAATATTTTTATTTTTTACTCATTAGTGTAGTTGTGGGAAATGAGAGTCAGGTGACTCCCATTGCTCCACTCCACTTGCGGGTAGCAAGTGATTACTATTGCCCACAACTGTGCGTTACTGTTGAATCATGTTTTTATTATTTCTTTCTAGACGCCGAAAGTACGCGTCAGGGCAACTGAAAAGGTTTTTGTAGCTCTTTCTGGTCTTTTGTTAGCCTAGATAAAGCTATACAGCTCATTGATGGCGGTTCTTCTATAAGAAATGCTGCTTAAGTAATGGGAATCCTTTTTTCAAGCCTTTAGAAGAGGATAAAAAAAGGTTCTACCTTAGAATCACATCTAGGACGATTCACTGTCTTTAGTCCTGAGGCAGAAGCCGAGCTAGCGAACTTGGTGAAGAAAATGGCAAATATTTTCTATGGTTGCACTGCTAATCAAATCAGAAAAGTCCCTTTCGAATATGCTGAAAAATTAAATTTGAAGCACAATTTTAATCAAGCTTCAAAAATGGCTGGACGCGATTGGTTGCATGCTTTTATGGCTAGAAATAACATTTCTATTAGAAAACCGGAAGCGACCAGCATAAATAGAATCACGGCCTTTAATAAAACAGAGGTAAGTCTGTTCTTTGAGCTACTTGGGCAGCTGATGGAAAAACACAGATTCGTTGCAAAAAATATTTATAATTGCGATGAAACCGGTATTTCAACGGTTCAAACACCGGGAAAAATTTTAGCGCAAAAGGACAGAAGAGAGTAGGATCTATCACCAGTTGGGAGAGAGGAAAAACATCACCTTGTTGTGTGCTATGAGCAGTGCTGGGGGGTACATTCCACCTATGTTTATCTTCCCTAGGAAAAGGATGACTCCTCTACTTGAGAAGGATGGTCCAGCAGGCGCGCTTTACAAATGTTCAGACAACGGTTGGATCAACGAGCATCTCTTTCTTGAATGGTTGGCGCATTTTAAACAGCACGCTAAACCGTCTACAGATGAACCCATCCTTTTAATACTAGACAACCATGCTAGTCACATTTCTTTTTCCGTTTACGAATATTGCCAGTCCAATCACATTCATATGTTGTCTCTGCCACCACACATCGTATCTTCATACGTCTCATAGAATGCAGCCCCTTGACGTTTCTTTTTTTGGCCCACTAAAAATGGCCTACAAAAAAGAATGTGACTTATTTTTAAAAAGCCATCTAGCAGAAAAGATAACCCCTTACGACGTAGCATCCTTGGTGAGGAAAGCATTTAATAATGTTGCTTCTTTTAGTAAAGGAGAATCGGGGTTTAGATCAACTGGAATATTTCCACTAAATCTGGAGGTATTCACAGAAGATTTTCTCGCTGCAGAAACTCTCCAATCTAAGACCGTTGTAATGAATCTGTCGCAGCTACCTGTGTGATTCCAGTAGAGTTGGGCGTAATCAACTTCTTTTGTAATCGGATTAATAATCTGATTGAAAGTAATCATGAATACATCAATCATGATTACTTTTAATCTTGAATACTTTCAATCATGACTACATTTGTAATAATTAGTTATGATCAGTAATCTTAATTACATGGGTAGATTTGATTAATTTTTTAAGCATATTTTTAATAAATGCGGTTCTATATTCAATCAGTATGTATCTTGTATGTCTGCGTTTTTCTAAAAACTTCTGATCCAATTTGGATATCATGGACGTTTTGTACTCTTTCGTTATTTAAATCCTTAAGTAAATTCGAAAAAGAATTTCTGCGTGCTCAATTGCAATTCGAAGATACGGCACGTGGGGTGCGGGAGTTGGGTGGGGTACGGGGTACGGCCGGTAAGCCAATCGTCCGCCGCCTGCGCCCTGCTTCTTGCCATAGCGCAAGCAGTCAGTCTGTATAATAGTGCGCAAGGATATACACGTAAATTGATTCACGAGTCTAAACCGTGACGTATTGGCCTATGTGTTTTGGTGTTTAAACATTATTATTGTAAAATCAGTATTTATTGTAAAATGGCGTCAAGTTCTTTTTCGTCTTTATCTACTAATTCAGAATCTGAAACCGTGCACCATGAACAACTTGAGACATTACCATGCATTCTTGATGGAAAATTTTTACGTATTCAGAATCGGAGTCTACGAGCAAAAGAAAGTGGCAATTTGTACATTATGTGAGCCAAAACTAGTTAAAATTAGTGGTTTTAATAATTTTACATCAAATTTTGTAACTCATCTCAAACGAAGACACGGGGAAGAAACACACAACGAGTATCAGAGTTACTTGAAAACAATGAAAAAAAATAAACGGTCTACTAGAACATCCAACCAACTGCAACCAGATATTAGAGATGGTAGTACTAGTGATGTACCTACTGATCGAACGATTTCACAGGACCAATTTAATGAAAATATGTTAAAGTTTTTTATTCATTCTATGATTCCTTTACAAGCAATAGACGATCACTTTTTTAAAAAAATCTTTGGTGATTTAAATATCTCT
The DNA here is from genome assembly GCA_029286875.1 of Lamproptera curius. Taxonomy (NCBI): domain Eukaryota; kingdom Metazoa; phylum Arthropoda; class Insecta; order Lepidoptera; family Papilionidae; genus Lamproptera; species Lamproptera curius. The sequence goes on along the minus strand of JAGSMT010000011.1, from coordinate 2,168,480 downwards.
GCAAATGGATTGAACGTACCCAGTAGAAGAACTTTAGGTCGATTGATTGATGATTACTTTAATTAGGAAATTACAAAAATCAAGAGTGAATTGCGCTATGTAGATGAAGTCTGCACAACTGCCGATATCTGGTCGGCAAAGACAAGAAGTTTTTTGGGCGTTACCGCACACTGGCTCGACACAAATCCGAAACGGAAGTTGGAAACACTGGCTTGTCGAAGATTTTCAGGTACGCACAGCTACGACCGTATAGCTTTTTTACTTGATTCAGTACATGCTAAATTTGGTCTCGACTCCCGGAAAGTGCTGGCTACAGTTACTGATAACGGTAGTAATTTTGTAAAAGCATTTAAAGAGTTTGGCATAGACATGGAAAATTGTGAAAATTTTACTCATCAACATTGATGACAATTCAGAACCCGCAGAAAGTTCTATCCTCGAAGAAGATTCTCACGTCGAGGTCATTTCTGTGGCACACTTTAGTACTTATAATGAAGTTGATCCGCTAGCTTTTGACGAAAATATTATTCCACAGCCAATAATACTAGAATTGCCTGTACATTTAAGGTGTTGTGCACACAAGCTAAACTTATGTGCTACTACGGACGTCAATAAAGTATTACGAAATAACGACACAAGTATTGGCAATATTCATAATCAAGTTATTAAAAAATGCAGCAACTTGTGGAACTCCGCCGGCCAGCCTAAATCGGCTGAAGTAATACTTGACATTGTTGGTCATACCCTTTCCAAACCGGGAATCACGAGATGGAACAGCCTTTATGATTCACTGAAACAAATTGCATCAATACAGGAGAAGAGTGTACAGCTGCACGTGGCATTAGGAATGACAAACGTTTTACGTGATAATGATTTCCATTACATAAAGGAATACTTGCGTTGTTCAAAACCAATAGCAGAGGCCCTGGTTATATTACAAGGCGAACAAGACATGTATTACGGTATATTATTGCCATGTTTAGTATCTTTGCGCAAAAAGTTGCAAAAACTGAATAGAGAATCTCTTACTTTTTGTCAAATGTTGGTAAAGAAATATTTGGAGAGCGTAGAAACGCGAATTGCAGAGTTTTTGATTTCTCCTCAAAAGTAGCTCAAAATGCAGCAGTTGCTGCAATGTCTTACCCCAGATTCAAGGACAAATGGCTTGCTTGTGTTAATATAGAATACCATTCCAGAATCAAATCTATTGATAACCCTTAAATGCATCTTGTTGCCAAATGTATACATACCACGTTTCACGTTATTTTATTGAAGTCGTGTGGTATGTGTTTCCGAACGCACTTTGACGACCATAAATTATATTGAGTGTCAAAAAATAAATTATGCAAGTTTCGGCGGCAAATTCATTTTTATTTTTAACATTTCTATTTGGCTTTCGAATATGTTTATAGAGTTATAAGAAGCGTTTCCGTTATTTTGTATTCATTGATATACGAGTACTATTTCTTATAAAAAAATATATTATCACCTTATTAGGTAAGTTATTGGTTTTTCAGTATCAGTTCTCGAAAATGGAGACATTTCTGAAGATGAAGAGTTTATAGGGGACGAAAATCACATAGATTACTACTCAGATGTACAAGATCTGATACAGAATCTAGAAGATGCAGAAGATCAGTACAATGCAAATCCTGATTTACCTATTGAAGAAGACCATCTACCGGATGAATTTTCAGTTCCGGGGCCTTCACTTGGTCACCCACTATCAGGTATTATTGGTATAGCGGCCTGGAGGCAACGAAGTAGGCAACTTATATGGCAAAGAGGCAATTTGGAATTTAGTGAAGACCGCATAAGTTTTACAGGTAATACAGACCTTTCCACAGAAATTGCACAACTAAAAACACCATTTCAGTATTTTCGCTATTTTTAAACGATGATATATTAGTAAAAATCGTGAATGAGACCAATTTGTATATAACGAAAAAAGGTATCTCCAACTGCCCTCCTGTAAATGTCACGGAAATTCGTCAGTTTCTTGGTATTATTATATTTATATCAGTATATCACTTCCCAAATGTAAGATCATATTGGAGTAAGTATGGGTTCAAACATATAATGGAAACGATGACGATAAATAAATTTGAAAAACTACGATCCGTCATTCACTTCAATGACAACTCATTACACAAGCTCGTTGGTCACCCAAAGCACGACCGTCTGCAAAAAATGCGACCTGTAGAGGCTCATTTGAATAAATTATTTTTGAGTGTGGCACCATTTGAGCAGAGACTGTCTTTAGATGAATAGATGTGCTCTACGAAAGTAGCGCATTTCATGAAACAATACCTCCACAACGAGCCCCATAAGTGGGGTTTCAATCTATATGTTCTGTGTTCATTGTCTGGTTACGCTCACAACTTTGAAATTTATCCTGGAAAACAGGATATTCAAAGTGATGAACCTGATCTTGGTGTAGTAGGCAACACTGTCATCAGATTGTGCTATTCAGTTCCACGAAGAATGAACCACATAATTTATTTTGATAATTTTTATTCGTCAATTCCTTTGTTATATTACCTACATACTCAAGGTATATATGCATTGGGCACAATTCAGAGGAACCGCCTCGGTAAAACCTGTAAGTTGCTGGTAGTAAAAGAGTTTATGAAGGACTCTGTTCCAAGGGGATCATATGAGGAACTCGTAGCAGACTATGAAGGTGTGGATATCTCGGTAACTTGTTGGAAGGATAATAAGCCTGTTACATTGGTATCTACTTATGTTGGGTCCGACCCTGATGAAACTGTCAGCAGATTTGATAAGAAAAAAGTCTCTGTCGCCTGTCCAAAATCCTAAAAGATTACAATGCCCACATGGGTCGAGTAGATTTGATGGACAGTAATTTGGGCCGCTACAAAATTGGAATCAAAAGTCGAAAATGGTACATTCGATTATTTTATCACATGATCGACATGGCGGTAATAAATTCATGGGTACTTTATAAAAAACACCACCCAAACATGACACTAGGTGATTATAGATCAGATCTTGCGGAGACATTGTGCAATTATAAAAAAATACTGAACCCAAAAGAGGAAGGCCTTCAAGCAGTAACATATATCTGGAGATAGAAGCAAAAACACATCGGGGTCCAATGAAGCCCGTTCCTCCAAGAGACGTGCGGACTGATGGCTTGGGCCACAATGAAAAAGATGCACTTCTAAAATAGATGCAAACTTCCCGGTTGTAAAGGTTTTTCGCGGACTGAGTGTACTAAATGTAAGGTGGCATTGTGTCACACCAAAAATCGAAACTGTTTTGCTATATTTCACTCAAAATAGTCTATATATTATTTATTTTTAGATTAAGTTGATTTATAGGCCCTACAAATATGTAAACATAAATTTAGTACTAACGCATAGTGTTGCCAATTGTCTACATACATATTTTTTCTACATACATAATAAATACCTATTTCTTTATAGCAGATTTTTATCCTTATTTTTTATGTTATATGTACCTAAATTCCTACCATGAAACATTTTTTCTAGGCCGCAATAAAAAAACCATGCATTTAAGGGTTAACCCTTAAATGCATGGAGCTAAGGAGCTGTAATCAAGGAAATCCATGAGGCACCTGAAACGCTTAAAGTCACACCTAATATTATGTATGAAGACAGCTATTTTGAGTTTGATACTGATTCTTCAGAGCCTGATTCGGGGGATATGTACCAAATACAACGCTCAAAGGCAGATGCCATTATTTCTCATTTTTTAGCGGACCAGGATCGGGATGTATCGATGCTTAATCGATACCCTGAAATTAAACGTGTTTTTAAAAAATATAACACACCTCTTCCGTCATCGGGTCCTGTCGAAAGACTTTTCTCATATGCGACCATGACCAATTTACCTAAATCACACAGACTTTCGGATGAGATGTTTGAAAAGAGGATGCTTTTAAAATCTAATTTAAGCCACACATGGCACACATAAAAATAATTCTTGATGTTTTCTTAAGTATAATATTTATAAAAAAAAATTAATTCATGAGACTGAACAAAAAATAAAGATGATTTACAATGTTAATGATTTTATTTTTCGAATTCCTAAATGTAGTTAGTATGCATCAATCAAAAAAGTAATCAAAATAACGATTACAAACTAATAATCATTAATCACCGATATGATTACTTTCTTCATTAATTTCCGTAATCTGTAATCTTTATTGATGATTACAAAATGTTATCGTAATCCATAATCATTAATCTGATTACAATTTGCCCAACTCTGATTCCCAGCACATCAAAAGAAGACTCACCAGTTCCGAGCACGTCGACACAAATTGTTTCACCAGATCTTATGATGTCTAACCAAGAAGTCCCACTTGATTCTGAATCAGATGTTGTACCATAAGTTCCTGGCACGCCTAACCAGTATAGTATATTGCATGATTTAATTGTGTTATTGTGTAATATTGTATTTGGACGTCTAGCTGTCATTGCGCAGGTAACGTCTTTCTATTTAAATTTAGCGTATTGTTCCTTTATCCTCTTCAAGTGCTCATTTTATATTCATCAGTCAGTCAGGCTGAGGAACAGCTCCATTTGTCGCTTAAAGAGTAAAGGAGCCAAAATGCAATGTGAGCAATTGCTAAGGAAAGGATGATAACGAACAAGAAACTTTGCAAATTATTGATAGAAATCTTAAATTAAAACAAGAGCTAGCTCAAATACACTCAAATTATTTAACTTTACAAGAGCAAAATGATAATTTGCAAAGTTTAGTCGATGGGTTTGACCAGTGTAGGGTGAGTTTGAGGCAGCTCTGACCTCACCTCTAAACTGAAGTCAGAATTGAATGAGGCTCATAAAACAATTTGTATTTAAGAAACTAAAAACCAGAATTTAAAGACAAATCAAACCCAAAGCCTATATTCTGAATTAGTAGGAATGTACCGAATATGATATCTTCAGTCTCAAATGTTACGAACAATGTTAGCACTATAGATCTGACTGGTGATGACTCTGGAGCCTACCACCCAGGTATCAGCAGGAAAAACCAGAAGAAATTCAATAAAATAAACACTTGCATTAGAATGACTGAAAAATTGATAAAATGTAGGCGTAGTATTTGCAAAAATTATGGCATAATATGTAAAAACAGGAATTTACTTAAAGATAAAATAATCCTGTGTTATTATGAGGCTAAGACAGCTCAGCTGTCTCATGGGCTGCTGCTAGTACGCTGCAGGCTGTGATTGCATATTTAATGCAATCTTTAAATGTTCTTTCTAAAAAATATGAGGCATCCCAGAGGGAAATTTCAGAACACATTCTGGCTATGAATGATCTTGTAGATTTGTGTAAACATAATTCTGACAGATTTGATTCCTTGACAAGAAATTGTGTATGTGACTGTCAAAGCATACAGGGTCATTCAGAGCTGAAGGGTGCTAAGCCTTTGTCTAAGACTGTAGCGTCTCACAGTGGCCTTAAAGACATATCAGAACATATTTCTTCTAACAATTATATTAAAGTATACAGTGATGAACTGGGAAGAAATATGGGCTCATTCCTACTAGACAAGTGTTCGGGGAATCAGTATCTAACATCTGTATGCCCGAGCTACTTATTCGCATATAATAAGAAAAATTTTGACCGATACACATTGCCCCAACACTATTTTAATCATTTTGATTGGGAGAAAGGAAATGTTAATAGACAAAACCTACTGTACTATCAAGAGGAAACTAAATAAACTTAATATAAAAAGGTAATACTGTTCACATTTCCTTACCTTAACCCTAGTCTCATAACCTACGTCGCAGAGGCGCCAGCAAAACATTTTATCATTGTCTCATTTTATCCTTTGCGCGTACGCGTTTGTTATTTTAAGCCAACTCAGTCGTTCATTAGGACTTTTGAACGGTGACCGCGTGTTGCCGGTAAGTACAATAATTTTCAAGTTATAACAGATCCGTGCGCTCGAGAGCGTATGGTTATGATTTTGTAACTTTCGGTACATTTAAATACTTGTGGTTTTGTTTTTATTGTGTTTGAAACGTTTTTCTTTTGTTGCCAGAACACATATAGACTGCAATTACTATGGCTTTTAGAAAACGATTAAATGAAGACGAATTAATACCATTATTATGTGCACAAGATGATTCTGATACTGGTGAAGGTTACCAAACTGATAGTGAGTTAGAAGACCATCTAAGTGAAGACGAAGTCCAAAATGAGTTTGAAGAAGAGTTTATAGATACAGGACCTGAAAATGTGCAAAGTTCGTTGGATGATGAAGAGGATTTGACACAACCTGGTCCTTTGAATTCTGGTAATCGGGCGGATATCGAACGTGACCGACGTATTATAGTTCCGGCTCAGGCTGTAATGAAAGGCAAGAATAATCATCGGTGGTCTACTGTTAAGGGTCAAACGCATTCAAGAACTTCTGCTATAAATATTATACGGACCAGCAGTGGTCCAACACGTATGTGCCGAAACATAACAGATTCTGTTTTATGTTTTGATCTAGTCGTCACCGAAGTAATGATTGAGGAGATTGTCAAGTGGACAAATGGAAATAATTAGGCAACGCGGAGACCAAGATAGCACGAAAGCCACTTTTAGAGATAGTACAACAACAGAAGCACATTCGATCAAATGTGTTCAGCAATGTCCTGTTCTAGAAAAACTAACAGATGGCCCATGACAATGTTTTATGGCATAATGAACATGGCATTTGTTAACTCATATGTGATTTATTGTCATAATAAGAAACAAAAGCATGAGAAACCTTTATCTCGTAAATCATATATGAAGAAGCTAAGTGAAGAGTTGACTGCACCTTGGATGAATAAAAGATTAGAGGCTCCAACTTTGCCAAGACATGTGATGAGAAAAATTGAAAGTATTATTACTCAACCGGCTGAAGACAACCAAATAACTAACGATAATGAACCTGCAGTCAAAAAACGCCGATATTGTGATTATTGTGCTACCAAAAAGAAGAGAATGTCCAAGATGACCTGCGAGAAGTGTAAAAACTATTTGCAGGGAGCACAAGAATGAAGTGTGTCATGTGTGTCTGTAAGACATAGTTTTAGTCTCATTTACTTTTTAGATTGATTTTATTGTTAATTAATTATTAAGAAGAAGAAAATTATAATTTGTTTGTTTTATTATTTTCAGAGGCATTTACAAAAGACTGTTAATTTTGTTGATTTTCTTAGATGTAAGTTTTAACATTGTTAATTACAATAAATAAAACTCTAGTTATTGCAAACTCTGTTTCATTCATTAGTTGTATAACATAATATTAGAATAAAATAAAAAAATGTTTGCAATGCAATAAATCTAATGAGTCATCCATCCAAGTATCGTGCGCCTCCGAAGCGTATGGTTATGATCAACGTAACTCCTGATATGGTTCTGAGACTAGGGTTAAAGAGTTGCCACAGAAAAACAATAATAGATAATAGCTTAACAATTATTCAGGCATATTATATAAAAATAACTGTAAATATTTAACCTATTTAAATAAAATTAATTTAATTGACATTAATAATATATTAAATTATAATAATTGTTATTTGACATTAGATAGATACCTATCTAATTTTTAAAAACAATTAGCTAGTTTGTTATGCTTTTGTATTTTAAAACACAGCCAATGGCTTGCTAACCAGACCCCTGCTTCTATTGAGCAGGATCAAACATTGACTCTCAATTTGGAATCCGTTCCAAGTAATTTAAATTAAATATTAAGACAACGGAGGAAACCTCTTGCACAATAAATCAATTTTTTACAAATAAGTAATGTATTTTTAACCCTTATTCAAATATTGGGAAATTATTTCCACTTGACAGTACCGTAATATTTCTTTATTATTTCTTTACTGGTAACTCTAATCAGTACCAATCCAGGACCAAAATAATTTAACACTTTTAAATATTTTACTTGGCAACATTTTGGACAAAATTGCGTAATGTCATCGTATGTCAATGTCAAAGTCACAATTTGAATTTTTGGTGCACAAAACCGGTTCTCGCAGGACTTTCGAAAATTTTGTAGAAAAAAATCTGGTAAGTACATAAACAATATATTGATGTAAACTAGACTTATTTTCTGAATGCTTTTTACGGTTTCTGTGCTTTTGCACTTATATTTCTTGGATTTTATTAGGTTTACTTAGGTGGAAATAATTTCCCAATGTTCGTTCCTGCTTTGATAAACATCAGTGTCTTTATATATATATAAAATTGTTTGTCAGCTGTAATAATAACGGTATAGGAACTTGTAATACGATAGCGAGTAAGTCAAATTAGTGGCTTTTTGCAAAATTGTGACTGCGTTTATGTGATTTCTATGCTTTATTCCAAACGAAGCCACTTATAAGTTTTAGGACTTTTGTAACTATTTGTGCAATATGCTGATAAAACTACATAATTGCCAACTTTTTATAATTTACTTTCAGCTATTCAAATATGGACGCAAGAAAGGAACGTAAAGTGCTCGCCAAGAAACTATTAGAAGAGGTGGTACAAAATTTAGACGACTTGTCTGATTTATCAGGCTCAGATTCTGAGGATGACTCATGCTTTATCAACAGTATTCATTCTCCTTCCGATAGTTACCTAAATCAGCTCGATGATAACCTAATTGAACAACGTCTTGAACATATCTTTGGCTTTGGATTGACGGGAGACAAACAAGACCCACCTTCTCCCCCTATGCAAACTCAACAGATTTCAACGGATGCCTTACTGACAGTCTTAGATGAAATATCGCATTTCACAAACACACAAAACAGACAACAGTCTTTTGCCAACTCACTTAGGTACTGAAACTGAGCAATGTTATGATCAGCCTTCTGACGTTCACACATTTAATGAAGTTCAGCAAAATTTTGATGTCATTGATGCCCCCATGGAAGAGTTTTTGGCAGATGATGGGCAAGAGTCTGAAACTAACAACGAAGTACGCAGAGATCGTTCTCAGCCAAGAGTATGGGAGATAAAATCGGAAACCCATGAAGTTCCTCTTTTCGAAAAACGTTTTAAGCCCAAGGCTAACGATACTCATAAAACATCACCTCTAAGTATTTTTGAGCGGCTTTTTCCTGATGAACTGATGGTAATAATTGTGGAACAAACCAACAGATACGCCCGTCAGAAAAATAGTACTAACTGGAAACCTGTAACTCTACAAGATATTAAGGCGTATCTAGGAGTTTTAATCCTTATGGGCTTAAATCCTTTACCGGACATGGAACTCTACTGGTCATCAGATCCCTTTTATTACAATAAGGAAATTGCCCAGGTTTTCCCAATAGTAAGATTTAAAAAATTACAGAAAACCTCCACTTAAATGATAACGAGATGGAACCACCAAGAAACTCCCCGGATTTTAAAATTTATTTAAATTTAACCCCCCCCTACAGAACTCAAAAAGTTTATCAAAAGAGGAAAAAATAGAATACAATGATTGATGAGTGTATGACAAATTTAAAGGGGACCCCTTAAAGAATCAAAAAATCAAAAGGGATTTAGGGAAGCAAGATGAGGCCAAACTGGGTCCTTGTCCAATTTGGGTTTCGGAAAAGCTTTCCTTTTGCCAAAAGGCGACAGCACCGAAAATGAAGGGTTAGGCAAATGTTGTTGGAAACTTTCAGTAAGTACCAAGAAACACTTTTAAAGTTTTGAAATTTTTACTAGCTGAACCTCATGGAGGATCTTTAATAAAAAATATTTATGAGTGGGAAAGTCAGATGCAAAGAAAAAGGATTTACCTGATATGATAAAAAAACAACTGAAAATTATGATTAGATAAACACGTTTCAGCGGTTACGTAGAGTTTCCGTTATTAAAATGGTTTGACAAAAGGGTTACTGTCCTGACAACGCACATCAGCCCTTGACACAAAAGGCAAGGATGGTTTCTGAGCTGACATTCTCGCCCGGCTGCAATTGTTTCCATACACCCTAGATGTGGGTAATCTTTTTTGACCATTTTAGATGGTCATACCCTATAAAACCGGAAACCAGGAAATATTGATGCGATATTATTCTTTCTGTTCGATGATCTATAATGCCCATAAGTACAACCACTCCATGTCCCGACCTGCTTTGGCCACGTGATTTCAGACTACGGTTAGAGTGCCCTTATAGATAATCACACGACAGAAAAAACTCACACAAAACAGATGTGAGTTTTAAAAAAATAAAAGGTGTGGTAGGTTTCGTTCCTGATGAGACTTCTAAATGTTGGACACTTGCCTGAAGAAAAGGCCACTTAAAAAGATGTCGCTTTTAGCACAAAGCACAAAGAACAGAGGAAAATAGTATGTTCCTCTGTGGAGAGCTTCTTAAGCAAAACTGTTTCAAAACCCACAAAGTTCTACTCAGCAAGTTATTTTCAATAGTATTTGAAAAGTTCTTAATAAAATATTATTTGTAAATTCTAGTTTCATTTTATTTTTATAATTTTATTCAATCACTTAATCATGTTATATTGAATTTTTATATAAAAAATAAAACAAGTAAAGTAGGAGAATTTTAATGTATAGAATTGAGAAAATGTCCCAAAAATGTAAACTATTCCGGATGATGGAAATAATTTCACCTTAATTATATTTTGTTTTCCATAATGGATAATGGAAAATAATTTCCCACCGTAAAACCCTATTTTTATAAAAAATGATGTTTTTAAATCTACAAAGCCCTTTACCAGAAACCATGTTTAATTCATAATTATATTTAAAAAATCCATTTATTAAGGTTAAATAAAAACTTTAATAATGTAACTATTGTATAAACCGGTACATCAAAAATAGGAATTGCGTGTAAGGAACATAAAGTATTTTTTAAATAGTTGAAAATTAGGATATTTTATGTATAATGGAGCATGCTTTCCAAGAACATCAATTATGCCTGATTTTGATGTCATCAGATTGCTAGCCTGTTCAGTTAGGAGATAAAGCTACTGGCTTTAATATTTATTAATAATGTTTAAAATATAAAAATCGTAAAGATGTTGTGAGTCTGACATTGAAATAGCCTGTGCAGAGCTGGAGCATTTCATTGTTGTATGCGTATACAGACCTCCCACTTCGTTATATGAACCTTTGAAGTTTGGTTAGAAGAAATATTTTAGCTATCTGAATCTAATAAGTATATTAAATTGTGGTGACTCTAAATTAATTTTGATATCTACAACGACAATTAGATCAGATCATTGTTAAGTCTGCATACCCCAAATTATTTCCTTGAACCTCTAGGATAACTGGAGGACTTCTGCCATTTAGGATAATATATTACAAACTGTAAACCTTTAAAGTCAATTAAAAAAAATTCAAATCCGACCACTGTGGCCAGCTTGTTTCTTAGATAGAAAATATCGGACAAAATACAAAAAAAAATTATGTTTGTTCATGTATAAAAAAACGATTAAGAAGTTTAGAAGTATATTACAAAAATTGACTATTTAATGTATGGGATAACCCACATGGTTTGTATAATACATTTTTTTATAAGGAAAGAAAATTTAAATCAATTTACTTAAAATGGTTAAATCAAGGGTTTGTAGCTTTAGTGAAGGCACAGTTGTAAATTACAAAGCAGGCAAAGATTATATGAGCTTTACAGTGAAAAAATATAACTAATTAAGACTTTTTGTTACATGTTGGTGCTTATCAAAAGTAATTAAAAAGTTTGTACTGTCGGAAATCCCTATATATAAAAAAAAAAAAAAAATTCATCAAGACAAAAATAAAATGACTTGGAGGTATTAATCCCAGTAAACTGGAAGGGTAATAAGAGCAACTCTAATATAACTCTAAATATTGATGACTGTTCTTATAGAAGCTGACGAAGATGTTACATTTTATTTTGAAAATTCTTCTTGGACATTCGGTTTCATTAAAGTACTTTTATCTCTCCATTGGATACTATTAAAAAGATAATACCAATGAATGTACAGAGAATTTTAAATTCAGGACGTAACAATAGATATTGTGTACATTTAAAACTTAGATAAAAAAACACAGACCTATGGGGATCTTTAGGTGTACGTTCTATTATCGATGTAAATCACCTACCTACAGCAATATTCAATGGGTATTGAAGGCGAGTTTCCGACCTAATGAAGTAACAAATTATTCCGATATTTAAATCAGGATGTAATACGGACCCAATAATTCAGACCAATATCGTTACTGCCTACTCGTAAATTATTTGAAAAACTTACTAAACAATTAGTTAAACATTTAATCGTAATTGCCTTTTAAAGCGGCATGGATTCACTAGGTCGCTCAACAACGACGTAGTTGGCCATAAACTTTTGAGGTTAAGCCATCAGGAGCTTTAGGCATTTTCTGTGATCCAAAGGCTTTTGATTGGTACAATATGAGACCCTGGTCAGACATTACGTCATAGGTATAAGAAATATGCACTCAACCTTCTGTCTTCGTACTTGACATCGAATTCAGAGGTTGACGTGAATGGTAAAGATCCTGGGCCCTGTAATATGGGGTCCCACATGATCCATTCCTGGGCTTTTCTTCCCATTATTTAAACGACACCATGTGTGATAAATAATAGCAAAGAGATAGTATTATTTTGCAGATGATACCCGATTTTAAATTAAACGAATACGTCAATAAATGACGAAAAACAGTGAAACTTGGTTGGGATCTGATAAGAGAAACCATCAACTGAATGTGGAGGTCCCAACACTTGGTAATTGAATACTTCGTTAGTGGACGTATAAACCTCTCACCTGGGATTTTTTCTTTTATAGTTACCCTTATAACTGAGCGCGAGTAAATTTATATGCAAAACCCTGTAACGAGATAACATTGTTTTGCTCCATTTTATTCTACCCACAATCCACACGTAAGACAAATTTAATTTATGTTTAATTACCTTAGTTTGTTCGTTTTACTATCATACAGATGTTATTTAAAAATGTCAAACGAAAGCTAAACCGTTACTTATAGTAAAAACAAGTTAATATCCGTTTGGAAAGTGGGAAGACACGCTAAGAAGTTTTACTGAATTTAATGTCCAAAATTTACTCTTGGTAGAATAATCTAGAGTAAACATAAAATTGAATGCAAATTGTTCCATGAAGGAAAACAAAAACGTACGTTTACAGAATATCCTTTGAACTTGAACAGTGTTTGTAAATGGGTTGGCAACTTGTAAAAAAAAGGCACAAGATTTCGGAAAGGGCCGATATTCATATTTTGTAGAAAGAATTGGTGGATGGAAGGGTTAAGAAAAGAACGGTATTTTAAAGCAATTTGTGGAGAAAGTAAGGTGAGACAAATGAAGCCAATGGATTGAAGACCACCAGTTCTATTAAAATTATCTGCTGACGATATTTTTTAACAGACGAGTGGTTTATTTTATGGGTTCACCAATAAAACCACCTTAAAAGGTGAGTCTTGTTCATGGCGAAACTTAGAAAGAGCGCAATTCTACTTAGGTGCTACATGTCGGGAACGAAAGTTGCCTATCCTATTAATCGGAAAACAAGTTCCGATGTTTCAGAAGAAACTTTGCCAGTAATTACCAAATATAAAGATGAATGACATGCAATTTTTTTTTCTGATTGGAAGAATTTAAACCAAGAATGGAAAGCACAAATTTACAATTTTAGTCAACTTGGCAATCAACTTTGGAAGTAAAGTTTAAAAAAAGAGACTCAAACACCAACGTGGGGTAATGGTAATCACCCTGGGCAATCGGAGTTAAAATAAAAATCTAGCACAAGATCGCAAACATAACCTTTAGCTGACTTCCATCCAGTGCACCTGCGTGAGCCATGTCCACTGAGGTACAACTGTACCACATTTGTGTTTTCCGAAGCCGATCTAGGATTTTTCCAGTATCTTCTGCGTCATCATCCTCATCCGTCCCAATAAGTCAAGCAGTGCCAAATCTGACAAGAAGTTCTCTGTTCAGTTCTTGTAATACTTATGTTGCCTTTCAGGACCCTTCTTCCAGCTTTAGTCTTTTTTCCTTGTCCTTCCAGTCTTTTCCTCACTCCTTTTTTCTTCATTTTTAATTTTATTAGCAGATTTCTTGAGTGGCGTTAAGTTAAATTGTAAAGTTGTTCGGCGCTTCCTTGTTTTAATAACAGATGCTTTTCCCATTTTTTTTGATATTTAGATTCGGCTCTACATAAACTTGCCTACTAATTTTGCTAAAAACTTTTAGAACTTCAGTTCATTATTTTTTCTGCATGGCTTTGGCTTTTGGTTTCGATTGGCTTTGAAGTGGGATTATTTATTTTTTTCATCATAGAAATTTATCCCAAAGCGATGGGAAGAGATTGAGGCAATTGAAGGGTTGAAAATGGTGAAATTTGGAAGAGATTCATGCAATGAAGGATATAGACTACCATTTGGCCAACAGTCTGATGGAGCTAGGAAGATGAAGAAGATAGGATTCTTCCAATGAACTAGACTTGATGCGGACTGCCTGTAACAAAGTATTACCGACATGCAACATATTCTAGAGAATGTTGAACGAAGCCCAACTCCTCCAACTAACAGCAAGAACTAACCGAAACTGCACCCTTTCAACTCTAGAACTTAGTATGAGAGTAAAGAATATTGACATAGGCCAAAACGCTTCCAGTTTTGGAAACATGAGTACTAACAAGAAATTAAGGAACTTGACACACCTTTACAGTTTTTGTCTTTATTTTTCGGTGAAGAAATTTTGAAATTTTAGTGACGAGCAACAAAATGCTTCAAAAAGAATTACCGGACTTACAATTATTATGAAAACGTAAAGTTATGAGTACGTAGCACAAAAAATGTAAAAATATTGATTAAAGCATTATTCAATACAAAACTCTTTTCATTTACACCCCAGAACTTTGACCGACAAATTAAATAAAAACTTGAATTATTTAATAAAATAAACTGGGAAATGTTTGTGCAAGTGCAACATGTTCAAGGTTGTCCTTTTCAGAGTGTCATAACTTGGTGACATAGTGGTTTATGGTTATGCGGGAAACCAAAGCTCAATCATTCAATGGAAGCTGCCAAGAACCACCGAAAAAAGCAAGTACGGTCGAATGAGTTTTGCTGAAGTTTTCGATTGAGAGGCGTCGTGCATCATAAGTTTTTGCCACAGAGAAGAACGATTAATATGAAATTACTGTGTTATGCAATTTTAAAAAAGCAATGACCATGGTCGCATTTTGAAGAACAAAAATTAGCTTTAACCACGATAACGCCCCTGCTCACATCGTTGTTTGCGCGACTTTTTGGCCAAAACAACCACAATCGATGCTGCAGCCACCCACCCCAGATCTGGCCCCCAGACCTGTTCTTGTTCTAAACTGAAGAGGCCCATGAAAGGGGCTTTAGGTCCCTTGAGAGATAAAGACGGCACGAAGGAGGAGCTTTGAACAAGATAAAAATGCTTTTGAAGTGCTCGAAGATAAGAAAACTGCTACAGTGCAATTATCTTTGGGATAACTTTGGACAAATAGATATTCATGAATAAAACAATTTTTGAAACCCAAATGATACTTTGAACACACTTATGTTAACAAACAAATTTGCTGCTACTAGAGGAAACAACCCAAAACAAAACATCAGAATCATTTTACCAAGTCACCGTATAGGCCGAAATTGGCGTGAGGAATTATCACCCTACTTGGTTAATTTTAGAGCATGTAAGATGTTAGAAAGACTTTCGTGCCTGAGCTGACACAATTCTGTTATAATCAAAGAACATGGTTCAAGTAGGACAAAGCAACTTCGCATCGGTCCAAAGTTCTCCAAGAGTCGTGAAATTTTCCATGGAAAAATTGACCGAGGAGATGTGGAAGTTGGTTCCGCGCAGTCCTACCGATGACTTCTTTCCGTGGGTTCTCAAATCCAAAGTTTACGCCAACAAACCGACTTCCCTGGCACAATTAAAAGATAATATCCGTCACGAAATCGCTGCCATCCTGGAGAATACCGAGCCGTCATAGGGCAATTCCACCTCCCTGGAACTGAATGTAATTAGCCTGGTTAATGTTTCAAAGTATCCAGAATTAAAAACTTGCCTTTTTGTCGTACCGAATCTCACCCATGAACAAGGATTTCGTCATTGATAATAAAAAGTAACAATCACAGCTTCTGTATTGGAAGAAGAGGTCTGAGTATGTTTGTCGACAAATTCGTCAAGAATGCCTTTGTTCCATTCGGCTCCAAATATCGCATTAATTGATTTTATATCATGTTGTTTAAGCCTAATTAATAAAATTTATAATATTAATAATAAAGTTTATTTTCTCCAAAAAAAAAACACAATTACACTTGATAATTAAAAAAGAAAAGTTAGGCGCAATAAATACAGGGTGGCCCATAAGTCCTTTGAAAAGTAAAATCCGACACAGTCAACTCGTAAGCGCGCCAGAGCATTAAACGTATCCAGGACATCGTGTTAAACGGATTTTGAACAAAAGATTTACATATGCACCTTTACAAAATTCAGTTGGTTCAAGAATTAAAGGAAACTGACGGTTTTCAAAGACAAAATTATGCCAATGAAATGTTGAATCGGTTTACCTTTCACAACATAAATTGACGAGAATCACTTCCATCTAACGGGCATGTAGTAACCAATTGCCGCTATTGGAGCCCATCAATTCAAAACTTAAGCATCAGAAGCCCTTACATAGTCCGGAAAGTGACTGTTTGGGCTGCCAAGGTCACCAGGTATCCTAGGGCCTACTTTTTGAGGATGGCAGTGGGCGCGCAGTTACTGTTCGTCGACGTTTTGGTTATGATCAGAGTTTTCATAACAGGATGAAAACCTTTCAGGCTTTAATGCCAGGACGTGGTTTCCAAAGGATGGAGCCATCCACACTCTAACACTGCTTGGCCCGTTATCCGTCAACTTTTTCCCTGGCAAAGTGATTCTAAGAGGGGACGTTTCCTGCCTCCACGTAGTCCAGATCCGACCCCGATATATTTTTTTTTGTGGACCAGTTAAGGCTAAAGTATACGACACAAACCCGCGGTCAATTGAGGCCTAAAGAAAAATCCGAGAAATGACAAGCATTTCAGCAGTGACGTGCCGCAGTCATCGACAATTTTAGGACGTCGTTTGCAAGAGCGCCGTGATCAAACGGATTACATTGAAGATGTTATTTTCAAAAGTTATTCCTGTTTTTAAGCTTTTTTAAAATAAAAATTTAATTCATAATGTAATTAGTTTATTTAATAATTTTTTCATATCAGTGATTTATGGGCCACCCTGTATACAGGTGTCCCATTCAGAATGGATATCCTTGAGCGCCCAAAACACAGCTACCGGCACTCGAAAAAAAATACAAAAAAAAAACAACTGGTACCAAGTCATGATTTTTAAAACGAAAATCCATTTTTTATGATGTTATTGTCAATTTATGTGTACAGCGACGCCAAATTAATGAATTTGTTACGTTTTGGTGTTATATTACCTCACAGACTATACTATTGTAAAAATAAATAACATGAGTATCTATTACTTTTTTTTTAACAAAAATATATCAATTTTAATTTTAGTATGAAATTGATCACAAAAATTTGACAAAGTTGAGAGTGTTTCATGTAAAAAAAGTAGGAACCAAGTGGCAAGTATTTAAAAAAGCAGTTAATACAGTTTACAAAATGGTATAAATACATCATTTTTATCTTAATCTATTACGAACTTGCGAATTAGATGCAAAAGGGTAACAAGACGAAAATTGAAAACAATTACCTAGTCTTAAAAGTAAACAAAAGGGTCACTTTTTATTGCACAGGGACGGTAATAATACTATTTACTACCTGAGCGTGGCCCAAGCCGTCCATTTTGTTTACACGAGACAAGGATAGGTTGATTTTGGTGAGTATGAGTGAGTGAGAGAGAGACTGTTCAAACATTTTACACTGTAGACCGGTTTGGTCATCATGATCGGTTTCACGCCATAGCAAGACATTTACTTAGTGCGTCTCCGACTTTCGGTAACGCATGTGGCATCCTTCTATTTCCGTGAGTTTGAATCAGTGTATAAGACGACTTCTGGCTACTTTATTGGACTACCCGTTTTGCTTACGATTTGGACTTTGTTTGGTAATTTACGACGCCTTGGCTTGTATCTGGACTGATTCTCAGAATCAAAATGCCACGCATTCCAATAATGCGGCACAAGAATACGCCAAATGCACTTCATCTATGGTGAGTGGGGCAACGCAAGTGCCGCTGCAGCCTTTATAGGAAAGGTACTAATGCGCGGTCATCCAGATTCGTGCCACCAGAGTCCACAGTTTTATTCGGATGGCGAATACCGCAGCGGCATTGGTGGTAAGAGCCCGAAGACAAGGAATATTAAACTAAGATGTTGTGCTTGATGAAATTAGAAGACCCATCTATCTACAAAAATATCACGTCGCACCGAATCCCAAAAACGACCGTGCACCGTGCACTGAAAATAAATAAAATATCATCCTTACATATTAGATGTCCAAGCTCGCAACTGGGAGAGATTACCATAAGATTGTTTTTGTCGACAAATGCTGACAAAATAGAAGAAAAATCCAATCTCTGAAAAAATTTCATGGAGCGACGAATTACATTAAAACAAGACGGATACTTTAATATATAATCAACAGCTGGCAACTCTCAAACAAATTAATGCGAGAAGAGAATGCAATACCAGTTCAAAAAATTATTGGACTGGTATATTAAATGGATAGTTATTGGTCCTTTGAACTGCCGGGAAATTTATCTTCCCAAAGTTATTTAAACTTTTAAATGATCTCCAACCTTATTGGGAGAAGTGCCTAGGAGATAAGGAATCCCATCTAGAATGATGCGTCCGACATTATGGTCAAACGTCCGTTCTTATTTAAATGCCAATATCCAAATAAATGGATTGGTCGTTTGGTCCCATTTGATCCTCCTCGATCCCCAGATTTAAACCTTCTGACTTTTTACTGGGTTTCAGGAAGAGGTATCGAAAACGATTTCAAATTTGGAGGAATTACAGCCGTGTTCAAGAGGCCTTCAAAATAAATAACGACCTAGCACGCCTTAGTAGGCCTTATGAAGATAGACGTCTGCCAACCGTAGTCAGCGCCTCTATTCAAGAATCAGGAGCTAGGGAAGTTGAATGATGCCCATCCGCTTCACGGAGGTCTGTTGTTTGACTCAGAGCTGAATTATATGTTAGTCTTAGGCATACCTTGTAGGGAATAAACGTTCCACTTTGAACGATATCCTTTTAAAAGACCTCGGCTCCCTCAACACTTGACTGGGGCGAGCGGTGATTCCGTGCGAAAAGTTCAAAATCAAATCACGCGTCGTACGTTTCTGCTTTAACGGAAATCCAGAACCAAACAAATTCGTCGGGCATCCTGAGCAGCCTAAATTCACCTGAGGACATGAGCACCTGTGAGTAGACCCAAATCATGGTTCAGTCAAGCCCAACTTTTCTACTAGTTATAAGTATCTAGAAAATTTGAGCACTGTTTTCCAAAAATTGAAGTGTGTTTGTGGTTTTTTAAACATAGAAGATAGGTGATATTTGAAGAAAATTGTTGATTTATAAGATAAAGTTTAGAATTCAGGATAAAATGGAGAATATAGCCCAGATCCCTAGGGACCTTTGCTAGGTCATCCCAAATTCGACGGGAGACAATTATTAAATTTTTTTTATAAGAAAGTGAATATGTAATAAGTTGGCAGAATCGATAATAATCCCAGATTTGTACGTGTTTCACGTTATACATCTAGCTTATAGGCAGAGCCGCCGCTTGTTAGCGAACCAAGATTTAGACACATGGCCTCCTATTAAAGGGAGCCTTAGAACAACATTTTGGTGACCCATTCTGAAGAATGTATTGGGATAGAATTAGAGTCTTTGAAAATGAATAGTGCGAATTTACCTAGATTTTTGAACCGTATCCAAATGTTGTTAATTAATTGCCAAAGTTAACTTAACGCAGGATGTGAATCTTCGACAAAGTAAAGTACTATATACGACAATATGTCATTAAACGTTTTTTCTTTATAACTTGCCAGAGGATTTACTGCGATTGGGCCCTCAAAGTAGCTCACTTGAAAAATGCCTTGAGCATCGTGCTCGAGGAAGCAAACTTATGCACCAGATAACGCTAAGAATAAGATGTTAAGATCTTCGATACCTCAAAGTGCATGTGAGCGAATTTTCGCCGACAAACCCTCAAGGTTTAAATTTGAAATAAAATGCCCATGGACTTAATGCAGAACAAATTTAAATTTGGCATACCTTTAATCAAGCCAATTAACGCCTCCCGCACAACCCAAATCCAGTGGGATTCGCCGCAGTTCAACAACAGTTCGGCTATCGCCCAGCATTGGCCATGGCAAAACAATTCGGTCATCGCCCACCTTTCACCCAGGGCCAACAACAATCGGTTATCGCCCACCTTCACCCGGGTCAGCAAGCCAGTTCGGCTACCCCACCTTTCGCCCAGGGCAACAGCGTTAGGCTTGCCCACACTACCAGGGCCAACAACCATTTTGGTTACCGTCCACCGAGAGACTAGCCTGCAGAATGTCACGGATGTTGGATGCGTACAGCCCCTATGAAACCCTGGGACTTAGAATAAAATGAACTACTAACTTAAAGCTGAAGCAAAAACCTTAATCCAAAATACTTTAGACACAGAAATGATTTTAAGGTCACAGCTCCTTTTAAATTCTAAATACAATAGCACACAATGTAAGTTAACAAATAACAACTTGAACTGATTTGGAAGTTGATTCATATTAACTGAGAATTTAACAAAGCCGTTTGACATATGAACGCTGAAGAACGAGACCTATACAAAACCTTTGTCTCGAATATAAGGACATATTTTTTCGAGAAGTTACCTTTAACTTTACTAAGAAGTCAAACATATATCTGTACTGAACGAAGACCCCATATTTATACGTCCTACAGACAACCCCAAGTTATAATGATGAAATTAACAAAAAGTTGACAAAATGTTAGAAAGTAACATTATTCAAAAATTTCTCCCTGGAGTGCACCCAAAACCTAGTACCTAGAAGTCCGATGCGTAATGAAAAGAAATACCACTTTATCGACTACCGAAAGTTGAACGAAATTACAACCGACGAATACCCTTGCCAAATATAACTGAACTATTTGACAAATTAGGACGCAGCTTATTGACTCGGACTTTCAAGTGGCATCACCAAATTGAAGTCGTTGAAGAGGATGACAAAAACCGTTCAGCACAAACTCAGGACATTACGAATTTTCTCGAATGCCTTTGGACTTAAAACCCACCGCAACATTTCAGGACTATTTGACAACATATTACGCGGCTAAAGGAATTCATGCCTGTGTATCTAGATGAATAATTATTTATTCGCAAGCTTGAGGAACATTTAGAAAAATTACGACCATTTTTGACAGACAGGAAGACTAACCTGGAAAGTACATGGACAACGAATTCAGAAAGGGGTTGGTAACCTTGACATACAATAAGAGTGACTTGCTTGAAACCTAATAATGACAAAATTAGAGCTTATATTAGAATTCCCTTGCCCCACAACGACGGAAATCAAAAGTTTTGTGGTCTGATTGAAATATCGAAATTCATAAAAAGATTTTGCAAAATTACTCAACTGACAGCTGACTGAAACGAACGGTCTTGCCTGTCACTGATGCCCAATATATAGAAGCTCTCAAAGTGTAAAAGAGTTACTTGGTTAAGCCCTATTCAATACCAGACCCTGACAAAACTTACGATTAAACTGACGTTCAAATGCTCGGAGAACCTGCAAGGACCTATTGGTAGTGACAACCAGTCGCATATGCGAGAAACTTTAAGACGATGAAACTTACAAGCGTAACGGAAAAGGAACTACTAGCCATTATCTGGGCAGTTGTACTCGCCCACTTTATGGTAAGAAATTTAATATCGTAACGACATAAGCTCCAGCCTGGTTTAACTCTTAAAAGAAACTAACAGTAGATTAACACGTTGGCGCTAGTTTATCCGGATAGATTTCGAAATTGGCAAAAAGGAAAGTTAATTTAAAGGAGAGTGCCATGATTAGGATTGTTGAAAGATGAGAATATGTCAACGGAGCTAATTGATAATGAGAGAATAGAAATAAGGAAATAACAAATAATTAAAGGATATAGCTACTTAAATAAAGATCAAGAGAGATTCTGAGGAACCAGACCACCTTATATCCTTATTATTGACGAGAAGACAAATAGTTATTTCAGATTCAGATACCTCGGAAGACGTGTCTTATATTCCATAGTGTCCATCAAGTTCGACTTTAACTGTTTCTGAAAATTCATATTGAAAACGAAATTCAGCGGGATACTGAATCGGTACCTAATTTGCAGAGGAAATTACCTGCTCCAAACAAATTTAGTTTATTTCGTCTGGATAGATTAACAGGTAAGGATTTGTCATAGAAAGAAAAAGGATCCTTGAAGTGACCTACTTTAAATCGAATTGATCTTGTAAACAGTTTCAAAAGAATACATTAAAAATAATACTTAAATATTATATTTACTTTGAAGATGAATAAAGGAAAAGTTTACTGAAATGGTAAATACTTTTAAGAAAGAATCAGTTCAATTGTTGAATGCCTAAAGGAAGTTTCTCGGATAACGAAGAGGGCAACAAGAAAATATAGTGGAATACCATACGGGTAAGAATGCCACGTGGATAGGAAACTTTAGTATTCCGTTACTTTACTTTTGGATAACATGGAAATAATTTAATTTTATAATTCCGAGGGTTTAGGTGCATGAAAATACGACCGGAACCTCTCAAACCAGAATTGGGCAATTAACTACACCAATCAAAGTGCAGAGAAATCATCGATGTTTTCTCTATCGACGGGCGCTATATTTGAGTACCATCGATGCCTTTCAGCAAGGCTGCGCTGAGATCCGCAATCCTACCCCAGAGATAGTCAGAGCCCTTATTAAGCATTTTCCCTATTGGTGTCTGCAATTAGTGCAGATCCGTTCTGAATTAAACGCCTTAAAGGAAATTAGTTTATACAAAAGATTCACATTGGAACCCTAATAAACCAAATAATGGGTCCAAGAGAGATCCGCACCCATATCGAAATTTATAGAATAGCAAAGATGAGCAGAAGACACCGGATGTTCCTCTTAATGATCGTGCCATTATGGCCTATAAACCACTTAATACATTCAACAACGGGTTTGACCCTTGAAGTTTTATAGGCATACGGACTGAGGAACGATTTGTAGACTTTAGAGTAATAATGCAACAGCTTGTTAGGGAACATGCAAAGAGAACTAAGTTTGTATCAACATTTGTGAACAGGCCAATTAAATGTAAGTGAACAATATTCAAAACGAGGCGGAGAAATGAGTTTAGAATTGAGCCCCGGACGTAATATCGCAAAGAAGCAACAAAAGAAGAGGAAAGACAAACCCGCATCGAAAGGCCGTGTTTCTGATGAAATTGTAAGAAAGAATTCCTTAAGAAGAACGCGATACCTTAAGTTCCAATTAAAATATAAAACGCCTTACAGGCACCTCTAAGCTTTGGAACAGCTTATGATGAGCCAACTGCGGGCCTTCAACTTCAGGCACTTAATAAAACCTGGAATCCTGCCCGTGAAAGAATGGATTAGCAATCAGTCGACAAATGGATCCTTGTAAGGTTGATTACCTCTTTAGTAAAGATTAAAGTTTAATGTTCATCTTTTTAGAAAGCAAAAGTTATAGAGAATAAGTTTGATAAGTAAGTTAAGATAAGTTTATAGAATAAGAGCCTGTTGAGTATATACAAAATGACCTGTAATTAAATTCCAGTCAGACTATTCCTGACCTGCCTGAGCCAAACGAGGTCTAATCAAACCCGTTAGGGTTCATTTATTAAATGATAACCGAAATCTGATAACCGACGTGACTACCGATTTGACAAATTGATCAGGAAATTGGCCTCAAATAAAATCTTTAATAGAAAGTTAACGGTATGAGATGGTACAACTTTGACCAATCAACGTGTCAAATAAAATCTTTATTTCTTAAAATAGGTGTTAAAAGGAGGGACAACATGAAAAATTTGAGAACTGTTCATTAATGCTCCAACATTATTCCAATTTCAGACAATTGAAAGCTTGATGTAGAAACTAGCTTATTTTTAGTAAGTTTGGAATTTTACATCGTTCATTATAGACGGATAATTGTTAATTCAACTTTTATAAAATTAAGAATAGGAAAATTGTTTAATTTAGTTTAGAAAACTTAATTAAGATAGAGCAGCCATAACTTTGAAAGCTACTTAAAGGAAAACATAAATCACTTACCTTTTGAAATACCTCTGATGAGAAAGATACAATCTATTCAAATTAGTTCATACTTGATTATCCCGTGATCCTATTGCTGTCATTGTCCAAATACCCATATCTCCTGGCTAAAGCAAGATGGACGCTCACCACCCGTCAAGGAAATCGACGAGTCCAGCCTCTGCACGATGATGGAGCTTTGCATATGCCAGACCTCATCACGACTTGATGCTGGCCGAGAACGACGTCATGCACACAGATTCCCATCACCACGAAAATGTCCGTGTTCACCCATACCAACAGATGGATTCTTAGTAGAAAAATGGAGCACTTACGAGAATGTATCAACGGAAATTTTCTCAAGAATTAAGGTATTTCCAGGCTAATAAATATGGTGCGGCGTCGAATCGCAAAATCAACGACGCCGGTACGCATCGTGAAATTTCCATCGCTGCCGCAACGTACAAATTCTGATGCGACAACGCTTTGCCGTTTAGTCGGTGTCATTTTGAACGACCTGACGTGTTTTTTAAGCGATATGGCGCAGTACGAGTCGACACTGATACTTTTAATTTACGAACGTCCCGTCTTGGGACAAAACTAATCACAATTAAAGACAAATTTTTAAAATAGTATGAGGAAGTGTACAATTTATATTAAATTTTGAGGAGTTAAGAAGTTGAAAAACAAAAAACACGGGTAATACTATAAAATTTATATTTTTTTAACTCACAACTAAGACCACAAGTTACTTATTAAAATAATTACAAATTGTTCGATTAAGTTAGCTCCTGTTCTACTGTCATTGTTCCCTGAAAATTTGCAAAGAAAATCGTCAATAATCATTTTTAACGTTTGTGCGCCATCTGATTCTAATACAAAGGGAATAAAGCATGCTTTATAATGTCTAGGAAATCAAGAACATTTTACCGGGTCGGATGAAAATCACCATTTATTTGAGTATGCCAAAAGCGCTTCCAACATATCGCTGGCTCGGCTCAAAGATAATTAAAAACCGTTTTTCATCGATAAAACTTCCTCAGAATATGGGGCGCATTATATTATTTGCCATGGAATCATCCGCCATGAAGACAAAAGGAATTTTTATGAAATCCAGGTAACGGTTTTGGCGGAGGATAGATAATGACTTTTAATAAGTCATAGATTTGAGTTCAAAACAGTGAGTCAATTCTTACCTTAGGCAATCCAATCCGACATATATAAATTTTGATTGTATCACAAGCTAATAGAACAATGGAATTATATTTATAATTGAAAATAGGATCCACTGATCCGCTCAATATAATGAAATGTGTTTTCCATCTAGCGCCTAACAATTAGGAAAGTTACCTTTTTCATATTTGAGCAATTTGTTCCATCAGCCTCTTAATTTTTTAATTAACCTTAAGAATGTTCATACAAAGACAAACAAATTTATTATTCCTATATTAGTAGATTTTACGATAATATGAATGAATCTTAAAAGATTCTGCCCAGGACCAAGAAAACAAAATAAATATTATTCGTCAATTTTTAGGGGTAACGATGTCTAAAGATGGAGAGGAATCAAGGATAATTTTACAAAAATCGAAAAAATTAAAACGAGTAATGTAAATCTGGAGCTAAGGGAAAAATTAAACAATATCATCTATACGACCAGCTTCCTATTTTGAAAAAAGATTTCTAAATAAAAACAACATCAAGTCTTGATGAGAAGAATAAGACCACACTAACCCAACAAAGCCGTGCAAGTCTGCCACAGTTACGCCTGATCAGTGTAAAAAAAAATTGACGAAGACGAATTTGGAAGTATTATGTGCAAACACCGAAAGTAGATATTTATCTTTTAAAGGAATTTTGCCATCATTAAAACTGAATGATAATCAAACAATATTCCAAAGTCGTGTCTGTTAGATATATGATTTAACAACCATCATACTATCCGACCACTATCAAACTTCACAAACATCCGTAAGCAAACTATTCAAACAACTGTTCAGACTGGCTAATCAACAGCTCAAAATGTTCATGCAAGTTGCACCAACAGTCAAAATGCTATGAGAGTGGCTAATCAAACATCCATTCAAGAGTCTTCCAAAGGGATGCGAAACATCAATATGCAATGTTCCACAAACGCTAAGGAATGATTGATGGTAAATACTTTTGAACAAATTCCATTTTGATGAGGAACTAAATTTGATGAATGACACACTCGGAATAAGAGTTTTGAATAAACTAAATTATGAAAAATGATTAAATAGAATGATTATAGTAAAAATAGTTTATTTTTTTTACTCTAGTTAATCCAGATCCAGAGGTTCGATGGTTTTCAAAATGTATTTTTTAAATGAGTTTAAAACCCAAAATTCCAAACTTACTACACTCATCCCAGAATCGAAAAAACCTCGCCCCAGCGCCTCAATTTTTTTTGAAGGGTTTCACTTTATTCATAATTGCGAATGGGCACCCATTTTTTTCTTTTTTCTTTTCGCCTTAACGCAAGCAGAAGAGAACAGCGGGGCGGTCCATGTCTCATAGAAACGAATTGACGGTTAACGCTGTCGTACCGATGTTTTTGCGGGGGACATCGACGAAGCTGGCAAGTTGTTTTGGAGGACGCCGCAACGCACCCGTTGTGGCCTGGCCCCAAAACTTACCTTTAGACGACCCCCGGGAAGTGAAAGTTCAAAAACGTCGTTCTAAAAATTTGTCGATATCTAGAAAATATAACAATTTCAAGTTACGATTTAAATCTACCTCAATTTCCCAACTGGAAAGAGAAGACTGAAACCTGTCAACCTGGAAGGGTCGACCTGGATGACCTAGATCCCCGTGGTTGAAGAAAAGTTTTAGGAATCGGAAGTTAGGAAAGGAAAGGGCAATCATTGAAGGGAAAAATAAGGTTGGACCCAAATCTATGTTCTGATCTTTTTACTGTGGTTTTATAAGAAATGTTATAATAAGATAGTACGTCAGGGCAGATGTTCGAAGCTCTCCTGAAAAGGAAAACTTCGCACTTAAGGAGGGAGGAGTTACGTCTGCCAACGTTACGTGTCAGCGCCTATATTCTAAGAATCCAGACGCTGAGTGGACAGTTGAATGATAAGCCCATCCGCTTCACGGAGGTCTTGTTGTTTAGACTCTAGAGCTGAATTAATATTAGTTAGTCTTAGGCATACTCTTGTACGGAATAAACGTTCCCACTTTGAACGATTATCCTTTTAAAAGACCTCCGGCTCCTCAACACTTGACTAGATGTAGAGCGTGTATTAGAGTCGGTGGCAGACAATTTGAACACCTGTTATAAATAAAGATTGTTTTATGTACACCTGCAATTTCTTATTATTAAAATTTAATAATATATTTATCGTTTCTTTTTAGTCGTATTTACCCTTTTGCATCTCAATAGCAATAAGTTCGTAATAGTATTAGATAAAATGATGTATTATACCATTTTGTAAACTGTATTAACTGCGCATTTTTAAATACTTGGCCACTTGGTTTCCATACTTTTTATTACATGAAACACTCTCAAACTTTGTCAAAATTATTTTGTGATCAAATTTCATACTAAAAATTAAAATTGATATATTTTGTTAAAAAGTACAATAGATACTCATGTTATTTATTACTTTTGTAATAGTATAGTCTGTGAGGAGTAATATAACACCAAAACGTAAGCAAATTCATTAATTATGGTCAGCAGTACATAAATTGACAATAACATCATAAAAATGGATTTACGTTTAAAAAATCATAACTTGAGTACCAGTTGGAATTTTTTCTTGTGTATTTTTTTCGAGTGCGGTAGCTGTGCTTTGCGGCGCTCAAGGATTATCCATTCTAAATGGGACACCCTGTATAATTAATAAACAATTACGTTTGTTCTTTGGGTTGGTGTGGTTATGAAGGTTTCCAACATAAATCAAGGCCTCTATCTCAGCTTTACTGGTGAGCCGTGAAAGTTTATGGAAACTTAAATTGTGCCGTTGACAACCAAAGCTTGAGAAAGTCTAATAGAGTATGCATTTTTACTGAAACATTGCTTAACATCTGGCTATTTATTGTGGAAAGATGAATTCTACATTCAGATGGATGATGTAACGATGGGTTGCCCAGGGGAAACATCCCATTGTTGCTGACATTTTTATGGAGGACTTTGAGAAGAAGGGCCTAGTCACTGCTCCCATTCATCCAAGATTATAAGCGCTATGTAAATGATACGTTTTACCGTATGATAAAATGCATTATTTTAAAAAACCACCTTAACTCCATTATTTCAAAAATACAGTTTACAATGGAGTTAAAAAAAATAATTCTTCAGCTTTTATTGATGTATTAATTATTCGCAATATTGATAACACTTTGAGCCATACTGTTATTTATAAAACCAACCCATACAAATAAATATTTAAACGGTAATTGACACCATCACCCATCCCAATTAGCTACCGTGGGCAAATCTTTGTTTCAGAGAGCACGAAGAATCTGTGATGATGAACACGTGGCGGCTGAGCTACAACATGTTAAGCAAGTACTGCGAGAAAACGAGCTTGCTGCGCCACGGCAGCGTCACAGTGACCGAGTGAAGGCAGCCACAGTGGAACGAGTACCTGCTGTTCTACCCTTTGTGAGAGGCGTAACTGAGATGATTGGCTACATTTTGAGGCGGGCTTCTTTTGATTTCAAGCCGCTGAAGAAGATTGGTCAATTCCTACCACCTGTCAAATGCAATATTCTTCTACAAGATCCAGGAGTGTACAAGCTAGATTGTGACTTTGAAAGTAGTAAAATGTAAGGTTGTATGTAAAAGTTTTGTAAAATTTATTGAAGAAAAAGGAAAAAGAAAAAGTCCCGCTGAGTTTCTTACGCCGGTTCTTCTCAGGTCAGAGGCTTCCATTTCCGAACCGGTGGTAGATTATTTGACAATAAATAAGAAAGTGTAATGCTTCCATATTGAATAAAGATATCTGACTTTGACTTTGACTACGGCCTTTCTTATATTGGACAAACAAAGCGAGCAATAAGAACCCGCGTGAAGGGACATATAGCTGACGTTAAACATATGAAAGATCCAACAAGTCGGCAGTGTGTGACCATACTTTTAATCAGACAAACCATTACATTAGATTTGAAACACCGCTGGTTGAAGAAGTCTACAGAAAGAACACCGATTTCTACCCAGGATGAGACGATAAAATCAAAAAACATCCTAGTTTCAATATAAAAGATGGTTGGGTGTTACCACATGCTTGGAATCCAATTATTCACAAAAAATTACTCAAGATGATAGACTTCAAGATACCATAAGCTCGGTATGAGTAAAACGGACTAACAAAAAATACTGAAATGACGGTGCCCGGGTAAAAAACTTTGACAGACGAACAACATCTCAGTCTGCCCATGCTGTCATGGATCATGGGAAAATTATAAACCAAATCCTAGGATTCTATTCTTCTTCTAGGATTTATTTAGTAGAGTTCTCGCCACCCAATTCTACACATCAAATTAGTAGGAGGACAAGTAGTTCAACCTAAAAATACCGTGTACATATATTTACTACGACCGCTTCTCAGGACGGTTCTCTTCGCCCCGACAACATTTTCAAAACTTATTACACGTACCTCCTGCACGTGTGACCTTTACGTTTTGCAAAAGCAGCTTTTAATTACTAAACACTCTACTATTAAGTGCAACAAAGCAAACAGCCGATCTAAGCGCATGGGGTTGTAAGCGCTGACCACGGAGCGTCCTACTCGACAAGGGGCCAACTCTATGCACTACACAAAAGACACAAGTAGTTCGACTTCACTCACGAGTAAGGCGAAATATCGTGTGTACTAATGTCACTAGCGATCCATATTGACTAAACATCAACGATCGAACTATTTTCACAAGTTAATACACGTACTTTTCTGTACGCCAGACTTCCACTTTTTGCAAGTGATTGGTAACCAGTACTTGGTAAGCTTCCTTCCTTTTGTTTCGATCTCGTGAACTAATTAGAGACAGTCTGCAAGCATTTCACCGGGAAACAAAAGAGATTTAAAAGTCGCTAATAACGATAGACACCGCCGTATGGTGGACCAAGGAATCCAATTATCTAT
Organism: Lamproptera curius; assembly: GCA_029286875.1. Classification (NCBI taxonomy): domain Eukaryota; kingdom Metazoa; phylum Arthropoda; class Insecta; order Lepidoptera; family Papilionidae; genus Lamproptera; species Lamproptera curius. The sequence goes on along the minus strand of JAGSMT010000011.1, from coordinate 2,138,081 downwards.
TAAATAAAACCTAAGTTTTTCAATACTCCATGTTATCGCCACTTTTACTTTTTTGGCTTAAATTGTTAAAATCTCAAATAAAACATTTGCATTTAAGTCACCCGGGACCGTGGCAGCTTCAGAGTCCGTGACGTCATCAACAAGTATTAAAACTTTTCGTTCATTGATTCATTCAGACTGTTCACTTTTCAAATCTTCGCTATTTAAAATGTCGCATTCGCTTATTAAAGCCAAAATATCTTTACTGGCGCAAGAAGCGTCTAAATCTCTCATTGCATTAAGTCTTTCGGTCACGTGTTTGCCGAAGTACCAAAAGCATTCTCTTGTTCTTTGTCAATAGAAGAAAGTGATGCAACTGGTCTCATGGCTTTAACAAGGTCTTGGATAAATACTATACATTTGTTAGGCTTTTTTTTCTTTTGAAAGGTGGCTTTGCTTTACGACGTGGCCTATCTGTTCTTTTGCCGCGTTGCCTTATGCCCAGTTCTAAATCATCAATTTCCGATTGTACTTCTTCCTTTACGCGCGAATTATTCTCTTCTTTCACATGCAGTTGTGCAGGTTGATATACCTGAAACGAAAGCAAAGTTTTTGTGAAGTTTATAATTTATGGTCGTATAATTATTAATTAAAGAGAAAAATTCCAGCGCCTTTAGTGTTCAACATTTTTAGTTATTGTTGTGTCCGATGTCGACGATTTAATAAGTTTGTTGATAAAACAGTTTCATTGATAGTTAATGTGTTAACAATTTAAAAAATTGCACAAAGCCTATACTGAATCAATATAGTAGAATAATATAAGGTCAAAAACTGTGGGTTATATTTTAGTAAGCCAATTAGTTCTTCTAAATGTTTAACTTCGAAAATGGAATGAAATATCCAGGTGATTCCTTGTAGATATTTAGTAAGATATTCCAAATATTACAATAAAAGACATGAATTCAAGACTGTATGTAGAAGAATATGTAAACTTTGCAAAATTTAATACATCAGGAAACTTAGCAGCCAAATTAGCGCCAACATCATTATGTAACATTCAAAATATGTTTCTGCTCATATAAAAGTTTTGTAAAAATGGATTGACTGACTGAGAGTGAGCACTGGCTAACATAATTCTATAACTGTAAAAGACTTCAAACAAATTGAATTGAAATTTATTCATGCAACCATTAGCATGAAAGAAATTACATGAAAATAAGTAATAAATTATCTAATTAGTAATAAACAATCAATTCAACGCGCATTGGACCAGCGTGGTGGGATACGGTTCAAATCCCCTAATGGATGGGGTGTATTAGGGGAGGCCTATGTCCAGCAGTGGACTAACACAGGCTGATACTGTACTGTACTGTACTGTACTAATCAATACAACAAGCAACAGAACTAAAAATATATGGTAACAATAATAACCGCCTCAGTGGTCTCGCAGTATAGACCTTGCTTTATAAACCGGAGGTCGTGGTTTCGAATAATGCAGGAAAACAACTTTGTGTTATTGTTGTTTTCTGGTTGGTTAGAACAATTTGGTCCAATCACCTAATCGTCTGAAAAGTAAGATTATATATGCGTTGGAGGGCATGTAAAAAATTGGTCTATCCACCAGCCCGGACCAGAGTGGTGGGATACAGTCCAAAAATCTCCTAGTAGAGAAAGCGAAAATTAGGGGAGGCCTATGTTCAGTAGTGGACTAACACAGACTGCTAATGATAAAAACACTAACTTTAATCCTACCAATCTTGATTTTTCAGATCATCTGAAAATCATGTAAAAGCAGACTGCTTCAGAAGCAAGGCATTTACAAAAAATTACCCAAATATCATGACCAAGCACCTGATGTGAAAGACAACATCAGGGACCATAAAGAAAATAAAAATTACAATTGTAATTAATGTTATAACTTAATTCATCAGCATGCAATTATAGTGCATATGCTGTAATAAAAAACTTATTTAATAATTATATGACAACTGATAAAAGAATTAAATGGGGGTAATCAACCAATGGAAATTTAAACTTGTCTGAGAACTTAAAAGGAAAACAATTAAGTTTATTTAAAAAACATATACTGATTGGACTACACAAAATATTGAGTAGCAGTTCTATTCAAATCCTGAAAAGTTGTTAAAAGATTGAATTTACACCTTTCACCTGTAATATATGTAAATGTTAATATTACTAACAGACCTTCCAATTTTTGGTTAGATGTATGGATTATCAACAATATTTCAAGTCTGAGTTGGAAAAACAATAGTAATAAAATTTAATCAACACACCATTTTAACACACAAAATCCTAACACATTCAGAATCGCTATTTGACAAAAAATAGTAGCTAAGAGAAATATGTAGAACAGAAAACTACTAAAACACTTACAAAACAAATATAACAGACATATTTTTTTATGTTTGTATTATATTTAATAAAAAACTTAAAATTAAAAGTAGGTCACTGAATAACTATAATTAGAGCTTGAAATAACTAAGCAAACTAATTTTGGGACAACTTGACATCACAAAACAATATACAGCTATAATTTCAAATAGAATTTCACTGTACTTAAAAGTTATTATCATAAAATGAGTAAAATATATTGAAATAAAAATATGTACAGTATTTTTAAAGCTATATATAGTTTTTAAATGAACTATTTATACTTTCTACAAAACATTCCATTGCTTATACACATGATAAATAATAGTAATTATGAGCAATTCTTAGTAATTTTTAAAATTAATACTTAGTATTTACAAACAATTCAAAAGAAACATTTTTAATTAATCAAGTATCATATGTGTAGTATCATAACATAATGATAAACATGTAAAACAATTGTATGCTAAAATTATTATTAAATTGTTAATTTAATAATTTATTATAAATTTAATAATTTGGATTAGGTTTTATAATTGAATTTTGGTGTTAAGTAATATTAGTAGCATATAATTGCATTAAAAATGCAGCTAATGTAAAGAAATAAAAGTTTTAATACAAAGATGAAAATTGGTTCTCTGCATTTCATTAGCAATGCACTGCAATATATTAAATATATTATATATAAACAAGAAAACTCAGATTTATCTTATAAATCTCTCTATCCCTCATATAAAATATTAAATTGTTATAAATAAATTATACATATAACAAACCAACATCATTATCATCATCATCATGAACAACCTTTAGTAGTCCACAGCTGGACATATGCCTTTTTAATGACTGCAAAGACATCATTTCTTTTTATTTTTTCTCTTTTATCTGGCTAATTCTTAGAATGGCTGGTCCAATTTAGTTGGGTATTTGACTGGAAGATAGCTGATGAAGCGGGCTTCAAAATTCAAAAATGATAACCAAATGATGATGTCAAGGACAGCAGCTACCATTAAATAAAATAAAATGATATTGTCAATGATACAATATAATTCTTGCTAATAAATAATGTTAATTTAAAAGTTGGTGTAGGATAATAAATGTAATTTAATTGTACTCACATCATAATTATGAACCTCATCTTTTCTAGGTATTTCCCGAAGAAACTGCAACGGTTTCCACAGGGGCCAACAAGGTGAATATACTTCAGCAGGTGATCTTGCAATCTCCTTTGACTTGTCTACTCTTCTAAGATTGTGATTAAAAGTGCTTCTGATATTTACCCAGCGATCTCTCACTGAGCGTGCTGTAATTTTTGAATTAATAATGTTTACTACTCGCTCTTTAAATTTATAACATATACATTAAATTTGCTTCTTGCAGTTTAAAGAGGGAATGGTGAACATTGTTCATAATGCATATGCTTTCAAATCAAATATTTTTATATTATATGGAAGCGTTACATTTTCTTATTGCTTGTTAATTATTTCATCTTACATTGCTTTATAAATGGAAGCCTCTGACTCGGAAAAACTGAAGTAAGAAGCTCGGTGGGTATTTGTTTTAATTCTTTTTATATAAATTATTTATTTTAATAACAGTGCAACAAATTTTCTAAAGGCTGATTTTTATAAAAGTATATCTACTTTCTACTTTTAAGAAGTAATTTTTGTATTTCTACAAGTGGGTAGTTGCAAAAAGCTCTTTTGTAATTATGAATATATGTAATTTGGCAAAAACATTTCCTGTACCTAAGACAGTGTTTATTAATAATGTAATCTTTACTACTACCAAAAAAGATTTATGAATACTCACTCTTTCTTAAAATTTTTATTATTTAATTATAATTTTAACTACATTTCATGAGGTGTTACAGATTGAACCTTTAGAGAGAAATGGTTATATTAAATTATTTACCCGACAAAAATATTTGAAACTAATTAGTACAGATAATATTTACAATTGGTCGATAATGCAAAAGGATACTTAAATTTTTTGTAACATTATTTTTTTCATAATAGAACAATTAATCAAATTCTGTCCTGTAATAGTTTAATTCAAATACAAAGAGTTTTTATCAATTAAAGAGTATGAAATTGCAGTCGGTATTATAATTGTAAACTCAACATTAGAACATTCGAGATTATTAATAACTACTGTTGCTTATGCGATTACCTACTTAGTTTTGTAAATTAATAACATAAAATTATAAATAGTACAGTTTTATGGATTTTATGAGATTTGATGAAGGTAGTATTTACTCACCGGTATATCCACGACCCAGCTGTGCGGCGAATTCTGCATAAGCTTTATATTTTTGCTCGATCTGATGATTAGTATTACCAAACGGTTTCCATATAAATTCTCGCTGTCTTACGAATTCAACTAAGTCTAATTCTAATTTTCTAGTCCAATAGCATACTTTACGCGGCATTTTTAATAAACACTGTCTAATGTAGCAACTAGCAACCAACGAATCTACATACGCGAAATTAAAAAAGTTGAACATGACGGACGGTTGATGGAAATGGATGGATTGTTGCCAGTCATCAAATAATATACCACTAGTTTACAAAATGTTTGTTTCCACTGTTTCTAATAAGATAATATAAATAATATATAATTAATTTTTATTTAGATAAAACTGTTAGTATTTAAAAATTATCATTATGAATCTGGTTTTTATATTCGCTGACACTGAGATGATGTACTTTAAAAGCGGAAGCACAGCCAATGGTAAAATTTAAAAATTCAATAATTAAATATTTTTGGTTGCGCGGGCGTGTGGTCACTCAAGTTTCGCCAGCCAATTATGATTGAAGCAAGTAGCTCAAGTGACGGCGATATGGTAGATCCGATTTAAGGACCAGAAGCGAGGATGTGGTTCGAAGGACCATGTGCGTAATACGGCTCGGACAACGTTGTTATGAAGCCGGATTGGAAATGCGACAATAGGAAGGATAAGAGGGTATTTGGGACAGGACGGGTACTGTCACGTGGACAATGTGACTTTGGTCACCTCGATCAAGGGATGGGTCAACGTGACGACTAATGACGAAAATGCATTACGCCTGGCCATATTCAAGCACGGCCCCATATCGGTAGCGATCGACGCGTCCCATAAGACCTGCAGTTTCTACTCTCACGGAGTTTACTACGAGCCGAAATGTAAAACAAGATAAACGAACTAGATCATGCGGTATTCGCGGTGGGCTACGGGATACTGAACGGTCAGAAGTACTGGCTCGTCAAAAACTCATGGTCCAACCTATGGGGCAATGATGGTACGTGCTCATGTCGTCGAAGGACAACAACTGCGGCGTCGAAACTGCACCGACGTACGTTTTGATATAAATTGTAGTTTCTTCATTGTGAAATACGTTGTATTTGAGTATTATTTGCCTTGATAAAGTGAAAATTGTTGGGTTACTAATATTGTCAGTGTAAAATGTAGTTTAGGTCTTTGTGTTTAAGTTGTTTTTAATAGAATAGTTGAAAAAAATTTGGTGCGCGAACAATTTTTGCAATATTAAATTTAATGTAATTTGTTTAAAATATAAAAATAATTTACCTATGACCATGGTCGTGCTAAAGCTTTTTTATTTTTGATTTTAACCATACCGTGTCTTTAAGTTCCTTAAAAATGTAAACAATAAAAATATAAATAAGTATGTAAAAATGAAATACATATTTCATTACTGTCCTTGAGAGCACGAGTAGCAGCGGTGGACTAAGCCCGTCAGAGGCCCGGGGCGGCAAAGCTGAATGAGGCCCTCAAGCTTTAAGCAAAATGTATTTCTACAAGTTTTTTATTCAGTTCACAATTGTATGTATAAGTATTTATGATTATTTCGTTAATATGTGGCAATTTAATTTAAATTCGGCTTCAATTATTAAAGCTTAATAAACATAGGTATGTACCTACAATAATCATCATCATCATCATCAGCCTGTGATAGTCCATTGCTGGACATAGGCCTTCCCTAATACACTTCCATCCATTACGGGGTTTTTGGACCGCACCCCACCACGCTGGTGCAATGCAGGTGGGTGGAGCGACTTTTTACATGCCCATCCAACGCATGGTTCATCTTACTTTTCAGACAATTGGGTGATCAGCCCAAATTGCCCTAACCAACTAGGAAACAACAATGAAAATTTGATGAGTCCTCTCAGGATTCGAACCTTCTGGTTCTGAACTTCCGGTTTTTAAAGCACGCGCCCATACCACTAGGCTACGGAGGCAATATGGAATAAATATGGTTGAGGAAAATAAAATACGAATAGATCGACAAAAAAGGTAAATCAAAAGTAGTTTTTATTTTCAGTAGATGTGAAGTTAATTATTATATGTGTTTTCGTGCCTTCAATTTACTGAACTCTTCAATAACTTATGTGAAATCTATTTCTTTTACTTGGAAGCACGGCTATATTGAACAGTCGCTCTTGACCCATTGTAGATCGAAGATAATTTTTAATTAGTTTATGTTTCGAAAAACTTCTCTCGAATGATGCAACTGAGATGCAAATTGTCAAGAAGTATTAAAGTTAAAGCAATGTACAGGGTAATAAGTCACTGAAACCCCATTTTATTATAAATTGTAGGATTTCTTGGGCTGTCTATTTGGCCGCAACACCCATAGTCGTATAGGTGGCTTTTACATGTCTGCGGTACCTTTTAATTTCTTCAAAAACTTGCTCCTTATCAAATTCACTATAAAGATTTATTAAATTATCAACTGCTACAGCCAGAGCGTCATCTACAGCTTCTAGCATAAACTTTGATTCAATCATTTGGTAAATATTATTGATTTGCTTCATGGCCTCGTATCGTGTTGACAATTCTTTTATAAATCTATCTATGCATTCAAACATTAACCTTTTTGTTTCTTTTTGAACTGTTAATCCAACACCATGAGCTAATTCACACGGCATCGTTCTTTTTACCTTTCTTCTTCCTCGTTTCTCTGTGTTGATGTTCATATCATTGCATTTTATGTGCCACATTTAAGTTACAGCATTGTCTACAATCGTGTTTCGTTCGGTCACTAAATACTCATTCAAGGCTCATTTTAGTTTAATGATTCCTACATCCAGAGTCATTTTGGGAGACTGCAAATATTACTGAACTAAATTTACTTCCTCCAGTACAGCAAGCCAAAATTGTATATAGGTTATAAAGGTAAAATCACAAACAGCCGGCAGGAGCTGACGAAGCTTGCTCCTGATCTTGCATCTAGATTTGCCTTTGTTGGATCTTGAAAATGTTCCAAACTACTTATAATTGTCTCTATAATTTCTTTTACGACTTATGCTCACTCGTAATGAGCACTCCAGCGAGTATCCAATAAACGTTTTGAATTTATTCGAGTCTTCTCTTTCAGTGATGAAGAAAATGAATACAATTACTCTACTGTTCCAAAACACGTGACGCTGGACGGAACGCATGCAAACGCATGAACTCCACAAATATTCAAGGTATGATTAGAACAGGGACTGAACAGTGCTTTTGCATTTTTTTCTCAGATTTTTTGTTGCACCCCTCCATGGACACCGGACATTGACGCGGCATTGTCGTAACCTTGAGCCCTGCACAGTGAATTATCTAGACTTAATTTTACGCTTCACGCTTCCCTCATTCAGAGGAAGTACCAGCTACACAGACGGGAATCCCCCCTGAGTATTGGACGCGTTCAGCATAAAAGTTTATTAGTACCACGTAAACACTTTCAATGGTTGCAGTGGGCTAATCTTGATGAAATAATGAAGGTACTAAGCATATTTTTTAAGAATTATGAAAACGCGAAAAACATTTACGAATTCCGCAAGACCTGAGACCCGGGGCGGGCCGCCCCTTCCGCCCCCTTGTTAGTCCGCCACTGACGAGTAGCTTAGTAGTTAAGTTTGATATTAGCTGGTAATCGTTGAGGACTCGATTTCTCAGCTCTTTAAGTAGCTGTAGTATTAAAATAAACATGATCACGTACGCCTAACTGACGTACCTTCTGTACGTGTGCCCTTCACTTTTACCAAAAAGTGTTGGTCACCTGGTTTGTGGGAACGGTAGTTTCCCGTGAACTCTGTGTTAGATGAAGCTTACCAAAGACAAGAGTCCGGAAGAAAAACTTTTTATCTATAAAAAATTATTATGTTCTGCTTGAAATGCAGTTGTAATTATTGAAAAACATAAATATAAATGTTTATATTCTTGAATTATGTGGCGTGAGATATGTGAAAACAAATTAATTGAAGTAAAAACAGCAATGCTCAAATAAATTCCTAGTTTCGCACCATAGTTTAAGTGCTAACAGAAGGATCTTTTTTTTTTAATTAAACTTATGGAGAAAGTAATTATTTACTATATAGAGATAATAAACGTGGTAAAATTTACTAGTTTTAAAGCAAATTGAACATGTATATTTGTAATTAATTTAATAATAGACAATTAGTTATTATTGTTAATAATTATTTGTAAGATTTTCGTGTTTTCCACTTCTTTGTAAAAGTTTTTCAAGGAAAGAAAAGCTTTGTAATATTCTTATAAAGAAACTTATACTCTGCTGTAGATAGTAATTTTTTATATTACGTTTTTACCATTAGCACAAACCGTAGTGTTTTTTCATGCTATATATAAATAAATTTAAATAATAAATTTAAAAAGAGATGTATCTTGTGATTTATAATTTGTATCTCTCGCATATTGTGATAAAATATGAAACTTAATTGTTATTTATGTTTTACCTTTTTGATATTATGCGTGTGGTACTTTGTCTTGTCTGAAATAACTTAAATTTATATTCCTTTACAAAGCCAGGTCAATAAAGCTTGTTTAAATTTAATGAATTAATGTCACTCGTATACGGTGCACAACGGACGACAGCTGTACTGCTTGATATATGATATGTTCTTCGTCGTTAATTTATGGAGATAATCAGGAAAAATGTGTAATTTTATTCGATCACTTTTAAATAATAAAAGTTATTGCTACATGTTATATCCGATCACTATATACGTTAGTATATCAAACATTAGGCTTTATTACTTTAGTGAAAGTTTTTTTCGCTATAAAATTAGGATGTCTTTACTTTGTCATTCGACCGGCATTTTTATTGATTTTGTTTCAGAACTTTTTTTTTTCGTTGAGCTGACTGTCTTCCAACTTTTGTCTTTTTTCTTACCGTATCCTAATCTAATCGGCTAACACATGTTATTACCTTTTTGAGAAATATATGAAAGTGTGAAAATAAGTTGTATCTAATGCTTGTACTGTTTCCAGAAAACAAGCATGATTTTATTTATGATTTTAACTGTCCCAGGATTAAAATTTCCATAAATTTTATAATAAGTATGTAATATTTTTTTCCATACATATTTCAATCATGTCTTTGAGAACACGAGTAGCTATGCCTTCGTGCTTTTGTATAAAGCTAGGATAAATAAACTACTCTGTCAACTTCCATTTTATTTATATCCTTAAAAAACCTTTCACAATACAATGACCCTAAATCCCGATTAATTAGGAGAAGAATAATAAAAAACCAAACAAGTTACATATAAGTTGTCGAAATAAAAGTGTCCCTCAACCTTCCGTGAAATTATATTCTGTTTTTGCGAAATTTGCTTACTCATTAGCGCCTTAATGCCGCGAACCCGTGCATTACAGTTGAATTTACGTTTGGATCCACGAACACGCCCCTATCAGCGGAAAGGGAAGGCATTAAGGGTGAACTCACACCCGATAACGAAGTAACGCGAACAAATAATAGGTTCCACGAATAGCAGATTACGCTTGTATCTCCATGTTAGAGCTTTAATAATGTTTCCAGTGTTTATGGTAGATCGAAGTTATGCAATACAAAGGAAGACTAAAATAACAGACGATAATATTTTTTATGATTATTTTTATGAAATTCCCGACGTTCGAACACTTTCCAGCGGCCGTGGTGACGGGGTAGAATTTAAAAATGTAAAATAAACGCGATAAAATCCGTAAAGTCATTTTATTTAATAAGATATTTTTATGTGAAAATGGTTTCAAAAATACTTAGCAGATTTGAAATATTCTTTAACTTCTGAAAGACTATATTATCTTTGAGTAACATAGGCTACCATTTACTCCAGGAAAATCCATTCCAATAGCCAAAAAATAACACGGTCTTAGACTTTCAGTATTAAATAAACTTGTAAATGCGGAACCAATCTCGTGTAAATAGGCAAAACCAACTTCGTGAAATAGACTTTTAAAACAATGGGCTAGGCAGCGTATGTGAAACTACGTCTAGTCTTCACATCGCCAGTTCCAAAGAGACTGAAGACAAAAGTCTTTAACCAGTGCGTCCTACCCGTCATGGCTTGACTTGAGTGCAGACCGCGAATCGGCAAACGTGTCGTAGGACGCCCACAAGTGGAGCGATGATGTTTGCAAGGCTGCTAACAAGTACTGGATGAGAGTGGTTGAGGACCGTGCTTCATCATCATCATCAGTCTGTGTTAGTCTACTGCTGGACATAGGCCTACCCTGATGCTCGCCTCTTCCAGTAGGGGGTTTTTGGGCCGTACCCCACCACGATGGTCCAATGCAGGAATGGAGGTGGACCCCGATTTTACATTACCATGCCAAAGTAAGATGACCCATGCGTCGGGCATGGGTCATCTTACTTTTCAGAAAATTGATTGATCAGCCTAAATAGTCCTAACAAACTAGGAAACAAAAATGAAAACTTGTTGACGAACCCCCGACCTCCGGTTTCTAAAGCACACGCCCTGACTACTAGGCTTCGGAAGCCGTGTTTGGAGAGGCCTATGTCAAGCAGTGCATATAAAGATATTGATAAAACACTTTATAGGAGGTTAAAACAACAAAAAACTAAAATATTGTTACGTTAACGCTAGCTGTGGTATAAGTTATAGTACAGTGATTGAAAAAATTAATACTAAAAATGTCTTATGTCTTTATTTGGTATGTTCTATTAATGTTATAATTTTGATGGAAATACGTACCATAAACATTGGAAACATCATTAACGCTCCAATATGATATACAAGTTACCAGCTATCACGGGAACCTATAATTTGTTCTCATTACTTCGTTATCGGGTGTGAGTTCACCCTGCCTTCCCTCATAATGCCTTCCCTTTCCGCTGATAGGGGCGTGTTCGTAAATTCAAACGTGAATTCAACTGTAATGCACGGGTTCGCGGCATTAAAGCGTTAATGAGTAAGTAAATTTCGCAAAAACAGAATATAACTTCACGGAAGGGTAAGAGACACTGTTACCTCTACAACCTCATAATGTAACTTGTTTGGTTTTAACTATGTCTATATTAAATGGATTATTCTGTATTTAGAGCCATTGTATAGTTTTATGGGGACATATCATAAAAAAGAGAATTACATTTTATAAGTTAAGTACCTTTAAGACAATTATTATCTTTACCTTTTAACAATAAAAAATAAAAAACAATGCTTTATTATTTTTATTTACACGTTTACGATCAAGAGATTAAGAGATCTTTGTATGATAAGGCCTATAACCTTGACACTAAAGGATTGTCAAGGTTATTAACGCGTTTGTCGAATCAATCTAATAGCTAGGTCCCATGGAAACCATGTCAGTCACCATAGGTTACAAGTGCCTTAAAATAATCTTTCAAACCTTTCAACAAAAAACTTATACAAATTTATTGTAATTGAATAGTAATCCTCCGTAGTTCAAACTTTCATCAAAAACATTGTTATTTAAGATATGAGCCAAAAAGAAGTTTAAAAGAAATCTTGAAAAGTTACACGAAACCTAGCAAGCTCAATTCCAGCCAAAGCTCTGGCCAATATTTTTATTTTAATGATATTTGTAAGTTTAATTGGCTGTTATTATTTTCGTTAAGTTAGCCAATTATTAAAAAAAAAATATCATGTGACCTATACTGTTATTGAAATTTCTAATTCGCACTACTTTATTAACGTCACCAAATTATGACTGATTATAAAAAAGGCCATTATGTGAGATAGCAATTAAGTGAGCTTGTGCGATAAAGTAATAAAGTAAGTGAAGCAAGTTTGCCACGGAAAGTGCGAGCTATATTTGATAAATGATTTATTGCACGTTATTTGTTACTACTGCTGTTGTTACTTAAATCAGTAGGTACATAACTATGGAGAAATATTTATCTCATATTGCGTTTGTTTTCTGCGATTTCTTTCCCTATATTATTTGCTGTTAATTGTCCAAAATGTTGATTAATCACCAACAATAATGTTATTTCTGTTTCGTTTGAATGAAACCAAGTCAATCTGTTGAAAATTTATACTTATGATATGTCATTATACTCTTAATATTAAAGCCAACTGTCCTGTGTGTTAATTATCACCCAACTGTCTGTAAAGTAAGATGATCCATGCGTCGGATGGGCATGTGAAAATACGGTCATGCGCCTGATCTCTCTCCGGTCATCTCGACATGATTATGAGACTGAAAAGAATTGGGAGTGCACCTATACACTTGCGCACCATAATATCTCCTGCGTAGTTGGTTGATCTCTTATTTAGAACAGCCGTTCTAGTCGGAATCTCGACTAGGAAAACAGCAATATTAAGGCTTATTTCATAAAATTTGTTTATTTATAGTTGTAAAGCACTTAAAAAAGACGTGAGACTAAATTAAAGCCTGGTCTATTCTGAATCCATTGTATCTGTGCCAAGTGGATTTGCCAAAGTTTCAAGTCCTTTAAGTTGCCGCTACTATGGCCGCCCAAGTCCACAATAGGCAACCTAGATAGGCCTCATGCATTGTGGTGTTAAACAAGGGGATGTTACATCGTTCAAATTATTTCAAATGCATTGGGGGATATGTTTCAGACACAGGATTCCGCGAGGTATTGTTTTCAACGGCAAGGACAGTACAGTTACGTTTTCAGATGCTATCGTCATCGTGGCGAAAACACTGCAAGATTTTAAACATATGCTGACTAGCCTAGCTGATTCTTCCAAAATAATTGGCCTCCGGATAAACATGCCAAAATCCAAGGTTATCTATACAAACATTATAAAAATGAAAGATATTTTTATTATTATTTCTATTGTTTACGCGAACATTATCAGGAACCTATAATTTGTTCGCATTACTTCGTTATCGGGTGTGAGTTCACTCTTAATGCCTTCCCTTTCCGCTGATAGGGGCGTGTTTGTGATTCAAACGTAGATTCAACTGTAATCCGGTTTCGCGGCATTAAACCGTTAATGAGTAGTAAATTTCAAAAACAGAATATAATTTCACGGAAGGGTAAGAGACATTGTTACCTCAACAACCTCATAATGTAATTTATTTGGTTTTAACTATGTCTAGATTAAATGGATTATTCTGTATTTAGAGCCATTGTACAGTTTTATGGGGACATATCATAAAAAAAGAGAATTACATTTTATAAGTTAGTACCTTAAGACAATTATTATCTTTACCTTTTAACAATAAAAAATAAAAAACAATGCTTTATTATTTTTTTTTTATTAACACGTGATCGCCTTAAGAGATATTTGTATGATAAGGCCTATAACCTTGACAATCCTTTAGAACGCGTTTGTCGAATCAATCTAATAGCTAGGTTCCATGAAAACCATGTGCAGTCACCATGGGTTACAATGTGCCTTAAAATAATCTTCAAACCTTTCAACATAGAACAGCTTAATCAAGCAAATATAACCTTTTATCTCAAAACCAAACAATCTCTTATATGGTTTTGTAAGCGAACAAGCAAGTTCATTACCAGAGTGTGTTATTAATCAACGAGTCACCAGCGATAATATCCACTTACACACAAATGTTTCTCTACGATTATTTCTAAATATGTTCACAGATAATATAAAAACTTTTTCTTAAATTTTATGGTATAAGAGTATAAAGAACAATGAAATCTTTCATAGGACAACCCATGAAAGATTTCATTGTTCTTCGGAGACCTCTTTTTGGAGCAACCTAAATTCGATTATTCGTATTATTTGTATATTGCGTATTACGACGTTTTACAATTTAATTTTTATGTTCATGGAACAAAAGAGAACAGCTTTTAAATTATCATGAATGGTCAGATATAATTTAAATTTTTGAAAAGTTGAGAGCTTAGAATAAATCCAAATAAAATCTATCCTGCTTACTGTTCTTCATGTGAAGACAACAGAAGTTGAAGTGTACTTCCTTTTGTTAGTTTTTGACATTTAATAATTAAAATTATGCTTATAAACCAAGACATCTTAGTTATTTTTGTTACTAGTTCAGATAAGTCAGAGGTTGCTTAACAATGACAGGAAATAAAGTAAAGTCATTTAGAAAAACCCATATTAGATGCATATCTCAAGATTATATTAACTTAGAATAAGTTGTTTGTCAATGCTGTGTAATTTATAACACCCGATGAGATTATAGAATATCATCTAGTTTCCTATTATATGCATTAGTACCAAAGACTAGGTAGTGTTGCTTTACGAATAAGGTATATCTAACAAATCTGCTTAAAAAGCCGTGTTATGCTGATTAGTTTTCTTTATTTATAGCCAAACTTATTCTTACAGAGATAGTTGCAATAAGGCGGTAAGTTTTATGTGTTCAATATATTTCACCTTAATTTATTACGGCGTGTAAGCCTGTAAAAATATCCATAAACTACAAGCGTAGACTACAAAACAATGTTTACAAATAACAGACCGAATGAATGCAAACAGAGCGTTTTCGCCGTTGGTTATTTATGTTCGATATCCTTCCGATCTCCGAATTGTTTTATAATAAAAATTATTATCATCAAGTGGTTACTGTAGTGTAGATATATTTTAACATTGCATTTTTTAGTTTATTACGGCAAAATTGATGATTATGAATAGTGTTATTAAATGTTTTAACGATTATAAAAAAAATACTGCAAAATACAATGCATATGTTGCAACAATTTGTCTAACTCACATTGCAAATTTATAGACACTTGCTGTTACCCTCGCCTTCTTTCTCGAGGTGTATTAAAAATTACTGTATAGTATTATATAAATGAGGTGCTATAATTATGTGTGACTAAAGTTTCCTAGATTCAGATTCGACGAAGACGAAATTTTACATTGGAAAATCAATGTGTATGTTTGTGTTATTCCCCATTTCAGTCTGTATTTCATTCCCGTATGGTATAAAACAAAAAATGCTAGTAAAAAAAACACTTATCTTTTTACCTCGTTTCAAGTAATCAGAGACAGTACTACATCGTTTTTTGTTCAACAATGGCAAATTTCCATATAAACTTTCATCCTGTATTTTAACCCTTTCAATTATTTTAATCGCATTATCAAATATTTAAGCCTATATCTTTTCTTGGAGTCTGCTCTAAGTAAGTAGACGGTAAAAACGGACAGACGGACAGACGTAGTTACTTTCGTTTTTTTTAATATTAGTACGGATCATCATTTTTTTTAGCGAAATCAGGCCACGGTCGGCGACACCAAAATTAGACCATATGGGCTAAACTAAGACTCATTCTATAAGAAAAACTGAGGTCATGAACAAAATGAAAAATAATCGTTATATATACATTTATTACTTATGGATATAGTAACGAGAACAGTAAAATATACCGTCCAATACATCATTTATCATATAAGGCTTGTACTTTACGTGGTAAACTTACTTAACGTACTTTATTACGTTATCGTACATGTTTACATTGAATCCCTTTTATGTCATTAATCACAATTTCGTGACTTTAATAAAATTATTTCTAAAGTTAGTTTTTCGCAAAAGAAGGTTTGATGAGTATTGAGTAACCGTTAACGTAATTTAAAATAGGTAACAGATTTCTTTCGTGCGGCTACTCACTTTACTAAGCTAAAAAAATGTAAGTGTAGAGAAAATGTCTTGGCGGAAATACTATCTCTTAAAGCTTTTTCATCATGCTACGTCAATAACACTTTATATTTTCAGTTGATATTAACGTTACGAAAAGTAACGAATTTTAGCGTACGATTGCGCTGTAAATGATAATAATAGCAAAGAAACTACACGTCAGGCATTAATACGGTCGTGACCATAAAAAGCGCGAAAAAAATTCAAAATGGCGGCACAGTATTTGGGCGCGACGTCAACGACACCTCTGAACTAGGCGCGAGTGATTAATGGCATGGCAAACTTGTCAGCGCCTATACAGTTAAACATGATGAAATTTGCTGACTAACCAAGAGCGCGTAAATTGGTAACAACTTAGCCCAAATGGGCTCGGCTTTTTGCTGTTCCTGAGCAAAAAATGTATTACTGAAATTAAATGCCTTTTTGCACTGTATGTATTTTATTATTTAGTAAAACGTTATTTACAGAGGTCATGACTCGTAACTTAAGACGTAGTTATATTATTTACGTAATTATCATACATATTAAACCAAATTATTTTTAGGGATTATTCGAGTTAATTCTTTATATTTGTTCCCGACGCAATAGCTTTTAACTAAAGGTACCCCGAATTCAAATCCTAATGACTTGATCGTTTTAACTTTTTACAATTTTACTGAGATCCCAATATATTTTAAGCAAATAATTCAATAGTGCGAATCCACGGATAGTGAATAAAGTTATTTAATACACTTTGTGAAATATATATTAAATTATTAATCGGATTACGTTACATTTACGATAACTTCTCATTATATTATTAAACTTATTCAGTTAAACATATTTAACATAAATTTAGGGTATTTAATCTCATTATACAAACAAAACTAACAAATTGAATCAAAATCATCAATTCACGTGTTGTTTTGAGGAACAAAAATTATAAATATTTAATTAGTAATGAACGTAGTATTTATGCCGATATATAGGTACAATAGCTTCGCCACGCGGGTTTACCCGTATTGTATTTTGCGATAACAATCATTACAAACTATAAGCCTAAAGGTTTGGGGTTCGTTAAGGAACAGTATGCAAATGGCAGATTTCTTTTAAATACATGACACTTTTATTACATTTGAAAAAACTAAACTATATTATTTAATAAAATGATTTTACGAGATTTTATCGCGTTTATTTTTACATTTTAAATTCCCGACGATTTCGGACACTTTTCCAGCGCGTGGTCACGGGTAGTAACACCACATAAACGCGATTCAAGTCATTTTGTTAATAATATAATATTCATGCAAACAATAGAAATAACTAAACTATGTTCTTTTAACTATGCCCTAAAAGTTGTGAGATGTAAGGTATGCTTTTAAAAAGTTTTATTAAGTTCCAATAAATGAGTTTTTAATTGAAAGAGTTACAAACTTTCGCATGTCTAATATACTCGCGACCCGTCCAGACTCCGCACGGGTGCAATACTATATCTGTAAATGGGACACAGAAAGTGACGTGTATACTATGTAGTGAAGTACAGTCAAGCCAATTTAGAATCGGGAGAACTGTGAACAAAATAATCTATGACAATGAATATGCGTTATACATGAAGCGATTTCATTGACCAATTGTAATCGAGATGCAAATAACTGGATGGCAGACGATAATAACAAAACCATTGGTACGACGACGTCGTTTCTTTTTTTAAATTTATTCTTATATAAACTTTTTTCAAAATGTTTATATTGAAATAAAAATATAACCTAACTAATTTCTATCTAGGAGATTGCTTATAGAGTGGACTTGTATAATAGTGTTTTACCTGATTTAAAGTTTTCTCAAAATCATTATCCATCGTTTAGGATTTCCATTGCATAGCTAGTTTTTTCTTAGTTTCCAAAAAAAATTCTGTCACTCAGTTGCACCGCTCCTAGTAGTCTGAAATTTTTGAGTTACACTTTTTAATGATTTGGTTGCACATACTTCTATAGATATTTGCAAAAAAAAAAAATATGCGTCGACAAAAACAACAAAACGTACAATCTCGTGCAAATAAATTGCAAACGTTAAGTGATAGACCAAAACAAGATTGTACACAATAGTACGCCTTTATTTGGGCTACGAAAATGTCACTGACAGTCACAATATAAGAGTTATTGAAAGTAACTTAATTTTCAAGTAAGTTTAAGGCATAGTTAATCTGTTTACAAATAAACTCATATAAGAGTTGCTTATTTTATTGTAATTAAAACGTCAATGTCCAGGTGTCTTATATGGCATTTTGATTTAATAAACACTATAACACATATCAGACATTAAAATGTGGCAATAATCGCAAGGCAGTTTTATGCGAAAACTACGTTGTTATATATTGCGTTAATTTTTTTTAAATTTTAACTGTCCTGTTAATAATAAAACAAAATAATAAGAAGAACTGCCTAACTGCCTCCATAGCCTAGTAGTATAGGCGTGTGCTTTAGAAACCGGAGGTCGTGGGTTCGAATCCTGCGGGGACTCAACAAATTTTTTATTATTGTTTCTTAGTTGGTTTGGGCAATTTGGGCCGATCACCCAATTGTCTGAAAAGTAAGATGATCCATGCGTCGGATGGGCATGTAAAAAGTCGGTCCACCCCACCTACCCGCATTGGACCAGCGTGGTAGGATACGGTCCAAAACCTCTTAATGGATAGGGGTGCCTTAGGGGAGGGCCTATGTCCAGCAGTGGACTATCACAGGCTGATGATGATGATGATGAATAAGAAGAGAAGATTATGCGTAATATCTTTATTAAGAGAAAAGTTTTTTTAGTTTCCTAATATACACTCATAGTTTTAACCCCTGCAAACTTAGAAAACTTAGAGAAAACTTAGGGATGTTATAGAAAAATTAAAGAATATTTAAAAAATTAAAATGACAGAAAATGATAAAAGTTACACCCCCCAGGGTTAAACTATTCTATTGTTATTAGTTTAAAGTTTACGAACAGGTGTTAGATATTGAAGTTTATAAGTGCTTAAAGAAATATTAAAATGGAAAAGAACTGTCTTATATCCAAGTCCTGTCTGTCTTTCTTATGTGAAAATAAGTATACTTCTTTGCTGATCTATAGTCAATATAATAAAATAGATTTATAGAACACGAAGACCAAAGTAATGTCTTCACGGCAGGTGTATTGTTTACTTTCCTAAAACTTTAAAACTATTGAAGTACTCAGCTGATTTATGAAAGTTATTCCACTTTTTCTAAATAACGTGCTCATGGTGTATTAAAATTTGTCTTCAGTGTGTATGTAACCACTAACACTAAAGAAGATTGTATTCTATGACATATATATTTATATATATATATGTATATATAAATATATATATATATATATATATATATATATATATATATATATATATTCTACGATCAACAACCGAGTTGTTTACAATTATTTACATGAAATGCCGATTCGGAGATCGACAGGATATAGAACATAAATAAAAAGCGACGAAAACGCTTTGCTATTGCCTCGTTCTGTTTTTTGTCCTTAGCATGTTGTTTATGAATATTTTCACGGGGTTCTTTCCTTCAACAAATTTGTACAAAATATATTGAATTAACCTAACGTTTACCCGAAACATAAATACCTGTAGTAATAAAAGAGGAATATGCTTTTTTAACAGAATTATATGATGAAAAAATGAAAATGAATGACAACGAAGACATGAAAGGAGAAGAGTTGCTGCACGAAACGCTGAAAATCTTGTTATTTTTCTATCAATTTTACTTATTATAGTATTGTACTTTAGTAATGAACCCATATACTCGTCGGTAACACAATTTGCCTTTTTGACCGACTTCCCAAAAAAAAGAGGTACTCAATTCAGAACGTATGTTTTTTTTCTTTCTATTTTTATATTGTCTAAAGTAATTTATTGTTTAGTACTTTCATAAATATTTGACAAATAAAAAAATACGGTACAAAACTCAAATATAAAAATATAAAGAGGGTTTATTTAATTCTGTTTTGTACATCAAAACAAAATCATATTTGGTTCAGTTTTTGACCATCTTCCCAAAACAAGGAGGAGGTATTCAATTCGGAGAGTATATTTTTTGACATGTATAGTCGTTGCTTCACTCCTAGGGCTCTGAGTTTCTTCATTCTTATTTAAAATTATAGGTATTAGTGGTCCCATTTTTTTAATAATTTTGTGTTAAATACTTCATTACATTCTTGAGAAGTAAAAAAATAACGGCACCAAAAATCGCAACCTGGTGCGATTAAATTGCTAATGCTGCTGAAACCGTAAAAGACAGACTAAAAGTATGTTCTACGCGATTTTACTTCTTAAAATAGTTTATAAAAAAGATAGCGAGCGCATATATGTATGTTTTAAGAATAACCTAAAATAACCATTTTAATGTATAAGAATATATTAAAAAAAGTTGCCGAAAATCCCGAATACCAAATAAAGTATCTAATTTTAGAACATTTACGTATTCAATGTTACTAAAGCACTTAAAGTGAAACTTGTTGCTTTCCAAAGTGCGCTCACCATGTTCTTTCTTATTTCGCGGGAAAATAAGGAGGAGGAGGATCAAGAGAAAATTACAAATTATACATCAGTAAAGGAACAGTTGAGAACGTAATCAAATCATATTGCAAAATAAATCAAAATATCATATTGCAAAAAAAATACCTTTTTATAATTTTTTAAATAAAATCAGCCTGAATTAGCAACGTTTTTAAGTCTTCTTTGGTTTGTGGTTCATAATAAGCTAATTGTACAGACCAGGGTCTATGCCAAATATTGGTGTTTGTAATGATTTTTGTAGACATAGTATTACTTTTTATTTTCCATGAGGTAAATTCTTAACATAGCTTATTTATTAACATATATAAATCGATCTGTTGACCATAAAATGATGAAATTTCATGTCTAGATTTTTTTATAGCATACGCGAGCAGACGAGCAGTCGAGGCCACCTGATGGGAAGTGGTCACCGACATCCATAGACGTTGACAATACCAGTGGTATCGCCGACGCGCTCCTACCGTGAGACATAGGGTGTTAAGTCTTGTTTACCCAGTAAATACGCTGGCTACGGTGCCCTTCAAACCGGAACGCAGCAGTGTTTCACACTACTGCTTCGCGGCAGAAATAGCACCGCGGTGTACCTACCAGACGGTCTCCTGTAAACAGGGACCTACCACCTACATACTCTAAACGAACCAGAAATAGTGTTATTTTAGCAATTTTGTAGTTTCAAACTGCACGGGGATGAAATAGCGGTTAAAATGGTGATGAATGTCTATTCTAAATGGTCACCGTCGAAGCAAAAGCCATAAAACTATGTGTTCAAAGGTACATACAATAAAAACACCTTATTTATATCCTACTATACAGTATTTTTTAATACAACTTTTCCCGCGCACAAAGTTGCTGGTAACTGCTAGATTATTCGTAGTCGTAGTTTCTACTATTATCGGAAATATCCTTCTTTAAGTCATGAGCCAAGAAGCCGCTTAAATGAGAAACTATACGAAAGCAGAAAAGCTCTTTTCAGGCAAACGCTCTTTTAAATATAATTATACTTATTATTATCTATGTAATCTTAATAGGCTGTTATTATTTCTTTCGAAAAATAAGCGAATTAATATATAATTTATATTTCCCACTACTTTTATTAACGTCACGAAATTAGGACTGATGATGAAAA
Organism: Lamproptera curius; assembly: GCA_029286875.1. NCBI lineage: Eukaryota > Metazoa > Arthropoda > Insecta > Lepidoptera > Papilionidae > Lamproptera > Lamproptera curius. The sequence goes on along the minus strand of JAGSMT010000011.1, from coordinate 2,116,151 downwards.
AGGTAGCCATTAAGTGAGCATGTGCGATAAAGTAATAGACTAAGTGAAGCAAGTTCGCCGCGCAAAGTGCGAGCTATATTTGATAAATTATTTATTGGACGTTATATTTTACTTCTGCCGTTGTTACTAAAGTAAGTAGGCACATAACTGTGGAGAAATCTTTATCTTATATTGCGTTTGTGTTCTGCGATTTCTCTCCCTATATTATTTTGTGAGAACTGATTGCCCAAAATGATGATTACACATTATTGATAATATTACTTTTGTTTCGTTTGAATGAAAACAAGTCCATTTGTTAATTTTTTATGCTTATGATATGTCAATATATTAAGGCCGACTGATCACCCGATTGTCCCTTTGTAGCAAGATGGTCCATGCCCTTCCGGCGCATGGATCATCTTTCTACAAAGACAACGGCAAAAGACGTTCCTGCGCCTGGTCTCTCAGTGGTTGGTTATCCGTCACAACACCCTATGAGAGTGAAAAGAATAGGGAGTGCACCCGTACACTTGTGCACTATAATATCTCCTGCGACTAGGAGGACTAATTTGAAAACAACAATGAAAATTTGTTGTGTTCCCGCAGGATTCGAACCCACGACCTCCGGCTTTAAAGCACACGCCCTTAGCACTAGGCTACGGAGTCCGTGATTAGAGGCGGGCTATTGGACAGGCTTATGTCAAGCAGTGGACATGATGATGATGATAAATCACTTTATAGGCGGTTAAAACACCAAAAAACTAAAATGTTAACGCTAGCTGTGTTACAGTACAGTTATTGAAAAAATTAATACTAAAAATGTTTTCTATTTTATTCTATTGATGTTATAATTTAGATGAAAATACGTGCCATAAACATTGGAAACAACATTAACGCTCCAATATGATATCTATCACGGGAACCTATAATTTGTTCGCGTTACTTCGTTATCGGTGTGAGTTCACCCTTAATGCCTTCCCTTTCCGCTGATAGGGGCGTGTTCGTGAATCCAACGTAAATTCAACTATAATGCACGAGTTCGCGACATTAAAGCGCTAATGAGTAAGTAAATTTCGCTAAAACAGAATATAATTTCACGGAAGGGTAAGAGACACTCTTACCTCTACAACCTCATAATGTAATCAAATGTTGTTTGGTTTTAACTATTTCTAGATTAAATCGATTATTCTCATTTAGAGCCACTATATAGTGAAAGGTTTATAGGAAAATATCGTAAAAAGACAATTTCATTTTATATATTAGTACAAGACAATTATTATTTTGAAGATTTTATAATATTAAAAAAAATTATTAAGGTTAATTGACAATCCTTTATAACGCGTTTGTCAAATCAATATAATAGTTTAGCTGGGTTTCATGGAATCCCTGTGTAAACACCATATACAATGTGTCTTTAAATAATCTCTTCAAACTTTTATAAACAGAACAGCTAATGCGAGCAAAATGTTTTCTGCTATAAGAGTATACATTAACCCATGAAAGATTTCACTGTTCTTCGTAAACCGGTGTTGGAATAACTCATCATCGCCAGCTTGTGATAGTCCATTGCTGGACATAGGCCTCCCCTAATGCGGATTGGTGGGCGGACCGACTTTTTACATGCCCATCATCCATCCATCATCATTGGGTGATCGGCCCAAATTGCCCTAACCAACAAGGAAACAACAATGAAAATTTGTTTAGTCCCCGCAGGATAACCACCGAACCCACGACCTCCGGTTTCTAAAGCATACGTCCATACCACTGGGCTACGGAGGCAGTTTAAAAGAACTATTTTGTATATTTCTAGTAATTATATCATGCGGATCAAATCATGTTTTAAAAATTAACATTTATGTTCACGGAACAACGTAAAAGCTGTTTTTTTACATTATTATGAATGGTCAGATCTAATTGAAGTTCCTTAAAAGTTGAGAGCTTAGAATCTATCCAGGTATAGATCTATCCCTATTATGAGATGACAACAGAAGTTTTTGATTGATTTTGACATTTAATAATTTAAATTCTGTTTATAAACCTGTTTCAAAACATCATATATGTAAGAAATAATAACTCAGAGTTTGTTTAACAATGACAGGAAATAAAGTTAAGTTATTTAGAAAAAGACACAGATTAGGTGCATATCTCAAGAAATACTAACTTAAGAATGAGTTGCTGTCAATGATGTGTTGCAATGCAATTTATAACACCTGATGAGATTATAGAATATCAACTAGTATTCCATTATATGCTTAAGTAACATAGACCAGATCCTGTTACTTTACGAATAAGATATATCTAACAAATCTGCTTAAAATCAATTCTTACAGAGATAGTTGCAATACGGCGGTATATTTTATGTGTTCAATATATTTCACGTTAATTTATTATGGCGTGTAACCCTGTGAAAATATCCATAAATGACAATCTTAGACTACAAAAACAATGCTAACAAAAAACAGACTGAATGAGTAGCAGAGCTTTTTCGCCGTTCGTTATTTATGTTCGATATCCTTCCGATCTCCGGATTGCCCTTTCATGTAAATAATTGCACATAACTCGGTTATTGACTGTTGGCTAAATGTCTTATTACTTTGTCTTGCATTTTCTATTGTTCTTGCAATATTTTTTTAAAGTTGTAAACTCAACTTTATATAACAATGAACAACTTTATAGAAAACAGAACAAATTCCATACATTTTTCTGAAAATAGAATATTTTTTATAAAAATTATTATCAGCAACTGACAACTGTTGTGTAGATATATTATAATATTGCATTTTTTTACTCTATTTCTACCAAATTCACGATTATGAATGGAGTAAATAATTGTTTCAACGATTTTTAAAGAAATACTATACACAAGTGAAGGAATATAGAAAAGCATATGATAGAGCGAGATGGATCGTTTGTCAATCTCGCATTGCAAATTTATAGACTCTAGCTCGTCCGCGTGGAGAAATGTCCGCGAGGTGTATTGAAAAATACTGTATAGTATAAAACAAATGAGGTGTTATAATTGTATGTGTTTATCATTAGGCACAAAATTTCATAGATTTAGATTCGACGATGACGAATTTACACATTGGAAAATCATTGTGTAAGTTTGTGTACATCCCGGTTTTAGTCTTTAATTCATTCCCGTGCAGTATAAAACAAAGAAAAATTCTAGTAAAAAAATATTTATCTTATTAGCTTGTTTCGAGTAATTAGAGAGAATATTTCATCATTTTATGTTCAGCAATGACAAATTTCTATACAAACTTTCATCCTGTATTTCATACCCTTTCAATTATTATAATCGCAATATTTAATAACCTATATCTTTCCTCGGAGACTACTCTAAATATGCAGACGGTATAACCGTACAGTCAGACAGACAGACTTTCGCATTTATTCTATTAGTATGGATTATAATTTTTTTAGCGAATTTAGGCCACGGTTGACGAGACCTTAATTAGATTATATGGGCTAAACTAAGACTTATTCTATAAGAAAAACTTAAGCCATGAACGAAACGAAAATTTGTCATAAAATTGTAACTCCTGGATATAGTTACGAGAACAGTAAAAATATACAGCCAATCATTTATCAAATAAGGCTCTCCTCACTTTACGTGGCAAACTTACTTAACGTACTTTACTACGTTATCGCACATGTTCACACTGAATTTATTTTCCATCATCAGTCACAATTTCGTGACATTAATAAAAGTATTGAAAAAATAAGTTTTTCGCAAAAAGACTCCTGGGCAAATATACTATCTTTTAAAGCTTTTTTATTTTGCTACGTCAATAGCAGTTCGGTTGATGTTATTATTACGAAAAGCAATGAATTTCAGCGTATGGTTGCGCTTTAAATTATGGTAAAGGCAAAGAAGCGACATGTCAGGCATTAATACGGTCGTGACCATAAAAAGCGCGAGAAAATTCAAAATGGCGGCACAGTATTTGGACGAGACGTCAACGACACCTCCGCTGGGCACGAGTGATTAATGGCACGACAAACTTGTCAGCGCCTATATAGTTAAACATGACGAAATTTGCTGACTAACCTTAGAGCGCGCAAATTGGTTACAACTTAGCCCAAATGGGCTCGGCTTTTTGCTGTTACTGAGCAAAAACTGAATTACTGAAATTAAATACCTTTTTGCATTGTATGTACTTTATTATTTAGTAAAACGTTATTCACAGAGGTAATACCTCGTAACTTAGGACATAGATTCACAATCCTTTTATTGACGTGATTATTATACATATTAAACTAAATTAATTTTAGGAATTTTTCGAGGACAAATATGAATAATTAACTTGATATTTGTTCCCGACATCTCTTGATTCATTGATTTGACTTCTTATTCTTCCCGACAATCAAACCCCGAAAATATGTCTTACTATAATTTTACATTTTACTGAGATCTTAATATATTTTAAGCAAATACTTCAACAATGCGAATCCACGGATAGTGTATAAAGTTATTTAATATACGAAATGAATATATATTAAATTTTTAATCGGATTACGTTACATTTACGATTAGTTCTCATTATATTATTAAATGTATTCAGTTAAACATAATTAACATTAATTAACGTTATTTAATCTCATTATTGTAATACAAACAAAACTAACAAATCGAATCAAAATAATCAATTCAGATGCTGTAATGAGCAACAAAAATAATAAATATTTAATTATTAATGTACGTATTATTAATGCTGCTAAATAGGTACACTAGATTCGCCACGCGGTTTTACCCAGTATTGTATTTTGCGATAATGATTATTAAATAAGCCTAAAGGTTTTAGGGGTTCGTTTCGGAACAGCTTGAAAATGACAGATTTTTTTAAATACATGAATTACACTTTTTAGTATATTTTGAATAAAGTAAGATATGTAAGATATGCTCTTAAAAATATACATTATGTTTCATTAAATGATTTTTGAGTGAAAGAGTAACATCCAGCCTTATAAAATTTTGCATTTATAATATATTTATAGTACACTATAGTCAAGGCAATTTTGAATCGTAATAATTGTAAACAAAGTAAGTATGGCAATGAAAAGACGTTATACATCTTGCGTTCTTATTGATGAATTGTCATCGAGATATCAATAATTAAGTGGCAGACGACTAATAACAATACCATTCATTCAGTATAAATTGGCTAAACTTTTATTGCCAAATGTTTTTGAATGGAATCGATCGATCGGACGGTTGTTCTACGAAACACAAACAAAAGACATATGAACAGTTAAAAAGTTGCCTTAGACCTTAATGCAAAGGGGCAGACTTTAATATTATTTGGCATTGGACCTTTAGTGAAAACGTATCTTAGTAAATTGTTAAAGCGCTGATCTAGCAATCTATTTTTTTCTAGGGTGATATGTAGCTTAAGGATAATCTAGCTTTTTTATAATAAAATAATAGTTTACATCGGTTTAGTAGTTTTAGAACTTTTTGAAAACAAACTAACAAAACTTTGACCTTTATAACATTCGTATGGATTATAAGAGGTGTTCCGTGATCATGAAAATGAATAGTATTTTTCTTTGAGTTGTGATCCGACTAGACCGGATTTTCCGAAATTGTGTTGCAACAATTACTGCTAAAATTCTTTAAAAAAAATCTATGTCACGGGGTGCAAGTGGACGATAGCTAGTTTTTTTCAGACTTTCCAAAAAGAATTAATCAATTTTTCTGTTACTCAGTTGCTCCACTCCTAGTGCTCTGAATTTTTGAGTTTTATTTTCTAATAATTTTGTAGCAAATACACACTATGACAGATTTTTGAAAAATTGTAAAATATGCGCCGTTTAAAAATACTAAGCCTGCATCCTCGTGCATATAAATTGCAAATGTTAAGTGATAGACTAAAACATCATAGTACACAATAGTACGCTTTTAATTGGGCTACAATAATGTCGCTGACAACCGCATGTTGTGAACAATCGGGAGTAATCACTTTAATATAAATATTATAAGACAGGCAACGAGTAATTTTCAAGTAAGTTTATGACAATATAAAGTTAATCTCTTTACAAATAAACTCATATAAGAATTGCTTAAGGAAGCGGTGGCGTGCATTAGGGGAGGCCTATGTCCAGCAGTGGACTGACACAGGCTGATGATGATGATGATGAAGAATTGCTTATTTTGTGTAATTCAAACGTCAATGTCGAGGTCTCTTACATGGCATTTCGATTAAATGAACACTATAAAACATATCAGATATTAAAATGTGGCCGCATTATTTTATGCAAAAATACGTTGTTATATGTTGTGTTAAGATTTTTTTTAACTTTCTTGTTAAAAAAACGCAAAAGAATAAGATGAGAAGATTAGGCGTAATTTCTTTACTAAGACAGAAGTTTATTTATTTCCTTATATTTACTCATAATTTTTATCCACTGCAAAATTATAAAATTACGAAACTTATAGAAAAATTAAAGAAAAATTTAAAACGATACAAAATGATAAAAGTTTAGCCCTCCAGGTTAAACTTTTCCTTTGGTATGAAATTAAAGTTTACGAACAGGTTTTAGATATTGAAGTTTATAAGTGCTTAAAGAAAAAAATCTGTCTTATATCCGAGTTCTGTCTGTGTTTCTTTTGTGAAAAGAAGTATACTTCTCTGTTGATCTATAGTCAATATATCATAAAATAATTTATAGATCCAATACGAAGTCGGTTGATCCTCAGACCATTTGAAGAGTTGAAGTTGACTCATACAGGTTTTTGTAATATTGCTTAAAATGGCGTCAGCGCTTTTAATAATGTAATATAATTTGCTGTCATGGAACGTGATATGTTAAATCTGTTTTTGTGTCTGTTTTTAAAAAGGCTTAAACCTATTAATCTACTTTAACGTACTTTAGTGCATTAATTCTCATTTAGTTCGAGACCGACCTATTCCAGGGTTCGTGGTTACAATAGACAATGACATCAGCACCGACATAAAGTTTATGTCGTTGCTGACGTCGAATTATAATAAAACGTAGATATGTTTTTTGGAAAAAGCCTTCAGACTATAGTTATTTATAAGCAGTGAAATAGTAAATAGGGAAAAAATTTAATATACGTGTACTTTAATAGTTTTAAAGTTTATTAAATGACGATACGGTTTGCTTTTGCCAGATATCATCCTGACTATTGCTGACACTAATAGATTGCAGTGTCTTGGTTTGAAATGCATCATATAATAACAATAATAAAATCAATAAATAAGTCCACCAATCAAAGATAAACAAAAAAAAATTATTCGTAGAAATAATTTTGTACAATCAAAATATACATCGCAAATGCAACAAGATAAAAGGTAAGTAAAACCCATAAAAGTAAAAGAAGTATCATTAATGCTAGACCAATCAGGGTTTTGCTCAGCATCTCCTTACAGCCACGGTTGGTAATCTGCTGACACCTTATGTAGTATAAAATCCATAATTATTAAGAGATTTCATAAATAAATTGTATTAAAAAGAAACACTTAATTTTAAAAATGTACAACAAACACAAACCTGTTATTAAAAAAATCACTCATTAATGTTATTTCTTATTACCTTAAGTTTTTTTGGGCCATTTTATTTTCTCAGACTGTTCTCTTAACAAAGATAAAGCCTTAAAACTATGGACACTTTAAATATGGAGATTAGGAACTAGTTGCTATCCCTCTAGCAAAAAGTTTTCGTTTAAGAATTAGGTACGTTGTAATTTAATTTCTTTTCCTTATCTTAGCCTTCTAAACAAAAAAGCAAATTTCTCTTTTCTTATTACTGTATTTATGTCTCGGGCAAACGTTAAGTTAACTCAATGTATTTCGTACCGATTCATTGAAGCGAGCAACCCCATGAAAGTATCCATAAACAACAAGCTTAGGACAAATAACAGAACGAGGCAATAGCAGAGCGTTTTCGGCGCTTTTATAATTATGTTCGATATCCTTCCGATCTCTGAATTGCCCTTTCATGTAAATAATTGTATACAACTCGATTATTGACTGTTCGCTAAATATTTTATTACTTTGCCTTATTTGCTTTATATTATTGCATCATTATTAAAAATTTTACTACTTTTAATATCGCAAACGTATAAATAAAAATAGTTTCAGTATAACGTTATAATGTTTTGGAAACTGTAAAAGACAAAGTTATATTATAGTTTTTACTGTAAAACAGTCGGCTAGATAAGTGTCTATTTCTGTAGCAAAGTAAAAGATCACAAACATCAAACGCGTTTCAGTTTCCATGTCATGCGCGTATTGTGGACACTTATCCTACATTGTTTTTATTCATCATTTTCAATTCAATTCAACAGGCCGTTATTTCTATTGTTTCAGTACACTTAAAAATACCTGCACCAAAGTGTTTCGTAGACCGGTAGGTTGGCCTTGCCCAATTTATGGTACGAGACGTATACAAAGGAGAATTAGAATTTTGTTTTTGAACTTCTAATAGTAATCACGCTTATGCATAACTTTATAGGAATAAAAATGATTATATATATTTTTCTTAATTAAAATAAAAACCAGCCGCATATTTGTTAAGTTGCTTCTAATTTGTGGTGGTGAATCAGCAGATTTCGTCATGTTCAACGATATGGGCTGACAAGTTTGTTGAGCCATTAATCACTCGCGCCCAGTTCAGAGGTGTCGTTGCCATCTCGCCCAAAAAAATGCCCCCATTTTAAATTAACGCGCTCTTTTATGGTCAGTGATGTAAATCAACAAATTTCATGTTTCTTATTTGTTATTTTTGTGCTAATTCTTTAGTAATCTAACAAAGAAATGGTAAGGGTACTGTGGTATTATAGTTACTAGTGCTCCTCGATTTTCCTAGCCGGTATTTACTAGTGGATAGAGCCTTTATTATTACACAGCTTTTTTTAGCTAAGATTAAGAATAAGATCTTCTCAATTTTTTTACTGCAGAGGTGTTGCATTAAACGAAAAACGAAAATGTGAAGTACGAAGAAACCGGTTCAGATTTTGCAGTAAACATAAAGAAATAATAACTTTTTGAAGCTGTTAGAAAAACCCAATAATGTCGCAAATTAATTTTCGAAATGGATAATTTATATTAAAATACTACCTGAAAGTTTAAAATAAAATAATTGCGTGCTTATATTCAATTGCCTTATATTATTTATACCTATAAGCTTTTATATATGCATCACTTTGTAATTGTTACAAAATCAGGTCTCATGAAGGAAAAGAAAACCATAAATGTGAGCAAGTGCGATAACGATGTATGAATAATGCTAGCATATTTTTGGACAAACAAAAAGACCAGTAAGAACCAGAGTAAACGAACATATAACTAATGTTAAGCACCGACGTTATAAGAAATCTGCAATTTGCGACCATGTTCTAGACAAGCCCAATCTTTATATTAGATTGGTTGAACCAAAAATACTGGCTAATGAACATCGATTTATATCAAGGATGATTCGGGAAGCAATAGAAATTAAAAAATATCCAAATTTTAATACAGAAGATGGTTGGTCTTTACCACCTTCCTGGGATCCAATAATTTTAAAAATAAAACGCAGAGTATAAAAGTATATATGTATATTTTATCTACCAATCTCGTACATTTTAATGATGTCTACATAGAGAGCTGCAAAAAACACTTGGATATTAATTTGGCTAAATGAAATTTATCGCGTGCGTGTTTTTTGTGGATATCAAAAAGTCTTACTACCTATAAATGGTTAAGTAGAAAAGAGTCTGTTAAATGTTTTCGAACAGTTCATCTATTTTCATAGAAAAAACAACAATTGACTAGAAATAATTTATTAAAACAGTAGATGACCACTTGTAAAACATACTTTTAAGGGCGTAATCCACTTTTGGACTGATAATTGCAACACTACTGTTACAGTGGCGTTCAACGTCTGCCACGATTTTAATTAAAACCCGCAGATTTTTAAATAAGGTCACTATGTCAAATTGTCCATACATGTTATTATGTAAAGAAAGTATCTTTTCATCCAAGTTTTGTCTAAAGATTATCCGTCAAAATGGTCCCAATGCTTATAAATAACTTTCGTCAAAATGGTCCCAATGCTTATAAATAACTTTCGTCTCAAGACTTCTTCTGAAGAACATACCTACGTTTAATTATAATCTGACATCAGCAATGACATCAAGAACCTTAATATGTGAGTGTATATTGTAACCATGAAAGCTTAATGAGGTTGGTCTCAAATTAATTGAGAATAAACCCACCAAAGTCGTTAAAATCGGTTAGTAAGTATAAAGCCATTTAAAAACAGACGCAAAAACAGAATTACTGAAAACAAAAATCAGCCTGTTACATAATATTCTCCTATAATTAATCTCTTCAATTATAGCTTTAACATTCTTGTATAGTACACGTTGAACGTCGATCACTTTTGTCAATCATACTCAAACATTAATTTACGATATGTGTTTATTTAACCATCAATCCATTCCCACATCGAATGCTAGCTTATTCCTTTGGGCTTTAGATGTCACGTGTCACTCGCAGGAACTGCACTTTAGTGATATCTTCTACAAAGAGCACGACCACATGATTGTTAGGAATAAACTGTGAAAAGGTATATCAAAACTTTCTTTCGTCGTTGTAATAATGTAATTGCTATTACCACGCGGATGACACAACGGGGTAATGAAAAAATTGTATACTTTGATGTTGCCTATAAGGGTTTAAAATTATTCCAAATTGCAACCACAATAACCTCCTAAGAGAAACACGCTAAGGTTTTCATAAACCTGTTATTTTAAAAAGAAAAATGTGACTTAAAAATTAAGCAATGTTTTAAAATAGTTTTGACCCTTTTGTTTTCAATTGTAACAAATTCGTTGTGAATTGAATTGATTGCTTTAAAATTATTTTATATTGAAGAATACGAGAGTCCCTTTCCCAGCATCCCAATATTTGTTATCGAGTTTAAGTTCACTCTGATGTCTTCCTTTCGAGCTCATAGGGCATGTATGTGAATTCAAATGTAAATTCCCGAAATGTTCGCGTGTTAAACATTAGATAAGGATGAAACGGGAAATGAGTCGAAAAAGCAATGTATCATATACAATTAATGTTACAATAAATGGTTTTAAAATTTAGACTTAACTTAACCTGCTTTGAGGAATCGTAAAGAGCCATTCCGCTATAGACGTTTTCCAACATGTTTTTTTCAAACTCGCTTTTAGTTGTTTTATTGCTATTTATGGAAAGAAGATAGTCTGAATTTAATAACCATATTATTTTACTGTGATTTTATACTAAACCCTCGTTTTTGTCGCGTTTGAAAATATTGTCATTCGAATGGTTGGTATAAGCTGTAAAATCATGGCTAGCAACACTGGCGTCAATAAGTTGTTTTGGATGGTTTGAGATTAAATTTTACCGGCTCAACGTGAACTAACATTATTCTTTTATCTTTGCGTACTGAAAAAGGTGAGTATATATTGCCAATTATTGAAAATTATCAACTACTAGAATACACTGTTAACTTGTTGACCCGCGACGCAAAACATATAAAAGTTTACTTTTTTCACTGAAATAAAGAGCTAACAATAAGAAACTTTGCAAAAGTAATTAGAAATCAAAACGAAACTTAATGTTTCTGTTTTTAAGACCGTAATGGTTGTTAGATTAAAATAATCGATAACTTAACTTGTTGAGAATTCGCGGTTGCAACTCTTTTTTACGTCGACACTCTTGGGTGATTATTGATGCAAATCGTTGTTATGTTATACCTTGTCTAATTATATATGTTAAAGTACGCTTGATGATATATTTAATTTGTGTATATAGTGTATACTATATTAAATACTGTATTTTTTTTTCATAGAATTTCATAAATATCGTTAAAAATTACAACAGAGCACCATAAAACAAACTGCTGTTCAGCATGAATGCTTCCATGAAACATGCTGAACACCTCCAACTGGAATGGGTTCATGATTCCAAACAGAGAAAAATAATGGAAACGAAGATTGAGCTGGATGTTGATGGTGTGGGAACTTTGACAAATCGGAAATTACGAAACATTATTGGGTCTTTAAATTTCTGATCAGAGCAAAACTGCGTTGCCACTTTTAAATAAATTGCACGATTCTGATGTGTTCAGTGATTCAGGCAATGCATGTATAAACGAAGAAACACCATCAAGCTTCAAAATTATCACCAGCAGCAAATCCTGAAACTGGAAATGACCAAGCTATTCTAATGGATAGGAGTGTAATAGGGGAGGCTTATGTCCAGCAGGAATATCGCAGGCTGATGATGATGATTCTCTTACCGAAAAATATTTACGCTGGTTTGTATTTCTCATCAATTCATACAATATGCTCAGCATAACCGGCTAAAGAAAAATTCAATATTGTTATGTAGGAAAAGCGATATGGAAGAAGATGAAGAAATCGGAGTTTCAATTTATTTTATTATGACGACAATTGATGGCAAATGATTCACAGAAATCTTCAATGATATAGCAGAAGTGCAATTGAAAACAATATTGCAATATTGGAAGCGCCAAAGAAAGAGACTGATGAAAATAATATATTTTTAGAATTTTCTTCAGATATTGGAGCGTTTCAAAAGAAAAAAGAAATAAAAACCTAAATCAAAAGAAATTATTACTATATTTAACACTAAAAGTATGATTGTACCTAATAAGTATTATTTGATCTCAAATTTAGTTCCTAATTAAGTAAAAATCCGGGTTTATGTTCAATTTAATTAGACAGGTTGCACCCGCCATATTTCGGTGTTGCACCCGCAATTGATTAAAAGATTAATAAATCACAGTCTATTTTTTATTTAATTAGAGTTTTTGTTCTATGTTACTTTATTACGTTTAAGAATATTAAGGCATAACATATTAAATGTATCAGAAGTAACCGATTTATGTGTATTTTGTTTGTAATCTGGGCCAAATCTGTTGCACCCGCGAAGATACTTTGAACCATTCTCCTAGTTTTGAAAAAAATATTTAAATTTTTTTGTTAAGTAATATAAAGAGAATGTAATAAAATGTAGTCCTTCAAATAATAATCTGTTTGAAATGTTTATTATTTAATAAGGATTAACTAAAACAGGTGTCTAAAAGTTGCGCCTGCGATGGTGGAATGGCCCAAAAGTTACTATATATTAAAGTATAGTTAATTTTTTTTGCCTCCGTAGCGGTAAAGGTATGGGCGTATACTTTAGAAACGGAAGTCGAGTGTTCGAATCCCGCGGGGACTCAACATATTTTCATTGTTTTTTCCTGGCATTGTTTTTTCCTGCAATTAGGGCCCATCACCCAATTGTCTGAAAAGTAATATGATCCATGCGTCGGATGGGCATGTGAAAAGACGGTCCTCCCGCCAACCCGCATTGGGCCAGCGTGGTGGGCTACGGTTCAAAAACCCCCTGATGGAGAAGGCGTGCATTAGGGGAGGCCTATTTCCAGCAGTAGACTAACACAGGCTGAAGATTATGCTAATTACTTATGTACATAAAGTAATTCGTGTACGTGTTGCGAAAAGCATTGAGTAAAAGGGAATATCTTTTTACTAAAAACTTAACTAAACTTAAATGAATTGACCCTCAATTGGCATTAACAACAATATTGTATTATTCTAAATTATTATAAATATCTATTTTCCTAAAGTGACCAAACATTATGTGCCGGGAATGTCTCGCCTTTGGAGGCGACAAGTGGAACAGGCATTAACAATGCATCAGATTACGTCTAGCCTAAAGGGAAGAAAAGGCAATCGGAATATTGCACTTAACGGAATTGTAATAAGGTTGGAAATGTTTAACACTGTACTGTTCAAACTGTTGGCAGACTTTTTAAATAGGCTCTGATGGACAGGATGACTGAACAATTCTGAAGTCTGCACGATATTAAAAATGTTTAGTTAAATATATTACCGTTTAAAATATAAACGATTATAAAAGTGTTTATTACACACAACAAATCTAATTAATTCAAACCGTATAGTTTTCATTAATTATTATTTTATTACATTTTCGGTTATATTTTTAGTTTGAATTCACATTATTAAAAAATAAAAATGAATTTTAAGATGAGAATCATCACGAGTATTTGAATCAACAGCGATAATTATTCATTAAATTTTGAAGAAAGCAGTTTTTATATCACTTTTTAACATTATAAAGTATTTTGATGTATCAAAGTTGTTCTTTAAAAATATAGTAATCTTTTACATCAAAACGACGCTGTGACAGTTACAATATACTAAATACACAGCGTTTAAAATTACTCGGGTTAATAAATAAATATATATTAAGTAAATATCAAAACAGTTAGGAAAATTGTCAATGTAATCATAACTTTTAACAAGAACTTACGTGTATTCAAATAAAGTAGTTTAATTATTAGTAAAACAGTTTCGACAAGAATATTTTTACATGCAGTGAATGCAACCTCCTTTTCACTGATTATTGGCGTTAATACTTTGTCATGATCACAAAATCCGACACTTCGGGGATACATATAAGAGTTAACAAGAAAACCCTTGAAAAGTGGATTTGATATGTATAAAGTCGCGTAAATAAAAGAAATAGTTATGTACAGTACAGATGTCAAGAAAGCAGTGACATTTACTTATTCATTAGCGCTTTTATACCGCATACCCGTGCAATACTGTAGGATTTTACATTTGGATCCACGAACACGACCCTATCAGAGGAAAAGGAAGACATAAAGGGTGAACTCACACCCGATAGCGAAATAACGAGAACAAATAATACGTTCCCGTGATAGCAGATTACGCGTGTATTTACATGTAAGAGATTAAATAATGTTTGTTATACTTAAATGACGTTATACAATGAAAGACGATGTCATAATTATGTTTTCAATATTTTTTTTTATTAAGGTTCGTAGTGTGATAAGTCAAATTTATTATAAACGAAGTTTTCTTGTTACAATTTCTTCAAAAGATATGATAATTACATTAGCATAAATGTATTTATTCAGGAATTATGCGTGACTATTGTTCTTTTTTTTTCTTTCTATTTATAGCAAAAAGTATGTTATTCAAAGTTCTATAAAGTATATTGAACGTTACAAAAAGGTTCTACGTAGCTGGTTTAATGAATAATACTAAGGAAAAACTAAGTTAAATAAAACAAAAGATGCAAATGAAATAACATTAACACAGCTCATTTCCAGACTCGAATATCAATATATGCTAAAACAAATTTAATTATTGTGTTCACAACCTTAAAAAATATTGCAAGAACATTAGAAAATACAAGAAAAAGTAATAAAATACTAGCGAACAGTCAATAGCCGTGTTGTATACAATTATATTATTTACATGAAAGGGCAATTCGGAGATTGGAAGGATATCGAACATAAATAAAAAAGCGGCGAAAACGCTCTGCTATTGCCTCGTTCTGTTATTTGTCCTAAGCTTGTTGTTTATGGATATTTTCACGGGGTTGCTCGCTTCAATGAATCTGTACGAAATATATTGAGTTAATTTAACGTTTGCCCAAAACTAAAAGACAGTAATAATAAAAGAATTGCTTTTTGCTTTTTGTTCGAAGGCTAAAATAAGGAAAAGGGAATAAATGACTACGTACCTAGTTCTTGAAATAACTTTACTTAGCTGATTTAAGTGAATCACTTTCAGACAAACTTTTTGCTAGAGGGATAGCAACAAGTTCCTATTCTCTGTTTATAAAGTGTTCATGGTTTTAAGGCTTTATCTTTATTAAGTGAACAGTCTGAGATAACAAAATGTCTCAAAAGATAAAGCAGTAACAGTGACAATAGGTAAAAAGAAATGCCATATATGAGTAATGGTTTTGAATTACACATTTGTGTTTGCTGTGCAATTTTAAATTACAATATTTTCTTTTAATTTTTTCTTGTGTATTTTTTTATACTATTCACGTCATGAAATCTCAGTAGGTTGAGTGACGTTTCAATGTCAGTTCACATTATGGAAGTATATAAGGGTCTTTTTACTTTCCTTTTATCTTTTTGCTTTTGCGATGTATATTTTGTTTGTACGAAATCATTCAAAGCGAAGATATCCGTGACGGCAATAAGCAGGGCGATATCTGGCAAAAACAAATAAACTTTAAAACTATTGAAGCTTAAGTATATCCAAGATTTTTCTACACCTTCCCTGTCAAAATGGTTCCAGTGCTTATAAATAACTATCGCCTGAATACTTTTTCCAACAACATAAGTACGTTTTATAGTTATTCGATGTCAGCAATGACATCAAGACTCTCGATATGACAGTGTATTTCGTTAGCATGAACGCTGGAAAAGGTTGGTCGCGAACTAAATGAGCATAAATGCAATGAAATACGTTAAAATCAATTGATAGGTTTATAGCCATTTTCAAAACAGACACACAAAAATGTTGTAAGACTTATTACATACTAGCCCTGACCTCAACTCGGCAAAAGGAATATTCCTACTAAATTTCAAGTCGCTACGCCTTATATATTTATTGATAGATAAACCTCATGTTACTTTTTCTGCAAAAATTGGTCTGTTACATCATAATATTTTTATATAGAATCTTTGGAATTATATTTTTAGCATGCTTTGTACAGTAAATGTCGAAAGGCCACTCCTTTTGTCAATCATACTCAAACGTTCATTTACGATATGTATTTGTTTATCCTTCAATCCATTCCCACCCAATGCTAGTTTATTCCTTTCGGCTTCGGATGTCAGGTGTCACTAGCAGGAACTGCACTTTAGTGACATATTTGAAAGTATAACTCTTAGGAATAAACAATAAATGATTAATATTTAATTAAAAAACATGTCGTCATTATTATTAATCATTATTAATTACTACGCGACTGGAACGGCGGGTAATTTAAAAATGTTTCATAGCGCGCATAAAAGTGAAAAATTACTGTTGCGAGTTTCAATAAACCTGTTATTTTATTTCATATGAGTAAAATTTTATGAAGATTTTTTTTCCTCTTTATTTGGGACAAAATATTAGCACAACGGTATAGAGTTAACATAAGAAATAATACTCGTTTGTAATTATACGACCAATAGTGTTGTCCGTTAATTAGAATAACTCCAACATTACGCAGTGTTTTATAACTGTTTTAACACTTTTATTTTCAGTTATAACGCAAATTCGTTGTATAGTAAATATATAAGTGTAAAATTATTTTTAGCGTGTAGATTCGCACGAAAGTTTCTTTCCCAGCATCCTTTTATTTGTTATCGAGTTATTTTTAAGTTCACTCTTGTGTCTTCCCTTTCAGCTGATGTTTGTGAAATCAAACGTAAATTCTCGAAATGTAAGGGTGTTAAACATTAGATAGGAGGAGGAAAAGGCAAATGTGTTGAAAAAGCATTGTATCAATAAATTTCATCGTTTGACTTAATTTATCCTAAACAAAAATCGTAAACCTAAATAATTTTTTTAGCAACGTTTAATGGATTTTTGAATTAAAATCTGTAATATATATATTTCAGGACGATAACACAATCATCACTAAAATTTACCGAAACTTGTTCTATGGCAACTTGATGACTGATAAATACAGAAACTTTTCTTTTGTAAATAAATTCATATAGTAAATAGATACAAATAACACAAATACAAACACCCAGACATGAGATAAGCACTATGTTCATCACACAATATTTTTCCCGAGTTGGGAATTAAACCCACACCCTTTGGCGAATTTTGTTTTAGAAAATATTAATTTGAATCACATGTTTTAAAGGACCATCACTACTAGTAAAGTAACGAATATTGGAGATTTCACATTCGCCAACGCGAATGCGATTGCGACTATTTATCTTCAACATTCGCGAATGCGAATGCGAATGCAAGGTTTGAAGTTTCGTGTCGGCCATGTTTAAATTGAACATAGCTGAGACGATATTGGTTAATTGAATGAATTCAGTCACAGAAAACTCATTCTAAAAGTTTTGTTTTGTTTTGAGGATAGTTTTATGTAATTTTTCAAATTTAACTGAAAGTTAAGAGACAAAATGGCATAAAAATATGAGTAAATCACACATCAGCGAAGTTTAGACTCATTTTACAATATGTGATGCTGAATACAAACCTTACATAGTTGTAACAAGTCTGATTAATGTTAAATTTAATAAGACCTTCTCTTAAGAAGTTCTTTTATCATAAATGAGACTTTAATTAAATTATAATGTAGTAGAAGAGTAGAAGTACGATTAAATAAAAATATCTTAGTGTTATCTATTGCATTATTTTTTCATATGCAAGCATATAATAATTTCATTTTTTATTATTAAAACATTCGCTAGTTATTCGCATAATTTTTTGCGAAAGCAAATGCGAATATTGAAAAATATGCGGATATTCACAAATGCGAATGCGAATACGAATGCGAATATCACTTAAGCTTTCTCTCCGTTCCTATGTATGCTTAAATCATTAAAACTACGCTACGAATTTTAAAGGGGGCTTTTAATAGATCGAGTGATTCGAAAGGACAGCATTATGCAATAATTACTAAAAAGCTTTACTTTGCTACGTCATCAGTTGGTATTATAATTTCTTTTATGTATAACATACGGTATGAATAAATTTGAGCGGCACTACAATTCATTCATGTGTTGCAAAAAGCACTGAGTAAAAGGGAATATCTTAACTTTCATGAATTAACTCTCAATTGGCATTAACAACACTATTGTATTATTCATTACGCCCTTGTACATTTTCCTGAAGCCACCAAACATAATGTGCCGGTATTCTTAGCGTATTTTATGTTAGGTAATTTCACAGGTTTTTTTTCCATGGGCCTGTAGTCTACTAATAGGTAAAGTATTCTGGAAAATATGTAAAACCGTATCGCTATTTACCTAGCCTATGTTATTTATAAAAGATAAAATCATCTTCAGCCTGTGATAGTCCACTGCTGGGCATAGGCATATAATACACCCCTATCCATTAGGGGGTTTATGGACAGTATCCCACCACGCTGGTCCAATGCAGTTTGGTGGGTGGACCGACTTTTTACATGCCCATCCGACGCGTGGAGGCGACAAGTGGAACAGGCATTAACAATGCATGAGATTACGTCTAGCCTAAAGGGAATTAAAGGCAATCGGAATATTGCGCTTAATCGTATTGAAATAAGGTCGCAAATGTATTATATTGAACCCAGTCTGTTTGAAAACCTTTTGAATAGGCTCTGATGGACAGGATGACTGAACAATTTTAAAGTCTCCACGAGAATAAAAATGTTTAGCTTGAAATATTACCGATTAAAATATAAAAAGGTGAGATAATAGTATACAATAGACTAATCCTCCGTATCCTAGTAGTATGGGTGTGCGTTTTAAAAATCGGAGGTCTTGGGTTCGAATCCTGCGGGGACTCGACAAATTTTTGTTGGTGTTTCCTAGTTTATTAGGGCAATAAGGGCCGATCACCCAACTGTCTGAAAAGTAAGATGATCCATGCGTCGGATGGGCATGTTAAAAAAGTCGGTCCACCCACCAACCCGCATTGGACCAGCGTGGTGGCATACGGTCTACAACTTCTAATGGAGAAGAGGTGCATCTGGGGAGGCCTATGTCCATCAGTGGACTAGCACAGGCTGATGATGACAGTACAAATGTCAAGAACGCAGTGTCTGTCATATTCCTTTACGATGTTATATTATCCATTTTGTTTTCTCATTAACGCTTTAATGCTACAAACACGTGCATTACTGTAAAATGTCACATTTGGATCCACGAAAAAGCAGAGGAAAACAAAGACATAAACGTTACTCTACTCTGAACTCACACCCGATAACGAAATGACACGCACAAATAATAAGTTCCCGTGATAGCATATTACGCGTGTGTCTACATGTTATAGGGCTGTGCCAGTCGATCATTTCTTGCAACCCGGGTCGATCATAACCCGTTGACTAGACGATCGAATCACAAACATTCGATCATCATTCATCATACATTGATTTACTTTGTGCTAGTCAACGATCGCGGGTGCTATTGTACTTCACGTGCAGACGTTCGCGTCGCGACGCATTCTAGGACATCATTTTAAATACTCACATCATAATCTGTCAATTAATTTTTATTATGTATAATAGTTCAATATTATTCATACGTCGGATGGGCGTGTAAAAAGTCGGGCGTGAGTTTTTTTTAATTCAATTTAGATCGCAATTATAACTGTGGATTATTGGTAACCAACCACGGTACTAAAAGAATACGGAATGTATTCTGCACACTGCTCTGACAATTTGCGCAGTTATTTTTTTGTTTTTCTTTCAATTTCTTATAGAAAATATACATTATTAGAGGTTCTATAAAATTATTCGCATGGACATATTGACTATAATATCAGTAAATAGTACGTAGCGCGTTTGACAAATTAATGCTATTGTTCGCGCGCATTTCTATGTCGCCTAACACAGCCGCAAATTGGTTACGCAATAATCTTCCATCCCTTTCTTTCTACCGCTCCTTTTGCCTGCCCTCTTTTTTCCTTTAATTTTTCCTCATCTCGCGAATAAAGGAGGGTAAAAGAAGAATTCTTCGTGACGCGGTCGGCGGCCAGCGCCGCCGCTGTCGACAATCGCCTTCGGGAGTTCCTACGCAGCGCATCATATTTTAAAGTCGCGCGACGCGAATGGCCAACGCTCCGTTCTAATAGTTTTAAGTTTACCGCGAACCTCAACCGCATCACCGAAGACGCCTGCAGCTGTGCCGCCATCAGACGAGGTATTTATCCTTCTTTTTATCGCATTTCCAATCCGGCTTCATTACCACGTTGTCCGAGCAATGGTCCGGATTACACAAATGGTCCTTCGAACCGCATCCTCGCTTCTGGTCCTTAAATAGGATCCACCCTATCGCCGTCACTCAAACTAGTTGGTCCAATCATAATTGGCTGACGAAACTTGAGTGACCACGCGCCCGCGTAACCAGCTATGCTAAGTTAAAATAAAACAAATGAACTACATAAAACTGAATCTGACACAGCCACACCTTTAACAATCTATTGTTATACTAAAACAACTTTTATTATCTGTATACAACCTTAGAAAATATTGCAAGTACAATTGATAAAACAAGGCAAATAAATGTGATATTTAGCGAATAGTCAATAACCGGTCTGTATACAATTATTTACATGAAAAAGCAATTCAAAGATCGGAAGGACATCGAACATAAATAAAAAAGCGGCGAAACCGCTCTGCTATTGTATCGTTCTGTTATTTGTCCTAAGCTTGTTGTTTATGGATATTTTCACGGGGTTACGAATACCGAATATTCGGAAAAGCTGTCGGCCGAAGCCGAAGAACTACTCGGCCACCGATCATTCGTCAACACAGAACAGCGTAAATAAAAATATATCGCAACGAATCATAATAACCATTTGCTTAAATTTTTCTTTCTCTTCCAGGACTTACGTATATAGTGAGTGGTTTTTTTTTGAAGCTGAAATGATATGCAACGAAAAGTGAAATCTTTTGCGACCAACAAAAAATTAAAATTTTATTTTTATTTAACACGTCTTACCACCGATCCATTTTACTTAATCAGTGTTCTAGTTTGGTAAGGAACTCATATAGTCGTTAGAAAGATAATGTATCTTTTTCATTATTGTATTCGGTCGAATAACACTAAATATTTGGCCGAATACCTAATCCCAAACAAAGGCTGAATACCAAATAATAGCCGAATATACGTAACATCTTTATAATGAACGAACGTTTACGTATTCGATTAGGTGCCCAAGTTTTTGAAGTAAAAGTTCTTGCTTTTCATCTTAAGCTCTATATTTTCCAGTTTTTTGTAAATTACTTACGATGTTTTTCTTATTCACGATAACAGGATACTCCTCAATCACGAAAGGTAAAAGACGTACTTTAAATGACAGTATTGTGCAAAATAAATACATTCACGTTTTTTTAAAGCAGCAAATCAATATAAGTAACCTCTTTATATCTCCTTACTTTGGTTTCTGGTTTACAAAAAGCTAATTGTACAGACCATGATCTAAGCCGGGGGCGACAAATGTAGGCGTTCGGCATTATGGTTCTCAACCCGAACCAGAAACAGTACGGAGATTGGCGTTCACCTGAGTCCTCTATACTCGTGAGGTTCTGGAGTGAAGGCCGCATTTGGTAATACTCACGTGTTACCAAATCGGCCTTACTCAAACTAATATGCTCTCAGCCATCCATGTGAAGCGTGTATTCACCGAAGATTCAACACGAAAGTTAACCTATTTCGACTGAACATCGTTTTATCGCTTACCATTTTGCATACATCGATCAGAATTGCAAGTGTTATCTTAGCAGCAATTACATCACACATTTATAAACACACCCAAAAAGTAGTACAATCCATTTTAAAGTTAATTAATTATAGCAAAACCCTACAGTTTTGCTCATGCCTATCAAAAAGCCAAGCCAATTTTGGCTAAGTTGCTTGTAATATGCGCGGTGTTGATGATTCAGCAGATTCCATTAGGCTGACAAGTTAGCGGTCCCATTAATCACTTCTGCCCAGTTCAGAGGTGTCGTTGCCATCTCGCCCAAAGAATCTGCCAGTCAAAAAATGTCCCGCTATTTTAAATTATACGCGCTCTTTTATGTTCAGTGCTATAAATCAATATGTGTCATATTTCTTACTCGCTTTTTATGTTTATTCTTTAATGTCCTAACTTTTATGTTTATTGTGGTTTTAAGTTAATTTTACTACGAGATCTTACTATTTAGTGTTGAATTGTGGATGGTAACATTACACTACACACTTTTCATTCAATCCTTTCGGCTTTACTGTAAAGATTACATACAGGATACAAACACAAATCTTATAGCAAAATGAAACCAGCAAATTTTTTATTGTCAACAAGAAGAAACTATAGGAAATAATTAATTTTTTATACGTAGTTGCTAGAAAAAACAAATAATCTCGCAAAATCAACTCTTATATCAAGAATGATAATTTAAGTTAAAAAATAAATTAACTTCCAAGATACATTCAATTGCAACAGATAAGCTTTTCCTCACGACTTTTGTAAAGGTTACAAAATCATGAATGATGAAGGAAAAGCCATAAATGTGAGTAAGTGCGATAAAGCAGTATGAATTATGTTAGCCGATTTTTATTGCACGTTTTTTCTACCAACCTCGTTTATTTGTTTGGTGACTATTAATACTTTCGCTTCATGAACTATAATTGTGACTTTAATTTTATTTCCTTGGCCTTACAAAACGTTACTCGGGATAAATAAATCCACAAATTTTATACTATATTTTATTTGTTTTTCAATTTCCTCTTTTTTAGACACGTGTGTATTATCTGTCCGCGATTGGTTTTTTTGTCAATACTTGGTGTAGATATGCCTAGTTTTAGTTATTAGGTTGAGATTAGGTATAAGTAGATAAATATTTATGTAAAAAAACGCTTATTATTTACATGCATGTTTATTGGTTATTAACTCGATATAACTTTAGTTTTAATATATAACAGGATTCATCTTCTCAATCATTTATTATATAACAATTATATCGCGTGCTAAGATTTAAGTTTTTAATGGAATCAGTTGATGAAAGGCAATTTTTTGGCCTATTGGTTATGGATAAGACCTTTTGGAATTTAAGACTGTTAGCTTTTTTCACTAACTAATTAGCAAAAGAGTGTATTCCAAAACAAACATTGAAGACTTAATTTGGATAAATAAATTTTATCTATATTAAAGATCTTATACCTCATAAATGCTTAAGTAAAAAAGTGTGTAAGTATTTTTACAAGAATTGAGGGTGACATCCTTCATGGAGTAGCTGTTATTTTAGTTTTTATTTTTTTATTATAGCCCTTAAAAGTAGATAGTAATTTAATACATAAAATCCACTAATTTACGGATTTTCCGCGTTACTTAACTATATTAAAACATATTATAAGACTTGTATTAAAAACATATTATAAAGCCGCTTGAAAAGATTAGCCAATTATTAGCATCCGTCAATGTAAAATTCTCTCTGCAGGAATTTACCGGGTGTGTACAAACTAGACTGTGATTGTGGTCTTTTATATTGGACCAACAAAAGA
Organism: Lamproptera curius; assembly: GCA_029286875.1. Lineage (NCBI taxonomy): Eukaryota > Metazoa > Arthropoda > Insecta > Lepidoptera > Papilionidae > Lamproptera > Lamproptera curius. The sequence continues at coordinate 2,092,109 of JAGSMT010000011.1, read as the reverse complement.
CCAGTAAGAACCAGAGTAAATAGAACATATAACTAATGTTAACACCGACGCTATAAGAAATCTGCAATGCGACCATGTTCTGAGACAAGCAATCATTTATATTAGATTTGATGAACCAAAAATACTGGCAATAGAAATTTAAAAATATCCAAATTTTAATAGAGAGGATGGTTTGGTCTTTGCCACCTTCCTGGGGTCCAATAATTTCAAAATTAAACGCAAAGATATAAAACTACAAAACAGAAGGACAACATAAGTACTTTTGTCAAACCAATATTCAAAATTATGAAAACGAAAAGATATGTCAATTTTAAATAAAACTCTGACGGTTAATCCAAAACATAGAAATACTGACATATTCCAACAGTCTGCCCGTGATCATGGATGCTGTAAAAAAATCCGAAACGTCGAGAATAAATATATTTAAGTAACGCGGAAAATCCGTAGAATTAGTGGATTTATATATATAATACATGCGTAAATAAAGAATAAATAAGTATTTTAATAGTTTTCTACATTAAACTTAAGTTTACCACATTGTATTACGTCAGGTAAGCATAAATTTTGTTCTCGAATGTTGACGATGACACTGGGTATAGAAATTCAGCCTTGTTTATACTTTATTTTTCCAGGGTAATGCAGTATTATATACCTGTATACCATTTTCCACTATAACAGGCTGGCTGTTGAGAACAGGAGCTTCCATCTTAGGTCCTGAGCCCACCCTAGGTGGAAAGTTTTGCGCTCTTTATATGTAACAAATTCCTCTGATTTACTTCCGTTCCGTACAGTCCGTTTGGAGTGCCTCAACAGCTGGCTTGTAATTTTTGGGCAGCTAAATTTCTATTAAGCTTCATCACGTAAGCCAAACCGTAAGGTATAGATTCCGCACCAGTACGAAGTTTGTACCTACCGAGAAGCTGCTAGGGTAAAAGGTTTATTAACACGCTCATTAAAGCTTAATTCAAGTGCACGGGTGCTAAGTTTGGACTGACTCCATTTGGCTGAGTGTTTAGTAGATCCGGACTGTTCTGCCGAAGGGTGTGAGTTCGATTCTGTTTGCAAGAAAAATATTGTGTGATGAATATAGCGTTTTTCTTGGCTGGGTGTATGTATTTGATAGATACAACTGCTAGCAGTCTGTTCACACTTGGCCATTTAGATTTTAATGGATTTCAAGGAAAACTAGTTTAATGTATGTGTGTGAGGGTGAATGGTCTAAAAGGTGAAGAATTTTTAAATCGCCCAGTAGTCAATGAAAAAGATAAGTCAATGTTGTAATATATGCATTTGCTTTGCTTACTTTGGGACTCAACGATGTTGTATTAATCGTAAATTATAATACTATTACTCTTTTTATTATAATGTGTTTACAAAATTAATAAACAAAACCTACTTTTTTATCATAGTTTCGATTATATAATACATTTCCTTTTAACGCTCCTTTTTTAACGTCACGAAATGATGACTGATGAAGGAAAAGGAAGCCATTAAGTGTGAGCATGTGCGATAACGTAGTAACGTTACGAAGTGCGCGATATATTAAGGCATATTATTTATTACTAGTTATATTTTACCATATTTAGTGACTATAGACAGTTTTATTTACTATTCTGTTAGTATTGTATACATCGCAAACTTTTATTCTAGAAATTATCTTTTAATAGGAGAAAACAATGATTTTTTTTTAGTTAGTTTATGTTGAATGCCCAACAATTTTTAGAAATAATTTAATCAATTTTGAAAAGGTTAGGTCAGTTTAGAGAGTTCTTATTCTAAAAACTACGCCTTTCAAAATATAAATAGTACAAAAAGGACATTTTTTAAAAAGATAACAATTGATTCGTTTTTAAATTTTGCAACTTAAAATTTCTGTCGAAAGCGAGACAACTATTTCACCTACGTTATTTGTTCTAGCATATTTTACAAAGGCAAACGTTCGCAGTTCACAAGTTCAAATTTTATTTAACTTTAAATTGTTAAATTATGTACCGGCAAAATAAAATTAGCCATTTAGCGATAGGATTGACTGAAATAATAGGAAACCTGAAACATCTAATTTAATCAAAGGTTATATAAGCCCAGTCTATGACCTATACGTAATAAAGGAATTAAATAAGAATAACTCAAATGAAAATTTGGACAGGCGTAAAAATTTACTTTTCAGTCCTCGAAACGATTTTTAATCATCATCATCATCAGCCTGCGTTAGTCCACTGCTAGACATAGACCTCCCCTAATGCAAGCCATCTACATAAAAGGCTTTTTTCTAAATAAAAAATTGATACTAAATTCAAACATTTATTAAAAATTTAAAAAATTTATAATGTGTTTAAAAGAAGTTATTGAAATTAAAAATATATGTGGTTCTTCTTTCGCTTAAACGACACCTGATTAAGATATGATGTCGTGATACTAATTTTTATAAATTATTCAGTGATCTTGTCCATCACAGCCTATTTAAAAAGGGCTGCAATCAGACTAGATTCAGAGTAATACATTTCCAACCTTATTGTAAAAGGTGTAAGTGCAATGTTTCAGTGGCAACTTATTCCCTTTAGGCTAGACATAATCTCATGCATTGTTAATACGCCTGTACCACTTGTCGCCTCCAAAGGTGAGACATTCCCGGCATATAATGTTCAGTAGGTTTAGGAAAGATGCGTGCAATGAATAATACAATAGCAATGTTAATGCCTATTGCGGGTCAATTCATGAGTAATAAGCAAAGTATTTTACTCTAAAGATATTTCTTTATAGCCTTCTCAAAAAGAGCGGTGTTATAAATTTACGTGTCTGCCTGTCTATGGCATTATAGCTTCCTAACAAGTAAGGCATTTTCAATCTAATCTAATTTTAAATTATGTTAAATTAAATAAACACTATAAAATCTGTTGCGTTCCGACATAAATTGTATATTATATTAAGAAACCTTCTGCCTTGAAGTTCTTACAAGGTAATTATTGTGCCTAGATCCCTTTAGCTTTTTACGATTGTTAATAAACTAAATATTTTATTTAAAAACTTTTGAAACGGCAATGCTTCCACGAAAGTCTTTCCGCAAAAATAAAATACTAATTCAACGTATAAATTTTATGATGCATTATTTTCGCTTCCTTTTTACTGCTACAGCTTTAAGAAATAAGAAAAGTAAGCCATCAAATGTGCGTACGTGCGATAAGCAAGTTAAGTGACACCGCGCGATTTACTCGTACCGAATTATTTATGGGATGCCTATATGTTCCCTTCCACATTACGATACTCGGTATTAGTTTTATTCCTTTTGATAAATGTTCGTATATTTATCAAACCCACTATTTTACGATTTTTTCACATATATATACCATTTAATCTGCCCGTGATCGTAGATTATGAAAAAAGAAAAGAGTCCGAAACGTCAGGAAGAAATATGTATAATTAACGCGAACAATCCGGAAATTAGTGTATTTGATATGTATATTAATTGCGTAAATAAAAGAAATTATTATGTTTATATATTTTTAAAAGTAATTTCCATTCTTGTTCATTGCCTTGTGTCAATGAAAGTGACAAGGGACTATAACAGCAATGAATGAAATGAGATGTAATAGAAAATGAAATTTTCGAAGACGACAAACTCTAATAACATCAGAATTTCAGCCGTATTGAGAACTATCGGTCTGTAAGTGGTGTTTAGGGCCCAGGTTACAAATTACGCGAATAATTATTTTTAGTTGAAGAATATCTAAGATAGTAGTAATATCAGCCTTATTAAATTACTGTAGAAAGCCATAAGATAATTTACTAGGGAAAGAGCTGAAATAAACCAAACGGGCTGTCCCTACGTCAGTTATATGTTTTTTTTGTGGTTCAGTAATAAATGATTAACACTAACACGCGATCATTATTTTTTGTATTTAGATTTTTTTTGTGGATACTTAAATTAGAGATACAAACAGTTTTTAGAATAGTTATTTTATGTTTTTACTAAAAAAATGTTCATAGGTATGTTATAACACGCTTATCTTATATCCAATAACACCGATTTGTTTAGGGTGATTAAATATTTTTTGTCTTATATATGTTGATATCTCTTTGTATCGAATTTCAAATATGCTAAATAACGTACTCTGATTTACATATATTTTTCTAACATGCCATTAATATATGGTATTATATTATATACGAAATACAAAATTACTTGATGTAATTGTAACGCCTTCCTATTTTTTGTTGTTTTCTTCATTCAACACATAAATTCTATTAGGTATAAGTATCCTGTAATATTTAATGTACGCACTTCGTCAGAGAAGGAATTCATTTCTCTACGTTGTGATTAATCCACCTCCGTGGTCTAGCGGTATTTGTCCTTGCTTTATATACCGGAGGTCGTGGGTTCAAAGTACCCCCTAATAGAGAAGCCGTACATTAGGGGAGGCATAAGTCCAGCAGTGGATTGACACAGGCTATAAAGGAATTTTAAGAGATTACATTAAATAATAGTGACCCGAACGCAGAGGTCTTGTTTCTTGAATCGAAGAAATTTGATACAACTCAGTCAGTTCGCAGCGTATATGTTTTTTAGTGTTAATGATGATCCGATTTATTCCCGTAACCAGCAATGACTACTGTTTTCAAAAATATTTGTTCTTATACTCATATTAAAAGTTTTCCATATCTATCATATATGAATATGGCTTTAAAAATTTAAAATAGAAATATAAACATTTTCTAATAGAAACGTATACATTAAAACATCATGTTTTTATTGTAAGTCCACCATTAAGATAAAATAGTTGTTAATGCCTCCGTAGCCTAGTGGTATGGGCGTGTGCTCAGAAACCGGAGGTCGTGGGTCGTGGGTCAGAATCCTGCAGGGACGCAACAAATTTTCATTGTTGTTTCCTAGATGGTTAGGGCAATTTGGGCCGATCACCCAGTTGTCTGAAAAGTAAGATGATCCATGTGTCGGATGGGCATGTAAAAGTCGGTATACCCATCGACCCGCATTGGACCAGCGTGGTGGGATACGGTCCAAACCCCAATGGAAAGGTGTATTAGGGAGGCCTATGTCCAGCAGTGGACTATCAAAGGCTGATGATGCAGTGTTAATTATTGATATTAATCCATATTTATTGTATTACAATGAAAATTTAAAATACGAGACAAGAAAAAAAAATGTTTCAATATTTGTCCTAAGAAAAACTGAAGGTTTAAATAAAAATGGGGATGTCGGCCGACTATTTTTAGTTATTTTAGTAAGTGTCATAATGGCAGTGTGTTTACACTGCCATTATGACACTACTAAATCGTTGCCGTGATCAGATTCGCCACAAAGAAAATTACAGATCACATTTATGAGAAAACTGCTAACGCATAGTATTAGGATATAATTATAACTAATTTTAAGATATAAATGTTAAATAAATAAAATTTACAGTATTGTTGCTACGATAAATGACATTACGTTCTGACTGCTATATTCCAAAACGAAAATTTTTCTTCATGAACTAGAATTTTGTTATATTAAAATTAATTCTGAAGGGATAATAAGACATAACGGTGGAAATAATATTACATCATAGTTCTTGAATATTTAAAGAGCTAATGTAAAATTTTATTTTGGATTTCTTGTTACTTTAATATTTCATTAATAATTGTTATCCAATTTTATTAAAGGCCCTTAATAAAAGTGTACATATTATGGTATATCACCTTCTAGAGTAGTTTTGAAAAGCCTGCTCATTAGTGTTCTACTCTTAATAATCTTTGTACACGTATTTTTTTGTAAAAGCGTAGTTTATGCATTAAAATAACGTATAAGCTTCAGTTTACAAAAAAATATCAAGTATGTAAAAACATCTGGCATTTTCGAGGATTTCGGCATACTTGCTAGTATTGCATAAAATGGTTCTGTACTGTTCGAAGTCGGCTATATTATTTTTGTTAAAATTTTTATTTATTTCTTTTAAGTGTTCAAAGCTTTTAGAAACACATGAATTCATTGTATTATGATAATTATAACAAATTGTCATCGCAACTTGGGAAAAACCGCGGGACAAAGCCAGTATAATATATACTTACGGATACAACTTAAGCTTCTGAGTCCTAAAAGTCGGTAATAATTTTAAAGTAATTAAACGCGATAAAATGTGTAAAATACTAAGGATTTCAACATTGCTTCCTTATTTATTTCCAAATGAAATCGTTTTGTTTCTCAACATTGTGTACTCATTGACGCTTGAGTGTTACAGCAAAATTTACGCTTGGATAGGCGAGCACACTCCTATTATATACACGATAACGAAATATCCTAAGCAAATAATACATTTTCTGAGCTTTGATGCGATTTCTAATGTATTCATTGAGTGAAAACTTAACAACAACCTTGAATAAACAAAAGTTCATATAGATCAAATTTTATAATTTTACAGTCTAAAACAAGATTGTTCAAACTCCCTATTTGCGTGGTAACACACACAAGTTGTACAATGCGACACATGTTTCAAAGAACTGTGCATTTGGATTTTTTTATAGTTATCCCATCTTACAAAACCACCCATAGGTAGACAATGCTTAAATTTATTTAGATGTATAAATGTATTAGATTAGATACATAAAGTGCCTTTATAATTACAGTTTTCTTATTGGTAAGCTATTACCGTAAAGTCAACAACTGAGTACCAAGTTTGGGGAACGGTCGCTTCCATCTCGAATTCTGTGTCAGATGAAGCTTACCATAGACAAGAGTGTGGGAGTATAACTTTATACATCATACATCCATACAAACATCATCAGCCTGTGTAAGTCCACTGCTGAACATAGGCTAATGCACGCCTTCTCCATTAGGGGTTTTGTGGACCGTATCCCACTACGCTGGTCCAATGTTGGTTAGTGGGTGGACCGACTTTTATATGCCCATCCGACGCATGCCTGCCTCTGAAACCTTGTGGTAGGGCTTTAGAAACCGGAGATAGTGGGTTTGAATCCTGCGGGGATTCAACAAACTTTCATTGTTGTTTCCTAGTTGGTTAGGGCAATTTGGGCTCATCAGCCAATTGCCTAAAAAGTAAGAAGGTCTATGCGTCGGATGGGCATAACTTTATGGTTACCAAAAAACACTGAGTGACAGTCCACTAATTAAAACCCTATACGTCCGACGCCGTTTTGTTGCCATAGGTTACTTTGTTTACATTTATTCCCATTATAATATAATCTGCCTTAATTCTAGAAGATAATGCTATCAACATTCTTTTTTCTGTACAAAATCTTTTGATAAATATCTCAAATATCAAGTATAAAACGACATTAACAGTGTATTTGTCAAGTTATTTCTGTGTTTTGTATGTTATTCATGCTTGCTGTTATTTATGTTTTCCAACCGGTGATGTGTAGGTTACTTGTATTATAGATAAACATCTTTTGAAACGTCTCTTTCGCGTTATTCAAATCGATTATGTTATTTTGATTTTGTTTTAGTTTATTAAATAAATAGATTGAATATGAAATAGGGGAAATGGAAGTCAAAGTATTTACTTCATACACTAGCAGAAAATTTAAAAGTCAAAGTATTAGGGTATTTACTCCTTATACTCTGCTGACAACAAATGGTAACGTCAAAGAGAAACTTCTAAATAAAAGGATATTGAACGTAAATAAAACGCGCTTATTGCTTCGGTATGTCGGTTGCGAGTTACTTTATAGGGTTTTCGATCAAATAAATGTATTCAAGATATATTGATCGCGTATTAATGTTTCATAGTAGTGAATTGTATATAAACTGCACATGATTAGAAATATTTTAAAAAAAATAATCTATGATAATAAAGGTTTATTGGCATAAAATTTGTATCGGGACCGCCACTAGTGGCTCTAATTTTATTTTATAGCTTTTTCATTTCTTAATAGCTAATAGTAGATAGTCATCATCATCAGCCTGTGTTGTTTCACAGCTGGACAAAAAATACCCATTGCTATATTGTGCCTTTATAAATATAGTTTTCTTAATCGTAAGCTATTACCGTAATGTCCGTAAGTTTTTTCATTCATTTATCTTACTAAATTACAGCATTGTCTACCTATTGTAGCAGGTGGTTTTGTAAGATGGGAAAACTATAAAAAAATCCAAATGCACAGTTCTTTGAAACATGTGTCGCATTGTACAAGGTAACACAAATAGGGAGTTTAAACAATATTCTTTTAGACTGTAACATTATATAATTTGATAGATCTAACAATTGTTCATTCAAAGTTGTTGTCATGTTTTCGCTCCGTGAGTACATTAGAAATTGCTTCAAAGCTCAGACATTGCATTATTTGCTCAGGATATATCGTTATCATGTATTATTTCACCCTTTAAGCCCTCCCTATTCACTAATATAACTGTGCTCGCCTATCCAAGCGTAAATTTTGGTGTAACACTCAAGCCTTAATGCCTTAAAACTAGATAAGGAAGCAATATTGAAATGCTGAACAGTGTTTTACACATTTTATCGCATTTAATTACTTCAAAATTATTGCCGAACTTATAGACTTGGAAATTTTTCGGTAGGTATTCTATCCGTAAGTATATATTATAATGGCTATGCCCCGCTGAAACACAGGTGACGACAAACAACCCACGTGGTGATGGTAAATTCCGATATATCGATATCGGATCTGAGACCCGAGGGTTTATACCGGAATAGCTCAAAGATGGCAGATGTTTTACATACACGACATTTTTTTGTAAACTATAGTAGCTTCCATGTTATTTTGATGGATAAACTACGCTATTGCAAAATTTTGTTAAATCTATAAAGTATTTTTTGCATGGAAGAGTAACAAATATCAATATATACAAACTTTCGCAATTAAATTATTAATAGGTAATAGCATTAAGTTCACTTAAAAAAATTACGTGTAAAAAGATTATTAGAAGCAGATCATTATTGTCAGAAAAATTTCCGAGATCATAAGGTGATGAAAAAAATATATACGTTTTTATTTACGGCCGATGATATAGTAAAAATAATTAATGAAAGATTTACTTTGGATTTACGAAAATGATTTTTTTTACCATATAAATTCCTTAAGTATTCAAGAACTATAAGTTACTACATTACTTCAAACATTAAAATGTTTTATTATCTCTTCAGAAATAAAATTTTAATGTAACAAAATTCTTATTTATGACGAAGTATATAGCAGTCAGAACACAGTGTCATTTATCGTAGCAATATTACTGCAAACTTCATTTATTTAATATTTTTTTCTTAAAATTAATAATAATGGTATCCTAATACTATGGGTGAGCAGGTACATAAATGTCATCTGTAATTTTCTTTGTGGCGATTTCTACTACGGCAACCGATGTGTATTACAGATCAGCCAACAACGCAGGAGATACTACACCAGTGCGTAAGAGTACGCGCAAACGCAGTTGCTCTTCACTCTCGTAGTGTGATGGGACGGAAAACGGACATGACCAGAGAGAGACCGATTTGAAACAGTACAGAACCATTTTACGCAATACTAGCGTGTAAGATTAAATTGCACCGTGATTTCTGCCCACGCGTTTTAAATCTCTCATATCTTTTAAGATACACAAATAATCAAAATGTCGTGTATGGCAAACTTTACGCTAATAGAATGAAGAGTTTTAAATTTGTATGAACTTTTATGTGATCTAATATACCATATTTCCTTAAATCATCATATCATCATCAGCCTGTGTTAGTCCACGCTGACAAAGGCTCCTAATGCACGCCAACGCTTCCGATTGGCTTTTCATCCAGCCCACACCGGCCACTTTAGGAATGCGTCACCCACTGCCGCAGGGCGTCCTACCTGTTATGCCGAGCTCGGTCTCCACTCCAGAACATTTCGACCAGCGGTCGTCAGTTTGCATTATCGACCGCACCATGCCACTTCAGCTTAATCCGGTGCTATGTCGGGATTTTGGTCTTCTGTGGATTACGTCATTTCTGATGCGGTCCTTCAGAGATACTCGAGCATAGCTCTCCATAGCTCATGAGCGACTTTAAATTTGGACCAGTCAACCGAAGTGTCCAAGTCTCGGCACCGTAGGTAAAACGTAGGACGCACTGATCGAAGACTTCGATTTGAGGTTTGTGGATGGTGACGAGAAAACTGACAGCTTGAAAGTGCCCAGCCAGCTGAATCCTTTCTGTTAGTCCTCAAAGTTGCTTTTACCAGTGAGCGTTTGCCTAGTAAACGTACTCGAACAACTTCGAGGGAGTGTTTCATTGTGATCGGTCCCGATCAACGTGTCGTTAAACATGACCTTGGTTTTACCCAAGTTCATCCGAGACCGATCGTGCAGAAGACTCAGCCAGGCTTTGCACCATTTTATACGCATGCCTATTGCAATAAAAATAATTGAAATGGTGATTGTGCGTTTTTCTTAAAAGATAGTAATATGTGTAATAGGACTTCGTTTTAGACCAGTTTAAGAATACAATTTAATTAGAAGTACAATATCGTAGAACATATTTATGTTATCTTTACAGTTTTGCAGATTTGTAATTTCTGTCGAGCTATCGATTCGACGTGCGTATTTTTTATTTGTAAAATATCTATTAAGCTACTTATGACAAAATTAATTAAAAAATGAGACCAATGGAAAATTAACATCTATCATTGAGTACCTCCTTCTTGTACAAGTCGCTAAAACTGTTTACAAACATTATATACCATACGCAAGGTTTATGGTATTAAAAAACTGCATGAAAGTTGTTTTTTGAGTATAGATCTATATTAATTATAGAAAGAGGAAAGATCTGTTTGTTTCGTATAGGGTCCGAAACTGTGCAACCGATTTAAAATATTATTTTAATACTTAAATACTATATTACCAATAAGAAGCACAGGCCACTTTTTACTCCATTAGAATCCATCCCAAAAATCTTAAAATATCTCCAGTCGGATTAAACATTAGTGATACCGTAATAATTCATGACAACGATATGATGAAAATATATTTTTATCATTTCAATAATGTCATTACAAGATCTTCGATTGTCAATATTGTTTTTTAAACGAAAATTTTGAACTTGCACACACGAGATAAAATTAAGCGGTCCTGGTCTAAAACTCAAGAAACCAACATGATCCCAAGTTGGTTTTTGAGTCAGATCAAGAACTGATCTGTTAACAACGAATGCTCACAATCGAGTAACCAATTCAATACCCGTCGCAAACGTCCATCACTGACAGATCTTTAGTGTTGCCATTATCCACAACAAATATGTTGGTATGTGATATCGATTACTAATATAATATATTAATATTATCTAAATTAAAATAAAATGATGCAAAGCATAAATATCAGTCCTAAATATGAATATTTCTCCTTAGGTTAAATAAAGCTTACTTCGCTTACATTTGTATGTATATGTTTGTGGCGGTGGTTAATTAAGCTTAATAAGTTAAATGCAAAATTGGTCGACCCTTTGCCTTAGGATATCCAAACGAGGAATCGCTTTAGAATAATAGTTGTCACTCAAAGCGACATAATTGACCGTAGCCGGTAGACCGGATAAGTGATTGTTCATGTAAATACAAAATCAACAGGTTACTTGTGTAATTTAACGCAATATACAAAAAATACGGAAAAAACTACTTATTATCTCTCATTCTTTTTTTCGTAAACTGTAGTTCAGCCAAGGGCAGATTATATAATCCACGAATTTGTTCAGACTGTATACGCATGATTTCATGACTGACACTAAAGGATGTTAAATTCTTGGATGTAAAACTTTGAAAAAGTTAAAAAAGGAAGAAACGACATAACACGATAAAAGTTTTATCATAGAACTCTTTTTATTACTTATAGTCCACCAACAGGTGCTAGATATTGAAATTTATGATTCAATATAGGAAGACTTCATGTTCTTCAGTAAAAACTTTAAAGTGGTTGAATAGAAACGTGCATTTCATAATATTATTTTTTTAAACTTACACAAGACCAAATATAAAAGCGTAATTTCGATGCTTCCTTACGTAATAGCAATGTGACAAAAATTTTGTATTATGGTTCGAAAATCCAAAAAAGACGTTCATATTATCTAATAGCACAAAGTATCAGTCTTCAATTTATGATCCACTAAGAAGAAGATGAACCCCGTAAGATAACTAAAAATAATAAGTTTATGTCCCATTTTTATGTAAACCTGTGTTGCATTTTTTTAAAAGAAGACATTCGTACATTGAGATAATTTTTCTTTTTGTCTTGTATTTTAAATTTTCATAGTAATACAATAAATCGATTACTATCAATAATTGCACTGCTTTATCTTAATTGCGCACTTACAATTACAACATGATTTTTGATGTATTCGCTGTTATTACAAAATGTTTATACTCATACTTAGAATTTTTAAAGCTTTATTTACATAAATAAGGTAGATATGGTAGACTTTTAATATGGATTTACGAGTTAAAATTATTGAAAACAGATAGTCATTGCTCGTAACGGAAATAAATCGGGTTATCATTAACACTGAAAAACAAATATGCTTCGAATTGAGTAAGTTTTTTTCATTTTAAAGGAGCTCTGCGTTTGAACCATTATTATTTAATGTAATCTCATAAAATGCCTTTATAATTCAAATAAATTTAGAGACGTTGAAAAAATTACATGGATAGATCATCTTAATTTTGGGTGATCGGCCCAAAATGTCCTAGCCAACTGGAAAACAACGATAACACAAAGCTGTTTCCCTGCGGGATTCCCTTGACCTACAAACCGGAGGACGTGGGTTCGAATCCAATGATCAATGCCGCTCGACCACGGAGGTGGCATTAATCTCAACGTAAATAAATTACAATAAAATAAAACAAATCATGTCTCAATGTAGAAAAAACCAAAAAATGGAAAGGCGTTACAATTATATCAAGTAACTTTGTATCACGGCATTGTATAATTCTAATCTCATTGACAATTTACAAAATTAGCTGAACAACCGCTATAAATATAATACCAATTATTGATGTGATTTAAGATAAATATATGTAAATGAAAGTAGGCCATTTATTATATTTGAAACTCGATACAAAGAGATATCTACGTATAGGAAAAAAATATTACCCTTAGGGTAATAAAGTAAAAAATAGGCCTTAATGTATATAACATAAGCGTATTAAAACATAAACCTATGAACAATATTTTTAGTGAAAACATGTAACTATTCTAAAAAATGGTTTGTATCTTTAATTTAATTAACCACGCAAAATATCAAAACATATAAAACAATGAGCGCATTGCTTTAGTGTTAATCATTTACTACTGAATCACAAACCAGTAAAAAATGTAATAAATATATGACTTCAAGTGTTACACGTGGTAATTTTTAATTGTTCTCAATAAATGACGCTTAACTATGGCGATTAACCTCTATATTAATGAACGCGTAAGTAAAATAAACTCTACGGCATATGCTGTAAAATAAACTTGACATATAACTGACGTAGAGACAGCCTATTTGGTTTATTCTAGTTGTTTCCATAGTATAATATCTTATGGCATTCTACAGCTAAATTTATGCTGCCGATAATTCTACTATCTTTGTTCTTCTTCTAAAAATAAATATTCTTGCGATTTATAACCTAAGCTCTGAAAAACCACTCAAAGATTTTTTGCTCAAATTAAAACAGTGACTGTTAGTTCTCAACGTAGCTGAAGTTCTACTGCTATTAGAGTTTGTCGTCTACGAAAACTCCAAGTCTTATTACATTCAATCATTTTCAATCGTCTCATCTCATTTCAATCATTGTCGTTATATTCACTTGTCACTTCTATTGCCTTGTGATGGTGGCAATTACTATAAGAAGTATATGTGAACATAATAATTTCTTTTATTTACGCGATTAATATACATATCCAATCGTTAGTTATAAATATTTTTCCTGACGTTTCGAACTCCTTCCAGTATCTATGATCACGGGCAGACTATTACGGACGTATATATATATATATATATATATATATATTATATTATATATATTATATATATATATATATATATATATATATATATATATATATATATATATATGTATATGCGATAAATCCGTCAAATAGTGGAATTGAAAAAATGTACAACTATTAAAAGTAATAAAACCAATACCGAGTATCATAAGTTTTAAAGGGAACATATAGTACATAGCCTTCCATAAATAATTCGGTACGAGTAAATCGCACGGTGTCACTTAACTTGCTTATCGCACGTACGCACATTTGATGGCTTACTTTTCCCATTTCTTAAAGCCGTAGACGTATAAAGGAAGCGAAAATAATGCATCATAAAACTTATATGTTGAATTAGTATTTTATTTTTGCGTAAAGATTTTTGTGGTAGCATTGCCGTTTTACACGTTTTTAAATAAAAATATTTAGTTTATTAACACTCAAAAAGCTAAAGGGGATTTGGGCACAATTATTACCTTGTGATAACTTAAAGGCAGAAGTATTATTAATGCAATTTAAGACGGATTAAGAAAGCTAGCTTTTAAGCTTTTTACGAAGGCTATAAAGGAATATCTTTATAGTAAAATACTTAGCTTAATACTCATGAATTGACCTGCAATAGGCATTAACATGGCTATTGTACTATTCATTGCACACCCTTATCTATTCTAAACCTACCAAACATTATATGGGAATATCTCACCTTTGGAGGCGACAAGTGGAACAGGCGTATTAACAATGCATGAGATTACGTCTAGCCAAAAGGGAATAAATTGCTGTGGAAACATTGCACTTACACCTTTTACAATAAGGTTGAAAACGTATTGCTCTGAATTTAGTCTGATTGCAGCCCTTTTTAAATAGGCTCTGATGGAAAAGAGCACTGAATAATTTATAAAAATTAGTATGACGACATCAAACCAAGAATCTTTACCAGGTGTCATTTAAGGTCGAAATAGAAACCACATGTATTTTTATGTAAAAAACCACTGTTAAATACATTATAATAAGTTTCAATGGCTTTAAAATTCATAGGAAATGTTTGAATCTAGTAATAAATTTATTAAAAAAACTTACCTAACCTTTTCTAAATTTACTAAATAACTGACTCACATTTAACATAAACTAACTAAAAAATAACTCTTTTCTCCTAATGAAAAATAATTTCGAGAATAAAAGTTTGTTGTTAAAAATTAGCGAAATATGTGTTTAGCTTGGCATTATTACTAGCAGAATAGCAAATAATAGTATCTGTAGTTACTGAATATAGTAAAATATAACTATATCAAATCCACTTATTTACGGATTTTTCGCGTAACTTAAATATATTTATTCTCGACGTTTCGATTCTTTTCAGCATCCATGATCACGGGCAGACTAAGATGGTATATGTCTGTATCTCTGTATGTTTTTTTCGAATAACCGTCAGTTTATATTTAAAAAAATTGACATATCTTTCGATTTTTAATTTTGATGTTGGTTTGACAAAAAGTATTTATGCTGTTCTTCGGTTTTGTAGTTTTTAAACTCTGCGTTTAATTTTGAAATTATTGGATCCCAGGAAGGTGGCAAAGACCAACCATCTCTATTAAAATTTGGATATTTTTAATTTCTATTGCTTCCCGAATCATCCTTGGTATAAATCGATGTTCATTAGCCAGTATTTTGGTTCATCAAATCTAATATAATGATTGGGCTTGTAAATCTAGAGATACAGACATATACCAACTTAGTCTGCCCGTGATCATGGATGCTGAAAAGAATCCGAAACGTCGGGAATAAATATATTTAAGTAACGCGAAAAATCCGTAAATAAGTGGATTTGATATGATAATTGCGTAAATAAAGAAATAATTATAAAATATAACTAGTAATAAATAATATGCCTAAATATATCGCGCTCTTCGTAACGTTACTACGTTATCGCACATGCTCACACTTAATGGCTTCCTTTTCCTTCATCAGTCATCATTTCGTGACGTTAAAAAAGTAGCGTTAAAAGGGTATTTGTTATATAATCGAAATTATGACACAGAAGTAGGTTTTATTATTACTTATTAGACACATTATAATAAAAATAGTGATAGTATTATTCTGGACAATTAACACAATATCGTAGAGTCTCAAAATAAGCAAAGCAAATGCATATATTACAACATTGACATACTTTTGTAAATAGATACATCGAAGCTTATATTATAAAGAGGGAATTTGTAACACACACATCACACAAATGTTTCCCGTGGCCAAATGCGGATGTATTCCCACTACTGCTTTTTGGCCAAAATAGGCACCGCGGCGGTAATGTACAATATTTTACTCCGCTACGGCATTTTTACGATAAGGACCAAGAGATTGTAAAACCTATCTTGTCAAAGTAAAGTCATATCTGTGAAAGCAGAGTTATATTACTACACTAGTATTTGATTCTTTTATTATTTCTGCTTTTTGCATAATAAAACATTGCGCCCTTTTATAGGATCTTGAGCTCCAAAAACCGTAAAGGTTAAAAAACAAAACAGTATTTTCGCGTGATGGCAATGGCACCTCTCAACTGTGCGCGACTGTTTAATGATTTGGCAAACTTTCAGCACTCTATCGTTAAAACTGACAAGATCTGCTGACTTACGGAGCAAACTTGCAACAATATTCCAAAATAGGTACGACTTTTTACAGAAATTTTGTAGAAATTACAGCGTGCTAACTTACTTTTACCTGTGGGAATATTTCTCATAATTTCAAAAAAATTTTAGAAGCTAATTTTGAAAAAAATATAAACCTCTATATATCCGTTAAATCTGGCTACGCTGGCTACGGTGCCCTTCAAACCGGAACACAGCAGTGTTTTAACACTACTGCTTCGCGGCAGAAAAAGGCACCGCGGTGGTACCCACCCAGACGGTCTCCTGTAAAAAGGGGACCTACCACCGGTGCAGAAAAAGGCACCGCGGTGGTACCCGCGGTGGCTACCTCAGAGTAGTCGGTCCCGTAAAGGGGGACCACCACCGGTACGGAAAGAGCACGGTGGTACCCACCTTGTCGGTCTCCTGTAAAAAGGGGACCTACCACCGGTGCAGAAAAAGGCACCTCGGTGGTACCCACCCAGACGGTCTCCTGTAAAAAGGGGACCTACCACCGGTCGTTATTATTAGTGTGGTGCAAATTTTATGCATACAATACTTATAAGCAATTATTCAGATAATGGTAATGAATACATGAGACAACGGCGTAATGTCAGTGATACAATAAATATTTTTTCTAATGTTGTAGATATTTTATATATACATACAAGAAAAAGTATACAACACTTTTTTATTTCTATAAGATTAAAAATAATAAAAGAGGCTGAAATATCCGAACAGTTTAGTTCTTGAATTGGAGAGTGAGAGTTCTAGAACCAATCGGATAAGAACAGGAAAACAACCTAGACTTTGTTTGCCCACTTTTCAGAAGAAGAGACGTGACTGAGAAATTAAGGAGAGGATCACTTCTTACCACGCACGCGTAATATCTAGAGCCACTTGCCACCAGCGGTATTTCGGACCGATTTAAATTTGGCTCCTTTAAAATAAGTCTATTCTTATCTTATGCCATGCCCATGTTACACCGTCACTAAACTAAGAAACGTCGAGACCAAAAATTTTGTGTAATTAATCAAGAAACAATAAATTATAACCTAGTTTTAGTTTCTTTAAAGGACTATTATAAAAATTAAAAACGAAACAATAATTACTTGATAAAAGTAGTACCCTACTTCTTTCAAATATTTAAATCCTTTTTTTACTTAATCACTTATAGGGAACAAGACTTTTTGCTATCAACCGCAAAATTATTGCATACGATAAATTTTATTAAACCCAATTAAGTTATCTTTTTTTGTTTTAGAGCCTAATTTTTTCGCTAATTAATTAACGCCTAATTAATTAGTGAAAATAAGCGAAAAGTCTGAATTCCACAAAGTTTTCTCGTAAAATCTTTGGCATTTTTTCTGCTCATTCCATTAAAAATTAATATCCCACCACATAGAATAACTTGTATAAATTTGTTGAGAGGATGAATCCTGTAGTAGATTAAATCTAAACTTATGTCGAGTTAAAAGTCAATAAACGTACATAATATTCAACCCTCCTCCTAGGTCCAATGTAATGGCGATTTTTATGTAGTTAGCTCTCAAAAAAATCAACCTATGAAAATACTTAAAAAATTACATTTATACCTACCAACCAAGTTTCAAGCATATACATAGCAGTTATTTGAACAAAAAATGAATCACGCACGGATTAGATTAGAGAGAGAAATACATTCGGAATAAAAAAATTGCAATTGCGAAAGCAAAAAATTGGAAATTCTTTCACTCGAGGAACTTTTTGGGAGAACAATAAAATATTTATATTGTTAAAATGAATGTCAATACAAGGCAGGTATTAATGGTCACTAAATAAATAAATGAAGTTAGAAGATAAAAATGTGTCATAAAAATCGGCTGTCATAATTTATACTACGTTATTGCACTTTCTCACATTTATGGCTTTCTATTCCTTCATCAGTCATGATTTTGTAACGTTTACAAAAGTGGTGTAGAAAAAGTTATATTGTTTTGCGAAATTATTTATTAATGAAATTTATTTTATTAGCTTTAGCATTGCGCTATGAAATTAAATAAGAATTTAAAAGAGGTAACATAATTATACAAAATAGTAAACATAAATTTTAAATTTATGCAAATAAACCTTCTTTATCGTAGATTACATAGTTTTAAAATATTTTTATTAATCTGCAGTTTATAAACAATTGACTTTTATATAAAATTAATACATGATCAATAAATATATCTTAAGTACATTTATTTCAACGAAAACCCTAAAAAGTAACTGGTAAACAGCGAGGGTCTAATAACATACCGAAGCGATAAGCGCGTTTTATTTACGTTCAATATCCTTTTATTTAAGAAGTTTCTCTTTGATGTCACAATTTGTTGCCAGTGGAGTATACGGAGTAAATACCCTAATACTTTGACTTTTAAATTTTCTGCTAGCGTATGGAGTACATATTTTGATTTTTGTTCCTCTAGTTTATATTCTATCCATCCATTCCATTCCATCTATTAATTCAATAAACGAAACACGTAGAAGAGTAAGAGTCCTAGAAACCGAAACAAGAATCAAAATAACATAAGTAATTTTAATAACGCGAAAAAGACCCTTGAAAAGATGTTTATCTATAATACACGGACTTCTACAAGTAACCTACATATTCACCAATTGAAAAACATAAATAACAGCAAGTTATACGTGGACCGTTCACAAACACGCAGCACGCTTAATTTTATCTGGTGTGTGCAAGTTCAAAATTTTCGTTTAAAAAGGTTTTTAAAAACAATATTGACAATCGAAGATCTTGTAATGACGTTTTTGAAATGATAAAAATATATTTTCATCATATCGTTGTCATGAATTATTACGGTATCACTAATGTATAATCCAACTAGTGTTATTTTAAGATTTTTGGAACAGATTTTCATGGAGTAAAAAGTAGCCTTTGATGACAAGCCTTTGATTTATGTCTGAGTACTTTGATGATGATGACAAGCAGTTATTTTTAGTTATTTTAATAGTCTATTATTTCGTTATCTTGGATTAGTTCAACCCTAATACTCTCCTCACCCACTATAAACCAGCTGTAAAATATAATTAACTCAAATGGGATATTCATCTGTCAATGTCGGTACAGTGTATGTATTGCAATTTTAATTCGTGCGACGTCGGCATGCGACAATCAATTACGATATCAACATATCAATGAATTGTTCTTTTAGTGTTTTTAAAATGTTGACAATAATTCGCAGCTCTTATTATTTTAATAATTGTGTATTTGATAATATGGGTCGTTTACGTAAGCTGATGTATCTTCTTCGAGTATTTTGAGATAAATAAATATTTTTGTACTCATTTAAATCTTTTGCTGCTACCTCCGTTGAGTTACAACCAAAGAAGAACTAAATATGTAATTTTATCGAGTTCAATAACTCGGAAAATAAAACACATTCCAGCATTCATAGTCGCAGGAACATCTAGACACATGGAACTTTGGAACGATTTAAAAAGTTAAGAATAGTTTCGAAGCAATTAAACAAATTATTCGCGTAAACAACAAACACATTTATAATGATGTCAACATAACATTACTACTTCGTATGTTGTAAATCGTTCATTTTACGACTTTGCTTACTCATTAGCACTCCAATGCCGTACCGTTTGTTACAGCAAAATTTACGTTAGTGAACGCGAGCGCACCCCTATTAGTGGGTAGGTAAAGTATTAAGGTTGCACTAATCCAAGCTAACGAAATATTTGTCTTGTCTTTTGCTTGTCATTTTAAATATCTCATTGTAACAAATTCGAGATATAGTTAAACAATATTGCTTTCTCTTCTGTGACGACACCCTGTTCAGAAATACAAACTTAGTTAGTTAGTTACCTACATATCAAACAAACATGGACGTGTTTTTTCTACGGTTTGTGGTATGATTACATTTCCATAACCACGTAACAGTCAACAACGACATTGGCCTTTAATTAAATTCTTTGTACTATTTGGTTTTGTAAACAAACAGTTTAAATTAACAAATAAACTTTGTTTCACAAGTAAATCATAAAACGACATTTCGGCGCCATTTAACAAGTAATTTATAAAATGAATTATTTTGTTTACGCCAGCACTACACATTATTAAATAAAAGGTTCCACGAGTAAACAAAATAGAGAGCAATAAGAAACCGACATAAAGTCAACAAGAAACATAAAAGACCCAACAAGTCGGCAGTGTGTGAATACATTTTAAATCACTCAAACATAAGATTTTAATGACCGCAAATCCTCGCTAAAGAACCAAGATCCAAGAGGTGATCCAAGAGGCTATTGAGATTAGAAAACATCCAAATTTCGATAGAGAAGACGACTCGGCCACGTGCTAAGGACCCCATAATTAGTAAAATAAAACGGCAATTCCACTTCTGCACATCTCAGTCCACTAGTCTGGTCGCTCGAAAGTGTTCGAAACGTCGGGAATTTAAAACGTGAAATAAACGCTATGAAATCCATAAAAAGTCCTTCTATTCAATAAAGTCATTTATAATAGTTAATAGTTCAGTAATTAAAAGCAGATAATTTATATTACATGATTTAAACTACTAAAAATGCTGGTAACTTGTTGAAATCTGTGTACTAGATTTACATATCTACTTCATGTATTTCCTTTCTTGTTCCGTTTGCGACGGTTAATGATCTTTTATGTATATTATCTGTTTAAAAATGTATGGATAATTTTATAGGGGAAACGTGACAACGATTGATCACTTCAAAGGGAAATATTGAGAATGAAAGGATATCGAATCTCAATAAAACGTGCTTATTGAGTCGGTATGCTATTAGACCGAAGATGTTTAGGAGGTTTTTTAGTGTCGTAGTTTTAATAAAAGTGCGTAAGATATGTTGAATTAACGTTATTTTTCTGTTGTCAAAGAATTATATTTATATGAGTAATATCTTTGTATTACTGTTTTTTTGTAATATATGTCATTATACTAAGTCTTAGCTTTCAAATATCCTGACAAGTAATAAAAGGTTCCACAACATTCCATTACTCATATTATCACAATTTGTATTATTTACTTTTAACCCAATTCCAAGTTATCGTACGTGGCTGTCGTTATCATGTTTAATCTTTATCACATTTTACACTCAAAATTTTTATATTTAAAAAAAAAATAAATGGATATTTTACTAGTAGGTCCCCTTTTTACTGGGACCGTCTGGGTTGGTACCTATTTTTGCTGCAAAGAAGTAGTGTTAAAACACTAATGTGTTCCGGTTTAAAGGGCACCCTAGCTAGCGTGTTTACTGGGTAACCGAGACTTAACATCTCATGTTTTATGATAGGCAGCGCGTTGGTGATACTACTAATATTTCCAATGTCTATGGGCTTCGGTGACCACTTCCTATCAGGTGACTCGACTGCTCGTCTGCTTGGGTAGGCAATAAAAAAAGATTTATACCTAAGGAGAATTTACACTACTTCAACTTTGGAACTAACTTTTCTTGAAGCTTAATTTATGGTAAAGATTAGTAACATAATTACGAGTTGTGTTCAAAAAGAAAGGTGATTTTTCAGATTTTGCGGGTAACGTACTTTTGACTATCGATTTTTTTGTTTTATGTTGGTACACTCTTCGAACATCTGTACTAAGATTCAAGTGTATGGTATTTTTTGTTTGGATGTGGGAGGCGTAAAGGTTATAAGTATTTTGCATGCTCGGCGATTACTTGCTATCGAAAATATGGATATAAGGATTTGCATCAAATTTTGTGTAAAAATTAAAACAAAGTACGCCAAAACAATTGAGATGTTGACAATGGCATATGATAAAACTGTTCTAAGTAAAAAAAATGTTTACAAGTGGTACAAACTCTTCCAAGATGGCAGGAAAGATGCCCATTTCGAGCTTCGCTCTGGACACCCAATCACGTCAACAACTGATGAAAACGTTCAAGAAGTGAAGAAAATTGTTTTGGAAAATAGTCAAATCACTATCAGAGAAGTTGAGGATGTTGGTATATCGCTTGCTCGTGCCATGAAAAATTTTCTAACGTTTTGTACATGAGACGTGTGTCAGCGAAGTTTGTTCCGAAATCGCAAAATTTTGACCAATAGAACCGTCTCAAGAACTGTTGAACGACGTTAACGACGATCCAGATTTAATCAACAGTGTTACTGGTGACGAATTATGGGTATATAGTTATAATATCAAAACCAAAGCCAACCAAGCGAAAAGTTCGGTCGGACGGTCAATTATCTTGAAGTTATGCATTGTTTCCGAGAAGCAATACGAAGAAAACCAGAATTGTGAAAAACAATTCATGGCTTGTGCATCACGATAATGCCCCTGCTCACTCATCTTTGTTTGTGAGAGATTTTTTGGCCTAAAACAACACCACAATCATGCCTCAGCCACTATACTTACCAGATTTGGCTCCATGTGACTTTTTCTTGTTCCCAAGACTAAAGAGACCTATGAAAGGACGGAGATTTGCAACGATTAAAGATATAAAGACTGCATCGCTGGAAGAGCTCAAGGCTATACCGAAAAGTGTTTATAAGAAGTGCTTTGATGATTGGAAAAACCTTTGGCATAAATGTATAGTATCTGAGGGGGATCATTTTAAAGGGACAACATAAATATTGATAAATAAATAAATATTTTTTTTTATAAATACAAAGTCACATAATTTTTTGAACTCACCTCGTATTTTAACTAATAAAAATTATTACTTTAAGCCACCGAATGAAGGAATATGTCAAGCATTGATTAATTGACGTGATCATAAAAGGTACACAAAAGTTTGGAGTCCTGTGTGTAGTTACGTGTCAAAAGCATTTTTAAGCTAAGCACAAGTGTTTAATTGCGTGGAAATTTTGTAAATTCCTGTATCGTCACAAAGTCGATGGAATTCAAAGCTATAAATTACAAAAAACTCCAGAGGGTTTTTTTACTTCGTTTTATCATAGCCATGTGAAGTGATTACACAATGACATTTAATATTTGATCCTTACTTTATGTATACAATAATGTTATTAAAGCTAAAAATTTGATTGTATGATGAAACTCAATGACTTCAAGTATTATTCCTGGAAGTTCCATCTCTCATAAAAAACTAGCTTTTGTCAAAAGGAGCGGAATCATAATCTAAACTACGAAAAAAGGATGTCAACATGTGAAAGGCTCAGCGAGGGTTCAATCGTATATTAGAAAAAATAAAAAAAAAATTGTTAAGGTAAGAAGTATGATTAATTATATAGTAAGTATAACAAATATTGCTTAAACTTTTATGAAGTAAATGATCAACCGAAGATAAATGCTAATTGGCAACGCTGCAGACACATTATTTGTTCATAATTTATTTTTTCCTTGCGCAAATTAAACAGAGAAATTTACTTAGATGTTTTACATTTTCTTTTACATTCCTTTACAAGAAAGGTGTTACAGGGTTTTATAAATCCCTTTTTCGCCTGTTCGTGGTTTCAAGTGTTGCAATATGTGGATAAGTAGACATACGTTAAAATTATAGAAGTATTGTAGGTAGGAATTGACCAATCTTCTTCAGCGGTTTGAAATAAGTATTGATTGAAGCCGCCTCAAGGTAGAGAGAGGTAGAACAGCAGGTACTCGCTCCACTGTGCTTGCCTTTACTCGGTTACTGTGACGCTGCCGTGGCGCAGCAAGCTTGTTGTCTCGCAGTACTTCTGCACTGACCCGCTTCAGCACTGGCAACAAGACGCATGACATCTCAGTTTACCCCGTGACCACGGCCGCTGGAAAGTGTTCGAAACATCGGGAATTCAAAAATGTAAAATAAACGCGATAAAATCCGTAAAGTCATTTTATTTAATAATGTATAATTTTCGTGTAAACAATAGAAATAATTATTATAGGAGGATCCATAAAAAGTGATGTGTAATAAAAACTACATCATGATATGTAACATTAGGCGGGAAAAGTAAAGTAAAAGCTGCGAGAGGAAAACGATAAGCTCTAATGTGGTATTGAGCTGTTAATGCATCCATCGTCTTTGTGATGTAAATTTCAATGCATTTTATACGTGTTTGCAGTTCGTAACGAAAATGAATGGTAGTATATATTACTACAAGAAACTATAAGTCAACTACTATAATTCAACTTCCACCGTAGCCTAGTGGTATGGGCGTGTGCTTTAGAAACCGGAGGTCGTGGGTTCGAATCCTGCGGGGACTCGACATATTTTCATTGTCGTTTCCTAGTTGGTTAGGGCAATTTGGGCCGATCTCCTTATTGTCTGAAAAGTAAGATGATCCATGCGTCAGATGTGCATGTAAAAAGTCGATCCGGCCACCAACTCGCATTGGACCAGCGTGGTGAGATACGGTCCAAAGCCCCCTAATGGACAGCACCCCTGTCCATTAGTGGAGGCCTATGTCCATCAGTGGACTATCACAGGCTGATGATGATAATGATGATGATGATGATGATGATGGTGACTATAAGTCACGAAGATTCATTATTATTCCAACATTCTACCTTTTTGATATATGATAAGTAACCTAGCTAACCTACGTTTCTATAGAAAAATATAACCTGTCTGTCATCAGCGTAGTAAAGAGGCAATATGTCAACAATCTTTTCTACTCTTAATAATTTTATGCATAAAAGTTACTCTGAAGTTAACGTACATAAATACATTTACCGAAAGTATGGAGTATCAGACTAGATACGTCGGGAATGTATTTAAAAAAAATAATGTGTCCAGTCATAAAATAGTTTTGAATAAAATATCTAATACATAATTTTTCTAAATAGATTGCAGTGATGAGACGAGGTTGACGTTCACCTGATGATAAGTGATACAATACCCAGAGGACTACGTATAGGAATGTATAACAAGAATAATATATTTAAATATGTGGTATAAACCACAAATTCGCTCGCCACCATGAAACATGAGTTTTTTTCAATTATTTTATCCACGATTTACGCTGTATACGGTACTCTTGAAACCGGAAGGCAGCAGTGTTTATATATTACTGCATTGAGGCAGATATAGGCACCATGTGGGACTTCCCTACACAGTATACTTATAAAATAGAAAACCACCTTTATAGAAATGTTTGGTAAAGATTGAAAACTTGACATGTATTTAAACATTTAGTCGTTGGCTTACGCTGTTATCTCCTTTTAAATGCTGCACAATATTAAACCGAAATTTAAGTTTAAATACGCAAGTAAAACCTTATTAGAGTATTTAGAAAACATTAGAAATTTAATTTAAACCAAATAATGATATAACGCGAATAAATAATAGTAGGTTTTGTAAGTAGCCATGTTTTACCCATTGATGAGATTTTAATTAAACCGTTTTTTAAGAAAAAACATTATATTTGTGTAATATATCAATACATTGTATTTGATGTTATACAAACAATAATCAATTAAAATATGCTACCACGATATCTAGTAACATACATTCTATAATTAAGTAAATAACAAACATCTAAGTGAAACTTTGAAATCAAAAGGATAACGAACGTAAATAATATGGTAAATAGCGAGTAAAGTTTATTATGTAAAGTTTGTAAGAACAGTATAATAAATAACTTAAGCAGACATTACAGAATAGTAAGTATGCGTATATAATAAAGATAAAGAATAAAAAATATTTGATAATTAAAGTATTCTTAGCCTATGTAGTATGTGGGGGCAAGAAAAAGAGAGGAAGAGAAAGGGTCACCCTCTAGGAAGTTAAAAATTTAAAAAGGATAACTTCATAAAAAAATAAACAAGATGAGAACAAGATTGTGGTTCAAATATATTTATGGAGTTCCTCTCGTGATTCAGATTACCCCAAAACGAAAAGACAGTCAATATATTATTAAATTATCTGACCGAGAGTAATAGAGTGAGTTAAAGATGTTTATTTTAAATTGTAATAAAAAAATATTATTTGATAATATTTCTTTTACTATATGACAAAAAAACCATTTAATACGAGCAAACACTTAAGCATTCGCTATCTTCAGACGTACGACTTGGTCAAGAAATAGAGCACCTTCGTAGGAGTTACATTCCTTTTAAAAGCTAAGATATTTATGACGCTATTATGATGTATTTTTCAACGTTCATTGCTTAAGTTTGCTTGCCAAAAAATACTATGTACAACAAGGTTAATATTGTTATATTAAGGCGTAATAAAAAACGTCAAGTTAAAATACATATAAAAGTTTCTCATAGAATATTTTCAAGTTGTCATAAGGGTCGGCTTCTAACCAATCCAGATTTACCTGACAAGACTGTTCAGGTAGGGCAACTGGTCTCTCACCCTCATAACCCAAAGGGAAAACTCCATTGGACGGATTAATAAAATGTCGGAAAATTTGATGGCACTTATATATTATAACGACTACTGTCACTACTGTGTTCCGGTTTGAAGGGCACCGTAGCCAGCGTATTTACTAGGTAAACCCGGCTTAACATTCTATATCTGACGTTAGGCAGTGCGTTGGTGATACCACTGGTATTGCCAATGTCTATGTGCGTCAGTGACCACTTTCCATCAAATGGACCGACTGCTTGTCTAACCGCATAGCCAATAAAAAAAAACTTCTTGACAACTGTCTTGACTACCAAAACCGACCTTTTCCATGCCTATATGGATTATAGTACTTTTAAGATAATCGGCTGATTAGCCCATATAGTTGTAATTAGCTAGAAAATAACGATGACATAAATTTGTTTCTTCGCAGAGTTAAAACTCACGAACTTCGGTTTGATACGCAATTCACATCATCAGCCTGTGATAGTCCACTGCTGGACAAAGGCCTCCCCTAATACACCCCTATCCATTACGGGTTTTGGACCATATCCCACCACGCTGGTCCAATGAGGGTGTGTGGGTGGACCGACTTTCTAGATGCCCATCCGACGCATAGATCATCTTACTTTTCATACAATTGGGTGATCTGCCCAAATTGCCCTAACCGACTAGGAAACAACAATGAAAATTTGTTGAGTCCCCGCTGGGGATTTGGTTCGAGCTCACGACCCCGGTTTCTAAAGCACACGTTCATACCACTAGGCTACGGACGGAGTCCAATAAGAATAGCAATTCATTGATATATAATTATAAATAATCGATATATGAAAACATAAATTAGGAAAGAAAGTCGATTGTTTTAAAACAATATAAAAAATTGTCAACCATCGATTTATTGCCTTGTGCATAAGAAGCGCGCGTAATTAAAAAGGGCGGAAAATGACCACGACACGTCAACGCTATCTCCGTTGCGCGTACGCGTTGGTGATAAATG
Source organism: Lamproptera curius (assembly GCA_029286875.1). Taxonomy (NCBI): domain Eukaryota; kingdom Metazoa; phylum Arthropoda; class Insecta; order Lepidoptera; family Papilionidae; genus Lamproptera; species Lamproptera curius. The sequence goes on along the minus strand of JAGSMT010000011.1, from coordinate 2,064,268 downwards.
ACGCAGTAAACTTGTCAGCGTGTATCGTTACATGGTCGATGAAAACTGCCCACTCATCTTTATGCCGCAAATTGGTATCGGCTTTTTCTAATTAAGCCAGGCTTTTAAGTTCTATTAAGCAAAAATAGGAAAGTGTAGCTTTAGTTAATTAAGTTTTCTCCAATGTTATATACTCACGAAAGTTACTCTGCTAAATGACCTAAAATACGCTTATACAACTTAAATGTGCTGAAAAAACTTGAACACATAAGACGGAATCTGTCATTTATTTTCTCGTGTTTGGATGTTCTTACAGGTATATTTACGTCACAACTAAAATTTTTAAGTCATCATTAGTTTTGATATTTTAAATCACAACTCTTATACAAAATCTTAAACAAATATTAAGTGAAATAAAATTTTAAAGCTTTATGGTATTATACAGCTGTTAATGACTTTATTGTCTGTGTAATGCAAATTTTAATAGATGCGGTGCTTGTATGCACCTGGTTGCGGCAATTGACGGCGTTCGGTACCCTTGAATTAATTTATACAAACAATGTGATTAAAACTGTGTAAACAGGTTACGTTTTGTTTGATAAAATCGATAAATTTGGAAAAGTTTTATTGAAGTTTTATTTTTTGCATCGTATTGCAAATAATAACATAAAAAAACATTTAGTCGAAAGTGAGTGCTTTTCCTTTGTAATAATAAATCTAAAGGAAAATCATTAGGTTTGGTACTATTTTGCTAGCATATAGCGTATAAATAATATTTTGTCAATACTTTCATAGATTGTTCCAGTTTATCAAGTTCTAGCTTAACAATGTCATTGTATTTAATAATATCATCATCATCATCATCAGCCTTTGATAGTCCACTGCTCGATATAGGCCTTCCCTAATACACCCCTATCAACATTCCTGGGTCTTGTAGACGAATGTTGCACTTGACAGGTGGTAGAAAAACATCGAACGGATGACGTGTCATTCTTTAAATATAGGTAGTCATTTTAAATATGAAAATTTAATTTTTAAAATTTAATATCAAATTTAAATATCGGCTAAGAGCAGTAACAGTTTAGGCGCAAAGGTTTTAATCTACTTAGAATTATTAATTACTTGACGAATTCGGCCCCTTTCATCTATACGGCATCCCGAAACATCTTTCTAAAATATCATTTCCTTCTCCCAGAAGTTAATTAACAAAAGAGATCACTTACCATATTCTGTAAGCGATGAAAATTTTTCTTTTAGCTCTGTGCCTTTCTCATATTTTAAAGTCTATTTATGGACTTATTTTATATTGGGCGACGAACGCCTTCAGCCATCTAATATATGCATCGATTTGCTACATGCCTGTACTCCTACTTTGGCGTTGAAATCGCTCATGATAACGTTTAAGTGAGACTTAGTCGTATCATCATCGCCATGTAGAGGTTGGCGTGTACACTTGGATAAAATTTAGACTGTATCTATTCGTCAGCTTAATAACAAGATACAGAACCCATGCTGCCACACTAAACACTTCAATTACATTTTCAATGAGGGATTTATTAACAAGGAACCCAACTTCGTCCTGTGATGGATTTTGTCCCTAACTGAAGTAATGGAGATGGCCCGATTCCCTTCCGTTAGAGTATCCTCACCCTCTTCACGGATTTCACTCAATTCCTATACGTGCCGTCTTATGTGCTAGTACAGTGTGTCCGTTGTATGTTGCTAGTCAGTAAGTTGTTTTCGACGGCCTATATTGGCTAGGAATAGCAAGGACCAGGAATACCACCGGAAAATTGGGCCTTAGGGCTGGTGTGTTTTTCTTCTCTTCATGGGGACCTTTGGACTGTACCCCACCACGTTTATCCAATGCGAGTTGGTGGGCGCTTCGCCTGAGCCTCGCTCGTTACTCTGCGGGTGAGGTTGACTAGGATTCCGAAGATGTTGTTTGGAGCCGCTTACACCCCTAAACATTGAAACATAGTTAAACAATATTCATTCATTTTCTACGACGGCAAATACAAACTAACTAACTACCTTCACATTATACAAATATGGATGAGTTTTTACTACATTTTGTATGTATGTAAAATTTTCTTAACCACCTTATAGTCAACAATGCCATTGGCTTTTACTTATCCCCTAATTACGTTAACTGCAGCCAGAGGTCTAAGAAAACAAGATTTTCAATTTAACTTTAATTAATACTAATATTACAATTAACTTATTACTACTTACACTAGAGTTATATATACAGAAAGGAATCGACTGGTCGGAATTTGACGGTCTTATATAGTTCCCCACGTGTTGTTCCTTAGAAATAAGGTTTTACATAGTAAGCTATGCTAACCCATGTAGGGTTAGCTCTGCGTAACCTTTGTACTATTTCGTTTTGTAAACAAATAGTTTAAATGAACTAATATATTTTGTTTCACATTAAACCTCAAACGACATTACGGCGTACTTAAATTAGTTAAGTTATTTATAAGTGTTAATACTATTCATAATATCATTTTTTTTTAATTACTGTTAATGCTTGTTGAAATCTGTATTGTGTATTTTAATATCTACTTCACGTATTTCCCTTCTTGTTCCGTTTACTATGCTTAATGCTGTACCATGTATTTATTCTATTTAAGAAATGGATGGAATATCATAAAGAGAAAACGAGACAACGATGGATCACATAGATCACAAAGAGAAATATTGAAGATGAAAGGATATCGAACGTAAATAAAACGTGCTTATTGCGTCGGTATGCTATCAGACCGAAGCTGTTTACGAGTTTTTTTAGTGGTTTTCGATGTTATAAATATGCGCTATATATTATAAATATGCTTAATAGGCATATCTTATATATTGAAAAAACGTAATTTTTTTGTTGTAATACGAGTAATAACTAAAATTGAATTAATATGAGTGATGAAATATGACTTTTTTACTATTTTACTGTCAGGTCAGAGAAAATAGGTCTCAAGCGTAAAATATGTTTTAAGTATATTGATATTTTTTGTTGTATATGTCATAGTAATAAATCGAAGCGGACAAATATCCTTATAAGTAATTTATGGTTCCACACTATTGCAATATTTATATTAATAAAATTGATAGTGTTTTTTTACCGAATTATAATATAATTATAATATAAATATACATATATATATATATGCAATTGTCAAAGCATACAGGTTCATTCAGAGCTGGAATAAGATTCTAAGTCTCTGTCTCAGAGTGTGGTGCCTCATAGCCTCCTCGCCTTCGAGATAATAGTAAAGAAAAACATATTTCTTCCCATAATTATACTAAAATATACAGCGATGAACTGAGAAGAAGTATGGGTTCATTAATTCTAGACAAGTGTATGGGGGAATCAGTATTTAATTATTATATGCCAGGAGCAACTTACTTACATATTACGAAAAAAATATTGACTGATACTCATTGCCCCAACACTATCTTAATTATCTTAATTGGGAGTAGGGGAAATGTTAATAGACAGCACCTACAACAATTTCATGAAAGACTTAATAAACTAGATGTAAAAAAGGTTATTCACATTTCCCTACTTTAAGGAGTTGTCACAGGAAAACCACCATAGATATAAGTTAAATAACTATTTGTATATGTTATACAATAATAATTGTAAACCATTAACCCACAAAGATCATAACAAAATTGATATTATTGATATTAATAATATAATTAACTGTAACAATTTTCATTTGAAATATGGTAGGATGCACCTATCAAATTTTTATAGAAAAAAATTGGCTTGTATGCTATATTATTGTTTTTTTAATAATTCAGCCAAATGTTTGGCTAACTTGAATCCTGCTTCTATTGAACAGGAACAAATTGTACCACCTAATAATTTGGAATCCGTTCCAAGCAATAATTTAAATTAAATATTGAGACAACGGAGATAATCTCTTGCAAATTAAAAACTCTTTATTGTTTTTAAACAATTATGTTATTAAAATAATTTTTTTAATAAAAGCACACAGTGTATGAACCTGGTACATCAAAATATTCAGGGAATAGCCAGTAAAGAACTTGAAATTGAACTCTTCTTGAATAGTTGTAAAATTGATGTATTATGTATTACTGAGCATTGGCTACAAGAATATCAGTTAATGTTAAATCTTGGATGTCACAAGGTTGCTAGCCTGTTCGGAAGAGATAAAGCTATACGCGGTGGCTCTTTAATAATTATTAATAGTACTTGAAAATTTAAAAATCGTAAAGATATTGTGAGCCTCTCTGTTGAACGGACTATTGAAATGGCCTGTGCAGAGCTTGAGCACTTCATTGTTGTATGCATGTACAGACCCTCCCCAGCTTTATATGAACCTTTTGAAGTTGTTCTAGAAGATATATTGTTAAAACTATCTGAATCTAATACGTATATTATAATTTGTGGTGACTTTAACATTAATTTATTGGATAATTGCAACACTACAATTAGATTCAGATCATTGTCAAGTTCATATAACCTTTTAAATTTATTTATTGAACCAACAAGAATTACTGAGACTTCTGCAACATGTATAGATAATATATATACTAATTGTCAACCATTAAATAAATCAATTATTAAAATGTTAACTTCTGACCATTGTGGTCAATTTGCCTCCTTTCAAATAGATAAAATGTTATATAACAAAAGTTCACAAAAACAAGAATGTTTGTTCCTATGTATAAAAAGAGTATTGAGAAGTTCAGAAGTAATATATTACAAAAAGTTAATTATTTTCATTATGATGAAAATCCACATGTGCTTTTTAGCGCATTATTCACTTTAATAAGAAAAAAAAATAATTCTATATTTACTTCTAAAACGGGTAAATCTAAAGGTTCGGCAGGCGGAGATTATATGAGCTTTATAGTCAAACAACATATAACCATAACAATTACTTTGATGCACATGTTAGCGCCTATTCTAAAATATTTAAAAAAGTGTGTTATCTGGTTAAATGTTTACACTTTAAAAATAAAATTAAAAATTCATCAGATAAAGTTAAAATGACTTGGAATATTATTAATAGCGAAAGCGGAAAGGACGCAAGGAGCAGCTCTAAAATAACTTTAAATGTTGATAACCATAGAATTGAAGCTGACATAGATGTTGCTACTTATTTCGAGAGATCTTTTTCGGACATTCCGGTTTCGACTACCAAGTCACTTTTGTCTTCTCCAATAGTTGCCGAATCACTTTTAAAAGATAATGTTATTGAATGTACAAAAATGTTTAATTTTACTGATGTATGTAGCAAAGACATTATAAGTGCATGTAGACAATTGGGTATTAAAAAAACCGCAGACCTTTAGGGAATCTCTGTTAAGGTGATAAATTCGATTATTGATGTAATATTTAATGTAAGCATCCGTGACCTAATGAAGCACAGTAGAGTTATACCGGTTCTTAAAGCAGGGTGTAATATGAACCCTAATAATTTTAGACCTATCTCCACTTTGCCTACTTTTAGTAAAATGCCTTAGGCATTTTTTGCGATCTCAAAAAAGCTTTTGATTGCGTACAGCATGAAACTCTGGTCAGGAAATTACGTCACTATGGTGTAAGAAACGCCGCACTCAATCTTCTGTCTTTGTACTTGAGCCACTGAACTCAGAGGGTTGACGTGAATGGTAAAATATCTCCTGGGACCCCGGTAAATATGGGTGTCCCACAAGGGTCTATTCTTGGGCCTTTCCTCTTTCTCATCTATATAAATTATTTATCATATGTTATTAATAAAAACTAAGAGATAGTATTGTTACAAATGACGATGTAAATAATACTCTCTCTAAAGCGGCGCACTGGTTTAGCGTCAATAATTTGCTACTAAACCAGAAGAAGACAAAATGTATTAAATTTATGATTCAAAATGTAAGACCGAGTAAATGTAAAGTGTTTATAGATGAGGAAGAGATATACGTTGTTGAGTCAACCGTGTTTCTGGGCATAACAAGTTTTGTTTTGTTTAAAAAAAATTAGCTAAGGTTACCGTAAGAAGTGTTGACAATCAATTTAATCAATAAAAAATCAATTTTATGAAAAGTACGTTTAACAAAATAGATTGCTTTAACTTTTATTCAGTTAGCGGTCATCCATAGATAACTGCTAATTGGCAGAGCAGCAAAAACATTATTATTACATTATTTGTTCATAATTTATTTTATTGTCTTGCAAATTAAACACAGAAATTTACTTACACCTTTAACATTAGAATAAGAAAAGAGTTACAGGGGTTTATAATGTAACCTCTTTTTATAGTTTGGGCCTGCCCGTGGTTTAGTTATAGGAGGATCCGTAAAAAGTGATGTAATACGCCATTTGTAATCGAACTATATCGTGGCAAATGTGATATTACGCGGAAGAAGGAAACTATAAACCGCGCGAGGAAAACTATTGGCCCTAATGTGGTACTGGGCTGTTAATGCTTATATCGTGTTTGTGGTGTAAATTTCAATACAATTAGCAGTTACCCAGAAATTTAGGAAATAAAAAAAACTGCGTCAATAATCACAACCTCGTTCGATTAAACTGCAAACGGCCTCAAAACCGTAAAAGATAGACTGAATGTATGTTGTATATAATTGTACTCCTTAAAATGGTCTATAGTTAAATCTGCGAGCGCATGTATCTATTTTTTAAGAATAGCCCACAATAAGCATTTTAATGTAAGCGATTTTAAAAACTGCAATCAGCGATATTTAAAGCTAATTTAAAATTATACAGTTTAAGTTAACATAAAAATGATTGTATTAAAACATATTAATTCCATGTACATAAAACGTGACACTGACGATATTTTGCTAAAATTAATACCTTAAAAGATATCAGAGATTTAAAATGCGGTGGGAGAAATATCATACAGAGATTATATTGCATTAAATAGTTATACGTTTCAAATGCCGGTTTTCGAACTTTCTTTCGCCGGTTCTTCTCAGGTCTGAGGCGTCCTTTTCCAAACCGGTGTTAGTGTGTTTGACAATCAATAAGCAAGTGTAAACTTCTATATTGAATAAAGATATTTGAGTTTGAATTTAAAACAGTATATTTGAAGCGCATTAATGTGCCATTCTGAGCAATATAAGTGGGTGACAATGTGCCCTCTGCAAGACATTTTAAATCTCTAATATCTTTCAAGATTTCTCATTATATCTATACCTATATATATGTTAATATATAAAAGAAGAAAAAAACATACGCTTCGAATTGAGTACCTCCTACTTTTAGGAAGTCAGTCAGAAAGGATATCGAACCTTAATAAAAATGCTTATTGATTTGGTATGTTATTAGACCTTAGGTATTTATAAGATCTTTTTAGGGTCTTTGAATAAATTAATGTGCGAAGATATTTAAGCATTATTATTTGTATAAGCAATTTACGTTGAAGAATAAGTAGAGCAATGTTATAAGTAAATCATTAAAACAGAACAGATACATTCAAGCTTGTTTCTATAAATGTATCGATATTTTTTGTATGCGTGTCAATCGACAAGTGCTTCGACAAATCCTTGGTCTTTAATAATCCCGACAACTGGTTTATGGTATGCTGTACTTAAAATTAGCAAAATGTTTAAGCTTATAAGGATAATACAGCTTTCTAGTAGTTAAAAAAATATCTCAAATAGGTATTACATTAGCAAAAAAAAAATCAAGCTCTCCACCAGACGTGTTTAAAATCATAGCCTTTTGTAAAAACTTCTACAACATGGTTAATAACGAGTAAAGTTTATCACGAAAAATAGTAACATAGCATATATAACAGTAAATATAGTAACATGTTTTTTCAAAAATGTCATAGATAAATGCACATACAACAAATGATGTATGATAATACTTTTGCTACTATGTGACAAGTAGAGCATTTATTACGAGAAAACTCTTAAGCATCTTTGGTAAAAAAATAGAGCACCTTCGTAGGAGTTAAGTTCCTTTCAAAACCTTAGAGATTTATGGGGGGGCTATTATGATGTATATTTAAACGTTTTCTGCTTAAGTATTTCCACAACGTACTATATAAAAAAAATACGTACTATATTTATATGTTATACTACGTTGATGCGTAATGATTTAAGTCAAACTGATAATTAAACCTTTCTGTCAGCCATTTTTCGAAGTGGTCATAGAGGTCGGCGTGAAATTCATCCAGATTTACCGAAACAGTCTACGTAGACCAGTATAGTTGGGTAGTGAAGGCCTCTCACCTTCACAACCCATAGTTCAATAGCTATCGATGGATGAATTTCAGTAAATTGCAGGCACTTACATCTTATAACGGCTGTCCTAGATGATTATGACAACCGGAATTGACTTTGTTCTTGCCTATACGTTTCATAGTAATTTTAGGCAATCAGTTCAGTCATATATTTATAGAAAATCAGCTGATCAGCCTATAGAGCCCTGTCCAACCAGACACAAAGACACAACAAACATGTTTCCCCGTAGAATTCCCTTTCCAATCCCATGAAATTCGGTTTGTAAAGCACAGGTGAGCCACGGAGCTGGTTTGTAAATTAATAAATAAATAAATGATATATGAAATAATAAAATTGGACGTCGGTAAATAAAACTATGAACTATAAATGGAATATACAGCTAGGTCTTGATAAGTAGTCCTAGGTGTCCTTGTTACAAGGGACCATCTGGAGTATTATCACCACTGTGTATATTTTTACCGCAAATCGGTAATAAAACCTACGGCCTTCCAATATGAAGGACATCATTGCAAGCATAATTACTAGGTAAACCAGACTTAACATCCAATGTATAAATGTCCAATGTATAATCAGGGCGGTAAGCGAAGTTTGGCAACTTACGCTACGTTTTTTCGGGTAACGCTTATAACTTCCTGCTCGTCATATCGCTTCAACCAATAAAAAATCTTTTATGTAGTATTATAGAGCTGTTGTGTTTAATGTATTTATTGTCTGTATAATGCAAACTTTGATAGATGCAACGATTGTATGCACGTGGTTGTAGTAATTGTCGGCTTTCAATGCCCTGGAATTAATATAGTTATAAAATTGTGAAAACAGCTAATGTTTTGGTTGATAACAGCTGATAATGTTGTAAAGCCAAGTTTAATTTTTTTCGTAAATAATGACATTTAGTAAAAAGTAAGTATTTTTGCTTTGTAATCATTCATCTAAAGGTAAATCATTGTGATGCATTTAAAGTCTCTGATATTTTTTAAGGTATTCATTATCAATATCGTTTATTTTTTATCAATCAATATTTTTTTTAGCGCAATAACTTTTATGTTAACTTAAACTGAATATAATTTTAAATGAGCTTTAAATAATTAATTTCTAAAAAACGTTAACACTAAAATGCTTTTAGTGGGTTATTCTTAAAACATAGATATATGAAAATACAGACTATATTTTAAGCCAGTTCAAGTAATACAATAATGTAGAACATAGTAAACACAAATAGAGAAAACATTTCGATGGTTTTAAAACGCTACAAAAATGTGTCAAGCATCGATTTATGGTATTGTGTATAAAAAGCGCGCGTAATTAAAAATGCCGAAAAATAACCGCTACATGTCAACGCCATCTCCGCGGGAGCGTGGGTGATAAATGACGCAGTAAACTTGTCAGCGTGTATAGTTAAATGGTCGATGCAAACTGCCCACTCACCTTCATACCGCAAATTGGTACCGGCTTTTTCAATAGAGCCAGGCTTTTAAGCACTATTAAGCAGAAATAGGAAAGTGTAGCTTTGACTAATTAAGTTTTACCCATATAATAGACCTAAAACAAGCGTGTACAACTTAAATGGATTAAAAAAAACTTGAACACATTAGACAGAGTTCATCACTTATTTTCTCGTGTACAGGTATGTCATATTTTTTATGCCGCCATGAGTTTAGATATTTAAGTGACCATTTGTTTTACAATACCTAAAATAAATAATATTATAATTAACTTTTTAAATTGTGAATGTAACCTTCTTTTTAGCATTGCAGACGTAATGCAGTTGAATTTGCATGTCTGCGACGGCTGATGAAAATACGAAAATTCTAATTGCATACCTTTAAAAAATATATTTATTAGCTAAGTGTGCTGTTTACAAGGGACCATTCAAATTCAAATAGTTTTTTTAATATAGAAGTGTACACTTGCTTATTGATTGTCAGACATACTACCACCTGGTTCGGAAAAGGACGCCTCAGACCTGAGAAGAACCGGCGAAAGAAACTCAGCGGGCTATTTTTTAAGTCATCTTTTAAAAAAAAAATAATTTAAAGCATAACATATTATGCAATTTTGAAACAAGACCTGGAGCAAGCATTCCATTACCGAGATGTGTTATCATTTGAAAATTCATTTGTATCGTAATAACCTTTAACACATAAACGTTCCTTGACTACCTTTTTAAATTTATTAATAGTTAAATTCTGAATGTTTACTGGGATTTTGTTGTAAAAACGTATACATATCCCATATACATACAATGTCCCATAAAAGACTAACTTATTCTTCGCAGTCTAGTTGCTGGAAGAATTAAATTATGTTTGTTCCTTGTATCTATGTCATGTACATCACAATGTCTTAGAAATCATATTTGCCATAAGTAAATTTTCAATATGTATTAAGAACTAACGGTCATTATTTTTATTTCTGTGAACAACTTTCTTAATGATACTTTGGGGCCCAGGTTATAAACTGTACGAATTGCACGTTTTTGGAGGACAAAGATCGTATTAGTATCCGCCGCATTTCCCCACAGTAGAATGCCATAAGACATAATACTATAAAAATAGCTGAAATACACTAAACGAGCTATCTACACATCAGTTAATAATCTAATTCTTTTCACTGCGTAAGTTGCAGAGCTTAGTTTACTTGCTAGGCTATTAATGTGGGGGCCCCATAGTAGTTTAGCATCTATAGTTATTCCTAGAAATACAGTTGATTTAACTTCATCTAAGGCCTCCCCATCTATAACCACTTTAAATTTACCATGCTTCACATTTGGTGTCATGAATCTAATACATTTTGTTTTCCTTTGGTCAATTCGCTACTCTAGAGAGAGTATTATTTACATCGTCATTTATTGACGTATGTCGTTTAATTTTAAAAATCAACGAGGTAGTATCTGCAAATAATACTATCTCTTCGCTACTATTTATCACACATGGTAAGTCGTTAATATAAATGAGGAAGAGAAAAGGCCTAAGTATGGATCCTTGTGAGACCCCCATATTTCACGGGGCCCCTATTTGAGATATTACTGCCACGGTGCCTATTTCCGCCGCTAAGTCGGCAGTGTTAACACTGCGGTCTTCCAGGTTGAAAGGCATCGTAACCAACTTATAATAATATTGTAATCCAGACTTATAGTCTAACGTGTCAGGGCGGTAAACGAATTTGAGACCATTTACGCTACATTTTTCATGCGCAATACCACGAACCAACAGGACAACCTGATCATCTGATTTCTTCTGCCAGTGAAAAAAAGCTCTATTGTGGTGTTATAGAGCTATTAACGCAGTTATCGTCTGTAAATGCAAATTTAATAGATGCAACGCTTATATACACCAGGTTGTGGTAATTGAAGGCGTTCGGTACCCTTGAACCAATTTGTTTTAGGTATTGATTTGTAACATAAAAGCTGATAATCTAGTAAAGCGAAATGTAAGTATTTCCATTGTACTACGATTTATAAGATTGACTACTATCACAAAGTGAAATATACTTAGTTTGTAATCACGACGTTATATTTCAATTGTTATCAAGTTCAGTAACAAGCATTGTATTTTTATCTAATATTGTTTAGAAGCGCTCTAAATTCTTGTATACGAACTGATTGCATCTAGCAATTTAGAACTACTGAGATAACAAGTTTAAAGAAAAATAATCATCGCGAATACCCATTTTTTGTTGCATACGAAGGCAGAGAAGCATTTGGGCCACCTGGACGGAAAGTGGGCACGGAAGCCCATAGACATGGACAATTTCAGGCGTATCACCAACGCGCTACCTGTAGTGATAACATAATGCTACGTTTCATAACGGTGCCGATCAAAGCGAAACATGGTAGCGATTTTACATTACTGTTTAGCGGCAGAAATAGATTATGTTTTTAAGAAGATCTCATCATTCATTGTTAATCTATTGATACTTATTTACTTTCCGTGTTTAGTTGTGTACTAAGTCCATATACCATAACCATAACGTCTGACGTCTCTGTAGCTAAACCGTCTTGCGTTCTTTTTCACAATTTTATAATCAGAGATAGACAGTTGCATTGTTCATAATTTTTAATTCTTTTTTCTAACCACCACCCACCAGCATACAAATAAAAATGCAATTATTATGAGATATAAACTTATTTGAAAAGAACAAAAAATAAAAATTTATTTTTTGTCCGCCATTGTACTTCTTGTGGATTAAGCTTTAATAAATAAATAAATTAATTAATAAATAAATAAAAATGAGACGGAAAAGAAACAATTTATTTATTTATTTATTTTATTCTTTATGTACAAATTATGTACAAAGGCGGCTTAATGCCAATGGCATTGTCTACCAGTCAACCTTTGGCTGGTGTAGAGATAATAATGTGGGTTGCACAGGAATAGGCTAATAAAAAGAAAAAGTGCAAATATTATTCATTTATATATAAAAAAAATTAATATAATACCAAACATTAAAACACATAAACATATTAATAAAGAATATTCATATATATAAATATATGAATAATGCATAATAAAACATGTACATTTATGCATAAATACACCTATATACATGTAACATATTTCTACCATATATTGATTCTGACTATTCAGTAGACAGTTTTTTTACAAAATAATCCTTTAATTTCTTTTTAAAAACCAAGTGACATTTCGCTAACCTGATCTGCGGAGGTAACGCATTCCAAGAAGAAGGGACTGGGAGGTAAATCAAGATAGCTGAGAGTATCATAACTTTTGAAAAAAGGTGAAAGAGTGCTTAAAAACTTGTCGGCAGAATAATTAAATTGGTGGACTAGTAGGTACTCGTATATTTATTAATTATGTATTATATATTACGTTATGTAATATTTATTTTACTTTTTTTCTTTTCTACTTTCAACATGATAATGAGATAAGGAGTGGAATCTTTATTCTGCATCATCCCAAGGTTGACGGCAGTAAAATGCCAAATTGGCATTAAGCTTGCCTCGGTACATTTGTGCATAAAATTAAATAAATAGAAAATGTGCCTAACATCGATTCAGTCTTGTGCATAAAAAACGCGTGTAAAAAATGGGAGCAGAGCATGAGCACAACAAGTCAACGCCATCTCCGCTTAAGCGTGGGTGATAGATGTCGCTGCAAACTGGTTAGCGTGTCGTAACATAGTCGATTAAAACGGACCACTAATTTTCATGATACAATTTAGTAACGACTTTTTCTAATCAAGCTCGGGTTTTTACTATAATAAAGCAAAAAGAGAAACGTGAAAAGAACTTTTCTTGTAGTTTCCTAACTTTATACGCGGAGAATGTTTGCTTTTGTAAGTGACAAGTGTTCTAAGCGTAATATAATGTATGTTTGCTTATAAATTAGTGAAAGTGATAAAAACAATGAAAAGCGTCCAATGTTAATAGTCCGAAATCAAATATTAAACATAAAAAAGTATAATATTAAATTATAATGCAGGAAAGTAACTTATCACGATCACGACATTAAAACGTTTTAACTGGTTGTGAACTTGGTTTTTATCAACGCTCGATTATTATATTATTTACGCGAATACTAACATTATTGAATAAAAAGGACTTTTTACGAATTTAATCACGTTTATTTACATTTTTAATTCACTTTGATTCAAACACTTTTCAGCGGCCGTGGCCACGCGACAAACTGAGATAACATGTTTCTTGTTGTCATTTCTAAAGCTGGATTGCCAGATCCTATTATTAAAAAAAATTGGTTTGTACTCCGATTGATGTAAAGTCAACTTATTTGATATTACAGTCACACAAATATTATGCTGGTATTATGGTTTTTATTTTAATTTCTAAGTAATGGGGCCAAGCATGTGGTAAAGCCCAACCATATTCTCTATTGGATTTTGGATGTTTTGTAATCTTAAAATCCTCACGGATTATCCTTGGTAGGAGTCGATGTTCTTTAGCAAGGATTTGTATTTGACCATATCTGATGTAATAATTGGGGTGGTTCAGTGTTTTCCCACACTGAACGACTTTATAACCGTCTTTTATATTTTATGTCAGCTATATGTTTCTTCACGAGGGTTTCTTTTTGCTCGCTTTGTTTGTGGAGATGTAAAAGAGATCGCAGTCACAACGTAGCTGTACACTCATGGATTTGGAAGAGGAATATTGCACTTGACGGGTGGTAGGAAAACACCGAACGGATAACGTACTAGTTCTAAAGGAATGTTAATTTTCAAATTTAAACCATTATCAAAATACGTATCACTTAACAGTGCTTTAATTAGTCGACGAATTTGGCCCCTTTCATCTTTATGCCAATCAAAAGCTTCTTTCAAAAATGCTTTTCCTTCTATTTGTTTATTACCCACTTTTTCATTCTCTTTGGCCCTAGACATTCATAGGCAACATTTATCACTTACCACATTATGTATGTTCTGAGAGATTACATTTTTTTACTACATTGCCTTATGTTATTATTATGAGAATAGGTTGAAGTTAGTTTCAAATAAAAATGCAATATTCACATTTGTGATAACAAAATCAGGAAGCAGCTTAGTAAGAGAAGTACAGTACTATTCAATACTTATATTAACATATCAATATTAAAATAAGCATTGAATTGTAGTAGTAAAGACAAACCCGATGTTTAAGACCCTTTCTAAGGCCAAGGACACGGGACAGACAAACACAGAAGTTATGCAATATCTTCATGCTCAGTTTTAAAAAATGTTTTTATAAAGATAAAAATTAAGATTGTACTGGTAGAGTGTCGAAATTGCCGAGATACCCAAGGCTTGCGTTGCGGATTCGGTAGGACACCCTCTATAGACGAAGACAACGCGAGACTCAGACATCGTAGCCAATGTAATAATTAAGTTTAATTTAGAATAGCCAAAGTCAACCAGTATCATGGCTATTCTTACTTTAAGGTGTATATTTCATCTCCTGTAGGAGGCGTAGGTCGACCCGTGATCGCCGTATGGAAGTGCCTGACGGCAATCCGGGGAATTCGGTGCAGCCTAGCAAAAATAAGGCTTACAAATGCGTTGCTTCGGACTTCGTTGGCATTTCGGGACGAGCACTGGTACTGGCTCTGGATACTAGCACTGGCAGACTCGTCCTCATGAAATATGCAGCTACTTCCGTGGACTCACCCTCCGTCCACAGGTATGATGTCCTGCTAAACGATGTGGGCAAGTCTTTTGGGTGAGGAATTGAGAGTAGTGGCTGCCTGCATTGTCAAGCATTTGGAGCACGTTGGCCCAAATATGGCAAAGTGGCGAAGGTGGCATTGCAAGTCTCGTCCCTTACACAGAAGGTGTCGCATAATGTAATTTTCTTAGGAGAGCTTTTTCAGAAATCGCCTATGCGTATAATACTCTGCCATGTCTGCATAAAGGAGACGTTCCTTTTTTAAGGTGCCTCCTTACCGACAAAGAGTTACTGGGCACCGCACTACCTGTCGCACCGTCGTTTTGGAGTCCTGTGTCGAGAGGAGCTCCCAATAATCGCAGAGTTGTGAGGGGTTCCACATGGGTTCCACTTCTGTGGTACGTTGAACTCAGCTGGGTGCTGCGTGATGGCAATATCGAAGTCTTGTTAACATGTATGGCATGGCATCTATATACATGTGGTACTCGGTAAGGTTCCCCGTGCCTACAGGGCTTAAAATCCACCACTTGTGGACGTTATTGTAAGTAGCTGTAAATTACCTCGGCGTTATAATTTCATACACAAAGCAGTAGGGTAAAGGTTCAAAGGGAACTAAATTATTTACTGGGTGATTGAGACGTAACATCCAATGTCCTAAGGTAGGCAGCGGGTTGGTGATACCCATAGCATTAGTGATTTCCTCAGGTGGCCCGACTGCTTGTCTGCTTTCGTAAACATAAAAAATATATAAATGGAAATTGTGATAATTTTATTTAAAAGCAGGGAATCGTAAAACACCGTAAGACATCGTAACTACCAAACTCTTGACATAAATATTTTTTTATTTAAGAAATAGACCACCCTCTTGGAAGTTACGTTCTTTTTGAAAGCCTAGTTATTTATGAAGTGAAAATGATATAAATATTATCGCTTTGTCCTTAAGTGCCTACTAGAAAAGACATATTTTACACTGTTTGTCTTCATGTTACATTTGCTCGTTATCATTACAAATAGAAGCCATAAATAAATGTTTCATGGAAACAACAATTAAGACAAGTAACAGTTTATTTTCTGGTTCACTCATGACATATAAAACGTTTTAAATAGCTTCTCAATCTTTGCACATTAAGGGCAGATCTGTTATGTTAATCGGCTGTACTCTTTGACGTTTGTCAGATAGGCTATAGAATTAGTGTTACTTTATTTTTTCATAGCATTATTTATACTGGAAGCGTTTACTTACTCAAATAGTTAAACACGTAATGTAAATAATTTAATAATGATGACTTATATATAAAATCTTCGTCATGAAAAGAGCACGTAATTAAAATGGCAGCACACGACTCGTCAACGCCATCTCCGCCGGTGCGTGGGTGATAAATGAAGTAAACTTGTCAGCGTGTATCGTTATATGGTCGATGAAACTGCCCGCTCATCTTCATACCGCAAATTGGTAACGATTGTTTCTAAATCGACTCGATTTTCCTATAATCGATAGAAGGGTTTAGCTTGAAGTAATTTAATAGGCTAAGTGTGCAAAAACTTCTAAGGCACATTAATGTGAAAAAAATTTGGAGACGTAATTATAAAAATAAAAAAAAATAAAAAAGCCTTTTATTTCTCACAGACTTCCAAGTAAAAAAAAATTTGTAGTGTTAGTAAATTATGCCTAGATAACTAAAATGCGATGATATATTTTTTACGTTGTTAATTATTATATTTATATATTAAAATACTTTATTTTCCTATACCTATGCTACGACTAAAAATTTTGGAGACGTAATTAGATAATTATAAATGTGAGACGAAAATTACTCTTTCTTATTTGAGATTTTACTTCAAAACTCTCTTACAAAAAAAATGCATTATTACCTTCGAAATCGTCTACGATCTGTTTATTTTCACCAAAATATATTTTTATATCTCATATCGAAAATAAAGATGAATAACCGTTTCAAGAAAAACGTTATTGTGACGTAATGCGCCATTTGTAATGGAAGTGTAACAAATAGGTCACGGTGCGCGGCAAATGTGACGACATTACGCGGGAAAAGAAAACTATAAACTACGCTCGCACCACGATAAGCTCTAATGTTGTATCGAGCTGTTAATGCCGCCATCGTTTGTGCAATGCAAATTTTAATACATGCAGCACTTGTAATACATGCGACACTCGTATGCACCTGGTTGCGATAATTGACGGCGTTTGTTAGCCACTAACCAACATTACATGGGTGGCGGGATTAAAGGTGTGTAGATAGGTTATGTTTGGATAAAAGTTGATGATTTGATCAAATTTAGCTTATGCGTTTTGTAGTGCAGAGGTTATTAAAACCGAAATTAATCAGACACTGAATAGTAATTCTGATTTGTCTTTTTTCTGCAAAGCTTTCCGGTATGTTGCTAAAAGCAACTCGTTAGTTTTTAACAGCATGTTTAGCTAAATAAATAGATCACAAAAGATCATCGCGCAAGAATTATTAACGTAAGCAACCATTTTGATGCGGCTAAGTGCAAAAACTAATTTGTTTTGTTTATTTTACTACAAAAGTTAATACGTCTCTTTTTTAATTTTTGCTTTAGTTATTTAGATTTACTTAAATTTTCCTTTTGTTATCACATAATATAGGCGGATATTTTAATTATAATTGTTTACGAAATAAGTAAGCTTATAGCAAAGTATAGTTTTGAATAAATTGGCATTAGCATTGGTAATGCAACTGTTTGATAAAATTTTCGTTTATATAAGAAAAGCCTACATTAACTAAAATTATTTTCTTTATCACGAATTAAAGTAAGTTTTGACTTTGTTACCACGCAATTGAATCACTATTTATTTGAAACAATAATAATATTTATTATACGTTTGTCTATTTATGAACTTAAATGCTAAACAATTAGCGATTTAATTATGCATATACCTACATTGTAATAGAAAACAAGTTGTTAAATCATAAATTACCATTTATCAGTGGTAGAGGAAGGCATAAAACATGATGTTATGCCTGATATAAAACGACAGGATTTTCCGTGAATTTATTTACATCAATTAATTACATAACTTGTTCGGTTCTATTTATTTACTTTTATTTTATAACGATTTATTAAATAAGAATAGGCCGAATTAGTTTTGATGTGGACAGAAGAGTCTCGAAAAAATACACATTTCTTGATATGAGGCGCATTTTTCAGCGAGGGCGCTGGGAAAAATGATATTAATATGAGACTTCATCGATTTGCATTTGTTAGTGCATGGGTTTGATTCTATAACTGATTTTTACTTGACCAATATTACTCTGTATCCTCTTTATTTTTTATCGATCCCGATATTTCTTAATTTTTTTCTAGTACAAAACAGACATACGACTAAAGTAGTCGTAAAGTAATCATATATTATGCTTTTAATAGGCAAATTAATTTATTAATGGTAATTAAATATAATTACATCTATGGTAATAAACTAGTAAACGGCTTTCCTACAAGTGTTCTTATTTGTTTTAGTCGCTTTTATGAGACGAGGCTCATATCATATTTAAACTTAAATGTTATCAGGATAATAAATTTTCTCTCCCCGACATGTTCTTATGATAATTGTCTAGTGATAATCATTATCATAATTGGCAAGTAATAAATAAAATAAAAAAAACAAATTTTGCCTTTATTTCTCGCATCATAATAAGTTTACAATACAATTTGCATGCAAAAGTTAATTAGTGTAATAGTTACAGGTATTAATTTCATTTCTTTTATGTTAACATTATAAATTTTGTTTCAATTATTAATTTTATGTTAATACAAATATGATAAAATTTAATTATCTCCTGATTATAATAACTATTTAATGAAAAATTACAAAAACAGTTTTTTTTTGCAAAAAATATTTAAACTAGACATTTATTTCATTTATTTTATGATCATAGATCGAATCAATCTATCAAAATCAAATCATATAATATAATAAAATTGTTATGTAATAAAATTTTATTTCCTTATAATTAAAACTAAAATACAATAAATAGTTTTACTTTTCTGACAATTGCCTTAACGTATACGTACTTATTTATCTAAGTATATTTATTGTCACTTTCTGGATGGATAAAGGTTGCAAGAACCCTCTCAATGGAAGGTAAAGGCCTCCTCCAAATTTAACTATTGTTCTCTGTCTTTTGCAACTCGATCCAATTAGTACCTATTATTTTGTAATGTCGTCGTTTTATTCCATTTATCACTTCTTCTTCACTGATAATTGCATTTGATTCTATTTTAAGACTATTACTTCTCGGCAGTTCCCACGCGGGTTGATTTGATGCGCTATAAAGGTTTTTGTAAAATGAGTGGCTATTTTAAGTATTTCCGGTCTATTTTGTGTTATGTTGTTATTATCTTTCAATTCTTCAATCCACAACTTATGTATTCTTAGTTCTTTATACGCTTATTTGACGCTCCCGTGGCATTTAGACTTCTTTCAAGGGTTTTCATGCGATGCACCTTGTAGTCTTGATTGATATATTTACTGATTAGTTTATACAGTGCTGTCGATTCGTGCTTTATAGCTCTTGATTTCGGTTTTGTCTTATGTATTTCTTGTCCTCTGTTGATTAAGGCCTTTGTGCGTGCTAATATTATTTGTTTGTTATCATTGTTCAGTGTTTGCTTTTGTGCTTCTTTAAGGCTGGTATCAATTGCGTTTAATATTTTATCATTGCAATTCTGAACGGTGTCCTCATCATTCCAGCGGTCGAACATATTTGATAATAAATTTTTCAGCGATGTCATGTAAATTTGCACTTCGTCCTCATTCTTTAACCGGGACCTGAGACATTGACCAAATCTGCTATGGTTTTTGACATTGAAAGTGGCTCTAACAGGTCTGTGGTCCGATGGGTAAGTGATGTTTAAGACTTGTACATTGTTTACTTTTCTTAGCATGTTTGTTAGAATGAAGTCTATTTCGTTTTTGTTTTGCCATCAGGTGATTTCCAAGTCCATCTCTGTTTGTCGTTTTTTGAAAGGTGTGAAAATAATCTAGCCATTATAATGGCTAGATTATTTTCGTTTGCGAAATGTATAGTATGTTTCCTCTGTTTCTATTTCCATAGCCATATCATCCCGTTATAATTTCGTATGGTTTGGGTTGACCAATCTTGGCGTTAAAGTCGCCCATGAGTATTATATTATTTCCTGAGAGACTTATTGCGTTGTTGACATTACTGTAGAAAAGCTCTATTTCTTCAGCCTTCGCAGCCTCCGATGGGGCGTACACTTTACACGCGAATTATACTTAAGTCTAAATTTTAATATGAATCCTTAAAAGCGCTTACTCTTTCTGTTAGTCCCTTGAAACTTTTATATACTTTTTAAGTGTTTTTAACTATAGAACCTACTCCGTATAGTCCTGGGGTTTCTCCGATGTAGTATAAAATAAATTCATCGTGTTCTTCTATTTGTTACCGAGTTTTCTGACTTCAGACAGACCAAGAATATCGTACTCACGTTTTTCAAAGATTCTTTTAATTCCAGCAGGCGAGTGTAAGTCTACAAAGTTTTTACATTGAAAGTCGCTATATTTAGGATGCCTTGATTGTAATTTGGAGGGTTTTGGTCGTTTTCCCTCACGAGGCCCAATCAGCTTGGGGAGAGTATTGACTAGTAGAACTGCACATAGGTGCTAAATTTTTGCACCTATTCGGTGAATAGAATTAACATCAAAATCTTCTAAAGTTATGTTTAACTGATTCAAAAGCGTTTCTTTATATTATTTAATAATTCTGTTGATGATTTCTCCTGTTCCTTCAATCCATAAATAACTATATTATTTTTTATTTTCTTTCTTTAGATATTCTAACTTACTTTCCAAGTTTTCTACACGAAGTTTTAACAACATATTTTCTTTTAATATTGGTTTTAATTTTCATCGATTTTTCTAATATTGTGGTTGTTAATTCCGCTGTTTGTTTCGTCATTTCTAATCTCATTTTATTAAATAGAAGTTCAAATTGGTCTTCCATCGTATGTTTTTATGTAGATATATTTCATTTTTAAATTATTTTAAACATATTTTAAAATTAAATATATTTTATTTATTAATATTTATTTATTGCACTGCCTCCGTAGCCTAGTGGTATGGGCGTATGCTTTAGAAACCGGAGGTCGTGGGTTCGAATCCTGCGGGGACTCAACAAATTTTTATTGTTGATTCCTAGTTGGTTAGGGCAATTTGGGCCGATCACCCAATTGTCTGAAAAGTAAGATGATCCATGCGTCGGATGGGCATGTAAAAAGTCGGTCCACCCACCAACCCGCATTGGACCAGCGTGGTGGGATACGGTCCAAAACCCCTAATGGATGTATGCCCTAAGGGTGTGTATTAGGGAGGCCTAAGTCCAGCAGTGGAATGTCACAGGCTGCTGATGATGATCTATTTATTTTTCCACAGCTTGTATTGGCAACAATA
Source organism: Lamproptera curius (assembly GCA_029286875.1). Lineage (NCBI taxonomy): Eukaryota > Metazoa > Arthropoda > Insecta > Lepidoptera > Papilionidae > Lamproptera > Lamproptera curius. The sequence goes on along the minus strand of JAGSMT010000011.1, from coordinate 2,042,501 downwards.
ACAAACATCAGTTCAACGGTGTTCTGTTATTAATCTAAACTGTTTCTAATGACATCTATTGTTTGTTGTAGAAACTGTTCTTTTGACGTAAGTTCAGATTATTGGTGTCTCAGCGACACATGTTGTCGAATAGCAATATAAGTTTTTTTATGGCATACGCAGGCAGACGCGCAGTCGGGCCACCTGATGGGAAGTGATCACCGACGCCCATAGACATTAGAATACCAGTGGTTCGCCAACCGCGCCTAAGACAAAGGATGTTAAGTCCGTTTACCCAATAAATGTTACGGTTTCTTCAAGGAACACAGAGTGCCACCATGCTTCGCGGAGAAGAGGACCGCGGTAATCCCAAGCCGGTTCCGTAAACAGGGACCACCACCGGTTGTTTCAATTAACGGTAAATTTAATTTGAATTTTAAATCAACAATTTTCTTTTTTTTTCGTTTAAGTTTATTATATTTAATTTGATATGAATTGTCATTTAAAAAAGTTTTAAGACTTGATCACTTTAAGATTATTTATTTACTTTTTGGGATGTTAGGTTTTGCTTTTATCTAACAACCTTTTCCACTTAGATAACACTTACTTGTCATTGCTAAAAACGGTCACAACCTTCAAATAACACCCTTTTAATATTTTTCCGTCACGAAAACAGAGCCGATGTTAATAAATTCATTAAATTGGCGAACGCCTGTTAATATTTTTAATAATGAAATTTTAAATGTTTTCAGAAACGCACAATGTGTCAATCATCGGTTTTGGTTTTGTTATGAAAAAGGCCAAAATAAATATCAAGAGGGTGGTTAACATGGGATGTCATCGCCACAACCGCCAGGGTGGGGAAAAATGGGTTGTCCTTATCGTTTTTATGGTCGATGAAATTTAGTCACCTTAGCCATATAATGTTAATTATTATTTAAAATTAGAATTAGCTTTAAATAAGGAGAAAAATTTTCAATAATTTCCATAAACCTTTATCATTAATTTTTAGAATATAAAAAAATGTTAACAAATTTTGAGCCTTTGAATTGTAGAGTTATCGTTCAAAATTTATTAATGTCTTGTCATGTTTTCGTTGATTTTCTGTACATTTCGACACCAATTCCTTCAAAATGTATTCGTTCAATAAGTTAATGGGTACCTTTAAACAATATCCACTGATGTCCATGATCGCCATTAAAACCCAAAACAGCCCTTATAAAGATTAAGCCTCTTTTTAAAACACTGCTTTTTTCCCGGACGTCTTCCCCCTAACCTCGTCACAGGCCGGAAACCGAAATCTTGAAAAACGACCCAATTTTCCGGATTCAAAAAATTACAAGCCAGAACCCGTGCGGGGGGGCAAGTAAAAAGGGCAAAAATGAATTTCAGCCTTCTTTAAAGTAAATTTTGTAATTCCAAGAATTTTAACTAAAAAAGGAAACAACCAAGTTACTTAACCTTTTTATACGTTCCTTTAAATATGTCCGTGAGTGTATAGTACGAAGTAATCGTAAACTTTTTAAAGAGAAAAAAATATTAAGAGTAAATAAAAGACGTACTATATCAAAAGTCTTAAGATATTAGTTCTTACATATGTATATTGCAACTCTCGGCTAACAACGATACTAGACTCTCGTCTCTCCCTTTAATATTAATATACCTCCCTTTTTATACAATTCTGTAATAATCCAATTAAATAGCCATTTATTCTATTAATAATAATATGTAAAGCAATATGTAATAAAATAATAACAGTCAATAACATTTAAATATTACAATGACAATATTAACCGGTTCGAATAACTGAATACAATCATTAAATATGCAATGAGTTGTATAACATTGTATCCTGTTCATCTATGTTGCTCTTGGTTGTAAACAATACTTTAAATAATAAATTATTGTATAAGACGTTTCTATATTTTTCATAAATTGTCTATTTAAGACTTTAATACAGAGTGGCCCATAAGTCCTTTGAAAAGTAAAATTTGAATAAAACGAACAGGACGCGTGAGCATGCAGGGAAGCGGGGAATAACTTCGGTTTCTGGGAATTTAGTCGCGATGGAGCGTTTTACCGGAGCGGACCGTGTGTTTGTGGCGAGTTTTATAAAACGACAATTCGGCAACCGTTGCGCGGCGTAAATTTCGAGAACACAACTTTGACGACACTCCAACTCTTCAAACGATTAAGAACTGGGTTGCTAAGTTCAAGGAGACCGGTTCGACGTTAGATAAACCGCGGTTGGGTCGCCCAAGGACGTCACGTACGGAACAAAACATAGACACAGTGACACAGTCTATTCGCGAAAATCCGACACAGTCAACTCGTAAGCGCGCCAGAGCATTAAACGTATCCAGGACATCGTTACAACGGATTTTGAAGAAAGATTTACATATGCACCCTTACAAAATTCAGTTGGTTCAAGAATTAAAGGAAACTGACGGTATTCAAAGACAAAATTATACGAATTAAATGTTGAATCGGTTTACCTCCTTCAATAACATAATGTTCTCTGACAAGGCTCACATACATCTTAACGGGCATGTTAGTAAACAAAATTGCCGCTATTGGAGCCCCATCAATCCGAAACTTAAGCCCTTCCGACATAGTCCGAAAATGACTGTTTGGGCCGCTATGTCAGCCCATGGTATCCTAGGGTCTTACTTCTTTGATGGCAGAGGGCGCGCAGTTACTGTTACGTCGGAGCGATATGTGGCTATGATCGAAGAGTTTTTCATACCAGGATTGCAAAACTTTTCAGGTTTTAATGCCAAGACGTGGTTTCAACAGGATGGGGCCACTTCTCACACCTCTAGCACTGCTATGCCCGTTATCCGTTAACTTTTTCCTGGCAAAGTGATCTCTAAGAGAGGGGACATTTACTGGCCTCCACGTAGTCTAGATCTGACCCCGATGGATTTTTTTTGTGGGGCTTCCTTAAGGCTAAAGTATACGATACAAACCCGCGGTCAATTGAGGCCCTAAAAGAAAACATCCGCAGAGAAATGACAAGCATTTCAGCAGTGACGTGCCGCGCAGTCATCGACAATTTTAGACGTCGTTTGCAAGAGTGCCGTGAAAGCAACGGATTACATTTAAAAGATATTATTTCAAAAATAATTCCCGTTCTTTAAGCTTTTTTTGTAAATAAAAATTTAATTCATAATGTAATTAGTTTTATTTTAATAATTTTTTTTTCATATCAAAGGACTTATGGGCCACCCTGTACTTCCTTAAATATACGCGAACACTACACATAATTTAATAAAAGATTTTAGATAACGAAATCCTATAAGGTATCTGAAACGCGGGAAATGTTGTAAAAAAACTAATGAAACCCTATAAAATCCGTAAAGTCCTTTCATAATCACATTGAATACTATGTTTTTTTGCTCCCTGAATAACGAACAAAGCCAACATTGATTTATTAAATAAATGAGAGTCAAAACCATCTAAAGTTGGCATGATGATTAATGGAACCATAAACATTCAGACTATGCAGTATGCCACGATACAAAGGCACATAAGAAATCTCTGAACCATTCAAGCTATCAGAAATAACTTGAATCTTAGTTCCGACTTTATGTTTAGAATTACCTGTCTTTTAAAAAAAAAAAAAAAGTATAAAATAAATTGAATTACTGTTTTAATGTACCAATGCATGTATATTTAAAAAAACTATTTACAATTTTACATAAACATTTATACAATTTATAAAGACAATTTACAATATATGTTGATTGATTTAACTTTCACTTTTTATTTGGCATAACTACATTGTGAAAACAGGCAAATTAGGCAACTGATTGGAAACAGAAATTGTATATGTTAGGTACAAGCAGTTAATACTGCTATCCGTGACTAAAATATAAATACTTTTAACAGATTTTACATTGTGCAACGACGAATTCCGTTAATGTAACCTGATGTTTATTAGTAAATAGAACATGAACCAATGTGGTAGATATCAAATTTTTAGGGATTCATATTACAGGCTCCATCTAGGTTATACCAATGCAGTGACAATTTATAAAATTATTAGAGTCTAAAATTACTGTATAATTGTTTAAAAGGGGACTAGCCAGCTAATGTCTGGTTGAATAAAATTAAATTTCCTGTCTCAGGCCAGATAGTAGATTACGCTGCGTTTTTATGAACAGGGAACGTCCTACAGGTGAAGGCTCTCATCGCTTTAACCAAAAATAATAATACCCAATTTTAACAGTTTTAATAACTCGATGAATTATTTTAACAATAACTGTCTATAGTTTAATGCAGCCTGTAGCTTGGCAATTGAAATCAGAAATGTGTTTCAAACCCTGTGGTTTAACAATTTATGGTTACGCTTTCAGTTAAGTAAGTCGATGGGTCAATTATCTGTTTTGCCTGCCTGAATACACGCACGCGCATTACCCGTAGACAGTTGTCTCTATTATGACTGACCGCCATAATTGTAATCTTTTACGAGGATATCATAATTTTGATTATTTTTAACTTAGGATTCTTTGGAAACTTTAAATTTAATAATGACCCAAATTACCAAATGTTTAAAGTTATCATTTAGAAGAAGACATTTGGTATAAATGATGAATAAACATGAAGTTATAATGAAATGAATACATAAAAAGCTTAAAATACCGCTTAATGTCAAAGAAACAACAACTATGTAATTCCATCTTATTCTGTTTTTAGAAGGTTTCATATTCTTTGAAGTTAAAAATTGGTATGTTGTTGCAGTTCACTTGTCCATTTATTATTATGCCCAACCCATCCAAAAATTATTTTTATTAAAATGTTTTAAAAGTTTTATAATAAGCCGTTTTAACAAAACTATTAAATAAATAGTCCACGAAGGCGGCAAAAGTGACAAGTTTACGCGGGAAAAGGAACCATAAACCACACTAGGAACCCGATGCTTCTAATGTGGTATGAGTGTTAATGCCGCCGCCAGTGTTATCAAATTTTAACACATACGACACTTGTACGCAGTTGGTTGGGTTAGCTAACGGCATCTGTTTGGCTCAGCTAATTGGTTAAAGCTTCATTTAAAAAATAAATAACATTACTTTATCTGCTAACGTGATGCTTACGTTTATATAATAAATTAATTACAAAATGAATATTTTGAAAGTATTCACGTACTACTAAATAATATAGTATCTAATTTTTCCTTTATTCATAATGGTGATGTATGAACGAGTATTATCGCCACAAAAATGATAATGGAATGTGGTCAACGACGCCCATTGACATTGGCAATACAAGGGGTATAACCAACTCACTGGCTACCGTGAGGTGTCTGCGGTACAAGGATGTTACGTTTGGGAGAATACCGGCTACGGTACCCTACAAACCGGAACACGATAGTGCTTTCACGCTTCCACTTTGCGGCAGACATAGGCACTGCGGTGGTACCGTCCACTGTTAAAGGGGGAGCACCTCTAATCCACATGATACAGCTTAGCATAAATACATATTAATATGTTACCTAAACTAGTTTTCACAACAGTCATTTCTAAAACACAACCAGAAATATTTCTAGCAAAATCAGAGTATCTCTGGACTATATTAAAACCTCATATCTCGGTGTAGGTAATTCTAAACCTCTTCAATCGATGACTTTAATTAGTAAATCGTATATCAATACCTTGTGCCGATTTCGGTGATTAACAATTTTGATATTCATCATCGGACTGTGTCAGTCCACTGCTGGATGTAGGCTGATTGCTTGCCGTTTGATTTTACATATTATTTAAGATTTTAAAAGAAGAAATAATAAAACTTACATTACCTGTCAATCTTTAATAGCTGTCTATGATTGAGTCACGCAGTATAAAAAAGATTTTAGTTGTTTTGAGTCTCACATTGTGGTTTCCATAGATACAGTTTATAAACTGAAAATGTAAACATTTTAATTCAAATCGTTTTGTTCAATGATTTGATAGACATGTAAGAAAGAGATTCGCAGGGCAATGGAAAGTGAATTTTACCTTATAACTTGGTAATCAGATGAAAGAAAGCTAACAAATTATGTTTTTAAATATATAAAGCTTGAAATTTAGTTACATGATCTCGTGGATATTTTCTTTATTCATTGGAGATTTATAATAATTTTGAAATCAAGAACACGCCCTATCGCGGAAAAGGAAGCATGAAGCGTAAACGTATCCTGATAACGAAATAATAGATACGAAAGTAGAACTGGTTGTATAGTGCTTTACAATGCCAAATGTAGTTTATAACGTTTAGTAGAAAGTTTTCAAAGCAAATATATGTAAGTCAATTACAAAATATAAAACTTATTTCGAGGACAGTTTTTGTACTAAATCATTTTGTATCACAATGTACAAAGTTAAATGACACTTAGATGTTGCTATGACGTCGGCTTTCGAAATGATGTAAAGACAAAGTTGATAAAAATAGCTCATAATATTTTAGAAATTACATTCAGGTAATGGAAATAAGTTATCATGATGATGATGCACTGGTATATCCTGGCAACTGCTTTCATCGCCATCATCATCATCATCATAAGCCTGTGTTAGTCCACTGATGGACATAGGCCTCCTGATGCACACCTTCTATTGGGGAATGGGGACCGTATCTCACCACGTTGGTCCAACGGATTGGTGGCTGTACCGACTTTTACCTCTTCAAACGCATTAAATCATGTATTAAGTTTAGATAATTGGTTTAGATGATTGTAATGTATCGATAAACAAAAAAAAAAATGACGACTGCAGAGTTTCCTGTGGTTGTTTGTCCGTTTTTCTCGACAGGTCAAAATTTTGAACCAATGGTACATTGACGTTCATAAGACCTCGACAGAACTAAATTAAATAAAAGAATATTTGAACTTATTTTGAATTTGTAACAACATTTTTAAATAAAACACGCTTAATATTAAGAATTCTTGAAGTATCTATCTATTCAAATAAATGCAAATAACTTGTCTTTCGAACTTAACCTTTTTAAAATTAACAAAATTTAAGAATTTTTAGGAAAAAGAATTTAAAATGATCCTTGGAACAAAGACCACTAATAAACCTAAAGATATGTTACGATTAGTTGTAAATTGTAGTTTGTGAGTGTTGTCACGAATATTCCCGCTACCCGGAATGCTTAATATAGGCTAAACGTAACTTAACGTCTTGTTTGGTGAAATGAAATGCAAGATTCATTATGTTGCATTTTTAATAAATGACCCCTTGAAGCAGTTTTTAGCGATTTAAGTTTGTTAATAATATAATAATATGCTTTGTAACCGAAGGTCGTAGTTTGAATTGGTTGGTTAGGACAAATGGCCGATCACCCAATTGTCTGAAAAGAGATAATTCATGTGTCGGATGAGCAAGTAAAGTCGGTCCCAGCTTGCTATCAAGACAATGTTTGGCAGACGATGTTAAAATAGGATGTCATTTTTTCAAATTTACGATTACTAATTAAACCTTAAAATACAGCTTATCCTTTTGGGTTGTAAAGGTCAAATTCCAGTTGCTCTGCATTAAACGTTAAATAGGTAAATCTATCCAAATTAGATTTAGATAAGATCATTAGGATTGACGCCGACCCTTTGATAACTTCGAAAATGACTAGGTGAAAGAATCAACATAGTACAAAAACACGCCCAAGTTTTAAAAATTCATGAAACGATTGAATAAAAAATTTCACAACCAGATCCATGTAATACGTTATCAGCATGATTTTTAAATGTTTGTAAAAACATAAATTGCTTCTAATGGAGTACTATGAAAGAAGTATTCAGTAGATCCGGTGTGAGTTCTAAAAGCCTACGTTGGTGACGGAATAAATGGAAATTATGGCCGTCGCCCCAATCAGTTCATGTAATGAAGCTAGCTGCGAGTTCACATTTGCGTCCTCGTCACTAATCGACTAAACGTCTAAACTATAACATCCGGAACAGATTTATTGGCAGAGATATTTCGGTGTCGAAGTACCTAATCGAGTTTTGAATCCGGGAATAGTATACGCATTTCGTGGAAATATTATTCTAGATATAACGTGTCTAATAACGTTATTTTGCTGTTCGATTAATGAACATGGCTAGTTTACAATCAAAAACGAACACTATGAAAATGTCGTAGATGGATCCTTGTTTACTAAATTATATTGTCCACTCACTAATGGCAAAAATTGATAAAATTTGCTCATTTACGTAAACTACTAATTTTATTAGATATCTTGAATATTTGATTCCTATACATTCCATTTTCAAAATAAAACATGAATGTATTTTACAATATGTCTCATATTTATAACCGTAAAATTTAAACCGTATGTTTTGGTACAAGTCTCAGTGAGCTTACAATTAATAAATGTATATATTTTATTTTCATCAGCCTCTCGTCAGCCACTTATGAATTGATTGGTTTAACTTGTTCTGTTCACAAATTTATGCCACAAACGTTTACGCGAACGAAGTGACTTATTATTTTCTTTATAAATTTTATATAATATAGAGTTACAATTAATTTGTTTTCATTAATTCATTGAACAATACTTTGTGAACAGTGTGTGATTATAACATCATGATAGAATGAGAGTCTCCATATTATTTGACGTCGAGTAAAATTTGTTGAAAGCATACCGATAAATATTAGAATAATTCCTTTTCAGTTTAGAAAAACTTAACTTGATATTTTCTGCTGACTAAACACAATTAATTACGAAAAAATTTAAAAAGTAGATTTAATAATCATAAGAGCAAATTTCAGCGAACTTAACAGTGAAATTGTTGAAATCACTGACGAGCAAAATTAACACAATATTCTCGCGAAGTTAGTTCATTAGGTGCTTAAAACGAATAACTTAATTTTTACAGTTATTTGCTTGATATATATCTTAATGTTTTGAGGTACATTATAAATCCGAATAAATCTTTGGTTATGTACCCATTATATTTTAGTAGTAGTTAAAAAATAGTAAGAAGTTTTTAATAATAAAAAATAATTAAACATACAGAAACTAAATATAGACAATTTCACATTTAATTATTTCATGTCCAGCAAAATGACGGCCCTAGCTCATTGCACTATATCCATTCAATTAATTCCATGTATCGAAAACTGTACATATACCATTTTGTTATTAAAAAAAATTGTAATGGTGTGTCTCTCATTTAATGTCTTGCGATCACGATATTTTTCCCTTACAGCGAATCGTCTGGGGTGGTACCACCAGAGTGCCTTTTCTACCACAAAGCGGTAGTGTGAATACAATACCGTGTTCCCGCTTAAAGGACACCATGCTCAGCGTAGTTACTGGCATACTATGTCCCCCTGTAGGCAGCGCGTAAACCAATGGTATTGCCGATAGGCATCAGTGAACACTTTCCATTAGATGGCCTATGGTGAACTGCTCGTCTGCCTTCGTAGGCAATTTAAGAAATATTGCACTCTCATAGGAGATTAAAAAAGAATGTGAACCATATAAAGCTCTAAAAGAATATAATCACTTTGTTCATTAAAATGCAAACTTTCAGGAAGCCACAAACCGACTACTTTAACGCTCATGGGACGCGAAGATAACGGGTAATTAAATATCTTCGATGCATTGATTACCTGTACCCTCACCCTTGGTGATAAATGTGTCGAAAAGTCTAAGTCAGTCTAAGACTAAAGCTATTAGTAATATAAAATAAAAACGAAATTTTATGAAAGTAAGAAGAGAAGCATTGAACACACAAAATCGTGCAGTCACAAGTTTAATATAATATTTGAATAAATCGTTATCATTTATTTGTTTTAAACTTTGATTTAACTTTAAAAGCTGCGTTTACTTTTTGTAATTATGCTAATATAATTATGCAAATCATTCAATCCCTCATAGGACAGGCTGTACCTAGAGTGACGAATAGATAGTTCTAAAGAAAACGATTCAATTAAATAAACATTTTTCATCTTTTTTATCTTTATTCAACACAGCAGTGATACATTCACTTATTAATTGTGAAACCGTTAGAATTATTGGGTTGCATTGAACTTAGAAGACTAGATGCCTCCTTAATACCGATTTATTATATTTCTTGATGCTATTTACTACTATACTATTACGTTGTGTCCATTGCTGTAATTCCTATTAAGTAAATTCATTTGAGTATCTAGAACAATGAACATGATATAGGACAGTTATTATTTGTACAACTATACGTAACTCAAGACTTGTGTTAAGCTAGCTACGATGATAGCCTCAAAAACTAATTTATTTAGAAAGAAATTTAAAATACCGAAGAAGAAGCGGAGCCAGTTGGCTTAAATCGGTTGCTTGGAAGAAGATTTGCGGAAAGTTTGTTCATTAGATGCTACAAGCTGACCTGTAGTTAAATGGCAAAAGTTTAATTGTTTCAATATTGAAACGTAAGGATTTTGCATCTAATGCTTCTGGAATTCTAAAAGGAACACTAAAAAATTAAATCCACAGTAAACTTATTAATCAAAAGGAAAAGATAAAGATTGGTAGTTTGTATTTCTTACCGCACTATAATGCTCAGAAATATTATAAAAAGTAAACATTTCATCTATAAAAATAAAGATAATGTAAATAGTAGGCGCCAATTTTTTATTTAATAAATTTATATATCAGATATTTTACGGGATATAAAGATAGTTTTTGTTGGTGGTGTGATGTTGAACAAATAAAATTTCACGTATTCAAAGTCAAGCTAATATAATTATATGAAGCCCTACGATTAACTTTGTGGATATTTTTATGATTACACTAATACAGGATATGTTGCTTAGATCTAAATGTAGTTCAAGGCGAAATGACCGGCTTCGGAATGATTCGATGTCAATCTCGGTAAATATGATGACGTTTCGTCGTTCCATTTGCAATCGCACTAACTTTCTATTGACTAACGATGTTCATAAAGGGTTCTTACAACATTTTTCTAATTTCTGGAATTTTCACCTTGGATGACAACGTTACATTCTTATTTTTAATATCTCAATAATGTATGAATAAAAGACATTCATGTATATATATATATATATCCTCGCCGTTTCCCTTTACATTGCAGAGATTTAATTTTGAAATCTTTCTTTGTTTAATCATTTCTATTGTAAAGTATGATACATCTAAGAATCAAAATGGCTAATATTTACCTGAAGATTAAAAGTTGTTCGCATAACTTAATTAGATTTGGTGTTGGCAGAAATGTCTCAGTAGCGGTATATCTTTTTTTATCATTGGTTTTAGCAATGAGACGTGGCCTTATAGTAAGTGATACGCTTTACCTATAAGAAACATACCGCCCTGAGTTATATGTACATAAGTAAGTAAGTACTAAGTAAGCTATCTACGATGCCCTTAAAACTCGAACACGATAGTGTCCATGAACATGTGAGCCTAAGATTTTGTATTATAGCTGTCTGTTTCATCTTCTAAAGTTATGTTTAACTGATTCAAAAGCGTTTCTTTATATTATTTAATAATTCTGTTGGTGATTTCTCCTGTTCCTTCAATCCATAAATAACTATATTATTTTTTATTTTCTTTCTTTAGATATTCTAACTTACTTTCCAAGTTTTCTACGAAGTTTTAACAACATATTTTCTTTTAATATTGGTTTTAATTTTTCATCGATTTTTTCTAATTTTGTGGTTGTTAATTCCGCTGTTTGTTTCGTCATTTCTAATCTCATTTTATTAAATAGAAGTTCAAATTGGTCTTCCATCGTATGTTTTATGTAGATATATTTCAGTTTTAAATTATTGTAAATATATTTTTAAATTAAATATTTTTATTTATTAATATCTATTTATTGCACTTCCTCCGTAGCCTAGTGGTATGGGCGTATGTTTTAGAAACCGGAGGTCTGGGTTGAATCCTGCGGGACTCAACAAATTTTCATTGTTGATTCCTAGTTGGTTAGGCAACTTGGGCCGATCACCCAATTGTCTGAAAAGTAAGATGATCCAGGCGTCGGATGGGCATGTAAAAGTCGTCCACCCACCAACCGCATTGGACCAGCGTGGTGGGATGCGGTCCAAAACCCCTAATGGATGTATGCCCTAAGGGTGTATTAGGGTAGGCCTATGTCCAGCAGTGGAATGTCACAGGCTGATGATGATGATCTATTTATTTTTTCCACAGCTTGTGGCAACAATAACAAACATCAGTTCAACGGTGTTCTGTTATTAATCTAAACTGTTTCTAATGACATCTATTGTTTGTTGTAGAAACTTTTCTTTTGACGTAAGTTCAGATTATTGGTGTCTCAGCGAACATGTTGTCGAATAGCAATATAAGTTTTTTTTATGGCATACGCAGGCAGACGCGCAGCCGGGCCACCTGATGGGAAGTGATCACCGACGCCTAGATAGACATTAGCAATACCAGTGGTATCGCCAACGCGCTGCCTACGTGAGACATAGGATGTTAAGTCTCGTTTACCCAATAAATAGCTGCTCGGTGCCCTTCAAACCGGAACACAGTAGTGTTTCACACTGCTTCGCAGAAGTAGGCACGCGTGGTATCGCCAAGTCCGTCTCCTGCTAAACAGGGACCAACCACCGTTAAAGTTTCAATTAACGGTAAATTTGAATTTGAATTTTAAAATCTTAACACTTTTCTTTACTTTTTTTCTATGTTTGGAAGTTTATTATATTTCACATTTGTATATAGATATGTCCATTTGAAAAGTTTTAATGCACTTGATCACTTTTAGCAGTATTATTTATTTACTTTTTAGGATGTTAGGTTTTTGCTTTATCTAAGTAACTAACCTTTTCCCACTTAGATAACACTCTACTTGTCACTTGCTAAAAACGGTCACAACCTTCAAATAACACCTTTAAATATTTTTCCGTCACTGTTAAATACAGAGCCGATGCTTAATCAAATTGGCATTGGCAATTGGCAAGTAACGGTCGTTAATATTTTTATATAGTGTGAAATTTTTAAATGTTTCAACACGAAACGAACAATGTGTCAATCATCGGTTTATGGTTTTGTCTATGAAAAGCGCGCAAAATAAATATCAATGGAGGGTCAGCGTTAACATGGGATGTCATCGCCACAACCGCCAGGGCGTGGGTGATAAATGGCAAAGTTGTCAACTTGTATCGTTTTATGGTCGATGAAATCTGTCCAGTCACTCTTATGCCATATAATGTTAATTATTATTTCAAATTAGAATTAGGTCTTTACAATAACGGAGAAAAAAATTAAAGCTTAATGAGTTATTTCATAAACCTTTACTCTATTACATTCTTTAGAATATAAATAAACTGTTGAACTAAATTTCGTATGCCGTTTGATATTGTAGAAAGTTATTGTTCAAAATTTATTAATGTCTTGCGTCATGCATGTTTCGTTGCATTTCTTCTTCAGTACTATTTTCAAATGACTCCAACTGTCCTTCATAAATGTATTCTGTTACACATAAGATTTATACGTACTATATAACAATATGCATCTGATGTACAACGGATCGCCATTAGGTTAGACCATAAAACTTAAGCTTTTATTGTAATGAGTTATAGTCCTACTCTGTACCTTCCCATCTAGTTCCCTAACATTGTTGCTTAGCTCTTTCAGCAAATTGCATGATTCTGTCCTCAATTCGCAGTTCATTTCGTAGTTCACCGTCTATATTTATTCCGTTCGTTTCTTAATCCACGCATCCAAATTTTGAATTTAAGCACTGTCCAAATCAATTAATTATAAGAGAACACTAGCAAACTGATAATAAGAATTTAGTACACAGTAAATCTATGCGTAAAAGAATAGATTGATCAAGAAATAAATTATAAAAACGTACATAAATTTAATTATGAGGTATTATTCGATCATTTAGAATTTTAAACATTAAAGAAAGAGACAAAAACTATCAAAGTTAAAAAAAAACTCAATTTTTGTTATGTTATTTTTTTTCAATATTCCTAAAAAATTATGTAATCTGAATATAGTCAATTTTATTATAATCAGTATTATAATAAATACATACTAGTTGTTGCCTCCTCGAGGTTTTTGAACCGCTTCCAGACGCTATGGCATACCTGTTATCAAAATTTTATTGATATAAAATCTTGACCATTCTTTCTATAATCCATTTTTACCGGCATCGGATTTCTATTTTAATTTGTCTCCAAGATTATCCCATACATGGTCTACGGATAAAAATCGGGCGAGCGCGCTGGTCACCCCGTAACATTTATTCCTACGGTTCTGAGGTATTCGGAAACTACGGCCGGATTATGAGGTCGTGCGTTATGATGCATGGAAACAAATCTATCTCCTATAAAAGGGGCAAATAGTATAATGGTAAGTTCTTCTAGCACCTTAGTTATACAGCGTGCCGCTGTTAGCAACGCATTGTCTATGACGCGAAGTTCCGTACGTTCTCCCATACAAACACCGCCTCATACCATAACAGACTCTCCACCATAAGCCTCTTTTCAATAATGTTACACTGAGCATACCTTTCTCCAGGGCGTCTCCACACTTTAATCCTTCTATCATCAGGCTTCAGGCGAAATCTGGACTCATCAGTGAATAAAACTTGACTCCAAGCGTTGTTATTCCAGTAGTAGTGATTACGAATAAAAATTGGCTCAAGCTAGTTGATGCCCTGTGACGTGAAGTGGCAAGCGGAGGCAGGCAAGTGGCTATTTATAACTGATGATTTCAGCCTTCTCTTCTTACAGTTTTTATATTTATTGTAATTCCACGAACCTCTTGGAGCTTGCTTCTCACCTCAGAAAAACTAAAGGTCCCATTTCTACGCACACTGGTAACGATGAACCGGTCATATCTAGCCACAGTTTTTCTTTTCCATCCTTGCCCTTCGAGTCTCGTATATTGTCCGGTCACCTCTTGACAAATTAGTGTGTTAATGGTTAGTTAATGGCTAAAAGTTGGAAGGTGTGCCCAGTTTCAAATTAAACATTAACAATTAACGGCGTTAAGATCTAGCATTCTGAGTCCATTTGCAATAAAAACTCACTCTTAACACGATAATAAAACGGTCAAAATAAAACAAAAACTTAAATTTAAACTAAACATCAACATCAGAATTTTTTTTCGTAGTATGAAATAAGGAGTATTTAATAATTATTAAATAATATGACTACCCCGTGACCACGGCCGCTGGAATTGGTGTTCGAAACGTCGGGAATTTAAATATGTAAAATAAACACGATAAAATCCGTAAAAAGTAATTTTATTTGAAAATGTATAGTATTCGCGTAAACAAAAGAAATAATTATGAGTATTTAATAATATTAGTGGCCAGTATGTAGGATAATTACAACGGGAGTTACTTAACCCTTTTTATACGTTCTTTTAAATATGTCCATGAGTGTATAGTACGAAATTATCGTAAACTTTTTAAAGAGAAAACAAGTATTAAGAGAAAATAAAAGACGTACTATATCAAAAGTCTTAAGATATTAGTTTTACATATGTATATTGTAACTCGTAATAACGATACTAGACTCGTCTCTCCTTTAATATTAATATACCTCCTTATACAATTCTGTAATGATCCAATTAAAGCTTTATTATCTATTAATAATAATGTTAAAGCAATATGTAATAAAATAATAACAGTCAATAACTTCTAAATATTACAATGAAAATATTAACCGGTTCGAATAACTGAATACAATCATTAAATGCAATGAGCTGTATAAATTGTAGCATCCTGTTTATCTATGTTGTTTGTAATAAATACTTAAATAATAAATTATTGTATAAGACGTTTCTATATTTATGATAAATTGTCTATTTAAGAGTTTAATACTTCCTTAAATATACGCGAAAACTACACATAATTTAATAAAAGATTTTAGATAACGAAATTATCAGGTATCTGAAACGTGGGAAAGGAAAACAACTGAAACCCTATAAAATCCGTAAAGTCCTTTCATAATCACATTGAATACTATGTTTTTTATTTACTTACAAGAATAACAAACAAAAAGCCATACATTGATTTATGGCCATAAGAGCGAGATGTCAAAACCATCTCTAAAGTTGGCATGGATGATTAATGGAACCATAAACATGTCAGACTACGCCTTGAGTATGCCACGATACAATGGCACAGTCGACGAAATCTCCTGAACCACCTACAAGCTTATATCAGGAATTACTTGAATCTTAATTGGACTTTTACCGTTTGTGAATTACCGTTTGTGTAAAAAAAACAAGTATAAAAATAAATTGAAATTTACTGTTTTAATGTGACCAATGCATGTCTATTTCAAAAGCAAACTATTTACAATTTTACAAAACATGTATACAATTTATAAAAGACAATTTTACAATCTATGTAACGATTGATTTATACTACTTTTCCATTTATTTTGCATAACTACATTGTGATGAAACGAGGCAAATTAGGCAATCTCACGCGGAAACAGAAAATTGTATATGTATATGGTAATAAGCAGTTAATACTGCTATCGTGACTAAAATATAAATACTTAAACGGATTTTACACCTGTGCAACGACGACATTCTGTTAATGTAACGCTGATGTTTATTTAGTAAAATGAGTAACATGAACGCCAAAGGTTAGATCTCACATTTTTAGGGATTCATATTACAAGGCTCCATCTAGGTTAGTACCACTGCAGTGACAATTTTTACTGAAAATTATTAGAGTCTAAACATTACTGTATTATAGTTCAAAAGGGTACCGTAGCCAGCGTAATGTCTGGTTGAATAAAATGTAACATTTCATGTCTCAGGGCGCAGATAGTAGATTACGCTGCGTTTCTTATGGACAGGGCGTATTACGTCCTAGCAGGTGAAGGCTCTCATCGCTTTAACCAAAAAAATAATAACAACATAGTTTTCAGTTATATTTAATAACTCGATGAATTTACTTAACATAACTGTCTATAGTTTATATGCAGCCTGTATGGCGCCTATTGAAATCAGAGGTTGTGGTTCAATCCTGTGGTACTCAACTTTAATGGTTGCTTTCCAGTTAAGTAAGTCGATAGGGGTGAATTATCCGCGTGCCTGCCTGAACACACGCACGCGCATACACTTGCGTAGACAGCTTGTCTCTATTATAGACTGATCGCCATAATTGTAATCTTTTACGAGGATATCATACTTTTGATTATATTTAACTGAGGATTCTTTGGAAACTTTAAATTTAATAATGACCCAAATTATTAAATATTTAAAATTATCGTTTATAAAGAAGAGCATTGCGTATAAATGATAGAATAAACATGAAGTTAGTGCAATGGAAATGAATACATAAAAAAGATTAAAATACGGGCTTACAAGTCAAAGAAACAACAAACTATGTGATATATGTATGTCCTATCTTAATCTGTTTTTAAAGAAGGTTTGCATATTATTCTTTGTAAGGTTAAACAAAATGTTATTGTGTTGCAAGTTCTTATTATGCTATTATGCCCAACCCATCCAAAAAAGTTTTGTTAAAAAATGTTTCGTAACAAGTTTTATAATAAGCCGTTTTAACAAAACTATTAAATAAATAGTCCACGAAGCGCGGCAAAAGTGACAAGTTTACGCGGGAAAAGGAAACCATAAACCACGCTAGGAACCCGATAAGCTCTAATGTGGTATTGAGCTGTTAATGCCGCCAGCGCCAGTGTTATGCAAATTTTAACACATACGACACTTGTACGCAGCTGGTTGTGTTAGCTAACGGCATCTGTTTGGCTACAGCTAATTGGTTAATAGCTTGATTAAAAAATAAATAACATTACTTATCTGCTAACGTGATGCTTACGTTTATATAATAAATTTAATTACAAAAATGAATATTTTGAAGTATTCGTACGTACTACTAAATAATTATAGTATCTTAATTTTCTTATTTCATAATGGTGATGTATGAACGAAGATATTATCGCCACAAAAATGATAATGGAATGTGGTCAACGACGCCCATTGACATTGGCAATACAAGGGGTATAACCAACTCACTGGCTACCGTGAGGCGTCTGCGGTACAAGGATGTTACGTTTGGTAAGTAAATACGCTGGCTACGGTACCCTACAAACCGGAACACGATAGTGCTTTCACGCTACCACTTTGCGGCAGACATAGGCACTGCGGTGGTACCGTCCACTGTTAAAAGGGGACCTAGCACCTCTAATCCACACTGATACAGCTTAGCATAAATACATATTAATATGTTACCTGAACTAGTTTTACAACAGTCATTTTTAAAACACAACCAGAAATATTTCTAGCAAAATCAGAGTATCTCTGGACTATATTTAAACTTCACATCTCTTATAAATTAACGGTGTAGGTAATTCTAAACCTCTTCAATCGATGACTCTATTAGTAAATCGTATATCAATACCTTGTGCCGATTTCGGTGTTTAACAATTTTGATATTCATCATCGGCCTGTGTCAGCCCACTGCTGGATATAGGCTGATTGCTTGCCGTTTGATATTACATATTAATTGATTAGCAAAAGATTTTAAAAGAAGAAATAATAAAACTTGCATTACCTGTCAATCTTTAATAGCTTTCTATGATTGAGTCACGCAGTATAAAAAAGATTTTAGGTTATTTCGACGACTCAAATCTCGTGCGTTTCACATAGATACAGTTTATAAACTGAAAATGCTAAACATTTTAATTTAAATACGTTTTGTTCAATGATTTGGATAGACATGTATGAGAGAGATTCGCAGGGTACGGAATGACATGGGATATTTTTACCTTATAACGTGGTAATCAGATGAAATAAAGCTAACAACATTATGTTTTTAAATATTTAAAGCTTGAAATTTATTGTTACATGATCTCGTGCGATATTTTCTTATTCATTGGAGATTTAAAACCCTAAAAATTAATACAACAAAAGTACATAGCAATGCAACATAACATTAGAAAATAATTTTGAAATCAAGAACACGCCCCTATCGCAGAAAAAGGGGAAGCATGAAGCGTAAACGTATGCCTGATAACGAAATAATAGATACGAAAGTAGAATGCTGGGTTGTGTATAGTGCTCCTTTACAATGCCAAATGTAGTTTATAACGTTGTACGTAGAAAGTTTTCAAAGCAAATATATTGTAAGCTCGGCCATAAAATATAAAATTTATTTCGAGGACACGTTTTGTACTAAATCATTTTTGTATCACAATGTACAAAAAGTTAAATGACACTTAGATGTTGCTAAATGACGTCGGCTTTCGAAATGATGTAAAGACAACGTTGATAAAAATAGCCTATAATATTATTAGAAATTACATTCAGGTAAGTGGAAATAAGTTATACATGATGATGTTGCACTGGTATATCCCTGGCAACTGCTTCATCGCCATCATCATCATCATCAGCCTGTGTTAGTCCACTGATGGACATAGGCCTCCCCTGATGCACACCTTTTCCATTAGGGGAATGGGGACCGTATCTCACCACGCTGGTCCAATGCGGGTTGGTGGCTGGACCGACTTTTTACCTGCCCTTCAAACGCATTAAATCATGTATTAAGTTTAGATAATTGGTTTAGACGATTGTAATGTAATAAACAATGATAAAAAAATGACGACTGCAGAGTTTCCTGTGTTGTTTGTCCGTTTTCTCTCAGGTCACAAATTTTGAACCAATGGTACATTGAAGTTCATAAGAGCTCGACAGAGCTTAAATTAAATAAAGAATATTTGAACTTGATTTTGAATTTGTAACAACATTTTAAATAAAACACGCTAATATTACAAAATTTTTGAAGTATCTATCTATTCTAACTTTTTCTTTTCGAACTCAACTTATTTTAAAATTAACGTATAAATTCGAGAATTTGAGGGAAAAAAAAGAATTTAAAATGATCTTGGGTAACAAATACCAATAATGAACCTAAAGATTACGCGTTACGTTAACAGTTGTAAATTCGTAGTTTGTGAGTGTTGTCACGAATATTCCCGCTACCCGGCATGCTAATAATATAGGCTAAACGTAACTTAACGTCTTGTTTGGTGAAATGAAAATGCAAGCATTCATTATGTTAAAAGCATTTTTTAATAAATGACCCCTTGAAGCAGTTTTTTAGTGATTTAAGTTTGTTTATAAGATAATAACATGCTTTGTAATCCGAAGGTCGTAGGTTTGAATCCCGGTTGGTTAGTACAATATGGGCCGATCACCCATTTGTCTGAAAAGTGAGATAATTCATGTGTCAGATGAGTAAGTAAAAGATCAGTCCCAGCTAAGTGCTATCAAGACAATGTTTGCAGACGATGTTAATAAGATGTCATTTTCTACAAATTTACTATAACTAACTCAACCTTAAAATACAGTTTATCCTTTGGTTGTAAAGGTCAAATTCCAGTCGCTTCTGCATTAAAACTGCTAAATAGGTAATCTATCCAAATTAGATTTAGATAAATCATTAGATTGGACGCCGACCCTTTGATAACTTCGAAAATGACTAGTGGAAAGAAACATCAATATAGTAAAAAAACACGCCCAAGTTTTAAAAATTCATGAAACTGATTGAGTAAATAAATTTCATAACCAGATGACATGTAATACGTTATCAGCATGATTTTAAGTATGTTTGTAAACAAACATAAATTGCTTCAGTAATGGAGTACTATGAAAGACGTATTCAATTAGACTACCGGTGTGAGTCTCTAAACAGCCTACGCTTGTGTGACGGAATAATTAATGGAAATATTTGGCCGTCGCCCTCCAATCAGTTCATGTAATGAAGCTTAGCTGCGAGTTCACATTTGCGTCCTCGTCACTAATCGATCAAACGTCTAAACTATAACATCCGAACAGATTTATTGCAGAGATATTTCGTGTGTCGAAGTACCAATCGAGTTTGAATCGTGGAATAGTATACGCATTCCGTGTGAAATATTATCTAGATATAAAGTGTCTAATAACTAAGTTGTTTGCGCTGTTCGATTATATAAACATGGCTAGCTTTACAATCATAAATACGAACACTATGACAATGTTGTAGATGGATCCCTGTTTACTAAATTATGTAAAAAATATTATCCACTTTGCTCGTTTACGTAAACTACTAATTTTATTATTGATATCTTTGAATATTTGATTCCTATACATTCCATTTTCCAAAATAAACACATGAATGTCTTTACAATATGTCTCATATTTATATCCGTAAAATTTAAACCGTGTGTTTTGGTACAAGTCTCAGTGTGCTTACAATTAATAAATGTATATATTTTATTTTCATCAGCCTCGTCATTGCCACTTATGAATTGATTGGTTTAATATGTTCTGTTCTACAAATTTAGCCACAAATGTTTACGAACTGAAGTGACTTCATTATTTGCCTATAAAATTACTTGGAGTTACAATTAATTGTATCATTCATTCATTAGAAGTACACTACTTTGTGAACAGTGTGTATTATACAATCATGATAGAATGAGAGTCTCAATATATTTGACGTCAAGTACAATTTGTTGAAAGTATACAGATAAATATTAAAATAATAGCTTTCAGTTTAGAAAAATTTACTTATATTTTCTGTGATTAAACACAAATAATTACGAAAAAATTTAAAGTAGATTTAATAATCATGAGAAAATTTAGCGAACTTAAGTGAAATTGTTGAAATACTGACGAGAAAATTAACAGTATGCTCATGAAGTAGTTCATTAGGTGCTTAAAATGAATAACTTAATTTTTAGCGAGCTAGTTGCTTGATATATATATAATGTTTGTACAGTATAAATCTGGATAAATCTTTGTTAGTACCTATTATATTTTATAGTAGTTAAAAATGGTAAGAAATTTAATAATAAAAATAATTAAACATACAGAAACTATAGACCTATGCAACTAAAAACAAGGTTTGACCTTATATGTCCCATCGAAGCATAAAAGCTAAGTACATCAGAACCCAGGAGTTGTTAAAGCCAGGTTAAAGGTTGCACGTCATGTTATTTAAAAGATGTTGTGTAATTATCGATTGGCACGTCATTGATAGACTATTTTTATAATTATTTTCATTCATCATCAGCCTTGTTAGTCCATTGCTGGACATAGGGCCTCCCTAATACATTCCTATCCATTAGGGTTTGACCTGTATCCACCAGCTGGTCCAATGCGGTTGTTGCGGACTGACTTTCTAAGCCCTATCCGACGCATGGATCATTTACTTTTAGACACTGGTGATTCACTTCCTAACCACTAGGAAACAACATCTCATTGGAATATTTTCATTCAATTAATTCCATGTATCGAAAATAATATACTATTTTGTTATTAAAAAAAATTGTAATGGTGTCTCTATTTAATGTCTTGAGATCACGATATTTCCCCTAAGGAATCGTCTGGGTGGTACCACCAGAGTGCCTTTTCTACCAAAGTGGTGTGAATACAATACCGTGTTCCGCTTAAAGGACACCATGCTCAGCGTGAGCTTGCATACTATGTCTCCCTGTAGGCAGCACGTAAACCACTTAGCTGCTGATAGCATCAGTGAACACTTTCCATTAGATGGCCTAGGTGAACTGCTGTCTGCCTTCGTAGCGCAATTAAGAAAGATTGCACTCATGGAGATTAAAAAGAATACGAACCATATAAAGCCTAAAGAATATAATCACTTTGTTCATTAAAATGCAAACTTTCAGGAAGCCACAAACCGACTACTTTAACGCTCATGGGACAAGAAGATAACGGTAATTAAATATCTTCGATGCATTGATTACCTGTATAAGAGTTGGTGAGCTAATGTAAGTCTAAGTCTGAGTCAGACTGAAGCTATAAGTGATATAAAATTAAAAAGAAAATTTTATGAAAGTAAAAAGTGAAGGTTGAACTTGACAGACTCATACACATAAAAACGCGAGTCACAAGTGATAATATAATATTCGAATAAATCGTTTCATTTATTTGTTTTAAACTTTGATTAAACTTAAAAGCTGCGTTTACTTTTTGTAATTTCAATATAATTATGAATCATTCAATCCCTCCAGGACAGGCTGTACCTAGAGTGACAAATAGATAGGTTCTAAAAACGATCAATTAAATAAACATTTTCATCTTTTATCTTTATTCAACATAGCAGTGATATTCACTTCTATTAATTGTGAAATCGTTAGAATTATTGGGTTGTATTGAACTTAGAAGACTAGATGCTCTGAACTGATTTATTATATTTTGATGCTATTTACTACAACACACGTATGTGTCCATTGCTGTAATTCCTATTAGGTAAATTCATTTATATCTGAAAATAAACAGTTCTTATTTGCAACATACGCTAACTCAAGACTTAAGGTTACTACTACGAGATAGCCTCAGAAACTAATTTATTTGAAAGCAATTTAAAATACCGAAGAAAGGGAGCCAGTTATTTAAATTCGGTTGTTGAAGAAGATTTGCGGAAAGTTTGTTCATTAGATGCAACAAGCTGACCTCGTAGTTAAATGCGAAAAGTTTAATTGTTTCAATATTGAAACGTAAGGATTTTGCATCTAATGTTCTAATTCTATAGGAACTACTAAAAATTAAATCCACAGTAAACTTATTAATGAGAAAAGGAAAAGATAAAGATTGGTAGTTATTTCTTACCATATAATGTCAGAAATATTATAAAAAGTAAACATTTCTCTATAAAATATAGGTAATGTAAATAGTGAAGCTAATTTTTATTTAATAAATTTATATCAGATATTTTAGAGGATATAAAGATAGTTTTTAAGTGGTGGTGGATTTGGACAAATAAATTTCACGTATTCAAAGTCAAGCTATTATAACTGTATGAAGCCCTACGATTAACTTTGTAGATATTTTTGATTACACAAACAGGATATGTTGCTTAGATCTAAATGTAGTTCAAGGCGAAATGACCGGCTTCGGAATGATTCGATGTCAATCTAAATATGATGACGTTTCGTCGTTCCATTTGTAATCGCACTAACTTTCTATTCACTAACGATGTTCATAAGAGTTCTTACAAATTTTTCTAATTTCTAAATTTTCACCTTGATGACAACGTTACATTATTATTTTCAATATCTCATAATGTAAGAATAAAAGACATTCAAGATATAAATATATATCCCTCGCGTTTCCTTTACATTGCAGAGATTTAATTTTGAATCTTTCTTTGTTTAATCTTTCTATTGTAAGTATGATAGCATCTAAGAATCAAGATGGCTAATATTTACCTGAAGATTAAAAAGTATCATAACTTAATTGGATTTGGTGTTGGCAGAAGCGAATATCTATTTTTATCATTGGTTTAGCAATGAGAGTGCCTTATAAGTGGATACGCTTTACCTATAAGAAACATACCGCCCTGAGTTATATGTCATAAGTAAGTAAGTACAGTAAGCTATCTACGATGCCCTTAAAACTCAAAACACGATAGTGTCCAAGAACATGTGAGCCTAAAATTTTGTATTATGGGTGCTCGGTTATTAGCGAAAACAACGACAATAAGGACCAAAAGAAACCAAATGTGTCTCAGAAACTGGAGTTGGTGAAAAGCATTATATCAAGTGAAATTTACAAAAATATTACTGACTTTAAACAGTGTATAAATTATTTTATGAAATATAACCAGGTATCCGACGAAATTGCTTCATGATTTCTCTAGATTTGAAAACGCGAATTCTGATATCTTTTCAGGTATTCATTTATTCAAAATGTCGTCTGTCACTTAAACTGTATTATCTTAAATGATCTTTAATGCACATAATTCTTAAAACATAGATATATGCTATCGATCTTTATTGTAGGCCAATTCAAGTAGTACAATTATGTGATCCATATATTATGTCAGTCTTTTGAGGTTTTTCAGCGTTTGTAATTTAATCGCACGAGGTCGTGATTTTTTTTATTTCTTAAATATCTATTAAACTACTTATCATAAAATAATTAAAAAGATAACGGTCAATGGGAAACTAATATACATCATTTAAAAAAGAATGAAGGAGCAACGAGGTAAAATATATAAAAAAACGCTCCGAATTGAGCATCTCTTTCTTTTGGGAAGTCCGTCAACAAATGGGAATAAAACATAATTTTATTTGCTTTACTTGGTTTTTTACTTGCTTTAATCATGTGGTCTTGAATGCGGATACGCGTTAACATAGCATTCAGTCTTTTTTGACCGACTTTCCAAAAGAAAGAAGTGTCCAATTCTACGCGTATGTATTTTTTCTTCCTACTCAATTCTGGGCGTATATTACACATACATACACGTACATTATGTTTTCAAATATATAAAGCTTGAAATTTATTGTTACATGATCTCGTGTGACATTTTCTTATTCATTGGAGATTTAAAACCTTAAAAATGAACACAACAAAAATACATAGCAATGTAACATAACATTAGAAAATAATTTTGAAATCAAGAACACGCCCCTATCGCAGAAAAAGGGAAAGCATGAAGCGTAAACGCTGATAGCTGATAACGAAATAATAGATACGCAAGTAGAACACTGGGTTGTGTATAGTGCTTCTTTACAATGCCAAACGTTGTACGTAGAAAGTTTTCAAAGCAAATATATTGTAAGCTCGGCCATAAAATATAAAACTTATTTTTGTCCTAAATCATTTTTGTATCACAATGTACAAAAAGTTAAATGACACTTAGATGTTGCTAAGTGACGTCGGCTTTCGAAATGATGTAAAGACAAAGTTGATAAAAATAGCCTATAATATTATTAGAAATTACATTCAGGTAAGTGGAAATAAGTTATACATGATGATGTAGCAGGCCTCCCTAATGCACACCTTATCCATTAGGGAATGGGGACCGTATCTCACCACGCTGGTCCAATGCGGGTTGGTGGCTGGACCGACTTTTATCTGCCCTTCAAACGCATTACATCATGTATTAAGTTTAGATAATTGGTTTAGATGATCATAATGTATCGATAAACAATAATAAAAAAATGACGACTGCAGAGTTTCCTGTGTTGTTTGTCCGTTTTTCTCGGGACAGGTCACAAATTTTGAACCAATGGTACATTGACGTTCATAAGACCTCGACAGAGCTAAATTAAATAAAGAATATTTGAACTTGATTTTAAATTTGTAACAACATTTTAAATAAAACACGCTTAATATTACAGAATTCTTAAAGTATCTATCTATTCAAAGAAATGGCAAATAACTTTGTCTTTTCGAACTCAACTTATTTTAAAATTAACAAATAAATTGAGAGAATTTAAGGGGAAAAAAAAAAAAGAATTATCTTGGGTAACAAATACCACTAATGAACCTAAAGATTACGCGTTACGTTAACAGTTGTAAATTCGTAGTTTGTGAGTGTTGTCACGAATATTCCCGCTACCCGGCATGCTAATAATATAGGCTAAACGTAACTTAACGTCTTGTTTGGTGAAATGAAAATGCAAGCATTCATTATGTTAAAAGCATTTTTTAATAAATGACCCCTTTAAGCAGTTTTTTAGTGATTTAAGTTTGTTTATAATATAATAACATGCTTTGTAATCCGAAGGTCTTAGGTTTGAATCCCGGTTGGTTAGTACAATATGGGCCGATCACCAATTGTCTGAAAAGTGAGATAATTCATGTGTCGGATGAGCAAGTAAAAAGTCGGTCCCAGCTATCAAGACAATGTTTGGCAGACGATGTTAACAATAGGATGTCATTTTCTACAAATTTACTGATAACTAATTCAACCTTAAAATACAGTTTATCCTTTGGGTTGTAAAGGTCAAATTCCAGTCGCTCTGCATTAAAACTGCTATATAGGTAAATCTATCCAAATTAGATTCAGATAAGATCATTAGGATTAGACGCCGACCCTTTGATAACTTCGAAAATGACTAGGTGAAAGAAACAACAATATAGTACAAAAACACGCCCAAGTTTTAAAGATTCATGAAACTGATTGAATAAATAAATTTCATAACCAGATCCATGTAATACGTTATCAGCATGATTTTTAAGTATGTTTGTAAATAAACATAAATTGCTTCAGTAATGGAGTACTATGAAAGACGTATTCAGTAGACTACCGGTGTGAGTTCTAAACAGCCTACGTTGTGTGACGGAATAATTAATGGAAATTACTTTGCCGTCGCCCTCCAATCAGTTCATGTAATGAAGCTTAGCTGCGAGTTCACATTTGCGTCCTCGTCACTAATCGACTAAACGTCTAAACTATAACATCGGAACAGATTTATTGGCAGAGTTATTTCGGTGTGTCGAAGTACATAATCGAGTTTTGAATCGCGGAATAGTATACGCATTTCGTGTGAAATATTATCTAGATATAACGTGTCTAATAACTAAGTTTACAATCATAAATACGAACACTATGACAATGTCGTAGATGGATCCCAGTTTACTAAATTATATTATCCACTTCCACTAATGTGCAAAAGTATTATAAAATTTGCTCGTTTACAGTAAACTACTAATTTTAATTATTGATATCTTTGAATATTTGATTCCTATACATTCCATTTTCAAAATAAACACATGAATGTCTTTACAATATGTCTCATATTTATATCAGTAAAATTGAAACCGATGTTTCAAGTCTCATGTCTTACAATTAATAAATGTATATATTTTATTTTCATCAGCCTCTCGTCAGCCACTTATGAATTGATTGGTTTAACTTGTTCTGTTCACAAATTTATGCCACAAATGTTTACGCCGAACTGAAGTGACTTCATTACTTTTCCCTTATAAAATTATTTGGAGTTACAATTAATTTGTGTATCATTCATTCATTAGAAATACACCTACTTTGTGAACAGTGTGTGTATTATACACATCATGATAGAATGAGAGTCTCCATATTATTTGACGTCGAGTACAATTTGTTGAAAGCATACAGATAAATATTAAAATAATTCCTTTTCAGTTTAGAAAAACTTAACTTGATATTTTCTGCTGACTAAACACAAACAATTACGAAAAAATTTATAAAGTAGATTTAATAATCATGAGAGCAAAATTTCGCGAATCAACAGTGAAATTGTTGTAATCACTGACGAGCAAAATTACACTAATATTCTCGCGAAGTTAGTTCATTAGGTGCTTAAAACGAATAATTTAATTTTACTGTTAGTTGCTTGATATATATCTTAATGTTTTAGGTACAGTATAAATCCGGATAAATCTTTGGTTATGTACCATTATATTTTAGTAGTAGTTAAAAAATAGTAAGAAGTTTTTAATAATAAAAATAATTAAACAAACAGAAACTCAAAATAGACAATTTCATTTAATTATTTCATGTCCAGCAAAATGACGGCGCTAGCTCATTGAATATTTTCAATTAATTCCATGTATCGAAAACTGTACATATACCATTTTGTAATTAAAAAAATTGTAACGGTGTGTCTCAATTAATGTCTTGATCACGATATTTTTCCTTACAGGAATCGTCTGAGGTGGTACCACCAGAGTGCCTTTTCTACCACAAAGCGGTAGTGTGAATACAATACCGTGTTCCCGCTTAAGGACACCATGCTCAGCGTAGTACTGGCATACTATGTCCCCTGTAGGCAGGCGCGTAAACCAATGGTATTGCCGATAGGCATCAGTGAACACTTTCCATTAGATGGCCTATGGTGAACTGCTCGTCTGCCTTCGTAGGCAATTTAAGAAATATTGCACTCTTCATAGGGGATTAAAAAAGAATGTGAACCATATAAAGCTCTAAAGGGTATAATCACTTTGTCTATTAAAATGCAAACTTTCAGGAAGTTACAAACCGACTACTTTAACGCTCATGGGGACAAGAAGATAAGGTAAATATCTTAGATGCATTGATTACCTGTATAAGAAGTTGGTGATAAATGTGTCGAAAAGTCTAAGTCAGTCTAAGACTGAAGCTCTTAGTGATATGAAATAAAAAAGGAAATTTCATGAAAGTAAAAAGTGAAGCATTGAACTTTGGACAGACTCATACTAGTACACACAAAAACGTGCAGTCACAAGTTTAATATAATATTTGAATAAATCGTTATCATTTATTTGTTTTAAACTTTGATTTAACTTTAAAAGCTGCGTTTACTTTTTGTAATTTCGCTAATATAATTATGTAAATCATTCAATCCCTCATTGGACAGGCTGTACCTAGAATGACAAATAGATAGTTCTAAAAAAAACGATTCAATTAAATAAACATTTTTCATCTTTTTTATCTTTATTCAACACAGCAGTGATACATTCGCTTATTAATTGTGAAACCGTTAGAATTATTGGGATGCATCGAACTTAAAAAACTAGATGCCTCCTTAATACCTGATTACTACTATACTATTACGTTGTGTCCATTGCTGTAATTCCTATTAAGTAAATTCATTTGAGTATCTAGAACAATAAACATGTTTTAGGACAGTTCTTATTTGTACAACTATACGTAACTCAAGACTTGTGTTAAGCTAGCTACGTTATAGCCTCAGAAACTAATTTATTTAGAAAGAAATTTAAAATACCGAAGAAGAAGCGGAGCCAGTTGGCTTAAATCGGTTGCTTGGAAGAAGATTTGCGGAAAGTTTGTTCATTAGATGCTACAAGCTGACCTGTAGTTAAATGCGAAAAGTTTAATTGTTTCAATATTGAAACGTAAGGATTTTGCATCTAATGCTTCTGGAATTCTAAAAGGAATACTAAAAAATTAAATGCACAGTAAACTTATTAATCAAAAGGAAGAGATAAAGATTGATAGTTTGTATTTTTACGCACAATAATGCTCATTTTCATCTATAAAATAAAGGTAATGTAAATAGTAGGCGCCAACTTTTTATTTAATAAATTTATATATCAGATATTTTACGGGATATAAAGATAGTTTTTGTTGGTAGTGTGATGTTGAACAAATAAAATTTCACGTATTCAAAGTCAAGCTTAATATAACTATATGAAGCCCTACGATTAATTTTGTGGATATTTTTATGATTACACTAATACAGGATATGTTGTTCGATCTAAATGTAGTTCAAAGGCGAAATGACCGGCTTCGGAATGATCTGATGTCAATCTCGGTAAATATGATAACGCACAAACTTTCTATTCACTAACGATGTTCATAAGGGTTCTTCAACATTTTTCTAATTTCAGGAATTTTCACCTTGATGACAACGTTATCTTCTTATTTTCAATATCTCAATAAGTAAGAATAAAAGATATTCATATATATATTTATATATATATATAACTCTCCTTCCGTTTCCTTTACATTTGCAGAGATTTAATTTGAAATCTTTCTTTGTTTAATCATTCCTATTGAAGTATGATACATCTAAGAATCAAGATGGCTAATATTTACCTGAAGATTAAAAGTAGTACGCATAACTAAATTAGATTTGGTGTTGGCAGAAGGGCATATCTATTTTATCATTAGGTTATAGCAATGAGACGTGACCTATAGCACAGTGATACACTTTTCCCCATAAGAAACATACCGCCTGAGCTATATGTATGTAAGCAAGTTACAGTACGCTATCTACGATGCCCTTAAAACTCGAACACGATAGTGTCCATGAACATGTGAGCCTAAAATTTTGTATTATGGCTGTCTGTTATTAGCGAAAACAACAGACAATAAGGGACCAAAGAACTCAAATGTGTCTCAGGAACTGGAGTTGGTGAAAAAAGCACTTATATCTTACAAAAAATATTACCGACTTTAAACAGTGTATAACTATTTTATGAAATATAACCAGGTATCCGTACGAAATTGCTTCGCGATTTCTGCTAGCTTTAAAACGCAAATCTCTGATATCTTTTCTGGTACGTATTTAGTCAAAATGTCGTCTGTCACTTAAACTGTATTATCTTAAATAATCTTTAATACACATGATTCTTAAAACATAGATATATGCTATCGATCTTTATTGTAGGCCAATTTAAGTAGTACAATTATGTAAAACATATATTATGTCAGTCTTTTGCGGTTTTGCAGCGTTTGTAATTTAATTGCACGAGGTTGTGATTTTTGGTGCCGTAATTTTTTTTTTTCTTAAATATCTATTAAACTACTTGTCACAAAATAATAAAAAAGAAAACGGTCAATGGGAAACTAATATACATCACTTAAATGAAGAATGAAGGAGCAACGAGGTAAAATATATAAAAAAACGCTCCGAATTGAGTATCTCTTTCTTTTGGGAAGTCCGTCAACGAATGGGAATAAAACATAATTTTATTTGCTTTACTTGGTTTTTTACTTGCTTCAATCATGTGGTCTTGAACGCGGATACGCGTTAACATAGCATTCAGTCTTTTTTGACCGACTTTCCAAAAGAAAGAAGTGTTCAATTCTACGCGTATGTTTTTTTTGACTTCCTACTCAATTCTGGGCGTATATTCAACTTCTACTTATTTAAAGTAAGACTGTTTAAGTTCACAAAAATTTAATGCATAAAAAAAATCTTCATTGTATGTGTATAAAACGTTTCATTCATGACATTTTGATTTAATTTATTTTATTATTTTTATTTAAGTTTTAAAGATATTAGAGATTTAAAATGCAGTGGCAGAAATGAGATCAAGTAAGCAGTATAAGTCGTAAGGTAACGAATACAATGCATTTGCTTTACAGATTAAAAAAAATCCTGCCTACTAAAACGAAGATAGCGCTCGTATATATTAGACCTTAACCTTTCCTGTAATCGACTATGGTGATGTGTGCTATCTTGACCTGAATGCAGATCTCCTCAATAAACTCGACGTACTTTTGAATAACTGCATTCGATTCGTTTTAACCTTCACAAATATGACCATGTTTCCCACATTGTTCAGAACTACAATGGTTGATATCCGTCAAAGGCGTTCATTAAGAGCACTATCAACTCTTTATTCTCTCCTAAATTCATCTTCTATTCCATCTTATCTATCCTCCCATTTCAATTTCTAAGCACTGTAAAATGATAGAAACCTTCGCTCAACGAATAACCATCTTGTCCTATGTCCGGCCCATCGTTCCAACTTATTTACCGAGATTACATGCTTGAGAAACTGTCGTCAGGATAATACTGTTTGTTATACAAAGACATATTCTATGATATATATATATATATATATTATATATATATATATATATATCAAATATATTATATTATATAGATAACAATATAAATTTGTTAACTCAATTTATTTTAGTATTTTACGTAAAAACCGATATTGAGTATTTATTGGGCTTACATTTAATATACATTAAATTAATTTTTTAGCTTATTTTGGTGCACTACCTTCATCTCGTCACCACCCAAAGTTTGGCTGGTAGACAATGCCATCGGCATTAAGTACACTTTTGTTTTGTGCAAGAAGAATAAATAAATAAATATATAAATCGCGAAGTACTTTCTTGCGCTTTGTCACCCGCTTATATTGCGAAAAATGGTTAAATACTATTTAATTCAAGTTTGTATATCGTAATACTATGTTTTTTTTTAAACATCTGATAAAAACTGTACCATTATTCACATTCATAACCATATGATTTCAAAATATTGCACCGTTATTACTATAATGAACGAGCTTCGTAAATTATATAAACTGCTTAAGTATGGAATACTATGAAAGGCGTATTCAATAGACTACCGATGGGAGTTCTGAACAGCCTCACTTTGTGTGACGGAATAATTAATGGAAATTACTTCGGGCGTCGGCCTCCAATCAGTTCACGTAATGAAGCTTAGCTGCGAATTCACATTTACGCCCTCGTCACTAATCGACTAAACGTCTAAACTATGAAATCGAAACAGATTTATTGGTTGTGTTATTTCGTTGTTAAACTAAACGAGTTTTGAATCGCTGAAATAGTATTTCTTGTGAATTACATTAGTAAATAGATTGCGTTTATCAACCAAGTTGTTTGCGTAACTAGATTAACTGAATAAAGCTAGATTTAGAATTATAAATAAAGGAAGCACTAGTCCATATATTTTAAAACGCGATGAAGTTTAAGAACGTCATAGATGGATCCCTGTAAACGAAATTATAGTGTCTAGATCTGTACTAATTATATTAAGAAGAAAGACATGAATTTTTGTGTGTATGCTTGTAATGACTAAGCCAAAAAACTATTGTGCTGATTTAAATTCTTTCACCTTTACTGTTTGAATAACGTAAGCTTTTCGTGTAACGGAAATCTAATTCAGAAAAGTTAATACAACACGGGCGGAGCCTCGGATGGATTGCATAGTAAGTCATATTCTTGTTCTTGAATAGATAATTAAAATAAAAACATGTATTCTTATAATTATTTATTTTACCATTTATTTATTTATACTTCTTTGCACTATTTAGGTACGAAAGGTGGACTTAATGCCGGTGACATTTTTACCAGCCAACCTTAGGGCTGTTCAGAGAGATCAACGTGGGTGCAAAAAATTAATAAAAGAATGAATGAATTATGATCTTTGTTTATTCTTTTGATATATAATTATGAAGAAGCGAAGGTGTACTGAAGGTTTGTGTATTATTATATATGTTTCGTTCAAGGCCTTAAAATAAGACGATTAGTTTGTAAATTATTGTAAGATGTTTAATCAACATATAAATTGTACTAAAACCCCTCATGTCAGGTTGACTAATGGATTTACGCAATCTTGAAATGAATATTTTTTTGGTAGTGAATGATGAGATTTGTCTTAATGTTCTATATAGTCCCAGTAATTGAATTCCTAGAATAAGATATACAGTTTTTTACATTAGAAAATAAAAGAAAAATAGTTTTAAAAACATTATATCGTGTAAATAAGTTTAAATCTATTATTAAACCTTTTAAAATGTAAAATTTGGTTTCGAGAATTTTTTATTATTTATCATGGAGTTAGCTTGAATAATATAAGACGGTAATATGTTTCTTTCTTTCCCAAACTTACTTACTCCTAACCAACCCAAATATAAAATAACGTTGCTTTTGGTAGATTATGTGTCAGTAAATTGGAAGATACATTTATCCATCTGACACAAAGATGATCATACTAAGCCGACCATCCAATTGTCTGTGACAATAGATGATACATGCGCCGGATGGGCATGTAAAAGGAGCACGGCTATCAAGATCAATTTTTCAGTCGTTAAAGAAAGACAGATACTTTAAATACTGACTACTAATTCATCCTTAAAATGAAGTTTGCCCTTTTGAATGTGGAGGTCAGATGCCAGTCGCTCTGCGAACTGAAAAAACTGAAAAAAGACTCGGGTAAATCTGGAAGGATTAAAAGCCCTCGATAGCTTAAAAAAATACTAAAAGAAGGCGAAAGTAGCGTCAACACAAAAAAAAACAAATACACGAAGTTGCACTTTAAAGGGTTTTTATGTGTTTTATCATCATCATCAG
Organism: Lamproptera curius; assembly: GCA_029286875.1. Taxonomy (NCBI): domain Eukaryota; kingdom Metazoa; phylum Arthropoda; class Insecta; order Lepidoptera; family Papilionidae; genus Lamproptera; species Lamproptera curius. Next base: position 2,008,258 of record JAGSMT010000011.1, on the reverse strand, counting down.
CCTGTGATAATCCACTGCTGGACATAGGCCTCCCCTAATACACCCCTATCCATTAGGGGGTTTTGGACAGTATCCCACCACGCTGGTCCAATGCGGGTTGGTGGGTGGACCGACTTTTTGCATGTCCATCCGACACATGGATCATCTTATTTTTCAGACAATGGGTGATCAGCCCAAATTGCCCTAACCAACTAGGAAACAACGATGAAAATTTGTTGAGTCCCCGCAGGATTCGAACCCACGACCTCCGGTTTCTAAGGCACATGCCTATACCACTAGGCTACAAAGTCAGTTTTTTTTTTTTTTAATGGAATTTAATTTTTACAATAAAACAAAGTATATCATATGAAATCCACTTATTTACGGATTTTAATATTTGGAGATACAGACAAATACAAACTTAGTCTGCCCGTGATCATGGATGCTGAAAAGAATCCGAAACGTCGGGAATAAATATATTTAAGTAACGCCGAAAATCCGTAAATTTGTGAATTTGATACGTATAATAATCGCGTAAATAAAATAGTTCCGCTAATCTGCGTAAAATCTGATGAACCTCAATCGTCGTGTATGTAAACTGAATTTTTGCTGTTGGTATTAAAAATGTGTATTTTGGATATTCCTTGCAAAGATATTCTCAAGCTGCGAGCCGACAAGTGGAACAGGTGGCGTTTTTGATATATAAGATTACGTTTCGTAAGGAGGGTGAAAATTGAAAAATGTAACATTTTGTCAGTGTAATATGGTTGTTAAAATATATAACGTTTTATTTTGACACCAGGACAAAGATTGTCTTTAGTATGGTCACGATTTAAGTTTCAATATGTGTCACAATAACGGAATGCATCGATTCCAAAACTACCCAATTAAATACACTAAATATCCTTATTGGCATGTAAAAGTCGGTCCACCCACCAACCCACATTGGACCAGCGTGGTGGGATACGGTCCAAAAACCCTCTAATGGAAAAGGTGTATTAGGGAGGCCTATGTCCAGCAGTGGACTATCACAGGCTGATGATAATGATGATGATGACGAAATGTCCTAATGAAACTTGACACTATTATCGCATTGCCTATTTCATATTGTGCAACATAATAATATAGAATTTATTAATTATAATGAACATTTTAAAAGTTACAAGTACTTTACTTTACGTCATTAAAAAATAAGATAGGACTTTAAAACAGTTGTGAACGGCCTGGGTTTAGAATGCGGTTCTTTTTATTTTGTTAAAACTTAACTTGTTTTAAACTATGTGAAGTGTGGAAGGACAGTATAAAACATTTTGAAAATAGAAATAAATCACACATTGCCTGATTTTGAAGTAAACTCAATTTATTTATTTATACTATAAATTAATCAACTTCTTACAAACTGTATGAAGATTTCAGGACATTATAAAACTTGTTAAAAGCAAAAATAGGTAATATAATCATATCAAATCAATATTAAATTAGTACGCTGAGGTGACAGCGAGCCGGTTGAGTAAGCCATAAACCTGACTCCCGCTGGAGTCCAAAAGTTCTACAGTGGAGACCGAGGTTCGGCAAATGTATTTTGGGACGTTGCCCTGCGGCGAGATGGAGTGACAACATTCGCAAATTAGCCGGCGTGGGCTGTATAAGAATAGCCAAAAATCAGAAGCGATGGCGTGCATTTGGGGAGGCCTTTATCCAGCAGTGGACTGTCTCAGGCAGATAATGGTGATAATGATGGTGATGACAAATTATTATAAAACGACAACAGCAATTCTATATGTACTATTTGGCATGCCTTTTCTGGCATGTAAGTATTATGCGTACAATTCAAAAATGTTTGAATGATTATTTACTTTTATTCTTTGCTTTAGACGACCTTTCCTCTGTCGCTTAATGAATTGAATCGTTTAATTTGCTCTGTTCATAAATTTTATTGGACGAGTGTGTACGTCTAACTAAAGCGACTTCATTACCTTTTCTTTAATATTTTTTTTTGGAATTACAATTATTTGTATATTATTCATTCAGTAGAAAGATTACTAAAATTTAAGTCTCAATATTCTTTAGTGTCAACTATTATTTCATGAAAGTAACAGCGAAATTTTTGAAATCGCTGACAAGCAAGATTTACACAAGCATCTCGCAAAGTTAGTTCATTAAGAGCCAATGCGAATAACTCAATTTTTAAAATTTCTACCCAGCAGGTTAAGTCTTTAATATATGTATTTTAGTAGAAGTTATTCGTATAACAGACTTAAGCTATGTCGCATTTTGATTTTATTTTTTATACAAATTTCAGACGCAGATGTGCTTTCAATTTTTAAATAATTTAAAACATTTTTAAATAATTAAACCGAAATTTTTTATTAAAAGCTAAAACTAGATAACTAGCTAGAAACGACTAATATTATAACTTAATAGGTACATTCACATTTAAACAACTCCAGTATTTAGTTATTTTTTTTATTTACGTGATTATTATACATATCAAATCCACTAGTTTACGGATTTTTCTCGTTACTTAAATATATTTATTCCCGACGTTTCGGATTCTTTCCAGCATCCATGATCACGGGCAGGCTAAGTTGGTATATGTTGGTATATGAGTTTTTATTTAAAAAATTGACATATCTTTCGTTTTCTTAATTTTTAATGTTGGTTTGACAAAAAAGTATTTATCTTGTCCATCGGTTTTGTAGTTTTTATACTCTGCGTTTAATTTTTGAAATTATTGAATCCCAGGAAGGTGGCAAAGACCAACCATCCTTTTTTTTTTTGGATATTTTTAAATTTCTATTGCTTCCCGAATCATCCTTGGTATAAATCGAAGTTCATTAGCCAGTATTTTTGGTTCATCAAATCTTTATACCAAGGATGATTCGGGAAGCAATAGAAATAATAAGTCGGCAGCGTGTTGAACCCCTGGTTTTCAGTGACCACTTTCCATCAGGTACTTATTAAACATGAAACATTCAAGTACTTATAAACCGACTCACACGCTTACGGGGCACGAATATAAATTATGTCATCCGAATTCTTATATATCTTCGATGCATAGATAGCCTAAATAAGGAATTGGTGATAAGATATCGATGAGGCAATGTAAGACCTAAACTGTTAGCGAAATTTAATTCAAATTTGCGCACATGTGTAAACAAAACAAACAAATGCTTAAATTTACACACAAACACCTACAATAATTTATTATAATATTTAAATATATCATTATTATATCTTTGTTTTAATCTATATATTAATTTAAAAAAACTTTGTTACTGTTTGTATATTCGCTAATATATGTACGTAAATTATTTAATATGACTGGCTGTGTCTAATGTGGGAGATAGTCAAAACTTATGTAAACGCTTTATTTGAATAAGCCTTTTTTAAATATTTATCTAATATAGGCATGTATTTACTTAATTCTAGTCAAAAACACTAGCATTATTGGGTTGCATAGATGGTAAAAGACTGGATTACTCCGCCATGCTGAATTATTACATTCTTTGATGCTATTTCCTGTTGAGTACATTGCTGTAACATTTGAGTATCTACAACAATAAACAGGTTACAGGAAAGCAGTTATTTATACAACTATAAGTAACTCAAGACTTAAGTTTACTGACCAAGTAACGATACGATGATACCCTCAGAAACTAATTTCTTTTGAAAGCGATTTTAAATACCAAAAAAGAAGCGGAGCCACTTGGCTTAAATTGGTTGCTATACGAATATGTTATATAAATAAATGTTTAAACTGAATTATTTATATTTAACTATTACTAAGTTTTGAGATGATGAACATGGTTCTATGATTTATTTTTCAGATTTATTTATCATCACAGTCAAAAAACACTTTACTTCAGATTCACACCGGTTTAAAGTGAAGCGGTTAGTATTAGGTTTGTTTGAAATAATTTCATAGTTTAATAATATATATTTCAATAGATTTTACCCAAATTTCTCGCAAAAGCTTTTTCTTTGATATAAGCAAGTGAGTTGATTCAGTTTCTCCAATACCATTACAATTATGAAATATTTTTTTTAAATTAAAATTTTGTGATATAAAAACTCAATATTTAAATCTATGATATTATTTCTTTTCTTTTTTTAAATGATAGGTATTTGCTATTATTTGGCCCCATTTTTATTTTTACATTTTGTAATAAGTAGTTTAATACATCACTGCATAGTGTAAAACAAAATCACTTTCTATTTCCCTATATCTTTAAATTTACGCAATGGTTTTTATAGAAATAGTGACTGGAGGGAAAGGGTTATATGGATAATTTATACATAATTTTGTAGACAAACGCTGATAAATTTATCTATTTTTGCATAGATTTTGCGGATTTAGTAAAGTGTCAAAAATCTCAACCTCGCGCGCTTCAATTGCAAACGCTGGCTTAACTATACGACATGACTTAAATTAGTCAATAAAGTCAGCAACGGCATAAACTTTTTTTAGAATAATCCACAATAAGCATTTTAATGTAATAATTTTTTTTTATTGCAATCAAGCATATTTAAAGCTTATTTAAGAAAATACAGTTTATGTTCACATAATAGTTACTGGATTGAAAAAATCATCACTCACTGTTCACAAAACGTTTCATAGGCGACATTTTAATTTAAAAAATTAGAATACCTACATGAAGACACCTTAAAAATATCAGAGACATTGAATGCAGTGGCAGCAGTCGTGTGGTAGTATCGTGTAAAGAGCTTGGTATTATCGGCTTAAATATACGTCCAGCTGAAATCCACGAGGTTGTCCAGAAAAGAAAATGATTTCAACCTCATCTTCATATCAAGCTACGTATTAAAAAAAGGATATGAAATCAACGCCAAAATAATTTATATAATAACGATCCTTTCATCGTTCACGTCATAAGGTCTGTTCCTGACTTATCTGCTGGGCAATCTAAGCGTTTATTTAAATTCTCTCAACTTATACACAAGTTAAATGTTCGGTTATACTCAGGGAGGCATTGAAGCACTGGGGAGAAACGGATTTCTATTAAATTTAAAAGCTTTTCCACAGCTTTTAACTTCCTATCCCATTCTTTTCTTTCTACCAACAATTTTACTGCTTCTATTCCTAAATTTAGCATCACGCGCATGGGAGTTGTTAAAAGTATTTGATAGATTACACTTGAAGAACTGGTTGAAAATCTAAAAACCTCCTTAAACTGTGGAGAAGTCGTTAGAGCGCGCTAATTAAATACAAAAGTTTGGACAGATGACAAAGTTACATGGGTTTCATCTACCACTGTTGTCTTGACTTTTTCTGGCCTAATCCTACCAGATAAAGTTTTCTGCTTCTACAATTCCCATCCCATTCGTTTTTACATACCAGTTCCCAACTATCCAATTTAAGAGATAGCTGTAAGAATATTGAGAAATTATATTGTTTTTTATGTAATGGAAACCACACGACAAATGATACAAAATGCCCTGAATACTCTAGGCAAAAAACTATAAACATAGTTATGTCTCGAAATATGGAATGAAAGCATTAGCTATTCTGAGACTGCCCTGCGTTTGCCAATAATTAAAAGATCATATTCAGATATGACCAATTCTCACCTTTTCTTCCAAGTACAAGCCACACGAACGGTTCAGTAAAAAACTAATTCCCAATCATCATATTCTAAAGCCTCTTATAAATCTCCCCGGCCCAAAACTCCTTATGGAAAAACTTATGATGTTCAAACTCACAAAGATATAATTTGCTACCCTATTTCTTCCCAGCCTAATGGTTGCGCTCTATCTTTCTCAGAGTCTACACCTCTCCTTACTCCAAATGGCAACCTAATTGAATTACTGACCTGTTCTCTCATTAATATCTTGTCTAAATTCTCAGATTCCTTACCGAACGATGTCATAGAATACCTCAAAAGCGACAATACTTCAATGGAATTTTAGAAGTATAATTCCTAAAAAAACAGACCTTATTAATTTAACTAATACATATAAACCTGTTGTTCTTGCCATCTCAGAGACATGGTTGAAACGGATTTAGGCTTCCTGGTTATTCATATTTCCGGGATGACAGGGAAGTTGGTCTATTGCATTCCAGACCCCAATAATCATGTTATTTCGGAATTAATCTCCATCCTTTCCCACATTCCTGGTCCTTACATAATGTGTGGTCATTTAATTGTCACCACACAATGTGGGACTCCAATCATAATGACTCGTTCTCTTTCCACTTCGTTGATTTAGTAGATGACAATAACTTGGGTATACTAAATGATGGATCTCCTATACGAAGGGCACCATCCGGCCAATACTCCAATGCTCCCGATCTATCCTTGTCCTCCCTTTATCTTGTAAATTCTCTTTCATGGTCTGTATTGCCTTACTCTTAAAGCAGTGACCATTTTCAAACATTATTCAAGTTCCTGCGCTCCTCCGCACCAACCTTGTCTTTTTCACCCGTGCAACTTTCGTTGCTTTGCCAACAAAGTTTATATCCCTGTATGATTATTTTGTTGCTAAAAAAGTTCCTGTGGACGAATATGTTCTCCCCTAGGATCAAATGACGTTTCACCGACAAAGAAACCCTTAAAAAAGCAGAGGTTTGGTCCAGATTCTGTGAAGTATTCTCCGCCAGTCCAAACATCTAAAAAGGAAAAGATTAAGTTGACCCGAAAATTAAGGGGTCTGCCTCAAACCAATTTTTTTGACGTGGCTGACACCACGATAGTCTTTGGGTCCTTTTCAATATTCGGCTGCTTATCTACAACGAGCATGGTATCGGTTAGGTATTTCTTCACATCTCGGCTGGTTATGATAATGTCCTTCTTCCAAACCGGCAAAAGTGTAAACTAGTGTCCCTGTGTTGGACAACATTACCTTCAGCACTCCTTTAGGCCTTTCAATATGTGTCCGCTACCATGGCTTTCTCTCCTTCCCGTATTGTCTGGAGATGTCTCTCTTAAGGTTCAGTCCTAAGTCCCCATTTAATCCCAATGCGACCTTAACAACTGTTCCTTTGCAAATTTTTACGGATGACGATTTAGCCATAGACTGATTCTTCCTTTCGATGGTTGCCTTTACAACCGCACTAACTAAAACAACGGCCGGGTCCAAAAATCGTATTTTTAGGTTTTTAATTTTGTTGTACCTAAATTATTAAATACATGACGCATAACAAAAGAAAAAATATATAAGATATTATTTGAAATGACAAATTGAAGAGGCCGAAGGATTCGGCTGGCTAAAGCCCAAAACCGTCGAGTTTTTCGCTCAATCCCAAATGCCCAAACAAAGTATTGATCAGTGCGTCCACCTGATGACTTAGGTGGAGAATTACACTTACGGTTGTTTGGTTAACAAATTTAAAGTCGCCGGGAACCATGGAGGGCTTGTTCGGAAATCTTTGGGGCTGCATCAGAAATAATTTAGTCAGAGAACCAGAGAAACCAAAATGCCCACGAAATAAAAGTAAGGGCGGGGCGGGTACATAAGGCGGAACGGCGCTAACCCGGGTTCAGAGGAACCGACGTCGAAAATGAAATTGGGGCGCCGATAAAAAGGGAAAATCGAACGTGGTGGGGTTTTTGGGGAAGTCCAACAGGCCCCACACGCCATATGGATAAGACAAAAATTTTAAACGGCATCAATTCCTTTTTCTTTTTCGGATAACTTTTCTAGAATGTGTTTTAGTGGTACAATCAAAAAATTGAAAAAAATTTAAATTAATTTGTTTTTTTCAGCCCAACGAATTGGGCCGTTAATTTATCCTTCCAAATTTAAGCAGGGTAGCCAACTGGGACCATTACCTCCCAAAAATTTCGATGTTAATTTATTAAACCACATTTATTCGGCAAAACCAAAATTTCTTGTTCTTAAAAATGTAATAAATTTATTTGAAGATTTTGAATATTTTTCGAGGGATTTTAAAAAAATGTATTTAATGTAATTTTTTTCTGATTGAAGACGTTTATTTACAAAAAAAAATTGGAAAGTAGGTTAATTAATTTGCACCAATTAACAGCGTTTTGAACCGACGAGCAAGATTTTTAAAGATTCTCCAAAGTTATATATAATTAAGGCCAAGGAATAACTCAAATTTTTAAATTTTGTTTGATATATTTTTAAAAAATTAATGTGGATACTTGTACCAGTTCATTTGTTTAATAACATTAAATTATAATGATAATTTTAAATAAGAACACCAATGAGAACGTCCAGCTTGGGGAAAACTACTTATGATTTTTAATTTAATTTTTTTGTACAAAATTAGGAAAAGAATTAATTTTAGGAAAATTTTTATAGTCAAAGAAAGGCAAACTTTTGTAAAAAACTGTATTTTAAAATTTAATACCTTTCAATTCAAACTTTTATTTTTTATTCAATGACATTTATATAAAATTAAACAAAATTTTTTTTCAAAACATTTAGAAGGAAGATAACCCTACCAATATAAAAGAATAACCACCAAAGGGTACCCAGCAACACGGACTTTGAAATGCAAGTTTAGGGTGCTGGGTGCACTTTACAGGGGTCTTAGGGGTGATACCACTGGGTGTCTATTTGTTAAAAGAAACAGGTAAACCCCATGTTCCTTTTAAAGGACACCACCAGCTTTCCCGGGTAAATAAGACTAAAACCATGTCCTGAGTAGGAGGGATAAACCCTGATATTTTTGATGCCGGTCGAACCCCTTTTCAGACCAAACTATACTTTGACTTCTATAAAATAAAAAAAGATTAAACAGAAGAATCAAAACCAAAGCCCTAAAAGAATGACCCGTATAGAGATTTGTTTATTAAATGCAAAACAGGATACAAACTTTTGTTTCACGCCGGGCGCGAATAAAATCGTCATCGGTTCGAATTTCCAGACGATGCATGCTGGCGATTAAATTGGGGATAAGGTGTCGAAGAGGGGTAAGACCCAACCGTTAAAAAAAATTAAATTAAAACGAAAGTGAGAGTTGACCCAGAAGGCAATGATAAACCTTTGCGAGAGGGCAGTGTGTGTTTATAAAAATAAATTCACAATTAATTAATTCAATAAATTTTTGAAATTACCCCCATTTTTTTTTAATCAATCTTAATTTTAAACTTTGGCTTAATATTTTGCTGATATAATTCTTAAAGTTTAATTTCATGACCAGGCTGTCCTGGTGTGTGATGAAGCCTCAATGAAACGCCCAATTGAATTAATATATCTCATTTTTTTTTTTTAAATATCTTTATTCAATTTGGGAGGATAATTGCCATTACAAAAACACCCAAATTGGGTTAAATTGAAGGTGGAGACTGGGTTCCTGGCCCAATACTGAGTTATTAAATTTTTTCCACAATGTAATTTTGAACATTGCTGCAATTTTTTTAAACATGAATGTCAGAAAATAAACAGGTTAAAGGCGTTGTTTTTGTTCAACAAGTAACTCAAGACATGATTTTACTGACCAGAATGGACATATATTTTTAAAGCTAATTTATTTAGAAAAAATTTAAAATACCAAGAAGAAGCCAGTTGGTTAAATCGGTTCTTTGAACAAGATTTCAAAGTTTTTCAATGCCAAGTATGTATAAATGCAAAAACTTAAATTTTTTTACACTGAAACAAGGGATTTGGCATCAATGTGTGAATTATAAAAAAATTACAGAATACTTATTTATGAGTGTAGAAGGGAAATGAACATCCTTATTTTATATGCCCAACTTTTTAAAGTAAGTTTTGAAATCTGAACACATCCTAAGCCAAATTTTTTTGCACATTTATTAACGTTTTTAAGGTTCAAAGGTAGTTTAAAACCAAGTGGTTGAACAAAAAATTTCATGTATTCAATGCTTTTTGAAAGTTTTTCGAAAAGAAAAAGATAGGTATGTTTTTTTTTGTTACCTTTTGCTCCATCTTTGTGTCCGATTTTTTCATTAACTTTTTTTAAATAATAAATATGTTGAAAGGTATAAGTTATCAAAACCGTTGCTCACTTATGGACATTTCGCTGACAATATATCAAAGAAAACGCTAGATGTTAAACAACTAAGCATTTATTTTGAGCTAAATTTTTGGTTAATTTTAATTGTTAAGTAATAAGAAAAACTTTGGTTAAACCTTTTCATAACTGTTTATTCGGGTTTAAAAAATCCATCTTTTGGGATTTTTTCTTTTCCCTTTTTTGCCCTTCAAGAAAGGCGTTTTCCCATGTGGTGTAAGGAAAGTCCATTGCGTTGAGACTCATGACTTTGCCCAAGGGCCGGGGTTTGGGAAATACGTCACTCGGTACAAATTGAACAAAAGACTATCTAAAATTTCCGAAATTAAAGGTTTTCCAGAGGTTTTTAAATATTTGACAATCAGACTAGAAGGCAGAACCTGTTATGGGATACAAAAACCCCTGAGCAAATGGACTAAAGTGGGCTATCATTCCCGCAGTCGCGAAAAATTTTAATAAAAATATTTCCCTTTTGTTTATCCCATACAAATGCAAAAAATTTAAGAAACAAATTTCTTTATTGTTTAAAAGCAAAAATATTTTTCGTTTCCCCCAAATATAAACCAGTTATAATTTGCTTTTTCTTTTAAATTTTGTAAAAAACTGCTTAAGTTTCGGTAAAATTTCTAATCAAAGATTAATTACAATTGTTATTTGTTATAAAAAGAAAAATTTCCTTAAGGAAAATTTATAAAAAAAAACTTGAGACTTTAATTGATACAAACCAATTGTTGATTAATAGCAAAATATTTATTTAAAAGATTTAGGTCTTTCCCGTATAACCTTTCCAGAAATTTTGATCACACCCTTTAGTTTTGATGAAGAATCTTTAAATTGCCATTTTAAAAACTTGTGTAAAAGGTAAGGGATCTCATTACTTTTTACTTAAATGTTATTCAAGATGATGGAAAGAAAAAAGCTTTTGAAATACATTTGTATTATTTTTTTATAGCCGTTGATTTATTGAATATATATCTAAATGAATTAACAAATTAGGAAACAAACCAAGAATGGGTAGACCTCCATTTATAAACAAAAAAAAAAACAGTTTTTTCCGTTAACGGAACCGTGGGCTTAAAAATGAATATAAAATAAGTATTTCGTTTTATTTAAAAACAAAAAAAGTCAAACTTATACTGGGTTCTTTTTTCTTGCAATAAAATCTGGTTATAACATGGGTTTTTTGTACAGCAAACCGATGTGCAAACACCATTTTCTTTATTTAAGGGCACTTTTAATTCTTAAACGAGAGTATCAGGTATTAAAAACAAATATGTCCAAGGGGTGAGGGATTTGGGATGCCAAACACTTTCCTATACCAAAAAACCCCATGGTCCTTTGATGGTCATAGGAAAAACAATTTTACAACCAGCTCGTCTTGTCTTTTCCTTCTGTAGTCTCTGCTATTAAAATAATTTCGTTAACTGAAAGCGACGTAGCCTGGAGGGTCAAAAAGAGTGGTTTTAAAAAAGAAACAGACAGCACGTAACAGCGGGTTGTTGAAATCGCTAGGTAGCAATTTAAAGAAGATTTTTAGTTGTTCATTAATGCCCAAGACTGTCCTGTTAAATTAGAATGCTTAACTTGCAGTGTAAATGAAGAGAGATAGGAACCCGTTATTTCGATTAAAATATACTACCGCACCAATACCATTTAAATTGTCAGACCGGCACCAAAATTGTCTGATGCTTTATGATACGGCCCAGTTGTTTAAAACCCGTTAAAATGATTATAATAAACAAAATCGTGCAAGTGAAATTATTGGTGAACACAAAATGAAATAATTAAATTAGCTATACCGTATTTTATTGTGGTTTCCTTCGTAACCATGTTGGTTTTTTTATTTTTGAATATTGATTGACTTTTACATTCAAAATTAGTAATATTGTATTAAATAAAAATCATCTAAATCTTTGACGTTCAATTGTTTTTTAAAAAAGTAATTTAAATAGGAATTAATTTTATTCAAGAAAGGCAACACTGCACAACCGTTTTTTTTAACAAAAACATATTTTACGTTTCAAATAGTGGTGTTCCACTACGGCCCGAATATTGAAGCAATCTAAAAGTTTGCTTTTTATCATCTAATTGGCCATTTTAATAAAAGGGAAAATATCAACTCTATATTTTTGGGTTCTTGTTCCTACATTCCCCTAAACTGTAGAAAATGAAAATATAGTAATAACAAAGGAAGATTTTTATTGATTAAATAACAATTTTGTTTATTATATTTATACAAAGAGGATTGGGAAAAAAAATAAAGTTTAAAGGTTCAGCTATATTCAACTTCCAACTGCAAAAATTAGCCCCTCCTTATAAACTTTTATGACAAGATTAAAACAATACTTATTAAAGGACCTATAGTTTCTCCTTATTCATTTCTTTTCTTTTTTATGTAGGTTAATTTTCTCAAGAATTGAAAAATGTGTATTTTCTATTAAATTAAATTTTTGAAAACCAAACGACCGGGCATTAACCCTTGCCTTATAAACCGGAGGCCGGGTTAATCCCCAGGGGTTGTTTTCCTCTGTGTTACCGTTTTTTGGTTTGTTAGGACAACGGCTGATCTGTTTTTAAAGGACAATTCCCTGATCTGTCGACCGTTAAATGATCCCCATCGGATAGAAAAAAGGTTAAAAAAGTCGGACCCCCAAACCCGGGTGGGGGATATTGCCCCAATGGAGGTGTAAGGGGATATGAACGGGGTGGACCAAATTTGATGATGATGATGAAACCTAAATGTAAAATATTAGGGTCGATAAGACGACATGGCTTTTATCGACGGTTGGCCACGAATCATCCAACAATTAAGGATGCTTCAAAACTTTGTTTTTTAAGCGCGGAGACGAGGGACGTTAACCGGGAAGGATACCCCGTCTATATAAAGCTATAATTTTGGTCTTGCCAAAAAAAATGATTTTTTTGAAGGGAAGAACGAGTTATTAAGGGAACGTTGGGTTAATTCAACCGATAAAGCGGTGTATGCCTAATGGCCATGAAAAATAAAAAAATATACATTTTTTTTTAAAATAAAGGAAGTTTATTTAAATTTACTGATCCTTTTCGGAGAAAGTAAAAGGTTTTTTTAAATATAATATAAGATACATTAAAAAAAAAAACATTAAAGACTAATCCATTGAAAATGGTTAAAAACCGGAATTTAAACGGCAAAAAAGTTGCAGCAAAGTAAAACAGGACATGACATAACCATTAAAATAAAACATTAATAACTTTTATTGATTTCAGCAAATATGCAAACTTTATATAGATAATTTTCTTCGTCCATCTTTTGAAATTTGATTTGGCCAATTGAATATTTTAAAATATTTATGTTAACGGATGGGATTGTTTAACATAAAACACTAGGTATGGGAATATTTGGAAAGTGGAAAAGACGCCGATGGATTGGCGTTTTATTTGTGGACGGAAATTGGAAATTACTTCGGGTCCAATCAGCATAATTTTAAAGCTGGGAGTTCAATTTCCGTCCTCGTTAACAGCCGTCCAAACAATATCGGGGGCGATTTATTGGGAGTTTTTTGGTGGTCAAAGTAAATTTGTTTTGTGTTAACAACCATATTTTATTTTAATATTTATTTTCAGAACTTCAAACACGGAACAAATTAAAAAAAGACTAGATTAAAAATTTAAAAAGGGGAAAATCAAAACCCCCGATTAAATTACAAACCTGGCTTAACCTTAAGAATAGACCCAACTATTTTATTGGTTTTTGTCGGTTCATCGGTTTTAAGAATAACGTTATATAAAAAGCCATTTAATTTAAAAAAAATTTCAAAAGGGGCATATTCAAACCAAAAAGTATTTTTAAAAAAAATTAAGAAATTTTTTGAGGGTTTTCACCCAAATTTAAACCCAAAATGTTTTAATACTTTTAACTAATTTTTTAATTTTTTCCAACTTTCTTTATTCTTCCTTAATTTTATAAAGGTATTGTTTTGCCCATGGGTGAACAATCCCTTTTTGAAAGACTCCTTTCCTTCGCCAGAAAACATTCTTTTGAACGCCTCGGGAAGGTTATTTTAATTTTTTAAAAAGGAGGATTTTCGGGCTGGTTTTTTAACCAAATAATAAGGAGAATACCCCTTGTTTACTTTATAGGATGATTTATTAATTAAAAACGTTTAAATTTTTTCCCTAAATAGTGCTTTTCCCTTTATAAAGATCATTTAAAGGTTAGCAACTTTCCTTTGAATATTTAAAATTTTAATTTGTGTTTTTTTATTAAAAAAAAATATTTTTTTTCTTGGCAAAAAGAATTTCAAACGGGAGGGTGACAAAATAAATTGCCACTTTTAAAAAGATTACGTTCACGTAAAATTGTAAAAGAAAATTAATTTCATAATGGAATTGAAAAAAACACCTTTTTTATTTTTAAAGTATTGTTGTTGTGTTTAAAAAAAATTATTGAAAAACGACCAGACTTAATTAAAATGAACATTAAAAAAGATTACTTCAGGTGACAGTACAGTGTTTTTTTTTCTGTTGTAAACTTAAATAAAAATTTTTATTTTAAGATTATTGTAGTGTTTGTGTAAGATGGTTGCAGTGGCCACCTAATAAAAATTTACACCGTGCCAATGGACGTCGTAACATTCTTAACATAATCAACGCGTGTCACCGTGAGACAAGATGTTATGTCTTGTCCTACGGTGCCCTTACAACCGGAAATAGGTAGTGTATACACACTTCTGATTTGAGGCAGAAAAAAAGCACTGTGGTGATATCGCCCCAGATAGCAGGTTGTAGCTGAATTAAATCGCAAAGTCCGAAATATGTTGTTCAATACTATAATTGTTGTCAAATTAAATAATCATGCGTTCGTTTCTGGTTTTAAAGTAATAATAACCGTTAACGCATTAAGTTTTTATTAAAAAGTATTTAACATTATGAGATGTGTCCAGGGTTTAATTACAGCAACATCTAGTAACTATTATGCAGAATGCTGTATTTCACATAGTGTAACTGTAAGAGTGGTTGTACAGTAACGAAAGAATACGTACAAAAATATTTTTTTGGCATGTGCCGCCACATTGGTATAACCAGTGTATTATTTATGTACTATTCTTTTTAATTTTGTTTCACCAGTTTACACATTTGTTCTTTATTTCAATATTAATTACAAATGTAATGCTTAGTTATAACGAAGAAAATTATTTTTGAAGAACAATTTATAGAAATAAAAGTCTCCTGAGACTTTAATGATACCAAAAACTTCTGTTGCAATTATGGCAAAGTATTTATGTACGATGATGTATTCTCGTATAATTCCATTTAAAATGAAATTTTGATCACTACCTTCAGCTGCTTGATAAATTGAATCATTTAAATTGCTCAATTCACAAATTTAATGCCACGCGTGTGTACGAAGGACTGAGTGATCTCATTACTTTTGCTTGATATTGTTATTCATAGTCTGGTAGAAAATTTTAAAATGAATACTTTTGAAATGCATTTTTTGTTATTTTACGTACGTTTATTGAATTATCTAAATGTTGAATAACGCAAATTAGGAATACACCTAGATAGAATGCGGTAGATCTCCATTAAGTAAATACCATTAATGGAAAACAGTAGGGTATTAGCACTACCTACTATCCTCGAGTTAGAAGGGCACCGTGGCCAGCTAAACAATGAATTAATAAATAGGTATCGTAATAAGCATGCATCATGCATGCATCATGCATCGCATTTGCAGCCTTTGATAGTCCACTGCTGGACATAGGCCTCCCTTCCCTTTCCATTGGTTTGGACCGTATCCCACCACGCTGGTCCAACGGGTTGGTGGTGGGGACTTTACATGCCCATCCGACGCATGGATCATCTTACTTTTCAGACAACTGGGTGATCGCCAATTGTCCTTAACCAACTAGAAAACAATGAAATTTTTGTGTCCCCAATTCCAAACCTCATACCACTAGGCTAGAGGCAGTTACAGCAGGTTATAGCAAAACTTTTAGGTAGTTCCTTCCGAGACGTTCGTTAGTACCACCACGGTGCCTATTTCTGCAGCAAACCAGTAGTCTGCAAACACCATTTTCTTCAGATTTGAAGGGCACCTTAATTACTGGGTAAACGAGACGTAACACCTCACGTCACAAGGTTTTGAGATGATTTGTGATGCAAAACTGGTTGAGATATCTCGTCGAATCATCTTGGTCTTTTTCTAGTGTCAAGGTTTCTGCCACTAGAATAATTTTGCTAACTGGAAAGAGTTTAGCCGGGAAGGGCGTCGGTTTATTAATTGTAAAACAGATTATTAAATCATGAAAACTTAAAACAGCACGTTTCGGGGTTGGTTGAATTCGCTTTAAATGAAGTTTATCAGAAGATTTCCGCAAAGTTGGTTTAATATCGCTCAAGACCAAACCTGTTTATTAGAATAGCTTAATTGTTGCAGTATACAAATTGAAGGGTGAGATACGGGTCGTTATTCCATTAAAAGGCCATTGTAGTTCAATTTTTAATAAATCGTTAATTATTTCTTTTATTTCGCGTTATCATATCCAAATCCACTTATTTTTTGGATTTTGGTTACTTAAATATATTTATTCCCGAAGTTTCGGATTCTTTTCAGCATCCAATCACGGGCGAACTGTTGGTTATTCTGTATCTTATGTTTTCGAATAACCTTATTAAAATTTTAATAAATAAGTGGGATTTGACACCGTTGTTCATGTAATATACTTGATTGTGAAAAGTCCTATGAATATTCAATATCACGGAGATTGGGTGGGTCATCATAGACTACCTGCAACTGGTTGGATGATTCATAATGTGGCCCAACTGTATAGAAACCGTGTAACGATTATAACAAATACAAACTTGCTAATAAAATTGATGTTAAAAACAAAATAAAATAATTGAAATTAGCTATATAGTATTTTATTGCTGTAATTCCTGTTAAGTGTATTTTCTTTGATTTATTGAGGGTGTTTTATTAATGGTATCCTCGAGGTTTCATTAAAATAAGTCAATTGTTTTCGTAAGAAACTAATAGCCTTTATCGCTTTTTGGACATGATTAACATTTTACAGTTCCAATTTTGAAGCCGTAGTGGTGTTAGTTTGCCTAGTAACATTAAATTGGCCACTAAATTTAATATACAGGTATATCAACCCTGAATTTGTTTTGAAGTTCCTGACATTCTCATTTTACTGATTTTACGCAATATACGCGAGCACTTGTTGGTGTATAGGTTTTGTTTTGCCTAATGTCCTTCGTTTTGAAAATTTTGATTTTGATTAATTACTTGCAATATAAATTCAAAACTATTTAGTCTATTTTTAAGGTAATTAACATACGTCTATTCTAGTTTATTAAATCGTTTCAAAAACAATATTTAGAATTACAAATTAAGGTGTGTTACATTAGCTTAATGTTTATCAATTATATGAAGTTTCAGTTACGTTCTACAAAATATAAGACAATTCGGCAAGATTTAACAATAATGCTTCAGATTTATGTTTTGTTTAATGATAAATATGTTTTTTCTATTTAATTAAAAAGTTAATCGATTATTATCGATTAACTTTTAAGAGAAAAAAAAACAAGTTATTACAATTTTAGCCTCAAATACACACTATATTCTTGGATTTACTTTAGATGGCGCTGCAACCAATTGCTAGATTAATTAATTTTAATGTTTTAGTTTATAAAAAATAAAGTTTCGTTTCAATTGAGTCCACTATTTTTTATACTGGATGAAAAGTATAACGTTCTATTTAATGATTTTTTTTCTGGAATGCTTTAATTGGATTATTAAAACTTTAAAGTAGATGATAGACGAAAGAAATTTTATTTATTTTCATTGCTTATAAATAAAACATTATCACAAAGACTAGTGAAATAAATGTTGATGTTATTACAGAACCATATTGTATATTTGTTGCAGATTTAATTCGTGTTTTATCACACAAAAATTTTGCATATCGGATATTTGTTCAAAAGCCCCACGTTCTTAAAACCTATCATTTGTGTTTATTGTAATTAGAATTGAATACCATCATGTATTCTCGTAATTAATTCAGAAATCGCTTGCGTTGCATAGGACAAAATAAAGTAGAGGAAATTTGGCACCAACTCGTTACAATTGATTTTAATTTATTCATTGGAACATATTAATTGTAATGCATAATATGCATACTAAAATTTTATAGATCTTCCATCAACTGAATTGCATATTTGTTTTGCTGCGTAAAAGTTAGTGTTTTATATAAACCACACTTAAAACACGGATTATTGTAGAGGAATTATCGTTTTAAAATGAAATATCAATATCAAAGATTTTGTTACTATAATAACTGAGTTACAAATTTCTCGTAACAATTCTCGTGCTTTGCGTATATTTGTAACCGAAAAAAAACGTACCATGCTTCTTTTGGTCGATACATGAGCCATTACTGAAGGCACGCTATGCGATTTTAAGAACCGAGTCGGTTTTCAATCATGAAATCTGGGTATGCTCCTATAGGACAAAGCTACGGTCACCGCAGACATTCCAAACCTGTTTACCAATGTGTCTATGTGATGAACCTTGAGCGACCCTTAATTATTGCCAACTTTCTATGTTAGCTGAGTTTCTTTTAGTTTTTTTAAACAAGAAAATTGAGATAAACTCGGTATATAACAAACTAGAATTGTTTAACACTACTTTTATTCACCCACGCGACACTTATACGATTACGTTGGAAGCACTGTCTTATACTTAAGTGATAGACGTTGTTTTACAGAATTGTACATTTATACTTTAATAGTTCTATTTTACAGTGAGTTATAATAGCAAATTGCTCAAGTATATACTGACAATATTTTGTATTTAAAATTATTCCATTTTTAAAATTTGTTTTCAATCAAATATATAAATATTTATAAACGTAGCTTAACAAAACGTAATTCAACAAGTTCGTTGACATGTAATTGAGAATTTCATAAAAAACCTTATACCAATGATTAAAATTTATTTTTTTGAGTTTTTATTAATATTAGCGTATCAACTAAAAAATGTATCACTTGTTGATTGTTTTCAATATTATCATTGGCATAATAATATTAAAAATGTCAATAAATAATGAATAAACGTACACCATTTCAAATTGTATAAAAGAGATATTTCGATAGGTATTATAAAATTGAATTATGATACAAACTAATTATTGTTTACATTATTTTTTAAATTCTTGATCTGCGTTTCAGATTTTTATATTTCACTATTTTAATTGAAGATAATTCCAAAATTAATGATCGTTTTGATCATGTCACTTTATAGTAATGAAAAATTTGAAAACGATTTGGTAATTATACTAACGCGCATAATAGACATGGCGATGGCTTAATTTTTTATGACAAGTTTGTTACTAAGAAATAAATGTATATACTTTATCTGTTCATTTAAATGCCGATAAAACTGGAATCACTGAGATTAGCTAACTTTAACTATATCTGATGTTTTTATAAAGAAAACAGGTTGTTGACGATTCTTACGTTAATTAAGACCGTATACATATAGAGGCTCTATACATAAAGGGAAAAGCAAAGCTAGTTTACTGAAATCACTCAAACAAGACTCGTGCGAAGTTTGTTCATTAGGCGCCCATAGCTGACCTGTAGTCAAATGTGAAAAGTTTAATTGTTTCAGTGTACTAATGCGGTTAGCGTTTATGCTGGTTAAAATTAACGATCGTATTTTAGAACCTATTCTATTTAAATGAAGTTTTAACTTTTTGTTTTTGCTAATATTATTATTAATATTTTGTTGTTTTAAAAAAAACAACTTTTTGGATTAAAGATGCAATCGAAAAGTTAATAATCATAATATGCATCAGGTGTATGTAAAATTGAATACTCAAAAAAAAAAGGATTTTTTACTGTAGAAATATACTGTAGATGACGTAGAACAAGGTAAGCCTCAGAGCACAAATACTAAACAGAAGCAATACTTACACTGAATTCTATTGTATCACACGTTTAAAGTTAAACTCACCGAAGCAAATATTACTTAATATATCAAATTTATATTTCGCTTTTAATTTAAAAAATAAATTAATATTACGATCCATTTGTAGGGCATTTCAGAAAGCTTTAAAGCCTTAAATGTGATAATTAAGATGTAATTTTTTTATTTTAAACTACAAACTTCAATTAAAAGCAACATAATAGACCGTAGAGGCGATTATTTCTCTAGCATAATATGCGCATATATGAATTTTGTACAATCATCATGTTTTATTATGCAAACTTCATTAAAGTCTGCTATACAGCTCGTGAGATCCAACAACGCGGAAGAGTTAGGAGACATTATGTTTATTTAAAACCTGCTTGTCACAGTAAGACCTAACTATTGGTATCTAATCTATCTAAACTATCTACCGGTGGTAGGTCCCCATGTTTACAGGGACCGTCTGGATGGTTACCACCGCGGTGGCTATTTCTACCGCAAAGCAGTAGTGTGAAAACATTACTTTGTTCCCGTTTGAAGGGCACCGTACCCAGCGTATTTACTGGGTAAACGAGACTTAACATCCTATGTCTCACGGTAGGCAGCGCGTTGGTGATACCAGTATTGCCGATGTCTATGGGCGTCGGTGACCACTTTTCATCAGGTGGCCGACTGCTCGTCTGCCTGCGTATGCCATAAAAAAATAAAAATAAAATAATAACTGACTGTTAAACCAAAGCGTGGAGGTTCGATTTCCATCTCGAAAAAACTTTGTGTGATGATTAACGTATTTTTATCTAGTCAGAGTGATGGTATCAATATAACATATATTTATTTTAGGAATAAAAGTATGCCTTTGTATTCTATGCCTCTGTATCAAAAAAATAAAAAATATCCTTATTTTAATAGAGACGGTGGTTGGTCCTAGCCACCTGCTGAGAATCCAACAATTTTAAAAATTAAACTCAGAGATATAAAAATTGCAAAGCCACAAGACAATAGAAGATTAAATTAAATTAAAAAAATAGAAAGATATGTAAAGTTAAAATAACCCCGACGGTTGTTTCAAAAATATTGAGATACAGACATATACCAACTTAGTCTGCCCATTATCATATTGATCGTTGTAATCATATTTTTTCTGTCACAGAACCAGCCAATAAACACCTCCCTACCGGGCCTGGAGGGATGACAAGATTCCGACTCTTGGCATCCGCTGGGCCTCATTAGTTCCGTTTGGTGGCGCGACCAATGTTTAAGTAAAAGGCGCGACCTAAACAGGGACGATGGTCGACCGGACTTTTAAGGACCGCTTTGGTTTCGATACCAAGGCCAGTATCGAGAATCTCGGAGGGAAAACGTTCCATCAACTCACCGACGCGATGCATGTGCTCATCGCGGAGCATTGCCCCACAGCCCCTACCCCTGCCTGTACACCTGGGCCGACAATCCCATTCCCTGTGAATGAGGACGACGACAATTATGTCGACGTCAACATCCACATCGAATCGGCCATGGAGGCCGAGGCGCTAACCAAACCCAAATTCGACGACGACTGCAAAATCATTAAATCCAAGAGAAAACTTCAAGTCCGCGCCTTTTACTAGCACCCGTCCTTCTGTCAAGGCTACGAAGCCTGCCGCTTATACACCTCCGCGAACAGGAAAATTGGTTAGTGATTCGCTCGGCCCTATCCAATAATATCAATGGTCTCTTTTTATATTCTAGGCAAATTTAATAACGCCGCGACCGAATTCGCTGCCGCAAGTAACGCAATGGCTAGGCTCAGAATTCCTGTTAAATACATCAACTTAGTAAACGCCTTTTAGGCAAAATAGATTGCGACACCCACGCAGTAGTCACACACACCCTACACTCTAATAGTGTAGGACAACACACACTCGTGACATCGGCCCCACCAGTGAGGTCGATTTTACACGCCCTTTTCTATATGACACTGTAGCCTAACACCAAATCAGATAGGAGCGTTGCTGTTGTCCCTTGCGTGACTTCTTCTCCGCTGAAGCTTTAAGAAGTTGCAGTCATGTTAGTGAGTGCTCTTCAAGCTATAAAAATTATCCTTAAGAAAACGTCTAAGTGGAGGTGAGGGGCTCAAGTGAATAAAGTGACGGCCCAAGCCGAGGCACCTGTGGCAAAGGGGCCTCCCACACCCGGTTATGTTCTACCTCGATCTCGTGCTCTGTGGAATAAACGTCCACAAAGCACGAGATTATCAGAAAAAAAAGAGTCCGACACGGGGGAAATATAAGTCGCTGAAAAATCCGTAAAATTATGGATTTGATAAGTATATAACCATTATTAAATAAAATTACTTTTATACGGATTTTATTGCGTTTATTTTATTCCCGACGTTTCGAACACTTTCCAGCGGCCGTGGTCACGAGGTAGACTAAGATGGCATGCGTCTTGTTGCCAGTGCTGAAGCGGGGTTTCCAGATCTTATTAAAATAGACGCTATAAAGTTATTTTATTTAATAATGTATAGTATTCGCGTAAACAAAAGAAATAATAAAGTATATAACCATTTTGCGCAATATACGACGGTGACGGTGACACGGATGCCCTCTGCAGGAAAATACCCCGCGGTTTCCGCCGCTGTATTTTAAATCTTTTATATATTTTATGTACATACAATGATTTTCTTTTAAATGCATTAACGTTTATGTAAATTTGCTCTATATTACGTTAAATGAGGTTTAAATTTGACCCATTGCAATTTTATCAATGTTACTTTAAAATGACTCTAGTGAGGTATTTTTAAAACATAGATATATATGCTTGCAATCTTTATTGTAAACCATTTAAGGCCATTTAAAGTTCTCTACGGTTTCGGCAGCGTTTGCAATTTAATCACACGAGGTTGCGATTTTTATTGGTGTAATTTATTTTATTTCTCAGATGTCTTTCAAACTTCTCAACAACAAATTACTTATTTTTTAAAAAAGGAAAAGAAGGATCAAAATCGAATCGCTAGAAGCGGAGCAACGAGGTAACATACATAAAAATAAATAAAAAAACATATCTCCGAATAGTAAAGTACTGCTTATTTTGGGAAGTCGGTCAAAAAAGCTGTAAACATTGTTTACATGCCATTACTTGAGAAACGCTCGAATAACATAGCAGTATTTAGTTTAATAGGATTAAATAAAAGGTTGGTAACACGTTTATTAACGATTGTATCACATCAAAAACTCATTTTTTTATAAAATTAGTAAAAAACCTGGGACAATCTGTATAATTTTAGTAAATATTTCAAAAATTTTTGTTTAACGTTGACCTGTATTTATTCAAAATCCATCATAGTCAGTCTAGAAATTGTTTTAGCAGATAAACTTACACCTTCCTAATTAAGAATTTTAAACACCTACATAGAACCTACGTGGACTTTGCGGTCAAAGATAAAAATAATAATTTACAGGAGATGACAAGCAGATGGCTCACTTTAATTAATTACCACTGCCTATATAGACAAAAGGAGCTCCAAATACTTTATTGGCCTTATCATTTTTTTAAATTTGTCTAAATCACTTCGATAAAAAATAATACTGTGTATGGTTAGAATGGACCTGCATGTGACACTGATCGTTATTCAGTCGATATAATCGTATCAAATGTGTTACAGATACAACTTTGCTCAAATTAGTAAACGCAAAGCACTACCACGAAGATAGAAGTCTTAGTATGCATCATCTCAGGTCTTAAATGAAGACTGCAACTGGATTCCGAACAATTTTCGATGTTGTGCCGCCTATCATGAAAAGTTTTTAGGCTGCTTTCATGTAATAAGACCAAGACCTAAACGTAACATTTATATACAATAGGTCTTAATTATTATTGTTGTAATGTATTATTGGCGCAATGGTTGTTAATTATTACGCCAGCGGTCGTCAGTTCTGCAGCTTAAGTTACCGCCCCACTGCCCTCCAGCTTACTAATCCGGTGGGCTATGTCGATCGATCACATAATTTCTGATTCGATCCTCCAGGGATACTCTGAGCATAGCCCTCCTCACAGCTCGACGAGCGACTTTAAATTTCTAGTCCACTCGATCCGAAAGTGTCCAAGTCTCGACACCGTAGGTAATAACAGGTAGGACGCAATGATAGAAGACTTTCGATTTAAAGCACTGTAGGATGGGTGACGAGAAAACGTAGTGTAATACAAAGTTAATGTTGCTTATGTAATAACGAGCTGTATTCTATTTCTGGCTTTTATTTATAGCTACGAGTTTTAAGAATATGAAACAAGATAATGAGTTTAAAGAATTATAGCAAAAGCATGATTTTATGAAACTTAAAATAATAAATTTTAAACTAAAAACGTTTAACAGTTTAAGATTTGATTTATGAAATAATTTATTAGCTTCATAAATTTAAAAGCTTAAAATATACTGCAACACGCGAGTTATCTAGTTTCTTCCCTACAAACAAAAAAAGAAAAGTGTTACAAACAGCCATCGAAGCTTTTATACAAACTTTCGCGTTTATTTTATATTCTTAAATTAATTTGACTTTAAAGCAATTTCATTAGGTAACGAAAAGGCAAAGCTGGTTGGCTTAAAGCCCTTAATTTGAATAAAAGTCGCTAAAAGTATGGTCGTTAGGATCAGTAATCAAATGCGAAACGTTCGTTTCTCTTAGTATTCTGTCGAAGTCGATTTTAGTTCAAATCGTATAGTGTTTCATCGCCTGATTGGCTGTCCTAGTTTTTGCTTTATTTATAAACGATTATAAATAAAGCAAAAACTTGGACAAATAAATACATATATATATATATATGTATTTATTAGTTTTTAATTTAAGTGCAAAGCAAAATGCTTTAGATTTTTTTGATAACAATTTTTTTAATAATGGTTTGTTTCGCCAATAACTAATATTTTTAATAATAATTTGTTGCGCTCGTTCGTCGTCGTTCGTTCGTCGACCAACACTCCGTCTTCTCAAACACTTCATTTCAGAACCTTATCAGCCCATCGGCCACCAGTTTTTTTCAATATCTGAACGGCCCGTGGCCACTTCTCAAGCCAATCCTTTGCACTATATCGGTGACTTTAGTTCTTTGACAGATGATTTGGTCACGAATTAAATTAAACAACTAACGATATCTTCGGCGAAACGGAGGTGTGACGGGTACTCGCCGTTAATGTTTAAATCTATCTAACCCAGACTAGGGTCTTGAAGACATTTTTCAAAGCATTACAAAACAGTTACGAAGAAATTACACTCCCCTGTTGCACTCCTCGATGGGATTGGATTCGTCTCGTTTGACCCCTGGAATCAGAATGGACATAAACACAGCACTATAGAGACCTCTTAATTCCTAACCGTATCAGGAACTGACTTGACATAGATGAAGAGCTCCCAATAATGTACAAGTAAAATCAGTCGATAATTCTTGAGTTAGGCCAATGCCTAACTTACTAGGAGATTAGTCTATTTTACAAGGAGGTTGACAATTCACCCTCCTTGTAAAATAGAATAATCTCCTGCCCCGGTAAAAGAAGAAATCAAATACCTTCTGTAACATAAGGACGCCCCCGGTCCAAAGCAGTCCTGTCGTGATTCCATCCTTTCCAAAAAATATTCCTCCAATAATCTGATTAAAAGCCAAACTAACCTGAGCAAACCTAGCAAGCTCACCAGAATGATACCTAATCAGACTAGCATGTGGATCGTTAAACTGATTGTAACGTTGTGGAGCCTGTGACACGTACAATTGCAATAAAAACTTTCAAGTAGAAACAGTCCAGCCATAACTGTTACTGAGCTCCACCAGATAACTTCTTGCGAGTTTCTCCACAAAAACCTTCAACCCTCTTTTCTGGTCAATCGCTTCAGTTTTACGTTGAGTAATTGAGCAGCGAAGGTTTCGGCGTATCAGGTTTCAGATCCGCTCCGAAAGAAGTTTCACATCTGTTGAAGTGTTGTCCTCATGCTGCCGACGTTACTCCAAAAGCAATAGCATAACAAAGCGTCTTTTCGGCGAGTTTGGACTTACTGCTAGTGCGGTTACTCCTGCAATATTTTTAACTCATGTCCCGCATGATGTCCACTACGTTATCCAGTACCTCGTCAACTGTCAATGTGGTTCCGATATGTTAATGGTGCCGAATCGGTTTTTTCATTCCATATGGCAATTTTCAAAGCCAAGGAAGAAGGTGGGACAGTAGATTCACCAGGCCAACCCGCTCTCGCTGGAAATCCAAATTCAGTTTAATTCTTCGTACTTCGCACAACCCTAAAACCTGCCATCGGATTTTATCCAGTTCTATTTCCAGCTCGGTCTGGTTCACTAATCCCAAGCGTTCGTCCATTATACGTTGCCAGGTCACGTGTTTGGTAGTGATCCGGAGCCTGGGGATTTTTAGCATCCCTAGTCCTGCAATCACTCCCACTATTGATGGCGGATCTATCTAGCTCCCACTGTAAGCCAGGTCCGCCATCAAGTGGCCGGTGGGGTCGTCATATACCTACGCCGTTAGACACCTTGAAATTACGTCATTTCAATCGCAATGAACTTTTAGTTTAGAGAAAATCTGAACTTTCTAATTTCCAATATCTGTTACTTAAAAAAATACACTGCTTGATGTTTTTGTAGTAAAAATTGCGCGCTATTAACAATATTCTAAAAATTTATGTTAAAAAATAAAACTCCAGATTTTTCACACTTCAATTAACCCAGAATAATCATAAAATATTTAAACATAATCAAGGATAATACTCATAGTCCAAGTCCAAAGGAATAAGTTTTTAATTTAACATTTTTCACAAGTGTCGCTGT
This sequence comes from Lamproptera curius, assembly GCA_029286875.1. Taxonomy (NCBI): domain Eukaryota; kingdom Metazoa; phylum Arthropoda; class Insecta; order Lepidoptera; family Papilionidae; genus Lamproptera; species Lamproptera curius. The sequence continues at coordinate 1,981,559 of JAGSMT010000011.1, read as the reverse complement.
GTAATAAAGTTTTAGTTATTTTTTTACAAAACCATGTCGGGCCTCAGTTGCGCTTTACATACTAAACCTCTCTTAATAATTTTTCAATTGTAAATGATTCTGTTGGCGAAGTTTTCATACACATGGAGAAAACGGAGAATGACAACTGACTGAAAGAGAAAATAAAAATTCCTCATTTATGACTGATAAAATTTTTTCACATTGCATTATTGCAATAGTTACAATATATACGTACTTGATAAGCGTTTTACGTTAATGTTACGTTTTTAAAGACTTGATAAATGTAAATGGATTGTGTTATATAAATCTAACAATGTAACATCAAACCTATAAACAAAAATATAACTAATAAACTCTGCTCTGACAAGATTCATGCATAGATTGACCAACAGGGCCATCTTGCTAAACTCATCAATCGCCGTAGCTAATGAAGACCGATTGTAACACCTAGCCGATCCCTTAACAGGGTGTTTGAACTCCAAAGAGGTCAAACATAAACACGCTTCGACTCTGATACGGTGCTTAACTCATAGATAGTGTTGCTAGGTTTTGCGCCCCTTTCTTCAGACAACCTTTAGGAATTAAAATTTAGCTAAGTTCTTCAAGCTTTGTCATATTTTATATTTGACCGTCAGCCAGGCCCCCCAAGTTTCGATTTAAATGCGGAAACTAAAAAGTTACAGCCCGTGCAGCTAAGTCACTCCGTAGGGAGAGGCGCCTGTGGCAATGCCAAAGTATGTTCTAAGCGGTTTATTCCGCAGAGCACGAGATAAACTATAAAATAAGCAAAAGTTTTTAGAATTCATATTTTTATTAGCAAAGGTTTTGCTACACGTCTCTGAAGCGTATGGTATAACCATACGCTTCAGAGACGTTCTACGAAATATTGTTATCTTTTAGGGTTAACGCACTTTTCTGCATTTTACATCTTAAATAAAAAAAAAATATGTTATATAAAGAAATTCGTCTGCATTGCTATTCGTTAGCTTCACTCTATTAAAAGTAAAAATAATAAAACAAGCTCATAAATTTTAATAACGCTTTTAAAGTAGCAAATGTTTTCTGATCAAAACGAATAAATTCTTCAAAAGAAAATTTTGTAAAATTTTAAAAAAGTATTTGCAGTCATATCAAACGTTTAAATTACTTCACATTATACTTTGCGTATATCTTCTCTACATTACTAATTTTGTCATTACTAATTCTTAACTATTTTTTGACTTGCTTTATAATTAATTAATATTTCTTTTGTAAAGTTGCTTTTCTATACTAAATTTAACCAACAAAAGTTTATAGAATAATTTTAACAAACAAGCAATGCATGCATTATATTAATATTACTTCGTTTAAAACCTGGACAATTATAATTATTAGTTATAACTATTCTATTCTGAGTTATTAAATCAATATTTTTTCTCGGAAAAAGAATAAAGCTATAAAAAGCTAAGTAAAAACCATGTCTGTCATAATTTTACTGTATATCTTATTATGTCTTCGTGTGCAACGTTTTCTTTTAAAGGATTATGGCAAATGTGAGTAGCTTATTAAATTTAAAATATTGTAGTGTACTTACTATTTAGTAGTAGTGTTTTTGTAGTAATGATCAAGTGCTGGAAACGCTTAAGTTCAGCGCGCAAGTACAGTTGAAGTACGCTGAGAAATATCAACTTTGAAACGACGAAATATTTTTTAAAGATGATGATGATGATGAAATATTTTCATGATTTGGCATATTTTATAATAAGGGAGCTATGGAAGTGATTAACATATGAATTTTAAAATGTACAGGGGCAATTATACAAACCACCGGTGAAATGGGTTTTCAATGCTTATAAAATCTTAAATTCACTTCTATGACATTATCATCCCAGTATATTGTTATCTACCGGTTATAAGCCTCTAATCAATCTGTAATACGACCAGTCTTAGCCAAGCATTACACCTGGTGTTCTATATCCGTTGTTCTCTATTGGTGACCATCCCAAACAGGTTTGCCCGCGGTATTATACTGTGGATGGACGGTGTGTGCATTTTAATTTTAATTTCTCAAACTCAGTTGGCCTTTCTAGCAAAATTCTGCATGCTATATGCGAATAATTTTTTCAAGAATCCTGCTAAAGTATTACGTTGTAATTCTAAGCAACTTTATTTGTAATTACTATGGAGATAAGTGTTTAAAAACCTTTATTCACACGTTAGTAGATTAAATGATTCTACGTAACTAAAATTTGGTACACCTTTGTTAGGAATGAGGGCTTCTCGCAAAAAGCATAAAAATGGTACGCGTTTACATGAATTGCACCTTCCTTAACTCATTGCTCAAAATTTCAATAAATAGCAGATGTTAGGCAAGTTTTAGAAATGCTTTCTATATCACTTTCTTATTTCCTATTATGTGACAGTTTGTCAATTTCATAGCCTAATAGCTAAAAAAATTGTGACTAACATCATTCATTAATCGCGGATGTAGATGACTTCCTAAAATGTATGTAATCTTTGTAAAGCTTATTAAAACCTCTTGGGGTTTTGTGTAGGTGCTTTAGAAGATTTCGTGAAATCCTGGGACCCACAATTTGTCAATGGATTGAGTTATTGGATTTAGGCAACCTACAATTTTGGACTTGGGACATAAATATAATTTATTCTCCATAAATTCAAATCGTTTACTAGGTTAAATAATAATTCTTCGGCTTTTCTTGATGTTTTAATTATTCACAATCCTGATAACACCTTGAGCCATACTGTATAGGAAACCAACCCATACAAATAAATATTTAAATGGCAACACACCACCATCCATCCCAGTTAGCTACCGTGGGCAAATCTTTGTTTCCAGAGAGCACGAGGGATCTGTGATGATGAACACCTGGCGGCTGAGCACACCATGTTAAGCAAGTACTGCGAGACAACAAGCTCGCTGCGCCACGGCAGCACGATGAGCACGACCCAACAAGTCGGCAGTGTGTGACCACATTAAATCACCCAAACCATTACATCAGATTTGATCGACCACAACCTCGCTAAAGAACACCGATTCCTACCAAGGATGATCCGTGAGGCTATTGAGATTAAAAACATCCAAATTTCAATAGAGAGATGGTTGGGTTCTACCACCTGCTTGGGATCCCATAATTAATAAATTAAATTTAAACCCAAGCATAATACCACTGCCGGCTATACAGATAAAATCAGTTCATTTTGCATAGGTCGGAATACAGATTAAAATAATTAATAAAATTAAGATCTGGAAACCCCTGCTTCAGCACTGGCAAGAAAAGATCTCAGTCTACCCGTGACCACGGCCGCTGGAAAGTGTTCGAAACGTCGGGAATTTAAAATGTAAAATAAACGCGATAAAATCCGTAAAGTATTTTATTTAATAATGTATAATATTCGCGCAAGCAGTAGAAATAATTATGTGCACACCTTTGTTTTAGGTACTGAGTGTATCAGGCAAAAGGATGTACTGTATGGTACGCTGTTTATCCTAGTTGAATTTACCTATTGCCCTCTTAGCCAAAATTTGACATACTGAAATGCAATGTCAGCCTTAGGTATTTCCTCTTCTATATCACTTTCTTAATTCTATATTATGTGGACAGTTTTAGTCTTCAATCAGCCGCCGAAGTAGCTAGATAAGTTGTGACATAGGTCATTCATTAATCGCGGTATGTCCGATAAAGATTCATTTCCATTATATTTGTCATTAAAGATATATATTAAAAACTGCCTCCGTAGCCTTGTGGTAAGTACGTGTGCTTTAGAAACCGGAGGTCGTGGGAATCCTGCGGGGACTCAACAATTTTTCATTGTTGTTTCCTAGTTGGTGAGGGCAATTTGGGCTGATCACTCAATTGTCTGAAATTAAGATAATCCATGCATCGGATGGGCATTTAAAAAGTCGGTTCTGCGTCTTACACTCTCTGGTCGTGTCGGTTATCCGTCCCATCGGGCTTTGAGAGTATAAAGGAACAAAGAGTGCGCTTCTGTTTGCGCGTACTCTTGTGCACTATAATATCTCCTGGAGAACATTATTATATTATACGTATTAAAAATTACTATTAGTAACTATAGCTCTCTGGCAAGTCCCAATAAGTAACTAAATAAGTTAAAAATATTTTACTTTTAAATCGTAACTTGTCGAATCAAGCAACATTCTGTAACCCATTATTCTGTTTTGAGCTAGCGATGACAAAACGTATAACTTCCCAACGAGAGCTTTTGTATAAAAATAAAAAAAACTAATTAACGAACACTTCTATTAAAATGCAACAAAAACGGGGACAGCGGTGTTTCGTTGTATCGCACCCAGGCAATGGGGCTACATTAATAATTAGCTCTGAAACCGTCAACATCACGTCTGACGAACACAATTAAAATTTTCTTACATGGTGGTAAGGTAAAACTAAGCTTTCCTAATGTTCAGTCGTCATTTTCGGATTCAAACTGCAGGTACATCATTTTCTATTGCAGTTTTGTATTATGATACTCTTGCGAACTTAAAAGTAGTGATTCTTAATCTTTGGGTTTTTTTTCAATAATAGTTGCCCCACTATTACTCTTTACTTATTTTACGTGGCTACGTGAAATGGCTATTTTCCCAAGTTGTCATAGGGTCGGCTTATAATCCATGTAGATTTATATACAACAATACAATACAACCGTTCGGGTTGTAGAGGTTATTTACTGTATTCTAAGGTTGAAGTAGATGTTAGTAAATTTTAAGCATCTAAGTTCCTAATAAGACTGCCAAAGATTATCGTCACTAAAGGGGACGACCTTTTCCATGCTCATCCGAAGCATGAATCATCTTACTTTTCAGACAATTGGGTGATCGGCTTATCTTGTCACAACCAACCAAAAAACAACCACAACACAAAGTTGTCTCTGCGCGATTCGAACTCACGACCTGTGCTTTATAAAGCAACGCCATTCCCGCTAGGCTGCGAAGATCGTCAGTATACGTCAGTAATAAAAAAAAGTTTCCTCAGGTTATTTTGGAAGCGCCTCGAGGCATTAGTTTTTAACTCAGTTTTGTATTGAATGACAGGAGGACGTCGACTTTTTTTCCTAAAGTAGTTCTGGAGTACATTTTGCTTCACTGTGCACTTTCAGAACAGTTTTAAGAATAGATAGTTGAGGAATACTAAGAACTTTAGCCATCTTGCATAAATCATCGGTCGGATGAAGGTGAGGTAGGAAATACATAGCTTTTGTATTTGTGTGTTGTGTTCTTTGCTTGCCTATAATTAAAGATTTATTGGCACCAATCCAGAAAGAGATACAATATGTAATAAGGCACTGAGCGAAGAAATATATTGTATTAAGGGTTTTTTCTGTTCTCTTTCAGCTTAAAAAGCCGTCTTGATTTCAGTGGCCTGTCAACCATAACAATTATGTGGCCTTCACATATGTGTTCAAAATGTTTATATCCTTAGCCTAAGTCGTCTCTTGGCTTTTTGACTTGCGTTCGTGGCCAAATAGGCCTATGCGAGATAAAAATCTTCGGTGGCACACTCAGCAAGTGTACGCGGCCCAAGATGGATGGGGATTGTTGCCCTGCTCTATGCGTTTTGCCCCTAAGTGAATGATACCAAGTATCGCCGTGCTTTTTATGGTTTCGTGGACGAGCCCTTGCTACTTGTTTTAGATTTTCCGGAAGCTCCATAAAATCAATGTTCAACAATAATCTGACCACGGACGCTGCAGATAGAACTAAGAGAGAATTTAGAGCATTCACAAAAGGTCGTTAGTCTGCAGGAAGTCAACATATATTCGGTGTTGTTTATTGATAAACATGACGTTAAACATGGCCGCATCTAGATTTGTAGTCTTGTTCCTTATTTTTTTATATTTTGACATGGATTTTCACTAACCATTAGGTAATAAGTTGAAATACAATTAAATGCGATAAAATTCGTTAACTAAAATTCATAACATTTATTTATTTAATATATTGGTGGTACAGAAAACACAAGTAAGACAAATCATGCTTTATTTTATGCTTGTTGCTTCGTGTACAAAATTCTCACTTAAATGATATCTATGTAATAAAGTAAATAAAACGCTTTTGCCCTTGCCTACGCCGTAGTGGGTAAATCGTTAGTCCAACCTTATTGTTATTTATTTACATGAATGGTTATTTTATCCAAAACAAAACAGTAAAATTTGAATATCTGTTTGAATAAATTTCTTTAGTTATCTTATTATCTTATTTTCAACTTTTTACACAAATTAAATTTAAAATTAACTTCCGCTTATTTGTTCAGAGAGACAAAAATTTTAGCACCCTTTAATTTACATATTTCTTTAAAAGACTATATACTTACTGTTTACATATTTATATATAAAACGGAAAATAAAACTATGAAAGCTCTTCAGTCGCTTTTATTCTCTACTTTTTATCTGCTCTTTATTTTTACAGTTAGTAAAACACCTGTAAAAATGATTTCTACAAAATGAATTAGTATGTAAGTGTACAATTTTTTTATAAGATTTACAGTTGTCCACAGAAATTCATAAAATTTACTTATATGCATTTGCACAAAATACTTACTAATAATAATTTAAATTTGCTAAAATCGAATTAATACAAATCTTATAAACTACTTTTTTATTGTTTTTTTTTTTATTTTACTTACAAGTGCTTTTTAATATAAGCTTTTTTAAATCAGTTTAATATAAATGATACCTGCTCTGTTTAAAATTGAACTTATAATAACCAATATTTTTTATTGTCTGTCGGAGTTTTTTAATCATTCCTCGGGATCGACACAAACATGTGTAAGAGAGAGAGCAATATATTTTTTATATTAACGCGAGTACTTCATATAAGTAAATGAAACAAATTTTTAAAGTAACGATTCGTTTATTTTAGTTTTAGGACTGAATAATGTTTTTTGACAGATATTAGGTATTGGGAAATTCACTGCCATCGTTAATTAAAATCAAGATTCGGCAATTTTTTGACAATATTTGTTTGTGTAACGAGATACCTGACTGTTTAATCTGAACTTAGAACAAGTTAGTAAAAATCTAAATAAACGCGATAAAAGTTAAGATTTAAATGCATCGAAAAAGCACCGTAGTGGTAAGAGGCAGTTGCATAAATTGTTGAGCCACTCAGTTCAGTAATTAATTGTTTACACATAGATACATATAAATCACAAAAAAACGCTCTTAAAATAACACTGATGACGTGTTCTATACAGTATGGTATATAGACGTTCCAGTTTTTATTGCTCCGTGTCGTAGTTGCCTTTTAAGTACTACAGAAGTCGGTGTGAAGGAGTCTTCGCCTTAAGACTAAAATTCTGTTTTTGTATGTCACGTGTCAGATGCGCGCCGACCTCTCGTAACTTGTCGCTTTCGGGATAATGAGTGTACTGGAAAGTTCATGGTACCAGTTACTTTTATTTTTTTAGGTAACGTTTGTGGGTTGACCACCCAAGAGTTGAAGAGTTCGTATTAAAATAATTTATAGTTCTTGTAAAAGCCGAGTTAACAAGCGGTGCATGTATGTAAAAAGTTATGACATTTTTTAGAGTAATAAACTTAAGCGGGTTAAAAGAACTGTTAAAATACTAATCCCGGTCGTAAATAAATTCACTGTTAATTAGAAAAAAAAACGTTCTTATATGCGTGACATGTTTATAGCAAATTACACGTATCCAGTGCAACCTTTCGAGTTGTGAGCTCAAAAATAGGTTACAATACATTCATATAATTGATCGACTAGGCATTTTTGCTTTATAAATAAATAAGCTACGCCGTAGACTCGCGTAGCCGTGCCGCATAGTGTAGCGTGCAGTCAGTCGCTCGCTAACTGTCGGTGAGGAAGGACGTCTTTTCAGACGGCGGACTTCGCGAAATAATCGAATTACTCGTGGCGAAATTCTATCGGGGAAGTTAATTCGTTCAGTGAATGGTGATAACGGTACTGCGATTTGAAATTTTATTCTAGCGGTGTGGATTTTATTTCCGGCCAGTGTCGTGTGTGATAAAAGATAGTGCTGGTGTTTGTGGGTTTTTTGAAGTTTCAGTACATCGTCGGTTAGAAGGGTAAGTGTAATGCTAAGTATAAGTTTAACTTAAATATACTAGTACAGTGTTTAACTGTTTGAACTTTTATAAGACTATAATAATGATTTATGCCTATTAAAATATGATAAATTAGAATTTAACTAAATTGTTTTAGTATTACTTCAATGCATATGTTGTCTTACATTCAGTTTCTATATTAATCATGTTTCAGAAACTATTTCTATCAAATATTTATTACAAACTAATTCTGGGGTAATAAAATGACTTATTAAGTATATTCATTAAAAGTTCAAAGTGATTTCTTTTTTTCAAACATGAAAAGGCATGATTCTTTCAAGTCCGTTTAAGGGATGTTTTATTCAAGTGATAAAACAGGAAATTCCTTTTGTAATTATAATTAAAGGGACGGATTTTATCCCGGCTGCGGTATTCACATTTTATTTCATCTGAAATTAATATTTATGATAAAGTATGATAAACATTTCTCAAGATTTTTATGAATAGAAATGTTACAGTAAAATTGCAGAGAAAAATATGATTTGATGAAAGGAGAAGATTATTGGTACTTATAACTTTATATTATTATCAATTATTCGTAATAAATTATATTATTTACTTGATATTTATAACAAATAATTAAATTTCTCTTTCAACTCACGCTGCGTCCTTCCTCAGCGTTGATCAATTAGGAGTTTTAACCCCATGCTCGTTTCACCTAACAAATAAATAACTGGAAAATAACCGACAACACTTATTAAGGCTCGTGGTAAACGTATTTCATTTATTCCGAGCGAATAACGGGCAATAGCGTGCCAACATGAAAACTCTTTGGTAATTAACATGCAACCTACGAAAGCGAGTGCAAGTATACTCACAAGTTCGTTGTATGCGGTCTTTGGAAATCAGATTTTGTTATAACAAACCCGTTAAGTTCAACGTTTATGTTCGTGGGCACAATTAAGTAGTATCGTTCGAGTTTAATCCAGTCTATTTAACTCCTTATTACACTCTATGTTACCTTGCTCGCCTCGCAACGATGCGTAACTGTAATTAGAAGCGTCGACCTCGTACAGTCAGCCTCTCGTTATAGAATATTTATTGCAAGTGTAACGGTGCATGGTTAGTAGGGAATTGCGATGGAATAAAGCTGTTAGTATTATCCCTTAGACGGCAATGAAAGGGAAAAGGACAGATCATCGGATCCCATTGTAAATTATAATCTTTACATTAGATAGCCGTTTAAATTCTTAGTGACTTAAAATATATTCATATGAAACTTATTTTGCGTCTTGACATATCCTTATATTAAACTTACTTATCGTTTGCAGTCAATGCCAATGAGCTGCCCAGGTTAGGCGTGTCTGTGTAAAAAATCGATTTATTTTAAAACCAACCTAGATCTGAAAACACTTGAAGAAATAAGTGCGATGCATCTTATTAGTCAAATGTCCAGGCCAGGCTTGAAACATACTGAGCTAGAAACATGGCATTTTTAAGTTCGAGTGTGTAAAGATATTTTTTTCTTAACTCAAAAGACGTCAATTGCACACGAACAAATCTATGAAAGAAGGAGAATAATAAAAAATGATCTGGAACTAAAATAATAATAGGCACTAAATATTAACTACCTCATATTTTTTAAATAAAAAAGATAGTGACTTGAAAAATTATGTACATCCGTTAAAAAATTATAAAAGAAGGCTTGATAATTTTACATGTGAAAATGTACTAAACAAATCCAAACTTCTTGATAACTAAATGTATTTAAGTTATGCGGTCCGTTACCCATAGAAATTTGTTTAAATTGTTCTGTTCAATAAATAAATTTAAATCTTAACTTAATTTGTACACGCTTACACAAAAATATTTTCGTAGGACGATCACTACAAACCCAGTAATCCGTTTATAGAACGACGGTGTTAACGAGAATTTGGAGCGTAATCCTTGTACAACAAGTACACTTTTCGACAGATAAAGGTCTTCAAGTATTGTACCTTTAACAAGATTACTAAATGATTTGTTTGGTCCTACACACAGTGCAAAGCCTTGTGGTTATAATCGTCCTTGTAATAACCGCAACGGGTTCTCCGTAACTGCCATCCTGTAAGGATGTAATTAAAAAGATAAAAGTTAAAATATATATAATTTATTTAATAGTTTAGGAAGTCGTCTAAATATACGTTCAAAACCGAAGTGATCAATAGACAGACAGACAAGGGGACATTTTAATGATTATAGCTCAGTAATCTTTTAGCTCAGTAATGTTCATGCTATATCGTACAAACGTTAGTAAATGGGTGTTATTTTCTATTATTATACTAGATTAAAATATTTATAGCCTAGAATTATACTGGAATATTTAGAAATACACATTAAAACGAATGTAGGGCAATATTGTTTCTTTAATTACCTGAAATATAAGCATCGTTTATTTCATTATTTATGAGCAAACCGCCTCCACATAAGTCATTTTATAATTAAACTTATCGTACTAAGGTTGGTTTTATAAATGGTATAGTTAACTTTAAACAGTTAATTGCATTTTTTATCCCATCAAGAGGTGTACACGCTACATTTCATTACCCTACAGTTTTAAGACTAATATCATCATCATCATCAGCCTGTGATAGTCCACTGCTGGACATAGTCCTCCCCTAATACACCCCTATCCATTAGGGGGTTTCGGACCGTATCCCACCACGCTGGTCCAATGCGGGTTGGTGGGTTACGACGGGTTACGACTAATATATTTGAGTAATTTTAGCGTTCTGTTAGGAATTTTCGAAAATCGTATAGCCGGAAAAAAAATTACTAGAAATTAAGAAGACGTTAAATAATATTACAATTAGTTAGACAATTTAGAGGATACTTTTCTTTACGCGGTCATTAACTCAATAACTCATTTCTCAAAAACACTTTCCTGAACAGTTTTTTGATTTGTCCCTAAACCATAAAATTTCTAGTTCAAAATCAAAAATTCCTTTTAACAACCGCCTTGATGTCAGAGCGGAGGTCATGGGTTTGAATCTTTCAATCAATTGTTAAGAAAATCAATGTTTGTTTCCGTTATTCGATTGTTAACTGTCTGATGTTTTATTGTTTAAAACGTACATTGACCCAAATTTTAGAAGTTTGAATATCTGGATAACCTTTTTTGATGCACCTACAAACAAAAGGTCCAATATTATAATCCACTTATGACCGATGACATTTTTTAGATAGCTCCAATTTAATTCGGTTGCGTTGAGGGATCCGTTTTAAAAGTGCTTTATATTCATTGATTCTTTATTTACATTGAATCTGAATAAAAGATACCACTACACCAACATTTAGTCGTATTACATTTGAAATGCAAATCGATATCAGATTTTCATATTTCGCTCTCTGTTATATCGGCTTGAATTAAAAAAAATAAATGAAAACTTTCAACATTTCAAAACCCAATATGGACTCGGGAATAATTCGTCTATCTACAGCGAATCAAATGTGAAATATTGATGAATGATCTATTTGATTTACTTGAACAACAGTTTTTACGCAGTCTCACTGGTATCTGACCACCACATAACAAAAAGTGAACTGCATTTGATGCGTTTATTACTTCTCATTATATTCGAAGGCACTGACGTTGATGACGATCAAAGATGGTCTGGACGATAGGGAACGATTTTTAACAACCCCATCGCATACTTTTTACAAATTTGGCTTGTAATTAATTCTTTTTTTTACGCGAATACTACACATTATTGTATAAAAAGTCTTTTTACGAACTTTATCGCGTTTATTTAAATTTTTTTATGCACATTAAATCACGCAAACCATGACATCAGGTTTGACCGATCACAAATCCTCGTTAAACACCAATTCCTAGGAATAATAACCCGCAAGGATATTGAGATAAGAAAACATCCGAATTTCAATAGAAAAGATGTTTTGACTGGTTCGACCAAGTCAAAAACCAAAAAGTTTTAGCTGGTTAATATTATAAAAAATAAGAAATAGAAACATTAAACTTATGCCCTTGTGTAAAGAAAACAATCTCTAAAATAGGTTATTATATTATTTAGTTAATATGGAAAATTTTGTACATTCTGTACAAATATTTTCCATATTATTTAACGTCTGTTAAATTTTCAGTAACTTATTCCTCAGTCTAAAACACAGGTATTTTGGATATGTCAAATAGATTTATATTAATTTATAATATATGTTTACGGCAAGTTATTATTCGTAACAGAACGCTAAACTTACTTAAGTAAATGTAGAGTAATCAAATGTAACGTGTATATGGAACTTCATGAAAAAAGAGAAAATAGATTTAAATACATAAAATTAATAATACCAATTATAAAACTAACATAAACACGATAAGTTTAATTACGAAACGAGTTGTCTGGATGCCGTTTGCTACAAAATAATGAAATAAACGCATAATAAACGATGCCTTATGGCTTATACTATGGGTAATAAAAAAACAATAATGCCTTACATTCGTTTGTCTATTTCGAAGTGTTCTAGTATTATAGGCTGTAAATATTTTTAATCTAGTATAATAAAAAAAAACACTTATTTTTTATAGTCTGTACCGTGTAGCATGACACTACTGAGCTATTAACCTTAAGGATGTCCCTTTGTCTCTCTGACCATTGATCATTTCCTTTCGAAAGTATAATTAGCCCTTAAGAACTATTTTACAAACTACATACATCTTTTAGAACATATATTACACTTGTTAGTTAGCTTTAAATCAATATTGGGAAAAGTTTTGAAGGTTATATGTACTTAGAAAAAAATATTTTCATATATTCGATAGTTGACCTCTATTATTATAATAAAACAGTGAATACACTCTTACGTTTCTTTTACAGGTCATAGTTTTCCTATATTATCTCACTTTGTTGTTTAATATATATTCAGATTATTTTTGCTTATATATCTATTGGCTGTTGAACATTTAATATTAATAATAAAACGCAATAAGAGTATTGATGTCTGCGCAAAATGCCTATTGAAGTTTAGACGCCTTAAGAAATAGAATCCATCAAATTAAGATTTTTCGAATTGTTGAAAACGTTAAGTTATAGGGCAACGAATTTCGTAATTTCTTATTCGGCCAACTTCTGACGGGGAATATTGCCCTTTCTTACGACCGGGTCTTATTAAAATCGCTCAAAGTTGGTCCGGCCCAAATATTTTCCGTATAATTGCGTATTATTCGAGGGGAGTAAAATAAATAAACATTGAATAATGTTTACAGATTTTTTTTCATTCACTGTTTTCTTGTTCATTTGTGTGCTTTTATTTGCTTCGCAAGTTTTACTGATGAAAATATACTTCCGGTTTTTGTGTATACATTTTTATGGCCGTACATAAATGTTATGTTTTTTTAAGAGGCGTATACGTTCTTTTTGTTTTATTGTTTACCTACTAACTTATAGTAATCTACTTATTATAAACTATACTTGGTGGATGCAGGTGGCGCAGGATCGTACCTCTTGGCGGCCTATGCCCAACAGTGGACTTTATTACGTTTATATGATGATGATGAATCTATTAATGCATTATTATTATATCAGCCTAATAAAGGCCACTGCTGGAAAAAGGTCACACTCATGTTTATTTTTGCTTTAATTTAATTATTTATGTTAGACTTTATTGTAAGTCGTTCATTAGAGCAAAAAATATTACAACAAATATATAAAAGTTATTGCCTCGTCTAACCCTTGTTAAGAAATAAGGCTGTCAACTTCATAGTATTGTAGCTCAACAGCCCTTAATGGGGTACAATATTATAATTTGTCTTCCTCAACGTCGTAAAGATCTATTACTTTTTCGGTGGCCATTTTTTATAATGTTATTGAAAGGGTTAATATAGTACAGTATTTTAAATGTATTACTTTCTTGAGCAACTACAAACTGTTTTTAAATACATACATTCAAAAAAAGTCGTAAATATCCTTTGTTATGGGACTAAAAAGTCCTTGACGCTGTAAAGGCTTTTGTCGAATATTATAATATACTCCTTGTCGATTCCTACTATTATGGCCGATCTATGTCAATGTTCAGCTATCAGTACCAAACGTATTATATTGCAAATGTATCTTGACGAGCACAATCAGATGCACTCTCTCGGCTCTCTCTCTTAATCTCATGGGACGAAAAACTGACACGACGGGTCAAGGGCTGTGCCCACTTTTTAAAGGTCCAAGATACGTATTGGCACTCGAAATAACTAGAAAATATTCGCGAGAGTTTCTTAAGTCCCCGCAGAATTCCAACACATGACCTCCGATTTGTAAACTGCGGAGTTGCACAACTAGGTTTTAGAATAATATGGAACGTAATTAAAAGCGAAACAAAAGTTGAATTGTTGTTTCTTTTGTATAAGAAATTAGTTCGATCAACGAGATATATATAAACACAGAAACATTAGGTCGTATTTAATTAGCGTTGATAAGATTTCTAATGACCAAAAATTAGTCTCCCGCTACGTACCTAATAGGCTAACGGCAAGGTACTAGGTCCCCGTGTTATAAATTAATTTTTACTTAACTTTGAAAATTACTTATAATAAAATATAATGGTCGATTTGCGTGTTAACAATGCCTTAATTTTGTGCAATAAAATAAATTAAAAAAAAAACTTATGTGTATAATTTAGTCCAATGTATAAATGAGTACTTATAAACAGTGTACAAAATTCTACACACACGTACGAAAATTTCGTGAACAATTTATTTTAGCGTTTGCCTAACTTAGCCATCTACGGCTTCGGCGAATCAATTTGTAAGGTTTCCTAAAAATACAGAACTCCATTATGGGAACCGAAGGAACGATGAGTAACCAGCTACGGTTTCGGCCAAATATGCAAATAATCATGATCCCTTTCGTTATAAAGTACTATAGCGATAATGTACTTCATTTACTCGGAATCAGACCCTTACCGTTACTTAGGGATCCCATAAAAGCGAGGGAAATTCTTTAATAATTTTGTTGTCTTAGCAATAACTTTTAAAAAGCAGTTTGCTCCTAATAATTGTAGTGTATCTATGGTGGTCATCTTATTGGTACCACAGATATACTATTAATAATATATCTGCACGAATAACATAACGCCATCCAGTCCCAAATCAACCGAGGCTTATATCATCAGAATTAGGATGACTGATAATTACATAAACTTACTTCTTTTGTAAATAAATACGTTTACTATACATAGAAACCACCAGATACTAAAAATTACTATGAAATTATTATATTTATTACTTAATAATTTTTGACGTTACAGGAATCAAACTCACACACTCAGACGCAACAGTCGGGATCACTAAACACTACGCCATCGGCACTTATTTAACAATGCAGACACTCACAATCAAATCCTTAGCCTTACTTAAGGAACGACACCACAAATATATAGAGAAATTCTTCAAAAAATTTACTGGAGCTTTCTTTTTTTGCAACACTTTAAGAACCAATGACTCCACGTATTTTATTTTCTCTTTATCTCGTGTTTAGTTTGTGGCTTACATAATAATTATATTTTATCAAGTATCGTTACAAGAGATTTTAATTTATTTAACAAGAGATTTGAATAAGACAAGTTAAATTTAGGTCCATAGCGAGAATCGTAAAAGTAGCATTTGTCATCTCGGTGACCAGTCATCTGAGGTAGTTTGACGTTACTTCGATGCTATGGGTTACTTTATATTCATTTATTAAGAGTCTTGTAATAATAAATATTCAATAAGTATATACCATTAATCTAGCCAAAATTTTAGACGATTTGGCTCTTGAAACTTCTTTTTATTGGCTACGCAGGCAGACAAGCAGTCGTGCCACCATATGGGAAGTGATCACCGACGCCCATTGATATTGGCAATACATAGGACATAGGATGTTAGTCCGTTAACCTCTGTAAATACTGGCTACGGTGGCCTTCAAACCGGAACACAGTAGTGTTTTCACACTACTGCTTAACCCAGACGGTCCCCTGTAAAAAGGAGAACTGCCACCTGTACCTACCAACTTCATCAGACACCTAAGTTTTAATATCCCGTTTTCTTATTTCCTAATAATGCTCCAGTTGTATCAGTCGACTTCCACTGTTATGTAGCCTATAATTAACTTGAATAAATCAAATATGAAACGCTTTAAAATCAAACTCAAACAAGTAGTTTCTAAGCAAATGTTCATATTCCTTAACCAAACAGACGATCAGGAAATCTCTTCAGTTTATAGTTGAGACTAGCTTTTGTTAGCGACTTCGTCCGTATGGAATAGAAACTTAGGGCTGACGCTAACTCTATTCTGTGGCTTCTTTCAGATGGAGGGTAAATACCTTATATTTTCATGCCTTTGCTTGTTTCTACGATTAATTAATTAAACAAATTTAATTATTTCTTTTATTAAAATGAATATACGTATTAAATCCGCTGTTTCGGATTTTTCTCGTTTGTATTTTATATTTTATTCCGCCATCTCTGACGGAAATACGGATATATCCCATTTTAGCTGCCAGAGATTGTATAAACAATTAAAAAAAACTGTTAAACGTGGATTTGATAACCAAAGTTGAATAAGAGGTTAAAGTGTAATGAATTTCTTTTAATATATGTGGTTACCAAATTAAACAAATAACAATAGTAATCAAATCATAAAATTTTCACATTCGTCTATGTTATTAAAACTAAATTTAACTAATTAATTTTCTAATGACTTTCTATTACTATATACAGATCGACATCTATCTATACAATATATAGATGTATCCTAAAGATTATTGTTAAAGCACAAAACCGTGTAAAATGTTCAAAATACACTTTTCACGGCAATATTCCTGAAATAAAATTCACCCTTGCCGTCTTCAGACGTTCCTGACAACCTGCAGTAGTAATCGTATAAGCGTCTTGAAAGCATTGCTGCGTTAAAATCACAGAGCGCTACATATAGACGGTAATCGGATTGGGATCTATTGTATGATCGTGTCACATTTGTGCTCGGTATAATGACGAGTGGGGTAAGTTTATGGATATGAGTCAAGGAACCTATTATATTTACTCTAAGATAATTTTAATATTATTAAAAAAATATTTGAAAATTTAAATTCGTCTCGTGTACAATTATTATATATTATAATTAGAGCTGACCTGACCTGATCGCCTACGTGGTCTAGCGGGTTTGTCGCGGAAAAAAAAATTGTATTATCGTTGTTTTCTGGTTGGTTAGGACAATTTGTGACGATAATCCAATTGTCTGAAAAGTAAGATGATCCACGCATAGGATGAGCACCACCAGCAATCACCAACCCGCATTGGACCAGTGTAGTGGGATACGGCTCAAAAACTCTATAATGGAAAGGCGTCCATCAGGGGACGCCTTGTACTGATGTACGATATCACATTAGAAACCTCTGAATTTATCAGACATTCTTTAATGGAGTGACGGGCGCAAAGCTACTTTATTTTATGCTAGGCATAAATTATATGCATAGTTTTATGTTTTATTCTGATTTACGGGAAGTTTTCTTCGAGTTATTTTCTGTAAATATTAAATATATAAATAATATACCTAAATACAACTTTGTTCATCTAAGAATATCACGCTATCACTTATTATTTTACTGTAATCTTAACATATTGTAATGACGAGAGGTATTCAGATATATAGTACGAAGTGCTATCGGACCTACGATTTGAAAGTTTCTCATCGTGCTACACATCCTTACGCATCCTCGTCCTGTGTTCTGGTTTTAAAGGCCACCTATATAGTCGAACCGCCACTAGTAAAATAACTAGATAGATAAGTATATCATTCGTTACTTTATGTATAGTGGAACTGTAATGTTCTTGATAGTGCTATTTTTGGGAGCCATATAAATTGCTTATGCTCTATTGAAGTGTTGCATGCATTCCATAAAGTTAACATTGCTGTTAATGTTAAAAGTTATAGATAACTGGCTCCGTAGCCTATTAACATGTACGCGGGTTCTACTCTTGGAGGGATCATCAACTTTTCATTGATGTTAGAGTAAAATGGGCTAATCACACAAGCCCACCTTAAAAGTTAAACGATCCGTGTGTCGGATGGGTAAGTAAAACGTCGGTCCGGTGCTTTATCTCTCTCCAGTCGTAATCAGCTCAGAAAATATAATTACCTTAGTGATGTCTCTAGTGCAGTAAATAAGCACACACTGCATAAATATAATCTGATATTACAATTACTTTCCAGATATTGTTATTATACACGTAGTATTATAAGCTTTGTTATAATAAGTTTTTGATATGATTAGAGGAATTAAAGTGACTCAGCGCGTGCGGATGTCCGGTTATCTTGCCAATGCCAGCTGTTAGTTGGCGACCGGAGATAAAACTTCCGGTGACAAACTTATTGCGCAGCTTAAAAACAAATGTTTCGGAAATAACAGATAATATTGAACACTGAGCTTTACTTTAAGTGTTATTCAATAATATTTTATTATATTCGTGGTATGGTTTCAAAAAATTTAACATGCTTTAAGGCATAATATCTACGTTATTTTAAGTGAATCACTATTAACAGCTACGTTAAATTATAAAGACTTTGAATATTGTTAAGTCAAGCAGAATAATTAGTCTGAGTAGATAAAAGTATAAAAAAAACATTACGTTTTAGAATGGAGAGACTTTGTCATTAGACACCTTTCGACCAAATTACAGGAAACCTTTCTATTCTTATTTAAGTATTTATCTTGTCACTATTTCTATTTATAGTCACAAGGCGCATTTTTGTAAAGATTCTAAATATTGGGATTAAAACATTTACAATACGCAAGATACATCCGTATAGATATATAATAAATATATCTATATAGATGTATCTTGCGTATTATTTTAATTATTAATAAAGTAAAGAAGTTAAATTCAATTAAGGGTACATTATAAAGTGCGTTGCGCAATATATCTCGGAGATTTTATAAAATTGATTGACTTTATTTCTTTTGAATTATCATCATCATCATTCCCAGCCTGTGATAGTCCACTGCTGGACATAGGCCTCCCCTAATAGACCCCTATCCATTAAAGGTTTTTGGACCGTATCCCAACACGCGGTTCCAATACGGGTTGGTGGGTGGACCTACCTTTTACGTGCTCATCCGATACATGCATCATCTTACTTTCAGACAATTGGGTGATTAGCCCAAATTGCCCTAACCAACTAGGAAACAACAATGAAAATATGTTAAGTACCCGCTAAATTCGAACCCACGACCTCCAGTACCTAAAGCACACGCCCATATCACTAGACTACGGAGGTAGATTTTTTAAAATATGTACTGAAGAATTTCAGAGTTGAAGATAAATTCATTTATCAAAGGTTTATTTTACAGTCGTTGATTGCCTACCTCGTCTTTAAACTAATTCGATTCATTTTTATCTATAGCTAAGTCTAATCAAAATTAATAGGCATCTTAAGCAATAATTTTATTAGGTTATGCTTTGAACTTGAAACGAAATGAAAGTTTCTTTACAAGTGCTTATCTTAACTCATGTTGTAGGAGATGACATATGTGATTAAGGGAACTGTTTTTTTATTAAATGTAATATAACGTCGTTTGCAAACCAAAACCATTTAAAAATAGATTTTGAGATTTTGACCATAGCGGATAGTCCATTACCTTATTCATCATATGAAAGAACGTCTATGACGTTATCGCAATTATTGGTCGAACTACGACCTCTCAAAAAATATGCTATGTGCAGCAGCCAGAATTTTGTCAAATAATATCTGTTATGTGCCATATTGCCACATAGCACATTTTATTAGACCACGAGCAATGACAGAGCTTTTTGTGCCGGTTCTTTAAAACCTGCTAAGTGTATAGTATAAACATTACTTAATTTATCACACGCTCTTATCATAGCTTATTTATACAAAATTCAACAACAACAAAGCGTTGATGTGGCTAGCTCTTTGTTTTTCAAGATTGTAGCGTTACGATATACTTGTAATATGAACGTGGACGCGAGCAAACCGTTGTTATTGTTTATTTCCTTTAACCCGCAAATAATATTATTGCCTTTATAGATTTAAAGGTATCTCAACGCAGTCAGTTGAGTCTTAAGTGTACACTGTGTTCTTTAGTGAGCTTGGCAATAAAAAAAAGAAAAATATATCAATTAAGTTCTGAATTTACAGAAGCGACCTTTCCCACATAAAAATGACAAAGAATTATGTCTACCTAGCAAAGCACATAGGCACTTAGGTCTCAAAAATTACGATAGAGTCGATCACCCCTGCAAACAACTTTTTGCCAGCACATGAAGAAATTTGTCTCCAGAGGAAAATTATTCTTCACCCACTCCCACAGCAACCAAATGTTGATGATACATCATTTATAGCAGTAGTAGTGATTCATCAAATAAATCTCCAGTACTGAAATCATCAAGGAACATCGAGGTCTCAAGTACCTCTCAAAATCTGCAATCAAGAAAAACTACAGCTAAGCTCCCCCATTTACTACGCAAACCATACGAGGGCATTAAGATTTAAAAAAATAGTGCTATACACCAAAAGAATCAATCTATAAGAAATCGTACTTCGAATCGTTACTTAGGGAACCCATAAAAGCGAGGGAAATTCTTTAATAATTTTGTTGTCTTAGCAATAACTTTTAAAAAGCAGTTTGCTCCTAATATTATTGTAGTGTATCTATGGTGGTCATCTTATTGGTACCACAGATATACTATTAATAATATATCTGCACGAATAACATAACGCCATCCAGTCCCAAATCAACCGAGGCTTATATCATCAGAATTAGGATGACTGATAATTACATAAACTTACTTCTTTTGTAAATAAATACGTTTACTATAGATAGAAACAACCAGTTACTAAAAATTACTATAAAATTATTATATTCATCACTTAATATTTTTTGTTGACAGGAATCAAACTCACACACTCAGACGCAACAGTCGGGATCACTAAACACTACACCGTAGGCACTTATTTTACAATGCAGACACTCACAATCAAATCCTTACCCTTACTTAAGGAACGACCCTACAAATATATATAGAAATTCTTCAAAAACTTTAATGGAGTTTTCTTTTTTTGCAACACTTTAAGAACCAATGACTCCACGTATTTTATTTTCTCTTTATCTCGTGTTTAGTTTGTGGCTTACATAATAATTATATTTTATCAAGTATTGTTACAAAGTTTTAATTTATTTAACAGAATTTGAATAAGACAAGTTAAATTTAGGTCCATAGCGTGAATCGTAAAAGTAGCATTTGTCATCTCGGTGACCAATCATCTGAGGTAGTTTGACGTTACTTCGATGCTATGGGTTACTTTATAGTCTTGTAATAATAAATATTAAATAAGTATATACCATTAATCTAGCCAAAATTTTAGACGATTTGGCTCTTGAAACTTCTTTTTATTGGCTACGCAGGCAGACAAGCAGTCGTGCCACCATATGGGAAGTCACCGACCCATTGATATTGGCAATACTAGTGGTATCACCAACGCGCTGCCTACCGTGAGTTAAAGGATGTTAAGTCTCGTTAACCCAGTACATACTGGCTACGGTGGCCTTCAAACCGGAACACAGTAGTGTTTAGTAGTGTTTTAACACTATGCTTAACGAACGGTCCTCTGTAAAGGGAGACCTGCCCCTGTACCTACCAACTTCTAGACACCTAAGTTTTAATATCCCGTTTTCTTATTTCCTAATAATGCTCCAGTTGTATCAGTCGACTTCCACTGTTATGTAGCCTATAATTAACTTGAATAAATCAAATATGAAACGCTTTAAAATCAAACTCAAACAAGTAGTTTCTAAGCAAATGTTCATATTCCTTAACCAAACAGACGATCAGGAAATCTCTTCAGTTTATAGTTGAGACTAGCTTTTGTTGGACTTCTCCATGGAATAAAACCAGGGCTGACGCTAACTCTATTCTGTGGCTTCTTTCAGATGAAACGTAAAATGCCTTATATTTTCATGCCTTTGCATGTTTCGACGATCAATCAAATAAACAAATTGAATTATTTCTTTTATTAAAATGAATATACGTATTAAATCCCTGTTTCGGATTTTTCTCGTTTATATTTTATATTTATTCCGCCATCTCTGACGGAAATACGGATATATCCATTTTAGCTGCCAAGTTGTATAAACAATAAAAAAAAAACTGTTAAACGTGGATTTGATAACCAAAGTTGAATTAGAGGTTAAAGTGTAATTGAATTTCTTTTTAATATATGTGGTTTACCAAATTAAACAAATAATAATAGTAAACAAATCATAAAATTTTCACATTCGTCTATGTTATTAAAACTAAATATATTAATTTTCTTATGACTTTCTATTACTATCTACAGATCGACATCTATCTATACAATATATAGATGTAACCTAAAGACTATTGTTAGAGCACAAAACCGTGTAAAATGTTCAAAATACACTTTCGCAATATTCCTAAATCAAAATTCCCTTGCCGTCTTCAGACGTTCCTGACAACCTGCAGTAGTAATCGTATAAGCGTCTTGAAAGCATTGCTGCGTTAAAATCACAGAGCGCTACATATAGACGGTAATCGTTGGGATCTATTGTATGATCGTGTCACATTTGTCTCGTATAATGACGAGTGGGGTAGGTTTATGGAATAGTCAAGGAACCTATTATATTTACTCTAAGATAAGTTTAATATTATTAAAAAATATTTGAAAATTTAAATTCGTCTCGTGTACAATTGTTTATATTAGAACTAGAGCGACCTGACCTGATCGCCTACGTGGTCTAGCGGGTTCTAGTGCCGCGGAAAACAACTTTGTATTATCGTTGTTTTCTGGTTTGTTAGGACAATTTGTGACGATCACCCAATTGTCTGAAAAGAAGATGATCCACGCATGGATGGGCACCACCAGCAATCACCAACCCGCATTGGACCAGTGTAGTGGGATACGGCTCAAAAACTCTATAATGGAAGGCTTCCATCGAGCTTTACTGATGTACGATATCACATTAGAAACCTCTAATTTATCAGACACTCTTTAATGGGTGAAGGCCAAAACTACTTTATTTTATCTAGGCATAAATTATATACATAGTTTTATGTTTGATTCGATTTACCGGAAGTTTTCTTGAGTTATTTTCTGAAAATATTAAATATATATAATTGATATACCTAATACAACTTTGTTCATCTAAGCATATCACGCTATCACTTATTATTTACTGTAATCTTAACATATTTAATGACGAGGGTAATCAGATATATAGTACGAAGTACTATCGGACCTAAGATTTGAAGTTTCTCATTGTGCTACACATCCTTAGCATCCTCGTCCTGTGTTCTGGTTTTAAAGGCCACCATATAGTCGAACCGCCACTAGTAAAATAACTAGATAGATAAATTATATCATTCGTTACTTTGTGTATAGTGGATCTTAATGTTCTTGATAGTGCTATTTTGGGAGCCATTAAACGCTTATGCTCTATTGAAGTGTTGCATCATTCAAAAAGTTAAATTGCTGTTAATGTTAAAAGTTATAGATAACTGGCTCCGTAGCCTATTAGCATGTACGCGGGTTATACTCTTGGAGGGATCATCAACTTTTCATTGATGTTAGAGTCATATGGGCTAATCACACAAGCCCGCCTTATTAAAGTAAAATGATCCGTGTGTCTGATGGGTATGTAAAACGTCGGTCCGGTGCCTTACCTCTCTCCAGTCGTAATCAGCTCAGAGAATATAATGACCTTAGTGATGTCTCTAGTGCAGTAAATAAGCACACACTGCATAAATATAATCTGATTTTACAATTACTTTCCAGATATTGTTATTATACACGTAGTATTATAAGCTTTGTTATAATAAGTTTTTGATATGATTAGAGGAATTAAAGTGACTCAGCGCTTGCGGATGTCCGGTTATCTTCCAATCCAGCTGTTAGTTGGCGACCGGAGATCCTTTCAGTGACAAACCTATTGCAGCAAAACAAATGTTTCGGAAATAACAGAAAATATTGAACACTGAGCTTTACTTTGAGTGTTATTCAATAATATTTTATTATATTCGTATATGGTTTCAAAAATTTAACATGCTTTAAGGCATAATATCTACGTTATTTTAAGTGAATCACTATGAAAGCTATGTTAAATTATAAAGACTGAATATTGTTAAGTCAAGCAGAGTAATTAGT
Source organism: Lamproptera curius (assembly GCA_029286875.1). Classification (NCBI taxonomy): domain Eukaryota; kingdom Metazoa; phylum Arthropoda; class Insecta; order Lepidoptera; family Papilionidae; genus Lamproptera; species Lamproptera curius. The sequence continues at coordinate 1,957,317 of JAGSMT010000011.1, read as the reverse complement.
CTTTAGTTGATAAATGTATAAAAAAACATTACGTTTTAGAATGGGAGAGACTTTGTCATTGGACACCTTTCGACCAAAATTACAGGAAACCTTTCTATTTTTATTAAAGGATTTATCTTGTCACTTTCTATATGGTACAAGGCGCATTTTTGTAAGATTCTAAATATTAGATTAAAACATTTACATTACCAAGATACATCCATTAGATATATAATAAATATATCTGTATAGATATCTTGCGTATTAATTATTAATAAAGTAAAGAAAATTAGAAATTCAATTAAGGTACATTATAAAGTGCGTTGCGCAATATATCTCAGAATTTTATAAAATTGATTGACTTTATTTCTTTTTGAATTATCATCATCATCATCCCAACCTGTGATAGTCCACTGCTGGACATAGGCCTCCCTAATAGACCCCTATCCGTTAAAGGTTTTGGACCGTATCCCAACACGCGGTTCAATGCGGGTTGGTGGGTGGACCTACCTTTACGTGCTCATCCGATACATGCATCATCTTACTTTCAGACAATTGGGTGATTAGCCCAAATTGCCCTAACCAACTAGGAAGCAACAATGAAAATATGTTAAGTCCCCGCTAAATTCGAACCCACGACCTCCAGTATCTAAAGCACACGCCCATATCACTAGACTACGGAGATAGATTTTTTAAAATATATACTGAAGAATTTCACAGTTGAGCATAAATTCATTTATCAAAGGTTTTTTTACAGTCGTTGAATGTCCTACCTCGTCTCCAAACTAATTCGATTCATTCTTATCTACAGCTAAGTCTAATCAAAATTCATAGTCATCTTAAGTAATAACTTTTTAGGTTATGCTTTGAACTTGAAATGAAATGAAAGTTTCTTTACAAGTGCTTATCTTAACTCATGTTGTACGAGATGACATATGTGATTAAGGGAGCTGTTTTTTTTATTAAATGTTATATAACGTCGTTGGCAAACCAAAACCATTTTAAAAAAGATTTTGAGATTTTGACCATAGGGGATAGTCCATTACTTTATTCATCATATGAAAGAACGTCTATGACCCTATCACAATTATTGGTCGAACTACGACCTCGCAAAAAATATGCTATGTGCAGCAGCCAGAATTTTGTCAAATAATATCTCTAAGTGCCATATTGCCACATAGCACATTTTATTTGACCACGAGCAATGACAGAACCTTTTGTGCCGGTTCTTTAAAACCTGCTAAGTGTATAGTATAAACATTACTTACTTTATCATAGCTTATTTATACAAAATTTAATAACAACAAAGCGTTGATGTGGCTAGGCTCTTTGTTTTTCAAGACTTTAGCGTTACGATATACTCGTAATATGAACGTGGACGCGAGCAAACCGTTGTTATTGTTTATTTCCTTTAACCCTCATATAATATTATTGCCTTTATAGTTTTAAAGGTATCTCAACGCAGTCAGTTGAGTCTAAAGTGTACACAGTGTTCTTTTGTGTGCTTTGCAATAAAAAGAAGCAAAAAATATATCAATTAAGTTCTGAATTTACAGAAGCGACCTTTCCTACATAAAAATGAGAAAGAATTATGTCTACCTCGCAAAGCACATAGGCACATAGATCTCATAAATTACGATAGAGTCGATCACCCCTGTAAACAACCTTATGCCAGCACATGAAGAAATTTTTCATCAGAGGAAAATGATTCTTCACCACCCCCACAGCAATAAAATGTTGAAAATTCATCTATAGCAGTAGTAGTGATGCATCAAATAAATCTCCAGTACTGGAATCATCAAGGGACATCGAGGTCACAAGTACCTCTCAAAACCTACAATCAAGAAAAACTACAGCTAAGGGCCCTTTTTATTACGCAAACCATACAAGGGCATTAAGATAAAAAAAATAGCGCTATACACCAAAAGAATCAATCTATAAGAAATCGTTGGAATCATACTGCAATTAAACAAAAACTAAACATAGTTTTATGCGTGTATTATTATGACGAGAAGAACGGTGTATGTACCATTACAAATTTTTAAATATAAAAACATAGAGTGAAAAAAGTCTGAGCAATGATAAGGAATTTACCTAAGAAAACAAAAGGTGATAAATGTACCTCTAGAAAACAAGTTGGTTTTGATATTTTTGCGCCCAACTCTGATTGTAAAAATATTAAATTAAAAGTATTCCGGTATTTTTTAAACAAGCACTAGACACAATATCGTGCCATACAAGAATACAACTTTGCGAGTTACGGTATCTCAATGGTTTGCTTTTCTTCTTAAAGTGCTAAGGTATTATTATCGTGCAATGTCAGCGTGCATGCAGTTTATAAACCGAGAAAGGATAGAAGAGGTCTATTAAACTCATGTCCGAAAGAATACTCATGAAGCTAAAAATATGACAGCAAAAAACTTGAAGACTAACCCCTATATCGATATCGCATCGATAAGGGTTGACTTGCAAAATTTCCCTTTGGTACCAAAATTATCTGCCAATGCATTGCATCATAAACAAAAATACAGTTGCCGCTATTTTAATTTTTTGTAATTCTCGTTACGAGATTACAAATCTTAAAATAACGACTAGTATATCTTAAAATAGAGATTAGTGACTAGTAACATTGAACGAATTTAAAAGCTGTTTATCTTATACACATCTTAAAAATATATGCAGAGCTTATAAATAATAATAATAATACAGCTTTTTTTATCTCTTTTTAAGTGAGACAATGACATAATTTTATTTCATTTATTAGAATGGTTAGTATTACCTAAATTTAGCACGAAATCAAGTTAGTATATAGTTAGTTTTAAGGGCCGCCTAAGGCGGTAGAAGCCTCGTCCAAACCACTCCAGCAGGCTCGGTCCTGAAGCAGTCGTGTCCATAGTGGTCCAGCTACTTCCTTTATATCGTCACTCCATCTTTTAGTTGGTCTGCCGTTTCTCCTTTTTTATGAATGTATCTTCTAGGCTTATACATACCTAACCATAACTAGCGAATTACCAGAACAGATATAAGGCTCAAGTAGATGGGAGAGAATCTACTTCTATCTAATCTAAGAGGTTAAAAGTGTCCACTTCACGACCAAGCGTAGCATAAAACAACGTATTAATGCACCTCAGCATTACATAATAGCGTAATGGTATTGGAACGTTTGCTTTTAACAAGGATGAAATGACGGGTCATTCCACAGTAATTTATATAACAGCAAAAGTATTACATATAAGATGACGTATTCTTAATAGCTGCTTACAATATCTTCTGGAGAAGGACTTTAATGTATCTGGAGAATGATATTATGATATTATTCTCCAGAGAATTATGCAACTTTTACGTAACATAGACACGAGAGTTACCTGACACGCGCAATTGTATGATAGTCTCCTAGAAATAACTAAAACCAAATTCAATCTCATGCAAGAATTGGCACCATTTACTGATTTTGACTGTGAATCGCTTTAATTTAAGTCTGATAATACCTACCGTTTCTTCACGATATTGACGTTAATTCCTAAGGTAATTTCAATATATTATCTTATTAAAACCTGTTATGTGCCCTGAAATTGACACATAAAATATGTTATGTGATTATTTTTTCATTTAAAACGGAATAATAATAAGAAAAATATGTTTATTTGACACGCAGTATACAAATAAGTTAACGTATCATAAGTGTATCTTTCATTTACAATGATTATCAAAGTAAACCTTCTAGTAAAATTTTTCAGGAAAACTTCTTTTGTTAATATCTCGAAACTATACTATATTTGCTATATAGCAGATTTTTGTTTGACAACGACGATAAGTTGTTTTAACAGATTGGTAAAAACAAAAATTAGAGCAGGCTCACAGTTATCGAATTTATTTCAAAGCAAAATATTTAATTTAATTTACAATAAAATCAATGTTAAAACTGTTTGTTCCGGCCAAATGAACTTGCTTATTGTTATGTTTAGGATTTCATTAAAAACTTTTTACAAACAAGATTGATTCGTTTATATTGCAAACACGATGCCGGCTGATTAATATTATCGCATCTGTATCCCCGTTACTGTAATGAAAATATCAAATAAAGAAATGGCATTTTCCCCCTTGGAATGGTTTTACGATAGTCGTAAAACATTTTTTTTTATATTCACAAACATATCGTAAATTGTTTTGTCGATATATGCAATAAAGTGACAAATTTTAATTTTAAAATCTTGGTATTCAATGTATAATGCTGTCTATTGACGATGGTAAAGAAATAATTTTCTTTATACGGTGCAGATATTACTTTAGTTAATATTAAGAGTTAATTTCCATTTGAATAAATAATATAAATTATACTCTAAAACTTAAGGATTATAATAGTTTATTTAAGAAGTATGGTTATAAATTTGTGGTTAATAAATTTGGAAAGAGTCCGCACCGTTTTTTACATTTGAGCTAGAAGCGGTCCGTCACAGAGTCTTAGCCGCCTTAGGTGTTGTTCGAGGCTCACTGGGATTAACCCATTTATTATTATTATTATATCGGTATTTTTGAATGTTTCAAATAACTTTTTCGTGTATTACCTTTCTTTATCATAATTATTTATAATATCTACCTGCAAAAGTGATTTATAAATTTGTTTCAAGAAGTTATGTCGTTGACGAATGTCACATAACCTTTGCAGACCCAAGTCTTCTTAAATTATTTTTATGATTTTACAGGCAACGAGGTCTTCTGAATCAGAACAAGGTAATATTTAAATGTTACTAATAACATAAATGCTACTTTTTAAGGATAACATTAAGTAAAAAAAGTAAATGCTGTTTAAAATTTGTATATAACAAAGGCTTTCACTAATTTGAGTATATTTTAACTAACCAAATATAAAATTAAGTTTAAGTAATTAAAAGCATATTCAAATGCGAATGAACAATGCTCCCCATGAACTGCATAAAATCCAATACAACTCACGGTAAAATTCCTATAAGAAATTTGCGTATAAAAAAGTCCTTTCATGGCATAAATCTTTGAAATAATTAATTATCCAAGTGAATTTTGGTGACAAGAGCTTTAATTGTGTCTTCCTGGATCTTTTTATAGACTTCTCATGAAAAAATCTTATGTTTCCATGCAGGTAGAGGTGTTATCTTTTTCGTTTATTATCCAATGATACGTGTATTACTCACGACTGAAATATATTAGGCAAAGGATTGACTTTTTCATGCCAATCTAACGCATGAACGGTCTTACCTTCCGGCCAGTAAAGCGGCCTTTCAATCAGTCATCTTTCGCTAAACGTTGGAATTTACCACAAAATCAGTGTGTGCAAAGCTGAGCTAAAGTCAAAGTTAATGTAGGTATTTCTGTATTTATCAATTGTATATGTATATATAAAAAATCAAACAATAAAACCGTCTATGCAGATTTGAATTCTGTTTAAATTATTATTAGAACTTTACAAGCTGCAATGCCTTTTATACCGAAGCATAATTGAATACGAATTGAGAAATCTCCCCATAAATGGAATAAAATTAGGCCAAATTAAAGGTTAATGAAAATCATGTGATTAACAAAAATATCTTTTGTTGAATTTATAACTTTGTTGTAGCGTTTGGCCCGATAGCAAGCTTAATAGTCCGAACTTTTCTCATTATAACGCTTCAGGTAGGTGAAATTTTTCTCACACAATACGGTTTTGTTTCCCGCATTTTGGGGGTCCGCCTGTTCCATTTTTAAACTTTTATTCTGGTAAACATTTCAATAAAACAATCTGTAACAAAAGATGGTAATTGGCACAAACGCGCAGTCCTGTTTTGTACGTGGTTCGAGGATACACAACTTCAAGTTGTCATTGTTGTAAGATAAAGTTTTAAAATTATAAGGAGAAAAGCAAATCTTTTCTTTTTATAATATTAATTATATATTTATTTTATATTGTATTTAGTTATTTAATATTTAATTGACTACTTAACTGTAATCAAAAATTCATTTACAGTTCATCATCATCATCATGATCATCATCATCATCAGCCTTTGATAGTCCACTGCTGGACATAGGCCTCCCTTAATACACCCTTATCCATTAAGGGATTTTTGGACCGTATCCCACCACGCTGGTCAAATGCGGGTTGGTGGGTGGACCGACTTTTTGCCCATTGCACATGCCCATCCGACGCATGGATCATCTTACTTTTCAGACAAATGGGTGATCGGCCCAAATTGCCCTAACCAACTAGGAAACAACAATGACAATTTGTTGAGTCCCCGCAGGATTCGAACCCATGACCACCGGATTCTAAAGCACACGCCTATACCTCTAGGCTACGGAGGCAGTTGTTGCATTTACAGTTACAAAAATATTATTAATTTTACTTTTAAAATGTACTGCATAAATTGAGCTTTAAATTATGTTTAAATTATTAATGGTAACGTCAAAAGTCGTTAGTTAGTGAATTGTATAGTTATGAAACTTGTCATAAAACGTGATGCTAAGATATACAAAAATTAAATCTTAATTTTTTAATGATTTCTTTATTTTCTAGACGAAAATGCTATTATTATTACGTTACTTCAATCTATTACTAGTAGTTATAATAAATATGAAAAGAAGAAATCTGTGATTTCATAAAAAATAACATTTCTAGCTTTAAAAGGTGACTGAATTACTCATAAAGCTTAACATTATAATCATAGTCTTCATGTATTGCTCAGTTTTTTGCATAGTGAACTAACCAACTATTATGTTAACACTGTCCTTGCGATGTTTTCCTTAACTGGCAAGCGTGAGTGCTAGGACACTCGGCAACAACAACAATTCTATTCATGTTGGCATATTGAGCATGTAAATAAAAACAAGGTTTAACCTATATATGTGCTTACGAAGCATAAAAGTTTGGCACATCACGAACCCAGGAAGTTGTAGCAAAGCCAGCTTAAAGTTTGCACTTCATGTTTTTTAAAAGGTGTTATGTTATTACCGTACCGTAACCATTACACTATTAGTGTTGGTGTTTTTAACGTTCTAACGTGTAACAATCTTTAAATTCGATCTTGTTGATAAAGCAATAAGTCGCCGTTTGATCCGGAAAAAAGCATTTTTTTGCATAAAGCTGATTCGTGGCAGTTATTAGCACCGCAGGTCGATTGTTTTTTAAAAACTCTTTAAAGAGCAGTCCATTAAAGCTATATTAAAACAAATTAGTGGATGTGTTTAACTTAATAATGACAGTTGCTTTTTTTGTCCCTGAGACAAATGATCAAACGTTAATGATATGACTATTTTTATATAGCAATATATAAATAGGTCAACGGCAGGTATTAATGCGAAACTTGTTTAATCTCCAATTACTACCTGAGTACTTTGTCGGTGATCGTTTCATCGTATGTCAAGAATTACTTAGTCATATTATTCTAATTAATATTTTTACGAAGACTGGATATCTGTAAAAGTTCTTGGCAAGACAACTATCGTTTGTTACGCATATAGTTACATAAATATTGTCGACAAAACTAAATTCCATGTTAGTAAGTAAAATAATGAAATTAAATTTATTTAAAGTCAATCTAATATACTTTGTTAATTTAATTTGAATATTTTATAATGATAATGTGATTTATTTCAGCGAACAAAAAGTCCTCAACTTGCTAGACTGCTGCAGTCAAAATATTTTCGTAACGAGCAAAACTGCACTAACGTTCAACCGTACCCGTAACTTGGTTACGTTTAAATTTTGACACGTGAATAGTTCCACGTGTCCCGAAAAAAAATTAATTCCCAGCCATCTAAACGATTCCAACGTTTATCTCGTATCAAATATATTTTAATTACAATATAATGAAACGTTTTTAAATAAAAATAATGCATAATTAAATTTAGTTACTTTTTATGATCAGAAATGTGTCGTTCGAGACGATGTAACGTAGCCACATAGCGTTATCAAAGGTGCAGGAATATCTTTATGCATAGTTTCATTATCGTTGCTCCTCAGAGAAAATGACGCTATTGCTAGTAAGAATGTAAATTTAATTCGAGACTATTTTAGGAGGTACTTATTTTGGTGCGTTTTCTTATAAATAATTTACCTTGTTTCCCCACTTTTAGTGCTCCGATTTTGATTATTCTTTTTCAACGATAGCTATAAACTTTTGTTCTGTGGTCGCCTTTTTAATTAATTTTGTGATTAGAAATTTAAGATACATAAGAAATTAAAAAAAATTGCGTCTTCAATGATTGTTAGATTAACATGCAAACGCTGGCTTAACCTTAAGATATATATTCAAACTATGGTATGCATAATTGAACTACTAAAATTTGCCTATAATAAAGTTTGCGAGAGCATATATCTAATTTTAAAAAAATACAGTAAACATTTATAAAATTTGCAATAAAGTACAACAATAATATCAATAATAAATCAAAAATTTTTTTTTTGCTTTTTATGTGCATAAAATATGTCATACCCATATTGATTAAATGAATACCTTAAAAGATATCGGAAAATCAAAAATGCGGTGGCAGTAATTAAAAGGCAGTGTTGTGCAGATAGCGCGTTGTAACCCGCTTATATTGCGCAAAAGAGTTTAAACTTTTAAAGTCGGTCTTATTTTTTATTGTCTACGCGTGTCACATCCTACGTGTTTAGCTTATTTCAGAGTTACTGTTACGGAACAGAATGTCTGACCTATAATATAAGTAAACGTGATAAAATTAGTTTTGTTTAATATTTCCCTTTAACTGTTTACAGTTCAAGGCGTAAAAGATAACATCTACGGCTCATAATTACGTCGGCTACTAATAACCAAGGGTAAAAGCAAAAAAACAAACAGGAAGTGGGTCGCTGGTACGCATGAAGGACGTTGCTTTTATGCTATTCGTTAATAAGCTGAAGTGATTTGTTTTATAGCCACATACGTGACTGTGATCGTTATCAGCGACCGCGTTTTTTGTCGTCATGTCTTGTTACCGTGATGCGTACACAAACAATTACCAATTGTATTATAGTGTGCATTTTAGAGTTACAAATGTATACGTTCAAATGTTGTGTGGTTTACTCATTTAACTTCAATTGTCAACTTTTGACCGAAACAAGTATGAACCAACATAAAATTCAATTCATTTTTATTTCCAAGGAACATTATTTTTTAAACATAACATACCACCGAGGCGAAAATTAATTTGAATCTAGCGATGTATTATTAATGTTGTACACTCAATTTATTCTCTGTAACGTTTGTGATTTAATTTGTGATTCATAAGTCAAATAAAATTACTTAATCTGATATAAGATATAACAGTTTGTCATCGTGCTCATCATTTCAACATTATTTAAACTAACATCACTCGAGGTTAATTAGAAATCTACAGTTTTTATTTGAATTAAATACTGCGAATTCTGACATAGTCAAATAAATTCTATCTGATATAGATTAACTATTTCATTGTTACTTTATCAGTTTCAAGACAACATAACCTATAATAATGATGTTAATCATGTTCTTTATTTAGAATCTGTATCGCGACTGTCGTGAGCACCTCATTTGACATGCATTTTTAGGTTTCTGCACGAATACTATAGAGTCTTTAATGTTTTATGACTGCCTCCGTAGTCTATTGGCATTAAATACCCGAACCCCTTAAGCCGTGAGTTCGCATCCTGAGGGATCCCAACAGCATTTATTGATATTTGCTTGATGGTTATAGAAATACTGGCTGATCTGTACCTGATTATCTTAAAAGTAAGAAGATCTATGCGTCAAATGGGTAAGTAAAAAATCAGTCCTGTGCAGCTCAGATATTATTTTAGCGATGTTATGCATCATTATCATCAGTGACGGTCCACTGCTGGTCATAGGCCTCCTCTAATGCATGCCATCACTTCCGATCTTCGGCCATTCTTATACAGCCCACACCGGCCACTTTGCGAATGTCGTCACTCTATCTTGCCACAGCACGTTCCATATGTTTGCCGAGCCTCGGTCTCCACTCCAGAACTTTCCAACTCCTCCGGTCGTCGGTTTTACGGCTTATGTGACCGGTCCACTGCCACTTCAGCTTACTAATCCGGCGGGCTATGTCGGTGACTCTCATTCTCTGACGGATCACAACATTTCTGATGTCATCAGTCATCAATTAGCAAACACTACACAAAAACAAAATTATTTTAATTAATTTTCCCGAAATCGTTATTCATGAGTGTTATAAGATTTCTTAGTATAACTCTCGATACGTTGAGATGAATTAAAGTGACTCAGCGCTAGCGGATGTCCGGTTATCTTGCCATTGCCAGTTGGCGACCGGAGATAAAACATCCCGTAACAAACTTATTGCGCAGCTTATATACAAGAAATGTTTCGGAAATAACAAATAATATTGAACACATAGAGCAAAAAACACAAGATTCAATAACATTTTATTATATTCTTTGTATGACCTACATTATTTTAAGCCAGACACTGGCAGCTATGATAATTTATAAAGACGTAATATTGTTAACAATAAATATAAAGTTTTAGAATGGAGTTCGCCATGTCATTAGTTTCCTGTTGACCAATTTACAGGAACACGTTCTATCCCAATTTCAGTATCTATCTAATTTATATGGGCCCGAGGCAGAACATAGACTTTGTAAAGATTCTTAAGGTCAGGAATAAAACATTTACAATACGCGAATTGAATCCATATAGATATATAATATATCCAGTTGCCTGCCTCGGTAGTCTAGTGGTAAGGGCGAGAGCTTTACACAACGGAGGTCGTGGGTTCGAATCCTGTGGGGACCCGACAAATTTTCATTGTGGTTTCCTAGTTACTTAGGGCAATTTGGGGCGATCACCCAATTATCTGATGAATAAGATGAACCATGCGTTGGATTGGCATGTAAAGGTCGGTCCACCCACCAACCCGCATTGGACCAGCGTGGTGGGACACGGTCCTAAAACCCCTTAATTGCGAAGGCGTACATGAGGAGAGGCCTATGTCTAGCCGCGGTCTAACACAGGCTGATGATGTTGATGATACCTTTAAATAACGTATGGAGGAGAAATCACATGAAGGGTACATTATAATGCTTGTGGTGCAATATATCTCTGACATTTTTATAAAATAATTGACTTTACTTATTTTAAATGTTTTCAAAATTCAGATTTTGCAGATTCTGTCAAAAAAAAATAGAGACAGGCTCAGAGCTTTCGAATATATTACAATGCAAAATGTTTCATTTACTTTACAATGAAATCAATGTTGAAACTGTTTGTTCCGGCCGAATGGACTTACTTATTGTTTTACTTGAGAGTTTAATTAAAACCTTTACTAACGGCTTCATTAACGGCTGATTAATGTTATTGCATCTGTTACTCGTTACAGTGATGAAAATATGAAATAAAGAAATGTCATTTTCACCCTTGGAATGGTTTTACGATACTCGTAAAATATTGTTTACATTCACAAGTATATCGTAAATGAATTTGTGACATATGCGATACAGTGACGAATTTTAATTTTAAAATCTTGTTTTACAATGTTTAATACTGACTATTAAAGATAATCACCACCAACCCACATTGGACCAGCGTGGTGGAATACAGTCCTAAGCCCCCTAATGGATAGGGTGTATTAAAAGAGGCTTATGTCCAGAATGGGACTATCACAGTCTGATGATGATTTTGATTGAAGATAGTACAGAAATTATTTTCATTATACGGTAAATATTTTACTTCAGTTCATATTAAGTATTAATTACTATTTTGAATAAATTAAATATTTCATAATCTATTATAGAAAGATCAATAAAAAATGGTTCTCTTAGGAAGTATTCGTTTAATAAATTTGGAAACAAAAGCAAAAGTTGGGATTCAGTTCATTATTATTTAGGCATATTAGAATGGTTTAAATACTTTGAAAGATTAAAATACCTTTGCTGATCCAAGTCGCAAAACTATTTTTATAATTTTACAGGCAACGATGTCTTCTAAATCAGAACACGGGAACATCTAATTGTTGATACTTCTTAAGTTAATCATTTAGTAAAAATGTTCATGCTTTTTCAATGGCATTAAATTTGTATAAATTCTAAGGCATTCCATATTTTGAGTATATTTCTATTAATTCACACAAATTTAAAATTTAGTTTAATTATTCAAAGCATTATTAAAGGCAAATTAAAGAATCTTCAACAATAAACTGTTTAATGAAAATACCATTCAATGTGAATATTCAGATCACAATAGAATTGTATGCATTTGGCATAAAATTTTAAATTCATTCAGTAGCTCAGTATTTAAGATATTGTTGTGAAATTTTGGCGAGAACAGCTTTAATTATGTTTTTATGACCATTTCGTAGTTAGTCCATGAAAAGTTTCATGCAGGTAAAGATGTTATCTCTCTTTTTCAGCTTCTTATCCAACGATACGTGTGTTCCTTATGCCTGAAATATATTAGGCAAAGGATTGACTCTTCCATGCCAATCAAACGCATGAACCTTCCGGCCAGTAAAGTGGCCTTTCAATCAGTCATATTTCGCTAAACGTTAGAATTTACCACAAAATCAAGTGTGAAGCTGGGCTAATATCGAATTTAATGTTAGCATATTTTACGTATTACATCATTTATGTATATATAAAAAAAATTAATAGATCTGTATATAATTATGAATTTTTAAATATTCAGTTGTGATGCAATTTGAATTGCTTTAATATCGTGATGTGCAAGCTACGATACCTTTTAAACAGAAACAGAATTAAATACGAATTAAGAAATCTTCCCATTAATGGAATAAAGTTAGACTTAAGTAACGTTAATGAAAAGAGTTCCGAAAAATTCATGTAATTAATTCAATTATATTTTGTTGAATTTGCAACTTTGTTTCAGCGTATGGCCCGATAGCAAACTTAATAGCCCGGACTTTTCTCAGTATACCGCTTCAGGTAGGCGAATTTTTTCTCACACAACACGGTTTTGCGTTCCGCATTCTGGTGGTCCGCCCGTTTATTTTTAATTTCTATGTTGGTAAGCTTTTTAATAAAACAACGTGAAACAAAAGATGGTGATGGATACAAACGCGCAGTCCTGTTTCGTACGTGGTACAAAGATATACAAATTCATGCTGTCATTGTTGTAGGCATACTTTTAATATTATAAAAAGGGAAGATTTGTATTTTAATTGTTTATTTAGTCAATACCATCTGAACTACTAAACCGAAATCAAAAATTCTTTCACCGTAACAAATCTATTAATATTATTATTTTTAAAATGTACCCACTACATAAGTTAAGCTTTAAATTTACTATTTTTGTAGGTCATTAGTGGTAAGATCAGAAATCCTTAGTTAGTGGATTGAATGGATCTGAAAATTAAACCATAAAACCGATGCTAAAACATACAACGATAAAATCCTAATTTTCTAGTGATTTCTTTGTATAATGATCAAATTAAGCTGTTTAATTCTGTTTGCTGATACGCGATATACATATATACAAACTAGAGGGAATGTTCTAGTTGGAAATTTATATAGCTTACACCTTTCAACAAGTTTTGACAGCATACCAAAAATCAATAAGTACATGACCTGTCTGACTAAGATAAGGAACATTTACTTTTCCTATATTTTAAACAAATAACTGTTTTTTACAAACGTCAACATTATATACTGACACTTAGCTCATATACTCATCCAGTTTTTGCACAGTGAACTAACTATTGTGCCCACATTGTCCCCGCGATGTTTTCCTTGACTGGTGAGCGTGAGTGCTTGAATGAGACTCAGCAACAACAACAACTCTATCCCTGTTGGCATATTGAGTATGCAAGTAAAAACAAGGTTTGACCTACATATGTGCTTACGAAGCATAAAAGCTTGGCACATCAGAACCCAGGAAGTTTTAGCTAAGCCAGGTTAAAGATTGCACGTCATGTTATTTAAAAGATATTATGTTATTATCGCATTGGCACCTTTACACTAGTAGTGTTGGTGTTTTATAACGTTCTATCGTGTATCATTTTTTAAATCCGATCTTGTTGATAAAGCAATAAGTTGCCGTTTGATCTGAAACTAAGTATTTATTTGCATAAAGCTGATTCGTGGCAGTTATTAGTACCGCGGAGGTAGATTGTGATTTAAAAAACTTTTAAAGAGCAGTCCACTAAAGCTATTTTAAAACAAAATAGTCGATGCTTTTAACTTATTAATAACAATTGTCTTTTTTTACCTCTGAGATAAAACAATCACACGTTATTGATATGACTATTTTTATAATTATTTTTCATTCATCATCAGCCTGTGATAGTCCACTGGTGGACATAGGCCTCCCCTAATACACCCCATTTATATCCATTAGAGGGTTTGGGACCGTATCCTACAACGATGGGCCAATGCGGGTTGGTGGTTGGACCGACTTTTTACATGCCCATCCGACGCATGGATCACCTTACTTTTCAGACAATTGGGTGATCGGCCCAAATTGCCCTAACCAACTAGGAAACAACAATGAAAATTGTTGAGTCCCCGTAGAGTTCGAACACACGACCTCCAATTTCTAAAGCACACGTCTACGGAGGCATTTTTATATAGCAATTGTATAAATAGGTCAACGACAAGTATTAATGCGAAGCTTAATAAATTACCAATTACTAACTGTCAGACTTACTGAGTACTTTGGGGAGATCGTTTCACTGTATGTCGAGAACTATTTTCCAACATCATTATAATAAATATTTTTACATAGCCCAAGTATGTATAAACTTTCCTGGTAAGATACCTTTTTATATGAAGCATATAATATTATTACTATGTCTAACAAAACTAAAATCCATCTCGTTAAGTAAAATAATGCAATTAAATTTATTTAAAGTCATTCTAATATACTTTGCTAATTCGATTTAAATATATTTATCAAAATAATCTTTTTTATTTCAGCAAATAAAAAAATCCTCAACTTGCTAGACTAATGCAGTCAAAATATTTCATTCGTATTTTCGTAACGAGCAAAACTGCACTAACGTTCAAACGTACCCGTAACTTGGTTACGTTTAAATTTTGACACGTCAATAGATCCACGTGTCCCGAAAAAAGTTTATTTCCAACCATCCAAATGATTCCAGCGTTTATCTACGAGATACAAGAAACGTTTTATAGATTATAAACAAAGAGCGTTTATTGCAAAACCGTTAGCTGGTTTTTGCTGTTTAATTTTATATACTAAGAGGAAATAGAAGCTATGCGAAATTAAAATAAATAGTTGATAACACATTTACCACGAAATTTTAAATAAAAATTACCACTCATGCTACTATTTTTGTCTGTTTTCCAAAAGAAGGAGATACTCAATTTGGAGCGTTTATATTTCTTTTATATGGCCCCTAACGCTGGCTTGACCTTAAGATATAGACTGAAAATACTATGCATTATATAATTGAACAACTTAAATTGGTGTACGTTAGTGTTCACGAGACCATATATGTTTTAAGAATAACTCATTCACAATCACTCACATCACTCACTCAAAATAAACATTTTAACACATAAATTTTCAAAAATTGCAATCAGGCATATTAAACCTTATTTAAGGTGACATTGTGTAAGTTTACATAAAACATAATGCATTTATAAAAGTTCTTCGTTCTATGTGCATAAAATGTGTCAAACATAATATTTTGATAAAATTAATGTTTTTAAAGATACTTGAGATTTAAAAGTGGCGGAAACCGCGATGAATTTTTTGCAGAGAGCACGTTGCCACCGGCTTTGATTGCGATTTGATTAAATTGGTTATATGCTGTTTAAAGTCAATCATATTTTTAGTGTTAAAATTTCACTTGTTTGATCGACTTCACAAAAATAGGAGGTATTCAATTCGGAGCGTATGTTTTTTTATATATGATTGCTCCGCTCCTAGTGCTCTGATGTTGTTAATTCATATTTTAAATGATAGGTTTTAGCATGCCGCATTGTTATATGGAAACATTATTTAAAATAATTTGATGATGACTAGTTTAATAGATATTTGAGAAATTAAAAATAAATCTTAACCTCGTGCGATTAAGCGCTGCCGAAACCTTTAGAGATAGATTAAAACTATATTCTACATAATTGTGCAACTTTAATTGGCCTACAACAAAATATCCAAGAGCGTATATATATTTTCTAAGAATAACCCATTAAAAAAATCATTGAGGCATATTCAGAGCTCATTTAAGGTAATACAATGTAAATGCACATAAAAATGTGTATGTATGTATGCAGTGTATGCGCATAAAACATGTCATACACGGCAGTTTGATTTAATGAACACTTTTAAGATATTATAGGTATAAAACGCGTCAGCAGAAATCGCCAGATAGTTTTAAGGAGAGAGCCGTTGTTATCTGTTTATACTGCGCTAAATAGTTATAAACTGCTGCTGTATTATTCTTTGTTCAAATTTCACTTGTTTTTGTCAATAACTGCCTCCGTAACTTAGTGGTAAGGGGGTGTGCTTTAGAAAATGGAGGTCGTGGCTTCTAATCCTGCGGAGACTCAACAAATTTTCATTGTTGTTTCTTAGTTAGTTAGAGCAATTTGGGCGGATCGTCTGAAAAGTAAGATGATCCATGCGTCGGATGGGCATGTAAAAAGTCGGTCCACCCACCAACCCGCATTGGACCAGCATGATGGGATACGGTCCAAAACCCCCTAATGGATAGGGGTGTATTAGGGAAGGCCTATGCCCAGCTGTGGACTATCATAGGCTGATGATGTTTGATGATAATGGATGTATGTATGTTTTTGTCAATGAGTCAAAGATCCTCGCTGTTTGGCTCCTTTTAGCGTTCACTGTCATGAGATGAAAAGTCTGACCTGTAATATAACTGAACGTGATAAAATTTGCTAAATAGTTTTATTTAATCTTTCCCTGTAACTGTTTATAGTTCAAGGCGTAATAGATAATATCCACGGCTCATAATTACGTCGTATCGATGGGCAAAACAAAAACAAACAGGAGTAGGCCGCAACAAACAAACAGCTAGTACGCATGAAGGAAGCTGCTTTTATGCTATACTTTAATGAGCTGAAGTGATTTTGTTTTATGGCCACGTATGTCACAGTGGCCGTTATTAGCGACCGGGTTTGTTTATGGTAAACATGTCGTGCTCCCGTGATGCGTACACGAACAAATATCAATTAGATTACTGTGTGCATGTTGGAATAACAGATGTATACGTTTGACTTGGGCTGCAAGAGGGAGTGTAGGATTATTGTATGGAGTTTTCTCTTATTTTGCAACTGCAACAATAAATTACTGATCCAAAACAAATATGAGTGTGATTTAAAGCGAAAGATGTTCATCATCATCATCATCATCAGCCTGCGCTAGTCCACTGCTGGACATAGGCCTCCACTAATGCACGCCACCGCTTCCTATCTTCGGCTATTCTCATCCAGCCCACACCGGCCACTTTGCGAATGTCGTCACTCCATCTAGCCGCAGGGCGTCCTACACTACAAAAGATGTTATTATTCGAAAATCTTTTACGTTTTTAAGGAGTATTCTCTATTAATAATATAACATAGAGGAAAAATTTAATATTGATACCTATGCATTTGCATTTTTACATTTGGTAAGTGAAATTATAGTCTTTTGTTGCATTTAAAAACCTTTTATGTGTTTTAAGAATACCAGGATAGAAAGTTAAAGGAATTAACGTTCTTTAATAAATAGCATTGAAATACGTATTCAAAATGAAACGACGTAAATTTATTGTATACATAGAAGGAGTAAATTGTCTGAATGTGTGAGCATTATAAAAAATATTTTACGACTGTCGTAAATCCATGTTAAGGATAGCAGAAAGCATTTCTTTATTTTATATTTTCATTACCTAAACAAAAATACAGATGCAATAATATAAATCAGCCGGAGTCCTTTTGAAATGTAATCGCATTTATCTTCTTTGTAAACGGTTTTTAATTGAATCCAGTTTGATTGACAACGTTCCGCTATGCGTAGTGGTTAGCGGTCCAGACTAATGCGGCAAAAGTGGGTTCGTATCCTACTACGGAAAAAATATTCTGTGAGGAACATAATGTTTGTCTCGGTGTTTGTATCGATATTATATGTATTTATTTACAAAGGAAAAGTAAGTTAATTTATTTATCAGCCGTCTAGCTGCTATGGTACAAGCTTTCCTAGATTGGCACTAAGTTATGTTATGTTATCGTCCTAAAGTATTATATAATTTAAAAATTTCGCTCCTAAATAGTTTTAGAACAAGTATTTCTCTTCGGTTAGAATTCATCAGATCTTATTATTAAAAAATCTTCTTCATATAATAATTTAACATGATCAGACAATTAGGTGATGGGCCCAAATTGTCCCCGCAAGATTTGAACCCATGACCTCCGGTTTCTAAAGCACACGCTCTTACAATTGGGCTACGAAGGCAGTTAACATAATCAAACATATTTTGTGCATAACATAACATGTTTTTGTTTATGTAGCTATTGAGTAAAGCTAAAAAAATTCAAAAAATACTACAAGCAGTTTCGATGATTAAAAGTTGTAAGATAACTCAATTAAAAGTTGTGAGAAACTGTGTCGGTATTAACATAAATAAATTACAAAATATTGTATTAAACTTTTCATGATGTCAGTTGTAATTACAGAAGGCTTATAAATGTCAGCAAAAGTCTGAGTGTCTGTATGAAAACGGGTAACAATCAGCATACGGGTCTATTCAATGAAATTATCCCTAGAACAGAATTACTGGTGATAGGTCCCCTTTTGACAGGGGACCGTCTGGTTGGGTACCACCGCCGTGCCCTTATTTCTACCGCAAGGCAGTAGTGTGAAAACAATACTGTGTTCCGGTTTGAAGGGCATCGTAGCGTATTCACTGGGTAAACGAGACTTAACGTCCTATGGATTGCCAATGTCTATCCACTCTCCGCCAGGTCTGCTGGCTGCTCGTGTGCCTGCGTATGCAATGAAAAAAAATAAATCAGCGCACAAATTATAGCGACTGTTTTGAACAATCCAGCCACTGTATACGCTTATTGGTAATATTATGGCGTTATGGCTAGTTGATTTGTAAAAAAAATAAAACACCTACATCTAATTGTAGTTTGTAAATTGAAGCAATCTAGAAATTTATTTATATCATATTTGATTTTTTATCTAGCGTGCATTCGTGTAGACCATATTATGCACTCAAGTTTTTTGTAATATTTATTTATAATTAGTTACGTTTATAAATTTTACATTTATTTAAAACCTGTTACTACAAAATAATAAGCGCTGACCCACGCTTATTATTTTTATACTTAAAGTACATTATATTTGTTGAAACCCTTTATTTACTACTATCAGATGCTACCGAGCATAAGTCGTCATCTAATCCAGTTAAAGCTCTTTCGCTGCAAAACTGTAACAGACTTCATGTTTATTTATGTAACGCAAAAACGATGGCTAGCTCTATTTTGTACCAAATTTTATAGATACATTTATATTATTAACGTAATCCATACTACTAATATAAAAGCAAAAGTGAATCTGTCTTACTGTTTATCTTTCTCGTCTAAACCATTAAACCACTAAATTTCGGTACATAGTTAGGAATAATTTGAAGTAAAAACATAGGCTATTAATTATTGTGATATAAGTAGTTGAAAGAGTTAAAATAGGTGATGGAAGATTATATGGAAGTTCAGTAATTGTTGACGTTTTTAGTCTATAGACATAAAAAAAGTCAAAAGTGTTGTGCAAATTTGTAATTTCAATCTGTATGGGAATGAACGGGGGTTGCAAAGGCGATTAAAGTGAATACGGAAATTGGTCATTGTCGAAAGTAAAGCCATGAAATCTAACTATTAACAAATACGATTAAAGCACCTCACTTATATTTCTATACATTATGTTTGTATACACTACGCTATTCCACGCAGACGAAGGCGGGGTTAATAATCATTTAATTACAATTCAACATCTCTGTGATCCGCATTCTTATTATATTTATTGCAAGCTTTTTCAAGTAAGTTGCAATTGTAGTTAATCGCGTCATGTAGGCCACTGAGGAACTGCCACTCCGTATACCGCTAGATATGATCAAGTTAAAATTCTGCCCCTGTCGAGAACATCTCTGCAGCCCTAATAGGATGTCAGTGCCAAAAATATCACGAACTCCAACTAATAACCCAGATGCCATACATAAATACATAAAAACATTGTTCAGGTAAAACTCGTTTGATATGAACATAACGATGCGATTTTTGTGTGAACATTATTGAAAACATTTAATTTGTTGTGGATAATATATATCAAACGTATAGAAATATTAATATTTTTACTGTATTATACTAGTTATTAATTTTGTCGTTTCTGTTACAGTGAATTGTTGTGATTTGAGATATAACTGCATCTAACGTTGTCGTGAAAAAGTAGTCTAATATTTAAACTAACGTTAAGTCTAAGCTCACAGAGTATATGTACTGTCCGTGTAAATTGTACTTAGTTTACTTTGCAGTTGTTTTAAGTTCGACTCAAAAATAGCAACGAACAGACATTTAAGGACACGGAATAGAGAATTGACGACTTCGCATAAAAGTTAAAGTCTTCTCAGCCGCAGGCATTTATCCGGCTTAATTGAGCGCCATTGCAGTCTAATTTGTGCACGACCAAAGGATTTTGTATCGGCACGACAAGCATTCGCTTTTAGAAAGTTTAAAAAGAAACGAAGTCAACACTGTCAGTGAATCAAAACATTTTCTAACGTGCATTACCGTGATTGCGTTTGAACTGAAGTCTTGTCAGTTTGTTACATTTTTTTTAGTTTTTTAAATTAACTGAACAAATGTACGTATCATTACATAGTATAAAATAAAATCGCTTTCTCTGTCCCTATATGTAGTTGTATGCTTAAATTATGTAATGGATTTTGATGTATTTTTTTTTAAATAGAGTGATTAAAGAGGAAGGTTTATTTGCATAACACATGCATAATATTGTAGAGAAACGCTGAATAATTTATATATTTTTCTATAAATTTTACAGACATATGTAATGCACCCGTGCGGAGCCGGGGCGGGTACGTAATAAATTGATATGGTAATAAAACACGTATAAGAAATTTTATTGTATACATAAGGTATATATCGTTTTAGAGGTCAGGTGGTCCTAATAAGTTTTGCATACGATTGTTATGATCGTGTTTTTGAACTTTTTGTTGACGATTATAAGTTATAAAGATGTTAACTGATAAAGATGTTATCACTCTTTTCCAGCTTCTAGTATATTGATACACCTACTCCTTACGACACTAACATATTAATTGATTGACTTTTAAATGAGTTGACACAAACATATTAATTGATTGACTTTTAAATGTACATGAATTTACCATACGAATGATCATCATCATTCATACGGTGTAGGTCCTACCAGTGGTAGGTCCCCTTTTACAACAGACCGTCTGGGTGGATACCACCGCGGTGCCTATTTCTGCTGCAAAGCAGTAGTGTGAAAACACTGCTGTGTTCCGGTTTGAAGGGCACCGTAGCTAGCGTATTTACTGGGTAAACGAGACTTAACACCCTATGTCTCACGGTAGGCAGCGCGTAGGCGATACCACTGGTATTGCCAATGTCAATGGACGTCGGTGACCACTTCCCATCAGATGGACCGACTGCTCGTCTGCCTGTGTATGCCATAAAAAAAATAATCAGCCTGTGTTAGCCTTCTCTATTAAGGGGTTTCTAGACCGTATCCCACCACGCTGGTCCAATGCAGGTTGGTGGGTGGACCGACTTTTTACATACCCATCCGAAGCATGGTTCATTTTATTTTTTAGACAATATTCAGATCGTAACTTTCAGCTAATAAAGCTTTCAAGTAGCCATATTGACTTTAACTCAATCAAATATTTGTTTTCGCTTATATCATGGCTTTGTAAATATTATAAAAATGACTTAGATACATACAATTTTTTTACATTCGTTATACCAGGTCAAGTCAAACATGGTGCATCAGTTAATCCACAATACATAGAGAAAGTCGTTCATATTTGTTCGGAAACGCATCGAGTGGGGAACGACATGTTCACAAAAACAAACGCGGTCGCTAATAACGGCCACTGTGACATATGTGGTCATAAAACTAAATCACATCAGCTTATTAACGAATAGCATAAAAGCAACGGCCTTCGTGCGTATTGGCGCTACACTTCCTGTTTGTATTTTGTTTGGCCTTTAAGTTCGACGTAATTATGAGCCATGGATAAAATCTATTGCGCCTTGAGTCATAAACAGTTGTGAAAAAATAATAAATAACCCATTTTCATGAACTTAATCGCGGTTAATTAGATTTCAGGTTAGGTCTTTAGTCCCATGATAATGTGCGCTGTAATGGGTTTTAAGACCGTAGTAAAACTTGTCATAAAAACAAATTACACTACACTACTGTCTTCCGATTTGGAAGGTACCGTAACCAGCGTTGGTCTCAGGGCGGTGAGCATATTTGTGGTACCTTGCGCTGCTTTTCTAATGCAGGACAGGTAAAAGTTATAGTCCTGATTGTTTCATCAGGCATTTTAAAATAAATGGCAGATGAAAGTGAACGTCCCTTCTTTTTATTGAAAACTATGTTTTACCAATGTGGTGTTTTTCTCGCTGCAAATCAATAGTGTAAGAAAAAATATGTGTTCCGTTTTAAGAAAGGGTGCATTTTCATAGGGCAGGCGGTCAATCAGCTTAGCTTTAGGTTAACTTACGTTATTATACGCTCATAATAATATGACATAACATAACACAATAAGACATTATAACGTAACGTAACGTGTTCTTTTTTTTATTAAAGTAAGTACAGTTATAGTAAGGTGTAAAGAACTAGGATAGGCATGACACCATTAGAGCGCCATGCGGAAGCTTCGTATAATACTGTTTCCGTTGTAAAGGTAATTCAGTGTAATTAGTAATTAAATATAGAAATATACATATATGATGAACAATTTAATTGTGCTGTGCAACTACATCGTGTTTTTCATGGAATTACCAGGCGGAAAGTATGGTGTACGAATAAGTAAATGTTCTTGTCGTATCGCAGTATAAAATAGTAGCACGAGTATTGATTGTTATTTTAACTCTTAGTCAATTTAGTTAGTACAGTTCAAAACATAACATAACATTTATCTCAGATTATTTCAAATTATGGATGTACTCGATTCGGAGCGTGAGTTTTTTTATATGTCTTACCTTGTTGCTCCGCTCATAGTGCTCCGGTTTGGTTCATTCTTTTTCAAATGATAGATATGGATGCTGTCATTTAGCTCCTTCTTTTTAAATAATTTTTTTGTCATTTACGAAATTAAGAAAATTTTGGCGTCAAAATCACTCAGTCCTGTGATTAAATCACGAACGCTGAGCTCTTATAGTGTTACTCATATATACTAATTGAATTTATCTACAATGAAGTTCGCAAAAGCAGATTATATCTACGTTTGAAGAATAACCCACTATAAGCAATTTAATGTATATATTTTATTATTTTTTTAAAATTTAACGAATACTTTAAATTTGAGATTTAAAATGCAATGGCGGAAATCGTGAAGTAGTTTCTTGCAAACGGCACGTTGTCATCATCTTACATTGCGCAAAATGGTTATATACTGTTTGAAGTCGGTCATATTGTTTTGTGAAAATATATATTTTTTTATGACTCGACGAATGGATCATTTTACTTTTCAGACAATAGTGAATCAGCCCTAATAGTCCTAACTAATCAGAAAGCAACGATAACACAAATGTGTTTTTCCTAAAGGATCCGAATCCACGACATCCGGTTTATAAGATGGGCCGATACCGCTAGAACTCGGTGGCGGAATGGGTTTCACTATTTAGTATTTATTAATTCTCATATCAAGTTTTTTTTTCATTATTATCAAATTTTATTAAACTGTATTTTTTTTTAAATCTTATTTTACCTAACTAACTAATATTCCAGTTGAAATTAAAAACTGAAAGCCTTTTATTCTATTTGACGGAAAATTTATTTGACAAATGAAAAACTTTGGAATCATTTTCATAGTTGAAAATACACTTTTTTCGGGACACGTGGAACTATTGACGTGTCAAAATTTAAACATAACCGAGTTACGGGTGCGTTCGTACGTTAGTGTAGCTTTGCTCGTTACGAAAATATGGATGAAATATTTTGACTGCGTTAATTAAGCACGTTGAGGAAGATTTTTATGGTGAAATCATACAGATTATCATGATGAAAATATTGTTACTGAACTAGCATTTTATTGGATTGACTTAAACAAGAACTTTAATCCATATTAATTGTAGTAGACTTAAAATGCCTAATATATTTAATTGAGTTTGTATTTCAAAGATTTGGCAAAACATACTTAATCTAGCGTAAACAATTTTCTTGTCCAGAAACTTATTTAATAGACGGGCTACGTATTTTTATAAAAAGTTATTTATTCAAATCAATAAATCCATGAAGTAGCTTTTGATATATACAGATATCAATATATACATGAACATAAAAGCACGATTTATGTGGAATTTACACGTAGCGATTTTTAGTGCTCGAACAAAACTGTCTCTACAAAGATTTTTTTATGTATATCTTTTGAATAACGTGACAAGCAAACTTTAAGCTATAACAGCTTCAATTTCCTCAGTTCTGATGTGCCAAACTTGTATGCTTCGTAAGTACATATATATATATATACTCTTGTTTTTATTTGCATACTCAATATGCCAACATGGACACAGTTGTTGTTGTTGCTGAGTGCCCTAGCTCTCACGCTCGCCAGTTAAGGAAAACATCGTGAGGATAGCGTTGACACGAGAGTTAGTTTGCTCACTATACAAAAACACGATCAGCAAAGGCGAAAAGCGTTAGTATATAATGTGAGCGTGGGCACAAAATTATTTTGGGAAAGTTTTAAAATTTTAAAGTCATCTTATCGTAATTATTAAGATAATGGATTTCTTGTATTAATGTCTATTGTCAAAGCCTTTGATTAGTTAAAGCTGTATGTCTCTCTGAATAATAGGAAGATATGAAACATACGTAAATTAATAACAGTTTATTCATCATCATCATCATCAGCCTGTGATAATCCACTGCTGGACATAGGCCTCCCCTAATACACCCCTATCATTAGGGGGTTTTGGACCGAGTTCAACCCATATGCATACTCTAAACTTTAAAAATATAAAGTTTATTCATATGCGTACGTTTATTGCACAACTGCACACATAATTGCTTAAATGGAATCGCTAGAAAATATAGACTTGACCATTATATTTTTAATTTAACGTTTTAAGGTGAGTTTCATATTCAGACAGGTCGTGAAGCTATCAGATATTCTTCTCTTGTTGATCTGTTATTTAAGTACAGTGTATAGTTAGCTTAATTCATTAAATACATTTTGAAATCAATCACTATATCGTCAAAATGCTATTTCTAATGTGAGTGATTAGAGAGAAGGAGTCTCGATATTGACTTTTTGTCTGTCAGAGGTCGTGCATAAAAGTGGAGTCCCAAATATAGGAAGGTTAGCTTCCTATAAGCCACTGCCCGGGACGGATCTCTTCTCGTGTGTGATAAATGTTGTGCATCTGTGATAGTGTTACTATGTTGAGCGGTCTAAGGCGGTTTTACGCATCGACTGGTCACGAGCGGGACATCTGATCGCTGTTGCCCGGGTTACGTGAGCTTTTTCAATGTTTTTAGTATAAGAGAAGTAAAACCGTATTGTTTGTGAAAATGTTCTCCCACCTGAAGCGTTATAATGAGAAAAGTCCGGGCTATTAAGCTTGCTATCGTGCCAAACGCTGAAACAAAGTTGTACTTCCAACAAAAGAAATGTTCGTTCGGATTTTTTTTTAATAAGCGTCTACCGTCTATTTATCTTATTCTGGAATTATCGCTTGTTGGGTTAGAGATTTCCTAATTTGCATTTAATTGTTCTTTTATATAATTAAGCGCCTATATTAGTTGTGAAATACACTAAGTGGAAATTTTTTAAAGTTAATTTTATGCTTGTTGAGTATCCCTTATGTTTTCAGTACCATTTCGATGTTCTTTCGTTCTTTTTCGGAATAAAAGGTTCGAAATGAATAATTCTATTATAGCATAAAGCAGATTTCGTCGAATAAGCTGGGAACGTCTTCTTCAAACTGTAGCTTCTGTTAATACAATTGTTATACAAAATCAGAAAATCTTCTTATGAATAATGTAAATAAATATAAATGGTGCGTGTACTTTGTAGTAGAAGTTATATTCTTGATCATTAAAATTTAATATATTTTGAAACTGATATTTAATTAAATTAAATAATAAAATAAAATAATATTTAAAGCATTGTCTAAAATTACATATTCTATTTAATTGATAAGACTTGTTAAATAAATATAATAAAAGCCTTTTATTTCCAGTAAAAAAACTTACATTTCTCATGTATCTATTAAGGATGTGTTAGATAAAATAGTTTAATCTATGTTAGTATAATTTCTTTCTTAATGTATATATATATCCTGTATGTTTCCTATGTGTTTTATAATAATATATTTATAGTGTTTTTTAAATTTATATATTGTTTTAAATATTTAAAAAAAATAGGCTACCGGAACCCCAGAATGGATAAAGGCCTCCTCCGGTGACTTCCATCAAATTAAGTACAATAAAATTAAGTATATAGAGACGGAAAATATTTGAGTGGATAACTAAAACAAAACTCAGAGTTCAGTTTAAATGCAATCACTATAACGCAAGTTAGAATTTGTTTTGATTCACTGACTTCGTTGGCTACGTTTCTTTTTTAATATTCTAAAAGCAAAGCTTGTCAGGCCGATACAAAATCCTTTGGTCGTGCACAAATTAGACTGCAATGGCTCTCAATTAGTGGATAAGCTCGGGCTTTCAGCGCAGCATGCGGCTGACAACGTCGTCAATTCCTATTTCGTTGCCTTAAATGTCTGTCCATTGCTATTTTCGAGTCGACTTTACTCAAATGAACTTAAAACAACTGCAAAGTACACTAACTCCAAGTAACAATGATAGTAACTTTGTTAGTTTAGTCTAAAAGTATATTTTAATTTGTGCAACTACTTTTTCAAGTTGCAAGTCACTGAGCTATTCCTCTAAAAAGATCTATGAAAGGTCTTATTTAATTATGTTTCAACATAGCAAGTTATTGTGTTTATCGTCACTTTAATAATTATAAAAATATTCGTATATCCATAACATGACTTGCTCGTTGGACAGAAAACATCAGCGAGATGGTTTTTCGTCTAACATGTATTGCATAAATTAAAATTATTTGACTTACTTCTACTTACTATTTTAAATTGTACTACTTTTTAAATTGAACTGTAACAAGTAGTACTAGTTCCAGCTGGTTACGTTTACTCTATTTAATGGAGAAGTCTCTCACCCTTTTTTTACAATTGCGGCGCAATATACTTTAATATATATCTTTTTTTCTTTTTAGCCATTCGTATATCCGTATTCGTATATTCCTGTCTCATGTCCAGTTTCGTTTGCTTTAGAAACTGGAGGTCGTGTTCTGAATCTGCAGGGGCTCAACAAATTTTCATGGTTGATTCTAGTTGGTTAAGGCAATTCTAGGCCGATCACCTAATTGTCTTAATAGTAATGCCAGATGGGCATGTAAAAGTCGGTCCACCCACCAACCCGCATTAGATCAGTGTGGTGGATAGGTCAAAACCCTCCTAATGGATAGGGTGTATTAGGGAGGCCTATGTCCAGTAGTTGACTATCACAGGCTGATGATGTAGCCATTCATGTCCCACTGCTGGGCAAAGGCTTGCTGTAAGCTCTCATCGAAAATCCAGTCTTTCTCAAATTTGTCCAGTTCGTCCTTCCATCTTTGCCTAGGTCTACCACGCCGTCTTTTATTTTTGGGGGTCCAAAAGGAGCATGTTTAGCCCAGTCTGTCTAAACATATATCTATTATTTCAAAAAGTTAACAAACAATACAGCTTTTATCTTTTATTTTATATTAAATTTTACCACTTTACTTCTTTCATGATCGTATACTAAATGCGGTATACTGTAATTACTACATCGCTGTAGTCATAAACGCGATAAATGAAAAAATACAAAGTACAGATAAATACTGTTTCTGTTTACCATGAATAAACATAAACTGTTTTACAGTTTTGTGGCGAAAAATAATGACATTAATTAAAATACTTTCAGTATTGCAATTTACCTTGAGAATGAAAATAATTAGCTACGCTTAAAAATAAAATTATCGTTTTTTCCAATTGTAATTATATTAAAAATCAGTAAGAGTAAGGTATGTTACATAAACATTGTTAAGAATAATTTGTAAAAAGATCATGTTAAAATCTATCAAAAATTTGTCTTACTAGCGCTAACTCTACCCGCCCGGCTCCGCATTGGTGCAGGTACTGATATCAGTAAAATTTATGGAAAAATATATAAATTTGTCAGCGTTTCCTACAATATTATGCACGAATTTACATATTAACTTTCCTCTTCAATCTGTCTGTCTATTAAAAAAGAATGAAAACATCATAATTCGTTGCGTAGTTTTAAACATTGAAGCATACATAGGGATATTGGGACAGACAAAGCGACTTTATTTATACTATGTAGTGATAGCAAACAATATAAATTTATTAATAATTCAAACACTAATGATTTTGATTAATATTATTGCCATCCCCGTTACAACAATGAAAATATTGAATAAAGAAATGGCGTTTTTATCCTTCGAATGGTTTTACGATAGTCGTAAAATGTTTTTTACATTCGCTGGCATACCTTAAATCGTTTTTGACATGTGCAATAAAATTACATATTTTATTTCGAAATCTTTGAATTGAAATTTGAATGCTCTATATTTTAGCTAAAAATTACAACTATCTTTTTAAGTACAATACAATATTTCGTTTTCGTATAAAATTTTGTGGCTACTGTTATAGGTCTATAAAACAAATTTTTCTGAAAAGTATGATTAGCTTAGTTTAACACAATTAAAGAATGAATTTTAGCTCATATCTTATTAATAGATTAATGTTACAAAATAGTGGATTTCAAGCAATTATCAAATACTCGCTATCGCAACTCGAAAATCAAACTGATACAGCTGTTATTATTGAATACATACAGACATGTAATTGATATTTGTTCATGTACGTATCACGGGAGCAAAACATGTGACAATAAATAAAAGCGGTCGCTAATATGTTCTAGAAGGCATACGTAATTACATTTACAGGGTAAAGGTTTTGTACCGTATTCATGATTATGTTAAAATTGACATGCGCGTTAAATTGTGCGAAACTGTGATCTTACTTATCTAAATTATCGTATGCTGATACTGTGTTTGGCAAATGCATATACGCTTGGACTAGACTCGTTTCTGTTTTGCTGTTCCTCGTCATAGCACATTACGCCTTTTCTTAATCGACATGACTTACTTAACATGTCTAGTCGGCGAACTCTCCATCTTGCGACGTTACTTTTTGGCGTAGTAAAGACCGGGGAACCTAGCTATTTATATGAAAAATTACAGGTTTACAGCGTTACGTCAGAACCGCACTCCGTCTTTGCTGCCCAAAGTCCCACACAGCTGCCATTCGTGGCAGCTTTCGATTTGCTGCCACTAAGTGCTGGAACGATCTTCCACCTCCGATCAAAGACTCAACTTTAATTCGATCATTTAAATTTAAACTAAAACAACTCTTGATTAAAAAAACTAAAGTCCAGCACTGCTGTTAATTCAAAATCATACACAGGTGACCAGGCATGATGTAAGTTTAAAGCACTATACAGTTAAATGCATCAATACAGTATAGATACTTATTAAACAGCTGCAGTTTTGAGTTCTATATTCACATAAAAACTATTAATTTAACTGTACAGCTTTATGATTAACGAGCGCCATCTACATCTTCATTTTACGGATCTACTGAAAACCAGCCTTCATGAAGTTTCCCTAATGTGATCTAGAGCTGAGTGAATACCATTTTGGTACATTACAAAATTATACTTTTATAAATATATTTTATTGTTCCTTTTTTATTTGTATGTGCCAAATAAATGCTTTTCTTTCTTTCTAATAACGGCTACTGTAACGTATGTGGCCATAAAACAAAATCACTTCAACATATTAACGAGTAACATAAAATCAACGTCCTTTATGAATACTAGCGGCCTATTTCCTGTTTGTTTTCTGTTTTGCTCTTTAGTACGACGTAATTATGAGCCATAGAAATTATCTTTTACACCTTAAATTATAAACAATAAAAAGAATATGTACGGACAAATTATTTTATAAATTTTGCGTTAAAATACAAACGTACGTTATGTTTAATTAGTGTGAAGGTCTAACCTTCTGTGGCGTTACCATTGATGCTTGAAAGAATTTTTATTACGGGATTTGACGTGGTAATAAAAAGAAGGTGAAAGTTTTTAAGTCCCTTTTCCTGGCGACCATGTATGAAAATTAAACCACTCATCATCATAAGCCATCATGTTAGTCCTCTGCTGGACATACGCCTCCCTAATGCACACCTTCTCCATTGGCAGGTTTTTGGACCGTCTCCACCACTCTCGTCCGATACGGGTTGGAGGGTGGACCGACTTTTTGCATGCCCGTCCGACGCATTGATCATCTTCCTTTTCAATACAACAACGGTTATCTGCCCAAATTGTTATAACCAACCAACTAGAAAACAACTATAATACAAAGTAGTTTGCCCTCGGGATTCGAATCCACGAACTATGGATTTTAAAGCAAGGGCCAATACTGCTAGACTACGGAGAAGGTGTTAATTAAACATTTCATTTTTTTTAATGTTAAATGTTACCATATGATTTTCCAATACTTATAAGGTTACGAATGAATATGAGTTTACAAGTGTAAAAGTTGAATCATTTGATATCATGAAAACACTTTTATCGGGACACGTGGGACTATTAACGTGTCAAATTTAAACGTAACGAATAGAATATTGTGTGTGTGACTGTTATTGTTCATAAGCACGTTAAGAATTTTATTGCTGCAATAACACAATATTAAAAAATACTGTTACAATATAAAATAGTTTTTGTTGCCTTGTGTTTAAACTATGTCCATTTCAAAGTTGACGATATAATAGGTTTGGTATACTTACTAGTTATTTTAAATATGTTTTCTTTAAATGGAAATAAGTTTATGGAACCAAAACTTAAATAATTAATTTTTCTAAGTTTCAAAGAATTTCACAGTTGTTAATTTGACTGATATTTATAATGTTTTAAAGGAATATTATATATAATTATTTCTTTATATACCGATTATTTTATATCAATGACATTTAAGTTTTGCTTACTTAAATATATTATTATTCAAGTTCTTTCCACATCCAGTCTGCCCGTGACATGGATGCTGAAAGAATAATGTTGGAATAAATATATTTAACTAACAATCCGATTTGTGAAAAGTTTGA
Source organism: Lamproptera curius (assembly GCA_029286875.1). NCBI lineage: Eukaryota > Metazoa > Arthropoda > Insecta > Lepidoptera > Papilionidae > Lamproptera > Lamproptera curius. The sequence goes on along the minus strand of JAGSMT010000011.1, from coordinate 1,925,887 downwards.
TAGATATTACGTTAAAGCTGTGGTAATTGTGTCGAAGTATGTATAAAAGGAGCGGTAGTAAGTTAAAGTGCTATCCTTGGAAAGCACATACATAGGTTAACCCTTATTTTAATTTGCAAACTCAATATGCCAACATGGATAGAGTTGTTGTTGCTGAGTGTCCTAGCACTCACGCTCGCCAGTTAAAGAAAACACCGTGAGGACAGTGTTGACACGAGAGTTAGTTAATTCACTATACAAAAACACGTTCAGCATACGAGTAAAGTTTTGGTATATAATGTAAACGTATGCATTATACCATTTGGTTGTAAATTGTAATAGGTCTGATTATTTATATATTTGTTGATGAAACTTATCTTACACAGTATACAGTATACACAAATATTCATAGTGAACACAATATGTACATATGTATTAATACATATGTCTTTGGATCGCTCATGTGTTGACCAATACAGTAATTTGATAATATAGTAACTTTACATAGTCAATTTGAAAAGATTTTCTTTATCATATGGCATGAAAAAAATACTATATTACTATTATATTACAGTATAAAAAGTTTGATTACCTTGTAAACGGTACAAAACAGAACCGCGCATTTGTCTCAATTAACATCTTTCGTTTTATGTTGTTTATTAAAACGTTAACCAGTGTGGAAGATAAAAATTACAGGCAGTCCACCAAAAAGCGGTACGAAAAACCGTTTTATGAGAAAAAAATCCCCCCACCTCAAGCGTTATAACGAGAAAAGTCCGGGCTATTAAGCTTGCTATCGGGCCAAACGCCGAAACAAAGTTGTACATTCAACGAAAGAAATTTCAATTAATCACAGGAGTTGTCGGAGTTTTTTTCATTAACATTACGGTGAATTTAAGGTTTTTCCATTTATGGGGAGATTTCTTAATCCGTATTTAATTATTCTTTTGCATAATTAAAATGGTTGTTATTTTGAAAAGTTGTATTCTTAATCAAGTAACTAAGCGCCTTTACAAACTAATTGTGTAGAATACAGTAAGTAGAAGCTTTTTAAGTTAATTTTATTCATGGTTTGAATTTTTTATGTTTTCAATACTTTGTCGATATTATTTTCTTCTCGTTCGTTATGCGTTAGATAAGCATGAAAAAGTCAACCCTCCTTCTAATTTGTTCCGATCGTGCGGATAACACGTATCATTGGACTAAATGCTGGTAGGGTTAACATCGTCACCTGCACGAAAAACCTGTGATAGTCAACAAAAGTAAGGTTAATACGCAATTAAAGCTGTTACAGCAAAAATTGCACTAATAATTTTAAAGTTTTCAATAATACATCAAAATTATTTGAGCAAAATTGAAAAGAGTTCGGTTGTAATCTCGATAATACACGTTAGAATTGGTTTTGATTTGAAGACAGTTTTGAGATGGTTTCTTTTAATTTTTTAAAATCAAATGCTTGTCGGGTCTATAAAATCCTTTGATCGTGTATAAATTTGACTACAAGGGCTCTCAATTAAGCCGGATAAATGCTTTTGGCTGTGAAGACTTTCGCTTTTATACGATGTGGTCAATTCTCTATTCCATTGCATTAAAGATCTGTCCGTTGCTATTTTTGAGATGACTTAAATTAAATTAGTTTAACTGAACTTAAAATAACAGCAAAATGTACTAACTCCAACTAACAGTGATAGTAACTTTGTTAGCTTTGTGTACAAGTATATTTTAATATATGGTACATTTTAATATAAGTATATTGTAATATACTACATTTTCCTGTAAACTATTTGAATATCTAATATGATATGATACTTAGTTATGTCCGAAACGCTATATTACATTGGAAAAGAAACGAGAGATATCTGGAATGCTTAAGTCATTCTTCAACAATATATTATCAGTTAATTTTATTAAAAGGCGTCCGTCTCAATGTGTTTGGAATAACCGTCAGAGTTTTTCATTAAAAATTAGATATATCTTTCTACTTTCTTATTTTAAACATTGCTTTGTTAAAAAATAATTATAATGTCTGGTGGTCTTGTAGTTTTTATATCTCTGGGTTGAATTATTAAAGTGGTGGCAAAGACCAACCATCCTCCCTATTAAAATTAAAACAACACAGCTTTCAATGTCCTCCTTCTTTTTTTTTAAATGATCTTATACTAAAGAGATGGTTTATATTTTAAACGTCATAAATGAAATTAGCACAAAGTACAGATATCGTTCTTATTTTCCATGAACTGACATAAACTGTGTTACAGTTTTGCGGCAAAACAGCTTTAACTGTATTTCGTGAGGACTTCTGCTTTTTTAAATGTTATCTAAATAATTAGCATAAAAATAATTTGCGACGTTAAAAAATAAAATTATTACACTTACCTGATCTAAATTTGTTAAAACACAATTAGAGTAAGGAATTAAGTCTTAAGAATGTTTAGGTAGAACACTTAAATAAAGATCATGTTTAAATCTATCGAATAATATGGTTTTATTTTAAATTAAAAATACTATAAATTAATTTACATTCAGAACACGGCAGACTTTAATTAGTAATATTGCATTATATCCCCGTTACAACGATGGATATATTAAATAAAGAATTTGCATTTTACTTCATTGAATGGTTTTACGATAGTCGTAAAATATTTTTTACATGTACTAACATACCGTAAATTGTTCGTGACTTGTGTGTGCTATATATAATGCTATATTCCATTTTGAAATTATTAAATAAAAAATTTTCTGTTCTATATAATAGATAACTAAGCTAAAAAATATTTCAATGTCTTTGAGAACTATATAACATTTTGTTTTGGCTCATTTAAAATGTTAAATATCCTTTAAAAATTTTTATGGCTCTGTAATCGATACAAATAACTTGCCTTAAAATTACGATCAGCTTCGTTTGACACAATTAAAGATTGAATTTTAGCTTTGACCCCTTTGTAATCACTAGTTGATTTATGTTACAAATTAGTGGAATTCAAGCAATAATCAAATACTCGCAAACGCAACTCGAAAATCAAACGGATACAGCTGTTACTATTCATTACACTCATACATGTAATTGATATTTGTTCATGCATGCATCAAGCGAGCACGACATATGACATTAAATAAACGCGGTCGCTAATAACGGCCACTGTAACGTATGTGGCCATAAAACAAGCAACGTCTTTCATGATTACTAGCGGCCAACTTCCTGTTTGTTTTTTGTTTTGCCCTTTAGTACGACGTAATTATGAGCTATACATATAATCTATTATGCCTTAAATTATAAACAGTAACGAGAAAATGTAAATAATTTGACATTTTGTGAATTGTGCGTTAAATTACAAACGTACATTACATTTAATTACTTTGAAGGTCTAACCTTCTGTGGCGTTATCATCAAATCTTGAAAATAATTTTAACATGAGAGTTTTTATCATTATCTTCAGCCTGTGTTAGTTCACTGCTGGATTATAGCCATAGAGAGTGTTTGAACCGTATCCCACCGCGCTAGTTCAATGAGGGTTGGTGGTTGGGCTGACTTTTCTTCCTTTTAATGGGCTACATCCCCTCCTACGCATGGATCATCTTACTTTTCAGACAATTGGGTCGTCAGCCCATGTTGTCCTAACTAACTAAAAAACAACTATAACACAAAGTTGTTAATCCGCTGGGTTCGAACCCACGACCCTCTGTTTTTAAATCAAGGGCCAATACCGCTAGACCACGGTGACGGTGTTAATTAAAATTTAGTTTTGTTTATTTATTTTTCAATGCTCCACAATTCAAATATCTCTAACACATCTGATATAACATTAAAAAAAATGAGTTAATATAAGTTTTACAAGTGAACGACGTTGGAAAAACTTTGACAGCTGAAAATACATTTTGTCGGGACTTGTGGGACTATTGACTTGTTAAATTTAAACGTAACCGAGTTACGTGTACGTTAATACGGATGAAATTGAGTTAAGGATTTTTTATCTGCCGTAATAAAATAGAATATCCTAAGGATATTATTGTTACTGATTTAACATAGTACATTGTTTTGTCTTAAATTGAAACTTTGTCCCTATGTAATATTGACCATATCAGACGTTTAGTATCTAATTACTTCAAATATGTTTTCTGTATATATGATAAAATAACTTTGGCGCCACTTACACTAAAATAATTTATTTATTCAAGTTATCAAAGAATTTACAGTTAGTAACTATTAATATAATTAAAATTTGATAGTTTTCTGTTCAATTAATGTTTATAGTTTAAGTGCGGTAATTGTGTGGAACAATGTAAAAATGTATAAACGGAGCGGTAGATTAAAGTGCTATGTTTCGAAAGCACATATATAGGTTAACCCTTGTTTTTATTTGCAAACTCAATATGCCAACATGGCTATAGTTGTTGTTAGAGCTCAGTGTCCTAGCACTCACGCTACTTAGTTAAGGAAAACATCGTAAGGTCAGTGTTGACACGTGAGTTAGTTCACTATGCAAAACACGATCAGCATACGAGTTGCGTGTTATATAATGTCTTAGTTGCTTATATTATTTGGTTCTAAATAGTAATAGGTTTGATTATATATATATTTGTTGACGAAACTTATCTTGTTGTACAGTATACACAAGTATACGTAGTAAACACTATATGTATATATGTATAAATACATACGTTTTTAGATTGCTCATGTGTTGACCAATTTAGTGATTTGATAATATAGTAACTTTACGTAGTCAATTTGAAAAGATTTACTTTATCATAAGGCGTGGAAAATTACTATGTCACTAGTATATTACAACATAAAATATTGATACCGTCGTAAAAAGTACAAAACAGAATCGCGCATTTTTCTCAATTAACACATTTCGTTTTATTAAAACGTTAACCAGTGTGGAAGTTTAAAATTAACAGGCGGAATACAAAATACGGAACGAAAAACCGTCTTATGTGAGACAAGAATCCCTCACCTGAAGCGTTATAACGAGAAAAGTCCGGCTATTAAGCTTGCTATCCGGTCAAACGCTGAAACAAAGCTGTACATTCAACAAAAGAAATTACAATTAATCGCAGGAATTGGTGGAGTTTTTTTCATTAACATTGCTGTGAATTTAACTCTATTTAGTTGATGGGGAGATTTCTTAATTCGTATTTAATTGTTATTTTGCATAATAAAAAGTATACATCTTTAGAAAAAGAGAAAAGATGTATTCTTAATCAAGTACCTCAAGCCCATTTACAAATTTATTGTGTAGTATAAAATTAACTTTAAGTTTATTTTATACATGGTTAGTATTTCTCATATTTTCAGTACATTGTTGATATTTTTTTCTTCACATTCGATATCAGAATTATATTTTATTTATATTTAAAATTTGGATTTTTTTTAGGATGAAAAGGTTATGGTTAATTTAAAAGTTTTAAAATGATTAATTCAACTATATATTATAAAGCATGCGGTTAATTTCATTATATTTTAAAGCCTCTTTGTCAAGTCGTATAGATTATTTGATGCATTATAATGCCACAGCGATTTACCGCTTCATCATGATATTCTGAAGTCATATTGTAGGTTTGTTGACATTGATCTAGTATGAGTATTAGGGGGACCGTATCCCACCACGCTGGTCCAATGCGGGTTGGTTCGCGGACCGACTTTTTACATGCTCATCCGACGCATGGATCATCTCACTTTTCATACACTTGGGTGATCGGCCCAAATATCCCTAACCAACTAGGAAACAACAATGAAAATTTATTGAGTCCCCGCAGGATTCGTACCCACGACCTCCGGTTTCTAAAGCACACGCCGATACCACTAGGCTACGGAGGCAGTTGTATATTGATTAAAATAATTTTAGCAAAAAATTAAAACGGAACTTATAAATTTCAGATCAAATGCAATCACGAAAATGCAAGTTTGAATTCGTTTTGATTGACTGATCGTGTTGTTTTCGTTTCTTATATAATATTCTAAAAGCAAAAGCTTGTCAGGCCGATACAAAATCCTTTGGTCGTGCACAAATTAGACTGCAATGGCTCTCAATTAAGCTGGATAAATGCTTGCGGCTGAGAAGACTTTAGCTTTTATGCGATGTCGTCTATTCTGTATTCCGTTGCCTTAAACGTCTATCTGCTGCTATTTTCGAGTTTACTCTATCCAAATGAACTTAAAATAACAGCGGAGTGTACTAACTCTTAACTAACAATATGATGGTAACTTTGTTAGCCTAATCTAAAAGTATATTTTTCTTATTGAACTACTTTTTACTTTAAACCATATATATTTATAGGTATATACTTAAATTGAATTTAATAATACCTGAACAAGTTTAATAAGCGTCAGTGTTTTATTCAAAATTTGACGTCTCTATTTTATTAACTTTGTGGATTTCTTTAGAAAAAAAAAACACATGTTGTCGTCCGGCTTTGTAGTTTTATATCTCTAGGGTTATATTTTTAAATTATTAAATATTACCCTATCAAACTAAAACAATACAGCTTTCATTGTTGCCATTATTTACTATCGTATTCTTAATGCGATTACACGACGGAAGACGGTTTATATGTATTTATTTATTTGCCAATCCACAATAAATACAATAAACTTTGACATAGGTAATTGCACATTATGGACCCAGTTTGGGCACAGCAAAAGTTAAATCTATTGCAATTTAATATACAACTTAATATACTTATAAATACCTAATTTATCCTTAACTACTCAACTAATTTTAAATTATTTTGTAATCATTTTATATTTTAATTATTTAATAAATAAATTAAATTATACATAATAAAACAATAAACATATTTTTGCTTAATCGTAATCATAATAAAATTCGCTACAATTTATAATATTATTTTAAATTATTCACTACTTACTAACATATATGTTATATATATACAGATATTGTTCACATCAAGTTATCAATATATTAAAACTATCATTTTAAGCGCCATTAATGAAAAAAGCACAAAGTATAGATAGATATTGTTCCTGTTATAAACTGTCTTACAGTTTCGTGGCGAAAGAGCTTTAACTGGATTACGTGAGGACTTGCTTCTACAAGTGATGGTATAAATTAAAATACTTCCAGTATTGCAATTTATCTTGAGTACGAAAATAATAGCTACGCTTAAAAATAAAATTATCGCTTTTTCCACATGCAACTATCTCAAAATATAAGAAGAGTAAGGTATGCTACATACAATTAGTTGAGACTAATTAAATTGAATTAGACTCTAGTGACATGGGTGCAGTACAGATATCTGCGAAATGTATGGCAAAATATGTAAATTTATTACCGTTTCTCTACAATATTAAGCATATTATACCTTTCTCTTCAATCACTCTATCTATTAAAAAAACCAAAAACATTAAAATCCGAAGCATACATAGGAATATAGGGACGGAAAAAGCGACTTTATTTTATACTATGTAGTGATAGCAAACAATATAAATTTATTAATGATTTTGATAAATATTTTTGCAATTATATCCCCAATAAATAAAAAATGGCTTTTTATCCTTTGTTTTTAATTTTGTTTTACCCTCCGAATGGTTTTACGATAGTCGTGAAATGTTTTTTTTACATTCACTGGCACACCGTAAATCGTTTTGTGACATATGCAATAAATTTACATATTTTTATTTCGAAATCCCTTAATTGATAATATATAATGCTTTATATAATAATTCATTTATGATACCAAATTTTGTTTTGCCTTATTTTAAATATCCCATCATTTAAGTATCCCACCACGCTGGTCCAATGCGAGTTGGCGGGTAGACCTTCTTTTTAAATGCCCATCCGAACCATGGGGCAAGGGCCAATACCGCTAGACCACGGAGACGGTGTTAATTAAACATTAAGTTTTGTTTATTTATTTTTAAATACTCAAAAATTAAAATATTTGTAATTACATTAAGAATATTTAAACACTATGAGTTTTATACGTGAACAACGTTGGAATCATTCCGTAATGGAAATACATTTTTTCCGGACACGTGGGACTATTGACGTGTTAAATTTAAACGTAACCGAGTTACGTGTACGTTTGAACGTTAGTGCAGTTTTGCTCGTTACGAAAATACGGATGGAATATTTTGACTGCATTCATTTAGCACGTTAAGGATTTTTAATTTGCTTTAATAAAACAAAATACCTGAAGGAAAATATTGTTACTGATTTAATATAGTTTTTCTTAAATTGAAACTTTGTTTATATTTAATTTCGTAATACGTACGTAATACGTTTAGTATCTAATTAATTCAAATATGATTTACTGTTTATATAAAATAAGTTTAGTGGTGCGTACACTAAAATAATTTATATATTAAAGTTATCTTCTTTGATAACTACAGTTAACGATTCAAAGTCGGTATCTTTTAATAAAATTAAAATTTGATAGTTTTTTTTTTTTTATGGCATACGCAGGCAGGCACGAGCAGTCGGGCCACCTGATGGGAAGTGGTCACCGACACCCATAGACGTTGACAATACCAGTGGTATCGCCGACGCGCTGCCTACCGTGAGACATAGGGTGTTAAGTCTTGTTTACCCAGTAAATACGCTGGCTACGGTGCCCTTCAAACCGGAACGCAGTAATGTTTTCACACTACTGCTTCGCGGCAGAAATAGGCATCGCGGTGGTACCCACCTAGACGGTCTCCTGTAAACAGGGGACCTACCACCGGTAAAACTGTTCAATTAATGTTTAAAAGAGTATATTTATAGTTTAAGTGCGGTAATTGTGTCAAACAATGTCTAAATTTATAAAAGGAGCCGTATCAAAGTAATGTGCCAAGCTTTTTGCTTCGAAAGCATATTTATAGATTAACCCCTGTTCTTATTTGTAAACTCGATATGCCAACATGGATAGAGTTGTTGTTGCTAATTGTCCTAGCACTCACGCTCGCCAGCTAAGGAAAACACCGTGATGACAGTGTTAACACGAGGGTTACTTAACTATGCAAAACACGATCAGCATATGAGTAATGTGTTGGTATTTAATGTGTTTGTATAACGTTTACGTTATTTTGTTTGGTTCTAAATAGTATTAGGTTTGATTATTTACATATTTGTTGACGAAACTTTTCTTGTTGTACAGTATAAACAATTATACTTTTTTTTTACGGATGGCTCACGTTAATGGAGTTAACCGCTACAACCCGGCGGGTTCGTGGCGTACCAATCCTCTATTCTGTGGCGTAGCTCCGAGGGACCCTTGAAGGGGGACCTCGGCTCGGGCTGCCACTTCTTTATCCCGTAAGCGGGCTTGATCGAGGGTGCCCAAGAGAGCCCAGCCTCGGCTCGATCAGCCGCTGGTCGTGTCCATGCCTATACCAGTTAGCAACATTTATCGAAGGCGCCCCGGTAGGCCGAACCTCGGCTCGATAGGTTGTTTTAGGACTTTTTAGTGAAAAGTTATTAACCGCCCTATCTGGCTGGTGAGAATCGGCCAGGTACGTGCCAATATCTGTTATACGGTGTATTAGTTTGCCCTCGACGGCGAGGACAAGATGTGTTGCGTCTTTGAGAGTTAAAACGTGCTTGCTCGATCGTAATCTCATCGTCCGGATCTGTTATCGCGTTTCGCGCTCTTTGGTGGATATCGTGTTCAGCGAGTTAAAATGTTGGTTCGTAAGCGGCGGCGCTCCGAACTAGTTCGTGTGGGTGTTGCGAAGCCGAGTCGAAATATCGAATAGATGCTTGATTTAAGTACTGTTGAATGGTAGGCAATTTCAGACCCAGGTGCAGGTCAATGTTGCGCAGGTAATACGGCGCACCAATGGCCTTGCGCATGAATCTGTTTTTCAATGTGTGTACGTTTTGCATGTGCAAAGACGGGACCGGCGAATGTTAAGATTGGTCTTGTACAGCAACAACTTGATGCGCAGAGATAACTTGATTTTGGATTTATTACTGGGAAGAGTCGACCTAGGACGTAGGCCGCTCTGTTTTTGACCCGCGTAATGTGCGGGCCAAATCTTAGGGATTTATCTAATATTACACCGAGGTATTTGGTCTGTTTGACCCAATGGATAGGGCAATCTAGGAGTCGGACATTGAAAGGAAGGCACGATCTTCGTCGCGTGAACAGAATGGCCGCGGTTTTGGAAGGATTGATTTCTATTCTCCTTTTCCGGAACCATTTCCTTAGGATATTGTCCGCGGATTGGAGTCTTTGACTAGCAAGGATAGGACATCTACTGGTTGAATATATGCAGGTGTCATCTGCGAATAAGGCGGTGTCTACAAGACGGTGCTGTGGGATATCAAAGTGAACAGGACTGGGCCTAATACGGAGCCTTGGGGTACGCCGGCACAGACCGGTCGAGGTAGTGATTTAGTTCCTTCTACGTGGTATCGGAACGTTCGATTGTATATAAGCCCTTCGTGCCATACTTTATCGAATGCCTTCGCCACGTAAAAGAAAAGCGCTCCCGTGTGATGGCCTCGTATTAAAAGCTGGCTTTAATTTTTTCCGTGATGCGGTGCATTTGGTTTGTGCATTAGTGCTTGGCTCGAAAGCCGAGTTGAATGGGGGTAGAGAGCCCTTTAGATTTCAAAAAATCTAATAAGCGGGCTAGGACAAGACGTTCATATACTTTTCCAAAACCCTTGAGGCTAATGGGACGATAGGGACTGGGAAGTGCAGGTGGTTTACCGGGTTTGAGGAACCCTATAACTTCAGCATCCTTCCAAGTGTTTTGGAAAATACCATTGGAAAGAGCTGCGTTATAAATTAGGACTAGGATGATAATTATATGTACCGGTAAGATTTGAATGACGCGGTTGTTTATGCCGTCGTAGTCCGGGGTTTTACCGATGTTTGAGGTATTTGATAATCGACTTGACTTCGCTTTTGGTTACCGGTGAAGTTAAATCGCGAGGAGGAAGTTGGGTCAATCGCTCGACCTCGCTCTCCACCTTTTGACCGTGAGCGGCGTCGATCGGTTGAGTGCTTGGCGTGCATTGGGCCTCTAGGCTGTCGGCTAAACATTCGGCGTTTTCTTCATCGAAAAACGCTAAAGGAGCATCAGGAAGGTTAGGATGGGATAGAGGCGACATCGGGGGAGTTCCAATTACGCCCTTTAGACTTTTAGGAAGTTGCTAGAAGGACTGATGGGATGGGTGCAAATTGCTTAGATCTATATCCCACCGATCGTTCCTGAATTCAGCTATACGCGTCTTGGACTGATGTTCAAGGGCGCGCAGCTGTCTCCGGTTCCGTTCGGTTGAATACCAATTGTAGGCACGAAACGCAGCCCTCTTGCATCGCAAGAGGTCCTTTATGTCGTTTGGCAAGGCCCAGTGGGGGTTTTCCTCCACCGGGACCTGCTTCGAGGAGGCCTCGACGACACTTTGGACATGTTTTGTGAGCGCATGAGCAGCGAGATTCGCGTTATTAGCACCGTGCAGGACTTTAGGAATGGCATCTAGGTGTGTTGAGCTAGTGCAGTCTAGCTGTGATTTTAGTTTGCGCCAGTCAACTATGGTTTTGGATATGATATTTTGGGTGTCAGTTAGTCCTTATTTGAGGATGACTGGGCGATGATCGTAGGTTAGATATTCTTTGTCCTCTATACCTCGAAAAGCGAGATTGACGTTTTTCAATTTCAAGCACATCCGATCTGTGGCCTACCATGTGCGCGTAGTGCGTTTGCTTAAACGGTGCAACGACACTGAAGTTAAGTAATTCTGATAGTGCATTTAGTGCTGCACCTCGCGAGTTGATTTTGTAGCTGTTCCATCGGGTGTGCTTGCTATTGAAATCGCCTGTCAGAATGACGGCGCCCCATAGGGATAATGGCGTCTTGAAGTCGGATTCAATTATCTCGGATGAGCTTCTACACGGTAAGTAGACCGAGGCTATGGTAATTGGTGCGTGTCCTGTCATAGCTAGCCTACAGACCGAGGCTTTTAGGTGCGTTAGCGTCGACGGCGTGTCGATTGCTACACAGTGCAGTGACTTTTTATAATAAATGAGCGTGCCACCGTGTGAAGCGCCGGTCCGATCATTTCTTATAATGTTGTAATTAGCGATTTTCGGATCGCCTCTACTGGGTTTTAGGAATGTCTCCTGCACTAGTCGCGTAGTTTTCGCGAAGGAAAACTGAAATTTCCTTTGATCCGCGAGACCGTTTGCGTTAAAAATTGAAATATTTACTGCGCGTGGTTTTAGACGGCCCGGGCCGTTTTGTTCTGTTTAGTATGGGCGTATTATTCATTTATGTCCCGTAGTTAAGTCGACTAGTTGCCTATACATACGAAGTATGTCAAGACGGGCTCCGAAGTTACCGACGACGGCGTCGAATTTAACGGTAAGGCGATCGAGCTCTGCGAAGTCGATCTGTCCGGCTAACGTTTCCAAGTTGCTACCATTGCTATGGCTAGCAAACTGTGGGGCGCTACGCGGAGCGCTTGTTTGTGGTGCGGCGCCACACGAGGCGCTCGGCGCTACCTGTGGTGGCGGTTGTTGCCCCGCAGGCATTGGAGCGCTATGCGGAGCGCTTGATTGGGTTTGTCACGCCGGAATAGGTCGGAGGGGCGGGAAAAATGTGAGAGGAGGCACTTGGGGGCGCCTTGGGACGGATGAGAGTGGTGGTGCCTTGCGCTTGGGTCCTTTGGGGCAGCCTAGGTAATTGGCCGTGTGGCCGGTGCTTTGGCAGTTGGCTTATGCCGGCAGTTCGTAGGTGGTGAGTACTTCCCTATCTCTAGGTCTAGGGCAGTCAGGAGTGCTATGGTCACCGAGGCACTTAACGCAGCGAGGGCGTGCGTGACATTTCTGGGCCGAGTGCCCGTACATTTGGCAGTTATGACACTGCGCAGGAAGGCCATTAGAATGTGGCGCGTGGAAGGTGATGGGACTTATGTCGCATATGTGGCGTAGGTCGTACACCTTTTTGCCCTCAGTGGAGCGTTCAAGGCTCAGAAGGACCACATTAAATGGTTTTTTAGTTTTCGGATGAGTGAGGCGGAAGGCCGAGTAGATTGGGATGTTTTGTTCTTTTATGAAGTTGTAAATGTCCTCTGTGGGCAGCTCTTTCGGCAGTGCTTTGACGACTGTCCGAAGTACGCGATCTTCCGGGAGCGCGTATGTGTGATAGTAATACTCGTTCTTTAGAAGATACGTAGTTACTTGACGATGAGCGTCACTATTTTCCAACTGGAGTTTTATCCCCTGGTTTGAGTCAGCCGCGGTGAATTTTATTTGTTGGACAGCGCGGACCAAAGCTCTACCCATTTCTCCTTTGACCAAATATAAGTCAGCGAAGGTTTCTTATCCCAAGGCGGGATTGTTGGTTGCTGTGAAGCAGCAGTTATTTGCTGTGAAGCAGCAGGTGTTTGCTGTGAAGCAGCGGTTTGCCTTGATGAGGCCGATGTTGTTGGCCGTGAGGCGGCCTGAATGGTTTGCCGTAGTGCGGTTTGGGTTGGCTCTGTGGCCGATGTTGATGGCCTAGGGGCCGATTATATCTCCGCCAACACTTTTGGCGCCTTAGTTGGCGGAGTAGGTGAAAAACGGAAACGACTCACCGGGCGGCTACACAGCTTTCTACGCTTGGGCGCATACGCCGAACACGTCAACACTGTTGCTCCGGCACACACTGACACTACACTAGCACGACTGCACGATGACACGACGTCTTCCTTCTTCTTGCCACTTGACGGCGTCGGGGGGAGGGCGTGGCCACGGGTGGGCCAAGCGGACAGCGCAGGTAGCAGGTGGGATCGAGTGGACTTTTCCAGTCGATCCGAGAGCTAGATGCGCACGTTTTCACAATTATACATATTAAACACAAGTAAGTAAGTTAAGTATATGTACGTAGATTGTTCATGTGTTGACCAATATGGTGATTTGATGATATAGCAACTTTAAATAGTCAATTTGAAAAGATTTATTACATCATATGGCATGAAAAAAATACTATATTACTATTATATAACAGCATAAAAGTTTGGTACCCTCGTAAACAGTACAAAACACAACCCAGCGTTTGTCTCAATTAAGATCTTTCGTTTTATGTTGTTTTATGAAAATATTAACCACCATGAAATTTTAAAACTTAACAGGCGGTCCAACGAAATACGGTACGAAAAACCGTTTTGTGCGAGAAAAAATTCCCCCACCTGAAGCGTTATAACGAGAAAAGTCCAGGCTATTAACCTTGCTATCGGGCCAAACGCTGAAACAAAGTTGTACATTCAACAAAAGAAATTTTAATTAATCACAGGAGCTGTCGGAGTTTTATTCATTAACATTACCGCGGCTTTAACTTTATTCCGTTTATGGGGAGATTTCTTAATTCGAATTTGATTATGCTTCCAAATAGTTAAACTGTTTTTTTTACGTGTTGTAAACTCATAGTTGAGTTTGTAATCAATTTAGCGCCTTTTACATTTATTGTGTCTTAATCCAATGAGTAGAAGCTTTTTAAACTAATGTTATTTTTTCTTAAAAGCTGCTTCCGACCTAATGAGCGTAGATTGTAAAATCTTTACTTAATTATAACATGAATTTAATAAGATTAAAAATCTTTATGTTTAAGGCGAGAACTTCTTAACATTAAATAAAATTTCTGAAATCATTTATATTCGTTATTTGATAAATTCTACATGCCGTAGTGAACTTCGGTTTAATGTTCGCGTTGCATAAACTAATCATTTGATTGGAATGCAGGCGATCTAAAAGGTCTGATTTTTGCTTTCTTTTAAGTTCAAAATATTTGATTGAAAGGTCGCTCCATTGAAGGAAAGGTAAAATCATTCGGGTGTTAGATTGGCATGAAAATGTTAATCCTACGCCTAATATGTATCAGTCACAAAAAGATTTATTTATACGTCTAAAAAAAAAAAATTAAGTTGTGGTGGTTTAGCAGCTTTGCCTGCCCGAAAATTTATGACAATAAGCAAAAAGAAAAACAAGTTAACTTTTAACCAATAAATATGACCGACTTCAAACAATATATAACTATTTTGCGCAATATTAGCGGGTGACAAGAAACCACCCCGCAATTTCTGAGACTGCATTCTAAATTTTTAATATCTTTTAATATATTCATTTATTGCACATAGAATAAAGATTTTGAAGTTATACTTCTTTAGGCGCGTTATGAAAAAATGATGAGAGTGAAATTTTACGATTTGTCACACAAAATTAACAGTTTATAATGAAAACAGTGAAAATGTAATAAGGTCCATATTACATAGTGATAAGGTTGATTTTTGTAGTGATAATGGAGTTGTCGTTTTTATTTGCGATAGTTGTTGCATAATGTGCTCTATGAGTTAGGATATATATAATGTTATTATTAATAATATATTTAATATTATTTAAATTTATATAAATATATTATTATATAAATATATTAATTTTGTAATGATGTTTATTCAACTTGATAAAATGGTAATATTTTTATTCATTTAATATATCAACATTGTGATTTATCTATGTAATACTTTAGATAAGCGCCATCTAGTCACACTTAATCAAAGCTTCTGATTTATAGTACCGCTGTACAAGTAAGCCAACATCTCTTAGAATTCTACATTTGTAAGCAACAGATGGCGCTGAACTACCAGTTATATGATATATCAAAGTACGTCTTGTGAATCCATCAATTCTTAATCGAATTATTTATGATTAGTTCTTGTTAGTGTCCGACCGAACTTTCGGTTTCGGTTTCGGTTTCGGCCGAGTTTCGGCCAAAATCAAGTTTCGCCAGAGTTTCGGTTTCGGCCAAATTTGTGAAACTTTTGCCGAAACCGAAACTGGTTTCAGAAGTGTTTTCAATTTCAAAATAGTAGCGAAGTTTAATGTATTATTGCTACAATCGAGCTCAGATCAGTCGATTTTAGTACAGACAAACATTCAAGTTTGACAAAAGAAATTGAGGAGGGAAACAAAAGTGAGATCAAAATATATATTCAAATTCAAATTGAAATTCAAATATCTTTTATTCAATATTGAAGTTTACACTTCCTTATTGATTGTCAAACACACTACCACCGGTTCGGAAAAGGACGCCTCAGACCTGAGAAGAACCGGCGAAAGAAACTCAGCGGGCTATTTTTTATGTCATCTTTTAAAAATAATAAACAATTTGATAATTCGGCATTACATATTATGCAATTTTGAAACAAGACATGGAGCGAGCATTCCATTACTAGGCTGTGTTATCATTTAAAAATTCATTAATATCGTAATAACCTTTAACACATAAACGTTCCTTGACTACCTTTTTAAATTTATTAATAGTTAAATTCTGAACGTTTACTGGGATTTTGTTGTAAAAACGTATACATTGTCCCATAAAAAACTTACTTATTCTTCGCAGTCTAGTTGCTGGAAGAATTAAATTATGTTATACTCCTTGGTAACCAAAAAATAAATACAAATAATACTGGAAAGTGTAACTCAGATATTTATTGTGTTAATAAAAAAATCTTCTAGTCTCTTTACTTTTTTTCTGAATGTAGTCATTTGTTTGCTATGTGTGGCGAAATGTTCTCGAAAAAGAAACCCAAGTAGACCTTTGTCATTAAAACCACTGATATAAAAAGTTAACAACACAAGAGTTTATTGCGGCTCAAAGGCAACATGAGAAGAGACTGCTCTGTCATAATCAAATGTCGCAAAGTGGGCTTTTAATTTCGAGTAGGGAGAACGTACACGGAAGACGAACATGGTTGCAGACGTCCATCGAGCCAGTAATCAACAAGAAACAATAAGAATATGTGCCATATTCGAAAAACTGTTTTAGCGATTAAAGAATTACCATCTGATACCTAATCTACGAAACAGATTTCAAAGAGGTACTCAACGCTTTAACAAATTCTGAATATGAGAAAAGTCCACATGATGGGTGCCGAATCAGAAACAAATCGACTTAACAATGAAGATATCGTTGGGCAAGTTTTTATCAAACTTTAAATCTAGTTTTGTGGCGGACGAAACACGGTTTATCCGACTTCTGCCGGCCGTGATATATGGCCGCCAGGTAGATCACATCTGGGACTAGAATGCATTGTTGTTTGATTACCGGAGCATGGAACCATGGCATTACAGATTATGCAGCTTATCGAGGTTGAGAAATGCCTCAGATAAAACGGAGCAAAGCTTAGAATGCGAGCTGTTTCATCTACATACCAATAAGCGTGGATACATGGTATTGTTCAAGCTAAAGGTACAATTGGTTGAGCATAGCCTCTTAATGTTCAATTGCAGCTATTTTTCACATCAAATTTTCCTTAATTGATTATAAACAATAGAAAGTTTGTACCTAAAACAGTATAAAACACAACGATGCATTTGTGACCTATTTGAAGACTAAGTTAATGTTTTTTGAAAGGAATTAAGCATTGAAACTGGAAACTGGACTTAGGTGTCCAGTGAATTAGGAGGTAGTAGAAAAAAATTTAAGCTATCATAGTAATATTTCACCTGAATTTTTACTTTTTCGAAAATCCGAACTATTAAACTACTATGGCCAAGTGTAAATAGTAAGATTACATTCAATACCATTATAGTCTTTAATTAATCACAGAGCTTGAGTTTTATTTATTACATAACTCTTATTGCTTAAGAAATTTATTGGAAAATTAATCAATTATTTTAAATTTTGTTAATAAAAATTATTAGAACTGTATAAACATTACACAGTTGAGTTATATTAATCCATTCACGCCTTAAACTAAAGCAAATAATGGATATAGCCCATATTTTAAATTTAAATTTTTATTCTCTAACGTGAGTTTCTGTTCGCGTTTCGTTAAAATCTTACTTAAACATGATTTACTAAGATTTAAATGGTTTCGGTTTCAAGGCAGAAAACAGTTTCGTGAACTAAGTTACTTGAAATCTTTCATATTTATTATCTTAATTATTTTGACTATGACTAGTACTATTTGTGAATTTAGTGAAAATTACTTATTTGATTGAAGTGGCGATTAAATGAGGTTATTTCTATGTAATTATTGTAATTTAATTAATATTGCATGCAATTATAAACTATTTTTAATGATCGGTTAGATGTGAAAGTTAATCCACGCTAAATCGATCATTTTTAAATTATTAACGTCTAATAAAAACTTATGTATATTACTAACTAAGCTTTGAATATGCCAATTTATACTATTAACAAAAGATTCAATTAAAATGTTAACAATAAATATCTGACTTCAAACAATATATATGCTTTTTGCGAACTTATTACAGACGTTGAAAGAAACCAACCCGTAAAATATTATTGTCTATCATTTATGGTTTTGATTCTTATATTCAATTAATTGCAAGATGGATTTTTGGTAATTTTATTAATTTAAAATATATATATACCAAATCAGATTGCCATCGTAATTTTTAAAAATTATTAAATCATTACTTGGTTTTTTTAAACATAAATATATGCTGACGAACTTTATTACAGACTTTAAAATCCAACTGAAAGGACTTATTGTCTATCATTTATGGTTTTGACTGCCTTAAATGTAATGCAAGAGGCATGAAGCTTTTTGACTAAATATTAAAAAATGGTATTAACAGCACTGACGTTGAACATGCTGAATAAAGAAAATTAGGAACTCAACTTTGCCCGGATTTAATTTAATTTACATCAACATACATACATACATCACATCCTCAACCGGACTATTTACATTCCTAACCACCCTTCTTTTCCCTAAATGATTAGAAAAATGGGACCAAGTGAAGCTTGACATATAAAAAAAGATTAAAGAAAAATGGGGCTTTAGAAGCAGGGCAACGACGTAACATATAAAAAGTATACTCTCCGAATTGAGTGCCTCTTTCTTCCTCTTTGGAAGTCGGTTGAAAACAATAAAAACCGCGAAAGTCAAATCTTTTACTTTGCATCTCATCGCATGGGATTATTTAACATTTACAACGGTGTGTTTTAAGGCGACATACATGTTAAGTATAAATCGACTTACATAGCTTGCCAATAAAAATCGAGTGAAATACTTAACAAGGCTGAGGGAATATAGGTCAACTGCGATCACTTTAATAAAAATTAGAATACATTTTGATTTTTCGACAGAGCTAACTTCGTTTCTTTTCTAAATTCACTAAAAGCATTTTTTTTTCATATATGTTACATCGTTGCTCCGCTCGTGGAGCTTCGATTTTGTTCACTCTTTTTTAATGATAGATAGCTAGCTTCGAATGATACATAAAATATATAGAGTGATATATAGCTTGCCCTTAGTCCATTTTTTTAAAATAATATTGTGATAAGTAGTTTCAAAGATATTTTAAAAATAAAAAAAAATTCGGCACCAAAAATCGTAATCTCGTGTGATTAAACTGCAAACGCTGCCAAAACTGTGAAAGACAGACATCAAATATGTTAAACGTAATTGTAATTCTTAAAATGGTTTATAATTAAGTCCATGAGCGCATGTATCTATGTTTTAAGAATAACGCGTATGGACCATTTTTATTTTATTTAATTTTTAAATTGCAATTAGGCATGTTTAAAGCTCATTTAAGGTAGTACAATGTAAGGTCTCATAAAAGTTAATACATTAAAAAAAATCATTTTATTACCATAAAATATGTCATACACGATATTTTGATTAAATGAATATCTTAAAAGAAACGAGAGATTTAAAATTCGGAAGCAGAAATAACAGGGCAATTTCACTTTGTTACCCGCTTGTATTGCGCAGAATGGTTCTGTACTGTATGAAGCCAGTCATATTTTTTTTGTTAAAATTTCACTTGTAAAAATCAATTTACTTAAATGAAGCTGCAAGCTATGCTAAGTGCATATAACCTTAAGCTTAAACTATGCGTTAATAAAAATAAGATTCTGCTTTTCACGAACACTACCACTGTGGGAGAAACAAAAAAATAATACATAAAAGAATCATTGAGATGTCAGCTTATCCAGGCAGTACCAAAATAACGGTTTTTATGAACTTTTAGCACCTACGTAGCTGAATTTAACAATATAATTAAAAACAGGATATTTTCGGCACTGTCATCTTGTTAGGCTTTTTTAGATGTTCTTGACAAATGGCATGGAATTATACATTCTCATGTGTCGCAAAGAGTATCAATCAAGTTTTAGTCCAAGAAGGCTGGTAGTTATGATTTTTTATGGCTTGAAATATAAAGTCATTATCATCATCCTGTGTTCGTTTATTGCTGGACATAGGCCTCCCCTAATGCACACCGTCTTCGCTAGAGTGCTTTGGACCGTATCCCACTATGCCGGTCCAACGAGTTTGCGTCCTTTTACATGTCCATCCGACGCATGGATCATCTGTCTTTTCAGGCAATTGGGCCCAAATTTTTCTAACAAAGAGTCACTGTTCCATAGTGCTTCGAATAACGATGGTAACCTACGGTGGCTTGGCGTTCTTACAGTTCGACTGGTTTACAAATTCAAAGTGGCCCAACGAG
Source organism: Lamproptera curius (assembly GCA_029286875.1). Classification (NCBI taxonomy): domain Eukaryota; kingdom Metazoa; phylum Arthropoda; class Insecta; order Lepidoptera; family Papilionidae; genus Lamproptera; species Lamproptera curius. The sequence continues at coordinate 1,905,487 of JAGSMT010000011.1, read as the reverse complement.
CTATAGACAGTGCTATGCTCAAAGTTGCTTTGAAGGACTGCATCAGGAATGATGTGATCAGTCAGAGATACCAAAGTGTCGACATTCCCAAAGTGGCGGGTGTGGTCTACATGAGCGGTGGCGTGCATTAGTGGGAGGCTTATGTCCTGCAGTAGATTAAAGATTATTAGATTACAGAAGACCGTTATAAAAAGTAAATATATAATAAAAAATATAATAAATATAAAAATATAATATGATACCTTAAAAGTCTTCAATAAAATTATATATAGCTATATATTGTTTCCGTGCTTTGCATAAAACAAAATTTATGTTTATGACATAGACCCTGTTACAGCTTTGCATAAGAGCTGTAACTGGATTAAGTTGACTTTCCTTTAGGAGAAACTGATGTCATTTAATAAAAGATTAAAGGAACGTACATATACTCAGAAAGAAAACTATTTTTAAAAAATATTTACTTGGTTTAACTTTTAGGCATACAAGTAGAGCAATATCTACTACATTAACATTTTAAGAAGTATTTATAAAAAATAATCATGTTAAAATCTATCAAATTAACTGCTTCATACATTATCGATATTAACGTATGTTTGAAGAATTTAATTTGAAGCTTGCTTTCATTTGAAAGTACATTTAGGTGAAGTGTTTTCAATGCTTTTTCAGAAATTAAACTAGCTATAACGCTTAATGTAACATGAAACGTAATGTTACCAATTGAGCGCATGCCGGGGCCGGATTGTTAGAATAGTCGCATTAAGTTTTTGCGCTGAATTTGAATGCTATTCCAGGGGTAATTCCATTGTATAGACGCGTCTGCTGAATTTCACTCGTTTTCATACAGCCACTTCAGTTAACTGGGACGTTTGCCGGATGGCTACGAAAATCTAGACTTTTTGCAAACCGTAATTTATTTTTAACGTATAATATGTATAGATTAACTGTTTTCTGTTTAAACACTTCTTCTTTCTTATATAAATAAAATTGTTATACTTGAAATCGTAAAATATGTTTCCAATTTTGATTTCTTGATATATATTAAGATGTGGCTAAATCTTTTATTTACGCATTTAATATTCAGAGAGTAAATATATATTAGAGAGTTAAATTTTTCACGGCTTGGTTTTATTTTTTCAGATTTTTATTTAAAGATTAACTTCTAGTAGTGAAAAAATAATTCGAATAGGGTTAACAGTTTAGGAGCCTATTGGAAACAAACAAACGATCAAATCGTTCCTCTTTTAATGATACACACTGAAGACAATCATAGCCTTATTTGGTTGATATTGAAGGTCAACTTTAAATATTAACAACGCAATATAAATTGGGCCCGTATATTATTCTACGCCTAGAAATTGTCTACGTAGAGTACTACTACGGTCAATACCCTCTACATGATTGGCAATGCCGCTACATAGCCTCGGGTGGTTTGCGGTATTTAAAAACAAAACTGTTACCATTTTTCATAACCATTCTGACAGGTGAAATTATTGGATTAAGCTATATTAAAAATATTTTTAGTCTAAACAGCCGAATGAAAGTATACATATTTTTTCTTATGCGATACTATACATGAATAAGGTATTATAATAACGGCTAAACTCACGTAAAATATTTAATTTGTTTTAATTTATGTATTTATTCCTAAATCTATAATGTACTTAAGTATTTGTATATATACAAATACATATATATTGTTTATGTAATTATTTTTTATTATTAATTAACCTTCAATATAGAATATGAGAATTATATATATATTATACTTAGTTCACTATGTTCTTTTTTGATTTAATTAATTTATAATTGTGCGCCTACTTTGTTTTTTTTTGTAACCATCGAAATATCGGCTGTTAGACAATGCCTAAGGCATTAAGTTCCTGCGTAAAGTGATTAATTCGCGTTTCCCGTCTCGCAATACACGATAACATATTTTAAGATATTTTAACGTGTATAATTACTTTACAATTATTGTGGAAGCAATATAATACCTTTCTGTCTCACGACAATGGACTTTGGGATGGGTTAAGTAAAATGAAGTGGAAATGTGATAAAATTTGGAATTGTTGCTTAATGATGAACATCTATTGAGTAAATATGATTTATTTATTGCATGCACCGAATTTGATAAGACATTCAAACCATTTCAATGTCATTATCATGTTCTTTCAATAATTTAATAATTATACGTTCTTGAATGTTTTCCTTTGGATAATTATCATTTTAACTGCTCAGAATTAAATTACAATTATTTTAATTTTAAAAAGAGCTTTTTTTCGCGATAAACGTCAAATTTTGTGTACGTACTCGTATATAAAAAAGACGCATGCATCACTGCGGTGCTTATGTTTTTCGCTTTAAGTCTCCGAGTTTCATTTCTTACGGATGTCTATTTTCATAGACTACCCAGTAACATTAAGCCTACCTGATCCTCATCGAACATACATTTGGTCTACAATAAATACATTAATTTTTCGATGAAAATTTTCACTCGAAATGACAATCGTAACCGGCAACCACAGGACAGGCCTTGCCTAGTGTGGTGCCACCGAAAATTGTAATTGTTACCTCGTTATTGTAAAAAAAGCTTTTTGCTTTTTTTTCTTTTATTTTCAATGATAATTTCACGTAAATTTAACTCAAGCCATCACAAAAAATGTAAAATATATGGCATTAATAAATTTTACAGTTTTATTTTAGGCGTAACACATTTTAAATGCATTAAAAAGTTACAAAATTCAAATATATAATATAGATTTTTGACACCTTATCATTAAAAACTAGTGATATAGATAACATATTTTAGAAATTTACGAAGAGATAAAAGTAAATCCTGTTTCTTTATTTAAGCAAACGTTCTCGTATAACAGTCTAATTTTAAACGTCCAACGCGTTAAATTTATAACGTCACTACGCATTCAAAGAGTAACACCATCTTTACCCATTCATCTGAGGTGTTAATATTTTAAGTAGGCTTTCAAACTCCGTCATTGTAAGAAAAAACTCTTAATGGTTCGGTTAACTTTTCGCCAATATTATTTTCAGGTAGGATTTTGCGATGAACATGAAAGTACATCTACGCACAACTTTTTGAACAACCCTTTTTAGTGTTTGTCTTTTTATTTTGTTTAGCTGAGAACGAATCTGTATTTATTTCTTTGAATGAATTGTAAAGCAACATTTACTTTTGTATTGTTTTATTTGAAACACCCGAATCGAATTACTTAATTTGGTTAAAAAAAATATAGAGTTACGCTACATGTGTAAATCACATAACTTTTAAAATCATTAGTATAAATAAGAGTAATAAAAAATTGTACAGAAATGTACAAATGAAAAAGTGTGGAAAGAATAATAATAAATAACACCGAAACATGAAAATCGAGCTACGGTAAATATCTAAATCTAAAATGCATCATGATTTTTCGTGTAACATGCAACAAGGCAGCGTCCGAAAAAAGGGAAAATAAAACAACTTGTTCACCATTAAACCGACATTACCATTCGCAGCGCTTTGATAAATGTGTCGTAATTTATCTATCGTACTTTTATTCCTGTCGTAGGGAACGGAATTGGCCGGCATTTGGCTTTGTATGCCTCGATAGTCGTAGCTAAACATATCGTAGCGCTAGTGCTACGCCCGTAGCACTACGATATAAACTGGCTTTATTGTAGTTTTTGGATTTTAAGTTTTATTTATGGTATTTCTACAATGAAAATATATTAAAATGTTTACTTAATTAGTTATTGGTGTACTATGAATTCAAAGGTTTTTTGTAGAGATATGTAATTATGTATAAAAAGAATCGGTAGCTTAGAGGCATTAAAAAATTTCAAAGGCCTGAGGCTCGTAATGACATTAAGCAGTGATTTTTAATTTGATTGAAGGTTTCGAATGTTGGCAACCTGGGCTAGAGGCGGTAGAATTAGATTGCTTTACGTGATTTTGACGCGCTGCCAACTCCGCAAGCGATATAGCTAAGAGTGTATGCGTATATGTGAAATCTCAATTTCGGGTCGTTAATAATGGTGAAAGAGCATTAGATTATGTAGTTAATAAATAAACAACTGTATCAACAAGTAGTCACGTAACGAGGTTACGTCAATCCATTAACTTCACATAAATCCCGGATATAAGTAAAGGATCAAATTATTATTTGGTGCCAAATTTCAGAATTGTACATTTGTATAAGAAACATTCATGATAAGTGAATCGCTATATTAATAATGATAATATATTTTACGTTTATTCGCATTGAGGAACTCGGCGAATTATGAGTACAGGTATGCTAAATACTATTTCAGATTTAAAATTATCATGAAAAGCAGTTAGGATTTATCAAACTATTTGCTGTTTGTCTGGCTAATTAGCAACTTTGTCTTTGCACGAAGCCCGCAGAAACGGAGTTTCCACTGAAACCCATTATTTACATCGCATGTCTCCTAGTTGGATTATTCCGAACAAGTTAAGAAAATTTCTGACTGTTAAATGTCAACTGATCACGGTTTTTCTGTGTATTTATTTTAATTTTTTTTAGATCTTACAATGTAAACACGTGGACGTACAACGTTTAAACTGTGCTTTACGGCAATAAAACTGTGCATTATTTTCGTAGCAAGATTCAATGTTAGGGTTGTGTGGATCGGGTAAGGTATAAAATATACATCGAATGGTATTTTATTATCGCTATCATAATGCATACTACCCATAGCTTTAAGTTTGATGTGACATCAGTTATGAAAAAGCGTATATAAAAAAGTGGATATGAGTTAATTAAAACTTTACATAAACGAAATTCAACCACATTTTTGAAAGACAGAAAAAAAACAAAATTTATGTTCATGTACATTTTTTTTACTCCGTCAATGCATGAGACGTCGCGTATATTTTTTATTATTGCATACGAAGGCAGACGTGCAGCCGGGCTACCTGATGGAAAGTGGTGATAACGAAGTCAAAACATTTGTGATACACTGGTGGTTTGCAATACAAGTCAGGCGGCAAAATTTTATGAGGTGAGTGTTCAAAAACTGGTGCCTCATTATGACACACATCACACATCATCAGCCTTTGTTAGTCCACTGCTGGACATAGGCCTCCCCTATCCATTAGGGGGTTTTGGACCGTATCCCACCACGCTGGTCCAATGCGGGTTGGTGGGTGTGACAAGTGACTCAAAATTCACGGAAATTGTGTAGAAAAGTAGATTAAGGTACACGTTTTTATATAAAGTTCTTGCGATGACTTTGCATGTCTTTTTTTAAATTCCAAAACGGTACTTACGTAAAAAACCATGCCTCATATATATAGAAACTTAATAGCCTAGACTATTATTGCACGGCACCGATCCCCGTGTCAACTGTAGTTTCCCAATCATTTATTGCAGTCGAAAGCACTTGTAGTATTTACTTTTAGCTAGGAACGTGGAAACAATTGTAATAAGCTACTCGTTTATTGCAAATTTGCATAGAATAGGATGCCTCGGTGAATCTTGAGTTTTTTTTTTTTGCCTAACGTTTGATAATTTTGTTTTATATTGTTATATTTGTAAAAAAATTGCCTGAGACACATTTAATATGCTATTTTACATTAAAGATATAAAAGTTTTTAATTCATTTTTAGATTTAACTTATTATGTTAAAATATCATCATCATCGCCTTGTGCTAATCCACTGCTGGATATAGGCCTCCCTTATTGCACGCCTTTTCCATTAGGGGGCCTTAGGGCCGTTTCCTACCAAGCTGGTTTAATGCGGGTTGGTACAAATATATAGTCTTTTATTTGATAATTACATTTTATATATTATGCAGTTATTCCCGTTCTGAATTCAATGAAAAGTCTCTCTTATACATGTATACATAATAAACATAGAAACATAATAAAAAATAGAGAGATTGGAAGTGACAAAATTTTGTAATACTATTAATATTACACATACGCTTACGCTTTTTTCTTATTCGTACTGTATCGTGGTGATTTTCTTATATTTTACGGTTGACGTGTTTCGCGAGAGTTCGAACTTATTTATCAAGAATAGTAAAATTAGCATACACTTCAATATTTCACTAGTTTCCTGTACCTTCTTTTTAGTTTCATTAATTACGGAAACACCGTAAATAAAAATTTGATTTAGATGCAAATTGATATTGGCCCAAATTAATTATAATAACACTCTACAGATTCCTCTTTGCAATGGAATTACCTCTATAAGAGCATTCGAATTCGGGACGGAAACTTAATGCTACCATATACTTACTGTACTACTTACTGTTCTTAGAATTCTATTCCCGAAATGATTAGTGATATTACATTTCTTCTTCCATTAACCGTAACGTCAGTTTTAATGTTGAAGAAAAGACAATAAGACGCTTAACTTAATACTTTATTATTTTAATTTAATACTTTATTTTGGAACTCTAGTTCAATACGTTACATCTCCTATTTCAAATTTTAATTGGCTGCATTGTTTCATGAATAAAGTATTATTCGAAAAAATCTTAGCGAAGTTTGCTAGTTTCCTCATCGGATTATTTTATACAAGTCCAAGAACTACGCGGTGGCCACGGGTTTTCAGAGTTGATTACGGGTTCGCAGAAAGGAGTTTTTGATATCGTTACCTTTTAACCGTCTCCACTTTTAACCCGTCGTAAATTTTTTGAAGATAATGGAGCATTCTTAAAATCAACTTGCCTAATTAAGCCAAAATGTTCTCATTTGCTTGCATTTGTATGTAATTTTAAAATATTGAATTTCATTTCATAATACGAAAAAGTAACAATCTGGGCAGACTAGTAAGTGACATGCCCTGCTCAGATTAATGCAGTGTATAAAGTCATATATCTACATGCAGGCCTGAGATATTGCATATTTTAGTGCCGTGCAAAGGTTTTGCACGGTGCCTTATTTTTTTTTAAAGTTTTACGTATAAACCTTTGAAGGTGACAGGTATGGCACTCACTTTTCAGACAAATAATGGTGATTGGGCTGAATTGCCCCGTAACGAACTGGAAAGAACAATGAAAATTTGTTGAGTCCCGCGAGAATCGAACCCACATCCTCCAATTTCTAAAGCACTCGCCTATACCACTAGGCTACGGAGGTTTTCTTTTACTTTGTTGCGAAGATATTATTATGTATCTATTTTTGCCCAAAGCGTCGATTTTAAGCTATCAAACGTAATTATTACAAACCTTAGTTATTTAAACTAGAATATGTCGTTTTATAATAGCCTGAAAAAAATATTAAAAAAAACTAAGAACATTTGCCTCTTTAGAAGGTCAAACGAAAAAAATTAAAATAAATTTTAATTAATTTAAGTTTCTACTTAGTAAAAAATTTAAAACTTAAATTAAAGATTATAATAGTTATAGTGCATTAGACAGTTAATTTTTAAGCAGGAAAGTCAATGCTTAAACTATAATTAATTGATTAAACATTAGGATTAAAATGTATAAACTGGAACAGTGAAGCGGTAAGTCAAACGAGTTCACGCTGTTATGATGGAGTACAGAATTGGCTTTCTGCGTTGAATGCCCAGTAGCGAACTGCTAAAGGTGCAGTCAAATGTGCTTCAGGGTAGGATTTCAGAGGAGTCGAAATGGTTTTATGGGTATTTACGTCGAATATTAAAAGTTTAAAGTCGGAAGTTAGTTCGCCTTCCAGCCAAAACAAGTCGATGTACTTTAAATTCAGAGGTTTTTAACGTGGATATGAAAAACCTCAATTCTATATGGATTGTCTCCTCCTCGCAGCCGCAAGCAGCGAAGCCCAACACCGAGGCCACCTCTGGGGTCTGGGAGTCTTGTCCCAACATGGGCTGGGCTTCGGGCACCCATGACCCCTGAGAAGAGGGCTCAGAGGAATCTGTTACCTATGTTGGGGCCAAGACGAAGGGCGCGTTGGTTCCACCGCACACAGAGACAGGCAGGTGGCCGTAGGGTCAAGACGGGGCCTATTTTTGCTAGCACTGGTGGGGTCGCAGAAGAACGTGGTGGTTTTAATTGGTGCGAGTCCGAAATAACCTGTCTTTGCATCCGCATGGACGGGTAGATCATCCTCCATACAGCGCTTCGAGACGATCACGGAGTCAAAACATTTGTGAAACAGCGTCAAGTCAGTCGGAAGAATTTTATAAGGAGGGTATTCAAAAACTGGTGCCACGTTATGACAAGTGCCTCAATATTCAAGAAAATTACGTAGAAAAGTAGATTAAGGTTCAGGCTTTCATGTTAACATAAAATTCTTCTAATATCTTTGCACGTCTTTTTTAATTTTAAAACGGCACTTACATAAACATGCCTTGTATAAAACACACATTTGTAATATTAATAATAATAATAAAAAACTCATTTAATCTGTCCAACATCTCGATAGACGTCACAAAATTAATGAAAAAGACATAAACAAATAAGAAACACATCGCAAATGCAATAAGATAAAAAATTTATGTATATATAACAAAAACATAAAAGCAAAACAAATAGATATCCTAAACGCTGGACCAATAAGGTTTCAGCTCATTTTATTGTTGGCTACAGCCAACTGCTATTCTGGTGACATTTTATGGACTTCCATTATGTAAACAGACATTGTAATAATGTTAAGTAAGTTTTACATCAATTTACATTGAAAAACTCAGGTCAAGTACAAGTATGCTAAATACTTAGTCAAATTATTATTATCATGAAAAGCAGTTTGGACTTACTAAACTGTTTGTTCTATAGCTTAATAATTAGCAACTTTACCTTTGCACGAAGCCTGTGGAAACGGATTTTCCGCTTAAACTCATTCTTTACATTGCATGTGTCCTAGTTGGATTATTTCGAACAAGTCTAGAAATATTCCAAAGACATAATGTCGACTGATCACGGCTTTTCTGCGAATTTTCATTAGGTTTTAGTTCGGTAATACGCATGACTAAGTTGGACGTGCAACGTTTAAACTATGCTTTACAGCAATAAAACTTTGCTTTAAGCCTAATGTTATGCACTTGGAAGTCAAATTTAATGACTATCATTTATTAGTAAACCGTATATATGCTATTAAAGTTTCTAGCTTTTTATGAAAAATTTAAGCTAGCGTGAGACTTCAAAAATTTTATGTCTCGTTTACCTAGTAAATACGCTTACTACTTTGCCACTTAGACAGGATCACGAATGTTTACATTACTGCTTTGCAACAAAAAAAGGCACTGCATTGTTACCGCCCTTGACAGTCCTGTATAGAAAGATGACCTACCATTTTGAAATGTATATTGTAATACGAAAAAAAAATTCGCGTTAAAGGGCAGACAACAGTTATTTTTGCCAATTAGTAAAATTAATTTCTGGTATGATGCTATGCGTAAATTATTTGCGAGTGTATTTATGTTTTAAAAGTTGTCAATGAAAAGATATCTTTCATATATGTGGGATTTAGGCACGGAAACGCTGTATTGTTGTATAATTAGCATTTATTTTACACACTCGTCTTATTGCGTCAACATCTTTTTTCTTTCTGTCAAACGTCACTTGTTCGTACCATAGATAATAAATGAAAAGAAAGTGAAGATAATAAATGAATGTAAAGTAAATACACATTAATTAAATTATAACGGCCTACATTTCCCACATATATATATATATATCTAGGGAATTGTAATCACCTTTATTTAACTGCGGCTTGAGTGACAATTGAGTTGAGTGACAAAGGTCTTTGACCAATGTGTGTTGCCAGTAATTACCCATGGCACTGAGACATGGTCCTTCACTGCCGGCCGTATGAGGAAGCTTCAAGTTGCTCAGTGAGCTATGGAGCGGGCTATGCTCGGTATTTCTCTGCGTGATAAAGTGCGTTACGCAGCTATCCCCAGAAGAACCATGGTAACCAACATAGCCCGCAAAATTAGCAAGCTGAAGTGGCAATGGGCTGGCCACTTAGCTCGTAGAACCGATAACCGTTGGGGAAGAAAGGTTCTCGAGTGGCAGCCTCGTACTAGCCATCGCAGTGTCAGACGACCCCCCACCAGATGGAGTGACGACCTGTGCAAATGTGCAGGAGGTCAGTGGATGCAGGTGGCACAGGATCGTACCTCTTGGTGACTTATGGGGGAGGCCTATGCTCAACAGTGGGTTCTGACAGGCTGAAACGACGACGACGACGACGAGTGACATGAAACTTAATAGCCTAGACTATTATTGCACGGCACCGATCTCCTTGTCAAGTGTAGTTTCCTGATCATTTATTGCAGTCGACAGCACTTCTAGTATTTACTCTTAGCTAGAAACGTAGCAGCATTTGTAATAAACTACTTGCTCTTTGTTTATTTCTTTGCAAATTTGTATGAGTAGGGTGCCTTAGTAATTTTGTATTTTATTTCAGATGAACGTTAGGTTTCAAATAGTCATATTGATTAAATGTTATTTTAACTTCAACTAATAGTACTTTAAAATTATATGGAAAAGTAAATGTTTTCAATTGCATTGTTATAAATCGCTGCAAATGTTGTCCTCTAAGGTTTTATCATGAATACTACTAAAGTAACGTTTTTATAAAGAATGAAAAAAAAATATATAGTATAGTGTAAAAGTATAGTGTAAAAGGAAATTTATAGCCTCATCACATAACCATTAACGTTCCAAAATATGACCGACCTCAAACTGTATTTAAACATTTTGCGCTATACAACCTGATGACAACGTTTCCTGTGCAAGAAAATACCCGGCGGTTTCCGTCACTGCATTTTAAATCTCTAACATCTTATATAGTATACATATAATCAAAGTACCATGTATAACACGTTTTACGCACATATAATAAAGAATGTTCGAAATGCAGGAACTCTTATATTTACATAAAATGTTTGCATACATTATTATCGCGGGTTATTCTTAAAACATGCTTGCGTACTTTATTATAGACAATTTGAAGAATTAGTTTATATTTTACGGTTTCGGCAGCGTTTGCAATTTAAAAACACGTGGTTGTGATTTTTGCCGCCGAAATTGTCTTAATTTATTTAATATATATTAAAATATTAATCACAAAATTATTTAAAAAATAGATCCAATGGGAAGGTGATGTCTTTCATGAAAAACAATCATGACCATAATCTGATCCCTAGGAGGGGAGCAACGAGGTTTTTTTGGAAAGTCGGTCTATAAAATAGAAACTCGATGGAGGCATCAAAAGCCTTTAATAATTAAGAAGCACCATCGAGCTAAGCTGTATATTACTTTATATATTTTTTTTTTATTTTCATCTTTCCGACATGGGTTTAAATGTTTTAAAGGCCAAAGTGCCCCAAGTTTCAAGTATTTACGGTGGTGAGCGTTTGTTATGTAAAATATTCCGGTCGAGCGTAGGCATTCTCAATGTTAAGTGCCAAGTATGCCCGGATTTCGCGATTCCGCTCTTAATTAAAAACGAAGATTGCCTCCCCACGATTGACGGCTCCATTTTTCTCACTCGCACCGTGACGTCGTTATTTCTTTAGATTTAACGGTTGACGCTTTCCTCGTGGTTTATATTTTATGCAACGAGATTAGAAAGCTAAAATTGTGCACAATAAAACAAATAAACAGTGTTCATTTAATTTACACATAAATACTAAATGTCACTATATGGTAAATTAGTTTTTCTTAGCCATTTTTCTTTGTAAAACTGGGGTCGGCTACCTAGAAACTCTAACTAATTTAGAGGTTTCTTAGATTTTTTGTAGAGAATTGTCATTAGCTTCTATAACTAAGAAAGGCGAAATGTATTGGATGAGCTGATATGAAGTCGGTCAATTTTAAGACACTGTCCTATAAGCACTGCAAAAGTGGTGATAGTAAATGCGATCGACATTTTACATACTCAACTCAAGATTTTTTAAATAAGTAAATAGTGGTTTTCTAAAATCGATTTAAATTTTTGATTTTATTTGCCTTGAAAGGTATTTATTTATAGTGATATTTTAAAAAGCGTATTTGTTAATGCTTCTTATGTTAATTACGTAACACAGATTTTTATTGTTAAAATTGTCGCTTTACACTTCATGAAAATTATTTAAAATCTTAAACTATAGACGTAGCGTCGTGTTATGTAACTGTGTTTTTGGTTTTGTAATAATAGTAACGATGTGTAATTTTATTTTATAGACGCTATTAATAAAGTCACTTTATAATAATGACACGATTAAAACTTAATTTTGGAACTCACGTTAAATATTTTCCATCTCCTATCTCAAATGTTAGCCAGCTGCATTGTTTCATGAATAAAGTATTATCCGAAGGCATTCTTAGCATAGTTTGCGAGTTTCCTCATCGGATTATGTCATACAAGTCCAAGAATTGCGCGACGCAGCTGTTAATACCGACGATTTTCAGAGTTGATTCTACGCAGAAAGGAATTTTTAATCTTGTTACCTTTTATTTTATCTCTACTTTTAACGCTGCGTAAGCTGTTTTTACGGTAATGGAGCGAACTTAAAATCAATTCGCTTAAAGATTCCAACCTTTTCTGCCTTGCTTTGAGTTTTACATTTATTTTTACCGATTATTGATTAGAGGTAGACAACAAGGGACGTACTTTTTTAATTTACTATTAGGTTTAATATATCAGAAGGGATGAGACGAGCGTAACGTTTCTCGATGTTCAGTGATGCGACCAGTTAATAGAAAAACGCGGCTTTTTAATCTTTTACATCGATTCCGCTTAGCTAGTAATTTAAGTGCCTTAGGTGCACTTTTAACGAGAACACTTGCAGCTAAAATTGGCAATAAGCAAAAAATATTACTTATTAAAGGCAACGCATTTAACTGTTTAAAAGTATTGTCATGTATAACATCTACATTAAATATAATAGACTTATCAATCCTGAAAAATATGAATAGATAGATATAAAGGGAAAGCTAAATATTTTATTTAATATTTCGTTGAACTATTATTTTTTTATGTCAGTAATGAAATATACATGTGGTTTAAAATTTGTCATAATACGCAAGTAAAGCCATTGGAACAAGCTTCTGTAACTTATTAATTTACAAGTTATTATAGATAAGACTATCTTGTCTTAAGTCGTCCTAGCGGTTCGGCTAAGGAAAGATTATTTTGGGATGAATAAGCATGTTGAAATAGGATAGAAGACATTTTACTGCGTTTTTTAAGTATTAGGCATTTTATAATGGTTTTGGTAAAGGGTTGTAAAAATTATTTATTTTTAAGAGTATTAAATTATCTTTCATTATTTATTTTGTAATGACAGAGATATTCTTGTTTAGTAGTTTTAATGTTAATTCATGCAGCATCGCCGTCATGCAATCATCAATTTATTTTTATTAGGAAAGTATTCAGCAAAAAGATAACGAAAATCAAATATGTTATGGTCCCCGAAAAATATAATGCTTATTACAAGTTTATATACGATATACATGGTGTAGGAAAAATATGCCTGAAGATAAAAGAAAATCTTGTTTCTCTGTTTCAATAACCATTCTCGTTTAATTATAAATGTCAAACGCGTTGAATTTATAAAGTCACTACGCATTCAAAGGGTAGCACCATCTTTTCCTATTCAACTGAGGTGTTAATATTTTAAGTAGGCTTTCAAACTCCGTCATTGTTAGAAGAATAAAACTCTTTATGCTTCTCCTAACTTTTCGACAAAAGTTATTATCAGATAGGATTTTGCAATGAACATGAAACTTTTTGAACACCCCTTTTTTGTGTTTGTCTTTTTCTTTTACTTTGTTGTGTACGAATTATTATTGGTTTCTTTTAACGAACGGCAACACAACATTTTTTTGTATTTTATCTAACCTAAATTTTCTAATGTGCTGGTTTCCGGTGAAAGTCATAATTAAGTTAAAAAATAGAGAGTAACTACGCCATATACGAGTATGTTAGCCACATAAAAGTATAAATAAAAGAAATAAAAATTAAATATTGAAAAGTACAAATAATAAAGTGTGGAAAGAATAGTATTAAGGTTCATAGAGCCGAAGCATAAAATGGAGTCATGGTAAATGTCGTAATCTTAAATGCATAATGCTTTTTCTTGTAACTTGCAACAAGGCGGAGTTTGAAAAATGGCAGAGCACAGAGTAGCGCTTTCATATATATGCCGTGTTTTATCTCTTGTTTTATTCCTACCGTAGAAATCCAAATTAGACGGCATTTGGCTTTGTATGCTTCGATAGTCATAGCTGGCTGTCTCGTAACACTAGATCGACGCTCTAGTGCTACCATTTGAGTGTGAATAACTAGTTTTTGTGTAATGTAATTTTGATTTAATTTTACATTTATGGTATTTCTAATGTAAAAATATTTAATATTTTTAGTTAATTAGTCATTGCCTCTGGAGCCTAGTGATAAGGGCGTGTGCTGTAGTAACCGGAGGTCGTGGGACGGACTAAACAGATTTTCATATGTTTTTTCCTGGTTGGTTTGTGCAATTTGGGCTGATCACCTAATTGTTTGAAAAGTAAGATGAAACATGCGTCGGATGTCGGTCCACCCACAAACATGCCTTGGACCAGCATTTTAGGACATGGTCCGGATATACATAGTGTCAAAATAAAAAATATATTTTATTTAAAATATTTTAAAATTTTACGAGTACATGTGTGTACGACTCATTTATGACATTTTCATATGTTAATTAAGTTTTCCATTTCTTTGCATTAAGGAACTCGAGTCAAGGTATAAGTACAGAATATGTTACCAACTTTTTACATGCCCGTCCGACGTATGGATCAATTTACTTTTCAGACAATTGGGTGATTGGCCCAAATTGCCCTAACCAACTAGAAAACAACAATGAAAATTTGTTGAGTCCCCGCAGGATTCGAACCCACGACCTCCGGTTTCTAAAGTACACGCCCTTACCACTAGGCTAAGGAGGCAGATGGCCTGTGGGGGCCTATTAACTTGAAATATATATTATAATCCTAGAAGGTATTGTGTTAACGACAACCACTTTTGAGTTGCTAGTTTAAGTAAGATAAATCTTTGGTTTTAATATATTCATACATACGTTTGTATATTGTTTTTCTGGAATTATTTGAGGTCAATTTATTTTCAATGTTCTCGATGGAAACATATATTTCGCCACGAAATATCTATATCATTTATATTTCTTGGCGGAATTCTATCACCTTTATTGAACTGTTCAGTCTACCCCGGCCCTTGAAAGTGTTTTAAATGTCGGGAGTTTAAAAAGTAAAATAATCACGAAAATCTGTAAACAGTCCTTTTATTCAATGTGTAGTATTCGCGTAAACATAAGAATTAATTGTTACTTTTTATTTCAACTCCACTTTTAACGTGCCGTGAGCTGTTTTTACGATAATGGAGCGTACTTAAAATCAATTTGCCTAAAGATTATCCCCGCCTTTTCTGGTTCTTATTGAGTTTTACATTTACTTTTACTATACACTTATTTAATGTAGTCATTAAGGCCGTACGTTTCTATTTGTTGTTTAGTATAACATTGCAGTTGTTCCTTTTTATATCATTTTCCAAAAATGTGACTATTTATGAAAAATTATAAGTGATTCGCACGAAAAAATAACTTGATAGAAGTATAGTATCCATACAATACTGAGGCCAAGAGCTTGACAAGAATAAGACCATATTCACTTATCATGTATCAACAATCACTTATATGATATCAATAAACGTAAATAATTCTTTTGTTTACGCGAATTTACAACACTTTCCAGCGGCTGTGGTCACGGAGTAGACCGGCCGTTAGTAAGTATTCTAAACGTCGGGAATTAAATAAATCCCGTTTGTTTATTTAAATCACCATTCTCGTATAAGAATCTATTTTTAAATGCCTAATGCGTTAAGTTTATAAAGTCACTGCGCATTCAAAAGTTAAAACCATTTTTTCCTATTCAACTGAGATGTTAATATTTTAAGAAGGTTTTCAAACTCTGCCATTGTTAGAAGAAAAAACTCCTCATGGTTCTCTTAACTTTTCGACAAAAGTTATTTTCAGGTAGAATTTAGCGATAAACATGAAAGTATCTTAACGTACAACTTTTTCAACAACCCTTTGTACAATTTTTCTTTCTTTTTATTTTGTTGCGAAAGAAATATTATTTAGTTAGATATTTAGCTATAAAACGTGAATAGTATTAAAAATTTTGTGATTTAAATAAGAAAATGACGTTTTGCCTTTAGATCTCAAATGAAAATTGAATTATAGTTTAAGAAACTATAAAAAGTGCTTTTGTTGCAGATCCAACTGAAAAATATAAAATAAATTTTGATAAATTTTAATTAAAACCGGTCTCTGAAAAAATAATTTTAGCAAATGTTACAATTATTGAACAGATATGAGTACAAATGTTATTTTGATGATGCCCTGAGAAGCGTAATATAAGCATACCCATAACTATAATATAAAAAATAATAACATTATGAATAATTCGGTGATAAAAAAAAATAAAAGAAAGAACAAAACCGAAGCATCAAAATCGAGTTACGGTAAATATCGAAATCTAAAATGCATCATGATTTTTCGTGTAACATGCAACAAGGCAACGTCGGTAAAATGGCAGAGCACGTAAAGTAACTTGCTCACAATTAAACCGACATGACCATTCGCAGCGCTTGATAAATGTCTATTTTATCTATTGTTCTATTCCTACCATCAAGAATGGAATTGGTTGCATTGGGCTTTGTATGCCTCGACAGTCGAACCTGACCGTTTCGTAGCACTAATGCTACACTTGTAGAGGTACGACTTGAGCGTTGTTTAACTTAGTTTTATTGTAAGTAGTTTTTGGTGTTGATTTCTGATTTGTGGTATTTCTAAGGTGAATATATATTTCATGGTTTAACTAGTTAATATATTTCTGTTGATTGAATCTTGTACAGCCTGGCCTTATAGATATCTAAATATGGAGAGAATCAGTTGTATAGAAGCATTAAAAAATGTCTAAAGCATTAAACTCGCAATGATATTAAGCAGTGCTTTTTAATTTAGTTAAAGGTTTCTTATTACCTTTCGGATGTTGGCAACCTGGGCTAGAGGCAGTACCTCTACTGCCTTACGTGATTTTGACGTGCTGCCAAGTCCGCAAGAGATTTAGCTTAGACTATGTGTGCGTACATGTAAAATCTAAATTGCCGATCGTTACTATAATGAAAGAGTATTAAATAAAATAGTTTAAAATTAAACAATTGTATACATTAGTACTCACGTAATAAGGTAATCTCAATTAACCATAACATACCATCAACTTCACAAATATTTCGGAAACACAAAAAGAGTCAATACTTTCAATAATATTAAATAAGTTTTACATTTATTTACTTTGAGGATCTCAGGTCAAGGTATGAGTATATATATATGCTTAATATTTTGCTAAATTTACAATTATCATAAAAAGTAGTTGCGATTTCCTAAACTATTTGTTCTATGTCTGAATAATTAGGAACTTTACCTTTACACGAAACAAGTAAAAACGGAGTTTCCACTGAAACTCATTATTAACATTGCATGCCTCCTAAATAGGTTATTTCTAACAAGTAAAAAAACTAACTGAATCACGATTGATCACGGTTTTTCTGCGTATTTCCATTAATTTATTTTAGTTTTTCCGAATGAGTGAGTAAAACCTAGTATATATATCGTTTAATTTATGCTTTACTGCAATAAAAGTTTCGTTACAAACAGGTTTTGATGTTTGGATTGCTTGAATTGGGTAAATTAAGACATCTACTGCAAATGCTTTTTTATGATCTCTATAATGTTAGTCCATGCTTAAAGCGTGATGTTATGCACTCTGGATATAAATTATTGGTATTTTGCTTTGTGAATAATTTGTGATTGTGTACATTTTAAAATTTTCCAATGATACGAGCATTGATCGGCGGAATTGTAATCGCCTTTATTTAACTGCAGGTCAAGTGACAACAAAACTTAATAGCCTAGACTATTATTAAATTTACTAGTCTTGATAAATTTTCAAAGAAAACACTAAATATTAATGCATTATATTGGTTTCCATTCGGCATGACATCATGAAGTCATTTAATGCAATCTAATCTAATAATGAAATCTGGATTTTCTGTGGAACCAGTGGTACCAATAGTTGTGGAACCAGTGGAACCAATAGTTATTTGTAATGGATCGAACCAGCGCAGGTAGCGCTGGTTTATGGTCATTTATTTTAAAATCATGCAAACATTGCATAAATTGTGTTTGAGTTGTGATACATTGCTACACTGCACAAGCTCTGCCAACAATACCGAGTGGCCTATTATAATGATGCTTATTTTAACATGATAATGGATTGAAAAATCATACTCATTCTATAATATAACCTTATTTGTTAGGGTTATGTGAAATTATGATAAATTAGATTATTTTATTTTGTAGATAATTTTGTGACTAACTGATATCAAATTTTTCGAACTAAGCACAAATTTTTGAGTGAAAATGTAACAATAACTGACAGGAGGAGGCTTACCTTTTTATATTCAAAAAAGAATAAACAACCCTTAAACTTAAATTTTAAGAAATTTCATCCAAAGACGTGGAACTAAGGGTTTCGGACCCAAGTGCCATTTCCATTCCCTAATAAACAAAATTGCTTACCCACGGATTACCTCTATTTTTCTCACTCGCACTGTGACGTTGAATTTTTAGACTTCAGTTGAATTCGAGACTTTCAACTTTCATATTGAATAGGAAAAGAAGGATATGCACTTTTATATTCTACAAATTTTATTTTCTTTTTAGTCATTGTTGAAATATTTCGTAGAATCGATTTATAATTAAGCCAGAAACACCTAAAATAAAAATTCTATTTGAATAAAAATTGATAATGCCCCATTTTTAAAACAAAACATGTTTCTTATTATTATGTCGTCGTAGCTTTTAATTTTTTTTTAATTAAAATCTTTTTTTTTCAGTCATAATCTATAATTTTATCTATTCAAACCTTTTTTCTAATAGTCTTTACCACTTAACATATAAATATTTAAACGTTTTAAAAAAGATTTTAAATAATAAAAATACTTTAATAATAATGTTTCAGAGCTATTAATATATCAAGGTCTAAAGAAAGTTTGATTAATTACAATCAGGATCGTTCTTAAAGTTAATGTTTTAATAAACAATAATACTGGAATATGCTCATAAATAGAATTTTTGTATAGACATTAAATTTGGACAGAAAATGATCAATATATTCTAATCTTTCCATCCCCGTAATGCGTTCAATTGGTGATGTTATTTATTTCTTGTCCCAACCGATATGGTTGCTTAAATTTAGAAAACAACAATACAAAACGCTGAACCTAATATTTACTAGTAAACCTAACGTAAAATCAAAACAATCTTGATCTAATTTTTTAACTTAAGATTCTTTTGTATATTTTCAGGAGTTAATTAAACCGTTTCTAAATAACTGTTTTGAATCAAAATAAAATAATATAAGAATTGTGGACATTTATTTGTTACTTTAATGTAATACCATATAAAAATTTGTATTATGAACATAAATGTTACGCGAAATTGTAATTATCAAAAGATAAAAAAGTATTAAAAAATTAAAACTAGATGTAGACTCGTGTTTGTGTTGTTAGTATTGTGTTTCGTAATAATGGTAAAATGTGTAATTTTTATTTAATAAAGGGGATCAATAAAGTTACTTGTTTCAAAATAAATTATATACACATTTAATGCTGACAGTCACCGATTTACAGAGTTGATTCTATGCAGAAAGGAATTTTTAATCTTGTTACCTTTTATTTTATTTCTACTTTTAACGCACCGTAAGCTGTTTTTGCGATAATGGAGCGAACTTAAATCAATTCGCTTAAAAGATTCCAACCTTTTGCCTTGCTTTGAGTTTTACTTTTATTTTAACCGATTATTGATTAAAGGTAGAAAACAAGGGACGTACTTTTTTATATTACTATTAGGTTTAATATATCAGAAGGGATGAGACGAATGTGATGTTAATCGGATGTTAAGTTAGGTGACCAGTTCATAAAAACGCAGCGTATTATTTATTTTACATCCATTCCGCTTAGCTAGTAATTTAAGTGGCTTGAGTGTAATTTTCTCAGAACATTTGCAGATAAAATAGAGACCACGCAAAAATACGTGCAGTGGTGGACTTAATGCCAAAGGCAGTGCTCCGTCCTTGTCATGTATTGGTTTGCTCTAGACCTGTGTCTGTGTGAAGCTTCATCTATTACTGAGTTCGGAGGATTGCGAGATCCTCGAACTTGGTGACCAAAACATTAAGAAGTGGGCCACGCATTTGGGATGCGGGTTGGTTTTGAAGAAGTCGCTGGAAGTCATCGACGCTCGGTATACGGACCGAGGCGGCGACGTTCTCGACTGTTTAATGATTGCCGGGGCGGTGAGAACCGCCCGGAACGCGGGTGTATCTCGTGTACGCGGTGTGTTGGTCTCCGCCGTGCCTTGAGCGAGTAGACCAAAGTGTGTTGTAAGATCCCAGTGGTAGATCGTGGCGGGACCCTTGAAGTCCAGAATTTGCCTCTTCATCTGGGTCAGGAGTATATAGGGACGTCGTTTCCAGAGGCATCTGGGTCTGCGTGATAATTTGAAGCCTACCATCAGGGTTCTTTTATGTTTCTATCTTCAAAGAATTTTGATAGTGTTTTGAAATGGCGGTAATGTCGGCATCTTCAAATCGCAAAGTCTACATTTCTTTGATAAGGCTCTGCTCCAGTGCCGTAAAATTATTTGCACCACCTGTGTTGATTTAGTGGTGGAGGATATATGGGCAAAGATTGAAGTATGTCATTATCGGCGTAAACTTTATATAAAAGTTTGTAATAAAGAGGCATTTTGTATTTTGTTGGTAAGATAGTAGAGACGATGCGAGACATAAGCTGGCTTTCTCCTAACATCTTTGACGTGGCTTTTGAAGCTCATGTTACTGTCGAAAGTAACACCTAAATATTTGGCTTTCTTCTCCCAGGGATCGGTTTGCCGTAAGGTTCATGCCCGAGTGTATGTCTACCATCACGAGCATTATGTGCGGTTTTTGGAACGGACGTGTCGTAGGACGAGTGAGGTCAGCTCTGACAGAAGACCGATTAAAGTATGATTGCTACACTTTTTCGGATTCACATCAATCCTCCATTTGCAGGAAACCAATCGCCTAGGCTATTGATTGCACATTGGAGTTTACTGGTGATTAGGGATGGTGAGGAAGAGGAGTAATAGAGGGCGGTGTCAGTCTGCAGAAAAGGCAAAGTTAACATTAGAGCTTTTAGGAATATCGCAGTGTATAGCGTGAATAACAGAGGAGAAAGACGGAGCCATGTGGCACGCCCGCTAGCAGAGAGCGTCTGGTTGAGAGGGTGCTTTCCGATATTGAAAGAGCGATTCAGGTAGGCTTGTATGATGCGCAAGTCTGTGATCATTCAAAGAGTATAACTTGTAGAGTAGCCGTTGACGCAGACTTTATCGAATGCCTTTGCGATATCGAATAGAACAGCTTCCGTGTAATGGGATCCTAAGGCCTGACCTTTGTTTGTTTAGCCCGTCAGAATGTATTCTGTGAGGTGATAAACCGGTCGGAGCAGGAGTGTTCAGGATGGAACTGAATTGTTTCTGAGTAGGAGGCCATTGGAGAAAACGTAATCCTTTAACCTCGACTAAGATTATGCGTTCATACAATTTCCCATGCAGTTGAGGAGACTGATTGGACGATAACTTGTCGGTTGGTTGTAGTGGCTTACGCGGCTTTGGTATGCCGGTAACAATGGCCTCCTTCCATATCGTCAGGGAAGAACAAGTGGTTGAAGTACATTGAAAATGCTCGCTAGTAGACAAATCAATCGGGCCTGGTAAAAGTTTTAATGCTCTTATTACTGATACGGTCTGGGCCAGGTGCCGATCGGGGCTTAAGACCTAATAATATCTTTGACCTCCTCGGGGTCACTTAGTTTTAAGCGTTCGCCCTCTGGTGGTAAGATGTCGGCCTACGGCCGATTTCACGTGTGTCGGTGGTACGCGAGATGGCGTGCATTGTAACTCTATGTGTCCGCTAAGCATTCGGCTTTTTCAAAATCATCGAAGGCTAATAAGCCACCGTTGGACGGGATAACGGCAGAATTGAATCGCGTGAACCTAACTTTAGTTTTCGGGCTAATTGCCAGTAGGCAACATGCGATGGCTCTAATTCTTCCGTTAGGTTTTGCCACGAAGTTTCGCGGTGCGTCTTAATGCGTTCTCTAACCTGAAGCTGTAAATACCTAAATAATGCTCGGTTTGTTTCGGACCGATAGCGATCGTACGCTCGTTGCGCGGCATTTTTGTCTCTTATCAGACATCGAATGTCGAAAGGCAGGCCAAAGTTCCGGTCGGCCGTGACTTTCACCGTTCTTTCGGACTCTTCAATGGCCGATGAGATGGTGGCAGTGTCTCCCCGTCAACCATTGGGTTAAATAGAGAGTGTAAGTGTAGATGCGCAATTTTGTGTTAATTTTTAAAACAATAATACAAACGACAATAAATAATCATATATTAAAAAGTTATGTTAGATATCTACAGACCTAAATATATATATTCAAAAATAAATATGAATTAATATACACAACAACATATGCAATATCATGTAAATATACACATGATATGAATATACGTACATACACAATCTACTTATATAGCTATAGATACCATATTCTGAAATAAATTCTGCTGCTTAATTTTATCCTTATGAATTTGGCTCGTTAATTCTGTGCGTTTTTAGATTTTAAATATAATGCTCTTGTCAATTCTTCACAAAATATAAATTCTTTATTTATGCGGATATGAAGATATAGATATATGGGGAATTGTAATTATCATTTTAATACCTCAATGAACTATTATTTTTATGTCCGAATAATAACATATACATATGGTTTAAAATTTGTCATGATACGTAAAGCCACTGGCACAAGCTTCTGTAAAATAATAATTTACAACTTGTTAAGACTATCTTATCTTTGTTTAGGAAGATTTTTTTTTCTTTTTGGCATAAACAAAGATGTTGAAATAGGATTGAAGAGTATAAGGTAATAAGTGTACCTTGCATTTTTTTTAATAGTTTTAGTAAAGGGTTGTAAAAATTATTTATTTTTAAGCTTTGTAATGACAGAGATAATCTTGTTCAGTAGTTGAGGAGTTAATGCATGCATCATCGCCGTCATGCAATAATTAATTTATTTTTATTAAGAAAATATTTTAAGAAAGATAACGAAAATCAAATATGTTATGGTACACAGAAATATTATGCTTATTACAAGTTTACACATACTACATCGATAAACATGGTGTATGAAAAACATGCCTAAACATAATAGATAATCTTGTTTCTCTATTTGAATAACTATTCTCGTTCAATTATTAATGTCAAACGCTTTAAATTTATAACGTCACTACGCATTTAAAGGGCAGTACCATATTTTCCTATTAAACAGAGATGTTGATATTTTGTGTTAGAAGAATAAAACTCTTTATGGTTCTCTTCTCTACTCTCTCTCTAACTTCTCGACAAAAGTTATTATTAGGTAGGATTTTGCGATGAACATAAAAGTACTTCGACGTACCAACTGTTCGAACAACCCTTTTTAGTGTTTTCTTTTTCTTTCATTTTATTGCAAACGAATTATTATTTATATCTCTTAACGAACTGCGACTGAACATTTTTTTTTCGTATTTTTTTTATTCGAAACGTCGATTTTAAAGGATCTAACTTAAATTTTCTGTTGTGCTGGTTTGCGGTGTAAGTCATAATTTGGTTGAAAAAATAGAGAGTAACAACGCCATATACGAGTATGTAAGCCAAATAACTTTTGAAAGAATAAATAAAAGAAATAACAATAAAAATTAAATATTGCAAAATACAAATGAAAAAGTGTGTAAAGAATAATAATAAGGTTCATAAAACCGAAACATGAAAATCGAATTATGGTATAAATCGTAATCTAAAATGCATCATGATTTTTCGTGTAACTTGCAACAAGGCAGAGTCTGAAAGCAAGACACGTAAAAAAACTTGCGCACAATAAAACGACATTGTCATTCGCAGCAATTTGATAAATATATCGTATTTTATCTGATGTTTTATTCCTACCATAGAAACCCGAATTGGCCGGCATTTGGCTTTGTATGCCTCGATATGTGGCGTCTCTATGCACACCATAAAGCGTCGTTTGTAGATTGCTTATTTCTAGTGTATATAACTAGTTTTTGTGTAATGTAATCTTTGATTTAATTTTACATTTATGGTATTTCTAATATAAAAATATTTAAAATGTTTAGTTGATTAGCTATTGCCACTGGAGCCTAGTGATAAGGGCGCGTGCTGTAGAAACCGAAGATCATGGGTTCGAACCCTGCGGGGACTCAACAAATTTTTGATATGTTGTTTTCTGGTTGGTTTGTGCAATTTGGACTGAACACCCAACTGTTTGAAAAGTAAGGTGATCCAGCTGGACGGGCATTTAAAATTGTACTACGCTGGTCCAATGCAGGTTTATGGGTGGACCGACTTTTTGCATGCCCAATTCTCGCATGGATCATCTTACTTTTCAGATAATTGGGTGATCGGCCCAAATCGCCCTAACCCACGACCTCCGGTTTCTAAAGCATACGCCCTTACCACTAGGCATCGAAGGCAGTTGGTCCCCCGTGACCGCGGGCGCTGGAAAGTGTTCGAAACGTTGGGAATTTAAATATATAAAATAAACTTGATAAAATCAATAAAAATTCCTTTTATTCAATAATGTGTATGTAGTATTTGCATAAACATAAGAATTCACGCATCTCTACTTTTAACGCGCCGTGAGCTGTTTTTACGATAATGGAGCGTACTTAAAATCAATTTGCCTAAAGATTATCCCGCCTTTTCTGGTTCTTATTGAGTTTTACATTTACTTTTACTATACACTTATTCAATGTAGTTATTAAGGCCGTACGTTTCTATTTGCTGTTTGGTACAGAATTTCAGATGACCGATTTTATATAATTAAAAAAAAAAGAAACTATTTGCGCAGAATGATCACCTTATGTTAAGTGATTCGCACAAAAATATAACTTGATAGAAGTATAACTTCCAAAAAAGAATATAATTTGCCGGGCAAGAATAAGATCATCTTTTATTCTATCAAGAATCACTTACATGATATCAATTAACATGTACGAAACGTCACCTAGAGAAAAACTGAAATACTGTTTCTATCTATAACAGTGGTAGGTCCCGTTTACAGGAGACCGTCTGAGGTACCACCGTCTATTTCTGCCAACGTAGTGAAGAACCTGCTGCGTTCCGTGAAACACCTAGAGCTATTTACTGGCTAACAGACTTAACACTATGTCTACGGTAAGCAGAATCGGCGATACCATGGTATTCAACGTCTAGGTGTTGGTGACCACTTCCATCAGGGACGACGCTCGTCTCTGCTATGTCATAAAAAGAACCATTCTCGATAGAATCTATTCAATGAACACGTTAATTATAGTTGTACGCATTCAAAAGTTAGAACCATCTTTTCCTATTCAACTGAGACGTTAATATTTTAAGTAGGCTTTCAATGTCTGCTATTGTTAGAAAAAAACTTCTCGTGGTTCTCTTAACCTTTTGACAAAAGTTATATTTAGGTTGGATTTTGGGATGAACATGACAGTACCTTAATGTACAACTTGTTCAACAACCCTTTTAATAATTTTTCTTACTCCGTTATTTTGTTGCGAAAGAAATATTATTCAATTCTCATTTACTACAGATTAGCCAATTTTTTCACCCGGAGCATTGATTTTGACCTGTGAAACGTAAATAGTACGGAAATTTAGTAATTTAAAATTGAAAATGACGTTTTGTTTGTAGACCTGAAATGAAAATTAAATTTTAGTTTAAGAAAATAAAAAAAATGCTTTTATAGAAGATGTAACTTAAAAATTATATATTAATTTTGATAAATTTCAATTAAAACGAATTTAAATAATTAAAGTTAAATAATTTTATACCAATCGTCAATCATACCGTGTACCAATTGCTTAAAATATTTTGTGAACAGTTATGATTAGAAGAATAAATTAACTTAATAAATGAAGACATAATGAATAATGAAGTGATATAAAAAATTAAAAAAGTACAAAACCGAGGCATATAAATCGAGTTACGTTACATATCGAAATCTAAAATGCATCATGATTTTTCGTGTAACATGCAACAAGATAATGTCGGAAAAATAGCAGAGTACGTAAAGCAACTTGCTCACAATTAAACCGACATGGCCATTCGCAGCGCTTTGATAAATATGTCGTAGTTTTATCTGTTGTTTTATTCCTAACATTTAGAACGGAATTAGCTTTGTTGTATTTCGATAGACGAAAGCGACTGTTTCGTAGCACTAATGCTACACTTGTAGAGGTACAATTGTGTCGTTGTATTATTGGATTTAATGTAAGTAGGGTTTTGGATTTGATTTCCAATTTGTTGTATTTCTAAGGCGAATATACATTTCAAGGTTTGATTAATTGGTTATTAGTGCGCGCAGTCCGATGGTCCTTATAGATATCTAAATATGTATAGAGAGAATTAGTAGCTTCGAGGCATTAAAAAACGTCAAAAGCATGAAACTCGCAATGCCATTAACAAGTGATGTTTAATTTAGTTAAAAGTATCTTAATACCTTTCGAATGTTGGCAACCGGGGCTAGAGGCGGTACTGGTAGATTACCTTACGTGATTTTGACGTGCTGCCAACTCCGCAAAAGATATAGCTTAGAATGTGTGTGCGTATATGTAAAATCTAAATTGGCGATCGTAGCTAAAATAAAAGAGTTTAAAATAAAATAGCTAAAAATTAAACAATTATATCCATTCTAATTAAATTATACGTATTCACGTAACGAGGTAATAGCAACTTACACAAATATTTCGGATACACAAAGAGTCAAATCATTTTAATATACGTTAAATAAGTTTATTTACTTTGAACTTTGGAACTCTGGGAAAATATTTGCCAAATTTGCAATTATCATAAAAAGTACTTATGATGAATAATTAGCCACTTTATCTTTGCACGAAACGTGTAAACACGGAGTTTCCTCTGAAACTCATTATTTACATTGCATGTCTCCTAGTTGGATTATTTCTAACAAGTTAAGAAAGTTTCTGAAAGTTTTATATCGACTGATCACGTTTTTTCTGCGTATTTCCATAATTTTTTTTAGTTCTTCCATAATGAGTAAGTAAAACCTAGTTGGGCATAGATCGTTTAAATTATGCTTTACAGCAATAAAAGTTTCGTTATTTTTACAAATAGGTCTTGATGTTTGGATTGTGTGAATTGGGTAAGTTATAATAACTACGGCAAATGCTTTTTTATAATCTCTATCATTGATGATAGTCCATGCTTAAAGCATGATGTAATAAACTCTGGATATAAATTATTTGTATGATGTTTTGCGTAAATCATTTATGATTGTGTTTATTTCAAAAGTTCCCAATTGAAGGATTTATTTCATATATACGAGCATTTGTCGATAGAATTGTAATCGCCTTTATTGAACTGCAGCTTGAGTGACAATGAAACTTAATAGCCTAGACTATTATTGCACGGCACCGATCTCCGTGTCAAGTATAGTTTCCCGGTCATTTATTGCAGTCGACAGCACTTCTAGTATTTACTCTTAGCTAGGAACGTGGCAGCAATTGTAAAAAGCTACTTGCTCTTTGTTTATTACTTTGCAAATATGCATAGAGTGCCTCAGTAATTCTTGAGTATTTTCATTTAGAGTTACGTTTGTTTACTATGTTTTAAATTGTCGTATTTGTAAAAAAAATTGTTAAAAGGCAATTTATTATGCTTCCTTACCGTAATCGAAGCTAAAAAGCGTCTAAGTTAATTTGCCTCTGATAATATGTATTTAATTTTTGTACGTAATTATTATGAAGCAGTTATAAGAAAAACAAAGATTTTAATTTAATTTTTATTCCTGTAAGGTTTTGGTATCATTGATACTATCATAGCAACTTTTTCATAAATAAATAGAATAATGGTTATTTGGTGCGTAATAGCATCAATTAGTTTTAAGAAATACAAAAGAGAATACAAAATATTAATGCACCATATTGGTTTCTACTCCGTAGCCTAGTGGTAAAGGCGTGTGATTTAGAAACCGGAGGTCGTGGGTTCAAATCCTGCGGAGACTCAACAAATTTTCATTGTTGTTTCCTAGTTGGTTAGGGCAATTTGGGCCGATCACCCAATTGTAAGTAAGATGATCCATGCGTTGGATGGGCATGTAAAAAGTCGGTCCACCCACCAACCCGCATTGGACCTGCGTGGTAGGATACGGCCCAAAAGTCCCCTAATGGAGAAGGCGTGGAGTAGGGGAGGCCTATGTTCAGCAGTGGTGTAACACAGGGTGATGATGATTGGTTTCTACTCGGCATGAGATCATGAAGTTATTTTCTGCATGAAATCGGGCTTTTTAGTGGAACTAGTGGTTACATGCGCCGGTTCGATCCATTATCTAATAACCATTGATATTCATAAATTGTGTTTTGATAAACAAGCTCTGCCAACAATACCGAATACTTCTGTGGCCTTTTAGAATGATGCTTATTTTAACATGATAATGGATTGTAAAATCATACTCATCCTTTTATACAACCCTATTTGTCAGGATTATGTGTAATAAATTATTTCATTTTGTAGATAATTGTTGTGACTAGCTCATTCATCTAATTACCACAACTTTTAGTGGAACTATGTAATAATTAACCGGAGGCTTAGACTTTCTATCTAGAAAAGGAAAGAACATGTACATCCGTGTTAACACCTATAAATATTGGTATATTAAGCCATTATCAGTTGAAACTTTTGGAAGTTAAATTTTTATAGACAATTTCTCGAGTCTTTCCGAACAAGATGAACTAAATGTTTTGATCCAAAAGTGCCCCAACTTTGAATACTTTACTTAGAATGAGCGTTTGTTAATGTAAAATATCTCGTCACTTAAACATTCTAATGATTAATGTCAATATGCGATTTTCATTTCGCTATAATTAAGTGAAGTGCCTCACTTCCGAATATTGACAGTCATTTTTATGAAAATCCGTACATAGGATTTTTCGAGATTTTAAGGTCAGCTATTCAGAGATTGAACTTATTCCTAAACTAAAAAAAGATATGCACTTTACTTATTTTCTAAAATTTTACGTGTTTTTCTTAGTAATTATTTAATAATCGTGTTAGAATTCGAACATTCTATAATTAATCCAGATCACGTTATAAATAAAATTTCACTATCATGAGGGTCATTTTACGCAGTATTATTTTCAGTTTTAGAATTTACAGACGTCTACCGTGACTATCGGACTTGAATAGTTCGAAACATCGGATAAATGAAAATATTTAATCTTGCGAAAATACTGTATAATTGCAATTTTAATATTAGCATAATTATAATATTGCGCTTTACAATGTTAATTAATCCGATTACACCCGTGACATGAATGTGAAAGGATCAAACACGGATAATAAATATATTTAATAACAGATGAAAATTACCTAAAATTAATAAAAAGTTCTATTAGGATGAAAATTGATGTTGACCAATTTTAAAATAAAACATGTTGCTAATTATTATGCCGTCACAGCTTTTAAATTGTTTACGAATTAAACAGTCTGCCCGTGATCATGAATGCTGGAAAGAATCCGAAACGTCGGGAATAAATAAATATATTTAAGTAACGCGGAAAATCCGTAAATTAGTGGATTTGATATGTATAATAATCGCGTAAATAAAAGAAATAATTATAAACTAGTTTGTTTTAAGTCATAACCTCTAATTTAATAGA
Organism: Lamproptera curius; assembly: GCA_029286875.1. NCBI lineage: Eukaryota > Metazoa > Arthropoda > Insecta > Lepidoptera > Papilionidae > Lamproptera > Lamproptera curius. The sequence continues at coordinate 1,875,664 of JAGSMT010000011.1, read as the reverse complement.
TTTAAGCCCTGTTGTAATAATCCTTAACATTTAACACAAAAATATTTTGACGTGGAAGAAAAAGCTTTCAAATAAAAATAAATACTATAATGGTGTTTCAGAGCTATACGTATATAAAAGTCTAAAGAAAGTAAAGACATTCATTACAATCTGGCGATTGCCCTATTAAGTTAGAGTGGCTGCATGAAAACGATTAACATTGGGAAGATGTTTCTATGCAATAGAATAACCTCCATAAGAGCATTCAAATTCGGGACGGAAACTTAATGCAACCATTCTAAGCACTCCAACTCCAGAATGCGTTTAAACGGTGATATTATTCGTTTCTTGTCCCAACGGTTACGGCTGTTTTAATTTAGAAAAAAAAAATAGCAAACGCTGAACCTTAAATTTACTTTAAGGTAAATACTATTTATATAATGGTAATATAAAATGGTCATTTATTTGTTACTTTTTATTTAACCAATTTGAAAATGTTTATTATGTTACAAATGTTACGCGTAATTATATATTGTCATAAATATAAAATAGCGTTTAAAACTGAATCCTGTAGATGTAGCGTCATGTTTTGTAATTGTATTATTGTGTTTCGTTAGTATTAAGAAGTTTGAAGAGTCTCGTCTTAAAGATCTAGAAACTAAGTGTTGCTCCGAAAAACCCGCCCAAAGGTCTCCTATACATACACTTATAACTTCAGTAGTCCTCTATTGTACGCAATGTGATCGCACTTTTAAGTACAAAATCGGATATTAAACTCATGCTCATAAAAAAATAAATAGCAGAGGTCGCCTTTGTCGAACACCACAGGAGGCATCAAAATCATCAGTATTATAATTGTGTTTTTAATAATTGTAAAATGTGCAATTTTTATTTAATAAAGGGGATCAATAAGTCACTTCTTTAATGATAACACCTCTAATACTTTATTTCGAAACTCCAGTTTAATATTCCCCATCTCCCATCTCAATTTTAACCAGCTGCTTTGTTTCATGAATAAATTATTATCCCAAAGCATTCTTAGCGCAGTTTGCGAGTTTCCTCATCGGAATATTTCATACAAGTCCAAGATTTCCGCGACGCGGCTGTTAATGCCGTCGGTCACGGATTTTTAGATTTGATTCTACGCAGAAAGGAATTTTTAATCTTGTTACCTTTTATTCTATCTCCACTTTTAACGCGCCGTAAGCTGTTTTTACGATAATGGAGCGTACTTAAAATCAATTTGCCTAAAGATTTTTCCCGCCTTTTCTGCTTCGTATTGAGTTTTATATTTACTTTTACAGTTTACTGATTCAATGTAGTCATACATATTGACGGTCTATTTCTATATATTATGATTTAGGTGTAATTTTTTGCTGTTTAATTATATTTTCAAATAGAGTGATAAGACAAGTAGGATATTCAGGTGATTAACAACACGTTTTGTTTAGTAAAAATTATACCATAAGAAACGTAGCGTTTACGCCACATCCGCTTGTTGGCCCAAGACATTGGATTGTATCTCTCTTTAACCTATTAATTACTTGGTGAAATGCTCTTCAAACTAGATTATTGTAGTGTTTACACTTTACTTTGCGACAAGAGTCGGCAACGCTCAGACGTTTTTAAAAGTAACGTACAACTTTGGCAGTTGTAGTGTATTTCGCGAATATTTGCATGTCATAAATTTATGACGACCGCAGGTCGGTTACTCGCTGCTTATGTGGGATTGCGGTATGACAACGAGTAACGTAAATAATATTGTGGATAACAAATGTACAAGGAAATTGTATAACATGCTTTCATTTTTATAATGTTACTGAATTTTTCATGGACTCACTATATACTGTGTAGTTAATAACATTTGAGAATTTGAAGCAGTTTTAGGTCGAATCAAAAATAATCTTCTTTACAACTCTGGACTTTGTTAGTAAATTAATCAAAATTACACTGGAGTACTAGATATAATACGACTTTTACTAGCTGCTATACTAGAAATGCTTCAACTTTTACGCACCGCTAAAAGTGCCTGAATCGAATATAAAATAAATATTTTAGAAGATTAGTATTAAATTATACTAAACTCCGAAAAATTATGTATATTAACTACATCATATTATTACTCATATTTTCACCTTTCATATATTCACACTGTAATTTATTTAGACGTTGCTTTCTTTAACGATAAAAATATAAATGTTAAGTAACTTTATATTATTGATAAATATGTAAATATTAAACATTTTAACTAACCTTTTATTGTGAAACTGATCGTGATATGGATGCATTTTAAAGAATCGTTCGACGCCTTTGGCGATAACAAAACTAGGGACGCAGTGAACGTGTCCGACACAACAGAATTGTATTTTGAAAGCCCCGGGGTGTGCACTTGAAAATGAGAGAAAAACACGCAAGCATCGTCTTTCAATACAGCCACGAGTAGTGTTTGTAGCAGTTCCGAATCAGCTGGTACTTTTATGATTCTTTACGTTTCGTTTGTGGTTTTCTTTGTGTATTTTGCTTTGTTTATTCATTTAATATTTTTCCACAAGCTGTGCAAAGGTGGAAATAATGTTAATGACATTACCAGATAAAGTAGATGAGAAGTGCATATATTAAAGGATTATAAATTTATGAAATATGATATTGCACAACACAACTTCATGCTTAAATATTTTAGTAGGATAGTGAACTTCAATTTTTCTTAAAATAATGATATAAATTGTTTAAAACTTTTAAACTGCATTATTAATAATAATTGTTCGAGGAAGGAAATATCGCTTAATATACAGGAATAAAACATATATGCTATTAGCATAGTACAAGAAGAGCTTAACTAAAATCTAGATGTCATATTAGTTTAAAATAGAACATTACAAGATCACATTATTGTGTAAAAATAAAAGCTGTATCGAGTGACGAACATAACATTTGCAAAGAACAGTTCGATTTGGTATTAATAATTGTTTTAAAATATTTGAATTACAGTCAGATTTAATGGATTAGATTATTTGAACACGAAGTATATATTGCATCAGTTGCGACATTTTGTTGTGTGATATTAAATTTATATCTAACAAAATAATATAATTCCAAATAAGACTAAGAACATTTCAAAGCGCCTCAAATTAATGGTTACCGAGGTGTTTACTAAGTAACAGTCTACTGATAATGTACGTAAGAACGATGTATAAGTTCAAAGTTATTCGCAGTTCAAAGTTATAAGTACAAAATCGTCTAAGGTTTGAATAATAGTTTTATAACTTTTTAATCACAATTCATTCCTGCATTTACAAATTTATTAAACAATCAAGGATCAACCTGTCATGGACGCAGCAAATGCTCTGAAGAAATATTAATTGATGTAAATTATAAATGGTAACCTATAAAATATCACTGTTTTGACTTATAAATCACCAGGGCGCCATAAAACGGTTTTGTTTTTTATGTCAAAAGCAATAATAATATGTCTATATTAAAATGGTGTGCCTTTACGCGTTGTTAAAATCTGCAAATATTAGATGTTTATTGGTTATATTCATATTTATAAATATTTTTGGTTCAATCACAGTTGAACTGGCTGGATTCGGTTTTACAGTCGAAATAGATTGCGGCTATCGGTGTGTGTACAAAGGGCTCTATAGGCGCTTGTTCAAGCAGATCGCTCGGAATGCCTTGTCCGATCATTGATAGCTTTCAGGATAGGGGGTTTGACAGATTTTTAAACTTGTATAAATAAAACTTTTATTATTTTAGTATACCATTGTAATATTTATTAACAATTAGATAAAAACGTGAAAAGGAAATGGATAGATATTTTAAATGTAGTTTGAGATGCTTTACAGGGTGGCGATAAAATCCAAATATTGTATGATTTTGATGTATATAATATGAATTTATTAAAGAGTGTGAATAGAAGTAATATTCATTTAATATTTAAATTATTAAAACTTATTCAAATAAGTATGAAGAATTTAATAGAATACTTTACGTCTCGGGAAAAACTCGTCTGTTTCGTGACCATGGAACCTGCAAAGTAACTGAAAAATTATTTTCAAAGACATATTTAATCTAAATGGAAACACTTAAAATAACTCAGAAGAGTAATTGTTGATATAATTGAGATGTGTAATAAAATAATTGTCTTACACACAAATGCTCTTCCGTGTAGATAATAATTAATTCTTTTTCATAAAACTGACACTTTATTTTGGAACTGTGTGTGTAAACTGTTTTAATTATCGGTATTGTTTCATAAATCAGGTTTAATCCTAAAACGTTCTTAGCAATGTTTGCTTTACCGTCGAGGAATTCTGCGACGTGGCTGTTAATGATGACATGGTTTTTCAAAGTTAATTCTTTGCTGAAAATAATAATTATTTTATTCATCATTATCAGCCTGTGATAGTCTACTGCTGGATACAGGCCTTCCCTCCCTAGAAAGAAATATTAAATTAATAATAAAATGAAGCGTTAATGAGTAACGCACCGTAAGCTGTTTTTATGACTAAGAAGTGAGCTTAAAATCAATTTCTAAAGATAATATTCTTAGGATCCGGCCTGCTCTGCGTTAAGATATAATAAATTCTTTTAAAAAACTTGAAGTTTGTTTTAATTCGTTGCTCAGTTAATTTTTTCAAACAAACCTTCGTTTTGAATTTAAATCCTATTAATTTATTTTACTTTTATTAATTTTGCGCAGATTGCGCACAACTTGCAGAAAATATTCCTTATTGACTGTTCTTCCCTGTGGCAAAAACTCATGATGCACGACGCCCCTGAAATCGAAGAAAACTGTCACCAAAACTTTCACATTCGACTGAACTTGGCGCGCTTTTTTCGGTCTTGGTTCGTTCGGCAGTTTCCATTGAGATGATTGTGCTTTGGTTTCCCCGTCATAACCATAAACCCACGATTCGTCACCAGTTATGACCCTCTGGAGCAAATTTGGGTCGCCGCGGACAGAGTTTAACATCACAGTTGCATTGTTCATGCAATGCTGTTTTTGGTCGCAATTAAGCAATTTTGGTACGAATTTCGCGGCGACCCGTCTCATGCCCAAATCATTGATAAAAATCGAATGGCACAGGCCAATCGATATAGTTAGGTCCTCAGCCACTTCTCTAACGGTGATTCGACAATTGGCCAATATCATTTACTCTACTTCATAATTTTTTTGTTTGTTGTTGAAGTGCCCGGGCGTCCAGAACGCACTTCGTCTTTCACATTTTTTCGGCCTTCTAAAAACATTTTGTACCAACGATAAAAGTTGCTTCGGTCCAAGGTAGCTTCTCCATATGCCACAGTCGACATTCACAATGCATCCGCACATTTTATTTCGTTTTTTACACATAAATTTGATACAGGTTTTATGGTCCATTTTTTTGAATAGGTAAAAATCGAAGACGATCCAAAACACGTGCAAGCAAAGCAGTCAACAATCAAGTGAACTTTCAAAATGGCCGATCTTGTCGGCATTAGTGAGAGACATGAGCACCAACATAACGCCACAAAAATCGAAATTCGAATAAAAGTAACCCGCGAAAATTCAAAATTTGCGATACTTTTTAAACACACTTGGTAAATACATAGATAATGGTATGAAAACTAAATAACAAATAACATCAAACTAAAACAACGAGTATACCAAATTAAAGTACGTGCGACATTGTATTGACCGCAAATCCAGGCTATTTTTTAGGCGTAAAGTTGCAATATTTGGTAAATATCTTTGTTTTATAGTTATTAAAAGGTATTTGCGTTTTGAATAGTCACATTATTTTTTTTTTTTACATTAATTTTTCAAAACATGTTAAACTTCAGTACTAGGTTATTCAAAATTAATTCGTTTTCGGTTATTAATATTACATTCATTTCGTAAATGACTTATGTTATTTTATATAACAATAACTGTTATACAAATCGGATGATACATTTCGGATGTGTTTGTAGCGTTCGTAACAAAACATCGCAGTGAATATGTTCGATATAGCAAGTGCAATTTGCTAACCTCAGGGGATGCATTGCCTAAAAAATAAAAAGCCACGCTTTCATCTTTTATGACAGGTATGAGTGCAGTGATATCTGTGTTGGTTCGGATACGGATTTCTGTTATATAACGTGGTGTTTCACTTTCGATTTATTTTTTTCATATATGCAACCAACTGTATAGCAAAAATTTCATCTTCAATTTTATTTAAAATTCAAATGACGATAAAAATTTTAAAAGGAGACAATATTTGTATTACTATATTGCTATTATTATCATCTGTTATGAAAAACAACTCAAGAGACTCTAGATTTTGATTTACAAAATCTAAATGAGTGATATTTGGTGTATATAGTTGAAAGATTATATTTGAAAAATAAATATAAATTATTGAACATTGAAAAATATAATTATGCTACATTTATTTTAGCAATAAATTTGTAATATTAAGAAACTAATATTGAAACAATTCAAGATTTAAAAGAAATTTCCATATAAAGTATAATTTAAATATGTTATGCAATTAACCTTTATTTATGCAAATAATTATTAATATAACCTTTATTTATACATATTTAAAAATATCCGCCTTTGCAAAGCCAGGGCTATATTGCTATTATTATCATCTGTTATGAAAAACAACTCAAGAGACTCTAGATTTTGATTTACAAAATGTAAATGAGTGATGAGAAAGATTATATTTGAAAATAAATATAAATTATTAAACATTGAAAAATATAATTATGCTACATGTATTTTAGAAATAAATTTGTATATTAAGAAACTAATATTGAAACAATTCAAGATTTAAAAGAAATTTCCATTTAAAGTATAATTTAAATATGTTATGCAATTAACCTTTATTTATGCAAAACATATTTAAAAAATATCCGCCTTCGCAAAGCCAGGGCACGCCGCTAGTATTTGTATATAATTATATATTTTGTAATATTTATGTTGAAATCCTACAATGTAATTTCTTGTCTATTATAGTTTGTTGGTTGGTAACAGTGACTGTCATGAAAAAGTATGTAAGTGTCAATAGTTGATTAATTTTTAACGTTACAAAACACACACATTTCGTTTATCAAGAATACTGCATTATTTATTTATTTTATCACAAGAATTTAATTATTAATAGAATGTAAACGAATAATCTTTTATTTGATGGCAAAAAATCACATTAATTAAGAATTATTAGCAGTATCTTAAAATGTAATAGTATCATAGATAATTCTACACACGGGATCAAATGTTAATTGAACGCTTAAATCAGGATTAAACGTACTTAAACGAAGAATGGAGTTTATCCTCCATTAACTGTACATTCTGTCGTATGTTAATAAATACATCATATATAAAAAACAACTTTGGTATTACATATTCCATCATTGTATTTACCCAATTCTTCTTAATATTGTCGTTTTATATAATATTTTTTTATATTTTTCCGCATTTAGTTAATTAATTTAAAAGTAAGGGATTTAAAAGGACAAATCTAATTAAATTTAAACGCATTAAAATGTTTGAAAACTTTTAATTAGACATGCTTGCATTATATTTGTGCAGTGTTTTCGAAGCAACTATAAAATATTTTTTTATCGGCGTCATACCTAAATTGATTCCTAAATTTTTTATATATAATAATTAGTTTGAGTTTCCACAACAAAAAGTAGGATTAAAAAGATGGAAAATGCTTCTGTCCAATCTGAAATATAAGATGTATTAAACGTTTCAAAATGTTTAAAAGTGGGGCAATCTAACATAAGATCCTATAGCAATAGACATTGTTAAGAATATGTAAGCTTTGGTTTTTTAGGGCGCTGCTTTCTTATGGCTCTATAGCAGAAGAGTTATCAACAAAACCACACCAGCAAAGCGCAGCTTTCTTTCATTAGTAAAATATTTATTTTGCGCTGGATGTAAATTAATTTTATTACTTAAACAAGCAATGACATTAATCAATAATCTTTAAGTAATTGTTTTAATTTACTCGGTTATTATACGTATTTAAATCACGGATATAACAAAAATGGAGTTAACGGATAAACTGAGTAGTTAATTACGAAATAGCGCACAACATTTCAAGACCAAGGACAACTAGCAATTCCTGACATTAAATTGTTGTTGTTGCTTCTTAGTTTTAATTGCAGTGTTTTTGTTTAACTCTTGAGGCATGTCAATGAGCCTCATTGAAGCTGGATTGGAATGACTGTGAGATCACAAGCGGATTTGGTAGATGCTATCGGTGTGTATAAAGGGTTTATACGAGCTAGTACGAACATAGGTTTAGAACGCCTTGTCCGACCATTGATAGAGATCAGGATAGGGGTTTGACAAGCTATTATATAAAATGGTAGGCTCAGGGTCGCAGTGAGTGAACTGACCGTATATAAGTGGCAACACCGTGCCTTTGTCAGCCCCAAAACTGTGGTATAAGACACTACCGTCTTCCGGGTTTGACAATACTTTAAAACTTCTGTGTTTTAAAAAGCATTGCACGAACAGTATATTAACAATATAAAGGAAACAGTAATTAAAAGTTCTGTTCTCTATAATGATACTTGTATTATTTTTAACTATTATTTAGTGCCTTTTCAAAATGGTTAATCAAATTATAGCTTACTAAATTTGTTTTCTTACTTCATAAATAATAAGGATTATGTTTTTTAAACTGATAATTTTTCTAGTCTTAACCCATTTATTATTTATTCAGAGTATTAAAAAACCTTATTAATGGTGGATTGCATACAAGGCGTATAGTAAACAGCAGCCATTGCCACAGAAGATATTATAGTCTTAGCTTTTACATGCCTATTCAAAGCACTGATTTTGTAATTTTATTGTCATTTGTTAATTAGCCGCTATTACCGCTATTGCCCTAACCAACTATGAAACAACAATAAAAAATTGCCTGAGTCCTCGCAGATTTTGAAGTTACTGCCTTAAAATACAAGTTTTAAAATAAATTAATATCGTATGAAGAAAAGACGTAACTATGAGAAAGTTTGCTTTACGCTTATCAATGTAACACACTGAGAACTGCTAAAGTGATCAAAGAGTAAGCAGATTGCAGACGGAACGTAGGCGTTATTATGCCGACGTTAATTAATTGTAAATTCGTATAGTGTAACGTGCTCCTTGCAGAATACATACGCTTAGTTGCAACGTGTAATTTGCATTTAATTCTCGGGGTTACACTGCCGCCGTTGTTAGTACTCTCCTCGCATATTACGCTATCGTGTACGAACGATGCAAGCGGGTTAAGTGAATAAACTGAAATGGATAACTTGCTTGTATCGATATATTGCATTTTAATTTAGATTATACTAATTGTCACTAATGAATTTTGTTGTGAATTATCAAAGCTAGATTTATTATTATTACTGTATATATTTTTCAGAATATTACACTTAAGCAAGAAGTTATTTTTCAAAGAAATTCATTCTTTGAGAGCGCAGCTACCACTGAAAACTATAACTTAAGCAATATGCTTCTATCCTACAATACTGACCAAAAACGTAAATAACTTGAAAAAATACTTAAATTGAAAACCCACTAAAGAGTTAACTCAGTGTGCAGTAAATATGAGTGGGATATTGTAACTGAATATATATTTAATGAAATAACTTTTATGCGGCAATGAAAATTTTGAAACGGTTAGATTATGGTTTCAAATTGGAAAACGTCCCAGCTTATTAAAAGGAAATTCATAAATTTGTAATTTTTTTAAGGAAGCTATAAAATATCTCCTTATTTAGTTACTAGTATTGTCCCTTACTTTATAAACCTATGGTCAGAAGGATTAATCCCTAGAAAATAACTTTGTTAATCTGTAATTACGGTTGTTAGGTTAGATTAGTTCGAAAAGATCACCAGATGAAAATAGCCTTAATTGAAACCTAAGGAGTTAACTCGTGGTGCAACACCATGAGCTGGATATTAATAAGATATACATTAATGCACATAACTTTATGTGGATAGAAATTGGAACGTTATTATTTCCAAATTGAACGTCAGCTTTTAGAACGGAAATATAATTGTAATTTTCCAGTGCGCTGTAAAATCTCCTTATAGTACAGTTCCTGCTTTGCAAGAGACGGCGCTCAGCGCTGAAGTGCCCAGCCTGGGTCGAGCTAACTGCGACGTTGTTCTAGGTTGGTTAGGGTTAGATCGCAAAGATCCCGCGTAGTAGCCGATGCAGATAAGCGAGGTGGAGCGCGCTGAGACCCCGTCGCGATATGTAGAAGCCAAGGCCGCGAAGGACGGAGGCCTACAGCGCCCTGTCTATCGCAGAGAAGGCCAGGGCGGAAGGTGCGTACGCGCGCAACCTCCCCTGACACTAAGCCCCGGGCGGCGCAAGGGTGCCGCCGCCCAGAGAAGGGCTCAAGAGGAGCGCCGTGCTATTTGTTCCGGCACGGCGCCTAAAGCGACGATCCGGTGTCCCAACACACCCGGTGAGAAGAGGCCCGAGAGAGGCAAGGGCCACGTCGCGCCGGGGTCGCCGAAGGCTGTCACCAGCGCCCGCGGCCCCGGCTACAGCGACAAGAGAAAGGAACAACCGTTGGTTTTTAACACAACATTTGTGGGTTATTATTGCGCATCAATAGAAAGCTTTTGTTGTGTTCTTTAAATTTAATTAATAAAAGATTATCGTGCTACTAAACAATGTTACACACCGGCAATGTTTTCCATTGTATAAGTCACTCATTGCGGTAAAAGGTCAAAAGTGTGTTTACTGCAGTTCGATAACAAAGTATCTGTTTGTATCTCTAATCGTTTTACTGAACACCTTTCACTAAATAAGTTGATAATAATAAGGCAAAGCTTTGCGGCACTGCAGAATTATAATTCTTTATTTCACTTGAATATTCCAATGCGATGCAATATCGAATTAATCGAATGTATACAGTACGGTACGAATAATATACTGTAGGAGGCTTAATATATTTTGAATAGGAAAATAACTAGCAAGTTAATACCGTAGTAATTGCATAACAATTTACAACAGGAACGACTGTGACATTATTTTGCTTTAAAATGATATCCGCCTCTTTAAAAATTATGTATATTAAAAAACCGACCAATAAAATGCAGTCTTAACTTAAATTTTTAACAACATGTTTCTGAACAGTAGAAATAAAACGAAAATACTTTAATAAAAAAAAAAGTTTAATCATCTTTCATACAGCTTAAATTAGTTTAAATTTTAACCAGAAGCATTGTTTAATAAATCAAGTTTAATCCGAAAGCATTCCTAGCGAAGTTTGAGAGTTTCTTACGGGATTATTTCATTCAAGTTATGGAATTATGCGAGGCGGCCGTTAATCGCGATGGTCACGGATATTCAGTGTTGATACTTCGCAGAAATGTATTTTTAGTCTTGTTAACTTATATTTTATTCTTACTTTAAACGCAACGTTACCTATTTCTATTATAATGAAGTGAACTTAAAATCAATTTACTTAAAAATTATCCGCTTCCTTTATGTCTATATTGACTGTAGTTTGACTTTTATTGTAGTCGACCTTTTATAACTTAATTAAACTTGTTAAAAAACCCGTGCACTTTTAATTAATTGACTTTGAGAGTACTCTTAAATGATAATATTTAAAACTTTGATTTTAGACTTTATAAACCCAGGTTTGAATTGTTTGTATAAAATTTATAACGGGCATAGAGTTGTTTTATAAGCGTATAAAATATTTTGAAATAATATTTGGTTACGATATACCCTAAGATGGTCAATGTTGGGTTAAATTTTAGACAAAATATTTTAAACTTAAATATTTAAACATTTTGATTTTAACAAATTTAGAACAGTTTGAACTTGTTAAATGTCGATACAGCGAAATGTTTATGAACGTAAGAATCATTTGAAACAAAAGAGAACTAAGGCCATCTTGCTATTTACAAAATAAGACTACAATACGTTTTTGATCAGTTCGGTTCATCTTAGGCTTTAATAATTTTGTAAATGGTTGTTGATCCCGACTTTCAATTAGATTTTGAATGATGAATAATTCATTCCATTCGGAATGTCTCATTTCTCGTTGATTTGTAACTGTTAGTCGTGTTGAAATATATATATATTGTTATGATTGTTTAATATTAATACTAATAAAATTAAATTAAACTTGCAAAAATAATAATTCAGAGTTTATTTTTCGTTTTAATAAAGATTTAAAAATGGCCTTTATCTAATGGCAAACTAGTAACATATATACAGAAAACATATTACGTCTTCATTTAAAGGAGTGTTACAGTAATCGAAGAGATCAAATTTTTCTTGGTAATGATGATTACATATACTTGTGACAACTGCGAAGGCTGAAATAATACTAACTACTACATATTTCAGCCTCCATTAAAGCTTTATAGTAATGGCTAGATCGTTTGAAACCTGGCTCTGGGTTCAAACTCTACGGGGACTCAATAATCTATATTTATGTTATTGTTATTTTCTAGTTGTTGTTATTTTCTAGTTGATTAGAGCAATGCGTGCCGATCACCCAATTGCCCGTACAGTTACATGGTCCATAGGTCGGATAGGCATGCAAAAAATCGGCGGCGCCAAATTGTTTTCATTTACACAGCTTTATACTGCCCAATTCAATGCGAAATTCATGCCACATCCCAATGGAACGCCATTGGGCAGTGTAAGTATGAAGCAATAGAGAGTGCAACTGTGTTAGCGCATACATTTGCGCACAATAATATCTCCAGCGCAGTAGGCTGATCTCTAATATAGATCCGCCGCCTTTGTAAAAATTAACTAGGAGGACATATTGCTACCTGTATCGAACAATGCCACTAAATACTTCCGAGAATGTAGTATTCGAAGTAATGCCAATAATTTCCATCTCAAATTTTGCTTAGATGGCTTGCATGTTCCGCGTGATTTAATCAAATGGAAGGAAGCTATTCAATAAATTGGCAAGGAATCTTGTGAATGATGGTGAAACAGCAATACCGTGCCTCTTTCAGCCGCGAGGTAGGTAATAAACACTACCGAGTTCCGGTTTATGTGGACCCGTATCTAGTGTATTTACTGGGTCATAAGCGCTATTTTGATCTTCAAATAAATGAGGGAACTTTGAATATTTTTCATCTTTACTACTTCCTAGAAGAAGAATTAATTCTTTCTAGAAGGAGAAATACGAATTTCAGTTACATGTTTTTACTTATGGTTTTAATAGCGACCCACAAATCAATCAAAATCCGTTGCGTAGTTTTAAAGATTTAAGCATACATAGGGATGTTTTATACTATGAAGTAATGATACGATTTTAGTTTCTACTGTTCTCTAAAAGTTATCAAAGCTAATCACGGCTAAGCTTAGTTAGATTTACGATCGTATGCGGTTTTGATTGCGGCAGTCGGTGTACGTACAAAGGGCACCACTGAAAAGGCGGTGGTACGCGTGGACGGTTCAGAATGCCTCTTCCATTGATAGAAATCAGAATAGGGGCCTGACAAGCTTTTAAAAACATTTTTTGAAAAAATATGGCACGGTTTTGAAAACCATAAACCCTCTAAATAAAATGGTGTTTGATATTTTTGTAAAATATCTTCCAAAACGTATTGTGAAATCAAGGTGCTTAAAGATTCATTCTATAACAGTTTCACCATCCTTTGTACAAGTTACTACTTATAAAGATCAAACTTAACGTGTATTTTAGCAAGGTGTCAACGAGTATGTACAGGGAGTGTATTTGAAATTTGTACCATATTCATCTAAATCTTTTCTACTTTTTACGTTATGAAACATTTTTTTATCACCAGCACTCACTCCACTGCTAGTCCTAGGCATGAACCATCTTACTTTTCAGTCAATTGGTTGATCAGATTTTGCGCAATAGAAGACAGTGACAACGTGCCCTCTGCAAAAAACTACGCCGCGATTTATACCACTGCATTTTAAATCATTAATATATTTTAAGGTATACATTTAATCGAAATGTATTGTATGACACGACTTATACACATATAGTAAAGTGTTTTTTTATTACATTATATTTTATCTAAACTTACACTTCCTCATTGCAATTTTAAACATGTTTTACATTAAACGTTTTTTGTGGATTATTCTTAAAACATAGACATATGCTTTGGCAGACCTTATTGCAGACAATTTTCAGAACTACTTGTACGTGTGTACAACATACTTTAAATCTGCATGGTTTTAGCAGTGTAGTTTTTGTATTTTTCAAACACTTAACATGATAATATTACACCATATGACAGCTAAAGCCTATCTCTTTAAAAAAAATGACCATAATCAAAGCGATATTTAAAAACAAAAAGCAAAAACATATGCTCCGAATTATTTGCCTCCTTCTTTTAAAAGGTCGGCCAAACAAGCAAGTTTTAGCCCTATATAGATAGGAGCATCTCCGTGAGAGATACACAACATGCGATGCACAAACCTATCACTTTCATAATATAACACTCATGTGCTTTATCACACTGAGAGCTCACGATCAAAACAACACTAAGCAGATTATAACCTAAGTCTGGGCGTTATTATGCTGACGTTGATTAATTGTTAATTCAAATAGTGCAATATTCTCCTTGCAGAGTACACACGCTTAGCTAATTTGTACTTAATTCTCGGGGTTACTGCCGACGGCGTTAGTACCGCGAACACGTACTACGACGTAGCGAAACGCATGCAAACTGGTTAAGTTAATAAAACGGTATGGGTAACTTCGTCTTTAGGGCGTTACTATACTTCTACTTGAGTCGTTATTTTAATTATTTTTGTTTATAATATTTTGAAATTGTTATCCTATACTACTTCTCCGCCTTAATTCTTTGCACCGTTCAAAGATTGACTGAGAAAAAAGGCCAATGATGTAAGTCCACTTTGGTATTAATTGTACAAGAAGAGTAAATTACAAAATAAATACTGCACAGCCCGGGAGGCAGTTTTTTATTATTAACCCTACTAAATTTATAACACCATTAGATGAAGTCCCGAAATATGTGATTTCATATTAGTTAACTTCGGCTGGCGAAATTATAGTGCTCAAGTGTAGCCACAAACTCAGGTGCACTTCCTCTTTCTTTACTCTTGTTGTTTAGTCTTTAGTGCGTAGGGATGGATAACTGACAAGACCGGTGAGAGACCGAGCTAAGAAACGACATTTTACATGCACATCCGATGCATGGATTATCTTAATATACGAGGAGACAACAAGGTATGACTTGCAGTATCCGA
This sequence comes from Lamproptera curius, assembly GCA_029286875.1. Lineage (NCBI taxonomy): Eukaryota > Metazoa > Arthropoda > Insecta > Lepidoptera > Papilionidae > Lamproptera > Lamproptera curius. Next base: position 1,860,473 of record JAGSMT010000011.1, on the reverse strand, counting down.
ACTAGGTTTTTAAAGCACTTACTACACAACCAGACTACGGAAGCAGTTGATTTAGAACAAAAGTAGCAAAACACAAAATGTACGAATTAGTATCGATCAACTTACATTGACATTTTCTCAACGAATCAACCACAGCGACGAAATAACGAATTGATCAGGAAAAAATTATCTAGTATTTTCAAAAACCTAACATCTTGTCTTTCCTATTTGTGATGTTCAAATAACTTACTGCTGTTCAACAACATTATACTAAATAAATTGTTTAGATTTAAGTGTATTTTTCATCAAAATTTATTAAAATTATGAAACAATAAACGTCCATATTCGGCTAAAGAAGTTTTGAATGCTACGCGCATTCAGAACAGTAAGCTTAAAGTTGTAGTCAAACATGAAAAAAGGAGCAAAGTTAGAGAGATTAAAATATTGCAATGAAATAGCAGTGCTTAAAGAAGAAAATAGAAATATTCACCAAATGTTTTTTACCTTTTCGTAAACAAATATATCTCGAATCAGTTGGTACTAGCGACTTTGTCCGCGTAGAATAGCAAAGTGTATTCGAACATAATGTATAGCTGATTTCCTTACTTGGAATTTATTCAACGTATCTACCAAATTCTATCAAAATTGGTTCAGGAATTCAGAAAGGGTTTTAATGACAGACTGACAAACGGAGTTACTTTAGCATTCATGATTTTAATATGGAAGTATGGATATTTAATAATAAAATTTAAATTTCAGTTTATAATTTTTCCGTCGACTGACCGATAAAATTTATGAAAATAAATTAGTTTTTAGATATTTAATAATAAAGATCCACATCCAGCGTCGCATTAAGTTTCAGGCTCAAAGTTTAGGTAAAATATTCTCAACAATCTGGCCCTGGTGCCTCTAATTGGTTATATAGAATATGACCTCCATTAATTATTAAAACATTTTAACTCCCAAAAACGAACTAGCCCCGATCCTAACTGTACTTTAATTATTACTTTGATTAAAGCGACTTCTCCAATACTAACTTCGTTAATTTTAACGCAGTTACAGTAAAGTAGTACATACCGTTAAAAATTAGCCGTCTAGGAGAATAATAAGAAAATCATTTTCCGTCAAATAGTTTTCAATTAAATTTTATTATAGAACAAGACAAAGAGCCTTTTATTTCTTCAATAAAGTTTCATTTAATTCAAAATCAAATATCTTTATTCGATATAGGAGTTTACACTTGCTTATTGATAGTCAATATAGATATTACTATAGGAGATAGGTATGCATTATTAGCAAAGTTCCCGAGTTTCTTTATCATCTGATTGTCTGTCACAAGTCTAGGAACATAGTGACACGTCTTCAAATCTGGCGGCAACAAACGTCAGACATAATTCTTTGCAAAGAAAATTTTTAAGCACCACTTTTTTAACGAAGTAAATTAAAATAATTAGTTTAACACTTTTTTGAAGATTTATTCTTGCAATTTATAAACTTATTTATCGTAAGTTTCACTTATGTTTTGTTTATATAACCATTGTGAACGATGTATATTTTTCATGCCACACGAGTGAGCGGTTCGCCTGTTGGTAATTTATAACAACCGCGTGTAGTTTGTGTGAGGTTGCGGTACGAAACCGAAGTAATGTATTTGTATTACGGAACTAAAAAGGATCGATTGCCCGAGTTTACAAACACTACTATATTGTTACGACTTCATGAAATTAATTCTATGAAAAATATTTAAATACTAATAAACGAAGCTAAGAATTAATTTACATTGTCTCAATATCTGTTACATAAGAAATTGCCATGTTTTTGAAAAAGTGGTAGAAAAGATCAGCTTTTCTTTAATCCCCCGATCTTGTCAAGTTAAGGCACATCCAATTTGTATTTTCACAGCATTTGGGAAGGGATATTAATAAGAATTAATAACGCTAGCTTCGGTTTTAAATATAACTGAAAGTACAGTACCGATTCGGATTCTGTTTGTTGTTTTGTGGTAGTTAACTTGAATGTTATGTTGAGTAATACATATTGATAGCATAGGTGTACAAAGATTGAATAGGAAATGTATGGTTGTATTGAGTCGGACCGATAGGTTTTAAACAAGTAACATTTTAAATTTCCTTTAGGCTTTTTAAGTATTTTCGTTAGTTTTTTGGACCTTTAGTTTGACTTATTAAGTTTCTGTTTCTTTCTGTTTTGTAATTATTTTTTAATATAATGGCTTTATAGTTTTCTTTCGCTACGGATTCTGGGCAATAGTGAGACAAAATTTATATAGAATCTAAAGTATTATTTAAGGTTTTGTGGGAAATTGTTTTATATAATATTATAAAGCAAAAGTAACTCTGTATGATTGTCTTACCGTCTTTGCCCTTGAACACCATTCATGAGTCACTATTGTAAGATTGATTCCAATGAAAAACATAGGTTTCTAGGGCAAACGACATAGGTTATTTTTGCGAAATTTTTTTTTGAAAGAGTTGAAAAGGAGTCAGTGTGTATGGAAATTCGTCGTTGTTGAACATAAAACTATCAAATTTTATGTATAAATCATTGACTCGAATTTGTAACTGTTCATTCAAGCGATTTTGTAAAATAAAATTGTACGGAGATGAACTAGGGGCTGGAATAGGGGATAAAAGACAATAGGGGAAATTCGTCATTGTTGATGCTTTTTGACCATGAAGTTTCGTGTCTTTTTATAGGCGTATACAATTTATACACTTTGTTATTTATTACTATATATATATTATATTTAAAGATTCCTCGCTATTCCACGTGGACAAAGTCTCGGGAGTGGCTATTATAATTATTTATAGCCACTATATTAAAGAAATAACACCTTTATGTGATTGACCCCGATAGCTTTCATTACAGGTACCACTTAGTCTTTACAATAGCTAAGAAGCCTGTGAACGATTTAAGAAGCTACGATCATTCTTAAGCAAAAATAAACACGCTACAATTCCGTCCATAATTTACTTTTCAACGTAGGTCCTGTACATTAGGTAAGCAACGTTATTCTGTTAGTGCTTATCTAATAGACAACCACTCATCAACAACTCCGCCCATATTATTTTTAGTCTTTTAACAAGTACTTTCTGGGGGTATTGAGGGATACTATCTCTCTAGTAATGGAAGATATTTAAAATCGGTTTAACAATTTAGGTGCCTTTTCAATACAAACAAAGTCTTTTATTTTTATAATATCAATAAAGACTTTTCTTCGTACATATAGTATGCTTTAAACCGGAGGATTTGAGTTTACAACCGGATTCGATTGCAGCAATCGATGGTCATACAAAGGGATTTGCTAAATGGACGCGAGTGGTTTGGAACTCCGTGTTCAGCCATTGATGTCTATCTGAATGGAGCTTGACAATTTTTTTCCTCTATTGTTAAAGCTCATGCAAAGCTTTTAATGTTTTATGCTTGAATACAGAAGGTTATATTTATACAACAGTTTGAAAGATATTCATTGCTCAAAGTGTCTAAAATTAATGTGAGTTAATAAATATACTGAGGCCGTTAAAACATTAAATATTATACGGAGCTCATTTTCATATATACAAAAAAACAAATTCACGTTTTTTCATTAAACACAAAACATGTTGAAACACGTAAAAATAAATTATTTTCCCTTTTTTAATATGTAATGTATTTTATAAAATTAAAAATAAAAGTACAGAAATCGTGGAACCCTCATTGACCTTAACTTCTTAGTATTAACGTCGAGAGGCATAACTTTAAACCTTTAGGCATATTGTAACTGATTTTTTTTTAAATGTGTTTTTTCGTTTGATTGATTTGACAGTTATTTTATGTTTATACAAAATATAACAAAGTTTATGTTTATCATAGCGAAATATAGCCAAATTATTCTGGTTACTAGGTTTTAACGCATGCATCAATCAATAAATCCCTCAAAGAGAATTTATTACATAAAAATTGTAAATTATCATGAAATATTTAATAAAGAGGTTGCTTAATCACATATGCATTCATAGTCATTTATATATTTTTTTTAATTATGAATAAAGTAGTAAAAGATGTAATGAATAACTGAAGTACAAATTATGTATCTTGTTTCATCGTATACAGTACGTGTCTATAAAAATAAATAAAATTGGAGTTTTTTTTTAATTGCCAACGCAGGCAGACGAGCTGTCCGGGCCACCTGATGGAAAGCGGTCACCGACGCCCATAGATATTGGCAATACTGGTATTACCAACGCGCCGCCTACCGTGAGACATAAGGCGGTAAGACTTTAACAAGTAAAGACGCTGGCTAGGTTGCCCTTTAAACCGGAACACAGAAGTGTTTTCGCACTACTGCTTTGCGGTAGAAATAGGCACCGTGGTACCCACCCAGGAGGGACCTACCACTGGTAAAGTGTCGTCTGTTAAATTAAAATCTGTTGCATAATAAAAACGGTTTTTGTATATTATATATGACCACGCTCAAGAAATCACGGGTAACAGCTAGTACAATGTATAACAAAAAGTGTTTAAACAACGATATATTACGTAACATAATGCAAACTCCTCTAATAAGGAGCGCTTAATATTCAGCGCCGTACTTAACAGCATTGTATCATATTCATTGCTAATACACTGATAAGATGAGGCCAATGAGATTATATGCGGGTTAGGGCACCATTATACTGTCGTAAACTAATTGTAAATTCTTATAGTGCAACATGCTTATAGCAGAATATATAGGTTTAGTTATCACTTGTAATTTGTATTTAATTTTCCTAATAGCAGTTTTTTTGTATTCGTTCAAATATTTATTTTTATTTACCAAATATATGTTTATTTCTTTCTTTTATAAGTGTTCGAACTTCCCCACGTAAAAACCAAACAGTTTTACTAAATACGTTTAAAAGGGTTCCTTATACATTACTATGTACCCGAAGCAATAGTTTGATCGTAGTTTTAGTTATTTTAGCTTATTATTTCGTTTGTACATTTTTTCTATATGTATATGAAGTTTATTGTAAAGAAGTTTTGTATAAGTAAAAGAAAGATAATCATCTTAATAATGTTTTTCAATGAAGATAATTAAACATAGGGATAACAACGCGAGAAACAATAATCTAGATGATTTTTTTAAGTTATCCGGGATCCGCGATGTTTATTCCATTATTTTTATATACAGCTTAGCATATACTTTACCTGTGAGTCGCTTACGCACTTACAGACTTATTTGTAAAGAACGGAGGGTTTTCATAGATATTGAGGCCAGGACGAAGAAGAAGTCTGGACTCTAATCAAACTCCCCGTCTCCCCCATTATGGTATTTAAAATTGGTAATTAATATTAACGATCGCGAATACGGTTTTAATACCATATGCTTTTTATTATAAAGTAATAAAGTCAGTAAAGGACGATATAACCTGATATGTATCGATCTTATTACCGTGAAGTTGATCCGAAGCGCTCCAGTTAATGATGGATTAACTTACAGCGAAGTAATTAAAACGCGTAATCTCGGTAATAAATTAATCCACGAGTCAAAATTATTTCAATAAAATATTATGTTTATGGTAAGTTTGTAGCCTTGTGGTATAGTGGCTTGCGCTTTTGAAGCTGGAGGTCGTGGATTCGAATTCTGCTGTCAATAACTTTTCATGGTCGTTTCTTAGTTGGTTAGAGCAATGCGAGCTGATCACTCGTTTACCTGTGAAGTAACATAATCCATGCGTGAAATGGGCATGGTTTTCCGCCTTATCTCTCACTTGGTTGGTCTATCGAAGATATAGATCAGCTACCGTAAACGAATTCAACTTGACGATCTTCATTGGTATCTTTTTGCTGTTACTTACTTTTGATAACATTTGTGCTCTAAATACATTATATGGCTCTCTGAACTGGATAAAAGACATTATTTTATCCCCTAAAGTGCTTTCTTTACGACTTGTAATTTAAATGTCATGTCATTTAAATGCCTTAATAGGCACTTGATAAAAATGACAACTCATTAGACCGTAATTTTGGATCAGTGGATCTTGGAATTCTTGCCAGAGTTAGGATTTATTATTTTTTTAACTGCGAATCTTTTTTTTTCTGGCTATTTTTTAATACTTTAAGGAACTTAGGGCTCACTTATTTACACGAAATAAATGTTTTGAACTGTAACTTTTGGTCGGCGTTAGCTTTAATCAACCTGAAAGCAATTGCTTTTAATTTAAAATATGCCAAGCGTACATAACACATATGCCAGGAGCTGTTTATTACTTTAACCGACTAGCATATATAAAGGTATAAAAATATATAAAGGTCCACCCACAAAAAATATATAAAGGTAGCGCTTTTAATCGTCAATAAGCGAGCGTGAAATAAAACTCTTAATAATATGAAAATAAATTTAAATTAAAAATTTTGATCTAAAATATCTCTAGCCATCCATATTGTTATAATATTACTGAATGAAAATATAAAATTTCGATTTCGTTTCGTAACCGACTATGCTATATTATTATATAAAATATTTAGAATTGAAAGAATTAATCTTTCAATTTAATCTAAATTTTGAAATAATATAATTCTTGTCAGTACAATCACTACGTTGTATGAATATAAGATATTGCTATAAGAACAAAACTGCATCAAAATCGTAGTATCTTTTGTAAGAATTGAATCCTACGAATGGAACGGTCAAAATAATTCTATGTAAGCCTCCATTTCGAAATTTTGCAGCGAAACATTCACCGTCTACTAGTTTTAATTTTAATCGACGGCATTGTTTCATAAATCAAGTTTAATCCGTAAGCATTCTTAGCGAAGTTTGCAGGTTTTCGCTACGGATTATTTGGTACAAGTTAAGGAATTTCGCGACGAGCGCTGGTTATCTTTCGGCAACGAATTTCGGGACTAGATTTTCGGAAGTAATGAATTTCTATGTCGTTACTTTTCATTTTCTGCTTACTTCTGAGACTTACGTAAGCTATTTTTATGATGGGGTCGGACAAATTGGTAAATGTAAAGTTTATTTGCCAGGCGGCGATAACAATTTTCTTTTATGTGTTAATATTATTTAATTGACCTAAAAGCCATTATCTACACAATTTGTTCACTTAATGGTAAGTCATACGCCCTTTCAATTACAAACAAAGAATAATCCAATCTCTGCCTTAAGACTTCGGATGATGACAAAGCAATAACAAATGTTTCTAATTTTATAACATTTATAATTTAATGATAACAGATGTTTTAATGCATTCTATTATTTTTTCGTATGAAACTAACTAAATATAGGCTTAATACAGCGATCATAATTCCATGCTTTAGATATTCATTTGTTAATCAGATTAAACATTCTCTCTTAACGTTGTCACTTCAGATTTTGATAATCCCTAGAAATATTTTAAGTCTAGGCCAGTTTATTTTGTTTTCTCCAACGCTATTTATGTCCGGTATGATTTTTATAGTATTTTTTTTTTCGAATAATCGATTATCGTCTATTTTGCATTCCAGCTATAAACATAGGGGGTGATATAAATCCGAAGCGATTATTTTTTTAATTTAACATAATTGATTGTTACAAACGCTTTAAAAACCTTTACTGAGTATGATACGCTGGGAAACGTTGCAAAGCGTAAAACTACGAGCTGGGCTCGTTGTTATACCCACGGTCAAGATGGTGGAAAAGTGATGTATCGGGGGTCCTGAAATATTTATTAGATATAAATGTATTTTAATATTTTCAAAAAAATAAAATTAAACTTTATATATATTTGTTTTTCAGGTACTGAGTACATAAGTGAATCAGCATGATGCAACTGAACAGCTCCAGTTATTGAGAAGAAAAGTAAAGTAGATGTAACATAACAAAAAACCGAAATAAATCTATTGTGTCCAGACCCTGGCCCCTTGAGGCTGGGTAAAGACGGCCCTCATCACAGAAGGATTGAGGCTTATAGCAAATCACTTAAATCAGTCACTCCCACTTATTAAATAAAATAATTAATAGATTCAAATATTAAGTCTAAATCATGGACATGTAAAAGAAATTTGCCTTGATAGTAAGTATTTGTAATACACAAATGCTACGATAAAAATTTATAACATACTTAATTATTGTCGCGTAAAAATTTTGCTTTATTCAATATCTGCATTTGAACTTACATGACTTAATAGTTTAAACATAATGCTTTTGGTTGATCAATAAACAAAAAACTTCATAGTGATACAGAACGAGCTTATTTTCTGAGCCTACGAGGGATGCGTATGAACTTAAAAAATGCAAGCTTGGCTCTCTATATTGTGTTAAAAGAATATATATTTGTTAAAGGGTATCTATTCCGATTCTGTTAATTTATTTACCTTCAAAGAAGAAATGATAAAAGATGATTTCTACTTATGGCAGGTCCCCTTTTTACAGGGGACCGCCTGGGTTGGTTCGTCTTCCGGTTTGAAGGGCCAGCGTATTTACTGGTAAAATTAGATTTAACAACCTATGTTTTACGTCAGGCAGCGAGTTGATGATACCACTTGAATTGCCGATGTCTATGGGCGTCGTCGACCACTTCCCACCAGATGGCCCGACTGCTCGTCTGCCTGAGTAGGCTATAAAAGAAAAGAAGAAGACGAGGTAGCGAGACTTTTATCTTGCCTTAGTATATCGCTGTTATATTATTTTTTCATTCATGAAACATTCTTGTAGAGAACATTATTAATTTAGGTTTTATTAGATATTTAGTAGGTTAATGGTGTTATCTTGTAGCCATGATATCTTAATGGCGGCTGTTATTCGAAAATATTTCGTTGCGATACGTGAGACCAGGGGAATTTTCGTGTAATGTTACTTTTTGAACTAGAACGGTGTTTTGGGATTTACATGTGGCAATCAGTAAACAAATACAGGCTTTACTCAAGAGGTAGTTTAATTGGCGGTTGGTACTAAATGCCATTTATAACTATCGGGACGACGAATCAGACTTGACGAATGTCAATAGCTGAAATCTGCCAGTATAGTCCCATAATGATTGAACCTAAAAAGACAGATACAGTTTTTCAAAAAGTATTTTAGTTCAGTCTTTAAGTCTTTGAAAAGTATAATGTGTATTTATAGTTGCAAGTCTCAAAGTGTTTTCAATATTTGTGCAAAATTGTTTGTGCGATATTAAAAAATAGCAACGTTTTATTATGATTTCTTTACCAAGTCTTCGGGCAACAACAACAACTTTGCGTTTATACCCCGAGTGGAAGAGAAGTTGGAAACTCTCACAAAAAGTATATATGCACCAGAAACTAAATTTCAACTTTTATTAATGTTTTTAATATGTTTCGCTTTAATTTAAAGCTGGCTTGATAATGATGATCGTATGTTTATGGTGCATTATTCAGCACTCATACTGATAGCTATTAAAGCGATCAGAGCAAGGACAACGAGATTATAGATGGAGCGTGGGCGACATTATGCTCACGTAAACTAATTGTAAATTTCAATAGTGCGACGTGCTCCTTGCAGAACACATGCGCTTAGTAGTAGAGCGTAATTTTCACTTAATTCTGGGTAACACTACGGCGTTGTCATGTCTCTCACGTACAGGGTACGTGCACTTATATGCAAACGAGTTAACTGTATAACCTATACTTAGGCCCAATATGTGGGAGTTTTCGTAAACAAAGACTAAGTTCCAGAAGCGAAAGTGATTAACTGGAAATTAATTGAAGTGATATAACTTACTATTCCTTCAAAACCATTTTCATTTTTTATGTTGTCTCATATATTTCTTGAAATATTTTTAAAGATTAATTTCGAATCGAGTTCTGATAATGAATTTAAATCTACGAAGAACAAAAATCATATTTTTAGTACGACTGTACTGTGTACTTTAATTGCTTTATTCTCAATAATGGAGGAGGTACCACGTGAGGAAAAATCATAAAAAGTACTTTTTGAGGTAAATTTCGCCACCTATCGTTTGGATCAACGCTATTTTCTCTTTTGCAAACATTTTTGAGTTTTTTAGATCACTGATTTTACGGTCAGAATATCAAAATTTTGGATGGAATCTCTAAATCTAGAGATTTCTGAACTTTTTAACTAAATTTAGTTCACCAACTTTGCAGTCTATAAGGAAACTTGAGTCCATGGTTATGAGATAAATTTTATGTACTGTTCTAATTGTACTGCACGGTGTAAACTTAGAAGCAATAATTTGATCATTGCATTTGAACAATAGCTTAATAATGTCGAGAACTTAACTAAATGTAAATGTACTTCTGTCCGATTAAATCCTATTGAATTAACTGCGCATTCAATTATGTATTATAGTTTCGGATTGCAGTTAACGATACTGTTGCTCTATGATTACGATTAGTATTTAGCTGTTAATATCTTGAGTCTCTAATTTTTTTTATCTTATGTAGAATAGTTGCTTTGTAACCATCACCTCCTATGGCTTAAGGTTTTGGCTATTACTTTACAAACTAGAGTTCTGTTGGATTAGGACAATATGAGTTCAGTTCAACCAATAGTCTGAAAATGTAAATCATTCGTCGGATGACATGTAAAAAGTAGGTCCAGGTTGTTAAGACCATATTTGACAAATTAATTAGTACTCAAATTTACTCAGCTCTCTCAGCACTCTAGCGAGCTAATTCACTGAGTTGTTGGTGATCAATGCAGTCACTCTGCTTCAAAACTTCATTGGTAAATCTGGATTGGATTACAGGCCAACTCGATGATAACTTGAGAAAATAATTTGTATTTATTTCTCCGGCTGAAGGGTCTTGGATAGCTAGTTTTCCTAATACGCATGCGACATTTCTAATGGAGTGTATTTTGTTTTGGTAAACTGTTTGTTTTAAATAAATTTATTAATTTTAATGATAATTGATGTCGCGATGAGTTGAAAACATTGAGAATGTTTTCACTTCATTCATGACTATCAATACTAGTTACACAGAATAAATATTTTTTTAAAATAAACTGTATGTAAATATTATTATATTCTCTGATGGATTTTTTATTTTGTAAATCTATGTCGATCATTTATAATTGTAGATATGGATTACAGCAAATTTATTCCTTTCTTCAGGTATAAATTAATTTAGTCAACTGAGTAGTTTCATCGTGCAACAAAACTATTTTAGTAACTTTCGCAACATTAATTACTAATTAACTCATTGTAAATTCATTGGCTTGAAATAATCAATATGTAATTGTTTGGCAAGCTGATTAGTCAATGTATCAATAATTAATTACCGTCATCGTGTATGCAATTTGTATTTGTCAATCCTTTCAGTGGATTTTACAATTAATAGGATTCATTATTGAGTATGTGAATTGATAATAATGATATTTTCTTGACATGAAGTCCGGTTTCCCCTGGGGTGGTACAGATGTCATCCACAATTCGTCTTGGGAATAAAGACGAACTGTGTGGTCTTGAGCTTCGTGCTTGACTTCGTTACATGCCATTCCTATTGCTTGCGCTTCTGCAGTGGTAATTCTTCGCTGTCTGCTTTAGCCACAAAAACCATTAAAATTGAATCACTCATTCATTGGCGCATCATTGGCACAATCTAAGCTTACTTTAGATAATACAGTTTAACTTCACATAAAAGTTATATATATATAAACGACGTTAACTGCTTATATTGCGTAAAAAAGTTATTAGCTGTTAGAAGGACATATTGACAAGTTGGTCATATTTTTTGTTAAAATTTCACTTGTTCGACTATGTTATATTCGTTAGTTTATTAGAAAGTCTCATTTTAGGATCACTAATTATTTATATCCTATAATATAAGCTTTTAATGTTCGAGCCAAAAACCATTACAGTTGCAAATGAGGTGAGATATCAAAATATAACATGAATCCTTTTAACGCCGGATTATAATGAACAATTACGAGTAGCGTGGTGGGATACGGTCCAAACCTCCTAATGGATAGGGGTGTATTAGGGAAGGCCTATGTCCAGCAGTGGACTAAAAAGGCTGATGATGTGTGTGATTTGTGATAATTTTTAATATAATATTAATTATCACTTACCACTAGATAAATGTCTTTTCCTCATGAAGCCTAAATATGATTATATATAAAACTGTTACTGTAATATTAAATATTACTTGTTATGATATTTACCTGTCTTACATTACTATTGTTTATTACCAGTTTTAAGTTTTAATGGTATCTATTTAAAATATGGAAATACAATAACCATTAATTTACTCTAATTTACAATCAAAATATTTAAGTTAAAAAAAATATCATGCGTCGATAATTAAGTGCGCGGTACAACGTTTCAACGTTTCAGGCGGTTAAGGCATAATATTTGAAACAAAGCAAAACAGGAAATCATCAAACACACCAATAATGCCACATTTCAGAACAAATAAAACGAATTACTTTTTCGATTCTGTTACGGTCGTTTCATCGTTGAGGCCAAGTGAGTTTTGCGATGTTATAGCGTGATATTAAACTCAGTTCTCGTGTATGCAACCCTGATACGCTACACGATCTGGAAACTTCGATATGTTTATCAGAACATCTCGAAGTAGAACATCGAGTTGGAACGCGCCCTGGAATATTTGCTGTGAAGGTATTTTAGCGCAGACGGTTGCTTCATACTCGGGATCGATATGAGATAGTTTATTCATTACTAACTGTTGCGCGCGACTTCAATTCTTTTTAATGGGAAAATTTATTCATATTTTTTTACATGAAGTACTCCAAGTTAGTTACCAATGCTGCAGCTATCTTTTAGTGTAAGTCCCTTTTAAATTGGTCCACCTATTCCAGAGATTAGCCAAAGAAAACAGACTGACCAACAAAAAAATTAAAATGTTGTATTGTTATATGTCATCATCATAAGGCTGTAATAGTGCACTGCTGGATATAATCGTCCCCTAATGAACCCCTATCCTTTAGTAGGTTTTTGGACCGTATCCTATCTCGTATGTATTGGCCACATATCACAATGTGATCATTTAAAAACGGTTACTTTTATGTTATAAATAGATAATCCAAATTTATCTTTTTACATTTGTATACATGTGTATCACTATCTCTATTAGATTAAGTTTTGCATCCAATGAACAGAATACGCAAGTCATGGCTTTTCATTGACTTATCCTTATATTTTCCACTTTGAGTAATTAAGTGTAGAAACAATTTTTGATTAAAAGTTTATTGTTTTAGGAATTTTGTTTTTAGTTATCGATCACTAAATATTGTAAGCATCGGGTCTTCAATCGGTAACCTAGAATGAATGAAACGTACGAACGATACGTTACGTGAAGAATCTGCTTACAATGTTTTGTAAATAAATGAAAAATTAGAAAAAAAAATAAGTGTCAATTGCGTTTAGATGTGTTAAACATACATTTAACTAACAATATGTGTTTATTTATTCAGCAAGGTCATGAATTTTGACCCTGTAAGTAATTACAAATGCCGTACCAAGATAATAGCTTAATAAATAGGCTAGGTTCCTCAGGGATTAAATTAATTTAATGTTTCTGTAAGCCATTAACGTAATACTCAATATATAGTCTTAATAATAGTGAAGGCTTTGTTTTTTATAATTTATGGAGGTATTATGTATATATATTTATGTTTTACTTAAATTTTAAGTTTAAATTCTATCTCAAATTCTGTGAACTTTTCATCTTCTTTTTTAACTGGTTAAAATATTTATATTAATAAATGTCGATTATGTTTTAATTGTAAAAAATAATATTATAAAAGATTATTTATGTAATTTAATTTTCATTTTAATATTAAGAATTTTGAATTGAATTTATTATGAAAATAATGCGTAATGCATTTAATTTGTAAAAAAAATCGTGATAATAAATATATATAAATATATATAATCTTGTACTAGCGACCCGCTCCGGCTAGATTAGATTTTACAGATATCAGTATTGCACCCCGTACGGGTGCAAATATATGGCAAATATATAAATATATGAACGTTTCTCTACAATATTATACATTAATTATACATATAAACCTTCCTCTTCAATCACTCTATCAATAAAACAAAATCCGAATCAAAGTCTGTTGCGTAGTTTTAAAGATTTAAGCACACATAGGGATATAGAGACAAGAAAGCGACTTTGTTTTATACTTTATAGTGATTAAGTAGATAGTTAGGCCATAGTATAATTCCCTGCAATGTATTTTGCGTAATACGTACTAATGCTAAACGATCGTTAATAAACTATTAGACACAGTAGTCGGAATTTAAATGTACCAGCTTTATGCATTATATAAAGCCTTAGTTAATAGAGACCGAGTACTTTATATTACAACAGACGCAATGCAGGGAAAGTAACAACGCATTATAATATAGATCCGAGTGATATGCGGACACAGTCTCTAATGAATTATGCAAAGTCTATCAAATGTACATGAATATTGGTAAAATATATCTGAGCCAAATAAAAGATAGTATTAACTTAAACAGAGTCTGGCGTTAAACTCAATTTGTGCCACAAAGTCGGGTATCCTATAGGGTTAAATATCCAAACCATCGACTTAAATAACCCTTTTTTGACCCTTTAAAAAACGGGACCACATGACAGCTTATACCTATAATTAAAAAAAATAAGGTTTAAAATCCAAGAACTAGGAACGGAGCAAATGAAAACCCACACTTGACTACCTTCTTCTTTTAGGAAGTAGTTCAAAAATAAATTTACGCTATTTGAAGTTGAGCATACTATTTTGTTAAAATTTCACTTGTTTTTCTATCGTAAAAAATTTTTGAGATATTGCAAAAAAACATTATTTCAGTCGGAAATACCCAATTTACGGTTGGGAATCTGCACCCCTCTCATCCTATCCCTATGTATTTTGTGAATTTTTTAACTATGGTACCCCTATCAAATATTTATTCCGACGCCGAAGAAGATTTGACAATTATTATCATCCATTAAATGTAAAATTCCTCGGGTGTGTACAAGCTAGACTGTGATTGTAGTCTCTTTTTCATTGGACAAACGAAAAGACCAGTAAGAACCAAAGTCAAAGAACATATAGCCCATGTTAAGCACCGATGCCTTAAGAAATCTGCAATTTGCGTTCATATTCTATACACAAGAGAAGCCCAATCTTTATATTGGATTTGATGAACCAAAAATACTTGCAAAAGAACATCGATTTATACCAAAGATGAATCGGGAAGTAATAGAAATTAAAAAACATCCAAATTAAAAAAAAAATAAAAAAAGGACAACATAAGTACTTTTTGTCAAACCAATGTTCAAGATTAAGAAAATGAAAGATATGTCAATTTTAAATAAAAACTCCGACGGTTATTCCTAAAACATTAAGATACAGACATATACCAACTTAGTCTGCCCGTGATCATGGATGCTGGAAAGAATCCGAAACGTCAGGAACAAATATATATAACTAACGCGAAAAATCCGTATATTAGAGGAGTTGATATGTATAATAATCGCGCAAATAAGAAAAATAATTATATGGTACCCCTTACAGCCCTTAACGAAAATTTGATCCAAACTGACTATGCGGTTAAAATCTTTACTCTCTGTACTAATTGTACTGTAATGTGTAAATTTAGAAGCAATAATTTGCACATCGCAATTGAACAGTAGCTTAATAATGCGAAACTTAACTAAATGTAAATGTACTTCTGTCCGATTAAATCCTATTGAATTGACTGCGCATTCAATTATGTGTCATAGTTCCGGATTGCAGTTAGCGATATGCTATTGTCTACGATTACCATTGGCATTGCGTGTTTAATTTCGCAGTTTCAAATAATATTTATACCTTAATGTTTAGTTGTTTTGTATTATTTGCCCTTACTTTACAAACTAGAGTTCGTGAGTTCGAATGCTGCGGTTTTTTCGTCCCTTTCTAGTTGGTTACGACTATATGGGTTGACCACCCAATTGTCTAAAATGTAAGACCCATGCGTCGGATGCGCATGTAAAATGTATTACATATTGGTTCTTAGGAATATCTTTTGCAGTTGTATTATTAACTTATTCATCCTTCGATTGCAGCTTACCTTTTGAGTTGAGGGGATCATATGTCAGTCATTTTGCGTAAGAACTGTCATTCAGGTAAATCTCGATTGAATTAGAAGCCAACTCGATAGTGACGTGAGAAATGGTTACGAAAAATAAATAGTTGTTTCGTATTTCTTTCTCCGGTTCATAGAAAACGTTACATGGAATTAGGTCTGTTTTTGGTGAACTTTTCTCTATTTTTTTTACTTCATTCGGTAAATATCAACGACTAATAATCTACTTGTAAATTATTTTGTAATGGATTGTCAAAGCTACATCGTTCCTTTATAATTATAGATGAAGATGACAGCAAATGTATTCCTTTCTTTTGGAATAAATTAATTTACTCAACTAAGTAGTTTCAACGTGTAACAAAACTTATTTAAATAACTCTCGCAACATTAATTACTAATTAAGTCATTGTAAATTCATTGGCTTGGAATAATCAATAGAAATTTTGGCCTACCTAGTTAGTCACATGTTATAATTAGTCCTGTTATCAGTGATGACCGTTGTGTGATACCACCTTGAGCGGATTTCACCATAATAGTTCTTATTAAAGTGGTATCGATTTCATTTTTATCATTATATGCTTCGTGTAATTAATAAAAAGTGACATAGCCAGCTATGTAATTTTGAAGTATGATGACTAGCTACACGTTAGATTTACGATAGGATGACTTTGATTTGGTTATTATCTAACCATTCACTTTTAGTAAAGGTAAATGAAATTTGATATTTTCTATTCGTCGTCCAACTCTTGGGGATTGTTGATGAGGATGTTAAAGACTTAATTAGACAATATTCCATACTTTTGTTAAATATATACGAAAAATTCAAAGCTTAATATTTTTTTTTCCTAAATAAAGATGCCGTCATGCTTGCAACTCATGCCTATTTTTCGTCACCAGTAACAATGTGGTATGTAAATGGTGGTAAATTGTGATGGTTAATAAGTCAGGCGGCAGAATTTTACAGGAGGGTATTCAAAAGGGTAAAAATTCTTGCGAAATCTTTGCGCCTTTTTTTTAATTGCAAAACCGTATTTACATATAAAGCATACCTCGTAATAGTTTATCGATTATATATACGTTAGTTTGTTAGAAAATATTATTGTATGTTCAATTATCTCTTCTATTTGTCCTGTAAAATAAGCTTTTAATGTTCCGTAAACCGCTACAGTTGCAAATGAGATGAGATATCAAAATATCACATTAATCCTATTAGCATTGATTTATAACGAACAATAACGAGTGCCGTATTAACTGAAAAGTTCGTAATGAATTTTGGTATGATTTAACGAGCAGTAAAAGCACTTACGTCAATAATGTTGCATCGGCTCACGGTTTACGGGCGTTGATGAAATAATTGTAAATGTAAATTTTTGATCCGTGTCCGAGTGGACATTACTCTTTTTGCATTTTGCATTCTTAAATGCAGACATTACACATATTAATAAATATGTTACACGTTTCATTAAAATCAATATCTAAAATAAATGTAAATAGTGACAGTGATTAAGGTTACCAATTTTTTCGATAGAAAAGCGGTTGCATTGATTAATCACTATTTCATAATCAAATTATAGTTAAAACATACCAAATTATCTAAAGATTCAAGTTACTATTCGAAAGCGTATCTGTTACCACGTAATTAAAGCCTTTCTTGCAATAATACTTAAATATGATTAATTTTTATTGACATATGATTAGTATTAAATTCATGTGCAGTCGCGTTCTGTAACAGTTGGAGACGGGAAGCTTGACGATATAAGTATTCATTCTGGCTCATTCTGGTGAAGGACACCCTATAGGTTCAAATCTAGTCGGCACCAATACTAAATTCACGAGAGTTTTAATACTTCTAACGAGTATTAATACTAAGATAAGTTGGGACTTTTGTCATATCAGCCTAAAAAAGTCAACTGCTGGACATAGACTTCCCCCATGAGCCGCCAAGAAGTACGATCCTGCGTCACCTACATACACCAACTTCCTGCGTATTTGCATACGTCGTCACTCTATCTCGTGGGGGGCCGTTCTACAATGACTGATAGGCCAGTACGAGGACTTTCAATGTTAATGTCATGCGATTGGTTGCAATCATACGAGCTGGTGGCATATGGCTGGCACAATTGTCCACTTATCAGGCTTCTACAGTGAAAGTTGCTTTCCATACTCCTACGACCTGGCCCTATACGCGCTGATGTCACTATCGGGTTTCCATTAGCCATAGCTTACGTATCTCAATGTCCTGCAGTTCGATGCTCTGCCAGGTCTTGAGTCGTCGAGGTGATGGTAGCCGAATCTCACCCAGAGATTCTTAGCACCCCCTGCCCCTTACCATGGCCGCTACCATAGCCACGAATAGTGAGACTGCCAGGGACTGGGGTCGTACGTCATTGTCACTCTTCATGAGGGGTTTTGCCATTGTTGCAACGCTTGGTGAGCTGGTTTTCTCCAGATCCTTTACACCTCGAACGCTGCTGCCCGTCAAAGGTGTGGGTGTTTTGTGATCTGAAGGTAGAGATGGCTATTCCGCCATCTGTCGACCGCCACAGAAAGGTATTGTTAGTGACTTTTCCTTAGTTACCTCGTACGACACTCGAGAAGGAAATGGAAAGGCTGAATTCTATGCCGCAGGCACACGGCAGCTGTGACATTAAATGTACCAAATACGCAAAGCATTGCTTTTCATTGACTAATCTCTTTTTCCATTGTGTGGTGTGAAATTGAATGTATGGAACAATTTTAAATTACATGTTTCTTGTTTTATTCTCCATGGCATCACGGTATTGTCACTCGATCTCTTGTTAATGAAAGTCTTTGGTTCTTATCCAGCGGAGAAAGTTATGCACTTTGTGTTTAAATCAGGTTTTTGGTAAAGTATTAAATTGAGAGAGAAGAAGAAGAAATTAAATTTGAGTAACTTCTGGTGGTGTTATGTTAAATACACCTTCTGCTAACAATAAATATTTATTAAGCGAGGCTTTAAATAATGCTCTTATAAGTAACATATACATATCTCAAGTAATTTCGAATGCCGTACCAAGATAATACCCTTATAAATAGGCTAGGTTCCTCAGGGAATAAATTAAGCAATTGTTCCTGTGAGCCATTAACATATTACTCAAGATATAGTACAATTAACATCGAAGGGTTTGTTGTTCTATAATGTAATTATCCACTTACATCGTTTAAAATATAACTTACATTCTAACAAATGTTTCTTTATAACTGATTAAAATCATAACACATAATTTTAAATTGATATTTTCATCTTAACATACAAATTAAAGTAGAATTATTAAAGCATCGTTTTTTAACATCGATGACTATGGATTTTTTTTAATTGACTTTATAATAATAATAACTTATTAATTACCTTAAATTGACTTTATAATAATCTTTAATAATAATAACTCACAAAAATCCATAATACACTGAAGTTTATCTTGCATTAAGTATTTTGCTAAGCCGTAGTATAATTCCCTGCAATGTATTTTGCTTAATCCGTACTAATGCTGAACGAGCGTTAATAAACTATTAGACACAATGGTCGGTATTTAAATTTCCTAGCTTTATGCATTATATAAAGCCCTAGGTAATAGAAACGGAATACTTTATATTACAACAGACGCAATGCAGAAAAGGTAACAACGCATTATAATATAGACCCAAGTGATATGCTCGCTGCATATCTGTATGTGTAAAAAAGTTAAGCAAAGTCCGACACAGCATCACGAGAATGATTGAAAGATGCACAGATCCTTAGTTAGAAGTATTTAGTTTATTTTTGTTCCTTTTTTTGTTACTTTAAACAGTTTCAATTAGAGTAGAATCTGATGTTTCACAATAAATTTTGATTTGACGAGATCCTTATTTGCTTTTAAATTACAATATAACGCCATTCCAGAGACGTAACTTCCGTTGTGTTCATAGAATAAATTAATTTACATAAACACCCCAAACAAACTGATGGCTTGAATAATTTTGATATTTTCAGAATCAATATCTCAATAAAAAACTTAATCGCTTGTAAACGTGTATATGAATT
Organism: Lamproptera curius; assembly: GCA_029286875.1. Classification (NCBI taxonomy): domain Eukaryota; kingdom Metazoa; phylum Arthropoda; class Insecta; order Lepidoptera; family Papilionidae; genus Lamproptera; species Lamproptera curius. The sequence goes on along the minus strand of JAGSMT010000011.1, from coordinate 1,840,424 downwards.
GTATATAACAGCTATCTTCACCATGCTGTTTTAAAAAACTGTCATTAACTGTTTCTATTTTGCTTTTCGGACTATAACAAGTTTAAATTAAGTTTAAAATCATTGAAGTCCGCTTAACTTAATTTATACATACACATATACAGCTAATTATAGGTTTTTAAAGTGCGCGCCGGTATAACATGTGGATAGCAGTTTTGTTTCTATATATATGATACTTCTTCACGTATTTTGAGTAATTAACTGTATATTTATTTGTTATAACACTTTGACTCAACTTAGAAGTATATGCCTCGTCATAAATTACAAAATTTATTTAATATACGCATAGATTTAACACTGGTAAAAGCCAGTACTAACAAATTGTCAGAAGAAATGTTCGAGAGAAACTTGAGCAGAATAAGAATCATAGTTTTTTGTTACTTTGTTACACTGTGTTCTGATTAATTCGTTTTTTTAATTATTATTTGCATTTCCAATTATATTTACATATCATTATATAGTATTCAGTAATAATAATAAATTATATGAGCTTTTATTTCCTTAATATTTATTATTTAAAGCACAAAATTGTGAAATGCCATTGTGTGTCCAGTAAAAAACAACATTTACGACGTCGCAAAGGAGCCGCAAGGTATTTTGAAGATAGCCCGCAGCACAAATATTAAACGTTCTGAATATTTTATTAGGAGCCGACATGCTTTTGTATGTTCTTCTGCTGAAATAAGTAACGCCGTTTAATAACATAAATTGTACATAAAACAACTTCTTTATATATGATGAAACAAGATTAAATATGTATAAGTATTATAATTAAAGTTCGGAATAGCATAGCAGTTGGCAAAAATTTTAAATTAAAATCAAGACATCATAAACCCGCATCAGATTACAGAATGAAAAGTAAAAATTTTGTAAACAAAATATAAATAAAGAGCGATAAAATTTATTTCGTCAATAACATCAATACCCAATGAAATATCAACATCAGCCTGTGTTAGTTCATTGCTGGATATAGGCCTCGCCTGATGCACGTCTTCTCCAATAGCGGGCTTACGACCGTATCCCACCACACTGGTCCAATGCGGGTTGGTGTGTGGACCGACTTTTACATGCCAATCCGACGGACGGATCATCTTACTATTCAGACAATTGGGTGATCGGGCTGAATCGCCCTAACCAACTAGGAACAACAATGAAAAATTTGATGAGTCCTTTGATCGAACCCATGACCCGGTCTTACGATTTTAACACAAGCTTTTATGTTAAAAATATTTTCAATTATTCGCCTTTACAGTTTTAATAATACGTGTCATTACCAATTTAAATAGATAACATAACAAAAGATGAGCAATTTCAAGTTGTGGATTCAAATTGAATCAAATTGATGGAAATGAACATTATTCGGACACTTCACGTTCTCCAACTCTGTATTTCAGGATGCTATACCATATTGTGTTTTACATAAAACAAGTAAAGCAAAGTTGTTAAACAGTTGTTCAACTGATTCCACTGTTTAAAGCCCGTTCTAAAGCAGTGCCTGAAAGAACAGTGAATTTAGGAATGATAGAATTAACGATAATGTGAATAATCATGTATATTTTAACAATTTTGCTATGTATACACTAGTTCTTAAATGTATAATTAGACGTTCTAACAGCGATTTATATTAGTCATTGACTCAAACGTTAATGCGACGTAATTTATACTTTTAGGAAAGTCTAATTTTACCTAAATGTAAGGTATAAAGCACTATTGGATTGTCGATTTTTGTCGATACATCTTTTCAGCTTCATTTAAGGTATAAAGAAAATAATTTGTCATTTACAAACTTTTTCATTCTGAACATTTAAATTGGTGCTACTCTTAAAAACATTAAAAATAAACAAAATAAACAAATTGTCTTATAATTCTCCGAACTTCGATAATTTAGCATTTCATATCGAAAGATTGTTTCAGCTTCAGTACATTCATAAACAGTAAAACAATAAAACATGATACAACAAAACTTAAACTGAATTGTATCGAGAATCGGAAGACAATTCTAGCAAATCGATAGGAAAAAGCAAACTTATATTTTCCAGTTCCCAGTTACCGTTCTCAAACACTGGTCGGCTGCGTCGAATGATGCATAGCTACTGAACGTTGAAACTGAATGTTGCGTAAATACAACGGAGATATCTCGGGTGAAGGTTTGCACGAACGAATCCAGTCGTGTTAGCGGAGTAGAAATGAATATATGCGTTTGTTTTCTCTGTGTATTCTTTTACTTCTATCGGTATTGTATAAGTAAGGTCATTTCAGTGTTTGTTTGTTTCTTTGATAAAACTGTTCTTGCGTTAACGGTCACCTGTTATTTTATTTGGCTTTCGAAGAAAAAATTATGAACACTTTACTAGAAAATGAGACAACAAACAACAGTAATATATATACGAAATTGATACATCGTTATCTCGATATGTTTCTCGAGAATTAGAGTAGCCTTATTAAACGTAGAGTTGTTACTATGAATCAAATACTTGTCAATACCTAAAGGTTTTGCTGGTTTTGGTCTTAAATTGGTAATAATGATATAATTAACATTAATCGTTCCAATACGTCACTAAGTATCTCATATTACTATAATAATTGGTATCATGTGTTATCCAGCCCAAATAGATCGTCATTTATCTGTTTATATACTAATTAGTTCTGCCTCTAGATTTGAATTAGTAATATCCAAACTCTACCAGGATCAAAAAAAAAGGGATTCAATCGAAGCGATGTCTCAAAATGCCGACGTACGAGTATTTAGTGCCTTCTCATTATGAGACCTCTGTGTTATTTTATCAGTAAGTACTTCGTTATACTTATGACGCGACTTTATTGTTGTTAGTTAATTCATAATTGTAAAGAAACGAAAGTGAATCCTTAGAAAAAAACTCACCAGTTCCGTCGGAAATGTCCACTTTACGGGTTCCCTGCTGTAAAGTGGAGGTAGCAGGAATATCGACGTGTGACCGGTGTATACTGAAAAATCATCGGTTGCTCTTTTCTTATATCGCTTTAGCCAGGGCCACGGAAACGTTGATAGCTAGAATCGTGCCACGGTCGCCGATTCTAGTACACACGTTTCTTTTAAGGTATGTTGGGTCACCCGCACCGTAGTTTTAGTACCGTGACAAAGTAAACAGCACATCACCGCCTCTTCATCCCAGCATTAACAAAACTCTCATTCCCATTGTCCATGCCGTCCAGAGTAAACAATACTGCTATTACGTGTACTTTTTCCACGCTTTGTTCTATTTTGCAAATAAAATGTTCTACACGACGATATGACGCATCAATAAGAAATTAATAAACGCGCATGCTTTATTCATAAAGCGACTCACACCGTAGAAGAATTGAATATATACACCCCTCCCGTGAGAAATGGAGCTTACCACCCCGAGATATAGGTTATTACGTTACGTTTATTGAAGTAATTGCACTAGACGCTGAGCTTTGCAGGGAGAAAAGTTCAATGGATGCATAATACAGGTACAGGTAGTAGTTATAAGTCAGCTCTTGTAAATAGAAACCATACTTACATAAATACATATAATAATTTAATAGCAATTAAAATCGTATATTTATCAAATAATTTATTTTTAATTTCAGGTACTGACGAAAGATATTCAAAGGTACAGTATTATCAGTATTTTCTATTCAAATCGTATTATATGTCCCACAACCAGGCAAACGTTTCCCTTATTTTGTCCCTTTTTCCGCTACTGGTAGAAGAACCGGCAAATCAATACAAAAGGCGTGTTAATCATTCCGTCATTTCTTACGTGGTCAACCACGACATCGGCGCCTTTTTGGTGTATAGTTGGTAATTATGTTTGTCCATCGATCGGGATGCATCCTTATAACATTAAAATGTTACAAGAACTAATATACATATCTTTACAATACGAATTTGCTATAAGTTTAAATGTACATTTACATGAACTTTTTGTGTTTAGATTTTAAGAAAAATTTAAATAATTATTAAGAGAATAACAACGAAATAAATTTCACATGATTAAAAAGTAGAGTAATATTTTAACATGATACGTTTATCTGGATTCTAGAGAACCTTTCTGTATGCAAAAAAATTGGCGCACTAACTCTAAAGAGTTGAGGAAAAGCGTAGATGTTATATTGTAAATTGATTATTTTCTTGCCAAATACATATTTATAGAAATTATGATTGGTAAGTTGTTAAATAACTTCGCGTTAAATAGTATATTATTGTATAATGAATAATGTACAAAATTAATACAAACATAATATGTGCCTCATTAAATAGTTCATCTTGTATCAAGCACTTCGTTAAGCCGGACTTCAATTTATTGCAATGTACTTTATGTAATGTGTACTTAGTGAGCGAGCGTTAATAAACTTTTTGGCACAACGTTCGGAATTAAAATCTTCAGCTCTCTGCATTTTGTAAGACCGTAGGTAGTTTATATGGAGTGCTATAACTTACATACGCAATGCAGAGAAAGTAAAAGTTCATATTGTATTCACCCTCTGCAATACAGCTAACATTTACACAAAGGCTACACACTATAGGAAGGCTATATTTATATGCATATATAAATTGTAATATCTACCACATTTGTACAAATTTCAGAAAAGTAGTTTAATAAATATGCATGAGAATAGAAATAATTTTAGTTTACTTTACTGCTGTTTTATTGGTTCAAAAAATTACTAACGATACGTTTTTTATATTTGCCTGAATTGCCTATCGTTGGACATTTTCTATATCTCGTGGGGGAAATAAAGAGCTAAGTCGGTTATGCTCATGCCAAAACTACCATTTTGTACGGTCCTAGCGATTATTAGTTGGGTTTTTGAAAAAGGTTTCCACGATATACTGGACACTTGCACCCAAGACAGTATAGTCTCAAGCTTCTCTCGACCTTACTTCGATGAAACAATCGCGGTCTTGCCTACTATAACCTATTAAAACTGTTACCCAGTAGCCATAGGCGCTATAAAAAATAGACATTTAACAAAATAATACTAGCTTCCAGCATCTGCCAAGAAAGATAGATTTAATACATATACCGACCGTCCTCTAAGCTTACGGAGCCTACATTGCGCTTCCTGCAATGTGTGTCCCAAGCGTGCTTTCCCGGCTCATTTAAAGCAGCTTTTACACCAGATGTCTTCAAGCTTCCCCGTCGCTGGCTGTAAGTACAAAGCCCCAACACTGTTATTTTTTCCTTAAATAACTGTGAAACTACTAGTAGTAATAACTCAACCGACGTAAGTTATACTTAACCATTAACTAGTTCGCGGAGACGGAAGCTTCCTACGAACTCTGCGTTAGACAAAGTTTATCAAAAACACGAGTCTGGCCACGTAACATAAGTGATAAAATGAAATTTAACAAAAATATATGACCGACTTATAACAGCGTATAACTATTTAAGGCAATATACGTAGGTAACAACGTGCTTTCCGTACGAAATTGCGTCGCATTTTCGGCCACCATATTTTTGAATCTTGATAACTTTTAAGTTATTTATTTCTTCAAAGTGTAGTACGTTTTACGTACGTACAATGAATTGTTTTTTATATGCAATTACTTTTATTTAAACTTAAACTGTATTATCTCAAATACGCTTTGAATGTGCCTGATTGCAATTTTTAACATGTTTACATTAAAATATTTATTGTGAATAATTCGTAAAACATAGGTGTATGCTATAGCTGACATTAATGTAGACTAATTCAAGGAGTACAATTTTGCACGACATATTTTATGTCTTTTTTTACGGTTTTGGTAGCTAGGTAGGTGGTAAAAATATTTAAATAACAAATATTTACCGCACGAGGTTGCGATTTTCAGTGCCGTAATTGGTAAGTCAGCCAAAAAATATATATGTTATAATATTCTTGATGCGGACATTACCCAAGTATATATTGTAAATAATACCAGGAAATTTACTTAATAAAGATAAGCAAAGTAGGAGAATGAAAGCAATAAAGTATTTTGATTACTTTCCCAATTCTGGGACAATTTTTAAGCGACGAAAAACATATCTATAATAAAATAAGCCCTATAATTTCCACCAAAATAAAATAATACGAGTACGTATATAATTATTGTCGATTCGCTCCGATTGAAGTATTCACATAGTATATCATCATCAGCCTGTGAAAGTCCACTTGTAGGCCCCCCATTATTCTTTAGGGAATTTTTTGGACCGTATCCGACCACGCTGGTATTGGCGGTGGTCAGATCGATGGTTGAAGTGGTGATAGTATATAACAAAAGTTAATTGACTCTATCATATATAGCAATTTAATGTTGCCATTAAAATATCTGTAACTTTTACGACCACGATAAAACATCTCACTGTTCATGGTCATCATGTTATCAATTTAATATCGAAATTTCACGAATGGTCAATTTATTCAGTTAAACTGTTTGCAAACGTCTGTCTGCAATATTGCCCTAGGCAGTGTAACTTGGTGAATTAGTGCAAATTACGCGTTGCAACTAAGCGTGTGTGTTTGAAATTTACCATTGGAATTCACGATTAGTTTGCGTCAACATTATAAGGCCTAAGTTTGTAAAGTTATTTCTGTTGTTTTAATATATTTTGTTCTTGCTAAATTGGGCTATATATTGTGATAAAAGTTTCTCTCTGGGAAATATTGTCAGATTTAAGATTTATATTATTGAATAAGAAATATCGTGCCAAATGTCATAGTTATAGAGTTGTTTAGAACGTTAACATTCTACAATTATTATTTTGAAAAAAAATACAACGCAATGATTCATTATGGTACATAATCCCACATGTTATGTTGACCGTTATGAAATATTTTGTATTTTCTAAGACTTTATTAAAGTTTTTAAAAGACTATGGCAATCTCTCACAGAAAGAAGAAAAAAGGCTGTTGGATCTTAAAAGAGGACTGACGAAATTTTTCTCAATTATTGTTATACATTTTCTTACTGAAACAGCAAGCAACTGTAGTTAATTCTTTTGCTTACGCGAATACTATACATTATTGAATAAAAGGACTTTTTACGGATTTTATTGCGTTTATCTTTACATTTTTAAATACCCGACGTTTCGAAAACATTCCAGCGGCCGTAGTCACGGGGTAGGCTGAGATGTCATGTGTCTTGTTGCCAGTGCTGAAGCAGGGATTCCAAATCCTATTTGTTATAAGATATTTTTAGTATTTACTCCGATCAATGCAAAATGAACTGATTTTATCTTTACAGCCAGCAGTGGTATTATGCTTGGGTTTAAATTTTAATTTATTAATTATGGGATCCCAAGCAGGTGGTAGAACCCAACCATCTTCTCTATTAAAATTTGGATGTTTTCTAATTTCAATAGCCTCACGGATCATCCTTGGGAGGAATCAGTGTTCTTTAGCGAGGATTTGTGTTCGATCAAATCTAATGTAATGGTTTGGGGTGATTTAAGGTGTGGTCGCGCACACTGCCGACTTGTTGCGTCTTTTATATTTAATGTCACCTATAAGTTCCTTCTGGCGGGTTTACTTACACCTCTCGCAAAGTTTGTGGGAAGTGTATAATACAATAAAGCAAGCAACTGTGTTAAACAGTCATCCGTTTTCTCAGTACATAAGCCTGCAAAATGACAACACTGGATCGAGAAAGTTCAGGTGAGACCGAGGCTCGGCAATCGTAATGGTAGACGACCTGCGGACGATGGAGTGTCGACGATCTGCAAAGTGACCGGTGGGCTGGATGAGAATAGCCGAACGTGGCGATGGCATAGCGAGCTGTCATGCAGCAGTGGACTGAGACAGGTTGAATCATCAAGCTGATGATGATGTATAACTATGATTGATTATCAGTGATGAAATTTAGTATTTTGAAGGATATTTTATTAATGACTTGGCAAATAATTATTTAATGATTACTAAAAAGTTTAATACGCGTTTATTAAATTGTAGAGTAATAGAACAGTATGATAAGCGACTTATGTGATTTAGTATCTGTTAAAACCTAAATTAATTACATATTATTAGATCGAATTCTAATTACAAACGCTTGGAACTATCCCAAATTGGACAGCTGGTTGAACTATCCCACATGCTCAACTTGGAGTGTAGAACTTAGATAACATATTCCACTGAAGGATAAGTTAAAATCGACGATTGGATTATCTACTTCGTTTTGTAACTTCAGCTTGTGTTTAATTAATCCTTTCATTGTATTTTTTATAATAAATAACAGTTACAAAAACAATTGTAAACGAACGATAATAGCACTTGATACAACATTTTATTACTGATGGTTTGAAAATGGATTTTCAGTTAACAAAAAATTACACTAATTAAATCTATATGGGTAACATCAATATTCTAATGATAATTATAATTTTTTCTTTAAATTTTATTCTCATCACTGCTAAATCTACTGCTGGATATAGGCTCCACTATGATGTATTCTCCAAAGGGGTTTTAAGACATATCCCACCACGCTTGGTCCAATGCCGGTTGAATACGGCGTGGACCGCTTTACATGCCCATCGACGCAAGGTTAAGACTTCCACCGACATTGGGATGGCCCAATTGTCCTAAACAACAAAATCAATCGACGACCAGAATTTCGCGGATTGAATCCGGACCTCTGGTTTATAAAGCAAGCCAATACCAAACAGATCTGAGGTTGGTATATATTGTAATTTATCGATCTGTTAAAAATATGCTTTTTCCATTCGATTCTTGTCATTAGCTAGATTAGGAATACAAACCCCAAAATATTTCTCCTAAAACCGCAGTATATTAAAAACTTATCCTGTTGATACCAAATATACTTTGATGGCATTGGGATTTTAGGAAAGCATATTTTTCATTTTTAAATATTAATATACTCGAACTAATCATCAAAATTTCTATTCTATATATTTTTACCGTTTACTTCGTTATTAAAAAAATGCGCTTAAAATTTTTAAATGCCTCATTGAATACACTTCGTAGAATTACAACTATGTTGAATTTGGCTTGTGTCCAGTAAAAACCACATTTACGACGTCGCAAACAAGCCACGAGGCATTTTGAAGATAGCTCGCAGCACAAATATTAAACGTTCTGAATTTTTTATGAAGCTCAGACTTCCTTTTGTTTGCTCTTTAACTGCAAACAGGTAAAGCTGCTTTCATTATATGTAATGAGACCAAAGGAAAAATTGTTTTGTCTCTAAAGTAGTGTAAATAAAAATATTTTATCATGATATAATAGAGCATTTTTACTATGTTTCTTTATGTTTTACAATATTAACTGAAAAAAATCCTGAAAACCTTGATAGTAATTATATTGCAAAACTTTAAAACTCATTTTTCTGTCAATTATACCATATTGGAAAATGTGTAGTGTTTGTTGGTAAATCTAACAATTGCAAAAAATATTAATTTTTGATATCACAAAATCCAAACAAATTACAATAGGCGTAGAAAATGAAATACGTTTTAACATTTAAATTTAAACAGATTTTGGTAACATTAACAAATTCTACAGAATTTTCCATGAATTTTAACTGTTAAAGCGAATCGATTTGCTTAAATAATAACCATTAACATATTTCACATCAATAAACAAATGATAAAAACTATCTTCTATTCATCCTTTAAACATATTTTCCGTTTAATTTGTATGCCACAAAATATTTTGGAGATTTGATAAGCCGTTTAACCTCGCATATGAAAAGGTTCAAGTGCCAATTTGAAATCGGACTTGGCCCTTAAATTGGGAATCTTGGCCATCGCAATTTCACAGCTACGTGACCCTTTTGTATGCAAAACCGAGTCTGAATGCGTGCTATTGTTTCTTTGTTAAAGGACGTAAGACCTTTACGCAAACGACTACACGTTTTACAAAGAAGCTGTCACGTGCTTTGTCTGCGCGAAATTGGTTATTTCACTCACGTTCATTGTTCCGTTCTCGTAATACCTTTAAGTGGGTTTTACAATGAATTCAATTGTCACTTGAACTTGAACGTAGGCAATACAGATATTCTAGGGTAGTTGAAGACTTCAAAGAGTAGACAGGAAGTAACGAGTAAACTTACTTGAAGTATGACTTCACTTAAATATGATTCCCTCTGTAGTTTGTAGTTTTATATTGAGCTATTCTTTTCAAGAAGTTTGTGCAAGTCTCAAGGATTTGGGATATTACGTCTAGTGAACCTTGTTATGTTAAAGTTGTTGTTATGTCCAGAAAAAACGCTGACTACGATGCCGTTAACACCAGATAATAGCAGCATTTTAATACTACGGTTGAAAATTATCCCAAGAAAGATGAAATGAAATGAAATTAATTGCTTTCGTCCCTTTTAAGCTAAGTTTAATGGAATTCGATTTTTTTTATAATTTTGATAAAATTGGTTTTCATTTTAAACTAACAATTTTTAAACTATCTCTCATAAGTGCAAGGCACAAACACAATCTCCACAAATCCTGAGGACACGCTGCAAAAACAAATAGATATATTTGTTTGAACTATACGAACACAACTACATAGATTTGTCCATGCCTCGCTTTATTAGAGATGTCTCCAGGTACACTTCAAAATATTCAGCCGTTCTGCATCACTTGAAGAAGCCGATAGGTATATATGACGATAACTGAGTACTGGAAAATATAATTTTGCATTTCATTCTCCACTACCTAGTGTAAAAATATAAACAGGAATTCTCTTTTATTTTAGTAAGGTTTAGCAATTCGGCCGAAACCGAAACTGGGGCCTAAATTAACTTTTGGCCTTAACTCAGCCGAAATTTTGGTTGGGCATTATTTTAAACTAGTTTGAACTGAATAGCAAATAATAAATAACAGTAGAGGTTGATAATTTGGGATAAAACTTATTCACTTGTCATAACCGATAAACTCCTAGGCAAAACAGAGTCTTCAGAAGGTTCAAACTATTTTTAGTCTTATTTGTTTTTTAAACGTTTGATAATATTGAGAATATATACACAATCCACGATTATTATTCACTTTGGCTTGTAGAATAAACATTCGAGGTGGTTTAACTTCCTTATGTAGAATTATGCTAAAGACTTCCCCAAATATTACGATTGACTTGATTTTACAAAAATAATGACTTGATCAAAAGTCTTTCTTTAAATGCCTTGCAGGTTTACGTTTTAGCTATATTCATTGAGTAAATATTATTTATTATTATTATTATATAATTGTACAACTCAACCAGTCATTTATTTACAATAAAAGATTTGAAAAAAAAAATCTTCTAAAACTACTAAATATTTAACTTCGCATAAGAAAGGAATTCCAAGTAAAATATCTACAGTTCATTTGTTATGTCTGATAAATTTGCTGTTAAATATATAGCATCACTAGAATAACCTATCGACTTGGTTTTACGTACACTAAACTCTTGTTTTTAAAAATATTCAGATGCAGAACTAGTGCAAAATGTATGTTACATGAAAAAACACCACTCCGATTAATATACAAATAACGAAGGAAAAACTGTGACCAGCTTCATATTTTTATTACTTATGTTAACACCTGGTCAACTGCAATAATAAAGACTTGAAACAAAAAAGAAATATAGTACATTAAAATGTAAAAAACTTTATTTAGTGTTTTAAATTTCCGATTATAATATGACGTAATCACTTTCAGTAAGGCACTTAAGCTGTGAACACGATAGATTTATGCTCGTTTTCGGTAACAGCCAATCTCTTAGTTACAATATTCCAACGTTAAACGTTCACTATATACAACGGAGCTGTGCTAGCAATATCCAATTAGTTCGTGCCATAATATGAAACACTAGAAAACGATTAAATATCAAATTTCAAGACTCGTTACTTAGTAATTGAATAATAAATAAAGTCAAATGTATTATCTTAGAGAAGTTCCACCTTCACGGTGCTTATTTCTACTACAAATCTGTAATGTGTAAACACGTCGTCCGGTTTAAAGGGCACCGTTGCCAGCGTAATTCCTGGGTAAATGAAATGCAACATCTCATGTCTCAGGTGAGTGAAAATGCGGCATCTTAAGCAGCTTTTCTTATTGGCAGGGCAGGAATCATACACCACCAGGGGAACGTTCTATTCGTCTTATCGCTTTAACCAATAATTAATATATTAGAATAACAACTAAACAACACATAAAAAGTTATCTATACTCCTAATATGATTTATACCTAGATTTAATTATTTTTATAAATTCTAAAACTTATCATGATCGAACATAATAGAGCAATAATGATTTACATTAATAATATTAAGACTACGATGAATGTAAGCAATTCAATGTTTGTTTCCAATTTGGAGGAAAATGTTAGCTTTTGTTAAATTATTAACGGATACAGCGCTGAGGCAGCTCTACGTGACATTGTCGTTGTACTTGCAAGGCTGACTAAGTGCCTGTCATGATAGCATCTCTCTAGGATAAGAAATTTGTGTGTCAGTTACTCTTTTGTTATAGAAATATACTTACTAAAGTTTGCTTCTATACCAATAATACTTTGCAAAGTGTATTTTTCTGTTTTACGACAATGTGATTCACCAAGCAGTTATCCAATTGCATAAAATTAACTTAAACGTCAGTGTAGACCATAGGTTAGTTTCAGATCCATAGTGTAAGATGATTTGTTATCGATAAAACATAAGCATGGCATGTAAAAAGTCGGTTAACCCACCAACTCGCATTGGACAAGCGTGGTGGGATACGGCTATAAAGCCCTAATGGATATTAGTTGAGGCCTATGTCCCGCAGTGTACTATCACAGGTTGATGATGAACACATAAGCTAGTAAAAGAGATAATTTTCTAGTATCTTTTCACATCCACAGGGTTGTTCAAAGTAACACAAGCTAATTTAGCTTATAATGGTGACATTATAAGCTTATAGACATGACTAGTATGTACATACTTGTCATAAAGTTTAAATAAGCAAAGTTAATGTAAACGTTAACGGCCTAAACAAACATAACCCAACATAAAAAAAATATATATTAAAGAATGTGTAAGTATTTTCGTTCAAGATTGCTAGTACTTCAAACAACTCTCAGCTTACTTTGCCTCCTTTATTTCAATATTTAAATGATTTTGTAGTTAATGAAAAGAATATTTTAATGGCTTAGCTCTACGCTTTTCAAAACAACATATATAAGTTGTGACTATGTCTATAAACGAACGAAACTGATTGCTACGACGGCATGTATTATACCTGAGATTTATTTATTTTTATTTTTAATTGAAATTGCCTCTGTGTTTACTTTCATACTTATAATTGTTTTACAATCTAAGAAATTCTGTGGACTTTTCTTTAGATATTTTTAAAGATTTTCCCTTATACTCATATGATTGTAATTTAAAATAATTACTATAATAGTTTTTACGCTATAAATATGCTTTTGTCATTTAAATTACTAGTAAAGTAAAGAATAGCTTTTCATTGGTATTCCATATCGACATTTAATATATTCCAAAATAAGTAAAAATTACATTGATTAAACAAAAGCAAAAATTGTCTAGGTTACAAGTTATTACCAAACCTTTACCTTTTCCAAAATATGTAAAAGCACATAAAATATAATATAACTCCGTTCCAAGACGAAATATTGTGGGCATAACTTGAGCATATGCAAATTTTCTGAAAGTAGCGAGAGCGTGAAGTGTAAATAAATTGGAATGTTCAACAACTTAGTTTTACTTTTCCTTACTTCTTGTATGCTTTATGAATACGTTTTAGATATTGTCCATAATACTCGATAGAGCAGTACTGTGTTTATTTCAATTTTTTTAATGATTTTCCAAAACGAGGGAATTCTTACTTAATTCGAAACGTTTGTTTACTTTTATCTATCCGTGTTCCTAGTGCTCCAATAATCCAGTATCTTTCAAAATATCTTATCAACAATATGGTATAAATTGAAAATTTTCGATCTACATAAATTCTTCGAATTCTTATATATCGTTCTTCAAATAATTGTTAGAGGATACGTGTAATGTTAACTATACATATATTTTCGTAGATATTTTTGGGTTATAACATTATATAGAATAAATAACAAAAATAAATAGAAATGTCTTAAAACCTAATTTTATGTTAGTCCACAGTAGATTTCAACCTTCAACTAGATTGTGTTTCTAGGTAATAGGGGACCTACATCTTGTAACGAGTATTATTCCATAATAAGATACATGTAGCTCGAGCCGTTGAGACAAAGCATTATCAAAGGTGCAGGAATATTCACTTTGCGAGTAGCATAGTTTCATAATTATGCAAGTTTAGGCAGGATAGCACTTTATATTGGGTAAAATTAAATTTAAAAGTTACACTTAGAAATATCTTTTTCCTTTCTGAAATGAAACTAATTATTAAAATTACGTATATAATCTACACTTTGTAATCTTAATACATTACTTTTACATATCAAATCGACTAATTTACGGATTTTTCGCGTTACTGAAATATATTTATTCCGACGTTTCGGACAAAATCGGTTATATTTTAAAGCGAGCTTCTATTAAAGCGTATTATAAGCCGCCAAAGAAGATGGGCCAATTATTACCATCGGTCAAATGTAAAATTCCTCTACATCTAGTTTAGCAGTCTAGTTTGTACATACCGTACCTGACCGGGTGTACAAACTAGACTGTAATTGTGGTGTCTCTTACATTGGACAAACAAAGAGACCAGTAAAACCAGAGTAAAAGAACATATGGCTGATGTTACACTGACGCTATAAGAAATCTGCAATTTGGACCATGTTCTAGACAAGCCAATCATTATATTAGATTTGATGAATCAAAAATACTGCTAATGAACATCGATTTATACCAAGGATGATTCGGGAAGCAATAGAAATTAAAAAATATCCAAATTTTAATAGAGAAGATGGTTGGTCTGATGATGGATGGATGGTGGATCCCAGGAAGGTGTTTGCCACCTTCCTGGGATCCAATAACTTAAAATTAAACGCAGATGAAAAACTACAAAACCGAAGGACAACATAAACATTTTTTGTCAAACTTAAGTTGAAAAAATTAAGAAATCGAAAGTTATGTCAATTTTTTAAATAAAAACTGACAGTTGTTCGAAAACAGAGATACAGGCATATACCAACTTAGTCTGCCCGTGATCATGGATGCTGGAAAGAATCCGAAACGTCGGGAATAAATATATTTAAATAACACGAAAAATCCGTAAATTAGTGGATTTGATATGTATAATAATCGCGTAAATTAAAGAAATAATTACATTACTTTAATTTTAAATGCCTTAAGCTTGCTGCCTAGTGGCCAGCCTATGGGCTACGAGGCTAAGGGTAAGTACTTTACAATCCAAAGGTATTTATAGTTATATTGCGTTAACATAAAAAAGAATTCAGTGTCTATATGAATTGATTAAGGTATTGTCTTGTTATATCTTTATTTAATGTTGACTTACTCGTTACTATATATGACAACAGTTATAGTGAAGCTCCTTTTATCAGATATATAAAAAGAGTTATGTTTAGAAACAAACTGATTAACATAATAACAAATCACTACGGATAAACGCTTCGTCAATTAAATAATAAAATAGTAATTCTGTAACTTCTTCTTTATAATCGTAGGCTCATGGCGATGCTGAAATTATTATTCATAGTAAAGCTGTAACGACATTATTACAAATTGGGTCAGGGAAATAACGCGCCAGCTTCTTTAAAATATTTGTACTAGTTCGCGTAAAGGCATTACGCCGTCTCGATAAAGTTACAATGGCACGCAGTTGGACTAGGGATGTCGGAATTTTAAAAAAAATATCGATATATATTATATCGATATTTTAGAAATATATCAATATCGATATTGATATTTAATTCAGAATATATTTTATTCAGAATATACATATGAACGTAAAAAAATATGTGGCTTTTTGTTTTCAACTTATATTACTAGAAAAAACCAATGCATAACTGTCATTTATAAAAAAATAAAAAAATACGTTTTTATATTTTCAAAGCTACAATTATCTGATACCGATATAAAAGACCTCTTCGATCGAAATACGTGATCAACTGTAAAACGTCTCAAACACCAATTAAGAAAAAACAACTTTACTCCTGTACAAACAAAATGTAATTTCTGAAGAAAAACTGCTTGTTTTTATTACAAAAAACATTGATTTGTATACCTTTGCCATACTTGAAAATATGGATATTTCGATTTATCACTGTACAAAATATAAATAATTTAGCCTTATCCTGAAAAATATCGCATTTTCGGCACTTGCAATTATATATCGATGCATCGATATATCGTAGTATTAAATATCGGCTAAAATATCGATTCGAAATTAATCGATGTTGATATATTTTCGACAAGCCTAAGTTGGACTCGGTATTACATACAAAAGGGTCACGTAATGGTAATATCGAGATGACCTTATAGCGGGGTCCTCTATTTATATACTTTAAGAGCTAAGTATTAAACATTAAAAAACCACTATTTTAAAATTGCGACTTTTTTTTATTATTCTTTTTATACACACGAATACTATACAATTTGAGACACTGTTTATGGATCTTTTGCATTTTTTAGACATATCTTTTGACTTATAAGAACATAAACTTAACTTTATTTTGTAAATAAATTCACGTCATATAGATACGAAAACCATGAAACAAGAAAATACTATGTTCACCACACAATATTTTTCCCATGTTTGGAATCGAATCTACACCCTTTAGGGCAACAGTCAGGGTCACTAACCACTACGCTAACCGGGTTGTCAATAACGACTTTAGGTTGGGTATTTATTACTAATTCAAAGAATGAAATCTTCATATATTCGTATATACTCGTGAAATGAGCCAAATGTAATTAAGTAATGAATAGCTTTTCAACATAGCGAGAATTATAACTCCATCAGAAGGTTAACAGTGACATCATGCGCCAATTCCATTGTTCAAACACGTAAGAATTGTAATGTAATTTATGTTGACTTTCTGTTAGTAATGTAACGCTGTATACAATGAACGAACCAGAATGATTCTATTCATAATTTATATTTATAAAAGAAATCTGTCGTAGCGTACGTACTAAATAAATATTCGTCGGCGAAGATTAAACCTCGCCCTATCGAATTATGTCAACGATCTCGTCAAACATTATTAATCAAGAAGAGTCAGGATCTCAGCGGAAAATTATTCAAAGATTCCCTTAGATGCCCACTTTGTAGCTGGATTACATTAATAAAGCTGCTGCTAGCTTAAACTCACAAAATTGTGAACTTTGAAAAATATAATTTCATATTGCATATTTTACACCGATTTTTTAAGATCATATTGAGAATATTTAAGTGTTTATTCGCTATTATTAATGGTACTAAGTATTTAAGATAAGAAAAAGAAACGTTTTTCTATACTACCACGCGGACGACAGCTAGTTTTTCAATATATTACTTAGATATGTATAAAACTACTAAACTAAACTAGAAAACAAAATGGGAACACAGGACGACCAATACCAATGTAACAAAATAAACATTTGTTTGCGTCAATTACGTTCTGAAAAAGAAACAAAAGTATAATGTTTTTAGTCGTACGTTTATGTGTACTTAAGCTAGGTATATGCTGAGGAAACTGCCGATTACACGCCAAGTTGTTTATGTATCTAAGAGACTTGTGATAAGTTTGCAATTGAAAACACTCTGGATGTGGTGCTGTAGAAATAATCAGATCCAAACCTTATTAAAAGAGAGAGTACCGAAAGGGTGGTGGTATCCATAAGGACATCCCCTGGTTAAAAAACGGTATATGCAATACTATAATACATACAAAACCCTAATTTAACTTCTTTTTTTAGGCCAGCATTAGAATACGAATTATTTATTATATTCACAATGCGTATTATATTACGGATAAAATTAGCCATCGCTTTGCTTGAGATATTTAACCGCGGTCCCGGAAATTGTTTTCAAAACAGTCCACATTGTGTTCGACCGAGTGCCTCTCGTCACCTAAATTGAACATTCCGAAGTTGGGGAAACGCCCGTCAGCCTAGTTAAATTTCGCCCACTTTCCGTCAAATCGAAGCGGTCGGGGATTCTCGTGGTCATTAATTAGGGACCATTCAACAGTAAATTATTTCTTGACAAATTTCTACACCGAATGTTTGTTATGGTGTTATATTTTTTTGCGCTAAATATGTTTGTCGATGTTTTTGTTATTTTGGTCGGACATGATAATGATATTGACTGTTTTAAATAAACATAATTTAATAATGCAATGAATCCACTAAAATATATACTATATACTAGGGTATTGATTATTTTTTTTTTTTTATGGCATACGCAGGCAGACGAGCAGTCGGGCCACCTGATGGGAAGTGGTCACCGACACCCATAGACGTTGATAATACCAGTGGTATCGCCGACGCGCTGCCTACCTTGAGACATAGGGTGTTAAGTCTTGTTTACCCAGTAAATACGACTGGCTACGGTGCCCTTCAAACCGGAACGCAGCAGGTTTTCAAGCAACTGCTTCGCGGCAGAAATAGGCACCGTGGTGGTACTCCACCAGACGGTCTCCTGTAAACAGGGACCTACCACCGGTATTAAACAGGGACCTTATCACGTTTATGCCAGATTACTTTAATGAATATTATCTTTTATTTTTTCCTGCAATATTCAAGTTTGTATTTGTTGTTTTAAGTGATATAATGTGCTCTTTCGAAAATATTAGTACTTTGGTGTTTTCAGGGGGTTGGCCTTCTTATACACAAGACCGTCCACAGTGTCTATTTTTGACAAAAGGTAATCGTCCTGCTTGATTCGTTGCTTAAATCAGTTTTACAGATGCTTTGCAGAATAGAATTAGACAAAAACTTTTACTGAAGTAATAAATAGTACAAATCGTAGCCAAAAGTCACCCAATACTTAAATAATTTTTAGAAAAGTAACATAATTGAAACTATATATTTACTTTACTCAAATTAATATTGCCCAGAATTCTAAAATAATTATTTGCTTTTAAAAAATATTCATAATAGAGCAATTAATGTATAATATAATAATATATGCGATAATTCTTGTAATAGTAGTTCTATTACAGGAAGAAAATATGAATTGTAACTTTTATAAGATAGTATACGATACAGTAAAGATAAATATTTTTCGTACGATACGGTTTGAAGAATGAAAGAACATGCTAATATTTGTTTCTGATTCAACGAAAAATACTCTCGGTAAATTATTCAAGGATATAGCGCTTAGACAGCTTTACGTGACATAGTCGGTTTACGTGAAAAGTGGATTAAGTTCTTGTCTTGATCGGATCTTTCTAGAACGTCAAAGTAGAAAAGTAAATAAAAAGAGTAATAGGACCTTTATTGTGATTTTTGTATATTACATACGTTTTATACATATACATACTATGTTACAAATATATACTATGTTAAGGAACGTTTTTAAAGATCCTCGTAAACAGTTGATTTATCGCACCATTAGAATACACCAATATATTCGGGTTTAAAGAGCACTTTTGCTTAAATAATTGCTACGTAAATGTGACGTAACGTCCCATGTCTGTAAACTGTGAGCGGACTTTAGGATAATTAGGCTGCATTTCTAATAAGCTGAACTTATGTTTTATTACAAGGTGAAAGTTTTGCAAAGGTGAAAGTTTAAAACAAATTGAAATTTGTTTTAAATTCTAAAAAGCAACAATATATTAAAACTACTAATTTTCACAGATTTTCTGGTGTTAGTAATACTTGTACAGAAACTTTAAGAACGTCTCTAAATGTAGAGAAAGTAAAATTATTTGTATTCAAGTTAATGCGACCATAATTTTCAAAGATCAAAGTAGCATTAGATACTTTGCTAATAATGATAGCTGAAGTTAGTTTTGGTCGTATTCAATTTATTAGTTGCATTTGTGTAACTATTACGTAAAAGATGGTTGCTCTAAACACACATAGGTCCAATATAAACTTTACAGAAGTTTCGCTGAAAGGAATGACGCTGACACTAAAGTCTATAAATCTGCATTGAACCTAAACTTGTTGCAGGTGAAATTAAAATAAAAGCCTATTTTAGCCTCTTTATTGACAATTTTTACTTGTTTTAATTTTTGTATATTATCAGTAATTTTTGTGTATTTATATATTCTAGTGATACACAAACACCCTGGTAATTAAATAATCAGGTGATTATTTTTAATGTTAATATAAATTAATTTAAATTATTATTTCTTATTTTTATTTATAATGGTCTGTAGGTACAGACCATTTAAAAAATGTATTTGTTTGTTGGCCAATCGAATAGACTTTTTGATGCTTTACATTTTTATAAAGAATAAAGAAACATTTTTTGAAAAAAAGAAAGATATTTATTTATAATGTTTTAAATATTTAATATTGTCCCTAAACTACTACTAAAATATATGCGACAACATGTTAAGCGAATTTAAGTTCGTTCCAAGACTAAATATTCCGAGCACAACTTGAGCATATGCAAATTTTCGGAAAGATGTGGAAATGATTTCTCGAATATTCAACAAATTCAGAGTTTCACGATTTGTATATTAATAATTTTTCTAGCTCACGCGAATCCTATACATGATAAATATGCAAGTTTTATGGTTTATGGTTAGTTTTATAATTATTCGAAACAACTTTAGGCAGATATGTTTTTAAATTACATGAAACTTCAATATGTTCATTTATTACATAAAGGAATGAAACACCACTCTAACCACTGCAACCTCGAATACGATATTGTTTTATAATTAGTAACATGTTGCTCGGGATGTCAAAGCGTTTAGACAAAGCCTTATCAAAGCTGAAGGAATATTTGTGCTTTACGTAGAGTTTAATTTAATTATCATTGCATATATGCCGAAATTGCGCTTGTTACTAAATATTTCGTCATTTGCCATAACCATATTACGTTGGTATGTAAAACAATTATTGCTCAGTTAATTATTTAATGCAGTTCTATACCATAAGATCTAGTAGGATGTTACTTAATATAATTTAACCACATCTTGAAATAAGCCCGTATACCATTAACATTCACAGGACTTGTTATAGGAAATTTTAAATTTATTGTATCCAATCCATCCGTTGAAAGCACCATTTGGATTGTTCCTATGCACACTTTGATAATGTATATTTGATGTTTTCCATTTTAAAATTTAAAATTCTAAATAGGTATAAAGAGATACTGAAAAACAACATTTGCAGTACACTTACAAATTTAAAGTTGATAAAATTAGTTTATTCGACAACATAAACGACCTAAATTAAGAAGACGATATTTAACTTGAAAAAAACAATATACAACAAGCCAAGATGTTTTTGAAACTTCTCTACATAAAATATCTTGGATAAGAGGCTCTTCAATGTTCTTGAGTGATACAGTTCGCCATTTCGTGGAGGTCCAATTTGGCAATTAAATCTTATTTGATGTTATCGTTATCTTGATTTTGAATTATATGCATAAAATACAAACCTATATAACACTCCTGTATATTAAATTTTCTCATAATTCTTTTTTCTAAATTTATGTTTTTAAATGTTCTAAATTCGAAAACATTGTCTCTTTATATTGAAAAGATCTTTTCGGAATAAGCGAATAATGATTGATATAGTAACTAAAAGTTAAGTGCAGTTATTCATATTTAAAATGAGGATGTAATTTTTTCACAAATTTCCTGCAAGTTTTGTAGTTCGTGTTTGCTCTCTACCCGAAGTTGAGAAGCCCACTTTGCAACAGTGAAATACGGCAGAATAGACTCCTCTGATGTTGCCTCCGAATCATAATGAATCTCTTTCGTCGTTGATTTGTAATAACAGAGGTTTTTATTAACAAGCCCGTAATTAGTTTTTCTCCATTTTCGAGAACACGTTCCGAGACAAAGCTAGAAAATTACAATATCAGAAAAAATGTAAAGAAAAAGTTTTTTTTATTAACATAAAAAATTTCTGAGCTACGCCTTCCAGTGTTTCCGAACAACTTTACAGTCTTATCAGTACGGAACGAATACGAATACAGTGTAGTATGTTTTCTTAAGCGTTTGATGATACTGTTAATATATACACAATCCACGAAGATTATTATTCACTTTGGCTTGTAGAAAAAACATTCCTTCATTACCATGCAAAAACAATGTTTGGTCGAGGTGGTTTGACTTCCTGATGTAAAATTATGCTAAAGACTTCCTCAAATATTACGATT
The DNA here is from genome assembly GCA_029286875.1 of Lamproptera curius. NCBI lineage: Eukaryota > Metazoa > Arthropoda > Insecta > Lepidoptera > Papilionidae > Lamproptera > Lamproptera curius. The sequence goes on along the minus strand of JAGSMT010000011.1, from coordinate 1,818,213 downwards.
AACTTGTTTTTACAAAAATAATGACTTTCATTGAATGCCTTCCTGGTTTATGCTTTAGCTATGTTCATTACGTAAATATTATTCATTCTTATTATATAATTGTTCAACTCAACCAGTCATTTAATTACAATGAAAAATTTGAAAAAGTTTTTCTGAAACTACTAGATATTTCGCACAAAAAAGAAATGCGAAGTAAAAAAACTATGTTCATTTGTTATTATCGATAAATTTGTTGTTAAATATATAGCATCACTTGACCAACCTATCGACTTTTTATGTATACTAAATTCTTGTTTAAAAAATATTCAGTCCGCATCTGAATATTTTTTACTAGTGCAAAATTTATTTTACAAGTATAAAACAGCACTCCGATTAATATAGAAATATCGCAAGAAAAAACTGATCAATATAGATATTTTTAGTATTTATATTGACGCCTGGGCAACTCTAGTAATAAAGACTTATAAATAAAAAGAAATTTGGTAAATTAAAAAGTAGTACCATTATTTAGTGTTTTAAATTTTAATTATTTTCCATTAAAATATGACGTAATCACTTTCATTAAGGCACTTAAGCTGTGAACACGATAGATGTGTGCTCGCTTTCAGTAAAAGCCAATCTCTTGGTTACAATATTCCAAAACATTAAATGTTCACTATATGGAACGGAGCTGTGTTGGCAATATCCAATTAACGTTCGTGCCATAACACCAAACACTAGAAAATAATTAAATATCAAATTTCAAAGATCCGTTACTTAGTAATTGAATAATGAATAAAGTCAAATGTATTATCTGAGAGAAGGTCTATTTCTGCCAAAAATCTGTAGCGTGTAAACCCTTGTGACTTCCTTGCACTTGATTAAAGAGCATCGTTGCCAGCGTAATTACTGGGTAAATCAGATATATAACAACTCATGTCTCAGGTGATTGGATTAGTGCCGACTTACGCTGGTTTTCTTATGGGCAGGGCAGGTATCACTTACCACCAAATAATTGTCCTGCTCGTCCATTCCTTTAACCAATAAAAAATAAAAAGATATATTAGAATACCAAAAAAAAAACACATTTCAATAATTATCCATATCTATGAATAATTATCCTATATATACCATAATAATATTAAGGCTACAATAAATGTAAGTTTCCGATTTTGAGGAAAATGTTAGCTTTTGTTAAATTATTAACGGACACAGCGCTTAGGCAGCTCTACGTGACATTGCCGACTATTTACTTGCAAATCTGACTAAGTGCCTGTCATGATAGCATCTCTCTAGCATAAGAAGTTTGAGTGTCAGTTACGCTTTTGTTATAGAAATATACTTACCAAAGTTTGCAACTTTACGTATAATACTTTGCAACCTGTATTTTTCTGATTTACAATAGTTTTACAACAATATAATTCACCAAGCACTTATCTACTCCAATTGCATAAAATTAAATTAAACCATGCGTATTCGATGCAGAACATCAGTGTAGATCATGTGTTAGTTTCAGATCCAAAGTGTAAGATAATTTGTTATTGATAACACATGAGCGTGGCATGTAAAAAGTCGGTCCACCCACCAACCCGCATTGGACCAGCGTGGTGGGATACGGTCCAAACCCCCTAATAGATAGGGGTGTATTGGACTATCACAGGCTGATGATGAACACATTAGCTGATAAAAGATAATTTTCTAGCATTTTTTCACATCCACAGGATTGTTCAAAATAACACAAGCTAATTTAGTTTAAAATGTTGCTATTATAAGCTTGAACTTGTTTGATCAGTCCTGGACCTATTTGTCATGTCTATAAGTAAAGTTAATGTAAACGTAAAAGGCCTAAACAAATATTACCAACAATAAAAAATACGTACATTAAAGAATGTGTCGGTATTTTCGTTTAAGATTGCTAGTACTTCAAACAACTCTCAGCTCACTTTGCCTCGTTTACAAGAATATTTAAATGATTGTGTAGCTAATGAAAAGTATATTTTAATAGCTTACTGCTTGCTCTACGCTTGTTCACACATCATATATAAATTGTGATTATGTCTATAAACGACGAAATTGATTGCTAAGACGACATGTATTAAACCTACGAGTTATTTATTTTCCGTGGACTTTTCCTTAGATAATTTTAAAGATTGTCTCTAACTTTCATATATTTGTAAGTTTAAAAAATTACTATAGTAGTTTTTACTCTATAAATATGCTTTTGTCCTTTAAATTTATAGTAAAGTAAAGAATAGCTTTTCATCTGTATTCCATATCGATATTTAATATATTCCAAAATATGTAAAAATTACATCCATTAAACAAACTTTAAAACACTTTGCCTTTTCAAATGTATAGAAGAAGGCAAATAGATATAAGTCCGTTTCAAGAGAAATATATGTCCAAAATAATAACTTGAGCATCATACAAACTTTTGAAAATAGCTTGCCAAAGGTGAAGTGTAAATAAATTGGAATGTTTCAACAACATATAGATACTTTCTTCAATTTTGTAGCTTTATGAATACGTTTAATAGTGCATAATACTTGATAGAGCAGTACTGTGTTTATTCAATGTTTTTAATGATTTTCCAAAAGAGTAGTCTTAGAAACCGTCCTGGGTTAGAATCCTGCGGACTCATACTAATTTGTTTATACCTCAGTTGGTAAGGGCAATTTGGGCTGATCACCCAATTGTGTGAAAAGTATGATGATCCATGCATCGGATGGGAATGTAAATAGTCGGTCTACCCACCAACCCGCATTGGACCGCGTGGTGGGATACGGTCCAAAAGCCCCCTAATGGATAGGGGGAGGCCTATGTCCAGCAATGTACTTACACAGGCTGATGACGTATAACGAAAGGTATTTTTAGAGTTTCTTCAGAAATTATTTTTTAATGATTTAAATTCACAACCTTGTATGATTAACCTTATGAGATATATGAAAATTATTATGTACATAATTGTACTTCTTGAAGTGGCTTAAAATAAAATCAGCGACCCCATATGTCTGTAGGTTAAGAATAGCTCACAATAACAATTTTAATAAACATTGATAACAATTGCATTGAAAAAATATATAAACCTCATTTAAGGCAATACAGTGTAAGGCCCATGTAATAGCGTTTAAAAAAATCCGCATTCTAAATCTATAAAACGTGTAATAGACGACATTTTGATAAAAGTAATGTCTTAAAACATATCGGACGGCAGTTTCTTGCAAAGAGCACGTTGTTTTCTGCTTCTATTGCGCATTATCGCATTGGAAGTTAGTCGTTTTTTTTTTGTTAAAATTTTACTTGTGCGTCATTTAATAACCATAGATAACGTAAAGAAATCACTGTCGTAGTTTGCTTATTTAATTAGATACAATAAGAAACTTTTATACTATCTCCTGGATGATATATATCGGCATTATTTTCTCAAAAATATATGCTGTAACAAAACGGTTATATGAGCTTTTTTAATATATTTAACGTCGGTCGTTGTTTACCCTGCCTAGAGTACTTTGTAAATTAATTGTTAATATCTTTCAAAATATTTTATCAACAATATGCTATACATTGCAAATTTTTCAATAGAAATACCTTAAAATCTAGTTATATGATAGTGCACATTAGGTTTTAGCCTTCAACTCAATTGTAGTTCTAGGTAATAGGGGACCTCTATTTTGTAACGAGTATTATTCCATAACCAGATACATATAGCTCGAGAAATTGAGACAAAGCATTATCAAAGGTGCAGGAATATTCACTTTGCGAGTAGCATAGTTTTATTATGATACAAGTTTAGACAGAATAGCGCTATAAATTAGGGAAAATTTATATTCGCTATCGTAAATTAATACTTAGACATACGTTTTTCCTTGTTGAAATTAAACAAGACTAATTATTAAAATTACGTAAATGGTATACACTTTTTTATTTTAATGCATTGCTATCTTTTTATATATCTGACAATAAGTAAAATGAAGCTCCTTTCAGCCGATCGATACTACATAAAATAGTTAGTTTAGAAACAAACTGTTATGCAAAAAGCAAATTATATAATCACAAAATGCCAATCGTATAAAGTGTTAATTACTACGGGTATAGTAATTTGCTTTATGATAGAAATCACTTTTTAAAACGTTATGCAAATCAAACATTAAAATTATAATTCCGTAAATACTTCTCTATAATTGTAAGCTATTGGCGATGTTAAAATTATTATTTATCATAGTAAAGCTGTAACGATGTTATTACAAATTGGGTCAGGGAAAAAACGCGCCAGCTCCTTTATAATATTTGTACTCGTTCGCGTAAAGGCATTACGCCGTCTCGATAAAGTTACAATGGCACGCAGTTGGACTCGGTATTACATACAAAAGGGTCACGTAAGAGTAATATCGAGATGACCTTATAGCGGGGTCCTCTATTTATATAATTTAAGAGCTAAGTGTTAAGCGTTAAAAAACTTCTATTTTAAAATGGCGACGTTTTTTTTTAAATTGTTTCTTGAATAAACGCGAAAACTGAACATTTTTGAGACACTTTATGGATTGTTGGCCTTTTTATATACATTGTGTTAACCATTTTGTGATATTTCTAGCGTTCATGGTCACGGGAATACTATGACATATTATTCATATGGTGAAAAAGAGTAAGCTATCCTACATATATAATATTCCTGCCTTCCTATTACCCTATCTAGTCGCAAATTAAGCAAAGCTTGTATTATAAAAACTAAATGACTGATAGAAACATAAACTTAATTTTCTTTGTAAATTTCATTATATCATATGGATACGAACACCCTGAAACAAGAAAATACTATGATCATGAAACAATATTTTTCCCATTGTTGGAATCAAATCTACACCCTTTGGGGCAACAATTTGGGTCATTAACCACTTTGATTAGCGGGTTGTTCTACTTTGGATTGGGTTTTATTATAAATTAAAAGAATGAAATCTCAATGTACATATTTACCAATAAAATCGTCTACCCTGTGTTTACATATACATAGGCGTATAATCAGCCAAATGTAATTAATTAAAGCTTTACAACATGGCGAGAATTATAACTGCAACAGAAGGTTAACAGTGACATCATACGCCAATCCCATTGTTCAAACATGTTAGAGCTTCATTTTTTGTTTTATGTTGACTTTCTGTTAGTAATTTAACGCTGTATAAAATGAACGAACCAGAATGATTCTATTCACGTTTTATATTAATAAAAGAAATCTGTCGTAGCGTACGTTCTAAATGAATATTCGTGTGCCAAGATTCAACCTCACCCTATCGAATTATGTCAACGATCTCCTCAAACATTATTAATCAAGAAGAGTCAGGATCTTAGCGGAAAATTAATCAAAGATTTCCTTAGATGCCCACTTTGTAGCTGGATTTCATTAATAAAGCTGCTGCTAACTAGAACTCAAAAGATTATGAACTTTGAAAAAATTATAATTTCAACTTGCATATTTTACACCGACTTTTTAAAGTCATATTGAGAATATTAAAGTGCTTATTCGCTATTATTAAGAGTAATGAGTATTAAAGATAAGAAAAAGAAAAGTTTTTCTATATTACCACGCGGACGTCAGCTAGTTCTACAATATATCACTTAGATATATATAAAACTACTAAACTAAACTAGAAAATATAATGGGAACATAGGACGACTTTTACCAATCGAACAAAATAAAAATTTATTTGCGATAAACACGTTCTTAAGAAAAAAACTAGCAAATTTTTTTTAATTAGTAGGTATGTTTGTTCAATTTTTTATTGACTACGCAGGCAGACGAGCAGTCGGACCACCTAATGGCAAGTGTTCACGGACGCCCATAGACCTCGGCAATATTAGTGGTATTACCAACGTGCTGCCTACCGAGAGACATAGAGTGTTAAGTCTCGTTTACCCAGTAAATACGCTGGCTACGGTGCCCTTGAAATTGGATGCAATTGGAGACGTTCTTCGGAAGAGCAGCTTAAGCACCTTAAACATTTTTTGAAACCACCCAAAGCATTCAGGGATATCTCCAGGCTCTTGTTAAAATCGATTTTCTCTTAGAATATCTGTTAATAGTTTTCTCAGTTTTGGCAGTTAAATCAATATTTCCCGTTAAGATTATTCTACGATTTATTGAATGTGAGATCTGACCCTGATCTGACTTATAATGAGTATGTCATATTTTAGAAAAGCTTTCTTGTTACAAATTTTACGAAAAATTTATTTCCCCATAGTGTCCAAAACACAGGCAGACGAGCAGTGGGGGCCACCTGATGAAAAGTGGTCACCGACGCCCATAAACAATTGGCGATATTGGTATCACCAATGCGCTGCCTACCATGAGACATGGGATGTTAAGTCTCGTTTACCCAGTAAATACGCTGGCTACGGTGCCCTTCAAACCGGAACACAGTAGTGTTTTCACACTATTGCTTTGCGGTAGAAATAGGGACCGCGGTGGTAGCCACCCAGACGGTCCCTTGTAAAAAGAGGACCTACCACCGGTTAGGTAATATTAATTTAGACCTTTGAAATTTTATGCTTTAAAGTAAACTAAGTAAATAACACTTTATTTCAAGCAATTCTGTATATTTTATATGAAATATTTTCCTATTTTTCTTTTTTAAAATTTTTCTTTTCTGAAAGTGTACTTGTAAATTCGAAACGATTTTATCCTTTTATTCAATTTCACTGTCCGGGAAATGAGTGGAATATACACACATACATAGTACAAACTTTATATTTTAGAGTACTATATTTTTTTAATGTGCTAACGTTTATATAATCCAAATAAAAATAAATGTTAATGCTCCATAATTAATAGATAGGTCAATATTTTAAGAAATAGGAATATTGTATTCTTCAATACAATAAAAATAAGATTTGATTGCGTCATTTGAAGTGTATTAACTGCAGTTATTCACATTTAAAATGAGGATTTAATTTCTTTAGAAACGTCTAGTAACTTTTATTTAACAAAGTTTCGCTGACTGTAGTTGAAGTTTGCGTACTTTACAAGTACAGAGTTATTGTGTCACAAACTAATATTAATTAATACAAAGTACCACTGTCGTAGTTCGAGAGATATCTGGTCCCTTATAAATCCAGAATTGTTTCAGTATCTAAAGTAATGTAACTATCAAATCATTACATTATTTCAATATTGCTGTAAAATATTTTAGTGTATATAATTTCTGCTATCGGTGAATTAACTTGCGTTAAAATGCATAACTTTATTAATTAGAACTAGTAAGATATACATATATTTTGTTTAGAAGTAAACGGCGCATGAGGCGATAAACGAATAAAATAAAATAGCCAAAAACTCACTTTCTATTAACGATAATGCACTTCATTGTAATGAGATGGAAAAAGGACGAACGTGAAAATAAGCCACTAGTCCTATGATTTAGATCAATTGGCAGGATCTCAAATATATTTTTTGAAGAAGATGATGTAATAAAATAAAAATAACACCATATTTCTTAGGCAACAAATAAGTTGTAACAATCTCTGCTGACTACAAGAAAGTCTGCTTAAAGAAATAAATAGTCTAATTTATTGTCAGTTTATAAACAAAGTTTTGTTCCTGGTTTAAATTTAAAACAACTTTGTGAAATTCTCTATGCACATGAAAAGTAACTTTAGACCGTTGTTTGATAACTCGGTTACAACGTGGTCCCTCTACTCCGGTCATACGTTTCCTACGTTGATTGTAAGCTCGTGTAGAACTTCGACAGTAAACAGATAACTATATTGGTCTGTTACAGACTGAGTTGCATGGATATACCAACCCATCAATTTGAATCGTAAAATGTAGGGTAAAGGAGATATATTGGTGATATAAGTAATTTGGTGTTAGTTATATACAAAACATTGATTTGTATACATTTGCCATACTTGAAAATAAGGATATTTCGATTTATCACTGTACAAAATATAAACAATTTAGCCTTATCCTGAAAAATATCACATTTTCGTTACTTGCAATCATATATCGATATATCGATATATCGTAGTATTAAATATCGGCTAAAAATATCGATATTTCGAAAAAATTATATCGATGTATCGATATATTTTCGACAAGCCTAAGTTGGACTCGGTATTACATACAAAAGGGTCACGTAATGGTAATATCGAGATGACCTTATAGCGGGGTCCTCTATTTATATACTTTAAGAGCTAAGTATTAAACATTAAAACCACTATTTTTATTATTCTTTTTATACACACGAATACTATACAATTTGAGACACTGTTTATGGATCTTTTGCATTTTTTAGACATATCTTTGCATATAGAAACTAAATTACTGATAAGAACATAAACTTAATTTTATTTTGTAAATAAATTCACGTCATATAGATACGAAAACCATGAAACAAGAAAATACTATGTTCATCACACAAAATTTTTCCCATGGTTAGAATCGAATCTACACCGTTTAGGGCAACAGTCAGGGTCACTAGGTTGGGTATTTATTACTAATTCAAAGAATGAAATCTTCATATATTCGTATATACTCGTGAAATGAGCCAAATGTAATTAAGTAATGAATAGCTTTTCAACATAGCGAGAATTATACCTACATCAGAAGGTTAACAGTGACATCATGCGCCAATTCCATTGTGTACCGTTAGAATTGTAATGTAATTTATGTTGACATTCTGTTAGTAATGTAACGCTGTATAAAATGAACGAACCAGAATGATTCTATTCACAATTTATATTTATAAAAGAAATCTGTCGTAGCGTACGTACTAAATAAATATTCGTCGGCGAAGATTAAACCTCGCCCTATCGAATTATGTCAACGATCTCCTCAAACATTATTAATCAAGAAGAGTCAGGATCTTAACGGAAAATTAATCAAAGATTCCTTAGATGCCCACTTTGTAGCTGGATTTCATTAATAAAGCTGCTGCTAACTAGAACTCAAAAGATTATGAACTTTGAAAAAATTATAATTTCAACTTGCATATTTTACACCGACTTTTTAAAGTCATATTGAGAATATTAAAGTGCTTATTCGCTATTATTAAGAGTAATGAGTATTAAAGATAAGAAAAAGAAAAGTTTTTCTATATTACCACGCGGACGTCAGCTAGTTCTACAATATATCACTTAGATATATATAAAACTACTAAACTAAACTAGAAAATATAATGGGAACATAGGACGACCAATACCAATGTAACAAAATAAACATTTGTTTTGCTCCAATTACGTTCTAAAAAGAAACAAAAGAATAATGTTTTTAGTCGTACGTTTATGTGTACTTAAGCTAGGTATATGCTGAGGAAACTGCCGATTACATGCCAAGTTGTTTATGTATCTAAGAGACTTGTGATAGGTTTGCAATTGAAGACACTCTGGATGTGGTGCTGGTGAAATAATCAGAATCCAAACCTTATTAAAAAAGAGCCGAGACGACGATACCAGTTGTTTTAGTGGTAAACGAGTCTCACGTAACCTTAATCCCTTTACCGAAGGGGCGGTGGTATCCATAAGGATATCCCCTGGTTAAAAACGGTATTTGCAATACTATAATAAATACGAAACCTTGATTTTACTTCTTTTTTTAGGCCAGCATTAGAATACGAATTATTAATTATATTCACAATGCGTATTATATTACGGATTAAATTAGCCATCGCTTTGCTTGAGGTATTTAACGACGGTCCCGGAAATTGTTTTCAAAACAGTCCACATTGTCTTCGACCGAGTGCCTCTCGTCACCTAAATTGAACATTCCGAAGTTGGGGAAACACCTGTCAGTCTAGTTAAATTTCGTCAAATCTAAGCGGCCGGGGATTCTTGCGGTCATTAATTAGGGACCATTCAACAGTAAATTATTTCTTGACAAACGTCTACACCGAATGTTTGTTATGGTGTTTTAATTTTTTGCGATAAATATGTTTGTCAATGTTTTTGTTATTTTGGTCGGACTGTTTTGAATAAACACATTTAGTAATGCGATGAATAAACTATAAAATATAACAGTGTCTTCGTTTCAGCTTTAATAAAAATTAACTTTTATCTTTTCTTGCAATATTCTAGTAAAACAACATGTACATTGTTTTAGGTGATATATGTCCCTTTCAAAATTTTCATAAATGAAAAAACATTTTCTTTGGAGTGATAATTAGAACAGTGTAGGCAAAGGTCAGCTAATACATAAATTTTTAGAAAAAAAAATTGAGAAAATCGAAAACATACATTTACTTTTATTTAAAAGAAACGAGCGATTAAAACTACTATGACACGAAGCAATTGTTAATTGTAATTTTTATATATAGTATACGATGCAGTAAAGACAAAACAATTTGAGTACGATACTATTTGAAGAATGAAAGAACATGCAAATGTTTGTTTCTGATTCAACAGAAAATGCTCTCGGTAAATTATTCAAGGATATAGCGCTGAGACAGCTTTACGTGACATCGCCGTCGCCGACGTCTTGGTCGGATCTTTCTAGAACATCTAAGGTATAAAAAACTAAATAAAATGAATAATACTATCTTAATACCATTAATGATATATATTCGTTTAAAAATACGTTTGTTAAGAAAGTATATATATATATTTATATATATATATATATATATATACTATGTTGACAAACAATTTTAAAGATTATCCTCAACAATTAATCAATATTAATAGCATCATCACATAATATAAAAACACTAATATATTAGGGTTTGAAGAGCACTGTTGCTTGAGTAACTGCTACGTAAATGTGACGTACCGTCCCATGCCTGTAGACTGTGAGTGGACTTTAGGCTAGTTGAGCAGCATGTCTAACCTATCTTTTATTACAAGGTAAAAGTTTTGCATTTTTTGTTTTTAATTCTCTGAAGCAACAATATACTATATCTTCCAATATTAAATACTTCACAGATTTGCCAGTGTTAGTTATATTTGCAAAGAAACGAGAAAGTAAAATTATTTGTATTCAAGTTAATGCGACCATATTTTTTTAAATATGTCTTCGTATAGTAGTATTCAAAGTAGCACTAGATAATTTGCTAGTAATGACAGCTCGAGCTTTGTTTTGGTAGTATTTAATTTATTAGTTGCATTTGTGTAACTATTACACAAAATATGGTGGTCCTTAACACACATTGGACCCATATAAACTTAACAGAAATTTTGCTGGAAGGAATGACGCTGACACTTAAATCTATAAATCTGCATTGAACCTTAACTTGTGTCTGGTAAATATATTTAAAATAGGGGCCTATTTCAGCCTCTTTATTGATAAGTTGTACAGTTAGAAATTTAAATAAAAAATACCTATAACCATTTAGTGGTGTGATAATATATTTCAGTGATACAGAAACGCCTTGGTAAGTAAATAATCACGTACAGGACATTTAAAAAATATTTTTTTATTTGTGTTGGCCAAACGAATAGACGTTTTCATACGTTACCTTTTCATGAAGAACTAGTAAACCGGGCAGACTTCGTTCTACTTCAATCGGTAAATAAAAATCTATACTGTATATGATTTAACACTAACTGTAGATAAGTGAATTTAAATTGACTTTTTACTTCTTGGCAAAAAATATGTAGAAAGATATAATTATTTTTTTAATTCCAATAATTTTTATATTTATTTACCTTTTGAAACCTCCCTGGACTTCCACAAATAATTCATGACCAAAATTTGCCAAATCGGTTAAGCTGTCCCAGAGTTTTAGTGAGACTAACGAACAGCAATATTTGAAACAAAGATATATATATATAGACATAGATATAGAAACATTTTTACATAAACCGAAGATATTTATTTATATTATTTTGAAATACTTAATGTTGTCCGAAACGCTTACGTTTTCTTAAATATGTGCGTCAAACATTTTAAGCGAACTTAAGCCCGTTCCAAGACGAAATATTCTAAGCACAACTCGAGCATATGCAAATTTTTTGAAAAGATGTGGGCGTGAAGTGGAAATAATTTCTCGAATATTCAAGTACTTCAGAAATTCACGATTTGTATATTAACAATTTCTGTAGCTCACGCGAATCCAATACAAGATAAATAAGCAAGTATTATTGCGTTAACTTTATAATTATTCGATATAACACCCGACGTTTCAAAACCTTCCTTGGGCAGATATGTTTTTAAATTACATAAAACTTCAATATGTTTATTTATTACATAAAGGAATGAAACACTACTATATCCACTGCGACATCGAATACGATATTGTTTTATGATTAGTTACATGTCGCTCGGGATGTCAAAGCGTTGAGACAAAGCCTTATCAAAGGTGAAGGAATACTTGTACTTTACGTACAATTTAATTATTAATGCATATATGACGAAATCGCGCTCGTTACTAAATACTTCGTCATTTGTCTTAACCATATTACCAAGGTAGGAATGTAAAACAATTGTTGCTCTGTTAACTATTTAATGCAATTATATCTAGTAAGATCCCGTACGATGTAACTAGATAGAATTTACCAAAATTTTAAAATTAGCCCGTTCACCATTGACATCCACAGGACTTGTTATAGGAAGTCTTTAAACTTATCGTGCATAATCCATCCGTTGAAAGCACCTTTAAGATAATTACTGTGCTCAAGGTATATTTAATGTTTTCCGGTATTTAATTTAAAATAGTTATAAAACGATACTGAAAACAACATATGCAGTAGACTTACTAATTTAAAGTTGTTAAAATAAGTTTATTTGACAACATAAACGACCCAAACTAAGAAGACAATATTTAACTTGAAAGTAACAATATACAACGATGATGAACGATGTTTTTGAAGATTCTCTACATAAAATATCTTGTGTAAGAGGCTCTTCAGTGTTCTTGAGTGATACAGTTCGCCATTTCGTGGAGGTCCAATTTGGCAATTAAATCTTATTTGATGTTATCGTTATCATGATTTTTTTATTATATGCATAAACACAAACCTGTATAACACTCCTGTATTTCTTAAATATTATCCTATTTCTTTTCTCTTTTATTTGTAATAGTTCTGCATATTCTAAATTCTATTTTAAATAAATATTTTCACTTTTTCATGAAAATTATTTTAGGAAAACATGTTAATAATGATAATACAAAAATTTTGAAATACAAATTTTTAAGAGTTAAGTTATAACGAATAAAGTAAATATTTTATAGATAGATAACTATTTTAAAAGTAATATAGAAAATTGTATAAATTCAATAAAAGGAATAAATTTATTGCATTATTCGACGTGCATAAATACATTGAAGAGGTAACAAATAATTATTCAATTTAACATGAGGATTAAATTCCTTTACAAATTTACTGCAACTTTATGTAACAAAGTATTATTGAATGTAATTGAACTTTCCGTACTCTAGAAGTAAAGAGTCATTGTGTCACAAACTTATTTTAATTAATACAAAACACTAATGTCGTTCGAAAGATACTTTGTCTTTATAAACCTAGAATTGTTTTAGTAACAAAGATAATTTTCTCCTACTGTTAATAAGTTATTTCTCTCGTACATGGTTGTTTCTTTATAATCGGTATCATTTTGATTTTTAGCAAAACTTAACATTACTAATTAAACCATTTCAATTTTACTTTAAAATGGTAGTTTTAGCGGTAAATAAACATAATGATGTGACAAAGGCACATACCTTATTATATCGACACTAGTAAGACAAACTATTATATCATTTAGAAGTAAAAGCTACACATATAAAAATTTAACTAGCTCTTGACGATTAAGCTCTTAAACAGTAGTGAGATGGAAAATAAGGATACTGGGCCATTGTATGAGTGCTTTACTAAAGAATATTATTTCAACGATTCTGAAATCAAGGCAATTTAGCTATCATTTAGATAATGAAGCACTGTACTATTTGTAGAAATGATATATTAAATATAATCAATATTAAATTAATCATACTAATGAACTTGTATTATTATTATTTATGTTTTACAACTTTTATTTTTCACCCTTTTCAGGGCGGTCTTAATATCTTTACGGGCTTTTGGCCCAGTAAAAATATTTTGAATAGAAAACACTTAATGTATAGACAGAAATTTCCTAACAATTCTGCAGGTATTTAATATGGCAGCTTTTGAAACAGAAGGTTGGTAAGGGATGAATTTCAAGATTTTGGGACTTTTGTGCAGGGTTGTGGGAACGACTCCAGTGGCTGAAATAATGATTGGTATAGTTTTAACTGTATCTACACGCCATTGACTTTTATTTCAATTGCTAGATCTGTATACTTTCCAAGTTTTTCGGTGTGTGTTGATGTAAGGTTGTGGGTATTCGGTACAGCTATGTCGATAGAAAACTGTGCTATTGTTTTTATCGTAAAGTGTTATGTCCAGTCTATTATAGTGGATCGTTTTGTCTGTAATTTTTGTTCTATCCCAGTAGATTTTAAATTGTTCATTGTCTAGTATTTTTAGTGGAGTGTACTTATAGTAGGCTATTTTTCTGCAATTTATTCGTGTTTAAAAGCTAGGTATTGATTAATGATTGCTGCAATTTGGTCGTGTCTGTGTTTATAATCTGTTTGAGATATTGATCTGCAAGCTCCGATAATATGTTGTATTGTCTCGAAACACTGTGACAGTGTGCAGAGATCAGATTGGAGGTTAGGGTCACTGATAACATATTTCAGATAGTTTTTGTATTTATGATGTGGTCCTGAATAGCCAACATAAATTCCTCAATCTCGGAAACAATTTGCCCTTTTTAACCATGCGTTCAACGCTGTCTTGTCGACGTTAGAGTTGTTGAGTTCTTGGCGATGTCTGCCGTGGAGCGATTTTTGGTGCCATATATCAATTTTTTGTGGTGTGGTAGTGTTTTCATTTCGTGGTTTTAAATTGTCTCGGAGATTAAGTGGGTGTTTTTGCGTCTGAATGAACGATAGCTTGATGTAGAGTAGAGTTTCGATTGTAGAAATATGTACGAAGTGTTGTTATCTGCTTGTTGTGGAAGTTTTGGATATCGATGAAACCTCGTCCTCCCTCTTTCTCGGGAGAGTCAGACGTTGCTGGCAAGATTTTGTATGGTGTTTTCTGTATTTAGCCATGTGAGTGTTGATAGTTCGTTGATGTTTTTCAGGTCAGTTTGAGACCAGTGAATGATTCCGAAAGAGTAGGTGAGGTGAGGGTAGGTAAGTGGCATTAATAGCTTTAATAGTGTTTTTGCAGTTAAGATGTGTTAATAGTTAGTGTTTTTGGAGTTAAGGATGGAGTTAAGTTGTATGTATTATTGTTTATTACATCATTATAAGCTAGCATCTATCATCATAAATTGACGTAACCTTTGCAGACCATAATAAAATCTACGAGTACTTATGAAAATAATAAATTAATTTTTTGCACTTTCCTAAGGAAATGTCTGTAAATATACTTTTGCTAGCATATTGTCCCTGGTGTAAATTTAAAGCAACTTGAAATTCTCCATGCACACAAACGGTAACTTCAGACTGTTGTTTGATAACTCGGTTACGACGTTGTTCCTTTACTCTATTCATACGTTTGACACGTTGATTTTTGTTCGTCGAGAAGTTCGTAAAATAATCAGATAATCGTATTGGTCTGCTGTTAAAGAGGTAACTTAATTTAGAGTTCCAAATTCGAATCGACGTGACCGAATACTATTATTCTGTAGTGACTATGTTTTGTAAGCAGTACAAAATTTCAGCACCATCTCGGTCCTACATACAAACTCACGCGCCCTCCGTTTAGGCCCCATCATCTTAGCTGCAGACCCCCCTGAATCTGCCACACAGAGAACGAAAGAACCTTGACAAGACAAATCTCTCAGCCCCAAGTGGCGGCCCAGATGTTGAGCTCTACTATTAGCTTTATTTCAGCCGCAGAGGGCCGACATCATGCCAAATGTTTGCTTCTCCAACGGCCTTTCCTCACCGCATAAGTGGTGCGTCTCGACCGAGTCGCAGGGGTGGCCTCTAAATGCCGACACTCCTTGATTGCAATGGACCATCTTGGTTGCAACGGATGGGGATAGCGGCACGCGTACCACTCTCAACCCGTCCCCTCGCACTCTCCTAGGTGCATCCAAAGCAGGTTTCTCCAGCCCGTTTGAAGTAGTCTCCTCTGCGGCCACCCTATACCACATGCCAGCCAGGTTCCCCTTAAATTCCCAGCATCTGCACAGGCTTCAAGTACCAAGCCCTAACGCTACGATGAAGCGAAATCCTGCTCGGTGGTTCAGCGCCACTTCCTAGCTTAACAATATAAAATCTTGCGGGGGCAACTCATTATTTCGCTTTTTTCTAGTTATTTAGGGTAATATGGACTGATCATCTAAATGGCTGAAAAGTAATCATTTAATCGGTAGTCGTCATAGAACATCAGCGCCTTTAAAATTTTAGAAAACTAATCCTTCCCTTTGAGTTATGGAAGTCAGATGCCAGTCGCTCTGCGTAAAAAAGTGTTATTCAGTATTTTAGTAAGAGAATGAGATTATATTATAGTATGTAAAATGCCAATTATAAGATTCAAATAACAAGGCCCTCAAATTTACTGTTCTGTGGCGAAAGAGTAGTTTGTTGTTTTGTTATATGAACCGTTATGAGTTTAGAACTGCAATAATGTTTTTGTGTCCTTTGCATTGTAGATATGCCAGATATATTTTATTCACAATGTGTTGCGTGTGCAAATGAATTGAAATCGATGAGATTCTGGTGTGGATGTTAACGAATTATTGTACTGTACGAATAAAAATAAACATAAAGCATATAAATATAAATGTTTTGATATCATATCGATGTATAAGGTAGAATCAAAAACATTAGTTACGAGAGTTACCGAGTTTTACAAAAGTAGGTTATAAAGTTATAGAAGGTTTCAAAGCCCTTCACGTCGTCACCTTTTTACAGGGAGCCGTCTGGGGCGGTACCACTGTGGTGCTTATTCCTACCACTACGAAGTGGTGTTGAAATACTACTGTGTTCCGGTTTAAAGAGCACCGTAGCCAGCGTATTTACTGGTTAAACGAAACATAACCTATGTCTCACGGTAGACAACGCATTGGTTGCCGATGTTCATGGGCGTTGGTGACCAATTTCCATTAGGTGGCCTGACTGTTCATCTGCCTTTGTTTGCAATTTGTAAAAAGGGTATGTCGTTTCCTACTTATGATTTTCCAATCGAATTTATTTTAATATTATAAAATATTAAAATAAATTTGATTGAAAATTATAATAAAATAAATTATTGAAGTCTTTTATGAGCTATAATCAATAGGCTCAAAAATAAAAAAAATTATCTTAACGTTTTTAAAAGACAGTTATAATATAGTAGTGTTCTTGGTAAATATAGCACGTTCACAATGAAGCAGGAAGTGGTTGCAGGATTAGCAAGATCTTCATTTCCGTTGTATTCTGAAGTGCTAGCGGGCTTGGAATGTTTGACGTCGGAGGAAAATTTATGAACAAGCTGCTAGGTATTACGCTTGCCAAACTATTAAACTACTGTTAAATCTCCTACGTTGATTACCTTAGTATGAGGACGTTATTAGTTCTTGTTAAAGTAATATTAACTTTATCTTTATTAATGTCTTCCTCGAAAATCTCAAATCATCACTTTTAATAACCTCAAAAATTATACATTAAATTAATTTTAAAACTATTATAAATATATTTCAAGTTTAAGCTTTGATACGTATTTTATCTGTTTGTTAAACCATAGGTATAAATCGATAAATTACTATTTACAATTACAGATCTTTCTTAGACATATTGTACTTTACAGCAAACAGTTTGTTTTATTGTTCTTTAATTTTAAAATGTATAGTTTCCTATGACATTGATTTAAAATTTATTTCAAGCTTCTTTGCTGGCATTGGTTGTTATCTTTTTTTCAAAAACAAACAAACTTTTGTTTTGCGATAAGGATTTATTTATAAATTCTGATACCATCCTGAATTAGTAGGTATATGGTAGTATTATAGTTTTCTACAATTAGAAAATTGCCGATCGAGACGTTGTAATGTAGCTAGAAAGTGCTATCTAAGGTTCGGAATACCTGATATTGCGGGCAGCATAGTTTCATTATCGTCGCTCTTCAGAGAACATAGTGCTTGTGCTGGTAAAAGCATATTTTAATTTCCTACTATTGTTTGGGTCTTATGCTGTTTATGGGTTCAATAAATTTATTACTTTGCATTTTATAATCATGCATGTCTTGTGTAAACTAGATAGCATGGATTAAAACAACGCAATTGGAGACGTTCTTTTTTCGGAAGAGTATTAATAAGTTTAAATTACTTTGTTACATATATTTCGAAGTAAGTAATATTATTTTATTTTCCGAAATACAAAATATGATAACATAAGATAATAAATATATATACCTACATACCTACATATATATACATATATTTTTTATTGCATACGCAGACAGACGAGCAGTTGGGGCCACCTGATGGAAAGTGGTCACCGACGCCCATAAACAATTGGTGATATTGGTATCACCAATGCGCCGCCTACCGTGATACATAGGATGATAAGTTTCGTTTACCCGGTAAATACGCTGGCTACAGTGCCCTTCAAACCGGAACACAGTAGTATTTTCACACTATT
The DNA here is from genome assembly GCA_029286875.1 of Lamproptera curius. Classification (NCBI taxonomy): domain Eukaryota; kingdom Metazoa; phylum Arthropoda; class Insecta; order Lepidoptera; family Papilionidae; genus Lamproptera; species Lamproptera curius. The sequence continues at coordinate 1,799,650 of JAGSMT010000011.1, read as the reverse complement.
GCTTTGCGGTAAAAATAGGGACGGCGGTGGTACCCATCCAGACGGTCCCTTGTAAAAAGGGGACCTACCACCGGTAAAGTAATATTAATTTAGACCTTTGAAATTTTATTCTATAAGGTAAACTAAGTAAATAAATGTTGATATACGTAGAATATTTGATATCATTTTTATCATAAACGGCTTTCCCCAAATTAAGGCGACAATGTTTAAGTCAAAAGTAACAATAAAAAACAAGCTAAGGCGTTTCGTCGAGATCCACTTTGGCAATTAAATCCTTCTTGATATTATCGTTATCTTGATATTTAATTTTATGCAATAAATATAAAAAGTAGTGTTATACAGGATAACACTTTATTTCAAGCAATCATTTCATTCATCATTTTCCAATTTATGTTTTCCAAAAGTGTACTTGTAAATTCTAAACGATTTTATCCTTTTATTCAATTTCATTGTCCAGAAATGAGTGGAATATACACATAGTACAAACTTTATATTTTAGAGTACTATATTTTTACTGTGTTACCATTTATATAGTCCGATTAAAAATAAATGTTAATGCTCCATAATTAATAGATAGGTCAATATTTTAAGAATAAGAATATTGTATTCTTCAATACAATAAAATAAGATTTGATTGCGTCATTTGAAGTGTATTAACTGCAGTTATTCACATTTAAAATGAAGATTTAATTTCTTTAGAAACGTCTAGTAACTTTTATTTAACAAAGTTTCGCTGACTGTAGTTGAAGTTTGCGTACTTTACAAGTACAGAGTTATTGTGTCACAAACTAATATTATTAACAAAGTACCACTGTCGTAGTTCGAGAGATATCTGGTCCCTTATAAATCTAGAATTGTTTCAGTATCTCAAGTAATGTAACTATCAAATCATTATATTATTTCAATATTGCTGTAAAATATTTTAGTGTATATCATTTCTGCTCACGGTGAATTAACTTTTGTTAAAATGCATAACTTTATTAATTAAAACTAGTAAGATATACATATATTTTGTTTAGAAGTACACGGCGCATGAGGCGATAAACGAATAAAATAGCCAAAAACTCACCTGCTATTAACAATAATGCACTTACATTGTAATGAGATGGAAAAAAGGATTTTGGGCCATTTTATGAGTGCTTTACCAAAGTATACCTTTTCCACGAACGTGAAAATAAGCCACTAGGCCTATGGTTTAAATCAATTGGCAGGATCTCAAGTATATTTTTTGAAGAAGGTGATGTAATAAAATAATAAAAATAACACCATATTTCTTAGGCAGCAAATAAGTTGTAACAATCTCTGCTGACTATAAGAAAGTCTGCTTAAAGAAATAAATAGTCTGATTTATTTACAGCATTAATCTTTAGAAATGTGCTGTAAATTTGTAAACAAAGTTTTGTTCCTGGTTTAAATTTAAAACAACTTTGTGAAATTCTCTATGCACATGAACAGTAACTTTAGACCGTTGTTTGATAACTCGGTTACAACGTGGTCCCTCTACTCCGGTCATACGTTTCCTACGTTGATTGTAAGCTCGTGTAGAACTTCGTACAGTAAACAGATAACTATATTGGTCTGTTACAGACTGAGTTGCATAGATATACCAACCCGTCAATTTGAATCTAAATGTAGGGTAAAGGAGATATATTGGTGATATAAGTAATTTGGTGATAGTTTTTAAAAGACTTTGTATGACCGCGTTAACGAATTGCTACAAGTGTAAACGGTATAAAACCTTTTCACTCGCTCCGGTAATTTGTCTGAGCGTTTGGCGAACAAAGCAATTCGCTGACGCGGTCATACAAAAGTGTTTTAAAACTATCACCAAATTACTATATCACCAATATATCTCCTTTACTATCTATATACACAATTTGCGATTCCAATTGACGGGCGTGGATGGTTTTGTAAAAGCCTAGATTTTTTTTGGTAAACGGTAAATAATAAAAAAGTGAGGTACAGTATACCAAATTTATCTTTTGGAGTAAAATTTTGTATACTGTAAGTCTTATGGACTTAACGGGGGTACAGCTTTGTATTTTTTTATGAGTCCGAATAGGTTCTCCTCTCCAAATAGGTTCTGTTTCTGCGTCCTGGTTCAGCCGCGAGGAAGAAGAATAACCTGGCTAGTCTGAGGAGTAAGCTGGGCCATAGAGGAGTTGTCGAGAGGTCCAAGCTTTCAAACAATATCCGCGGGGCTGCACCACTGGTGCGGTTTGGAGCGGCAATAGGAGGAAGCAACATTTGACATGATGTTACAAATCTTAGATGAAATAACTGGATTTCACGGCTACTGGGTCACCACTCAGAAGGAACCTGTTGCCTAGGTTTTAGAACCTAGGCGAAGGACAGGCTAGTTTGGACGCACCCAGTGGTAAAATGGGCGGTGGGCCTGAGACAGCATTGAGGCGATGGCAGAAGATTACTTTGTAGTTCCTGTTTCGTTTTGCCGCTCGGAAGAAACAATACGAAAGTTTTAGTTGAGGGAATTCTCAAGAACCCGTTCTTGCCTCCGAGAAGATGGGTATACGTAGGCATTTCCTCACGAAAAAAAATGTATATAACACCTAGATTTCTGAAAAGTTAGATGATCGTGTATATTTCCTAAGCATCATGCACTAGATGGACATTTTCAAGTCATTCCTAGTTGTCACAGCGATTTGACAGTCGTAAGATATAAATATATTTATTTATATGTAATTCATTTGTCGTATACTATATGTTATTTGTTTTGTAAAAAGTTGAATTTACCGTGTTACTATTTAAATTAAAAAGGGGAATTGCCATTTGAAATATTATAGTAGCTTTTATAATCGTTGTCGCCCTGCCTCTTATAGGTTACTAATTTTCCACTACAAAACATTTATTTTGTAAGTTTATAAAGCTTTTTGAGCTTTTAGAGTTTACGTTAGGAGATTTATTGCACATTTTTAAGTTGAAAAATAGTAATTGAATAATGTTTACACAACTGACAACCGCTGGAGTCGGAAAGTTCTGGAGTGGAAACCGAGGCTCGGCAAACGTAGGGTAGAATGCCCAGCGGCAAGATGGAGTAATGATATTCACAAAGTGGCCGGTGTGGATTGGATGAGAACAGCCGAAGATCGGAAGCAGTGCCGTGCTTTAAGACAGGCCTATGTCGAGCAGTGGACTGACACAGTCTGATGATGATGATGATGATGACAACAAATTATTCAAAATTTATTTCCGCAGAGCCAAAGATATCTGTTAGCACTTTTCAAATTTATCATCCACCTGCGGCAGAGTAGATCTATGGGATCTAGCTGATTTTAAATACGCAAAATGCGCAATAAAGTCTGTTCAGTGTAGAAACATCAATTCAAGTCGATTAGATCAAGTTTCTAGGTATTGATTGGTATCATTAGAGATAAGAAACTGTTAAGGAAATCATAAGAAACACAACGCGGTTTCACACTAGTTAGTGTTTCAGATAAAGTCGATAACGGGGTTATAAGTCAATATAAATATAATATTTTAAAAGACGCCAAAGAAGGACCGCTAGGTTATTTCGCTGGTTCTTCTCAGATAAGGGCGTCCCATTCTAAACCGATGGTGGCGTCTATGACAATTAATAACCATGAATGAATTCTAATATTTGAATTTAAGATATTATCAATCATCATTATCAGCCTGTGATAGTCCACTGCTGGACATAGGCCTCCCCCAATACACCCCTATGTATTACGGGGTTGACCTTATCCTACCACGCTGGTCCAATGACGGTTGGTGGGTGGACCAAGCTTTTACATGCCCATCCGAAGCATGGATCATCATACTTTTCAGACCTTTGGGTTATCGGCCCAAATTGCCCTGACCAACTAGGAAACAACAATGAAAAACTGTTGAGTAACCGTAGGATTTGAACCTACGACCTAATCTTTTTTATTTCATGGCATAAGCAGGCACACGAGCAGTAGGCCACCTGATGGGAAGTGGTCACCTGACGCCCATAGGCTTTGGCAATACCAGTGGAATCGCCAACGCGATGCTTACCGTGAGACATAGGCTGTTCAGTCTCGTTTACCCAGTAAATACATTGGCTACGGTGCCATTCAAAGCGGAAAATAGCAGTGTTTTCACACTACTGCGTCGCGGCAGAAATAGGCACCGCGTACCCACCCAGACGGTCTCCTGTAAAAAGGGGACCTACGCCCATACCACTAGGCTACGGAGGCAGGTTATTAATAAAAAAATATTATATTTACGTTGTTTAGATATTTTATCTAATGTTAAAGTATTAGCTGAAACCACATAGTTAAGATTTACAGAAGTAGATTATAAAGAAAAGAAAATTATGAAAACGAAAACGATTCACAGACCGGTTGTGTATCGTTTTTTTCTAATGATTTTTTCTAATTAAAAAAAAGAGTAACTAATATAAATTTAAAAAAAATCTGTTGTAGCAAAACGTTCTCAAAAGAAACATAATACAGCAATTATACAGCAGTGTTCACGATAAGTAAGGCACGCTTAGAATGATTCAGGAAGTGGTAGTAAAATTAGCAAGATCTTCATTTCCGTTGTATTCTGATGTAGGCGGCGGAAGGCTTGGATTGTTTGACGGTTGAGGGAAGTTTATGAACAATCTGCTAAGGAAAAAGCTTGTTGACCAATTATACCCTGATATCTTCCACTTAGTGAACAGTACAATAAATTTACTATAAGGACGTTATTAGTTATTGTTTTTAAATAAATAATTTTTTTATTATCAAGTTATCGAAGTTAGACTGACACAATTTCAATTTTCTTAAACGATTGTTGTACCTGAAATCTCTTTTTAATTTTTATAAATGTTACCATTGGGCAATGTTTCTTTATCAGATTTAAAATGAAACTATCCATCAAATATAAGATTTTTATATGAATATTTTAAGATGAAGCATTGATGTATAAATATTTTATCCAACTGTTTCCTCGACTATAGGTCCCAATCGATAAAGTTCCATTTAAAAGGTATATAATATAACAAATTTGGAGTTATCAATGTCATAAATTTTTTCTTAATAAAGTATAATTTACTATGGATATAATATTTAGGTGTGCTCGAATTTGTTGTTTTGTTACAAAAATGAACGAGCATTTGTTTACGTTAAGGTCATCATCATCATCATCATCAGCCTTTGATAGTCCACTGCTGGACATAGGCCTCCCCTAATACACCCCTATCCATTAGGGGGTTTTGGACCGTATCCCACCACGCTGGTCCAATGCGGGTTGGTGGGTGGACCGCCTTTTTACATGCCCATCCGACGCATGGATCATCTTACTTTTCAGACAATTGGGTGATCGGCCCAAACTGTCCTAACCAACTAGGAAACAACAATGAAAATTTGTTGAGTCCCCGCAGGATTCGAACCCACGACCTCCGGTTTCTAAAGCAAACGCCAATACGTTAAGGTATATCTTTAAAAAAAAATTACTATCATCTCGAATTCGTTTAAATTTTCCTCTAAAATATGTAAGTATATAGGGGAATACTTATATGAGAGTATTACAATATTCCATAATTAGAAACGTGTCGTTGAGGACGTTCTAACGTGGCGACAAAGCAATATCAAATGTGCAGGAATACCTCTATGCATAGTTTCATTATCGTTGCTCCTCAGAGAAAATGGCGCTTGTGCTGGTAAATACATTAATTTCCCGACTATTTTGTTTTTACGGTTTTTTTAACTTGGATATGGTGGTAATTAATTATGTGCACCCTGAACTTTTCTTATCGCATTATTTTAAATTTTGAAATTTTTTTCAAATTAGATCAACACTGCAACAGAAAATATTTGATTTCCGTAGCCTGTTGTAATTAACAAATTGATTTGTTTGAGTTCATAGAGAGATTCATAGATTTCAATTTAATGGATTGATAGAATCGTAGAATTATATTCATTTAATTCAGGCTTACAATTTTTTACAGTAAAGTAGACGTTATTTAATATTGATGTCAAATAGGATATTCGGCCTCAAAAGAGACTTTCGTGAAAGTAAGGCGGCAATATTTAAGTCGAAAACTGGAATACACAACCAGCTAATATGTATTTGAAGATTCTTTACACAAAAGATTTTAGGTATGAGGCTCTTCAATATTCTTGAGTAATATACAGTTGGCCATTTTGTTCAGAAATTTACTTGTAAACGTTCTCTTGATTCTCAATTATATGCACAAAATACAGTCCAGTATAACAATTTATTTGAAATAATCACGTAAATGCTATCGAAAAAACATAAATAAAAAAGGACTCGGAATTATGCAGATAATGATGGTACAGATTTTATAGTTTTATTTTTGCATTATTTTTGTCAAACTTGTAATTAAAAAATTAATTAACCAATCGAGTCTTGAATGTGTCTCACTGCTGGGCAAAAGGCCTTAACGCTTTCTATTGTTGCCAGTTCTGCAGCCAATATGCACCAACTGTCTATGTGAGCGATGGAGTTCTTCCTCCATCTTTGCGGATAATACTGTGATCCTCTCATACTCACTGGATATATTTAAATGAAATAATAATTTGTATAGTTCACATTTAACAGTTAATGCTTTTTAGGATGGTCATGAATTTAGAAACTCAATGTAATTTTTTTCGAAAATAAACTTATGATAAAATAAAAAAATCATCTTCATCATCTACCATGTTAAAAACGCCAATAGAGTTAACTGAGCTGCAGTCATTCGCATCTAATATAAGCATTTCATTACCTTAGAAATTTTTCTTCTAACTTCTCAGAACAGCTAATCTTCTTACATAATAGAAAGATTCTGCAGACTATAATAAAAGTTTGGTCTTCGAAGGTACGAGAGTTATTGTCACGAAACTATAATTAACTTATAAAAGTATACTCGGAACTGTTTCAGTATCTCAGATAATTAGCTATAATTGGTAGGAGGTAAAACTTCTAAAACATGTTAATTACAATTTAATTTTGTTGTAATTGTTCTTGTTTCAAGATATCAAACAATTAATTTCAACATTGCTATAAAATGTTTAAGTATAATTGTGAGCAAAAAAAACTTTGAATACTTGCAGAAAATAATCGTTCTGCACTACCTATCATAAAATTCAAAACTAGATCATTAACCACAAAAGTTTGAGTTAGTTTTTTTAAGTAAAAGGCGTACGAGACGATAAACGAGTGATAACGACGGAATTCTACTTGCTCTTAGTAATAAGATGGAGAGGGATACTGGGCCATGATATGAGTGCGTTACAAAAGAAGACCTAATCCACGAACGTGGAACCAAGTCACTTGTGCTATCTTTCAAACAAAAAAAAACAATCATTTAATATATTTTATCAATAAGATAGTCGTAACAATGTAACCTAACTAAGGCAGCAATGGGACACAATCTCTGCTGATAAAATAAATAATATTATGTAAAAGTTTTTTATTTTTTGTCTATCAAGCTATTTTTCTCAGCAATTTACTCTAATTTTTAAAAAAATGTCCTTCCCTTCTGTTCCCAATTAAAATTTTTAACATCTACGTTTCATATAAAACTCAGTACTAAGTAATTTCTCCATGCACACAAACTGTTACTTTAGACCATTGTTTGATAACTCGGTTACAACGTAGTCCCTCTACTCGTACCTCTCATACGTTTCTCACTTTGATTTTTAGCTCGTACACAACGTCGTATAGTAAACAAATAACCGTATCGATCAGTTACTAAATTTATTTGTCTTTTTATGTATGTCTTTTTGTTATATTATGAAAGCGGCAAATATGGTATGGGTCACAAAATTGGCTGTCATCACCTCCGTGGTGTATTGCCTTTAGTTTTATTATATGACAATATGGATCAATTGCCCAAATTTCTGGAAAGTGGCATGATGAGCATAAAAAATGTCGGAACCCGTTGCCCAAGACCTTCTTACGCAATCGTTAAAGAATGTTAGTGCTTTTAAATTTTACTGATAATATTTGTCAATGCAATCAATGTCCATCAGATGCAATTATTCCTTTCAATCATGAAACTCAGAAGCTGGTAGTTAAATTTTATAACTATTTTTAGTTAAATGTAGGAACATTAAAAGCCAACATCATTATATCTTAGGAAAATGGTTAGAAAAAATTGGAAGGTGTATCTCCCAGTTTTGGCATTATTATCGAATCCAGTATTTGTGACATAATCCTATAGGACATTATTTTAAATTTTTCATATTTGATTTGGCTTATATATGATTTTTACCCTGTAACCCTCAAATTGAAACGTGAAACAACATTTCACGCCTTTAAAGAACTTGCTTAATCAGTCCTAATTTATATCTAGATCTTTTTATAAATGTCCAAACACATTCACTGAATCCAATTCAGAGTTTCGACCTCAAATGTTCTGTATAATAAATATTATTTAAAAGATGCTGTTTAAAAGCCACGAAAAGACATAACATGCCATTCTAAACATTATAGTAACATTCAAAATTTTAGAGCTTTACAATTTTGAGGCATTTTTTTTTCAACATAAAGAGACGTCCCATATATTACGATATTTACCTCATATACTATTTCTAATTTATATGCGTGTATCAAAAAGATGTTTGTTTGCACTTAAAAGTTATTGTTCACTTGCGGAACTGTAGTGTTTTGTCTTTAGATCGTTTTGAGTTTACAACCGCTATAAAGTATGTTGTGTTCTTTGCATTGTAAATAGCGGTTTTATTCAGTGCATAATAAAGAAATGACATGTCTATAAGATCATGTTTCGAGTTATCAAATGTTATCACAATATATCATAAATTGAAATTGTAAGAAGAATCAGTAAGCGTTTTTGTTGAAGTCGATGATAATGGTTAAAATTTTATACAAAATTATAACTGATACTGAATAAAATGACGTTAAGACTCTTTTTCCCTGTAAATACACTGACTACGGTACCCTTCAAACCGGAACACCGTAGTGTTTTCACACTACTGCTTTGCGGTTGAAATTGGTACAGCGATAATACCACCCCAGACGGCCCCCTGTAAAAAGGAGACCTACATCCCTCAAACAGTTTAGATAATATTTATATGCTGTTCAGATATTCTGTTGATTGATAAAGTATTAACTAGCCTTTGTTTAGAACTAATGATTAGTCATCAACAGAAATCAGTTAGAAAGTATAACTTTTGGTGATTTCAATTTTCAAATAGATTTGTGTATAATTTTATTATTTTTTGGTATTGCTTGACAGTGAGGTTTAAAAAAAAATTATACCCTCTCAAAAGACAGATACAGTTGACATTAAAGATCTTCATTTCCGTTCTAGTCTAAAGTGCCTATGGGCTTGGAATGTTTGAAGGCTGAGGAAAATTTGTGAACATGCTGCTAGGTGAGGAAAGCGTTTGTCTGACTGTTAGAATACCCTGATAGCTTCCTCGTCGGTGCCCTTATATTTTTGACCCATAACCTAGTGAAAGCAAGTTTATTTAAAAAAATTTAATAATATATATATATTTATCATCGGAGAAAACAAACATTATTTTTAAGTATTATGAAAGTTATTTTTTTCGTTATATAATTTTATTTATTTTTTAATGTGTAGATGTTTGGTAGTTTATATTGTACTTTTTCAACATACATGTTGTAACCATAGTGAATATGCAATTCATTAATTTCAACTGTAACTCAATTTTAATTTACTAAAAACATAAATGCGCTTTAAATTTATTCTTTATAACATAACTCTCATATTTGAAATCAATTTTTTTTCTCATAACTTTTACTCAAAATTCTACACACTTTTGTTTGCAATTTCATGTTAATAAATTAAAAATCTATTTTGAAATATTGTTCTTTCTATTATTTTTAATCCCTTATTCAAATTCTGATATAGTAGTTTTATTCTATAATTAGAAATGTGCCGTTCGAGACGTTGTTATGTGGCGACAAAGAGTAATCAAAGGTGTAGGAATACCTTATGTTACTGGCATAGTTTCATTATCGTTGCTCCTCAGTGAAAACGCTTATGCTCTTTTGACTTGCATACTTCAACATCTCGACTATTTTGTTTATACGGGTTTTGTAAATGCTGGATATTACAACTTTTTTTTAAGTATACTGTATTAAACATAATTGAATTGACATATAGTGCAAAACATTATACGTATTAATTCAAAAAATGATTTTTTCTGGTTTTAGGGAACACGATGTCGGCTTCGTTTATATCAATATAAGTTTAAATTAAGGGAGTAAAAGAAAAATTTAATTTCCCGATATCATTACGGGGACGTTAAACTTGGATATAATTGTTTTAATTTTTTATAGAACAATGAATTATACATTAATGGATGTATAGCACGATATGTAAGAATTAAAACAACGAAAGTTAGTATTGTTTTAGAAAGACAACTGATAAAAGTTTAAATTAAACCAGAAGTAAATGACAAAATCCGTACTTAAAGGATAGAATATAATAAGACACTCTACAGGTTCTTTGCAAACGGGATTCTCTCCTCTTAGTAAATCTGTTTGCCGTTTCCTTGAGGGCCACTTTGGCAGTTAAATCAATACTTCCCACTCCTCCTGATTCCGATTATCCTGCGATTTGTTTGTAGGTGAGATCGCTTTGGCTCGCTTCCATGTAATTCAAGTTGATTCAGATGAAATAAAAAATGGTTTCAAAATTTTGTTTGAGTTGATGTGACAGAAATAAGAAAATGTTTCGTCGAAGCTGCATATTCTACTTAAATTGAACCTGTTTTGTCGAGTAAACTTGTACCTTTAAATAAAATTTATTGGAATATACAATTTTTTGTAGATTACAATAAATTTTATTTCATTAATTTGATTAAAGACTTTGGTCTTCTCGATAATTTTTCCCAACTTTGGAATCCTTGCTACGACATTTATATAAATAGGTTAGAGGCTAAACAGAAACGGTTTTTACGATTCTTAGAATTTGAATGTGGTACTGTAGGCAATGATTACGAATCTAAATGCAAAATTCATGACTCGTCGTCATTGGCAGTAAGACGGAACATAGCAGATATAACATTTCTATTAAAAGTTGCACAAAATAAGGTTGATAGTCCGTTACTCTTAAATAAATTTGTATTTTCTGTACCGCAAAAAACTATATCAAGACGAAAGCATCCAATTCTTTGCATACTTCTTCATACAACAGAAATATAGAAAAAGTTTATTTTTCTGTTGCGCTTCTACCTTAATTAACAAATACTCAGAAAAACATGACTTTGATATCTTTAATTCAAATATATCTACTATAAAAAAAACCTTGAACCTTGAACATTAAACCTTTTAAATATTTCAATGTGAAAACATGTTACTAGCTTGATTATAACTGGCATACGTATCTTAGTTTTTATTGTATTAGCTGTTTTTTTTCTAAATAACATAAAATAAGATAAAAATTAAGTATTAGTAGTTGTGGTATAAATTATTCATTTAGTAATATTAAACCTCAGTCACTGTGATAATTGTTTATTATACCTAAACTATGGATTTTAAGACCAGCAGCCAACCTGCCTGATATTAATTTTCAGTTTATTGATAAGAAAAGGTCAAAGTCACTAGAAAAGTGTAGATCTGAAGACTATACAGTCTTGATAAAAGGTATTCCTGTAGCCTTAATTATTATACTATGACTTCGGGTTCAAAATATACAGAATTATAAATATACGCGAATAAGCGATAGGCCTCCCTCACACCCCCATCTATTAGGGGGTTTTTGGACCGTTACCCACCACGCTGGTCCAATGCGGGTTGGTGGGTGGACCGACTTTTTACTTGCCCATCCGACGCATGGATCATCTTACTTTTCAGACAACTGGGTGATCAGCCCAAATTACCCTAACCAACTAGAAAACAGCAATGAAAATTTGTTGAGTCCCCGCAGGATTCGAACCCACGACCTCCGCCACGCCTTCACAACTAGAGCACGGAGGCAGTTAAAGAGAGGCTAAAACATAGCTCAGCTTATCAATCTCTATTACTGAGTTAATCTTCATAAACTGTTAGTAACGCTAACGGTCTTAAATACAAGCCGTTACTTATTATGCATACAAGCACCTAACACGTCTATTTAACACGTTCAACGCTTTGAGGTCACGAACTTTATCGCCAAGAATCTACTTGATTTTACTACAAAGACACTTAAATTGTAATGAGATGGAAAGCAGGATACGGGTCCATTAGGTAAGTACTTTCCGTAACTAACCTTTACGTAGCGAGTAAATACTAATTTTAACCTGAATTATTTTCTGTATATTTCAACAAGAATAATTTTCGTTAATGTTTTATGGTAATGAATTTAATTATTTAATATATTTAATCGTATAATTATAATCTAAATTTAATTTTTACAGAATAGATTTACCGTTGTTTACAGAATGACCTTGTGGTATTGATTGGCTGTCGTTTTACGAACCAGAATATTAACGTCTTTATTAGAACATTATTTGAGGAAAATTCTACTACGTTCCTACTGCGTTCCGGTTTGTAGGGCACCTTAGCAGTAAACGAGACTTAAAATCCTTTGTCTCAAGATAGGCAACGTTTTGGTACCCTTTAGTTTTGCCGATGTCCATGGGCCTCGGTGAGCACTTTTCATGAAGTGGCTTGACTGTTCGTCCGCCTTCGTATGCGATAAAAAAAACTTGGGTAAATAAGGCTATTACCTCAAAAGTAAGAATTGTCTTACTTCGGTAAAGATCATCCGTCATCGACCATGTAAAAATCGGTCCTTGTGGTTAAAATAATTTTGTATCGTCGCCAATGTTCAGTGTCTTCAAATTTACTTCATAGTTCCAAGTATTGGATGTTGTTTTGGCCATTTTTGTTTTCCTGCTCTGATTCCGTTCGCTTTATATTTTCTATGCTGTTTTATTTTTAAACCGTGCATTGTTTTTCGTGGGCAATATTTTTGGTGTTCGGCCGTTTCTAATATATATACAAACTTTTGGACAAGACTTTTAGTTTCAAGTAAATTGCAGATTTTGTCGATCTATAACTTGCCCTTTTAGGAATGATTTCACATACTTCGTACTATTACAGAAATAGAGCTGAAGGTAAAACAAATATTTCTGTGACAACACGTATTGTAATAAAAAAATCGATATATCTCTCTGTCATTACTTGACGAATCTATGAATAGATAAATTAATAGAATTGGACGTTAAACTTATTGTTGCAGTTGCTCAAAGCTATAAATTAACAACAATATACTAATATTAATCATGTATGTGTACCCGTGCGATAGTAAAATTTTGGAACTGTTGTTTTATAACACGTTTACAGTTCAGTCTCAATATTCCGGCCACACGTTTCCCGCGTTGATTGTTAGCTCATACCGAACTTCGTACAGTAAACAGATTACCATACTGAGTTGGTTGGGAACCAGTGGACGTTGTTTAGAATACACGATCCCGACCGATGCGAATGGATAGTGTTAATTAAAGGCGTTGCTGTGGTTAGTCGGGGCCGCTTGGTTTAATCTGTTTGTGCTTGCTCATTTGTTTTAATTAAAATTAAATTCGTACTTTGTTTACGGTTCGAAAATATTTTAGCTTCACCGTTGATCAATTTAATTTAATTTGAGATTATTTCGTTTTTTTTTTAAGCTTTTGTTCACAATATTGAAGAAACCGTTTGTGTTTCCGACTTTATTGTGTGATTTTGTGGTTAAATAGATTGTATTATGATAGTGGTGATTAGCACTTTTACATTCTTAATCTAAATGGCAAAAAGTAAGATACTATGTTTTTTTTTTCATTAGGATCATTTCAAGGTTGTTAGTATCTAAAGAAAAATCATTTATATTTTCATTTTTAATTATATCTAAATTAAATCTTAGACACTTAGTTTAATCTTATAAGAGATAAGTCTAAAACTACTTCGAAACAGCAATTCTTTCTTTATGATTATATGTTATAGGGATTGTATTTACTAAATATAATTAAATTCTTAAATATGTTATGTATGGTGGGTTTGTATCAAATAGATGCCTTATTAAACTACAAGCAGTCGGCTACGTTATATAAAGCTCGTTATTTTCATCCACACACACAGTGATCTTGTAAGTGACTACATGATTCGTAAGGACTTTATTTCCTCAATATTCTGAAGTTCCAGCGGGCTTTTAACGTTTGACGGTCGGGGGAAATTTATGAACAAGCTGCTACGTGGTGCACGTGACCGAACGCTAGGAATTCCGTGACGTCTTCTCAGTTGGTGCTTTATATAATGCTATTTCAACCTCTGCATCTTTCAAATATTTGTAGGGACTGGGGGGAGTTTATAAATACTTTTCCTTTTAAATGTATTAAAACGATCGTTTTGATTAGTAGCTTGTCCGAGTGATAGCTTCAGGCCACGATGCTTAAGAACAGCTAGTATTTTGATAGATGAGAAGACATTCGCAAAGTAGCGGGTGCGGGGGGAGAATAGCCGAGGATCGGAAGCGATGGCATGCATTAGGAGAAGCCTATGTCCAGCAGTGGACTGACTCAGGCAGATGATGATGAGACGGAAGGTCTTTTTGATAGAAAATCCAAATGATTTTTGTCCAAAATCCAGGCCTACCCGATAGGTTTTCTTAGCGACTAGAGCGAACTACGACATATAGTACTGAACTGAAGCTGAGAAATTTAACTTTGCTAAATACAAATTTTAGGCACTTGAGATAGTTTTAGGGTACATTTTAATAAAAGATCAAAAAATGCATCAGGTGCTATAAGGATTTTACATTTCATTTACACTTTTTACCAAGTGTCAAGTATTACTTGGTGTTTCAAGGTTTTAAAATAGAATACTGTATGCAAAAGCTTATTATATTTGGGCAGAGTAACAATGTCGTACTATAAACTTTTCTGAGAGCGTGCTTTGTATTAATCTACCGCCTTTTATTTTCTATTTCATCAAATATCAAAAACAAAACTATTTATTTTGCATTTGAATATAAAGAAAGTTTTTGTACATAACACGTTAATAATTAATTATAAATTACACATATTTAATATAAACAGTTTAACATAATCAAATACAATCATTTATTAATAAAATAATTGCATAATTGTGTAGCATCCTTTGTGTTGCCATTAGTCGATAACTCAAGTGAAATACAAATTAATGGACAAAAATAAAGACATTATATGCTGCTATTATTGTTATGTGTCTCCTCCAATAAAAAATGTCGAATAAGCCTATTTATTATAAGCTATTTATTTTTATTTAAGACAGTCCTCTAATTTCTATTAAGTCCATGATAATTTTTCTAGGGAAATTCTTCACACACATACACATCATCAGCCTTCGTTAGTCCACTGCTGGACATAGGCCTCTCTTAATACACCCCTATCCATTAGGGGGTGTCGACTGTATCCCACTACGCTGGTCCAATGCGGTTTGGTGGGTGGACCGAATTTTTACATGCCCATCCGACGCATGGATCATCTTACTTTTCAGACAATTGGGTAATCGGCCCAAATTGCCCTAACCAACTAGGAAACAACAATGAAAATTTGTTGCGTCCCCCCAACATTCGAACCCACGACCTCCGATTTCTAAGGCACACGCCCATACCACTAGGCTACGGAGGCAGGAAAATTCTTAAATAATATGTAAATATTCTAAGCGCATATTTTACTTTAAAGTGTCCATATTTTTGATGTTTGAATTTAGCATATATAAGAACTTAGCATAAACGTGAAAAAACTATTTAATTACTCAATTTTATATATTAAGATAACTACAACGGAAAATCATTTTTCCTTCTGTTCAACAATAAATTTAGGAAAGGTATCCAAGACTATCTTGTAACATCTCTAAAGAACTAATCCAGATTAAGGCACTGACAATCCTTTTGCACATAAGCGGCAGTAGAACAGTGAAAATTTGTCGGCTTTGCGTGATTGGTCCCCTTTGAGAGCTTTGGCTAGTGCTTTAGTAAGATTATTTGCAGCTACTGCTGTATTCACCCTGGCAGAGACGAGGGCTTTTATTGTTAACACGAGTATGTTCAGGCACCATGTAGGTTGTTACAGTGTAGTCATTAAATTTTAGCAATTATTTTTTTTATATTTATTTATTAAATCAATAATATAAAAAAATAATCAATTATTTTATGGATTAGGCACTGATAGACTTTTTAAAGATTTAACCTTCATAAGGTCTTTAATTTTACAAACGTTGCCGTGCTTTGGCCCAGATCTCACCCAAGTAGTAAAATTATACTAAAAAATTAACAAAAAATAAAGATAAATTGTTTAATAGATTTATTTGACATATACATTTATTTTTTACAGAATTACTATAAATTTTTATGAAAAATATATTATTACACTGGGAACATAAAACAACTGTATTATAATGTTTTTTACATACGGATTTCTTACAATCTACACAGATCAAAGATGTTTTGTTGTCAGTTTTAGCACATAGTTGACAGCGACTGTTGGGAGCTTTCTTAGCTGTACAAGTGTTGTTTTCATCTCGTTGGGTGGAAGTTGATGGAGTTTGTATTTTATTAGTAGGTTGACGGAGCTTTTTTGAAATTCCTATTGGAAAAGGTGCCCTCGGTAATGACTTCCTGTTTTTACATACATTTTTCAGAAGGATTATAAAATTTTGGCAAAAGTCAACCCACTGATTCCACAGATCTCGAATTGGAGTAAACTCATGCAACAGTTGCCGTTCGGATCGAGTTTCTCTATTGTCAAACCTTATCAACCTTGTCAACTTTTTGAAAGTTTTTAGTAACATGACTGCCTCAAAAATTGGTCTGCCTTTCTCACTATCCCATAAGCTTTGTAATAATAGCCCAATGTATGCGATCAGATCGATATCGTACATGTCATTCCAATCATCAGTGAAAACACGCTTACCTTCCAAATTTCATAAATTTAATATGGTGTGTATCAAAGGTGGTGGAAAAAATAATTCAAAACTGGATTTTTATTCTGAGGTGAACCTCGAATAAGAATATCGTGTCAAACCTGTTATCAAGTTCATTATGTTTTCTTTGAAAGCTCTTCCACAACACTGTGTGAGGGGCTTCTGGAATGTTTTATTTGTCCATTCTTTGACGTCATTGTTGGTACAAGGACTAATTCACTGTTACTATCCGAGCTATCGGATGGTTTAGCTTATTCGATATAATCTTCTGTTTCAGAACAAGATTCATTACTATCCGACATTTCATCTAATAACGCCGCTTCCATTTGATTGTCCATCATTTTTATAAGCAAATAACGTTTTCACCACTGTAAACTACGTATGTGTCGTTCGATTGATGTTATAATATAGCACTGAGACTTGAGTGGGTAGAACAATAGAACGTCTCAATCAAAAAGTAATACGATACACAAACAATTGGGATAATAACAGAGGCGTTGTGCGTTTGTTGCGGTCAATTCTGACCGAAGACCATTAAAGTAAAAATAATAATAAATATGTTTAAAATGTTTGATAAACTTATTCCAATAATAAGTAAATTGAAGCAAATAATTAAAAGTCATAGAATATCAAACTTCTTGAACGCTTATTTTCGGAGGAAATTACATTTTTATCTCAAAATGGGTCAAAATTGACCCAAAGACCTTTTGAAGGTTAAAAATGATACCGATTATCATAGTCCTATGTCGCTTTAGCAATAAAGCTTAGAGACTATCAGAATGGTTATTGATTTGCATTGTATACATGGTTACATACAAGGGTGGCATAAATTTATTTACAATTTATTAACGGTAACCGGCACACAAAAATGTATACACACTACTGTTTTGTGTCAGGAATAGGGACCACGATGATAATACACCAGTCAATGCCTTGAAAAAAGTAATACTATTTTTTATTATCATTTTCCTAAATTATCAAAGGGTCGGCTTCTGATTTGCCTCCATAACAGTTTACAAGTCGAGCGATTAGCATCTAAACTCATCAACCCAAAAGGCAAACTGCATTCGATGAAAGACATCCTATAACGGCAGCCAAAGATGACCTTGCCAACAGAGTTTCACGTTTGACGTGCCGTCGAACACATAGATCATCTTACCTTTAATAAAATTGAGTGATAACCAAATTTCTTTATTCATTACGGAAAAGAAACACTAACTTGTCAAAATGGTACCCCTGGTTCGGAAACGACATCTCTTACCTAAAAGAACTTTTTGTCATTATTATAAAATTAAAACAAATAAACAAATAGTTTAATATAATTTTAAATTGTCATCATTTAACAAACCTGAATCGAGCATTTAATTGTCCAATAATTGGGCTGAATTTTGGTCTTGATGAAAATAGTTGCTAGGTGCGGTGAAATTACATCGATAATAGCACCTATCATTTTAACAAAGTTCTCTGGAAAGGTCATCAATAATGAATATTATATATTTATAACACCTTTCTTACTCTCATCATAAAGTTAAAAAGTTCTGTGCATTCAATGACATAGTCATTGAGAAGTTACCTGGTAACTGTTGGAGATGATAAGCTAATTCGCACCAAAACGCCCGAAGGAAACTGTTTAGAGAATGTGCCAACATTACTCAGCTTCCATTATATGGTTATTAATTTTTAACGTTATTTTATGGTTGTTATTTATAGCTTATCGAGATTTATTATTTATTATTGCCACAGATATTTTAATGTTATCTGACGAACCAACGAGAAAGTAACGATAATACAAAGTTGCTTCCCTGCAGGATTCGATCCCACGTCCTCGGATTTTATAAAGTCAAAGCTGATACCACTAGGCCACGGATGTGGCATAAATACGTCTGTCAACCCTTTTTTTAGTTACTAAAACAAAATGCAAACTTGAAATTAATCTTCGTCTTAACAAGCATTCAAGCGAATGTTGAAAACAGGTGTATATGTTAGACTTGACATTGAACAAACTTCGTACACGACGAAAGATAAACAAATTGCAGTAGCGAATAAAATAGAGAGTACTTGTTATGCTTAAATGTAATCTAAACATGAAGTCTATATGAGCCTGTAAATGAGTCTTTTTTACAAAAGTATATCTACTTTAAGACGAAGTATTTTGAAAATGCGTTCGTTTATATAATGCTATCCATTTCGTGTGCAAATGAAAAATTTAATGTTTCAAGATGCTAACACATCATCATCTGTAAAATAGCTCGCTATTTCAACTAGATGCCCATTAAGTATATCAGCTTTTCATTTTAAAATTTAATACTTGCTCGTATTATTATTATTTAGTTTTCTCGAAAAGAGTTAACGCAATACAAGTTTCCAACTTCGTAGCAGTATCCGTTTCCGCTATAATGGTTACTAAATTTGAATTCGATTCAATTTATTTTCAATTGCAACTCGGACCTTATTACTAGTTTGCTGCACTGTACTAAAACATCTCTATGACAACACTTTATTACTCTTGGAGTATCCTACTTAGAAAATTGTTTCGATATTGAAATTTATTTTTCTGGTTTTATTTGCTTTAGTGGGATTATTTGTTTTTATTCATATTTTATTGCCAGTTCCATTGATGTTATTACTTATTTTTATCGCAATATTCTTACTGCTCTATTTAGGTCATGGTGACTGAAGTGTGAAATATCTCCTCATTTAGAATCTACTCCGCCCTGGCTGCGGACCATGGCGTAACTTAGGTTAATGGCTTACGTGAGAAGTGTGTCCGATAACTTCTGGTCTCCTTGAGAGCTTGGTCCCTCGTATAATTTTATGGCATTATAATAATGGAAAAGCCCGAAAATATATCACTAGTACATTACAGCATAAAATATAACAAAATGGTAATAGAAACGTTATGTTTTGAATGGCGATAACATATAAAAAAGTGATAAAGTTTTCCAATTCGAATATTAATCCAATTCTAATATTTATTTAAGATCTTTTGAATATGGTTAAAATAATCAATAATCTAAAATAAATAAACTACAAAATTTATACTTATAACGTTTTTAATGTGTCGTAAATTGTATTGTTGTTTAATATAATTTAAAATTTTAATAACATCTTAAAATGATATTAAACAATTTAAAAAAGGAAATATTTAAAGGTTTGCATTGGAAAGAGTTTAATCTTATTATTATCATCATCATCAGCCTATGATAGTCCACTGCTAGACATAAGTCTCCCCTAATGCACTCCTATTCATTAGGGGGTTTTGGACCGTATTCCCCCAACTCTGGTCCAATGCGGGTTGGTGGATGGACCGACTTTTTTACATGCCCATCCGACGCATGCATCATCTTACTTATCAGACAATTGGGTGATCGGCCCAAATTGCCTTAACCAACTAGGAAACAACAATGAAAATTTGTTGAGTCCCCGCAGGATTCGAACCCACGACCTCGGGTTTCTAAAGCACACAAGGCTACGGAGGCAGTTAATCTTATCAGTATCAGTGTATTTGTTCAGTAAAAATAGAAATTAACTAGTTATTTATGGTTTAAATTACATTTTAGTTGAATACCTCATTATGTTATCCAAATAAATTAGTTTTATAGATATTACGAAGCACAAAGGTTTTTTTTTTAAATTAAGGCGGATTATGAAACCAAAAATATGTTGTAACTGATTTATATTTTACAGGTTTTTTTTAATTGCACATGGACTACCAGCAATGGACTAACATTCGTCGATTATTTTGTTATGTATGTTTTTTATTATTTATCGTTACATAAAATTAAAACGATATATTTCATATTTTTCAATAATTAAACGAAAAAGATATTATTTCGTTTTTTTTTATCAGCTTCGATCATATCTCCCTGAGTAAGGCTATAAAGAGAAGCAATTATATATAATAATTGTATCCGGTTTTTATTCAAATTGCGTTTAAATTGGGTATATCAGTAAAAGTCCAATTACTTAACATCGTATAAACAGCTCTCAATTGAATTAAAATAATCGTGTACAAAACAGCTATAAATATTTAAGTAGACTTAAACATTTATTGCTGTTTTATGAACGCCTGTTTATCGATTTCCAAAAGCTTCCTGAAAATAACTCAAAACTTTTCAACAAGTAACGAAACATAGTAGTTTGTGTCAAACGTTTTATGTCTTGGGCTATGAGTCAAAGTTTGAGCAGCTTAGCAGATCTGCCTTGAAAGCTAATAACCTCCGTCGGATGATGCATGATTCGCAGCATGAACGATGAAATAGCAATGTAAATCAGTGTTTGTAGTACAAACAGTGTCAGCTTGTGATGGAGTAAATTTCGGGGGTGGCGAAATTAATTTTATGAAACAAATTACGGGATCATGAATTTCTTATCTCTGAAACCATTCGTGACACATTAATTTTAACTAGGCTTCGCTTTATGCCAACCTTATAACAAGTCGGAGGGATGAATCTTGGGGTACAATTTTTTATCTATGTATTTCTTTCTCTCGATGTAAGAAAGTCTAACTATAGACCTTTGTTTTTGTCTTGCGTGCGAATTTCTCATATAATGTTTTAATCAACTTAATTTATATATTTCAGAATAACAGTAACAGTATAGATGAAAATTTTAGAAAAAGAAATGAAATTTCGCAGTAATTTTTCTTTCAATAAAAATTATATTCGTCAAACGTTTCCAACTTGCACGGCTGCTCGTTTAAAAATAAATGAAAGAAGAGCCAGGGGAGTAGTCAGGGTATACGCTTCTAAAATTTCCACAACAAACCTCAACATTGTCACAGGCTGTAAAGTTTCATGTCGCCGACACGAGCGAGACATCGTAATATTCCTCAGCATAAGTTTACTATCAACCCCTTCCTGGCCGCGAGTGCTTGTTACCTCACAGATTCCGTTGTCCTAAATACACCGCGTCTTTTATGTCGTGTACAAAGTTTACCGAAATACTACAGCTCCAATATTGCAAGGATCGGGTCGTGTTTTACGCCGTGCCTGATAGAAAACGTATGCCCTTTTTATGTACATTTCGCGCCTCGTAAATCCTTTTTACTGTACGTCGCACCGTGATAGAAAAGTTTTAGTGCTCGGTTGTGTCTCTTTCGGTCTTTGCCAGTATGTTATCATTTGCCTTGACGCCATGCGAGACCGTAAAAAGGTGAAATTTGAAACTTTTTGAACACATTGCTTCGTCGGAGCGTTCACTGAAAGAAAAATGCAATTTCCATTTTTGAAATAAACACAGTAAGTTTCTTGTTTTCTTTTTAAAACTCGTTTATGCACTAACGCTTACGCTTGTGATATAAATTTATTTCAAACGTGCAAAACAGAAATTTACTAGCTTTTTTAAAGGAACAATAGAAATCTGTCTTTTCAGCACAATAATTAATCAGAATTGTGGTGAAAATCTTAGAACTTGATATAAATCCAACGATAAAATCGCAGCAGGGCTTTACAAAACGACCCGATAAAAACGCTATGAACAACACGTAAATGTCAAAATGTCATAAAAATATGACCTTATACAGTGATTCGTTTAGCGCGCCATTCTTTGGGTATCGGATGGTATTTCAAGCTTCATTAATCTTAATTGCGAGCGATTTTTTCGCAAAGTTTAGAACCCTGGTAACGGTCTATTCGCCACGTCTTCAGTTTAATATCGACGTTAATCGAAAGTGGATAACTTTTTATGGAAGTAGCTCCTGTCAGAAAGCGTTTATCGAAGATTTTGACAAGTTGCGAACCGTATATAATAACTTGATCGCGATGTATATTGATTTTTATTCGTTTATTTAATTTATATTTTAATACATCATGTACATTTTTAATGTGATTTTTATCCAACAATTTAAATTTTGTTCATATCCTCATTATTGTCTGTAGACACAACATTTATATAAAAGGTATAGTAAACATAAACAGAAAAATTACAAACTGAGAGCATGTTATTATGGATATAAAACCACATGGCCTCCATCTTTCAATAATAACCACTCTTTTTTGTTTGAAACCTTATTACTCTCAACCTTTTTTCGTTTCAGTTTGTATAAGGTTATATTAAGTACTTATTTATGTATGTTTATTTATCGTTCAATTTATGTATGTTCAAATTGGCATAACCTTAAATTACTTTAACAATTACTCCAATCGTTTGATTTTATTAACAAAATAATACCGATGGGTATCGTCTTTCGTTCGTAACCAGATCTGGAACATACGGAGTAAAATTACTGACGAGGTCGAAACCGACTTGTTATCGAATTACGAGTAATTATTATAGGCACCAATACCTTCTTCGCTATTCGATGCTAATGGATAACGGAGGCCTGACGGGGTTTGACGGATAACGTTGGCTTTCCCAAAATAATTAACTTGATAGACAGTGTTACTACAAATAACAGGCAAAAGATTTTCTAATGATAACATACTACATTATATATTAGCCCTGTTAGCTTTAAGCCTACCTAAATTTACGTTATAAATAATATTTATTTTTACTTTATTGCAAAACCTATAGATTAAGTTATACAATTATAATATTAAAATACATATTTTAACAATAGGGTGTGACTAAATTATGTATATTTTCGTAACTTAATACAATTATCAAAGCGCAAGAGGGATTGGCAAATAAGAGGGCTTGGATTTTACTTGGAACATTTCAATATTTCATTTACAATAATAACGACCATCATCATCATCATCAGCCTTTATTAGTCTACTGCTGAATTTTGAAATTTGCCATAAAATATAACTGTTTTATAATATGATAGTCGACTCCTATTTCATAAATATAATTTAAGAACAATAGTCGTCGAACTGCGTTGAATAAGTTAATAAATAACCTTTAACAAGGTGATATTAGTATATATAGTAAAAATATTGCTAAATAATGAGAGTTCTTACATCTGTCTGTATATTTTCGTCTACAGTACGTATTTAATATTTTAAATTCTGATATTAATTTTCCGTTAACAATTTAGATTTTTTAAATTATAATGTGATTTACAATTTTTTCACGTTGATTATTTTGCCTATTTTGCTCATCCAAAACTATTCTTTGTACCGAAACAAATCCTAAAATAGCATAGAGGCAACAACAAAGCTCGAGCAGTTTAATTAAAACAAAAGAAAAACTGATAAATCTAACCGCTAGCACAGGCCCATTGTACGCTTCGGGTAAAATGAAATTTCACGTCACTTATGTTCCCGTGCCGGGCGGTGACAGGTCAAATAAATTTGCGCAAAATGGAAAATTCATCCCTCAAATTTAGCGGTTGGATATATTGCGAGGCGGTGCCGGGATAGCTGGCGTAACGTACATCGATTTCGCGTTAAATGACGACGGCTTCCGTTATGTGCATCACGTAAAATATGCCGACGATGGTACATGATGCGTGTTGCATAACTCATGAGACGCCACTGTGTCGAACTCATTTATATAGGGGAAGAGGGCGGCGTGATAATTGAGTCTGTGTGCTTATTCGAGGGTCGTTTGTTTAATCCAAGTGCCTGTGGAGCTTTTACCTAAGGCTTACGTGACTTTACAAAACTTTAATTTATGTTAATTGACAGTTTGTTGTTAAGTTAGAAAGCGATTTTCGTTTATCTTCGCCTGGAAATTATCAAATGCAGCTTGTTTATCATCAAATTGTGTTTATTGGTAGAAAGTTACTTTATCGCAGTTAATAAGCTGAAATTATAATAAGAATAAATCAAAAAGTCTTATTAAATATGCTTTTGAGTTTATTAGTAAGAAAATAGTTAAAAGAAATTTTTATAAGAATATTTTTAAACTCAACATTTTTTATTTTTTTATTAAGTTCTCCGAATAAAAGATTAAATAACTTGGAATAAATGATTATTAAAATGATATAACTCAAACAGGCCGGATAATGTTATTTCACACATTCTATATCATAATATTTTGTAAAATGTTAGTGGAATTTCAGGTCTTGAGCGTGGAGCTATAGTCCGATAACTTAGTATGAAACTCCTCGTAAAATTAAACTTTACTTGAATTTTTCGAGAAATATAGCCTACCCATGACATTGGCCTTAGAAAATTTTCTAGAATTTTCTATAACGGTCTGCTAATTGATAATATAACAATAGATTAACCTGTCATAAGGAGATTTTAAATTTTCACATTTTATCCGATAAACAAAAAAATATTGAAATAGAGAATAAGCATAGCTCACTGATTAAAAAAACTTATTTATAACATAAAATTTGAACAACCTCATCTTTAGACACTATAATGAGTCTTCTCCTCGGCTTTTTCAGTTATACTAGGTTTACTTTTATTGTTCTATATGTTAAAGTGTCAATTAGACCATATATTTAACTGCCTCCGTAGCCTAGTGGTATAGGCGTGTGGCTTAGAAACCGTAGGTCGTGGGTTCGAATCCTGCGGAGACTCAACATATTTTCATTGTTTTTCCTAGTTGGTTAGGCAATTTTGGCCGATCACCCAATATTCTAAAAGTAAGATGATCCATGCGTCGGATGGGCATGTAAAATGTCGTCCACCACCAACCCGCATTGGACCAGCGTGGTGGGATACGGTCCAAAAACCCTCTAATGCATAGGGGTGTATTAGGGGAGGCCTATGTCCAGCAGTGGACTATCAGTAGACAGTAATTGTTGTCAGTCATGTTTTGTTTTTTGGACATTTATTCATTAATTATGAAATTAATTTGCTCTAGTTAATCTAATAATTTATTAATCTCTATATTTTTATATTTTTTAAAAGAGCAGATAATTATAGTGATCAATATCTTTGAATACGTACATTTTAAAAGTTGTTCTGTTTTCATTACTAAAAATTGTATTGATTCATATTAAAACATGATAAAGTTATTATCACATGAATTTTATAATTTCTCTTTAACCTAATTTTATAAAAGAAAAACTCTGTAAATATCAGAAAAAAATATTCTTTAACGGATATAAAGTTCAGATCAACGGTCATTAAGACCCTTAAATTTTTATATCGGATGCCATTGCAGAATTCAACGTAGATGCGTCGTTAACAATTCAAACGTAACAAAATTAATTGGAATTCTCTTTGACGTTCGCACACAATCGTGTTTGCATTAAATTCAACGGCGTTAATGAATAACGTTTGCGAAAGGTCCAAGTTGTGTTTACCTACTGATGTCGGAAACGAGACTAAAATTTTTTAACGAAAATTGTATATAAAACATCGTTTTCACTTCGATAATAACATTTTTTTTGCATACGAAGGCAGACGGACAGTCGTGCCACCTGATGGAAAGAGAACTCTAACGCCCATTGATCGGCATCGTTTATACCGGCTATACCACCCTCGGGCTACCAATCGTGACATTGAATGTTAAGTTTCATTAACCTACTAAATACACTAGCTACGGTGCCCATCCAGCCAGATCACGGTGATACCGTCACGGACGGCACCCCGTGAAAAGGGGACCTACTAACTTTAAAAATTAGATTTACTAACTTAATTATTTTTCTTTTATCAAACGAAGCTGCAAGACGTTCACCTAACGCCCTGATACGCCCTGCCCATTAAAATGTAGCGTAAGTTGCCACAAGTCTGCTCACCGCACTGGGTCATAATTACGTATTAGTCTCTTTTACCCAGTTACGCTGGCTGTGGTGTCTTTCAACCCGGAAGACAATAGTTTTTTATACTGTTACTTTGTGGCAGAAATAGGCTCAGTTTAATAACAAGTAATACTTTTCTAGTTGGTCACTTGTAAAGAGATGGCCTGTCACTTCAATTAACTACTGCTAACTACACATATAATTTATGCATAGATAAAATAATTGTTCCTTTTTTATTATTTTATATTCATTTTTTTATATTTCGTTTCCACCTTACACTCGTACAATAAATGAGTATTGTTGTGATAAAAGATTCCAAGAAAATAAGAACGTTTCATACCGATTTATAACAAAATACCGATTAAAGATTTAATATTTAACTGTACTTCGTTCCAAAAACCATTTTTAACAGATTATAAGATTGTTTTGCCACCTAAATTCGGTTGTAATGCAAAGCTTATCATAGCTTAGGGTTCAAGTCCCTTAACTTATCTGGCGTCCTTTGTCCTAAAGTTAACTGAATTACGAGTACTTAGTCGGATATCGCTTTATCTTAATAAAGACTGCGTAAGTAGCTAGCCAAGGCTTTTCTAACAAAGGTTTTCGAATGATTAAACAATAACTATAATATTTCTGTGTTTCTACAATATAAAGTGTAATTATTTCCGAGGTCAAAGAATATATTATTTGTTGAATTATTAATCCTACATTAAGGTATCATTTTCTTATTTCTTAGGTTTACAAGTAACTTTTTTCAATCTAGTCATGTTGGATTTCACTTGGACGTGAATTAGGCTTTTTTTCATTTATAATTTGTAAATACTAAAGAAATCTCAATTGACTTTTTCCTTCTAGGTTCATGTATCAACGTAGCGTAAAATTTTGATATACGTACTTTGAGAAAGCGGACATAGATTTAATTATTAATTGACTTGATGGTATATTTTTAAACTTATTTTTCTTATGTTTTTTTCTAGCAAGTTCGGGGCATATAAGCTCGCTATGTTAATGCAAATAAATGAACTCACTGTTACTGAAAACAATTATAACAATATAATAAAATGAACTTACTGCTACAGGGTAAATTTTTGAATAAAAAAACATGCGAGCTTCGTTTCATGGCAGATATTATAAATCACTTAAAACTAACAGTCATGGACAAATCGAGCAAGTATTAAAATTAATTTCGTTCGGTAACGATAAAATCGTTACAATAATTGCGTGTCGCTCACCAATATCTGATTGAAACGTATATTTGAAGTGTATCATGGGAAGGGAAGCACCTGATTTGATGGATTTTTAATTATTGCCTAACATTAGGTGCCTACAGTTGTTTAATGTTATTTGTCGTGTATTTGTGAGTTAATATTATATGTTTTGCTTCACTTTTTAAGCAATTTTTTTTTAAATATCTGATGATTACGTTGTCGAATATTATTTTCAGGTCAGTCAAATTAAAAGGCTGTTGGTACCTTTTTTACACGAGGCCGTCTGCCTATCACCTACCACCGTAGTGCCTATTTTTGCCGCGATGTAGAAGTATGAAAACACTACTGTATTCCGATTTGAAGGGCACTGTAACTAGTAAATTTACTAGGTAAATGAGACGTAACATTCCGTGTCTTATGGCAGGAATCATTTCGTGATATATTTGGTATTGCCGCTGTCTATGGGCGTCTATAACCAGTTAAGGTTTATTCTACACACACTACAACAACAATGTCTCGTATAAAACATAAATATTTCTGGACTACCTGAAATGATGCAAAAATTGTTTTTGATTCAAATAACTGTAGTAATAATTCTCTTTTAGTCAATGACATTTTTTCAAATTTTAATTTAACAAAACATTACCCAGAACCGTTACTGGCTAAAGGCAGAGAATATGAAAATAACAATAAAAACGCAGATTATCACGGACTCTCGTACAAAAAATCTCAAACACACAATTCAAACCATCTGTTTTATTCCCCGGGTGTGTCGCTTGACACTTAAGTAAAAAGTACGCTTTGAAAGATATGCAAGAACTTTAGCAAATGTCTTCCTTTGAGACTGCATTTGATGGATTATTTAAAAAACCTTATATTTTTTAGTACTTGGAGTAAATGTAATATTTTCCTTATAATTACTGTTGCTTATGCTTACAGAAGAAAAGTTATTTATTAATGATTTACGGTAACATTGTATCATTTAAAGCTAATGATAAACGGCCTATTTAATTATACACGGGACTGACCTGGGAAAGGTTTTAAATGTCAGGTATTATTTTAAAATATAATTATAATTATAAAACGGGTGTTTATCTATGGCATGTCTAGTATTATAATGCTAAAAAATTAATATCATTGCAGGAATTGTTTTCAAACTTCAATTAGATTGGAGTATTAAAAATAATAAGTACTCTGAAGTTAAATTCTCATAACTAAAATAATAATGTAAATTGTGATTAGAGTTTCACTATGGTGTTGAAAGAAAGTAAGTGTAATCCATAATATTTCTATTAATTGATACATTTGTCTATTTTACATGACATTTACAACAAATAAAAAATGTAAGAAGTCAAACTGTAACTACTTTTTGGCATGAAAAACACTGATCGACTAACTGTTAGTTGTCCGTATGTATATTAAATCTTTCACAAAAATAACCGCATCACGTCGGCCCTGAACAAAACAAAATGAACGAATACGAGTACATTGCGTGAAATGAAAACGGCTGGGACGAAAGTCTCGGATATTGTATCGCTGATTGTGTTTCCATATCACATGCAAGGATATGTTTTCGTACCGCACATATTTCATTCTTGTTTTTGTAATACGACGAAACGTTTTAAGGATAGAATACCGTACTTCGAAGAAAATATATTTATTTATTTCTATATATATATTATAAAATGGTAAGTTTTGTTAAGTACATTAAATTTTGTTTTAGGAACACATATTTTTATTGTTAGCGAAATTTTAAGCTGTTTAAAACTATATTAAGTGAACGCATACGCCTTATTAAGGTTACAATTACATATGTGAAAGCAGTCTGATCTTCCAGTTTATGAAAAAAATTAAGCCCACAATTTATATATACTATTAAACATATAATGTTTACACATTTTTTTAGCTTCTGTTAAAAATTTCGTCTATACACACAAAACGTTGGTGTGAATATAAATATAGTTTTAAAGTCGTATAACCCCACCGCCTCCGTAGCCTAGTGGTATGGGCGTGTGCTTTAAAAACCGGAGGTCGTGGGTTCGAATCCTGCGGGGACTCAACAAATTTTCATTGTTCTTTCCTAGTTGGTTAGGACAATTTGGTCCGATCACCCAATTGTCTGAAAAGTAAGATGATCCATGCGTCGGATGGGCATGTCAAAAGTCGGTCCACCCACCAACTCGCATTGGACCAGGGTGGTGGGGTAAGGTCCAAACCCCCTAATGGATAGAGGTGTATTAGGGGAGGCTTATGTCCAGCAATGGACTATCAGAGGCTGATGATGATGATATCCCGACATAGACACTATACTGTTGTCTATTGACATATCATAATGACTTTAAACGTTGTTTATTCATTTTATTCCATTTTCAATTATATTTTCTTCATTATCATCATCATCAGCCTGTGTTAATCCACTGCTGGATGTTGCATGCCTCCACTTATGCACGCCTCCTCCATTTGGTGTGATGTTTTCTATTTTTTATTAGTAAGTTCATGGTACTGCCTCCGTAGCCTAGTGGGATGGGCGTGTGCTTTAGAAACCGGAGGTCGTGGGTTCGAATCTTGCGGGGACGCAACAAATTTTCATTGTTGTTTCCTAGTTGGTTAGGACAGTTTGGGCCGATCACCCAATTGTCTGAAAAGTAAGATGATCTATGCGTCGGATGGGCATGTAAAAAGTCGGTCCACCCACCAACCCGCCTTGGACCAGCGTGGTGGGATACGGTCCAAACCCCCTAATAGATAGGGGTGTATTAGGGGAGGCCTATGTCCAGCAGTGGACTAAAACAGGCTGATGATGTATGTATGTAAGTTCATGGTGTTAAGTTATTTTTAGTTTTGTTATTTTCAGATTTCTTTGGAATGGATTTTTGTGTAGTAAAAAGTACCCAATATTACACAAGGCTTTATTCTATTATTCGATTTAGCTTTTCCTCTAAAATAATTCCTCTTTATTATTCTCGAATAGATACCTAAATAAGTAATAAAATATCAATAATAGCAAGGGTTACGGTATCCATGTCAAATCATTCTATGACCTTTGTAATGAAAGTAGGCATTGTTGATATTTGGACAGAGCGAAATGTCAGACGGTTTTATATTATTCATGAAAAGGGCAATAAATAATTTTACTTTAGATTGTAAATAATTTAAAGTTTCCATATCTAAGTGACGCAATGACCTGCAATGGTATTTTTCTCAGAAGTATAAATATATTTGGTTTGGTTGTCATTAAATAGAGGCTCTATTTGATGACAACGTTTATATTTTGTAACTCTTGGGCGGAAATTTTTATCACATAATGCTGATGATGATGATGAAATAGCATTTCATCATCATCATCAGCCTGTGTTAGTCCACTGCTACACATAGGCCTCCCGTAATATGCGCCTTCTTTATTAGGGGGTTTTTGGACTGTTTTTGATTTTTGGAATGCGGGTTGGAGGGAGGACCAACTTTTTACATGCCCATCCGACGCATGGATTGTCTTACTTTTCAGAAAATTGGCAAAAACAACGACAACACTAAGTTGTTTTCCCCATGACCTCCGGTGTCTAAAGCAAGGGCCAATACCGCTAGACCTATAACCTGTTTTCTTTAAGTTTATATAACATTGCAATTTATGGAATTTATGAAGATTTTTCTTTGTGTCTTTTAATAATGAGATTGAATTGTAATGGAATACACATTTACCGCACTCTGTTTGGTATTCACCGACTGTCAGGCAAATTTGTTCATTACACTTTTCCAAACCAAAGAAACAAGTTTTCGTTTGTTAAAAAAAAGGTTTTTCAAGCCGTCAAAAGTCGGTCCACCCACCAACCCGCATTGGACCAGCGTGGTGGTATACGGTCCAAAACCCCCTAACGGATAGGGGTGTATTAGGAGAGACCTATGTCCAGCAGTGGACTATCACAGGCTGATGATGAAACCATCAAAGTTATACATTTCTAATAAATTATTCGCAATTTTTAAAATGGATTAAAGTTTGTTTACGTAATTTAGTTTAATAAAAGTTAAATTTTTTTGTTGATTTGTTTAAAAAATTCAGATTATTCTAAACTACAGTACTTTAAGCATAAAAAGGTGCCTTAAGACTTCTTGCGGTACGCCCTCAAAATATTTTCGGCTTAACAAAAAGCTCGTCAGACAATGGAAATGATAGTTATACTCGAATGCTGAATTCTCCGATGGAATATTTGGTAGCAATCTTTTAAAAAAATTGGCACTCACGCTAAAAAAGTATTCTAAATAATTTAGACTGAATAAAGATTTTATATATTACAATAATGAACTGGTGGATTATATTCATAATTAAATCATTTTTCTATAATTCCTAAGTAATAATACTAATATAAATTTCATAATTATTATTATTAATAATATTGAGGTAATAAATTGGATTTGGATTAATATTCATTAATTGGATAACTCAAATAATATTCCAAATATTATTTAAAAAAATATCAATATCTTAAATAAATGATTATTCGAAATTACTCTCTCTTTCAACTTCAGAACCGTCTCAGAAACTCCTATTTTCTTACTCAGTCGTTTTATTGACTTAAATATCACCTTTATCATTATTAGTATTATTTACGTTAGTAGTTAGTTTGCTTTAATAGTTAATGGGTATAATACCACAGGTATAATAATTTTAGTTAAGAAAACATCGTTTGAGTTAACTGAAACATTACGTACATTTAACTATTGATCATTAGATACCGATATTCCAACATTCAATTTAAAGTCAAGAGTATTGTCGATCAAATATATTTCAAATTTTTAATCTTTTTATGCTCAACATCCTGGTTTTTATTGAAATTATATAAAGTCACTTCTGTTTTTCATTTGTTTATTTTTAATGT
Source organism: Lamproptera curius (assembly GCA_029286875.1). Classification (NCBI taxonomy): domain Eukaryota; kingdom Metazoa; phylum Arthropoda; class Insecta; order Lepidoptera; family Papilionidae; genus Lamproptera; species Lamproptera curius. The sequence continues at coordinate 1,767,134 of JAGSMT010000011.1, read as the reverse complement.
AGGCTCGTTAGTAAATAAAGGCATTTGCTTTAAAAAACCTTCCTTGTGCTGAATATTACTATGGAACAATCTCGCTTTCTTTCTTGAGGCAACTTTTGATTATCTGATACTAGGTAATAATAGATCTGAATAATTATCTTTTTTGTTCATTCATCGCTGTTTAAATTTCAGTTCATGAAATTCATCATCATGATCATCATTAGTCTGTGCCAGTCCACTGTTAGAATTACGCCTCCCCTAATGCACGCCACCGCTTTCGATCATCGGCTTTTCTCATCCAGCCTACACCGGACACCTCACGAATGTCGTCACTCGATCTTGCCATGGCGTCCCACACTTCGTTTATGAAACTAGTATGCCGTTTTATGTATTAGAATTTTTTGTTAAGTAATGTTCGGTTCGAATCAAAAGCTGAAGTTCGTATAGGTATTATTTGTATAGGTATGTAAGTATGATAGTGTACTATTTTTACACAAGTCCAACTTCGTGAGGTAACAAAATTAACTTATTTTGTAAATATTTAAAAGTGAACAGGTTAAAACCTTTTTTCTTCTGTATCAACTTTTAAAATTAATAGCCAGACATACGTGCTTCAGATTGAAACATAAATATTTAGAGATTACTCGAGAGACTCACGTACTCATTAGTAGATTAATTCGATCAAGTATTAAAATTAAGTCCTGATTGAATGATAAAATCAGTAAAGTAACAGCCTTAATAGTGTTATGAAAACGAAAACACATGGCATGATGGGTTTTTAATTAAAGCCTAAACTAAAACCGCCCAATTTAATTTGTGTAATTGTAGTTAGCCATTATACGTTTTGCTTGTTTTCATAATAACTGTCCGCTTTGCTTGTAATTCAATTCCATGACGTTGATATAATTGAATGTAATATGTAACTCTAAGGTTTATATATATATTAAATAAAAGTATATATTAAATACACTTTTTACGGATTTTTCTTGTTTAGTCTTTATATTTTATGCCAGACTTTTCGGGTTGTTCTGCCTGTGATTGTAGATGCTGGATCCATAATCACAGGCAGACTAAGGTTAGATAAATAGGATATGTCTGTCATGCGTCGGATGGGCATGTAAAAAGTCCGTCCACCTACCAACCCGGACCAGTGTGGTGGGATACGGCCCGAAAACCCTCTGATGGAGAAGGCGTGCAATAGGGAAGGCTTATGTCAACAGTGCACCTACACAAACTGATGATGTTGATGATGATGATATATCTGTATCTGTTTTAAAACTTCTTCAATAACTTCAAGTACAGTCAATCTGTATTTTTTTTAATTAACAGGTATAAATCTTTTAATGAACACTGATAGCAGTGAGATAAAACAAACGTATTCTTGGATTTAAAAAAACAACTTTAAGATATAATATAATTTGTAACATTGCTGATCGTAACGCTTTAATAAAAAGTCACTTTGAAGATATGACTTGTCTTCGTTTGAGACTGCATTTGATGGGTTATAAAGGAACTTAGCGCTTTTCTAACACTGTCAAGTTAATGATAATAACATTACATTCTTTCTGCAAAGTTACATTTATTATAATACTCTTTCTTTTTGTGTAACTTTTCTTTAACTATTAATGTGACACATTCATAACTATGTATTATAAGAAGCGCGAGTATAAATTTTTAGTTCCAATTTATTGTTTACCTTTCATATGTATTTCACTTTAAATTAGGTCTTTTATTTTACATCTATAGTAGAATAATTAATTCTTTTATTCACGCCAATACTGCGCGTTATTAAATAAACAAACTTTAATGAATTTTCTATCGCGTTTAATTGATCACTTGATATTGATCACTTTCCTGCGGCTGTCCACTAAAGTCACCGACATAGTGTTATAAGCCCGTAAAAGTGGCATTGGGTCGGTCACAAGATCCGAAGGACCGAGGGCTAAAAAGGTTCTATGGTAGAGGCTGGGTGTGGGAAGACTAACACAGTCGATTATCGACCAGGTGGGAAGCCGTCAACATCTCCGTCATATTAGAGTGACGAAGATGAAATGAGCCATGTAACCAGTCATATAACTCTTAAATCACAACAAAGTTAAGCAAAGTACTACTTTATTAAATAAAATTACTTTACGATTTTATCGCGTTTATTTTACATTTTTCATTCCCGACGTTTCGAACACTTTCCAGCGGCCGTGGTCACGGGGTGAGACGTTACCATGATCATGGATGCTGAAAAGAATCGAAACGTCGGGAATAAATCTATTAAGTAACGCGAAAATCCGTAAATTAATGGATTTGATATGTATAATAATCGCGTAAATAAAAGAAATAATTAAAGTACTACTTGTTTTAATATTTGCAATACTAAACAAATAGTCGTAAATGTTTTATTAAATGCTTTCGAATATTTCCAAACAAGAATACGCACTATGTTGGTCTTCAACAAAACTGAAACGGTCAAATACCAGTACATAGCGACGAATGAAAACAGCTCTTAGTAAGCCTTCGATACGTTACGACTGATTGAGTTACTATTTCAGTCGGACAGCAAACACAGTTTACATATTTGGTGTCGAATATGTTTATAATGTAAGCTATTTGTATGTTTTATCTTGTTATTTTATATATAATCTGGTTACAGGAGGTGTCAACATCAGACTTGTTGTATTCAAAATTAGTTTAGAAGATAATTAATAATACTTTTGCTCATTATTTAATGCACGTCATTCAGTGCACCACAACAATTGAATGAAACGAACAAAACCTTTGCATTTTTAGTAAATTTCTCCGTAGCAACATTACATACTAACAGAATATTTTATGGAAGTTAAGTACATCCTAGATAGATTCTTATTTAAGGCTAATTGGTACAAAATTATCAAGATTTAGTTAAAACGTTAGACATTATTTTCGGTTAAATTTTATGCGGTTAAAAATTTGTTACCATTTTGTTGTTATTGGAATAAGTGATTTATATTATCTAGTTACAAATTTTTTTGAGCTTTTTTCCTAGTTAACAACAAAATTATTTAGAAGACTAATGTCAGGCCAAATTAGACTCGGTATTGATATAATTAAAGTAATGCAAGTTACATTGTTATCATTAATCGATTGTCACTCAGTCACTGACATCTGTGTGTCAATTTATCAGTAAGATCGCTAGACACTTGACGCGACTCCATTGTTATTTTGAACCTAAATTGGCCTAGTTATAGGGACTGTTTCTTTATTCTCTTTTAGTCATAGATTTTTAATTAGATATAACTTAAGTATTGTTATGCCACGAGATCCTACACATGTTACATATTTTTAATGTTAAACATAGATGTATTATTGCGGCACCTGTATCTACCGCAAAGCAGGAGAGTAAAAACACTTATTCCAGTTTCAAGGGCAACGTAGTCAGTTTAATTTCTGGGTAAACAAGACGCACTCACGGTAGGCGGCACGTTGGTATTGCTAATGTTCGTGGGCGTCGGTGTCTACTTCCATCAGGTGACCCGATTTCATTTTGTTTCATCTATTACAGAAGAAAATTAATATTTGAAGCAAGATGAGAAGTTAATTACTCTTAAGAAAAATCATTGATTATTTTAAAATAATAAAATGTATGTATATGTTTTTAATTGTAAACATATCTATATGTGTACTTTCTACTAGCAGATATTTGATATCATTTTAAGTAAGGTTATTATAAGAGTTGAATAAATATATACATAAAAACAAATTGAGAAAAAAGCATTATTAAAATTTAATGTCACAAAATTTGGTTACATAATAGTAGAGATCGAGCTCATGACCATAAAATACTCGAATGGCTTCCGAAACCTCCTATGGTCAGAATATCGTCGTAAAGTTTTACGTGCTTTAAAATGTTTGCGAAGCGAAACTAAGATATCAGCCAAGGGAATTTTATAAAATATTCTTTAATCGGTCGGATTTTCTTATATTAAATCTTTTATATTATGTTACCAAACTCATCATGTAACTTATAAAAATCGATTGTTAGAGGTTGTTCGAACGTTTTTACTAAATATTTTAAAATATTTCTAATATTTAATTATCATAATCCAAATTGAGATCAGCCTGCAATATGGTACAGGTATGCAATATGGTCATGCTCGCAAAAGACAATATAGTATTTTCCTACTCTTCCTTAACTCTTGTTGTCTGATGGATCTAGTGAAATATTAGGTAGTGACACTGACTTAAAATAATAAAATATACGATGAAAAATTTTTTTCTAAAATTTTTAACGCGCGTATTTTTTTTAGTTTTTTTGCAGATTTTTTTCGAGTTAATTCGATATCGAGAAGGTGATTAAATTCATTTTTAATGATTGCATTACATACTAACGCTTTTATTTATTTACGTATATATTAAGCTAGTAAAAGTGAATTAAAAAAGCAAAAATGTAGCACCTATGAATAATTTTGCGGTAATGCATTTTTACGTAAATTTCATTATTTTACATGGGTAAAGTTGATTAATACTTTGTACGCCGCTGTCTTGATTATCTGAAAATTATAGGAATGCAGCATTGTAACATAAACTTGAAAAACTTGGTTTTGGTTGTCACTGGTAACTCTTTAAAGGACTTTGACCTTTTGCAATCTCTTTCATTTGGTTTTTCTCCGATATCCTTAACAATTTGACCCTTTTCTTTTTTATGTATTGTTCTATTTCCTCAAGGATTGCGTACATCTTATGTTTAAATAAAATGTTATTAATACCTTATGCGCTAACTTTAGTCAATACGCTAAACCAGGGCTAGATAGCCGTCGCTTATCCACCAAGACATTAACAAAACAAAACTGTATATAGATATTATTTGATGCCTTTCATAAGCGCCGCGGATTCATAATTTCATACCATTTGTTAAAGCTGTTGTGTCACTTGACACTTCAGTTAAAAGTACGAGTACGTTCAGAAAGATATGCAAGAACTTAAAAAAACGGCTTCTTTTGAGACTGTAGTTGATGGATTATTAAAATCTCTTAGCATTTGTCAAGCACTGACTAGATTATTTTTATATCGTATATTTCTTCTTTGAATTAAATTTTCTTTCTTTAACATAGAAGTTTTCATTTACTTACTGATTGTCAACAATGCAACCACGCCTCTGACCTAAGAATAACCGGCAAAAGATTTTCGGCGGGACCATTTTTACATCGTCACTCACATTGATATTAATGCAATGAACAAACAAGTCTAAGTAAACAATTGTAATATCATTGAACTGAACCTTGAGCGAGCTTCTAAAAAAATATTATATTTCTTTTGAATGGTAACACACTCTGGTGCTACCATTTAAAATCGTTATAATAACTTCACAACTTCAAAAAAAATTGCCAGCTAAATTTTGAACGTTTTCTGGATTTTTTTGTTAATCTTATTTAATCACTATCATGCAAAGAAAACCGAAGAATATTTTTATTAATTAATATTTATGTTTTTATAACTTAATAATAATTGTACAAACAGTTTTGTTTTGCCCTATTACAACTTTATCAAAAGTAACTGTACAAATTTTTGTATTATTTCCAGTATAAAGTACCTATATTTTTGTAAAAGAGAAATAGATAATAATAGGAGGAATAAAAGGAGAGAGAGAAAAAGTTTTAGGTATTAACAAATATTTTTTAAATTATTTCTTTTAATAAATCGCATAATAGCTTTAATGCCGCATGCACTTGCATAATGTTTAAAATCTTCCTTACTTTGTAAGCTTTTATATTTATGGAACTTTTTACACTAAATAATATTATATTTTTACACTTTGAAACTTCATGCATGTTATGCTTTCATAATCATTAAAATTTAAATAAATACTAATTACTTTTCACGTCTTTATATACAAAAAAGCTTTATTATAATACAAGCTAATATTAAAATTATAAAAGATATAGTCCACGCGTCATGCATTTTGTACATATGTCTAAAATTTAAAGAAAAAATCTTGTTTGTAACATTTACTTGCGTCCGTATTTTCCCAACAAGAATACGCACTTCGTCGGCCTTCAACAAAAAGTAACGGTCGGATGCAAGTACATCGCGTGAAATAGAAACAGCTCCGTGGTAAGCCTTCGATATTTTACGACTGATTGAGTTACCATATCACGCGGTTAGATATATTTTGCGTGGAACATATTCGATTTTGGTTCTTGCATAAAATACGAAACAGAATTGCCGGGACGGAGCATTTTAGTTTGGCTTATAAAAATATTACTGATTACAATATTTCGTGAATGCAATCCAAACAATTTAAAGTTAGTGCTCGTAATTGTTATTAAGATCTGTGACACAATCGCGTTAAGAAACTTCAAAAGCATTTAGAATAAAATAAAAAAAAGTGAAAGCAAAAGAGGTAAAACTTTTTTTAACATTGTTTAAGACATGACAGAATATTTTTTTTAGCTTTGAATTTGCAAAGTTTAATTATATTTTGCGATAGATTTATAATGAAAATTAGGCTAATAATGAATCACATTCTAACGTCGTCATTGATACCACAGGTGTTGGAAGCACGGAAAATCGTTCAATCTATCGTTCTCACGATGACCAACGAGGCCGAAATGGTTTGACTAATGATGTTGTGAAGTTGCCGTAGCTCAACGAGGCTAGATCGAGCTTTCAAATCGAGATTTCTTGTCACGATTTATCGTTACAAGAATTTATTCCGTCAAGAATCATGGAATGCTCATAATCGCATGGATGGGCTCATCGTTCCGTGTCAAGTTCGTATCCGGTGACTGAAGGCTGTAGTGAATGGCGTTCGGTCATTGAGTTGTCTATCTCGACAAGGCCATTCGATCACAGTATAGGATATGGCCGCAAAAGATGAATGATTCAATCGCTTCTAAATTTTAAAAGCATGTAGCAGTTAATAAACTTGGTCACCAGACTAATGCTAAACTCATAAGTGTTAAATAACTGAATAGATGCTAGAATATAAATTGCTGGAACTTGCACAAAAGGATATTGCAGATATCGAGTGGCTTCGGCATCGTTGCCAAATTGCGGTACGAACGTCTATAAAGTAAAGTGGACTAGGTCAATATTTTGACAGAGCGATGTGTCACACGCTCCTCATTATTCAAGACAAGTTGAATGTATTTTGCATTAATCATGTTACATAGTTCTTATAGAAATTGTAATACAGTTGATTTACCACATAAATCTTGTTCGTTGTCATTTTATAGCGGCTAGTATTTTACGTCCCGCAAGAAAGTTTGTGAGGATGGATGTTTGATGTACGTCAAATAGTCAGCAGATAAGATTAAAGATAGAAAGAACATGAATTCTGTAATTTAATGTCAGTTAGAATTATCAGATTTTTAATATAATGTTTTATTTTCATTTTTTATTCTGTACATAGTATAAAAGAAAATAGCGTTCGCTGTCTATCCGTCTTTATGTATACTTAAATCTTTAAAACTACCCAACGGATTTTAAACGGTTTTTAATAGATAGAAATATTTAAGAGAAGGTTTTATATGTATAATACGTGCATAATATTGTGGAAAAACTTTTATAAATTTAGAGATATTTAATCTGATGTCTTAAATAAACACATTTTTTAAACTTCCCTTGCAATCGCTGACTTAGCCCCAGGAGATAAATCAAATAATGTATTACATTGCTGTAAACCTTAAATACGGCAACAAAATGTTCCCAATGGTACGTCTATCACTTAAGATAACCTACAATAACCATTTTTATTCTTAACATTGTAAGCGATTTTTTTTTATTAACGAAGTCATTTTGGGCAATGCAACTTTACTCCTTATCCAATCTTAAATACATTTAATATATATTAATATGGCCTTGTACAGAAAGTAATTTAGATATATATTTCTAAAGATATTACTATTTATTGTTTTAATTTTTAAAAAAAATCTTAATGTAAATAAATTAACGCACGTGCTCAAAAATGCTATAGATTAGTTTAATAAAGAGTTAATTATTCATAAAACAGTCTTTGATCTTTCGGATATTTGTAAAATACAATGATTTACATACGAATAGGCACTCAAAAGCTTATAACGGAATGCCCTCGAAATATTTCCGTTGTGAGAAAAAGCTTGTCAGACAAAGGAAATGATAGTCACAGTCAAATACTGTATTCTGCGATGGAACATTTCATGCAAACGTTTGAAGTAAATTGTGACAGTTACAGCTTAATCAAGTTGAAGTCATAAAATATGTAAATCGATATGATTATAGACGTATATTTGCGTAAAAGTAGATTATTTAGAGACCGACATTTTATTTAAAAGTTTAAATTACAATTGATTTAGTAAAATGTTAAATAAATATAAAGAAAACATGAAAAAAAACTGTTTCAATTATCACTGAGTGACTTAGGAATTTTAGATGTTTACATTTTTCGAGTTACTTAACGGCATAAAAAGCTTCGGGGCGACTGAATTTAACTTAAAATAATTACATTTCAAAGTTTAAGCTCAGGTTTTTTATTTTTTAACAAAAAATCTATCTAATTTAAAGGAACTTTAAAGAACTAAGAAAAAATATGATAAATGGTATATCATAATAAAATACAAAAAACAAATCATCTTATTTTAAGAAAGAATGAAAACGCAGTCTTGTATTAAGTTTCTTTTTCTCTTTAACATTTAATGTGGTTATCTTCGTTGCAGTCAGCTTTAAATTGCATTGTTTGTATTTATATATAATCAATGTGATTCATAAAACCTAAAAACTAAAGTATCTCTCAGATTGAATTGTTATTCGTACTAGCTCGTTAACAAAATATGAGTCTAGCACTTTTTCTTTGTTCTTAACCATGTTTGTGTCTATTCAAGCTGCCTGAAAACGACAATACAAAATTATTAATGAACTCCTTGGTATCGGATTTTCAACAATAAGTGGTGTATTACAACGGAACCTTAACAAGTTTCTGAATGGTGTCAAGCGACGAGCGTCGCACCAAGTGCTAACGTGCTTCCACTCCGAAGTTCTTTGAATAAATTGAAACTGTAACTATTAATAACGTTAGGATAACTTCAAAGTGCTAACTTGTTAATTTCCTTGAAATAATAGCTGTTTAAATATGTATTCTGTTGAGATAAGTAATACTTAAGTTAGTAGTTTATAGTGTTCTTGTTTCAAGGGAAATATTCCACTCACTGCACCGGTTTTCCGCAGTTTTTTTTATTTCTTATGATAGATAGATTATTAATATTATACTTAAAATAGAGAACCCTTTTAACTATTTAAACACAAACTAAGTAGTGATCGCGCACTATTATTTTTAAGCATAAATACTAGTACGTATTGGGAGCCTTGTCCAAATAAAACATTCTGTTTTGAAAATCCTCTACAAGGAACATTACTTTTCGTTTAACTTACTTAAGTATTAATTATACAAAATTTCATAACAATGTAAGGTATAAATATAATATTCAACAGTGACCTTTTACAAATTATAGCGTTACATAAAAATTTTATATTATTCCGCGATAGTTTTCGAAATAAGACATTTTATACAAACATGTAGACAAGTAAAAAATTATCTGAAGTTACAAAATAATAAGTATGTTTATTAGGTTTAATTATATTGTTCAAAGATAGCTTCTACGGAACAATTATAACATTATAGGCATTCGAACTGTGTAAACAGTCAAGTTTTCTAGAGAGTACAATAAAGGGCACTTAGCTATCATAAAAAATGCTTTTAGTAAAAAAATAACGGTCAGTTAAGTAACTGAATAATCTTATACATTAAAAACTTTTTTTCGCTTAAATTATAAAATAACATGGTTTTAATTTTTATCAAACTATACGATATTCAGTATTTTTAAAAAAAATATGTAGATATTAAAGCACATAACACAAACACATATATTAATAATATGTAAAAAATGGTAGAACTTAACTTATTGTATCGCATCGAACCTCCTTTCTTTGAAAAACGTAAAAAGCGTTTAAAGTACCAACTTTTCCAAGTCAGCAGTATACAATTTGTTGCTACATTTTACTCTTTGCATCTCTAAAAGGAGCATTATATAAACTTAATAAAAGTGAATTAAAGTTGCGAAGTAAGAAAAGAACAGAATTAAGAAGCCGACAAGAAACTTGTCACTTGGCAAAAGGTTTTAATTTAAAAACACGTTTTCTTGTGGAGGCAAAAAAGAAAGATTTTACCGACTACAAAAGAGGAAGACATTCGCTTTGCTGGGGTTCTTTTGACGATAATATTAAACCAAGTCTACCCGAGCCTATTTTTCGTCATAAAACTCTATAATTATATTTATACTGCAGTGTTGACCTAATAATTGGGTACTTCTCTTACAATAAGTAAAAATTTTTGTTCGCTTTTGTAATATCACCAACATTTTTAACTGAGATTAGAAAACATTTATTACAGAAAGGTGTTAGACTATTTATAGGCATAGTTATGTAACTTAATCTTTACTTCTATTTACCAGTACTTTATAAACCACGGACTAGAGACTTAATGGTGACCTTTTACCTATTATTCTATTTAATAGACTTCTTCATAGAATTAACAACAATAGCCTTACCTTGAAAAAAGAGTAAAGATAAGAATTCCGTCGTATTATATTTAAATTATGTCTACAGAGTTCGCGGAAAACATAATAAAGGTCTTATCAGTGAAGTAGACTCGCTTAAAGATTTAACGTCAACGCAGAAGCCTCTTACAAGAGACCACATTTTTCGTTCCGCTGAGGATTAAACTCTCGTTTGGAATGTTAATAAATTAGAGCTTGATGAGATTATCTTTTTAGATAAACATACCATATAACATGAAAAATAAACATAAGTTTTGATAAAATGAGGGTGGGTAGAGACGTAGAGGAGACTCGTTCAAACGAAAATCGATACTGGCAGTGTAGTGTTTCCATTATTTATGGATATTTATTATTAGTTTACGTCGTAAGTAAAATGCATTTTAAAATTTTACGAAAAATTAGAAATATCGGGTCGAAGAAACATGGGAATAAAATAAACAAAGTGAAGATGTATTTGGTTTTTTTTTATTTTGACTGGATCTCGTGCTCTGTGGAGTTAACCTATTAGAACATACCGGATGTGGGGGTCCGTTGCCACCGGCGCGTCTCCCCACTGAGTAACTTAACCGCACTAATGGCCCCCAGGTGGGGAGTCTTGGCTTGGGCCATCACTTTCTGGTACCTGTTAGCATGCTGAATTGAGGGCTGCCCAGGAGGGCCGACGCCCCGGCTCGATTCAGAATTTTTTTTAATCTTTATAACCACTTCTTAAAGCATTAGCGCTGGGAGAAGAAGTGACGCAAGAAACTATAGCGACGCTCCTAAGTAATATGGTGTTAAGCTGCAGTGGCATATAGCAAAGGGTGTATAAGTTCGACCTCACCGGTGGGGCCGCTGTCAGCCGAGGTGGCCATATGGCCGGGATTGCGGCAGTTAAGGCACGCAGGGGGCTCGGATATTTATTATGTTGTGATGAAGTTTTTCGTCAAAGAGTAGAGCGCTGGTGGTGTTTTGACGTTATTAAACTTTGATATTAGTTTAAGAAAATTCTAGTCGAATCTTACTCTCTCTTGTAATGAAACACTGAAAACTTGTGGTTTACGCTGTTAGCCAGGTTATAAGGATTTCAAGGTTAAAGGAAAGTCAAATATTTATTATTCGACACTTTAAGTACAAATGTTCAGTATGGTGGTTAAAGACTCTGCGGTAGCGTCAAAGGGTGTGGGCTTGATTCCTACAGCAGGGTTAATCGTTACTAACTTGGTTTTCCTCTTGTAGTTTATTGTTGCAAAGAATATTTTCTTGGATTTACCCGAATACTGCACACGATTTTATAAAAGCCCTTAGGGATTTTATTGCATCACATACCTGACAGTCCCTCCGGTGTCCATGGAACAAGGATATGAAACAAAGGAAACGTTGTGAACTAAATTAAAAGAGATTAATCTATAAAGCATATCATTGTTGCTAAATTAAAAAAAAATGAGATTTTACTTTCAGCACATTTTGATAAGATTTTATAATAAAGTACTCGTGTAACACAATTACTCTCTACAATGTACTCGCTACCTGACTACGTCCTTATTCGGAATTCGGGTGTCGCAATATATCTGAAAAGTGACCTCACATATACGGTATTGACCTCCTCCTCCCAAGATTACTCAGCCTCCACTGAGAATTTATTCCTGGAAGTTCAAGCCAAAACTGCCAAGATAGTCATTGGCATAGTCTATTGTCCCCCAAAAGCCGACTATTTTACCGATTTTGCGATTTCAACACCAATCTCCTTGCAGTAAACTCCTCTCGTACCCGTAAATTTATACACATAGTTGAGTCAAGCTGTCTTCATATTTTACCTCTTCAACCTACTCACTGTAATATATCTGGTGAAGACACATGACTTGACATAATCTTATCTTCTAATCCTTCTTTTATTTCCTCTTGTAGACCACATCCTACTCCTAGCTTTTCTCATCACGACCTAATATTCCTATCCTATATCCTTAAACCTCCAAAACTCAAGTCCAAGGTTCTGCACTTGCGTTCCTTATCCAAAATAAATATATCTAAATCAGCAGCATCCTTATTTAAAAAATAGAATCTTTCAATAAGGATGCTGATGATGCTAGACTGGAAGCCTTTATTAGACGCAGACAATATAGATGAAAAGGTCAGCATCCTAAACGAAAAAGTTTCTAAATTATATGATGTTTACGCCCCTATTAAAAAATAAAAATTATAAGCAAGGCGGCCCCATGGATGACGGAACTTACAAAAATAGCCATGAGACGCAGAGATTTCTTTTCAAATCATTATCTTGTCCATTAAAACTAAGAAAACGCTCGTGCAGACCTTAATTTTTCCTGTAATCGACTATGGTGATGTGTGCTATCTTGACCTGAATGCAGATCTCCTCAATAAACTTGACCGACTTCTGAACAACTGCATTCGATTCGTTTTCAACCTTCGGAAATATGACCGTGTTTCCTTACATAGTTTAGAATTACAGTGGTTGCTTATCCGTGAAAGGCGTTCATTAAGAGCACTAACAACTCTTTTTTCTCTCCTTAATTCATCTTTTACTCCATCTTACATATCCTCCCATTTTCAATACCTTAGCACTGTAAACGATCAAAATCTTCGCTCGACGAATAACCGTCTTCTCTTATGTCTAGCCCATCGTTCAATATTTACACACTCCTCTTTTTTTGTTCAGTCCATCTTTCTGTGGAATGCGTTACCTCCTCAAATCAGGTTGGCTCAAAGTTATCTCGACTTCAAGAAAAGAGTTCATGATCATATGTTTAAAAAACTGTCAACAGGACAATACACATTGTTATACAATGGCATATATGTACATATTATCTATTAATGCTTATATATATATATATATTGATTTATATAAAGATATAGATTAATATATTACTATATCTTAAAGTGTAATAATATATATTCATTAATTTACTTTATCATACTATGTTATGGAAAAACCCATTTTAAAATACTTTCTTTTGCTTAGTGCACCTACCTTGCCATCTCTTCACCACCCAAAGGTTGGCCGGTAGACAGTGCTATCGGCATTAAAAAAATAATAACACACCCTTTCAAACCTTATACATTTTGATATATGCAATTAATTCGCCTCAAAAGATAAGCTGCCCTTAATGAAGTTTCGAAGTGATGGGTGAAAATTAATGCCTATAATTGGCGGAGATTATGTTTTAACCCCGTGGAGCTATATTTTATATATTTAATATTTTATACGCATAGACTTATTATATTGTCTACATGCAAAAAAGTGCCTATTTTTGTTCTTAAGTTATAGCGTAATAGACATGTTAATTTTCTATAATAAAATAACCAGGATGTTAAACAATAAAGATTTATAAAAATGTTTTATGAAAACTGTAATATAGTTATAAATTTTATAACAACACAACAAAACAAATACAAAGTACAAATCGGTAACTCATTGATTGAAATAGATAGCTTGTTCGGAAAATGTATAAGGATTATGAATAAGAACTATGCAATAATCGGGTTTATTTTATCCGAAGTTTTAGCTTTTATAGTTTGCTCCGTCCATTCATAGGGGACAGATTTCAAATAGTAAAAACAATTGATGATATTAAATTCTAATAAACTAAGAGTAATTAAAAACAATATTTTTGTAACATGCACATAAGTATTTCGATTCATGCCTGTTTTCTGAGTAAGTCATTATATGTGTTGATAAATAAAGTAATGAGGTATTTAATATAATAATACAATATGATTATAGACGAAGATTGTGTTTTTAGTGAAATAAGCCACAAAGCAAAGGTTTCGTTTGTCACGCAAAATGTTAACCCAATACTCAGCTTGTGACATAAAAAGTAGGTTATTAAATAACTTGGTTTTCCGTGTCAAGGTTAATTCTGAACTTACAGATGTAATGCAGTATGTTCCAGAGTAATAAAGTGGTTTTTCATTGTATTGACTTTATATTGATATATTTTCACTTTAAACTAATTTCGTAACTTGTATAATATATTAATAACACAATTCACTGTAGATTACATACTGTTAACAATTTAAATCCACTTTTTTTGTACGGTTTAAGATTTTGCTATATTTACTCGCACTATTGTTACTGGAATTTGTTCTCATAAAGACCGGTTCCAGAACTTTAAATATTTCTTGCATTTTTTGGGGGTTCATACATTTTTTCTATCTTTATGGTGAAAACAATTTCAATCCGAGATCCTCTTTAAGTGCATTTTTATCACCTTATAACGTACCCAGTACCAGACCCAATACATAAGCTAAAAATAAGTTTTAGGCAGATCGACATCTGACCTAATCTACCTAATGGTGATAATGGTATTCTGCTTTTTGCAGGTTATAAAGGAGTTTTAAAAAACAGGCATAATTTTTAAATTTCTGTATTATTTTCACTGTGCCTGTTCTCGTTAAGCTCAAAATATGTTTTTAATAAATAATATTATCTAATTATAATTATTTAAAATAATTATTACATTGATCTTTGAGTCATAGGAAAGGTTTGAACATCGAGTATAATTTTTATGTACCTGCAAAATAATTAAACTCGATAAAATCCGTAAAACTGTTTTATTTATCATATTTAATTTATAATTCATTACATATATATATATAAGCAATGAACATCGCAGTACTTGGAGCGGCGCAACGAGGTAACTATATAAATATATAAAAAAACCATACTAATATGAAAACGTCACAATTACATAGTATAGTCTGTTAAAGAGAGAAAGATAAACATAATCGCTGTTTGTTGTACAGAAAAACAAAAAAGTTGTACAGCTATTAATTCTTATTTGTATAATGTTTTCCGTAGTTCAACAACATCGTTTGAATCTTGCAGACTTTACCAACCATGATATTGCTTGTATAAAGGAAACTTCTAATGAGGTCAGACTAACAAGGTAAACTTTGACTCGGTCTACATCTTGATGCATCGATAATTAGAATATCGCAATGTTGATGTTTACGTCATAAGTGGAAACGGATATGGTTGTTGCAAGTGAAAGTAGGTTAGGAAAATCTAGAATTTTTAATGTGCTATCAGTAAAATGTTCTTTTGTAATACCGAAAGATAAAATATGATAAAAGGAAATTTTTATACTTTTGCATGTAACAACTTATATTTTTTGTAGCGAAATTTTAAAGCTTAATGCAGACATCCGCAGCAGAATAATGATAAGAATCGGAGTAGCTCGGAAAGTAAGCAAGTTAAAGTGTCAATAGGCCGACCACATGGCTCGTAGAACCAAAAGGTTCTCGAGTTACAGCCTTGTACTTGCCATCGCAGCATTGGACGGTCACACATGCGAATATGTAGTGAAAACAAAAAAACATTAATTGTTATAATTATGTATTTGGTACAAACTATTAACAATTAATGTTTACAAATTACGAAAAGAAACATAAAAGGCAATGGATGCAGGTCGCTCAGGGTCACCATAGGTTTAGGGTCTGCTCAGTGAAGCAGAGAAAAAAAATCCTTAGAAGTTTCCACTTAAACCAACTCTGGGTGCAATATATAAAGTACATTTTTTTTCCAAATTAACAATTTATACTTCTTGGTCACTTAGCCGCAAAAATCAGGAGACTATAGTGTGATTTATGGTTCAGCGTATTACTATTTTGAAAACACTTAAATGGTTATTGGATTGCAGCTGACAAGTAATTTAAATCTATAGAAAATATTTTTTTGATGACGAAGACAAATTTCTATCCCTATATATTTTCGATGTATTAAAAATCTAGCCGACTATCTTTAGACTTATTACATAAATCAACTTAAGGTTGAATTAAACCTTCCAAGTATTACTATTTAAATAATAATGACCACCTACAATTTATCCCTATCCTTTTCTTTTATTGTAGCTCATGAAACGACTAATGTTCTGAATTGACAACAATTACTTTGCGCTCACTGAAAACGAAGTCAGGTAGCTTTCTAGTAATGTATAGTCTAAAGCTCGCAATTTGTTTACCAACACATTGAGTATTTCTTAGCTGCAATATATTCTACGCGCGTTTTTGGTGGGTAATGATTTACTACACTGTGGAGTAGTTAGCTCTCCTTCGTTATAATATTACGCGGTATTATTTAGCCCATTTTAGTATATTTACAGCTTTATAGTAAAATTTACGAATTATAGTCAGTGTCGTTAGATTTTTTTTAACGTAAACAAAGTTGCACCAGCGTTGTTTGTGATGTTTTACGTAATGCACAATTTTTTGTTTATTTTCATTCTTAGAAATGTTACTCACTAATACAAATTTTAGTCCTAATTTGGATCTTGTGATGTGTACGTTTCATTAAAAATTTGTGACTTAACTTAAAGAAGAATGCGAAAGTAAATGAGAAAAAAAAAAATAGTAACAACGGAAATACTTTAAGGTAGCTTGTTCATAAGATATAATACTTACTTAGAAAGGTATATGTCATTCTTATAATTCTTCATATTGTTTATAGACATTGTGGCCCAAATACATCACAAACAATAAATTAGAAAGTGATGCTTATAAACTTACAGTAAATATCAATTTAATATATATATATATATTCTTTAGTAAACCTTTTTTTATTTCGGTAAGTAGCATCAAAGCTTTTGGTATAGAGATATAGCAAAATGTTCAATCCGATAGAGAAATCTTGGTATAAATAAGAAAAGAGGTTTTAAAAGAATGCCTCTGTTAGGGAGGAAACTTTCAAACTGTAATTATGTTTATAAATGTCCAATGGAACTTGAATGAGGAAACTTAGACGGAGATAGAGGGGGCACTTATGTTTTATTAAGCAGTGTTTTGTAAGTTAACTGATAGAATTGTTATTTTAACTTTGTTCCAACTACTTCAAAGGAAATTTACTTCGTACTTTGTTTGAAGTTTTTTCAGTACTGAAAGTTATGTAGATTCGAACTTCCAATACTTTGCACGGATAAAGTTCATGGTATACATTAAACGTTAAGTTTTTATTATTGTATTGAATTTTGTTTATCTAGTGTTGCAAGATCCTGGGGGTCTGAGTTTATTGTTAAATTAATAAAAGTTAACAAATCTTAATGTTATTAATGTGACACATAAGACTTTACGTGTTGTTTACTCAACGTAATAACGTAAGTGTTTGTACACTGCTGATAAGTTGCAGAATGAGAGACCATGGTGATATAACGGCAGTCAGTTTTTTGTAAAAATAAAGCTGGTTGTTGCTGGTTTGGTTATAGAAAATATTATGTTATATATTCATACAGCTTATTGAATTATAATTGTACTTTAGAAGGCATTACAAACAAGCGTTATTTAAATTAGGAGTAAAACATATTATTCCTTCGAATAGACGTGGGGCTGTTTAGCGCAGTGCTCCCAACTAATTTTGTCCATATTTAACGGAATTTAGGTAAAACAAAAATGAATTTACAAATTATTTACATTATAAAATGTATAATGTATTTAGTTTTTTTACAGTTTAAATTTAAAAAGGAGATTGTTATGATAAAAAACTACTAACTTATCGGACGACCGGTAGACTTTCCAGCGGTCACGGGGTAGACCTGACGTAGACCGGTCTACCCCGTGACCGCTGGAAAGTGTTCGAAACGTCGGGAATTTAAAAATGTAATATTAACGCGATAAAATCCGTAAAGTCATTTTATTTAATAATGTATAACATTCGCGTAAACAATAGAACCTCGTTGTTCAAGGAAGAGTGGAAGGTGTCAGAGCTAAAGGAAGACCGCCGATGAGATGGAACGACCAGATAAAAGCCAGTCTGTCAAGCACTGTTAACGAATGCTCAAGAAAACAGCTCTGCGAGACGAGTGGCGAGGTATGTCCAACGAGCCTCCTCAGAACCCTACGTGACATAATGGCTACGACCGCTCTGTAAAGAGTGTACCGAATAAGAAGAAACAATAGAAATAATTATACAAACTTATCTTTAGTTTAGAAAATTTAAGATGAGTTATTAAGACTTAAAATGTCTAATTCATTAACGCCTTTCCAAGTGTTTGTTAAGCTATCTGTTAAAACCATTTAATAAATGAAAGCTTAAAATAGAAAATAAAACGATCGAGTAAATGATTAATAAATACGATTCTTAATCTTTGAAAGCCTTTAATTTACTAGATGGTGCAGGAAAAATTTTAATACAGTACACCCAATTATTTTAAAAGCAACGATCGGGTAAGTTGCTAATTATAAAGTTTATCATGTTTTACTTTACAAAGTAAAGCTTATCCAGTTTTTAATATTACGCCGCTTTTGCATATAAAATCCGAGCAAACTTTTATTAAAAAACAGGAAAAATAGGTCGTTCAGTTTATTCAAAATGATCTTTACGGAACCAAAGAATCTCTATGAATGGAACGCGGACTATTTTAGCTGACTATTTTACAGGAAGATTCTTTGATAATACAATAAATCAGGAAAAAGAATTTTGGCCAAAGGTTTTAGAGTTCTATCCAACAAAAACACTTACACAAGCTTTGGGAAAAGGATATGTAGCACTATGCAAACACTACGCTCTGAAAGGATACCTTTATACATTTATTCTATGCCTATTACTATAACCGTTTTATTTTCTTTTTAAATATTTTATAAAAAAAAAATTGAAAAGAGTAGGAAAAATCTTTTAGATAATCTAAAAATACGTAAATAGACCACTACGCATGCACTACTATACAGATTACCAAGGATCTAGGAAATCCAGACCCTATCAGACATGATTCCTAAGCTGCGGCTGTGATAAAAAGCAGCCTTGTTTTAACCTTGAAAGGTAGAAAAATCGATGACATCATAATCTTTTCTCACGTCCTTTGAACATTTCGGTGATGGTCCCGACAAGTTGCGAAGGATATCATAACCCGTAACTCCACATTTATCGTAGAAAACATGGGTCCAAACATATCTACTACGTTCGAGCGATCAAGCTTCTTCAGTCTATTGGGCTTAATCTTTATGTTCTTTTTTAGGCTAACCAGGTCCTTGGGGTTTTCGCGGCTTCACGCTAACTGCAGGTTAGCCGCTCCGCTACTATAATTTCTTTTTTATTTGCATACGCAGGCAGACAAGCAGGCAGGCCACCTGATAAAAAATGGTCACTAATGCTCATTGAAATCGGCAGTACCAGGGGTATCACCAACGCGTCAACGCGTCACATCAACCTACCATGATACAAAGAACGTTACGTCTCGATTACCCAGTAAATCCGCTGGATATGGTGCCCTCAAACCGGGTAAACGAGACTTAATCTATAAATAGGCAGCGTTTTGGTAATACTTCTGGTATTGACAATGGCCATGACCGTCAGCGGCCATTCTCCATTAAGTGGCTCTGTTGCTCATCTAGCTTAGTAAGCAATAACAATATAGCTATTTTATTTAAAATCAATGTTAAAAATAAAAGGGATAGTGTAACATATTGTTATTTCACGTCTATTAATATGCTATTAAATATTACATAACGTACGCAAATTAATATGTGACTACAATAAATGTAGCTGCAAAGAAATGCACGGATGTGTCTTTATTAAAGAACGTTGTAACGTATTTAGATGTTCCCTTAAGAGAATACGAGAACAAGGTTGTAAAACTACTATCTTATTTGCTGTGAAAAATATAAAATGTTGAAGACATCGTTTTTTATTAGCTAAAAAGTGCAAAGAAACAACAATTGTGACATAAAACAAGTAATATTTTATAATGCCGTCCTTTCTTTGTTAAAAAAGGGAGTTTTCGTGTAGACAGAATTGATATTGTGACCCCAATGCGGTTTAGTGAACTTTGATCTTCCTTTACGGTCGAAAACTTTATATTTTCTTTGAAGTTTTAATTCTTAAAATATAATAACGGCACTGTTACGAATTACAAAATATCTTTAAATAATAAAATTTACGTTAGAAAATCCTAACATAATAAGTCCGAGTGATCAATTATATTTCGACAGATTGAGTGATAAAACATCTTATACTGAATTATGTTGCATCATGAAACATTTTATTTTAATTTCTTAGTTTCGATACAGATTAAGAATTAAATTTAGCGTGAAGTTATATTATTTGAACAATTTTACAAAATATTATTTTTATCCTGAATTCTTATAGATTTCATAGTATTATGCTTATTTTAAAAATAGTAATATCCCAAAGATATTTACTGTTCGCATAAAAGCTAATAAGTAAATAAGAGATCATATTTTTGCTGTCACTGTTTTCTTCGTGGTAATATATATGGACTGTTAATGCACCGAAGGAGCAAATTAAAACTTCATTCTAGTTGTGGAGATCTTTGACAGACGATAAAAATCATTGCTTTATCTATATAAACTGATATTTAATTCATTCTAAGCACTTTATCGTTTGTTTTCTTAGGGTCTTACGATACCAGCTAGTAAGAAGCCGACTAATTTCTTGTAAATTTTGGATAGTGCTCAAAGACAACTGTTGTTTAATGCACTTTGAAAGATATAAAATAATTTAGAAATGCAGGAAACATATTTTACTCGCGCTACTTACTGTTTTTCTATTAAATGGAAATGGAATTTTCCGGCTGTTTACGTGACGAGGGTCCATCTCATACGTTATTCCATTACTATGATAATAACAAAACGTAGCCTTTGGACGCTCATCCTCCGGCTCTATTAAATAACATTAATTTGCTACATCCATCCGCTTGTTGATTTAATAACTCTCTGTGTGCATTTGTGTATATGACAAAAGTTTAATAGAAACCCTAAAAAGGAAATAAGTAAATATAAAAAAGTTATTTTGTCACATAAAAGTTATTTTGTGAACATAGCTTGACATCTGTATTTACAATATACATTTCAAGAAAAATATTGTAGCTTTTCTTTGGGTTCTTCCAAACACGGGAATCGTCATATTAAGAATTTATATGTATATAAATAGATATATAAAAAACCCTCTAACGGATAGGGGTGTATTAGGGGAGGCCTACGTCCAGCAGTGGACTATCACAGGCTGATGATGATGATGATGATGAGATATATAAAAGTGAAACTACCCCAACGTACTGACTTTCAGTACGTTGGGATAAATTTAAACACTAGATCTGATTTTTAAATTAAATACGACTCGTTTAAGGTTAAATTATTATCTTTTAGAGTTGTTTTTAGATAGTTCAAGGATGTCTTATAAATATTTCGGTTCATACTTTAACGTGATTCATAATTCTATCGTAGTACAAGTGAAATATGAAGAAATATCTGGCCCAATGCCAGGTGCATTGTACCTGCACAGAATGAATTCGATGTGACTTTTATTCCTTGCGCAGTAAAATTGATGTCGGAAGCATTCTGCGGAGTTTGGCTCGTGGAGAAATGGAATTAGATTCTCACGCGGATTAAAGATTCTATCGACGGGTTCGACTTATCTAAGGATCGCTTAGTGATAAATTTCGTTTAGTTGAGATCTACCTGGATTTCACAACTGTTAGCTTAGTAAGTTTTTAGTTACGTAAACTATTGAATTTTCTTCAAGTAACAAATGATCCATGCGTCGAATGTGCATGTTAAAAGTCGGTCCAACCACCAACCCGCATTGGACCAGCGTGGTGGAATGCGGTCCAGTAACCCCCTAGTGGAGAAGGCTTGCAGTTATGGAGGCCTATGTCCAGCTGTGGACTGACACGGGCTGATGATGATAGACAAATAAAAATATACAAATTTTAAGCTAACTAAAAAGGAATATATTAATTATTGATATATGATAATGAACATAGTTACTGAGAATAATTCACTAAAGTAACTGATAAATATACTTATTTACTTCCAAGCGTCTACGAATGAAACTTACGGAAAACATATTACAGAATAGCGAGCGGAAATTGGTATATAAAAGTTTACTAACATTATATTATTTTACAATAGAATATCATCTACCTTAAAAACTTAAAAAAGAATCGAAAGCAAAATATATTGTACTATTAAAAAATTTAAGTAAAACTTTATTATTTATCATTATTCAATTACTCTTGAATACTACATCCTCTCTATAATCAAGAAGAGTTCAATACAATACAAATATGTAATATAAAAAATACATCTAAGTTTTTTATCATCGTTTTCTATGGTACGCAACCATGATATTATGCACTAAGTCATACGGTTCGTATCGTGTACATACTCGATTAGTGAACTATCAAGCGATACTAAAAAATAAAAATGCTAAATCCAATAAATCTTTTAATTTCACAAATTCCAGAAAATTTAAGTTAAAATAACTTGAAGTAATTATAACACATAATCCTCTTTAAAACTTATATATTAGCTAATATAAGGCCATAACGCTACTGCACTAATTTACACTAAAATAATTAACATAATAAATCTTTCAATATAACAATACCTACCAATCAGGTTGAGTTTTCTTACAATTGACTTTCTTCTTATGCTTATCATAATCAATGTGCCCGTAAAGCTTATTCATAAAATATTGTTATCACCATTTACACACGGGCAGCACTGATGATTTCTCCTAACTATTAAAAAAATAAGCTAGTTTGATCACTTTAGATAATTACTTTCTTTACATCTAAATAAATCAGCACTCAAGTAATAATTCTTAAATATTCGTAAAAACTGTTAAGTAATATAGTAATGAAATCTAAGATATATTATTTAAAGAGCTTAAACGATAACAACGCACAATCGGCTAACCGAAACATCACGGAGATTCGTATCTGTATTCCAGAATTCCTTGAAGGACTCTTATCTCAGATTGGGTCGTTAGGTTAGATCTTTATGCCGTTCAGTAGTACTGCTCGTTCCAGAATAGCTGTTTTACTGCATGTTTGATATTTCAATTTTTTAACGTTGCATTAAACGTTTATGGTTTCATATCGGAATGCGGTGTACTAGATTAAGTTACATGATAAAACAGGACTGAGAAATTATGCCACATGTTTTTTAATATTTTTGAATGATGATATTTTTGACAACCATTTGTAAATATATAATTCACTTTGACTTCTACTTTAAAAAGGCAGAAGGTGGATAATATCTTTTTTGTGTAAAGTTTTTAAAATTTTTATCTACACAAATAAATTGTCTGTCAACAATGTAATAAAACAGTAGTTTTAATAAAATCTATATGTTTTTATTTTGTTTGTTGTACAAGGCTTATGCATATTGATTATACACTGAAATAACAAAAAATTTAAATAGCCCTGAAAATGTTTCGTAAATAATACAATTAATATTTCCCAATACAACGCAGGCAGAGTTGAGCGTATCAGCTCTATAGACCGCTACAAAAGTATCATAAAATTTGTAACAAAGCATTATACGTTATAAGAAAGAAAAGCGGTATTTACAACATCGTTTCCCTTTAGACCCTTGTTAGTATTATGTCAAAAACAGCACAATATATTCCCTTATGGGTATTTGTTTAATATACACAGTGCTGGTAAAAAGTTTATTTGAAGAAATCATTCTATGTGAGATTATATATGAACTGCCACATTCAATTTATTTTTATGGTGAAAAATATACATTTACCAATCATATTAAATAAATACATTGCTAAAAAGCAGTATTATTTATACGTTTATTTTACTATTACAAGACACGTATAAATTGATGAACAAAATCACACAGATATATTGTAAAGCAACAGTTATAACAATTAGTTTTAATTGATATTTTCTCCTTTAAGTCTTTGCAGACGGTGTAGGTATTTCATGTCGTTTAAGTAGTCTTTTAGTCTTTCATCATTATCATTAAAATCATCAGCCGGTGTAAGTTCACTGCTGGACATAGGTCTCCTTCAATGCACGTCACCGCTTCCAATATTCGACATTCCCGTCCAGCCCACATCGGCCACTTTGTGAATGTTGTCAGTACATCTTGACGCAGGGCGACCAACACTACGTTTGCCTAGCCTCAGTCTACACAAAAACTTTCTGACTTCAGCGATCGTCAGTTCTGCGGGTTATGTAACCGACCCACTGCCTTTTCAGCTTACTAATCCGGTGGTTTATATCGGTGACTCTGGTTTTCCGAGTTAGTTAGTATTTACATTCCACTATTAATACATTATAATTTATTATTTCATATTTTAGCGATAGGTTAAAATCTAATTTAGCTAGTTATAGGACATAGATGAATTTTTTTTTAATATAACATACGACATGATACTTATTAAAATATAGAATTTAAAGTTTACATCTATATAAAGTGGCCATATTAAACCTCTCCATTGATTTTATATTAAAAGCTATGCAAATTAATACACATTAAGAATTGTTGTTTGTTTTCTTTCGAAAAAATAAAACGGCAGACGCGTGTTCAACGTTAAGCTTCATTCAATCAATCAAACCGTTTAAGGGAGTGATTGATTGTTTTTTCGTATCGCTACGTGACGTATTGACGTTTTTTGTAATGAGCATAGGTTGTTTGCAGAACTTTGTTTTTTACGAGAAATTATTACGAAGCATTAATTTTTTACACACTTATCAAGTTTTTAAGTTACTTTAGTATGTCACGTCTTTTCCACCGAGCTATTTATCGTAGATATCATTAAGTCGGCTTTTAATCCATCCAGATTTATCCTATCATATCAGTTTGTACGCTAGGTCACTGGCATTAAACCACCACAACCCAAAAAGTAAACTGCATTAAACAAGAAATCTTGGGTATACTAAAATAGGAAACCAAAATAATATTATTTCGACATCAATGCGATTTGATAAATAGAATTCACTGAAATTGGATCACCAAAACTGTGTTATATATTAATTCGAAATAACAGATTAACATATCACTTTTCAATATATTTTATATTGCACACCCAATTTAATTTTTTTCATGTAAGCCAGTCTATCAAGACGTATTTGTAAGATATACGCACTGTCAAGTCACAAACCCATCTCACTTGAGTCTGTCAGATTTTCTTTCGAGCATGCAATAATTGCTTTCCACTCATGCGGAAGATCGAAATTGATTCGAAAGCCTTGTACGACTAAGCTCGCTGCGAATCTCACTCACGTTTTTGCTTAAACTCTATTCATGTCTTTGAATGAACTCAATTTAACAATGTGATTTCTGTAATCTGATCAAGTTTTCACGAAGTAAATAGTTATAGGTTTCAGATGAAATAAAAAGTAGAAGAAGTAGGAGTAGAAGAAGCAGAAGGACTAGAAGAAAAGCAGGCCTCCTAATACACCCCTACCCATTGGGGGTTTTTGGACCGTATCCTCACTACGCTGGTTCAGTAAGGTTGGTGGGTGGACCGACTTTTTACACGTCCATCCGACGCATGGATTATCTTACTTTCCAGACAAATGGGTGATCAGCCCAAATTGCCCTAACCAACTAGAAAACAACAATGAAATTTTGTTGAGTCCCCGCAGGATTCGAACACACGACCTCCGGTCTCTAAAGGATACGCCCATACCACTAGGCTACGGAGGCAGTTTGTCATGATATAACTTTATTTTTAATCTTCTAGAATCTTCTATCTTCATAAATATCTAAAGTCGCTTATTGTTACATAACTTGTATAAATGATGTATTAATTATGGCCGACTTGCAAAATCCTCTTCAATCCACAATACTTTTTATAAAATAAACATCTGTTTCATAACCGTTTAGTTTTATTAACTAAAAGAAAAATTTATTAACTAAAAGAAACATTTAGTTTAAAAAGCTATCCGAATGCTGGCAGGATATTTAAAAAGTGTTCAAGAAAGTCGATTATTTCAGAAAAACTTTTGTAGTTTAACATCTTTCACAGTCAAGATGCATCTCGAGTCACGGATGTTATATATCCATATGCAGCCATAGCGCATGTGAGGCGCTTGCCAAAACTGTCCCGACCAAAGTATAGTTCCGTTGTAAACCACATGTCAGTATGGCAAGTAAAATATTAATACGAAGCCGCATTGCGGTCGCTTCGTTCAAGGGCAATGGAGCGTGTTTTTCTTACTAATGTTTCGCGTGTAGCAACGGACTCGAAATTCGGTACGATTTATAAATATTCATTTTTAAACAGCCTTCTTTCTGAAACGGCGCTGTTGAAAATTTCTTGTTCACGGATCGAGCGGAGCGTCATCAGATATTCTAACGGAAATGTTATGAGAAGTTACGTAAGTTAGAAGATGCTTGTTTTTTTTATACGGTATATTGAAAAAACCACAATGAATTCCAAAAAGATGGTAAACATGATAAACACTACTTTTGAAGGTATAAAATCATTCAGGTCTATTTTGTATGAAATATATCGTTGCCTTAACAAATTGTCTGTAGTTTATACATAAAATAATAGTTAACATATTTTATTAAATAAACGTATAACAAGAAAATATACTTATGTATTAACGACGACGATGAAATAGAAAATAATAAAGAATATGACAATAAAAATAAAATGTCCTAAAGAGATAAGTAAAAGATGCTAAAAAGTGTCCTACTTAAGAATAAATTTAGACATGTAAGTACATTCAAGATTAGCATATGTAAAATTAAAATTCTGAGACACCGAGTCTCTAGTCCTCTAATCTCGCTATCTTTAGGAACGGCTCCCCGGTTGAACCAGACGTTAATTTTCTACTTCGGTATTCTCAGGAGCTAAGATAAGCCTGAGTGATGTTCAATTTGGGTCAGACCGAATTGAAGACAAATGTTATTGAGCTATTAATGTGGGTAGCTCAATTCTTTCGTGATATATACGCATTGATGGCAACTATTTAGTTATGGCTAGGTCGAACGATATATAAAGAGGACACGTTCGTGTCATTTAAGGTCGCGTGATCCGTCGCGCTATTTACGATCGTTATAAATATTATTTTATGAATGACAGCGTCAATTCGAAATATTAGAAGCGTCTAGAAAATCCAAATTGGGACGTTTCGTGAACTAACTTATTAGTAACGCTACACGAAACTTACTCTGAATTTTTATTCAGATGTCTTTAGTAAGTAAATTAAAATTTTCCATTCATAGCCTCTCTAACTTATATTGTAAATGCGAAAGTTTTTGAAATGTGTGAATGTTTGTCACTCTTTAGCGCAAAAGCTACGAAACAGATTTTGATAACTTTGGAGTAATCAATTTATAAATAGATTAAAAACATTCGAATTACATTTTATAAGGATTTTGTTTCAAAAGTCTACACAAACAAAATCGCGGTCCACTACTAGTGTTGCTTATAATAGAGTCCCATTTTTTTTTACTGCAGCCATTTTAAAATATTTTTTTTGTTTGAGTTTATGTTCATAAACATTAAATTTGACTTTTTAGACAGTTTAGATGTTTTAGTTTGATTAATGTTCTGTTGTCTCGGATGTTCTGTATAACCCAGTTATACGTCTGCATCCATGACAATAATATAACATACAATAAACATTATTATAAGGTGGTAAGAATAAGATTTCCAATGGGCCTTCAGTTAATAAGGCCTAATAAAGATATATTTAGGTGCTTTTCTCACTCTTAAGATCCAGTTCTCTCTCAGTATAACTGCATCAAATAGTCATTTTATTCTCAGGAAGTCAAAAAACAAGAATCGTTTTACATACCATTACATAAACATCTTTGTATCGTGGAATTTAAAAACAAGCCGCATTAATTGAATTCACCTGATTACTCTGTCAATCCGAACAAATTTTATCTGTTAGAATCACAATGGCCTAATCCACTCGGGATTTACGAATACGTCCGTTCGCCTCTTGTTTGTATTGGACAATGTTTGCCAGAACATCCGCACACAAAGCAAAGACCGGAATGACGTTAAAAAAACACGTACACAATAATTTATAATGGCAAGGAGAATCAGTTGTGTACCCTCGTCATTTATCCGTCCATTAGCTTGCTAACAATCCCTCGTTCGTCAAAACCCTTTCGCATACGGAATTCCGTATGTCGGAATGGAAAAATATCAACGGATATAAATGCCTTTTCATGATATTGTACAGGTAGAAATGATATAAATTAGTCTTTGCGAAACAACGCTTATATTGCCAAGGCTTATTTAGAACCTTTATTGTTATTATTTTTTTTATCATTTAAATGTCTTTGAAAATAGTGGTAGCATATTAAAATGCTATTGAAAAAAGTAATGAATGGGTAAAATTATTTAATGGATGTATACCAGAGCCAAATATCATATGAATTTGTTACAAGCTATATCATCATAAGCAAAAAATAATAACAGTAATATTTTTTTCATTTTGGTCTTACTTTCGGTAAACCTAAAATAAATACCTGATGGTACATGCATCAGACAAGGTAAAGGCTTTATAACGTTATCAGCGAATTTAATTAAACAAAAGAGAAATCATGTTTGATTTCATTTTATTACGAGTAAATTCAACATAGAATAGCGCAATGTTCGACTACAAACCACATTACCACACGTAGGTAATTTTAAAAAGCATTCCCCGTGTTCAGCGTAATATTTCGGCAATTCCACGTGGTACTAGGTGCTAGGAATGGGTTGTACTGAATAGATATTCAATATAAAGCTGGCTCCACGCCAGACGGGAATCGCTCTTTTTAATGTAAACTGCAGACGCGAAGTGAATTCGTGAAGGAATAAAACGACACGGCAAATAAAGGTTTTTTTCTGGAAGATGTCGGAAATTTCGAGCAAAATATGCAGAGTTTACG
Organism: Lamproptera curius; assembly: GCA_029286875.1. NCBI lineage: Eukaryota > Metazoa > Arthropoda > Insecta > Lepidoptera > Papilionidae > Lamproptera > Lamproptera curius. The sequence continues at coordinate 1,738,002 of JAGSMT010000011.1, read as the reverse complement.
ATATACGTTTAAAATTTGGGTTGTCCTTCGAAAAGTAGTGGTGTAGAAACAAAATTAAATAGAGCATTGAATGCTCAACGTAAGCACATCATTTAAAAAAAATAACATAAATGCATTCAAAAGCCGTAATAGAAAACCTATTCAGGCATTTTTAATAAAATTCTGTGTACTCAAAACAACTGTGGTATACCCACCAATTTAGTTATAGATAAAAATATACATATTGTTTTACTAACTATTCTAGAATATTCAGGTTTGTGGGGAATAAAAATAATACACTCTAATATCGTATAATTTAGTGAACTCCGACGATAAGTGTGTCACGTTTTTACGATTATCATAATCCGTAACTGTCAACCAATTCTAACTAGAAAACTTATTTCCGGCATGACTCTACTTCTACGCATGCACTGTGTGGTTCGCGCCCCACGGCAATAAATACCGCGGTTTCACTAGCTAAGTTTCCTTTGTTCGGATTTCTTTGTGTAGATGCCGTTAAAGCATAAAGAGGGAAATAACTCACACCACCGACTCGAGCGTGGACGTAAATAGCTGGGCCACGCACGCGACGCACGCACAAGCACGCACACGTACGCTGATTGAATGTTGACTCGCTATTTGTACGATTGTGACTACTGGGGCGTGGGTAACTAAGTCACCACGCTACCACCTTTGTCACTAATAAGTCTACATTGTTCGATAATATAATGCTCTCGAGGTAGTAGTTCTTCTTTTTGCGGGATCCGACTGGGGCGTACCGCCGCGGTGTCCTTTTGTTACGGTTTTAAGGGCACCGTAGCTACCGTATTTACTAGGCAACCGAGAAGAAAATCCTATGTCTCAAGGTAGGGAGAGCGTTGCCAATGCCCTGCTATTGATGATGTCAGTTACCACTTTCCATTGAGTGGGCCGACACGTCTGCCTTCGCTTGCAACTAAAAAAAAATATTTAAATTAATGCTCTTTTTTTTATTATGTTGCGATTGGTCACTTTAATGTAAAGATCTGTATTTATGTCGTATTTTTATTTCAATTTTTTAAGCAAACACACAGCATTATCCAAATCTTTGTAAACTTTTGTTGGCCTACATTATGTTTACTTATGTAAAAATACTCCTGTGAATTTTCATCAATAGCCTTTGAGTTGGTTTATTGTTAAGGGTAAATAATATTAAAAAACTGATATTAACATCCCTTTTTATTACAGTTTGCCAATTATACAAAAGTAGGATATCTTAACAAGCGACTTTAACAATACAAGACTTAGTTTTAATGGTATATTACTATGTATAGGTAACATTACACGTCATTTCATACTCATTTTATAAATGCGAAAGTAACTCTGTCCGTCTATATACTCGCCTTTACCGTCTAAACCATTGTACCGATTTCGATGAAATTGTATATATACTTAGAATAGATTCCTGGAAAGGCTATTAACTATTGCTATAAAAGCGATTGAAAGGGTTGAAATAGGGGATAAAAGTTTACATGCTAAACGTTTTTGTTGATCATAAAACGATGAATACTAGATAGTGTGGTGTTTTTCTAGCAATTTTGTTGTTATAAACTGTACGGCGTTGAACTAGGGGTTGAAAGTCAATTAGAAAATTCGCCATCGTCAGAAGATAAGCCATTAACTTGTAGGTGGCCCCTTTTTACAGGGGACAGTCTGGGGCGATACCATCGCGGTATCTGCCGCAAAGCAGTAGTGTGAAAACACAACTGTGTTCCGGTTTAAAGGGCACCGTACCTAGTGTATTTACTGGGTAAACGAGAATTACTGTCCTCTGTATCACTTTGGTCAGCCCGTTGGTGATACCACTGGTATTACCTATGTCACACAATAAAAACACGTGTTAATATTGTCCTATAAGGAATATTTCAACACATTTTGCGGACATTTCTGCTATTCTACGCGGACGAAGTCGCTATGATATAATATCTTTGTTAAAAAAATACTTTGTTGATTACTGAAATCAATAAAAGCAACGAGTTCAGTAAAATCTATAGTAAGTTATATATACTCGTAGAAATATATAAAATTTTCCCTAAATCAATTAAATGCGTTTGTTCGAGCTGAATACGGATATATTTATAGTAAATATAAATTGTTATAGGAAATGTCTAGTTTTTATTTCTCTTTTACAGGTTCGTAGAGCAGTATTTGCATGAATCAAACAAAAGGGGTAACGTATATTTTTTTCATTATTATACCTACTATTTAAGTATAAACAAAATTAAATAAACACAATTTCTTAATAACTCCATTCATACCGTAATTTTGTGTGTAGCTAAATAATGAATATAGCATCGAGCGTTATTTCTGTAAAACATTCGTGGCGCTTTCTCGCTGTTGCGTTTGATGTTTGAATTAGGTATAAAGTACTATTAATTATCGAAAACCCAGTGCTCGTTACATATTCAAACGTAGTTTACTTGCAATGTCTGCATGTTAATTGAAATAATAATAAAAGTACACAAGCTAACGTGTAATATTCAATAATAGCTTAACAGTAAAATGGTTCGTAATAACAGTGGAAACTGTGTCCTTACAAAGCAGCAATGGCTCCGAACAATAACTAGTTGAAAATAATGGTATGGGGCATTTAATTCAGCAAATTACAGCCGGCGAAATAGAAAACAAACAAACGTTGTTACTTAACTCTTTGAGTGTGTAATGAAAATGTAACCAGTGATTAGATAACTTTAAAATTTCAATGTGTCATGAAACTTATAATTTTTTTTCTCCTAGCTGTTTTTTAGGAAAATAAAATGGGAAACACATAGGCTTCTAATCCGTCCAGATTTTATTGAATAACTTATTTACGCACAGCGATTGGCATCTGATCTCTACGACCTAAAGGGAACTGCAGTCGAAGGTTTGATAAGTTGACAGTACAATTGAAAGCCAATACCATTAAGCCACGAGGGCGATTGTCTATGTTTACTTTGTATTGTTGCAAAAACATCTCTTAACTAAAACAAATCTACAAAGCCCAACTACTTACATCTTAGTTAATAACATTAAATTTAGTTTTGAATTGTGTAAATGTGCTAAATCTTGGATGTTTTCTGACTGGATTGTGTTCCGCGTCCAAAGGAATAGCAAATTATATTTAATTTACATTTTAACAATTGTTTCTCACTTAAAATATAATTTTGGTACAAATTTTCCCCATTTTATCAGAAAAATAGTTAGTCAGTTTTAAAATTTATCTGATGACAAATGTGGCAAATTTAAACTTACTGATCCCGATATTTCTGATGCTATAAGGGCGATTGACTTGAAATTTTGTATGAATATTTCTTTTGCCAATAAGATAGTGGTTAAGAACGGGATTTAGAAGAATCCAGCCCCAAAGGGAATTTAGGATCATAAATAATGGAAATGTAGAGTATTTAGCATTAATTATTGTACTAAATAAGTTTACAGTAGTAATGTTATAACTTAAATGTTTGCTATATTATATGCTCACGGACAAAGTCGCGTGCAACAGCTAGTAAAAAATTATAGTACATTGTGACATTTTATAAACACTTCTAGTATAAGCACATATAGTAAAAGCAGTGATATGTACAAGGTGATTATTAACTGGTTCGTTTTTTGTGATGCTGTGTTTATAGAATATAAGAATTAAACCACGACAAAAGCGTGAATGAGTCACAACAAAACAACAAAAGTTGGCAATTAGCTAATTGCGAAGTTAACGTTTTAATTGACCTACCCGCAGTTCCTTTCGTTGCTTTCAAAGTGAATTAGGCCTATTCGGTATTATAAGCGCGTAGGAATTCAGCAGATAGCCCTATAATGGAACTTGCACGTAATTGAATTTCGTCCAAATGATAGGAATAAAGGATGATTTACATACGCGCGGACTTTTAATGGGGGCCTTGGCGTGACTTTACTCAGTTTGCGCGGTTGTTATGGGTTATTTACATTATTCCGTTTATGGTGTTACGCCTTTCTTATTGAGACAGGGCGTGCGAAAATCGTCCGAACGTAATTTATTACCAAATTTTAAGCTATATTTGAATACGTATTAAGAATGCGCTGGCTTATTGATCCACTATTTAATGGTCAATAAAAGTTATTACTTAATCAACTTAAATATGATACAATAAGAAAAATTAATAAAACAATTGGAATCGTAACAAAAAATAGGACCGGCTTCAAACAGTGTATAACCAATCTGCGCAATTTAAGCCGCGGTTTCCGCCACTGCATGTTAAATCTCTAATATCTCTTAAGTTATTTATTCAATTAAAAAATCATGTATTATACATTTTATGTATACATATTTATTATACATATATTATATTACTTAAATGATTTATCAAAATGTCATTCATGTATTACACGTTTTATGTAAATTAAAAATTATGTAAATTTACTTTCATTACTGACAATATATGAAAGAACGACTTGAAGAAGTCTAGGTCTACTAGAGAGACATAGCGCTGTAATATAACACTTTTAATTTTAACTTGAATTATTCTAATAATAGTTAATTATGTTATTATATAACGACATATCAAATTAATTCAATTTAAGATAACTTGGCAGTTGCGTAGTCACTTGTTTTCAAACATTTGTGTACAAAAAAAATTACTTATTTAATCACGAATGCATTAACTGAAGTCAATCTTTAAATGGAAAATAATTTAGACTTATTTAACCGCCTTCGTGACCTAGCGGTACTGGCCCTTGTTTTATCATCCGGAGGTCGTGCACTCGAATCTCGCGGGGGGGTTTGGACTGATCACCTAATTGTCTGAAAAGTAAGGTGATCCATGCGTCGGATGGGCCATCTATGTATAAATCCGGTCCACCCACCAACCCGCGTTGGACGAGCGTGGTGGGGTATGGTCCAAAAAGCCCCTAATAGAGAAGGCGTGCATTAGGATTAGCTGCCTCCGAAGCCTAGTGGTATGGGCGTGTCCTTTAGAAACCGGAGGTCGTGGGTTCGAATCCTGCGGGACGCAACAAATTTTATTGTTGTTTCTGTTGGTTAGCGCAATTTGGGCCGATCACCCAATTGTCTGAAAAGTAAGATGATCCATGCGTCGGATGGGCATAGTAAAGAGTCGTCCACCCACCAACCGCATTGGACCAGCGTGGTGGGATCGGTCCAAAACCCCTAATGGATAGGGTGTATTAGGGAGGCCTATGTCCGACAGTGGACTTGCACAGGCTGATGATGAATTTAGACTAATCACATATAAAACACTATAAGTATATTAAGTATATGTATATGTCTAATATATTTTAATAAGCAAGTACACGAACATACACAATTGTAAAATATAAAATACTAAGTTTACATAGTTATTTCTTTTGTATCATTTTATAATTAAGTGCTGAAGTTTATAAAATGCAACACTTTCCGTTTTTAATAAATCATTGCTTACACGATCCCTTGTGTTTACTCGAGTACTGAACATCATTCTTGCTAGCGACAAACTGTCAAGTTGGAGACTAAATAACTTCAGGGGAAAATGGACACCGCCCGCTATCCTGTCGACCGTTAAACTTGTCAGAGATTATAGATTAATACCCCTATATTTTCTTTACGAAAAATGTTTTATACTCCGTCCAGTGTAACACAATATTTACACTTAATAACGTTGTCAGCTCGTTCTATACAGGGAATAGTTTTTTTAGGTATTCGGACCTTTGTTATGATGGAGACACATATATATATATAAAATGGTAAACAGATGACTGTTTATTACATGGACTCACTTTTGTTTTGTAAATAAATTCATATAATATATAAATATATAGATAACATAGACATGAGAAAAAACACTATGCTCACTATACAATATTTTTCCCGTGGTGGACATCGAACCTACACACTCTGTTGTAACAGTCAGGTCAGATGAACTGAAGGCTACGCTACCGTACGAACCGGAAAAGTTTAAAGACTACCCATTTGGATCTGAAATAGACACCGTTCTACAAAAAGAAGACCTATAACTTTTGAATTACGATTTAGGCCGCAATACACTAGCCGATTAGAAAACAAGGATAGTAAGAGTTACTATCGCGCAGGATTAGAACTAAGCACATTAATCAGTGGTGCTTCATAGCCATTGGTATGTGAAGCATAGGTTCAATAGTACTAGCCCATGTAACATTTGTTTATACATATGTATCTTAATACGTATTCGTACGAAAGTAATAATATATACAATTGAATTCAAGCACTTTTTAATATTGAACATAGACTGATCCAGTTCAAAATATAATTTTGACGAATTCATTTTTTACTTAGAACAACTACCACAGAATATACTCTAGAACCTTCATTACACGTAGATTGCGTCTAGAATGTTTGCTTCAAACGAACGCGTCGGTATTGTATAACGCGTGTGTGTCGGAGGGAAAACAACAGTTGGCCGAACGTACTTCAACTAATAAAGGTTTCCCGCGCTCGGGGAATAGGTGGGGCGGTATCGAGGTCACTGACCAAGAACGTCCTTGTGCTCTAAATCCGACGCAGTTGTTCCTCGCATGCCTCTAGTAAGGCATATATACTTACAATGATAAAGAAGGTCAGTAATGAATATTGTATTAAGTTATTAAAGTTGAAAGAATTAAATAGCTATCGAAAACAGTATGGGTAAGGTCAAAGCTATTTCTAACAACAATTTATTGTTTAAGAAATAAAAATTTATACATTTTAATAATTTTAAAGTTCTTACGAAAACCATGTGTCTTGAATAAATAACACGATAGTGTAACGAATTTATGTTTGAGTTAATTATTAGAAACGCGACCAATTAATTGTTTGCTGTTGATTGACAGACTAGGCTTCTGCTTAAGCAGTGACGAGGGATAGACACAAGATCAATTAACATCCATAATAGTCTATAGATTTGTTATTTCGTTCATTGTTCAATCAGTTGTTCCCAGAATAATGCTATAAATTATTTATGCATCCACAGATGATCATCATCATCATCAGCCTTTGATAGTCCACTGCTGGACATAGGCTCCCTAATAACTCTATCCATTAGGTTTGAACGTATTCCACATCCACAGAAAAAATTAAATTTATTTTTCGCAGCTTCACCCGCTTGATGATTGTGATTTGAGATATATTTAATGCATATTTTATCTTTATAAGGTTGTTTTTTCGATTCAAGCAGGAATAACTCGCCGGTTTTGTGTTTTTTCTTCACTGACTTTCCAAAAGTAGAAGGTATCTCTTTACTCAATTTGGAGCGTATGTTTTTTTATATTTGTTATCTTGTTGCTCCGCTTCTGTTGCTCCGATTTTGTTTATTCTTGTTTTAAATGATAGGTATTAGTTGTCATGGTTCCATTTTCTTTGATAATTTTTAAATAAGTAATTGTGCTTTAACAGAAACTGTGTTAGAAGAATAACCCACAATAAGCATTTTAATGTAAGCATTTTTATAAATTGCAATCTGGCATATTTAAGCTCATCTATATAAATAAAAGAGATTCCCACCTATATATTGACTCATCACGATATCTCTGGAACCACAAGGGTGGTGACTTGAACTTTGGTAATAATATTCCTTTCACCGAGTAGAGGTCAGCTAAGAACGGATTTTACGTAATTCCACCCACATGGGGGGTTTGAGGTTTGCTAGTTTAAATTAATAAAGATTAAGTTTAAAGTAAAGTTATGGCATTGAACTAATTTAATGTACAAAACGCGTCGACAACATTTTCAATAAAGCAATTCTTAAAAAGATATCAGAGATTTAAATTCAGTAGCCGAAATCGGGAAACAATTTCATACAGAGAACACGGATACCTTATATCGATATTTATATATTTATATATATATCATACGTTATATTATACCTTATACCTTATATACTTATATAGCGTAAAATTATTTTACGCTGTTTGAAGTCGGTCATATTTATTTGTAAAAAAAATTACTTGTTTATTGAAAAAACAACAAACAGCCTACTCAAAAAACATTCACGTTTATAAAATTAGTAGGATTCGCACTCAAAGAATTAATAATTATACATACTAATATATACAAAATTGAAAACGTTATTATGATTTTCGCTTTACTTTCATGCTACACTTTTTTCAACAGTTTATCAAACAATGCTTAATGAACAAAGTAGCCTTTCATGGCTACGTAAACAATGTTGGACAAAAAAGTGCGGTGCGGAAACATTTGACCGGAAAAGGTTTCCCGAAACAGCAAAAAAGTATATCAAAACAGCGTTTCAACAAACACAGCTGTGTGAAAGCTGAGGCTTGTAAAAACTTATACTTTCATTACAGGCGTGTGTCTAACGTTAATTTTATTTAGTACCAAAACGTACAAGAGATTATTGAATATATAAACCTTTATATACACAAAATTAAGTAAATATAGCCGAAAATTGGGATATTGCTAAATTGAACATATTACTAACGTACTTTTACAAATTTAATTAAAATATTACAAAAATGTGAGCGCTTTTAGAATATTAATAAACAAAACAATTAAAATAATGAATTGTTCAAGCATAATGGTCTGTTAGGAAGGAACCCATATTGAAAGATTTTGTTGTTATTTACCAATTGTAAATGTAAAACAATTTATTATTTAAGCAGTTTGAATTAAAATTAATTGCTCATGAGACGTAATGAGCTTATGCTTATAAACTTAGCCTTACTTATATCGGTTACTGTAATAGGTTAAACCGATTGCGCATAAAACCTGGGCGTAACTATTTAACTTAATCTCGTTATACAAATACGTAGGAACGAGTAACTTAAGAATAGGTAACTTACCGCACCTTACTACGTGCCACATGGCTAACAGGATTTAAATGTTCATGATTTTTGCATGAAACACATAATACCAATAACTTTGGTCAGTTTTATATAAATTAAAGCACTAAAACTAAATTCACGTTTAGTATTAGACATTACTTTAACCTATTATCTAATGATCTTTCTGGCCATTCACAGGTAAAAGATGTTTTGGGATTTTATATTGTTGTTTTCTAATAAATATTGCTATCTACTAAAATTATTTCAATAAATGTTTCTATTAGTTAAATCATATACGACAGTTACTCAATTGCTGGAAGTAAGTAAAGCAGTTAAGATTTAGAGTATGTATAATTGTTTTAATGGCACATAAATGCATTACAATTTAGATTATATTTCATCCGTCAACGTGTTTTAATACAAAATACAATACAAAACAATAAAAAACAAGAACTGTAAATGAGAAAAAAAGTTTTAGCCTATCAGGAGTGGTGCATCGGTATATTGTAAGGTAAAAAATCAACGGAATTAATTAATCATCTTTACTATTTAGTGTTATTCTCTATATTTTAACTGAAACATTGGACGCTGGTATCTTGTATTATTCCTTTATTATATGAGATTATAAATATAAATATTTTTGATATATTATCCAGACCTTTGTCATAAAGGACATTGCTGTATAACCGTTACAAATTTAGAACTTTATAAGTGTAATTTATCTTGTAACACATATACACTTAATACATAAGAGGTATGGAAAAATACCTAAAGATGAAACCTTCTTAAGAAAGGTGCCGTACTTGAAACGATTATCAAAACTTGTTTGATGTTTAAGCTAAACTTGTTCAGATGGCTTTAAAAACTTCTATGCATGGAACATACCTGCGAAGTAATACCTAACTTATATCCTGCCTAACTTTTCCCTTACAACTGCTGGTAACAAAATTGACGCATGTTGTCAGTGATCGAGTCTGTGGCATATTTTAGGAAAACATCACAACGGCCAAAATTGCATTACTTTTACTTTGTGATGTGATGTTATATTTTATACTTATATAAAGGAGGTCATTTAAAAGTTTGAGGGAAGTTTATTGACTAAAAAAAGATACTAACAAAGAGATCATGCATACAATATTAACAAATAACGCTAGATTGCAGAGATGCTTGTTTTTGACTTGAAACCCGGGCATATAACAATGACAGTGTTCATGGGTAAATGGATACGTTTACAATTTACAGTACTATGAATGAAGATTTTATGTCTGTATGTAGTTATTACTTTATAGTATTTATTAAAAAAAAATATTTACCTTTTAACAGTCGATGTCGGTCTTCCGACTTATTAGACAATGCGAGTTAAGGAAGAGAGCGTGCACCTATCATTGGTCGGCAGAATGTAATAAATGCAAAAACATCTATAGGCTCTTTTTATTAGTCGCACAGAGGCGAGTTCTAACTTTGGCCTTCAAATTTATCTTCGTCTACGTTCACCCTCTCTACCTAGAAGTTCTTAAATAAACTTTGCCCAAGGAGTGTGGTGTGAATCGATCTCGGAAAGTTATTTTTGCACCAAGATATCGGCTAACGAAAGATTAAACAAGACTGTTTTAACTGGTTGTCAATAGGAAATTGCACTTTACTTTAAAAGTTCTCTATAACCGAATGAAAAGCAGGAAGCGACCAATACAAAGTGTCAGATCTTCCGATAGCCGCATGTGTAATTTTGCACGGCATTCCTCAGTGGTTCGTGCGAACTGGATAAGAATAACCGAATATCGGCAGTGGTGGCGTCCACTGGCGAAGGCCTATATCCAGCAGTGGACTGATATAAGTTGATGATGATAATAGCACCTAAAAAATCTCTGTTTCATAGTGTAGACATTTGTTTTAGAAGTTGGAAGTTATTAAAAAAAATATAAACATAATATTTATGTGTCAATAATTTTTCTCCAGTCAGTTACGACCATACAGGCGGCGATCTATACTAGAGATCGTCAACTACGCACTAGGGAGTTATTATAAGATCGATAAGTGTACGCATGGCAAAGCAATTACATGATATTTTGTTTAATTTCTACCATAAAATTCTAATATATGAGTTAATCACGTATCAAAATATTTAAAAAAAATCTGGTAGTTTCACTGTTATTATTATGTAAGACCACGCAGATAATATCACATAATATGAGTAGAATATAAAAATGTTAAAAGATATTAGTTCTACCTGATCAGTAAGGGAAAACCATATCTAAGAAGTTGTTAAATGGGAAGCTTTATGTCTTGAGTTGTCTTTACAAATGCAAATAGTTGATTTATTTTTACATTATTGCCCTAAAACTTCACATGAATTCACGTTACACCACTTTCTGCGACCGTTGTCCATAATATAAATGCGGAAGGATATTATTAATTTCAGTTAAAAATAAACATGAGCTGGCTGAGACAATAAGATTTTTGTATTGCTAACATATGTTTTGTGAAGATAGGTTCTTCTTTAAGGATTTTATAAATATTGGTCTTCTTTTACTCCCTTTAGGGCAGAATCACCGCAGCGTCTATATCTACTGTAATATAATATTATTAAAACACTGCTGTTTCCAGTTTGAAGGACACTATAGTCCAAGTAACAGGTTACAGTGTAAACAAGGCCAACCATCTCATATCTCAGGGCGGCAATTTGCATACATTAGTATATACTTGTTTATTCAAATTTTACGCTGCAGAATTATGAGAAGGGTGCATCTCTTACCTTTATGTCTCTGCTGGTCTCATCGCCATATTAAGTTTTAACAAAACATTAATAAATCTGATATCTAAATTTAACCTTTGCATTTTTACTTCTTAACACAAACTCTCAATAAAGTTTTTTGTTTTCTCACATAGTAAAAGAATAGTTATTGATATATATATATACATATATATTTCTTCCTGTCCTTTGTAACATTCTGAATCGTCAATCTTACACTTAAACTCCTTCGCTATTTTTTATAAATGGAAATTAACACTTTTATTACTTTAACAATAAATTATGTATCAAATTTTTCGTAATGAATTAAAATCAAACAAGAGATTAAAACATAAAATATACATTTTATATATTTATAATAAATAATTGCATACTTAATGATAAACAATGAACTAATTATTCATATTTCATGACAGAATAAATTATAAAACATGCATAGGCAATAAATAGACTCCACGTGCTATCTACACGAGTGTTATTTAATCATCGTCATCATCAATCATAAACACCATATTCACAAATTAATACAATGAATAACTTTTTTATTTTATATAGGATTGTGTAAATAACTTTTACTAATGAGCATACTTATAACAACGAGTTAAAAATAGTACATCTTTATAATTACGGATTTGCATAGGTTCATAAACAGATTTTAAGAAAAGTTATTTTACCAGTAATAAATCAAAAACATATACGCAAATGGCTCATGAATATGAGGTAAATCTTTTGGCAAAAAAAAAATTACTAAAAGAATAACTGTATTTTAAATATACGCTGGAGAACTTTTTCGTAAATACTGTATATATATAATATATAACCATATATATATATATATTATATATATATATATATATATATATATATATATATATATATATATATTTAATTATGAAATATCACAAGTCGTGTAAATCTTTTAATATAAAACTACAAAAACCATAATCGATCTAATTACTTTATTAAGTTTTAATATAAAAGTCCTATAGTATTTAGTATTACCTGTTAGTATAATATCATAGGAGATAATAATAGATTGTGCCTAACAATTCACAAAAGTTATATTTTCAATCAACTAAACGATATAACGTGAAAAAATTGCATGGAGGCTTATTAATTTATTTTAAGTATTTCTGTTCTATCCTCAAGTATGTAACAAAAAGTTAACTAATATGACCCCAAACAATGAAGCTCCAAGAATACGAAAGTTTTTGTATATGTTGCAATCATTCTGTTTAAATACGTATAGAACCCCACTCGAATATAAAGTAGAAAATGAAAAACCGTCTTTACCCGTTTCCTCCATATTTACTTGAGATTTCCCGTTACGCCTTAACCGTGTTTATTCGATGCGTTAAATTTGATTTCAATCTTTTCCGTACATTGAAAGCAAATATTTCTTCGATCCGCGAAGGGTCCCGAAACGGACTCTGATAACGTACGACTGGCCTGGATTTTATTTTTCTCGCCACGTGACCTCTGACTGTAAAAGTGGTGTACAAAACAAAGCCATTCCAACCCGACTTAACATGACTACATTACGATTACAATAACGATCAAAGTTTTAACTTTATTATATTCTGTTTTTTAAACGTGTTACAAGTTTTTTTATTTAATACTTGTATACCAAACGTATTCATTATATTTATATTATTAAATAAAAACTAATATTATAAATACTTAAACTATTTGAAACAAACATTTGTTAGCTCAAATTAAATTAGTAATATTTATTTATGTTACTTTGTTCAGTCACAAAATAATAAAAGTTATCGAGATTTCGCATATTACAAAAACCGGAATAACTTTTACAAACTTATGTTTTAAGCCTCACAGAGGCGAATGCTAATTTAAGCAATCAAATTTATCTGCATCTAAGTTTGCCTTCACTTTGTTCAAGTTTTTAAATAAACTTTGTCCAAAGAGCGCGGTGTAAATCGATCTCGGAAAGTTATTTATGCACCGAGATCTTGGCGGGCTGCAGGTTAAACCAGACAAATGGATGTCGATAGGAAATTGCACCTTAACTTTGATTTTCCCTTCAAACGGACGAAAAAGCTGAGAAGCGACCAATACAAAGTGCCGGATCTTTCCGACGTATCTTGTGCATTGTCGTATTGATAGTGAATAAACTGGTGACATTTACGAGAAGAAAATTTATGATGTTATGTTATTTATGATTTAAAATGACAATAATGCGTTCGGTTTTATACGTGTAAATAAATGTAAATACGTATATACTCACGGTTTCATCCATTTAGTTTCATACTTTTTTTTGTTCTTCTATTGTAAGTTGCTTGACTATTTTAATTGATTAAACCATAAGTCTATGTTTAAAATATAGACATGAATGTTCATATCCTCAACTGGATCTTTTTTGCATCAAAAATTTGATTTATACACGCGCTTGTCTGAAATGTACGTATAAGTTTTTAAAAGTCTCAACTTTTGCGCAGCTGTGTTATTGAAACTCTGTTTTGATATATTTTTTGCTGTTCAGGGAAACCTTTTCCGGTCAAATGTTTCCGCACCGCACTTTTTTGTCGAACATTGGTTACGTAGCCATGAAAGGTTACTTTGCTCATTGGGCATTGTTTGATTAACTGCTAAAAAAACATTGTGCATCGTTAGGTGAATTACGTTATTTTTTTAATATGATTTGGTTTTGATTTCTTTATTGCTGTTTGTGTAAGTTAATGTATGTAAGTTGTAGATATTAAGTATCCATATTTTGAAATAGTTAAAAGATGTTAAAGTGAAACAACATGACAGTTGTTTAACAATCTGTCTTTAAAATATATAAAATATAAAAAATAATGTATAGCAACTCAACGAATGGCCCGTATTGCCTTAATCAATCTAGGATTCAATCTAGGTCTAAAACAACGACCACTAAGGCGGTTAGATGTTCGGCTTGCGTTATGTTAACTATAACTATTAATCGTCAATAAAGTTGCTTTGTTTTATTTCAAATAAAACTGAACAAAAATTTCTAGAATAAACTGTTGGATGCAAACATCTTTTAAAATTTTAATCCCGTTAGGATCATAGCACTTCCAAGCTGCACTAAGTGGTCTATTATTGAGTGTGGGTTACTTTAATTACAATCATTCAAATTGTTTATAGAAACATTTTTAAATGAAAAAATTATTTCATTTAATTAAAACGTAAACTAACAGCAAATCATTTTATAGATATGGCTCAAAAGACAAAAATCTAGGCCAATAGACAAGGTTTTTATGTAAATAAGTTAAACTAAAAAATATTTTCTTTTTCGTTATTTCAAAATATAACCAAAACATATTGTTTCTTTAATTACAAATTTAACCTCAACTTATGGACACTCTCCTGTGAGTGTCGATGACAAAAAAAAATAATTTACTTTTAAATTAGACTTAGTTATAATCAATACACTCAAATGTATCAATGTGTTTGTAAATTGTAAAATTATAGATCAGCCTGTCTTAAGCGGTATTCGTTCAGATCATAAAGCCGTAAAAAAACAGATCCCTTTAAGTACTCCTATAAGTCACTTTCGTATCTTGTATAGACCTATTACCAGGAACAGAATAAAACAATTTAGTATAATGTAAAGCTAAGCTTCTGAACCAAAATTGACTTTGATCCTATAAAGACTTTGAAGCATCGTCTATATTATTTCAAGTGAATATAATGCTGTTTTTACTAAGAAAGTTATTACAATTAATAAAACGAATTTCAGTGACTTGGGCTTCTAAGGTCATTAGGTAGTAAGGATTATTTATATCTATTCATACGATAAAAATCATTAACATCTAATGTAAATTCCATAACTATGTGAGAAACTTACTCAAAATATTTAAACAAGTTTGTTTGATGGCTAAGGCAATGTATTTAAATCATAAAATAAAGTCATCCTCTAATAAAATCAAGACTACCTAGGCAAGTTATAAATGCGAAACAGGAAGAAACACAAAATTGAGGAATGACCTAGAACTAAATATACAGGTAAACTGTTAAGAAAAGGCTGAGTAGCTAATGAGTTCCAAAATAACTATACAACATAGCTCATGGAAACTACAAAACACTTAAATTTTAGTTCTGATTCAGCCTTATCACACCTAAAACAATTGGATAGACAATGTTTCACTGATTTTAATTTTGTAATGTTAGCCCTTAGACATAGTGTAGGCATTTAATAAAATAAATAAAAAAGAAAACAAAAGACTTGTGGGGTTTATCAACATGGGCAATAAATTTAATAATTCAAGATATATCCCCTATATTGGCCATAATATATAATGCATATAAGTACCTGTAGATTCCTACAGTTATTGAAATTCAGTTTAGCTAATATCGAAAAGTTAATAGACGCGATCAGCTAATACTGCATAGCACTTAGATAAATTTTCGAAAAAATTATGTTAGAACAACTGTACTACCTTTTTCAAACATGATATTTTAAGTGATCACCAATTTGGCTTTACTCAGAGGTAGATCAACAGTAAATGCTGATATAAGTTGGTCTCTCATTGTTCTACGCGAGGCAGTGGAGGATACTGGAATCTTTGTGATCTTTAGCCAAGGCCTTTGACTGTGTGGACCATGACATGTTAATCAATAAGCTTAAGTACTACGGTGTACGCGGGTTTGGTCTTGATTTTCTATCTTCTTACCTACGCAATAGAAAGCAATATGTAAACGTAAATGACACTTCTGTCATCTGACACCTTTGCAAGATGGTGTCCTCAAGGATCAATTTGGGATCTTTTTCTGTTCCTGGTATATATAAATGATTGCTTCTGGTAGTGGAGAGGCTGTCCGTGAGATTGTCCTTTTGCAGATGACACTTCTCTGCTGCTAAGGGTAAAAAGAAATGACCATAACGTTAGAGATACTCAAATAGGGAATGTGATATTGTGTCAAACGGTTTGCGTCACAACTGTCGATTGTCTTTTAGATGCATGAAGAAAAAAATGCTCATACGTTAGTTAAATAGCATTATTGTTAAAGGTTTGCCAAATTGTTTCAAAAAACCAAATTGTTACGTTACCTTTATGTTGCGATAAATTCTAATATTGAGAGAGCTCTACTACAGTTTCTACTTTGGATTTTCTATTGATTTCAAGATGCAGTGGGAGCACATATGACAACTCTCTAAGAAACAAGTACAGCATCTTTGCTATACGCAAGATTAGGCAGTGATTGACGAGGCAACTGCAAAACTAGTTTATTACGGCGTACTTTCACAGCCTTATGTCCTATGGATTATTATTATGGATCTGCAGCCGGTTTGAACACAATATTTATACTAGCAAAAACAGGCTGTTAGGGCAATCTACAATCTAGGTTCACAATCTTTACGTAATGTTTTTAAATGAATTTTATTATTTGAAAATATTATGTACGCGTCAAAATATTCATATGTTTTAAAAAGATATTAGGCCGCGCAAAAATCGAATTGAGCCCTAGAGCACCCTAGATTTAGACTGACCCGGACCAAAAATCTTTCATATAAAGTATAAGATTTATAATAATAATGCCTGCCAAAGCAACTGATGATTTCGAGCTTTCGTAAAGTTGTCAAAACAACGCTTGAGAAAAGCGTATATCGTTATATATATTGAGGACCAAGATGTGGAAGTAGTTTATATTCTATGCTGACAAATCCCTGGTAACTTAAAAAAAATGTATTGGTTAAATATTTTAAATACTAATACTTAAAAAAAAGACTCGCAGAGTTTCTTTAGCCGTCTTTCTAGGGTCTAAGTTTGTGAACCGGTGGTAAATGGATAATTTTTGACGTTCATAAGTGCTCAGTAAAGCCTAAATAGACTTTGACTTTTAATGTGTTCTAAATGATACCATATCCCTTCTTAGTACTTAACATTGGACATGCTTCCTATTCGCAGTATGCCCGAGATGTTTTGAAAATCCTGAACATGAAGTAGCATATATTATAAAACATAACAACCTGTCAATACTATCTTTGTCAACTACCTCAGGTATAAATATTATATAAACTATTCTTGCTGCAAGTTAACTTAAGTGTATGTTAAATATTCTTCGTTTAATTATAATCCATTTCAACAATGAAACAAAATAGCTACGTCGAGTTAAAATATAATTATGCATTTCGCGGAGAATGCAGTTATATTTCTATAATGCTATAATCGAAACGTGTTGATTTTTAAACTTTTATTTCAGTCACATAAATTATTGTACGCAATTTGCTTGTATGGTAAATATTTGTTACTTTATTAAATTATCTATTTTTTCAATGTATAAACGATATTACAAGGTATTTTTTTCTTTATCATCAGCCTGTGTCACTGCCGGACAAAGGCCTATACGTCATTGACTCTGGTACTCTGATGTATCATATCAGTTCTGATGCGGTCCTTAAGAGATACTGCAAGCGTAACCTTCTCGCTAGATCCCTGAATGACTTTAACTTTTTTGTAGATTGAATCAGTGGAACCGTAGGTGTACAACACTCGGCACTTTCGCTTTGACGTACTGTGGGATAGGTGTTAAGAAAACTCGATTTAACTTATGAAAAGCTGCCCAGCCCAGCCGAATCTTTCTGTTTGCTGCTCCCTTAAAATTGTTTAGTTCAAGCGTTTGCCCTAGGTGAACGTACTCCGAAACCATAATAGGAGGAGGTGCTATCGATTATTATCCATCCGGCTGTTATAACAAAGTGACGTTTTTTTCTTATTTCATTAAATAATTATAATAAAAATCGTATAACACGATTTGTGACCGTTTAACTTTTGAGGTACTTCTTGTCACTGGTAATGCCTTTGTAACGATATACTTATGGGACTTTTAAGACAAACAGTAATGAACAATATAAATAAAATGCGTTTGTATATATGTCATTGTGCTTGCATATATATGTATATAATTTTAATTATTTAACGCTATAACCATATCACCTTAAACATACAAAACGTAATATTTTGAAACTATAACAATTAACCTCATATACAAATACACCGCATGGAACGCAATTATGTACTCACAAAAAATTTATTATTTATTAATTTATAAGACACACCAATAGTCACAACAACATAATAAATACAGTTTGTTACATTGTTATTTAGTGGTTATATATACGTCAATAACAGGTATTTACAAATATTTCATAAAAATGGAACCCACCAAAACATTTTATAACAATTAGAAAATAAGAAGAAAAATTATAATAAAATTATGATCGTATTAAAGTTCAAAACATAAAAAGAACATTTACTTTATTACAAAAATTTTTTAACTAGCAGATTGTACTTTAAGCTGAAAAAAATATCTGATTAACCCGATTATTCTCTGCTAACAGGTTATACTTCTCTTCAATAGTTCTAAATAAAAAATAAAGAGTAGTGTGCTCTTACACTACTCTTTATTTTTTATTTAGAACTATTGATTTTGCAATATATATTAGATACCATCAAAAATAACGAAAAACCTCGGGGCGTATGACTTTACAAATCTGTATGAAATGACTAAAGAAAACAATTCTTGTTATTGGCAAAGTTTAAGAGCTTTAATATCTAAAACATACTTTTAAATGATCGTCGTCATTGAATATATGTTTCTAAGTATTTTTCGATAATTATGTATGTATAATTGAATGCGGATTCTTTTTTGTATTTTCGAGATCACATTTTTATATAAAATATTGGTAATATATGACCACAATTATAAAAGCTTCGAGCATAAGAAAGTTTCGAATTTCTATTGTTCAGAATTTTTATGAGAACTTTTAAAACGTTGAACTTTGAAGGGGAAATGTAAAAAAAAACCGTATTTACTCACACATTCCATATGCACTTGATATTTCCTGTTACGCCTTAACCGTGTTTATTCGACCCGTTAAATTAAATTTCAATCTTTTCCGTACATTCAAAGCAAATATTTCCTCCAGCGAAGGGTCGCGAAATGAACTCTTATAACGTACCACTAGCTTGGATTTAATTTTTCTTGTTACTTGACCTTCTCTGCATGTAAAAGTGGTGTTACAAATCCAAGCCGGCTTAAGTTGGCATCAGTGATACAGGAACCATTAGAGTGAACGGTGCAACATATTAATCCATTCCTTAAAACAAAACACGAATAGAAATATCTATTTCATTGTAATGACAAGTGCAGGCAGCTAATCTATTATTTGTCGTAAAATCAACATACCTCATTACGTGTCTATTAAAGTTTATGTAGTATTTTAGAAAGAAATTATTTGCAAGTACGTTAGTTCTTCGTATACTGATGAATGAAGTGATTTTAAATATCCAGCGGTCATGGTCATGGAACTGTCCGTCTGTCCCACAAGTGTTCCAAACGATGATTAAAATATAAAATAGTTGTTGTGTAGTATTTATGTCTATTTATCTTATATTGTGTAGTATTTACGAAAATAATTTAATATATTACTAAGTAACGTAATAGAGTAAGTATTTGTGGATTTTATTTTATACGCTCAAAATATAAAAAATAATTTATATATGTTAAGTTTAATAATAAAAATATTATATGTTTTTTTGGAGTTGATAGTCGAATCGTGTCATTACGATTTTATATTAAAAAAATGAGGTTTGATATTAAAAATAACCCTGAAAACTCAAAAAAATCTGTCAAATTTTGAATTCTTCTGCTTTTTACTGTTTCATTAGAAGACGTTTTAAAACTTTTGTATTTGAAAAGACGAGTTATAAACGTCAAAGACGAATACATCACTCACCTTTGATTTGCCGACGTCATTACGGCGGAGACGCTGAAGGACCTAAACACCTTGCTCAATGACCTCAATATATCTAACGCTCATGTCATGCCTATGTCAGAGACTGTCAGGTGCGGTGTGTTTGAAATTGTTGATGAAACTATTTACCTAAGTTAGTCCAACTCAGATGATATTGATAATTTAATTCTACACTGAACTAACTATTAGAATATTAAAAACTTTTAATAAATAGCAATTGCCCAAATACAATAGTTATTTTAAAAAATATCTGCTTATAATGTTCAATTTCCACTTGATTTTACTTCCTGTGATATGACTATATAAAAAAAGATTCACCATTTTATTATACTTCAAAAATAACTATTACATGGCTTACAATACAGTGAACTCGAAAACTAGGTAATTACGTTACCTTTCGAGTTTACCTCGAAATAGATAACAAACTACTGTATTTTTCCCTTCAATGTTATCAGTTTACGGTTATCCGTTAAGGTTGAAACATTAACTTGATATTAAATAATGAAACATACAGTACAGGAACGTAATAATTGGCATAAAAATTCGAATGTTATCGGTATATCAAAATCGTAAAGGTAATAGAAGAGGTAATGATAGTCCAAAAGACTTTCTTTTTTACCGTGGGGAAATGCCTACATATACCCGTCCTCGCGAGGACAAAAATTGGTTATGTCGGACTCGCACCGACTAAAACCACCACGTTGTTCCTTCCTAACGCCTTTAGGGTGGGGTCACAGGAACAGTTTTACACCTTTCTGCTGAGTCGCGGAGGATAGGGAGAGCGGCCCATGGATTACTTAAACTCCTCTTACCCCGCGATTCCTCCTTGCTTGCAGAGGACACGGATGGCAGCGCTTCAACTGCCTTTTCCCCGTCCGCTGCACTCTCATTAGAAAAATCCAGTTAACGGATTCCTCGTTCCAAAGTAAGGGGACAGCAGGGATATATTGGGCTTCCCAGCCAAGATGGAGCAACCGGTATACCGACTAAAAAACCATCGGTTGCTCCTTTTTTTTTTTTTTATAGCATACGCAGGCAGACGAGCAGTCGGGCCACCTGATAGGAAGTGGTCACCGACACCCATAGACGTTGACAATACCAGTGGTATCGCCGACGCGCTGCCTACCGTGAGACATAGGGTGTTAAGTCTTGTTTACCCAGTAAATACGCTGGCTACGGTGCCCTTCAAACCGGAACGCAGCAGTGTTTTCACACTACTGCTTCGCGGCAGAAATAGGCACCGCGTTGGTACCTACCCAGACGGTCTCCTGTAAACAGGGGACCTACCATCGGTAGACCACCGGTCCTTTCTCTTGTAGCTGTAGCTGGGGCCGCGGGTACTCTAGACAGTCTTTGGTGACCCCGATGCGGCGTCGCCGCACGCTGTCCAACATCTGGTTTTGATCGCCAAACATACCCGGAGAGATATGGCCTTCAAAAGCAACGTAGCAAGGAAGTCACCAAACACTAATGCACACGTACCTACGGTTCCGCCAAAGCGATAAACGAAAGGTTATGGAACCCTTGATTTTTAGTGAGTTTACCTTTGAAACGTGGCCATGGAGTGCTACATATATCTGCGGTAAAATTAAGACGCCATTTGGCGAAAAATAAATTGAAATGCATATTTATCTACAGACCCTCTTTCTACGATTTAACGGCGCCGCATCGTAGTTGCAGTGAGGAGTAGCCGAGGAGGGCTTTTGTTTCTATGGCCGTTACAAAGCTAGTGGTGACGCCTCCCATCAAAGTTTTTTGTATTTATACTGAGTACTCATTACCATGGCATCATATAACATAGTGCTAAGGAAGTACGGAAAATAAAACCAATTTTGCAATAGCCTCGTCATTAATCATATTATCACGTGTCTGGCAAATATTGCAGAACTTAGTCTTTTTGGTAGTCCGTCAACATAAGCCACATACATGTTCATGTTTAATTGATGTACATGTTTCACTGACGCAAAAGGTTTAACAGTATAAAGAAGCTTTGAGTATTTTTAAATTTAAAAGTACGTTAATAGCTGCAAAACAAGTTGACATCTTGTTTGATCACATTGATCCCATTTTTCGAGAGTTTCACTGATTAGCCACTTTTAAAGTTAAAGCTGAGTAATAAAAAGGAAGCATTACCTCTACGTTTGAAGTAGCTCTAGAAGTTTGGCCCTCCGGGTAGTACTATTTAAACGGTTGATTCTGGCGACTAATGGTAATATTTTTTTTCTGTAAGTCTGCTTGGCTGGCCTGAGGAATTAGGTTGTAGGCCCGTGATATTGCTTAAGCGTAACGTAAAGATTATTTGAATAAAAATAAACAACCAATTTTAAGTAAAGCATGTACCTTGCGCCCGGTAAAGACTTTATATACTTAGCCTCACTTATATCAGTCTAAACTATAGTAGGTGAACAACAACGTTTTGTAATTGGCCTTACCATATAACTCTATTACATTATTATACAATACGCCAAATGATCGATTGACTTAACGAATAGACAATATTCTACACTTGTGAGCAAGTGAAATGTGACCAACGCAATCTATTAATAGGTACAATAATTTTTGAAACTTTGTAGTTAGTTTGCATTGTGCAGCATGAAATTAATTAGTTTAAAACATTTATGTTTAATAGCGGACATAATTTTTAACCTTGTTTTACCAATACAATAAAATACTTACCTTACTTTACCTTGGCCTAATAACACCGGATGTCATGGATTCAAATCCTATGGGGATTCAACTGTACCGTATGTTTGTTTTGTTATAGGTGAATTAAATTATATTAAATTTCATAAAGATAATATACATATTGTGATACTGTTTGAGTATTAAAGTAACTGTAATATTAAAAAGTTGTGTAAAAATATAAAAAAATATTGCTAAAAATTACTTGTATTCTACATAAAATTATAAACAATCTAAATAATATTAATTATATTAATAACATTAAGATCACAAGCTATTTTACTTCAAAACGACAATTCACACGATGCGACGGAGAGTGCTAGTATTTCGTATTGGTCGCTTCTCGTCTTTTTCAATCCATTTAAGAGAAAATCCAAGTTAAAGGAAGTGCAATTTCCCATTGACACCTATTTGTCTCGTTTAACTTGCAGCCCGCCGAGATCTAGGAGCATAAATAACATTCTGAGATTGATTTACACTACGATCCTCGGAGAAAGTTTATTTAAGAACTTGAACGCGGAGAAGACGAATTAAGTTGAAGATAAATTTGGTGCCTCAAATTAGCGCCCGTCTCTGTGCGACTACAAAGAAGAGTTTTTTTTAAATTTTTAACTGAAAAGTTAACTGTATTTTGTATAGATACTAACTAATATTAATAAATGTATTCCATATATTTTTAACAATAATATTGTGTCATGAAGTATTAATAAAATAATTTTATGCATTCACTGATTGGAAATGTATGTAGGTACGCTACTATAAACTCTGTTTGCTGCTTAATTTTTAAAATTTACTACAAAATATTGGATATTGCATATAAAAAAGAATGTAATACGGTAATACTAAAATATTTTTGTCTGATACGTTATAGTTTTAGATCTAATGTGTTGTAGTTTACTGCCTTCGTAGCCTAGTGGTATGGGCGTGTGCTTTAGAAACGGGAGGCTGTGATCCTGCGGGGACTCAACAAATTTTCATTGTTGTTTCCTAGTTGGTTATGGCAATTTGAGCCGATCACCCAATTGTCTGAAAAGTTTGATGACCCATGCGTCGGATGGGTATATAAAAAGTCCACCCACCAACCCGCATTGGACCAGCGTGGTGGCATACGATCCAAAACTACCTAATGGATAGGGGTGCATTAGGGGAGGCCTTAGTCCTGCAGTTGACTATTACAGGCTGATTATGTGATGTGTTAAAATTAAAAAAAACAGTTATCTGAAATAGTATTAACTTCTTAATAAATCTAAATCAATACAGCCGATTAAGTTTAAATCTTTATTGAATCAAGTAATTATAACAGAGTATCTTTTGCAATAGATTATTTACTTGATTTATTTGAGAATCAAACTTGTTTTTATCATAAATAAGTACATACAGTTGACGTAAGTTTAATGACAAACAAACAAAAAGTCATCTGTCTAGTCCTGACGAGTAGATTAATGTGTTTACATCGTTCACTCTAATGGTCCGTGTTCCAGTCATGTCAACATAAGCCGGGTTGGAATTGCTTCATTTTGTACACCACTTTTACAGGCGGGGAAGGTCACGTAGCGAGAAAAATAAAATCCAGGCCAGTCGTACGTTATCAGAGTCCATTTCGGAACCCTTCGCGGATGGAGGAAATATTTGCTTTCAAGGTACGGAAAAGATTGAAATTGAATTTAACGGGTCGAATAAACACGGTTAAGGCGTTACGGGAAATCTTGAGTGAATTTGACGGGAGTGTGTACGCATATTTTTTTTTACATTTACTACTTTATAAGGGAAAGCGGAACTTTAGGTACATAAAGTTAAGGTACTTTTAAATTTGGTTAATAAGAGAGAATTTGAATTACCTTCAGTTTAAAGCTTTATTATTCGTGGTCTTATACGTTTAACAAAATGCTACTTTCTTCCTTACATAATATTGTGAAAGCTCTCGTATTACAAACTTGAACAAATATACTAATCTCAACTTATTAATACAGTACAATTACTAGTATAAATTGAATACCATATAAAAATGTCAATGTCAATGTAAATTATTTTTTCGTTGTATTAATTTATTATTATCCGTACTTTCATATAAATTTATAATGTTTAATAATTAAAAATTCTAACAATAAAGAATAGTAAAATATATATTTGTTTATAAAAATATACAGTACTGACATGTAAAGTTATACGCCCTGAGGTTTTTTGTAACAACAAAATAAACCTCTATTAAAATCAAATGAGAATTAAGCAGTTTTTAAGAAAAAAATAAATTTTTCCCTACATGTTGCTTGTAACATGAGTTCAATAATAAATTAGTATCTTAATATATATTTCATGGAACTATTGAAGATAAAAAAGCCGTTACGCACAAAATATAAATAAAATTGAGTTATTGTTCTAATTTTAAAAGCCCAACAATCACATATTTTTAGAAAAATTTATTGTGTTATTATAATTTATTTTAGTATAAGTTATGCAATTGTGGTTTCTAAATAATCCGTTGGGTAAACTAGAGTTTATTCATTTGCCAAAAAATATTGAATAAAACTTAAACAAAGTTTCTGATAAAAAGTATTATCACAAGGTGGTTGCACTCACAGACAAGTTTAAAAAGCAATGGAAACAATTGTGAATATTTTGCAATATGAATAAGACAGACATAAAACAGTTATTTTGGAAATACATTTAAATAAAAATAGTGATGTAACTATAATTATGTTAAGAAAAATCACAACCGAGTTTCTTGGCGATTATGTTGGGAATAAAGAATTTTTGAACTTGAATTCAAAATAAACGAAAGCGTTAAAAATGTTTCTACTTATTATGCAAGTGTTCAGTAAAACCTATAACGTTTGAAAGATGACAAATTTTGACTAGACAAATTCTTACAACAAATATAGTCATAAATATTACTAAAGTAAACAAAAATTAAAATAATAAGTAGAAAAATGAAACATTTATATCAAAACTGCCTCCGTAGCCTAGTGGTACAGGCGTATGCTTAAGAAACCGGAGGCCGTGGGTTTGAAACCTGCGGATTCAACAAATTGTCGTTGCTGTTTCCTAGTTGGTTTGGGCAATTTGGGCTGATCACCTGATTGTCTGAACAGTAAGATATGATAAGAGACAATTACATGATCGGCCTAAATTTCCCTAAACAACTAGGAAACAACATTGAAAATTTGTTGAGTCCCTGTAGGATTCGAACCCATTTTTTTCCGGTTTCTAAAGCCCATATCACTAGTCCACGGGCATCACGAATTCATTGCGTTGAGTAATGCGCGAAAATACAATTAATGTTTAAATGAAATTGCTTTTATATCGTGTAAATATCAATTATTCAATATTCAATAATATAAATGTATATTAAAAAATAGGTTATCTCTCTCGCATTATGAATTGATTTTTATTTATCATGTATACAAAAATATAATATACAATACTAAAGAATTCTCAAAAGAACTAACAATGTTTTCTTTCGCTTGTATATCGGAGAAGGCAGCGAAATTACAGAATTACTCCTTGAATGTTTTCACTTTACGGTTATCGGTTAAGGCTGAACCATTAACCTGCTTTGATGCGAAAAGTTTTTACAGGATTTTATTCATCGCTGAATTCGTTTTTAGGAAAGGAAATAAACATGTAATCTATCTACAATACAACTGATTTCAACAAACTTTGAAAGGATTTGATGAAAAAAGTTAACCTAAAGTTTGATATACTATTTTAAGGCTCGATTAATTATGCAATAAAAATAGTAAATGTAAATACGGAATGAAGTATTAAACGCGTAAGATAGAAATATTTCTGACCGACCGAGGTACTCAATTCGGAGCGTATTTTTTTTCATATATTTACCTTGGAGACCAAATTAAAAAAAAAACAAAACACGATTAATAACGGAACACTATGAGCGAACTAATGGTTCGTTTTAATAATAGGTCTCATTTGGCCATTTTCTTTTTATAATTTGTTACAAATAGTTTGATAATTATATAAGTAATTACGAAAATTTCGGTGTCAAAAATCACATCTTCGTGCAATTAAATTGTAGGAGCTGGCTTAACCTTAAAAGATAAACTGAAACAGTTCTACATACTTGTACTACTTAAATTGGTCTACAATATAGTCCCCAAGAGTATATATCTATGTTGTACGAATAACTCACAATAAGCGTTTAAATGCAAATTTTTTAAAAATTGCAACAACACATATTCAAAGCTCATTTAAAATAATACAGTTTAATTTAACATAAAAGTAATTGCATTGAAAAAAAAATCATTCTATGTACATAAAACGTTTCATAGAGTTCATTTTGATTAAATGAATATCTTTAAAGTTTTCAGAGTTTTAAAATTCGGTGGCAGAAGAACATGTTTTGGTATCGCTGTATGAAGTCTGTCATACTTTTTTTTATTAAAATTCCACTTGTTCTATAAAGTATACTGCGTAAGAATCATGTCCGACTTTGACCTTAAAAATATTTTCTTTATCTGAATTTTAGCTAAACTACGCCAACTGAATATTAAAAATTAACTAGTTTTCTAAAATTACCCATCCCACTCAGGTAAACAAAATCTAGTATGATTCCTAATATTTAAGACAAATATTAAATAGTTCACTTTATATTTAATAAGTAAATATCTTTGTAAGATAAGTTTTGGATTTTATCTACCTATTATATAATGGGACCGTCACATAACTATTTTAACTTTAATTATAAAGTTTTTTACAACTTTATATCCTAATGCAATTAGGCAAAATTAGAAAAGTTATTTAAGTATATATGTAATTAAATAAATAAATTAACGAATCATACAGATTATGAAATAACTCGAATTCAATATATTTTTCAGGTTTTTCAAAAAGCAATTCAAATTTAATTCATCATCGTCATCATATACAGCTTTTAGCAGTCCACTTCTGGACGTACGCCTTTTTTAGAGAACGCCAAAACCGCTGATCTTTTTTGCGTCCATCAAAAAGAGTTGCTCATAATTGGCACTGTGAGTAGGCGAATTGGCAATTGACTAATTGCACTTGTACTACGGATCTGTCTTACGCCAACTGCTAAATTAAACTATTAAAATCTAAAAACAAAATTAGTTTACACAAACATCAAACCATAGTGGAATATAATTTTTGCGAATTTTTTTTTGTCATATTTATTTATTTTATTTATATATTTACACTTCTTGTACAAAATGAGTACAATGGCGGACTTATTGCTAAAGGCACTCTCTGCCAGTCAACGATTGGGTGGTTAAGAGAATGTTAAGTATGTGCAATAATTAAAAATAAAAAAAGAGTAAAACAAGGTTTTATACATAAGAATTGGGTCGTTTAAAAAGTACTAAATGACAAAATATAAAAAAAAGAAAGTAAAACACGTACATAAATATGTTCAAAATACAAATAAACGTAAAACATATTGCTATACTAGATATATGAATAATTACAAAAACTTAAATACATAAGTATTTAAACATACATACACTTATTTTATATATAGCTATAAATATCAGATTAAAATAAAATAAAAGGATCTCAACAATAAAATTGTTGCAATTGACTTAGAGTTTCTTGCTAATTTTCCTGAGGTTCCACAAGTCAATCGCCTGTACGGGGAATGACAAATCGGTGGAGTCAGAATGGTGAACAGGACATTGAAGCAGACGATTATACGCTGAGCGAAAGTTTTTGCTGCTGACTTCACATAGATACTGAAAATGTGAGGATATGTAAGCTGGAGTAAAAGGTGAATGTAGAAAAGAATAGAGAGTGGTAAGCGCCCGTAGAGTGCGTCTTTGGCGCATAGGTAGCCACTGCAATTGAGCAAGATAAGTCGACACATGGTCAAAA
Source organism: Lamproptera curius (assembly GCA_029286875.1). Classification (NCBI taxonomy): domain Eukaryota; kingdom Metazoa; phylum Arthropoda; class Insecta; order Lepidoptera; family Papilionidae; genus Lamproptera; species Lamproptera curius. The sequence goes on along the minus strand of JAGSMT010000011.1, from coordinate 1,709,227 downwards.
TTACGGAGATTGAAAACGAATTGATTGGAGTTATTTAGAAGTCGATCAAGCTTATTGAGGAGATCTGCATTCAGGTTAAAGTAGCACACGTCACCATAGTCGATAAGATGAAAAATCAAAGCCTGCACAAGCATTGCCTTAGTTTGTGAGGGCAAAAAGTTTTTAAACCTGTATAAGCTACGCAAGACACCAGTAACCTTTTGACTAACAGAAGCAATTTGTGCCTTCCAGTTATATAGTTGGAAGCAAGTGTGGTTTGAGCCAACTCTCAGACACAAGAATAGCGTGAACATTACAACTAGCAGAAGCGTCACACAAGCTGTCATAGTGACTTGGAACACTCTGGGCATTGATATGACACACGTATGGTAAGCTTTTTTGGCAGCAAAAGAAAATTTTTCATTTGAAAAGTCCCTTAGAGAGCATGGTACAGAGCTGAAACTATCTTCAGTGTCACAGCTCGAACTATCTTTAATAGAATGAAATGAATCTTCATCTGATATTGATGACATATTTATATTTATAATATAACTATATCATATGATAATAAAAAATAGTAATTATTATATATATAAATAATTATATATTTTAAGAACTAATTTAGTTTATAATTTATTAAAAAACATTCACCGAACCACCCGCCATCTATGAAAACAAAAAGTTCTAATTTAACTAACAAAAATGAAAATAAATACATTAGTTTAACAGCATGACAAAATGAAAATTAAATGTTTAAAAATAAAAAAAATAACAAATAAAATAAATATGTTAATAAAAAAATAATAATGTAAAGTAAAATAAAAAATACGAACGCATCCATATGTCATGAAGTTATAACATGAACGTTAAACAACATTAACACATGTGCCGAAACAATAATAACAATCGTAGTTTTAAGTATTTTTGTTATCATAATATTAGGTTAGTGACTAATTGTACAGCTAATACAAACTAATTACAAAATAAGAATAATAATGACAAAACAAAGTTGAAAACTCGACGGTTATAAACGAAAAAGTTAAAATAGTTATATATAAGCAAAATAAATAATAATGTATTTATAACAAGGACTTGCCCGGCATCTTTGGAAACTTAGTTATTAATGTGGCAAGTTCATTTTCAGTGGTGATTTTATGAATTGTGCCACAGGATGTTTTTGTGCAGATGACACCACCCAGCGTCCACACCGCACGCATTCCAAAGTGGAGTCGAGCCTTGACAAAAACAGACTGCCTGGGTTTCGTCAAGAACTCCCTTATGGATAAGTAAGACCCCTTTAGCTTGGATTTAGCCTTCCATACCTGGATTTTATTGTCCATAAAAGTAAACTTGACTAAGATTGGCCTTGCATGTTCTTTGTTTCGATGACCAATTCGGTGACAGGCTTTTATTGATCCACTGGACATATTGAGGCTTTTTTTTCAATAAGCCTTGTTAACAGGAAGACCCAGTACAATGAGTGATTTTTTGCGGCTCATTGCGTCTATGTCATCTACTTGTTTAAGACACTCCTTTATTTGCTGCCTCAAGAGGCTAAGAATGCCAAACACAAGCTCTCTAAAATTGCGGAGCTCGTCACCAATTTTTGCAACAGTATCCTTAGAAGACCCAGCATTCGAGATCTGCCTGGTGATCATCAAACCTTCTTGAAACACTGTCCTCGAGTTTCCTCTGAGTATTGATAACATCAGCCAAGTTGGACATATTGAAGTAAGTTATTTAAAATTTGTTAAGTGTTAATATGGTGCTGGTAGATGGTGAACAAATTGAGATGTTAAGCTACATAAACTAAATTTGAATAAATAGATTCACTTTAACTTAAAGTGCTTAAAATAGCCATAGACTAGTAATAACTTTAGTTTTATCAATAAAAATATCAGGAGCTAAATTAAACAATGTATATTCTTCATGTTCACCTACCTTCGAAATAAAGAAAAGAATATATTTAAGGTAAAAATAATTATCCTCGATTATGGGCTCTAGTAATATTACTATTAGAACCCGATAGTGTTATGATATTGTAAAGAGTTAGTAATATCTATATTATAACCCTGTTGGGTTTAAATAAAGATATTATAATAACTAATTTCAATAACTTTGAACTTATCATTTCAATATTAGTGACTCAGGAGCACATATTTTTTCAATAAGATGCATATCTCGACGACGTAAAGTCTAAAGAAAAACAAAACAGAACCTCTCGCAAGCTTACGGTCAGCAGAAACATCAAATTCGCATCAAATTGCGGCGTATCTGCATAAGTACTCCAGTAAGAGCGGGAAACACACGGCCTGTTACGCTTCATATAAAAGGCTCTTCGGGCGTGGTCCAAGTTTAACGAGCGTGTAAATCTTACATAATACAAGTAGATTAATTAACGTAGAAAGTAGGAAAAGTAGATTAACTTTACTATAATGATATAGTAAAGCCAATTCAGACTCGGAATAGCCGTTAACATTGTAACCATGGCAACGCAATGGCGTCATACCTACAGCGTTCTTATTGATGAATTGACATTGAATCGTCAATCACTATGTGACAGTCGGCTAATAACAACACTTTACTGTTGTTCATATTTATTTGAGGACAATTTTTTTTTTTCATATTCTATTATATTCAAAAGTTTCATTTTATATTATTCATACATAGAACGGGAAATTAAATGATATTAAACAAACCATTTTCTTCTTTTAATTAAACTTTTGAAAGACTGAATTTCAATGAAACGGATGCCGACTTTAATTGCAATTAAAACTAACCTCTCTTTCATAGACAAAAGATGAAGAAGAAGGTTAAAAATGTAAAAAAATATTACAGGTCACTGGATGATGTACATTCATGTTCGTAATCTGAGTGTTTTAAAAGTATTAAAACACTTTTTTCTAGTATGGGTATATAATTTAAATGCCGTTGGCAACAAACAATTATAAACAAAACGTTATCTAAAATTCAAATTTACATGTACAAATAATGCGTATTCGTCACCTAATGAAAACCTATTTATCACATTTACATATATATAGAATACATAATATGTATAGGAAGATCATTTCTTTAAAGGGATATGTGTTACATATATATGCGCAAAGATTACTCAAAAGGTATTTTAGGCTACCTCTGGCTTTTTCTTTAGTAGAACTTTTTATGTGGCTTCTAGGGCAGTTACCGCAGCTGCGTTGTTACAAGTAACTTTTGATACACGATACATTTTATTTCGCTTAGAGGATCCCTGAATCTTGGTTTATTTAGTTCCCGGATAAGTTTTACGCTTGCTGCTGATTTCACTTTGTTGATATTGCAAATGACATTCGGAGCTAAATATGATGGACTTTGTAAATTTCTAATAACTACGACTCAACCAGTATGAGCTAAATATTTTTCGTTTTGGCTTTCAGATAAATTAGGATTAATCTAGTTTGATTTCAAGCAATGACTATATATATTTATTAATTGTCTTTGAATTTTTAATAAAAATACATGTTACTAAATGTTTATTATACCGAAGATAATTCTATTATCTTAGGAAAAAAAAAAGGTCAATTTGTAAGAGCTTTTTGTTAAGGACAATTAACGTTGACAACATTATTATGATATACACAATCATATTTAGCGTATTATATCACGTAAAAAAAGAAAGAATGTATGATGTATATTTAAAAAAAAGTAGTGGTATAAAATACATATAAAGGTATAATATGGTGTTATTGTGCAGCACTATAAAACCCACAGAGGTGGATAGTTACATAAGCTTTTATCTTTTGCATATTGCACGAGCAAACACAAAGCAGCACGAGAACTCGTAGGCGGATGCAGAGTTTAAACTCGAAAATAGTTTAAGTATTCTTATAATATTATTACATACTGAAACATTTTTTTTGAATAAAGGGATGAGATGAGCAGGACATTCAGCTTAGACCATAAATACAGCGTCAGATGGTACAAATCTTCCCGAGGCATGGGATATTAGTCTAATTACCTATTGATTATGCTATAGGCCGGAGTTCGGTAATATTTCGCGCTACTACTTTAACAAATATTTATATATCATATTTTTGACACCAAATAGTTAACTTTAATCAAAATTCATACGTCATTAAAGTACGAGAAAAAGCTCTATTTTAATAACAATATGAAATGTTTGCGACAAGTAATTTATATATTAATCAACTTTTTAATAAATTTTTATTTGGAAAGGCTTTCTTTTTATCAAAAAGCGCCAGTTCCTTTATAATCAATACAATGTAGAATCTATTGCAATTTATATATTAAAATGAAGTAAGGTCAGCTACACTTAGTCATAACATTATTTTTATTTTGATTTAAGGAGGGCTGACATGGATGATTAGGTTACATTTGCTCAGGGATTTAGGAATCTGTAAAAAAGTCGCCATTCATTTTCTTTTCCATTTTCCAATAATAAATGTTGTCTTAAATAGCAAGAATATTAATATATTGCAAATCATTATCGTGTTGTTTCCAGCAGTTTTGTTTTATTTTGTATAAATATTGACCTTTTCCAATATGAATCGGTTTCTTTTAGCATATTTGATAAATCAAGATCATATTAAGTTATAATTTTACATAAAATTTTAATGTAAATGTTTTTAAAATGAAATTATTAATTGTAAAGTTATATGCTGAAATATAAATAACTATGAAAAATAATAAACTATGATACAAAATATAGCAACAAAAAACACATACAAATATTCATATTCGATATCTTACAAAAGCCTGAAGATATCTGTCTCAAGGGTATTATTACACTTGTCATGATATGTACATATCCCACATGCCTTTGAGGAAAAAATCGACAGTCACATAGATGGCGGACTCCTTTGAGCTCCATTATTTTCCGTGAGATTTTTATATAGATAAAACGGGGTCCGTCGTAACTTCACAGCGTCCTAAGCTAACAAGTGCTTGCGCTACAAGCATGCAAAGTCGTTGTATTATGAAGATAAGGCCAACTTTGCTTAGTGCCGGCTGAAATATGCCGTGGGATTTGCTGAGCCACGCATTTTACGTTCGGGAAGCGTTGTGTTTTCGTGTTAAATTTATTTAAGTGGAAAGGTAATAAGTTGTGGAGAATAAACAAACTTATTGTCTGTTTACTATTTTTGAGTTTGCAGTATAATAGTTGAGCTATGTAAATGATAATGTTTAAAATTATTCACTAAAGTTTTCATTTCAATGCATTTGAAATATATAATTCTCATGAAATTCATTTATTTATTTATTTCTAGGACAAACAACAGCAGTAAACTGAATAACAACATTTTGTGGAAGAAGTTTAAACTACATGAGTTAGCCTTAAACGTTTGCCACTGTGATACAAAGTTACACTAAAGATGGCATAAATTACAAAAGAACTCTCACAGAAATTTACAAAAAAATTAAATAAAAAAGTAAATATGAAACATAAAATACAAAAAGGCAATAATTACAAACAACTTAAGAAAAACAATATAGACACATACACATAACAACTTTCAAGTTTTTACCCTTACAGAATAGTTATATACAATGACTATTGCATACCGATAAGACTTTTGACAATCTGCGCAAAATGCGCAATTTGTGCAAATCTGCGCTTTCATAGGGTTGAAAGTTGATCATCAAACTGATGTGAAAACTTACTTTATTATTTTTAAAACAAGAGTACAATGAGATGGTATACGGTTTTTTGAGATGTTGCAGATACTTTTTTAAATATTTACTAACCTATGGGCCATTAATTTATTTTAAATAAAACAAATTAGTAAATTTAATAAAAATACCAAAACCGAGCAAATGTTTTTCTTATTTCAGCATAAAGTGTCTTTTGATCAATGACCATGTTTAATTTGAGCATTATATATTTTTGTTTTCCCTGGCAATTTCATTGTAACTATTACGTGGTTTAACTTTCAAAACATGTCACCATTATGACTTGCATTTGCCCAACTCTCAACATAATATGTGTATATAGTGTATATCAATGTAATAATTATCACATACTACAGTGTTATTATTATTATTATTATTATAATAATTTAGTATATGATAATTGTATGCACACATGAGACAGAAATCGATGTTTACTCTCTGCACTTTATGTATAAACCTTGTTGGTTTAAAATAAGTTTATTACCATTATCTTATGTAAATTGTTTACTTAATAAATAAAGATAAAAAAATCTTAGTCTTTTTAATAATAAATAACATCAAGCTTTAAGAGGTGAAAAATAAATCATTCGCAAGGTTAGTCCTTTACTATTAGAGGTGTACACTTACACCTTTAATATTGAAAGAATTATTGAATGTCGTAAATTCGAACCTTTACGTCCAGTGATATCGTTACATAAAGAACCGCGTTCTGACTCGATATGAAACTTGAAAGAGAAATTGCTCAATTTCCTGATGTCGCATTGTATGTTGTTTGCTCCGTGTCATTCATTATTTATTTACGTCATTCGATACATCGTTACTTTGCGGCTGGAAAGTTCTAATATAACGCGAGAGAATTATTATTGATATGGTATGTTCGAAAGACTTATGTTCATTATAAATTGTTTTTAAGTTACATATTGTGGCAATTATGTGTTTGCCTAAATAAGTTTTTCTGATTAAAAATTAAATGTTCCTTTACTATTCATCCATATATCATCTTTGAGAAAATGCTCTAGACATGAAGTCTGTTTTCGTTCTCTTTTTATAAATTAAAGTGAGGATTGAAAAATATTCATATACCAGCAATGAAGTATCCATGTATATATATATATTAGTAAAGTAGTTAACTTCCCCCCATACGGTTGCTTTCACCTAACACTAGTGTGAGAAATTGTTATAAGAGACACAAAACGCAAACTCTAAATGGATCCAAAGTCCTACTGAGTCGTAACGATGGTAAAAATAAAAACTGTGTGTTTTTATTTGTTATACTTCATTGACGTAGCGAGATAAAAATCTATTTAAAACTTTTATCTTTCTCCTTGTTCTATGTTTGTGCAAATAGATATCGTGCGTTCAGTTGTCAGTTGACTATAGCTAACTTCAGGGGTGTTGCTTTTTCATGACGGTGTGCGCACGTATCGCCTTACCCTTACCCGCCACTAGAAATATAACTTTTAACATAATTACCTTTAAAGGTGTTAACGTTATGAAAGGACCTCACTCTTACATGAAGCCGTCTGGGGCAGGAGCACCGTGGCGCCTATTTCTGTCGAAAGGCAGTAACATAAAACACTACCGTGTCTCGGTTTGAAGGGCACTGTACCAAGCGTATTTACTAGGTAAACGAGACGCATCATCCTATGAATCACGGTAGCGGAGGCCAAGGGAAAGGGGACTAACACCTTAAAACTATTAGAAATACCGTAGCGAAATAATAAAAAAGTTTATGTATTACATTTTTTACATAAAGTAATAATTTGATTTTCAGGGTGATATAAAAAAATATACGTCATTGGTATTACGCAATTTGCTCTGCATTAATCACGATGTAAAATGTGCGGTATTTTTTAATAGCACCACGCTTGGAGTCGTAGGTTAAGTTTTAATATTTGAGTGCACTTGTATTAAACTGTAATTTTATCGAAAGTTGGAAAGTAGTTCACGCAGTTCGTGCTCATTTATTTTTAAGTTGATTTAACCTCAGAGTTTCGATGTTAATGATGAGTAATTATTATGATTTTCACTTTAAGAATAACTATTTTGTTTTAAGGTATTTAAAGATTTTTCTTTAAAACAGTATAAATGCACATTGGAATCGAGAACGAAATAATATAAAATCTCTTCTCGCGTCTTCTACTAGCTCGTTCGCAATAAAAATATTCACGACGTTGTACTAAAGAAAATACTAGAAACAAGGTCTGTGTAAAAGTGATTGCGAGCGGTTCTCTCGTTCGATGTAAAGTTTATAGACGGAAGGTAATATGAAAAGCCGTAGGCCACAGCCATATCTTGGATAAGCAGTACAGTGTATTACATTTTACATGCGTAGGTGTCTTGTACGTAATCTAAAATGTTACCAACTTCATCATCAACAAATTAACATTTAAATAACCTTACCTAAGAAGAGATTTACAAATAAAACGTAGGTTAAATGGAAATAATATAAATGTTATCAAAATTTAATCAACACCAAAGCTTGGTGGTATATTGCCTGATAAAATAAACGATGCGTTCACATATTTTATTAAAGTTTTCTGGGTATTTTGTGTGAAAAATTGCTTTATGCCATTGCATGCAATTTTCGTCTCTCATAATATGGATTTTTCTTTCAAAATGTTGATTTGACATTTAGTTATAGCATTACACTAAATAGCATATATATCGAAAGTAATAAACGTGTATTGAAAAGAAATTACCATTTTAAAATTACAGATTTTGTGTGACAAAAGAAGCTTTATTAATACAATAGACTAATTTTCCTTATATATGTCCAACACTGAATCATCGAAAGATTTTTTCTTAGAATGAGATATAGATAATACCAAACGTTCCCATGTTGATATTTATAAAAGTAAAATAAAATTCTTACAATAACGTATAATGCTTTACATAAAATTTTTATATTTACTGGCTTAATTTATTAACAAAATTAACCAAGCAAATATTGACACTATCTCATCAGTTTATTACAAGAGATACGGAATAACCGTAAGAAGACAGACAGCTTTAGATAGACAAACAAATTATCGCCTTGAGATTGGAGATATTTTTTCTTTTATATTATAGCGCCTTTTATATTTAGTAAATACGGTGGCTACGGTGCCCTGCAAACCTGAAGGCATTTTTTTTTTATTAAACTTAATAAATTACAATAAAAAAAATCTTAATGCAAAATTAGTTTATACAAACATCAAACAATAGTCGAATATAAATTTTGTATTTTTTTTTGTAATAAATTATTTTAACTCTTAAAACAGCACAAACTTATCTCTAGTAATATTAATATTAGAACCCAATGATGTTATGATATTATAAAGAGTCAGTAATATCCACCATATAACCCTATCGGGTTATAATATGCATATTATAATAATTAATTTCACTAACTTTCAACTTATCAGTTCAGAGTTTGTGAGTTAATTTAATATAAGTGACTCAGAAGTAAATATGTATATGAAAAAACGCCATATTTCATCGACGTCAAGTCTAAAAAAAACAAAACAGAACCTCTCACAAGCTTACGGTCAGCAGAAACATCAAATTCGCACTATATTGCGGCGTATCTGCATAAGTACTCCAGTAAAGGCGGGAAACACACGGCCTGTTACGCTTCATATAAAAGGTCTTCAGGGTGGTCCAAGTTTAACGAGAGGTAACTTACATAGTACAAGTACATTAACCAACGTATAGAAAAGCCAATCCAGACTCGAAATACAATTAGATAACATTTAACCATAGCAACGCAATGGCGTTATACATCCAGTGTTTCTATTGATAAATTGTCAATTATTTAGACAGTCGATAGACGAGATACAACATTTTACTTTTTGTTCATATTTATTCAAAGACTAAATTAACTTATCGATTGAATATTTTGCTAGAGTCAAGTTTAGCTTAAATTGTTCATAATAGTAGGGAAATTAAAATGATATTAAAAATTAATTTTTTGTTTTAATTAAACTTTGAAAATGAATTTAATTATAATTGAAAAAACGGATACCTACCTTAATTCAAAAACAACTCAGTTTCAAAGCCCAAAATGAAGTGAAGGAAAATATTAAAAATATTAAGGTCATGGATGATGAATTCTTTTAATCCGAGTGTTTTGGAAAAAACCTTTTGTATATGGATATATAATTTTTAGGTAAATTTTATTTAAATAATTTATGATTCAACAAACAATTATAAAAAAACGTTATCTGAAACAAATTTTGTCCAATATGCATATTCGTTTTTCTTTTTCAAAACATATATCACATTTATATATATATATTCCTAACAAGAAGTATTTTAGGTACCCTGGCTTTTTTTCGTAGAACTTTTTATGGTTCCTGCGTTACCCGCTATTTTAGAACTTTTGAATATGATAATTTATTTTGCTTAAGGGATCCCTGAAACGTGGTTTAATTAGGTCCCACAAGTTTTAACCGGCTGTTGATTTCACTTTGTTGTATTTGAACGAATTAAGCTGAATATGATGGAATTTATAAATGATCATTTAGTTTTTATAAAAAAATTACCAAATGTTTGTTAAACCGACGATACCTTGATTATCTTAGAAAAAATCACGAATGTCAATTTGTAAGTGTTTTTTTTTTGTTTAAGAACAATAAAACCAAAACATATATTACATATTTCATAAAACTTGTGTTAATATATTCCAATTCATTATTAAGGTACAATATTCTGTTATTGTGCAGCACAATAGAACCCACAGAGGTAATAGGTACATAAGCTTTTATCTCTTGCATATTGCACGAGCAAACACAGAGCAGCACAAAAATGTAGCCCATTAGTTATGATCTAGTTCGCTATTCAACTACCCTTATTTATAATTCAGTCGGGGTTTGCGTAAATCCCGTTAAACAATATGGCCCCGTTGCTTCTGCGGCGGCATTATTATGGAAAATAATACGGCAGTACCGTTAAAATCCACTAAGAAATCATCACTTAGAATTTGTAGGCGGATGCAGAGTTTTAAACTCGTAAATTGTTTAAGTATTTTTATAATATTATTGCATTCTGAAACAATTTTTTTGAATAAAGAAGACAATTGAGCAGAACTTCAGCCTGGACCAGAATAAATACAGCCTCAAATGGAACAAATCTCCCCGCTGAACGCGAACGCTGTATACGGTGGCCTTCAAACCGGAGTTCGGTAGTATTTCGCACTACTACTTTAATAAATATTTGTATCATATCTTTGACACAAATAGTTTGATTTTAATCAAAATTCATAGGTCATTAAAGTACAGGGAAAAAGCTCTATTTTAATGACGATATGAAATGTGCGGTATTTTCAGATAGCACCACGCTTGAAGTCGGTGGTTAAGTTTTACCTTTGGTATGTGGTGATTAAATTTAAATGGTTCGTGGCGAGATCGACAGCACTATGGTACACCCGAACGAACATATGTAAAAATGGAGCCACCTTAAAATAATATGATATACTATTATTATCAAAAGTTTTGGTATTAAACTTGTAACTTTTATACATATCACATTTGACCTAAAATATAAATTAATTATTTTTCATATGCAAAAGGCTTTTTTCTATCAAAAAGCTAGTTCATATAATCATTGAAATGTCAAATTTATGGCAATTTATATATAATATGAGGAAGTAAGGTCAACTACACTGGGTCATGAAATTATTTTTATTTATATTTAACGAGGGCTGACGAAGATGATTAGCTTACATTTGTTCAGGGATTTAAGAATTTGTACAAAGGTCGGCATGAATTTTCTTTTCCATTTTCCTAAATTAAATTTTCATTCAGTTTCTTACAGACTCAAATTAGTTTGTTTGAAATAATGTTGATCATTACTAGATTATTAAATTTTTATATATTTCATTTTTAATGTAATTATTTACTGTAAATTTATGTGCTGAAATGTAAATAAAACTATAATACAAAATATAGCAGCAAAATACAAATATTCATATTCGATATCTTACAAAAGCCTGAAGATATATCTGTCTCAGGGGTATTATTACACTAGTCATATTGATATGTACATATCCCACATGCCTTTAGAAAAAATCGACAGTCACATAGTGGCGGACTCTTTGAGCTCATTATTTTCGTGAGATTATTATATATAGATAAAACGGGGTCCGTCGTAACCACAGCGTCTGGCTAACAAGTATAGCACGCTACAAGCATGCAAAGTCGTTACATTATGAAGATAAAGGCCGACTCTGCTTGAGTAAATCTGAAATAATATGCCGTGGGATTTGCTGTGAGCTACGTATTTAACGTTTGAGAGCGTTGTGTTTTTCGTGTTAAATTTATTTTAAGTGGAAAGGTAATAAGTTGTGGAGAATAAAACAAACTCATTATCTGTTTACTGTTTTGAGTTTGCAGTATAATAGTTGAGCTATGTAAATAATAGTATTTAAAATTATTCACTAAAGTTTTCATTTCAATGCATTTACCAATATATAATTCCTTAAATTCGTTTATTTATTTATTTCTAGGACAAACAACAACAGTAAACAGAATTACATCATTTTGTTGAAAAAGTTTAAGAACAGCAAGGTTATTGTAAACCTTTGCCACTGTTACACAAAGTTACGTAAAGATGGCAGAGAAAATACAAGAACTCTCACAAGAATTTACAAAAATATATTAAAAAAGTAAATATGAAACATATAATGCACAAAAAAAAGGCAATAATTACAAACAACCAAGAAAACAATATGAACACAAACATAACAAGTTTCAAGTTTACCCTTACAGAATAGTTATATACAAAGACTGTGCATACCGATAAGACTTTTAACAATCTGCGTAAATCTGCGCTTTCATAAGTTCAAGTTATCATCAAAACTGAAGTGAAAACTTATTTTATTATTTTTAAAACAAAAGGGTACAATGAGATGGTATACGGACTTTTGAGACATTTTAAATAATTTCCTAAATATTTTACTAACCTATGGGCCATTAATTTGTTTCATCAAAACAATTAGTAAATTTAATAAAGATACCAAAATCAAGCAAAAGTTTTCTTATTTCAGCATAAAGTGTCTTTTGATCAATGACCATGTAATTTAGCATTATATATATTTTTGTTTTTCATGGCAATTCTTTGTAACTAATACGTGGTTTAACTATTTAGTCTTTTTAATAATAAATAACATCAAGATTTAAAAGAGGTAAAAATAAATCATTCGCAAAGGTTAGTACTTTTCTATTAGAGACACACTTACACCTTTAATATTAAAAATTAGTGAATGTCGTAAAGTTCGAAAAGCAGAAATTGCTCAATTTCCTGATGTCGCATTGTATATTGTTTGCTCCGTGTCATTTGTGTTATTTACGTCATTCGATACATCGTTACTTTGCGGTTGGAAAGTTCTATTTTCTTATGAGAGAATTATTATTGATATGGTATGTTCAAACGACTTATGTTCATTATAATTTGTTTCAAAATTAGATATTTCTTAGACCTTGTAAGGACGCAGTAATAGTGGCAATTATGTGTTTAGCCTAAATAACTTTTTTCTGATTTGAAATTAGATGTTGCTTTACTATTCTTATTGTATGCTAACTTATTCTTTCTGATTCATCCATAAATCATCTTTGAGAAAATGCTCTAGACATCAAGTCTGCTTTCGTTCTCTTTTTATAAATTAAAGTGAGGATTGAAAAATATTCATATACTAGCAATGAAGTATCCATGTGTGGGATGGGCATGTAAAAAGTGGATCCTGCTTCTGAACTCTCCTGATAGTGTTGGTTACCCGTCCCATCGGAGTATGAGGCTGCAGAAAGCGGAATGTCCCCTGTGTATGCGCATATATTTGTTCACTATTATAAGTCGTAATTGACTTCGAGAATATTATTAATACATATGTCATATATTAGGTAGGTACATATAATTTTTCTTATTCACAGAGGGTTTCTTCATGAGAGCTCAGATTCAGGCTATGTCAGTAATAAAAGTGTTATTAGTATTTTTTAATCGATTATAAATATATTGTCTATATATTAGTAAATCAGTTAACCTCCATTCGGTTGCTTTCACCTAACACTAGTGTAAGAAATTGTTATAAAGAGACACAAAACAAAAACTCAATGGAGATCAAAGTGCTACTGGTGTAACGATGGTAAAATAAAAACTGTGTGTGTTTGTTGTACTTCTTTGGCGTAATGAGATAAAAATCTATTTAAAAAGTTTTATCTTTCTCCTTGTTCTATGTTTGTGCAAATAGATATCGTGCGTTCAGTTGTCAGTTGACTATAGCTAACTTCAGGGGTGTTGCTTTTTCATGACGGTGTGCGTGCGTATCGCATATTTCTAGTGGCGGATAAGGCTTGCCCTTACCGCCACTAGAAATATGCGATACAATACTCAACACAACATAATTACCTTTAAAGGTGTTAACGTAATGAAGAACCCTCTCTTACATGAAGCCGTCTGGGATAGGAGCACCGTGGCGCCTATTTCTGCCGAGCAGTAACATAAATCACTACCGTGTCTCGGTTTGAAGAACTGATAACCTGCCAAGCGTATTTACTAGGTAAACGAGACGCATCATCCTATGAATCACGGTAGCGGAGACCAAGTGAAAGGGGACTAACACCTTAAAACTATTAGAAATACCATAGCGAAATAATAAAAAAGTTTATGTATTACATTTTTTACATAAAGTATTAATTGGATTTTCAGGGTGATATAAAAAATATACGTCATTGGTATTACGCTATTTGCTCTGCATTAATCACGATATAAAATGTGCAGTATTTTTTAATAGCACCACACTTGGTGTCGTAGGTTAAGCTTTAATATTTGAGTGCACTTGTATTAAACTGTAATTTTATCGAAAGTTGGAAAGTAGTTCACGCAGTTCGTGCTCATTTATTTTTAAGTTGATTTAACCTCAGAGTTTCGATGTTAATGATGAGTAATTATTATGATTTTCACTTTAAGGCCACTTTTTTGTTTTAAAATTATTTAAAGATTTTTCTTTATAACTGTATAAATACAAATTGGAATCAGAACAAAATAACATAAAATCTCTTCTCGCGTCTTCTACAGCTCATTCACTAAAAATATTCACGACGTTGTACTAAAGAAAATACTAGAAACAACAAAGGTCTTTGTAAAAGTGATTGCGAGCAGTTCTCTCGTTCGATGTAAAGTTTATAGACGGAAGGTAATATATGAAAAGCCGTGAGCCACAGCCATATCTTGGATAAACATTTACACGCGTAGGTGTCTTGTACGTAATCTAAAATGTTAACTAACAACTTCATCATAAAGCAAATTAACATTTAAATAACATACCTGAAAAGTCTACCAATGAGCAGAAAGTTAAATGGAAATCATAAATATAATCAAATTTAATCAACACCAAGCTTGGTGGTAGCATCTGTGTCTGATAAAAATAAACGTGATGCGTTCACATATTTTATTAAAGTTTTTTGGGTATTTTGTGTGCTTATTGCTTTATGCCATTGCTATTTCGTTTCTCACAAAATGGTTTTTCTTTAAATATATTGATCCGACATTTAGTTATAGCATTACACTAAATAGCATATATATGGAATGTAATAAACGTGTATTGAAAAGAAATTAACATTTTAAAATTACAGATTTTTGTGTGACAAAAGAAGCTTTATTATACAATAGACTAATTTTCCTCATATGATGTCCTTTCAGATCATCAAACGATTTTCCTTAGATGAGATATAGATGATACCATACTACGTTCCCATGTTGATACTTATAAAGTAAAAAACATTTTCGTACACATAACGTATAATACCTTACATAAAATTTTTTTGTGTTACTGATTTAATTTATTAACAAAATTAACTAAGCAAATATTGACACTATCTCATCAGTTATTACAAGAGATACGGAATAACCGTAGAAGACAATTAGCTTTAGACAGACAAACAAATTATCGCCTTGAGGTTGGAGTCTTTTTTCTTTCAATATATATAATCTAATCTCATCATTATATAAACATAAACAATCGAATAAATTTATTTTACTACATAATAAATTATTTTAATCTCTTAAACAACACAAACTTATCTCTATTAATATTATTATTAGAACCCAATGATGTTGCCTTATTATAAAAGTCAGTAATATCACCATATAATCCCTGTCGGGTTATATGCCATATTATAATAATTAATTTCACTAACTTTCAACTTATCAGTTCGAGTTTGTGAGTTAATTTAATATAGTGACTCAGAAGTAAATATCTATAAAAAAAACGCCATATTTCATCGACGTCAAGTCTAAAAAAAAAACAAAACAGAACCTCTCACAGCTTACGGTCAGCCCAGAAACATCAAATTCGCACTATATTGCGGCGTGTCACCATAAGTACTCCAGTAAAGGCGGAAACACGGCCTGTTACGCTTCATATAAAAGGCTCTTCGGGGGCGTGGTCAAGTTTAACGAGGTCGTCTTACATAGTATAAGTACATTAACCAACGTCATTATAGAAAAGCCAATCCAGACTCGGAATACACATCAGTTAACATTGTAACCATAGCAACGCAATGGCGTTATACATCCAGTGTTTCTATTGATGAATTGTCATTCACTATTGGATAGTCGATAAACGAGATACAACATTTTACTTCTGTTCATATTTATTCAAAGACTAAATTAACTTATCGATAGAATATTTTGCGAGAGTCAAGTCAAAGTTCTCGGCGACGGGATGTGACGACCCCACCGCCCACAAGTGCTGTTGTGCATCCCAGTCCGAGATGCACAACAGCACTAGTGCAATCAGTCGACCGAATGATGGCGGTCAAACCATCACAAGCCGGTAGAGGCTTCTGCTGGTGGTAGGACTTTGTCCAGCTGGCTAGCGACCACCCTCCAACTAAAGTCGGCCGCCAAACAGCTTTGCTGTGTTCCGGTCGTTGGGTTGGAGAGCCAGTTATCCCCCCGTCCTTACCTTTCCCTTCCTAAGGTGAACTGCGAACTCTTTGCTACTCGGAACATGCATTATAAAAGGTCTCAGTCAGCACTACGGGCGTGATAGGTTGGCACCCTTTTTTTTTTTTTTTTTTTTATTTTTTTTTTTTTTTTTTTTTTACCGTGAAATGCCTACGCATGTACCCATCTCAGGGGCAAAAGACGGGTTAGCATGTCGGACTCGCGCCGGCTAAAACCACCATTGTTCCTTCACAAGCGCCTTTAGGGTGGGGTCTGGGAACGTTTGCACCCATCTGCTTCCCCACCGGCGCTGGCCGCCGAGCAGCCCATCATTACGGCCTGTCTGCCTCCCTCTGGGCGCGTCGGAACTAGCGCGCCCCCGTCTCGGCCCCTGGTTGGGTAACAGACTCCCCAGGTCTGTGCTCAGAAGACCATAGAACTGGGGTTCCTGACCGCAGGACCAAACTCCCTGGCCCCAGCGGCGGCTCCGATGTTAGCTCCGCCATAGCTCATTTCGGCCCCAGAAGGAGATCGTGACACTGAATGTCCCCCTCCTCCCACGGCCTCCACGCCGCATCATGCGGCCCCACTCGAGTCGCGGAGGATGGGAAGCAGCCTACAGAATACTCGGCCACTCCTCTTCCCCCGCGACTCCTCCTTGTTGCGAGGACAGAAGGGCGGTAGCACACCACTCCTGTACATCCTCCGCACCCTCAAAGGCGCAAGCAGGCTTGTTCAGCCCCGCTTGGGCAGCTACTCTCAGCCGGCCTTGCACAAACCCAGCCAGGTTTCTCTGGCTTTCCCCACGCGGCTGACCCAAGCCACGGTACTGAAAACCCCACCGCACGACAAAGCGGGAACCTGTTCGGGGTTTAGCACCCTGTGCCAGCCTATCACATAGACCCTCCCAGAGAGAGACCAGTGAAACGATTCGACCGCCCGACCAACAGTCGGTAAAGTAGGGACCTGAACGGGTACGCTCTTCCCCTCCACCTCGTGGCTTCATCGCTTCAACCGGCGTAAAAACCCTGCCACTTACGTGCCCAATCGTTGCCCAGGTGGAGAACCGGTGGTGTGGAACTGTGGCTACACCAGAGGGACCGAGAACCTTTCGTGCCCCGTGCCAGCCACTCATTACCCAGTATCCTGCTAATTACTACACTTCGCTCCTCTTTTCCAGTATCCGAGCCTTGCTGTTCATATTCTCAACCCTATTCATTTTATAACTCGTTATCTACAATGGCTAAATAAAAGCATTACTATCCATTCAAAATGGATTGCACATTATCTAGAATGCAGCAACTTCATTATCTTACCTTGAGATGACGCAGCCTGCTCTTCTCTTTTGTGAGACCCAAATATATGTACTCCGGACGGCCTCCTACCTTAAATACCCTGACTATGTCTAGAGCACACTTTTGTGCGTAAGCTGAGGCCACCTGTTCGCTCCAGGATGATGTTTGCTGTCGCCGCCTTCAGGACCTTGAACGTTGGGATCTCCGTCTTGTGGGTGCACACGGATTATGAGTATACACCCACCTGTACGTGCCTCTAGATCCCACAGCGGTGATACTGAGAGCAGCTCGACGAGTATCTCCAAGGGTGACTGACAAGTCCTTGAACAGTATCCTGCAGCAGCGGGTGGTGATCCTGGTGACTTTAACGCTCATCATCAGGAGTGGTTGGGTCGCAGACCACTGATCTCGCGCTGGCTGAGTGGCGTATGGTATGCTTCGGCCTGCCTGGCTTCTCCCAGCTGGTGACTGTGCAGATCCACAGTAATGAGAGCCTGCCCCTCTCTGCTGAATTTTTTGCTGACCTCACATCCAGAAGGGTACCGGGTGAGGTTGAGGCACCTTTAGGATCCTCAGACCATTGCCTGGGTACGTACCACTGCACCCTGTTACATACCCAGCCAGAGCACCTTCGAGTGGGTCTCGTAGAGTCTGGCAATACAAGGGACAGCAGATTGGGATGGACTTCACCCAGATTTTTGGCCTCCTTCCGTGGGGAGGTTCTGCTTTTTCCTCAATAGCCTGACAAGTGTGCGGACTGCGTTACTGACATAATACTTCTGGGGATGGGCTTTCATCCCAAATACAGAAAGGAGTACCGTCGGTGGCCTGGCAGTCCTGATTAACAAAGCCTGTGTGTGGAGGCTGTGCATGAAAACAGTCTGCATGCATGGGTACAGCTGGCCTTGGGCGATGTCAGGATCGGACAGGCATAGAGGAAAAAGAAAGTTAATGCCATAAGATCCTTCAAAGAGGGTGATTGCCAGGGCAAAAGCCAAACACGTTTGCAGGATTGGTGAACAGCTAGTCGGCTTTCCCTCCGGAAGTCGTGCCTTTGGTCCTTGCCAAAGCTATGAGGCAGCTTCTGCCGGTCCAGTCTCCTGCTGCGCAAATCTGATGATAGCCTAGCCCACGGTGCGAAGGAGGCTGATCTTCCTGAATCAAACTCTTTGCCTCAAACTCGACTTGATGGGCGATGGGGAGCCATTCACAGATCTCCCTCGGTGAGAGTTTCCTTCCCGAAATCCACATCTCACAACAGGGCAGTCAGGCCGGGAACTACAGCTCCTCAACATCCATAAGTCAGTGGAGCTGGCGGCATTCCTGCAGTGGTCTCATGGTACTGAGCTGACTGTACTCACCTTGTTTCGCCACTCCTTACACCCATGAAACGGGTTCCCGGCTTCATGGAAAGCAGCTCAGATACATCCGGTCCCTAAAGGGAGACCGCTCAGACCCGCTTCAGGAATTACAGGCCCTGCTTCTATCACATGTACTGTCGAAGGTAATGGGTGGGTCATCAACAGCCAGCTCTAGGTTACCGAGGGAGAACCAACATCAGTGACCATCGGTACGGTTTTCGTCACGGTCGTTCGGCTGGTGATCTTCTAGATAATACCTAGCGCACCGGTGGGCAGGTACATTAGGGTGAGGCTCTAGCAGTCACCTGGGATGCGCGGTATGCTAGCCAACGACCAGTCCCTCGGTGAGGTGCAGAAGGAGCGATCTAAACGTGTCCGAAGTGGAGGACTCACTGGGGCGAGTCTCGAGTGAGATCAGGTAAACTCGTTCAGTTTAATTCCACAAAGACACGGGTTTGCACGTTCACCGCGAAGAAAACCCATTCTCATAGCGCCACAATTTTAGGTGTCTCTCTGCAGCCATCCTCGAGCATTGAGATCATGGTGTCGAAGGATCTCGCGCGATGTTCAGTTTCGAGTCATTCGGACAGCAAATTCAAATTAGCCTCTAAAAAACTGGAATTACTGAACAGGCGGGACCAGTACTTTACATCAAATAAAAAGCTTCTACTTTACACAGCTCAGGTCGGGCCTCACGTAGATATTGTTCCCATCTCTGGGCCGGTGCCCCAAGTATCCAGCTGCTTTAACTGGACCCTTACAAAACAGGCCATTCCGTCGTCCCGGCGATCTAATGCTCACGGACAGGCTGGAACCTCTAAGCCTATGGAGAGATATTGGCTCTCTCTGTGTGTTCCTACCGCCTGTTCAACGGAGGTGCTTAACGGAGCTGTTTGATATGAGTACCTACCTCCCGTTCTATTATCATGCTCTCGTCACCAGGCTAGAGTTCATCCATACCACCTGGAAACCGTGCCATCAAATACGTTGCGTTTCCAGAGATCATTCATCACGCACTATTAAACTCTGGAATGAACTCCCTCTGGGATTTTCCTTCGCGCTACGACATGTCTTCCTTCAAACGAGGTATAAAGAGAGTCCTTTACGGTAGGCTGCGCGTTGGTGATACCTAGTATTGCGCTGATATCCGCATAATCAGTGACCGCTTCCATCAGGTGGCCCGACTGCTCGTCTGCCTTCGTTGGCATTAAAAAAAAAAAAAAGTCAAAAGTTTAGCTTACATTGTTCATACATAGTACGGGAAATCAAATGATATTAAAAATCCATTTCCTTGTTTTAATTAAACTTTTGAAAGACTGAACTACCTTAATTGCAATTAAAACTAACCTCAGTTTCAAAGTCCAAATGAAGTAGAAGGTAAAATATGTAAAAAATATTACAGGTCACTGGATGATGTAAATTCATGTTTGTAATCCGAGTGTTTTAAAAGTAATAAAAACACTTTTTGCTAGTATGGATATATAATTAAAAATTTAGGTAAATTTTATTCAAATAATTTACATGCCGTTGGCAACAAACAATTATAAACAAAACGTTATCTGAAACTAAAATTTACATGTCCCAATAATGCATATTCGTTTTCTTATCAAAACATATATATATATATATATATATATATAGGATATAGTATATATAGGAAGCTCATTTCTTAAAAGGGATATATAACATATATACGCCCAATGATTACCTGAAGCTATTTAGGGTACCTCTGACTTTTCTTTCATGGGAACTTTATGTGGCTTCCATAGCGATTACCGCAACTGCATTATTGGGCTGCACGATATATGATACATTTTATTTTGCTTAAGGGATCCCTGAAACGTGGTTTAATTAGGTCCCGGACAAGTTTTACACCAGCTGTTGATTTCACTTTGTTGATATTGTAGACGACATTCGAAGCTGAATATGATGGACTATTTATAAATGATCATTTAATTTTTAATATAAAAAAAATTACCAAATGTTTGTTAAACCGACGATACCTTGATTATCTTAGAAAAAATCACGAATGACAATTTGTAAGTGTTTTTTTTTTTTAGAACAATAAAACCAAAACATATATTACATATTTCATAAAACTTGTGTTAATATATTCCAATTCATTATTAAGGTACTCTGTTATTGTGCAGCACAATAGAACCCACAGAGGTAATAGGTACATAAGCTTTTATCTCTTGCATGCTGACAAACACAGAGCAACACAAAAATATGGCCCATTAATTTATGATCTAGTTCGCTATTCAACTACCTTATTTTATAATTCAGTCGGGGTTTGCGTAATCCCGTTAAACAATATGTTGTTAGCTTCTGCAGCGGCATTATTATGGAAAATAATACGGCAGTACCGTTAAAATCACTAAATTTAAACTCGTAAATTGTTTAAGTATTTTTATAATATTATTACATTGTGAAACATTTTTTGAATAAAGAGATGAGATGGGCAGGATATTCAGCCTGGACAGAATAAATACAGCCTCAAATGGAACAAATCTCCCCGCTGAACGCGAACGCTGTATACGGTGGCCTTCAAACCGGAGTTCGGTAGTATTTCGCACTACTACTTTAATAAATATTTATGTATCATATCTTTGACATACCAAATGGTTGATTTTAATCAAAATTCATAGGTCATTAAAGTACGGGAAAATGCTCTATTTTAATGACGATATGAAATGTGCGGTATTTTCAAATAGCACCACGCTGGTTAAGTTTTAGTATGTGAGTGATTAAATTTAAATGCTTCGTGGCAGACATCGGCAGCACTATGGTGCGTACCCGATAAATATTGCGATATACTAATGTTATCTTTTCTTATCAAAAGTTTTGGTGTGAAACTTGTTACTTTTATACCTATGTACATTTAACTAAAATGTGAATTAATTATTTTCATATGGAAAGGATTTTTTTCTATCCAAAAGCTCCAGTTCCTTTAAAATCATTGTAATGTCAAATTTATGGCAATTTATAGATTATGAGGAAGTACAGTGGGTCATAAAATTATTTTTATTTATATTTAACGAGGGCTGACGAAGATGATTAGCTTACATTTGTTCAAGTTTAAAAATTGTACAAAAGTCGGCATGAATTTTCTTTCCATTTTCCTTTATTAAATTTTCATTCAGTTTCTTACAGACTCAAATTAGTTTGTTTGTGTGTTGATCCATACTAGGGGTGTCGGGGATCCTCACAACATCTAAGGGCAAGCCAACCTCACCTTCACGTAGTGCACCCTGACAGAAAGCAACGAACGAGGCTCTGGCAGACCACCGCAACCCGCATTGGACCAGCGTGGTGGGTATACGGTCCAAAACCCCAAATGATGAGACAAAAAACGGCCCCAGTTCCAGTAGCCTTGCTATTCTGGCCAGGCAGCAGCCACAGTCAACAACGGGCGGGGGTGCTAAAATCAGGGTATGTGGGAAGCCGCCACAACAAACTGATATCGCGACATACAACGGACGCACGCTACGGCTAGATTCTCATTTGGCCCAACTGGAAGGAACTGAGGTGCATAGATGGCACGTTTTGGGATTAAGTAGAAGTCCGTAGAGAGGGCGAGGGTAACAACCTAAGTCAGGCCATCTTCTGTACTGAGCGGGAGAAAAATCCATCACAGGGGTGGAGTCAGGTTCCTTGTCAATAAATCCTCATTGACAATGTGATTGAAGTATCCCGGTGTGTCGGCGAGGGTTGCGTACCTTGTGATAAAGCTAACCAATAGGTACAGCCTGAAAATTGTCCAAGTGTACGCACCAACGTCGTCATGCAGATGATGATGTCGAAAGATATGTACGAGGACATCTCAAGGCCTTACATACCGCAAGGCTCACTTCAACGTTGTCATGGGGATTTCAACATAAAGTAGAATTACAGGCATGCAGTGAATCGATGCTGGGATCATATGGCTACGGGAGCGAAATCGCAGAAGTGAAATGCTCGTCAATTTCCTCGAGCGAGGGGCTGTTCTTAATGAACTCGTTCTTTGAGAAACAGCCCCAAAGAAATAGACGTGCTTGAGCTTAAATACTATGACCAAAAATGAGATGAAGCTTCATTATATCGGACAAAAGCGCGCATATTCAGGGATGTCTCAGTGATCCTGGGTTCAAGATTGATGATCACCACAGCTTCTGAGAGAGCACCCTAGAACAGATTTAGCTTGAACGGTCGATTGATGAAGTCTACGCTCAACCTAATCTACTCAAGCTATCATTGATCCTGGCATTTCCAGATCAATCTGGAAAATCGATTTATGCCTTGGAAAATACAATCGACGTGGACGAGAACTCGATGAGTGGTAGAAATTCTTCGGACGAGGTGCAAAACTCTGCGAGGTAGCCGACGTACGGGCAAAAAAGTCTAAACTTTGGGGCATGAATCTCGCCAATGAAAAGCGACGAAATGATCCAACCGTCACTTCGTTAGAACAGCAGGTTCTTAACAAGACCATCTCCGGCGCAGGCGCGACCTCCGTCACTCCAATACGCTCTCAATACAGAGGCTATTGGGCAAAACCAGGGTCCAAAGTCTTCGTACAACGGCGGAAGAAGCCATCTAACGAAGTTGACCAAAGAGCAGTCGTCGCTTCTAGACCAGAGGAAGGTTCTCTCGGAGGTTGAAAGCACACAGCCAGTTATACGCGTCATTCAACACCAGAGCCGGATGAGAAGGATTCTCGACCACTCTTACCCGCCATCATGTCGGAGGATCTTCCAGAAATCCTTCTAGACGAAATCGAGGCTCTTGAGCAACTTCAAAGGTAGGCGGGAGAGGACGGAGTCACGACGGAGCTTCTGAAAGGCCGCCGGTAAACCGGTGCTGAAAGAAACTCCGCCGTCTGTTTAACTCTGTCCTTCTCTCGGGAGAACTCTGAAGAATGGCATAGGGGTTTTGGTCATTATTGTTCTTCCAAAAGGTGATAAAACCCTTTTGAAGAATTTATCAATAATCTCCTGATCATGTCTATAAGTTGTTTCGAGGGGTCATCTCGAATCGTCTTTTGAAAACTCGACGAAGCGCAGCCTCGAGAACAGGCTGGGTTTCGGAGGGGTTGCAGACCCGAACCCCCAACGGTGGGGCGGGTTATACAGAAGACACATGGAAATTAACCAGCCCCTTCACATTTGGGAATTGGAAGGCTGACTCCATCGAACCTGGGTCTTTCCTCAGTCCTTAAGCGGTGCCAATTGATTGGCGATATATCGAGGATGCTGGAGTGTCTCTCAACGCCGCCACTATGTCTGGCCGGTCCAAAGGTGGGCAGACAGGCCTATCCCCCACCGCGGTGTGAGACAAGGGACTCATTCTCCGGTATTCTCCCCGCGGCGGGGACATTTTCCGGGACGCTCCTGGGAAGGACACGCTTAAATGTGAACGGGTACATCTCCATCTTCGTTTGCGGACGATATTCATCATGGCTGGGACCGCTGGGACCTGCAAAAATGGTGCAAAGCCTGGCTGAGTCTTCCGCATCGGTCTCCCGGATAACTTGGGGTAAAACCAAGGTCCATGTTTAACGAAACACGTTGATCCGGGAGATCTAATTGAAACACCTCCCTCAAGTTGTTTCGGAGTACGTTTACCTGGGCAAACGCTCCAACAAATTAAAAAACAACTTTGAGGGGAGGAACAAGAAAAATTCGGCTGGGCTGGGCGCTTTTCAAAAGCTTCGTCGAGTTTCTCTCACCCATCCCTAAACCTCCTCGAAAGTCTTCGATCCAGTGCTCCTACCCTTTTGACCTACGGTCCCGAGACTTGGACACTTACGGTTCATTGGTCCACCAAATTTAAAGTCGCTCAGCGAGCTATGGAGAGGGCTATGCTCGAGTATCTCTGAAGGACCGCATCAGAAATGACGTGATCCGACAGAGAACTAAAATCACCGACATAGCCCACCGGATTAGTGGCTGAAGTGAGCAGTGGGCCGGTCATATAAGCCGCAGAACTGACGACCGCTGGAGTCGAAAAGTTCTGGAGTGGAGACCGAGACTCGGCAAACGTAGTGTAGGACGCCCTGCGGCAAGATGGAGTGACGACATTGCAAAGTGGCCGGTGTGGGCTGATGAGAATAGCCGAAGATCGGAAGCGGTGGCGTGCATTAGGGAGGCCTATGTCCAGCAGTGGACGAACACAGGCTGATGATGATGATGATGATGATGATTACTAGATTATTAATTTTTATATATTTAATTTTTAATGTAATTATTTATTGTTAATTTATATGCTGAAATGTAAATAAAACTATAATACAAAATATAGCAACAAAAATACAAATATTCATATTAGATATCTTACAAAAGCCTGAAGATATATCTGTCTCAAGGGTATTATTACACTAGTCATGATATGTACATATCTCACATGCCTTTGAGGAAAAAATCGACAGTCACATAGATGGCGCACTCCTTTGAGCTCCATTATTTTCCGTGAGATTTTTATATAGATAAAACGGGGTCCGTCGTAACTTCACAGCGTCCTAAGCTAACAAGTGCTTGCGCTACAAGCATGCAAAGTCGTTGTATTATGAAGATAAGGCCAACTTTGCTGAGTGCCGTCTGAAATATGCCGTGGGATTTGCTGAGCTACGTATTTAACGTTTGGGGAGCGTTTTGTTTCTGTGTTAAATTTATTTAAGTGGAAAGATAATAAGTTATGTTGAATAAACATATTTATTGTCTGTGCTTATTTTGTGGCTGGTTTTGGTAAGTTTTTAGTATAATACTTGATAATAATTTACTAAAAAAACTAACTTCAATATAATAACAATATAATACTTTTAAATTATGAACTCATAATAGGGACTTCTATATATTTTAATGGGGAATAATCTAAATCATATTTCATTTTAAGTAAAAAAAAACATAGAAAAGAAATAATTGGTATGTAATATTTAATTTTAAAACTGCCTCCGTAGCCAAGTGGTAAGGTGTGTCCTTGACAAACCGTAGGTCGTAGGTTTGAATGCTGCGGGGACTCAACAATTTTTTATTATTGTTTACTCGTTGGTTAGAGCAATTTGGGCTGATCATCTAATTGTCTGAAAAGGAAGATGATCCATGCATCAGATGGGCATGTAAAATGTCGGTCCTGCGACTTCTCTCTCCGGTCGTGTCGGTTATCTGTCGCATCGGGATTTGACGCGAAATCTTGTGCATTTTAATATCTCCTGCGCAGTTGGCTGTTCTCTAATTTAGATCGCCGCCATAGTCATAATCGACTAGACAACTTTTATTTATTTATTTTAATTTTAAAAGAATTATTTTATTTTTGTCATTGCTTAAGCCTGTAACACAGTTTCTACTAGCACAGGCTCCAGAGCTTTTACAATGAACCTTAGCTTACAAAATAAAGAGTTATTATTATTATTATTGTGCAATATCCGTGTAAATAATCTGCCGTTTTACATTTTAGTATTTAGTTTATAATTTGTATTATTAGTAGCCTCAAAATATGACAGGTAAGAATTTAATCATTCGCAAAATTAATACTTTACTATTATAGGTGTAGGTATAAATGTAAAAAGAATTATTGTATGTCGTAAATTCGAATCTTTATGTCCAGTAACATCGTAACAGAACGAACCGCGTCCCGACTCGATATGAAAATTGAAAGCGAAATTGCTCAATTTCCTGCAGTCGTATTGTATGTTGTTTTCTCCGTGTCTTTTATTATTTAGATACGTCATTCGATACATCGTTACTTTGCGGTCGGAAAGTTCTTATGTAACGCCTGAGGTTATATTATTGATATGGTATGTTCGAAAGACTTATGTTTATTATAAATTGTTTAAAATTACATATGTTTTAGACTTTGTAAGGACGCAGCAACAGTGAAAATTAGGTGTTTAGCCTAAATAAGTTTTTTCTAATTTGAAATTAGATGTTCCCTTCCTTCTTTTATTGTATGCTAACTTATTTTTTCTTATTCACTCCTTAACAATCCTTGAGAAAATGTCCTACGCATCAAGTCTGCTTCAGTATTGATTTTTTAAATCAAAGTGAGGGTTGAAAAATATTCATATACCAGCGATGACCTATGATAATTATCCATTTGCCGGATGGGCATGTAAAAAGTTGATCCTGGGTCTGAACTTTCCCTGGTAGTGTCGGTTATACGTCCCATCGGAGTATGAGGGTGCAGGAAGCGGGAGCGCCCCCTTGTATACGCGTACATTTGTGCACTCTTATTAAGGTCGGCTGTCGTAGTCGTAATCGACTTCGTGGACATTATTATTACATGTATTACTAGCGACCCGCCGCGGCTCCGCACCGGTGCAATACTGATATATGGTATTGTTCAGCGTTTCTCTACAGTATTATGCATGAGTTAATCTTCCTCTTCAATTACTATATCTATTAAAGCAACAGCATCAAAATCCGTTTCGTAGTTTTAAAGTTATAAGCATTCATAGGCATATAGGGACAGAAAAAGCGACTTTGTTTTATAATTTGTAGTGATTTACAGAGGGTTCCCTTTAATTAAGCTCAGATTCAGGTTATTTCAGTTATTAAAGTGCTATTAACATATTTTTATCGATCATGAATACATATTTTATGTTTTTATATATTCTTAGGTATAGCAATCATACGGTTGCTTAAAAGTAGTCTTGCTATACTTCTTCGGCGTCATGAGATAAAATTTTAAAAGTTTTATCTTTCTCCTTGACCTATATTTGTAGATATAAATATCGTAAGTACAGTTGGCAGTTGACTATAGCTAACTGCATGGTATTGCTTTCTCATAATGGTGTGCGCGCGTATCGCCTTACCCTCACCCAACAATAGAAATACAACTTTTAAAATAATTACCTTTAGAGGTGTTAATGTAATCAAGGAACCCCTTTTATTACTTGAAGGCGCCGGGGGTTGAAGCACCGTGGTGCCTATTTTTGCCGCAAGGCAGTGGTATGCCCCATTACCATGTCCTGGTGTGGAGGGCACCGTAGCCAGCGTAAATAAATGAGGTAATATCCTAGTAACGTTACCACCTATAAAATTATTAGAAATACCATAGCCAAATAATAACAAATGTTTATGCATAATATTTTTGACATTAAATAATAACTTGATTTTCAGGATGATTTTGAAACAAATAATGCGTCATTGATACTACGCAATGTTCTGTATTGATCATTATATATAATATAATGTGTGCTATTTTTTAATAGCGCCACGCTTGAAGCCGTTGGTTAAGTTTAAATATTTGAGTGCACTTCTATTAAACTGTGATTTTATGCAAAGTTGGAAAGTAGTTCACGCAGTTCATGCTTATTTATTTTTAGTTAATTTACCCTCAGAGTTTCGATGTTAATGATCAGTGATCATTTGGATTTTCACTTTTAGAATCACGAATAGATTCTTTATTTCAAGGTATTTAAAAATTTTTCTTTATAACTGTGTAAACGCAAACTGGAATCAAGAACAAAGTAATATAGCTGGTGGTAGTGTGTTGTCAATCAATAAGCAAGTGTAAACTTCTATTTTGAATAAAGATATTTAAATTTGAATTTGAATATAAAATCTCTTCTCGCGTCTTCTACAAGCTCGTTCACAATAAAAATATTCATGACGTTGTACTAAAGTAAATAAATGAAACAAGTCTGTGAAAAAAGTGATTGCGCGCGGTTCTCTCGTTCAATGTAATGTTTATAGACGGAAGGTAATATGAAAAGCCGTAGGCCACAGCCATATCTTGAATAAACAGTACAATGTATGTATGCTCCGGAGTGTTCTGCGCTATTTAAAATGTTACCAACTACATAATCAATCTTTTTCTGCCTCCGTAGCCTAGTGGCATGCTTTAGAAACCGGAGGTCGTGGGTTTTCATTGTTGTTTCCTAGTTGGTTAGGGCAATTTAGGCCGATCACCCAATTGTCTAAAAAGTAAGATGATCCATGCGTCAAATGGGCATGTAAAAATAATCGGTCCACCCACCAACCCGCATTGGACCAGCGTGGTGGAATACGGTCCAATCTCCCTAATATATAGGATAGGGGTGTATTAAGGGAGGCCTATGTCCAGCAGTGGACTAACACAGATTGATCTAAGTCTGACTGCGTAAAAACCTAATATACTTTGCTTGGTTATCTTTGCCAAACGTTCGTCATCACGCGAAAGCCTATAAAAAGTTTAGCTTTGACTTTTTTCACATAAAGCCTGAATCTTATCAGGCCTTGATACTGCACGAAAGTAGTCAAATGTTTGTTGCTGTATATGACAATAACGCAATAAAGTTAATGAATAATGAAGCAATGTGCATTTTTATTCATTCAGAGAATGATCCCTTATCGAAGGAATTGTAATATATTTTTGTATCTATTTATTGAATGCAAACGTCGATATATTACAAAAAAATATAATTATAGCAAGCCGTAAAAACAACATTGTGAAACTTAACGTCTTACTAACCTACCTTTTTTATAAATACACTTTCCACCAAGAAAGCATTAAAGCTGAGACTTGGAAAAATACTTAAATAATAGCTCCTACACGCTTGCTTAAGTGCTCTGTCCTGATGTTTTCTTTTCTTACGCAAACACTGTAATGTAACGTTTTTGCGCACTCCTTCAACATGTCCATTTTGTTGAGGTATTGTCAAACAAAACTTTTTCACAAAAAAATATATAAAACAGTCCGATCTCTTCTTTTGTTTTATGAATTATAACAAATGCATTAAAACTTGAATTTGCCTTATTCACATGGCGATATTATATATATTCACGTGTTCCATGTGTGTGTAAATTTTATCCTTCTTATGGATATAATTGAATTTACATTTAAGGATTGCAAGTATCACTACATACTATAAAACAAACTTTCTTTCTCTGTCCCTATATCCCTATTTATGCTTAAATCTTTAAATATACGCAACGGATTGATAATTTGATGCAATTTTTTTAAAAAATTGCCAAAAAGTTTTGGGATGAACGTTTATGTTATTCATACATAATATTGTACAGAAACGGTGATAAATTTATGTATCCATACATTTTACGGATAACAGTATTGCACCCGTGCGGAGCCCTGGCGGGTCATTGACATTAGGAACGGGATATAGACATTTGGAAAACTTTCAGGAGTCATTTGTCGGTTATAAAAAAGATTGATGATAATGATATTAAAAAAAATTACAAATATTTTTATAAATAGAACCTCATTTACCTCCAAAAAATTATCAATCAAGGTCATTCTCAAATGTGTCTCAAAGGCTGTAACGTTTTATCGTAATTTTTTAATCTTATTAATGGAAAGTTCATATAAATTCTATTTCAAGGGCCCTATAACTTAAAACGTATGCTTCTTTCATTTTACTTAATTTTTGATAGATAGAGTTTTTGTTTATTCATGGTTATATATTAATAATTATTTAAAAAATCTTTTAAATGTATTAATTAAATAATGTATTAAGGCTATTACTTTTTATTAGAAATTAATCTGCTTTTTTTGTCGCATTCGAAGGCAGATGAACAGTCGGCGCACCTGATGTAAAACTTCTGTTCAAGATTAACATATAAATGTTTGTATATTTATATCAAACTCATGACATGCTATTAGACAACAAATGTTAATCATAAAAAGCTTTGTATAATACAAACGAATGAAATTGAATATTTTTAAGCTCCACGCAGAGGACGGCTCCGGCGTTTGAAGGTTCACGCTTTCATACGCTCCATTTCTGCCGTTTTCGCGGTTGCTTTAATATCGTTCTCATTATGTAAATGTGTCGGAATTAATTTTTGTCTTCACACCAACTGAGGGCTCGCGACCCAGTTGTCATCAGGCGTAGCCGCATTAAAAATATTACGAATTTAAACGATGCGACCCATCCGATATTGTCATTTATCATTAACGGTTGTGATTGAAAGATGTTTTTCGATTTTTTTTTTATTTCAAATTTATTTTCTATGAAATTTAAAGGTGTAATCTGTATGAGAATGCAATCTGTAAATAAATGGAATAATGAATTCCACATCTTAATTGCAAAATTTAAAAAAAATTGCTGCAGAAATACATACATATAACTAATGAAATTATATAGTTCATGTTATACTTTTAGAACAATTAAATTAGTTTAAAAAAATACAGTAACATGAATGCAAAAAACATTATTTAAAGTATGTCCAAAAGAAACGAATAACATAAATAATATCTATCCGTCTGTGGTAGTAACTCCGCCGCAAATCAAATTTGAAGGGCACCGTTGCAAGCATCATTTCTTGATAAACGGAATATGACATCTCATGTCTTAGAGTGGTGAGCGATTTCGTGGCGACTTACGCAGCTTTTCTTATGGGCAGGGCAGGTATCACTTAAGCCCAGGCGAACGTCCTGTTCTTCTCATCGCTTTAACTAATAAACAAAATACAGTTAAAGACATTTTTGTAATGTTTAAATTGAAGCTTTGCGATTGACTTAAACTCATTCAAGAATACAATCAAATTTATTGTTGTAGTAGAAGGTCAGACAAACAACAAAGAGAAAAAATTCGAGCATTGTTTGCGTTTGGTGAGATTAATCTAGCCGCACGCGGGGGTGGTCACGATTTGTGGATTTCACACCAATCTGGTTTGAGTAGCGACGTATTCTGGTTAGTTTTAAATGATACATAGTAGTGGATTAACTTGGCAAGGAAATCTGTTCACTGTCGCGTACAGCAATAAATAGTGGACATCATTTTACTTATTTGCCATTAAAAATAATAAGGATAAACGCAGAAAAATAAATGCTTAAGTTTTGTACCGATTCGACTCAATGCCCATTGTAGAAAAATATTATTGAATTCGAGCGTGACCATTTTGCGTAATTTAAGCGGGTCCCAAAATGCCCTCTGCAAGAAACTACCACGCGATTTCTGCTGCTACATTATAAATCTCTATTATTTTTTAAGGTGTTCGTTAAACCAAATTATCATGTATGCCACATTTTATTCACGTACAATGAAGAGTTTTTTAATGCATTAACTTTTATACTTTAGCCTTATATTACTTTGAATAAGCTCTGACTATGCCTAATTGCACTTTCTAACAACGTTTAACATTAAAATGCTTATTCTGTATTATTCTTTAAATATAGACACATATGCTCGCGGACTATATTATAGGCCATTTTACGAAGTACAATTATGTCAAACATACTTTAAGTGTTTGTGACTTTTTGTGCCGTATTTTTTTATTTCTGAAATATCTATTTAACTGCTTATCACAAAAAAGATAAAAAATGGACCAAATGACAGCTAATATCTATCATTTAAATTAAGAATAAACAAAATCAGTGCACTAGGAGCAAAGCAACGAGGTAAATATATAAAAAATCATAAGCTCTGAATTGAATCGATTTTTTTTTGTAATTTGGCGCCATAACCTGCATCTTTAATTGATTTTGTATTCAATATGTGAGTTACGCTGAAATCTCAATATAACATTACTGACTATCCGATACCACATTTATATATATTTTTTAAATTTTTAGAATGGTTTGCCTAATATAGAATAATAACGTTAATACCTATATGACAATACTCGCGTTGTGAAATATTAAAAATAACGTATCGCATCGAGTGCAACTTCTAACAAGTTTCCGCTTTATTCCGTACATTTATACTTTTGGGTATTTAAATAAATTGTACTTAGGCGAACTTAATGCTGGTGGTACTTTCTGCCAGGTATATATATACATAATTACAAACAGGAACATATACATAATATAAATATATATATTACGTGTATATAAATATATACATAATAATAAAAAGTTTTACTCCCGGTTCACGTTAAGCGCTGTATTTCACAAGAAGAATTACTATGTAAAATTATGTCAATTATACATACTATCATGAAATGAATACTAAAATAAACTAAAACAAACAATGCACCAAAAGGAGAACTTCGTCACGTTTGTATTCATAAGTACTATCGAAATGCATACCGTGGGTGGAACTATGAAACCATTACCAACTCGAATACTCAGTAACGTTTAACAAAGTTATTTTACTACTTTAAATCACGAAAAAGTATCGTTATGAAGTAAGTTTATAGACTAAAGAGAAAATTGTAACTGGAAGTACAGTTGATATGCACAGAACCTAGATACAATCTAGGTTGCGTTGATAAACCCTATGAAAACTTTTGCTTTTAAAGTGTACAGAAGTTTTAAGTCGCTTATTTATTTTTAAATACAGAAGCTACAGATTGCATTGAACCGTAACGTAAAACCGGCCAACTAAATGCTTTACGGTATACTTAAGATTTTGAAATCAGATAAAAGGTAGAGAAGTATTCAAATTTATAGTTTATTTAAATTCTTTTGAAGTGAATACCGGTTTGATTTTTATTTAGCTTACCCTTATTTTATTATAAATTTATCACGAAGTTTTAACACCGAGTGAATGGCACCTGAACTTTAGTCCCAAAGTCCCTTATTTCCTAATTTAATGACAATCACGTTGTACTCTGCCTAACATGGTCCTAAAAACAAGATCGATATTTTAGACAATCTGGCGACTGATAACAGACGTTTGTCGACACATGTACTCTTTTGCTTTTCGTAAAAAGACTTTGTAAGATATTTATTAATTGCCTCCGTAGCCTAGTGGCGTATGCTTTACAACCGGAGGTCGTGGGTTCGAATCCTGCGGGAACTCAACAAATTTTCATTGTTGTTTCCTAGTTGGTTGGGGCAATTTGGGCCGATCACCCAATTGTCTGAAAAGTAATGTCCATCCGACGTATGGATCATGTGCATGTGCATGTGCATGGGCATTTAAAAAGTCGGTCCACACACCAACCCGCATTGGACCAGCGTGGTGGGATAAGGTCCAAAACCGGTTGTAGGGGTGTATTAGGAGAGGCCTATGTTTACCAGTGGACTATCACAGGCTGATGAAGAATATATTTAGCCTACAATACTACCAGCTACGAAGACAAAGTTGCTCTTTGGTAGCCTTCGAACCTGTGATCATCGATTTGTGGGAAAAAACCATTATTAAGTTGACCACAATAAGGGAACAACTATAAACTTACTTAGATCATTCTTTTACCAGCTCTAAAAGTTGGTAAATATAAGACGCTAAAATCCAATTCAAGATGTTTGGTACTTATAATTGCAAAAGGGCTAAAACAAATGCCTAAAACATGTCAGGGACTGATGTACTACGAAAGAATTTGGTTTATCCCTCAATTGACTTTGAAGTTCGACGTTATGACATATTTTTAAGTAGTTTTTTTACCTGCTTAAAGTTATAAGTTTATAGTCGCTTTATTAAATAAATGACGAATCGTAAGCATGACTATTGCATCCAATCTAAGCAACGAATTAGCCAATGGCGTAAGTAAATATAAAATAAAACGGAGATCACAAAATACAATACGTGAGTAGGAAATCGAGCAATTTCGCAAGTTTGATATTGGTCCGGGCTGCGGTTTGTTTTGTTGCGATAGCATTGGATGTACAGATTCGAATTTACAATATTGAAATATTCTTTTAATAATATATCTAATAACTCGGAATTTGCAAATCTTATGTTTAATACATTACCTATGTTGATGTTTATTCCGGTTTGAAAAAAAGTATTCGAATTAATTATCACATTCTTAGGATGTACTATTATACAAATATATTTTTTTAGATTGATAAAAAAAACCTAAACATGGTTCAAAAAATATTAACGGAAATTAAAACATTATCTTACAATAAAATTATTAGCGTAAAAGTTTCATGCTGGTAGTTTTTTAAACCAAACTACTATTTTTTATTTATGTAATAAAAGAGTAATTACTCGAAATTGCTACGCGGTAGGCCCTTTTTTCAGAGGACCGTCTGGAGCCGAACCACTGTGCTGCATATTTTTGTCGCCAAGCAGTAGTGTGAAAACACTTCTGTGTTCCTATGTGAAGGGCACCGTAGTTAGCGTAGCAAACAAGACATCCTATGTCTCACGGTAGGCAGCATGTTGGTAATACCCCTGGTATTTCCAACATTCAATGACGTTGGTCACCATTATCCATCAGGTAGTTCGACTGCCTGTCTGCCTGCGTTCGCAATAAAAAAAAACAATTATTAAAGTATATTGCATGTATATTTTTTACATAAAACCTCAATACATGGCTTTTAAATAGGTATCACGTGACGCAACACATCAGCTGGCACTAGGCAATGTCGGCCTTATCTTCGTAATACAACGTCTTTACATGTTTTCAGCGCAAGCACTTGTTAGCTTAGGACGATGTAAACTTGCGACTGACCCCGCTTTATCTATATAAAAATGTGAAGGGTAAAAAAATTCAACTTAAAGCCTTTTTTCATTTCTGTGACAGACGTTCTTTCTTAAACGATGTCTAGAATGGTTTTTGTATTATTCGGCTTATGAAGACTTCGCACTTTACAGGCGATAATTAATAATCTCGAAATTAGGGCAATTTTTTATCTTATTACAGGGTTAGCATGGATTTTATCCGTACGTATTTAAAAAAGCATTCTCTGCCTAGAGCTTCTGAGACCAATTTATACTAAGGAAATATAAAGACGAAATTTTTTGTGTATATTTCCAATATTTATGAAAAATATTTTGTATAAAATAGAACTCTTAAGGATTTGCACATATTTTAAGCACAGAAAAAAGGACTTAAATTATAAGTTTAATTAAAAATAATGTTAAATAATTACTGTACGTATAAAAATTTCTCTCATATACGAAAATGTGTTGTTTTACCGTTTTCATTTGTGAAACATTATTATTTATTGAAGGAAGTTAAATAATTAATTATAACTTTATAGAAACGGAGTGCTCAAGATATTAATATTCACAAAAAATGACGTAGACTAGTGTAAGAGTTAAAGACTCGCTTCAGATGGAAGTGAGATAACTTTCTCCTTGAGGTATAATATAACTCTACCATCATTATCATCGTAAGAGACTCTCCAACACTGTTATGTTTTTAAACCTACTTCAGTCTTCATTAAATGAAATGATGTTGATCATTATAAACTAAGGTTAGATCACTAATATTGCTGATAAAACATAACATAAATTGATATTTTTTTACTTCAGTGGTACTGTAGCTTTTTAAATTTATCTATATACTTTTAAATTTATAATATAGAGTAGGTTAATATATTTAATACGCATCCTTAACTGCCAGATTATCTATTCTATTTTCCAAACTTCCGAAAAAAACATGATAACTGTTTCAACGTAATCTTAAACATTATTAAAAGATAATATACTCTATGATATTATTATCTTTTTAATTGACTTTCGACACTTACGTATAAAATAAAAATGTGTGAATTCACAGTCGTGAGTTTAGCACTACAACGTTTAATCATTAACCTCAGACGACCATGACAGGAAAACATTATAATAAGTTAACTTTTAAACAGGGGAAAATGGAAAGCAAGTCAGTAGAAGAATGTAAGCTTTTTTCACGGTTTCACGAATTCATGACGCCACTCATTAGAGCTGTCGCGATTTGTTGGTTCGTGAACAGTTGCGTTTTATATTGGTTATGATTTCATTTTCGTTCTTCTGATCTATGATTTTCTCTAATTTGACTTAGAATACAAAAATATTTTTGTTATGTTTGGACGTGCCTCGATGCACAAGGATAAATAAATACATTAAAGCACTGATTAAAATAGATTAACACGTTCTCGAACTATACCATAACTAGCTTTAATTTTTGTAATTTAGGAATTTTTTTACATAATTTAAATATTTTTTTATATGAAATGGTTACTTTTTATTAGAAATAATTACTTCTAACTGTGCACAACATAGGCACGAAATACGCCAGTATTCGCAGATTCAGTCGAATAGCATTCACATTATAGAAAAATATATTTAAACAAACAGACAAAAATGTTTACCAACATCCAAATGATTATGATCACATAACGCTACGATTTTGATGTTTTATCAAATTATACAACTTTGTATTATAGTTTTTTAAAAATATACTTTGGTCGCTATCGTTTACATTGACAATGCTCTACGTAATTTATATACGGGCTTTATACTATTGTGTCAAACTTCAAAGTCCCTAAGAGATAAACGGAATCCTTTCGCAATACATCAGACCCTAACAGTATTATCGGCCTACATTTTAACCCATTTGCTGCGTATTTAAGTCCCAGACGTCTTGGATTCGACTTAAGCGTCAACCCTTTAGTTTAATACCTCCTGGAGCCGGGAACAGTGGGCCCCGAATTACTTTATTACAGTTAGTGTGTTGGCTGCTATAATCACTTTCAACGCATGCTCACGTTCAAATAATAATTGTAACTATGTGAAACATATGTAAGTTTGATTGACGCATAAGGCTTGATGAACTTTTGTTTAAGGTTTATGTTAATAAAAAAGCAAAAAATAAAATAAACGATATAATTTCCTGCAATATTACGGAGAACTCTAATTGCCAGTATTTTCTTTAAAATACTAACAATATAATACTAAAATGTTCATATATGTTTTGATTAATTATAAACGCGTTGCCTTTGTGAATTTTCTGTTTTTATTATATTTATTTTGAAGTGTAAAAAAGGTAATAAAGATTCTACAACTTAATTATTTTAAACAGGAGTATTAACTGATTATCACTACGTAGTACAAAACAATGTCTAATGTCGTATACAAAACATGCTTAAATCTTTAAAAGTTCGTAATGAATTTTGAAGGGGTTTTAAAATAGATCGACTTTTCCATGAGGTTTATGTGTATGAAAGATACACAATATTATAGAGAAACTGTCATTAATAAAAAGTTTCTAATGTGATAATATAAATATTTTTTGCGCTTTCGTTGCAAATGCTGGCTATATCCTACATAAAATAAAATTAATGTACAACAGTATTTTACACCTTTTTAAGGTGTGAGGAGTGTGGTGGAGCACAACAAAAAATTTCACAATTGTACCTTACAGATAAATTTTTTCCCATTAAATTTTACGGGAAAAAATAGCTCATTTACAAAGAGATTTTAGGCAATACAATAATTATCTAATCTTACATTATTTACAATCATTATACAACATGATATTTCCAATAATAATTACAATCACGTAATTTATACCGGTAATGGTCCGGTATCACCATTCTCTCGTGCGAAGCCAAGCTGAGTTGCTAGTTCTACATAATGCATTGTGTATCAAACGTTATAGTATTTTAATGAGTAGTAGTAGTTTATTCTTGCGCATCTAGACCTGTTTACAACATAACATAAATATGTATCCTTATAAATCAAGCTTATGGAAATCATTTCAGGCGGGCGATAAATTATTTAGTAACACTTTCGTAAATTCTTTAAACCGACACGATGCCACAGAGCTGCAATCATAATCAACATAATACGGACCGGTTAGGTTTTGGTTCGTTCGCAAAACCAACAAATCGCGACCGCTCTAATGAGCGGCTTGATTAATTCGAGCAACCGTGAACAAAGCTTGCATTCTTCAACTCGCTGACTTTTGATTTTCCCCTTTTTAAAAGTTAACTAATTATGATGTTATTGTAATGAGAATCTTGTTCGCCCGAAGTTAATTAATAAATATTATTGTACTACGCTCACGTTTAATAATTCACGTTTGTGTCAAAATGCAATTAAAAAGATATTAATATTGAAACAATTATCACAAATGGGCGCGGTGGGCTGGATAAGAATAACTGAAGATCGGATGTGACGACATGGAT
Source organism: Lamproptera curius (assembly GCA_029286875.1). Classification (NCBI taxonomy): domain Eukaryota; kingdom Metazoa; phylum Arthropoda; class Insecta; order Lepidoptera; family Papilionidae; genus Lamproptera; species Lamproptera curius. Next base: position 1,670,298 of record JAGSMT010000011.1, on the reverse strand, counting down.
TAGCGGACGCAATGTCCAACAGCAGAATGACACAGGCTGATGATGATGATGAAGATTATAATTGACAACATTATTTATTATAAAATCTACACTTTGCCTGTTTATGTCACTCATATTTTCGTAAACCTTACTGCACTAAAGTTTGATGAAGATTGAAGTAGGTTTCGAACCCACTCAATAAAATTTTCATTGTTGTTTCCTAGTAGATTAGGGCAATTTAGGCCGATCACCCAACTGTCTGAAAAGTAAGATGATCCATGCGTCGGATAGGCATGTAAAAGTCGGTCCACCCACCAACCCGCATTGGACCAGCGCGGTCGGATACGGTCCAAAAACCCCCTACTGGATAGGGGTGTATTAGGGGGGATGTCCAGCAGTGGACTATCACAAGGTGATTATGATGAAGTAGGTTTAAAAAAAATTGTGTTTGCGAGTCACTACCAAGTAATAAAACCTTGTACTACAAGGAAAATGCAAGTCTTTGAATCCTGCTCTAGTATACTCAATATTTTTTAACCCCAATCTTTATCCCTATAGGTGTTTTTTGGCTTTTGATCACAGTCTTCACTTTCATACAATTATTGCGCTGTGATCGTGTCATTACTAAAGTGAAAACTGCCAGTCCGTGCTTACAATTTTAATTTTACGCCCAATTTCATAAAAGCATTGTTAGCTCGTATGTTACAGAATCACTCAATCTATGAGGGCTTTCAAGCACTCCACTTCTACAAAATTATAATTAAATTCATAATATTACTTCCTTTAATAAATAAAGATGTTTCGCAAATGAAAACGGTAAAACAACTCATTTTCATTAGTGACAGTCAAAGGAAAAAAAATGCTTTGTAGTAAATGTTAAATATTTTCAATCAGCCTTCTTATTATTACAGTTGTTTTAAATTACGCTTTAAATATATGCAAATCGTTAAGAATACTATCTTATACTATTTATTTTCCTATAAATTACGATATATCCAAAACGGTTTCTTTATAATTTTTTTATTATAAATTGATTCATAAACTAGTGGAAGGAAATGATTTTTAAATTGGCAGGAATGAAATCCATGCTAACTCTATAATAAGATAAAAAATTAGCCCTTATTTCGTACTAACTTTCGCAATGCCTAAAGAATAAAAGCCGAATAATACAATGGCACAAAACTAAATATCAACTATGAATATTTTTCTGCTTAATAGGAACTAGATTCGTTTTAAAAAATAGAAAAACTAAAAAAGAAAAGACTAGCAAATAAATAAAAAAATATCGTACGGTCCACCTTTACCATAATTCTTACATTTTGACTTCAGAAGACAACTTTCAACTAGCGGTATTATTTAAATTGCATCGTACAAACGAAAATGTGGTAGATATTTCAAAACAGTCCGGTGGCTAAATAAAATTTTTACTTCTTCCTCATATTAGTTTATCTCAATTGTATTATTAAACACTCGTCATGTATATTTACACGCGCTAGAAGTTTTTGAATAAGAGCGACTGACACAGAAATGGATAAATCCTTTGAGTTCCATTATTTTACTTCAGATTTTTATACATATAAAACGGGGTCTATTGTATGTTAGTCCTAAGCTAACAAGTGCTTGCGTTAGAAATATGCAAAGACGTTGCAATAAGAAGATAAGGCCGGCATTTTATAGTACCAGCAGTTGTATTTCTTCGGATCTGTTGCGTTATGTGTTAACCATTTATAAAACAAGTGTTTTATGTTAAGATTTACATACATAATTTATTGATGGCCATGGACAAGATCGAGATTTAATTCAATCCTGTCAAATATACATATGGTTTTATTAATACAAAGTCGTTCATTCAATGAATAAATAAATAATACACATTTAATTACTGGTTAGGAGTCTACCACTAGACATTATATTCATACTTATACGTCCTAAACATAAAATACGTTATAGGTACATCAGAATTATGCTCTTTTTCAAGATATCTTTTGTAGTCTTTTGTTTCATTCATTTTGTTTTGATGAGAAAAAGTATATATTTTTCTTAAAGCAAATTAATTGAAAAGGTAAAAAAATTGTGAATAAATTTGAAGTTATAAATTTTTCGTCTTCAATCGAAATAAATTTAATTAATTACAGAATTCATAAGCACATTATTCGAATGATTGATGCCAAATACGATAATGTTATTCGCAAAATGAAATAAACATAAACACATACTATTTGACAAGACATATTCCAAGTTGTCACATTAAATATTAAAAGAAAACTTCAAAATTGTAAGTTTGATCTGTACATCCATGGCTATCGGAACAGAACAAACCGCTTGGCTCGATATGAAACTTGCGAAATTGCTCGATCTCCAACACTCGTATTGTATTTTGTGTGTACCGTTTCATGTCATAGTTACTTACGTCATTTGCTACTTCGTTACATCGATCGGGCGTCAAATTGTCACGCTTGAGGTTCATTATTTGATTAGTAAAACTCACTTTATATTACTGAAAACGGATAAATACAATTTAAATAAATGTTTTTTTATGAAATCAAACTTCAAATTCAATTGAGGGATATACAAATGCTTTCGTAATCAGTCCCTGATAGTATTAAAGGCTACGTCTTTGCCCATTTACAACGTATTTAACTAACCAACATCCTGAATTGGACTTTAGCGTCATATATTTAACAATTATTATAGCTGGTAACATATGGATCTATGTAAGTCTACAGTTATTTTTTTAAGTGCTCTAGTGTTTTTTGCCACAAACCGATGGTCATAGGTTCAAAGGCTACCAAGGAGCGACTTTGTGTCTGTGCAATTGGTTACGGTATTTTAGGATAATATTGTTAGGAAAAGCAAGAAAGTACATGTGACGACAGTCGCTTGTCTTAAATATCGGCCCTGTTCGTGAGTACCATCTTATGCAGTATAAGGTTATTGCCATTAAGTTTGTTGATGCAAAATGCGTCTTATTTCCTTGGTGCTAAAGGTAAGGCGTCATTAGCTGTATGCATAAACTACTAGATAGATTAAAAGTCAAATCAATTTCATATTGAAATAAACGTAACCTAAACAAAATCAAAAACTCATTGTTACGTTATCTACTTTAATGGAAATTCAATTAAAAACAAATTTGAAAACTTTTATCTGACTTCACAATATTGAATGCACCGTAAATCACTTATATCTGTCTGTAGGTTTAATTCTACAGGTCAGTGCAATATGTAGCTTCTTTACTTTAAGAAAAGGCAAAACAAAATAAGATACTTTAAATATCTGTACACTATATGGTAAAGTTTTCATTCGGTTTATCAACGCAATCTAGATTCTACCTGGGTTATGTGCATATCAACTGCACTTCTGGTTACAATTCACTGTTTTTGTATAAACTTGTTTACTAACGCCACTTTTCGTGACTTAAAGTAGTAAAATAACTAAGTTTAACGATACTGAGTATTCGAGTTAGTAATGGTTTCATAGTTTCCAACCCCGGTATGCATTTCAACCGAATTTGTGATTACAAACGTTACGAAATTGTATTTTCGTAGCATAGTTTGCTTTAGTCCATTTAGGTATTTACTTTGTGATCTATTGTACAAGTGACATAAATTTATATAATTTGTAAATTTTAACATCATGAACATAAAGTTTATCACGTAAATTGACAAAAGTATGCAATAAAAAAATGTTTGGTGTAGTGCGGAAATTTGCTCAAAGCTGTTCTTGATGTGATTAGTTACTTCTAATATTTACCAACTTAAGTACTACTTGTAGCATATGGTTGGAAAATATTTTCAGGTATGACATGGAAATACAAATAAATGTGCTGGTTATGCAAACAAAATATAAAGAAATGTCGTGTATTTTTATAGACTGTAATGTTTTTCTTAAACCACAAATTCAATTATCAACAGTCTTGAAATGTGGTTATTCAAAGAAAGGAGATATAAAAATTACGCATAATTTTATTTTTCTAGCGTATATCTCTATTGTACTTAATGGCGAACAAGTGAATAAACGTGTACTATTTTTTGCTGTACGCGGCAATCAACAGATCTTCTTATAAAAAGTATTGGGGATACTGTTTTTGTACAATGTATCAATCAAAACTAACCGGAATACGCAGTGGCTGAAAACAGTTGTGTGAAATCCACAAATCGTGACCGCTCCAATGAACGGCCAGATTAATCTCACCAAACGCAAACAATGCTTGAATTCTTTTACATATAGACTTACTTTATTCCCTTTGATGTTCATTTGATTTTTCTGTTACTATAATAAGGATGGCCGTAAGCTTGATAAAGTTTAAATTAATCAGATTCAATTAATTATTACAACAGTTTCCCAAACTCTTTTGTTATAAATTATTATTGTAAGATTGCTTTTTAAGTACGATTGTTACTAAAATTATTTAAACTACTTTAATTGTTTTAAAACTATCACCATCATCAGTCTTTGTCAGTCCACTTCTGGACATATGCCTCCCCTAATGCACGCCACCGCTCCCGATCTTCGGCTATTCTCATCCAGCCCACACGGGCCACTTTGCGAATGTCGTTACTCCATCTTGCCGGAGGGCGTCCTACACTACGTTTACCGAGCCTCGGTCTCCCCTCCAGAGCTTTTCGACTACAACGGTCGTCAGTCGTTTTAAAACCATTACTCTATTCCACCACCACCACCATCAGCCTTTGATAGTCCACTGCTGGACATAGGCCTCCCCTAATACACCCCGATCCATTAGAGGGTTTTGGACCGTATCCCACCACGCTGTTCCAATGTGGGTTGGTGGTTGGACCGACTTTTAACATGCCCATTCGACGTATGGATCATCTTACTATTCAGACGAATGGGTTATCAGCCCAAATTGCCCTAACCAACTAGGAAACAACAATGAAAATTTGTTGAGTCTCCGCAGGATTCGAACCCGACCTCGACCGCGGTGTCTAAAGCACACGCCTATACCACCAGGCTACGGAGGCAGTATTACTCTATTCATTTTTGTAAATTAACATGCAATTTTTGACCGACGGCTATAGCTTTTTTAATTTTTTAACTAAAGTGAGACACATAAATTTAATCTTTATACATAATATTGCATAAAGGTTAAACAAAACGAAATTAAAAAAACCGATACACATCTTTCAATCACAATCGTTAATGAAAACCACATTATCAGATGGGTAGCATCGTTTAAATTTTTAATATTTTAATACCGCTACGGCAGGCGACAACTGTGTCGCGAGCCCTCAGTCGGTGAGAACACAAAAATTAATTCCGACACATTTACATAATGAGAACGATATTAAAGCAACCGCGAAAACGGCAGAAATGGAGCGTATGAAAGCGTAAACCTTCAAACGCCGTAGCCGTCCTTTGCTAGAAGCTTAAAAATATTAAATTTTATTCTTTCGTATTGTACAAAGCGTGTTGTTGTCTAATAGAATTTAATGAGTTTACAAATAATTGTATACTTATTTCATATAGAAAGTTAGAATAAATTCTCGTATCCATTGGAGCAGAAAAACTTTACTTTTCATTATATACTTTAGTATGTGTAGCAAACCGATTATTTGGTATTTATTAGAAAACCAATGCTGTGATAATTTCTTTTGCTAAGAAGAATAATCCATATTGTTAACTTTAGTGTATTTACATCTCGTTTCATTATGGATAATCCGATGAATTTACATTTTTGTATTGTTTCTCAAAACAGAGTTACACGTCGTAATTTTTAGCCTTTATTTAACTGTAAAAGTTTTTCTATGGTTTGTTAAAGATGTCCGTATTTATTACGTATATTACAAATATTAAAAAAAAATATTATAATATTTCCAATCCAATATCAGTCTTGTTAATATAAATTGAAGGCCTGAAGCATCAAAAACTAAAGAGTTACAAATGTGATATATATGTTAAAACAGATTTAATTTTTATTAAAAAATAATAGCGTAAATACATAATTTAATTAATACAGATATGTTACGTTAGATACTGACTACACAGAAATTTTATCAAAAGTTAAACAACAAAGAATTATAAGCCAACATTTTTTAGAATAAGATTGGGATTTCCTGTGATCACATAAAATCCACCCCAAAATTAATTAATATGAAAGAATAGTATAAGTTCTTTCATATTATTTAATTAAATTTTTCCAGCCATTACTTTCAGATTAACTTTGATTGATTAATTTTTGGAGACTGTTCAATATACATAAAGAAATTAAATATATTGTTTATATCTCCATTATTTTATTAATGACATAACGTTGACACATTATTGATTATAATCCCAGTGGCTTACCGGCCAGTAACTTAATTATGAAAGAGGTGATACGACAAAGTTTCTTCCCCCTAACTTTGGACCAAGGAAGCAGCTAGGAGCTGGTCAATGTGCCTACGCCAGACAGAGCTACCATCAGTTATTATTTTATAATGTAGTCTCCCTAAACGTTCCTGAATGGTCCCGAAACGCCAGCGCTGCATGGAGCCGATGTTATAATCACAGGCCTGGATGCGGTCGCCTAGACTGAACTCTTTTATAAGATGTGGCTGGTGTTTAACTGATGGTGGTCGGATTCCCCTCTCAAAAACATGGCATGTAGCGACGTGCGTACCTACCAAACATAAGCTCGTAGGGGGTCAGGCCGTTAACGTCCGGCGTTCGACGAAGTCGTGTTTTAGTCGTGAGGAGCTTTTGATATATTGTGCCTGTAATGTGTAATGATAACCTCATAGTGCTCATTGCTGGTAAGGTTTTATTTGTATGAAATATGCTTGTAAGTGGCTTGTGAGGGTAAATTTTCAGCCGTAGATATAGTAGAAAAATTTTTTTAGTCCCCAGTGAATCGCCGTAGCTTCTTTGTCAATTTGACTATATCTTTTCTCGCTGTCTGATAATGTTCTCGGGGCAAACGCAATGGGTCTCTCTAATCTGTCAGTAAGTCTGTGTGATAGGACTGCACCAAGCCCTAGTGGTGAAGCACCAGTGGCCAATATTAGTGATTTTTTTGAATCAAAATGTGTCATAACTCTTTCGCTTAATATTTCTTATTTTATTTTGGTGAAGGCTTCTTCGCACTGTGTAGTCCATTGGAAGCTTGATTCTTTCTTTATTAAGTTGTTCAAGGGATTCGTGATGAATGCGAGATTGGGTATGAATTCATTTTAGAAATTTGCCATACCGAGAAACGTTCTCAATCCTGCAGTGTTTACGGGGCGTACTGTTTTTATTATAGCATTTATCTTGTCTATGTCTTTTTGCAGGCCATCTTTATCTATAGTGTGTCCAAGGTAATTAATATTTGTTTTAAAAAAATGGCACTTATCTTTGTTTACTCTAAGGTTGCTTTCTTTCAGTTTATCTAGCACAAGCTTAAGTCTTTGTAATAATTTTTCCTTTGAATCTCCTTGAATAATTATATGATCAAAAAAGCATTTGACTCCTTCCAGCCAATGCAAGAATCTGTCCATAAATCCTTGCCATAAGCTCGGTGCGACTTTCACACCGAACATAAGTCTGTTTACTTTGTATGTGCCTTTGGGTGTACTGAGTGTTTGTATCATGGCGCTTTCGTCGTCTATGACCATATTAAGGTACGCTTGTGTTATGTCGAGTGTACAAAATAGCTTGCCGCCGTTCATTTCTGTAAAGATATCCTCTATCATCGGTATTGGGTATTGTTCATCTAACATAACTTTATTTGGTGTAACTTTGTAGTCTGCGCAAAGTCAAATTGAACCGTTTGGCTTAACAACTGGTACCACCGGGGTTTCCCACTCAGAGTGGTCAACTTTCGTAATGACCCCTAGCTTGCCAAGTCGCTCTATTTCTTCATCCACTTTAGCTTTTAAAGCGTAGGGTATTCTTTGAGGTTTAATAAAAATTAGTTGTGGGTTTTCTCTAAGGTTAAAGTGTCCCTTGTAATTAGGTATTTCACCCGGGTCGGACTTAAAGACTGAGGTTTTATAAAGTTGTAAGATTTGGTCTAGTTCTAAGTTCTTTGTATGTTGTATAGTTTTTATATCTGCTAAGTTCAAGCTTTCCAGTTCCTTTATCCAAATGCGTCCAAAAATAGGATCTACGTTGCCATTGATTAAATATAGTTTACCGTGAAATTCTTTCTCTTGGTATTTGCAATTAACGTAAGTGACCCCGACTGGTTTTGTTACTTCTCCTGTGTAAGTACGAAGTTTAATATCTGTGTGGAATAGTCTTTTTCCAATATTCAGCTTTCTATAGTCTCGCATTGACATAGACGTTAATATTGCTCCAGTATCAAATTCCATTTTCAGCTTTGCTTTCTTTTTGATGTCGTTCCAGTCATCGTTATCGCTATTGTTCGGCTCTTCTAGTTGGTGTGAATTGGGTCTTGGTGCCTTGTAGCGCAGATTAGGGTTGCGTTGTAAGCAAACGCGGGCAAGATGTCCAAATTTATTTTGACATCTTGCCCGCGCAATTGACATTGCTGGCGTTACATGTCTCGGTTTCATGAGAAGATCCACGGCGATAACATTTACTTAATAAATCTCGGCGTGTGATTTGTCTTGAGTTTGAAGTTTTAGGTCGATATATGTTTGTAGAAACTTTGTTAATGCTGCCATTACTCGTGCTGGGCAATACATTTGTAGCAATAGTATCATTTTCTGTCTTTCCCATTTCGATTGATGTTGCCATTTTAACTAGTTCTTTAAATGTGCATTTCTTTTGATCTTGTAAAATTTTTGTTCCAGCGTCATTATCTTTCAAGCGTCTTATTAATTGTAGGCAAAGGAAACTTTCTGATGTGTTCCCCTCACAATGTTGGCAAATAAATTCGCAGTTTGTTGTTAATTTTTTTAGTTCCGCTGCGAATTGAGCTACAGTTTCGTCAGAATTTTCATATGAATTTATGTTATAGAGCCCATTTGCTAGGTTTTGGATCTAAATATTCATTTATTATTTCGGTGATGAGATCACATAACATATTAATTGGTTTTTCTGGGCATACTAAGTCACAGAGCTATTCATGGAGCTCTTGTGATAATGTAGATAATAAGATGTTGGCTTTTGTTTGATTTATGGTTTAATTATTCAATCGAAAGTAGGCTTCTAGTCTTTTTTTAAAGTTGTTGAAAGTTTCTGATGCTCCTAGTGGTTGAAATTGTATTTTAGGTATGCTATCTGCTGCTGATCAAGCAACTGTTGTTCATTATGACGTTGCGCTTGCTGTTGCTGTTCTTGATGTCGTTGGTTTAGTTTATTTTTTGTTAATAGTTTCGTTATAGTTGTTATGTACAGTTAAAAAGGATTTTATTTATGCATACATAAAATATTCACAATATATATTAGTCTAAATCAAGGTATTGTAAAACAAAAGGAAACAACACTCATCTTCTCGAGTACACACTACATACTAAAAAAAATTTTGCTCAGAACATTTTTTAAGGTAATATTGATAACATCGCTCAAAGTTGTTTAAAAGTTGATTTGCTGATGATGAAGTTTTTTTTTTTATGGCATACGCAGGCAGACGAGCAGTCGGGCTGCCTAGCGTGAGACATAGGGTGTTAAGTCTCGTTTACCCAGTAAATACGCTGGCTACGGTGTCCTTTAAACCGGAACACAGTAGTGTTTTCATACTACTGCTTCGCGGCAGAAACAGGCACCGTGGTGATACCCACCCAGACGGTCTCCTGTAAACAGGCGACCTACCACCGTCAGTTGGTAACATTTTAGATTACGAACAAGGCACCTACGCATATGAAATGTAATACACTGTACTGTTTATCCAAGATATGGCTGTGGCCTATGGCTTTTCTTATTACCTTCCGTCTATAAACTTTACATCGAACGAGAGAACCTCGCTCGCAATCACTTTTACACAGACGTTGTTTCTTTTATTTACTTTGGTACAACGTTGTGAATATTTTTATAGCGAACGAGCGTGTACAAGACGCGAGAAGAGATTTTATATTATTTTCGTTCTTGATTCCAATTCACATTTTGCCTATTTAGAAAAACAAAAGTATTGTACAAGAGGTTTTGGACCAAACATTAAAGCTAATACCGTGGTTATGTTGCACGTAACTGTTTTGATGAAATATTAACCTTTTTTGATTTTTCTAGAGCTTACATACACTAAAGATTAAAATAAACTTTTGTACTTTCAACACACAATCACTTTAATTTTTGAATAAACTAAACTGTCTGAATATTTGTATTTGATGTCTTTACTCTGTCTTTAAAATTATATAATTAAACATTACTATATGTTTCGACAGATAAAAAAATAATTTTCTTTTTTCTATTAGGGCGAAGAAAATAAGAGATTTAACGATTGTGTGAAACCGCTCTCTTATGATCTGAAGTTTATAGTCTATATTGTTACTACAACATTGTTATAGGACACCACTTCTGCGCTATATCATATTTATAAATTTTTAATGATATTATTACAGATTATACAAGAATAAGCTTATTGCCAAAATATACCTATCACATAATATACAAAAAATAAATGGTTATATCTATTTAATGGCCACGTAAGTAAAATTTTTATAGATATTTTTATGTAAAAACGGATTATAATATTATATTATTATAGAAGACTTTGTATGATGTTTTTTTTACATAGAAAATTATAAGCAAATAAAGTTTACATTGAAAACAAAACGTCAAAAAGAGATAGTGCTAACGCGGTGGAATTATTATTTTATGCAGTTGATACTAAAATAAGACCAAAAACCTTTCTTAGTTGAAACTGATAATAATTATTTTTTATATATTAAATATGAGACTAATGCAATATTACAGTAAAATTATCAATTCATAAAAAATTTACCAACCACTTTTTGACTTTAACTTATCGATTCCTCAAATATTTTGAAAATATATACCACATGCGTATATGAAACGTAGACTGTTTCATTATCCTTATCATCAACATCAGCCTGTATTAGTCCACTGCTGGATATTAGCCTACCCTAATGCACGCCTCCGTAGCCTAGTGGTATGGGCGTGTGCTTTAGAAACCGGAGGTCGTGGTTTCGAATCCTGCGAGGACTCAACAAATTTTCATTGTTGTTTCCTAGTTGGCTAGGGCAATTTGGGCTGATCACCCAATTGTCTGAAAAGTAAGATGATCCATGCGTCGGATGGGCATGTAAAGAGGGTCCACCCACCAACCCGCATTGGACCAGCGTGGTGGGATACGGTCCAAAAACCCTCTAGTGGATAGAGGTGTATTAGGGGAGGCCTATGTCCAGCAGTGGACTATCACAGGCTGATGATGATGATGATGATGATAAATAAATGCTACCAATTAGCTTAAGTATAGTTAGTTAAATGTTTATTATATTTTTCATTTGTATGATTTGCATTTGACCTTAGTTTCATTTGAAGGTTTATTTTTAATCGACTTTGAGACGTGTGCCAAGTAAAAATTCGTAAAATTATTTATTAACGATACCTATTAATATAATTCAAGAAAAAAATTCTCAAATAAGCACGCATAAATAAATCATATGTTAAGTATTAATTGTTTTATGCGGTTTTTATATTAGAATTTGATTAGACCTCAAGTTTGTAATAATATTTGTTGCAATTCATCAGAGTCACAACATACGTTAAAATTCTTAATTATTGTTGCATTGTTGTATAAGTACGCTTGTTAAAATAATCGTAAATAAAAGTGTCATTATATTTAATAAAAAAGACAAAAACGATATTGGTATGGTTACATTATTGAGTTTATTTTTACAAAATCTTTAAAACCGATAAAATGAAACGAATTTGAGATAACACCGTCTTTTTTTTGTAAAATGATAAAACGGGAAGCCATCTGGGATACTACCACCGATAGTTGACATTAAATATACAAGACCCAACAATTCAACAGTGTTTGACCACGGTTTAAATCAGAAAAAATGTAAATTTCAATAGAGAAGATGTTTGGGTTTAACCACCTGCTTGGGATCCAATAATTAATAAATTAAAATTAGAAGCCAAGCATACTTCCACTGCTGGCTTTTATGGTGAACTAAGTTCAATTTGCATAGGTAGAACAGACTAAAAAAATTATAATAACAATTAAAGGCCTGGAAATCCCTGGCAACAATACGCATGATAGCTCAGTATACCCCGCAAATACGGTTGCTTGAAAGTGTTCGAAACGTCGGGAATAAAAAACGTAAAATAAACGTGATAAAATTCATAACCTTTAAAATTAAAAATTAATGGCAATTACAACAGGTATTTTCCCCGGCGATCACCTGAAAAGAGGAGATCTCATCATCAGCCTGTGTTAGTCCACAACTGGACATAAGCCTCCCTTCATGTACGTCTTCGCAATAAGGGGATTTTTGGACTGTATCCTACCACGGTGGTTCAATGCGGGTTGGTAGTTGGACTGACTTTTCACATGCCCATTTGACGCATAGATCATTTTACTTTTCAGACAATTGGGTGATAAGAAGAGCTGAAATTGCCCTAACCAACTAGGAAATAGCAATGAAAATTTGTTGAGTTTCCTCAGGATTCGAACCCACGTAATTTAACGCCAAACATTAAGAAAATTGTTGTATGAATCATTCATGCAATAATTAAATGATACAATAGTACGATGACAATCTTAAGTTTTAACTGGGAGACAACCTTCAAGCTGCAGCATTTTTGTTGTTTTGAACAAAAGAAAATGTAGTAGATATATTAAAAGACTTTGTAGTCCAAATATTATTTACAGTTTTTTGTTATATTGGTAAAAATCATTTAGAAACGTAACGTGTTAAAGACCAAATATATGATCAACATTTGATTGGCTACTATTGTCCAATTTGGCAGATGGTACTATTAGTATGAACTCTTTTTATAAATTAATAAATAAAAATAATCAACTATAGTACGGTTTAGGAGACTGTTTGTACTTAATCGTCATTAAAATAAATTGTGCAACGTAGCTTTATATTTTTAAACTACTATTTATTGTTTTCTTGTAATGAAGTATAACTTCACCTTAAGCAAATTAATCGAAAAGGTCAAAAAATTTTGTGAATAAATATCAAATTATAAATTTTTCGCCTTCAACCACTTTTGTCACAGATGGGAAATAATCTTGGTTAGCTACACATTGTATAAGTACATTACTTGAATGGTTGATAACAAACACGATTAGTTTTTTGCAAAATAGAACAAACATGAATACATTTCACTCGGTGGTAGGTCCCCTGTTTACAGGAGACCGTCTGGTGGGTAACCACCGCGGTGACTAATCTGCCGCGAAGCAGTAGTGTGAAAACACTACTGTGTTCCGGTTTGAAGGGCACCGTAGCCAGCGTATTTACTGGGTAAACGAGACTTAACTCCCTATGTCTCACGGTGAGTCAGCGCGTTGGCGATACCTCTGGTATTGCCAATGTCTATGGTGTTGGTGACCACTTTCCATCAGGTGGCCTGACTGCTCGTCTGTCGCGTGCCATAGCAAAAAAAATTTTGTTAGCTCAAATTGTATAAGTACATTACTTGAATGGTTGATAACAAACACGATTAGTTATTTGCAAAATAGAACAAACAAGAATACATTTCACCGGTGGTAGGTCCCCTGTTTACAGGAGACCGTCTGGGTGGGTATCACTGCGATGTCTATTTCTACAGTAAAGCAGTAGTGTGTAAACACTACTGTGTTTCGGTTTGAAGGGCACCGTAGCCAGTGTAGTTACTGGGTAAACGAGGCTTAACATCCTTTGTCTCACGGTAGGCAGCGCGTTGGTGATACCAGTATTGCCAATGTTTATAGGCGTCGGTGACCACTTTCCATCAGGTGGCCCCGATTACTCGTCGGCCTGTGTATGCAATGTAAAAGAAAAAAAACATAACATTTGCATATTCTAGGTTATTAGAACAAAAGATACTTAGATATTGAAATTGGAATCTGTACATCCAATGATATCATAACAAAAACTAACCGCAGCCCGGCTCGATATTCTCTGTTCATTTCATATTAACTAATGCCATTGCCTACTTCGTAATTAAGATATTGAACCTCAAGGGTTCAATCATTACGCTTGAGGTTCAATATATGTGTATTTAAACTCACAATAACATATCGCTTAAAGCGGAATAAAAACAATTGAAAAAAAAATTTGTGATTAACTCAAGCCATTTGAGGGATAAACAAAATCCTGTCCTAACACATCAGTCCCTGGCAGTATTATAGGCCACTTACCACGTATTTAATTACCAAACATTTTGAATTGGACTTTAGCGTCTTATAATTAACAATTTTTAAAACTGGTAACAGAATTATCTGAGTTTACAGTTGTTTCCTTAAGATAGGTACGAGGCTACCGAGGAGGAACTTCGTGTCTTTGTAGCTGGTTAGAGTTGCTAGGCTAATAAGGATACTAAGGTTAGCTTATTGTAGGATAATTATGTTAAGAAAAGCAAGATAGTACATGTACTTGTCATCCAGCGCCTGGTTGTACTACAATATCGGTCCTTACGTTAGTACCATCTTAAGCACTGTACAAGGTTCTTGGCCATTGAATTTATTAATGCAAAATCCATCTTTTAAATTTAATTTCTTTGGTTTTAAGGTCAGGTGTCATTTGCGGTATGTGAAAACTACTGGTCGATTAAAAGTAAAATCAATTTCTTATTTAAATAAACGTAACCTAAATAAAAACTAACTCGTTTTTCGGTATCCCCAATAAAAGAATTTTAATAAAATTGAAAACATATCTGCATTTTAGTATTATGTGAAGCACTCAGTTTGTTTAAAAGTTTAATTCTATGGTTCAGTGCTATCCGTAGCTTCTCTATTTAAAAGAAACACAAAGCAAAATAAGCGATAACAAAATAATATAATGTAACTTTTTATAGGGTTTATCAACGCAACCTAAATACATCTTGTTACTTTTTTTTTTGATGGATCTCGTGCTCTGTGGAATAAACCTATTAGAACATAACCGGGTTTGGAGGGGGTCTCCCATTAGTGACTTATCTGCACCAAGGGCCCTCAAATTGGAGCCTCGGCTTGGGCCGTCACTTTTCTGGTACCCGTTAGCATACTGAATCGAGGTCTGTCCAGGAGGGCCGACGCCTCGGCTCGATTCAGACACTTTAATAGCTAGAAGAGCTCCATCTAAACTTTACTACCACTTCTTAAAGTGTTGGCGCTGGGAGAAGAAGTGGCGCAAGAAACTCCAGCAACGCTCCTATCTAATTTGGTGTTAAGCTACAGTGTCATATAGCAAAGGGTGTGTAAGATTGACCTCACCGGTGGGGCCGATGTCATGAGTGTGTGTGTTTGTCCTACACTCTAAGTGTAGGGTGTGTCTGGCTACTGCTACGGTGTCACTACCTAAGCCTTAAGGGTGTTAATAAGATTCTTGTATTTCACAAGCAATGAGAACCTAGCCATAGCGACGCCGGCGGCGGCGGCGAATGCATCTGCTGCTTGGTTGAATTCGTCTAGATTAAAGAGATCTAGCGATTTTAAAAATGACGCGGTATTGTTGCCATTGCTGCCATTGCTATGGCTAGCATGCTGGCTCTTTGAGGCGGCGGCGGGCCGCTGTGCGCTCGGAGTCGGCTCCGGCGCTGGCTGTTGCCACGCGGGGCGGAACTGCCAAGCGTTTGAAGGACGGAGGGGTGAGAATGCGGTGGTATTGGATGGGATTGGCGGTCGCCTGGAAGAGGCTTCCCTCGGGATTGCAGGGACTCTGCGTTTTGGCGCTTTAGGACAGCCGATGTAGTTGGCCGTGTGGCCGGGATTGCGGCAGTTAACGCACGCAGGTCTTTGTCCTTGGGTCTGGGACATGAGGCGGTGCCGTGATCCCCGAGGCATTTGACGCAATGGGGGTGGGCGAATCAGTTCCGCGCAGCGTGACCGAAAACCTGGCAGTTATGACACTGCCCTGGCAGACCATTGGAATAGTGGCCGCAAAAAAGAGAGACGACTGATCCCGCACAGTTGCTCGATGTCGTATATGCGCTTGCTTTCTGTAGAGCGCTCTAGCGTTACCAGCACCATACCGTAAGGGCGTTTGGTGCGTGGGTGGTACATGCGTTGTACCGAGAGGGCGGGAATGTTCAATTCTTTAATAGCCGAAGCTATCTCCGAGCATGGGATCTCCTTAGGCAGTCCTTTGACCACTGTCCTAAGTACGCGCTCATCCTGGAGCGAATGTGTGATATTGGTGTTCTTTTTCCCTAAGGAATTAAGTCACCTTTCTAAAGTCGTCTGAATTTTCTCATCAAACTTAATATTGTTGGATAGGGCCGAGCGAATCTCGACCCACTTCTCCTTTTTGCGGAGGTATATTGGCGGTGGGCGTTTCCCTACGGGGAGCCGTGCCTGGGAAGGCTGGGATGGCTGGGCGGGGTGAGGGGCCGGGGGGCGCCTAGGATCGGCGGGATGAATGGATGGGATTTTCGACTGGGAGGTCGACGGTTTGGTGACCTGCTGAGGGCAGTCGGTGGGAGCGTTAGGCTTTGCAGCCTTGACGGGAAGGACGGGTGCGGGTAAAGAATTGCGGACCTTGCGCTTCCTTTTCGATTTGACGGTTTTAAAGCTTGGATTGTGGATTGGTTACTGCCTCGATGTCCATGTCCGATTCCGTGCGGATGCTAATGTCGACATGAGTGTCATCACTATCATTCTCAGGGAATGGTCGGGACAGTCCAGGCGTTGAGGTAGGAGTTGGGTGATCGGGAGCGTGCTCGGATATAAGCTGGTGCACTGCGTCGGTCAATTGCATATACAATTTCCGACCGATCTTCTCACTAATCGTCTTGGTATCAATACCAAAGCGACTCGAGAGCTCTCAGTCAACCATTGTATGCGGTTTAGGTCTCACCTATATTTGACTTGCCATCCGTTGCGTTACTCAACGCAAGCGGTGAGTCCCGGCAATTGCCGGGCGTAGAAATCCTTCTCGCCCTGCCGGGCACGACAGGGAGGTGTTCTTCAGAACCAGCCAGACACAAGAAACAGAATATTACAACGTTCACGTGGCCTAGTGTAGTTGTGAAGACAACTAGTTCAGCCGAGAAACAACATAATTAACCCTAAGAAACAAGAATTGCGCTTGCAACATGCGGTGCAACAAGTTTGTTAGGCCAACGAGTTGCCCTCCCAAACAGGTCCTCGCTTTGTCGTAGCGGTGGGGCTTAGTGACCTGCGGCTTGGGTCAGCCGCGGGAAGCTAAGAGAACCTGGCCGGCCTGAGGAGAAGGCGGCCGTGGAGGACGCTGCCCAAGCGGGCTGCAGACCGCTTTGATGCGCCTTGGAGGTGCGGAGGGACGGGTTGCAGGAGGTAGGTGTGCTGCCCTTCCTGTCCTTCTGCAACCAAGGAGGAGCCGCGGGGAAGAGGAGTGTTG
Organism: Lamproptera curius; assembly: GCA_029286875.1. Lineage (NCBI taxonomy): Eukaryota > Metazoa > Arthropoda > Insecta > Lepidoptera > Papilionidae > Lamproptera > Lamproptera curius. The sequence goes on along the minus strand of JAGSMT010000011.1, from coordinate 1,652,962 downwards.
GTATTCTGTAGGCCGCCTCCTATCCTCCGCGACTCGGAGGGCCGCACCGCTGATGCGGTGTGGAGGGCCGTGGAGGGGGGACATTCGGCATGGTGTCGTCGATCTCTCTTCCTTCACGGCCGAAATGGAGCTTAGCGGCGGAGCTTAACATCCGGGCCGCCGCTGGGGCTGGGAGTATCGTCCCTGTGTGGGTTGGGAACTCCTGGCTCCCATGGCTCCTGAGTAACAGACTCGGGGAGTCTGTTACCCTAACACAGGGCCGAGACGAAGGGCGCGCTAGTTCCGACGCGCCCAGAGGGAGAGCAGATGGCCGTAAGGCCGAGATGGGCTGCTTCGGCGGCCAGCGCCGAGTGGGGTTGCAGATGAGTGCAAAACGTTCTGTGACCCCACCCTAAAGGCGGCAGGAAGGAACAACGTGGTGGTTTTAGTCGGTGCGAGTCCGACATAACCGTCTTTGCCCCGCGAGGACGGGTATGCGTAGGCATTTCCACGGTAAAAAAAAAAAAGGCGAACGAGTTGCAAAACACAGCCGTGCACAAGCCGATCGCTTGAGGTAGTGCAATAAATCGCAACCGCGATGACGTCAGCGGTGCGACATAAGGCTCTATGAGCGCAGGTGCAATCATAAAACGCAGATGGCGAAGCGGACAATGAAGACTTCGTGGCGAGCTCTGGAGACTGTGGCGAACACGTGCGGCCGGGACCGCTGCTGGAGGCCCTCTGTTTTATCTTGTTACAATTCTCTGTTGTCTATAAACTTCTTTACTAACGAGACTTTGTCGTGATTTATAGTACTAAAATTAGTTTGTTAAACGTTCTGAGTATTCGAATTAGTAATGGTTACATAGTTTCCATACACAGTATGCATTTCGACTGAACTAATGAATACAAACGTGATAGAGCTTTGTTTTTGTTGCAATATTTGCTTAAGTTCATATGGGTACTCATTTTATTATCGTTTTAGAATTGATGTAATTTTACGTTTGACATGATTCATTAATCCATTTGTAAATTACAATACTTAACCTGAACCTTATAACATAAATTCTTAAAAGTATAAATGTATGGTCTAAAACGAAATTTATTGAACCTGTACTCGATTTGATACGATTTATATTTTTTTCTACGTGCCCACTGTCATATTGGAATGCACGAAGTTAATCTATATAAGGTAGAACATTTTATAAAAATAAAAACAAGCTGTCGATATGTTAGCAGATATTTAGTTATATAATATTGACATAGCCGCATAAATAACAAATTTACAGATTTTATCGCGATTATTTTTACATTTTAAATTCCCGACGTTTCGAACACTTTCCAGCGGCCGTGGTCACGGGGTAGACTGTAAAATGTAAAAATAAACGCGATAAAATCCGTAAAGTCATTTTATTTAATAATGTATAATATTCGCGCAAACAAATTTACAATTAAATTTGCTGAGTCTGTATTCAAAATTTATCGTGTACTTTATAGACTATTTTGTTTTTATTAACCCATAGTATCAATAATCAAAAGTGTTTAGAAGTGAATATCTAAACATTAAAGATATAAAACTGACGCATCATTTTATTTTTCAAGCATACATTATTGTATTTAATGGCAAATTATTATAATAATGTAAACAATTTTTTGCTGTACGCGACCGTAAACAGATTTCCTTACCAACTTAATTCACAACAATGTATCAACCAAAACTAACCAGAATACGTAGTTGTTAAAAACAGATTTCTGTGAAATATACAAATCGTGACCGCTCCAGTGAACGGCTAGATTAATCTCACCAAACGCAAACAATGCTTGAATTCTTTTACCGACAGGCTTACTTTATTCCCTTTGATGTTCATCTGACTTTTCTAAGAGTTTAAGTTAATCATCTTCAATTAATTATTACAAAATTTTCTCATACTATTATTAGAAATTAATATTGTAATTTTTTTTGGAACTATTTAATAATAGTTTATTGAATAAATCTGATTATGAATATATCACTAAAGTTGTTCAAGCTGCTTAATAGTTCTAAAATTATTACTTTATTTATTTCTGTACATACAATGTTTGATCCACGGCTTTTTTCAAACTTTGCAACTAAGGTGTGATATATAGATTTAATATTTATACATATTATTGCATTAAGATTAAACTAAATAAGATAAAAAAACGAGAGAGGTCTTTCAATAACATTTATTAAAGAAAAACGATAATATCGGATAGGTCGCATCGTTTAAATTCGTAATATTTTTAATGCGGCTACGCCTGATGACAACTGGGTCGCGAGCCCTCAGTTGGTGTGAAGACAAAAATTAATTCCGACACATTTACATAATGAGAACGATATTAAAGCAACCGCGAAAACGGCAGAAATGGAGCGTATGAAAGCGTGAACCTTCAAACGCCGTAACCGTCCTTTGCGAGAAGCTTAAAAAATATTAAATTTTATTCTTTTGTATTGTACAAAGCGTGTTGGTGTCTAATAGCATTTCATGACTTTACAAACGATTGTAGTATCCTTATTTCCTGTACAAATTTAGCATGAGAATTTATGCTGTGTATTCATAGGAGGAGAAAAACCTTACTCTTCATTACATACATCTAGTTACAATTCTCTGTTGTCTGTAAACTTGTTTACTAACGAGACTTTGTCGTGATTTAAAATAGTAAAATAACTTTGTTAAATGATTCTGAGTATTCGAGTTAGTAATGGTTTCATAGTTTCCATACCCTGTATGCATTTCTACTGAAGTTATGAATACAAACGTGGTGGAGTTTTGCTTTTGTCGCATTATTTGCTTTAGTTCATTTTGGTACTCATTATATGATTGTTTGTAGAGTTGATAGAATTTTATTCAATAATCCTTTCGTAAATTACAATACTTAACCTGAACCTAAAATTCCTAAAAGTATAAATGTATGGTCTAAAGTAGAAGTATTGGAAGCTGTACTTGATTTGATACGTTTTATAGTTTATTACTACATGTTTAATGTTCTATTGGAATGAACGGGGTTAATCTATATACGGTATACCATTTCATAAAAAAAAAAAATGTTTTCTATTAGAACGTCATCTATAAGTTATTTTAGCAGATATTTAGTAATTACATTGACATAGCCGCATAAATAACACAATTACAATTAAATGTGCTGGATATGAATCCTTTTAATACATCCAATTAAACTTATTGTGTATTTTTATAGACTATTATGTTTTAATTAAACCACGGCATCATTAATCAAAAGTGTTTACAAGTGAATATCTAAACAAAAGAGATATAAAACTTACGCATAATTTTATTTTACAAGTGTACATCTTTATTATTTAAAATAAATAATAAAATAATGTTCACTATTTTTTGCTGTATGCGACAATCAACAGATTACCGAAACCAATATTATCCACAACATTATATCAAAATTAACCAGAATACGTAGTTGCTGAAAACAGATTTGTGTGAAATCCACAAATCGTGACCGCTCCAGTGACCGGCTAGATTAATCTCACCAAACGCAAACAATGCTTGAATTCTTTTACCGACAGGCTTACTTTATTCCCTTTGATGTTCTTCTGACTTTTCTATTACTATAATAAGGACGGCTATAAGCTTGATAGAGTTTCAGTTAATCATCTTCAATTCAATTTTAGAAAAAATTCCCAAACTCTGGTATTAGAATTTATTAACGTAAGATTGTTGTTAGATATAGTTCAAAAACTATTACTTTATTCATTTCTGCATATTAACATACAATGTGTGACCAACGACTCCAACTTTTATTTAAATATTGCAACCAAGATGTGATATAAAGATTTGATCTTTATACTTATTATTGCATTTAGATTAAAAAAAATTACTTTAAATGTACGTAAATGTGGTTTGACTATGGATAATCTGTTGTATCGGTTTTTAAAATTTTTATTTTGAAGATTAGTTTCCAAAAACTGAATTGGCACGTCCTTATTTTTGCATTTAGGTTACTGAAGCATTATATCTTTGTTTTTTAAAGATGTGCGTATATTACAACTATTTATATTTTAGTACCGATATTTCGGATCCAATATCAGTCTTATTAATATAAATTAGGTCTGAAGCATCGGGAACAAAACAGTTACAAATGTAATATATACGTTAAAACTGATTTAGTTTTAAATAAAAAGTAATTGCGTAAATATATAATTTAAGTATATAGATATGTAATGCTAAATACTGATAGAACAGTAATTTTATCAAAAATTAAACAAAAAAGGAATACTAGTAAACATTTTTTAGTGATTAGGTGGATTTTATGTGGTACATTAAATAACATGAAAGCAATATGATTAAACGTTACAACCTTTACTTTCAGATTAACTTTGATTGATTACTTTTTAAATACTAATACAAGTTGCTATGTATAAGTAATTCGCTTCAATTAACTAAGGATTTTTGTTATTTTCTCTACATAATATTTCATCATCATCATTATTTTGACCATTTTCAATCTTCTGCTCAATGTAACTTTATTAATTATAGTCTCCAAATGTGTATCGGTTTGAAAATATGGCTTGCAACAAAAAAATATAGAATGTTTTCTTTATGCCTATTAATAAATTCTCAAAGTCGTTAACTTTCAATTCAAGTGAACCTATAAAAAGATTTTATTTATGCACAAATAAAATATTGTCTATGTATAATAGTCAAAATCAAGACAAAAAAATTATTAAAACTTGTAAAACAAAAGGAAACAACATCTTACTCGAGAGTTCGGAGTGCTTTGTATATTTTTGGTATAAAAGTTTTATTTTACAATACCTTAACTAAATCGACCAATCGAACATCAAAGTACGTGTAAGTGAAAAAAGCAAGGAGTGCCCAAAAACGTTTGCATTACAGGGTTTGCATAAGAAAAAGAAAAAACACAAAGAAAGAGCACTTTAACAATCGTGTAGAAGCTATTATTTAAGTATTCTTCCAAGTCTCAACTCTAATGCTTTCTTGGTGGGAAATAGATTTGTAAAAAAAGAGAAAAGTTCCACAATGTTGTTTTAAATGCTTGCCTATAAAGATATTTTTTTATATATCGAGATTGGCATTCAATAAATAGATCTTATTATTTCTTCTCAGAGTTTAATTGAATTGAATTAAAATGCATAATTATTTAACAATTTTTATCAGAATTAATGTGAAATAAAGTCTGAGCTCAAACTTTATTTAAGCCTTCTATAGTGTGATGATTGAAGTATGGAAAAGGGAACCAAGCTAAGAATATTACGTTTTGTCGGACTTTGACAAAAGATAAAAAAACCTTATTTTCTTTTGTTTTTAAATACTTGTAAACACCGTAAAATATTCCTTCAGAAAAATTTTAAACATAATTACTAATATAACATCGCTTAAGGTTGTTTAAAAGTTGATTTGTTGACGATGAAGTCGGTAACGTTCTAAATAGCGTAGAAGACACCCGCGCATATAAAATACCATATGAACAATTTATCCAAGATAGGACTGTGGCCTACTGATTTTCTTATTACCTTCCGTCTATAAACTTTACATCAAACGACTTGCAATCACTTCTACGCAGACATTGTTTCCCTTATTTACTTTGGTACAACGTCGTGAATACTTTAATTGCTAACGAGCGTGTACAAGACGCGAGATGAGATTTTATGTTACATCGCTCTTGATTCCAATTTGCATTTTTTCTGATATAAAAGAAATTATAAAAAGTATTACACGTGTTAACAAAGAAAATAAGAAACAGAATTGTTTATTAAACGATCATCAGCTATGTATAAATATATATATATTTATATATATTTATGTATGTGTACAAAGTATTTATATGTATATACATTTATATTTTTATGTATTCTTATGTATATAGTTGTAATAATATTTGTGTAAATAATATATCAAACTCCTACTCCAGGTATGTTATGTGATGCCTTTGTTTTGTTATTTTTTCTTTTGTTTCCTTTCTTAATTGAGCATTAATTTGTACATATTACATTTGTGCAATAAGCATAAATTATAAATAAATGGTTTTTATCGTGCATTTTAAAACTATTCTGTAAAATTTTTAACGTTTAGGTATAGTTAAAGCCAGACCGGTGCAAGACTTACTCATCGATACAGGTTTCGAGGTTTCGACTGATATATTAAAACTAATACCATAGTTATGTCGCATAGAACTGTTTTGTGAAATGTATAAAACAATTACAGTTAAGAAATAATACTTATATTAATGTAGAAAATATTACTGCAATTTCTTCACTTTGATTCTTCAAAAGCTAGAAGAGAAATTAAACATTAAGATATGTTTCTACAGATAAAAATTGATGCAATTTTTTTCTTTTGAGGAAAACGAAGAAAATAAACAATGCAAGGATTGTGTAACCACTGTTTTATGATCAAAAATATATAGTCGGATAGTTAATATAAACTTTATAGTCCGTTCCTATGTATTTTTACCACAACGTTGTAACATAGCGTTTTATCTGACCTTTTGACACTACCCTTTAATTAAATATACTTATCGATTCCTTCAATATTGTATACCACATATGTGTACAAATCACGAACTCCAACGTCGTGAGTGCAAATCTATCGAACGCTTTCAGAAGTTCTACCATCAACTGCATTTTATGGATTTTAGGTTGTGGAGTTACGATTTTATTCGCCTTGAAAATAAAATCATAAATAATTAGTCAGTTAGTTCTAAATAAGGTAACGCTGGTTACAATGACAGCTAGGCTTACGATACAATATGTATAACAATTACATTATTAACAAAGAACAGTACTTTGTTATCTATTCTATATTAATATGGGAAAAGTAAATTTTCAATTCTAATTTTCAAACGACTTGACATTTTTAAATGCGCTGAAGGATTAAAAATAATGGAAATATATTTAAAATATACATAATATTCTTAACAATGTGAAGTATATTTTTTTTCTTTAACAAAAATAAAATTACTTCCGAGATGAGATTTTCCTTGATTCACAGTAGACCTTACTCGCCTGTCATGGGATTAATTGTGCGAAGCAATCATTCCTGAAGTGTGAGATGAGGCGTGCTCGCGTGTGAACGGAATGGCACTGAACTTAATACTCTTTGCTTTTTTTCCATCCCCTTTCTTAAAACTGGAACAAGTGGAGCAGGCTTCGAATTGCTGCTTAATAATTCATAGTAAGATTGAAATTGAAATATTATGAGCCTTTGGAGTGCCATTTGATTTAAAGTTAACAAATAGATTGATGATACAAAATGTGTCTATAATTAATGTAATGTAAGAAAGTTGGTTGATTTATCATCATCATCATCATCAGCCTTTGATAGTCCACTGCTAGACATAGGCCTGCCCTAATACACCCTATCCATTGGGGGTTTTTGGACCGTATTCCACCACGCTGGTCCTATGTGGGTTGGTGGGTGGACCGACTTTATACATGCCCATCCGACGCATGGATCATCTTACTTTTTAGACAATTGGGTGATGCGAGCAAACGCTGTAAAAAGGGGTGTATTAGGGGAGGCCTATGATCCAGCAATTGGAACTATCACGGCATTGATCGATAATAAATGAATGATGTAGTTAGAGGTAAGGGCACTGCTTAAAAACCAGAGGTGGTGGTTCATGTACTGGGACTCAACAAATTTTCATTGTTGTTTCCTAGTTGGTTAGGGCAATTTGGGTCAATCACGCAATTAAAAAGTTGGTTGGGTATGTAAAAGGTCGGACCAACAACCAAAACATATTGGACCAGCGTGCTGGGATTCGATTTAAAAACCCCCTAATAGTTCAGAAGGCGTCTATTAGGGGAAGCTTTTGTTCAGTAGTTTATTAACACTAGCTAATGATGACATCTCCTCTTTTCAGTTGATAATCTGGGAAAATACCTCCGTGATGCCTATTTTTGTCGCAAACTAGTAGTGTGAAAACGCCTTCCGGTTTGAAGGGCAGCAGGAGGGCAGTTCGTAGCTAGCATAAACCATACAAATACATATAATACAAGGCTTAATATCTCCAATCTCAAGGCGATGATTAGATTTGTGGTGTCTGAAGCTGCGTTTGTTATAAACTGATATTCAATATTAATATTTGCTTAGACAATTTTGTATTATTTTTAATGTGTCTGAAATGTTTTTTACTATCGTAAGTATATATATCGGAACGTATGGTATGTCAATCATATTACCCTCCCGAAGGCAAAACAAATACAAGAGGCCTTTTCTGTGAAGACGAAATTTTTATGATCTCATCTCATTCTAAGAAAAAATCTTTTGATTATTCAGTATTGGGCTTCACATAAGGAAAATTGTTCTATTGTTTTTACAAAGCTTCTTTCATCACACAAAATCTGTAATTTAAAATGTGAATTTCTTTTTCAACAACACGTTTATTAGATTATGCTATAACTAAATGTCAAGTCATCAGAATTAAAGAAAAAAAATTGCGTTCACTGCCATAAAGTAATTTTAATACAAAAATAACCTAAAAACTTTATTAAATGTAAGTACGTATCACGTTAAATTTTATCTGGCAATAAATGCTACCTCCAATTAGCTTTGGTAGTGTTTATTAAATGCTCATTATATTTTACATATAAATGATTTCCATTTGAAGGTCTCTTCTTTATTAACTTTGAGACGTGTGCCAAGTAAGAATTCGTTAAGTTATTTATTAACGTTACATACTACTATAACGAAGAATTTATATAGTAAGTATGAATTCTTCATGCGTTTTTTATATCAGAACTTGATTATACTAAAATTTGTAAAAATTTCTATTGCAATACATCTTGTTCTAAACGTTCTTACGTAATAAAATGTCAAAATACGTAAAAATTCTTAATCATTGTTACATTTTTGTATAAGAAGGCATATTAAAGTAATTGCACCTATAAGTTTTCATTAAATAGTTGTAACCGAAAGTAGAGATTATACATATACTACAAGCACCATAAGTTTTTATTTTAAAATAAACTTTTAAAAATAACCTTGTGCTTGAAGATTGTGCTCATACTATTTTGCGGTTAAGCTCATTATATTTTTGGCCATTTTTTTTGTACACAACACCTTATACACAATAGGTATACAAGGTATTTGAGACTCAATTACAATGATAACATTATTAAATATATTTCTAACTATTCTTCTAATCCGATAAAATGAAACGACTTTAAGAACAGCAACATAGTTTTTTATTGTAAGAAGATGAAAAAGGACCTTTAAGTAAGTTTGGGTACGAGTAAAAAAAAAACAATACCTTATCATACTTTTATTAAGTGTTTTTGTGAACAAAGATAAGATTAAAGTTGTAATAAAGAATTTTAAAAATTGTATATGTGGTAATAAGAATTGATTAATATTTAAATATGTTGGTAACACAAAATTAATTCATAATTATACAAATTAAAACAAAATAATCGCTGATCATTAATATCGAAAGTTTGAGGTTTAATTAATTTAAAAATAAATGAGCATGAAGTTTTGCGTGAACTACTTTCCAACTTTCCATAAAATTACAGTTTAATACAAGTGCTCTCAAATATTAAAACTCTACCGACGACTTCGAGCGTGGTGCTATTGAAAAATACCGCACATTTTATATCGTCATTAATAACGAGCGTATTACGTAATATTAATGACATACATTTAAGGTTTGATTAAAATTATCCTGGAAAATTAATTATTATTTGATATTGAAATATGATATATAACCATTAGTAGGTCCCCGATTTAGTCGCCTGGGTTTGTACCACCGCGGTGCCCGTAAAACACTATCGTGTCCCGGTTTGAAGTGCACCGCAGCCTCAGTATTTACTGGATATACGAGACGTGCTTCTTTTTTATTGCCAACGAAAGCAGACAACCAGTCGGGCTACCTGTTGAAAAGTGGTCACCGACGCCCATGGACATCTGTTATAACAGGGGTATCACCAATGCGCTGCCTCCATTGGGTGTTATGTCTCCTTTTTTCACTAAATACGCTAGCTACGGTGCCCTTTAAACTAGAACACAGTAGTATTTTACGCACTACTGCTTTGCGGCAGATATAGGTACGGCTGTGGTACTGCCCCAGACTGCCCCCTGTAAAAGTGGACCTACCACTTAAATAACGTAATAAACGTAACTTCCCAATATCACGGTGGTGACAGAACTTGTTTCTTGTCTGTTGGCTTTATATGGTACATTTCTTAAAGGCAAGGCGTGACACTTACCATCAGGTAAACGTTATTCCAGCTTGTGGCTTCACTAAATAAATTTTTGCTATTTATGAAAAATTACAAGTGATAAATAATACGGACTTGCGCATATTTTCGAATTACTACGTAATCGCTGAAACAGCCCTGAAACGTCGAATTGCATTCAAATAATAATTTAAAGACGATGAAATTCTACATTTTATATCATGTGTGGCAAACATTTTTAAAAACGCTATAGAAAAAAATAAAAGGGTTGGGAGAAACATTTACGATGTGCGCGCACACCGTCACGAAAAGCCGACATTCTAAAGTAAACTATAGTTAAATGAACTGTAGATCTTTAAAATATGCCGTTTAAACTTTCTTGCCTTTGTATGCCTGTCGCTTCTTTTTGTTTTTTCCTTCGCACTGAATTAACGAAGGGTCGTGTATTTCAAACGCAATGACGTCATCTAGCGGATTGTTTCGCCCACGATTACATTAATATTAATGTCCCTTTGCGTTGAATACCTTTCAATCTTTAGAGGAAAATCTTTTTCTTTTTTTCTGTTAATGATGCTACATTCTTTGTAAGAAAAATCCGTAGAACTTTAAATAATACAAATATTCAAGAAATACTAGATTGCGTTTATTTTTTTATTATTAATGCAATTATTATTACTGTAATAATTGAACTAATATACAATTTATTAGCTCTAAAAACTGCCTGATTTTTGAGACGTTTGAACATGATGAAAAAAGTAATATATATTTTTTAATAAATAATACTGATAAAAATGTTTACACGATTGTAATTAGGACGCAATTTCTTTTAATGATAGAATGATAATTGCATATTTATTAATAGATCACAAATACATGTCATACTCAATGATAAGAAAAAACCATCAAAATAGTATTACACCTAAAATTGTTTTTAAAAGTTCTACTGAATGGTTTTAAAATCAACCAAAAAATATGTTCAAAGGTAACATCAACAATTGTTATTAAGTCAATCGCCGACTTTTCTTTAGTAAAAAAAATTTTCATATAAATAACATTATTTCAGTACGACAAAAAATGTTTAGCGTCATTTTGAATATACCGAAATCATATCCAAACATAGAAATAAATTTATTGCTCATGTTCGTGGATCGCTGTTTTTAGTTAAAACGATAAAAATGTGTATTTTGATAATATCTGAGGGATTAGGACGCTTTGTGATAACTAAAATAAAAAGCAAACATAATATGTAAGTGTTAAACCGTTGTTGCTATCTATGGAGAGAAACGCCTGACATTTTTGACCAAAAATTTTGAAAGTACTATGAAATTAGTGAAGTATTCTGTATTTTTGATCATCATCGTGTTTAGAAAATTTACTTAAAACATTTTTCATATATTTTTTTTTAATTTAATGAATGTTTTGAACAACAAAATTTAATTTTTACCGGTGATAGATCCCCTTTTTACCGGTGGCAGGTCCCCTTTTTACAGGAGACCGTCTGGGTGGGTACAACCACAGTGCCTATTGCTGCCGCAAAGCAGTAGTGTGAAAACACTGCTGTGTTCCGGTTTGAAGGGCACCGTAGCCAGGGTATTTACTGGCTAAACGAGACTTAGCACTCTATGTCTCACGGTAGGTGCGCGTGATACCACTGGTATTGCCCATGTCTATGGGCGTCGGTTAATACTTCCCATCAGATGGCCCGATTGATCGTCTGCCTGCGTATGCCCATAAAAAAAATTTTACTTAGAACTGATCTGGAGCTCCGCCTGTCGTAGAATGAGTTTTGCAAAACATGCACTTATTAAGTGTGAAATATATCGACATTGCTTGTGAACAAGACCATATTGGAAGTTAATAAACGTTTGGTTTCCACCATGTTTTATTTCGTCAAAAGTGGAGCAATCGAAGTAGACTTCGGATGGCTGCCTTATAATTCAATAGGCGATAAAAAATTGTGGGAAATGTGTTAGAATAACACATATCATTATTTTAAGTTGCATGTAAATAACACTTTTAAAATCTGTTTTGAAAGAAATGTTATTTAGTTTGCTGATAACGTCCCATACCTCATATAGATCATCATCGTTTCGTTTGTTAGATAAATCATATTATATTAATTACCTAAGTAGCCCTTTTTTCGAGGTATGCATGCGATTTTATATATTTTATTTGCCCTAACAATTAATGGTAAAAATATCTATTTATATTCATGAACATAAAATTTTAACTACAAAATAAAAGCCATTTTACGAACATAAATTGATCTAACTATTAAAGTTTATGTGAAGCTGTCAACTTCAGCATCCATTTTAATGATTGCGCGTAAATTAAGTAATAAAATGTAGTAAAAGCTATTTTTAATAATTTTAAAATTATTACAATTAGTCACTATCGCTAAGGAATATTTGAGAATGACATCTATAAGACACCTTGCAAAGTATGAAAGGTTAATAACGTTACGGCCCTGATGTACTAAAAGTGGGAAAAAAGTTAGGAGCAAAACTCTTTTAGATAAAAGAAACGTGCTCTCAATGTGTGTTCAATGAAATTTCAAGCGAAATTTAAATTCTTCAGAAAAATCTTTTGATGTTGAACAGTTCACTGTACTTTTAAATTATAGTGATCAGGTGAAGCTTCTAAAAATTGGATTGAAATATAGTCGTGGAAAATTTTTATATAATATGAGATTATTTAGTTTCTCTTGAAATTCATCCATAATATATTGAGAAAAGTCATCAAATTGGAAATTTGATAATTTATGTTTTCAACAATAATATTTCGAAAGTATAATAAATTAATAATTATTGAATAAAATAACTTTATACGGGTTTTATCGCGTTTATTATACATTTTAAATTCCTGAAGTTTCGAACACAGCTGCTGGAAAATCTATAGTATTCGCTTAAACAAAAGAACTACAAACTATTTTATTTAATTATCTTAGTAATCCATACACAAACGGTTAGTGGAAAGTGAGTCTGTAAAATTAGTATGCAAAAACTAAATAACTTTAAAAACGTTATTTCTACATGTTTCCAATGAATAAATAAAATTTGAAAAAACTTAAACAATGTAAATATATATCATAAACGTTTCATGTTGTTCTGATATCCAACTCTCCAAACATATTTTTAGCATAATATTGAATATATCTATGTATGAACGTACATATGTTGTATATATTGTCTTTGGAAACATTTGACTAATAAGATATTAATGCGAGTACAAAATTTAAAAAGTAACAAGGACATTTAGTATTATTAACATGTTTCAATCATTATATTATAGGACATGAACTTATTATTAAATATTCTATAAAAATAAAAAAATGTACTTCTGTTAGAAGGCGTTAAATATAGTCATGACTTAATAAAAGTTTCACTAAAACTGCTACTCGGAAACATGCAATTTCAAGACAAGAAAAAGCTACGAATGAAGATAAGTTTAATGTTTACTTCATCATCAGCCTGTGACAGTCCACTGCTGGACATAGGCCTCCCCTAATACACCCCTATGCATTAGAGGGTTTTTGGACCGTATCCCACCACGCTGGTCCAATGCGGGTTGGTGGGTGGACCGACTTTTCACATGCCCATCCGACGCATGGATCATCACTTTTCAGACAATTGGGTGATCGGCCCAAATTGCCCTAACCAACTAGGAAACAACGATGAAAATTTGTTGAGTCCCCGCAGGATTCGAACCCACGACCTCCGGTTTTCAAGCCACATGCCTATACCACTAGGCTACGGAGGCAGTCGAATGTTTACTTTCTTTAATTTATCTCATTATAATACATAATGATTTCCCTTAAGCCAAAAAAATTTCATGATATCCGTTTAAAAAGAACAGTTTAATCGAAAAAGAGTTATCGCTACGATTCTTTCCAGATCATAAGTTTCCATTTCCCAATCGATGGTAGATTAATCAATAGTAAATATGAAAGTGTAATATTTAGTAAAGATAGACTTTGACTTTATGATTAATCCCTCCGTATAATATGTATATTTTAAAAATCATTCCAATCCTGCGGAGCCTTGACAACAATTTGAAAATAGAAAAATATTGTTTTATAGTTAGTGATGCCTTTGCAAAATCTTTTTCCAAATGTAAGATGATGACCGTTTTTTAAAGCCATGTAGTAATTAGTCGTGGACCCGATCTTGATCTAGGCCAAGTCGGCTGTTTCTTCCATAAATCACCAACAATAAAATCTCCTACGTAGACGGCTGATCTCTAAATATAGGTCAGTCATAATTGGCGAGTAGAGAATCCTTACAAGGACAATACCCAATCTATAGATCAATAGTTAATAAACTTGGAAAATGTTGAATATCCAATAGATTTTAAATATTATAATAAGAATGTAATTTAATAATGTATAATATTCGCGTAAACAATAGAAATAATTATAGTAATAATAATTTATTATATTTTTTAAATGACAAGTTCATTTGCGGGATGGCAAATGTTACGCTCTGTTCACATCCGTCTGCCAGCATTCATTGGTTGCGTCTCGTTTAACGAAAGATTGTCCATGTTTTGCGACAGAAATAGCAACGCAGTGGTACTACCCTAGTCGCTCACACACATAAAGGTCATTCAAGGTCAAACTAGAGTCAAATATCTTTATACAATATGGTAGCATAACACTTTTTTATTGTTTTCGAGTATCATATCCACCGGTCCGTAATGAAGCCTTTGACCTGAGAAGAATCGGCGTAAGAAACTCAGCGGGACATATTTTTTTTCTTTTTTCAAAAATATTTTTTGTCATTATCATCTAGTATATTTATATTTTGGCATAAATGTACCTTATTATATCAAGAATGTAAACAAACATACACTTAAATTATAGATAAAATTATTAATTTATCGATTATAGGGTTGCTGCCTATACTTTGGAATTCACCCCATGAATTTGTGAAGTTAGTAATTTCATGTCAAGAGTCAAAGTTTGATTGAACTATTTTACTAATTTACAGTTGGATTTGTTTCTTAGTTGTCAATTCTGATTTTGGTTTATTTTAATGCTATAATTTCGCGTTTATATTTAATTTGAATGTAAAGTAATGGTTACATAAATATCTAATATTTTTTAACTGCCTCCGGCCGTGGTATGACGTGTGCTTTAAAACCCGGGGCATGGGTTTGGTTGCGGGACCAAAAATTTTCATTTTTTTGTTTTTCCTAAATTGGTCGGGAATTGGCGGATCATTAATTTGTCCAAAAAATTGATCCAAATCGGTCCCCCGGGGTGGGGGAAATATTAATTTGGCCCCCACAAACCCAAATTTGATTTCTGTCAATAGGGTCCAAACCCCTTAGGGTAAAATAAATAGGGGTTTTTAAAAAAAAGGTTTAATTTCAAAGGGTTTTTGATAATTTGAAACCACAAAAATTTAACCCAAAATTTTTCGATTAAAAATTTTAAAAGTTCCAAACCATATTTAAAGTATTGGTAATATTTTTGCCAATCATTTCCAAAAAGTAATAACATGTTTAATTATGCCCTTAACATCAATTTAATTAAACAGCAAAAATCCAAATTTTTTCTTTTTACTTCTGCGTAATTACATGATTTTTTATTTCGAAAGAATTCATAATTGATTTAATTGTAAATTTTGTCCTCTAATTAGAGTAATGGAATTGTTGGTCATAAAATATTTTCTTAGTTTTTACAAATTTTGTCTCTTGTACATAAATAACCTGTTTTTAAGAAGTCTAAGAAGGGACGTTAATTATATAATGATGTAAATATTATTGCTTCACAAAACGAATTAAATAAAAAGTTTATTTAAGTGGACAAATTTAAAGGGACGTAAAAAAGGTTAAATGTTTTATATTCTATTAAATCCTCCATAGTTTTTTATTTTCGAAATTGATTTGTTCTTTTTTTTCCTTTATTATTGCTTAATAAGCATCTTTTCATACTGCGAAAAAATTCTAACATTGAAATTGAGTATAATTTAGGTTATGTTTAATTTTGACCGTGACGTTTTTTTTATTGTGTTCAGTTTGAGTTTTTACCGAAAATTACTCAAATTCCAGTTTTGCCACCCAACGTCATGGCTGTTATTTTAATTGACACTAGGCCCTTACCAACGGGCCCGGGGAGTAAAAAAGTCTGTGATGCACAGAGGTTGTGAGGTAGCGACGGAAAAGACTCGGACAAGGACTGAAAAGAAAACGAGGGGAGATGACAGGTTTATTGTTACCAGTGTGCTTAGAAATCGAACCTTAACTTTTTAATAAGACGCCCAAAATCGACCAATTTAGTATTGAAAAAGGTCACGTCTGTTGTTCTCAGTATGTAATCATTGTTTTAAAACTACGAAAGGATTTTATGTGTTTTTTTGACGAATAGAATAATTCAACAGAAAGGTCTATATGTACACTTCCTCTATCATATGGTAGAGAAACTGATAAAATTAGAGATTTATAATGTGTTGTCGCAAATAAACAATGTTTTGCGCATGCATTGCAAACGCTAGATGAACTCCACGAGATAAATCAAAATAATGTACTGTAGTATTGTACACTTTAAAGAGGTCAACAAATATGTTAATGGTTCACTAATAAAAAGAAAATAAAAAACATAACAAAACATTTAAAATGTACAAAATTTAATATCCACTCCCATTTCTAATGTTTAAGCTAGTGTTGCATAATCGACAATATAAGGCAATAGCCAAAACGACGACATTTCTTGTACCGTTGTATTAAGGTCGCATTACACGTATCATGTTAAATTTCATAAATAATTAGTAGAGATATTGATAAATAAAAAAAAAACATGCAATAATCATTGATATAGACATTTTTGTTACAAAAAACTTAATGTACTTAGTTGCATTTTTCATGGTATTGTGTAATCGTCCAAGCCGACCGTTAAATGTCACAAAAAGTATTTATATTTTGTAAAATGACGCCAAATTCATCAAAAAAGAATACGGAACGAAGAAAAAGAAATAAATAATAAAATAGGTAAAGTTAAGAAAAAATAAAGATGAAGAACTCGCCTATGGAACTATAGGTCTTAGAAGCCTCTTCTTACTTATCGTTTTAATAAACCTCTTACTTTTGTATGCGTATCGTTTTATTCCTTCGTACTGAATTAATAAAGTGTCGTGTTTTTCAAACGCGAGCGGATTGTTTCTGCTACGGTTACATTAATACTAATGTCCCAGTGCGTTAACCACGATTCAACCTTTGAAGGGGAAATCTTTTCCTTGTTTTTACTGTTAACGATTCTATACCTCTACGCGTTTGCTTTTGCATTAAAATAAGTTTTGTTAATACTAAGAGATTTTTTTTCGTAGATTTTACAAAGACTCGCAATGCATTTGGAACAAGGAACAAAATTATTTCATTACTTGAAAAGATTAGTGTACGTGTAGTGTTCGAGTCGAGAAATACAAATCATTATAAGATAAGAGCATTATAGTAAACTCAAGGGATTATACAACACTTATATTGCGCCTAGAGTAAAAAATTATTGGTAATTATCGAAGCGTTTCCAGCAAACTAAAGATATTTTTCTTTATAACGTATATATTTTAACATACGGATATCTGAAACTTTTTTATCTAATTAAGTCTACTAGAAGAATTTTTTTATTGTTGTGCCTAGTATTCATCATGTTATGACGATTTAAAACAGAAAAAACAATAGAAATCTAGAACTAATTTTGGTAATATCATATTGAAAACGAATCTAGCTAGTTGATCCTAATGTTATAAAGATATATACTTTCTATGAATACTTTAAAATGTCTGGTAGGGACATTTTTTATTGGTTCAAGCAGGGTAAGAAGCAACAAATCTGCTTTTCACCCTGAGAAATGAGATTTTGTGTCTCGTAAATCATTAATTACGCTGCGAACGGTGCTCTTAAAACCATGAGACAGTAGTGTTAACACGCTACTTATTTGTGGCAGAAATAGGCACCGTGGAGGTACTATCCCGAACGGTCCCGTGTAAAAAGGGACCTACTTCCTATAAACGTTCTAAATTTACGTGTTGAACGTTTGTTCTGAGAGAGACTGCCTTCTTATATGAGATAATCAGGCTTATAATTGACTGTGATCGGAATCGGTTATAAAGACTGTACTCATTGATTTTATTCAGTAAATAGAAAAAATTTAACAAAAAATATTACCGACTTCAAGCAGCGTACTACTATTTTTTGCTCTTTACACATAACGGCACTGCAATTTCTGAGATCTGTATTTTTTTTGTCTCTGATAAGTTTTACGTTACTTATTATATCAAAGTGTCGTCTATGATATTGCACGTTTCTTGCAGTTCTTTTCAAATGCATTAACATTTAAGTAGACGTACAATGTATTACCTTAAATGAACTTTGAATTGCGCCTTTTGCATTTTTTTGACAATTTTTACATTAAAGTGTAATGTAAAAACTGTAGGTTATTTTTTTTAAATATCATTTGTTTATAACACTCTCGGGGACTTTATTGCAGACTAAATCAAGAATGACAAATTCGTAAAATATAGTTTAAGTCCTTAAAGTTTAGCCAGCGTTTGCAATATAATCGTACAATTTTGTGATTTTTGACGCTGTAATTTTGTTCAATGCTCAAATATCTATCAAATAAGGTAAAAAAATTAGATTACAGGACAGCTATTATCTACCAAGTACAAAAGGTATAATCAAAATCGGAACACTAGGAGCGAAATTAAATATACACTGTCTCAATAGATTTTGAAAACAAATGCAATTGATATGTATTTATTAAATGTAAATCAATTTAAAGTTATATTAAATTGACTTTTACATAGAAATAAATAAGACAAAGGACGTTTTAATTTTTTTTACGACGTTTTAAATTCAATCTTTATATTATATCTAATTAGTTTTATATTTGCTTCAACATAATCGTACTATAATAAAATAATATTAACTTTTAAATAAGCTTAAACCTGTATCCAAAATAGTAAATAGTAGAGGAATATTTGTCATACATCAATTTCAATTTAGCTATAAGAGCTTTGTGTCACACACGCAAAGCTATTATACCAAAAATAGATTTATACAAGTGAGTGTTAGTTATCAATCTGAATTAGTCATCAAAGATATTTTAGAAAAATTGAGGCATATTTAAAACTATATGTAATGGTTAAAGAAAACGTACATATTAAATTTCGACGGACCTCGAAAGACTTTTTAAAAAAACAATTAAAATGTTTTAACTTAATTTTAATCTTGTCTCGAGCGTGGTTAGAACAGAATGATGGCTTATTTTAATGTTAGTAATAAAGTCTCGATATAAAACAATGGCATTAACGTATCATATGGCTACTTATTCATACGAAATTCCAATAGCGTGTGAACTGATTACGTAGATGTCGCAACGGGGTTGCGGTTGAGGCGATATAACTCCTCCCTCCGTAAGTTCGAGATTATCCGCAGGATCATCTCGTTTTTTTATACGTTGACAAATTTGTATTATCTTATGTCTAAATATTACAAGGAAAATTAGTAATACTAGTAATACAATTATAATATTAATTAAACTAGCGCTTTTGAAAACAATACTATTCATATAACTGTTATGCAAGTCATTTTCACTTATAATTTCACCTTACTCTTCTGTAGTATTAAATTTAGAGACTGGGTATCGGCTAAGTTGGCTCCAACAAGATTTGTTGGTTTTAGTCCTTCAATTGACGGCCCGGTTATTATCTTTGGTAAGTGGATAATCGGCTGCTTCAGGTAGGCTATTTCTTTTCCCTGGGTTTGATGTCTCTTCAGTATGTGGTCCTTGATCTCTGCTCTACAGTTATCTTCGATAGTTAGAATGTAGGTTCCCTGTACAGCTTCTTGAGTGACTTCATTGTTACAAAATTGGTTTATAGTGGTTTCATCATATGAGTAAATGATCCAACGGTTCGCTTGTATACGATAGACCATGAATTTTTCCAAGGTGACAGTTATTGGGTGGCAGCTGGAGATGTTAGTACGAAATTCCATGATATCGGTGATACATTTATCATTAATAAACGGTTGTAAGCTGTTTTCGTAGCAGAGGAATCGGAGCTCGTCTATCTCCATGCATGGTTGAGCAATCGGGGTTGCTTTCAAACCTTTCACTATCAGGTATGGGTTTTTAGGAAGGATAAGTGTTGTCTAGCCATTAGTTAAGAATAGGTAAGGGAATTAGTTTATAATAGGTGAAGATCTCATTTTTTATTAGTGGGATACTCATAATAAATTTTATCTGATTTTGTTTAATATAGGCTTTTAACCTATGCATTGTTCTAATTTTAAAATGTTATCGTAGGTTACTGGAATGTTAGCTTCTTGGATTTTTCTATCTGTTTTAAAACCAACTAAGTTCCTCTGTATCAATAATTGACTGATGTAATACCTATTTTACTAAAAGCAATTGCCGTCTCAATTTCATTTAAATGAGTGTATAAATTTTGAAAATGGTTAGAAAATGTTATAGATGTGAACGAGTCTAGTACTTGTCTGGTGGAGGTTCGATTCATTTAACGCTTTATGTATACTTTGAATACTTCCTTCTAATTGTATAAAATTACTTTTAGTCAATTTGCAATATTTGTGAAGGAACCGACTATTTCGGATATAATAGTGACTTTACTTTTAATAGCATCCTGTTGTGTCTGCATTTCTAACAAGCTTTCGTATACTGCAGCGTCATTATTGTCTAGGTTCCTGTGATGAGCTTTATAAGAGAGCCTAGTGGATTTAATAGTCCTCGTTTGATTCGAATTGACGGAATTAATTGTTTAAATTTATTAACAGTTATGATTCATAGTGTAATCGGTTTGCTTCTCCGCATTTATATAATCTGAATCTAATATTTTAACATCGATATAACTTTGAACGTGCTTTTAAGTAATCTAAATCTATCTATAGTGTTTTCTAATTCTTCGTAAATTAATTTTAAATCTAATATCTTAACAACTACCCAATTGTCATAGCTGACCAAGGCTTCGCCTTCGTTGAGTACCAATCCCGGATTCTGTCAATCCGGAGTAGTTGAAGACCTGGGTTCCCATCATCTGGATCGCCACGAGCATTAACCTGTGGAGGGCGTTTAATATCTTTAACAGGTACGTCAGTATTACGTTTGTTAGTTTCGACGGAAACCACATTTCTATTGACAGCTCCTGTAATGTGAGCCTTCTGATAGCGTGGTTTATCTTTACTCCGTCTTGTATTAACGCCTTTTATGTAAATTGTATCTCCTATGTCCAAATCGAATTGTGATTCACCTGGTCTTTTATTTTTTACAGACATTTTCTTCTCGATTATCTTATCTGTCAGGGTACTCTATAGATACTTGGTTCTGTGTGCGTGTTCCTTAACTAACTGTTGAGTATAGTGTTTGTTAAAATTCATGGAGAAAGCATTGTTGGATTCAGTGTGCCCAAAACTACTTCAAATGGAGTAAGTCCGGTAGTTGAGTGAGATTTGTGGTTGTATGACATAACAGCGTAAGTCATTACAGATGCTGCGTCTGTGATCTTATGCTGGTATTTGAGCAATACGTAGATTTCGGTGATAGTTGAGTGAACCTTTCGATCAATCCCATAGAATTGGGATTATGCAGGGTACCAATGTGTAGAGTAACTTTGTAGAGGTCTAGCATTTCCTTCATAAGAACGTTATTGAATTCCATACCGGATCTGAGCTAATCCTGGTCGGAGTTCCGTAAAAGAAAAATACTTTATAAGTGCTCTTATGACTTCCGGGGTTGATCGGTTGTTGATTTCAATGGCTTGTCCTAGTTTGCTGAATGCATCGATGATGGTTAGAAATACTTCCCTTCTATAGAGAATGTGTCTATGAATATCTCTTCAAATGGTTTATACTGCGTTTTGAGTTAACTAATTTCCGGTTTGAAGGGTTTACGGTCGTATTTCATCTTTTTGCACACCTCACATGAATTTATGATGCTTGCTATAGTTTGATCCATGTTGTTCCAATAGAATGTCCTTTTTATGTGTTTTGTGGTTTCCTTTATACCTCTGTGGCAACTCTTTCCTGTATGATATTGGAGGACTATTTCACGTTGTTCCTTTTCATCTTCTACGTATACTATACGTTTAGTACATTCATATAGTCTGACACTACCTTTTTGAAATAGTTGTATCGTGACTTTCGAAAACTGATTACGATGTTGAATGTCTTCGAAATAAAAGAAGTATTTAATCTTGGGTCTGATATAACTTTTGAGGAAATTTTTCACTAGATCTAAGTTATCTAGAGGTAAATGAACTTCTAGAACCTTTTGTTTGTCTCTGGAAATATCCTTAACTGAACATTCATTTCTGTTCCAGGTATGTACGAGTATTTGGTTTGGTTTCGTATCGATTGCCTCTTGGAGAATTACAATACCTGATGTGTCTATGTCTTCTGCAGAATGTATTGTGCCTATGCTATTTCGGCCTTCAGATGCGGTGATAGTGCTACTATTTGGAGAAGGTAAAAGACACTTGGGTTCTTTTCATTTAGAGAGGGATGCTTGCTGTTTCTGTATCGGATGAGATAGTTATCGGCTGTTCTAATTTTCCTGTTTACACATTGTTCAATTTCAGATACCACGTCGTCTAAATATTTTTGGAGCTTTTGTTCTTTTTCGTCTATATTCACTTTCAAAGATGCATCATCGTTTTCGCTCAGAGCATTTATTCTTATTCTGGATAATGCATCGGCATTGCTATTTTGTTTTCCATTTTTGTAAACGATTTCGTAGTCAAATTCTGCTAGGCGTAATTTCCATCTGGTTAACTTACTATTAGGCTCTTTTATAGAATTTAACCAAGCCAATGGTCGGTGGTCTGTGTAGATGGTAAATTTCTTGCCGTATAGATAGGGTCGGAAATGTTTAACGGCCCACACAATTGCTAGTAATTCTTTTTCAATTGTGCTGTACCTGGTCTCAGCATCATTTAATGTTCGACTAGCAAAGGCGACTGGTTTATCACTGCCACAGTACCTTTGCGACAGAACTGCACCCAGAGCAAAGTTTGACGCGTCTGTGGTCAAAACAAAAGGTCGAGAGAAATCAGGATACTGTAATAGCGGTGCGTTTGTGAGTAGTTCTTTACATCTTTCGAAAGCATTTATGTATTCCTTAGTGATTTCGATTTTATTTTTCTTTTTAAGACAGGAAGTGAGTGGTTGCGTCAGTTTAGCGAAGTCCTTTATAAATTTTCTATAATATCCTACGAGTCCAAGGAAACTTTTAATCTCGGTTGATGTTCGAGGTAGAGGAATTTTAATATGGCTTGTATTTTATCGTTATTGGGCTTCAAACCCTCTTGGTAATTGTATGGCCTAAACAATACTTCCTTTCTCAAAAATTGCACTTGTCTAGCGTTATTTTAGATTAGTTTCTCGTAGGCGTTTAAATATATCCCGTAATTTGTCGATATGCTCCTGTAGGCTTGATGAATAGACAATTATGTCATCCAGATAAACGAGACAATGTAGACCCTGTAGACCACGAAGGACGTTATCCATAGCGCGTTGGAACGTAGCTGGTGCTGTGCGCAAACCGAATGGCATACGTTTGAATTCGTAGTGTCCTGACTGAGTAGTAAAAGCTGTCTTTGGTCGATCTTTTTCTTTCACTTCAATTTGGTGATATCCGCTTCTAGATCTAAGGTGCTAAAATATGTTGATTTACCTAGTTTATCAAAGAGATCCGTTATATTAGGCAAGGGATACTTGTCGTCTATTATGTCATTGCAAAGCGCTCGATAGTCTATTACCATTCTAAATTTCTGCTGTCTAGACGCATCTAACTTTTTGGGTACCAAGTGTACAGGTGCACTCCAGGGTGAGTGAGAATTCTGAATAACATCGTTCTCAAGCATGTCGTTTACTTGTCTTTGTATTTCCTCATTCTGTAAGGGCGGATGTCTATATGGTCTAATGTATATCGGATCTTCATTTACAGTTCTTATTGTGTGTTGAACTTGGTTTGTGAATGAAAGAGGAATCTTTTCACTGTAAAATATATCACGATATTCGTAACATAGTTTGGTAATTGCCTTGCGTTCTTCGTCGTTAGTATGATCTAGGCGGAGTTTGTGTAAATTTTCTTTGAGAATTTCATCGATCTCACATTCCGACATTGTTGTATTTATTGTGCAAGTAGAATTTTCAAAAGGAGTGACATTAAAAGGTTCTACGAACTTGATAGTCGCTTTCTCATTTGAAACATTTTGGATAATAGTTTCAGCAAAGAAGTTTTCGCATTTAACCAAAGCGCACGGCATGCGTATGTCCTTACTGAACCGTGTAAAATTGACATTGCATCGCCTTTCTGAAGATTCGTCGGGATTTTGACGCGTGTCTCAGATCGGGGTTCTAAATTAACTTCATGTTGCGGGTTGTAAATAATTGGAATTTCGGTGTTAGGCGTTCGCAATATCTGGTGGTTCATGTCTACATTAGCAGCTAATTTTTTTAAGAGGTCCGAGCCGATAAGCCCGTCGTATCGGCCATCTACTTCATAAATGTAAATTTATGGTAGTTTGCATTTAAATGTTTTTAAAAGCGGTATAAGTATAACTTCATCATGAATGCTCTGTGCATGCGTACTTACTACTGTAAATGGTTCGCGATATTTGTACCTTTTGAAATATTCGTTCGCTTTGTCAGGGCTTATAAACGATCGACTACTGCCAGTGTCAATAAGGAATTTTGAATTTATTTCCGGAATTATGATGTGCGGTAGTTTTAAAATACTGTCAGAATAATTGAGGTGAATTATTTCACCGTCCCGTCGAAGGTTGCATTTTGAAAATTTTCATGCATTGGATTATCCATTTCCAGGTTATCTGGTTCCTCTGGATGTTCTACTGGTAATTTTCAGAACAGGCTCGTAGTAATCTTGATAATAGCCGTAATTATTAATTTAGGGTTCCTCTTTGTATGACGCCGATGGTTCTTCATTGTAAAATACGTGATTCGTCAACATATTTTGTTTTATAGGCGCGGTGCGCATTGATACATCTGTATCAGCAAACCTTGCTGGCTGTTGGTGGGAATGCCGAATTTAAATTGGTTATTCTGTGGTTGGAAACCATGCCTTATTAGGTTAGGCTGAATGACGTATTTATATTGGGGTGGTTGATGTGGAAACCAAACTTGTTTTGTTAGGTTGTTGGTGGTGGTGCATGCCAAATCCTGGATGTCTCTGTTGTTGGGGTATACCAAATCTAAACCCACCACTTTGAAACAGCGTTCGTGTTTGTTGTGGTTGGTTGGAGCGGAAAGCCATATTCGGTGGTCCTCCAAAACGGTAACCTTGTTGCACATTCGGAGTTGCAACAACTTTTGTCCACTTTGGTTTGATGGAATTCCAAACTTAAATTGGTTAGCGTGAGTTGAAGGAAATTGGTTTCACAACATTTTGTTGCAAGTTGTAGAAGATTGGATAGATTTAGACCTATTATTTCTTGCATTGTACTGGGTCAAAAGTTAAGCTCCTCGGTTACTATAGCCAACGCGTCCTCTAAAGTGAGAGGTGCCTTTGAGCCTTACGATTCTAATTAAGTCCTCAGGAAGGTTGTATAAAAAACACGTTCAACGCTGTGTTATTATAAATTATAATTTCTGGAGCCTTAATTCCTTCATCTCTTAATCTTTGAACTTTTAGCAAATAATGAGCTTCTTATATTTTGAATCTACTGCAAAATTGAGGATATGATTCTCCATTATTGATTTTAAGTGATTCAAGTTCGATTGCATATACACTCTTCAGAGCGGGTCGCCAAAATGTTGCGTCAAAATATTTTTAAACCTTCCACGTTTTAATGTCCGGATTGTCACTTAATAAAGAAGCTGCTTTACCTATAGTTTGCTACTTAATGCGTGAAATTGGTACAGATTTTGTTGGATATTATCATTACCTCCTGTTGTACTTAACACATATTCGCATTTAGATATAATTTTTCGTCCCCGTCATATCTAGGAATTAAATCTAAAATGTATTTTGGTATTATGGTAACCGACATTTTGGTATATTATTTAAAATAAAGCAATTAGAATTAATTAATTGAATTAGAAATAATACGGACGAATTTGTTGCCTATTTTGAGCTAACAAAATCAGATAACGCATCTTAAAATTAAATTCGACGATATGAGTTCGATTAATAAGGAAGAACAAGGATATATGGAAACAGGGAGTGAAAAGTTTTACTCACAGTCTGCTCAACCTCATGTCCTTCAGGTGATTCTGCCCACGTCGTGACGTTGGAGGTCTTGCGTCCTCTCGATGGATGCTGCACTGATGCGCCGCGCTGAAGTTATTTATTTGGTTCGTGGATATCCTAACTCGGCTACTATACTAATACACGATCTATTTGGGGATCCGATGGACGTTAGTATAGAGACGAGATATACACAAGGATATCCTACCTGGCTGCGCCACTTAAATTTCGACGGACCTCGAAAGACTTTTTAAAAACAATTAAAATGTTTTAACTTAATTTTAATCTTGTCTCGAGCGTGGTTAGAACAGAATGATGGCTTATTTTAATGTTAGTATAAAGTCTCGATATAAAACAATGGCATTAACGTATCATATGGTACTTATTCATACGAAATTCCACTAGCGTGTGAACTGATTACGTAGATGTCGCAACGAATAACGAACGGAATGCGGTTGAGGCGATATAACTACATACATAATAAAATACTGTGTGCCTGTGTATTTGCGTAGGTATCCTATAATTTTACAGTCATAAAAATGTTTAAATAATTTTTCATAAAAAAGGGAAAAGAATCAAGGCCACGACCTGGTATTCAGAGCACCGTAAAAAGTTAAAAATAAATATATTTAAGGAAAAACTGTAGCGTTTAATACGATTAAAACGCTGTTAAAGTTCGATGATGCTTCTGTGCAATTTGTAAATTAAAATATTCCGCCGAGCTGTGAGTACGTATTTGTGTAAGCATATATAATTTGTATCTTCATATCAAGCCGCATATCCACACATTATTATAACGGCATGCAAATTATTTTGATAATATTTGATAACTGGCCTATTCTTTTACAAATATTAAATAGAAATAACAGATACACAATCCATTTTTCCCTTATTATACGATCTTTGATACTTTCTATTTACAGGTTATGTATTTCAGTATTAAAACTTAATCCAAATCCTATCCCAAAAGACTAAAAGTGTAAAATACAAAGATCCCATAATTTAAAACTCTCATTTGGCAAAATCTACGTGCTATTGAATGTTTTAATCATGTTATATAAAATTTATTATTTTCAGAACAATAACGAGGGAGCCGCATTGTGGTGAGACGCTGAAAAACTGAATGGAACAAAAGGTATTTGTCCTTAATTATAGTGCAATTTTTATCTAGATAAGATGAGTAATTATATAAGACCTACATTGGATATAAATCCATTAAATGCATAACGTATATTTAAGAAAGCATTTAACAATACAGAAATTGGTATATCTGTAAGCCATAAGCAAAACGTGCATTAAACACGCGTTTAAATATATACTGGAAGTAATTGATTTTGTTATAAGTAACGCTTAAAGGTCGTTAATGTATATAATTAACGACCTTTAAGCGTTAAGTCTTATGATTTTCTTAAATTTCATTAAAAGGTGAACGATTAGCTATGTTTTACCAATATTTCAATGGGGTTATGCTTTTTTTCATTGCCTTAATAAAATAGTAATTTCGTAAAAAAATATTCGTTGATTAAATCAAACATAATTAAACTCAAACGAAAGATATAAAGCGAAACTTTTAATAAGTCTCTTTAGGTCACCTCGCGTAATATCTAAAATAATAATAACATAATTAAAGGGTTCATTAAAAGTTTTGGCTGGACTCGGGAATTTTTCCAGTGCGAAGTTCAAGTTACCGTTGGGGATGAACTTTTTATTACTTTGACTTTTGCTTCATAATTTGATTTGTTTAATGATGATGTATTGAAGAGATAACTTCGAAACAAAGTTGTGAAACGTTAAAATACCAATTAAAAGGTACTACACATTTGGAATGAAAATATGCATTGTTATAGAACCCTGATAAGTTATATAAAAACAGTTTTTCACCAATTTCCGTCATTGGGGTTGGGTCGGTTAGACCACACGTTAAAGTTATGTATAAAGTTCTTCTCTATAGCTTAAGCTTTTGAGTTTTGTAATGCATTTACATTTATTCACGTTTGTACATAATAAGTAAATACAAAGGTATATAATGTTTTTATAAAATATTGAAATACATTTGATATCTGCATATATCGATAATATCAATAAAAACCATATTAACATTGCCACACCAAATTCAGCTCTATTTCACATTTATCAATAGATTTTAAAACCTAATTATTTAATTTGTGTCTTACTTTTTTATAAACCGTTGTTTTATACTGAGATAAATAACAAACTGTTAAATGATGAACGCTAATTGCAAAGCTTTATTTATATAAGTTTCCAAATGCGATTCATTCACTTAAAAGAGTTATGTGACTAATTCACCTGATAGAATATTTAAATGGATTAAAATAATCAGTGATTTTGATGGGATAAAAACGGAAGGTCTGGTTTTAAAGCATATTTGTCACTTCTAAAACACTAGAATTAAAATAGGCATTTTAACGGCTACGGGATTTTGTTAATTTACGTTTAAAAAGGTAATATATTTTCAATATTCAATTATTTATTTAATTTACAACCCCAATTTATTAGCGACCTTACATAATATTTTTATTATTTCTTACGTTATGTATTGTTTTTTTCAACCGCAAAAGGAGATTTAATTCCACATATAAAATGAACAACTTTACCGATATTAAATAAAACCAAAAATATTTGTTTTATGTACATCCTAAACGATCCTGAAAACAATTGCCAACAACACTTTTCATATATATATATATATATATATATATACCGAAACTATTATATTTATTTTTATATATTTCCTTAAACAGACATCATATTTTTAAAATCATTTTTGAGATATATCACAAATTTTAAAATATAAACATTTTTTGTGTCTTGCTTGACACTAGAACACTGTATAACCAATTTATTTTATTAGACAGAATAGATTTTAATATCTTAGCTAGTTAAAGAAACAAATCTATAAATGGATTCTCCTTAAGTACAATCTGTTACAATAGTAATTAAAAATTTTATATGAGTAACTATTAAATGTCTTTTACACTAATGCCTTAAACTTTTATCATAGTGCATAGTAAAAAAATGTTCACATTTCATGTATGTATATTACAAAAGTGATTGCTTAGTCGTAATAATTCTTTTTGTTGCTCACGTGAATACTATAAATTATGAATTAATGTAACCGAATACAAAATTGACATTTTGATGCCCAACACCTTAGTTATTCAAATTCAATTCAAATTCAAATATCTTTATTCAATATAGAAGTTTACACTTGCTTATTGATTGTCAAACACACTACCACCGGTTCGGAAAAGGACGCCACAGACCTGAGAAGAACCGGCGAAAGAAACTCAGCGGGCTATTTTTTATGTCATCTTTTAAAAATAACAAACATTTTGATAATTGGACATTACATATTTTGCAATTTTGAAACAGGACCTGGAGCGAGCATTCCATTACCAGGCTGTGTTATCATTTAAAAATTCATTAATATCGTAATAACCTTTAACACATAAACGTTCCTTGACTACCTTTTTAAATTTATTAATAGTTAAATTCTGAACGTTTACTGGGATTTTGTTGTAAAAACGTATACATTGTCCCATAAAAGACTTACTTATTCTTCGCAGTCTAGTTGCTGGAAGAATTAGATTATGTTTGTTCCTTTTATCTATGTTATGTTAGTCCCGAGATCTTGGACCCTGGGTAGGATTTGAAACGTCGGGTACAATTTTATATAATTTTAAAGTAATTATTGAATAAAAGGAATTTTTACTTCAGCGTTGTTGGTTCTTCAGCGAGGATTTGTGATCGATTTAATCTAATATGCAGTCTACCCCGTGACCACGACCGCTGGAAAATGTTTGAAACGTCAGGAATTTAAAAACGTAAAATAAACACGATAAAATCCGTAAAAAAAGTCCTTTTATTCAATAATGATTGCTTAATAAAAATAATTGTATTGTAAAGTAAATTGTAAGCAATAAAATACGTAAAACTGTAATATTTATCAGATTGGTCGTATTTATTTACTTTTATAGCCATTACGTTTTATTTTACAGTGGGAAGCTAAATCCCGTTGCAGTGAATTGGACAATAATCTGTCGCTTGGGAGGAAAGAGTTCACTTCCAAGTGTATCCATTCTAAATTCTTATCTTCCGCATTGCACATTTGTGACTGGTTTAAAATAACGCCCGTTAGATTTTCAGCGAATATTTCTATTTCAGTATTGCGTTTTCTGAACACGTGGATTGGAAAAAGAAAATTGCCAATAAAACTCGTATTGCAGTAGAATAATCCGATTGTTTTATAACGATATTGTCTTGTATTTGCTTTCTGTATTGGTTTAACATCTTATTACGAACATTCTTTTTTTTTTCATTGAGAACAACGTGGCAAGTCAATGGAGAATAATAAACTTATTATTAAAAAAAATAATTCAAAATTTGGATACACCTCTAGTCATATAAACAAAATAATTTCTATGATTAATAATTAAGATTAAAATAATTATAACTTAACTTTAACGATAAACTATTAGGTATTGACTAAGGTAGGCAATAAACCTTACCATGTGTAAGTTATTGCATGTTGCGAAAGATTTAAACCATGTATAAAATATTATTTTAATTAATTATTTAAACGTAATATGACTGTCGTTTCACGTAAGCACTATAAAGATGATTTCATATAAATAAAAAACTGTGCATCATTTTTGCATGCATAACATGTATTTGTTTCTTTGAAATATATGTATCTTTATAATACCATTCATTCTACTGTATTGACTTTTACCAAACGTGTTTTCTCGTTCAAACTAAGGGTGTACGGGTAGGATCTTATCAGAAGCTTTCTTATGTTTAAATATATTTAACAATACAATTTCTGATATTTTCAAACTTTTTAAGACCATTGGGATGTCCTCGTTTACCATAATAACCTTAATTAAAAAAAGGCATTTTATGTGACATGGCGAGAAATATCTATCTATAAAAATCAATGTAGTTCAAATAATCAAGAAGACTTTAGTTGCCTCTTCCTGAAACCTTCAAACCGGAACACAATAATGTATACTACCAGCAGTAGGCAGTGCCATTTTGCAATAGTACTAAGCAATTTCATTCGACTATATAAAACGACTCACTCTGTATACATGGAAAGTTTTCTTCCACCATAACTTTTCTAAGAGTATACGACACTCCATTATCTTTAAAAGCATTACAGCACAAAATAGGGCGATGCTTATGGTTTACTTTCAAAGTTTTACCGGTAAAAATAGATAATGGCTGTTTTCTCGCCCTCGCGCTTAGCATACCCACAAATTATTTTAACAATCCACCCTTAACAAAAACTCGATAAAAGTGCTTTAATTAATTCATGAGTTTAGAAATATCATGGTATTAAAGCTTTCCGTTTTGATAAATATCCTAAAACTTACTTTATAACAACTTCGTTGGTAAGTTTGGACGGAAATTAACAAAATAGTAAATTTTGTTATAAAATTAGACTTTTGTATAGTATTATCATATCGTATCGTACATCATAACCGTATATCGGCAAATAAAATAAGCTAAACACACACAGCATTCGGCCAAGAAACAAAGAAACTAAAAATTATGTAAATTTAAAATTTTTGCATAATCATATAGTTCCTCCCAATACTTCCTAATTCGGTGACCGGTCTGTATTAGAGTTCAGCCAGCTTAGTACCGGATGTTAAAGGATCAAGGAGTTACTTTACCAGCAATCGGGTGATCAGCCCGCATGTCCCTAACCAACTAGGAAGTCCATTCATCACTCATAGTTTTGCTATTAAAAATAGTGACAAAGTAGACAATGTAAGAACTCTTGCTGGCTTTTATATGCGACTGAACAAACATCTTTATTTTGAATAAACGGTTTTTATTGCGTTCATTCACATAATTAATTATATATTATCTCCCGTTAAGAACAGTTTCCTGCGGTCGCGGACTCGAGACCGACTTTAATTTGAAAACGCAAGTATGCGCATAAATAAAAATATCTCTACTTTTGACAAACTTCAAAAGAATGAGGTACTCAATTCAGAGCGTTTATTTTTTTTGTAAATAGGAGCTCAGATTTTGATTTTTTAAATGGTACGTGGTAACTATCACGTAAGTAGTTACGTCGTCAAAAATGACAATCCCTGAACATAATTATAATTATTTCTATTGTTTTCACGAATATTATTCATTATTTAATCAAATGACTTTACGGATTTTATCGCGTTTATTTTATATTTTTAAATTCCCGACGTTTCGAACACTTTCCAGCGGCCGTGATCACAGGGTAGACTGATCCTCTGAATTGAGTACATCCTTCAATGATGTTCAATTTTCATCACTACATAGTATAGTAAAGTCGTTTCTGTCCAAATCACTTGAATGTTAATTTTCAGTCGCTCAATTTTCCGTTCTAATGAATGCATTAAGAATTATAGTTTTATACAGTAGATAAAATATTCTAATTTTTGTCCTAGTTAACATAAATGAAGTCGAGGCATATTTTCGTACAATATAATGTTCTTTGTGCCACAATACGTGAATAAAATATATTGCCTAATTTATCTTCCCACTTGCGCACCGACCCTCATTTGATTCCATTACAAGAAGTAATTATTAAATTAGACGGCTGTAATAAAGGTTTTATTAAGGAAATTTATATTCGTAATTTTTACAAAACTGTCAAGTGTTGTTTATACAAATGAGTTGTATTTAAAACAGGATGATGCAAAAAAAAAATGTATAATAAAATATTTTGAGTATCGTTTTTTTTTTATTTAAAAAAAAACGATGTATCATTCTCGTATCTGGGTGTTTGTATCTACAGGATATGTATTTATTAGCTAAAAATGGGTAAACTATCAGTTATATTCTTTCCAGAACACAAACGTTGCTTAGCATGTGACTTTGTGATGATGTGTTATTTAGTCAGAAATAATATTTTATTATATTATGAAATTTTATATTTCATTTAAAATTGCAATAATTTCGAATGTCTTTAATAAAAATAACAGTTCCCAATTAGACTGTATAAAAGTTGTAAGATCGCAACGAATGTGTTTTTTAATAAAAGTATTCGTTATATTTTTCAAAATTTCCGACCAACAAATTTCGATATTAACGGTACAATACCATGCAACGGATTTGATTATTTTGTTAAATGAGAAAAATTCGAAGGCCCAAAAAAGTAGATTGAAAAACTTTTCGGCTCTCCTTAGGAGCACTTAAAACTTGGTCAATTTTTAAAGAAACATTGATTGCGAGTGAAAATTATTTCACGAAATGTGTACAAAATATTTTTCACTTCTGTTAACTTATTCATACTCATCCTATACACCCGTATGTTTAATTTACAAAGAATATGAAAGGAATTTGACAGTTAACAGATACATTTACCGTAACTATGGCGTTTGTGGTCCGTCTATAATTTAAAACGTCAAAATTAATAACAAAAAAGTTTCATCAAATGATAAACACAGAGTTGCTTCAATGAGTGCTGGACTTAATGCTGTTTTATTGTTGTAATGTACGTTTTTAAATATATTTTAAATGTCACTTAAAAAAATATAAATTTTATAAAATTCGGTGTACAGTTAACATGTTGAATTCTTGTTTTGATTTGTTCGATTGCTTTTTAATGACTGTTGTGCCGATAAACGTTTATTTTTTTTATTTCTACCCAATATTTTTCCTAAAGTTCAATCTAGAAATTGCAACACTATCGAACCCTGTTATCAAACGATATAACTTAAATATATCATATTATATTTTGACCGATGTGTCATCATAATCTGAAGGATACAATTCTCGTAAATTTCACGGCACCGATCACAATAGCTGAGAATATTGGGTCGAAACATCAAATGAAAATGATACAACATCCCGAGATATAATAAATCGCAATGCTTTGTTTGTCCATTTACACAGATCTTAATGATGATAATGACGATCCGCTTGGCGCAGTGGTTAGTGACCCTAATGGATACGCCAGAGGATGTGGGTTCGATTCCGATTACGAAAAAGATATTAAGTGATGAATATAGAGTTTTCTATTTGAATGTTAGTCTATGTAATATGTGTTTAATTACAAAAGAATAGTTTATGTTCTCATCAGTCATCTAGTTTCGATAATACAAGCTCGTTTGGGACTAGATGGTACTGGTTTATTCATCCGGAAATATTTATTATTTATTTAAAGCATCGATTAATATAACCGTATCAAACGTTCTATTTTACTGTTTATATATACATTTAACAGCTTAAAAGCAGTTAGTATTACGCTTTAAAAGAACAAGGCGTTGTGCAGAAGCTTGCTTATTATTTTCTAAAAGATAGCAGACGAAAAATGATGAAACATATTTACGTAAACTAAACTTTACTGCAACCCTATCTTTTTTTGTAACTTTACCTATCTACGTATAAACTCACACTACCTAAAGACGCATCGGACGTTGCCTACCCTTTGTTGCGTCCCTTTTACACGGGCAATAGATTCTCTCGAATTTGTTACCCAGGGTCCATAGGGGTCAAGATATTAACACTCAAGCAGGAAGAACACTCTTGGACTGCAGCAGCGGCTTCAGAAGTGGGCTGTACCGCTTGATCTATTATAGCTGTGAAGTAAAAGCGATCAATTATTTTATTTCTTTCCTTCTCTCGAGCCACCACATCCCATTTGCGATGTGACATAATTTTGTCAATTCGTAAACTATTTTGCGTTACTCATTGTACTTATTTTATATCACTTGAAATTTACTATTATTTACCTTAATAATATTATTTACCTAATGTTTAAAACAATTAATTGTTAGAACTTTAAATAAATTATAACATTAAATGTGCAGAACATTTTGTTGACTATCCCCCAATGGATAGGGGTGTATTAGGGGAGGCCTATGTCTGACTGTCACAGGCTGATGACGTATGTATATAAAAAAGTGCGATCTAAATTTCATACACAAGCAAGGGAATATATTTTTTGAAATATAAATAAAAAAAAATAAGGTAACGTCACTCAAGAATTAAGCTGCTTGTAATTATTTACCTTATCATGATTATAAATCAGAAAACAAACATTACAAGAACATAATGATATATGTTCTTGTCTCTTCTACAATGAAAGGAACGCATTTATATATAACATATTACTTGTGGGAGACAATTTTACGTGATAAATCAAATTTATGTCCGATACACCGGACGTTTTATTGTCAAAGCAATATTGCTCTCTTCCATGCAATGCAGTATCCGAAATCAATAGTGGAGCGTACGCCGGCTGTCAGATTTTAGAATTTCGCGATTTTAATAAAACACGACAAGGTACGGGCACTGGTGTCGGGAAGTTCGAAACGTGACATTAGAAACGGAACGCTGAAAGGAATATTGAAATTTCTCCTGCTCGGATGCATTGTGGACCGACGCACTGACATGAAAGGAGAATACGTTAATAGAATTTAAACGTACCGCGAGTTGCAAATTCTAATACGGTAACGAAATGTGAAAGTCGTAAACAAAGCACAGACATCGTGGATGAATAGCTCGCTGACGGTTCGGAAACTTTGAATGTAACATTGAAGAGCGTGTGTTTGAACCTGTATTGTTTATGCAAAATATGTACAGATGAAAAACTGGCTATAATTATAAATGCTGTTTTATATAATAGGAGTTTTCAAATTGTGACATATGACAAGGACAACAAATTTACAGTTCATCAGGAAATAAATAATTAGGTAAAATTACGTTCGTTGCTTTTCAGTAATCGTTTTTTTGGTTTATTAGTTAGTGATGTGTGATTGGGTTAGTTACATTAGCTAATGCATTTATACATCGTACTGTTTATCTATTTAACAGTAAAATAACCGTTTTTAAATTATATAATCGGTAACATTTTGTCCGTCTGTTTTTTTTACCTATCTCTAGAATGGCTCATATAGCTGCTGTTACTGGGAGTAACTCAGTTTATTTAAGTATGTACGCTTTTTATTAAGAAAATCAATTAGAATGTTATTTACTACCACGCAGACGAAGTCGCGGGCAACAGCTAGTTTTTATTAATTATGTTCTATGTTATAAAATAAAGAAAAAACAGTGACGTTTTTTAAATTAAATGCTATGAAAGCCTATTTTTGTTTTATTTTCTCTTAGGTAACAAGAGAAAATAAAACAAAAATAGGCTATGCACGTTTCGCAGAGAAAATGACGAATATTATATTAATTTTATAGGCCATATGAGTTTGGGGAGACATACATTTAAAACCGATTTCAAAATATTCATATATATATTGTTGTAATTACAAAATTTCGTGACAATTTTTCTACTGTTATACATTTTCCTTGATTGCTATTTTTTAACGTAAGGCTAGGTTGCTGTAATTGACAACCATAATCGTTGACAAATTACATTTACTTAGATCTTTTATGAATATTCCATGTTAAGGCCTTTGAATAAGATATCGGTAACCGGATGATGAATGAGACCATTCGGTTGCTTACAACTTCGGTTACCAAAATCAATTACTGACCGATTACTAGCATCGTAACATTTTTCATACAACGTCAGATTGTTGAGTGTAATAGAATTTAATAAATTTACATGTATCCATACCTAAAATTAGACCTAAACTACTTATTTTAACTCAGAATCTCAATAATATTACGGTAATTAGATGTTGAACGAATAAACCATGTTTTGATTCTGAAACTGAACATTTGTATGTTACATGTTCTTTTATATTATTCCCTCACCGTAAGATCTGTCACATATACAGTCTTGATACATAAATTAACTCGGAGAAATACTGAGATACAACACACCCTAGAGAAACATCTGTAACATGTTCGCCCGCCATTCGTACAAGTTATATGAGTAACAATATTATAAAGATATATGTTTTGTACAAGTGGACTCCGTAGTCTACGGGTATTGGCCCTTGCTTTACAAACCATGGTTTGTGAGTTTGAATCCCGCGGGGAAGTAACTTTGAGTTATCAAGATTGATTATGGGCAAAAGTCGATTGTGACTGTTAAGGCCATCATTATCATCATCAGCCTGTTTCAGTTCACTGCTGACATCGGCCTACCTTAATGCATGCCACCACTTCCGATATTCGGCTATTATCATCCAGTTTCTTCCACCTTTGGCAGTTATTATAGGATGTCGGTGCCATCAAATAACTTAAAAAAATATCCACATTATAGATATGTTTCGTACAATTAATGGAATGTAGTTTTCCGTCATAAAGTAAATAAGGACAAGCTAACAACTGACATTTTTAGTGGTCTACTTTAAATTATTTTTTTAGTAAAAAACAAAAAATATCAATTTATTTCTAAATATTCACGTTATTTGTAAATAGATAATAACTGTAAAATTCTACAAGAAATAGCTGGAGTAAAGATAGAGTTACTGCTATTTCGTTGCGATCCCTCGCTGTCTCATAATTTATGGAACATCGAAGTTTGTTCCAAGTAAAACGATGCGGGCGTCTATTGCGCTTATAATCTACACCAAAATTTATTATCTATTAAGAGCAATTGTTATCTTGGTCTAAAGCTGTCGCAATACTAGACTGTTATAAGTTATTAACCGTGACATAGTATATAATGAAGTTTTACGGATATTATCGCGTTTAAGTGCTTAACAATCAGACGCAACTGAAAGTATTATTCCCTGTAATTTACTCTAATTCGTATATACATCTTAATTAAGAATATTTTTACAGAATGCTAAATTTGATCGTATATTTCAGTTGCAACTTATTTTAATTATGTTTCAAAAACATTTTGTATTTACTTTTAGTTTAATAAAATGCTGTGCAGTTCTTTGACGGTTGTGACTTCTAAAGCAGATACAAATTCGGTTAGCAGCATTAGCAATAGTGTATAAGCATGACTTTTCCGTTAATTTCAATATTGATTGTTATATAACAAACATTGTTATACATCAACCGCCTCCGTGGTCTAGCAATATTGGCCCATGATTTATAAAACGGAGATCGTGGGTTCGAATCCCGCTGGGTAACAACTTTGTGTTATCGTTGTTTTCTAGTTGGTTAGAACAATTTGGGTCACCCAATTGTCTAAAAAGTAAAATGATCTATGCATCGGATGGGCATGTAAAAAGTCGGCCCACCTACCAACCCGCAATGGACCAGCGTAGTGGCGGGTCCAAAAACCCCCTAATGGAGAAGGCATGCATTAGAGGAGGCCTTTTCGAGCAGTGTACTAACAGCTCATGATGATAATAACATATTAAATAAAAGTTGTCACGTCAGTTGTTATTTTCTGAATTGACTGACATCAAAATTTTTCTTTTATTTACACGATAACTATACATATTGAAGATATAGACAGATATATACGCTCGTAGTCTCTCCGTTATCATGAACACTGGACAGATGCGGAATATCGCGATTAAAATATGAACAATAAACGCGCAAATCCAGTGGGTCCAGCAAAAAAAGTGGGTTTTATCTGACTAAATATCAGAACAAGAACGACTATCTACTAATTTGTCTTGAAAATATTTGTATGCTACTGTACAATAATGTTATTTAATATAATATTACATCTTAATGTAAACGCTGCAACTTTTAAAGGTTTTTGGCGTTTTTCGTAAAAATCACCTCTTTCGCGCAAGCATTATACGCAAAGTCAATGGAGTTGCCAAAAAGATTGGTTTAAAAAACAACAAAAACGTGCTTTTATTCCAGTCTGACCTAAAAAATGTATATAAAGTGTGCGGTGCTTTTAACATTTTAGCAACGAATATTTCACGACTCTTGGTACGGAGTGCCCTGCGTTTTTTTTCAAATTATTTTTACTTTTTAGGTTACTTTGGGAATACGCTGTTTTTTTTTTAAATTATAATATTTTTTAAGCGTAGTTTTAATACGAGTATGGCTTGACGAGTGTTATAAAATAGAATACAGGAATAATTTTGACAGACACGTAATTTCACAGAATTTTACAGAAAAACTGAAAAAGATAATAAATTTGTAAAAATATAAATCGTAGAAATAAAAAAAACAGACACGTTCATGGTAGAACAAGCAAACAACGTTATTAGTGGCAAAGTCAGCTATAGCGTCATATTTGTGGGTGT
The DNA here is from genome assembly GCA_029286875.1 of Lamproptera curius. Lineage (NCBI taxonomy): Eukaryota > Metazoa > Arthropoda > Insecta > Lepidoptera > Papilionidae > Lamproptera > Lamproptera curius. The sequence continues at coordinate 1,613,487 of JAGSMT010000011.1, read as the reverse complement.
CGGAAAAGTGATAGAAGAAAATGCTAAACAATCAATCAATAAAAAGCAATCATAGTGAGTTAGATTTTAATACTAGCTCTTCCGAAGTTATAATATTTAGCATTAAGCCAGGAAAATAATAAAAATATTCAAATATCTTGCTCAGAGTCAATATATTTTAAGTAATAAAAGTCTAAGTTACTTTATGTTACATCATCATTTTCTAGGGATTTGTGTGTCAACCCTCTGTAATGGTGAATTTTTTAAGTGTTATGGTTTTTGGATCTCGTGGATTGGCTGCCGTGGTATTGTAGTGTAAGTGTAATTGTTTTATTACGCTTCATTATTATGGACACAGCCTATTGTTTTTTATCGGGTTTGTTTGTTATCAGATTTGTTCATGACTTCATACAAAAAGTAGCTCAAACAATAGTTGTCAAACTCATCGTTTATAATTTAATGACGAATACCGATCCGAAGGTCACGAACAAAGTTATTAAAGCAGAGTTTGAATCTGATAATCGATTTGATATGAATACAACAGCTGCTAACCTTAAGTGCGAATAGATTGAACGGCCTCACGGCTACAAAAAGCAATCAAAAACTAATACTTAAGCAAAAGCATTAATAATTATTATCTCATAAACCGTAGGGATTACCCTAAAAAACTTGTTGTTTTGCGACTGTACTTTGCACTCTAACTTTTTCAGCTTTAGTTAAATATTGAGTAGGCCCGACCCTAATGTTAAAGTTACCTTGTCTATTAAGTAAAAAATCCGTGTATATAACACCTTTTTTAATAAAATGTTTTAATGGCTCATACATAGGCGTCTCTCACCATCTAAAAGGATTATACTCTACTGCCGAGGTACTGTCATTAATTTGTTATAAACACGTGTATATTAATGAATAAGGATTTTAATTCGAGCTTTTTAATAAATCAAACATTAATATGACCAAGGCTTATAACGCTTTAAATCCTCCTTTTAAATTGAGCGATTTTAACGTGAACGTGAAAACGGGAATACGTATAAACCGAGTTGTTATCATTTTTTTAATATTAAATTGGCCACATATTATTTTGTTTAATTATATTTTAAGGAGAATTATGTCGATATAAGAATAGCGATTATTTCATGATGGTGCTGTTTTGAGCAATTGTTAGTAAAGTTGATTCGTTAAATTTTTTTAAAATACTTTTCTTTGATTATCACGAGGCCGTTAAATGAGTTAAAAAAGTTAATATGCGGCTTTTAAATATATGTTACACAGGCATGATAAGTTTTAGATCAAATTAAAGTCCAAGTTGAAATGTTGCATGATATTAAGAGACTTATTAAAGACTGTATTGGCAACTGCTATTAGATAATTGTCCAATAGAAAATATAGGAGCCGTGCGCTCAGTAATATTTATGATAAGACACTACAAAACTGGAACTACGCGAGTGTATGGGAGAGTAATGTCCGAAATGAAATACATTTAACATTGTAAAATATCGCCTATGTAGTTCGCAATAGAGTCTAGGCGTATTTTATTGGAAACTTTATTCCTGATGCATCAGTTAAAAGTTATTAGATTGAAAATTTGAAATATTTATATACGTGTTTTAGACATTTATTGCGGGCGCAAAAGTTTTGCGAGTTAGAAGCATGGTTTCTTTACAAAACGACAATTACTTGCGACATATTAAAAGTCTTAATGCTATTATGCGTATGATTTGCCGTTATAATAGCCTATTTATATGGTCGATTAGAAGACCTTTGATTGATTTGAACTTGGTCCGTGTTTTAAAAGGCCTATACAGGCTATTAAAAACTTGAAAATTTAATAGTAAGTATATTTTATCATCATCAGCTGGTTATGAACTACGGTGCCGAGACTTGGAAACTTACGGTTCGACTGGTTCACAAATTTAAAGTCACTCAGCGAGCTATGGAGAGGGCTATGCTCGGAGTATCTCTGCATCGCATCTGGACCGCATCAGAAATGATGTGATCCGTCAGAGATCCAGAATCACCGATATAGCCCACCGGATTAGTAAGCGGAAGTGGCAGTGGGCCATTCATATAAGCCGCAGAACTGACGATCGCTGGAGTCGGAAAGTTCTGGAGTGGAGACGGAGGCTCGGCAAACGTAGTGTATGACGTCCTGCGGCAAGATAGAGTGATGAAATTCGCAAAGTGGCTGGTGTGGGCTGGATGAGAATAGCCGAAGATCGGAAGCGGTGGCGTGCATTAGGGGAGGCCTATATCCAGCAGTGGACTGACACAGGCTGATGATGATGGTGATGACGATATGGGGGTGCTAAGGTGTTTGTAGTAAAGTAACAATGTTCATCCGAGTATAATCCAGGTACAACCGAGTATAATTCATCCGAGTAAAATCCATCCTACTGCAGAAGGGAATAGCACAGGGTGACGTCAAATCGCCAAAACTATCACCCGTGCATTAAAACATTCTATGAGACTTATGGATTGGAAAGGGTGATGCATACATCTCAAGCATCGATGTTAAATACATCATTCTACTAAGTCATCAGAGCAAAGTCCCCGGAGGGCCTAAAAGCTAGGCTAAGTGACTTTAATACGCACATGGTCCTAAAATAAACTTGTGGAAGACAAAACTAATGCCTATTGTATTAGTCGTGAGACTAAACCAGTAATTGTTGAGGCACTATTTTTATCGTCAAAAATATTACTCTAAGTCAAGTAGTCTTCTAGGTATGGAATTCCAACTTTAACACAGAGGTCAATCGGCGACAAATACGAATAAAATCTCTATGTAGAGATTTTTTTCGTATTAAATACTTCATGCTCGTTATCTTTTTTTCTGTCTCCAGGCTTTTCTTATACTTTCTTGTAAAAATACAACAATAACCTGAATTGTTGGTATTACTTGTGATACGAAAATAAAATAACAAAATAACTCCTTTCATTACGTTTAAATTGCTCGACTTGGGCATCTTTTAAACGGAGATATTGCAGTGTTGCATAAAATTGATGACTGCCTCCGTAGCCTATTGGTAACGCCGTGTGCTTTAGAAATCTGAGGTCGATTAGAATCCTGCGGAGACTCAACAAATTTTCATTGTTGTTTCCTAGTTGCTTTGGGCAATTTGGGCCGATCACCCAATTGTCTGAAAAGTAAGATGATCCATGCGTTGGATGGGCATGTAAATAGTCGGTCTACCCACTAACCCGCATTTAACTAGCGTGGTGGCATACGGTCCAAAAATGAAGAAGGCGATGATGATGATGATGATAAAGTTCATGCGAATACACAACTTTCCTTAAAACAAACCCGCTTTAGAAGGAATGGATTTAACATTAAACTTATTAATCATCTATCCATTATCGTCGACAAAGTCTAGAAACACTAATAGTTATACGATAGTTAAACTCCAACATAGAGCCACTGTTGGAATTGGAGCCCGGATTAATTTAAATTACAACATCATTGCGGTCGACCGCCATATTGGACCGTCCATCGGAGTCTATTCCGGATTTTATGGGACATTTCGATTTGAACCGAGCGACAGTTTATGAACGAGGTCAATTGAGCTTCAGCGATCGATATGTCATTGTTAATGGAGTTGTTATTGTTTGAGCTTTGATGCTGTGCTACTGGCAATGAATAGTTTTTAACTGACAAGACTTATTTTGACTTCTAATAGAAATTTGGGAAGAGAAAATATTAATATGAATATTTATTTTATTGTTCGTGTGTTGTTGGTAAATATTTTTACTTTTATACTAGAAACATAAAGATAAGACAAAAATCCATTTTTAAAATGCGGAACTTCAAAAGTTTTCTTTTTAACTGTTAAACACTTAATTAATTTTTTTCCTTTATTTACGTGATTATTATACATATCTCACCTTAGTCTGCCAGTAAACATGGATGCCGGAAAGAGCTTTGATATATATTATTTCAGTAATTTTATTTGGAATTTGAATGTGTTTTAAACTTTTTACAATAAAACAATCTATCGAGATTCTCACCTTAATATTTAAAAATTTATATGTAATAAAATGTATATACGTACCAAAATAATAAAAAAAATCTTTGTAAGGAAAAGCTGGCGTTTATTGCATTTTTAAGAATGATAATTATGGGACACCGTTTTAGAATATATCAGTGAAATGTTTTTCAAAACTGTAAACGGCGACTTAATTCAATGAACAAACATTATCTGTCTTCAGAAGTACCTTGTATAATTCGTATAGTGACCAAAATGTTTAGCAATATAAATTGAGAACTAACTACTTTATGTCACTGTAAAGCTGTAATAATCCTAATAGATTTCAAGCCCATGGAAAAAATTACCCATGAAATGATCCAACGTCGTAATGATTACACATCATCATCAGCTTGTAATAGTCCACTGCTGGACATAGGCCTCACGCACCCCTATCTATTAGGGGGTTTAGGACCGTATCCCACCACGAACTTCGAATGCGGGTTGGTGGGTGGACCGACTTTTTACATGCCCATCCGACGCATGGATCATCTTACTTTTCATACAATTGGGTGATCGGCCCAAATTGCCCTAACCAACAGGACATTTGTTGAGTTCCCGCAGGATTCGAACCCACGACCTCCGGTTTCTAAAGCAAACGCCTATACCACTAGGCTACGGAGGCAGTCACCTCATTCACAAATCTTCATTAGATATTATGATCATTCATGTGGTTGACATCTAACAATTTCCTTTTAGGTACCCAATTTTATAAAATGTTAGAAAGGAGGGAACTTACTACTACAAAAAATATATAATCTTCTTTGTATTTTAAATCAAATAGGTCCCAGATAAGATATTGCATGTAGTTGTATAACCTATTGCAGTCCGTATTTGTGAGATCCATTTGATAATAGTCCAATAGTTATATTTATGACAAGTCAGCATAAAATTGGAACCGCACGAGTGTACGTAAAAGCGTACGTATATTTTAAGGTCTGACAGAGACCTAAAATATATTTAACTTTGAAAAATATCGCCTATGTACTCGCAATATATCCTAAGCGTATTTTATTGGTGAATTTATTTTCAACTGCATTATTTGAGACTTAAATATGCGATTTTTTATTTACAACCACGTCTCATCGATATTTTCTGAGTTTTGTTAATTAAATCATACATCAATTATAGTTAGTTGGCAAAAAGATTTAAGTAAAATTATGTCAATAAGCATTTGTTTAACTTATAGTTCAAGTTCAACATTATAAATAACATTAGCTATTTTCTTTACGTTTGTAAATACTATGCTGTAATGACAACTTTATATTATAACACGGACCATTACAGTGATCGATATAGACATATTAAAGAAGTCATTACAGTATAATAGATGACTTTTAGTTGTTTAGAACTACATAAAAACAAAAGTCCTAAATAGGACTAAAATAACAATTTTTTAGACTATCGTTGCTGCGGTACGGCTTGGCCATCTATTGCCCTCATATTATTAACTGTATCACTCCATTTTGGATGCCAAAATGTCCGTACAGTTATGATTTGTATTTTATACTATTTTGTTATTGCAATACATTGGATAAAGGATTTGTTATAAACATTCGTAGTCTAATACTGATACAATTTTTGACTTTAAGTACTCTCTAAGCAGAGTTTTTTTTCAATAATTTTTTATATTAATTATTGTTTAAAATGATTTTATACTTCTTGCAACAATTAATTATTCTTTAAATAAAATGGAAATAGCTTTCAAGCTTTAAGCTAAAACTGTCATATTTTTAAATTATTACAAAATATTTTCTATTAACACTGGTGTTGAATCAACTTTTGGTTTGTTTCTTCCTCTTTATATGCGGCTATTGTGTGCTTAAACTGACTTTATTATTTATTGGTCTTCCAATTGTGTCTTAGTTCAGCAAACCAACAATATTGAGAGCCAAGAATAATGTATAATATTAAATGCTATTGATTCAAAGAAAACTAACTGCGTAATAACATACATTATCAACCTACTTCTTTTGCCGCAATAATCATTACCGTGAGGGTAATAATAAAGCAATCGCTGAATTAGGGTTAAATCCTTCAAGCGGTTATTGACCCCTGCTGCTAACGACTTAACGTATTACAATGTTTCTGAAGTACGTAATAATCGTATTTTTGTTTGATGTTAATATTTACACAAACATCACAACATGACTATAGAGCTAATACATAGAGATATTATATCACGTTAGAGACATAGTTAAACCTGTTCTTTTTTTCGATCTTTCAAGGAGTTTTGTAGTCTGTGAAAAGAAGTACTCACCCATTTGTATTTTATATTAATATCACATATAAGAGCAAGGCTTTTGTAGGCAAAAATAGGAAATAATTATATTTGATGCGAATACAATCTTTTTTTATTATTTAATAACAAATACAGATATTTGTAAACAAAATTAAATAAAGATATAAAAGATATTTTGATTTTAACTGCAATCGACCAAAACATTTTTCAGAATAAAGCTTACAAACTATTACAAAAAGCCTTTTTCTTCGCAAAAAGCTAGTTTGTAATAGAGGGAAAAATAGGTACAAAATGTTATTAAATTAAAATTTCACATTGAAATATTTATATAATATTAGGGTTATAATCATGTTAAAATTGTTAAATTTATAATAAACCATCTCCAGTTAAATTTCGTAGCTGGCTTGCATCATTAATCTACGATCGGCGTAAAATGAAGCGGATCGCGATGTAATAATTACGAACAACCTGCATTCGCAGATACAAATGCAGCCGAGTGGGATCTATTTGTATTAACTGTCTGAATCCAGACTTCCATTAGATTAATTTCAACGCTTTTAGATAACGCGCGGCTTAACATATTTTTAGCAAACATATGAATATTTTGACGCGCGTAAATAACATTTTCAAACATGTATAGCGAGGGTAGAGTTAAAATTTCAGTTTTATTAAAAACATTACGTAAAGATTCCCGTAAACCCAGATAGTAGATTGCCCTAACAGCCTGTTTTTGTAGTATAAATATTGTGTTAAAACTGGCTGCAGATCCCCATAATAATAATCAAAAGGACATAAGGCTGTGAAAGTAACATAATAAACTAGGTAAATGCGTTACAAAGATTGCTGTACTTGCTGCTTGCTTGCTGTAATGAAACTTATTAGGAATCGTATTCAGTTTAATTTCGAAGCTCGTTCTTCATCGTTGAGCTTCAATCGGCGTAAACTGAACAGAAAAGGTTTTGCTAATGATTACATTTCGTGAGTTAAGTTTTTGACCAACATCCCAAAAGAAAAATAAATAAGCTCAATTATTTTTTTTATACCACTCAAGGCGAACCTTTTGATTTTTTTGTATTATAAATAATGGTAGTGATTTAGTCCAATATTTTAAAAATAATTTTGCTACAAGAAATTTTAAAGCTATTAAAAATTTTAATGATATTTCGTCGTAAATCACCAATTTATAAAATCCATTCCAAAACACTGGCTTAACCTTAAGAAGTAGCATTATAATGTTATGTCTTAAAGTAATTTTAAAAAAGTGAGCGGTATTATATATTGTTTTATTGTGAAAGAATACAATTTTATCTGATGAATATAACCGTCAAAACCGTAGATTTGTGGTTATCCATTAGAATTGGGAACTGGAACTAGAACTGTAAATAGTTATCTTGGCTATGTATTATTCGAGATTAAAATTAGTTCAGTTAAATATGGCACAATATCTTAATATGCTAATGAATGCGTTATGTGACTGTTGGTTAAAAAACAAAGGATGAACTAAAGGGATAAAAAAGATAGATGATCTTTCTTAACCGCGTACTACCTTAAAAATGTACAGAACCTTACTATTAATGGTTTTGTGTTTGCTATACATCCCCTAAATGGATACTTCTAAAGACAATTACGTACGTTCATGTCCCATTTGGCTGTAGAATCGAGAAGAACGAATTTAATCGAACGGAAACCGGAACTGCATTGAACTTAATAGCCGCTTTGTCGACGCCACTTCCGGATAACCACGACGGCGGCAGAACATAACGGCCGCAGTTTGAGTTGCGAGCAACTTAATGGCCCCCTATTCTTGATGCGGGCATTCTGTGTACGAGTAGTTTTCGACAGTTGACAACAAATTTGTTGATATAGAATATTCAGCGTATAATCTAATAAATAACTTGGCAGATATAATTATCTATACCAAACTCAAACAGTTTAATGTAATACTGGCATTGCTCCAAACTTTGTTATAATATAACATAGTATTTGAATCTCTAATAGTAAGTATTACCATTCACATACTGAGAATGAGGAGTAGTGTAGCTTCGATTAAGGCTGCAATAAAATTGTCCTCTATTTGTCTCATTTACTGCTTAATTTTCCACAATTACTAGATTTTTTAAAAAATTATAACAAAATTAAACAAAGTCGAAACGTTATTTGATTTTATTACTTTTACGTCCTATCTTTTTCGCGTTGACCTTGTCTTATATCAGAAATAAATCAATTCATATATTTTTAAATAACATAGTTAAAACTTTTTCAATTTTGAATGAAATAGTAATAACTATTTCAGATATAAATTGCAGAAATAAATTAAGTTAAAATATTTATTATTATGAAAGGTATTAAATTATTATCCATAACTATGTAGATAAATCAGAGCAGATGTAGTAAAATGTCCCGCAGCGGAGTATTATGAACGGTCGATAGATTCATTGAAGGAAAGAGAAACCAACCGACATCAAGGATACGAAGGAGCATATCCGTCACACCGGTTTTTGCTTTTCAATCAAAAGTGTTCCGTTATGTAATTATAAACAACTTATACGTTAACTCATTTTCAGAAAAGACTACTGAGATATTTTTATTCGACATTTGACCAAGAGATTATTTTTGTTATTGATTTTTTTCTGTTCTCGCTGTTTGAGAATATCTTCACTATGACTGTTCTAGAATCACGTCCTGGTTGCTAGCTAGTTGTAGAGATCCATTTTAATTAGACTCAAGACCTTCACGTTTTTCACTTTTCTTTCTTTTAAGTTCTCGTGAAACCTTCTATCCACTTTTTATCATTATCACTGTTTTGAACAAGTGTTATCCTATGCAGTATTAAAGACAGTACTTTTGAGCAAAAACTTTGATGTGTTAAAGTTTAGAAGGGCACACGACCTTCTAAACTTATATATATAATTATAGCACGACTCATTATTAATGTTCAATGAAATTATTGGTTACGACGTCAGTCGATTACTTTTAAACTGGTGTCTTATATCAGCCATTTCAAGCTGATGATTACCAAAGCCTGCACCAAATATTGTAAAAACAAAAGACAATATTAAAAACAAATATTCGTTTATTTTGTTTTCATACTTTTTTTGTATACTCTTTTTAGTCAATTAAATAAAGAAAGCCTGTTTTATTTTCGTTTTACAACAGTGCTAAAAAGATTTATATAATTTAAAAGAAGAATAATAACAATGCTTAGGAAAAAACTAAACATAACACTTTCAATATACTAGGAAAACATATTATTTAAAGTGTTTATAAAAAACGTTCTAGAAAGTAATTAAAACAAACATAGCTTCGTGAATTGTTAGCCTGGTAATGAACAGTTTTAATCTAACTAACATCGGTAACGCACCTTATTACAATACATTGCTCCCGATTAAAAATGATGATCAGGTAGAGGTAAACAGTTTGCAGGGAACCTTAACTTATAAAAATTACGTCATCAAGTCTTACACTTGGAAGCTATTTCACAATGTTGACAAATTTAATTAAAGCAAGAATTTTTTTTAGCTTCATTTACAGTAAAAACTTACTGCAAATATAAATTCTAGTTTGATTGCATAAAATTATATATGAACTTTAAATTTATCTATTCTTAAGGTGGAATGAAAGTTGTATTCCATTGTATATTAACATTATTCAAGGACCATTTTATTCGAAAACAAATGCAGACCTACAATCAATGTGACTTTTATTTCAAAAGTTAGACTAAAATGAAGGAGTCGATTTTCTAAACGTTAGCCCCAATAGGTCGTCTTGTGCAGGACATTTATAAGTCTGTCAATCTGTGTCCACTACTTAATGATATTCTACAGATTCAGATGATTAGAGATGTTAAATCAACTATATGACTTCCTTGTTTTCAGGAAGCTTCGTAATTCGAAAATGGAATACTAAATTAAGTCGAAATTACCACAAACAGTAAACTGCAACTCGTCGGTTCCTTTGTATGTTCTGTTCATTTTCCTGTACATAAAATTGTTGTACATCTGGTTGAAAGCTTAAAGTTGTATTCATCACTATATACAATATTAGCAGTCTTAACAAAAATCTATGACCGAAATGTAACACAATTTTTTTGATTGTGAATTTTTTGCATAGATTATATTAACTAGTATAGACTAAGGAAATACTTTTAAATTATAAATTGTCGAATATTTAGAAGATTATTTTAAATTGTTTTTAAACTTTATCGCGTAATAAATAACAGACGTTGTTTGTTGATGTCCTTACCTTAATTCGGGCGGTTATAATATCGTTGTTTTAATTTTCTTTTCGTTTTTATTTTGACAACGGTTAATGTTTTATGAAAGAAATGGTGGAATTGCTTTAATGGATGGTATATTGGTTTTGAAATTTAAGGGACAATTTAATTAGAGTTTTTATACGTGGTCCACGACCAGGGGAAATTTTTACAAAACAACTAGTTTTCGGATTTGTAAAATATAAAATTAGTCCTTTAGATTGTGCCCTTTAAAGTCTTGCCTTGGTGCCCGGAAAATCTTATTAAAGGCCACTTTTTATGGAACAGGTATTATTTAAATTGTACATTTTTATACAAAAGAAGTTCTACCAATATTCAAACCATGGTTTATAATTCAATGAAGAATCCATAGGTCAAATTATTGTAAAGCAGAGTTTTAATTATCATATTTAAATATAAGCGGTTAATTCGAATTCAAAGCTCAACGTAAGGCAAACTTTTGAACAGCTTTACAGATAACAAAAAGGCAATCGAAACCATTTAGTATCGGTTAATACCTTGAATTTGCATCCTTTTTATTCAATTATCCTCTTAAAAATAAAAAAAAAAACGAAAATTGTTATCTGATTAAAATAGGAAAAAACTTTGCTTTTGGAAAATTTTGGAAATTGCTTTTTAGCTTTTTTAATTTTGTGGGCACACCCTGTTATTAGTTTCAAAATATTCAGTAAAAATTATTATAGATATTAATTTTCAAATGTATTTTTCGGGTTAAAAGCAAAATCTAAATCTAAAAAGGATTATACAACTGCCGGGTATTTATTAATCTGTTACAACGAAAAATTAAAAATTTTAATTGGGTTTTAATAAATAAAACACAAAATATAACCACGGCTTATAACGCTTTAAATCCTCCTTTAAATTGAGGATTTTCGTGAACGTGGATAATTATCCGATTTTATTTTTTTTAATATTTAAGTTAACATATTCCTTTTTTAATTATATTTGAAGGTTTTAAAATAAGAATGTGATTATTTCACGATGGGGGAAATTGAAGTGAACTTTTAAATTTTTTTCACTACTTTTATTTGATTTGGGGTTTAGTTAAAAAAAAAATGCGCTTTAAAAAATATCTTTTAGACAGGCATGAAAATTTTATTTTTTAAGAGGTGAATCTTTAAAAGTTACCCGATACCGTGGGAAGCAGGAAGCTGGCTTTCTGGTGGCAAAGCGAGATCGACTAAGTCATGCGATCGCTATGTAACCCGCGCCGAGTCTCTAGGATCCATCCTCCATCTTCTAGGATAGGCTGTCGGCCAGCCATTTTCCATGCTCCAGAGCGTGCTCTTAGCACTGTTCGCACTCTGAGCCATGATGTTAACGGATGTCAGACTCCCCATCATCAACACCCGCGGCTACACTCATAGGGGTGGCATTAGGCGAGTGTAAGCTCGCCGCCTTCGTCCTGGCCATTGTCGGCGGCTGCGCGCAGCGGAAGAATCTAATTTCCTTTCCCGATCAGCGGCCTCATTTTGGGCCTTGACAGCCTCGCAAAACGAGGTGACCGCTTCTCACGACCTCTCTCTGTCCGCCATGGCGCGGATCACACCAGTTAATGAGAGGTCGCCAATCTGCTCCCAGAGATTGGCTCGCTCCATTGCCCACGCGGGGCACTCCGCCAGAGTATGCTGAGCTGTGTCACCATCGCAATTGCAATGCAACAAAGTCGAAACGTTATTCGATTTCATTACCCTTACGTCTTATCTTTTTCGTAGCTTGTCTTATATCAAAAGATATCAACTCGTACATTTTTCAATAAAAACTTTTTCAATTTTAAATCAGAATTAATTCTAATTTAGATCTGTCATCTGATCAGACAACTAAGGTAAATGTGCATAGTCTTGTCTATATTGCGCCTTCAGATAAAAGTTGCCTGCAGTAATTAATTTTCAAACAGAGTTCGTAACGTATTTTTTTTTTTTTTTTACGGATGACTCACGTTGGTGGAGTTAACCGCTACAACCCGTCGGGTTCGAGGGGCTGTGCAACTTTAAGTGTGCACAGACTTCACCTCTATTCTGTGGCTTAGCTCGAGGGACCCTGAAGGGGACCTCGGCTCGAGCTCCTCTTATTTATCCTGAAGCGAGCTTGATCGAGGGTGCCCAAGAGGGCCGAGCCTCGCTCGATCAGCCGCTGGTCAGGTCCATTCCTATACTCCTTAGCAATGTATTTATCGAGGGCGCCGGTGAGCCGAACCTCGGCTCGATAATTTGCTTTAGGACTTATTGTGGAAGATTTTTAACCGACCTATCTGGTTGGTGAGAATCAGCCTGGTACGTGCCGATATCTGTTGTACGGTGTACTAGTTTGTCCTCGACGGCGAGGACAGTTGTGTGCGTAATGAGTTTAAACGTGCTTGCACGATTGTAGTCTCATCGTCCGGATTCGTTATCGCGTTTCGCGCTCTTCGATGGACGTCGTTTTTTGGCGGTGTTGTTGGTTGGGCCCCTCGAACTGACGTTTGGGTGTTGGAAGCCTGAAATATCGGATAGATGCCTTTTTGATATTGTTTGATGTGGCAATTTCAGATCCGGTGGGGTCTTTTGCGCAATACGGCCCCATGGCCCTGCGCATGAATCTTTTTGAACTTGAAGCTTTCAATTGTGATTGTTTTCTTTAAAAGACGGACTGGATATGTTAAGATTGGACGTATGACTGTCTTGTAAAAACCCCTTATTGGGAAGAAAACTTGCTTTAGGATTTATTAATGGAAAGTGACCAAGACTGGGGTTTGTTTTGCCCGCGTTTGGGCCAAATGTCAAAGGTTTGCTAAGATTACCCGGGTATTTGGTCTGTTTTGGGGATGGGCAATTAAGTGGACATTGGGGAAGGCGGGTTTCGTCGCGTGAACAAAATGGCCGCGCTTTTTGGAAGGATTTATTTCATTGGCCATTCCCCTAGGATATTGGCCGGGATTGGTCTTTGACTTACAGGTGGAATCTACTGGTTGGTATTGCGGTGTTCTGCGAATAAAGGCGGTGTTACAGACGGTGGTGGTTCATAAAAAAAAGGTTGGTCCTAAGGGGGACCCGGCACGGACCGGTCGAGGTGGTGATTTGGTTCCCCACCGGGTATCGACGTTCGATTCTGGGGCTCGTAATGGTACGGGACGGTCCCCACCCGCTTATATAACGTATATAAGCCCTTCGTACATACTTTTCAACCCTTTCGCCACGTCGGGGTCCCTTTGACCTCGTATTAAGGCTTTAATTTTCCTGATGCGGTGAATTTGGTGATGCAAAGAACCCAAAGCCAATTGAATAAGTGGAGCCCAGATTTCATGAAATCAATGCGGCTTGGACAAATCTTCATATTTTTTCCGAAACCCTTTAGGAGGCAATGGGACGATAAGAACGGGAAAGGGCGGGTGTTTTGCCAGGTTCAGGTCCTTCGGTTTGGGAAAATATTAAAGGCTGCGTTTTTAGGACTAGGATTTAATTTTTTCCGGTAGGTTTTTAATGACGCGGTTGGTTATTCCGTCGGTGCCCGGGGCTTTGAGTTTAGATTTTTGATAACGAGCTTCCTTGGTCACCGGTGAAGTTACGTCCGGGGAGGAAGTTGAGACAACCCTCGCCTCGCCTCCACCGTTTGGCGGTGGCGGCGTCGATCGGTTGAGTGCAGGCGTGCATTGTGCCCGGGCTGTCGCGACATTCGGCTTTTTCGTAAAAACGCTAAAGGGAAGGTTAGGGATAAAGGCGGCATCGGAGGCGATTCCGCCCTTTGGCTTTTTGGGGTTGCCAAACGATGGGATGGTCAGTTGTTGATTTACCCACCGATCGTTCCTGAACCCCGCGTCTTGGACTGGCGGGGCGCAACTTCTCCGTTCCGTTCGGTTGGATCCAATCGGGGCAAATCCGCCCTCTTGCTCCCAAAGGGAAATCTTTGGAAAGGAGGGGGGCCCCGGGACTTGCTTCGAGCCTCGACAACACTTTGGACATTTTGGAGCGCATGGGCGGTTGCGTCTTGCCTGTGCGGGACTTTAAATGACATCTGGTGCGGTGAGGGTTGTCGTAATTTGTTTGCGCCAGTCAATTATAGTTTTGGTTTGGATGTTTTGGGGTCAGGTGGTCCTGTTTGAGGATGACTGGGCAGATCGGGTAAATCTTCTATGGCCCTATCCTTAAAGGGTTATATTTTTGGAAAGGGCAATATCAAGCACATCCGATCTGTTTAACCTGCGGGTGTGCTATGTTCGCGGGCTACGATCATTAATTCTTCAATGTGCATCTATCGCACCTCGCGGTTGTTGTGAACTGTTCCATCGGGTGTGTTGTATTGAAAGCCTGTGCCGGGCGCCTCCTAGGGAGGGAAGCGTCCGAAGTCGTTGGTTATCTCAAGGCTTCTCATGGTGAGACCGGGCGGGTTGGTGCGGTTGCTGGCTAACCCAGACCGGGGCTTTGGCAGCGTCGAGGGTGTCATTGCCACAGTGGGGTTTTTATAAAATGGCTGCCGCCGTGTGCCGCGCCGGCCCGATCATTTCTTATGATTTATAGTTAGCTTTTTCGGTTCCTCCCGGGCGGAACGTCTCCTGCACCAGTGAATGTCGACGTCTTTTTCGCGAAAATTTAATTTCGGTCTTTTTACCGCGAGACCACTTGAAAAAGAAATTTAACTGCGCTGGCTTTAGACGGCCAGGGTTTCTATTTAAGGGCGACTTTCGTCCCAAATTAAGTCGACTAATTGCCTTACTTGCAGATGGCAAAACGGGTCCGAAATTTAAGGCGTCAATTTGGGTAAGACATCGGCCTGCAATCGTCCCGGCTAATGTTTTCAAGTTGCGCCATTTGGCTCAAGTGTGGGGGCCACGCGGGCCTTTGTTTTGGCGGCAGCGGGCCCGGCGCCCTTGGTTGCTTTGTTGTTGCCACGCGGCATTGGAGGCTGCGCGGCCTTTTTGCGTTTGCAGGGAAAATCGGAGGGGGGGAAGGGAGCACCTGGGGCGCCTTGGGACGGATGGGGTGGTGGTGGTTTGCGCGGGTGCCTTGGGCGGGCCCGATAATTGGCCGGTGGCCGGCCAGTTAACCCCCGGCGGTTCTACGTGGTGGTCTTCCCTATCACGGGGTCTAGGGAATCAAAGGCCAGGTCCAAGGCTTTGACAGCGAGGCGGGTGATTACGGGCCGATGCCCTAAAGCGTTGCCGCGCAGGGCCAGGTGTGGGCGTGGAAAGTGATGCGACTTATGCGTAGGGTGTAGATCTACCTTTTTCCCTCGTGGAGCGTTCTGGTCAGAAGGACCACATTAAAACTTTTTGGTTTTGGGTGGGTTGGCGGGCCGGATATTGGGATTTTTTGCCCTAATGAATTATAGATGTCCTCTGGGCATCTCCTTCGCATCCGCGACTGCCAAGTACGCGCTTTCCGGGAGCGCGTGTTAAAAGTCGTTCTTTAAAAGATCGCGTTCGACGGTAAAGTCCGTTCTCCGTTCAATTTAATGCCCGGTCGGGTCAGCTGGAATTTAAATTTGTTGGAACCGGACCGTAAATCTGCCCTTTCTCCTTCAGAAAAATCGGCGGGGTTTCATCCCGGTGGGATTGATGGTGGTGGGAGGCAGCCGGGTGGTTGCTGTGAAGCAGCGGTGGTGTTGCTGAAACGGGGTTTGCCGTGAGGCGATGTTGTTGGCCTGAGGCGGCCGAATGGGTTCCGTGAGGCGGCATTTTTTGGCTTGGGCCCGTGTTGTCCCAGCGAAAATTTCCGCCGACCGGCGCCGGTGGCGGGGTTGGTATTACAGAGGCCCCTGCCTTGCGCCGCGCGAACAACCGGCAAACCCTCCCGCTTCCTCGGGCCGGACGGGATTGGTGGGCTCCATTTCAGTCGGTTGTTTGGGATTTGCGGGGTGGGTGTCCGAATGGATGGGAAGGACACTTTTCCGACGTGGGTGTGGTTGCTGCGGACATGGGTGCGCTATAATGGATTTGGCCCCTTGGCTGGGGTTTCGCGGATGCCTCCGGCCGCCGCGGACGATTCTTAAGGTCCCAAGTCGGGGGGGTCTGGGGTGACTGAACCATGCTTGCTTTTAATTTTAAGATGTTAAATTTTAATGCAACCCCGTGGCCGGGGTTGTTTCCCTCCCCCCCAGTGAGCGGGGGGTGTCCCGCGTTGAAAACCTGCTTTAAGGGCTGGGTGCCTACGCTGCTGCCCGGTGCGGCAAGCGATTAAATTGATTCTAATAATCACCCGTGGTGGTGTTTAATTTAATTAAAAATCACGGTGTGCTGGCAATTTGAACAAAACTAAAGTTAAAGGGTCCCTAATCCAACAGAAGTTGTCGAACCTTGGGAAAATTAAATTGATAAACCAAATCGGAACATCACCCCGAAGACCCTTTTCCCTTTTTTCGCTCAAGGCGCCTAACGCTCAACACTTTTAACCGGCCACACAGCCCATCCAACCCTGCACTGTTGCCGGCAACACGGGTCTTCGTTTCTGCCGCCCGGGGGGCGGCCCGGTGGGGTCGGCGGGCAGGTGGGGGATCGGCGGGTTTCCGGCGATCCGAAACTCGCTTTCTGTCCTGTATCTACCTGTGACTTAAAAGGTCTGATATCGGCGTCTTAATTTCCCTTCATTACCTTAAATGATTTTTAATTTTTGGTAAAATTGATAAATCAAAGGTTAAAAAATAATTAAATATCTTCACCAACAGTTATATGTGTTAAATCCAATTATTAAATCCATAATAGAAAATTAAAACTTTAGGGGTTTTTTAAACTTTTTCTTTTTTTAATTTTAAATTAATTTTGTGAAAAACAAGAAAATATTTATTAAATAATAATCCAAACATTAAAAACGTCATTGGAAATTTGTCCCCCATTTGAACGGGATGTTTCATTGAAAGAAAGAGAAACGAGCAGACAATAAGGATACAAAAGTGCATCCTTCCGTCACACAAATTATTGCTTTTAAATCAGAAGTGTTTCATTACGAAATTCTAAACAACTTAAATGTTCGGACGGGCCGCTGGTTTTTGGTAATTTTATTGACTTTGATAAAAGATTATTTTTTCCCACTTTTTTTTCTTCTTCTTAATTTTATTTTAAACAATTGTTCTCCTATGCAGTATCAGTGTTTTTGAGCGCTTTGCGAAGCTTGGGTCTTGCAAGACCCCTTTTTTTTAATATAAATTATATGGTACTTTTTAAACCCTTCTGAAATACCTTTTTAAATAATATGGAACTTATTAAGGTTTTCTAAGCATTAATTAAGAATAAAACAATAAAATAAATTTTTAATTTAAAATTATTTTTTTATATTACTTTTTGGGTTAAGTAAATAACCTTAGATTTATTGTCGTAACTGTGATTAAGTGATTAACTAAAAGGAATGAAATTTTTAAAAGAGAACTCATTGAAAAATAAAAATTTTTTTTTTTATTTAAGGAAATTTATTTAAAAAACGTTTTTTTAAAATAGTTTAAATTTAATTAACAAAAGTGGAAGTTTTATCCAATAAATCTTTAACCTTTCAAAAATTGTCCATTAAATGACCCTGGGTAAAGTTTGCAGGGAACTTACTAAGAAAATTACGTACCAAAGCGGAAGGTTTTTTAAAACTTGGAAATTAATTTAAGGCAAGAATTTTTTAGCTTCTTTTCAAAAAAAACAAATATAAATTCTGGATTGATTGTTTAAAATTTTATGGCATTTTTAAATTTATCTATTCTTAAGGTGAAATGAAGTTGTATTCCAATATAATTGAACAGTCTGCTAAGACCAAGTTTTCCAAAAAGTTGTGGACCTACAATCCACGTGACTTTTGATTCAAAAGTTGGACTGAATTCAAAGCTATCTGGTAGCTGAAGTAGATTTTTAAAGCGTTAGCCCCAATAGGTCGACATGTGCAGGTTGTTAATAAGTCTGTCATCTGTGTCCACTATTTAATGGTAGTCCTCAGATTTCAGAGCCGTTAAATCAACCGTATCACGTATCCTTGTTTACAGGCAGCTACGTATTTCGAAAATGGAATCCTAAATGAAGTTGAAATTACCGCAGACAGTAAACCGCAGTTCATCGGTTCCTTTCTATGTTCTGTGCGTTTTCCATGTACATAAAATTGTTGTACATCTGGTAGTTAAAAAGCTGAAAAGTTCGGTATTACATCATATTTACAATATTAGTAGTCATAAGAAAAATCTATGACCGAAATATAATACTACTAATAATTTTTTGATTGTGATTTTTTGCATAGATTATATTAAGTGGTATAGACTATAAGTGAAAATCATCTCTCTAAATTTATAATGATACTACTACTATTAAAAAATTGTTGGAAGCTTTCATGAAAATCGCGTTTATCGCGTTATAAATTACATATCGTTATTTGTTAGATGACCATTAGCTTTAATGTTGGAAACAAGCTTATAATATCTGCTGTTTTATCACCTTTTTCTTAAGTTGGTTTATTTTGACTAGTTCATGGTTAATGTTTATAAAAAATGGTGTAAATTGCATTTAATGGATGACATATGGGTCGGAATATTTAAGGGACTAATTTAATTAGATGCTTTTGCACGTGGTCCTGATGACTGGGGTCGTCTAGTTTTTAATGGATTTGTATCAGCCCTTTGTAATAATATAATAAATATTAGTTTTTTATAGATTATGTGTTCCGGTTTTAAAGACCTCGTGCCTTGGCTGTACATTGTAGTGCAAGTGTAATTGTCTTATTTTACACTATTTTTTAATGGACACAGCGTATTCATATTCATTGGGTTTGATTATCTCAGTACTTCATACAAAAAGCAGTTCTACCAATAGTAGTCAAACTCATGGTTTATAATTCATTGATAATCGATTAGATATGAATTTAAATAAAATCTCTTCTCTTAAAGAAAATTCAGCTGCTAAACGTAAGTGAAAATACATTGCTGTTCAATGAATTTGCACTTACGGTTAGCAGCTGAATTTTTACAGAAAACAAAAAGTCATTTGAAAGCTGATACTTAAGCAAAACCTTATATAAGCTATAGCATTTAGTATCGTTTGATACTCTTAGACATTATAACAATATCCTTTTATTTAATTATTATTCTAAACAGATAGATAAAATAAAAATCAATAAATCTGATAAACTCGTAGGAAACAAACTTGTTCTTTTGCGACTATTCTTTGGAATTACCGATAATAATTATACCGGTGGTAGGTCCCCTTTTTACAGGAGACCCTCTGGGTGACCACCGCGGTGCCTATTTCTGCCGCGAAGCAGTAGTGTGAAAACACTGCTGTGTTCCGGTTTGAAGGGCACCGTAGCCAGCGTGTTTACTGGGTAAACGAGACTTAACACCTGCTTAACTACCTGTCTCACGATAGGCAGCGCGTTGGCGATACCACTGGTATTGCCAATGTCTATGGGCGTCGGTAACCACTTTCCATCAGGTGGCCCGACTACTCGTCTGCCTGCGTATGCCCTAAAAACAAAAAAAAATAAGTTCTCATAGCTTTAGTTAGTTGTTGTGCAGGCACGACCCTGTTATTAAAGCTATCTTAAATAATCAGTAAAAAATTTTGTATCAGATTTTACCTTAAATAGTAAGTTATTTTTCATGGCTTACATTTAAGCATAAATATCATCATCTAAAAGGACTATACCCCACTGCCGAGGTAATGTCATTAATTTGTTATAAACACGTGTATATTAATTAACAAGTATTTTAATTGGAGCTTTTAAATAAATACAAACAAAATATAACCAAGGCTTATAACGCTTTAAATCCTCCTTTTAAATTGAGCGATTTTAACGTGAACGTGGATACGTAATCACGTTTAATAAATTTTAGAAACCGAGTTAATATTATTATTTTTTAAATAACAAATTAGTCGCATAATATTTTTTTGTTAAATTATATTTAAAGCAGAACTATGTCGATATAAGAATGGTGATTATTTCTTGATGTTGTTTTTGAGCAATTGTTAGTAAAGTTAACTCTTTCGAAGATTCTTACACTACTTTTTGTTCGACTACGAGGCCATTAAATGTGTTAAAGAAAAGATAATATGCGGCTTTAAAAACATATGTTAGACAGGAAAATTAAAGTACAAGTTGAAATATTGCATAAGAAGACTATTGCCGACTATATTTATAACTGCTATTAGATAATAGTCCAATAGAAAATTTAAGAGCGCTTCGTAATATTTATGATAAGACAGCACAAAACTGGAACTACGCGAGTGTATAGGAAAGCGATGTCAGACATAAAATACACTTAACATTGTGAAATATCGCGTATGTAGTTCGCAAAAGTGCCTAGGCGTATTTTATTGGAAACTTTATCTCGTAATGCATCAGTTGAAAGTTATTGGATAGATGTTTTGAAATATTTATTAACGTGTTTTGGACATTTATTTCGAGCAAAAGTTAGAAGCTTTGGTTTCTTTACAAAAACGACGAGTACATGCGACATATTAAAAGGTTTACTGTTATGCGTATAATTGGCCGTTATGTATAATGGCTGTATGTGGTCGATTAGAAAACCTTTGATTATTTTCAATGTAGTCCGTGTTTTAAAAGGCCTATAAAGGCTCTTTTAAACTTGAAAATTTGACAGTCAGTATACGGGAGTGCTGTAGAAACCGATGGTCGTGAGTTCGACTCCTTTGAGGACTCTTGTGGTGTGTTGACTAGTTGGGCCTGATTGGCCCAAATTGCCCTAACCTCTCTTAATTAGGCCTCCCCAAATGCGGCGTGTATAAGGGAAAGCCTAATTTGGCATTCGGTATATCCAGCAGTGAACTAACACAGGCTAATGATGATTATGATGATGATAAAATTTATACGAAGACACTACTTCTTTTAGAACTAACCCACTTTAGATGGAATGGATTTAACATTAAAACTATTCATTATCTATCCATTATCGTTGACAAAGTCTAGAATCGCTAATAGTTATACAATAGTTAAACCCCAACATAAAGCCACTGTTAGAATTGGACCCCGGATTAATTTAAATTACAACATCATTGCGGTCGACCGCCATATTGGACCGTCCATCGGAGTCTATTCCGGATTTTATGGGACATTTCGATTTGAACCGAGCAGCGGTTTATGAACGAGGTCAATTGAGCTTCAGCGATCGATATGTCATTGTTAATGGAGTTGTTATTGTTTGAGCATTGATATTGTGTAACTGGCAATTAATAGTTTTTAACTGACAAGACTATTTTTAAAATTCTAATTGGATAGAAAATTTGTGAAGTAGAAACATTATTCAGAATATTTTTGATTTTTTTGGTGTGTCGTTGGTAAACGTTTCTACTTTAATACATTCTAGAAACATATAAATAATTTCTTTTTAAATTGCGCAACTTGTACAGTAAAATACTATATTTCTTTTTTTTTGTTTTATTTTTAGCAATAATTATACATATCTGTTCTTTGCCTACCCGTGACCGTGGATGCTGGAGAGTCTGAATGAGAAATAGAAATAAATAACTAACGAAAAAAATCCGTAAAAAGTGGTTTTGATAAATATTATTTCCGTAATTTATTCCTAATAAATTGAATATCTTCGAAGTATGTTAAATAAAATAAAATATCAATCCAGTTTTTTACAGTAAAATCTATTTGATAAATATGCACTTCCATTCAGGTATACCTCAATAATGTTATTAAAATATATTTACGTTATAAAAATATATTTAATTGAGTAAGTTTCATCAGAACAACATTATTCAGAGTCAGAGACAACATAATGCATTCAAAAATTTATTATTATTGAACTGAATCTTTGAGCGAAAATCTAAATCATAAATGTGTCGTTCCAGAGAGGATACACTAACTACAATATACTAACATAAATTTTGCTGATGGTACAATTAAACCATATATTTGTCACATACCATTAACCGTATCAAACCGTTTTACTTGCCAATGGGAACCTATTCATATTTAGTTCTGATTTCTGTAAAATACAATCCTCGATAAGAAATACTCGCTTTGTATTTATGTATTAATTGTAATCTCTATTACGCACTTATAGTACATTTTATAAGGGTGTTTTGCTTACCATCATAAAAACATATCTTTTTTAGGAGAAGTTGGTGGTGTCGGTGTTGATTGTATTTTTAAGAATGATTATAATGGAGCACCGTTACAGAACATAGTAGTCGAATGTTATTCAAAACTATAAATGGCGACTTGGTTCAATAAACAAACAACATCTGTCGAAAACTGGCGTTTAAGAAGTACCTGGTATAAATTGTTTAAAAAGAAAAGTGCAAAACACTGTGGTTTTAAATTGAGAACTAACTGCTTTATGTCATTATAAAGCTAGTTAATTTGCTGTTACAGTACTACTAAAAGCCCATGGAAAAAAAATACCTGTGAAATGACCCAACGAGATAATGATTAAAAGGCTGTAATTATATAACAAAATTACTCCGTGCACCATGGCCTCGTTTCCTAAGCGATGTATTTAGTAAGTACCTGAATAATTTTTTCAGGAGAAAATGAGGAATTTCGACTAATGCAACTGTAACCGTTGTTCATCGCTGAAGTTCGGATCGTGATGTATTAATTACGAATAATCTGCATTCGCGGACGCAAATGCAGCCGAATGGGATCCATTTGTATCAACCTTCTGCAATCAAAGTTCCATTAGATTTTAGTATGTAATGAAATATAAAACTGCATAAATATAAACGAGTCACTTGTTATTATTTAACTGTGTAGCACAGTGAATTTAATAACAAGTTTTATATTCTTGCAGAAATACATGCAGTTTATTAAATCATCATCATCATCATCATCAGCATGTGTCAGTCCACTGATGGACATAGGCCTCCCCTAATGCACGCCACCGCTTCCGATCTTCGGCTATTCTCATACAGTCCACACCGGCCACTTTGCGAATGTCGTCGCTCCATCTTGCCGCAGAGCGTCCTACACTACGTTTGCCGAGCCCCGGTCTCCACTCCAGAACTTTTCGACACCAGCGGTCGTCAGTTCTGCGGCTTATATGACCGTTTGCGTTGATTAAATGTAATACTCTTTTTATTTATTATTGAGCAAAATTTCATAAATTTTACAATTTTAATGTCCCGATTATATTCCACATTAATTAAAATAACATGTCTATTGCAATTGTTGATAGATATTATGATCATTCATGTGGTTGACTTCTAACAATTGCCTTTAATGTACCCAATTTTAAAAAATGTTAGAAAGGAGGGAACTTTATCTCGTAATGCATCAGTTGAAAGTTATTGGATAGATGTTTTGAAATATTTATTAACGTGTTTTTGACCATTACGTCGGGTGCAAAAGTTAGAAGCATGGTTTCTTTACAAAACGACGAGTACATGCGACATATTAAAAGGTTTAATGCTATTATGCGTATAATTTTCCGTTATGTATAATAGCCGTATGTGGTCGATCAGAAGACCTTTGATTGTTTTCGATGTAGTCCGTGTTTTAAGAGGCCTATAAAGGCTCTTTAAAACTTGAAAATTTGACAGTCGTGGGTTGGACTCCTTCGAGGACTCTTGTGGTGTGTTGACTAGTTGGGCCTGATTGGCCCAAATTGCCCTAACCTCTCTAAATTAGGCCTCCTCTAATGCGGCGTGTATGTGGGAAAGCCTAATTTGGCATTCGGTATATCCAGCAGTGAACTAACACAGGCTGATGATGATTATGATGATGATGAAATTCATAGGAAGACACTAATTCTGGTAGAACTAACCCACTTTAGATGGAATGGATTTAACATTAAAACTATTCATTATCTATCCATTATCGTTGACAAAGTCTAGATTCGCTAATAGTTATACTATAGTTAAACCCCAACATAAAGCCACTGTTAGAATTGGACCCCGGATTAATTTAAATTACAACATCATTGCGGTCGACCGCCATATTGGACCGTCCATCGGAGTCTATTCCGGATTTTATGGGACATTTCAATTTGAACCGAGCAGCGGTTTATGAACGAGGTCAATTGAGCTTCAGCGATCGATATGTCATTGTTAATGGAGTTGTTATTGTTTGAGCATTGATATTGTGTCACTGGCAATTAATAATTTTTAACTGACAAGACTATTTTTAAAATTCTAATTGCATAGAAAAAACGTTATTGAGAATATTTTTGATTTTGTTGGTGTGTCGTTGGTAAGCGTTTCTACTTTTATACATTCTAGAAACATAAATAATTTCTTTTTAAATTGCGGAACTTGTAAATTCAAATACTATAATCCTTTTTTTTGTTTTATTTACGCAATAATTATACATATCTCATCTAAGTCTACCCGTGACGGTGGATGCTGGAGAGTCTGAATGAGGAATAGAAATAAATAATTAACGAGAAAGATCCGTAAAAAGTGGATTTGATATATATTATTTCCGTAATTTTCCTAATAAATTGAATGTCTTCAAAGTATGTTAAATAAAATGAAGTATCAATCCAGTTTTTTCCAGTAATATCTATTTGATAAATATGCACTTCCATGCAGGTATACCTCAATAATGTTATTAAAATATATTTACGTTATAAAAATATATTTAATTAAGTAAGTTTCATCAGTACAACGTTATTCAGAGTCAGAGAACACATAATGCATTCAAAAATTTACTATTATTGAACTGAATCTTTGAGCGAGAATCTAAATCTAAATCATAAATGTGATAAATATTTTGTATACACATAAAAGTCCCAGAGAGGACACACTAACTACAATATACTAACATAAATTTTGATGGTACAATTAAACCATATATCTGTCACATACCATTAATCGTATCAAGCCGTTTTACTTGCCAATAAGAACCTATTCATATTTAGTTCTGATTTCTGTAAAATACAATTCTCGATAAGAAATACTCGCTTTGTATTTATGTATTAATTGTAATCTATATTACGCTACCAGAGTACATTTTATAAGGGGTGTTTTGCGTACCATCATAAAAACATATCTTTTTTAGGAGAAGTTGGTGGTGTCGGTGTTGATTGTATTTTTAAGAATGATTATAACGGAGCACCGTCTCAGAACATAGTAGTCAAATGTTATTCAAAACTATAAATGGCGACTTGGTTCAATAAACAAACAACATCTGTCGAAAACTGGCGTTTAAGAAGTACCTAGTATGATTTGTTTAGTAAGAAAAGTGCAAAACACTGTGGTTTTAAATTGAGAACTAACTGCTTTATGTCATTATTAAGCTAGTTAATTTGCTGTTACAATCATAATAGACTAAAAGCCCATGGAGAAAAATTACCTGTGAAATGATCCAACGAGATAATGATTAAAAGGCTGTAATTATATAACAAAATTACTCCGTGCACCATGGCCTCGTTTCTAAGCGATATATTTAGTGCAGTAAGTAAGTTAAGTAAGTAAATACCTGAATATTTTTTTCAGGAGAAAATGAGGAATTACGACTAATGCAACTTATTAGGAATCAAATTTAGTTTAATATCGTAGCCCATTGTTCATCGCTGAACTTCGGATCGTGATGTATTAATTACGAATAATCGGCATTCGCAGACGCAAATGTAGCCGGAAGGGATCCATTTGTATCAACCTTCTGCAATCAAAGTTCCATTAGATTTTAGTATGTAATGAAATATAAAACTGCATAAATATAAACGAGTCACTTGTTTTTAACTGTGTACAGTGCACAGTGAATTTAATAACAAGTTTTATATTCTTGCAGATATACATTCAGTTTATTAAATCATTATCATCATCATCATCACCTTCAGTCCACTGCTGACATAGTCCACTGCTGACCCACCGCTTCGACTCGGCTATTCTCATCCGCCAACACTGGCCACTTTCGAACGTCGTCGTCATCTGCCCGGATCCTACATACGTTGCTGAGCTTCTGTCACTCCAGACTTCGACCAGCGTCGTCGTCGCAGCTTATGACGTTTATGGTTATGCAATACCTTTATCTTGTCATTGAGCACAATTATAAATTTTGCAGTAAGGCTGGTCCACCCAGAACCGATTGACCACTGGTGGGATCGGTCCAAAACCCTAGATAGGGTTATATGGAGCCGTATGTCAGCAGTGATTAATGCAACTTGATATATGATATGATGAACAAAATTTCATAAATTTTACAATTTTAATGTCTCGATTATATTCCACATTAATTAAATAACAAATCGATTGCAATTTTTGATAGATATTATGATCAATCATGTGGTTGACTTTTAACAATTGCCTTTAATGTACCCAATTTTTAAAAAAATGTTAGAAAGGAGGGAACTTACTACTGCAAAAATATATAATCTTCTTTGATAAGATATTACATGTAGTTGAATAACCTATTGCAGTCTATATTTATTAGATCCATTAGATAATGGTCCAATAGTAATATTTATGATAAGTCAATCGTACATATATTTTTATGTCTGAACGAGACCTAAGATATATATTGTAACTTTGCTAATATTATCGCTCTATTGAAACTTATCACCATCATTACTCGAGACTTGCGAAACAAACTTTTTTGATATACAATTACGTATTATCGATATTTTCTGTGTGTTTGCAATGTAATCTTTCATCAATTATTGTTAGTTTGCAAAGAACTGAAGTAAATTATCTCAATAAACATTTCTTGTAGATTTTAGTGAAATTCCGATGTATAATAGTCATAAATTATTTCCTTTACGTACCTGAGTACTGTATCGTCATGACAACTTTATATATGTTTAAGAACCATTACAGTGATGTATATAGACATATAAATGAAGTCATTACAGTATAATAGATGACTTCTTAGTTGTTTAGAACTAGCCAAATAAGACAAATAATCGTTAATATTGTACATAAAAACGAGAGTCCTAAATAGGAGTAAAATAATAATTTTTTTTAGACGAATGTTGCTATAGTACGGCTTGGCCATCTATTGCTCTCATATTATTAACCATATCACTCCCTTTTGGATGCCAAAATGATCGTACAGTTATGATTTGTGTTTTATATCGAGAGCTTTGTATCCAGAATTGTATTTTGTTATTGCAATACAATGGATAAAAGATTTGCTATAAATATTCGTAGTCTCTAATACTGATACAGTTTTTTACTTTAATAGAGTACTTTAAGTGAATAGTATAGTAAACAGATTTTTTTGATAATTTTGATATTTATTGTTTAAAATGATTTTGTACTTCTTTAAACAGTTAGTTATTCTTTTAATTAAATGGAAATAGCGTTAAGCTTTATATATTTGCTCTCCTTCTAAACAGCACATACATACATTTTTCAAATTATTACAAAATATTTTCTATTAACACTGGTTTCGAATCAAATTTAGGTTGTTTCTTCCTCTTAATATGCTACACTGTGAGTTTAAACAGATTTTAACATTTATTGAAATTGTGTGACACAATGTCTTCCAATTATGTTTTCGTTCAGCAAACCTACAATATCGAGGGCCAAGAATAATGTATAATATTATATGCTATTGATTCAAAGCAAACTAACTGCCTAATAATTCCTGTTCTGTTTTGACTCTCTTTCAAGGAGTTCTGTAGTCTGTAAAAAGAAGTACTGACCCATTTGGTTTTTTTTTTAAAAACAATATCAAATATAACGGCAAGACTTGATGTTGGCAAAAATAGGAAATAAATTTGAAAATATAATTAAATAATGATATGAAAGTGATCTTGGTTTAAAGTGTAGTCGACCAAACCACTTTTGAGAATAAATCTCCATGGTAAAGCCTTTTTTTAGCCATCGGCTAGTTTGTAATAGAGAAAAAAATAGGTACAAAATGTTCATAAATAAAAATTTTACATTAAAGTTACATTATTACATTATTTATTAAATATTAAGTTTATCATTCATTCATCATTATCAGCCTTTGTTAGTCCACTTCTGGACATAGGCCTCCCCTAAAACACCCCTGTCCATTAGGGGGTTTTGGACCGTATCCCACCAAGCTGGTCCAATGCGGGTTGGTGGTGGACCGCCTTTACATGCCCATCCGACGCAGAATCATCTTCTTTTCAGACAATTGGGTGATCGGTCCAAACTGTCCTAACCAACTAGAAACAACAACGAAAATTTATTGAGACCCCGCAGAATTCGAACCCACGACCTCCGGTTTCTAAAGCAAACGCCAATACCACTAGGCTACGGAGGCCGTCAAGTTTATAAGTAGTCTCATTAAGTTTATAATCATCATCAATCATTAAAATTATTAGATTTATCATAAACCATCTCCAGTTAAATTTTGTAGCTCGCTTGCATAATTAATCTACGATCGGCGTTAACTGAAGCGGATCGCGATGCATTAATTACGAACAACCTGCAGTCGGAGTTACAAATACAGCCGAGTGGGATCTATTCGTATCAATCGTCTGAATCCAGAGTTCCATTAGATTAATTTCAAAGCTTTTAGATAACGTTCAGTATCACCTCCAATTTGAAGGTCTATTGTGATGAAATTAAATATCAGTAAATAGTTTTGGTCGTTGATAGTAGTTTGATGGTTATTTTCAGACAACAATTAAAAAGGAAGTTTTAATAAAGCAATACTAAAATAAGATTTCTCCTTAAAGTTTATCAATTTTTTAGCAATACAATTTTTTTGTGCACATTTTTAATAGCTGAAATATAACAAATATGTAATTTTCTTAATAATCATCTTTGCCATAAATTTAATTACTTAATTTGTTCAAATAATTAGAATATGCAAAATTTTGAACAGACACAAGTTCATGATCATTATCATCATCACCAGCCTGTGATAGTCCACTGCTGGATAAAGGCCTATTCAAGTTACGTTAACAAAAATATGAAATTTCGGGTTAATTGTTTTTACGCTTTTTGACCGACGTCTATATTGAATAAGATATTTTTGACCAACATCCCAAAATAAAGAGTAGTATCATCATCATCATCATCATCATCATCATCATCATCATCACCTTTTGATAGTCCACTGCTGACAATAGGCTCTAATACAACCCTTTCCATTGGGGTTTGGACAATCCATCCGAAGTCCAATGCGGGTTGGGGGTGACGAACTTTATAATGCTCCATCCGACCTATGGATCATCTTATTATTTAGATCAACTGATGATCTTTCAAATTGCCCTAATTCATAAGAAACAACAATGAAAATTTGTCGTCCCCAGAGATTCTGAACCCACGACCTCGGTTTGCAAGCTGAACGTCCAATTACCCTGGCCTATCCATGAATGCAGTTAGAGTAGTATAAGCCCTATTATTTTTTTGATGTACCACTCAAGCTTTTTATTTTCTTTTTTATAAATAATGGTATAGTATGTCCAAAATTTTAAAAATAATTTTGCTACAAAAAATTTTAAAGGTATTAAAAATACTTCGTCGGAAATCATAAGCATATGCAATCCATTCCGAAACGCTCGCTTAACCTTAAGAGATAGACAAAACAATGTAGCGTATAATGTTATATCTTAAAGTGAAGTATAATGTTATATAATATGTAGCGTATAACGTTATATCTTTTAAAAAGTGAGCGGTATTATATTTTGTTCTATTGGAAAAGAAAAGAAAACAAAACCAAACTTTTCTTGTAATCCATTAGAATTGACATCTGATACTGGAACTGTGAATAGTTATCTTGGCGACGTATTACTCGAGATTAAATTTCATTTGGTTATATATGGCACAAAAACTAAGTATACTAATAAATACGTTATGTGACTGTTGGTTTAGAGTTAAAAACTAAGGATAACCTAAAGGGATAAAAAGATAGTTGATCTTTCTAAACCGCGTACCCCCTTAAAAATGTACAGAACCTTACCATTAATGGTTTTGTCTTTGCTATACATCCGCTAAATGGATACTTCTAAAGACAATTACGTACGTTCACGTCCCATTGGGCCGTAGAATCGAGAAGAACGAATTTAATTGAACGGAAACCGGAACTGCATTGAGGTTAATAGCCGCTTTGTCGACGCCACTTCCGGATAACCGCGACGGCGGCAGAACATAGCGGCCGCAGTTTGAGTTGCGAGCAACTTAATGGCCCCTATTCTTGATGCGGGCATTCTGTGTACGAGTAGTTTTCGACAGTTGACAACACAGACAGTTTGTTTCATTAACTGCTTAATTTTCCACACTTATCTTATCTTTTCGTCTGACTTTCTTAATTAAAAAAAATTATTTAAACAAATCAAATTTAATTTTCGATGTTATTACTATTACGTCTTAATGACTAGTTAATTGCTAGTCTGATTTGTCTTTATGTTACAAAAAAAAACAAGTTTATTCTAGTTGTTAGTAAAAGTTCCGATGCAGTAATTAAAACTTTTTAAATTTTGAATCACGATGTGACTTAGCTAGGATTCAGATTCAGTTCTCCAATCAGATAAGTGATTGAAATGCATAGTCTGAGTGTAAATATTTTACAATGTACATGTATTTAAAAGAAAAACTAAGTCGTATAGCATCTAAACTTTGGCATTCAGATTAAAGTTCTCATTGCACAATAGTAATATTGCATGTAATTAATCTTAAAAACTAATTATAACATGACTTTGACTATAAAGCCTCAAGTGAGATAATCTAGCGACTTAATTTCTCCCTTCATTACGCTTAACTGAGTGATTTTAATTTTGAATGATGATTGATAAATCCTTAAGTTTTGAGTAATAAATTAAAAATATTTACAATAGTTACATGTATTAAAACTAACAATTAAGTCCGTACTAAAGGCATCAAAACTTTGAGGCGATTATTTTTCAACTAGTTTCTCATTTGTCAACAATAAGAAGTAATAAATGTGTATGTAGAATTAAACTACATTAAAATATTAATTATTAACTATGTTACTAAATAATAACCCATAACTATGAAAATAAATCGTAGCATATGTAGAAAATTGTCCCACAACTGTGAATAATGAACGGCCGATAGTTAGATTGAAAGAAATAGAAACCGGCAGACGATAAGGATAAGAAAGACCACATCTGGCACATCGATTCTTGCTTTTAAATCAGAAGTGTTCCATTACGTAATTCTAAACAACTTGAATGTTGCGAGAGGCACCCTGGGATTATCCCATTTACAGAAACGACTACCGGGATAATTTATTCGATATTATTGTTCACGTGGCAGATTATCTTTGTTCTTGTTTTGTCTCTGTTCTCGCGGTGTGAGAACATCTTTGCTCTGACTGGTCTCTAACATCACGTCTTGGTTGCTAGCTGGCTTGCTTTCACTTCACGTTTTTCACTTTTCTCTCTCTTAAGGTATCGTGAAACTTCTCATCAACTTCCAATCTTCACTTATTTGAACATGTGTTCTCCTTTCCAGTATCTAAAACAGCATTTTTGAGCGAAAACTTTAATGTGGTGTAATTTATAAGGTCGTCTGAACACGTCCTATTTTTAATGTTCAATAAAATGGAAGGTTAAGGCTTTAGCAGAGTTCTTTTCAACCAGTGTCTGAAACCACACA
Source organism: Lamproptera curius (assembly GCA_029286875.1). Classification (NCBI taxonomy): domain Eukaryota; kingdom Metazoa; phylum Arthropoda; class Insecta; order Lepidoptera; family Papilionidae; genus Lamproptera; species Lamproptera curius. The sequence continues at coordinate 1,581,592 of JAGSMT010000011.1, read as the reverse complement.
TTTCTAGCTGATAATCACCGAAGCCTGCACCAAGTATTGCCTAAGCTTGAGTTAACGATAAAAGACAATATTGAACACAATTATTAATTTGTTTTTGTTTACATACTTTTTTTACGTACTCATTTTAGTCACTTAAGTAATGAAAACCTGATTTAGTTTAGTCTTGCAACACTGATTAAAAGATCTATTTAATTTAAATAAAAGAATAATAACAACGCTTAGGAAAAACAATACATAATATTTTTAATAGACTAGGATAATAAATTACGTAATGTGTTTCTAAAATACGTGCTAGAAGGTAATAACAAACAAACATGGCTCCGAGAATTGTTAGCCTAGTCATGAACTGTTTTAATCAAACTTACATCGGTACTGCACCTTATTACAATAAATTGCTCATGATTAAAACTAATGACCAGGTAGGGGTAAGTTTGCAGGGAATCTTAACAAAGAGGAAGTACGTCATCAAGTCTTAATCTAGGAAGCTTTTTCACAACGTTGGCAAATTTATATTAGAGCAAGAATTTTTTTAGGTTTATTTACAGTCAAACTTATTATAAAAACAAATTCTGGTTTGATTGTATAAAATTTTATAAGAACCTAAATTTTTCTATTCCTAAGGTGGAATCAAGTTGTATTCCAATATAATTGAACAGTCTTTTAAGATCAATTTCTGTTTCAAAAGTTGGACTGAAATCAATGCTATCTGGTAACTGAAGTAGATTTTCCAAACGTTAGCCCCAATAGGCAATCATGTGCAGGACATTAATAAGTCTGTCAATCTGTGTCCACTACTTAATGGTAGTCCTCAGATTCAGATGACTAAAGCCGTTAAACCAACCGTATCCGTATTTCGAAAATGGAATACTAAATGAAGTCGAAATTACCACAAACAGTAAACCGCAACTCGTTGGTTCCTTTGTTTGTTCTGTTCGTTTTCCTGTGCATAAAATTGTTGTACATCCTATTGTAAAAATGCTTATAACCCCCTATTACATAGCTTACAAAGCCCTAAGGCCCCATGTTAATATAAGAAAAAATAGTATTTACTGTTTTATTTTTTTTTAACCTTAAGCTCAAAAATTGAGCATAATGCCTATGACATTGTTTAAAAGCTGACGTTAAGATAGCTTAGAAAATTCGATGTAGGTGCATACATACATCATACATACATCATCAGCCTGTTTTAGTCCACTGCTGAACATAGGCCTCCCCTAATACACCCCTATCCAATAGGGGGTTTGGACCGTATCCCACCACGCTGGTCCGATGCGGGTTGGTTGGTAGACCGACGTTTTACATGCCCATCCGACGCATGGATCATCTTACTTTTTAGACAATTGGGTGATCGGCCCAAATTGCCCTAACCAACTAGGAAACAACAATGAAAATTTGTTGCGTCCCCGCAGGATTCGAACCCACGACCTCCGGTTTCTAAAGCACACACCCATACCAGTAGGCTACGGACGCAGTTAAGCTACGGTTACAGTTAGGTTACAGTTAAAAATATTGGATTTTAAAAAGTTAAGAGATAAACCAGCGGGAAGCAACGTGCGCTCTGCAAGAAACTACCGCTCGATTTCTGCCACTGCATTTTAAATCTCTTATACCTATTATGTTATTTGCTTAACCAACACGTCATGTACGACAGGTTTTATACACATAGAATGTATTTGATGATGTAGGTGCACCAGTTTAAATTGAACAAACTAAACAAGGTGTTGGAGAGTCTTCAGTATTATTTTGATAATTAAAAGTAAATTAAAAGTAGAATAATATTAAGATACAGTACTTAAATGTAAAAAATATTGCGCATATATATATACATATATAAATAATCAATTAAAAATGTATGTTATACTTACACGGTATAATAATCTACAAAACTTAATTATCTATTGATAATCGTATCGAAATTTTGTAAACTTTAGAACGTTCTTAGCCATCCTTACATCCGGAGGCAGCAAATTTTAAAGGAGAATTTACTGGACATTCTAAGATTTGTGAACAAGATCACACCGGTAAGTGGGACAATCGAAAAAATGGTTTTTGGTTGAGTTCGTTATTGCTGACAGAACTAAAATACTGGAAATGGTATGACAAATAAGTTGTAGAGGAATAATTAAATGTAAAGAAAAGACTATTGCTAGTAGTAAGAATAAAAGTCTATGATCGTAATATACTTTTTTGTGAATGATATGATATGTATTAAAAATTTAAAGAACTCACACCGCGGCGGATATCGTCCTCCTTGGTGAGACTCGGAATGCTGTGCAGCTATTCGCCTCCAAAAACTAGCTGAGAAGTCTTACATGAACGACCTTAATATGAACAACTTCCTCTCTTATCGAAAGGCCTGTGCCAAATCAAGAAGAATCCTAGCCAAAAAAAAGACACAAGGTTGGTTAAGATTCTGTGAATCACTATTTCCCCGCTCTTCATTATCTAGCGTTGGGCGTAAAATTTCGCTCTTTCGTGAAGTTTTTGCCAATCAAAACACAACATCCAATAACCCATATAATTGGATGGATGACTTTATTGACAGGCTAGCCCTCTCTATATATAATATATATATAAATCTAAATACCTGCCTCTGATTTCTTCTCCTATCCACTTTCCCTACCAGTTTTCTCTGACAGAATGAATGATCCTTTCTCCCTACCTGAATTATCCTGTGCATTAGACAACTTGAAAGACTCTTCACCAGGCGTTGACGGAATATCCTACTCCTTTGTAAGTAAATCTTCTAACTTATCAAAACAATCTCTCCTTAACATAATGAATGAAATTTTCTTATCTGGAAGCATTCCAGAATCATGGAAAACCCAAATAATTATCCCTATTCTAAAACCAAGTAAAGACCCAAGTGTTTCGTCATCCTATCGCCCTATCGCCTTATCATCTGTTTTGGCAAAAATCATGGAACATCTTATTAAAATAGATTAGAGTGGATCCTCGAATCCAGAGGTCTACTCTCAAATTCTCAATTTGGTTTCAGACGTGGCATGAGCACTATGGATAGTCTTGGTATCCTTTCTACAGATATAAGAATTGCACTCTCTAAAAATGAGCATGTTATTGGGGTTTTCCTTGACATCCTGGCAGCTTATGATAATGTCCAACTTCCAATACAGCTCAGGCAAAAACCCCTCCTATTTATCAATTACACTGCAGATTTAGACTATACTTTAAATAATTTCTGCAAAATTCTGCAATATGCAGATGACATTGCTTTATACTCCCCTTGCTCCTCTACTCCTGATGGATGTACTATGCTAAATACTGATTTAAGATATCTGAACAGCTGGCTATTAGATCATGGTCTAGAATTATCTCTGCCTAAATGCCATGCTGTCATTTTTACCCGAAAACGTAGTATACATTTAGGTTTGTCTTTGGATGGTAACTATCACTCTCAAGGATCGTACTAAATTCTTAGGGTGTTATTCTAGATTCAAAGCTCTCAGGAATTTACCATTTAGAATATATCTACTCAAAATGTGACTAAAGTATTAATATCCTCAGAGCTCTATCAGGGGTACGATGGGGCTCTCATGCTTTTTCCCAGAAAATCCTGTATAATGCTATTGTACGTAGTCACGTGGACTATGGTAGCTTTATCATTAACCATGTAACAGGCTTGCTTTGAGGAAGCTTAACAAGATTCAACACAAGTGTGTACGTATAATAAGCGGAGCTATGAAAACTTCTCCAATTAATTCCCTCCAAGTCGAGTGCGTAGATCCTCCTCTTATGCTTCGCAGACAGTTTCTTGCTGACAGGTACTTTTGGAATGTCGTTCAGTACCCCTTCCACCCTATCCTGAATTCCTTAGCCCTCTTGTCCACTGCTGTCAACTCGTCCCCTTACTGGTCCCATAAATCCTCTCTTTTGTTAGTAAATAGTTTAAATAAATACAAAAACTCTGCGGCCCTTGTTCTCCAATTAAACCACCCTCTATTCTCCTGCTATTGATGCTGTTGGGCATGATGCCCTAATTTACCAGCCCAAAATAATTACAAGCCTTTGCATAGACAAGAACTTTCTTAATGCAAATGAAAAGTTCAATCCATTGTAAACAAGGAATGGGCTGACTGGGTCCTAATTTTTACGGATGCCTCAAAAACAGACAGTTCACTTGTTAGGGCATCGATCTGAATACCAAAATACAATGTGGTGCTATGCTTTAAGTGCCTTATTGGAATCGGTCAAGTTCATTAACGCTAACAAAACCCAATTCCCCAAATATTTGATTCTCAGTGACTCAAAAAGTTGTCTCGAAGATCTAAAGAAACCTCCCTTCCACCGAAAACACCTCTCCCCAATTATCCTATCCACAAAGGAAATGTTGTTTAATTTAAAAAATGCTGGCATAGAGACAGTATTGGCTTGGATTCCAAGTCATGTAGGTATCTAAGGCAATGAATCTGCCGATTACTATGCTAAACAGGCTATAGTTATTGGTGATCCATGCCACTCTAACGTCCCTGCTCGTGACCTGTGCGCCTTAGCAAAACCCCACTTGAACGAATCCTGGGATATTATGTATTAAAGAACAAAATAAATTGTGGGAAAATATTACAGCTCCATCCAACCCAATATACCTGACAGGCCATGGTTTTTCAAGTATAAGTATTTTTCTAAATTCATTACCTCTGTAATAATCCGTCTCCGTTTAGGCCACATATGCTCCCCAGTGTTTTCAGCTAAACTGCACATACTGGACCATTCACTGTGTTACTGTGGGTTAGCGGAAGGATCTCTGAAGTATTTATTTTTCTCCTGCAAAAACCTTGTAGTTCCTCTTTATGACATCCTTCCTAGAAATGTCCCTAGACCTATTAATATTTCTGTTCTTCTAACCCTTAGTGATCCTCACTAGTTAAAACCTTGTATAAATTTATTCATGTAAATAACATTAAACTTTAAAATATTATACAAGAAAAACACACTTCTTACTGCACCATAAGTTTATGCCCCCCCCTTATTTGTATGTATCATTGTTTGTTCTTACCCTAATAATGTGTTACTTATCCTTATTTCAAATGTTGTATCTACTAATTTATTGTTTTGTGCTTGTCCCAGGTATTTCAGCTGATCAAGTGTCATAGTTCCTCTAACCGTACAATAGTAATTTTTACTTAACACTATATATAATAATTTTTTTTTATAATTACTACCTGTTTCTCCAACCTTGACATTGGCAGAATCACTAAGATATTCTTGGTGGAGCCATTATAAGTTAAAGAAGAAAAAGAAAAAGAAATCAGTTGTAGAGGGAAAATTGAATATAAAGAAAATACTAATATTAGTAGTAACAATAAAAGTCTATGATCGTAATATACTTTTATATTTTTATCCTTTGTTTAATATAATCGATAATCGAGGCTTGACTGACGACCTTATGAAATATAACAAAAATCTGTTTATTTCTTTAAACTTTTTAAGCGATAGCAGCGAAATTTTTTTGTGAAATGATATGTTTATACAGTGGAGGAACTGTTCGTTTATTGAGAAACGATGCTTTACAGGAAAACTAACTGAATCAAAAAAAGGTGCGAGTGAAGAAAGCGTAATAAAAAAATCAGTTAGTCGAACCTTACCCTCCGTTTATTGCCGTCATATTTTTAGTCTAAAAAAATAACCTTAAGACGTACATTTCACAAGTATACTTCTTTTCTTTATTTAATTTAGCCCTAAGTAATTTACACAAAATTTTACTTTAAATTTTAACAATATTAAATGCCAATTTATTTTACATTTTACTTTGCTTGTATGTATATTACAATGCATAATAGTATTGTATCGACATCTAGGGCGAACGCAATTAATCACACTTACGTGTCATAACAAACTTTGCCTTTAATAGATTGCAATTCGAAACTTGCCTCTTCAGATATATCCAATCATTAGCTTGGATATACATATGTTTGAATTGTGTTATAAATTTTACAGAATTAGAATAAACAACATACAATTTTTTTATGACTCCAGTCTCCAGTTTTGTATCAAAAACATTCACCCTTGCTTATTGATTATCAACCACGCTACCACTATGCTATGAAGAGTCAAAAAGTTAAATTCGGCAGGATTATTTTTCCTGTTATACAATCATCATCATCAGCCTGTAATAGTCCACTGTCGGACATAGGCCTCCCCTTATACACCCCTATCCATTAGGGGGATTTGACCCGTATCCCACCACACTGGTCTAATGCGGGTTGGTGATTGGACCGACTTCTTACATGCCTATCCGACGCATGGATCACCTTACTTTTCAGACAATTGGGTGATCGGTCCAAATTGCCCTAACCAACTAGGAAACAACAATAAAAATTGATTGAGTCTCCACAGGATTCGAACCTACGACCTCCGGTTTCAAAAGCACACGTCCTATTATATTGCGAAATAAAATTAAAGTCTAATAATTGTAGAAGAATTCTTATTTATATTATTCAAATAAAGGGAAAAACATCATCGAATATTTTAAAACAAATTCATAAAATTGAACCAGCATATTAAAACACACATAAAGAGAATCAAAAAAGTAAAACGCTGGAGACGTAATTCTATTAAAGCTATAATGGTTAAATTCATCAGTAATATAAGTTTTTCATTCAAAGAAGATAGGTTTAAAAGGAATGCCATTTTGAAAATGACTGCATTTTATATGGCGTGTTTTGTTTCGTTCATTTTACGCTCGCTTCCACCTAATGCAGCGTTCGCATTCAGTTATTCTAGCTTTTTAATGCTCACATTAAGAGGGAGCAACTCGAAGCCCCGTTAAAAGTTATGAAAAGTAAAAAAAAACGTTTTTCTGGCCTGCTTTACAGCGTTTTGAATGTTAAAAGAGATCTTTGCACATTATTGCGTCATTAACTGACATTGACCATGGAAATTATACATTATAAGCGTAAAATTTCGATAGGTATAAATTTTTCAAGATTTTGATTTGTATGAAAAACGTTTAATGAAGTTTAATTATGTAAAATATTTAGATTTTAAAAAGTGATGAAATATGCAGCAGTTCATTGGTTTAGATAAACTTTAAATTAATTTGTAAAAAAAAACACTTTATATTACGACTTTTGTAGAAAATAATAATCCAATGAGCTTTTTTCCCGTCAAAAAGGTCTTATTGACATAAACACATAGACGCCCTGAGCCAAGTGTTCACAAAACGTAGAAAATTGTATGAACGTGCTGAAATTGCAGTAAAATCAGTAAATTGCAATAAAATTGCTAGGATAAATAAAACAAAATAATTTAATTTAAATTATATAAAAACATTTAATTGTTATAGAAATAAAAAATATTCCGTGAAAAGTTGAACTCTTTAAACTTTTTCTAATTTTAATATTTATAGGTTAGCTGAAAGCTAAAATAAATATAACATAAAGTGATTACTTTCATCTTACTTAAATGTAAACATATAGATAAAAAATACCATCGCAAATAAGATGAAATAGAAAAGAGCCGGTAAATTTTCTATCAAAGCAGCTCTAATTAAATGGTCTAGACGGGAAAAAATTTAGTCTGTACAAAGCCTGTTGCCGTTGATGAGCTCCGAAAGAAGAAAACACTGTATTGATGCTTAGTCCTATTTAGTTTTTAATTAAGGCAGTCTTACAAAATAAAGGGATTACTAGAATTAAATAAGAATACATATAAATGAAACAAGGTTAAGGCATGTAATGTAGGCATAATCTTTTGGTATGTAATGATAAGTTTGAGTAGCTTTTATTTTAAAAAAGCACAGTTTTGTAACGTTGTTCCCAATATATAATATAGCAATAGCAATATAAAAATTATTAATTTTATAAAAGTAAACTTAATATGATGTCTGTATGTTTAGTACTATTTTCTTATTTGTATTTTATGTTGTATGTTTAGCTACGATGGGTTTGACATGTCTAAATAGATAAAAATCCCTAACTAACAAATATAAAAAAAACGTTGTTCCCTTTACGAACTCAATATGTATATGCAGGCGGTGAAGTAAAATAAAACGAGCTTTAACACCTAGGATACACCTAGGTGTCAGCCGATAATTACTGGTTGTAAAAGAAAGATTGAAGAATTATTTTATGTCACTTGTGTGTGGGGCTTTTTCAAACGTTATTATAGTCTCGGAGAAACTAATAAGGGCCGGATCATCCTACGAAGTAAGATTGACCATGGAGGCTGGTCCTTAATAGGGTAAAAAAGCTTGGTTTGTTTGATGCAAGATTAGTGACATTAAAATAGTTGTTAGTAGAAAACGTTTTATTTGTTTTCCTTTATAATCTATGAGCTTAAAAACCTGTAATTTTTTAAATATAATAATTTAAACCATTTATTGTCACGTAATGTTATTTAAAAAAATAAATATAATAACATACCTTATTTAGAGTAAGAAATATTATTAAAATGTTTTTGCTCGTATTATACATAATTTTATGAAGTATTTAGTCATACAGATTACTCTTGAATATTGTTTAACTGGAAATAAAAAAACACTTTTTTCGTTCCCGTCATATTACAATGTGCTCCACTCTCTGCCCAGTGAATTAAATACAACACCCTACGTAACCCTACATTTATCTCACTCTTTGCAGATTTTTAGAAACTTTCTGTCTTTTTATAGATTTAAATTTTGGTTAAACTATATCAACTTTTTTATATACGGGTAATAGTATTTAAATATTAACATAAGTGTAGTACGAGTGGTCTGAAAAGTTTCCGACCTAACAATGATAAAAGATTTTTTGATCTACACACTTCTCCCAGCGATGCTCCCACTTCTGTAACCCGTCCAAATAGTACTTGGCGTTTTTCTCTGCAAAATAACTGTTCACAAAGGTGATTGCCTCTTCATTTGACGACAAGCTTTGTCCTCCGAGCGCAGTTTTATAGGAGGGAACAAAAAAGTCGCTTGGGGCCAGATCTGGTGAGTGGCGGATGGTCAAACAGTTGAAACCGCAACTCATGGGTTTTGCCATGGCAACCGCTGAGGTGTGAGACGGCGCGTTGTCTTGGTGAAACAGGATTTTCTTTTTCTGCAAATGTGGCCGTTTTTCCGCAATTTGTGCCTTTAGCTCGTCAAGTAATGATGCGTAGTATGCTCCTGTAATGGTTTTTCCTTTTTGAAGATAATCGATAAAGATAACTCCATGACTATCCCAAAAACAGCCGCCATCGCTTTCCAGCCGAAAAACAGTTTTGCTTTTTAAGCTGGTTCCTCCTTTGCAGTCCACTGTTTTGACAGTAGTTTTATTTCGGGCGTATAATGGTGTATCCAAGATTCATCTACAGTAGTTAATTGGCGCAAACTCGGATTTATTGCGCCTAAACTGCGCAATAGACCATTGGAAATGTTCATTCGAACATGTTTTGGTCTCATGTGAGCAAACGCGCTGACAGCTTTATCATGTCTAAATCTTGATTTAATATGTGACAAACACGTTCTTTGGACATTTTCATAACCTCTGCTATCTCTCTCACTTTGATTCGGCGGTCGTTTACTACCATTTTGTGAACTTTAACAATGTTATCGTCAGTAGTTGCAGTTTTTGACGGCCCGAACGTTTATCGTCTCCCAAGCTCTTACAGCCACGTTTAACTTCAGCTGCATAAAATTTCACTGTGGTAAATGATGGTGCAAAGTCCCCATACATAGAGTCCATCTCATCTTTGATTTTGCCTTTCAAAAACAAAAATTTAATGACAGCTCGATACTCAATTTTTTCATTTTCACAAAACACTCACTTCTACTCACTCAAACGACTGTCAACTGACAAAATGGCTGAAACTTTGGTGAGTAACTGTTAAAATATGCATAACTCACATTAACTAGCTTTTAATAATAAGTGGCGCCATCTTTGAGTTGAGGTCGGAAACTTTTCAGACCACCTCGTATACGGCTATAAATATACCATCGTTTTGTATGAGTTTTTTTTGGTGTTTTACGTACGAAAAAACAAGGGTTACCTGTTTTTAGATCCGTGTTTAAACTTTATGGCTAACAAGAAGTTGAAAGTTCTTTGGTAGTCCAGCTAGTATCATCTAAATTCCGTAATGTCTGGTCTCGATTTATTGGTCAATTTTTGGTGCAATTTTTTTGATATATTTTTTGCACCATAGTAATGGAAAAATAGTGAGTCAATATAAGAACAGATATTGTTTCTAAAGACATCACCTTTCGCCTTTTATCAGCCGAAATATAATTTTGATGTAAAGGTCAGTAATATGCTATGAAAAAACAACTTATTATATACATATATAATTTTTAAGGTACAGACTTTTTAATACATATTGCTTAAGAAAGAAAGTTAATAAAAATTGTTGTTGGGTCATGAATATGTCATAATAAAACTAATGTACCTCTAAAGCTTATTGTTGCCTTAACTATTTAAATTGGTCATAAATATTATCATCAACAGCCTGTGGTAGTCCACAGCTGGACATAGGCCTTCCCTAATATATCCCTATCTATTATGGGGGTTTGGACCGTATCCCACCACGCTGGTCCAATGCGGGTTTGTGGGTGGATCGACTATTTGCATGCCCATCCGACACATGGATCATCTTACTTTTCAGACTATACTTCTAAGACAATTTGGTGATCGGCCCAAATTGCCCTAACCTCAAAGTTTTCTGAACGACCTCTGGTTTCTAAACCACAAGCCCATATCTCTAGGCTACGGAGGCAGTTTAAACAGTGTAAACTATATTAAAGAAAAGAATGTAACAAAGAGGATTGCGTTCAGCGAATATGTATGGCACGTTATAAGCATGGTTTAACGTAGCAAAGGCACTGACAATTTTGTTGTTTTAATTTGGCTATAGAATACATAACTTTTGTACTTTTGATGATGTACTTATTGATATATTATGTCTTAGGTGAATCAGTCGAACTGTAAAAGACTTTTTAAAACTTTAATATGTAAAACTGGTTAGATATATATTAACTTAAATATACGTATAACTGTTTATAAAACTAGGAAATGTCAATTGTTATTGTTATTTTCTCTAGCACTACTTCAGTAAAAGCTATCACAAGAGAATCTCATAGAATACACAGTAGAGATTCAATTTAGGTCAATTGAAGATATGGGTTGACCAATAAGATACTTTATCAGCGTTTATTATTTTCCATCCTTTTCTTTTAAAAATCAAACTATTTATATGCCATAAACACTGTTAAATTTTGTGTTTAAAGAACGTTTGATAATTAAGTAACTCTCAACAAGGAGTGTAGTTGTAAATCAACTTAATGTATAGCTAGTTAATATGAGCTTATTTTTTTAAACTATTTACAATAAATACAAAAAGCGAAAATTTTGAGCTATTTTTTGGAAAATACGTTAATGTATGAAGGTAAATTTGAAAGAGTTGTTTTTAGTGAATAAAGAACGTCAATTTTGGTTGCCATAGATATGAGTGCTTTCATTAAGTTTTGATCTAATTCAGTGACAAAATAACATTTATCAGTCATTTCCGAAATTAATTAAATTCGGTTAAAAAAACGTTTCTCTGTAATCTTAAAACTACAATTAAAAACTTCTTATTTTAAATACTTACTAGCAGAGGTTAGACTTATAAAAATCTATAATAACAAATAAATTTAAGTTTGTGGAAGATAATTGTGTATAATTCAATACTATTCATTGTACTATGAATACGTCGTAACACAAGAGTGACTAATTACAATAAAATGATTGTAAACAAATAATGTATTTGTACCTGAAGCAGTTTACATAAACATAGATTAAATATTGTATTCTGACTATTGCGATGTTAAAAAGTTTATATATAAAACACGCTAGAAACTATATAAAACAAACATGGCTCTGTGAATTGTTGGCCTGGTCATGAACTGTTTTTTTTTTCTAAATAACATCGGTGCCGCATCTTATTACAAGAATCGCTCCTGATTAAAACTGATGACCAGATAGAGGTAAGCAGTTTGCAGGGAACCTTAACCAAGAGAAATGACGCCATCAAGTCTCAAGCTAGAAAGCTATTTCAAAACGTTGGCAAATTTATATCAGAGCATGACTTTTTTATTTTACTGTAAATGAACCTGTCATTTACAGTAAAAACTTAATGCTATATTAAAAAACTTTAAATTTATTTATTTTTAAGTTGGATTGCTTCTTAATTAATATTATAATTGCCTTAGCTGCCTCCATTATCTAGTGGTAAGAGCGTGTGCTTTAGAAACCGGAGGTCGTGGGTTCGAATCCCGCAGTAAAATAATTTTGTGTTATGGTTGTTTTCTGGTTGGTTAATACAATTTGGGCCGTCATCTAATTGTCTAAAAATTTGGAAGATCAATGACTCGGACAGGCATGTAAAAAGTCGGTCCACCCACCAGCCCGCGTGTATAAAGGGAGGCCTTTGTCCAGAAATGTACTAACGCAGGCTGAGGAATGCGGAATGCGGAACGCGGTCCATGGAATTCGAAGGAGTCGCCACCAACACCACATCTCAAAAGCGTCAACTCTTCTCTTATCCGCTAATCTTAAAGTCAGTGTTTCCATACCGTATAGAAAGATTGAAAAGATATGTGTTCGAACTAGATGTATTTTGGTCCGGTTGGCGATGTTTCGTTCTCTCCATATCTTTCCCATTTCAGTCATTGCTGATTTCACCATGCTTATTCTTCTTCTTATTCCTGGCTCTGGGTTACCAGTATTTGTTATGACAGAGCCAAGATTTTGTATACTATTAACAAATTCGTACTCCCGCAACAGATCAAATCGGCGGATAGCTGAAAATTGGTCAATCATCATGATCTTCGTCTTTTTTTTGTTTATGGCAAGACCCATGTCAAGGCAAATTTTATAACAAAAACTCGTGTTTTGTGCAATTTTTAGCGATAGCAGCGATATTTGTACGCAGAACGATATAAACCTTGCTCTCATCATAAATAAACAAACGGTTCCCCAGCAGCATAATGAACCAACTAACTGAATCAGAAAATGTGCGATGCAGAAAGTGTAATAAAAAATCTGTTAGTCGCGCCTTATCCTCCCGTTTATTACCGTTTATTACATTTTATAAAAAAGTTATAACGTAACGACATACACTTTACTGTACTGTAGTTTAAGTGTTCTTCTTTTCTTTATTTAACCTAACCCTGAATAATTCACGCAAAATTTTACTGATGCTTAGAAGTTATTTTAAACTTTATTGCTAGTATACTATATATAATATTTATTGTTACGCAATTATTCATTACAATTTATTTGACATTTTAATTTACTTGCATGCTACAATGCATTATCGTATTGTATAGACATCTAGGGCAAACGCAATAAATCACACTTACTACGTGTCACAACAAACTTTGCCTTTAATAGATTGCGGTTCGAAACTCGGCACTTCAGCCATAATAATTGGATTTTATAATTTATTTTTAAGAGAAATGAAATAAAAATCAGGCCATTTATTTTTGATGAGCATATTTTAAATTTCTTTGCCAACTACAAAAGATCAGACTTACTTATTGATTATCAGTAATGCTGCCACTATGCTAAGAAGAGTAAGAAAGAATCTCCGCAGGATCAGTCTTCCTATATTTTTTGAAAAATAAAATCTGAGTTATATTATTGAAATTATTTTAAAACTAACAAATGCCTGAAATCACAGCAGCATATAACATAACACTAAATGAAAATCTGACGATGACTGCCTCCGTAGCCTAGTGGTATGGGCATGTGTATTAGAAACCGGAAGTCGTGGGTTCGAATCCTGCGGGGACTCAACAAAATTTTCATTGTTGCTTCCTAGTTGGTTAGGGCAATTTGGGTCGATCACCCGTTTGTCCGAAAAGTAAGATGGTCCATGCGTCGGATGGGCATGTAAAAAGTCGGTCCACTCACCAACCCGCATTAGACCAGCGTGGTGGGATACGGTCCAAAACCCTCTAATGTATAGGGGTGCATTAGGGGCGGCCTATGTCCATCAGTGGACTTTCACAGGCTGATGATGATGATGAAATGAAAATCAATAAGGTAACACCATGAAAACGTTATTCCGTTAAAGCTGTAATGGCTAAATGCATCGGTCATATAAACGTTTAATTCAAATAAGATAAGTTAAAAACAAGGTCCATTTAAAAATTAACTACATTTTATATGGCGTGTTTTTGTTTTGTTCGTTTTACGCTTGCTTCTACCTGATGCAGCGTTTGCAATCAGTTATTCTAGATTTTATTGCTCACATTAAGGTATCTCTAAACCCCATTTAAAGCCATGAAAAGCAAAAAGTCACAATTTTCTAGCCTTTTTTTATATTAACAAACATCATTGTACGTTATAGTGCCGGTTATGTGGCAAGTTAACGACTTTGACCATCGAAATTTTCCATTTTTGCGGAGAATTTCGATAATTTTTAAGTTTTTAAGAAATTTAAGTGATTGAGTTAACGGTTAATAAAATGTGATGTTGTAAAATTAAAAGAATTGCTTGCAATTTAAAAATTAATGAGAAAAGCAGTAGTTCATCTGTATAGACGAACGATAGATTAGCTTGTAAATAACTGAAAACGGCATAATGATTTGTTTTGTGAAAAAACATTTGATTATCTTAGAAATAAAAGTATTCCATGAGAATAACTCTGTATATTTCTTTTTAAATTAAAATTTCGGGATAACTGTTACTGAAATGAAAACATCACGATAAAAAAGTTGACCATCACAAAAAAGATTAAAAAGAAAAGAGCTGGATTTTTTTGTGTCAAAGCAGCTCCAATTAAACGGTCTACGCGGGAAAAATCCAGTCTGTACTAAGCCTACCTGATGAGCCTTGAAAGAAAAAAAAAACAATGTGTTTATGCTTAATTCTATTTAAATTATAATAAAGCGGTATATGATAATAAAGAGGTTACTAGAATTAAAGAAGAATAAAAAAAAAATAAACATGTGATGTACTTCTAGTACGTGATAATAAATTTTAATAGCTTTTGTTTCTAAACAAGCGCAGTTTTATAATGCTGTTCCCTTTAGGAACGCAATTACGGTCAGGCGGTGAAGTGTGAACGAGCGTTAACTGATTGCACTCTAGGCGTCAGCCGATAATTACTGATTGTAGTAAGAAGATTGAAGAATTGTTTGCAATTACTTCCTGTTAAAATTATTTTCGCCTTTATTGATTTTCATTTTAGGTCTGAAAAAAAAATATTTTTCTCGGTTTGATTTCTTTTCCTAGAATAAATTTTTAACAGTTATTGTTTACTTGCTTCGGTAACCAAGAAATAAGGTGGATTAGGTGTTTAATTTTTATATCCGAAGATGGTTTTTATTAATTTCTCAAATATAAATAAAAGTTACAGTATTAACGAAGTGTCTTGTGCCCAGCGCTAGTTAAGTCATATACGAGTGAATAAATGTATTTTTATTCAAATCCGTATTTTTATTCGATCTAGCAACTGGATCGTCTTAGTCATTACGAGTCAACAAAACCCATCTTGCTATTGAGAGAACGACTATGTAAGGGCTACAGAGCTGTCCTATGTTTTAATATTAAATTGTGTACTTTTAAGTATTAAATGAACGAATACGTTAGAAAGCTTTATCGGAAAAACTTATTATGTTTGAATATTAATTACTAATAAAATAAATAACTTTCAACTCTATTGCAAATGTCTTCCGTATTGAATAAACTTCCATTAAACCAACAATATTAATCTTAACTAATTCGAAACCTCAGCTAAGTGACACGAGAATTGTTGTTTGTATTGAACATTTTTATTTTGGCTTTGAAAATTTTATAATTTGAAATAGTAAATGAATTAAAAATCTTCATTGAAATACATTGAATTATACTATCGTAAAACCCTCTGTAGTCAGGTAATATGGATATTAAAAAATAACGATAAAAGCATACAGAATTTCATGAAGTATTTGGTAAATATTATGTACTTATTAAATTTCTGTATGTATATTCATGAATATTGTTTTACTGACGATTTCTATTATGTTTACGTTAAATTTGAATGAACTTTACTCTCTGCCGATCTACTTGAATACGTACATTCTCAGTTATCCCTTTTTTATAGGTTTTCATGAGTTTTTGGATTTAAATTTCGTTATAACAAATTTAACATTTTTGTGTAAGGGTATTCAAATTATTTCAAATATTAATTATTCAATTCGAATTACGTCTTGCTTAACAAACAAGGAGAATGAAAATGTTAGTGCCTTTTGATTTAACAAAATTAATATGCCTCTCAACTTTATTGTTTATAGCCTTGGCTATTTATAGTGGTATTAAACTGTATCGCATTAAAATAAAGTTCGTAGCAAAGAGGATTACGCTCTGCGAATATGTATGGCACAACGTTATTAGCATGGTTTAACGTAGTGAAGCACGGTCCGTTATTTTTTTGATTTATATCTCCAAAATATATAAGTTCATTATTCTTAATCAAGTCTTATTATTTATTAAACACCGCTTTATTCAAATAACTACATCTGTAAAAGACTATTGTAACCTTCAATTTCTGAGACTCATCATATGTAAATTAAATGTTAAAATGTTAATAATATTACCATAACCATTCAACATCATCAGCCTGTGTTAGTTTACTAATGCACGCTTTCACCATTTAGGGGGTTTTTGGACCGTATCCCACCACGCTGGTCCATTCCAACATTTTACATGAATTTTTACATCTAACGCATGGATCATCTTAATTTTGTTTTGGTTAATCGGCCCAAATTGCCCGCCCTGACTAATTATGAAACAACAAGGCTACGCAGGCATTAATTACACATAAATGGCGGTTTTATTTGTAATTGTTATTGTCTCTCGCACCACTCAAGTATAAGATGTTATGATACAACGAGAGTCTCTTAGGACACATAGTGGAGATACAATTTAGGTCAATAGAAGATAGAGGTTGACCCAAGAATTACTGTACTAACATGTACTATTATATTTTTTGTAATCAGAAAAAAATTTCAAACACAAATTCTTCGTAAGTTCTCAAATGTAGTGAGAGTGGGTTAAAAAATACGTTTTCACCATCTTACTCTGCGCTAAATGGTTATTAGATACTGTTTGAAGTCGGTCATATCTTTTTTATTAACATTTAATTTCTGTGTTTTGTTTTTTTGGGTTGGGTTAGACTTGACTCAAATTTAATACTTGTAAATGCAGCTTGTTTTAATTAAATAAAAGATGATGGATAAAAATGTATTTAATGGTAAGCGTGACTTTGAAAAGGTGAACGAAAATTACAAATAAAACAAACACTAGCGATGGCAAAAAATTGATGCTTTTTTTATACTTATGCGAATGGAATATAAATGATGAATAATTTTGCATCGTTACAGATTCTTCGTCTATCTATTCTAATACTAAAGTCTGTAGTAAATGCTGTAAAACTTTAAAATGATTATATTTGTATCAATATTTTCTCACGATGCTAGAGCTCAAATTTTTAATAAGAGGCAAAACATGCGTAAGAAATATACTAAAGATAGTATATAACTAAGAAATATAATATTAAAAATGTTGTGTTATTATATTCACTTATAATCTATAAATAAATAGATGAAGGCTAGCTTGACAGTGGCCCTACAAAAGGGAGAACAGATGGCCAAGAGTTAGATCATAAAGAAGAGAAACCAGCAGACGATAAGGAATAATCAAAAGTGTTGAACTAAAATGTTGCAATAAGCTCGCTGTGACTAAAATTAAAAATTAATTTAAATCGGCATTTCACCAATATATAATTTTTAATACGCATTTTTTTGTTACTTTATTTGCGGTGTTATAGTTGCATCGCATTATAATGACAGTTAAGAACATCCTTACTACGACTGGATAGACCAACCACGTCCTGTAAAGCTGGCAGTAGCGGTCCATTTTACTTTGACCCTCCAGATCTTCATATTTTAGTACTTTTCCCGATTCCATAAGATCTCATGATATTTTACCTATCCACTTCTTATTTTTGGACACTGTGTAGAACAAGTGCTTTCTTTTGCTTGCTGAAATTTATATAATTTTTTTTATGAATTTTGAATTTTGAATTCTTTTATGAATTTTGAAAAGAAATAAAAACAATGCCCTGGAAAAAATTAATAGAAAATAATGATATATTGTTCTAGTACTTTTACTATAATAATATAAAAAAATGTCTGTACAAAACGAGCTAGAATCTAAATAAAAACAAACTTGGCTTCGTAAATTGTTAGCCTAGTCATGAACTGTTTTCATCTGTTTTCATCTAACTAACATTGGTACCGCATCTTATTACGATAAATTGCTTCTAATTAAAACTGATGACCAGGTAGAGGTAAGCAGTTTGCACGGAACCTTACCAATGATATATTACGTCATCAAGCCTTAAGCTAGGAAGCTATTCCACAACGTTGGCAAATTTAGAGAAAGTATTTTTTTAGCTTAGTTTACAATTAAAATTAATTGCAGATAAAATTCTGGTTTGAATACAGCAAACTTTAATGAAAATTTAAATTTATTTATTTTTAAGATGGGATGCTATATATTATAAATGAAACCGACTAAGAACAATCCTTTAAAAGAATTGCAGGCCTACATTTAAAATCTTATTCCTTTTGACGCCCTTATGTTCAGGTTCCGTATTACATCGATTACAAAGAACCAAATCACTCATGTTAATATTAGTAAAAATACTATTTACTACTACTACTAGTAGTAATAAGAAAAGTCGTTGAAAAGTGTTATCGAAATATATTTTTCTATGTTAGTCATGGTTTTCTGAGATAATTTTAACCCTTTGTTTCGAATACGAGAAATCGTACAAAATTTAATTCTTGGTTACACGAGGCCTCCGTAGCCTAGTGGTATAGGCGTGTGCCTTAGAAACTGGAGGTCGTGGGTTCGAATCCTGCGGGGACTCAACAAATTTTCATAGTTGTTTCCTAGTTGGTTCGGGAAATTTGGGCCGATCACCCAATTGTCTGAAAAGTAAGATGATCCATGCGTCGGATGGGCATGTAAAAAGTCGGTCCACCCACCGACCCGCATTGGACCAGCGTGGTGCGATACGGTCCAAAATCCCCTAATGGATGGAGGTGTAATAGGGGAGACCTATGTCCAGCAGTGGACTATCACAGGCTGATGATGATGAAGCTTGTCTGTCGATGCCTACTAAAATATTTTTTTGCAATTTTTAAGCGGTAGCGACGATATTTTTCCGCAAACGATATAACCTTTGCTCTCATAAATAAACAAACGGTTCCACAGCAGAGAAATGAACCGACTAACCGAATCAAAAAATGTGCGAATGCAAAAAGCGTAGTTAAAAATTTAGTTAGTCGGCCCTCACCCTTCCGTTTATTACCGTCAGATTTTTAGTATTAAAAAAGTAATAACCGTACAACATACACGTTACAAGTTTTGTTCTTTCCGTAACATTTTATATGTAGTTTACGGAAAATTTCAGTTTCAAATTTTACGTACGTTCTTTTTGTAACACGCTTTTGTAAGTTTAGGATGTATCTATGTATGTTACGGAATCTTTGAATACGATTTTCACTGTTTGAGAAAAGTCTGAACTCGAAACTTTGCATAGAATACCAATTACAATTCTAAACTTTTTTTTGCATTTCACAAGATTCCCATAACTCTCCCTCCATAGACAGTTACCAATAGAATCCCACGCCTTTCACTCTGGATTAAGTGATTTTATTTATAACTTAAACATTATTAAAATTATATTTTGAAGCAATTCATTATAATTGTTTGACCTGCTGCTACTGTAATACAAACTCTTTGTTATTAATTTTTTTTTCTAGTTTTGAGTTCGGTTTGCTATAAAAGCGTGTTTTATCTCAACCATTATTTAATTTCTCTATATTTGACACCAGCTTATTTTACATGTTAATTTATTCATATTATGCAATGTATTATCGTATTGTATCGACATCTAAGGCGAATGCAATTAATCACACTTACTATGTGTCACAACAAACTTTGGCTTTAATAGATTGAAGTTCGAAACTCGGCACTTCATTTAATGTGTTGAACTTATATAATACATTTTTAATAGAATCGAAACAAACATCGTGATTATTTACCGCTTCCGTAGCCTAGTGGTATAGGCGTGTGCTTTAGAAACCGGAGGTCGTGGGCTCGAATCCTGCAGGGACTCAACAAATTTTTTTGTTGTTTCCTAATTTATCATCATCATCATCATCATGATTTCCTAATTGGCTAGGGCAATTTGAGCTGATCACCCAATTTTAAAAATTGAGATGATCCATGCGTCGGATGGGCATGTAAAGTCGGTCCACCCACCGACCCGCATTGGACCAGCGTGGTGGGATGACGGTTCAAAACCTCCTAAAGGATAGGGGTGTGTTAGGAGGCCTATGTCCAGCAGTGGACTATCACAGGATGAGGATGAAGTATTTATTTTATTGGCCATAGTTTATATTTTTTCAACGAAGTCAGACTCTCTTGCTTCTTAATAATGATTATAAGGACTACGCTATACTACTATGAAAAACAAAGATAAGCTCATCTTTCATTTATTCTGTTAGTTTTTGCAATATAATATTATGGTACTTCTGGTTTATTACGAATGATTTTAAGAGAAAAATATTTATACGATATTTACTAATAGGATAAAAAGAATAATTTAATATTTTAAAACTAACAAAATCATCAAATTAAACCAGCAGTATTGTAAAACGCAAAGAAAATCAAAAAGATGGAGATGGAGTCGTAATTGAAGACCTTCAACACTGTAATGGCCAAATGCATCAGTGTTAAAAATTTTCCATTGAAACAAGATAGAGTAAAAAGGAAGGCCATTTTCAAAATGACTGCATTTTATATGGCGTGTTTTTGTTTCGTTCATTTTACGCTCGCTTCCACCTAATGCAGCGTTTGCATTCAGTTATTCTAGCTTTTTAATACCCACATTAAGAGAGGGCAACTCGAAGCCACGTTTAAGGTCATGAAAAGTTACAAAAAACTGGACTGCTTTACAGCTTTTTTAATATGAAAAAGTATTATTTTGCGTTATAATGGTGGTAATGTAGCACGTAAACGTCATTGGCATCGAAATTGTTTTAAATTTAAAATTTTTAATAATTTTATTTAATATATTAATAGTATAATTTCTCGTATTCGAAACAAAGGGTTAAAATTATCTCAGAAAACCATGACTATTATAAAAAAATATATTTCGATCACAGACTTTTCTTATTACTACTAGTAGTAGTATTTTTACTAATATTAAAATCGGAGATTTAGTTCTTTGTAATCGATGGCCAAATGAATGTACTTTATTTAAATATGCACTTTTAATTTCCTTTTTTTAATTCGGTTATTGGCCTTTTTATAAAACTTGCCTGTTTTGTCTGCAGTAATTAATTTTGAAACACAATTCTCAAGTTGTGTGTGACTTGATACTTAAAGCCGTCTGTGATTTGAAGAGTCTTAATTTTGCCCTATATTACGCTTACTTGAGCTATTTTTAAAAGCTTTAAAATAAAGCTTTTCAATTTTAAAAGGAAGTTTAAAAACCTCAGATTATTCAAAATAAATTGAGAAAATCACACTACATTATAATATTTTAAAACTAATACTAAAGTCTGTAGTAGATGCTATAAAACTTCAGAATAATTGTATTTCTTTAATTATTTTCTCACCTTGCTCAAATTTTTCGATAAGTGGTTAAAAATGCATAAGAAATACTGATATTGAATAGACTCCTGGACAAATTTAGAACGTAAAAAAAAGGTTGACTGTCTCCTGTTGTAATTATCCTACATACTGGCCGCTCTGGAGAGACGTATGCTCATTGTAACATTATCGGATAAGAGGCCTATGGTGGAGAATTGTTGCTTTGGGCTTTTAGGGAGTTTGTTACGGTATTGATTCTAATAAATACGTTATAATGTTTGATGACTTTAATATAAATTTATTAGATAATTCTACCACCACTGTTATATTCAGATCAACGTTAAGTTCATATAACCTTATAAGTTTATTTCTTGTACCTACTAGAATCACTGAGACTTCTGCGATATTTATAGACAATATTCTTACAAACTGTCAACTAATAAATAAATCAATGATTTAAAAATTAATTTCTGACCATTATGGAGAGCTTGCCTGTTTTAAATTAAATAAATTAATATGAAATAAAATAACAGTAGAAAAGAAAATGATTTCTATGTATAAAAAGCGATTAATATTAAGAAGTTTATAAGTAATATATAACAGAAAATAACTTATTTACATTGTAATGACAACCTAGATATACTACATAACTCTTTATTTACTTTCATCAGGAGAGAGTTTAAAACAATATTTACTTCTAAAACGATCAAATCGAAGGGTTTTGGCTTTTAGTAAATGGGCTACAATTCGAATTTATAATCATAGGCTTAATATAAATGATCTTTACAGTAAAAGGTCTTATAAACATAACAATTATTTTGTAATATGTGTTAGGAGTTACTCAAAAATGTGTTATTTGGCTAAATCCCTGCATAATATTAAAAATCAGATTTAAAATTCTTCGGATAAAATCAAAATGACTTCGAATATAATAAATAATGACACCAGAAAACGAAATACCAAAATAAATTCGAAAATTAATGATCATCTAATTAAAGCTGATAGTGATGTTGCAACTTTTTTCGAATAGTTTCTTTCAAACATTCTGGTTTCAACTACCAAGTCTCTTTTATCATCTCTAACAGTTACCAAGTCACTGTTAAAGGAAAATAGCAATGAATTCACAAAACGATTTGAGTTTACTGAAGTGAGTCACAAAAATGTCATCAATGTTTTACCGGTGGTAGGTCCCCTTTTTACCGGGACCGTCTGGGTGGGTACCACCGCGGCGCCTTTTTCTACCGCAAATCAGTAGTGTGAAAACACTACTGTGTGCCGGTTTGAAGGGCACCGTAGCCAGGGTATTTACTGGGTAACTATGTATATTACTTAACATCCTATGTCTCGCGGTAGGCAGCGCGTTGGTGATACCAGTATTGGCAATGTTTACGGCGTCGGTGACCACTTTCCATCAGGTGACCCCGATTGCTCATCTGCCTGCGTATGCAATAAAAAAAATGTTTTTAAATCTCTAGACATCAAAGGAACGGCAGACCTTTCGGGGATCTCTTTAGGTGATAAGCGCTATTATTGATGTAATATCTCCGCACCCAGCAACTATATTTAACGTGTGCATAAATAGGAATGGGCTTTCCGACTTTATGAAGCATAGTAAAGTAATGCCAGTTTTTTAATCGGGTAGTTAAACCGATCCAAATAATAATAACTCTGAGCAAAATCTATTAAAAATTGCTATTGGATCAATAAGTTAAACACTTCTTTGGGAAAAACCTTTCAAATAATAAGCAGTACGGCTTCACTAGGGGCCGCTTCAGAACTGACGCAGGTGATCGGGTTGTTAAAAGTATATATGATGCCTTAGGTATTTTCTACGACCTTTCAAATGATTTTGATTGAGTTCAACGTGCGACTCTGGTCAAGAAACTATGCCACTATGGCGTTAAAAACACCGCACTCGATCTTCTGATTTCGTACCTGAGTTGACGTGAATAGTAAGAGATCTTCTAGGGCCCTGGTAAGTATGGGTATCCCACAAGGAATTCTTGGACCATTACTCTTCTTGTTTACATAAATGATGTACCACGGTTGCGTTAACAATAACAATAAGATAGTATTATTTACTGCAGATTTTTTCGATCTCTTTGATTTTTAAACGTGGACGTAATTCAGTAATTAATGACGGTGTAAATAATAATCTCTTCAAAGTAGTGCATTGTTTCAGTGTAAATTACTTACTATTAAACAACAAAATGATAAAATGTATTAAATTTATGACCCCTAATGTAAAATATGGTAATGTTTGAGTGTCTTTGGATGGGGAAGCGCTAAACCTTGTTAACTGTATCTCGGCATAGCAATAGACGCTAAGTTGTAGTGAGGCCCCCATATAAAGGACTGGCCAATAAACTTAGCTCCACGGCACATTATTTAAAGAGAATTAGATAAATAACTGACGTTAGGTATATTTCAGTTACTTTCGCAGTATAATTTTTTAGAACATTGTACTGAGGGTAAAAAGGACAATATAAATACAATATTCGTCCTTTAAAATCAAGCTATTCGTGCAGTCAACCTGGGCCCGAAAGAATCAATCAGAGAATAGTTCACTCAAATAAAAATATTGACCGTTAATTCTCAATATATTTTTGAAAATTTAATGTACCTGCAGAAAAAAAATTGTTTTTAAGAAATTATAATACACATTAAATAAATAGTTCTTCCAGCAACAAGACTGCGAAAAATATCTAAATCATTTACGGGTCTTGGATTTTTCAATTCAGAAAACTTACCAAAATTCCAGAAAACGTTTAATATTTAACCATTAATAAATTTAAAAAGTTGTCAAGGATCGTTAGTGTGTAAAAGGTTATTACGATGTAAATTAGTTTTAAAATGATAACAAACTCGTAATAAAACGCTAGCTCCAGGCCTTCTTTTAATAATGTGATAATTTTGTGCTTGTAATTGTTTGTTTATTGTTTCAATTTTATAGTAAAAGACGAAAAAAAGGGCCCGTTGAATTTCTTTTGCCGGTTCTTCTCAGGTTAGAGGCGTCCTTTTCCAAACCGGTGGTAGCCGGTTTTGACAATAGATAAGCGAGTGTATTGCTTTTTATCTTGAATGAAGATATTTGAATGTAAATTTGTATAGGGAGGTATTTGTAAGGGGGCACGTGTGGAAGTAACACCAGCACGTCATAGAGAATAGGTCATTAACACTGGCACGCTATATAACTGATGTGTTGAAAGAACTTGTAAATCCATTTGCCGCTTTTATAGGAGATAGATTTGTTTTTATGCATGATATAACTCACGCCCTCATGCTGCCGCCTTATTTTCTGAATACCTCAGAACAGTAGAAATCAATGTTATAGCGTGGCCAGTAAGATTGCCTGACTTGAATTCCGTAAAGCATGTTAAATTAGGATAAGCTCGGAAAACAAGTTAAAAAAAAATAAATCCCGTCCCGGCTAATTTGTAGGATCATAAAAATGCATTAAGGGAAAAATGGGACGCAATCCTTTAAGATTCTATTAATAATTTCATTAATGTTATGCCAAGGCGTCTAGTAGCAGTACGAAGGGCTCAAAGGGGGAAGTACTGATTATAATCCAGGTTACACCGTTTTAAGCAATATTGAAAAAAAGCATACCAAAAGTTGAGCATTAAAATGGTAATCTAAAGAAAAAAAAATTTTTTTTTACTTTATTAATATTTACCATTTTTACATTACTTTTCGATGTTTTAAATTCTAAATGATATTTAAGGTTATAAACTAAATTTACGAACGGTAGTAACAGACCACACTGAACAAATATCCATGATATTTTATTATAACCACACTTTTACTTACGTCCCTCTAAATTTGTTTACTAGTTTATTTAATATTTTTAATTATGGTAAATTATAATTCGTAAATATATCGATAAAAGCTTGACGGTGGCCCGACGGCGGGGAGACCCATTTGGTCTCCCCGCCGTCAAGACTTACATCAAAAAGAGAAGAAACCGGCAGACCTTATCGTCTGCCGGTTTCTTTTCCTTTCCCCTAACCCCAAACAACTAAAATGATGCAAGAGTCTTGCCTTGCACTCTGTGACTTACCTTTAAAATTAATTTAAATCGACATATGACCTTATTTTTTAGCCTTTTTTTTAATTTATTCAATACGTACTTTTTGTTTCTGTAGTCACGGTGTTCTTATTAAATCGTAATATAATGACAAACAAGAACATCCGTACTATGTACTTCCGTTTATATACTTGTCCTGTGAATCAGGTAGTAGCGATCCAACTTAACTTTGGGCCTCCAGATCTTCATATTTTAGCAATTTTCCCGATTCAATAAGGTCTCATGATGTATTACTTATCCACTCCTTACTTTGATACTGTTTCGATCAAGTGCTTTCCTTTGCAGTATCTAAAAAAATGTATTTGCCTAATTTAACTTTGATTTGCTGGAGTTTAAGAGGGCCGTTGCAACTTAATATCAATGTTTAATGGAATGGTCCATTTTTTTTATGGCGATGTTTACAATTACTTATTAAATACTTTTTTAAATATAAAAAAAGATTTTTTTTGCTTATTAATTTATTACAGTTTTGATTTTTGGAAAAAACGTAAAGAAAACATAAAAGAAAATAAGCAATACTCTTAATTTTATTTTGATAATAGTAACAAACAGTTTTTTTATAAATTTTCAAAATTAAAAAAAGGTCAGAAAAAAGAAAATAATATAATAATATAAAACGTCCTATAAATTATATAAAAACAAACATGGCTCCATGAATTCTTAGCCTAGTCATTAACTATTTTATCTAACTAACATCGGTACCGCACCTTATTACAATAAATTGCTTCTGATTAAAACTGATGACCAGGTAGAGGCAAGCAGTTTGCAGGGAACCTTAACTAAGAGATATTACGTGATCAAGTCTTAAGCTAGGAAGCTATTTCACAACGTTGGCAAATTTATATTAGAGCAAGAATTTTTTAGCTTAGTTTACAGTTAAAATTAATTGCGAAAAAATTCTTGTTTGTGTGCTGTAAACTGTAAGCAACTTTTAAATTAATTTATTTTTAAGGTGGAGTGCTACGTTATTATAACCGAACCCGTCTAAGACCTTAATAATTAAAACTTTTGTGGGCCGACAAACAAAATCGCATGCTTCTTTTATCAGATTGACTTAATCAACGCCATCTGGTAGCATACGGAGCTTCTCGAAACATAAACTCCTATAGTTCGTTATATACAGGACATTAATAAGTCAATCTCTGTCCACTGCTTAATAGTAGTACTTAAAATCAGGTGATTAAAGTCGTTAAATCAACTTTTACGTCCTTGTGTGCAGGCAGCTATTTTTATGTGCCTTGTTAGATCCGTAATAAATTGATTACAAAGCCCTAAAGCCCCTACGTTAATAAAAGTAGAAAACTGTTTACTATTACTAGTAGTAATAAGAAAAGACTATTTTCGAAATGTTATTTTTAATGTTAATCATGGTTTTTGAAATAACTTTAACCCTTTGTTTCGAATACGAGATATTATACAAAATAAAATTTTTGGTTACACGAATCTTGTCTGTCGATACGTACTTGAAAATTGTTTTGCAATTTTCAAGCGATAGCAGCGATATTTTTACGCAAACGATATGAAACTTGCTCTCATAAATAAACAAACGATTTCACAGCAGAGAAATGAACCGACTAACCGAATAAGAAATTGTGCGAATGCAGAAAGCGTAATAAAAATTCAGTTAGTCGGCCCTTACCCTCCCGTTAATTGCCGTCATATTTTTAGTAAACATACACGTTACAAGTTTTATTCTTACCGTAACATTTTATAAGTAGTTTACGGAAAATTTTAGATTGAAATAATTTTAGATCATCATCATCATCATAATCGGCCCTTATCAGTCCACTGCTGGACATAGGCCTTGTTAAGTGGCCGATCCCCTGCTACTTGCTGCCAACTTGAACCGGCTACTACACGGAGATCGCCATCCCATCCAATTTTACATACGTTATATTTTTCATAATTATTGATACCCACTTATTTTACATGTTAATTTACTCGTATGTTACAATGAATTATCACATTGTATCGACATCTAGGGCGAAAGCAATTAATCACAGTTACTACGTGTCACAACAAACTACTTTAATAGATTGCAGTTCAAAACTCGGCACTTCAGCTTAAATGTGTTAAAGACAAATTATATTATGTATTTTTTATAGAATCGAAACAAACATCGCAAGTATTTATTTTATTGGCCATAGTTTATAGTTTTTTATCGAAGTGAGATCTCACTTCCTTTTTAATATTTATTAATAAAGAACTTCTACTATACTAATATGAAAAACTCAGTATCATTAATTTTTTCTCTTATTCTTTGGAATCTTATATTATGGTATTACTGGTAATTTTAAGATGTATATTATATTTAAGCTTGATTTAGTTTTTTAAAACAAACAAAATCATAAAATTAAACCTGCATAAAACAAACGTAAAGAAAATCAGAGAGGTGGAGATGGAGTCCTAATTCAAGAGCTTCAACACTCTAATGGCCAAATGCATCGATGATATAAATTTTCCATTCAAACAAGATAGGTGAAGAAGGAAGTCCATTTTAAAAATGACTGCCATTTATACGGCGTGTTTTTGTTTCGTTCATTTGACGCTCTCTTCCACCTTGCAGCGTTCGTATTCACATTACGAGAGGGCCTCGAAGCCTTGTTTTAAGTCATGAAAAGTTTAATAAAACCATCTAGATTTTGAATATAAAAATATAATATTGGATAAAAGGAATTTTTACGGATTTTATCGCGTTTATTTTACATATTTAAAATCCCGACGTTTCGAACACTTTCCAGCGGTGGTCACAATGACTCGTAAAAACACTAATATAAATGCGATTAATTCCGTAAAAAGTCTTTTTATTCAATAATAAAATAAATAATTATGAAAATATATTTTTTGCGTTATAGCATCGGTAATGTAGCACATTTACTTCATTGCTCATTGAAATTTTTCGTTAGAAGCTTAAAAGTTCATTAGTTTATAATTTTTTCAAAAATTAAAGATGTTTGGAAAATGTTTAATGAAAAGTGATTAAGTAAAATATTTACTATATATTCATCATCATCATCATCAGCCAGACATAGTCCACTGCTGGACATAGGCCTCCCCTAATACACCCTCCATTAGGGGATTTTGGACCGTATCCCACCACGCCAGTCAAATGCGAGTTGGTGGGAGGACCGACTTTTTACATGCCCACCTAATGCATGGACCATCGGCCCCAATTGCCCTAACCAACTAAAACAACAATGATAATTTGTTGAGTCCCCGCAGGATTTGAACCCACGACCTCCGGTTTCTAAAGCACACGCCCATACCGCTAGGCTACGGAGGCAGTTAGGTAACAGTTAAAAATATTGGATTTTAAAAAGTTAAGAGATAAACAACTTATCATATGTATAGACAAATTTATTTGTAATAATAAAATCTCTGTCTTTAAACTGTAAATAACCATTTTTTGTAATATAAGCGGGAACCAACGTGCGCTCTGCAAGAAACTACAGCCCGATTTCTGCCACTGCATTTTAAATCTCTTATACCTATTATGTTATTTGCTTAACCAACACGTCATGTATGACAGGTTTTACACACATAGAATGATTTTTTTAATGCTTTGATATAAACTTTCACAATATTATTTTAAATGAGCTATGCATATGTCTCATCGCAGTTTTAACAATGTTTTACATTGCGTTAGCGGACTTTATTATAAACCGTTTTGAGAAGTACAATTATGTAGAACAAGTGAAATTTTAACAAAAATATTTGATCGACTTCAAACAGGATGTAAGTAATTTAATCGCACGAGGTTGTGATTTTCTTAAATGTTTCTATATCTATTATACTGCGTATTACAACATTATTAAAAAATATGTATGATTGAATTTTTTATTGTTTAAGATATTACAAAATCGGAGTCACACAGGAGGTAACACTTATAAACAAAATAAAACATACGCGAATTGAGTACCTCCTACTTTTGGCAAGTCGGTGAAAAAACTGAAAATGGCCTGAGTTAAATGCATACAAAAAATCAAAAACTATAAGCACGTATTTTAATTGTTTTAGAATCTCACAACTTACTTAAATAAAAAAAATCTATTTTGTTACGTTATTGTAAGAACAATTAAGTATTTTCTATTATTCACATGCTAATATACAAAACATATTATTTTAGTGTAAATAAAAAAATAGAAATAATATAAAATCTGCGAGAACTTACGCTTTTTTATTTTATATTTTTAGAATTATAAAAAAATAAAGAGTTTTTTATTACTATGCTACTTAAATGGAAATATCAAGATAACGAATTTTTACATCGAAAATAAGATCAAAAAGAAAAGAGCAAAAATTTTTCTGTCAAAGCAGCTCTATAAAGACGGTCTCGGCGGGAAAAATCCAGTCTGTACTGAAGCCTACTGCTATTGATGAGCTCTATATATTTTGTTTTTAACTAAGCAGTGTAAAAGTATAGAGAGTTTTCTAGTATTAAAAAATAATCGAAATAAACAAGTTTTGGATAGAAAAAGAATATTACGTGCACTATTTATATGTAATAATAAGTTTGAATAGCTTTTGTTTGAAAACAAGCACGATTTTTAAAATGATGTTCCCTTTAGGAACGCAATTACGTGCAGGCGGTGAAGTGTAAACGAGCGTTAACTGATTGCACCCTAGGCGTCAGCCGATAGTTACCGATTGTGTGCAGAACGATATAAGATTTTTGTGCAATATATTCTAATTAAAATTGTTTTCTCATTTACCAATTTTCATTTTAGGTCTTGGAAAAAAATGTTTGCTTAGTTTTATTTCTTTTGCGCGAATTCCGATGCTTTTTTATTTTCTTACAGTTACTGCCTTCTTGCTACGTTAACTAAATACTGGGGACCGATGACTACCAAAAATATTTGATTTGATATAGTTTTTGTAGAAATCACCGTTTGCCTTATATCAGCCACAAAATATTGTAATGTAACAATAAGTTTTTTCTTTCATGTGGTATGAAAAAGCGACTCATTACATAAATAGCAAAATTATTCGTTTTCAAACATTTTCGGAATGCATCTTGCTACATGAGTTAATAAAACAGTGTATCATAAAAGTCTGTGTTAGTCCACTGCTGGACATAGGCCTCCCCTAATGCACGCTACCCTTCCGATCTTCGGCTATTCTCATCCAGCCCACACCAGCCACTTTGCGAATGTCGTCACTCCATCTTGCGCAGGCGTCCTACACTACTATTGTTTATAGCTATAACTATTTTAAGTGATATTAAACTGTTTAAATTTAAAAAAAAGTCTGTACCAAAGAGGATCACGCTCAGTAAATATATATGGCACAACGTTATTAGCATGATTTAACGTAACTAAAAACTGCCTGCTGTAGTTTTATCAGCTGTAGAATATAGAAGTTATTTATCATTTTTTATTTAATACCGTTATATGCAAATAATTATAACTGTGAAAAAAAATAAACCTTTACAATTTCATCATAATCATCATCATCATCCGAGCCTCTGATAGTCCACTGCTGGACATAGGCCTCTCCTAATACACCCTATCCATTGGAGGTTTTTAGACCGTATCCCACCACGCTGGTCCAATGCGGGTTGGTGGGTGGACCGACTTTTACATGCCCATACGACGCATGAATCATCTTACTTTTCAGAAAATTGGGTGATCGGCTCAAATTGCCTAACCAACTAGGAAACAACAATGGAAATTTGTTGAGTCCCGCAGATTCGAACCCACGACCTCCGGTTTCTAAATCACACGCCCTTACCACTAGGCTACGGAGGCAGTACTTTACAATTTAAGTCAACATGTATATTAAATATTTAGGTGGATTACGGGTAACTTCAGAATAGTAAATATTGATTGATACCTTATATCATACTCAAATAACAGATGTTATGTTCTAACGAGAGTCCAATGAGATCATTTAGAAGCGAGAATGTAGGTCAATTGAAGGAAAAGGTTGACTAATAACTTACTGTACTATTTATTATTTTATTTTTTGTCATCATTATTATTATACATACTTTATATTGCATTCCAGACGATTCCAACTATTAACAGGCCATAAATACTAATAATTTCTCAGAACTTTTGATAAACATGTAACTTTTAACAAGGATTGTAGCTGATTGCTAACTTATCATAGAACATGACAGGTTCTTAGAAATAATATTATTTATGTCGTTATCATGAAATTAATTTTAGACACACATAAATCAAATTACTGTTTAGCTAGTAAATATAAACTAATCTTTTTTAAGGTGGGCTGCGTAGTATATTACGAATTATATACACATACAACAAACATAATACAACGTGTCTTTTCGCATATTACAAACCTGAAACTATAAATATTATTCATTATAGCATGGATACAAAGTAACCCTAGCATGTCCAAATCAATGACGTAAAATAAGTAAGTTACTTTTTATTTGTCACATACGAGATGTCCAACATGTGAGTTTTAAAAAAATGTAATATTTTTATCTGAATCAAATATATATATTTCTGATCTGCCTTGCATATAAATGAATTGCTATATTTTGATTGAAATGTTGGTTGTGATAAAAATTTATCAACACTTGTGATAAATGTATATTCTAGTTTTATGATGAGGCAAAGGAAGTATTTTATATTCAGTATTATATCATCACAGATTTTACTTCTATATCATTGTTCTATATTTGGAGGAAATTAAAAAAAAATAACACTAAATACGCAAGCAATCTTAAATAACGTCTTATTTTAAAAATCAATTTTATAGTGTTTGAACTAGGATAAAAGAACACATGTCCGACGTGAAGCACCGCTGGATAAAGAAGTCCGAGAAGTCCGTGTGCTTAATAAATCTAACCATTATATATGATTTGACGAACGACAAATCCATGCCAAGCAACAGCGATTTCTACCCGGGATGATACGCGAGGCTAGTAAAATTTAAAAAAAACATTTAAATTTCAATAGACAACATGGTTGTACCTGCTTGGGATCCAAATGTTCACAAAATTAAACCCAAACGTAAAATTAATGCTAAACCTCAAGATAACGTTAGCTCAATACAATTTAGTTACCTAATTGCTAAAGCAACTAAGCATTTTTTAAATTTTATTTGTAGAATAAATAAAACGACATTTTATATTTTATAAAGATGTATTTTCTACTTTGAAATAAAAAATAAAGCTGTAAAAACTTATGCCACGTTAGTTTTGTTTTTAATTATATAGGGCAGATGTTAAAAGAGTTTTTTTTTTTAATTTTGTAATATTTAATAGTAAACATTAAATAAAGAGGTTTTACTATCGAATAAAAGAGCGAGAAATTTTTGTCAAAGCAACTGTAATTAAACGGTCTAGGCGAAAAAATTCAGCTTGTACTAAGCCTTTGATTAGCTCTGAAATAAAAAAGCGCTGTATTGATGCTTAGTCCTATTTTGTTTTTAATTGCACAGTGTAACAAAATAAAGAGATTACAAGTATTAAACAAGAATTTAAATAAAAAAATTAAGGTGTTATCAGACACAATCTAAATAACGTGCATGTTTGGAATGTAATGATAACTTTGAAATTTTTTTATTTTAAATCAAGCATAGTCTTATAATGTTTTTTTCCTTAAGGAACTCAATTATGTGCAGGCAGTGAAGTGTAAACGAGCGTTTACTGATTGCATCCTAGGCTTTGTTCGATAGTTTCTGATTGTAGCAGAAAGATAGAAGAAGTTTTTGCAATAATTTCTTGTTGAAATTGTTTATGTTTTTATTAATTCCCATTATACGACTTAGAAAAAAATAAATTAAACTCACTTTAATTTCTTTTGCATACGTGGTGAGGTGGTACAGGTTTTATTTTTTAAAATCAAAATGGTTTTATTATTTTCCAGTCTGTACCGAACACAGAGTATTATGTCACTGGGTTGAGTTTCAATTTTATCGTAGTTGTGGGGTTCAGTGGATTGATTAAAACGAGATTCTAGCCTCGGGAAACTAAGAAGATCCTGGTTGGCCAAAAATAAGATTGTCGGTCTCCTGTACAAAGTGGACCTACTGAAACTGCTCGAAATTATAAAAAACAGGCCCATTCAACTAGGTGCTCTTAGTCATTACGAGTCTTAAAAAACCCTTGGTCCTGTAAGTACGACTATGGGATACAGCTGTCATAATTTTGCATAGTTTTATGAGAAATTAATGCAAAGTGGGAGTACCATTGCTAATAAATTCACAAAAAATATTACTAATAAAATCTGTAGGGCCTAAAAACTTATTTTGTCCAAAAAACGTTTGTTTGTCTGTTAAAAAGTTGTCGATACAATCATAACGGGCAAAATTTACCATAAAATACTATTATCGTAATTTTGAAGTGAACCATTGTGAAGTGTGGAACCATTCTCGAGAAAAAAGCTACTCAAAGTCATACGCCACTAAGTCACGAATACGATTTTCATTCTTTGTTGATTGAGAATTTTTATCAGTTCAATTCGCAATTTATGTATTAAATTTAATAAGTGAGCTATTACAATAACTAATAAATAATTTTAAAGATAATTAAAGAATTTGTTTTCAGCTATAGCTGAACAAAACTAAACTGAAACAAATGTATTAACATCATCTTTATTCAAAAACACCCAAGGGTCCTGTTATACCTCATTAGGGCAAAGCCTCGCAGGAGAATTTTAACTGGAACCGATCTTGCGGGACTTCTTCCCGTTCATTCCAGCCAATAAAGCCAGCCTCTTTCTTAACTGATCGCCTCTAGGTAGTACGAGGGCGCGCTGGCCGTCTTCTACCAACCGATTGCCAGTCTTGTCGGTGGTAGGTCCCCTTTTTACAGGAGACCGCCTGGGTGGGTCCCACCGTTGTGCCTATTTCTATCACAAAGCACTAGTATGAAAACATTACTGTGTTCTGGTTATGAGGGCACTGTAGCCAGCGTATTTACTGGGTAAAGCAGACTTAACATCCTATGTCTGACGGTAGGCAGCGCGTTGGTGATACCTGTATTGCAAATATATGGGCGTCGGTGACCATTTTCCATCAGGTGGCCCCGAATGATCGTCTGCCTGCGTATGCAATAAAAAAAAGTAAAGACCCTGCTTGGATAGGTGGTTGTCCGATCTTCGTCCACGTGTCCAATTTCACACCACTTTCTTCCCATGACTTCCTGGCATATGGGCTTCTGATCGGTCAGTTGCCATAGACATCAGTAAAAGAATTTCACCATAAACATAAGTGTGGACGAGTTCTAAATATTGGGGATTTGCGAAAAATTTGACCTTAAGAAATTATTCGATTCGAATAACAAATCGAACTTTTTCGGAATATATCTTGTTTAAGAACGAAGGTCAGTAAAAATTTTGGACATGTGTTAATAAAACTAGTCTAACATAAAAGTTTATTGTTTTTAGCCGTAACTATAACTAACTATTTATTTAATACCGACTGTTAATAGGTGTATCATATTAAATGTTTAGGTGAATTACGTGTAACTTGACAGAACACAATATATTACTACCCATAAACAGCCTAGTTTTTTTTTTAATGCTTATAGTATCTAGTACCACTCTAATAAGGAATTATAGTGGAGGTTCACTATACATATATACGAAAACCATGAATTCGACTTAGTTTATTTTTATTAATTACTTCAAAATGGGAAGAGTATGGACTAAATCTTGTACATTTAATATAATGAAATAAATAAAAACAAAGCATTAGAAATAGCATGAACGAATACACACACGTTTACTTTCACAATTTCACGGGTTTCGTAAAAACATGACGTATTAGTTGGTTCTCCATTGTTAACTTATAAAATTCCTATATATTACATTAAAAGGTAATTCAAGATTGCAGAAAAATAATTGCGTAATGAATAATGTGAATACGTCGCAACACTCGAGTTCACACATTTGTCAGTAAAATGGTTATAAAAAAATATAGTATTCTAAGTCAAAGTCAAAATCATTTATCTAATTTAGGCTCTACTGAGCACTTATGAACGTGAAAAATTATTCATTTACCACCGGTTCACTAACTAGACCCATCCAGAGAAGAACCGGTAAGAAACTATGCGGTCTTTTTTTTTTTAAATTAGTATTTACAAAATTTGACCAATTTTTTTTTTAAGTTAGCAGGGGATTTGCAAAAGAAGAATATAAACTATTTGCACACATCTTGGTCCTCAGTATAATTTATAACAGAATAGTAGGCTTTTTCTATAAGCGTTGTTTTAACAACTTTACAAAAGCTCGAATCGTTCAGTTGCATTTGGCAGGCATTTAATTTATTATACATTCTTATACTACATGAAAAGAGTTTTTGGTTCGAGGCGAGTCTAAATCTGGGTAGCTCTAGGGGCTCAATTCAGAGTTTTGCGCGGCCTAATATCTTTTAGCAAACATATGAATATCT
The DNA here is from genome assembly GCA_029286875.1 of Lamproptera curius. NCBI lineage: Eukaryota > Metazoa > Arthropoda > Insecta > Lepidoptera > Papilionidae > Lamproptera > Lamproptera curius. The sequence goes on along the minus strand of JAGSMT010000011.1, from coordinate 1,545,523 downwards.
TGACGCGCTCATAATATTTTCAAATATATATAGCGAGGGTAATAATAAAATTTCAGTTTTAATAAAAACATTACGTAAAGATTCCGTGAACTAGATTGTAGTTGCCCTAACAGCCTGTTTATATGGTATAAATATTGTGTTTCAAACCGGCTGCAGATCCCCATAATAATAGTTCATAGGACATAAAGGCTGTGAAAGTACGCGTAATAAACTAGTTTTGCGTTGCCTCGTCAGTCAGCTCCCTAATCTTGCTGTATGCAAAAGATTGCTGTACTTAGTTTTCTTAGAGAGTTTGTCATATAGCTCCCCACTGCATCTTGGAATCAATGAAAATCCAGAAATGTAGTAGACTTTCGTAAAGAATGACCTCATTGTCAATTTTGTTATTTTGAAAATTGAGCAACTTACAACGAGTAAAACGTAAGCATTTAGTTTTCTTCGCGTTAAGTGCCAAGTTATTGAATGCAAACCAGTTTGACACAATATCAATTGTCCATTTGGTATCTCAACGTTATGGTCATTTCTTTTACCCTTACGTAGAAAGTGTCATCTGCAAAAGGACAACTTCGGACAGCCTCTCTACTACCAGAGCAAGTCATTTATATAGACCAGGAACAGAAAAGGTCCCAAAATTGATCCTTGTGGAACACCCATCTGCACTAGGAGTCAGATGACAGAGTGTCATTACGTTGACATATTGTTTTCTTTGCATAGGTAAGAAGATAGAAAATCAAGACCAAACCGCGTACACCGTAATATTTTAGCATATTGATTAATATGTCATGGTCCACACAGTCAAAGGCCTTGGAAAGATCAGAAGATTTCAATAGAATCACAGCGATCCTTCCACGCCGTAGAACATTGAGACCAACTTTATACCAGCATTTACTGTTGATCTACCTCTGGTAAAGCCAAATAGATGATGACTTAAAATATCATGTTTGGAAAAGTGTACTAAAAGTTTTTCTAACATATTTTTTCGAAAATTTTACTAGTGCTGGCTGTATAAAGATTGGTCTTTAATTTTCAATCACAAACTGTACAATCGATTTAAAACTGGTACTATTTTACTGAATTTCTTTAACTGTGGCAATCTGCAGGTACTTATAGATGCATTATATATTATGGCCAATATGAGGAATATATCTTAAATTATTAAATTTATTGCCTTCTGTCTTCTGTTTTCTTTTATTTATTTGATTAAATCTTGACTGTATCTATAGGGCTAACATTACAAAATTAAAATCAGGAAACATTGTTCTACCCAATTTTTATTGGGTGTGATAAGGCTGAATCAGAACTAGAATTTAAGTGTTTTGTAGTTTCATGAGCAGTTTGTAAAGTAATTTTGTAACTTTTGGAAATTTTGGAACATTAGCTTCCTCAGCCTTTTCCTTAACAGTTTTACCCTGTATTGTATGTAGTTCTAGGTCATTCCTCTGTTTTGTGTTTCCCCCTGTTTGCGTATTTATAACTTGCCAGGTAGTCTTGATTTTATTAGAGGATGACTTTATTTTATGATTTAAATATATTGCCATACCAACAAACAAACTTATTTAAATATATTTGAGTATGTTTTCACATAGCTATGGAATTTTACATTACATGTTAATGATTTTGATCGTATAATAGATATAAATAATCCCTGCTACGCCTAATTCCCATAGAAGCCAGTCAATGAAATTCAGTTTTTTACTTGATAACTTTCTTAGTAAAAACAACATTGTATTCACTGGAAATAATTTTAGACAATGCTCCAAAGTCTTTATCAGGATCCAAAAGTCAATTTTAGGTTTGGAAGCTTAGCTTTACATTATACTTAAATTGTTTTATTCTATTCCTGGTAACAGGTCTACGGATGGAAAGTTACTTTCAGGAGCACTTAAAAGGATCTGTATTTTAAGGCTTTATGATCTGAACGAATACCGCTTAAGACAGCCTGATCGATAATTTTATAATTTACGAACACATTATCAATACAAGAGGCACAAGATGGTGTTAATCTAGTTGGTTCATTGAACACACTTGAAGATTGAAGCTTTTAAATGGTTAAAACTGAATGTGTGCGTGAATCAGTTAGAATATCTATATCAAAGTCTCCATATACAACAATATGCTTCTTTGAGTTAATAATTTTTCTTAGAGCATCCCCCATAATAATATAAAAATGTCCAACATCACTAGAGGGAGGTCACACATTATTATATATGATTAACACATTATTATTTACATCTGAAGCAATTCTATTAGTAATATTTGTGCCTCGTGTAGCATATGAATTAATCGCTTCATTGTGATTCAAACGGACTCAAATGTCGATAGCAATTAGCGCGCGTGATGGAAATTTGTCAACACATTTGATAAATGAATGTTGATCGCTGCTAGTTTTTATACATATTTAGTTCGCTTTATGATTACAGATTTTGCTTAAATAAAATTATCATACATTTCAAGGGAACGGAAAAAAATTATTGCCAATGCATACGCAAACCATTGTTGTATATTATTACAAATCAAATCGATTCAAAACGATTTTGTCTATCTTTTACGGTTTTGACGGTGTTTATAATTTAATGTTGTGATTTTCAGGCCGTATTTTTTTTATTTATCGGATATCTATTAAACTACATATTACAAAATCATTAAAAAATAAGAATTTAAAAAAGTGAACAAAATCGGAGCACTAAGAGAGGAGCAGCAAGGTAACATATAAATAAAAAGAAACATACGCTCTGAATTGATTAACTTCTTATGGGAAGTCGGTCAAATGCTTAATGCTTTAAAGTAAAGTTGTGTATAACTATAAGTATTCTATAATTTGACATTAATTTTGTAAAATAACTCGTCCAAGAATTTGAAGAAAGTTAAGAAACTTGCACTTGTGTTAATTATCATTACCAGCAAAGTTAAGTCTTTCATAAACTATTTAATTTAAATTACTAACGCAGCAGCTCTGGGTGAGTGAATACTTTACAGCGGGGTTTAATTATTTCTACGTTACTCAGTTGTTTGGATTTATATTACGCTAAATTATAGCAGAGACCACAACATGCATTATGCATACCAGTGGTAATGCATAAATTAGTTTATTTTATATGAACGAAGTAGAAAGCACAATGTTTTAAATTGCTGGATTAATTTAACAGTTTTATTAAAAGGTTTTAAATATTTGATTGCTCATATTAAACTTGCCGTTGTTATTTTATGTCTATAGTTTTTATTTGAAAACACTACTTAAGTTAAAAACATTTACAAATTAAGTATTATATTCAAGATCATGCCTTATGATGAATTGTGCAAACTGCCGATGTCATAGTAAACGTTAATCTCTAGAAGCATAGTTTTGTGGCACCGAATGTTCGAGTCGACGACAAAGCGGCTTCCCTTTTGTGTTTTGTAAAAGGGTTCGACTCAAAATTAAAGCTCGGAAATGCGAGCTTGCCTTAATTAAAAATACGGTGGCGGCTGAAATGCTTTTAATGGTAGGCGTGATTTTTACCACGTGTACATAATTTACATATAAAAGTAAATTCTAGTAATGGCTACAGTTTGCAGTAATTTGTTGTGAGTGTTTTATTTTAATTGTTAGCCATTTTTTTAGCTTTAAAAAAGCGGTTATCCTTTGCTTGTTTTCGTTTAATGTAATTCTTTTTTGCTATTTGGTGACTCTTCCTCTAGAAATAACATTTCTACTTTTACTATAACAAAATCGTTTATCTTACATTTTTACATTATATTTAAGTTCAATTAGTTATGCGTTTGTTATTGTTAATTTTTCTCAAAAGGTCACGTCTTCGACAAAAATAAAAATTATACCTTCGTTTTCAATACGAAACGAAACTTCATAAATTCATAAATTTCATTTAATCAAATTAAAGCATCAATTGCTGGAAAAACATATATTAAGATCAGCGTACTCGCGACTTGATGTAATTTTATATTTCAAGGTTAAAAGTCGGTAGATTAAATTATACAATTTAGACCACATATTGATAGTAAAGCGGAAGGAATGGTCGATAAAAGACAGTGCGACCAAAATTCAAACATTTCATACGCATCTATCTTGTTCAAAGCATGGTCCCTTTGAACACAAATTCGGAACTAAATATTACTAAGAGTTAAAATGTGACCATTAACAATTAGTCTGTGTGTATACAAATGTGTTGTTTTGATATTCATTTAGGTAGCTTGTATCAGTAACAACTACAATTCTAATTCTTGCGTTCTCATTGTCCACAGGAATCCTGAAAAAGAGAAACGCAAATAACAAATCAGGGTGCCGGTGAATCAGAAAAAAATATTATTTGCTACAAAGACGTTAAAGTATAGGTGAGAAAAACTTATATTCGTTCTCATTATGAAAATGTATATATTTTTATGCCAAATTAATGAGTTCAGTGGGAGTCATAACTTGTTAGTTTAAGTTGATTCGAAGTCGCATGCACACGTGTACACTCGAATCCAACTGCTATGGATGTGGGCTTGATTTGCAAACTATGGATAAAAGTATGTTTACATATATGCGCGTATGTTATTGAGCTCATTAAGGTAATTTGTTCAACGGTTTGCGTACTTGAGATACATTCATAACGTTCCATGTAAGTGAATTAAAATTGACGCGTGTTTAATTTTAACCAAAATCTACTTATATAAGAATTAATCCATAAAAAGCATACCTTTTTTTTTGAAGTAGAAACAAGGCTAATGGAACTCATTAGAAGTTGAAATGAACCGGAAGATTTGATTGGTAATTAAAACCACCGTCTAACTGATGTCTATCAAATGGACTGCTGTCAATCACAGAATGAATGGAAATTCCATTTGGCTCGGTAGTTTAATGGTAAATTCTAAATTAAGGAACAATTGTAGTTTATATATCGCCTTAAATATCATAACTTGAATGTAAATGGAGTATTTAATTGATCATATGTACAATAATTTTAAAAAAAAACGTATAGCATAAAGTCATTTAAAAAATGAATCAATGAAAGAAGTTTCGTAACCAAATATTTTCCAAAAATATTGAGTACTATTACGTGTTAAACGGAAGATAGTTAGTGCATTAATTAGTTCATCGAGTATAAATATATATGTATGTGCGCGACATTGCTCGAAACCAATATTGTTTGGAGTAAATAATCATTATTTTATTCACTTTTTCTTATAAGTAACTATTATGAAACATGTTTTATTCTTTTCTTCATCTGACTAGTACTTTTTTCCTCTACAAGGTTTTATTTGCCAAATAGAAATGATAACCCATAATACCAGTAGTTTTTACAGTCGGGTAACTATAAACATAAAAAATTATTAAACTCCATCATTCCACATTTATATGTAAATATATTATGTCTTTCACTGAATCAATTCAATAAATGCTTGTAAGACAATAAAAATTTCAGGTGAATATTATTTCTACCTGTATAGTCACTGCGAAAATGACAGCAATTTTAACTAAAATCGTCTTTTTTTTGTTACAGATTACCTATGTATCTAGGCAAGAGCTGCGAACAAGTATGCTCTGTTTTGGAGAAATGACCAATAACATAGCAAAATGGGTCACAAATGTTGGAAAACATGGATGAAAATTGCCATTGTATCTTTACTGCTTTCCTTGACGCCGACCATAGCTGATTTCACAACAGAATGTCAGAGGCCGTGTGACTGTAGATGGCAATCCGGTAACAAAGCCGCAATTTGTTCGAACTCAAGCTTAAGAGTCATACCGGCAAATCTTAGTAATGATATTCAAATATTGGACCTATCTAATAATCCATTGAACCAATTACATCAAGAAGCATTCAAAAGAGTTGGCCTCAGTAACTTAAAAAAGTTATTTTTAAGAGATTGTAGCATAGAATCAGTGCATAAAGGAACATTTGTATCGTTAGCGATAATGATAGAATTAGATTTGTCGAAAAACTCTATAAGATATTTGCACCCTGACACGTTTAAGGAAACAGAAAAATTGAGATTGGTTAACTTAAATAACAACTACATCGAAAAGTTAGAAGACGGAACGTTTCGCAACTTAAAGTTTCTACAGAAAGTAGAAATGAGCAATAATCGAATCATTCGTATTAGCACCAAGGCCTTCACTAATTTACCGCAGTTAAAAATTTTACGTTTCGATGGCAATCGATTGTCACATATGAAGTCTGAAACTTTAAATGCATTGAAAAACCTGTCGGGCTTAGATCTTCACAATAATCCTTGGAAATGTGATTGTAACCTTCAGTCATTTCGTGATTGGGTAATAAGCCACAATTTGTACACACCCCCGACGTCTTGCGCGGAACCTGTTTCTGTTCAAGACAAACTTTGGAATGAATTAGATTCATCAAACTTTGCCTGTCGTCCTACAATTCTCGAGCCTCTTCCCGACTCTACAATCAAAAGTTACGAAGATAATGTTACACTCACTTGTAAAGTTGTCGGCAATCCTCCACCCGATGTTACTTGGCGCTTTAATGGGAAACTCCTAGAAATTAGATCTTTCGGAGAAATACGGTACACGATTGTAGAAAACACAATGGATTTGATTCGATGGGTTAACTTAACGATAATGCACGCTCGATATAGTGATAGAGGTAATTACACTTGTGTGGCTGAAAATCCAGGCGGAAGGGATGAAAACAATACATCTCGTTTTGTCTAAGTACGCAGGTTCTGGAACTATTGCTGGAATGGATACTGATTCATTTGCAATACTTGTTGGTTGTCTAACTGCGATCGTTATAATATTCGGCGCCATTTTAGCCGTGTACTTCTTTACATCACAGAATGCTGAAATGAAAAGATTGATCAAAACAGAAACACGTTCATCGAACGGCGAAGCTCTTATAGAAGGGTCAGTAACGTCTGAAATAGAAAAAGGAATAAAGACTGAAGTAAACCAGTTACTAAGCCCCCAAGGAAGTATGAACCACCTCATTCCGTAACCAGTGAGGTAACTGAAATGTCAGAACTTAACAAGACATTACTCGAAAATGAGTCCATGTTAGGTAAGAGAAAATAGGTTGTTAAAGAATTTTAAATTAACATATGTTATCAGAAATTATTAAAGTTTTTTTTTTGGTTTGCAAATAATACTTATTTAATGCTTAGCTGTGACAATTATAAATATAAAAGACTATAAAGGTTCTTAAAACAACAAAATGGATTGCTATTATTTAAAAATAAATTAAATAAAATATTTGTTGCAGAACCAAAATCAGCAATCCACTCAATTACCTATCCATGGTAATTAAGTGGACTAGGGAAAAAGTAACAAAAGTTTTTTCTATTGTAGCACGCAAAATTAAATTAAATTAAAAATACGACATAATTTGTTTGTTAAAAGAAAAACTGGATAAATTATAGTTATTTAAATTGAATTGAAGTTTTACAGCTAGAATTAACGACCCTTTGGGCTATTGTTTGTCTACAATGTATTCTCATTTCTCATTTTCTGGGGATCTGTACCAGAATTTGTGTTAGTCCACCGCTGGGCATTGGCCTCTCCTAATGCATGCCTTCTCCATTAGGGGTTTTAGAACAGTTTTCTCCAACGCTGGTCCAATACGCGTTGGTAGGTGGACTAACTTTTTAAATACCCATCCAACGTATGGATCATTTTATTTTTTAGACAATTGTGTGATCCGCCAAAATTGTCCTACCCAACCAAAAATCCAACCACGAAGGCTTTGTACCGTTACACCATGGAGGCAGTTTGAATACTTTTAGGTTTTATACCATTAGTTAATTGCGTTATGATACTTCCGAAAACTTCCTGTGAGTTTGTTTTTAGCTGAAGCAAAAAGAGAAGCAGGATATTCACCTGATGGTAAATGTTACGCCTTACCCATAAGAAATGCAGCGTTAGACACCACAAATCCACTTACCCCATTTAGACATGGGATGTTACGTTTCATTTACTAAGTAATACTTTAACTGCGGCGCCCTCTAAACTGGAAGACAATAGTACTTATACACTGCAGATTCACCGGACACAAACTTAACAAGTTTTAAACTGGGCGTATATCAACCCAAGATAAGAATGGTTTTATCTAAATAAATTTAATTTGAAAATTAAAATGACTTCCTCCTGGATTTTTTTATGTCTTTTACACAACACTTTCCACTTCCATTTCGCATGGGGGTTTCGAAAGGTGGTACTAATAGATCCATCGTTTGATTGGGACCAACCATGGAAGAACTTCCGTGGTCTTGTTTAAGCTGCAAATCAGTGAAATAAAAACTATACTATGTTTCGTTAATACAAAAATCATAAGTAGTGGCACTTCTCATGTCGCACGCAGCGACTACAATTGTGACGTCATATATTGTATGCTATTATTGGAAGAAGAGTTTTTAAGTACCATCTGGTGAAGATCAGGCTCGATCTCTCGCTTTTTATTTAAAAAAAGGACATTTTCTGTACCAAGGCGAAAGTAACGGCCATTTTTAACTTAAAAATTTACGTTATTGTTATGTTTTTTCACCACGATAAGAATAAAACCTCAACACTGTAAATATATTGCAGAGGTCGTTAGAGAAAAAAATATATCGTTTAAATCTATTTAAAATCGAACACATAAACTAGTTTCATCATAGACTATTCCTAATTGTCTCTTGACATATACCAAGTATTAGCTGTAGTAATCTATTTTGGTAATATGATTCAGCTAATGAAATGCAAAAAAAGGCACGTCTAAAAGAACTAACAAAGCGAAAACATCAAAAATAATTAGATTCCTCAGACTGCCAATTAAGACTAAACGAATATAATTCCTTTAAGTATATATTTTAAGAAAATAATAAATTTTGCTGAATTTTTAAAATCTGCCTTAAAAAGTAAATCATCATAATCATCATCATCATCAGCCTCTCATAGTCCACTGCTGGACATAGGCCTCCCCTAATACACCCCTATCCATTAGGGGGTTTGGGCCGTACCCCACCACACTGGTCTAATGCGGGTTGGTGGGTGGACCGAGTTTTTACATGCCCATCCGACGCATGGATCATCTTACTTTTCAGAATATTACAATTATACACTTTTTTTTGTTGATCATGTGACTGTGAGAGTTATGTTTTCTTAATAAATTCTGATAACTTAATACATATGATATGGCAAAGTGTTATGGAAAACGTTAATAAATATGCCATATTACAACCAAGCATTTAAAATTATATACTGTCATAAAATAGGTTAAACAAATTGCAATCTAACTGTAACTAATAAATTGGTTAAGTTAAAATTGGCTTTTACAGTGAAGTAAACCATTTTAACTAAAAATTAAATATTATATTAAAACTATATAACTACAAATCATAAATTTAGAAATTAAATTCATTCTAAATAGCATTTAAACAAAAGTTACAAAACATTTTTTTAAATGTTTCATTATAATTTTTTTGACCTATTTCTAAATTACTGACAGTCGTTTACAATACATTATTTTAAATATTAATTCTTCAATTTTAAGAAAACTTGTCTATTATAGTATTTATTATTTTATATTCTGTTTAAATGTACATGAAAGTATTTTTTATATTTTTTTTACAGCATCATTTGAGGAGAATGTTAACCGACGTCACGCGATGGACCTGCCGAAAATGTCTAAGGAGATCCTTCTAGAGCGTTTTTCTCAAGATCATCAGACGTACCCTCCAGACCTATTAACTTTTCCACATAGAAACAGCAATCAGGTTTCCCCTAGTGCAATGTCATCCATGCCGGAGAACCAAGAGAATAAGAAGTACTCAGAAAGTCCAATGAAGTCACCGAATTCTGAATCAGACATAAACACTATTATTTATCATAGGTTTCAAAATAACACTATGAACCAAAGTACGTCGCCACTTATTAACCCAAAAGGATACGTCACCCTACCCAGACGACCGCGAGCAAGTTATCCAGAAAATATACGTCCGCAAGTATTTTCCACCCTTAATGGAGTCATTCCCTGCTACGATAGCTTTAATATGAAACTCTTTGGTCAAGGAGGAAATTACTGCAATCTCAACAAGAGTGAAATGGATCTAGGTCCAATAGCAAAATTCTGTCTACAGGATGACGTCGACGAAGCCGAATCGGCTCCATCACCCGCTCCAGGAACTCCACACGCGACGATACCTAGGAATAGCCTGAGTTCGCCTAACATACACAATCAACTGCTGACATTGCAAGCTATGTCAGTAGCAGCTTCACAAGCTAGAAAAAGTCTACAGCAAAGACCATTAAAAGTGACACTGGCCGATAGTGACAATTTTATCAAAAACCCCGTAAAAGACCAACGCATGAAATACAGCGTAAATGTTGTAAGTGGCACTTTAGGTCGAACAAAAACTATTTCAACTCAACCGAACCTACTCAAAAAGAGACATTCCGGTGAAATCAAAGAACCTTTCTTAAACGCCATAGAAAACGCCACGCAAGTCTAAAGCCAACTTTCCTTTTAGCGTTATTTCTTAAAGCGTAGTTAGAAGTAACTTTCAATTTGTATCCTTGTATGGTACGTTGAATTGTGTCAAACTTTCATTAGTTTGAAACAAAATTCAATAATAAAACAAGACTATAATAAAAAGGATTTTTAAATGTCCAATTAATAATCTTCTTTGCAACGGTTTGTATACATGGATACTGAATTAATAAAACTGTCATTATTTATTAATAATATTATATGAAAATGAGAAATTAGTCACAGACATTACATTTTGTAGGTATAAAAATTATAAGTTATAATTCCCATATTGGTGCTTGCAAAAATAATAAATGAATTGCATTAAAACTATTAAAAATTTCCAGTTTATGCTTGTAATAGATTGATCATTTTAGCTGGATTAAAGAAGGATATTACAGTATAGCCTTCGTATAAAATATGAAAACTCAAAATTAATACTCTACTTTTAAAGTACATTAGTTAAAATGTATAGTGCCGGCACGGTATTCCTAAAAGTTATTATAAATATAAAACCTATATCAATAGATTTATATTTAATTCACAATACATTGTAACTTAAGTAAGCAATGATAATAAATGACAACAATGTAAATAAACTTTCAGATTTTCTATCGAAATGCATAACAAAATGTCATATAGTTATTTTACTGCAAAAAAATACTAAGCCGCTTTTTTACATGTTAAAACTTTTGAAATTTATAAAAAATTACCAATTGTAAAAATGTAAATATTAGTGTTATTCTTATAGAATGTAAGTTAGTTATAAGTGAATGTTGTGGATACGTGAGAATGCTAGAAGGACCAATCGATTGGAATGTGCGTTTTCGGTGAAAAATTGTACACTATTTAAATAAAGTTTAAAACTTTCGGTTTTGTATCATTTCCTAGTTCCTTTAAAACATTTATTTAATATTTAAAAATATATTTTACAAATTTTTTCTCTAAAACTTAGTTCAAATAAAGCTGCTTCATTTTATTTTAATAAACATTATTTGAATACAATTTTTTCTAAATATCTTATTTTTTTAAATATTTTATTTTTAATCTACATTTAGGTGCACTGTCCTTTAAAGAATTGGAATTATATAGATATTTATATAATTTATTCATAATAGTAAATTAATAAACTATTTAAGATAAATTATAAGAAATTTATGCATAAATTTTGAAGAAAATGGCAGAATATAATTAATTCAATATTAAATCAAAGGAATGTAATCAAAACTTATTTTTGATTATTATTATTCAGATCACAGTTTAATTTCACAGATACTCGGAGTTCTTTCACTTTAACAATCAATGTCCTTTCATAAAGTATTAACATAACGATCTATCTTTCTAGTACCGATTTTCTCAAGTTATTATCGGCTCGGGTTGATCCAGATTTACCTAAATAATAGTTTTTACGTAGAGCGACTGGCATCTGGCCTCTACAAAACACAATTTTATTAGCATTCATTGCACTGAAAACCTATGTGGGCTGCAAGAGTTAGTCTTGACAGCATTGGCCGACATTTCACACGCTCATCTGTCGCCACCTTACTTTTCAGACATTATCAATATTGTTCAAACCAAATAGAAAACGTCAATAGAACAAATTTGTTGTTGGAACCCATGACCTCCGGTTCGTAAAGCAAGATTCTACCTAGATTATATCTCAAGGCCACGCCGTTGCTAGTGAGCAGTTTTGGATTGCTGACAAAACATGACGGTGTAGCAAAAGGTAGACCTGTTGTCTTTTAGGTTTATACTTATTAAATTGATTAATATGAACTGCTTCCGTAGCCTAGTGATAAGGGTGTGTGCTTTAGAAACCGCAGGTTGTGGGTTCAAATCCTGTGGGGTCGCAAATAATTTTCATTCATTCCTAGTTATTTAGGGCTATTTGAGCCTATTACCAGATTGGCTGAACAGAAAGATGATCCATGCGTCGGATGGGCATGTAAAAAGTCGGTTCAACCGCCAACCCGTATTGGGCTAGCGTGATAGAATACGGATCGAAAACCCCTCTGTTTGCCTGAGGCCTCTGTTCAGCAGTGGACTAACACAAGCTGATGGTGATGATGACGTTAACTCAATATAACATATTAATTAAGTTACACATAGTGAACAAGTGAAATTTTAACAGAAAAATATGATTAGATATATTTAGGTACCAACGTGCTTGTGTTTACAACATTGGCTCGCGATTTCTGTCACTGCATATTAATGTCAAATATATTTTTTTCCTTTAAACCCTTATTGTTGTTTATTCTTAAAACATATATAATCTCGCGAATTTTTGTAGGCCAATGTAAATTGTACAGTTATGTTTAACATTATTTAAGTCTATCTGTTGAAGTTGACACAGCGTTTGTAATTAATCGCACGAGGTTGTGATTTATGACGCAGTAATTTTCTCAATTTCTTAAATAGCTATTAAACTACTTATCAGCAATAACAACACTTTGTATGAAGTTCAAGCATGTCATATGCTCGTTAACACACATTGCAAACCCTATTTGTTTTGTTGACTTTAGTATTAGTAACATAATGTAGAGCTAATTAAGGAGCTACGTTGTTCCAAACGTGCACAGTGGAAATTGTGTATTTCAGAAACGATTCACAAGTTTCTAAGATGGAAGCGGCTAAAAGCAAACGCGGGTAAATCCCGACAAGAGGATATTGTAAAGTCTTCGGGCAAGTTAGAAGTTGGACAATAGGTAGCTTGGGATGATAGCAAGGCAGTAGTTGAATAGCAGCTGTATGAAATATAAAGTGATACATTGTGTTACAAGACATAAACAAAGTAAAATTTTTTTGCACATATAAATAAAAAAAAACGTTACAAGAACAGAGTGGCCTACCGTATAAGTAATTGAATCACAAAGTCCGTAATACAGTTTTATTAACCAAAAAAAATAGTATTAAAGTAAATATCTTCATTTCAATTGTATTTTATTTGGTTTAAGAAAAATCATAAAAAAATTTTAACCGCTATTTTAAGATTTTCATAACAAATAACATACAATATTTTTTTCTATATCAGAAATATATTGACATTGTCTTTGACTTAATAAATTTTACATATAGATCAAATTTTTATGATTTTGTGAGCTTATATATTTTTAAATTAGCTTAATAGGTGCCCTGATTCAATTTCAATTATTTCTATTAGATCTTATTTGCATCTAATTTCTAACATATTAACGCGGATTTTGATGTAGCAATTGTAAATTTCAATACATGTTAAAATAATTAAGCTCTGTTAAGGAAGTTGATCGCGTTATGAATAATCGAGGTAGTAATGTTAACAACGCTTGGAATATTTCTAATTTAATCAGCTCATTATAAACCATTTTCGTATACAAACATATGATTGGTTTTATGGATGTAACTTTAATAATGAACAAATTTTTAGTTGTTTTATTAATAAGATATTGTAACGTCCGGCCAGACTGAGGTCTCGGTTTGTTCAAACATTTTTGGAATTGGATTTGTCATGGATTAAACGTAGTCTCACAATGAAGCAAGGACAAACGCATTTAAACCATGTTTTATAGTTTCGGTGCATTCAGAAGTAAAATATCGTAGGGCTTTAGCAAATGTTAGTAAAGATTAACAGCACTCTTGGTAAGAATAAGTGTTAATTGTTTATCTGAAAAAGTAAGTTTGTGTAATATAAACTTGATTTATTTACGTAAATTAAAAAGTAAGAAATATAGTTACTCACGAAGTGAATAATTTAAAATTTAAACAGTTGTCCTACAAACATAATTTACAAGTAAAACAGTGACGTATTATTGTCCTCATTTCTGCTAATTCGGCGAAAATCATAAATATGATGGTATTTAACGTTTACACATTGTCCTTTGAATATGTATATTTATTACACAATTTACTTCAGTTTTATATTAAGGTCTTGTAAAAGTCGTAAAAAAAAGTTCTGTTCATTCAATCTTTGATTTTCCTTGCACACATTTCTAACGGAAATGAAGCGGTAAAAAAACGCAATTTATTTCATCCGATCAAAGATACATTCAAAGTCTTCTATAAATAAGTCGATACAATAGGATCTGGGTAGAATGTTAAGCAACTTTGAAACATGCATGATCATAATCACATTTTTACAAAACATAATCAATGTTATGAACTTTTAAAATTAGAACTTTTTTACAATCTGATTTGGTCATATATTAAAGTCAGTTAACAATAGGACTATTGGTTTTTACATTTTTAATGATTTTCTTGGTTAACTAACCATCACTAATAATCATACGTAAAACAGTCATTATACCATTTTCCTGAGTTTGGTGCTATTAAACAAGCAAATAATCGTTCATTTAAAGGTAGTAAGTAACGGGTACTTGGAAGAATAATTTTCAGTACTTTCTAAAAGCGAATTTAAATACACTACTGTATTGTTTTGGAAAATTACAGCGAAATAATTTAATTTTATACGCCCATCAAAAATGCTTACTTTCTTAGACAGTTGATATATCTAGCCTCAAATTCTAATTCAGCTCAATAACGCTTGAGTTCGAAAGTCTTCACTATACTTTAATTATAAAGCATCATAACTAATGACTGCTCGCAGTTTTACCATAGTTGGTAAATGGGTCAGTTAAAAAAATTTGATGTATGTTTCTCCATTTCGGCACTTCTAAGTCTGAATGAATGGTAAACCAGTTGGCACAAATCTAGACCATAGGATATTGTAAAGTCTCGAAATTAGAAGTTGGACTATAGGTAGTGGGGATAGCAAGGCAACAGTTCAATAGCATGCATGAAATATAAAGCTGATACATTGTTTACAAATATAGACAAATTTGAATTTTTAAGCAACTTTTACCAATTGAGGTCATGTATAAGAGTGATATTGTTTTATTTTATATTTTCTTTTTTACTAGCCATCCCTCTTAAGTTCATACGTCGGTTACTTATTCATTTACCTGAAAAACTGTTATTACGCAGAGCAAATGGCACGCGGCAATTGCAAACGGTAGCGTACAGTCGAGGTATGGAATATTTTTCAGTATATTTGAAGGCAGTGATTTCCAGTGACGACTATTGTACATTGTCTTGACAATCAGGATAGACATTTTATATGCCCATCTAATGCGTGGTTTATTTTACTATTTAGACAGTTGACTGATCAGCCCACAGAATTCTAACCAACCATAAAAAACGTTGTTTCCCCTAAAGATTATAGCTCACTACTTTCAGTTTGTAAAGCAAGGTACCTAATACTGCCTCCGTAGCCTAGTGGTATGGGCGTGTGCTTTAGAAACCGGAGGTCGGGTTCGAATCCTGCGGGGACGCAACAAATTTTCATTGTTGTTTCCTAGTTGGTTAGGCAATTTGGGCCGATCACCCAATTGTCTGAAAAGTAAGATGATCCATGCGTCGGATGGGCATGTAAAAGTCGGTCCACCCACCAACCCGCATTGGACCAGCGTGGTGGGATACGGTCCAAACCCCTAATGGATAGGTGTATTAGGGGAGGCCTATGTCCAGCAGTGGACTAAAACAGGCTGATTATGTGATGTGATGTGAACTAATACTGTTAGGCCATGGATGCGGGTAAAATATCAATAAAGAAATTGTTATTCCAGTTTTAAATTTATCCAGGTGGTCTGGGCGGTACCACCACGGTGGCTCTTTCTACTGAAAGCAGTGTTATGTAAAATACAACTGTCTACACCACCAGCCAGCGTATTTACTGTGTAAACGAGACGTAACATTCTATGTCTCACGTAGGCAGCGCGTTGGTGATAACCCCATCGCTGATTTTCAAGGGTATTGGTGACCAATTTTCATCATGTGGCCCGGCTGCTCGTCTGGCTTCACTGGCTATAAAAAATAACTATTATACTTAAATTTTCGACATCATTTGCCAAGACGACTACAAGAACTGGATCCGTTATAAATAGTGTCCAGGTTAAACTGCGTTGTAGTTGGTAAAATAAAAAAGTGCTAAGCAAAAATTTTGTTTTATTCTAAATTTTACAGTAGATACATAAGCAAAACTTATTGATCTATAAATGAATTCAAAAAAATTGTATAGCACACAATAAATACTAAGCTGTATAAGCTAGTAACTTTTATTTATTTAAAATATGTAAATATTTACAATTGTATATCACTATCATCATTATCAGCTCTTTACAGTCCACTGCTGGACATATGCCTTTTTCCGTCACACTCCGTCTTGCCAAACACGGCCTCTGCGAAGAATTGTAAATATTGTGGTATATTTTGAAAAAACAGGTTTTTATTGGTGTATACGTACCATTGCATTAAAATCAATTGGTTTCTCAGAGACCAGACTAGATTATTTTTGAAAAAAAATGTGTTTATTTACCTGTATTTTATATACTAAGGCTAATTAACCTTTTATGAATCATTTGACATCATAATACCTAAATTAAGAAAAAAATATTTAAATATTCGGCATAGTTGGATTTCACGCTATTTTGATTTGAATGCACCCTTGTCTTCTATATTACTCAGGACTGTGTGGAATGTGTGTAAGATATTTTATAAACATTATATCAGAAACTACCTCATATCATCAAGTATTTTTGAGCTTTTATTCACATTGCGATCACCAATCGTTATGAAGACTAATACATCTTGAATAATGGAAGATGAACAAACAAAAAAGGCCCGCTGAGTTTCTTCCGCCGGTTCCTCTCAGGTCGGAGGCGTTCTATTCCGAACCAGTGGTAGCGTCCTTGAAAATCAATAAGCGAGTGTTACACTTCTATTTTGAATAAAGATATTTGAATTTAAATTAAAATTTAGTGAATGTAATAATAAAAAGTTATAGTTGCAGAAATAAAAAAGAGAAGTTATCAAATGATAAATAAACTCAAATGCAAGCTCTTGTTTAAAAGATACTTGGAGTTTCACTGAGATTCAAATTTACTGATAAAGAATAATATTAGTATCAAAACGCAACATTATTACCATCGGAACGGAATGCTAAAACGTCCTCCGATAAATTCTTCGCTCGAAGTTTCTTCGCGATTTATTTCCAATTTCCTGCACTATTTCACCGTCCTTGACGTTTTATTAAATTAGTTGTTGAAAGGAAAACATTTTATTCTAACGTAAAACTTGACTGAAAATCAGTGCTTATTAAAAGTTAAACAAGTGTACTTGTTTAACCTTGGGGCCTTTAATGTCTAAATGAATACAAATTATGTGTATTTATTGTCATGGATAATTAAATGTCTTTTTTTGTATCGAGTTTTAATTAAAATTATTCCATACCTTGTTTAAAAATATATAAACATCGAATTAAACAACGGCTGACTTTAAAACTAAGCAGTCTACAATTGTGTTTTTATCGTCCTCGTACTCCTTCTTTTTATGGGTTCTATTGCTTTGTTCTTAAGTGCTCACGTGTACCTATTTTCAGTGGGAAAAGAAGGGTTAATGTCAAAAAAGGTTAATACGTAAAGGTATTCCTGATATCTTATGCAGACCAGCATATCCTAAATTCCACAGTCCCCAGGAACTACAGATATCAAGAGTTAAAAAGCTTGCAGAAATAATATTTCCAGCTATCAATATCATCAATGTCTGGCTTTGCTAGTCATACTCTGGAAGGAAATAGGACCATATCAGCCCTCTTTACTCAACGACCAATGACTTAGCCCAATGATGGACGCCTTTTCCCACGGCCACTTTACGATATATTCGCAATGCGATCCAACCAAGTATTCCTTTTGCCTCTTGACTCTTCTTTATTGCCTTCATTACAAAGGACTGGTGTAGTGACAACAACAGCGATAAGCATGATATGTTGAGGTTCGTCCACCGTATTTTTCATAACGCATCCAAAATGGGTTTCTTTGGCCTTCTTACTCGTTAGGCCGCCGAGATCTCTTTCACTTCCTCGCGTCTGGACGAGAATTGTTCATTATAAAGACTCATCGGGAAGACTTGCTTCCAGTACTGAACTGGAACCGCGTCTGAAATAATCATATACGTTTCGATGACGTAGTTTTGTTTATTTTCAAAACATTCTGGTAGATACTATTTATATTTTATTGAAAAATAGGATAAACGGAATAACAAATATATATATATAACATAGTATATGACTTGATATTTACAAAGATAGTTGCTAATGTAAAATTTTTAACATCTGCTGATGCAGATGCGTATACGGATATTTAGAGAATAACAAGCGGATGTAGATGTGGACTTTAAGATATATATTATTTTAACTTTTACTTTATAAATAAATAAAAACCATAATTCTATTATTATAATGGTAATAATATGGAAAAATTATATTCCGTTTAAAATATATTATTCTTTTTATTTTTAATGTTATATTCAATTTAACAATTCAGAAAGAAAAAATCAGTAAATTTGTTTGTGTTTTCCTACAATCAAGGGGAGAACATAATAATGAAAAAACTTGCTAAGCACGCATATTTTCAGTTTAGCGCTTACTTTCTTAGTTTGTTATTTCATGTTTGTAGAAATTAATCTGCAAATCTCAAAAAGTTCTCTGTCACAGATGCGGCTACAAATACAAGTAACACCCCTGATATAATGTGCATAATACCGCAAATGAATAAACCACAGCCACAAAGGCACAATCTAAGGGCGAACGTAATACACAATAGAGTAATATTATTAATGTACTTAAAATTATGTTTTTATGATGTTTTCAACATCTAAACTGTTAGTTAGATTTAAGTAGAAGAAAAGTTTGAGTCGATTCTTAAGATCCAATACACTTTTTCTACAGACCTTAACGCGCCATCGAGTAAGCGATCAATTTTTTAAATCAGATCATTTAATAGATTTTTTTTCGTCGCATTGCTCAGATTGCGCTCAATATTAGCAAAGCTTTTGAAACATCAGAAATAAATAAAAAAAATGTTGTTGTTATTTTATGTCATTAACGTAAGGTAAGATATTGAACGCCCAGCCTTTAAATACAGATTTTAGCTCACTAATAAGCTTACTTCGCTTTATCTTTGAAACAATATGTACCGTTTATTTACACTAACTTTTACACCATTAAAACATATTAATATTTACATATCTGGATTATGTACTAACATTCCTTGGGCGAAACTCTAGTTCTGTACAATCGTTTCATCGTCACAATGAAATGATTTCTTGACATCGAATAATGACAGACGTGTTTCCTCGTTACTCCTGAAACGAATTTTGTAAAAATATTGCATTGATTACCTAAAAAAGTCACTTTGAAATGTTACAATAAATGGATATTTTGGATGGAAACATTTCAGTTGCCAATGGTTCTTATAATATCGTATACAATAGATAAAAATTCGATGTATTCAAATGTGTGCGCTGCTATTGAAGCATTTCAAACAATAGATGGTAGTCCTTTTATTATGATGCAGTTGTTTAGGGTCGATTTGGGCTGATCACCAAATTGTCTGAAAAGTAAGATGATCCATGCGTCATAGACACTTAAAAAGTCGGTCCACCCAACAACCCGCATTGGACCAGCGTGGTGGGATACGGTCCAAAAGCCCCCTAACGGAGAAGGCGTACATAAGGAGAGGCCTATATCCAGCAGTGTATTAACATAGACTGATGATGATAATGATGATGATGATGCTGACTGAATTATGGACCATTCCATGACCTATAATTTTGAAGATCATTATTTTAGTCTGTCTTTAAATCTAAAGCCAGATATTTAAATTTAATTGAATTGGGATATATCAACGAGATAACCTACGTAAAGAACTATTTTTTCTTGGCTAGGTCAGCAATCCTTTAATGTTTACATTCTTTTTGCAAATAACTCACAAAGCCATGCTATATGTAATATAATTTAAAGCATTATTTTTATACCGTCGATATTATTTATAGAAATAAATGAATAAACTCTCGAATTACATCTTTAAAACTGGATGAAACCATACGAATAAGCTTTATAGCTATATATTTCAATAATGATATAAAATAAAAAAATATTATTTATGTAAAAATTTTGTAACCTGCAATCCAATCACGAAGTGTAAGTTAAAACGTTAATTAACGGAATCGATTACATCGCCTGGCGCGCCTTTCGTTTTGCGTAATTAGTAATATCCTACTGAAATGCTTTCAGTTAAAATGGAAAAGCTACCCGAAGTAAAAATAAAGTTAAGGCCCGAGCTTACAACTTACGATAAAAAGATTTATTTCAATCTGGAAAAAAAAAGCTACTTTTTTTTTTATTTCTCCATTTTGTTACTTTGTACTTGATTTGAGCGTTTTATTTTTATTGTAGAGAATAATTTAAAATAAATATGGAATATTTGAAATTGGGAGAAAATTTGATGAAAGTGGGCTTCACGTTTACATGTGATGTTGAAATTTAATTACACAAAAGAGTCTTAACCAACAACTAAAAAGATTTTGATGTAGGAAATCAGATCATTTAAAAAGTAAAATTTCAATTTCAAGGTTTGTAAAATTATTGTATATAAGTTACATAAATTACTAATTATAGCAGTATTTAAAAATATTAATTAATTAAAATAATTTAATAATATCATTAAGAACAATGTTTTATTGTACAATAATATTTATTTATTTAATCTGCCTCCGTAGCCTATTGGTAAAGACGTGTGCTTTAGAAAACGGAGGTTGTGTGTACAAATCCTGCGGGGACACAACAACTTTTCATTGCGGTTTCCTAGTTGGTTAGGGCAATGCGGGTTGATTACCCGATTGCTTGCAAAATGAGATGATCCATGCCGCGGATGAGCATGTAAAAAGTCGGTCCTGCGCCTTATCTCTCTCCAGCCATGTCGGTTAACCGACCCATCGGGCTTTGAGAGTATTAAGGAATAGAGAATACACCTGAGTTTACGCGTACACTTGTGCACTATAATATCTCCTGCGCCGTTGGCTAATCTCTAATATAGATCGGCCGCCGTAGTCGGATTGGACTATTGTTATTATTATTATTGTATTATTTAATCTTTTAACCTCCGACCTTAAGATAATTTTGAAAAGTCGAAGTAGGTGCACAAGTAAAATTTGACCAATATAAACAGAACACTTATTTAAATTTAAGGAACAATATTAGAGATCGTGTTGGCTTTTAGTCATCTACCTTCAAAAACCGTTTTATTACAAACAGTACAATCAATTACTAGACTACTAATTAAAACTAGAAGAACACTTTAATTAAGAAAGTATTTTAAAAACAGTTTTCTTACCATTAGTCTGGAATATTCATGTAACTCTGCTTTAATATTTCTTGTACCTTCGTATATCATAACGTCCCATGAATAATTAAAATCTGTGCAGTTAATATTCACACCTGCAGACGTAATAAACATAGTTTTCGTTTTAGCACGTATAAAATGTTTGGTGTATACATAAATAATTTACTTAACATGAAAAAAAAATGTTTGTTTTTACAAGGAATATATATTTACTTTTTTCGTTTTATGGTTTTCACTATTTTTGTGTCTCCTAACCGACTTAGACATTTAAATAAAATTAACTTGAATATGCATGAGTGTTATTTTTTCACAGAGCACTATATAATAAAATAACGATCCTTTTATTATTTTCGCTTTGGCTTCGCATGGGTGCAATGCTGATTTCTGTAATACCTTTGGAAATATTGACTTAGATTACGAGCTGAAAAGGACCATATTGATGTATTTTAAAAAGACAATTTAAGTAAATTATTTGTATAAGGATTAATACTGGATTGCCTTGTCTATTTTTTTCCGTAAAAGTTAAGGGTACATATATTGTGGGTTATCTTTAAGTGATAGATAAACACCATTATTTTGATAAGTACATTATTTATTTCTATCACGGGTTTTCGCCTGAGCTTGCAATTTAAGCTCAATTATGTTTATGACATCCAATTTTAAACTTCCAAATTTAGCGGCTTTCTTGTAAAAGTCGGTCCACCCATCAACCCGCATTGGACACGCATGGTGGGATACGGTCCAAAAATCTCCTAATGGAGAAGGCGTGCATTAAGCGGCTATGTCCAGCAGGGGAATAAACACAGGATGATGATGAGTCGCTCTTTTTGCATATAGTTTTTAGATATTTAGTCACCTAGGTATTTATCATCATCGCAAAAGAGAATATTCTTTTAACAGAACCGGAGGTTGGCATCGGTGTATTGATCAGATCATATAGATATGATCTGATCTTTTTAACTCATACCATTTAAAATCAAGTCATTATAAAAGTTTTTTTTTTCAGCGAATCGAGGTGGTTCAATAGTTACAGATTTGTACACAAGTCTATAACTATTGAGTTATAAACACTGTATGAACAGAATAGAAAGGCATTTTGGTAATATCCTAAAAAGCACACTAGGTTTTTTTAACAACCAAACCATTTTTTTGATATTTCATTTGGATTTTCTATAAAAGCGGATGTTTTTACTTTTTAAACTATTTGTTATTAATTTCAAACAACGGTAGATGTATCAAACAAGTGAAAAGGCGTATGACTATAACTAAGTCTGCAATGGATGATTTGAAAAATAGAGATATTGCAAAATTTATAGAGCTACCAAATTTCAGCAAGCGTAGACTCTTGGACTATATACATAAAAGTGGTGCTGAAAAGAGATAAATACTAATTATAGTAGTATTTAAAAATATTAATTATTCAAAATAATTTAATAAAATCATTAAGAACCATGTTTTATTGACAAGGCTAGATATTTATTTATTTAATCTACCTCCGAAGTCTAGTGGTAAAGACGTGCTTTAGAAATCGGAGGTTGTGTGTATAAATTTGCGGGGACACAACAACTTTTCATTGCTGTTTCCTGTTGGTTAGGGCAATGCGGGTTGATTACCCGATTGCTTGCAAAATGAGATGATCCATGCCGCGGATGAGCATGTAAAAAGTCGGTCCTGCGCCTTATCTCTCTCCAGCCATGTCGGTTAACCGACCCATCGGGCTTTGAGAGTATTAAGGAATAGAGAATACACCTGAGTTTGCGCGTACACTTGTGCACTATAATATCTCCTGCGCCGTTGGCTAATCTCTAATATAGATCGGCCGCCGTAGTCGGATTGGACTATTGTTATTATTATTATTGTATTATTTAATCTTTTAACCTCCGACCTTAAGATAATTTTGAAAAGTCGAAGTAGGTGCACAAGTAAAATTTGACCAATATAAACAGAACACTTATTTAAATTTAAGGAACAATATTAGAGATCGTGTTGGCTTTTAGTCATCTACCTTCAAAAACCGTTTTATTACAAACAGTACAATCAATTACTAGACTACTAATTAAAACTAGAAGAACACTTTAATTAAGAAAGTATTTTAAAAACAGTTTTCTTACCATTAGTCTGGAATATTCATGTAACTCTGCTTTAATATTTCTTGTACCTTCGTATATCATAACGTCCCATGAATAATTAAAATCTGTGCAGTTAATATTCACACCTGCAGACGTAATAAACATAGTTTTCGTTTTAGCACGTATAAAATGTTTGGTGTATACATAAATAATTTACTTAACATGAAAAAAAAATGTTTTGTTTTTACAAGGAATATATATTTACTTTTTTCGTTTTATGGTTTTCACTATTTTTGTGTCTCCTAACCGACTTAGACATTTAAATAAAATTAACTTGAATATGCATAAGTGTTATTTTTTCACAGAGCACTATATAATAAAATAACGATCCTTTTATTATTTTCGCTTTGGCTTCGCATGGGTGCAATGCTGATTTCTGTAATACCTTTGGAAATATTGACTTAGATTACGAGCTGAAAAGGACCATATTGATGTATTTTAAAAAGACAATTTAAGTTAATTATTTGTATAAGGATTAATACTGGATTGCCTTGTCTATTTTTTTCCGTAAAAGTTAAGGGTATATATATTGTGGGTTATCTTTAAGTGATAGATAAACACCATTATTTTGATAAGTACATTATTTATTTCTATCACGCGGGTTTCCGCCAAAGCTTGCAATTTAAGCTTAATTATGTTTATGACATCCAATTTTAAACTTCTAAATTTAGCGGCTTTCTTGTAAAAAGTCGGTCCACCCATCAACCCGCATTGGACACGCGTGGTGGGATACGGTCCAAAAATCTCCTAATGGAGAAGGCGTGCGTTAGGGGGGCCTATGTCCAGCAGGGGAATAAACACAGGATGATGATGAGTCGCTCTTTTTGCATATAGTTTTTTAGATATTTAGTCACCTAGATATATTTATCATCATCGCAAAAGATAACATTCTTTTAACAGAACCGGAGGTTGGCATGGGTGTATTGTATTTAATAAATGTTTGTTTTAAAATCATGACGTGTTCTTAAAGGTATAATACTCGACTACTGTCGGCAAAATAACAACAATTAAATATGCTGATTTCTTTTTAACTCATACCATTTAAAATCAAGTCGTTATAAAAGTTTTTTTCAGCGAATCGAGGTGGTTCACAAATCTATAACTATTGAGTTATAAACACCGTATGAACAGATATGAATAGAAAGGTATTTTGATAATACATAAAAAGCACACTACGCTTTTTTAACAACCAAACCATTTTTTTGGATATTTCATTTAGATTTTCTATAAAAGCGGATGTTTTTACTTTTTAAACTATTTCTTATTAATTTCAAACAACGTTAGATGTATCGAACAAGTGAAAAGGCGTATGACTATAACTAAGTCTGCAATGGATGATATTATAATATAGAGATATTGCAAAATTTATTGAGCTACCAAATTTCAGCAAGCGTAGACTCTTGGACTATATACATAAAAGTGGTGCTGAAAAGAGATAAATTTTTCATAAATCAATTGGTATTTCTACGGAATTGGCTTTTCACCAAAATCAAAATTAACACATTATCTATTAACTAAGACATGAATAGAATTGAAACAGAAATAAACAGCAGATTTCTACGTACTGCGAATATTACAAGACAAGACAATGAAGATAAAATTACAAAATAAGTAATTTATACCCTCTTTTCACTTTGTATACTTTTTATTCTTTTGTATACATACTGAAAAGTATTTGTTAAAATATTATGACGATATGTCAAAACTCATTTCATGACGTTTCTGTTACCTGCACGTGATACCAAACGATCGCAAGTTTTGTTTGCTTTAATGTGCTTTATGTACGTAGTTCATATTAATGTATAATATATTTCAGTACAAAATTGTAACAGATAATTTAGCTTATAAGTGTCTTAAAAAGTCAGAGGCTGTAAAGAAGTTAAGCAGTAACTTAAACCATTTCTTGATCATCAAAATACTTTTTTCTTTTTACCCGACGAAGTTTTAAAAAAATGCGATCATCGACTTTTTCCTCAACAGAGTTTTTAAATTTCTAGTTGATACCCATGGTTTTCTATAAGCAGTAATACAAAAATATGAGTATTTTTTTTTATTTAGCTAAATTTACTCCCAGTTGCGTCAGCTATCTTTGAGTGAAAGTCTAGTTAAAATCGAACTAGCAATTCCAGAGATTAGCTAGAACAGACAGACAGACAGACAAAAAATTTAAATATTGTTGTATTGTTGTATGACCCGCTTACGTATCAAATTTAAATATGATTATTTTTATATTACAAATAGACTGTCTAATTTTATTTAATTGTTGCCCAAAATTTAAGCCAGCGAGCCTTTTTTGTCATGTTTTAAAATAATCAAATATATATTAATATTAGCTATATACAGTTTTTTATACGTATTTTAAATTTCAAAAGCCTGGAGCAAGCATTCTATTACCAGGTTGTGTTATCATTTATAAATTCATTTATGTTATAATAATCTTTAACATATAAACGTTCCTTTACATAATACATCATCAGTAAGATAATCCAAGCGTCGGATGGACATGTAAAAATTCGGTCCGTCGACCAACCAGCATTGGATCAGCGTGGTAAGATACGGTCCTAAAAATTGTAGATAGGGGTGTATTAGGGGAGACCTATGTCCAGCAGTGGACTATCACAGGCTAATGATGATGATGTTCATTGAGTATTAAGTAACGGTTATTATTTTAATCTCTGTAAACAATTTTATAAGGGATTTTTGGGGCCCAGGTTATAGACCGTTCGAATAACCCGTTTTTGGAGGACAAAGATGGTATGATAATCTCTAATCTAACTATCTATAATAATCTATGATCGTTTAATCTGCCGCACTTCCCCAGAGTAGAATGCCATATGACATTACACTGCGGAAATACCTAAAGTACACTAACCGGGCATGTGAGGTTGTTCTTAAAACATAGTAATATGCTCTCGTTTACTTTATTGTTGGCTAATTTAAGTTGTGTAATTATATAGAACATAGTTTAAGTATCTTAAGGTTAAGCCAGCATTTGCAATTTAATCGCATGAGGTTGTCATTTTTGACGACGTAATTTTCTAATTTCTTAAATAAATGTGGAGCAAATGAAAGCTAAAAGCTATCATTAAAAAAATAATAAACAAAATCGGAGCACCAGACGCGGAGCAACATGCTTACCGCCTTCTTTTGGGAAGTCTGTACAATAACATATATAAAACGCGAGAAATTTTAACAAAAAATATATGACCGACTTTGAACTGTATTTTAAACGTAAAATAAGCAAATAATAACATCTCTTTCCTTGAAACTTGAAACTACCCGTTTTTTGTTATATATGCTGCCTCGTTGCTCCGCTCTGAGTGGTCCGATTTTGACCGACTTTCAAAAAGAAGGAGATACTCAATTCGGAGTGAGTGTTTTTTTTAAATGTAACGTGTCATAGACGATATTTTGGTTAAATGAATACCTTAAAAGATTTAAAATTCAGTAGAAGAAATCGCGGGGTAGTTTCTTGCCTAGGACACGTGTTCAACGACTTAAATTGTGCAAAATGGTTGTATACTGATTTGAAATTATACCAACGCTTCCAACCCTGTGACCATGTAACGCGATAAACTCCGTTAAAGTTGTATCATTAATCATTCTATTAACATTCTTAGGTTTAAAGAAATATTAAATTAAGATATCCTTACTTGTGTGACACAGTTGAGCTGAAAACATTTTGAAATATTGAGAATAAAGTCTAAATGAAACGCAAAAAATCCGCAAAATCAGTTATACTTATAATACAAAACAAACAAAAGATGATTAATGTACACTGCTGGTATTAATTAACTTACTACTCGAAAGTAAACGTAAAATGTCACAGCGGAATTTTAAAAGAAATGCTTTTTTAATTGAAAAATCCATTTAGCTAATTAAAAAGCCACGGTTGTTAATATAGCAAAGTTATATAAGACATTTAAATTTTATAGGCGCAGTATTGTTTTAAATTTAATCGTAAATAATTTGCTGACATTAAAATTATAATAACATGTATACTTTGTATTAACTACGCTTTGCGACATATGTTACAATTTGAACGTAGGTAGGAAGTCTATTTTAATAGGGCTACTTATGTCATATAATATTTGTACTCTAGGATTATCTTTTCTCTTACCTAGCCAT
Organism: Lamproptera curius; assembly: GCA_029286875.1. Taxonomy (NCBI): domain Eukaryota; kingdom Metazoa; phylum Arthropoda; class Insecta; order Lepidoptera; family Papilionidae; genus Lamproptera; species Lamproptera curius. The sequence goes on along the minus strand of JAGSMT010000011.1, from coordinate 1,517,611 downwards.
TTTACCAAGTTATCGTAGGGTTGGTTTCTAATACATCAAGATTTACCTGATATTACGCAGAGCGACTGGCATCGGTTTTCTACCACCCAAAGAGTAAATTGCATTTTAAGAATGAATTAGTTCTCAGTTAATTTAAACGCACTTACTTCCTATTAAGAATGCTAAAGATGGTCTTGACAACCGGGACCGACTTCTTACATACCCATCCGACGCATGAATTATCATCACTTTTCAGGCAATTAGGTGATTAACCAATATTGTTCTAACCAACCAGAGAACTGCGGTAACAATATTTATTTGATAATTATAATTGTGTTTATTATTTCTATAACAATTCAAACAATTATAACGTTATTTCCCCGCGGGATTCAAACCCACGACCTCCATTTTATAAGCAATGGCCGATACCGCTAGGCTACAGAGGCGGTATACTCTTGAATTAAGGTTAAGATTAATAGGTAAATAGATTTTTTTTAAAACACTTGCTGCAAAAAAACTACTACTACTAGAAATATAAGCAATAATGCTTTAGAACTAAGTTTTAAAATCGACCGACTTTAAAAATTCTTTCTTCCTCACTGCCATTTCTTCAAGTTATAATGGGATCGACATTTGCTTTCTCTAAGTTTACATAAATAAAAGTTTATAGGCAAAGTGACTAGCAGCTAATCTTCACAAAGTAAAGTAGTTCTCCTAGTCAATTGCCCTGACCAACTATGAAACAACATCCACTATCACCGGATTTTAAAGCGCAAGCGCATACATACAACATCCTAAAATATCCATCCGGCCTATGGATCATACTTTTCAGACAGAAATTGAAATTTTTGTGGCCTATATTGTCCCAACCAACTAGGAAACAACGATAATACGAAATTGCCCGTAAGATTCGAATCTACGACCTCAAGTTATTAAGGCAAGGGCACTAGGCCATGAAGGTAGTTTTTTTTGTTAAAGTGTTTTAACCAAGTATTTTAGTTCACGTTTTTCACACCAAACATCAAGTCATTTAATTTTCATTGCCACTCAATCAATACATACGCATATAAAATAGACGGATTGTCGATATATGAATATATGTACTCTGCTATTGATAAAACAGTGGTACGATGGATGATTTACCATTAAGGGAGAGATTTATTGTCAAAGAGTGACTAAGATTTGTTATAATGAATGATCAACACAAAACGCTAAATAGTTCCCATTGGAACTGTGTGCACATTTAGAAAATTTGTAGATACACATTTGTACATGGCTGCAGTCAAAAGATCTAGCAATTTACTAATTGAGTCGGTACCAGAACGAATTGCTTATCTTAATTTAATGGTGGATTAAAATTTAAAAAGAAATATTTTTATTTTATTTTTATTTTATTTGAAAACAAAATCCACAGCCTTCGTTTAGTTACAAGTTTCACTTATGACCTAATCTTAAAGCCAATAACGGATTTACATTTTATAACTTGAATGATATTGACTCGACATATTAGAGTAAACAACTATTGAGTCAACAATCCAATTGCAACCAACACAAACAGTAGAAAACAATAACAACATTAAAAAAAATTATAATTAAATAAGTAAGATGTAAACAGTAATAAGGTAAGTAAGCAAGTACACTACAATAATAACATTAAGTGTTAAGACTAAATTTAAAATAAAGGTATGAAAAAAATTATGTGTGCTAGTGTGTTTGTGTGTATGTGTGTGTGTTTATGTGTATGTGTGTGTTTGTGTGTGTGTGTGTGTGTGTGTGTGTGTGTGTGTGTGTGTGTGTGTGTGTGTGTGTGTGTGTGTGTGTGTGTGTGTGTGTGTGTGTGTGTGTGTGTGTGTGTGTGTGCTTGTATGTATGTGTTAACTAGCAATTATCCCTTTCCGTCAAAATGTTTATTACATCCAGTTTAAAAGCATTCTTTTTCTTCCAAAATATATCTAACGTTTGAAACGAATTATTGTAGGTTTTTTGTAAGCGGTTAACAATTGAATTTTGTGCATAATATGATCGTGTTTTATTAGTGGCAAATAACCGTGTATGCCTTGTTCTAGTTTTTGGGGTACAAAGTAGTAGGGATCTAGAAATTAGTTCCTCGCAGTCAACATTTCCGTTGCACAGCCCGTGTAAAATGCCATATCTAACAATGTACGTCTATTTTCGAGATTGAGAATGTTATACTGCTTGCATGATATATCGTAACCATTTAAAACTCTTACATTTTTATAATCTAAGTGCTTAATAAATTTATGTATTTTTAATAATTATCCTAGATGTAACTCGTCACTACTGCTGAGACTGCTGCACATACTGACAGCATCACACTATTTATAATAATAAGACATTTATTTCTCAAAACATGGTATAGCATAATAAAAAATTGAGGTGTAATTACAAATATATTCAGACCCACATGTTTTTGCACCACGGAGCGTACAATTATTATTAGAAAGACAAAAAATATATATAAAATTAAATGTTAAAGTTACAAGGTACAAGATAATGTTCATTTAAAATCATTTACAAATTTACAAAACAATTAAATTATATAATACTGAACAGTATACATCTCTTAAAAGTCCTTTTCGCACAAAATTCAGTCAAAAGTTGTTATAGCACTTATCAATTAAACGTGGTCGCAGTTCCTTCTTAAATTGAAATTGGTTAAGATCTTTAAGTTTTTTCGATAGCTTATTGTAAATAATTGGATTCATACAAAATACACTAATCCGCATCCGTGACGTTCTAGCTCTTCACATGCATAATTTGGTTTTTATCTCGTCGATATCTTATAATAAAATCTGACACCCGTGTAAACAGTGACATATTACTTCGCACAAAAACCGCTATTTCGAGAATGTATAGTGAGGCCAAAGTTAAATTTTTATTTTCTTTAAAATAATTTCTGCAACTGTTTCTTACTTTTGATCTGAATATGGATCTTAAACACTTTTTGTGCTTTTAAAAGTAACTGTTTATGAACAGAATTTCCACAAAAATTATTCCATATGGCAGTTTTCCGGTGCATTAATAACAGTAATATGCTGTTATTAATGCACCTGAGCTAATAATTGCCGATAGTTTTGACAACATATATGCTGAGCTGTTGACTTTTTTAGCTAGATTGATTAAATATACTTTCCAGTTTAATTTATAATCAATATTCAAACCAAGGAATTTAATTGTCTCTGTCGCTATATCTTTATCCTCATCCTTAATGTTTAATTTAGAATAATCGGAAAATTGAGAACCAAATAACATTGACTTTGTTTTTTCTAGGTTATTTTTTAAATTGATACATTTCATTTTATTAATTTCTGTCACATTTTTATTTTTTAATTCAATTGTCAATGTACAATCATGAGCTAATAAAGTCAGAGGGTGCTTGATAACATTAGTGATATCATTAATATAAATTAAAAATAATAGTGGACCCAAGACACTGCCTTGAGGTACACCGTAATACGCTGTGCGTTGTCGAGACCGAAATTGTTCTTTCTTTTCCTAAATCCGTCAATTTGGTAAACTATATGCAATGCTTTCTAATTGTAAGATAAGATTTAATCAATTATAATATATTTCTCTTACACCATATTTATAAAGTTTTGATAACAAAATATTATGATCGACATATAATATAATCAAAAGCCTAGTGTTATATCACAATATATTGCACATACAGATTTTTTATATCTAAATTACTCATAATGACATTTAAGAAATCATGTACTGCCATATTAATCGTTGTGCTTCTGTAAAAGTTTCTTATTTTCAAGAAATGCATACAGTTGATTGTAAATAAATTTTTCAAATTTTGGAAAATGGAGATGTTATTGCAATTGGTCTGCAGTTATCTAAATCCAGTTTAATTATTTGACCCCTTTACCCCGTGACCACGGCGCTGGAAAGCTTTCGAAAAATCCGGAATTTAAAATGTAAAAAAACGCGATAAAATCCGTAAAGTCATTTTATTTAATAAATCCAGTTTGTTTCCTTTCTTGAATATTGGTTTGATTATTGCGCATTTTAATTTATCCGGGTAAATCTCCGTACTTATACACAGATTTAAATGTAACTTAGGATGTCCAGAAATATCCTTCAGACACTTTTCACAATTTTTGTCTGTATATCATCTGGACGAATGCTATTTGTGTTACGCAACATCATTATTATTTCAAATATATCATAAGGCGAGCATGGTTTCAAAACATTGAGTTAATTTGGAAGGGAATTTTCATTAAGTGATTAGTATAAGTAAGTGGCTGGATTTTATCAATAAGATGATTGTTAAATGCATCAGAAATATCCTTAGGGTGTAAAAATATTTTATCATTATATTTAATATTTGTTATTGAGCTATGATGATGACGTCGTAGTACTTTTTATAATTTTCCATGTCATTTTTGATTTATTATATGACATTTTTACCTTATAATCGTTTTGGCTGCGTTGAGTTAATTTTATGATATTTTTCAATTTATTTCGATATTCTTATAAGCGTATCTTGTTATATTTAGTTGGCTTTAATCTGTAGATCCATAGTAATTCTCTTTTCTTTTACTACATATTTTTATACCACATGATATCCATTTGAGGTTCTTAAATGATCTTATGGTTACAGATTTAAAAGAAAATATAAATTGTAATAAAGTTGGAAGTCAGTTATAAAATAATTGAAGGATTGGTTTGGATCATTTGTGTTGCAAACGTCAGCAAAAGAAATTTTGCAATGCAGGTTTGAACTTTTTCATGTTATCTTTATTAAAATCTCTTCGTTGAATTCGCCAATAATTTAAATCATATTTCGTTTTAATACGGCAGCCCAGTATTTGAGCGGTGTTGACAGAGAGAGCAAGTTCGATTACCTCAGAATTACAATTTTGATGAATATTATGAGCAAAATTATCCAGACAAGTTTTATTTCTAACTGTCGTAGGTTGATTAATTTCTAGTTTAAGGTTATAATTTATAATAATAATAATAATAATAATAATAATATTAAGCTTTATTTAATTTCATACACACTATAAAATACATAAATGACACAACTATTTACTAATAAAAACAAACAATGTGAAAAAACAATATTCACGTATAAAAACAAATCTAATAGTAAATATATAAAGTAAAATTAGAAAACATATGTGTATGAACCCTAATGGGTAAAAGCCTCTCCAAAGAATTCCACTTTTCTGTCTTCTGCCAAGTTCAGCCAGTTTTTACCGCCACTGCTGCTATGTCATCCGCCCATCTAGCATGTGGCCGACCTCTCGCTCTTGTACCCCGTGGTCCACACCATTCTAATATCCTTTTGGTCCATCTGTCTTGTTCGTGTTCAGCTATGTGACCTGCCCATCTCCATTTTCGTTTTAACGAAAAATTTAATGCATCTATTATTTTTGTTTTGCTGCGAATTTCTGTGTTTCGTACTTTGTCTTTCAATTTTAGCGCTAAGAGCTTCTTTCCATTGTTCTTTAAGAAATCTGGATTTTATTTTAGTTTTGCTGTCAAATAACCATGTTTGGCAGCCGTAGGGGAGACAGGGTAAAATTTCACAATCAAATACAATTTTTTTGATAGATGGCGGTAGTCGTGATTTAAAATTTTTCGGCCCAATACTTTTTTCACGTGAGTGCAATTCTGCGATCTATTTCTTCAGCATTTCTGTCTTTATGCAAGGATAACTGTTTGCCTAAATATATATACTTATCCACAAACTCAAGAGGGGTATTATTTACTGAAATTTCTTTCCTGTGGTGGTTAGTCATGACTTTTGTTTTATCAATATTCATTTCTAGTCCTACCTTAGAACTAACTTTGTGGAGATCGTTAATCATAGACTGAATTTCTTTTGAGGATTTTGAAAATAAAATTATGTCGTCTGCAAATCTCAGACGGCTGAGAAAGTTGCCATTAATATTAATGCCTTGCTGGGACCATGGTAAGTTTCTCATTATATATTCTAGAACAGCTATGAAAAATTTTGGGGAGAGTGGATCACCTTGTTTAACACCTCTTTTTATGCTGAATTTCTCGCCCACTCTGTCTAATTTTACTGTGCTTGTGCTATTTCTATATATATATTTAAAAATATTGATGTATTTGGTATCGATGTTTTGCTCAGTCAATGCTTCCCAGATGCTGTCATGAGATATAGAGTCGAAAGCTTTTGTATAATCTATGAACGCCATGTATATGGGTCTGCGAAATTCTAGATATTTTTCGATTACCAGGTCAACTACCTGAATATGGTCTGCTGTGCTATAGCCACTTCTAAAGCCGGCTTGTTCTGTAGGTTGATGGGAGTCAATATCACTTGAGATTCTTTCAAGCAAGGAAGATGCAAACAGTTTGTATAAACTAGGCAATAAACTTATAGGACGATAATTCCTAATATCAGCCGAATCTCCTTTTTTATACAGTAAGATTATCTCAGATTCTGTCCATTTTTTTGGAACAGCTTCTTCGTCTAATATTTTGTTCCAAAGAATTGTAATAGGGGATACTAAGAGGTCTTTTGCAATTTTGATGCATTCATTTGTGATTCCGTCTGCTCCAGAACTCTTTTCTGTCTTGAGTTTTGTGATATTTTGAAAGACTTCTGGCTCGGTAAATTCTTGAATAGGTTTCAATTTTTTGTTTATTGTAATAGCGCTAGTTGGTGGCAGATCTTTCTGGCTGTAAAGTTTTGAATAAAATTATGTTGCTACATTGATAATTTCCATTCTAGACTTACTTTTTGTAGCGCCTGGATGTTTCAATCAGATCCAAGTTTTTGACTTATTTAATTCTTTATAACCTTTTTTGGCCGATCTAGAATTCTCAAGATGTCTTTGTAGAGTCTCTAGTCTATAATTAGTGTAACATCTTTTGATTTCTTTATTAGCTTGTTTATAAAGCCCCTTCAATCTTTCTTTGTCGGCTTTGTTCAATTTGGATTAACTTTGTAATTTGTTCTTTCTTTCATTAGTTTCAGGGCCTCATCAGATAGTATTTTTCGTCTCCGAACTCTTGAGCTGCTTCACACTTTGTAGTATGGATTGTGTAAGTTTGGGAATATTCTTCCGCATTCAAATTTTTGTAAGTCGTTAAAAGGTCAGGTCAGGTTATAATTTAGTAAAAGGCAATTAAATTCAGTTGAGATATTGTTACTGCTTTAATATGTCAATATCAGTCTCCTCTTATGATTGCAATTCCTTTTGTATTTTTGTTTACAATTTTTAAAACCTGCTCTAACTTGTCGAAAACATACTAATTTTGCTCATTGGGACTCTATATATCAAACAATAGTCATTGACAGGTCTGGCAGGTAAATGCGCAACATTCTATAACATTAGATATTGAGCATCGTGATATTTCTGATGATTTATGACAATTTTTATTAATATACATGCTCCTCCTCTTTTAATAGTTTCCGCTGTAACATGCTTCTAAATAGTAATTTGGAAGATGAAGTCTATTTTCATTGCCTTTGACATAAAATGTTCAGTTATACACAATACGTCAATTAAAATGTTTTTCTCTGGAGCTCACTTAGAGCAATGGTAAGCAAGTCACATTTGTTTAAGATACCTGCAATATTCTGGTGTATTAAATTAAAGTAATTATCCCTGAAAAAGTCGTTTAATGTTGGTCCTATATTTGTGCTTATATGTTCGTCTTAATGTAATTTTGCTCCATTGACAAAAATCTATACTTTTATTATAATCTTGTACTGTAGTAATTAAATTTATCAGATCCTTAAATATGGTTAAAATGCCGTTGTTGTTAATTAAACCATGATAAATTTAGGTTACTATTAATAATATGTGCGTATTCATGTGTCATTATGTCCAATTATAATAAATTGTTAAAATTTTTCCTCTCCAGTTAAACATATTTGAATTATGACGACACTTAAAAATAGGTAAACATATTATAATATTTGTGTGTCTTATGTCCTTTAGTACTTTCCGTAAAGAAACAATAATATTAAAATAATTTCAAGTAGAATTAAAATCTTCTTCACCTATAAAAATTATGCAATAGTAATTATATGTAAAGTTCACTACTTTTGTCAATTCCTTGAATAAGCTCAACAGCTCTAATATCAGGTTTTAAGTAACGACATATTTGAAATTTTTGTGAGTTGAGATTATGCTCTGTACTCGCTCGAACGTTGTTTCTTTTGTCAGTACTGAGGATACAAATTTCACTTTTTCTGTATCTTTTCTTGTAATTGAGTTTTGTTATAATTAATGGGATCCTTAACCCTATGGTTATTCTTATTAATGTTACTATCATACTATGTAAACTGACTATAATATATAACACTATCCAATCACAGTTATAAAATTTATTAATAACACTATAAGAGAATTGCTACTGAAATGTGATCAACATTATTATGTAAATTTCTAAAACCTTCTGTATAAAACCTACTATAGTAAACAATACAATTCTGTACTAGCTTCATGAGTGCAAGTGAATGTTAAATCTTGAATGCCACTAGATTGCAAGCCTGTTTAGTACAGATAAAACTACTGGCTCTTGATAATTATTAATTATAATTTAAAATTTTAAAATTCGTAATGATATTTTGAGACCTCTGTTAAAGGACTATTAAAAACCTGAGCAGAACTTAAGCATTTCGTTGTTGTATTCGTGTACAGACCTCCACAGTGTTATATGAACTTTTAAAAGATGTTCTATAAGAAATATTGTTAAAACTATCCGAATCCTTTGAGTAGTAACTTGTAGTGACTTAACCTTTAATTTATTAGATAATTAGATACAGATCATTGTTAAGTACATATAACCTTTTGAATTTATTTATTGAACCAACAAGAATTACTGAGACTTCTGCAACAAGTATAAATTACTCCATAGTATAAAACTAAGTCGCTTTCTCTGTCCCTATATCCCTGTGTATGCTTAAATCTTTCTAAGTACGTAACGGTTTTTAGATGCGGTTTTTAAATAGATAGTGATTAAGCATGTGTTACACATATAAACCCTCCTCGGTCTATATGTGTAACAATGTATATTGTGATATTTTCTATCAGCATAGCTCCCGTGCGAAGCCGGGGCGGGTCGCTAGTATATACTAATATATGCTAATTGTCAGCCGTTAAGAAATTAATTATTTAAATGACCATTGTGACCATTCTGACCATTGTGGCAATTTCGCTTCTAACAAAGTAGATAAAATATTACTAAACAAAAGTTCACAAGAAACAAAATGTTTGTTCCTATGTATTAAAAGCGTACTATGAAGTTTTGAGAATATATCACAAATTGTTTCTATTTAAACTATGATGAAAACCTCACATTAGCTAGTTAAGTCTACATTATTCACTGTAATACGAAATTTAATACTTATATTTACTTCTAAATAAGCTTAAATCTAAGGTCTTGAATTCAGTGAATGGCAAAGTGAGAATCTATACTAAAATCAGGCAAAGATTATAGAGCTATATAAAATTCATAAGATAAAGTGAAATGACTTGAAATATAATTATATTTGAAACCGAAAGGTCAATGAGCAACTCTAAAGTAACTTTAAATATTATGCACTTATTTCAAGATACTCTTTCGGTCAAGCCAGTTTCTATTACAAGTAACTTTATCTTCTCCAGACAGTTTGAACCATTTTAAAGATAATGTTATGGAACTCTACAAACATGTTTAATTTATACCTAGATGTATGTAACAAAGACATTATAAGTGCTTTGTAGACAATTGGATATTAACAATAACGCAAACCTTTTGGGAGATCTCTGTTAAGGTAATAAATTTGATAATTGATGTAATATCACCATGTGTGATGTAACATCTAGCAACCATATTAAATATAAGTACCCAAAGAAGCGAGTTTCTTGACCTAATGAAGCACAGCAGAGTAAATATCGGTTTTATAATCAGGGGGTAAGACGGACTTAAAAAATTTTAGACCAATGTCTGTTTTTCCTTTTTTAGAAATTTTTAAACCATGATTATTAAACCAATTAATAAAACATTTTATCAGCAATTGTCTTATTAATAACAAACAGTACGGTTTTACTAGGGGTCGCTCAACAATTCATGCTGGCGTTAAATTTTTTAAGATCATGGGTGAGGTTTAGTATGATTCGCATGATGCCTCAGGTGTCTTTTGCAATCTCAAAAAAGCTTTTGATTGCGTATAGCATGAAACTCTGGTCAGAAAATTACGTCACTATGATGTAAGAAATGCCGTACTCGAGGGTTGACGTGAATGGTAAAAGATCTCCCGGGGCCGCGTTAATTATGGGTCTATTCTTGCGCCTTCTCTCTTTATCATCTATATAAACCATTTACCATATGATATTAATAAAAATTAAGCAATAATATTGTTTGCAGATGAATCTTCCGTGATTTTAAAAGTTAAATGACATACATCAATAAATAACGATGTTAATAATACTCCACCTAGAGCGGCGCACTGATTAAGTGTTTGCTTGTAATTAACTACTAAACCAGACCTAGTAAGACAGAGTATATGTAAAGAGTTTATAGATGAGGAAGAGTTAGACGTTGTTGAATCAAATGTAATTTTGGAAAAAAACAATAGATGTGAGATTGCATTGGGCCCCTATATTAATGGTATGGCAAATAAACTTAGCTCTGCAGTATATGCTGTCATGAAAATCAGTAAACAATGAACTGACGTGGAGAAAGCCCGGTTAGTGTACTTTAGCTATTTCCACAGCGTAATGTCTTATACGTCCCACCAACCCGCACTGGACCAGCGTAGTGGACTAACACAGGCTGATGATGTATGTATGTTATGTCTTATGGCATTCTACTGTAGGGAAGTGCGGCGGATACTTATATGATATTTGTCCTTCAAAAAACGAGCTATTCGAGCGGTCTATAACCTAAGCCCTGAAGAATCCCTAAGAAAATTGATTACAAAGATTAAAATATTAACAGTTACTTCTTAATATATATTTCAAAACCAAATGTAAGTGCTGAAAATAGAATTCATTTTCTCAGGCATTGTGCAACAATGCACATAACATGAATACTAGTAACAAACATAATTTGATTCATCCAGCAACTAGACTGCGATGACTAAGTAAATACTTTATGGGACAATATATATGCTTTGACAACAAAATCCTAGTAAACGTCCAGAATTTAATTATTAACAAATTTTAAAAAATGTAAAGGAACGTATATGGTTAAAGGTTATTAAATGTATGTTATACGTAAATGATAACACAACTTGGTAATGGAATGCTCGCTCGCTTTTTATAAATTCAAAATACATATGATAGAACTGTATACAATTAATATGAATGTATATTTGATCATTCTATGAGATGAGAAAAAGGGTCACTGAGTTTTTATTCGCCGGTTCTTTTTAGGTCCGAGGCATCCTATTTCGAACTGGTAGCGTTCTTGAAAATCAATAAGCGAGTGTTATACTTCTATATTGTATGAAGATATTTGAATTTAAATAGATATTTACTATATTATACTACACAATACTATTCTATACCATACTGTACTATACCGTACCATACCATACTATAATACACTACACTACAATATACCATACTATGTTGTCTATAAATAAAATTTTCCTCCAGTACACGCTAAGGGCTAAGGCGCGTAGTAACATCCAATGTTTAATTACTAGAATTAGTTTGCATGAAATCGCTACTACGAGCCACTACATAATTAACGGTTAAGTTTAAAATTTCTACTTTTTTATCGTTTCTACTTACATTGTTTTATATATTTTAACCCGCAGTTATAAGGGTGGAACAGTGTTACAAGGTAATTTCGGTGATTCTCACAAAACGTCGTCAGATTTTAAAAGTATTCCGATATTTTATAAAAATTTGTTGTCAATTAAAAAATAATCAAAAATAAAAATATAAATCCTATCGGTTAAAGTAAGATCACTTTTGGAAGGTAAATCTTATAGGTTCGTTTCATGGACATTCTTCGTGGGCAAACAAAAGCATACCACGATTAACCCTTTTCTTTAGTCCCTCAAGGAAAATAGTTGCAATTTGGCCGGGTTCGAGATAAACGTGAAATTTTTGAAACACTGTTGTTTTTTCGTCCCAATTTTAGGTTATAACTCTTTTCGAACACACAAACGTGACTGGTTTTTTTGTTTATTCATACTGTAAGGATGGCGCTCGGGGACCTTTAAAAAAAACTTATAAAGCTGCAAAAAAAAAATACACAATTTTATAAATTAAATGTTATTGAATCATATGTGGTTGACTGCCTCATATTAGCTAAAGCCAACGCTTTTATATAAAAAGATTGCTGACTTGTTCGCATAAGTCTTTGTATAATAATTTGAAAAACGTACGGGATATCATTGCGTACGAACCGAAACGAAAATTTAACGCACCAAGTGGCGAGTCGCTTTTGCTCTTCACAGAGCGAATGCGGTATTCATCGGGAAAATAGCTTTATTACACCTAATTGTTCATGCAAGATTATTTGCATTTAACGATGCCGTTGCCCCAATTTGCGATTTATCACGTCAATTTCCTCTCACTTCCAACATCAAGTTTACTTGTGTACTCAGTTTTTGAGACTTTGACGGGGATCACCAATGGACACGTCCACATTGAAATTCAGTAAACCAACGATAAATTGTGATCATCCGGTAAAACACCTTTGTGTTAAAAAAACCTTTTTTTTAAAAAACCTAGGGTTTGGTTGAAGATTTTAATATGACAGGAATATAATGGAAATATTCCATTCCCGATACTTTTAATGCAGCCCTAGTAACAGCACCTGGCATCTGACCTCCACAGCCCAAAAGGGACACTGCATTCTAAAGGTTAATTAGGAGTCATATTTTAACGTTGTTACCGCAGGATTTAAACCACGACTTCCGGTTTAAAAAAGGGACCCGAGGCGGCTTTACGACATGCATTAATAAAAATCAATTTTAATGTTTTGAAGAAATTACAATTACACTTACGCTGTTTATATTTCTGTTAAAATAATGGTAAAAATCATCACATTTTACATGATAGATGAAAAAGATATATATAGATAAACACATAATATTGCTCTTATTTAATATTTTCATTAAAAAACGTCGGCGCAAAAATGTTTAAGTTTTACATATTTCAAACGAAAAAAAAATAAAAAGAGTTTAAGTAATATATACTGGTTTGTTATTTTTTCCTTTAAAAGACCAAATTAAATTATTTTAGTTAGTTTTAGTTAAACTTTTATTGAACTTGGATCTAGATTTTCTAACTCTTGCTCGAATAAAAGTGTTTGAATAATATCAGCTTTTGTTATTTCTTGAAAATTTTTTAAAGGGAATAAATGTTTTTTGTTAACGGTATCAGTTTTCTTATGAAAATTTAAAAAAATAAAAATAAAAATTTTCAAAAAAACGATTTTCCCCGGTTGCTTCGCCAATCTGTTGAATCAAATAAACAGCCTTGTACCAACAAAATAAAAATGTGGACTTAAAACAATTGTTTTGTTTTACTTATATAATGCCACATTATAAATGCAGTTCACTTTTTTATATACATAATTCATTATCATAAAAATTTTGAGTTTTAATTATTTAAAAAATTTATTGTTTTTTTCCAATTCTGAGAGAAGTTATTAAAATCGCATGCATTGGCAAAATCTTTATCGATTATGACTTTTAAGAGCTTTTCCTTGTTTAACTTTTTATAATTATTTGGAGCGTGATTTATCACTACTGTTCTTTAATCAGACGTTCTTTTTATGTTTCTTTTTTCACTAGTTTAGCGACTGTCGATCTCTTGTTCCGGTCGTATGGATCATTGACCATTTATACGTTGTTCATCAAAATTTTGTGAAAAATTTGTTTTTAATTATTATATAAGGGTATAGAATAAAAAAGGTTTTTTTTTTATCTATTCAGGTTCATTATACATTAAAACGCGAGACAAGGGAAACAGCTTGAATGCTTTTAATTTTTACAAATGTGCATTCGGTGGTTTTTCGCATAAAATGTCTGAATATCAAATGTTAGTACCGAAATTAAGGTAAAACTGTAATAATAATAAATATAAAGCCCTAGCACCAATCGACGCTTTCTATTTTCAAAATTCAAATTCCTCTTTATTATAAGTACACCGATTAAGCTAAGACTAAAATATTGAATTTTAAAAATTTCCTTTCATGAACAGTTGAATAATTACCCATAACGATATTTTCCACGTCCGCCAGTGAATTTAACTAGTTTTCGTAATAGTACAAATATACGCCATGTTGAGTTAAACCGTGAAATGGGAATACCGCATTCGCGTAATTTCATTCCGTGCCGAATGAATGAGTCAGAACTAAAAAATAAACATTCAACAAAGAGCTTTTGTTAGTTTATTTTTAAATTGAATTCGTGTCTTAATGAAAAGGTGCTGGAAGTAATTAAGCTCATTTCAGAACACAATCGCGGTTTTAAACAATACTGTAACACGTAACACTATAGAACTCTTAAATAAGGCAATATACGAACAGATTAAATAAGGTTTATAGCAACGTAAGTTAATTCATTGCGCATTTATTTTAAAATTAAATATGCCGCTATTGCGCCGGTCTACGCAATGTTAAATAGTAGTTTATATTTTAATATGAAATGCGATTATCAGCTAAACCATTTTTATTTAGGATTTATGAAGCAAGTTATTTTTATAGAAATGTCCTTCCTCTCATCAGTTCAGTTTCTTATAAAAGAGCTGTTTCCCACAGGAACTTACGTCGAATGAAGTTGTATCTTTTATGATTTGACGGTCAGAGCTATATCTGCGCCTACTCTCACTTAGTAAAGAAATGGACTTTACGGAATAAAATGACTTTACGGCCATGGTCACGGGGTAGACTACCCTGTGACCTCGACCGCTGGAAAGTGTCCGAAACGTCGGGAATAAAAAAAAGGTAAAATAAGCGCAATAAAATCCGTAAAAAGTCCAATAATGTGTAGTATTCGCATCAACAAGAGAATTAATTAAAGCAATACAGTTTATTTTGCCGTTTTCTACTTTCGCCACAAACATCTTGTCATAGGTGATCTGATAGTCCTATGTGCTTAGTCTAACAATTTTTGGGTATTTTGTTTGTAAAAAATAGGCACCTATATGCTTAAATAAAAATAAATGTATAATTATTTATATACTGTTGTATCCATATTCTGAAGTCGCTTGACAATCTTTTAAAAACGAGCTAATAAACAATATTTTAAATAATTTACTGCTTGTAATTAATGTTTCACATGTTATAAGTAAATTAATACAGTGGTTTATTTTGAAATTCTCTTAGTTACATTTTTATTAAATTTTGTATAAAACTAACATATAACAAAGAGTAACTTATGAAGAAAATTTATTTCTTATATCGCTAGAGTTATTTAGTCGCTTTATTGTTCTTTCGATATACTTGTAAAAATACTTAGGTTTAATTTTCAAAGTTTATATTATTAATACTTAAACAAAAAAAGAAAATGATATCGTTACCTATAGGAATAATAATGTTATTATAATATACATGTCCTCAAAAATAACTTATTTAAGTTTAATAGATGTACTGAGACATAACATTATTGTTTATGACATGTAGTGAATGTTTTTTCACAAAAGCGTTAGGCGAAAGTTCTGTTTTTATTTCCAAGAAACACATACAAAAAAATGATCTAATATTTAACAAAACATATTATATATATATATGTATCATGACTTCCACATTAGTTTTTTTTTCTATCTGACAGTTATTGTGTGCTATACACAATATATGTCAGAGAGAAAAAATTTATAAATAAATACATTTCCCTCTATCAAAGAGATAAAATTTGAAATTTATGTTTTAGAATCAAATCTCAGTGCCTTTTTATATGAAGAACACAAAAAATATACACAATATAATTAAAACAATAACGCTTGTAAAACTCTCGACATCTTATTTTCTTTATGAGTTCTGCGTCGTTTAGTAAAATTGGTTTGCAGAGTAGATTTACTTTAGGGCCGTGCGTATATGAATGTTTCTTAACAAATGACCTCTCTGAGATATATTTTAGCACAAGCTTTTTATTGCTCAAATACAATATAGAATGCGAAATGAATTTTTTTTTGGTAAGCCTCATCTAAAATTTTTGCTGAAAATTTGTTTTTTAATTATTATATAAGTATAGAATAAAAAGGTTTTCTTTTTTATTATCTATTCAGGTGCATGTATCTATCATTGCGACACTACGCGAGACAAGGGAACATGCTTGAAGTGCTTTAATTTTACAAATGTAGCTTGGTTGCGGTGATGGCTTTTCGCATAAAAATGTCTGAATATCGTACATGTTATACCGAAATTAAAGTGAAGTGTCTTTCATTTCAGTTCATTAATCGGATTTTTTCTGATGTCATAACATATTATTACGAGTAAATGATATTATAGGCGGAAATTGAATAGGAAAACTAACGACAACGTTCACCCAAACACTATTTTTGGCATAGTTAAGTCAAATTGTTGGGATATAATATATTGTTTTATGTACTTATTACAGTGTATAACGCTTTGCTTTTTAATAATTAAACCTGTAGAGATTTTGCGGACAGCATACAAACACAATAAATTCGGAACTTTCTTGCATAAGAATAAAAGGAACAATAGGATTGAAATATTATGATAAAGGGTGATTTTTGTAAATACATACCTGAAAGAAGCTTGTTTAGAATCCTAGCATTTTGCTGATTTTTAATTAGGTTTCTTTTATCTCAAGACCATTCCATTTTCGCTGAGACATTTGCGCAATAACGATTGTAAACGCTTGAAATGTTTCCAGTTTTCATTATTTTATTAAATTTTTTCGTTACTATATTTTTTAGTAAAACTCTTGTTAGCGTACACGCTTAAACTAGCTTCGTACTAAACGAAAAATCGCGTTTTATAAAGAATTAAACCTGTTATTTGTATAACACTAGTTGAATTAGAAACTGTGGGGTAATGGCTACATAGAAATAATTTTTTGTATTTGTTTAGTAGGACGATTATAAAGTATGTTTTATGTTTTTTTTTTGTAATTATTAGATAATTCCTATTTCATTTCCTTTTTAAAAATAAGAACCAAGATTCTTTGTTTCTGTTAAGTGACTAATTATCTGGACTTTACGCCTGCGCTGAATGCAAATCATCGTCCAATGACTCAAAAGGTCTTTTTTAAATTTTTTCTTCTTCTTTTTTTTTTCTTTCTTTCACTCTCTATTAGTAACTGTTTTCTCTCTATTGTATGTCGTTTACTAAAATTGGTTTGCAGAGTAGGTTTACTTTAGGGCCGTGCGTATATGAATGTTTCTTAACAAATGACCTCTCGAGATATATTTCGCAGAAGCTTTTATTGCTCAAATACAATATAGAATGCGAAATGAATTTTTTTTTGGTAAGCCTTATCTAAAATTTTAGAAAAAATAAAAAAAATTATAACTATATACGTTTTGTTATAAATTTATTTTGAAACTTAAATAATGAAATAGCAGAGACAAGAAATATGTATATTACTTGTCTTTCGTAATGGTAATAAATCAATTAAAAATAAGTATTTACATGTTATGTCAGATCAAAATATAAAACTTTAAAAAAATATTTCAGTTTGGATACTGATTTTTTTGAATATACAAACAAAGTTTTCAAATGATTTGATATACCGCAACTGCTACAGTTACTAAAGTTTAAATATGGAAATATGGTTATTAATAGAATTTAAATTTTTAATTTGAATTATCAACATCATCATCAGCCTGTGTTAGTCCAATGCTAGACATAGGCCTCCCCTAACGCACGCCTTCTCCATTTAGCGGGTTTTTGGACCGTATCCTACCAAGCTGGTCCAATGCAGGTTGGTGGGTGGTCCCACTTTTATGTGTCCATCCGACGCATGGATCATTTTACTTTGCAGATAACTGGGTGATATGCCTAAATTGCCCTAACCAACTAAAAAACAACAAAGGAGATTTATTGAGTCCCCGCCGGATTCGAACCCCATCAAATTGAGTTTATGGTTTTGTAGTTAGGAAGTACAAATTTATATTTGTAGTTCCTAACTACAAATAAAAAATAAATACAATTTTGCAGCTAAAAAGTATCATGTGAAAAAAACGAACATACATTAAACGGAACAAATTACTTGAAGAAAAAAACCTTTTTCTTTTATGACTAACACTTGTCATTAAGTTTGTTTAAAAATTTTAAAGTTGATCTTTAACCGACTTCCTAAATGAAGGAGTGAATGATTTTTTAAAATATGTTACACCATTGCTCCACTCCTACAGCTATAATTTTGATTATTTTTTTATTAAATGATTGGTATTAGCTCTCATTTGGCCGATTTTTTTAACAATTTTGTGATAAGTGGTTTAATAGATGTTTGAGAACTTCAAAAAATTGCAGCACCAAAAATCACAACCTCTTGCGATTAATTTGCAAACGTTGCCAAACAATTGCCCTTCAAAATCATAATTTTGATCAATTATGCTTCTTAAAACGGTCAATAGTAAAGTCTGCGAGCGCATATATCAATGTTTTATGAATTACCCACACTAACCATTTTAACGTAAAACAATTTTAAAAATTGCTTTCGAGCAGATTCAAGGCTCAATTAAAAAAAATTACATAAAAGTTATACATTTAAAAAATATACATTCTTTGTGGATAAAACTTTTCATACGTTGACATTTTGGTTAAATTGAAAGATATTTAAGCAGTTTAAGCAGCAATGCAGTGGCGGAAATCGCGGGGTAGTTTCTTGGAGAGGTAAAGTGTTACCGTCTTATATTGCGCAAAATGATTATATACTGTTTGAAGTTGGTCATATTTTTTTGTTGAAACTTTACTTATATTATTAGAAATTCTAGTGTTCGCATTTTAGGTAAGTATATTATTTTGTCAGATTAAATGAACTTAGCTGAAATATTTTTGTTATACACTATATTATATGTGATTAAAATAAAAAAGGACACCTCTTCATTAGGGGGTTTTTTCACCTTATCCCACCACGCTGGTCCAATGCGGGTTGGTGGGTGGACCGACTTTTACATGCCCATCCGACGCATGGATCATCTTACTTTTCAGACAATTGGGTGATCGGCCCAAATTACCCTGATCGGCTAGTAAACAACAATGAAAATTTGTTGAGTCCCCGCAGGATTCGAACCCACGACCTCCGGTTTCTAAAGCACACACCACTAGGCTGCGGAGGTAGTTCCAATCCTTACAGGAAATGATTGCCCCTTTAAGATAAAGTAAAAAATGCCTGGGCATGTAAAAAGTCGGTCACCCCACCAACCCGCATTGGACCAGCGTGGTGGAGTACGGTCCAAAAACCCTTTTAATAGATAGGGGTGCATCAAGGGAGGCCTATGTCCAGCCGTGGACTATTATAGGCTGATGATGATGATTGGAAATCGTGAAAGGAGACGAAATTTTCTTCGACCAAATCTTTAACTTAAAACATTAGTTTAAGTTATTTGTTTCTCGTCTACCGACACTGACAAGTTTAGATTTCCAGGCCTGCGCACTCATTGTAAGAAGTGTTGGCTTTCTCTTAAAAATATCACGAGGTGGTATGTCTTTCGCTAGGAGACCACCGCAGTGCCTATTTCTGCCGTTAAGCAATATTGTGAAAACACTTACGTGTTTCAGTTTGATGCGCACTATAGTCCTTTTACTGGGTAAAAAAACCGTATCAACCTTTCCTCACTGCAAGCGTAGGGGTATCATTAATTCCCCTGGTGTTGCCGATCTCCATAGGCGTCGATGAGCACTTTCAATCAGGTGCCCGTATGTTCATTCGGCTTGTTATAATGAACGAAAATGAAATAGTAGTGAAAGACCAAATTTGTGGCAAAACTGTTTCTGATTGGGCAATGTATTTCGTGGTAAAATGTAAAATTACTGTTTTTATAACATTCCGGTATAAATTAAAATTGAAATAAAAACAAAATAAAAAAAACCAAAAGTTTAAAGCATGACAAAGAAAAAACAAAAACGCGCCTTCAAAAGAACCCCCGGTTTTTGAAGGTAAGAAAACAAGATGAAGGCCCGGTGACCTCCGGCAAGTTTGTTTAATGATCACTGACTTTTTGCAAAAGAATGGCTAAACTGCAACCATTTTATTTTTTTTGTAATTTTAAACCGGACTTTTTTATGTTCTCTTTTATTTTACTAAATTATTTTTTATATTATATTTTCAATTGATTAAGTCTATTGCATAGATAATTTTTGTTTTGTTGAAATTATAATTTTCAATAAAACCAATTTTTAGCCAAAAATTTATGATTGAATAATTATATGACCAAAAGATATTTGGCTTTTTAAACCTTTAAAAACATACGTGAAATAAAAGTTTATTTGGTAAATTACAAAATACTACATAATTATCCCCTTTCATAATATTTTAAGGATATATAAATAATATGATCTAGATAAAGAAAAAAGTTAACAGTGAGTTTCAAAAAGATTTGTTTCCGGCTATAAAGCATTCTTGGCTTTGAATAATCCATATTTCGTTCATAAAAGGAAAAGAGGAAAACGTTGACGATTGATCCAAGGAATATTTAAAAGGCCACCAAAAACTTTATGGACTATGCTTATATGGTTCATAAAAATGGATATTCTTCGCCAATTATTTAAAATTTCAAAAAAGAATTTTATTAAAACGAAGGTCAGCATTTGTTACAGAATTAATATTTTATTTCTACATAATTGTTCCCATCTTGGGAAAAAGGAGTTTATATGAATTTAAAAAAAATTTACATCATTTGTTTTAGGGCTGTGTGGTAAAAGTTTTAAACTTAATTGCCACAAAAATGATCAACCATCAATACAAATTTTCTTAATTTAATTGAATTTATATTATCAATTTAGAAAAAAAATTTTATTTTATTATTACATGTTTTGGCTATTTGGAATTATCGTATATTTTTTGTTTTATAATGTTTGGGTCAAATTAACTGTGTTTACTAATATAAAAATAAATTTAAATCATAAAAGAAGTAATGTTCATAATCACAGGACTTTTTTATCAGGGAAGCAATTAGGACTTCCGAGAATTCTTCAAAGCAATTAACAGTAAACCCTGGAGTATGTTTTTGGAAAAATTATAACTTAGTAGACATCGTCAAGATTTTTATTAACTAGATTAAAATTCACACTAAGGAAAGTTTAACAAAACACTTTGACTGACAAACAAGCGGTTCCACACTGAGAAAAACATCGTCTCATTCCATTTAAACCCTGATTCCTTTTAATGGTATTATTTAATCAAAATATTGGTTCGGTTAACGTTATATTAAAAGAATATTTATTTTGGAAAAAATAACTTTAAAGGCTAACAGGCCTGATTTTCATTTTTTAAAAACAAAATCAAAATGATTGTTTATTTTTAAATTTAAATACATGCTATCACGGGATTATTAACAACTGCAACCTTTGGTTGTTATAAAGGATTAGGCAGTTGACTGACGAGGAAAACCGCAAAACTAGTTCAACACTTACTTTCAAAACCCAGGTCCTAAGATTTTGGTTGGGGATTCCAGTTTTGGAAACACAAATTAAATAGACTGTAGGGCAATCTTGTAATCTGTTTCGGAAATTTTGTAATGGGTTTAATAAAAGTTTAAACAGCTGGTTTATTGGCTTTTAATATTAAAACACTGCACCATATTTGAAAAATATCATGGCCAGCGTAAGTTTGAAAAACTATTAGGCCAAGGAGGGTGAAATTGAGCCCCAAATTTACCCCAGATTTTAGACTGACCAAGAATCAAAAAAATCTTTTTCTGGTTCATGATAAAGAACCCAAATTAACTGTTTCAAAAACAACTGGAATGATTTAAACTTTTGTAATGTTTCAAAATTATTTATCATGAAAGCTAACTTTCATAAAGGACAAAGATGTGTGGAAGTAGTTTAACATTCTGTACTTGGAAATTCCTGTGGTAACTAGAAAAATTAATTACCAAATTTTAATCAAATTCTTAAAATACCATTATTTTACGATATATACTTTGAGAACGTAGGTTTAAGTCTATTGGTTAATATGACAGTGCAAAATTTTATCGGGAGGTTTTGTTTTTGATGCGGAATTTTTTGATTTTAAAATCTATTTAAAATATTAATTAGAATAATAATTAAAAAAGGACCTGATATCTAATTCCCAAAATGAAAAATAGAAAATCAAGACCAAGAGCGGAAACGAGGAAAAAAAAGAAGGCCTGATTGAGTAATTTCCTTCTTTTGGAGAAGAAGATGAAGAGAAGTCGTTTTTGTTCTTTATCAATATTAAATTTTATTGATATAACCCTAAAGGGCCCTGCAAACCAACCGGTTGGGATATCTGTGGGACCCAGTCCAGGGTTGGAAAAATCTAAATTAGGTATACATTTTTTTTTTCTTATATTAAATGATATGTACATGCTGGGTTTTTTATGTTTTAATTTTTTAATGTGATCAATGCTATCTTTTATTTTCTTAAAGATTATTTTGTTAAAATTATCACAAAACACACAATAATAATTTTAGAAGATAACGTAGGAAGGGAATACCACCCCAACCGCAATGCGTAAAAAGGTTCTTAGATTTAACACATATTTTTTACCCTCACTAGTTTGTACATTATGACACAAATGAATGAAATTACCTTCTTTTAATTGAAAAAATTTGAATTTGATGACAATTAAAGCGGATTATAGATTGTTTAAATGAAAGAAAAAATATTTTGAAGGTCTTTTATTTTTATATGAAAACAAGCCATTAAAAGAAAAATATTTTATTTAAAAATAATGAATACATGTTGCAATAATT
Source organism: Lamproptera curius (assembly GCA_029286875.1). NCBI lineage: Eukaryota > Metazoa > Arthropoda > Insecta > Lepidoptera > Papilionidae > Lamproptera > Lamproptera curius. The sequence goes on along the minus strand of JAGSMT010000011.1, from coordinate 1,494,811 downwards.
AAACGTTAAGGGATGACAAATTTACAATCTTCTTAGTTCCTTGGACACCCAAGAGTTCGGTTAGTTTTATTACTGCATAGTAAAACTTTAATCAACCACTGTTTAAATTTAAAAACCCAAACTTTTATGAAAGGAAAATTTAAAGCAATTTAAAGGGTTTTAAACCGTAGTATTATTTCTATTTTTCATTATAAATTTTCATTTTTTTAGCCATGCCAGTTTTACATTTATAAAACATTGAATGAGACAAATTTTCAAAAAAAGAAAGACAAGAAGCCCTCCCTTAAACCAATTTCACAAAATGACAAGTTCAGTGGGAAATAAAAGTTGAAAAGGAAAAAATCGAAATGGAAAATCCCAAACAGAGAATTAATTGAAAATCCTTCTGCTGACCGACGTTCAATGATACTTATTGTTCAAATTTATAACCATCAGGGATTTTCAATGAAATATTTTACTTATTTTTATTTATTTTATTTATCTATTAAAACCCCGATAAACCATTGAAAATAATTTGAAAAAGGAAGTTAAGCAAAGCACTATAAGTACAGCTTGTATAAAACAAAGTCGCTTCTTGTCCATATATCCCTTAAAGATGCTTTAAATCTTTTTAAACTAACGCAACAATTTCAAGCTTTTTAATCGATAGGTTTTATTAGGGTGACGAGGCGATATGTTAACAATGCCTTAAATTGTAGGGATTTTATCACATAGCCTCCCGTGGGAAACCGGAGCGGGTTCCAGTAAGAATATGATACAGGTATGAGATTAATTAAATGTTATAAAGGCCGGGACAATTGGAATTTTAATTACTTGCAAAGCAATTTTTGTGTTTGAATTGAAATTGAATTTTATAAAAAATGTCATGATGTCAATTTAACCCTAATAAAATATTTTGTTTGGCATTTTTAAAACCTTTTGATTAAAATTATCGCAAATTTTTCGGTTAATTCATTATTTAACCCAGTTGTTTTTATAGCTCGTTCCACAATAGTTTATTCGACTTCCGGCTCCAAATATTCCATTTTTGAAACCCTCTTCGTTGTTGATAACTGGAGTTGGGCCAATAATTAAAATGTGCCATTTGTATTCTCACCTTCCAGCCGTAATCAACTTTAAATCTCCTGTTTTTTTATGAATAACTTTGGTTAATATTTTAAAGGTTAATGAACTAAACTTTTAATAAATTTAAATAAATGCATTTAGATTCTTTTTTTTTAAAGTTTTTGTTAAAAAATAAGCAGATAATAAAAACAAAATTTTATTTATATTTTTAAGGAAAATGCGGAATGGAAACGTTCTATAGGAACTTTTGGGTGGCGGCTTGCCTTTGGCGACGGGTCGCCACGCCTATACCAACGATACAATATACACCGGTGTAGTACAGGACGGTGGCTTTCACCCAGTTCGACGTTTCCGGTTTCTACGGCCATAACCTGGCTGGTAACCCCTTTTTAATTTTAATTTTTGACAAAAAAATGTTCGATAGTGATAACTCAGAAGATCAAAGTGATTAATTTGGCAAAAAAGGAAAAAACTTGGGGCAAGGCCAAGGTCATCTGATCGTATTTTCAAGTGTCCTAAATGTAATTATTATTATTTAAATTAATTAAATCATAAAGCGTATAAGGTAAAACAATTTATTAAATTAATTGTATAAAAAATGATAACCTTAGGATCAAAGGATCGGGCAAAAGAAAGTGAAACCACACTAAGGCAATTACGGAAGTCATCTTTGATCATTTTCAATGTAAATGTAATTTTATTATATTAAATTAATTATAATCATTTAATCGGTATAAATTTTATAAAATTATATTAAGATTAATAATATAATAAATAAAGGATAACCCAGAAGATCAAAAGTGATCATTTGGCAAAAGAAAGAAACTAATTACAACCAATAGGTCATCTGATCGTATTTTTCAAGTGTCCATAAATGTAATTATTATATTAAATTAATTATAATCATATTAATCGTATAAGTAATTATATAAATTATATTAAGATTATTAATTATATACATAATAATAATATTATCTTCAATTAATTATTTAATTCGTGTAATATAATCTTTTATGGATATTACTTGTAGCCGCACGATGTTTGACATCCCATGACGGCTCACATTCACACTCACACAACACTTCTAAGATATTAATATTTCATGTAATAAACACTTTTATTATTTAAATTGTTATTTTTTAAAAAAGATAGAATATAGGGAAAACCTATCGACAATCGATGAAAAAAGGCCCAACCCCAAAATTTTTTAGGATTTTTCTTTTAACATTGCTTGCCCATACCCATAGGCACATTCTTTTAGAATTTTTCAAAGGGCAAGACACTTTACAAGGAAAAGAGAAATTCCAAATATTTTCAATTATTTTGGTTCATACAATTAGAAGGGTGGTCTTTGTCAATTTATTTGGTAATGAGGCAAGCAGTTTTTAAGGTCATAAAACATGTCAAAACAAAATACGCTTTAAAAACAATAAGATTATGAAACTTTATAGATATTTTTGATCTTGGAAAATCATTTGACAAATATTTAGAATAACAAACTTTCACTTGAAAATTGGTTATTTTTTAAATATTTTTCTTATTTTTTCAAAGAATAAATATTTTTTATATTTTTTAAAAACCCGCACCTGTTCAGGGGGTTTTGAAAACTTGGACAGACGTTTGAAAAACGGGAACAAAGTTATTTTAATTTTTAATATTAGTGGACGATTTATTTTTTCAGCAATTAACACACATTAAAAAACTCAATTACAGGAAATACTTTTAAGGGATGTGTAAAACTTGCCTCAGAAAGTTTTAAATAGAGAAGGATTTGGCCCCAGAATATTCCCTTACGATAAACGTCGACAAAACAGAAGTTCCTTTGGAATTAAAAGCAATTAATCCCACAACTACTGTAATAACAAAGCCCAATGAGTGTTATGTATAGTCTAAAACCACAAATAATAAGGAGTAAACTAGATTATTACTAAATTTACAAAACATGCAGAATCCTTTAAACAAGATTTTCTTGTTCCAAACATGCGTCCGACCAAATAGACCATTTCTATGTCAGTCGCAATTATTTACCGCATAAACATCCTGGGACGAAATAGCAAATTAAGCAGAAAGGTAACCGAGCAGTTCTCGGTTGCGGCCCTTTCCTTTCAAAGACCAAAACCGTACAACCACTGGGCCTATTGTCAAACAATCTTTTTGTTTAACTGTTTAAAAAAACCAATTTTCCAAAAACTTAAAACGAATTACGATTAATGAAAACGAGAAGAAAGGGTTTGGCCATTTTTCCAACTGAGGTTGTCTCGGTTTATATATTTACAAAAAAAAAGAACAACTTTATTTTATCCTTTCCAAAAGGTAACCGTTAATAAACTATTTCTTTATTAAAACCGAAAAATGTACTTTGATAAATTTTATTATTATAAATTCAATCGAAAAAAAAAATCAAAATTTTTTAACACCAATTAGACCCCAGCAACCTTGTTTGAACCAAAGACTTGTAAAAATAAATACTTTTCAATTTTATTAATCTTATTTCACCCTTGTTCAAATACCAAAATTTTCTAGAATTTTAAAGAATTATTTTTTTGGTTTAATTCCCAACCGAATTGAAATGTTTTATTTTGTTTAAAAAACATTAAGACATTTATGTCATTCAAACCAAAAAGACCAAAATAGTATTAAATGAGAATGAAATTTCGATTAATCGTCGACGATTAATCGATTAAAAGGATTTAATTAGATAACCGAGAAAGCCAATTTTAATTGCTCACTTTTTAAAAAGAAAACCACTTAAAAAAAATAAGAAAATTAAGGAACCATTCTTTTTACTAAGACCTATTGAGAAACCGTAAATTGTTTATTAACAATTTAATTAATTTAGACTTAAACCCGCAACATTTTCAAAAGTTTATTTATTTATTTCAATTTTAATAATTGTTATTTTATAAATAAATGAGAGAAGATACTGGGAAAGCGTTCGAAAATGAGAAAATTAACCATGTTAGGTTTTAACCGTTCAACGTTTTTTTTTGACGTAGAGTTTTGAGGGAAATAGTTTCCAACATCAAAATATTAACCATACAAGTAAATAAAATTTAAGGGTCTGCTTTAAAGTTAAAATTTAGTAAGTTAAAATTAAATACATAAGGAAATAAAAAAATGTTATTAAAATTGAAAATTGAGCATAACCATTTAAATATAAGGGGTGACAACCGTTAATTTTAAGAACCTTTGAAGGATAAATTTAACTGAAATTCCAAACCATGGCATAAAACAAAAAAAAAACTAAATGACCAATTAACTTTTTATAAACCAAATTATTTATCTTAAAAAGAGTTTTAAAAGATTATCCAATTTTAAAGATATATGGCTCTTGGATATTATTTATATTATTTTAAGAAGAATTTTCATAACCTTACTTATTTATTTCACGTTCTTTTTAAGTTATTTTTTTTTTTAATTGTTATTACATGTTAATTGCTTTAACCGTGTGTTTAAAACAGTGAAAAAGATTTATTTGTTTCCCAGGTATTTTGGATCCTTGGTAACAAAAGAGAGTAATTAATTACCTAAATTTTATTAAATTTATTTTTAAGAATTGCAACAAAACAATTCATTGGAAATTTCGTTATAGCATTCTTATCAATAAACATTTTAAAAAAAGTTCCGACCAAAATCTCCAAGAAGAAAATTACGACAACCACTGAACATCTCTTTATACTAAAAAACATTGAAATGGGCCTTAACCACTGGGATAAACAGCCAGATGTTGATTATACACCACCAACACTATTCGCGATTCCACAACACCTTAAACAAGTTTTAAAATAGGTCACCGATACGAATCTTTGCTGCTCATGCCCAAGACAAGGTCCAAAGTGTCGTTTAGGTCCGAGGGTCCTGGTGGTGGAGTAACCCTTCCAGGGTACGCCAAACGACATCAACGACTTTGGGATTTGAGGCGGGCGATCCATGCCTACGATTGGATCCAGCTGAAAGGTTGAAAGGAAGCTACGCGCCCTTGAACATCAGTCCAAGACGCGCAAGGCTGAATCCAGGAAACGATCGGGGATAGGGCGATCTTTAATATGGCATCCCTTCCCATCTCGCCTTTGAATCCCCAAAAGCCCGGGAAAGGGTTTGGTTTTAATGAGGATTGAAACAACCCATCGGTTCCTTTAATTATCCGCCTTTGATTGCCCCTTCCCTTTTCAGACCAAACATTAAAAATCCTAGATCACAACCATCCTTCGGCCTTATTCCCAAAAACAGAGCGGCCTTTTCCTGTTCACCTGTTTCCTTAAACCCCAATTGAAAGCCAATACTGCGTTTTAAGGGTTTTTGAAACAGAATCCATCCCCGAATTCTTATTCCAGTTCCGTCTTTGGACACAAAGAGATCCCAATTTGATAACCCAAGCCCAGCAAAAGACCCGGCAGGGCCCTGCCAAATCTGCGCAACCTTGACCCCGCATGGATCGGAATTGCCCACCTTCCCAAAAATCTAAAAACATCAATAGGTTTGACCTGGCTTGGAAACTCCCAACGAAAAAATGGGCCGCCCTCTGACCGGGCCATTTCCACAGCAAATCATAAAACCAGGGGAGCGGCCTTTTTTTTCAACCATCCGGACGATGAGGAATTTCCCAAGGGGGGGGACCAGATCAGCGCTTGACGAAGGCCTGGCCTCCCTGGCAATTTCACCCAAGCATTACGGTATAAAGGGCAGCCCGGAAAAGTCTCCCTTCAGGGTCCTCCGGAGCTAAGTCACAGAATAGAGGGCAAAGTCTGACACTTAAAGGGCAAGCCCCTGAACCCGCTGGCCAGGGTTAAACTACACCAACGTGTTCATCAAAAAAACACTTATCAAAAAAACAATAGGAGGTTCCGTTCTGGATAGGGTTATACCCTTCACAATAGTATAAAATTTTGATAAATAAGAACTGACTTCAAATAATAAGACAATGTGTTCTTTGAAACACTACCTCCGGATTTTGCCGCCATTTTTTAAACCTGATATGTTTTAAGATCAAATTATCATTTTATTAAAGCATTTAAAGTATAGAATGAAAACCCCTTTAAAATTTTTTGGAGAATAATATTTCCAAAAATAAGTTTTTGAATAAAGGGCAAAAAAAGGGCCTTGGAGGGGTTTGGCTATGAAAAAATATCGGAGGATACATAAATATTATGGTATTTTAAAAATGTGTTTTTAAAACATATAACATAAAAACATAATAGACTATTTTTTTTTAATGCTAAAGGTTTATAAAAGGTTTAACTTTTCATGGGATTTATCAATTGATTAACGCCTGCCAGGATTGACCCAAAAGAACTGCTGGGAAACTGAGTTTAGGACTCTGATTATGTGAATAAGACGAAACAGATCCCCAAAATCCGGCCTTCAAGACAAATATGTAATTTGGAGAAATAACACGAAGAAAAATATGGATTGGGCCCCTATTAAGGGACAAGTAAAAAGATTTTAAATAAAATTATTTTAACTCCCTGCAGACCGGTAGACATCTGGTCCACCCTGTGACCACGGCCATTGGGAAAGGTTCCGAAACGTCGGGGAAATTAAAAAAAAAAAAAACAAAAATCCAAAAGTCCTTGAAATTGGATAAAAAAACATCGTCCTTATAAAAAATTAAGACGCCAATAACTTTTACACCTGGTTTTTCAATACTCCTTAGAGCAAATATTATGGTAATCCACCGAAAGACATTAATGCTTACGTACTACTAATTTGTAGAAAAAACGGGGTAGTAATTTTTAGGGCAAAGTCTTGTCATAAGAAACTTATTACCCCAAAAGAAATTAAAATGTCGTTATTCCATAAACAAAAAGGGATTTTGAAAAAGTAAAATATTAATTTGGGCCCTATAGAACCAATCATTGAATACAACCCAGAATTTAAATGTTTTCACGGGTAGCGGCCAACTTTGGGTCCGGCCCCTTTCAGATTTCATGAGCCGAAACCAATTGGTTAGGACAATAGGAACGTTGACATCCCTTTGAACACCGGTTTAACAGTTTTTTCTTTAGTATGTATTTAGTCTGTTTCGGAACCAACTAACCTTATTTTTTCTATTAATAAAATATACTTTAAATTATTTAATAACAAATTAACAAGAAGAAAAAAATATCCAAAAAAGGATTTTTTTTTCTAAGGATTTATATTCTTATTGGAGTATTCAAAAAACATTTTTAAATTTTTTTAATGTTTTTGAATTTCGTTTAGTTTGTTTTTTTGATTGTTGCAACATTTCATCAAGATATGGAACCATCGCTATCAAATCTTCCCAAGTCTTTCTTATTATTTCAACGTGATAAGAACCGGGAGTAAAATTAGTAGAATTGTGAACCCTTCCCCCTGTAAGACGACTTACATGTCCTCCCATGACTTTTGAACACAAGACTTTGATTACAATTTAAAGGAGTCTTTGTTGAAGCAATAGGTTTAATTGGTTCTTAAAATATCTTCATCCAAGATAAATAGAAAATGAGGTAAAACAGGTAGAAAATGTATAAAATGGGGGGAATATGAAAGGTCATTTTTGGTTTTTTAATTTTAATTAACTCCAATCCCATAAATTTAAAATAACAAAATGGTAATTTAACGGTTTTTTTAAGGGTTACCTTTATCTGTTTTGTTAAGAACAAAATGTAAGCCCAGAACAAAAAATGATACCCAAGTTATGGAAGTGAAACCTAGGGTTAAACTATTATTAAGAGACCTTTTCTTATTTTATATTTTATTAGCGGACCTCCCCGTTTTGCAACGGAGCTATTCTGATAAAATATACCTACAACTGTTGTTTATACAAATAAACTTCCTCTTTAATCACTATATTCTTATTAAAAACCCAATCGAAACCGGTGGTTTAAGATTTAACAAAGACAAAATAGGGAAAAGGGAAAGTGACTTTATTTTACTATGGAAAGGATTTAATAAAAAGGCCTTTAATAAACCTTTTAAAGTAATCAAATAAATGCTTTTAACTACTTTTAATATCATGACAAACGAAGTGGTTATTATTATCTCAAATAAAAGCATTATTTTCTATTTGTGCAATTTAACCAAGGTACATAATAAGTTTGTACTTTTGGTGCTTGTGTTTGTAATAATCAAAGCCAATTAAGCCCAAAAGTTTATACCAAAATTTAAAACCATAAGGATTAAAAAAGGAAACTTTTAGATATTTTAAAAAATATATTTTTTTTAAAATATTATAATCATTGATCTAAAAGAACACATCATATTATATTATCGTTGAAAAAGTTGTAAAACAGAAAAGTTAAACTTAATAAACGAAGTTTATTTATAAAACGATCAATTTATTTTTATTTCTGTTTGTAACAACTTTATTTTGTTTAAGTTTAATCATGAACATTTAATTTTACAAAGGGTTTGGTAGACAAGTGTACAACAAGATTAAAATGGATTTTAAAAAGTAAGACAAGAAAGTTTGATTTGAATTAAGGGATCAAGTTTGTTCCTTCGTTATTCCTTTGAGATAACAAATAATAAATGTTCTCTGAAATGTTGTTTACTTATTTTTACTAAATCACGCGTGACTTTATTATTTTTTTATACATTTTTAAAAACAGGTAAGCATTAGTATGATGCTTTGGTGTTCACAGTGAAAATACTTAGTTATTATTAATATTAATAGTCCAAAAATACTGTAACGACTGGTGGATAATTTTGCCGGGGCCTCATCAGGGCAAAGGTTTCGTTTGAAATACCTTACGTTGGAATATTTTTTCCAATATTGACTATATTTTGTTTGTCCTGCCATTTTTGTAACATAAGAAGTGGAAAGCCCAAGAACGGTCAGTTTTTAATCGAAAAAATTTAATATGAAATAAAACTATTTTCCAAATTTTAAATAAAAATAAGTATGTTCTATTTATTATAAAGATAATAAAGGAGGAAAAGCACAATTTTTATTTACATCAAAGGAAATTTTCAAAAATTTTAATTGTTATGTCACATCGTTTATGACAGGTATTTAATTCCACGGAAAGGGAATTGACACGACCTGAATATTTAACGATATAGAATAAAGGAGATCGTTTGAAAAATTGTTCGAAAATACCCATACATTTATTTTAAAAAATTACATATTAATTAAATTTTGGAAAATATAAAGGAAGTTGCTAAATTAAAACGTATCAACGTTGACAACGTTCAAGTGTTTGCATTGATAACCACTTTAATATTCCTTTGGTTTAATAAGGAGAAAATTTATTTAGGTAATCTTGTCTTATCCGTTATATATTATATTAAACAAAACATGGAAATAAAGGAAGGTGTTAGTTGGATAATTAATTTTTGTTCCAATAAATATTTATTTAAACGGTAATTCACACCAACGTTTTATATAAATAATATTGATAAACCTTATTAATTCAAAGATGAAAGGATTCAGATTAACAAAAAATCTTTTTAAATGTTTGGACAGATTGGTAGGCAGGAGCCTGTTTTAAGAAAGAAGATGTTGTTTTGGTCGATGATTTTGGCCAAGGACCCTCTGTAAAATTCCGTTTAATAAATCAAAAGGGGTTAAACCTGGCCATTTTTTAAACCATTGTTTAATACAAAGTATTTTCCGTTGTTAGGGCGAATCGAATATTTTATTATTTTGCATAAGATAACAGTACCTAAGAGGAAGAGATCAAAATGTCCCAAAGGGTAAAAGAATGATGGGATAAGACTTGAAAAATTGGGTCTTGTAATTGAAGAATTTGGCAATTATTACTATTAAAGTTTTAAGTTATTCTTATAATAATTATCATCAACGTTATACGTGAACTTTAAATTGTAATTTTTTTAGTTTTAAGGGTTAAACCCAACAAGTTCACTGAGTCGAATTAATTAGGACCCGGTTCATGGGAAAAGCAACCAGACGCCAAATTTTTATGCCCTTAGAAAAATGGCCGTGTCGTTTTCCCAATAATTACCCTTCAACTGGAAGAAAGAAAGTATAATTACCCTTGATTTGGGAAGCAAAGAACTTGGTCCCTTGTCACCAAAAACCATCTCGTTGCCGGCTGACAGAAATTAAATTTTAAATGTTATATAAATATTTCCCTTTTGGTAGGTAATTTATAAAAATTGCGAATGTAATGGCCAGTAGTCTAAAATGATGTTAATGAGATCTACGCCACGGCCATTTTAAGACAATTAATTAGGTAAAGTTAAGCAGATTAGGGCAAATTTAAACCAATTGATATATTTTATTTCAGAATAATGCAGAACATATTTTTGAATCCGAAAGGTTCCTTGGGAAAATAACTTTATCTAAAATGTTTCATTATGAAGAAATATGGAACCGGAAACCAATTGAAGCACCGGGGATTCAACTAAAAAATTGCTTTAAAACCGAAGATCGTGATTAGCTTTTTACTTAAATCTGATACCCAACGCGGACCAATCAATTTAATGAGCAAATCATTCTGTTAAAACGTTGTTGGTTGTTGTCATTTTACGGCCCACTAGGCCAAAGAAATTGCTTTAAAGGAAACGGACAACAATATTATAAAGGAAATATAAGACTATTTTACCGATGGAGCAAAATGAGTAGTTTATTTGTCCGGAATTCCTTGAAAATAAAATTATTTTTGTTGAAATAGGGATATAAATGTGATTCAAATTTAAAAAATAAATTCATACAAAAATTTTAATGTTTTTTAAATAATATTAAAGATATTTTTTATTTTACTGAAAAATTTAATAAAGCCGGGAAATTTTTAAAAAAATAGGCGCGGGGATTTAATTCAGCCCCTTAAAGTGGAATTTACTGCTTAAACTTGGAGTAAATTTGCTGGAAAATTTGAGTTTCAATTTAATTTACAGCCTATTTTTTATAAATTAATATTGGTAGTTTTTCCCTTTGGTGTGATTTACATTTAGGTGAAAGATTTTCGGACTTTGTCTAACAAGAAAAGACAATGACTTTAAACTTTATCATGTTTTAGTACAGGACTATTATTAAATTTTGTAATTTATTTAAATATTTGATAATTGCCTGGTTAATTCTAAACAAGGCACTTAATAAGATTTCCTTAAAGCAAAAAAAAGTGTTAACGTAATATTAATCGGAAATATAACATGTTACAAGTGTCATAAAGATGCACTTTGCGTAGAATTTTTTCATCATCATCATCATCACCAGCCCGTGTTAGGCCACTGCTGGACATAGGCATCCCCTAATGCTCACATCAAATCACATCCTCAGCCTGTGATAGACCACTGCTGGTCATAGCCCTCCACTAATAAATTTTCCCATTCCATTAAAGGGGTTTAGGACCGAACTTCATCACGCTATTATTGGTTTTGGGTGGGTGGACCCGAAAGTTTTTTCATGACCATCTGACAAAGATTATCTTACTTTAGGCAAAAGGTTGATCGGCCCAAATTGCCCTAACCAACTAGGGAAAACAAAAAAATTGTTGAGTCCCGGATTGGAACCCACGACCTCCGGTTTTTAAAGGCCCACGCCCTTACCATTTAGGCCAGGAGGCACCCAATGCCGCCCTCCGTTTGGATCGCATTCCACCACGCTGGTCCCAAGGCGGGGTAGACTGACTTTTACGCCCAATTCCGAGGATCATCTTCTTTTCCAGAAAATGGGTTTTCCCAAATTAACCCGGTTTCCAAACAAGCCTCACCATAGACTACGGAGGAAGTTTGGACGCAGCAAAGAAGAAACTTTTTTAAAACAAAAACTTCTTGTTCCCAAATAAGGAGAAATGGTTTTGGTTAACCTTATTAATTATTTTTATGCGCCATTTACATGTAAGGGTGTTGATGATTGGCGAAACTCTCAATTTTGTTTTTAAAATTTGCGGACAAAAAGACAAAATATTAATTAAATATAAGTTAATAAAGTCCAAGTTTTTATTCACTAAGTTTAAAGGGGGAAATTGTAAATTTTTAATTAAATTTTTTATTTCAAGTATTTGCGAAACAAAGAATGTCATAGTCCCAGACTGTCCGTCTCTTAGTTCCATTTTGGTACATTCTATGCTATAACAAAACCCAGTAAAATTGGAATTGAAAACCCCAGGAAATTAAATTTTAGGTACCCAGACAATCCTTGGCGTCTTATTCGGGATCTCCGTTGAGTCGAACTAATTGTTTTAGAACAATGGGACGTTGACATCCTAGTTTTTCTTGCGTATTAATTTAGTTGTATTCTTTGGAAATTTCTTGAAGGAACACCAAAAGCAAGAAGCCTTCTGAAGAGATTTATTAATTTTTGAGACACCTATTTTATACAGGAATTGGTAACTTTTATTAGTTTTATCAATATCTTTAAAAAAATATTTTATTAATTTAAAAATTAACATGTTATTCCAAAACATTTTTAAATGAGCGAGTTGTTTAAGAGCGAGAGAGAAATTTAGCAAATAAGGAATACATTCTTATTTCCTAAAATTTCCTTTAATTAAGCCCTTATTTGTTATATAAAAAAATTTTATTGGAAATTTTGGTCACGACTTTTCTTTTCTTATTGGTATTAGAAAATATCTGGATTATGATTTTGGGTTTTTATTTGAGAAAAGATAACAAGATGATACCATCCTTTTACCACATAACCCGTTCCTTTAATATATTACCTATGTAAGGAAAAAAAACCCGTTTTTAAAACGTCCTTATATTACGAAAATTAAAATAGGGTTAAAAAAAAAAAAAAAATACAAAAGCAATTTAAAAAGGAAACCAATGATTAATTCGTAATACAAGAAGTTTTAGGAAAAGCTGAATTTTACATAATTCTTAAATAAAGTTTATTGTATAAAAATATTTGGGAAGAAAGAAAAATTACAAACGATTGAAAAAAAACTGCCTGTCTTTTGTATAAAAAAAGGAATTGGATTTAGATTAAATTGTCAAAGCAAAGGAACTGACAGATAATTTATTTCGCCTTTCAAATTTCAACCAATTCTAAAAGTTTTCCGCCTTTATTCAAAAAAACAAAATTGTTTTCTATAAAAAATTTAATAATTAAGAAAGGATGCAGACTTAAGGAAAAGATTAAGAATTTTTTAACCTAAATCCGTATGGAAAAGTATTAAATTATTTTGAAAATTTTTAAAAAAAGAATAAAATCGGTTTTGGGATAAAGTTTTGAGATTGGGAAACTTTTATTTTAAAGAAACCATATTTTTGATATGTATTTATGGTCCCGATTGTTAAAATGTTAGAAACTTAATTTTTAATAATATGACATTGCTAGAATATTCATCTGTGTATCACCATCGATTTTCTCAGAAACAGATTGACTTTTAGCATTTTTTTTGGAGGTTAATCATTCGGCACATAATGGATAACAACGTTTTTATATTTTTCCCTCGATATCAGTCAATAGGTAAATTATAATTATATATATTGATTAAAATATTCCTAAAACAAATCTTCCAAAGGGATTAAGGCCAGGAGAATACTTAGGGGACAAATCATTGTTAACTTTATAATTTATTTTTCCAAGTTTTCATAGTTTTAAAAAAGTTTTGTCTTGGCCCTGCAAAAAGTTCTATACGGCATCCACCACCTCGGGATGGTCTTTGATCTGTTTCCCTTCAAGTATTCTTTTTAATTTAGAAAACAAATAACATTCGCTAGGTACCAGATCTGGTAAATAAATTGCAGTCACTTGGTGGTCAACCAATTCAAAGCCAGCTTGCGGAATGGCAACCATCGCAACTACCGTTTTGTGCGTGGAGTTTAATAAAATAAGCCAATATGGCGCAACCTTCGAATAAATTAAAATAATTTTCATATTCAGAGCATTAAGAGTGGAGCAACGAAGTAACATGCAATAAAAAATTGGGCAAATTCAGTCAATAATAACGATTGAATGATTTATCCCCAATTAATAAAACATATTATGTTTTATTGTATTATATCATATTTGCTTATTATACAAACATAACCAAATATTTTCAGTTTTGTACATATTTCAAAATAAAGTTTGCTAAATAAGACCGTTTCCGTAAAATGACAAATCTTTTAAAGTGTTAAAAAAAAATTGTAAAAACCAGCATCAATATATTATATAAATTACTCCTGTTTTAATAAAACATAAACGCCCAATGAGCTTGGGGTGAAAACACCATCGGCAATTAATTTGTTTCGAGAACCGAATTCCGGGTTTCCAGGATGGGCTAAGTTTGATGGACTTATTCCATCTGTCTCAAACGATGACTAAAACAAATAATAAAACGTGTCAATGACCGGTTTTTAAAAATTAAAATTTATTTGAACCAAAAAAAATTTTCAGGACAGATACAAGAAAATTTAGTGGTTGAAATACTTAACAGATTCCAAGTTTTTTCCTTTGTTTTTACATCACCAAAGGAAAAATTTAGAAATGGAACCATTTATTGACGGAGGATATTATAAAGACATGGATTCAGGGTTTTTGGGAGAGGCAATGATCGAGAAAAAACTCAATTTAATAATTTATTATATTTTGCTTCATCATGAGTTCTAAAATTTTCTTTAAAATTAATGAATTTAAGTTTTATCATTGATTATTTTACTTAATTTAAGTAATGTTACGTAATTTTTGAATGTAAATAAAATCAAAAACAAAATTTAAGAATTAGATTAATTAAAATTAAGTAAAAGGTCTGCCCGGTTATATCAAAAAGAACCATCGCTCGGACCTTTATGAAGCTTGTTTGGGCATTAATTGTTTTCCAAAAAATTTTCAATTTATTATATTTTGGTAGGGTGGGATTACAAGAGGATTTAAAATTAAATTGAAGACAAGAAGTGCTGTAGAGAAGATATAGCAACAAAGGTTATCTGTTAAAGGTCAAAAATTTCAATGCTTTGGAAATAATGTAATGATTAGACAGATCTTAAGGTAGGCTTTTAGGTTGTAAAAAATTGTATACGAGCCCTTCCAGGTCATCCAAAAAGGATTTGAAATTGAGGGAAACCACCCATGGATAAACATGCTGAGTTTTAATATAACGGTATTGCAAAAATACATTTTATTATTGAAGTTACTTAATGATTGAATTGGTTTTAGGTATTATTATCTTAAAACACTGACTTTGCTTGCTTTAGGATAACTGTTTTTTTGTTTTAAAAATAATGTAATTAAAGCAAGGAAAAGAATTGGAATATATTGATGAAATTTTTTTGCTTTTTATTTTATAACTGACAGAGCTCCGAGGAGTATTTTTGGCCGATATACTATGTCAAGTGCTAATACTTTTTCATGATTGTATATTTTTCGTCAATTAATTAAAAAATTTAAACAAAATTTTAGTAATTTTGGAGAAACGAGTTGACTACCTGTTTTTTTTCGCACAGAACCTTGGAAGAAAAGTTAATTAATTTAAAGGCTTTCGAACCAATTGACGAGAAAGGCGGCTTAATTCCAAAGTTGTCATCAATGGTATTCCCAAATTGAAATTCAAAAGGTTTGGGATGAACACAGCGGTTGAAATAATAAATTAGAAAACAGAACGGGCTTATCAGTGATTAGTTTTACGTAAAGCAAATTATTTTTATAAAATATTCTATGCCTATTTAAAATACTAGCGATCTAATCAGGCGTCACACATGTAAACATTGTTTTAACATTTTGGCAGAAATTAAGATATTTAAATGTGGTACCATGTCTTTAGTCCTTTTAATTGTTCTTATTTTTTTCTTTGACAATGCAACTGGAAAAATAGGTTTTGTAATGGAAAAAAAACTTAAATACAAAAAAGGGCATGTTCCCTGTTCTAACAACAAAACAAAATAAAAAAGCCAAAAATTTTAAATTTGTCATTTAAGATATCTTTCTACTTGGATCTTGAACCCTTCTCTAGCTGGCGGACACATTCTGGCCGGCCACCCAGGGGCTTAGTATCTTGGGAGGGAAAAGAAACATGCACACCAACTTTGGGCCCCTTGGCAGTCTTTTGCAGATAAGGGGCGGTTAAAACCCTATCCCATTCCGCGGCTTCTTTAAGGACCAAGTCTTTGCAAACGCCGGAATAGCGCCATGGGACCTGGGGCAGTGAAAGGAAAAGCCGCAACAAACACTACCGCATCTTTTGAAATTGCCTAATCCGAAAGGGAATTTTATAGGCGTGCTGGGGCCCCCTCCGGCAGATATCCTATGGAGGCATTTCAAACAGCTGGTCCTTTGGGAGCACCTACATCCCAAAGAAATGTAGAAGAGGTTGCCCACCTTTCAACTGTACCACTTGATGGAGAAAGTATTCATTAGATTATTTATCATCTGCAGGCGGTTCGTAGAAGGCAGTTGTTGAGTAAAATGTAGGTTATTGGGAGGTGGGATTGTTTTAGTCGGCCAAAACTTTATAGCCTCCCAGGTATTTTAATATTTCTTTACTTTGTTGAATTTTGTGATTGTCAATCCTTTTGATATTTTTAAAGGCTTTAATTAAATAAAATTTTTTACGGAACGCGTTTATTTTAATTTTAAATTCCTGCTTTTAAACCTTTTCCAGCGGGGGTCAGGAGGAGACCGATGTCATGTCCTTTCAAAAGTTGGAAACGGGCCCGGATCTTAATTTTTATTAATTATTTTAATCTTGACCTTGGGCAAAATTAATGATTTTATTCCTTACAGCCAGCAGGGGGCTTGCCAAATTTTTTAAAAATTATGGGATTCCCGAGGTGGTGCCCAAACTTTCTCTATTGAAAGGATTTTTTAATCTCAAAGGCTCACGGATCATCCTTTTGAACCGGTGTTCTTGAAGCGAGGATTTCCGTGATCAAATTTAAGGGTTGCCCCGCAGCCCCAGGGAAGGGGTACTTTAGAACCGGAGGCCAGGTTTGAACCGGGGCCCTAAACCCCAAGGCCTTTAGTTGGTTAGGCAAGGGCCGACCCCTTTGGTTAAAGGAAGATGATCCATGCGGGTCGGAGGGCTTAAAAGTCGGTCCAACCCAAAACCCGGCATTGGGACCAGGTGGGATACGGTTCCAAAACCCCTTAATGGATGGGGAAGAGGCCCATTCCAAAGAGGACTACGGCCAATGATAGATGATGATGATGATGAATCAAATGTAATGGTTTTGGGTGGATTTTGGTATGGTTACACACCGCCACTTGGGGTTTTCATGTTTAATGTCATTTATGCCCACCGGGTTTTTAGTTTCGTTTGTTTGTCCAATATAAGAAGAGGCCAAACAACAATTAGCGTAACACCCTGGGCCCTTGTAGGAGGAATATTCACCTTGAAGGGTTTTGAATTAATCTTCGCGCCGGTTGTTTTGATTGGCCGCCTCAAAATGTAGCCAATTTGTCGTTACGCTTCCAAAAGGTAGAACAGGGACTTGCCCACCGGCCGCCTTCACCTACTGTGACGCTGGTGGCAAGAGTTTGTTGTCTTTGGTACTTGCTTTTAATATAGTGGGTTTACCGCCAGGGTTCATCATCACAGATCCCTCTCTCTGGAAACAAAGATTTGCCTACGGTAGCCAACTGGGATGGAGGGTGAATTATTTAAAATTTTATTTGTATTGGTTGGTTTTAAGCAAACAGTATGGCTCAAGGTGGTTAATAGGATTATAATAATTTTATCAAGAAAAGCTAAAGAATTATTATTTTCTTCCTTAATAACGTTTGCAATCTCAGTTCTTTTGATTCGTGGCTTGAAATTTTTCACACGTAGTATTTAACCAACAAACAACTAAATGGTGATTCAGTAACGTCGGATTCCAAAACCATATTTAAGATTGTGCAGAGATTTAATGAACGTGGTTCAATTTTGCCCTCTTGTGGTAAGAAGTGTCTAGACGAGATCCCATATGGATATTGATTTAGGTAATCGGAGTAGTTGTCGGAATTTGTAAATTAATATCGCCAACAATTAACCATTAGCATTTTTGCAGAGTTGGTTTACCTTCAAGGCCCACAAGAAAATTATTCAATCATCTTTTAGTATTTCCAGATGGCGATCTGTATAGGCAATGATTGAAACTTTAAGAGATTTCTATAAGAAGAAAGCTGCAGGAACATTGTGGTCTCTGTTAGAATATGTTCAAATCACGTTTACAATACACTACCACACCATGTTCTGATTATATATTTTTCGTATAATGACAGCCGTATTTAGGTATCGGAATTTCCTGAAAGTTACATCGATCCAACATTCTGTAAGGACTTTTATGTCTGGAGAGCAATGAACACGAACAAAGCATGAAAAGAAGAACAAAGTTGTCTAAGTTTTATTTATGTTCTAATATTTTGAGAAACCATAAACTTGTTATGTGTATTATAAAAGATTTCGTTACATCTAGTAACTAGCAACGGAGTTGATTTGGTCATTTTGTATTGTCAATTAAGTAAATAATGTTATTGTTAGCTATTTCTTTGTTTTGGGATTAAATGGAATTGTGAAAATATATATAATACATAAAAACAGAGACAAAGTTCCCTTGTGTAAATAGAAAAATCCATAATTAAAAAGGAGGTATTATAGGATACAAGGAATAGTTTTTGTTTAAATTTTAAAAGTAAAAATACCCATTTGCATTGTAATGCGACTACAGGAGATATTAAAAGTGGTAGAGAATTTAACAAAAATTGGTTATTAGACTGCGTAAAATTTATAACATAAAAGATCGATAAAAATAAAAATAGATGATGTTTTATAGTTACATTAAAGGTTTGATAAAAGTATAACAATTATAAAAAATTATATAAAAGCTGGGAGGTATTTTAGTAATATAAACCAAAAAAAAAAAATTAAAGTACCTAGTCACATAGTTTTTTAGTTTGTCGAAACATTGCTCATTCTGTACAATGACGTAAGGAGCACCCTCTGGTTTTTTTAAGAAAATTTTCCTGAGGACTTAATATTATAATTATTTGTTTTAGCAAAGTCTTTGCAGGAAGAAAACTTTTTGCCTTTCATGTCAAGAGCTCGACAGGTAAATTGGTGAGGTGTTGTTACAATTCCACGATGGGGGATTTCATTGGTGGTGGTATTTTCTTATTAAATATTCTTTGCAGCATCAAAAGTTTCCTCTCAGCAATGGTTTAAAGTTCAACTACTAGAGTGCATTTGTCAGCTTTCTATTTGGAAGACTGTAGACATCTCGAAACACTAGCACTTTGCCTAATGTCCAAAGCACTCATTAATGATTTTACAGAATTAAATAAAGCTTCCTTATTTCCAGGTTTATACTTTGGAACGTTACGTATTTCAATGGAAGTTTTGTTACAGTTGCGTTTCAGTGTTTCACATTTTTCCCAAGTTTCATGACATAAGACGAAAGTGTCTTGCGCTCTTCATCTAATAGGTCAATTTTTGTTTGCAGGCAGTTTATTTGTTCGGAAATAAAATCCATGGATTTTCCCATCTCAACATTATTACTTTTAATAGACGTTGTGTCTAATTTTACTTCTGAGATGTGTTTTTCCAGAAGATCCAGTCTTGAATTTTGAAAAGCCGTGAGGATATCATGATTGTCATCAGAAAGGCGTCTGCGCTTGTCTCTGGTAGTAATGTTTTGATTAATAGAATCTGGAGCTGATGATTCAGAGTCTGAGTCCTTATTTTTATTCTTGGGTGGAGTTCGTAATGGTTTCGGCATTTTTGTTTATTTGCTGCCTTAAAGATGAGCAACTAATTCTATCTATAATTCATACCACGCAAAAAAAAGTATACAATAATAATAGGAATAACTAGGAGAAAGTAATAAAAATATATATATAATTATTAAAACAGAAACATATCAAATCCACTAATTTACGGATTTTTCAGTGTTACTTTAAAAATATATTTATTCCTGACGTTTCGGACTTCTTTCAGCATCCATGATCACGGGCAGACTGTTGGTATATGTCTGTATTTCAATGTTTCGAATAACTGTCAGAGTTTTTATTTAAAACTTGACATATCGTTCGTTTTCTTAATTTTTTATGTTGGTTTCACAAAAGTTTTTATACTCTGCGTTTAATTTTTGAAATAATTGATCCCAGGAAGGTGGTAACGACCAACCATCCTCTCTATTAAAATTTGGATATTTTTAATTTCTATTGCTTTCGAATCATCCTGGTATAAATCGATGTTCATTAGCCAGTATTTTTGGTTCATCAAATCTAATATAATGATTGGGCTTTGTTCAAAACATGGTCGCAAATTGCAGATTTCTTTTATAGCGTCGGTGCTTAACATCAGCTTATATGTTCTTTACTCTGGTTCTTACTGGTCTTTTTGTTTCCAATGTAAGAGAGACCACAATCACAGTTCTAGTTTGTACACACCTGGTACCTGTAGAGGAATTTTACATTTCACAGATGGTAATAATTGGTCTAATCTTCTTTCGGCGGCTTATAATATGTTTTTATAGAAGCTCGCTTTAAAATATAAATCCGATTTTGTCAGTGACACCTCTGATGTAAGGTAAGACGACGGGCAACTCTTTTCGACTCGTGGCTGGCTTAGCACGGTGACTGCGGACGTAGACGTGGAACTTGGAGTTTGTTTTCGCAGCACTTGCTTGACATTCTCCAGTTCAGCCGTCAAATGCTCCTTTGTCGCGAGATCCGTGTGTCTGAAGCAAACATTTACCAACAGTAAGCTAACTGTGAGGGATGGTGGAGAATCACCATTTAAATATTTATTCGTGTGGGTTGCTTTTTAAAAACTGTATGGCTCAAGCTTATTGTTAGAGTTTCTGATGATTAAAATATCTAAGAAGGCTAAGGAGTTGTTTGTCTCTATTTCCATTGTGAACTTTATTTTGGGATGTAAAGAATTAAGATGATCCAGAAATGCATTTATTTGGTTTGTTGGTAAATGGTGAATGTGCATCTACGTACCGCTTATAGAATTGGTCGGATGGGAGCTGTATTGAGGGCTGTCCTTCAAAGTTCTCCATGAAGATATCAGCGATAATAGGAGACACTGGCAGTCCATCGCTACGCCATCTATCTGCATGTAGAATTGATCATTCCACAACAAGTAGCCAGATGTGAGACAATGTTAGCAGTGATGCATATTCATTCGGCATTTTATTTTCTCAAGTTTTAGTTACAATTGAGATGCAGTCTTCAATAGGTAAACATGTAAATAAAGACTGAACATCAAAACTGACCATAGTTTCATTGTTTGTGAGATTTAGATGTTTAATCTCATCAATCAAATGGTAAGAATCTCTGTGTAAGTCCTGCAGGTGTCCTCGTAGTGGTGACAGAACTTCTACAAGATATTGTGTAGTTTGTATGTCGGTGAATCTATCTGGCTGACATGCGTAATGGAGCATTAGGTTTATGAATCTTAGGTAATCCATAAAGCTTTTGAGGTGTGGCACATGGAGGTATCATTAGCTTTACGTCTAGATTCAATTTGTCCGCATAGTTTTTTACAAGATCGCTTGTTGTTTTAAGCGTTTTCTGTGTGGGGTCTGTTTTGACTTTTTATAAGTCATTTCATCCGATAACAAATTTTGAATTTTAAATTGTAATCTGACGTGTCCATTACAACCGTAGCATTTCCTTTATCTGCACGGAGAATCGTCAAGTCTGTTTTAGAGCGCTAATATATTTAACGCTTTTGCTCATCTTTAGAAAGATTTGGTTTTGGCACAGCACCGACGTAACATAGACGATACATCTTGACGTATGGCCTCGCAATCTTCCTTTGGATGTTGTTTTTGAATAAACAATTCTCAACGTTACAAATAATTCTCGTACGGGATTTTTCGGTGTTATTGCGAAATTTAAACCTTTAGATAATACCTCTATTGTATGTTCATCAAGAGTTTCAGGACGACATATTATGGACGGCACGTTGCTTAGTAACGGTTTGTTGTTTGGCGTCTGATCTCTCGACAATTGATTTATTATATAATTTTTCGTATTTATTTATATGATTTAGTTTGTATTCATTATATTTGCATGCTTCTCGCTTATCTAGCATTTTCTAAACAATTTTTGTAATCAATATCGGTTAGAATTGATTGTAAGACTCTAGACAAATTTTCTATGATTTGCCGATAGCGAATAGATCTGATCTTGTCTGACGGATTAATCTCTTTAACAATATTATGCTTGCCTGGTTTAAGATCTTAGCGCTCCCATAGATGTCCTTTTGGGAGAAATTTTGACACACGATGGGATAAGGTGGTTGTCCCTGCATCTCTTTAGGAAATTTAAGGATGTTAAGAACCGTGCGCGTTTCGTCATAAGACCTTCCAGGCGGCGTATATATTTGCAGTATTCAGTCCGTACTGTTGTACTAATTATTTCTTTTATTTACGCGATTATTATACATATCAAATCCACTAATTTACGGATTTTTCGCGTTACTTAAAAATATATTTATTCCCGACGTTTCGGATTCTTTCCAGCATCCATGATCACGGGCAGACTAAGTTGGTATATGTCTGTATTTCAATGTTTCGAATAACCGTCAGAGTTTTTATTTAAAAATTGACATATCGTTCGTTTTCTTAATTTTTAATGTTGGTTTCACAAAAAGTTTTTATACTCTGCGTTTAATTTTTGAAATAATTGGATCCCAGGAAGGTGGTAACGACCAACCATCCTCTCTATTAAAATTTGGATATTTTTTAATTTCTATTGCTTCCCGAATCATCCTTGGTATAAATCGATGTTATATAAATTAATTAATTATTATTTATTAATTATATATTTATATAATTTAATTATATAATTATTATTTATTAAATATAATTTATTAATTAATTATATAAATTCTTAACATCCTTAAATTTCCTAAAGAGATGCAGGGACAACCACCTTATCCCATCGTGTGTCAAAATTTCTCCCAAAAGGACATCTATGGGAGCGCTAAGATCTTAAACCAGGCAAGCATAATATTGTTAAAGAGATTAATCCGTCAGACAAGATCAGATCTATTCACTATCGGCAAATCTATAGAAAATTTGTCTAGTCTTACAATCAATTCTAACCGATATTGATTAAAAAAATTGTTGAGAAATGCTACATAAGCGAGAAGCATGCAAATATAATGAATGCAAACTAAAGCATATTAATAAATACGAAAAATTATATAATAAATCAATCGTCAAAAGATCAGAGGTCAAACAACAAACCGTTACTAGGCAACGTGCCGTCAATAATATGTCGTCACAAATTCTTGATGAACATGCAATACAGGTATTATCTAAAGGTTTAAATTTCGCAATAATACCGCGGAAAATCCCTAAGGGAAATTATTTGTAACGTTGAGAATTGTTTATTCAAAAACAACATCCAAAAGGAAGATTCCGAGGCCATACGTCAAGATGTATCGTCTATGTTAGTCGGAGTACTGTCCAAAAACCAAATCTTTCTAAAGATGACCAAGAAGCGTTAAATATCCTACGCTCTAACACAGACTTGACGATTCTCCGTGCAGATAAAGGAAATGCTACGGTTGTAATGGACACGTCAGATTACAATTTAAAAATTCAAAATTTGTTATCGGATGAAATGACTTATAAAAAAGTCAAAACAGACCCCACACAGAAAACGCTTAAAACAACAAGCGATCTTGTAAAGAACTATGCGGACAAATTGAATCTAGACGTAAAGCTAATGATACCTCCATGTGCCACACCTCCAAAGCTTTATGGATTACCTAAGATTCATAAACCTAATGCTCCATTACGCCCAATTGTCAGCCAGATAGATTCACCGACATACAAACTGGCACAATATCTTGTAGAAGTTCTGTCACCACTACGAGGACACACCGAGGCTTACACAAGAGATTCTTACCATTTTGTTGATGAGATTAAACATCTAAATCTCACAAACAATGAAACTATGGTCAGTTTTGATGTTCAGTCTTTATTTACATGTTTACCTATTGAAGACTGCATCTCAATTGTAACTAAGAAGCTTGAGGAAAATAAAATGCCGAATGAATATGCATCACTGCTTAAACATTGTCTCACATCTGGCTACTTGTTGTGGAATGATCAATTCTACATGCAGATAGATGGCGTAGCGATGGGCTGCCCAGTGTCTCCTATTATCGCTGATATCTTCATGGAGAACTTTGAAGAGACAGCCCTCAATACAGCTCCCATCCGACCAAGATTCTATAAGCGGATAGTAGATGAACATTCACCATTTTACCAACAAACCAAATAAATGCATTTCTGGATCATCTTAATTCTTTACATCCCAAAATAAAGTTCACAATGGAAATAGAGACAAACAACTCCTTAGCCTTCTTAGATATTTTAATCATCAGAAACTCTAACAATAGCTTGAGCCATACAGTTTTTAGAAAAGCAACCCACACGAATAAATATTTAAATGGTGATTCTCACCACCATCCCTCGCAGTTAGCTACTGTTGGTAAATGTTTGCTTCAGAGAGCACAGCGGATCTGCGACAAGGAGCATTTGACGGCTGAACTGGAGAATGTCAAGCAAGTGCTGCGAGAAAACAAACTCCAAGTTCCACGTCTACGTCGCAGTCACCGTGTGAAGCCAGCCACAGTCGAAAGAGTGCCTGCCGTCTTACCTTACATCAGAGGTGTCACTGACAAAATCGGTTATATTTTAAAGCGAGCTTCTATAAAAACATATTATAAGCCGCCGAAGAAGATTAGCCAATTATTACCATCTGTGAAATGTAAAATTCCTCTACAGGTACCAGGTGTGTACAACTAGACTGTGATTGTGGTCTCTTACATTGGACAAACAAAAGACCAGTAAGAACCAGAGTAAAAGAACATATAGCTGATGTTAAGCACCGACGCTATAAGAAATCTGCAATTTGCGACCATGTTTTAGACAAGCCCAATCATTATATTAGATTTGATGAACCAAAAATACTGGCTAATGAACATCGATTTATACCAAGGATGATTCGCAAAGCAATAGAAATTAAAAATATCCAAATTTTAATAGAGAGGATGGTTGGTCGTTACCACCTTCCTGGGATCCAATTATTTCAAAAATTAAACGCAGAGTATAAAACTTTTGTGAAACCAACATAAAAATTAAGAAAACGAACGATATGTCAATTTTAAATAAAAACTCTGACGGTTATTCGAAACATTGAAATACAGACATATACCAACTTAGTCTGCCCGTGATCATGGATGCTGAAAGAATCGAAACGTCGGGAATAAATATATTTTAAGTAACGCGAAAAATCCGTAAATTAGTGGATTTGATATGTAATAATCGCGTAAATAAAAGAAATAAAACAGAAACATTTCCGCGTAATGCAAAAATGTTGAAGTGGTATCAAACTGCCGATATGTGTGTTGTGTGTGCAAACTGTGCAAAACGTTCGCCTATCTGCGCCACGCGGGTCACTACCCAGCTTTGAAAATTGACCTCTAATCTTCAAATGTAGTAAAAGATCTAACGTACAGTCCAAAGTTCATTTTGCTACTTCAAGTTTTTGCACTAACACTTTGTGGCGGTACACGGAACATAATTTATTGTTTTAACACTTTTGCGCTTTTTATCGCACTGTTTTGTTGTCACACTATCTTGATAACACTATTGGAAGTATTTTAAGAGAAATGTAAACACTAAATTACTCTATTGAAATTAATAGTGAATTAAAATTCGGAGCTAAACATCAACACGTCCGTCCACAATTGCAGCGGGAGCGGGAGAGGGAACAAGGGAGCAAGGAAGTGCAGTTCATCTCTGCGTCCCCTTTTTACTTTTGAGGCTGGCCTGCAGCCCCGAGATTTCGTCTCTTCACGTCAATAATTTAATAATGCGAGAATTTCTGCTTGTAGGTCCCAGAGCAAGAAGCCAGCTAATGGGAACACCGCCTCGCCGGAAATGGTCCGGTAGCCCTGTACGTCCCAGGTTTCTAAGACCCTCTGGGATCTCCATTGTACCGAAATATTATCTATCTGTAGGAACACCCTACAGATAGATAGGCCCACACGGCTGCCCCATACAAGAACATAGACTTGGCAACTCCGACGCACAGGCGGCGATAAGAGCTGCTGGGCCCACCGACGTTGGTGAGCAGTATTCCGAGAGCTGCTGCTGCTCTTGCTACTCAAGGCGCAAGGCACAAAAAGTGAGCGCAAGGTCTCCATCGGTGATCTATGACTATGCCTAGTTATTTCATTGCCGTCCTGGTACGCCATTTGACCCGGGAACCCTTTCAACCACTTTTATCTCTACAATATAACCTTTCATGGAATCTGTTCTTAATATTAGCCAAACTTCATTAAAATCGGTTTAATGGTAAAAACGCAAGGACCGAGAGACATACAGACAGGCGGGGTTACTATCGCATTTTTAGTATGGATTGCCAGTTTTATAGATTGAAATTTAATTTAGTAGTACGCGCCAAAATAATTAATTGCAGGTTGTATGCATATTAAGTATTTTGCCTCTGATAGTTGGCTTATCACCGGATCAGAGGTTTTGTGATCAATATTGAATACGAAGTTATATTACTGTGGCGTGCCTGCTAAAACATTTCATGCCAATTCAAAATAATTTAATGTTTTAATGGATTTAAATCAAAGCTAAAGAGTACAAACAACATGCAACATAAGTTAATAAAACTAGTGTCCTATTAAAGATTTTAGCCTTGACTGTAACTAACTATTTATTTAATACCGACTGTTAATATGTATATATTAAATGTTAAGGTGCATTACACGTTTAACTTGACGGAATACTAAATATACTACTGCCCATAAATAGCATTGTTTTATTTTTAATCCTTATTGTATCTAGTACTACTCTAATAAGGAATCATAGTGGAGATTCACTATGATTCCTTATGAGAGTAAAGATGGACCAATAACTCCATATAATAAAATTTGTTACTTTACTTATTATTATTTAGTTTGTTCTGTATCATATCAGACTACACAGATCATCATATCATAATCAGCCTTTATCAGTCCACTGCTGGACATAGGCCTTTTGAGGTGAACCCCAAGACGGCCGATCCCCTGCTACTCGCTGCCAACTTGAACCGGCTACTGCACGGAGATCGCCATCCCACCTGGTCGGGGGTCGACCAACACTCCGTTTCCCTAAACGTGGCCTTCACTTCAGAACCTTATAGGCCCATCGGCCCTGTACATACATACACTACGTACATACACTATATCCGTTCTTCGGACCACGTGACCAGCCCTCTGCTACTTCAACGAGCTAATCCGTTGCGCTGTGTCGGTAACTTTCGTTCTCTGTCGGATGAATTCATTACGAATCTTATCCGACAGAGAGACTCCGTTGAGCTACGGCAAACCAGTGGACCAGTCCGATAGTCAGAGGCTACGTTTCTGCCCCATAGGTCATGATGGGTAGTACGCATTGGTTAAAGACTTTTGTCTTTAAACTCTGCGGTATCGGCGACGTGAGAATGTGGTGTAGCCTTCCGAATGCTGCCCAACGGAATTCTCCTATTGGCTTCCTCTCGAAGCTGTGTCTTCCCAACTGCAATATGTGCCCGGGTAGACATATTCATCGACAACTTCGAGAGTAAAGTTCATCCTTAATCTGATACGTTGGGACGATTCATTTAAGCCGTGCAACATTTCCTGCAAGCACTCTATATATATAGGTGTGTGTATGAAAACCATGAATTCAACTTCATTAAAGTTTATGATGAGAAGAATATGCACTAAATCTTATAAATTTATGCATGCACGAATACACACATCTCACGTGTTTAGTTAAAAGATGACGTATTAGTTGGTTCTCCATTCAAAAAAGTGTAGAGTACTTAAATCTGAAGCAATTCTCATAGTAATATTTGTTCTCCGTGTAGCATATGAATTAATCGTTTCATTGTGATTTAAATGGTCTCAAATGTCGATAGCAATTGGCGGGTGTGATGGAAATTTGTCAACACGTTTGATAAATGAATGTTGATCGCTGCAAGTTTTTATGATAAAGCGATCAGAATATGTATATATATTTAGTAGAGTATCATTACGGATTTTGCTTCAATTAAATTGTCATAATTTAAAGGGAACGGAAAAAAATATTTCCAATGCAAACCAATGTTGTATATTATCACAAATCACATCGATTCAAAACGATTTTGTCTATCTTTTACAGTTTTGACAGCGTTTGTAATTTGATGTTGTCATTTTTAGGGCTGTATTTTTTTATTTTTCGGATATCCATAAAACTACTTATTACAGAATTATTAAAAAAATGAGACCAAAGCTAATATCTATCATTAAAAAAAAAGTAAACAAAATCGGAGCACTAGGAGCGGAGCAGCAAGGTAACATATAAATAAAAAGAAACATGGGCTCCGAATTGAGTAACTTCTTATGTGAAATCGGTCAAATGCTTGAAAGTAAAGTCGTGTTCAAATATAAGTATTCTATAATTTTACATGGATTTTGTAAAGTAATTCATGCAATAATTTAAAGAAAGTTAAGAAACTCTAACTTGTGTTAGTTATCATTACCAGCAAAGTTAAGTCTAATTTAATTTAAATTACTAAAGCAGCAGCTCTTGGTCAGTAAATACTTTACGGCGGGGTTTAATTATTTCTACGTTACTCAGTTGTTTGTATTATATTACGCTAAAGTATATTTTTTTATTAAAAGGTTATAAATATTTGATTGCTCATATTAAACTTGCCGTAGCAATTTTATTTCTATAGTTTTTATTTAAAAACGTACTTAAGTAAAAAACATTTACTAATTAAATATTATAATCAAGATCATGCTTTATAACGAATTGAGCAAACTGCCGATGTCATAAAAAACGTTAAACACCAGAAGCATAGTTTTGTGGCACCGAATGTTCTAGTCGAGGATAAAGCGGCTTCCCTTTTGTGTTCTGTAAAAGGGTTCGAAATTAAAGCTCGGAAATGCGGCTTGCCTTAATTAAAAATAAAGGTGGCGGCTAAAATGTTTTTAATGGTAGGCGTGGCTTTTACCAGGTCTACATAATTTACAGATATAAGTAAATTCTAGTAATAGCTACAGTTTTCAAGTATTCGTTGTTAGTGTTTTATTTTAATTGTTAGCCATTTTTTCAGCTCTAAAAACAAAGAAATTATTCTTGGCTTATTTTCGTTTATTGTAAAGTTGCTCTTTTACTGCTTGGTCACTCTTTCATTAGAAACCATTTTTCTACATTTACTATAACAAAATCGCTGATACGAAACGCAACTTTAATCATATTAAAGTTGTCAATGGCTATAAAAATCATCAATGGCTGGAACAACATTTTTAAGATCAGTGTACTCGTAACTTTATCTAATTTTATATTCAAGGTTAAAAGTCGGTAGTTTATTTTATACATGGTCCGCTTTGATAACAAATTCGGACCTTAATATTACTAAACGTAAAATTACTGTAACCAATAACAACTAGTGTGTGTATACAACTGTGTTGTTTTGATATTCATTTAGGTAGCTTGTATCAGTATTAATTATAATTCTAATCCTTGCGTTCTTATTGTCCACAGGAATCCTTAAAGTGAGAAACGCAAATAACAAAACAGGGTGCGGGTGAATCAGAAAAAATATTAGTTGCTACAAAGACGCTAAAGCTTAGGTGAGAATAACTTATATTCGTTCTCATTAAGAAAATGTTTATACTTTTCATTGGGAGTCATGACTTGTTATCCGAAGTCGCATGCACAAGTGTACGCTCGAACCCAACTGCTGTGGACGTGGGCTTGATTTGCAAACAGTGTATAAGCGTATGTTTATATACATACATGCGCATATGTTAATGAGCTCATTAAGGTAATTTCTTTAACGTTAGCGTACTTAAGATAAATTTAAAACTTTCCATGTAAGTGCACCCCATTGAAAATTACGCGCATTTATTGCAGCCAAAATCTAAATATATAAAAGTTTTAAAAGAAAAAAATTATACATCTTTTTAAAGTTGATACAATGATAATATTAAAAAAACGAAACTCATTAGAAGTTGAACTGAACCGGAAGATTTGATTGGTAATTAAACAACCGTCGTCCAACTGATGTCTATCAAATGGACCGCTGTCAATCACAGAATAAATGGAAATTCCATTTAGCTTGGTAGTTTAATGGTAAATTCTAAATTAAGGAACAGTTCTAGTTCATATATCGCTTCAAATATCATAACTTGAATGTAAATGAAGTATTTATTTAACGATATGTACAATGATTTAAAAAAAATAATAAAATCAACACGTCAACTTCCGCAACCTTGAAATATTGTCAAAATTAACAGAGTACATTTTTAAAGGGAAGAAAGTTAGTGCATTAATTATTTTCGTGAGTATATATAAATAGTTAAACAATATTATTTGGTTCACTAATTTACTCAGTACAGTACAATTTCAGCATCAGCAGCAGAGTTGGCCTCAGTAACTTAAAAATGTTATTTTTAAGAGATTGTAGCATAGAATCAGTGCATAAAGGAACATTTGTAACGTTAGAGATAATGTTAGAATTCGATTTGTCGAAAAACTCTATAAGATATTTGTACCCTGACACGTTTAAGGAAACAGAAAAATTGAGATTAGTTAACTTAAACAACAACTACATCGATAAGTTAGAGGACGGCACGTTCCGCAACTTAAAGTTTCTACAGAAAGTAGAAATGAGCAAGAATCGAATCGTTCGTATTAGCACCAAGGACTTCACTAATTTACCGCAGTTAAAGATTTTACGTTTCGATGGTAGTCGATTGTCACATTTGAAGACTGAAACTTTAAATGCATTGAAAAACCTTTCGGGCTTAGACCTTCACAATAATCCTTGGAAATGTAATTGTAACCTGCAGTCATTTCGTGATTGGGTAAAAAGCCACAACTTGTACACACCCCCGAAGTCTTGCGCGGAACCTGTTTCTGTTCAAGGCAAACTTTGGAATTAATTAGATTCATCAAACTTTGCCTGTCGTCCTACAATGCTCGAGCCTCTTCCCGACTCTACAATCAAAAGTTACGAAGATAATGTTACACTCACTTGTAAAGTTGTCGGCAATCCTTCACCGGATGTTACTTGGCGCTTTAATGGAAAACTCCAAGAAATTAGATCTTTCGGATAAATGCGGTATATGATTGTAGAAAATACAATGGTTTTGATACGATGGGTTAACTTAACGATACAGTGATAGAGGTAATTGCACTTATGTCGCTGAAAATCCAGGCGGAAGGGATGAGAAAACAATACATCTCGTTTTGTTTAAGTACGCAGGTTTTGGAACTATTACTGGAATGGATACTGATTCATTTGCAATACTTGTTTGTTTAACTGCGATTGTTAAAATATTCGGCTCCATTTTAGCCGTGTACTTTTTTACATCACAAAATGCTTAAATGAAAAGATTGATCAAAACAGAAACACGTTAATCGAACGGCGAAGCTCTTATATGAGGGTCAGTAACGTCTGAAATAGAAAAAGGAATAAAGACTGGAGTAAACCCGGTTACTAAGCCCCCAAGGAAGTATGAACCACCTCACTCCGTAACTCACTGGTTAGTAGCCGAAATGTCAGACCATAACAAGACATTACTCGAAAATGAGTCCGCGTTAGGTAAGAGAAAAAAGATTGTTAAAGAATTTTAAATTAACATATGTCATAAGAATTTATTACAGTTTTTTTTTTGGTTTGCAAATAGTACTTATTTAATGCTTAGCTGTGACAGTAATAAATATAAAAGACTATAAAAGTTCATTACACAACAAAATGGATTGCTATTATTTAAAAATAAATTGAATGATATATTTGTTGCAGAACAATTAGCAGTCCACTTAATTACCATGGATACTTGTGTAAAAGTAACAAAAGTTATTTCTATTGTAGCAAGCAAAATTAAATTAAATAAAAACTACGACATAAATTTGTATGTAAAAAAAACTGGATAAATCTTTTTCATGTTTTAAGAAGAATAATTAACGACCCTTTGGGCTTTTGTTTGTCTACAATGCATACTCATTTTTCATTTTCTGGGGATCTGTACCAGACTTCGTGTTAGTCCACTGCTGGACATTGGCCTCTCCTAATGCACGCCTTCTCCATTAGGGGGTTTTACAATCGTTTTCTCCCGCTGGTTCAATGCGCGTTGGTGGGTGGACTAACTTTTTAAATACTCATCCAACGTATGGATCGTTTTATTTTTTTATCAATTGAGTGATCCGCCAAAATTGTCCTGCCCAACCAAAAAACTAACCACGGAGGATTTATACCGTAAGACCATGGAGGCAGTTTGAATACATTTGGGTTTTATATGATTAGTTAATTGTGTTATGATACTTTACAAAACGTCGTAAGTTTGCTAGCGATTGTTGGTTTATTAGCTAAAGCAAAGGGAGAAGCAGGATATTCACCTGATGGTAAATGTTACGCCTTACCCATAAGAAATGCAGCGTTAGACACCACAAATCCACTTACCACATTTGGACATGGGATGTTACGTTTCATTTACTAAGTAATTACTTTAACTGCGGCACCCTCAAAACCGGAAGACAGTAGTGCTTACACACTGCAGATTCGCCGGACATAAAATTAGCAAGTTTCAAACTGGGCGTACGTCAACCCAAGATAAGAATGGTTTTATCTAATTAAATTTAATTTGAAAATTAAAATGACATCCTCCTGGATTTTTTTATGTCTTTTACACAACACTTTATACTTACATTTAGCATGGGGTTTTTGAAAGGTGGTACTATTAGATCCATCGTTTGTTTGGGATTGACTATGGAAGAACTTCCGTGGTCTTGTTTAAGCTGCAAAGCAGTGAAATAAAAACAATACTATGTTTCGTTAATACAAAAATCATAAGTATTGCACGCAGCGACTACAATTGTGACGTCATATATTGTATGGTATTATTAGAACAAGAGTTTTTAAGTACCATCTGGTGAACCTGATCAGGCTCAATATATCGATTTTTATTTAAAAAAAGGATATTTTCTGTACAAAGGCGAAAATAACGGCCATTTTTAACTCAAAAATTTACATGTTTTTTCACCACGATAAAAATAAAACCTCAATACTGTACTTTGAATATATAGCAGAGGTCGTTTGGTGAAAAGTTATACCATTAAAATCTATTAAAAATCGAATACATAAACTAGTTGTATCACAGACTATTCCTAATTGTCTCTTGACATATACCAAGTATTAGCTGTAGTAATCTATTTCGGTAATATGATTCAGCTAATGAAATGCAAAAAAAGACACGTCTAAAAAAACTAACAAAGCGAAAACATCAAAAGTAATCAAATTCCTCAGACTGCCAATTACGACTTAACCAAAATAATTCCTTTAAGTACACATTTTTAGAAAATAAATAGACGATAATACAATTCGCTGAATTTTTAAAATCTGCATTAAAAAGTAATTTTATGATTACATAATGTTTTTGTTGATACTGTGACTGTGAGAATTATGTTTTCTTAATACAGTCTGTTAGTACATATGATATGGCAAAGTTTATATGTATGATAAATAAATATTCCATATAACAACCAATCATTTAAAATTATATGCTGTCATAAAAAAGGGTAAACAAATTGCAATCTAACTGTGACTACTAATAATTTGGTTAAGTTAACAATTAAACATTATATTAAAAATTTAAAACTATAAATCATAAATTTAGAAATTAAATGCATTCTAAAAAACATTTTAACAAAAGTAGTGACAAATAGTTACAAAACATTTTTTTAAAAGATCTATTGTAATTTTTTCGACCTATTTCTGACTGACAGTCGTTTACAATACATTATTTTAAATACTCACATCATCAGCCTTTGTTAGTCCTCTGCTGGACATTGGCCTCCCCTAATACACCCCTATCCATTAGGGGGTTTGGACCGTATCCCACCACGCTGGTCCAATGCGGGTTGGTGGGTTGACCAACTTTTTACATGCCCATCCACCGCATGGATCATCTTACTTTCAGACAATTGGGTGATCGGCCCAGAATGCCTAAACAACTAGGAAACAACAATGAAAATTAGTTGCGTCCCGCAGGATTCGAACCCGACCTCCGGTTTCTAAAGCACACGCCCATACCACTAGGCTACGGAGGCAGTTTTAAATACTAATACTTCAATTTTAAGAAAACTTGTCTCTTACAATATTTAATATTTTAAATTCTGTTTAAATTTACATGTAAGTATTTTTATATGTTTTTTATTTACATCGTCATTTAAGGAGAATGTGAATCGATGTCGCTGCCGAAGATGTCTAAGGAGATCCTTCTAAAGCGTTTGCCTCAAGATCATCAGACGTACCCTCCAGACCTACTAACTTTTCCACTTAGAAACAGCAATCAGGTTTCACCTAGTGGAATGTCATCCCTGCCGGAGAACCAAGTGAATAAGAAGTACTTAGAAAGTCCAATGAAGTCAACAAAGTCTGAATCAGACATAAACACTATTATTTATCATAGGTTTCAAAACACCACTATAAATCATAGTACGTCGCCACTTATTAACCCAAAAGGATACGTTACCCTACCCAGACGACCGCGAGTAAATTATCCTGAAAATATACGTCCGCGAGTATTTTCCCCCCTTAATGGAGTCATTCCCTGCTACGATAGCTTTAATATGAAACTCTTTGGTCAAGGAGGAAATTACTGTAATCTCAACAAGAGTGAAATGGATCTAGGTCCAATAGGAAAATTCTGTTTACAGGATAACGTCGACGAAGCCGAATCGGCTCCATCACCCGCTCAGGAACTCCTCACGCGACGATACCTAGGAATAGCCTAAGTTCCCCTAACATACACAATCAACTGCTGACATTGCAAGCTATGTCAGTAGCAGCTTCACAAGCCAGAAAAAGTCTACAGCAAAGACCATTAAAAGTGACACTGGCCGATAGTGACAATTTTATCAAAAACCCCGTAAAAGACCAACGCATGAAATACAGCGTAAATGTTGTAAGTGGCACTTTAGGTCGAACAAAAACTATTTCAACTCAACCGAATCAACTCAAAAAGAGACATTCCGGTGAAATCAAAGAACCTTTCTTAAACGCCATAGAAAACGCCACGCAAGTCTAAAGCCAACTTTCCTTTTAGCGTTATTTCTTAAAGTTAAAAGTAACTTTCAATTTGTATCCTTGGATGGTACGTTGAATTGTGTCAAACTTTCAGTAGTTTGAAACAAAATTCAATAATAAAACAAGACTTTACTAAAAAGGATTTTAAAATATCCAAATAATAATCTTCTTTGCAATGGTTTGTATACATGGATACTAAATTAATAAAACTAAATTATGTATGAATAATATTATATGAAAATGAGAATTAGTTAATCACAGACATTTCATATTGTAGGTATAAAAGTTCTAATTCCCATATTGGTGCTTGCAAAAATAATAAATTAATTGCATTAAAGTATTAAGAACTTCCAGTTTTTACTTGTATTAGATTGATCATTTTAGCTGGATTAAAGAAGGATATTACAGTATAGCCTTCGTGTAAAATATGAAAAATTTAACACTAATAGTCTACTTTTAAAGTAAATTAGTTAAAATGTTTAGTGCCGGCAAGTATTCCTAAAAGTTAATTTAAATATAAAACCTATTTCCAATAGATTTATATTTAATTAACAATACATTGTAACTTAATTAAGCAATTATAATTAATGATAACAATATAAATAAACTTTCAGATTTTCTATCGGAATTCATAACAAAATGGTATATAATTAGTTTACTGCAAAAAAATACTAACCGCTTTTTATATGTTAAAACTATTGAAATTTATAAAAAATTACCCTTTGTAAAAATGTAAATATTATTGTTATTCTTATAGAATGTAAATTAGTTATAAGTGAATGTTGTGGATACGTGAGAATGCTAGAAGGACCAATCGATTGGAACGTGCGTTTTCGGTGAAAAATTGTACACTATTTAAATAAAGTTTAAAACTTTCTGGTTTATATCATTGTCTTGTTCCACTAAAACATTTATTAAATATTTTAAAATATATTTTACAAATTCGTTATCTAAATTTTAGTTCATATAAAACTGCTTCATTATATTTTAATAATAATTATAATAAACATTATTTGAATGCAACTTTTTGTAAAGATCTTATTTTTTAAAATATCTTATTTTTATCTATAATACGGTGCACTGTCCTTTAAAGAATTGGCATTATATAGATATTTTTAAGATAAATTTATGCATAAATTTTGGAGAAAATGGTGAAATATACCAAATATAATTCAATATTAATAGAAATTCATTCTGTCATAGGAATGTACTCAAAGTTTATTCATGATTATTATTATTCAGATTACAGTAAAAATTTATAGACAGTTGGAGTTCTTTCACTTCAACAGTCAAAGTCCTTTCACAGAGTATTAACATAAAGATATCGAAATCGATCTATCTTTCTAACACACATTTTCTCAAGTTATCATCGGCTGGATTGATTTTGATTCATCCAGATTTACCTAAATAATAGTTTTTACACAGAGCGACTAGCATCTGTCCTTCACAAAACACAAGTTTAATTCCATTCATTGGATGAATTAGTTGTCAGTAAATGGACGAGCACTGACAACCTATGTGGACTGCAAAAGTTAGTCTTGACAGAAGGGGCACATTTTACATGCTAATCTGTCGCCACCTTACTTTTCAGACATTATCAAATTCATACAAACCAAATAGAAAACGTCAATAGAACTAATTTCTTGTTGGAACTCATGACCTCCGGTTTGTAAAGCAAGATTCTATACCTCAAGGACACGCAGTTGCTAGTGAGCAGTTTTTGATTGCCGACTAAACATGACGGTGTAGCAAAAGGAGGGGCTGTTGTTTTTTTAGGTATATAGTTCTTAAATTGATCTATGTAAACTGCTTCCATAGCCTAGTGGTAAGGGCGTGTGCTTTAGAAATCGCAGGTAGTGGGTTCGAATCCTGCGGGTCTCAACTAATTTTAATTGATTCCTACTTATTGAGGGCTATCTGAGCCTATCACCGGCTTGTCTGAAAAGTAAGATGATCCATGCGTCGGATGGGCATGTAAAAATTCGGTTCACCTAATAACCCGCATTGGACCAGCATGATAGAATACTGTCCAAAAACCCCCTAATGACAAGTTTTATGCATATAGAATGCCAATTTTTTTTTATGCAATACTTCTATGTGAGCTTAAATTATGTTTTCTTAAATTAGCTTTGAATATGTCTGATTGCAATTTTTAATTTATTTTTTTCATTAAAATGTTTATTGTGGATTATTCTTAAAACATATATACACTCGCGGATTTTATTGCAAGCCAATGTAAATTGTACAACTATGTTAAACATAATTTAAGTCTATCTGTTGAGGTTGAAACAGCGTTAGTAATTTAATCGCACGTGATTATGTATGTCGTATGCTCGTTAACACACATAGCAAACTAAATTAGTTTTGTTGTCTTTAGTATTAATAACATATTGTAGAGCCAATTGAGGTGATGCGTTGTTCCAAACGTGCACAGTGGAAATTGTGTATTTCAGACAGGATTCACAAGTGTCTAAGATGGAAGCGGCTAAAAGCAAACGCGTGCAAATCCCGACAATAGGATATTGTAGAGTCTTCGGGCAAGTTAGAAGTTGGACAATAGGTAGGTGGGGATGATAGCACAGCAGTAGTTGAATAGCACTGTGTGAAGAATAAAGTGATACATTGTGTTAAATAACATAGACAAAGTTTAAGTTTTGTGTACATATAAATTAACTATTATGTATTTAATTTTAAAAAAAAGTTACAAGAACAGACTGACCTACCAAGAAAGTAATTGAATCACAAAATCCGTAAACCAGTTTTATTTATCAAAAAATAAATATTACGAAAGTAAATCGTAATTTTACTTGTCTTTATTTTGGTTTAAGAAAAATCGTAAAAAAATATGATCGGTATTTTAAGACTTTCACATTGTCTTTGACTTGTAGTTTATTACGCCACGTTCATTGTTTTATCGATGAGGGTCTCTGTATAATATTTTGGAATAACACAAAGGTGCTCCGGTTCAATTCAGATGCTTTGATCTCTACTTTGCATCAATTTCACGCACAATAATGATCGGTTTATTGATATTGAATTTATTTCAATACATCAAAGATACATTCAAGCCCAAAGGAAAATGTCTGTACAAAATCGGATACTAAATCTTAACACTGCTGGAATATTTCGTCTATTTATCAGCTTTTATAGTCACAATTTTGTATACAAAAACGATGTATATTAAATAACTTTACATAAGAAATCTATTAAAGAGCCTTATTTATTATTAACTTATTATCTGTCCACGGCTGCTCTAGGCTCCGGGCACTGGGTTCTTTTTAGATTTTCAAAACGAACTTTCCTTGGTTTAAATGTAGTCTAACCGAAGACTACTTTGTAATCAAGCCTAAAACAGCAATTTAAACCATTTAAGTAGTTTGGGAGCCTTTTTAAATCAAGCAAATAAATCTTTCTTTTTTATAAAATTAGTAAAGTATATTGGGCACTCATGGTGAGAAAAATCTTTTTGTCTTTCTAAAAAGCAAACATTTAAATAACTGATGTTATTTGCGCGTTTAATTGGAACTATACGTTACACACGTGGCGTAATAATTTAATTTTAACGGCCTCACAAACATAGCACTTTCGTGAACACAGTGAGCTATATTATTTAGCCCCATTTCGCTAATTGCGGCGTCGATCAACGCTTGGAATGGAAACGTTTTAACATATACTTTAAATATGTATATTCATAACACTAAGTGCAGTTTTAGCAATTAAGGTCATGTAAAAGAGGCAGTAAAAAAGTATATTGTTTAATTTTATTCTTCCTTGAGAAATTGGCTAGCAGAGCCATTTTCTTAAGTTTGAAGATGGAAGCGGTTAAAAACAAACGCGGGCAAATCCCGACAATAGGATATTGTAAAGTCTTTGGGTAAGTTAGAAGTTGGACAATAGGTAGCTGGGGGTGATAGCAAGGCAATAGTTGAATAGCATTGCATGAAATATAAAGTGATACATTGTGTTACAAAACATAGACAAAGTTTAAATTTTTAAACAATTGAGGCAGCAACTTTTTTTAGCAAATGAGGTCATTTAAAAGTGTCAGTAAAAATATATTGTTTGATTTTATTCTTCTTTTTGCTAGCCAATCTCTTAAGTTATCATGGAACGGTTTCTTATTCATTAACCTGAATAACTGTTTTCACGTAGAGCGAATGGCACTTGTAAACTGCAAACCGTAGCGTACACTCAAGGTATGGAATATATTTCAGTATAGTTTGAGGCAGTGACTTCCTATAACGACTACTGTACATTTTCTTGGCAATTGGGATAGACATTTTATGTGGCCATCTGACGCGTGGTTTATTTTACATTTTAGACAGTTGAATGATCAGCCTAAAAATCCTAACCCTAAGGATTATAACTCACTACTTTAAGTTTGTAAAGAAAGAGAGCTAATACAGTTAGGCCATGGATCCAGGTAAAATATCAATAAACAAATTTTTATTCAAGTTTTAAATTAAATCGAGCCGACTGGGGCGGTACGACCACTGTGGCTATTACTGCCGCAAAGCAGTAGTATGTAAAATACAGCTATGTATACCACCGGCCATCGTGTATACTGGATAAACGAGACGTAGCATCCTATGTCTCCCATACCCCATACCCCCATCGCCGACGTTCAAGGGTATCGGTGACCACGCTCCGTCAGGTGGTCCGTCTGTTAGTCTGGCTTCGCTGGCAATAAAAAAATACCTATTTTACTTCAATTTTCGACATCATTTGCCAAGACGACTACAAAATTATATTATAATAGACTATAATTAATACTGTCAAGGTTAAACAGCGTTGTAGTTGATAAAATAAAAAAGTGCTAAGCAAAAAATTTCTTTTATTTTAAATTTTACAGTAGATACATACGCAATACTTTTTAATGCGTAAATCAATAAAAAAAATTGTAAAACACACAATAAATAATAAGCTGTTAAAGCTTGTAAATTTTATTTATTTTAAAATTTGTAAATATTTACAATTGTATATAACCATCATCATCATCATCACAATCATTATCAGCTCTTTACAGTCCACTGCAGGTGTTTTTAAATGAGCGCCAAGCTATTCCACCTGGTTGGAGGTCGACCGTCACACTCCGTCTTCCCAATCGCGGCCTCCAATCCAAAACCCTTAATAAATATAATAAACATAAGAGGACCGTGAGTTTCTATCGCCGGTTCTTCATAGCTTGGAAGCGTCCTATTCCGAACCAGTGGTAGCATCCTTGACAATCAAATGTAAGTGTAATATTGCTATATTGAATTAAGATATTTGAATTAAAATATAGTAAATCTTATAATAAAAAGTTGTAGTTGCTGAACAAAAATAAAAGAAGATATCACGTAAATAAATTCAAATGCATGCTCTTGTTTAAAAAAACTTGGAGTTTAACTCAGACTCAAATTTACTGATAAAGAATATTATTAGTATCAAAACGCAACATTATTACCATCGGAACGGAATGCGAATACGTCCTTCGATAAATTCTCCGCTCGAAGTTTCTTCGCCATTTATTTCCAATTTCCTGCACTATTTCGTCCTCCTTGTCGTTTTAATAAATTAGTTGTTGAAGCATCATTTAGGTCTATCTGTTGAGGTTGAAACAGCGTTTGTAATTTAATCGCACGTGGTTGTGATATTTAACGCAGTAATTTTCTCAATTTCTGAAGTAGCTATTTAACCAGTAATCAATAATAACAACATGTTGTTTGAAGTTCATGTATGTCGTTGTAGTCGTTAACACACATAGCAAAATATATTAGTTTGGTTGGCTTTAGTATAAGTAACATATTGTAGAGCTAATTGAGGAGCTATGTTGTTCCAAACGTGCACAGTGGAAATTGTGTATTTCAGACACGATTCACAAGTTTCTAAGATGGAAGCGGCTTAAAGCAAACGCGGGCAAATTCCGATAATAGGATATTGTAAAGTCTTCGGGCAAGTTAGAAGTTGGACAACAGGTAGCTGGGGACGATAGCTAGAAAGTAAATGAATAGCACTGTATGAAATATAAAGTGATAAATTGTATTACAAGACATAAACAAAGTAAAACTTTTTTGCACATATAAATAAAAAAAATCGTTACAATAACAAAACTGCCGTAAAAGTAATTGAATCACAAAATTCGTAATACAGTTTAATTTACCAAAAAAAAAAGAATCTTCATTTTACTTGGTTTTTTTTGGTTTAAGAAAAATCTTAAAAAAATATTACTGGTATTTTAAGATTTTCATAACGAATAACATACAATATTTTTTTTATATCAGAAATATATTGACATTGTCTTTGACTTATAATTTATTACGCCACGTCCATTGTTTTGTCGTTGAGGGTCTCTGTATAATATTTTGGAATAAAACAAAAGTGCCCTGGTTCAATTCAGATACTTTGATCTCTACTTTGCATCAATCTCACGCACAATAATGATCGGTGAATTGATATAGAATTTATTTAAATACATCAAAGATACATTCAATCCTAAAGGAAAATTTCATACGAAATCAGGTAGTAAATGTTAACAACGCTAGAATATTTGTCGATTTATCAGCTTACATAATCACAATTTTGTATACGAACTGCTTTTTTATTAATAAACTATTAATCTGTACACGGCTGCTCCAGGATCCGGGCTCTGGGTTCTTTTAAAAATTTTTGAAATGGATTTTTCTGGGTTTAAACGTAGTCTACGTTAATTAAGGATAAAACAGCAATTTAAACCATTTCAGTAGTTTGGGTGCCTATTCAAAACAAGGAAATAAATCTTTCTTCCTTATAAAGTTAGTATAGATGAAGGCAACTCTTGGTAAGAATAATCTTTTTGTCTTTCTAAAAAGCGAACATTTAATTAGAACTATACGTTACTCACGTGGCGAAATAATTTAATTTTAACGGCCACAAAACTTAACACTTTTGTGAACACAGTGAGCTATATTATTTAGCCCCATTTTGCTAATTGCAGAGTCGATGAACGCTTGGAGTCGGAACTTTTTAACATATAAATTGAATATATATATCATGAAACTAATGGACTGTGCAGTCCTAGCAATTGAGGTCACGTAAAAGAGTCAGGAAAAAAGTAAAGTGTTTAGTTATATTCTTTTTTTTTTGCTAGCTATTTCCTTCAGAAGATGGCAGCGGCTAAAAGCAAACGCGGCCAAATCCCGGCAATAGAATATTGTAAAGTCTTTGGGTAAGTTAGAAGTTGGACAATAGGTAGCTGGGGATGATAGCAAGCCAATAGTTGAATTGCACTGTATGAAATAAAAAGTGATACATTGTGTTACAAAACCTAGACATAGTTTAAATTTTTAAGGAATTGAGGCAGCAACTTTTTTTAGCGATGGTAACTTTTTTTGGTGATGCGAATGGTAATGTAAAAGAGTTAGTAAAAAAGTATATTGTTTAATTTTATTCTTCCTTTTTGCTAGCCTTTTTCTTAAGTTATCATGGTCATGGTCAGTTTCTTAATTTACCTGAATAACTATTTTTACGCACAGCGAATGGCATATAGTAACTGCAAACCGTAGCGTACGTTCGAGGTTCAGTATATTTTAAGGCTGTGACTTACTATAACGACACATACTATACATTGTATTGACAATCGGAATAGACATTTTATATGCCCATCTGACGCATGGTTTACTTTACTTTTTAGACAGTTGAATGATCAGCCTACACAATCCTAACCAACCATAAAAACGATACCACCAAGTTGTTTTCCCCAAAGATACTTTCGGTTTGTAAAGCAAGAGAGCTAATACGTGGCCTATTTTTTTTTTTTACAGTTGGAAATGCCTACGCATACCGTCCTCGCGGGGGCAAAGACGGGTTATGTCGGACTCGCACCGACCAAAACCACCACGTTGTTCCTTCCTAGACGCCTTTAAAGTGTAGGGTCACAGGAACG
Organism: Lamproptera curius; assembly: GCA_029286875.1. Lineage (NCBI taxonomy): Eukaryota > Metazoa > Arthropoda > Insecta > Lepidoptera > Papilionidae > Lamproptera > Lamproptera curius. The sequence continues at coordinate 1,451,924 of JAGSMT010000011.1, read as the reverse complement.
TTTTGCACTCATCTGCAACCCACCAGCGCTGGCCGCCGAGCTGCCCCATCTCGGCCCTACGGCCATCTGCCTCCCTCTGGGCGCGTCGGAACAGCGCGCCCTTCGTCTCGGCCTACAGTTGGTAACAGACTCCCCGAGTCTGTTACTCATGAGACCATGGGAGCCAGGAGTTCCCAACCCACACAGGGACGATACTCCCAGCCCCAGCGGCGGCCCGGATGTTAAGCCCGCCCTGGCTCCATTTCGGCCGCAGAAGGAGGAGAGATCGACGATACCATGCCGAGATGTCCCTCCGCCCACGGCCCTCCACACCGCATCAGCGGTGCGCGCTCGAGTCGCGGAGGATAGGGAGGCGGCCTACGAAATACCGGCACTCCTCTTCCCCGCGACTCCACCCTGGTTGCGAGGGACAGGAAGGCGCACCCTACCTCCTGCAACCGTCCTCGCACCCTCCAAAGGCGCATCCAAAGCGGGCATGTGCAGCCGCTGGAGCAGCCTCCTCCACGGCCGGCCTTACACCTCAGGCCGGCCAGGTTCCTCTTAGCTTCCCCGGCCAGCCCAGGAAGCCCAGGTACTGAGCCCCACCGCTACGACACAGCGAAACCTGTTCGAGGGAGCTAATACGTGCCTTTTTTTTGTCGTTGGAAAATCCAGCTTACGGATTCCCCGCCGCCAAAGTGAGGGCAGCGGGATATATGGAGCTCCCGGACCAAGATGGAGCGGCCGGTATACCCACTAAAAACCAACGGTTTTCCTTTCTCTTGTCGCTGTAGCCGGGGCCGCGGGCGCTGATGACAGTCTTCGGCGACCCCGGCGCGACGTGGCCCTCGCCTCTTTCGGGCCTCTTCTCTCCGGGTGTGTTGGGACACCGGACCGTCGCTTTACGGCGCCGTGCCGGAACAAACAGCACGGCGCTCCCTCTTGAGCCCTTCTCTGGGCGGCGGGCACCCTCTTGCCGGGCGCCCAGGGCTCAGTGTCAGGGGAAGGTGCGCGCGTACGCCACTCTTCGGTGCCCTGGCCTTCTCTGCGGATAGCCAGGCGCTCACGGCCTCCCTGTCCCTAGTTCACTCTGAGCTCCAGGGCGTCCCTAGGCCAGCGCCAGCCTGCGTCCCGGAATGCCATTGGGACCCGGGGCGGTGCGTTTTCCTTCATTTAGAAGGGCCGCACTGAACTCACCCGGGATGACTTCTGGCGCTTCCGGAACTGGGTCGACCTCATCCGTGCCATTTGGGACCATCAAGTGCCGTGTGCTCCTCTCGCTGTGGGAATAAAGCCTCGGCGCCAGACTCTCCGGTGAGTGGGGGCCCAGGATGAAGCCTATTCATAACCATTTTGTAGGGCCCCCACGGATCACTGTCTAGCGCGCCAAACTCCTCTCTCTAGCCGCGGCGATCGCTCGGCTATTCCCACTTTGAGAGCCATCCTTTGCTGCTGAAAGAGGCGGGCAATTCGGCCTCAAGGGCCGGGTCCCCGCCGTCGTCCCGACCACGGGTGTCTGGCGCCGTGCCACGATGCACTCTCTGCGCATCGCGGCGATATCAGGATTCCACCAGTACACCGGCGTTTAGGAGGGAGACGTTTGGCCGGGACATCGACGCGTCGCAGCACCTGCGACATTGCGTCCCGGAGCCGTGTGCCTCCCTCCACATCGACAATATTGGGCGCAGAACCCCAGAACTGCTCTGTTGCCGCCTCCTTCAGCAGCTCTCGGTCCAGGCTTCCGAGGCGCCACCTGGGGCCGTCGTCCTCGGGGTCCGGCCAGGGCCGGTATGGGTGTCTGGGAGGCGGAGACCCTGAATCGGATGTAACGATGATCCGACAGGGTCTCGACGCCCGTCACCACCTTCCAGCCTGTATTCCGGCGAGCCAGGGCGGGGCTAGCAAACGATACATCAACGATCGACCCGCCCTAGGCTCACGTGCTTAATGAACCCCTGTTTAGGACCGACAGCCCGACCTCCAGGGAGCCACTCCTCCAGTGTCCTTCCCTGTGCGTCTGCCGCAGGTGAACCCCAAGCCGAGTGATTTGGCGTTGAGATCTCCCTCGACCAGCACAGGAAGGGTCCCGTAAGAACGGATCAGTCGTTCTAGGTAGCCCTCGAAGTCGGCAAGAGATCTGTTGGGAGAAAAGTACGCTGAAACTACTACAATATCTCCCAACAGAGCGCCGAAGCCTGGACCTTTCTTAACATCCCTTGGTTGAGGGTCCCCGCAGCAGTGCCACAGACCACTGCCAGCAGTGTCGGACGGTCCCCGGCCCAGTTATTGCCGGGGAAACGTAATACGGTTCCGACACTACGGCCACCTGATCGACCACGCCATGCTCTGAAACAACAGATCCTGAGCTCTGGCGCAGTGGTTCAGGATTGTCTGCAGGATGCTCAGCGTGGCCATCTTTATTGGACGGCCATTTGAGTCCCTCAGCCGAAGCGCTGGGCTTGGGCACCTGGCTTCAGCCCAGGCCTCCCCTTATTTCTCCGCCTCCTATCGGGTTTGGTGGTGCAGGCCGCACTGCCCAATTTGTGGCCAGCTGGTTTGTTAGCGGCTGCACAGAATGCAGTGCGCGCGGCCTCGCACTCTGCTCTGGTGGCCCAGCTGGCCACAGCGGTAGCAGGCACTGCTGCGGTCGACGCCCGTATGACACTGCTCCGCTACGTGCCCTATTTCGAGGCACCGAGCAGCAGCGCATCGGACGCGCCGATAGCAGTTTGACCTGCACCGAGCACTACCCGATTAGAGGCGCCCTCCACAATTATTTTCTTGGTGGCGCAAGGGCAGCTCACCTCTACTCCACCGAGACCGGACCGGTCCCGGCGGATTTCTCCGACCTTTACGGGTGACCGGGCAGCTGCCTTTTGCGCTACCGCCTCAGCCACCTCCGTCTTTCCACCGAATCATCAGGCCCGAGATGCGAGATCCGCGCGACTTTCGGGCCTGGATATAACACCTCTGGGCCAACCAGTGGCGAGCTTTTCAGCCAATTGGTTGGCCTTCCTCCGCTGGCGGCCCCGGAACCTGGGGATCCGGGCCCCGTTGCCGCATGGCGGAAACGGAGGCCATCGATGCCGATATCCTCAGTTTGCATTTCTTTTTGGCATCTTGGAGGATGTCGGCATACGTGACCCTTTCTCAGCTGCGCCGGCTGCAGCTTGATCACTACAGCCTACGAGCTGGGGCCTTAGTTTAGCACCCTCCTTGCCGGTGTCACTTTTGGACCAGCGCCTGGTTTTGCAGTTTTGCGACGCGTCACCAGCGTCCACCATCCGTGGACTGCCTGGTGCCGCCGTTGCGCCATTTGCGTGGCAGTGGTCGCACCCTGGCCTGAGTTGCTCCAGGGGCCCTTTTTTTTCTCTTTTGGCCTTCCTTTTGGGAAGATTTGCAGAGGCCCATCCTTCGGTTTCGCGGTCCTTTTGCCGCTGCGGCCACTGGCACTGCACGTAGTGGGGCAGCAGGTGCAGCAGGGGACAGCAGGGGCAGCAGCTGGCCTCACCACTGCCGCAAACGTTGGGGCCGCCCTTTTATCGGATGGCCAGCGGTGGACGAAACCGCTTCTCCGGCAAGAGCCGGTCCACTATACCGTCGCGGTGGGCCTGAAACATTGGGCCACCTGGTCCTGATGAGGCGCCTCAGGATTTGTTCCAAGTCCGTGGCGGTCCTCAACGTGGACATCGTCTGACGGCGGCCTTCAACTGCCGGTTCTCTCCTTTTCAAGCGGCCTGGTCGTCGCACTTCCTCTTCGAGGGCCTCCACCGAGCTTCAGAGCCCTTTTGTCAGCCGGTATTTGGGATCTCGGCCGACTGGTGGAGCGGCTCATCACATCCACCAACTGTTTTACGGCGGAGGAGCAGTCTTTAAGGGCACGTACGTAAGTGCCCTAGGTTGCCTGTCTTGTGGCAACCTGGGAGATGATGCTCAGATTTTGAGCGCCATCTCCTTGCATCCTCCGCCCTTAAGGCATACTCCTCCACGCCTCTTGCTCCCTCCGAGTGGCCTCTACCATTTCTTTGAGCGTCGATCCTTTTCCGCACGCTCTGCTGCCTGGGCCTTCTTCGTTTTGCCAGCAGGACCAGATCGGTGGTAGGGTCCTGCTGGCTGCCGCTATTCGACCGCGATCTCGCAGCTGTCGCGGTTGGGCGTTTTGAAAACGCCCCGTTCATCTCGCATGAGTGGAGATGCAGGTCACCCCTCTTCTTCCCGCGACCACCTCTTGCGCCGGCTGTCCTCCTCACTGGAAGACTCACTTTGAGTGCCAGCCGTATCCTCCCTAGTGCGCTTCCTATAAATGATTTGAGGGAAAACCCCGCGCCTTCACCATCAGAGCCGGCCTCACCTGGTCCAGCCTCTCCCTTCACCACGTCCTTCCGATAGGTTATCAGTGTCCGTATTGTCGCCGTTGTCATCGTTGTTTCGATCCTTCTTCTTGTTTTTATTTGATTTAGTGTCCATAACAATCCCACGAATATAGGTAATGAAGTCCACCGGGCCAGGGACCATGTAGCTCCGGTAACCCTAAATACGCCTGGGGCGGGAAGTTCCCAGGTGGGCCGCTAATGGCTGGTGTATCGTTCCAGCCGCTCTTGCAGTACCCGAAGCCACTTACCACAACGCCGAGATCAGACGGTTTTTAGAGAAGTTGTCTCCTCGCGGTCCAGCCAATGAAGCAGGACCCTCAGCACTGCCCAGGCCTCGAGACGTGATCACGCACCACGACAGGCCGAGATCGCCCGGTGTTCAGCAAAGCCGAGTGCAATACCACCGAACGAATCACACCGTCCCCTCTCGGGACTTCCATTCATACATCACGCTCTTTGCCCTTTTGCCCCAATCCCCACACACAAATTCATACCTTTACTCTTTCATACATTCTCTTAACAAAGAGGTACCGGGAGCGAGGTCTGAGGCCCGCACAACAGGCTCACCTCTGGGAGCAACTGCTCAACCACGGCAGCTATTTCTGCTGCAAAGCAGTAGTATGCAAAATACAACTATATACACCACCAGCCAGTAAATACTGGGTAAACAAGACGTAACATCCTATGTCTCACTGCTTGTAGGCAGCGCATTAGTGATCCACCCATCGCGCATGTCCAAGGGTAACGGTGACCGTTTTCCATCATGTGGCCCGACTCTTGTCTGGCTTCGCTGGTAATAAAAAAATTTACTATTATACTTCTAATTTCGACATCATTTGTAAAGACGACTTCAAAAGTACAATAAACCGTAAGAAACCGAAAAATAGTGTCCAGGTTAATTTGCGTTGTTGTTGATAAAATAAAAAAGTGTTAAACAAAAATTTGGTTTTATTTTAAATTTTACGGTTGATACTTACGCAATACTTTTTAATCTGTAAATCAATTCAAAAATTTGTATAGCACACAATAAATACTATGCTGTAAAAGCTAATAACTTTTATTTATTTTGAAATAATAAATATTTACAATTGTATATCACCATCATCATCATCATCATCATTATCAGCTTTTACAGTCCACTGCTGGACATAGGCCTTTTCAATGAGCGCTAAGCCATCCCACCTGGTCGAGGTCGACCGTCCATTCCGTTTTCCCAAACGCGGCCTCCAACCCCAAAATCCTATTGACCCATTGGCCGTCAGTTCTGACTACATGATCGGCCCACCGCCACTTCAATGAGCTGCGAAGAATTGTATATTTTGAAAACACATGTTTTTTATTGGTGTATGTACGTATTACATTAAAATCACTTGGTATTTCAATGACTAAACTAGAATATTTATAAAAAAAAAGTGTGTTTTCTTACCTGTATTGTAAGTACTAAGGAAAATTAACCCTTTGTAAATTATTTAAAACTACCTAAATTAAGAAAAAAAATTTTTTTTTTCGGCATAGTTCGATTTCAATCTATTTTGACTTGAATGTACCCTTGCCTTCTATATTTCTCAGGACTGTGTGGAATATGTGAAAGATATTTTACAAATAATATATCAAGAACTACCTCATATCAACAAGTATTTTTGAGCATTTATTCAAATTGCGACCACTAATCGTTATGAAGACTAATAAATCTTGAATAATGTAAGATTAATAAACAAAAAAGGCCCACTGAGTTTCTTCCGCCGGTTCTTCTCGGGTCGGAGGCGTTCTATTCCGAACCAGTAGTAGCGTCCTTGAAAATCAATAAGCGAGTTTACACATCTATATTGAATAAAGGTAGTTGAATTAAAATTCACTATTTCACCCTCCTTGTCGTTTTATTAAATTAGTTGTTGAAAAGAAAAGAAACAAACTTAGGCACTGTCCATTGTTTGATCACATCCATTACCATTGTTTGATCAATATATTTATGCTCTGGGTACATAAATATATTCAAATATCGACAATTTCTCTATTGTATATGCATTTGTGAGGAAGACTCGCGACTGTATTGTTGTTGCTCCCCAAAAAAGAAACTAATGTTTTAAGTGAAAAGTTGAACTAAAATACTGGATAACACTTGGTGTAACTACTTTAAAAAAAACAACCACATTCAAAGCCTAAAGCCCTAACTTGAGGTTGTCGATTCGAATCGTACGGCTAATTTGATATTATCGATGTTTTCTGGTTAGTTGGGCCAATAAAATTTCGATTTCTATCTGAAAAGTATGATTCATGGGCCGAATGGACATTTTAGAATGTTGTATGTATGCGCTTGCGCTTTAGAAACCGGTGGCAGAAGATGTTGTTTCATAGTTCGTCAATTAACAATATTTATCGTTTATTTGCACTAGCTTTTACACCATTAAACATACTAATATTTACTTATCTGGATTATGTACTAACATTTCTTGGGCGACGGTCTAGTCATGTAGAATGAAATTACATATCATTGCATATCCCAAAAATCTTTAAATTGAGGAACATCTTCGATGTAAATTTTAAAGTCACATCACAATTTAATGATTTCTTAATATCAAATGATGACAGACATGTTTCCTCGTTAATCCTAATACGAATTTTGTAAAAATATTGCATTAATAAGCTAAAATAGTCGCTTTTCAATGTTACAAAAATGGACATTCAGCATGCATGCATGGAAACAATTCAGTTGCTGGCAATTCTTATTAAATCGTACACAATAGATAAAAATTCGATGTATTGAAATGTGTGTGCTGTTATTGAAGCATTTCAAACAATGAAACAATAGACTGTGGTCCTTTAAAAGAATAGTTTTTTTACGATGCAGTAGTAACTATCTTTCTTTTTAATTTTTATTTTCTACAAGCTCATTTATAGATAGATACGCTAAGTATTATTTTCCATACAGACATTTAATACACCTCGAAAATGCTGGCTTCTTACTAATATACAGTAATTTAACCTTATAAACGATACCTACATATACATTGTTAGACTTTAAGGAGCTACGAGGTATGTAGCCTTTAGTGCTTTTAGTCCTTTATTATTACTACATAACCGCCATTAAAAGTGAAATTTCATAATTATCCGTTTTAAACTACCGCCTCGTGGTTTAGCGGTATTGACCCTTGCTTTACAAATCGGAGTCGTTGGTTCGAATCAGGCGGAAAAACAACATTGTGTTATCATTGTTTTCTGATTGTTTAGGACAATTTGGGCCCATCAGCCAATTGTCTGAAAAGTAAGATGACCTATGCGTCGGATAGACATGTAAAAAGTGGGTCCACCCTCCAACCCGCATTGGATCTAGCGTGTTGGGATACGGTCCAAAAGCCCCCTTATGGAGAAGGTTTGCTTGAGGGAGGCCTATATCTTATATATGATGGTGATAATGCTGACTGAATTATGGACCATTCCATGACCTTTAATTTTGTGGAACATTGTTTTAGTCTGTCTTCAAATCTTACGCCAGATATCTGAATTTAATTGAACTAGGATATATCAATAGATAACCTACATGAAGTATTATTTTTTCTTAGCTAGGTCAGCAATCCTTTAGAGTTTACATTCTTTTTGCAAGTAGCTCACAAAACAATGCTATATGTAATATAATTTAAAGCATTATTGCAGTCGATATTCTTTATAAATATAAACGAATTAAATCTCGAATTATATCTTTAAAAATAGATGACACCATACGAATAAGATTTATAGCTATATAATTCAATAATGATATAAATATAGAATCAAAATAATTTTTCATGTAAGAGTTCCGTAACCTGCAATTTAATCACGAAGTATAAGTTAAAACGTTAATTAACGGAATCGATTACATAGCCTGGCGCGCCTATCGTTTTGCGTAATTAGTAATATCCTACTGAAATGCTTTCAGTTAAAATGAAAAAGCTACCCGAAGTAAAAACAAAGTTAAGGCCGGAGCTTACAACTGACGAGAAAAAGATTTATTTTAATCTTGAAAAAAAAAGGATATTTTTTTTTTCTATTTTGTTACTTTGCAGTTCATTCGGTCGTATTAATTTTACTGTAGAGGATAATTTAAAATAAAAATGAAATATTTGCAATTTAGAGAAAATTTGATAAAAGTAGAATTTATGTTTCGACGTAATGCTGAAATATAATTAGACAAAAGCGTCTGAACCAACAAGTAAAAAGATCTTGATGTAGGGAATCCAATCATTTAAAAATTAAAATTTTAATTTCAAACTTAGTAAAATTATTATGTTGATGATATTGACGACATAATAGGTTAATTAAATTAATCTTATAAAAAAAAGAACCTTGTTTTATTGTACAATGCTAGATATTTATTTCACTCAAAAATTTTCATTGTTGTTTCCTAGTTGGTTAGGGCAATGCGGGCTGATCACTCGATTGCTTGTGAAGTTAGATGATCCATGCGTCGGATGAGCATGTAAAAAGTCGGTCCTGCGCCTTATCTCTCTCCAGTTATGTTGGCTATCCGTCCCATCGGGCTTTGAGAATATTAAGGTTTAGGGAGTGCACCTGAGTTTGCGCGTACACTATAATATATCCTGCGCAGTTGCGCATCTCTAATAAATATCGGCCGCCATAGTCGGATTCGACTAGCAGGAAATTATATTATTATAGTATTATTTAATGTTGTACACAAAATTACGTACACATTGAGCTCAATGCCTGAGGCATGAGTCTTAACCGCCGACTTTAAGATAGTTTTGAAAATTCGAAGTAGGTGCAGTGCAGTCGATTGACCAATATAAACAGAATATTTATATAAATATAAGGGTTATATTTAGATAAATATTCAGTTTATGTGTGCAATGTTAGAGAACGGGTTGGCTTTTAGTCATCTACCCTCGAAAGCCGTTTTATTACTTTAGATACTATGTAATAAAAGAAATAGTGTAAATATAATTAAATGTATAAATTATTTTTACTGTCTAAATTAAATGTTAAGATTAATTCAAAAAACAAAAAAATTGTATTAGTGTATTTTATTATAACACAAACATTTGATTTCATTCCGCTTAAAATCGCAACAATTTATAAGGCTAGAAGAACACTTTAACTAAGTGTGTTAAAGAAAGTTCTCTTACCATTAGTCTGGAAATATTCTTGGAACTCTGCTTTAATGTCGACTGTACCATCGTATATCATAACGTCTCATGAATAATTAAAATCGGTGCAGTTAATATTCACACCTGCAGACGTCATGAACATTAGTTTTCGTTTTAACATGTATAAAAATATTTGTTTTATTCGTAAATAATTTACTTAACATGAAAAGAAAAAATGTTTTATTTTTGCAAGGTTTAATATTTATTTTTTCCGTTTTAAGCTTGTAAAAATTTTTTTGGTCTCCAAAATGACTTAGACATTTAAATAGAAATTAATTTGACTATGTATCAGTTTTATCTTGTCACAGAGCAGTAAATAATAAAATAACGATCCTTATATGATCATCGCTTTGGCTTCGCACGGGTGCAATGCTGGTTTCTGTAATACCTTTGGAAATATTAATTTAGATTACGAGCTTCATAGGGCAAATTGATGTATATTAAATAGACTATTTGAGGTAATTATTTTTATAATGATTAATACTGGATTGCCTCGTCTATTATTTTCCGTCAAATGTATAGGGTATTGTGGATTATCTTTAAGTGATAGATATACACCATTATTACGTGATTTATTACGTGGGGTTCCGCCGAAGCTTGCAATTTAAGCTTAATTATGTTAATGACATCTCATTTGAAACCTCCAAATTTACCGGCTTTCTTGTAAAAAGTCGGTCCCCATCAACCTGCATTGGCCCAGCGTGGTGGGATACGGTCCAAAACCACCCTAATGGAGAAGGCGTGCATATGGGGAGACCTATGTCCAGCAGTGGACTAAACACAGGCTGATGATGAGTCGATCTATTTGTATATAGTTCGTCAGATATTTAGTGTGACCTAGGTATATTTAACATGATCGCAAAAGAGACCATTCCTTTAACAGAACCGGAGGATGACATGGGTGTATTGTATTTAATAAATATTTGATTTACAATCATTTTGCATTCTTAAAGGTGCAATACTCGATTACTGTCGGCAAAAAATAAATTTTTTAGATCTGCTGATCTTTCAAACTCATACCATTTTAAATCAAAAATTTTTTTTTCTGTGAATAATTTCACTTACAGGGTGATTCTCAGCATTTAATTCTGGACCTGCCAATAATGCTTTTAGACTTATGATTTCAAAAAGTTGATATATTTTGACTGATCAGCAGGGTTTAGGTACACGCACCATTTCTTTTTGAATCGAGTGGATGACAACGCTGCACTGACTTTCACTTGAGAGGTCGGAAAAGGTTTGTAATTGCAATCGGGGTTTTGTAAATATTATTTTTATCTCACAATAAATTAGCAGACCGCTTTTGAATGTTTGTATAATGCCATCTGTGAATTAGTGATCAAATATTTTAGTTGGTCGTTAGTATTTGTAATGCCATCTAGCTATTAATGTGAAATAGCTATTTAGCTTAGTATGTATAGGTTAAGCGTTTTTTATAGATAAAAAAATTGATCTAGTTAATCAAATTAACGATAAGCGATTAATTTAAGTTATCACAATTACGTTTGCTATTTTAATCGAACTTAATTAATCACGACAAAGTTTAATTCAAATAAAATTAATCAAAGTTAGTAATCGGTTAATGCCAACATATGCATAAGTTTATAACTTCTAATAACGAAAATTATGAAATTATATTAAACTATATAGAACTAAATATGTTTAACGACATATCTGACAAAGCGTATATAGCACAATCTAAAATGTATAAGATTTGAAGAGCATGCCCAATCAAAAACTGTTCTTAAACTGGCCGTTCTATGGAATGTTAAAGAATGTAACAATATGCCTACATATAATTTGTAGACTTTGCTTAGATATATCTGAAAAGCGCTGACAAAATCGATATCCTAAAATAACTGATATGTCTAGTGCAAAGACTGCATGAGAGATGGCTTTGCAAAATATATGCAGATAACATTAATTCAAGTCATTCCCTGCTAAGATAGAAATCTAGAACTCATCAAGGATTTTTTTTACTATAGTTTGTAGTATTTAAATATCAGTCATACTGAAAATTATATTGTACCTAGTCTTTATAGTCGGCTGTCGAACAGTAGTTAAAATATCTCTAACCAATGATTTGAGCAACGCATCAGTACCTCGCTTATGAAAAATTTCCGAGTGTGCTTTGAGATAGGGCTTAAAGTAAAGTGGACAAAAACAAAAATGATGATCGCCAATCATATTTCACCAGTGGTAGGTCCCCTTTTACTGGGACTGTCTAGTGGTACCACCGCAGTGTCCTTCATTACAAAGCAGTGTTAAAACACTCCTATCTCCGGTTGAAGGCACCGGTCCACGTATGACTGCGTAGGAGACTTACATCCATGTCTCACGGTGCAGCGCTGCGCTACCATTGCGATGTCTATGGGCGTCGATGACCACTTTTCATCAGGTGGCTCGACTGCTTGTCTACTTGCGTAGGCCATAAAAATATCTGTTAATTACAGAAAGAATAAGCATTTTTTTTATTATTAAAAAATTCAAATAATTTTAACGTTGCTTCCCCGCGGGATTCGAACCTGTGGCCTTCGGTCTATAAGCACTGGCCGATACCGCTAGGGACAGAGGCGGTGATTTCTCTAATTATGTTTAAGAGTAACTATCTTTTTTATAAAAACACTTGCTGCGACAAAGTCAGAAATATATAGCAATAATGGTAAGTAATATCGAGAGATTAAAAAACTTTCTTCCTCATTGATTGACATTTGCTTTCCCCAAATTTACCTTAATAACAGTCAATAGACAAAGTGACTGGCAGCAAACCTACACAAACTAAAGCGTAATAATATAGTTCTCCTAGTCAATTGCCCTGACGAACTATGAAACAACATCTTCTACCACTGGTTTCTAAAGCGCAAGCGCATACATACAACATTCTAAAATGTCCATCCGGCCCATGAATCATACTTTTCAGACAGAAATCGAAATTTTATTGGCCCATATTGTCCCAACTAACCAGAAAACAACGATAGTATAAAATTGCCCCCACGATTCGAATCGACGACCTCAAGTTAGGGCAAGGGCTTTAGGCCTTGAATGTGGTTGTATTTTTTAAAGTATTTTAACCAAGTGTTATCCAGTATTTTAGTTCACCTTTTCACTTAAAACATTAGTTTTTTTTGACGTAGCAACAACAATACAGTTGCGAGTCATCCTTACAAATGCATATACAATAGAGGAATTGTCGATATTTGAATATATTTATGTACTCTGGTATTGATCAAACAATGGTACAATGGATGATATACCTTTAAACGCAGTGATTTATTGTTATACAGTGCCTAAGTTTGTTATATTAATGATTGATAGAAGGTTTACAGCGATCAACACATAAACGTTAAATAGTTCTCATTAAAACCCTGTGCACATGTATAATATTTTTAGATATTAATATAGCGGCAGTCACAAGATCCAGCAATTTCCGAATTGAGTAGGTACTAGAACAAGTGCTAATCTTAATTTAATAGCGGTTTAAAATTAAGAAAAACTGTTCTAATAATAATCCCAGATGTTACTCATCGCTCTTTTAACTGAAAGCTCGACATACTAAAAAGTTATAAAATTAATTAATACCAATAAAAGAGAACTGCCACTGAAATGTGATTTCCAAAATATGCTGTAAACCTATTATAAAATATAAAAAACCTATTATAGTATACAATAAAATTCTGTACTGGCTTCATGAATATAAGTTAATGTTAAATATTTGATGTCACTAGGTACCTAGCATGTTTTGTGAAATCAAAGCTATACGCGCTGGCTCTTAAAAATAATTAAAAGTAGCTACTTTAAAAATTTTAAAATCGTTAAAATATTGTGAGCCTGTCTGTTAAACGGATTATTAAATTAGCCTGTGCAGAGCTTGAGCATTCATGAATACATCATTGTATTCGTGTACAGACCTCCCCAACGTTATATAAACCTTTTAAAAAAATGTCCTAGAAGAAATATTATTAAAACTATCTGAGTTGCATTAAGTATGTAATAACTTGTGGTGAGTTCAATATTCATTAATTAGATAAATCTAAAACCACGATCAGATACAGATAAAATATTATTAAATAAAAATTCACAAGAAACAGAAGTGTTTGTTACCATGTATAAAAATGAATGGGCAACAGTGGGAATTCATAAAATTAGGGAAAGATTGTTTGAGCTTTATAGTCAAAGAACATACAGCCATGGCAATAACTTTGTTACACGTGTTAGCGCCTATTTTAAATTATTAAAAAAAAGTGTGTTATCTGGCCCAATGTTTAAAATGACTAGGAATATTATTAATAGCGAAACCGGAAAGGTGGCAAGAAGCAACTCTAAAGTAACTTTAATTATTGATGGTACTTATATCGAGAGATTCTTTTCAGACATTACAGTTGCCACTACCAAGAATTTTTTATTCTCCGATAGTTGCCAAATCATTTTTAAAAGATAATATTCTGGAATGTACAAAAATGTTTAATTTTACTCATGTATGTAGCAAAGAAACTATAAGTGCGTGTAGACAATTGGATAATAAGAAAACAGCAGACCTTCGAGGGATCTCTGTTAAGGTGATAAGTTTGATTATTGATATAATATCAAGCAACCAATAATTAATATAAGCACCCAAAGAGGCAATTTTTTTGACCTAATGAAGCACAGAAGAGTTATACCTGTTTTTTAATTAGGGAGTCATACGGACCTTAATAATTTTAGACCAATTTCTGTTTTCTCTTTTTTTTATTTATTACAAAAAAGATAATATTTGAATCATGATTATTAAACCAATTATTGAAACTTTTTAACAGCAACTGTCTAATTCTAATAATAACAAACGGTACGGTTTTACTAGGGTTCGCTCAACAATTGTTGCTGGCGTTAGGCTCGTCAAAGCTTCTTTGAGGATTCGCAGGATGCCTCAGGCATCTTTTGTAATCTGAAAAAAGCTATTTGTTGCGTATAACATAAAACTCTGGTTAGGAAATTACGTCACTATGGTGTAAGAAATGCCGCATTAAATCTTCTGTCTTGGGGTTGACGTGAATGGTAAAATATCTCTCGGGGCCTCAGTAAATAGGGGTTTCCACAAGGGTCTATTCATAGGCTTTTTCTCGTCCTCATCGATTTTACCATATGTTATTAGCAATAGTATTATTTGAAGATGATACTTTCTTGATTTTTAAAGTAACACGACATACATCAATAAATTACGATGTAAATAATACTTTATCTAGAAAAGCGCTCTGGCTAAAACTTTGCTATCAAACCAGAGGAAGATAAAATGCATTAAAATTTTGACTCCAAATTTAAGACCGAGTAAATATGAAATCATTTATAGATGAGAAAGAGTTAGACGTTGTTGAATCAACCGTGTATCAGGGAAAAAACAATAGATACGAAATTGCATTGGGGCTCCTATATTAATGGACTGGTGAATAAACTCAGCTCCACAGCATTTGCTGTCATGAAAATCAGACAATTAATAGACGTGAAGAACAGCCTAGTTAGTGTACTTTAGCTATTTCCATAGTGTTTTGTATTATTGCATTCTACTGTAGGTAAGTTTCGCTGGGCCCTCAAAGAATCACTAGAAAAGTTGTTAACAGAAATTAAAAGAATGACCGTTAGTTCTCAATACATATTTGAAAATGTATATGCAAATGACATATATACAAGTAACAATCATAATTAATTCGTCGTTCTAGAATAAGTAAAAAAAATTGGGATAATGTATACAACGATGTCCGTTGAAACGTTCGGAACTTAACTATTAATAATATAAAAGGTAGTCTAGGAACGTTTATGTTTAAAAGATCATTACAATACTAATGAATTTTTAAACGATAACACAGCCTGGTAATGGATTCTGTTTCAGGTTTTGTTTCAATATTACATATAGTATATTTGCCTGCAAATTGTTTGTTATATTTTTTTTAAATCCGACGTTATTACTAGAACGCTGAATGTCTTTCCGGTTCTTCACAGGTCTGTGGCGTCCTTTCCCGAACCAGTGGTATAGCGTGTTCGACAATCAGTAAGCATTTGTAAACTTCGTATTAAATAAAGATACTGGAATTTGAAATTTGTATTTACTATACTGTACTACACTACACTACTCTACACTATACTATAGTTTTTGTCTATAAATAAAGTTTTCCTCCAGTTCCAGCAAAGAGCTAAGGCGGGTCGCGACAGCGAGTTTAATTACTAGAATTAGTTGCATATAATCATAAAATAAAGGTTAGGTTGATATTTTCAGTTGTTTATCGTTTCTACTAACATCGTTTTAGATATTATATCTCGCAGTTATGGGGTAGAAAAGTGATATACGGTCGTTTCGGTGATTCTCGCAAAACATCATTAAAATTAAATTTATTCCAATATTTTATAAAAATTGTAAGTTTGTCTGGTATTAATTGAAATAGCCTCAAATATCACGAAGAACGGTGGTAATGATAGCGAAACATGAGCGAAATAGGTGATGAGTCTGTCTCTCATATTACTTGATTTAGTAAAACAAAATTCTGAACAACGATTTTTCGGTTTATAAATAAAATAGTAAAATCGTCTACTAGTTAAAGTAAGATCACTTTTTGGTAGGCTTATGGTTGTTTCATCGACACACTTTTTTCAAAGTTATAATAGATCATGTTTGTCAGTAAAACTATTATACAGGTAGACCTGAAAATATTAACAATTTTCAGCTTTACCTGTATAATAGTTTTTACGCAGAGCACATGGCATCTGACCTCCACAACCCAAGAGGGACACTGCATTCTAAAGATGAAGGTGTCACATTTTTCCCCGGAACAGGCTCTTGCTTTGTCGTAGTTTGCTTAGCCGGCGCAGCCGCGGGGAAGCTAAGAGGAACCTGGCCGGCCGTGGAGGAGGCTGCTATGCGAGGAACGGGTTGCAGGAGGTAGGTGAGCCAGTAGGAGTAGTCACGGGGGAAGAGGAGTGTCGGTGGTTCGCGATCCGCGACTTGGCGGAGCCGCACCGCTTATGCGATATTCGGCATGGTGTCGTCTATCTCTCCTCATTTTGCGGCCAAAATAGAGCTAGCGGCGGAGCTTAACATCGAGGCCGCTGCAGAAGGCTGGGAGTCTCGTCCCTGCGTCGTCCTGGCTCCTATGGCCCCTGTGTAACATACTGGGATTCTGTTACCTAACTACAGGGGCCGAGATGAAGGACCCGTTAGTTCCGACGCGCCCAGAGGGAGGCAGATGGCCGTAGGGCCGAGATGGGGCTTCTTCGGCCGCCAGCACTGGTGGGGTTGCAGGAGACTGCGAAAGAGATCCTGTGACCCCATCTCTAAGGCAACCAGAGGGAACAACGAGATAGTTTTAGTCGGTGGGAGTCCGACATAACCGTCTTTGCCCCCGCGGGTCGGGTTTGCGTAGGCATTTCCTCACGGTAAAAAAGGTGTCATATTTTAACGTTGTTACCGCTGGATTTCAACCCATGACCTCCGATTTCGAAATAAGGGCTGATGCTGCTAGTCCACGGATGCAGGATTCACCGACATATATATAATGTAATAAAAATCAATATTAATGATTTTTTTTTTCAAGGAAATGACATGGACACTTAAGCTGTTAATATTATTGTTTAAACCGACTTACCGAATATAAAATTATCAATTTTGTGTTAAAACTCTTTGTATGGATGCACACGCTAATGAATAGTAAAAAAAATATAGGCAGCCTAATATTAAACATGGTTGATGAAAAAGAAAAAAATATAGAATAACACATAATATTGCTTCTATTTTATTATTTTAATTTTAAAACATGAATGACTTCAATAAATGTTTAATGTTTACATATTTCAAAATGAAAGACAACTTCTTCTTAGTAACTTATACTAAGAAGTAGTTTAATTAGTTTAAAACTGTTCTTTCATTTGTCTTTCAAAGGGAGAACCCTTTGAAAGACATAAATGAAATAATTTTGACGAATTTGTTTTTTATTTAGTTGAACTTTTTTTGAACTCGGATCTAAATCTTCGATAACTCTTGCTTGAATAAATGTATTTTAATAATATCACATCACCAGCCTATGTTAGATCCACTGCTGGACATAGGCCTCTCCTTATGAACGCCTCTCTATTTGGGCGATTTTTGGACCGTATCCCACCACGCTGGTCCAATGGTGGGTAAATCATTTTACTTTTCAGACAATTGGGTGATCCGCCCAAATTGCCCTAACCAACTAGGGAACGACAGTGAAAATTTGTTGAAACCCCGCAGGATTCGATTCGATCTTCCGGTTTCTAAAGCACGCGCCAACACTAGGCTACGAAGGCAGTAATATCAGCAGTTTTAAGTTACGTCGTAAGACAATTGATATTTTAAAGGATGTTTAACGTTTTTTATGCGTATGGTTATATTTTATATCAGAACAATTTCAATAAAATTGAATACTAAGTAAAGTTTTATTCAGAACGGTTAGAAAAAGTAGATTTTTCTACTAAGGTCGCTTCGACAATCTGTGGAATCAAACATACAGCCTTATACCAAAAAATCTAAATGTAATGATTTCATAAACATTTTTTTCGCGTGATGCAACACTATTATTTGCTCGTACCTATGCCTTTTCTGAATAAATGTTATATATTATATATTAACATTAAAATTACATGTACACGTAAAAATTATAATCGCTGTAATAGTATTATTTGACACAAATTAATTGTTTCTCTTTTCTAATACTAGAGAGTAGTTGAGTAAATATATTACAAAAATCGTATGCATTGGCAAAATCTGATCAGATTATGATTTTTGAAGAGCTTTTAAAGCCTTGTTATAACTGTGTATAATTATTTGGAGCGTGACTTATCACTGCTGTATCTTTAATCAGACGTTCTTGTCATATGTTCTCGATTTTTTTTATCTAGTTTAGCCGGCTGTCGATCTCTTGTTCCGGTACGTATAAGAATCATTGACCTACTTATATGTTGTAGCAATTAAATATTCTTGCATCACATTTTTTAATTATTATATAAAATATAGAATAAATAGGTTTTCTTTTTTATTATCCATTCAGGTGCAAGAAGCCATCATTGCGACACTACACGAGACTAGAGAACAGACTTGAGTGCTTTCATTTGATGGTAACTGTAGCTAGGGTGCGGTGTTGGCTTTTCGCATAAAAGTGTCTGAATATCGTACTTGTTAAGTAGCTAAATTAAAATCAAGGTCTTTCATTTCAGTTCCTTAAAAAAACATGTAATCTGATTTTGTTTCATGTCATAACATATTGTTACGGGCAAATGATACTATAGGATGAAAATTAAATTGGCAATGTAACGACCACGTTGGATCATCAAAGACTATTTTGGGGTAGCTAAGTCAAATTAGTTCAACAAAATAATACAACTGTTTCAAGTACTTATTACAGTGTATAACAATATCGTAATGCAAAGTTTATCAAAATTTTATTTGTAAATAAATTAATAAACTCGTACAGCGAGATGTGGAGGGCATTAATTACAGCAAAGCGTGTTTTCAACAAAGCTTTCTTAACATTAGTCTAGAAATATTCATGGAGCACCTCTTCCTTGTTGTTTATACATCACATGAATATTTTAAACGCTTGCATTTAATATTTACACCTGTAGCAGTATAAAATGTATATTTTGAAAGTATCTTTGAAAAATCATAACAGATGACGGAACAATAGATTAAAATCATAAACAATGACAGGAAGTGATTTTTCGTATAGTACAAACCTGAAAGTAGTTTGTTTTAGAACCAGTAACATATTCAATGAACAGATTTTAAACTAGGTTAACTTTCGTCTCAAAACTCAGAATTTTTTTCACTGAGACTATTGTGCAAGAAATAACATTTATAAGTGTTGTTATGTTTTCAGTTTTCATTTTATTATTTAATTTTTTGTTTACTATTTATTGAAGTTAAACTGTTCTTAGCGTTTTTAAGCTTCTAAATCGAGATATCACATTGTATAAGGAATTACCTTTTTTTATATGTATATACTAATTAAATCAGAAACTGTAAGGAAATTGCTACGTAGAAGTGTTGTAAGACGATTAAAAAGTATGTTTTTTAACATTTTTGAAAAGTCCTTTTTCGTTTTAAAAAATTAAGAACTAATACTATTTTTTTCTGTTTTATACTAAGTGTTCCGCAATATTTTAGCATGAGTTATTTAACCTATTCTAGTCACTTTTATGAAATATTGAATGTTTTATAGTAACAGCAATTTAATGGTTAAGTTCTAAAGGATCCAATTTTATTGAAAAGACTTTATCGGATGTTATTGCTGTTTATAATATTTAATTTTGACTTTGAAATTTCCAGGAGTTCCTAATAGGGTAAAGTGAGTAATTAACTATTTTCCATGCAAAGGTTCATTTTAATTTAATCAATTTCTAAAAGTACTAGCCATAAAATAATTATTGTTATTCATGTGTATGTATATTAGTTTTGATTATGAGGTCCAAGCAGGTTGGTAATAATAGGCCCAATCATCTGTTCCTCGATGCACAATCTAAACTGTTCATCTAATAACTCAGGATCTCTTTGGAATTTGTTGCTATCTCTGTTTAGTAAAATGTTTATCTATTAGATACATGTTTGTCAAACCGTAGATGTTACTCAAATGTAATGATGTGATTAATAATAAAACTGCTAAGTTCATCAAAGTTGAAATTGAGTAAAAAAACAATTTTCCCTGCAAATATTTATTTTACTAACAAGCAAAATATCATTTAAATTTCTGTTGATAGTCGTCACATTAGATACTTTTCTAAAAGATATATAAAATATTTTGTGATTCAATTTGTATTATATGTCGTATTTATTTACTGTTTTAATCAAATTGAGTGCCTAATCATCTGTATCGTACGACTGCACCGAATGCATAAAAACCTCGTCAAATAACTCGAAAGGTCTCTTAGAATTTTTTCTACTCTCTTTTAGTAAATGTCTTTCTCGCTATTGTGATAAGTTGTCAAACAGTGTATGTTACTCAATGTAATGTAAGCGGATAACAATATGCAATTTGAACAAAACTGTCCTTTGATTTATGTCACCGTCTTTTAAATCTCTAATATGATAAAAATTGTCTTTGTATTAACAGTTTTATATTCATGAAACGAAGAACTTTTTAAATATTTTAACTTTAACATATATTTTCTTAAAATAAGCTTCAAATATGCCTCATTGCAAATTTTATCAATGTTTTTAGTAAAATGTTCTCAGTCGGTTATTCATAAAGACTAGATCACCGCGCTTAACCAATCATTCGACCAATTCAAGAAGCATAATTTTGTAATTTAAGCCTATATTCTAAGGTTTAGTCAGCGTTTGTAATTTAAAATTGAACGTTGCAATTATTTACGCCATACTTTTCTATTTCTATTAGACTACTTATCACATTTTTTTTTAAATAGGGACCACATAACCGTTATTACATTCTAAATATAATACGAATGAAATACTAGGAGCAAAGAAACTAGGTGCATCAATCAGCAATCTTTAAAAGGAATAAATGTTATGTAATGTTATAAACAGTTATACTGTTTGTAAATGAATTTTGTAAATTTTTCCAATGTCAGAAAAAACTAATAATGTTGAGCACATCATATGAGACATGAAACACTATTTCTGAAAATATAACTAGATTATTAAAAGGTACACTTGAGTCTGAAATCCTCGCACGTTCTAAAAGTTGAAACCATAATTAACGGAATAATTGCCAGCCACGCCCATCATTTGTAGTGATAAAAAATTTCCAACCGAAATCGGTTAAAATAAATAACAACCCATGATAAATTTGGCTACGAAGGATCAAATCTTACTTAAGTTAACAGATTGCTTTTACAACGGGCGTAAAATATTATTAATATAAAACTTTATTTTACATTCCTAATAAAAATAAACTTGAAGTAAAAGAATAGACAAATGCAGTTTTTAAACTTGGTCATAATTTAGAATGAATAAAGGCGATAACGCAAAATTGATTTATTTTATCAATGTATTAAAAGCATTTTAGTCATGCTGTAAAGAGATACTCGATTTTAATTATTAAGGTAAAACTCTAATAAGCAGTAATAAAATAACATCAATCGACACTTTCCATATTAAACAGTGATATTCTTCTACATTTTAACTATACCAATTAAGCTAACACTAAACGATTGAATGTTCATATTTTTCTTTCATTAACAGTTGAATAATTACCCATAACGATATTTTCCACGCCCGCCAGCGAATTTGAATAGCCCTCGTAATAGTACAAAAATGCGCCATTTTGAGTTGAACCGTGAAATGGGAGTACCGCATTCGCGTAATTCCATTCCGTGCCGAATGAATGAGTCAGAATTAAAAAATAAACATTCAGCAAACAGTTTTTGTTAGTTTATTTTAAATTGAATTGAAGTAATTTAGCTAAAGTCATAACACAATCGTGGTTTTAAACAATAATGTGACACATTAAACTGTAGAACTCTTAAATTAGGCACTTTACGAACGGTAGGTAAGTAACGTAAGTAAAGTTATTGCGCATTTATTTTATATCTAAATAACTCGCCATTGCGCCGATTTACGGAATGTGAACTAGTAGTGTGTTTATATTTTAATATAAAAAGCAATTATCAGCTAAACCATTTTAATTAGCATATTCTCATCAGCGTAGTTTCTTATAAAAGAGCCGATTTCCACAGGAAATTATGTCGAATGAAGGTGTATCTTTTATGATTTGACGGTCAGAGCTATATCGCCTACCTGTGAATCTATTCTCACTTAGTAAATAATACCAATTATTGCAGAAAAGGACTTTACAAACATGGTCATGGGGTAGACTGCCCCGTGACCACGGTCGCTGGAAAGTGTTTGAAACGTCGGGAATAAAGAGAGGTAAAATAAAAGCGATGAAATCCGTTAAAAGTCCATTTATTCATAAAAGTGTAGCATTCGCATAAACAAAATAATTAATTAAGGAAGGAAATACAGTTTATTTTGCCGCCTTCTACGTTTGCCACAAACAACTTGTCATAGGTGTTCTGACAACCCTATGTTCTTAGTCTAATAATTTTTGAGTATTTTTTTGTAAAAAATATGCAATTAGATGCATGAATAAAAATAAATGTATACTTTTTCATATTCTGTTGTATCTATATAATGAAGTCGCAAGACCATCTTATAAAAAAAGCTTATAATAAATATTTTAAATAATCTTCCGCTTGAAATTAATCTGTCACATGTTATAAGTATATCATGTAAGGGTAACATACGGGCTGAGATGGGGCTTGCATTGCTAATGACATTAATATTGTTTTTATTAAATTACTGCTTTATTTTGAAGTACTCTTAGACATATTTTTTAAACTTTTGCATATAACTAAACAAAGAGTGCCTCCGTAGCCTAGTGGTATAGGCGTGTGCTTTAGAAACCGGAGGTCGTGGGCTCGAATCCTGCGGGAACTCAACAAACTTTCATTGTTGTTTTCTAGTTGGATAAGGCAATTTGGGCCGATCACCCAATTGTCTGAAAAGTAAGATGATCCATGCGTCGGATGGGCATGCAAAAAGTCGGTCCACCCACCAACCCACATTGGACCAGCGTGGTGGGATACGGTCCAAAACCCCCTAATAGATAGGGGTGTATTGGGGGAGACCTATGTCCAGCCGTGGATTATCACAGGCTGATGATGAGGATGATGATGAAACAAAGAGTAACTTAAGAAGAAAATTTATTTCTCATACCGCTGGAGTTGAGTCGCTTTTTGTTCTTTCGATGTGCTTGTAGAAATACTTAGATTTAATTTTAAAACATTTTATTATTAAGACTAAAGCAAATAAAAAAGAAAATGAAATCGCTATTTTTACTTTTTTTATGACGTCTAGTCATAGTTTTTTCAAAAAGCGTTAAGCGGAAATTCTTTTTTTTATCCAAAAAAAATTTTAAAATTTAACAAAAACATATCATAAATCTACATATAATTTACTCTAAAAAATAAAAACTATTTTGCGTACAATAACTATTAAATACTGTAAATATATATTACTTTGCCCTCTACCGAAGAGGCAAAATTTCAAAATTATGTTTTAAAATCAATTTTCAGTGCCTATTTTATGAAGAACACCAAAAATGTACACAATATAATTCAAACAATAACGCTTGCAAAACTCTCGACATCTTATTTTCTTTATGAGTTCTGCGTCGTTTACTAAAATTGGTTTGCAGAGTAGGTTTACTTTAGGGCCGTGCGTATATGAATGTTTCTTAACAAATGACCTCTCCGAGATATATTTCTGCAGAAGCTTTTTATTGCTCAAATAAAATGTAGAATGAGAAATGTATTTTTCTTAGTAAACCTTATCTTAAACTTTAGAAAAATATCAACGAAATATATATCAACATATGTTTTGTTATAAATCTATTTTGCATTATAAATAATGACATACGAAATGTAATAGCAGAGACGAGAAATATGTGTATTACTTGTCTTTCGTAATAGTAAAAATTCAATTAAAAATTCGTATTTCCATGTTGATATATCAGATTAAAACATAAAATTTTGAAAAAATATTTTAGTTCGGATTCTGATTTTTATTAAAAATACAAACTAAGTTTTTAAATGATTTGGTATACCGTAACTGCTGCAGTTACTAAATTTATAATATTACTTATTAATAGAATTTAAATTTTTAATTTGAATCATCATCGTCATCATCAGTCTGTGTTAGTCCTGGACATAGGCCTCCCCTATTGCACGCCTTCTTCATTTAGCGAAGAACGTATCCCACCACGCTGGTCCAATTTGATCTAACCAACTATGAAACAAAACAATGAAAATTTGTCCCCCCAGGACTCGAACCCACGACCACCGATTTTTAAAGAAATCGCGAAGTAGTGTCTTGGTAAATGGTTATATACTGTTTGAAGTTGGTCATATCTTTTTGTTAAAATTTTATTTGTATTATAAGAAACTCTAGTGTTCGCATTTTAGGTAAGTAAATTATTTTGTCAGATTAAATGAACTTAGAAGAAATATTTATGTTATACAATATTTTAAATGTGTTTAATATTTTAAAACAAGAAAAGAGCACAGCTCTTCATTTGGGGTGTTTGGACCTTATTCCACCACACTGGTCCAATATGGTTTGGTAGGTGGACCGACTTTTTTTTCTTTTCTTACATGCCCATTCGATGCATGAATCATCTTACTTTTCAGAAAATTTCAGGCCCAAATTCCCATAAGCAATAAGAAAATTTTTATGAACTTTTCAAAGTTCCTCAAATTTTTATGAAGTTAATTTTGTTTGCAACATTTATTTAAGCATTTACGAGGAACAATTATAGTAAATTGCGTAAAAGCAAGTAAAGAAATTAGCACGTCGTAAGATTCATCCGCTTTTATGTTTAATTTGTATATTCCATATAATAACATATTAATTGTATTTCGTTTAGAAGTAATACAAAAATACACTTGTAAAACATGTATACTAAAACATTTATAATGAATGTACATCGATTTTATATAGCTACATTTGTCTGGATTTAAAACGAAATATGATAGCGTTATCATAATTTATACAAAAATTATCAAATGGGTATATTAATTTATTAACCATTTTTGACAAATAAAATGTGACAGGAATTTTGACTTTATCTCAAAAGGGAAATAAATTCCATTTAGGAATGGAACACGTGAAAAGAGACGAAACATCCTTCGACCTGACCTTAAAATTAAAACATTACTTTAAGTTATTTGTTTCATGTCAACCGACACTGACGAGTTTTGTTTTCCAGGCGCGCGCACTCATCGTAAGAAGTGTAGGCTTTCTCTTAAAAATATCATGAGATGGTAAGTCGACTTTCACTAGGAGGCCGTCTGAGGTACCACCGCAGTGCCCACTTCTGCCGTTAAGCAATATTGTAAAAACACTTACGTGTTTCGGTTTGAAGGGCACTATAGCTGGTCTTTTAGCCTCCAACGTTGAAACAGGGATCAAATATAAGAGATTACAAAACTAATGGAAAGAGATGCTAGTCAACAAACCAAGAAGTAAAGAAAACTACTTGAGCAAAGAGACACTTGAACTATTAGACGAAAGAAAAACACTAACTTCAAATAAAGGCAACAAAGAAAGACGTCTAAAAATTGCAAACCTTAGCAAAAAAATCAAGAAGTATATTAGGAGAGACCGTAGGGAGAAAAGAAATAGAGTTTTGGAAGAAAATTTAAAAAGAACAGGAGGAACAAAAAAGGCTATGAAACAATTAAACAAACTTGGTAAAGAATGGATACCGAAACTAAAGCAACGCAAATCTCACTAAACTAACCGGCTATCTATACAGGAACTAGCTACGGAATATTACTGCCTATTGTATTCTGTCAAATTTGATCCAGTGCTAGACACAAATTCGGGAGTAACCGAAATAAAACAAAACAAAGCTGACGAAGTGCCGGAAACCCTTGCTTCAGAGGTAATCAAAGCAATAAAATCCCAAAAACTCGAGAAACCCCCTGGGCCGGACAAGATACCTAATGAATTGCTCAAGGGAACCTTAGACGAAATCAGTCCTGTGCTGGCAAAATTTTTTAATAAAGATCTCCAAACAAGGCAAATTCCAGAGGAATGGTCCGAGTGCCATATAATTCTACTACAAAAAAAAAGGCCCTAGAGACGAGATTGGGAACTACAGACCCATGTCACTAATATCAAACATTTATAAAGTATTAGCTAAAGTGATCCTGGAAAGAATATCTTTAACATTAAACGAAAGCCAACCCGTAGAGCAGGCAGGATTCCGAAAAGCCTTTAGCACTATAGATCACATCCACACAATAAAACAGCTGATACAGAAGTATAACGAATACAATAAACTAATCTTCTGGGCGTTTATAGATAACTCAACGGCATTCGACAGCCTCAGGCACCTACATATGGCGCAGCCTCGACCAACAAGGAGTGCAGTGCAGCTATTTAGAAGTACTTAAGAGTATAAATAAATCTAGCAAGGCCAGTATAAAACAAGATTCGATAGGAAAACCATTTCCTATTAAAAGGGGGGAACGCCAAGGCGGTCCTCTCTCCCATACGCTATTTAACGCCGTACTCGATCACATCTTTACACGCCTAAACTGGGACCACCTTGGTTTGAACATTAATGGAGTTTGCCTTAACCATCTAACATATACCGATGACCTTGTGCTGATTGAAGAGAACCCAGCAGCAATAGAACAAATGATGCAGAGCCTAGCAAATGAAAGTAGAGAAGCTGGACTGGAAATTAACCTTAGTAAAACGAAATTTATGACAAACGCAAAGGAATTGGATGTTATGGTAGACGGCAACAAGATTGAATATGTCAAAGAATATATTTATTTAGGACAGATAATATCCCCTTCATATGAACTGACAAAAGAAATAAACATGCGAATAGCCCAAAAATTAAGAAAATACTGGTCACTGAAGCAATTAATGAAAAGCGAAGATCTAGGCAATCACATAAAAAAGAAAACATTTAAGACCTGTATTCTACCAGTTTTTACGTATGGCTGTGAAACTTGGTCAATGACTCTACACCATAGGAAAAGGCTAGCATAGTGCCAACGTGCCATGGAAAGAAGCATGCTAGGGCTAAAAACCAAAGATAGAGTAAGGAACGCAGACATTACAAAAAGAACCAGACTTACAGACATCCTTACCCGGATAGACGTCCAAAAATGGAGATGGGCTGGGCGTATAGCAAGCAAATAACCCTCTGGCAAACAAGAGATGGCAAAAGAACCAGGGGACGTCAAATCAGAAGATGGGAGGATGACTTGAAACATACAGCGGGACCATTATGGTTGATAGTAGCAAGGGACAGGACCCATTGGAAGGAATTGAAGGAGACCTATGCCAAAAGGCACACCGAACTTAGAGATCTTTGGTAACGCTAAGTTTTGGAATAAAAGGCTTTTTATTCTTATTTATTATAGCTAGTCGTTTTACTAGGTAAAAGAGTCGTAACGCACTCACGGTAGGCAGCGCTAGGGCAAGCGTGTCATCAATACCCCTCGTAAAATTTATATTTTTAATCACGACAAAAAAATAATTACCTACTTAAACGTGCATTAAACTGTTCTTGTAATGCGATCAAAAATATATTTCGCAGTAATAATAACTGTTTTTATTACATTCGTATAAATTACAAATTTAAATACAAACCAAAATAACGAAATAAAGTGAAAGGCTCTGGTAAAACATGAAAAGAAAACAAAAAACGCGCCTTCAAAAGAACCCCCGAGTTATTTGCATAGCTAAGAAATAAGTATGATTAGGCTCTCAGTGTGATCACTTAAGTAAGTTTGCTTTAATGATCACTGACTTAAATTTTGCAAAAGAATAAAGCAACCGTAAGCTATATTTGAGCCCTTTGTATAACCGATGTTTTTTTTGGTATTTTTCATTTAATACAAATTATTTTTTATTCTATTTTTTTTATTTATTCTATTAGTCTAGAGCACTAGATAATTTTGTTTTGTTGAAACGTAATCTTAACTTATTGTTTTATGCTAACACTATTATTAATATATTATATGCTACTAAAAGATATTGTAGCTTTTTAAACCTTAAAACATACGTGACAATAAAAGTTTATTTGTAACATACAAAAATACTACATACATCTTTTCACCTCATAATATTTCTATGATATATACATATATGATCTAGATAAAGATAAATAACAAAGTAAACAGTGAGTTTGGTTGAACAAAGATTTGTTTCCGGCTATAAAGCATTCTGCTCTTGAATAATCCATATTTCAATCATAAACGTGGAAGAGGAAATACGTTGACGATTGATCCGAACGGAATATTTTAAAGTCTAACCAAAACTTTGCGGACTATGCTATATAGGCTAACCATCCGAAATGGATATACTCTCGTTCAATATTTAAATATCAAATAAGAATATTAATTAAAACGACAGTCAGTATTATTATAGTAATATCATTTATTTTCGTAATACATACTGTTCTATCTGCAAACAAGGATGTTTATATGAATCTCGCAAAAATAATTTCTAAATCAGTCTGTATAGGCTGTGTGTGTGTGTGTGTGTGTGTTTTAAACTTAGCTACACAAAAAAATGTATCAACCATCAATACATAATTATCTTAACAATTTAATTGAATTCTATTGTCATAATTTAGTGTGCAACAAAATTTTACTTATTAATATTATGACATGTTTTTGGCTATTATGACATTATCGTATATTTTGTGTTTATTTAATGTTTGAAAAAAAATCTAATTAACTGTGCTCCCTAACACTATAAAAATAAATTTAAATCATAAAAGAATGTAATGTTCTATAATCACAGGACTTGTTATATCAGGTTAGCTAAGTAACTAGGACTCGAGAATTCTTCAGCAATTACACAAAAATTTGGTGTATGTTTTTGTTAAAAATTATAACTTTAGTAGACATCGTCAAGATATTTTATTAAGTATTAAAGTTAGTGTTATTAAAATTCACATTCATGAAAACTAAAAAAACTTGCAAACTTTAAATTGACTTCAAATCCTGATAAAAACTTTGTAGTATTGTCAAATATTATTACTATGTTTTTTTTATTTATTGCCTACGCAGGCAGACGAGCAGTAGTCTGTCCACCTGATGGGAAGTGGTCACCGACGCCCATAGACATCGGCAATACTAGTGCTATCACCAACGCGTTGCCCGCCGTGTGACATAGGGTGTTAAGTCTCGTTTTCCCAGTAAATACGCTAGCTACGGTGTCCTTCACACCGGAACACAGCAGTGTGTTCACACTAATCCTTTGCGGCAAAAATAGGCACCGGGGTGGTATCTACCCAGGCGGTCCCCTATGAAAAAGGGACCTACCACCAATGAAAAATATTTAAACAAGTTTGTTCAATGGCCAAGACAATTTTTTAAAATCATAAAATAAAGTCATCCTCAAATAAAATTAAAACTACCTGGTAAGTCATAAAAACGGAAAGAGATAAAAACACGAAACAGAGAAATGACCTAGAATTAAATATAGATGGTAAAAGTGTTAAAGAAAAGGCTGAGGTAGCAAATGAGTATCAAAGCTATTTTACAAACATAGCTCTTGAAACTTCCAAACACCTAAATGCTAGCCTTATCAAACCTAAAAAAATGGTCATGTACGTCTCCCTCATTTTAATTTGTGTAATGTCATCCATATAGATATAGTGAAAGCATTTAATACAATAAATTAAAAGAGGACGATATTATAATTCGCCGTATATTCCCCATTTGGGCCGTAATATACAATATTTATAAATACATGTAGAATTACACAGTTAATGAAATTGAGTAAAATAGTCGTCGTCGTTTCAGCCTGGCTGCGTTACGCGCTTTATCACGCAGAGAAATACCGAGCATAGCCCTCTCCATAGCTCGCTGAGTGACTTGGAGCTTCCTCATACGACCGGCAGTGAAGGACCATGTCTCAGTGCCATAGGTCATCACTGGCAACACACATTGGTCAAAGACCTTAGTCTTCAGGCATTGAGGAATATTGGACAAGAGGATATGTCGTAGCTTCCCGAACGCTGCCCATCCGAGCTGGATTCGTCGATGGACCTCGGCATCGAAGTTGGACTTACCTAATCGGACTACATGTCCCAGGTAAATATATTCGTCGACAACTTCGAGCACAGCACTCCCAACAATCACCGGCATAGGCATGACATGACCGTTAGACATTTTCGTCTTGTCCATGTTCATCCGAAGGCCCACGTGTTAAGAGACACTGTTGAGGTCATTGAGCATCGCATTTAGGTCCTCCAGCGACTCCGCCATGATGACTTTATCGTCGGCAAATCTAAGATGGGTAATACACTCGCTGTTGATGCTTATACCTCGTACTTTCCAATTCATAAGTTTGAAGGCGTGTTCCAATGCAGCGGTGAAGAGTTTCGGGGATATAACACCACCCTATCTTACACCTCTCTGCAATTGGATAGGCTTCGTGCTACTGGATTGTACTCGGACGGACATCGTGGCTTTGCTGTATAAACACCTCAGAACCTCGATATACCAACTGTCAAGTTGGCAACGCTGATGGGCCAGCAGCACAGCCCAAATTTCGACAGAATCAAAGGCTTTCTCATAGTCCACAAACGCCAAGCATAAAGGCAGATTATACTCCTCGGTCTTCTGTATAATCTGCCGCAGCGTAAATATGTGGTCTATGGTACTAAAGCCTTTTCGAAATCCAGCTTGTTCGGGTGGCTGGAAGTCGGCTAGTCTGGAAGCGAGACGATTCAAGATGACTCTTGAGAACAGGACATAAACGCGGCTCAGAAAGGAAACAAGTCTGTAGTTCTTCAAGAACCTTTTATCACCTTTCTTGAAAAACAGCACCACTAAACTTCTGCTCCACGCTTCCGGCGTAATACCATCCTGTAGGACGAAATTAAAGAGCGTCTGAAGGACTACAAGTATCGGTTCTCCACCCGCTTTCAGAAGCTCTGCTGTAATTCCGTCCTCACTAGGTGCTTTGCCGTTCTTAAGTTTTTCGAGAGCCATTCGTATCTCGCTCAGACTGACTGCCGGGATATTTTCGGAGTTGTGCCGGGTATGCTTTGGTCTTGGTTAGGACGATGTGTACAGCTGTCCATAGAATCTCTCGATCTCACTCAAAACTTCTGGTCTATCTCCGATAGAGATGACGGCCCCACTATCGGTCTTCAACTTAGTTAGCTGGCTTTGCCCAACAGACAGATCTCTGGCGAAGACTTTAGAAACTTGGTTCCGTTCAATCGCCTCTTTAATACGACATGTATTAAAGATGCGCAAGTCATGCCGCATACACTTGGAGATCTGTCTATTTAGCTGCATGTAGCCTAACATGTCAGAAGAAGACTGTAGCTGCATCTTCCGTCTTGTTTCCATAAGGTTCAGAATGTGATCAGAGAGTTTTTGGGTTCTAGGCTTGCGGTGCGCCTTGTAGAACCTAGTACCCACAGTACGGACAGTTTCCACGAGCTGAGCGTTACTTTCGTCCATAGTGCTGCAGTAAAATAGTACCAATCTTTAAATTGGGTACAAAAACTTCCTAAAAACTTCTAGTACACTTTTCTAAAGCCAATATTTTAAGTGATCACCAATCCGGCTTTACTAGAGGAAGATCAACAGTAAATGCTGGTATAAAGTAAGCCTCTCATGTCTCTCGGGCGTAGGAGGATCGCTGTGATTCTATTGGATTTTTCTGTGATCTTTTCAAGGCCTTTAACTATGGGGATCATAAGATATTAATCAATAAGTTGAACGGTACGGTGTGCCTAGGTCTTGATTTTATATCTTTTTACATATGTAACAATATTTAAACGTAAATGACGCTCTGTTATCTGATTCCACTGAGCCGATTAATTTTTTTTCAGTTATCAATTTTGGGACCTTTTCTGTTCCTAATCTGTAGAAATGACTTTCCCTCGGTAGTAGAGAGTTTGTCCAAAGTTGTACTTTTTGCAGATGATAACTCTCAACTGGTTGGTGGTGCTCAAATGGTAAAAAAAAATGACCACAACGTAGTCATTTCTTTTTACCATTAGCAGTTACCTAATAAGACATACAAATTCGACGCAAACACAATATTAATAATTAATATTGTGTTTGCGTCCAACTTGTTTGCGTCGAATAATCTAGTATTTAACGCAAAACCAAATGCTTGCGTTTCACTTTTTGCTACTTGCCGGATTAACAAAACATTAAAATTTGATAATCAGATCATTTCCTACGAAAGCTCTACTCTTGTTCTCTTGTTCACTTTCTATGCATTCAAGATACAGTAGGAAGCACAAATTGAGAACTCTCTAAGGAACTAAATACTGCAATCTTAGCCATACACAAGATTAGGCAGCTGACTGACGAGAAAATTGCAAAACCAGTTTATTACACTTACTTTCACATACTTATGTCTTACGGATTTTGTTGTGGAGATCTGCAGCCGGTTTGAACACAATATTTATACTAAGCTCTTGAAACTTCCAAACACCTAAATGCTAGCCTTATCAAACCTAAAAAATGGTCATGTACGTCTCCCTCATTTTAATTTGTGTAATGTCATCCATATAGATATAGTGAAAGCATTTAATACAATAAATTAAAAGAGGACGGATATTATAATTCGCCGTATATTCCATTTGGGCCGTAATATACAATATTTATAAATACATGTAGAATTACACAGTTAATGAAATTGAGTAAAATAGTCGTCGTCGTTTCAGCCTGGCTGCGTTACGCGCTTTATCACGCAGAGAAATACCGAGCATAGCCTCTCCATAGCTCGCTGAGTGACTTGGAGCTTCCTCATACGACCGGCAGTGAAGGACCATGTCTCAGTGCCATAGGTCATCACTGGCAACACACATTGGTCAAAGACCTTAGTCTTAGCTGGAAAAATGGACTGGTAAGACAATCTATAATCTGCTTTCAAGGAAATCTTTTCGTAATGGGTTTAATAAGGAAACTTTAATAACTGAAAGTTTATTAAAGTTTTAGTCATTAAAACACTCGCACACATATTTGAAAATATGATGTACATGCGTAAGTTTGCTAAAAAAAATATAAGGCTGCGCAGTCAGCCAAATACAACTGGATGATTTGAACTTTTATAAAGTTGTCGAAAAAAAACTTATCATAAAAGCCAACTGTCTGTTAAAATTGTATTGTGGGACAAAGATGTGTAGAAGTAGTTTACATTTTTCACTTGCAAATCCCCTGTTAACTAGAAAATTAACGTATTGATCAAATTTTGTAAATACCATTATTTTACTGATATATACTTATGTAGAACATAGTTTAAGTCTACGTGTTAAGGTTACGCCAGCGTTTGCAATTTTATCGTATGAGGTTTTGTTTTTGATGCAGTAATGTTTTTGATTTTTTAAATATCTATTAAACTATTAATTAGAATAATAATTACAAAATAGGACCAAATGATGTCTAATTCCTTTAATATAAAAAGAATGAACAAAATCGGAAGACTAACAGCGGACAACGAGGTAAAATATTAAAAAAAAAGGCTCCGAATTGAGTACCTCCTTCTTTTGAGAAGTAAGATGAAGAGAAGTCAGTTTAGTTCTTCTATCAACTATTACAATATTTATTGATATAACCCCAAAGGGCCTGAAAATCAACTGTACTGATATCTGTAAGACCTAGTTCAGGGTTCGAAAATTTGGTATACATTTTTTCTTTTCTCTTATATTAAATGATATGTACATGTTGCGTTTTTGTCTTAATCTTTCTCATTGAGTATCAATGCTGTCATTTTACTTTCAGTAAAGATTATTTTGATACTTAATATCACAATATTTTCAAGTCTTATAAAAAATAATAATTTTAGAAGATAACGTATGAAGGAGAATGCTGGCACTCAACCAACTGCAATGCCTAATTTAAAAGGCCCTTCGATTTAACACGATATTTTTCAACCTCACTAGTTATGTACCTTATGACACAATGAATGATTTAGAATAGTTCTCTCTTTTTAAATGAAAAACTTTTGACTGACGACAACTTAAAGCAGATTATAGATTGAAACATGTAAGTAAATAAATATTTTGAAGGTCTTTTATATTTTTATATGAATACAAGCTTCATGTAAAAGAAAATATTTTTATTTAAAAATAATGAGATACACGGTGTTGCAATAATTAAACGCTATAGATGACAAGTTTACTTTAATCAACCACTGTTTAAATTTAAAAACCTAAACTTTTTATGAAAGCGAAAATTTCTTATTTAAATGTAAAGCTTACGACAGTAGTATTATTTCTATTTTTCATTATAAATTTTCATTTGTGCCCCATTAGCCATGCTAGCTATAAAGCACGCTAGAATGAGTAAGATTTTTCAATAAATTACGAAAGACAATATAATGCCCTCCCCTCAGCAGGAAATAGGAAATAAATCGAAATGAAAACTGCAAACGGAGAATTTATTGAAAAATTCTTTTGCTGTACCGACGTGTCTAATGATATCGTATTGTCACAGTTTATAAGTTGTATGCTGTGATTTCAATGAAATATTTTTGCTATTTTTTTTATTTATTTATTATTTATTCTAAAAGCGAAACTTCATGATAAGCTACATGATATATACTTGAAAAAAGTTGTTGCTAAGCAAGTAATAGTAATTAGTTTTGCTTAGTACTAAGCAAAACTAATTACAAGTACAGCTTGTATAAAACAAAGTCGCTCATCTGTTTATTTATCCCTATGTATGCTTAAATCTTTCAAACTACGCAACGGATTTCAATGCAGTTTTTTTTAATTGATAGAGTTGTTAGGTGAAGAGGAAGGTTTATATGTATAACACATGCGTAATATTGTAGGTGTATTCTATCATCATATCTACCGTGCGAAACTGGAGCCGGTCCCTAGTATATAATAATATGATACTAGGTACTGAGATATTCAAATGTTTTAAAGCGCTTGACAATTGTAAGGCTTTTACTAGCTTTGCAATTCGCAATTTTTGTCGTTTGAATTGAATTGGATACTTTATAGCAAAATATGTCATGATGTCAATGTAATTCTAATATATAAAATATTTTGTATACAAATGATTTTTTTTTTTTACGATGTTAGGACTAGTTTTATTAAGAAGCATCCTATAATTGAGTTAGGATAGTTTTTTTAATTTGGTATACGAAAAATCATGTATAGGAAGCAATGTCTTTCTTATTTTAAGTCATTTAATAAACCTGTACACTTATAATATACTACACTTTGTCCGCGACTTCGTCTGCGTGGTAATATAAAAAAAATCTGTTAGCTTTTTGTAAGAAAAAAGTAGCCTAAGTTACTACTAGTTACATCAGCTATCTTCCAGCGAAAATCCCATCAAAATCGGACCCGCCCTACCAGAGATTAGCCAGGACAAATAGACTGGTCTCACAATAAATAAATGAAAATGTATTGTTATATATGTCTGTATTTAAAAACAGTCATTTTGACATCTCACTCCATTTAAAATGAGTCATAGTATTTAAAAACAGTCATTTTGATGCTACAAACAATCACTCCATTTTTATTGATTTGTATAGATATATTTTGGACGTAGTCTTCATTACCCAGTTATAACACTCGCTACGAATCTACCACAAACACTGGCAATGTTTAGATGAATGCTATGCTTTGACAAAGAGTACAATAGCTCAAATATCAAGGGCCTCCGGGCGTCCCGCAAGGTTCAGTGCTCACCCACGCTTTTCATCTGCGTGCATATCAATGATACGTTATCTATCATAGATATACATTGCTATGCGGATGATAGCACGGGAGATGCGAGGTATACCAGCCAACGGCCAATCCCTCGGTGTGAGGTGCAGGAAAGGCGATCTAAACTTGTGTCTGAAGTATAAGACTCTTTAGGGCGAGTCTCCGGGTGGGGTCGAGTGACCCTCGTTCAGTTTAATCCCAAAAAGACACAAGTTTACGCATTCACTGCGAAAAAAGATCTATTTATCATAGCGCCACAATTTTTGGTGTCTCTCTGCAACCATCCTCGAGCATTGGAATCCTTGGTCGTTGGAATCTCGAACGACGTACAGTTTCGGAGTCATAGCAAAGTCAAATTAGCCTCTAAAACTTTACAAAGCACAGGGCGAGCCTCACGTGGAGTATTGTTTCCATCTCTGGGCCGATGCCCCCAAGTACTAGCTGCCCTCACCATACTCCCTACAAAAAAGAGCCGTTCGAATCGTCGTCGACTCGCTCACGGACAGGGTGGAACCTCTAAGGCTATGGGAAGATATTGGCTCTCTCTGTGTGTTCTACCGCGTATTCAACAGAGAGTGCTCAACGGAGCTGTTTGATATGGTACCTACCTTCCCATTCTATTATCGTACCCTCCGTCACTGGACTAAAGTTTATCCGTACCACCTGGAAACCGTGCCATCAAATACGTTACGTTTCCAGAGATCATTTATACCACGCACAATTAAGCTCTGGAATGAACTCCCCTCTAAGATTTATCCTTCGCGCTATGAGATGGTTTAAAAATGCCTTTATTTTATCATATGGTAAGATGGTAAATCTATCATCTACATAGCGCTAATAAAATCTTGGATGAGTGGGAGCAGTGAGAAGGGCCTTCTCCTCAAAGTTTTCCATAAAAATGTCAGCAACAATAGAAGACACTACGCAACCCTTTGCTACACCATTCATGTGCATGTATAACTCAACTTTCCACAATAAATAGCCAGATGATAAGCAATGTTCTGCTTTACCTTTTGTGTGAGGCGTAACTGACAAGATTGGCTACATTTTGAGGCGGGCTTCAATCAAAACTTATTTCAAGCCGCTGAAGAAGATTGGTCAATTCCTACCACCTGTCAATTGCAATATTCCTCTACAAGATCCAGGAGTGTACAAGCTAGATTGCGACTGCGGCCTTTCATATATTGGACAAACAAAGCGAGCAATACGAACTCGCGTGAAGGATCATATAGTTGACATCAAACATAAAAGACCCAACAAGTCGGCAGTGTGTGACCATACTTTAAATCACCCAAACTATTACATAAGATTTGATCGGCCACAAATCCTCGCTAAAGAGCACTGATTCCTACCAAGGATGATCCGTGAGGCTATTAAGACTAGAAAACATCCAAATTTAATACAGAAGAAGAGAAGTTGGTTGGGTTCTACCCCCTGCTAAGTACCCCATAATTAATAAATGAAAATTTAAACCCAAGCATAATACCACTGCTGGCTCTAATGATAAAACCAGTTTATTTTGCATAGGTAGGACTACAGACTATAAATAATTAATTACAATTAAGATCTGGAAACCCTGCTTCAGCACTGGCAACAAGACGCATGACATCTCAGTCTACCCCGTGACCACGGCCACTGAAAAGTGTTCGAAACGTCGGGAATTTTAAAAATGTTAAATAAACGCTATAAAATCCGTAAAGTCATTTTATTTAATAATGTATAACATTATTAAATAAAATAAATAATTCTATGATAATACTACATATTTAACTATATTCAAACGCGGTGAAGTATATTCTTATGGATAATGAAAAAGACACAAAGAAAACCTTCAAAGAGTTCTTTTGACTCATTCATGCGTTTTATTAGGCATTCGGTGCATCTTTAGAGAGACAAAGGAATTAGTATGATTAGGCACTCAGTATGATTACTCAAGCAAACAGACAAGACATATGAAGCTATATATATGATAGGAAGGAAAACAATTGTGTGTAACGATTTCAAAAGATGATTTGGTATGTCATCATCATTATCATCATCATCATCAGCCTGTGTCAGTCCACTGCTGGACATAGGCCTTTGGACTTTTGTTATGTATTTTATAATATTACAATTTATTATGATATTAAAAGTTGTTTATGCATATTTTCTACTTTTAAATTACGAAATAACATTTTATTAAAATACTAGCTGTGCTGTACTATTCTACGCAGGCGAAGTCGCGTCGTCTGCGTAGAATGTTATAAAAAAATTAGATTTACTAGTTATTTTTTGTTTTTGACATTTTTATTTTAATAATAATTTAAGGCAGCCGTTGTGGACGGCACAGTGGTGTCATGCGCGTGAGCTGTGCGATACTGGACAGTACTTAGATATTACAACATTACATTATTTTTCTAAAATAAAAGATTTTTTTTAAAACAAAAGTAGCCTAAGTTACTTCTTATTACATAAACTATCTGCCAGTGAAACTCCCGTCCAATTTGGTCCAGTGATTAGCCCGAACAGACAGACAGACAGACAAAAAATTAAAAAATATTTTCATATTAGCATTTTAATATTACAAACAGACAGTCCAATTTTATTTATCTATATAGATTTACAGGTTAAAATGTTTTAAAGTAACATAATAAAGAACATTTTCTTTCAAAGGATATTTATTATTTTGATTTAATAACGCAATCTAATAATATGCTTAAATGAAATTAAGTTGCGAAAGTGTAATTTATTAATGTTAAAATAGAAAGAAAATTATAATTTAAAAAATACCTACAACTTTGAAAGGCATTGAAATGTATTATTTTAAAGGCCTAAAAAAATTCTCATCGTGTCTTAATATCGAACTCAGTAAATGAAATGCAAACTAAATTAGTTACCGTAGACATCGCGTCACGTAAATTCAATTTCTTGCCTGGGGGCCAAAGGAAGCTGGCCCTCGTATTTTTAAATTACGATCGTAACTAAACCCGCTGTGAGAGATATTGCTTTCCGTGTATAGAAGTAACCTTGATTATGCAGTATATGATATGTTATTTTTATACGTGTACCATTTTTGCATTGGTTATTCATTTGTTATACTACTCTTTTTTTATAACAACATTTGATTTAATAAAGAAGTATAATGCAACTTTAGTATAACGTAACGCTAGAAGCGGAACAACGAGGTAATGTATATAAAAAAAATATGTACGCTGCCTTGAGTACCTCTTACTTTTGGAAATTTGGTCAAAAATGTTGAAACCATGTTTAATAAAGAATAAGGCAAGTATTTTGTTTTTCGTGGATTTTATTTTTGGTGTTGGAAACAAGTGGTTGTACGGGTGGCGGGAAAAAGATGACAATTTTTACAAACCCGTAGCAACCTGGCTGTGCTTTTATTTTAAATGCGCTGCTGCAGCATCTAGCATTCCACTTAATGCGTAGCCCTACTTTGGGCGATGGGTTTTCAGCAACGACGCGAATACAAAACGGGTCCACGCCTTGTTCTCTATATGTTCTTGAACGAGAGCAGATGCCCCTCTTGTACTGACTGACTTATGGAACTGGACTAACACCTGCTAATACCTGCCGTTTAGTGCGAGCCATATATTATAACTTGGAAATGGCATACGAAAAAGTGTATTTAACTGATTTTGTCTTTAGGTACCCATCGTATAGATTAACTATAAAGTTAGCGACTTAGATGCAAATGTCCTCACTGTGTAACGTAATCGTAACTTAAATCGTTATTTATATAATACTTTTATCCACTTTGAAATTATTTAGTAAAGTATAAATTCCTAATTTTATAGTATAAAAATGTATATATTAAAGTATAAATAACCAACAACGTGGTGAACTATTTAAGTCTAAAATAATAAAAATTACAGAGATGGTACTAAAACTTTAGCGACGGTATATTACTGAATTCTTTGCATAAATGCACATACCATACCGTAATTTACATTGCATATGGTTTTTCGTGTAAATAAATGCGCAAAGGTTTTAATTATTCATGCATGTCCTACAACCCGTACAATTAAAATGGAGTGCAAGTCTTATTACATTTTTAATTCATCATCATCATCATAATCAGACTGTGTTAGTCACTGCTGGACACGGGCCTCCCCTAATACATGCCTTGTCCCACTACGCTTAAAAAGATTTGAGTACAATGATTTCTTTTACCAATACTGATAGTCGCATCTTGTTTTTGTTAAGAACTTTCAACACACAATGAAAGAAGTATTACGCATGTATGTCGACGGTGTTGACAATAAATAAATCTAAAAACCAAAAGTAAGTGGGCCAAACATACAGTATGCTGTTATTGTCAAAACATCTTGAAGATCTTTCAACAGCAACTGTTTAAAAAAGATAGCAGTGATAGGTTACGTTCAAATAAATATGCAGTAAAACCCTATGCTTTATAAAGCAATATAAATCTTGTTTGACTTGAGCCAAGAATAATAAAGACGCTTTTTAACTTTATTTATTAACGTATTGCGAACAGTTTGGTAATAATTAAAGGTCGCACGTAAATAGTTCGCATTTATTTCTTCCTAATCATATTTATGTCATATATTTATCGAATAACCATTGTTCGTGATGAAGTTGTCGTCAATAAATTTGAAGGCACTGACATAACGACTTCCAAAGATAGGCTTGACAACCGGGAACGATTTTGTACTTGCACATCCGACGCATGAATCGTCTTACTTCTTAGACAATTTGGTAATCGGGCCATATTATCCTAATCAACAGAAAACAACGACAACAGTTATGTAAGATAATTTATAAAATATTCCAACATTTAAACGTTGTTACCTCACGGGATTCGAACCCACGAGCTCCAGTTTATAAAGCAAGGGCCAACACTAATAGGCCACGGAGGCAGTCATATAACATGTATATTCGTAAATGTGAAACTTACTTTGTAATCAGTTAAAAATCTTTGAGTTAATTAATTTTTTATGATATTTTAAGGCTGGTCCTAAATTGATCATAAATTACAAAGTTCTTCAACCATCGATACTTCACTGGAATCGAGATGGTCTAAGCAAAATTAGATTTCAAAATATTAATATTGTTAAGTATTCATAAACCTAGACTTCATATTTATTTCTAAACTTTTATTACTAAATAGGGTAGAACGTTACCTAACCTATCCAAATATATAAATTAACTCAATATTGCTATGTAAATTCTGAAACATATTATTATAAGGTCACACATCACACATCACATCATCAGCCTTTGTTAGTCCACTGCTGAACATAGGCCTCCCCTACCACTAGGCTACGGAGGTAGTTCTACGAGGGCGTGTGCTTTAGAAACCGGAGGTCGTGGGTTCGAATCCTGCGGGGACGCAACAAATTTTCGTTGTTGTTTCCTAGTTGGTTAGGGCAATTTGGGCCGATCACCCAATTGTCTGAAAAGTAAGATGATCCATGCGTCGGATGGGCATCTAAAAAGTCGGTCCACCCACCAACCCGCATTGGACCAGCGTGGTGGGATACGGTCCAAACCCCCTAATGGATAGGGGTGTAGTAGGGGAGGCCTTATAAGGTCAATAAACACCTATTTCGTCGAAATGCACAACATGATTAAAAGAGTAACTAAATGGTGGCTTTAGCTATATTTCTGGAACGAAAGAAAATTACAAAAGCATCTATACACCGGATTTTCCTTTAGCTGTGGCTACATTCTTTTGTTGCGTGATGGAATTATGTAAATAATGTTACTACTATTACACGGTTCAACTTCAATAACGTTTTTTTAATCTTTATTAGCGCTATTTAAATTTACTCACTAGTGCATAATTATTTAACTGTTTGTGGAGGTATATTTTCTCCATTAAACCTTTATAAATGGAATTTTGAATATAAAATCAACCATAGCAAAAGAAAGCATTGAGAATGATTCACTTAACAGTGGAATTATTTTATTTATTTTTATTTAAACTTTCTGCACAGATTAAACAAACAAAGGCGAGCTTAATGCATTAGGTATTATCTACCTGCTAACCTTAGGATGGTTAAGATATAGTAAAGTAGGTGCATGGGTAAATAAAGAATAATGGCAAAAATTTTTAAGAGCGATACTATGTCTCAAAAACAAAATTTTAAACGAATAAATAAAATTATAATAATATATTATAATTATATTATATTATAATTACACATTAATATGTGATTATACATATTTTGTATAAAAAAATATAATAAATGTAATATACTTGCATAAATAATCACCTATGTAACAAGAAGAATATATGAATTTATTGAAATTTTACCCTTGCGAATCTGAAGACACCTCCAGTAGTATCAAATTTTGAAAAGGCTCCTTTGCATAAAATACTATTGCACCATATCACACGCACAGTTTAATGTTTAACTGACATTTTTAAACTAAGCGGGTAATAAATAGTGTTATTTTTTCTTCAATTATAAATAAAAAAACACATATTGATTTATTTTGTGTATGGTGTTTTCTGTTTAACAAAATTTTATTATTAGCAATGCTCAAAAACGAGAAACAGGAAACATAACGAAAACAATTTTTAAGAGGTTGAATAATAATATCCATTTATGCATTGCACCTACTTCAAATATCTTCTTGGAATCATTCCATATATCAATTCAAACAAAAGTTTGACAAAGATAGTTTACGTTTACTGAACGATAACTTAAAGAAATAATACTTGAAGAACATTTACTCAGATCAAACTTCTTACAAGGGTGAAGTAAGAAACTTTGCAAATACTATTAAAATTTAACGCTATTTATTTCCTTTCTTACCTTTCGTACTCAAATTTGTTATATAATTTGCTTCTCCTTATAAATATTTGATTATGTTTGATTTTATTCAACTTTAAAATTAATAGGTTGTAGTTATAACTAAATAAAATATTCTTTTCATTAATAATTTATTAAATTTCAGGTTTCAAGATATAATTTTTGTAGCGTTGTACGATGAAATAGGAAAAAGTC
This sequence comes from Lamproptera curius, assembly GCA_029286875.1. Taxonomy (NCBI): domain Eukaryota; kingdom Metazoa; phylum Arthropoda; class Insecta; order Lepidoptera; family Papilionidae; genus Lamproptera; species Lamproptera curius. Next base: position 1,409,232 of record JAGSMT010000011.1, on the reverse strand, counting down.
CTATGATAAGATCGCATTGTCTTTTTATCATCAACCAAAGGAATATTCAATATGTTAGCAATAACCACAATTATAATGTTTAGATAATTTGTTTTTATATAATAAAAACCAAAAATGAATGAATTATTTGGAGAATGTACGGTACATTCTCCAAATAATGACGCCCCACCACAGACGCCCCTTCTTGCAAGGGGCATCTGTGGTGCCTTTGCAGTGCCTATTTTACCGAAAATTAAAAGAGTGTAAACACTAGTGTATTTTGGCTTGAAAGGTACAGTTGCCAGCGTAATTACTGGGTACAGGAGACATAACATCTCATGAGCTAAGGGGGCGATTATAGCGACTTCCGCTGCTTTACTTATGGGCAGGTCCGGTCACTTACTACCAGTTAAACCTCCTGCTCGTATCTAATAGGGAGAAAAGTTTAGAAAAGGCTTGCGTCGCTGAGGACATTTAAATAGTAATTAATTGTAAGATTTCGAAGTAAGTGATGTTTTATTTGTTAAATATATCGCTCGAAATTCTGACCTTCGACGATGAGTTTCAATTTTTAATGAAAATTATCGTGACTAGCAAAACATTTTCAATGAATAATACAATGATGGAATTCCACATGTCTGGAGCGGAGCAATGAAGTTAAAAAATAAACATTCTGTTAATTACATCCTCTCCTTTACCTTATTTAAAGAGTCCAAATAACTATGTGTTTAGGGGTCTACTTGACAGGTACTAAGTAATAGCTGTCTTAATCATTATTGCATTGTATCATCGTGGGACTATATAATAAGGTTAATTTAACAAGAATTAAATCAAACATTATAATACCCTTTATTACCAAAGTTAAATGACCAAAAATATGTTTTAATTTGGAGTTTGAAATGAATTTTCTCAGTACTATTACTTATTGGTATTTATCGTTTCATTGATAAGAGAAATTATTGTTACTTACTGCTACTTCGTATTTCCATTGCATTATTTATTACGGAATAATCATCGATAATACGCAGAGAGCTTAAGGAAGATGGTTACATTAAGTGCGAATGAATAGGAAATTAATAGCATTAAAATATTATTTTAAACTTTAAAGAGGCCTTTCTAAATGTATTTATAATCAAATTCATAAATATGTTGACTTTCAGGCCATCTGGTGTGATCGAAAAAACAATTCTATGAAATTCAATCCCCCAAAATGTTGAAGTACGTATAAGCCGGGGATTCTCTTCTAGAACCCTTGTTGCTATATAACGGGCACTTTTACATCCGAATACGCTCGCTAGCTTTATTTTAGAGAGTTCGAGAACCAGTCCGAAAAGAAAATGTTAACACATTTAACCCACGTTTAGTCTCGAACATGTGTTACGCCTTTATTTTAAAACGTCTTATTGTAGCTTTTAACCAAGTTTATAATTAAATGGTACCGTTGGAAAGACAAAAGTAGCAAAATGTTTTGTGATACAAGTGTAAGCTATAGCTAACTCAATGTTTTATGATAAACTAGCAGTCAGTTCACGGTTTTCCCGTGTTAATATTTCAAATCGATTTTCTTGAAGTTAAAAGTAGCCTATTCTACACAAAGATAAACTAGCTTCCTAGTCGGGAAAGAATATTAAATGGGTCCTGTAGCTTCTGAGCTAATGCAGAACAAAGAAACCAAACAAACGTTCCTTTATAATATTATTAGTATAGATGTATTTTATTTTATATTATTAGATCGATTCGATGTAATACTATTATATAATTTCTTTAATATCATTACAGTTTTGCCTATTAACCTAAATAATCAAAAGTAAGTTGCTGTAATCAATTCGTCAAGACGGAATTTAAAAAAAAACTAAGTAGTTACCTCCGACTTATAGAAAGTAGGTCGAAAATAAGTTACATTAATAATAACTTATAAATTGTTCAGTTGCTAAAAAGATATTTGCTGGTTGGCTTTGAAATATATCTGTACATAATTTTAAAAAATATATGAATATTATGAAAACGCCAAAATAAAATTGTACAAGGTTTACCACATACTGTTAATTTATTCCCCTGAGCCAAATTAAAAACAAATTTAAAGCTGCTCTCGACGCAAACATTTTAATTGTGTCACCAAAAGTTTTGTTAATTGTGAGATTATATTCACTTTTATTTGCTTTTATTCGTCAGTGATATGATAAAAATATGTCAAAAAGATAATACAAACTTAATAATTTTAATTTTGTTAACAATATTTAAAATACTATATATTATAAAAATTCCTAATGTGACTTATGAATAAAGAAGAGTTATAAATATACATTATATTATTTATGAAGAAATAAATATAGTATATATTTAATTATATTTATTAACACTTCGTGTACAAAACAGTACATTATCGGACTTATTGCCAAAGGCAATCTCTACCAGTCAACCATTGGATACAAATTTATAAATACATTTATAACAGTCTATTATAATAATACTCATGTATATACTACAATATACATGATACATATTAATATACTATATACACACATAATGACAAATAAAAAAATATATAAACGTACATACACATACATAGACAAATTATATATATAAATACAAATATCGAAAGATAAATACAGCTCCTATTGTTGTAAATGACTAAACAAATGTTCACGAATTTTACGCTAAAAGTCATTGCGATTTTTAGCCATCCTGATTTCCTAAGGCATATTTTATATGATACGAGAAATTGTGTTATAAGCTACATTAGTATTTTTTTTAGATTCTTCTATTTTTGGTTTTAAATTAACTAGACGCACGTTTTTAGTTTAACAAACTCGTTAAATTTGAGTGAACCTGATGGGCTTGCAATCAGATTATAGTTTGCTAGAGTACCTATCTAATATAACCTTACCTTAAACTAAAAATCCTTTAATTTTTAAGATAATATCAAGTACAAGACAATTGTGTGATCGGCTCAAATTCCCCGAATCAACTAGGAAACTACTATGAAAATTTGTTGAGTCTCCGCCGAATTCGAACCCACGACCTCCGATTTCTAAAGCACTCGCCCATACCTCTAGGCTACGGACGCAGTTTAAGCTAAAATAATTATGATGTTAAGTATTTTAATAATTAAATTACTTAAATGTTTTATATAATTATTTAATTGAAAAAAACAAAGGTGGCACTACATCTTTAAAATTATGTTAAAAAACAATAATATACGTAATTTTTTTTTGTAAAAGTTGTACATCATGAAATATTACAAAAAAATTAATCTAAACCCCAGCCTAATAAGAGTTGGAATTATCGTAAACATTGTCCAATTTCAAACTCAAATTTCGCCATAACGTAGAACATATTGGTAAAATGTTAAACAGGAGAGAGATTGAACAAGGCGACGATGTTTCAGAATGGACGCGTTCGCTTCTGGCTACATTAGTGTTTGACATTAGATTTTCCTCGCGAAAATCTTTTCTTTTTGAGCACTCACCGAATGAAAATTAAATAAATGAAAATCCATCAGGTATTTTTGCACCTACGTCAAAAGTTGATTTTCAGTTTTGTTTTACACAAAAATTAATTTTATACAAGAGTAAACTTTCTAAATTTTGTTTAATATAAAAATTAAGGCTTTTTTTACTTGTCTGTTTTTGTGTTTTACATATACGTTTACATAAGTATATGTCTGACGATTTAAGTATAAAAGTTATCGTAGGTAAGGGTATCATCAAATAATATTACTTCGAAATAAGTTATTTGTGAGTCATGGTCTAATATTGATAACGTAGTTTACTTCATATAGTATTGCAATATAAGACGAAACAATAATTGTCGATGATTGAAACGGAAAAAGTTATTTACTCTGATACCGATTCCCTGGACCAAATTATTTTCGTTTTATTGTACATAAATTTTCACAAAAGAAATATTAAAACTGCTAAAAAGTTTTCTAGGAAAACAATGCACGAAACTTACTTGCAAGCGTGAGCTATCACAATAAAATACGTTTTGCAATTAATTTAATTTTGATACATGCTTCAAAAGTATTTAACATAAGTAGTAAACTTTAGCACTAAGTTTACTACTCACGTAAAATCCTTTCTGCTAACTATAAAAAAGTATGATTCTTTGCTTAGTAGTGCCTTGTGTCGGCTTCATTAAACAATTGTGAGTTGTAATAATTTATTTAAGTAAAAAATATTTATTTAACCTTACAACATTATCACAATAACAAAAAAATATTATTTTGAAACAAACTAATACGCAGCAAATGGCAAAAGACATGACCATTAGGATACCAAAATAGTTTACTTAACATGCTAAGAAATATTAATTTGGCTAATTAGTAATGCTCTTCTATGTTTCTCTTCACTAATTCCACCGACATCCGGAAACATTTAGCGGAGGAAATATGTCGGAGCGCAATACCTATTAGTGCTATTACTATCAAGCGTAGGACGAGGAGTGCACTTGTGTTTGCGTATATATTTGTGCACTATAATATTTACGGCGAACTTAAATCGAAATCTCTGAATATAGAAAAGCGGATCATTCCCAGCAAAAGTAAATACGACCGTTGGCCCCAAGAGGGGAACCTACGCACAACGCGTGCCGACTCAAAGGGTTTAAGGTAGGGACAAAATAAAAGTCGGCTCAGTCTAATGCTCTGAATATTCTTTTTCTAATTTTTAGTTGGCCTATGTTCGCTATGATTTCATCATCAGCCTGTATCAGTCCACCGCTGGACATAGGACTCCCGTACTGCACGTCTGCTCCTTTAGGGGGTTTTTGGACTGTATCCCGCTACGCTACACTACGCACTACGCTGGTCCAATGCGGGTTGGTGGGTGGAAAGTCTTTTTATATGCCCATCTAAAGCATGGATCATCTTACTTTTCAGACAATCGGGTAATCATCCTGCATTGCCCTAACCAACTAGGAAACAACAATTTAAATATGTTGAGTTCCCGCGGTATTCAAACCCACGGCCTCCGGTTTCTGAAGCACACGCCCTTACTACAAGGCTACGGAGGCAGTTAAAATTTTAAATCTTTAAATATGTGTTTTGATTAACAATATTATTATCAAGCGGAGACTTTTTCTGTGTAAATTACATGCCTTATTTAACTCAGTTGTGTTTAAAGCTCGTCACAATAGTTTATTCAACTTCTGCTCGCAAATATTCATTTCGCTTTGCATTAATTCTCTTCCTACATTCGTATAACATGGAGCTGCATGAATAATTAATATATTTGCTATTTGTATTCTCACCTACAGCCGTAAGCAATCTCTAATTCACTCGTATGTTTATGCTAATAACTTAAGTTACATATTTTAAAAGGTTTAATGAACTAAACTTTTTATCCATTAAGTGAGTGATTTTATTACCAAAGTAATGGTAAATTAATAAACTTTTATCATATACATAGAGTTTGAAAATTTTATTTCAAAGATACCATGCGAAGTAAAGTATATTCTACTCTTAGGTTAAATATTCTATGTCAAATTCTTATGTCCTTTGTCCTATAAATAAATGCGAATTCATCAAAACTAATACAGTTCTAAATGTTTTATCGATTTTAATTACTTTACAATTATTTAAAGATACACATTTGATTTGACTTTAACAAATTCTAGAATAATATGCATTTAGATTCTTGGTTATTTTTTTGCAATAGTTTTTATTAAAAACATAGCAGATATCATAAAAACAAAATTTATTTATATTTTAAGAAGGAAAATTGCGTTTTAATGTGAAACGTCTATAGGAATTTTTGGCGTGGCGACGCTTGCCGTGGCGACGGGTCGCCACGCTATACTAACGTATACATATATACATTTTATGTGTAGTAGAGTGTACGGTGTGCCTTCTCACTCAGTTCGACGTTGTTGTTTACTACGGTACACATAACATGCGTTTTATTTAACTTTTAATTTTAATTTTTTATTTGACTATAAAATATGTTTGATAGTGATAACTCAGAAGATCAAAGTGATCAACATTGTGCAAAGAAAGTGAAACTACACTATGGCATACTACGAAGTCATCAGTAAGTAGATCGTATTTTTCAAGTGTCCATAAATGTAATTATTATATTTTTTACTTTTAATTAATTATATTCATTTTAATTATATTAGTAATTATATAAATTATATTTAGATTAATAATAATATAGATAATATTTATATAATCTTCAATTAATTATTTAATTCGGGAATATAATCTTTTATGGATATTACTTGTAAACACACGATGTTTTACATCCCATGACGGCACACATTTTTTGTTACTTTCTCTGGATATGTCGAAATTTTCAAACTGTTGAGAGATACTCGTATTAGAAGAGCTCCCAAGTGACTTGATTTATAATTTTGACTTTGAATTTTGCAGAATTTTAGTTGCTTGCTCGTTTATTAAATAAAATGAGAATTTTTAACGAAAACCCTTTTCAAAATAAAGCATTAAAACATGAAAAGTAAATTAAGCTCAATGCTAACGACTTCTAAGATATTAATATTTCATTTAATAAATACTGCCTATCATATATTATTTAATAAATAAAAAGTCATGTAACAAGCACTGCGTTTCGCGAAAAACGCTATCGACAATCGTATGAAAATAGGCTCCGAATCCTCAAAATTTTCTTTTATGGATTATCAATTTTAACATTGTTTACCTACTACTACTATGCTGATAGCAGTAATATCTTTTAGATTACTTTTACAAGGCAAGACACTTTACAAGGCAAGAGTTTAGAATCTAATATATTTTTCTTAATTATTTTAGGTTGTGCATACATTAAGGCTAATTAGAGGCGGCACCTGTTTGTCATTTATAGACATACAACCTGTCAAAACAATATGAAACTTTTATAGATTTTTGTGATTCATGTAAGGGATCATTTTACAATATATTTAGAACTGAGCAATACTTGTGCAATGAAAATTAGGTTATTGAAAAAAAAAATATTTTTCTTTATTTTTCAAAGAAACCAACCCTTGTCTAGGTGTGGTTTTCTGTCAAAAAAAAACTCTATTATCATCACGCACGTCGGAAACCGAAACCACACCCCTTGAGCGCAATAGTTAGGAAAACTAACTGCAACGCCAAGCGAAACATCAAGTTTATTTTAAATTTTATTATTTCTTAAAGAAGGCAAAAACTATCACACATCTACCCGCTCTTTTCTTTTGTGTCTAAAGAATGTTAGAGCGCAAGTTATAACAGTCGAAAGATAAAGACTATGCTAACCACATTTAAGGCGATAGCGCCTGAAACCTGTATTTTTGGCTGTACAAAAGTAGTCTGTTTTGGTTGATTTAAATATTTAGGAACAATTTGCAAACTTATAATATGGAACCTGGCTTAAACTAGTTACCAAGTGCTGCAAGTGATTAAGGGTTACCAAATGATTATGAGTTTCAAGATATTAATGATGATCTTGTTTTTTTTTTGTCGTAGACGCAATGTAGCAAAATAAAGAATCGAAGAATTCGTATTTTTAGTTATGTACTTTTTTCTTGAGATCATCTTTTGAAGTTTTTTTTTTAATATAATACAAAAATGTGTACACTAAGGGATTTAAATGTAGCATAAACCTTACCAATAGATAATTTTAAATCATATTTTGATAAAAAGATAAAATGTGAAAATATTGTATTAAAATCATAACGTTAATTACTCACTTTAAGGACTTTTTCATAATAACGTACTGCATAGTTATTACTCATTTTATGATAGATGTATTATCAATTAAGGAATGATGTATTGATATGGTGTTAATACTTTACAAATGTGACAGCGGTTCATATAAAACATTTATAAATATTTTTTTTAAGTAGTAATTTTTATTATTTATAACAACAACGATTTTATTGTACTTATATTTTAAATTCAACGTCCAAACGTGCCTTTTGATCAAGCGGGCACTTGAACGAGCTCCCGCTAAAATTGTCATCCCGAAAGGTTAGTAACACCCAGTACCGACACATTCTAAGAATATTCGTCGATGAGCCCGTCACTCAAACTCTATGTATAGGCATCCGGAAACCTGATGATGACGGGTGGCGTGAGAAAAGAGACGCTAGACATGTGGTTTTATTATTATTTAAATAGCATAAAATAACTAGTTAAATTAAATTGACATGTTCTTTTATTGTACACTTGTGTCTTAAAGTATATGTAATTGCAAACATTTAAACTTAAAGTATCTTTATGCTTCTCTTTTGATTCGCGGATATAATTTATTAATATCATTTCCGTACGACCGCCACAATTGATTGCGCAAATTTCGAACATTCGAATGGCTCCGCTAAACACCCAGTGTTTAGCGGAGCCATTCATAGCTGTTTAGCCAGCCAGCGCCTTAGAGATGGGGTCACAGTCACTTTTTCCCGGTCTTTTGCGACTCCTCCAACGCTGGCCGCCGAAGCAGCCCCGTCTCGGCCCTAGCGCCATCTGGCTCCCTCTGGGCGCGTCGGAACTAACGCGCCCTTTGTCGCGGCCCCTGTAGTTAGGTAACTGACTCCCCCGAGTCTGTTATTTAGGGGTTACGGGAGCGAGGATTTCCCAGCCCACGCAGGGACGAGACTCCCAGCCCCAAGCGGCGGCCCCGATGTTAAGCTCCGCCGCTAGCTCCATTTCGACCGTAGAAGGAGGAAAGATCGACAACACCATGCCGAATGTCCCCTCCTCCCACGGCCCCTCCACACCACCTCAGCGGTGCGGCCCCGCCGAGTCGCGGAGAAAATGGAGAGTGGCCTGCGAACTACCGACATTCCTTTTCACCGGAAGGGCGGCACCCTCCTAAGCGCATTCAAAGCTGTCTTGTTCAGCCCGCCTGGAGTAGCCTCCTCTGCGGCTGGCCAGATTCCTCTTAGCTTCCCTGCGGCTGGGCAGGCCGCAGGTCCTAGATGTTTTTTTCAGCATAATACACATTAAATACTAATCATTATAGGAAATACTTTGAAGGATGTGTACAAAACTGCTCAGTAAGCTTTAAATAGAGTAAGCGATTGGCTCCAGTAATATTTCCTTACGATAAACGTCGACAAAACAGTAATATTAACCTTTGCACATAAAAGCAATTAACTACCACCAGCCCGTCACGTAATACAAGCCCACGAGTGTACCTGCAATCGCTTAAGTTGCCCCTGTCCCATCATAAGTATAGACTAAAACCATAAATACTAAGAAGTAAAACTAGATTATAGAATAACATTTACAAAACATGCAGAATCCCTTGTCTCAAGATTTTCTTTCCGCTTTACAACGTCCAAACTGTACAACCACTGGGACGTGCTATCACTCAGACAATCTTTAATACTTTATGTTATCTTAAAGAAGCATCTTTAGCTAAACCTTTATATACGGTTAATGAACGACGAAGAAAGGAAAAAGTTTATACATTTCCCCAACTGAGAACTGCAACATCGAAAATTTTCTTCTGCTATCTCTGTTCATATATTTACAACAAACGGAATAGACAACTTTATATTTATCCTCTTCCAAAATTATTCGTAACCGTTATGTAAATCTGTACTTTTATTAAACCGAAAAAGTGTACTGTGATAACCTTGCTATTATAAATTCTATCAAAAATAAACATCAAAATTTTTACACAAATTAGACTCCTGCAGCAATCCTGTTCGAACTAAAAGACCTGTAAAATTATAAATACTTTCACTTTATTTATCTTATATTCTCACCTTGTCTAGCCAAAATCTTCTAGGAATTTAATAGAATTCTTCGGTTTTTGAGTTTAATGGCTCCACCTAGGATTTACAATGTTTTATTTTGTCAATAAAACATTAAGACATTTTGTCACTTCAAACCAAAAAGACTAAAATAGTATTAAATGAGCAAATGAAATTTCGCATTCATTGTCGACGTTTAATCGCATTAAAAGGATTTAATAGTACAATGCGCACGAGAAGCAATTTCTTAATTGCTCACTTCTTTAACAAAGGAACTACTTAATAAAAATAAGAAACTAAGGAAGTTAATTAATATTCTTGTACTTAGCACTCGGCGAAGAGTCGTAAATTGCTATTTGTTAACAATTTTTTTAACCGCTGGGTACTTAGACTTAAACCCGGTACATTAAGTACTTTCAAAATTTTTGTTTATATATTTCACTTTTAAGTTATAATTGTTATTTTTTTTATAGACAAAAATGAGAGGAGATACCGTCGAGGAAATTCGTTTGAAAAAATCGAAAAATTAACCATGTTGGGTTTCATTTTTCTCTGATTTTATCATGATGGTTACGATCAATTCTGACACTCTGTTTTATTTTGACGTAGAGTTTTGAGGAAATGGTTTTCCTAAAGCCATTTGATCAAATATTAACTAGACAAGTAAATAAAATTAAAGTATCTGCTTGTAAAATTAAAATAGTAGTTTGTTAAAATCATAATACACAAGGGGAATAAAAAAATTGAAAAATTGAGCATAACCATTTAGCGCAATATAAGCGGGTGACAAATTTACCTCTGCATGAACCTTTTGAAGAATAAATTTAATAGAAATTCCATATATGACACGTTTTATGCACATAAAACAAAAAAAAACAAATCCACTAATTATTTTTTTATAAACTTACTATACTAACTATATTATCTTAAAAGAGCTTTATATATGCTTCACCGCAATTTTCAATAGATATATGCGCTCGCGGATGTTATTTTACATTATTTTAAGAAGCACATTTTCAAAACCTATACTTTGATTCTATCTTTTACGGTATTGGCAGCGCTTGCAATTTAAGCGCACGAAGTTATGATTTTTGGTGCCGTAATATTTTCGTTTCTTGAATGTTTAGTTTTAAGGATATTTGAAAAAGAAAATATAGTTAACTGCTAATCACAAAATTATGAAATAATCGGAAGCTCCCCGGTGGTAGGTCCCCTGTTTACAAGAGACCGTCTGGATGGGTACCACCACGGTGCCTATTTCTGCCGCGAAGCAGTAGTGTGAAAACACTGCTGTGTTCCGGTTTGAAGGGCACCGTAGCCAGCGTATTTACTGGGTAAACGAGACTTAACACCCTATGTCTCACGGTAGGCAGCGCGTTGGCGATACCACTGGTATTGCCAATGTCTATGGGTGTCGGTGGCTACTTTCCATCAGGTGGCCCGACTGCTCGTCTGCCTGCGTAAGCCATAAAAAAAAAGAAAAAAAAAAAGGTCGGAAGTCTAGGAGCGGAACAATGAGGTAATACACAAAAAAAAGACATACGCTCAGAATTGAGTACCTCCTTCATTTGGGGAGTGGGTCAAATGTGGGCTCGAGGAGTAAAGCTTTAGATTTGCCAAAAAAATTGAACCATAGACGAAAGTAGCTAAATGTACCTCGGCTTTCCGTAGACTTTTACTTTTGATAATCAAATGTTAAGAAAACCTGTATTACTAAAAACAGTTACAGGTTTCTCTGATAACCACATTCAATTTAGTGTACACAAATGTTATTGTTGCAATTAGAACACAGCATTACGAATAGAACATAAAAAATATAGAAGTTAGGAAATAAAAATTTCAAAGATTTTTCTTTGAAAGTCTTCTAAGCTGTTGTAATAACCGATGCCGCATTATTTTATAAACACTTAAGTAGCTTTGTGATGCATTTAACAGTTTTTAATAGCACTAACAACAATATTATAAAAGCGTAACATCATTTTTGTAAAAGCGTATTTTCCATTAGGTCCATTTAACCGAGGTTCAAAGAAAAATGCTTTAATCAGCCTTAATGCGTTCTTTCTTGTTAAGTTACTTTTACCATTTTGTTCTGTTACTAAGCGTGCTAATAAGCTGGTTAACAATATAAAATCTAATTAAACCGTGTGATTCAAACAGTGAAAGATGAAATTCGGTTTTCAGGTATTACGATTTTGGATCTCTGTCATAATAATTTATAATATAAGTAATAATTACCCTAAATTTTATTAAATTTATTGAGTATCGAATTGCATACAAAATCGGTCAAACTTATACCTAGTTAAAATATTTGCGGATAGTTCGTATACAACTAAATATTCGTAAAATAAAGTTTTATTATCTAGGTTATTTTTAATTTTGATTGAAAAACTAAATTTGAAAGGAAACGCAATCGATAAAATAAGGTTTATGTGTATACTCTAAAACAATTAAAAGAAAAACATACTTCTTACTAACCTCGTGTTCTGATAAACTCACGTAGCATTCTTATCAATAAACATATTCATGTTCATCACTACATTGTATGCAAGAAAAATTTTGACAAAATGTTAGAACCGGCTTCAAATAGTATATGTCTATGTGGTCTTTGCACGAAACTGCCCTGAAACTTTTATCGCCACATTTAAAACTCTAATGTATTTATTGCATCAAAATGTCGTTAATAAATCATTTTAAGTACATAGAAATTATTAAATGCGTTTACGTTTAAATTGGCTTATACGGTATTATCTAAAATAAGCTTTGAATTTAATAGATTACGTTTTCAATAATAACATCATTAAAAGGGTTACTACAGGTATTACACATTTAAAAGGCAGGGACATGGCGGTGAGGTATGGGGTGGTAATGCACCTGTGCGAAGCCGGGGCAGATCTCTAGTAATTTATAACTTACGTTACTTATTTATAACGTAATTTATAATTAATACGTCGTCCGCCATTACCTAGTACCAGTATTAGCCGTGAGCTTTCAATTTTAAGGGCGTGGGTTCTGGCGGAAATATGACTTTGTGTTATCGTTGTTTTCGGGTTAGTTAGGACAAAATAGGCGGATCACCAAATTATATGAAAACTATGATTTCTTCGCCGAATTTTTATGTGAAAAGTTGATTGTCAGTGTCTTAAAGATTTTAATTGTCGTTTGAAAAATTAAGTACGGATTCCCCGCCGCCAATTTGAGGAAGCAGCAAGGATATGTAAGAACCTCAGCCAAGACAGAACAGGTGATATATCCACTAAAAACCAACGGTTTCTCTTTTCATATTTGCCTTGGGCGGGTGGAAGAAACTTATGACAATTTTCGGTGACCCCAGCGCGACATGGTCTTAGACAAAGGTGTGTGGTCCTATCGTCGGGTGTGTTGAGCCGAACTGGACAGTCGGTACATGTACCAGAGCATATAAAGCCGTTTTTAGGAAGGCTGACAAACTAAAAAAACTTGGGAAAATAGCCAGAGAAGGAAAGATTTAAAAAATATGAAATGAATATTGGAAAGATTTGTTGTAAAATCATATTATAAACAAATTGTTTTTTTAAATTATGGACTAAATTCTAAAACAGGTAGATGATGATATTAATCAAGTTAATTTTCAACTTTGTCTACTTTAAAAAAAGGAAGAAAGTTTTACAGTTCTGCGTAAAATATCATATACTACAAATACCCTATGCACTTGTTAGATCTTATTTATTAAAGGGCAAGAAAAAACCGCAGGGTACAGTTTTGATGTAAAATTAAATATCAGGGTACTTAAATATTACGTATCATTTATTATTAATATATGATATTTAAATTACAACTTTTGTCTTTCTGAATGCTTATGGTTTTTACAAAGTAACGTAGATGTAAATAGAAAACTAGAATATTTAAATTTGTTTATTACACTTTCTTATGGATTATAAATTGATATATCACCAGTTCAGAATTGACCTGAGAAAAACTGCCGAAAGAAACTCTGCGCGACTTTTTGATGTCTTTGAGTATATAAAAAAGACTAAACAGATAATACCTTTAATTTATCCGCTCGATAAAAAATATGTACAATATTGTATGGAGAAATACGAACCCAAAGAAAAAGCAAGTAATGTCCCCCAAATATTTAAACGAGCACGAGAGTATTTAATTTATTAAGATACGGTACTTTGTGTTTTATCATCAGACAGTTTTATCTGATGATAAATGAAATATCGTGCTTATTTAAAGAGTATCGTAAGACGGCATTAATTCGCTTGACACCCGAGTTATTACGTAATACTCCTTTAACCTTAATGCTATTAATGTTTATGCACTATTATTTCGTGTTACAAATAGACAACGGTATGCTACTTACTTAGACAGTCCCTTGCAAAAAGAAACTTACTACCTCCTAAATGATAAATAAATGTCAAAGTATTCAGAAATAAACGAAATAAGTATTCTGAAAAAGTTACATGTAAATATTACATTCATCTGAGTGAGTATATAGAATCAATCATTGAATAACTTTTTTCGTAGAATTTAAGTGCTTTAAGGCGTAGCGGGCGACTTCGCGGTCGGTTGCCCCTGTTAAAATTTCATTGAGTCGAACTAATTGCGTTCGGACTATAGAACGTTGACAACCCTTTTACACACGTTATGTTATGCTAGTTTTTCTTGTGCATGTATTTAGTTTGGTGTTTGCGATCTTAACTAACTCATTTTTTTATATTTAATAAATATACTTTAAATTAATTTATTAATATAATTTCATGTATTTATTTTATAAAATATTGAGACAATGTGTACAAGAAGAGAGCAAAAATATCTATTAATACATATTTTTTTAATTGACAAGAATTTATATCTGTTTACACAAAAGTAATTTACAAAAGTGCAATTAGAAATGTGCGCACTGAGACATGATTGTTTTATGAACTCCGCTTTTCAGTGCATCTCTCTTTTGATTGTTGGAACATTCCATCAAAGTATGAAACACTTCGTTATCATTACTTCTTCCGTACGTTTTCCTTATTATTTCAACATGAATCAGAACTAACTGCCTAGAAACCTGAGATTGTGGGTTCAAATGAGACGGATAACCGACACGACCGGAGTGGTCGGAGAGTAAGGTGCAGGACCGACTTCTTACATGCCCATTTTTAGATAATTGGGTAATCGGCCCAAATTGCCTAACCAACTAGGAAACAACAATGAAAATTGTTTGAGTCCCCGCACGATTCGAACCCACGACCTCCACTTTCTAAAGCACACGCCCTTACCTCTAGGCTACTGAGTCACATAAATAATTAGTAGCAAATACAACTCCAGAACAAAATGATGCCCTAAGGTTAGCTGGTAGATAATGCATAAGCATTAACTACCAGCTCGCTTTTGCAAAGGTGTATTTGTGCTAGCAGTGTTAATTAATAAAATATGGTCAAAGTTGTAATAACGTAAAAGTAACGCAATTATTATAAGGAGCATTTTTTCTGATTTTGTACTTTATAGACATTGAGAAGCCTTAACAAGTTAAGTTACATAAATAAAGTTATTCTTCATAAAGTTTAAACTAATCTGTTCTTACCTGCTTTTAAAATCACGAACAACGATACTCACTTTAATATTATCTCTAACATAAAATTGATTGTCCATTTGTTAAATTTAACCAAGCTAATGGGAAAATACTTTAATAGAGCTTAATTCTTTGCTCTGTTTTAAGTTTCTCATACTATTTGTACTGTAACTAACTGTGCTAATAAGCTGCAAGCGTACAATAGAAAATCTTTTTAAATCGTATGATTAAAACAGTGGAAGCCGTAGAGTAGTCAGTTTTAATAAATGTATTCGTATTTTTAAAATATGTATCTAGATCCTAGAGATAATGTCGTTGAAATTAATTATCGTTGATAGTAAAAAAACTGAAAAAGTTATACTTAACAAAAGAAGGTTATCTATTTAACAACCAATTCAATTTATATTACAATTTGTAACTGCTTCATTTTGTTTACGTTGAGCATTTAATTTTATAAAGAGTTTGGTATACAAGAGTACAAGAAAATTAAAATAGACGGTAAAAAGTAAGACAAGTAATGTTTTATTTGATTTGTAATGATCAAGTTTGTTACTTCGTCTATATCTCGTAGAAACAACACAATAAATGTTCTCTGAAATGTTGTTATTCTTAAGGCCTTTTATTCTAATAAACATTTTTAAGGGTTTGTGTACTTCTTTTTACTAAATCTAAACATGTCTTTATCGAATATAAAGATATAAAAGGAACGAAACATACGCAATTTTATTGACATCTGCGAAATTTTCCAAAATTATAATATCGCTATGTCACATCTCTGTCATAAATTGACAGGTGTATTATCTCACATGAGAGGTGATGTATTGACACGACCTAAATTTTATATTGATATAGGATACAAGTGAGATCGTTTGAATTATTTTTTTTGTCAAAGTAACGCTATAAATTTATTTTTAAATAAATTATTATATTACCATAAATTTTATGTTATAGACAACGCAAGTCAAACAAAATAAACGTGTTTTATTGTTGACAATCTCGAAGTAAATTGTGCATTAATAAATACTATAATATGCCTTTGTTTTAATATGAGGTAATTTATTTATGTAATCTGTCTTATCGGTTATATATTTTATTAACATTATATACAGCTTAAAACATAGAAAGACAAATAGTAACTGTGGCAAATGCAAATGGTGTTAGTTGATAATTAATTGTTTTGTTTAATAAATATAAATATTTAAACAGTAATTCACACAATCATTCATCCATAGTGGGCATATCTTTATTTCAGAGATTACAAGGGATCTGTGACGTTGAACATCTGGTGGCTGAGCCACTACTCGAAAGCTTGCTGCGCCGCGGCATCGTCGTTGTGACTGAGTTAAGGCAACCGTGGCAGGCAGGCGGTGGAGCGAAAACGAGCGAAGACGGCATGACATTTACAACTCGAAAGTCGTCGGAAATTTAAAACGTAAAATAAACGCAATAAAATCCGTAAAAGTCCTTTTATTTCAATAAGGTGTTAGTTGATAAAGCTAAGCAAAAAAATCTTTATTAGTCGTAAATTACGCTGGCTATGGTACCCTTTCACACTGAAAGACAGTAGTGTTTACAACCTACTGATTTGGAGCAGAAATGGGAACCGTGGTAATAATATTCCAGACGGTCCCTTGTCACCAAAACCACCTCGTTATTAAGCTGAGAGAAAATTAATATTTCATAAATGTTACATAGCTTACATATTTACTTTGAATAAGTTATTTATAAAAAAAAATGCCTTATGTACGTACTAGCTGTCTAAAGTAAAGTTAATGCATGATAAATCACATATATATATATATATATATATGTATATATTTATATTTATTTATGTTTATGTATTTGCATTAACTTAACGTATAGAATATGTATTAATATTCCTGTCGTAATTTTATTATTGATTTATAGTTATTTTATTTTAATGTATACACACATAAACTTTAAGCTTATTAAAATCTTTCCTTTGTTTTGTTATACATCTGCGCAACTACCGAATTTTCTCTGTACCACCCAAAGGTTGACTGGTAGATAATGCCTTTTGGCATTAAGTTCGCATTTGTACTTACTTGTGCATAAAGCTTTAATAAAAATAAAATAAAAATAAAAATATATTTCATTTTATAAAATAATGCACTAACGTATTTTTGAACTAGAATGTTTCTTGAAGCGAAAATAATCTGTACCTAAAATGTATTATTGTGAGGTTAAATAAAGTGAACCCGTTAACCAATTGATAGCACCAGTTGGGATTTAACCAAAATAATTGCTTTACAACCGCAGACTCCTGATTAGCTTTGTGGTCATGCATACTCTAAATCTGATCCCCAACGCGTGACTAAATCAATTTCAATAAGCAATATCGTTCTCGTTATAACGTTGTCATTAGCCATTTACTTCACTAGGGTCAAAGATAAAATCATTGTTTTAGAAACAGACTACACAATATTATACAGGAAAAAAGAGACTGTTTTATTCGATGGCGCAATAAATGCATGTCAATGTCAGTTAACGTTTTCATTCAATTTTAACGGAATTTTAGTTTTTTTCAATTAAGGTGATTGCGAGTAGTTCATTTCGTCTGTGTGCATGTAATGTATTCAAATAAAATTATTAATGTTTTTAAAGAATTTTAAAGACATTTTTCTATTTTAGTGAAACGAATTATACAGTCAATATTCAGCTAGAATAGGCACCGTGGTAGATCTTAATTAGCTTATTTTATAAAGTGGACGGAAGCTTTAACTTATAGGTCAATATTGTGTGGAAAATTGTAATTTACTATTTTATTTATAAAGCCCATTTTTATAAATTAATATTACGTAGTTTGCGTAGAAACTTTACCAACTTCAAATTTCACATGTTCACAAAAGGACAGAGAGATGAATGTGTTTGTAAATTAATTACTTTTCTTATACTGTTCTGTTTGTGCGCAATAACTTAAATGAATTCAAGCCAGCTGAATGATGAGGCGGAATTCTGAATTTTGTTTAGAGTTTGGTCTGAAACTGAATTTATATCAACTTGCGATAAAAAACATTAGTAAAAACAATAAATATATAAGCTAATATATATATATAAGTAAGTAACAATGAAAACTTCCTTTTATTTAATTCCTATTTCTGAAGTATTTGATACTAAAGAATTTCGTAGCCCCAGACTATCCATCTCACGGTTCCTTTTTTCTTACATTCAATACTATAACAATATCAGCAAATGGAAAACGCTTTACGTAAAATTGAAATGCTTTTACAGGTACCTAGACAACTTCGCGGTCGACTGCCCATTCATTCAGATTCCATTCAGTCGAACTAATTGTGTTAGAACAATGGGACTTTGACATCCTAGTTTTTTTGCGTATGAATGTACTTCTTTCAATTGTGTAGACACCTATTTTTAAATAGATAAATATTAGGACAAATAAAAAGATAATTAATTGTAATGTATTTTTGTAAATAGTGATACCAATTATAAGCTATTTAGAAAAATATTAGCTTGATCTCTAATACGAGTAAAATAACCAAAATATTTTCAAAAATTCTTTTTATGACCGTTAATATATTATTTAATAATAAGGTAATATCGTGTTACACTACAGGTTTTTGTATCATGTACTTCGACTGACTTTATTGTAGATTATTTTTTTAAAAAGGACAATTATTATGGACACTGTTATGTTCTACAGACTGAATTTAAAGAGACAGAATGTGTTAATTAAAGTATCGGTCACACGTTTACGATTTTGAAAATAAAAGTTAGATAATAGGTGTTTTAGGAGAGGGAAAGAACGATTATAGCGTCGTTATAGCTCTTAATGAACGCCTTTAAGATATTCATAGCCACTGCTGTGCTAGCGATAAGAGGAAACGTTGCCATATTCATGGAGATTGAAAATAAATCGAATGCAGGTATTCTAAAGTCGATTGAGTTTATTGAGAAAATATGCATTCAGCTCAAAACGGCACGCGTGAATACATTCGATTGAGCCTGCGCGACTGCGATTTCTTGGTTTTATAAAAAAATGCTGTATAAAAGCAGCGCATGGTATTCTCTACAAGGAAATTTCTTCCCGGAAGAAAATAATTAATAAAACAAAAGCAGGTTACGATAAAATATCTCTGAACTCTTTCCAAGTGCGAAAAAATGACTAAGCATATATTTATTTGCCTAGGGTAAAAGGCCGTGTAGCACAGGGTCTTAGGAGTACATTTTTAAGGATTAGTTTCTTTACTAAAGACACTAGTTATTTTGTACTAGTTTATAGATACTTTGTAAAACTGTGTTAAGTGGAAATGAAGATATTATTGTTATTACTTTTTATAATTTGGGTCAACTGTAGCTTTTTTGTAAATTTATATTGAGTTATTAAAACCATTTAAGAAAACGCATCAGATCAAATTTTGTGGTAGTTAAAAAAATAAAGATATTTCTTAGTTTGAGATATTTAGATATGAACGAAATGGACAAAGTTTATAGACGACGTTAACATAAAGGGTCAAGAATTGTACTTATTCGTTTATACCCGGGTAAAATTTGTAGGCGCCATTTTATTAAAGAAAATCTATTTATGTAAGAAAATCTGTTTGTTTAAACGTTTTATTTTACGGAGAATTATAAATAGGCGTACATAAATAACAAAGAAAAAATATTGTATTAGGGTCCAAAACCCCCTAGCCATTAGGGGGTTTTGGACCCTATTCCACCACGCGGGTCTAATGCGGGTTGGTGGGTGGACTAACTTTTTACATGCCCATCCGACGCATGGATCATCTTACTTTTCAGACAATTGGGTGATCGGCCAAAATTGCCCTAACCAACTAGGACACAACACTGAAAATTTGTTGAGTCCCCGTAGGATTCGAACCCACGACCTCCGGTTTCTAAAGCACACTAGGCTACGGAGCCACCTATAATACGGAGTCAAATAATTAATCAAGAAAAAAAAACTGTTATAATAAGTTTCTTAACATTTTACATAGACGACTCAGATAAACGTTTATTGTGTAAAAGTATTAAGTGAGGTAGATAATTCGTACAGACCAATTTTCGTTTCATATTATGAAAATAACAAATTACTAAAAAACTACCTGTCTTTGTATCAAATTAAAGCAATTGGATTCCGCATTGAAAGAGCCAAAGTAAAGCGAACTAACGGATTAATAAATTTTTGCATTGCAAAAAATTCAGAACCAATTCTAACAAAGATTTTCTCTGACGCTATTCAAAACTTAAAAATATTGTTTTAATTAGTGTCCGACCGCAATTTCGGTTTCGGTTTCGGCCGATGTCCGGCAAAAAGTTAAGTTTCGGCTGCAGTTTCGGTTTCGGCCAAATTGGGCTTTGAAACTTTTGCCGAACCCGACACTGGTTTCAGAAATTGTCGTATTATCAAAATTAAACGATTTCAAAATTGTAGCGAAAGTAAGTGTTGTGTATTGCTACAATCGAGCTCAGATGCATCGATTTAAGTTCTGACAACTATTCCAAGTTACCTAAAAGAGATTGATGATTCTTCTAAAACGACGACAAGGGATCAAAAAGTAGTGAGAATAAGATATATATACTTAATAACCTATATATGCCCCAGATATTTGTTATTTTAATGTAAAAAATTTTCGATTATCTTTACTTTTTTTCTGAAAGTAGTCAATAGATTGATTTCTGTCGGCACGTGTTCTTAAAAACTGAAAACCGGAGTGCGGGCGTGTTATTAAAACCTCTGTTAAAAAACTAAGGAAACGTTTGTGTATTAAAGGATATTATAACTGTAATTACTTGATAGATTACACATGGTCTTTAACTGTTTGCTCCAGGCTATTTCAAGCTATAAAAATGTAGTATGTTCATTTTGCATAGGTCAAAGTACAGACTAAAAATATTTAATTTCAATTAAAACTTTTAATTTAACTGGCGACAGGACGCACGACATCTCAGTCTACTCCGTGACCACGGCTGCTGGAAAGTCTTCGAAAGGTGGCAATTTAAATATGTAAAATAAACGCAACAAAATCTGTAAAAAGTCTTTCTATTCAATTAGCAATTTTTTTATTTCGCTTTGAGAATTTAGTTTGAAAAAATAGTTTTTACGTTTACCAAACCCTATCCGCATCAACGAAGACGCCTTTATCTTGACGCAGCTGTTTCGCCATAAGATGAGGTATTTATCATTCCTTTATCGCATTTCCAATCCGGTTCATAACCACGTTGTCCAAGCCGGATTACGCACATGGTCCTTCGAACCGCATCCTCGCTTCTGGTCCTTTAAAAGGATCTATATATCACCGTTACTCGAGCTAGTTGGTCCAATCAAAATTGGATAACGAAACTTGAGTGACCACGTGCCCGCGAAACCAGGTTTACTTTTAATATTTCGTTAGGTGAAAAAAATATTACTAACTTAAATAAATCAATACTAGAAACGTGATGTATTGTGTCTCAATTTTATGTCTTAGTTTAAGTAGATTAATGGATAACTGCATCCGTAGCCTAGTGACAAGGGCGTTTGCTTTAGAAACTGGAGGTCATGTGTTGGTATCCTGCGAGGACTTGACAAATTCATTTTTAACAACCAGAAAAGTGGGTAAGGGCAATTTGATTGCAATTGTCTGAAAAGTAGGATGATCTATGCGTAGGATGGGCATGTAAAACGTTGATCCACGCACCAACCCGCATTGAACCAGTGTGTTGGGATACTGTCCAAAACCCCCTTATGGATCGAGGTGTATTAGGGAAGGCCTATGTTCAGCAGTGGACTATCACATCTTGATGATGATAATAGAAGAGTAAAGTGCTATTCCAAAGCTTCAATCCTTTTAAAAAAAGTTTTGTCTTTGTCTTGCACAAAGTTCTATACGGCATCCACCAATTTAGTATTCTTTTAGTTTAGGAAACAGATAAAAATTGCTGAGTAACAAATCTGGTAAATGAGTTACAATCACTGGGTGGTCAACTAATTCGAAGCTAGTTAGCGGAATTGCAACCATCGCAACTACCGTTTTGTGCGTGGATGCGTTGTTGTACTGAAACTCACCCCTCTGAAGTACTCCTTTCTCTTTGATAGCATTCCTTAATTTGGGAATTAAAGCTGCATAATATTGGCTTGCAATAGTGATGCACTCCAGGTAATCAATCAATAATATCACTTTGTAGTACAAAAATATGGAGTATCTCTAACCTCGACAGCCGATACCATAGCACGAAACTTTTCATGGGTCGGAGATAATAACTGTTTACATTGCGAAGATTACTGTTTTTATCTCGGGATCAAAATGATGAATTCATGTTTTTTCTACTGTTACTAAACAAACCAAAAAAATCGGAATCTTCTTGAGTCCAATATTATCTTCAAATATCCAGTCGATTTTGTTACTGATCTGTCGGTTAACATTCTCTTCTTTATCCTCTAAATCTCCTCGAATCTCGTGCGTCGTTAACTATTTTAAACAAATGTATTTCATTACAGTAACTCTTATCTATTTTCGAGAGCATGTTCTGACATGAAGCTAGCAAATGACTACATTTAGAAAAAAAAAGAGAATCGATGATTTTTTTATTATTTATGTTGCTAACAATTAGGCCGATACTTTTTTTACGAAGTATATCTGTGTTTCTTAAAACTTTTTAATCTCTCCTCGTAACTGCATTGGCGTTTTTTAAATTTACTAGAGTAATGACTACAATGCATTGCATTAAATTTTTCTCAGACGTTACCTAATTGATCCGTTGAAAATGGCTACTAAACTTAACATACAGATATATACTTCTACTTGCTTTATTCTTGACCTATAAAATATTTTCAGGTCTATGTAGAACTTTGTATTCGTCTATCTCTAAAAATTTATCAAGCATATTTAATTTTATTGCACAGGGTCACGATTTTCCATCAAGTATTTTTTTTTTTGAGTTTAAAACATCTTAGAAACAACTTGTAATGTAGCAATTTAATAAAAAAGACTATATGGCACAACCTTTGAGTAATTAAAATATTTTTTTTATATTCAGAGCTTTCAGAGTAGAGCCACGAAGTAAGATGCTATAATAAAATATGGCAGTCAGTCAATAAAAACGTATAAGTCGTTTTTTCCCAATAATAAAATATATTATAATATATTTGTATATTATGCAAACATAACCTGAATATTTTTAGATTTGTACATTTTTAAAAATAAATTGAGATTGCTGAATAAAATTAGACAAAAGAAGCGACTTTTACATCGATATAAGAACCGCTTCAGTCAAACGATTTTTTTTTATAATTGTTTTAGACGTTTTTAGAAACAAATATTATTATTTTACTATACTAGAAATAGTTATTGTCATAACAGTTATAAAAACCCAAGTCAATACATTATATAAATAGCTCCTGTTTTAATAAATAATAAACGTTTTGCCACTGCGCCAATTCAATTTGCGCGAGAACCGAATCGTACGTATTCCAGTAATTGGGCTAAGTGCCTGATCGTTCTTATTCATCTGTCTCGCGAACGATGCACCAAACGAATAATAAAACGTGTCAATGACTCAAAAGGTCTTTGAAGAAGCTTCCTTTTTATTTTCATTCTGAACTCTAACAGAGAATTTTTCTGAACATGATAGCCAAGACAAATGGTATAATTAGTTGAATACTTAAGCAAGGTTCCAAAGTTTGTCTCATTCAATTTCTGTTGTTACACAACCAACAAGGAAAAATTTAGGAATGAAACGCAAATTCTTATTGAGGTCATGATATTTTCGGTATTAAAGGAATTATAGAATACATTAAAAATAAAGTTATCAATTTTATTCGTAATGCCTTGGATGACAATGATCAATAAAAAATTATTTAGATATCTGATAATTCTAATAATTTAAACTCTTGCTTTATCATTTTTGGTAAAATGCATATAGATATTGCGTTTTTAACATTTATAATTTTTACGAAATGCTAAAGCCAACAAGAAATAACAATTAAAACAGTAACTTCATCGAATTATTTATGGCTAAAATTAAAGCGTGTGTCCTTCCAATATCAAAATGTAATCCTTCGCTCGTGACCGTATCCAGTTTGTTTGGACAATATTGTGTTCCACAATTCCATAATTATAATATTTTATAGCAGTGGGTAATATAGAGGTGAATACATATGAGATTTAATATATATCTCAGATTATATAGATGATACCGAAGCCACATAGAAGTGCTGTAGAAAAGATATAGTTACAAAAGTATCTGTATAATAATAATAATATAATAAAGCTTTATTTTATCCCTATACATTTGACAGTGACAAAATTTTTATTTGATTTATTAGTATAGTTAGTATTACTTATATCTAATTAAATTGTGTTAGTGTTAAGTTAATTGTAAGGGCGCCTAGAGCGTAAAAGCCTCTCAAGCCACTCCAACAAGATCTGTCTTGAGCCACTGTGCCCATAGGGTTCCAGCTACTTCCTCTATATCGTCGCTCCATCTTTGACGGGTCTGCCTCTTCTTTCTTTTATATATGGGATGCCAATTGTAACCCTTTGAGACCATCTGTTGTCAGTTACTCTTTGTAGGTGACCTGCCCACTTCCACTTCAATTTCATTATTTGTTTAAGAATGTCTCTTGCTTTGGTTCTGTCTCTTATAGCAGTATTTTTAATTTTGTCTTTTAGTTTTAAATTCAGATAGCTTCTTTCTATTGCCCGTGACAGGTTTTATTTTGTTAATTTGTGAATTTTTCAATGTCCAGGTTTGGCATGCATAAGTAAGACAGGGTGCAAGGCAAATTTGGAATGCTCTTGTTTTTAATTTAGTAGGCATGGGTCCTTTAAATACTTCTTTCAGAGCCCAATATTTGTTCCACGTGGCCTTTATTCTACGCTCAATTTCTTATCCGTACTAAATTTGAACGATATAAGTTGGCCAAGATAAACATATTCTTTCTACGTATTGGATTGGTGTTGATCTCAATAATATTTAGCGTCTTGTCTCTATTTGTCATAACTTTTGTTTTGTCTAGATTAATCATAGTCCAACCTGTTCACTATTACATCGAAGAGATTCTAGCATGTATTCTAGTTGTCCTGCGTTTCAGAAAAGGACTATATCATCGGCAAATCTGAGATGTGATAGGTAAGTGCCATTTATATTTATTCCAAAATTTTCCCAATGAATTTTTCTAAAATAGATTCTAGGACGGCATAAACAATTTGGTGAAATCGATCTCCTTGTTTCACGCCACGTTCTACGTGAAATGTTGGTCCTTTCGTTTCGAGGCGCACCGTGTTGTACTATTTGAATAGATTTTCTTAAGAAGTTCTATATAATCATATGCAATTCCTTGGTCATTTAAGGCACCATATAGAGTTATGAGATATTGTGTCAAACGCCTTTGAATAATCAACAAATGCTATATAAATCGGTAAATCGTATTCTGTATATTTTTCTATAATCAATTTTAATGTATGTATGTGATCAATTGTCGAGTATTTTTCATAAAACCCGCCTGTTCTATTGGCTGATTTTCGTCAATTTGTTTGGATATTCGTCTTAGAAGGGTCGATGCAAATACTTTATAAAGACATGATATTAGGGTAATAGGTCGATAATTTGTTATTAATTTAGGGTCTCCTTTTTATATAATAAAACAATTTCTGTGCGTGTCCATGCTTCTGGTAGTACTTTCTTAAATAAGATGTTATTAAATAGAGCTGTGATTGGCCTTAAAAGTTTTTCCTTACCTGTCTTTATCATTTCATTCGTCACGCCATCTGGACCTGGACTTTTGCCTGATTTTAATTGATCTATTGAGAGCTTGACTTCATTTTCCAGATCGGTGCACTGGATCTAAGTTGCATGTCTTATTATAAACGACTGTTTCAGACTCAAAAGTTGCAGTGTAGAGTTCCTTGTAAAAATTTGTTGCTATCATGATGAGATCGCGTCTGTGTGTGACAATCGATCCGAGGAGCTTAAAAGCTGCGTTATCAATGTTGTTACAGTCTAAATCTTTATATGCCTTTTAATGTTACCACTTCCAAGGATCTACTGACTTTGTTAATTCTATAGTTTTCAAATTTTGTTTTATTTTTTATGTATCATTCTGTATAGAACTGTCAGTTTTGATTTATCTTGTCTTGTTTTATGTTTTTAAGCTTCAGAAGATGCATTTCCATTTAAGGTCCTTAATTTCTTGAGTTATGACGCTAGATATTCTTTTTCTTTCATTCATTGTAGGTGAAATAATAGTGTTTCGCAATATCCTCTCTATTTTGCTATTAAGTATATTAACGTCTTCCACAGTGTCTAATATAGAATGTATTTCGTCAATAGAATTTTCTGCTTCTGTCTCGATCTTCGGTTTACTCATGTAATGGGCACGTGATTTTTTGTGGTTATTCATATTTATTGTAATTCTTACTAATCGATGGTCACTAGGATGTTGTAAATTACTAATGATATTGAAATTTTGAATAATTTGAGGGATGTTAGTTGCTATAAAGTCGATCTCGTTCTTTGTCTTTCCATTTGGTGCCATCCATGTCCATCTTAGTTTTCGAGGTTTTTTGAACATTGTATTTATTATTTTAAGTCTATATTGAAGGCAGAAGTTTATAAACATTTTACCCCTATTATTTCTTATACCATAGCCGTGGTTTCCAACTACTAAACGTTCGTTTGATTCCGGATTTCCTATTTTTGCATTCATGTCACCCATGAATATTATATTTTTCATGCATTTTCGTTTGCGGCAGTTGTCGGGGCGTATACTTGTATTAAACTAAAAGGTTTGTCATAGATTTCAACTTGTAGTAAAGCGATATTGCGATAAAATCTAGTACATTTGTTCCATGTTGTTTGTTTACCATAAATCCTATTCCCTTTTCGCCTTTTATTATACCGAAGTAGTATAGTAAGTAGTTACCTCTGTCCTCTATTTTATATCCTTCTCTTCTGACTTCGGCTATGCCAATTATATTCCAGTTTATATCTGATACTGCGTATTCTAATTCGGCTATTTTAGACTCAGTTGCTAATGATCTGACGTTAAATGTTGCAATATAGTAGTTACTCTGGTTTGGAGGGTGGTCGTCTAAAACCCCCGCGGTGACGAGCCGTTCTGGGGGAGTGTTTACATTTTGATATTTTTTCCGTTTTGGGTAATAGTTTTCTTTTGGAGGAGGCTCGTGTCTTCACAAAGTATCTTTTCTATTCACAAAAGACAATAAAGTATTTGAATTGGCCCTGTGCTTTTTGTTTGTTTGGTTATTTTTTTCACTATTGTCGGTTACATTGGCCAGTTCGTTGGAAACAGGTGTTGGTTTAGGAGGAGAAACAGAAAGTTGTCGTTTGTGTTTGGTGTATTCCTTATTATCTTTAACTATGAGCTTATTGTATTTAAAAATCGCTAATTTCGCTGTTTCGATTTGTTTTTGCTGTTCTACATTTAACTCTTTTCTTAATTTAAAAATATTTGGAGGGTATTCTTCTTTTATATATATGTTTGTGTTAGATAGAAAGTTTTTTCTTGCAAAATTTTAATTTTTTTCCGCAAATTGGTTAAAGTGACCGAAACTGGACGGGGCT
The DNA here is from genome assembly GCA_029286875.1 of Lamproptera curius. Taxonomy (NCBI): domain Eukaryota; kingdom Metazoa; phylum Arthropoda; class Insecta; order Lepidoptera; family Papilionidae; genus Lamproptera; species Lamproptera curius. Next base: position 1,381,487 of record JAGSMT010000011.1, on the reverse strand, counting down.
TGTTCCCTTTCTTGCCTATTCTTGGCAGTGATTGCAGTTCACCGTCAAGAATTTCAACTTTGAAAACTTTCGTGATTATTTCAATGATATGTTCTTGAAGTTGAAGATAATGATTTTCTTTTTCATCAAAGCCAAAAAACACTAAACTTCTTTGCACACTATTTTTTTCCAAATTGTAAAGTCTCTTCTCTTGCTCTTCTACTTTGTCACGCAATTCTTTTAGACCATTATTCATTTCTTCAAATTTAGTGTCTATATGGTTAGTAATTTTTAATGTAATATTTTCTTCCGTGTGCGCAAATTTTAAATTTATCGCCGACATTGTTTCATTCATATTGGATTTCATTTCTAACATCATTTTCTTAAGTTCTTCCATTATTGTAGGTTTGTTATGATCAAAGTGCTGCCCTCTAGTGGAGAGTAGTGTTAAACTTATTGATAATATTAATCTTCTGATGTACTATCGTTGTAATCCTATTCTCCGTTAGATGGCGTTAAAATTGACGGTAGAATAGAAAAACTTTTGTTAAACGATGCTTTAGAATATGATATTTAGTTTTACGTAGAAAATTGTCAATTATCACTTTCCAATCACTTTGCTTCTAAATTTAGTCCAATTTAAGTCCTCTGGTAAAACTGGGGTGCTCACCAGATAACTAACTAGTAGTAGTGACACTGTTTTACACACACTTGTTTATCATATTTAGTTCCACTTTTTTGAAGATTTAGCAGCTGTCCACAATAAATAGGGAGAAATACTTAATAAATGCAGGAATAAGCTTAGTTTTAATGCACTTTAACTACTTTAAATATTTTAAAACTTAGATTTTATGGGACTCGATGTACACTGTGACACAAAGCGCCCTCTCAAAAGTATCTGTATATACGTCCGAATTTCAATGCTTAAGAAATATCGTACGATTAGTACGAGATGTAAAGCAGGCTTAGGTTGTAAAAATTGTATACGAGCTCTTTATGTCATACTAAATAAAGTATTTGAATGTGTTTGGATTAAGGGCTAACATGCTCGGTATTGATATAACAAAACCAATATTACCTTTACTATTAACTTTACCATCTATTTAATATAAATAAAAGTAACTTTTTAGACACGTAGGTTGTGTTTTATTTTTTAACGACTTCCCAAAAGGAGGAGGTACTGAACCGTTGTTCCGCTCCTAGTGCTCGATTTTATTTATACTTTTGTATTTTTTAATTGACAGATATTAGTTTCCCATTGGTACCATTTATGTAAGTAATTTTGTAATGAGTAATTCAATAAATATTGAATAAACAAAATTACGGCCCCAAAATCACAACCTGGTACGGTTAAATTATAAACGCTGCCAAAACCGTAAAAGATAGTTAAACTGAGTACTACATAATTATATTTCTTTAAATGGTCTAAAAAAAATTATGTGAGCTCATACGTCAATGTTTTTAGAATAACCTACAAAAGCCATTTTAACTAAACATTTTTTAACATATAGGCAGAAATTAAGTTATTTAAATGTGCGAACATGTCTCATTTAATAATTTTTTTCTTTTGATAAATGTAAAACCAAGGAAAATGGGGTTTTGTAATGAAAAAAAGTTTTTAAAAGGCCCAATCGATCTCGTTATAATATAAGGAAAAGTAAAAAATGCTTAGAAATAATGCAACAATATATATTGTCAAATATGGTTCAAAATATATATTGTTAACCAGGTCCCCTGGTTTACAGGGAACCTCTGGTGGAAATACCACCGCGGTGCCTATTTCGCCGCGAAGCAGTAGTGTTAAACCTTTGTGTTCCGGTTTGAAGGGCACCCAGCCAGCATTTACTGGGAAACGAGATTTAAAATTATGTCTCCGGGTGGTGCGCGTTGGCGATACCATTGATATTGCCAAGTCTATGGGCGTCTTCCCTTTCCCATCAGGTGGCCCGACTGTTCTGCCGTTTAAAAAAAAAAAATGTAGTTTTATTTTCGGTTGTTTGTTTCGGTTGTAATATTAGCATTGAAATTTGTCATTTAGGTTATCTTTTTCCTTGGATCTTGAACCCTTTTCCGGTCGGAGGAAGATTGCATGTGTACGCCACCCTTCAGCGCCCTGGGCTTCTTTTGCCGATAGCCAGCGCTCTGTTGGTGTCCCTGTCCCATTCCGCGGCTTTGTACCGGGCCATCACATCCTCGTAGTAACCCAAGGATGGCGCCTTACAGCCTACAGCAGGAAGTGAAAGGTCGTGCCCCAGGCCGGACCGTCTCCTCCGCACATATGCCACTATGGAGGCACTCCTCCGTGATCTCCCTACTTCCTCACCTCCTGAAACAGCTGTGTTTCGAGAGAACTTGCATCTCGCGGAATGTGAGGGAGCCGTGTCTACTTTCAAGCCACCACTTTAGGATAGGGCGTATGGCCTCCGTTGTTCTTTAGCCGGCCTGGTGTGCTCCAGCCACCACAAGGGAGAGCAGTTCATCTCTGCGTCACTTTTTTACTTATGAGGCTGGCAGCCCCGAGATTTCGCCTCCTCGTGCCCATAATTTACTGATGCGAGGATTTTTGTTTTTTGGTGCCAGGGCAAGGAGGCACGCCGCCTCGCCGGAGATGGTCCGTAGTTCCATTGGCCCGGGATTTCCCCCGGGGATTTCCACAGTACCGAAATACTATCCCCCATGCCCCATACAAGAACTAACGACTCCGGCGTACAGGCGGCGACAAGAGCTGCTGGGCCCACCAAAGTTGGTGAGGAGTCTTCCGAGAGCTGCAGCTGCTCTTGCTATCGAGGGAGGCACAAGGGTGGCACAAAAATTTCCGGTGGTCCTTTTGAAAGGGATATTTCATTGTCGGTTTGACGTCGCCGCAGACGCCGCAAACATTGACGTGGGCGTCTACAAGAGGTGTGTTTCCAAGGGCCCATAGAACTGAGGAAACCTCCCTAAAGGGATAGCGAAAGCGCACGTCCCGGTATGCCATCGGGACCCGGTAAAATTGAAAAGGTGTTTCAACTATTATTGCAATAATTTAACCTTTTCAGAATCTGTTCCTAGTACGTACCAAACCGGTTCAATGGAAAGGAAAGGTGAAACAAAGGCCAAACATAATAAGGAAATTTAATGGGAGTTTTATATGGATTGCCATTTATGGATTTTCATTTAATTTCAAGACTGCAAGCTAAACTAATTAATTACCCCAGGTTGTGTGCGTATTAAGTATTTTCCCTCTGTTGGTTGGCCAAGGATCAGGAAGGTTTTGTGCCTTTGAATACAAGTTAAATTACAGGCGTGCCAAAACATTCCATGCCAATTCAAAATAATGAAACGTTTTAATGGGTTTAAATCAAAGCTAAAGAGTACAAAATAGAAACCAGTTAATATCATTTTTTATAATTAATATACAGCAGAAAGACGTGCAATGTAGTGAAACAGTTTTTCCTCAAAAGACAAAACTTTCAATGTTTCATCTGACGTTACATAAATTCAAGCCAATTGTCTTATCTTAGTAAAATTTGCCCTTGGTAGGATTGTTGTTCGCCTTAAAATTTAATAAATATTTTAAAATTTACTTGACAATAAATATTGCAAAACTTTGATTAAGTTTAAACCACAAACTAGAACATGACTCCAGGCTGCTGCTGAATACATCTCAAAACTTTTAAAAAAAGTTACTTACTATTTCGCCTAAATTATTCTTTATAAATAATTATGTTAACGTTAACGCAGTGTTTGTGAATTAGGGAGAGAACGGATATAAAGTGTTCAAATATCTAATACCACCAAGAAAAATTTTTCAGGATTTTAATTTTACCTTTTATTTCGCTAATTAGAGAGGGGACGTGTTTCATACCCAATTTCCAAATATTATAAAGAATTCCAAAGAATGAGATCAAAGATGAAGAACATATTGGACTGAGGAGGAAATTTTAAATTTCAAGCCATCACGAACTTCTGTTGAATCAAAGCTGCCAAAATGGTTACTTACTCCAAAAAGCAAGGAATTCCAAAGGTATATTATTTTTTGAACGTGACTTGAGAATTAAAGCCCATAAAAAAAATATCACTCAGTTTAGCCAAACTTAAATGATTTTATTAGTATATTTTATTTAAACTAAAACCTTCCAATTATTCCCAAACAACGGTAAAAATTTAAAAAAATATTCGTTTGTTTAGAGGTTCATTGGTTTGGACTGAAATGTTCAAATTAGGAAAATTGGGAGTTTACGCCAAAAAAAAATAATAGAAGTTTTTGAACACTTCGAAAAGACTTTTATTTATATCCCTGTCAGTCAGAGAATATACAATTAAATTCTGGGATACCGAATTTGTTTAGAAAACAAATATTAACAAAAATTACCCATTGTTTGTTTGCTAACATTTTAAAAAAAGTCACTAATTTAAAAATGGATAAAGGGCCAAAACATTTTAGAAAACCCTGGATTTAATATTTGTTAATTGGTTTATTATTTTGTAAACTTTGTATTATTGAAAAAATATAATTTGAGTAGTTTCGATTAATTATAAAATAAAATGTTAGTGTTATAGCTGTCGACACTACGTATTCTAATTTTCAATTAAATCGTCCATGTAAAATCATAATAAAAATATAATCGAAAATGTCTATAATAATAATAATAATATTTCTAGACGAATAACACAACATCATCTAGTCCCAAAATAAGCAAAGCTTGTACTATGGAAACTAAATAACTGATAAATACATAAACTTACTTTTCTTTTGTAAATAAATGCATATTATATAGATACAAACACCCAGACACGAGAAAAACATTATGTTCATCATACAATATTTTCCCCGGTGGGAATCGAACCCACACCCTTTGGTGCAACAGTCAGGGTCACTAACCACTGCGCCAAGCGGGTCGTCGTCATTTCTTTACTTAATTTAATCTGCCTAAAAAAAAATATTTTCTGAGACTTTGACACACACACACTTAGAGTTATTTTAATAACATTTCAAGTTATTCAAATAAGCTTAGACGGCTATTAGTAGCCCTTGATTCAAAGCAGGTAAATTCTCTAGATCAACTTAGTTATCTAAAGACAAAATACCTTAGGGAGCTTGTTTGGACATAGCCCTTTAATTTGAAAAGCGATTCCAGGGGTAAATTGTAAGGATATTTTTATAAACTAGTTGGAGTAGACTACGTTACTAATGTAATAAGATTCTTTAATGTTATATATAAATATTTACACCCTTCACTTTATATTATTTATTTTTTTATTTTTATTTACACTTTATGCACAAATCTTGTAAAAGGCGGACTTAATGCCAACAGCATTGTCTCACCAGTCAACCTTGGAGTGGTGCAGAGATAGCATTGTGGTGCACGAAGGGTGGCAAATAAGAAAAGCTTATATACAAAATAGAAAGTTATTTAAAACAAAACAACAAAATCTAATATACATATATATAAATATAATGAATACATATATATAATATACATAAATAACGAATATAGATAAAATGATTGTAATACATATATATATACATCACAAGCACTAAATAGTATACATATCTACTATTAATAAAATTAATGTATTCCATGGACAGTTTTTAACAAATAAAGCTTAGTTTTTTTGAAAGTAAAGCGACTTTGCGCTAACTCTGATTTGCGGAGGTAACCCATTCCACAGAAGAATGGACTGATGGAAAAAGAGGAATGTGTGAAATCAGAACGATGGGTTGGGATTGCAGAAGACGATTATGCGTTGAGCGAAGATTCCATTACTTATGAGCAAAGGTATTGACAGCGGGTGGTCAAGTAAACAGGAGTATCAGGAGAGTCAAGAATGAATATAGCGTCGTTAAAGCTCTTAACGAACGCCTTCACGTATGGGCAACCACTGCAGACGCGAGCGATAGATGGATATATGGTCACATTTACGGAGATTGAAATGAATCGAATGCAAGTTATTCAGAAGTCGGTCAAGTTTATTGAGTAGATCTGCATTCAGGTCAAAATAGCACACGTCACCATAATCGATTAAAGGGAAGACTAAGGCCTGACGAGCATTTTCTTGGTTTCAGAGGTAAGAAATGTTTCAGTCTATAGAGATATCGCAAAGTATTTGTTACCTTATAACTTACATTGGCTACCTGGTCTTTCCAACTCAGAGTTTTGTCAAGCATGAGTCCTAGATTTTTGACATTTTACCAATGTAAATGGGAACATTATTTAACCTTATTGCTGGAGATTAGATTCATCCACTTTATTAATATTTCGCGAACAGGTAGTTCGCGAAATATTAATATTATAATAATGATATTATGATAGCTTGACATTTTGATTCATTTATATTAATCCCAAATTGATCGCTCCACTTTTGATAATATCTAAATTTTCATTAATTTTTGAATTGTTTGGTAACGAATCAATAGCTGACTGGTCGTATATCTGAAGATCATCGGCATAAAGATGATACGCACATTGAAGTTTTGAGTGATGAAGTTTATGAAAACTGAAAATAAGATAGGGAAAGAATACCGCTTGAGGGACATCCACTGGCAATGTCTAACCAATTTGAGATTGAATCATCATAATAGACCGCCTGTTGGCGTCCTCGAAGATATGAAGAAAACCAACCAGTGCTTCCCACGGCGCCATAGGTTATTAGAGGATATCGTGACTGACGGCATTAAACGCGTTAGAGAAGTCAATGAGAACCAATACAGTTACCAATGTGTTCTCCATTCCTACTCTAATGTCGTCAGTCACTTAAAAGCAGTGGTAGTACTGGACCAGTCGAAACCCAGATTGAGTGGATTATCAAATTGTTACTGAACAAAGTGAGAACTTGGTTTAGAACGCAGGGACGCAATTATCTTGAAAGAAAGGCGGATAGAGATAGGTTGGAATGAGAAAGAACGGTGATTGGAAATTTAGGAAGAGGCGAACCAGAGGTTTCGCCATAACGACGGGAAAGTGCGGAATCAAAGGAAAGTTTATAATATGGGGATAACAGGAAGCAGGAAATCAAGGATTGGTATTATCATCCGACGCCCGATTTCCTGTTACCAATGGCATTGGATTGGTGGCAAGGATGCACTTAACTTCGTCAGAAGAGACTGGAGAAAATAAAGAAGGTTATTAGTAGGCTCAAACTTTTTGGTATGAAACAGTTGAAGATATAATATTTGATCCAATGTAGAAGAGGTAGTGAAATGTAATTTAAACCCTAAATTTATTGAGGATGGAAGTTTGAATGTGCGACCTTCTAACACCAAAAGTTCTAAGAGCTTCCAGATGCAGCAGGAGAAGAAGAAATATTTGGATATATCGGCGTTTAATTGGGTATCATCTGATTACATCGATTTCGCAGAGTTTATAATAGACATATTCTTTCATTCCAGTTTTAAATTTTCGAAAGGCACGATCTTCTTTCTCATGGCTGGAATTATTTCCAGCCTGGAGCGGCACTACGTCTTATTTTTAACAGATTTCAAAGGAGCGTGGACATATACAATTTAATTATATTTTCATAATATACTTACCTTGCAGTGTCCTCCTTAAACAATGGGCCTAGTCAACTTCGAAGGCATCTTTTTAAGGTGTTCATAATTAATTTTTCGAAAAGAACGTCGAGAACCCAGGTTTAGTTTTGGGGTTTCAGAATATAGGAAAGGAATATAAGGCCGGATTGAAACCCAGGGCAGGATGGTCCATAGGAGGATATTAAGGAAGGATTAGAGGAGAGGATTATATGCCAGTGTCTCACAGACATTATAATGGTGGCTGGAGGTAATATGGAAGACAGCTAGACTCGACTATTTCCAGGAATTTGCGGGTACGAGAGGAGTTTGTTGCAAGGATATTGGTATTAAAATCGCCCATGGACATAATGCATATCGAACCCAAGATTGAGAACCGATTGAAATCGGTGAAAATTGACATTGGAGGCAATATACTATGCCTATGATAATTTTGGATTTTTAACCTGACCTCTAGGAAAAAGATACTTGCAGAAGTTGAGTAATTTTGGGAGACGAAGCCAAGATTTTAAATGACAAGTCACTTTAGGTATATTGCCACCCTCCACCCCTTACCTTAGACGGTCATTCCGTAAGGAATATAGCCAGGAAGGAATACAAGTAGAGTAAATGTGGTTTGAGCCAACTCCCGAGATCAGGACAATGTACATAAACCACCGAAAGCATCGCATAAATCATAAAGTGGCCTAGGGATGCTTTGAGACGAATGAATACATTTACAAAGTTTTTACCGATTTTAGAAAATTTTTCTGATAAAACTCTCAATGTACTGCTCAGGAGTTAAAACTGTCGTTGGATTCATTAGGAAAAATACATGTCATCGTCAGATACAGTAGACATCATATATAAATATTGATATATAAAATAAGTTACACAAATATAAATATATAATAAATATTTCTAATAGACAAAAAAAAAAAAAATAATTCTGCACCACCCGCGACACATTATCATAAATGTTAAAAAGAGAAGAAAAAAAAATATATACCAGTAATAATACACTACAAATAAAAAATGTTGAAGAAAAAAAAATAATTAAAACAAAAAATTAACAAACAAACTCAAATTAGTATCTCATCTTGGCAAGTTAAAGACTTAAAACGGAACGCAATAGTCAACTGTCAAGTTTCCAACGTTAAAAGACATTTGTAAACAAAACAAAAACACTATTTACGAATTCTTTAAACTTAAAAACAGGAGAATGGACTACTAGACAACTCAAGAACTAAGACAAAATAATATACTTAAAAAGTTAACTGAGAAATCAAACAAGTTAAATATGGAATGTTAGTATTACCAATTAAAATGCAAAAAGAGAAAAAAAAAAGAAACTTAAATATAAAAAAAATAATAAACTTAATAAATAAAATAAAAAAAAAAAAATAAGTATGAACTATATAAGTTGTAAGGTTTTTGATTAACACCATTATTTTATTGCAGTTAATAAAATAACGATACTTTAAAAGTTTAACTGAGAAATCAAACAACTTAAATATGGAATGTTTAACTATTACCACAATATAAAAGCAAAAAGAAAAAAAGGTAAAACACTAAATATAACAAAAACAATAATAAAACTTTAATAAATAAAATAAAAAAGAAAAATAAGGATGAACTAGTATAAGTGGTTACTTTGACTAAATACATTATTGCTTATTGCAGTTAAGATTTGTTATCACTTATTTTTTGTCGCTGATTTTCCTGCGCCTTGGATATTTTTAATAGCGGACCAAGTTCATCCTCAGAAGTGATTTCAGTGCTACCACAAGGAGTTTTAATGATATCACACCATTCTGAGTCCAAACTGCTCATCCCAAAGTGAATCCGTGTAAAAACACAGTTGACGTGGCTTTGTCAGGAATTCTTTTGTTATGGCAGATCCTTTAATTTGGATTTAACTTTCCACACAGCGTTTTGGAATCCACACTTTGAACCTCACCAAATAGGACGTTGGTGTTCTTGTTTGAAGTACCAACTGATGACAAACTTTAATACAGGATTGGGAGATAAAATTTGCCAACTTTTGTTGAATACATCAAGATTATTGGTAATCTTCTTGTCCTTTTCCTGTATTCCGTAATAATCAAAGCCTTTTCTGGATTGCTCAGTCAAGACTATCAACCTGTTTGGTACAACTTGTATTTGTTCCTTAGAAGGCGAAGTATGCCAAATACAAAGTTCTCTAAAATTTCGGAGCTCCTCAGAAACTTTCTTCTTTAGAAACAGTATCTTTAGATGACCCCGCATTTGAAATTGTGTTTGCAGATCATCCAACCTTTTAGAGATACTCCTCAAGTCTCTGTGAGTTGTCAATATTATCCAAATTAGACATTATCTGTGTTTTATAATAGTGAGGTGACAATAGGTGGCAGGTGGTAAAGTACTAATGGTAGACAGATCACATTAAATTACTAATATTGTAAAATTTTAATTTCCAATACAAGACAACACTTTGTATAACTTTTACTAATTTTAAAAAAGAGTATTGCACAAAACTAATTAATTACAAAATAACTATTTATTATTGTTTCTTTTATGCCGTAACTGAACTTTTACTTAAATTAAAGTTCTATTTTATTTAAATGTTAAGTAACACAATAATTCTGAAATAGAACTAAAAAAAAAACTTTAAAGTAAGCTTATTTAAACTTTTTGTCATGTTTTATTTTTTTTAAGTTAAAAAATTGGTATTCAAATTTTGACATTAACGGCCACACCTCTTGGCACTTGATTTCGCTGTGCGATTGCGCTGTTCTTCTTTCAAAGCTTTTGCCCAGGGCGCCCGAGCTACGAGATCAATATTTGCAGGGCAAAATTTTTCAGCCTATAGCGGTGGCTATTAACATATAGCCAAATATAGCCTAGCCATTTTAAATTTAAAGTATAAATATATTTATCCATCTATTTACTATTATAAATAATTGTTATAAGTCTATTTTTATTTCGGACTTTTTCTTGGCCCAATTTTTTGTAATTATAGCCTGGATCATTTATTACGCCATATGAGTTGTTATTCTAAGTAAAAAAAATGTTCTTTCTCCTTCCCCTTCCTTTTTAATATCAGTATAGAAAACAATTTGTTTGTTCAAAAACATTTTAATAAGCTATGTTAAACGTCACGTTAAACGTAGGATGTGTTAAAATTATTTAAGATCTTTAGTATATCATAAGATTAATTCTAGTGGTCAGCAAGCCCATTCAATTTGATGATTGATACCGCTCAAGCTTATTTATGAATGCAATAAAAGTGATATAAATTTAAGTATATACAAGATATTGAATTTAAGCAAATATAATTGGCAGTGGTGGAAAAGCGTACAGTTAATACACATATTTATTATATTATTATGTATAAAATAAAACCTTTCATTCAATGAATTTACTGAATTTTCTACTTATGATAAAAATGTCCAGAGACAGTCAATAGAATTAGTAGCTGATCCCATAATAACTTGGGAATTTGGCTAGGTGAGAGAAAGAGCCAATAAAAGTTTTAGACGCTTATCAATTGATGAAATAGAAAACAATAATGAATACATACTTAAATATTGGCTGATAAAATAATCCCCTAACTTAATCTTAATAAAAATATTAATCATAGGATAATTATTGTTGTCAATGATAGGAAATATACCAAAAATCTCAAATTCCAATTTATCACAAGTAAATGCTTGAAACTATTAAAAGTTATCCAGCTGAATTTATTCCGTCCTAGTCATCTAGTAGGTATTGAAAATTGATGCAAATTTTTCGGATTCAAGTAATTTTTAACTTAGAAGTTTGCAATTTCAGTTAGAAAATTTCTTTTTTTTAAATGTGTCTATATTAGAATATACTTGAACATTTAGTTTGAATAAAAAAAATTAAGACATATTTAAATATATATACTTATAATAAACACACATATTTTTTAAACTTATAAAAATAATAACAGCTTATTTAACAATGTTGATTGATATGCATATCACATATCCGTATTTAATTTCACCTGCTACCGAAATTAATAAATCGTCTATGAGCTGTATGCATATTAAGCGTTTTGCTGCTGTTGGTTGGCTTATCGTAATATCAAAAGTTTATAGTTTAATATTTATTGAAAGCATGCACCTCGGTGGTGTAGCTGTATTGGCCCTTGCTTTATAAACCGAAGGTCGTCAGTTCAAATCTTGGGGAAACAACTTCATTAACCCGCATAGAATCAGCGTGGTGGGTTGCGGTCCAAATCCCTAATGGAAAAGGCGTGCATTACGGGAGGCCTATGTTCAACAGTGATTTACCGTATGCTCATTTTAATGATGGTGTATGTTAATAAAAAAATTACCAACTTAAACTAAGCAGTGTATAAAATCTGTGTTAATATTCTTAACGACATAATACCTGAAAAGCTTGTCTGCCTCCGTAACTTAAATTATCACCAAGTTGATGATTAATATTACTTACCAGTCCCTGCTAAAATAATTGCGTTGTAACATGTAAAATATTTCTTATCTATATGCTAAATATTAAGAATAATTCATGATAATTTCGAATCGGCTAATTATAATAACTTAGATGTTTTAAACAACAGTTCATCTGTTCTTGTTTCCGCCGTTATTTCATAAGTATCCATAAATATTAACCAATGTATAAAAAACAATATTTTTGACTATGTAATAGATTTCGACTTTTCGAGAATTCGACTGCATAAAATTTTTTGCAATTTTTATTGCAATATAATGTTAATGTCTCAGGAAAAATAATACCCGCTTGTCACAAGATGCGTCCCTTATTAATACGTCGCAAATCCCGCTAAGGCATGGCACGAGCAGCCGATTTTTCACATCGTAAAACGGAAAGTAAATGTCGCATCATACTAAATTAGACGTATCACGTAAAGCGAAAACTGGCTTATGGCTTCCTGTTTCGTGCCGTGTCGTGTTAAATGTCACAGAGAGGGTTTATTTCAGAATATTTTTTTGTCTGCTATTATTTTAATTTAAGCATAACAATAAAAAAAAACAAAAAAGAGGTATGTAATTAATCCTTTCTAAATCTCATACATTTTTTTAAGTTTCGTAGAATTGAAACGTATTAAAAAAGATTTAAATTCATAAAAAAATGGAATCTATCGCTATTAAAGATAATAGCTTCCATTTTTATATAAATTTGTTTTAATACTCTTGTATTTAATACGAAATTGTTAGTATAATATACATAGTGTAGCCGTAATCTATTGATGATAAGCTGATGGATACATTAATACCAACGTACGTACCAACGTACATTTGATTATGTCTAAGAAACAAAAAGTCGTATAAAAAATTCTTAATTTGAGGTATAAATGAAATACATAGTATATATGGTTAACATCCAAATTTTACTATTTTTATAAAATTTTACAGTACTTTATTTTTCACAGCTTGAGCTAGTCTCTTGTTAAACTATGCTCAGGTAATGGATATTCGGGCTAAAAAATTTACTTTATGTTTTGAACAAACGCCGCATTTTTACGTTTATAAATAAAAATCTTATTATGAAAAAAAAACATTAACAGATAGAACGGCAGCTGTACCCTCAAATTAACCAACGTTTGTCTTTTTGTTGCTTGGCTGGGGCAATTGGAAACATATGGCAGTCTAGGGATACCCCAGTTGTGCCATAACCTTTGCGTGCCTCCTCTCTCCGAATATATTGGACCACCTGAACCTTCGCTTTAGGAGCCAAACCAGAGTGAACTTTTCGATATCTCCTCTTGAGCTAGCCTAGTTAGAAGTGTCAGGTTACACGCATAGGCCACCCTTTGGTACTCTGACCTTGTTTATGGCAGAACTGAATTCTGTTGAATCCCCTGTCCCGTTGATAAGTTATTTCCGGGATGTCACTTATCGCAGAATAGTAAGAACGACATCTCATTAAGTTTCTATTAAAATAATACTGCAAAATATAGCAGAAAACGAGAGGTCGTGTCAGCCTCCTACAGCGCGTTCAGGGCCATCTCCTTATGCAACACAGTTACCCCCTAAAACAGTCATCTTTCGGGAGAACATGCGTCACGCATAAGGTGAGGGAGTCGACCTTATGTTGAAGGACATCAAGACCTCCAACCTTTGGCATGGAGTCATAAATCTTTCTGCCTTCCGCAGCCAAAATGGAACTAGCAACAGAGCCTAATGCCAAGACCTCCGCTGAAATCTAGGACAAGCTTGACTTAGCTACCATGGTCCCTGGGTACCAGAATATGCTGCGAGTGTGCTTTAGAGAAAACGGGAACCACACCAAGGGCGCGCTTGTTCTTATGCGCAAAGAGGTTGAGTGGGCTGCAGTCCGCACTTCACAAGTAAATATAAAGTTTGCTGTGATATATTAATCCTATTTTTTTCAAATACAAATAAGTTAACTTTTTTATACTTGAGAAATTTATAAAGGTTTCAGTGTTTTCATATATCTGTTTTAATGTAGTAAGTACTTTGAATTTACTAAAAAATACATAAAGGTTAAAAGATTTCAATATCATCTGTTTTTTAAACGTTTGAGTAAACTTTATAACGCTATGAATTTACAAAGGGCAGAAACAAATAGCCACAAAGGAAACTGAAGTAACTTCAACAACAAGTAAAGAAAATTCAAGAGTAAATTATACAAAAAAATAAGCAAAAGCTTATGGTACGTAGAATTCTTCAGGACAAAGAACTAAAGTTAAAAGATTCAATAAAGTAATAAAAATAGTGTTATATAAACGACGTTGTGTTCGTTTTAATATTCTTAACCTGTTAATAATCAACATAACAATATGATAAACTAGCGAATCTAAAATGCAATCCTCTTATTTTAAAATTAAACATGCATACATATAAATACATTTATATGCATAATACATATCGTATCATGTATAGAATTGTACACATACATTTACTTTTCCATGTTATGCTGTTTTTTTTAAGGCTTAAAGAAGCTTTTTGAACTTTATACCGTTGAAGCAAATGGCTCTGGCTGTAGTGACGTCGTGATCCGTATATTATACCAAGAAGCTATCATAGAAAGGCTTATAATCTTTCAAATCTACATGCTAAAATTATTAATATTTTTTTAATTATATTTTCAAAATATTCTTTTTGATCTTTTAAAGACTTTAAATAAAGAAAAGTTTATACTGATGTATTGCATAGATTATGCTACAAAACTTAATGGTAAAAGGATTGTTCTGTCACTGTCTATCCAACTGTCAAAAACCTTTTATGTTGGATTGGTAAAATATATTAGACACGGTAATGTGATTAACATGTGACGACCAAAAGATATGTAGTTTAATCTATATTTAAAAAGATGTATTTGAAAATTTTCCTTTACTTGTACGATAATTTGAATTCTTTTTCTTCGTCTTTTTTTTAATTAAATCTTAACTCGGAGTCTCTTTAAAAGATCGCATTCCGAATTAGGTGATCCGACAGCGAACCAACATGGGTTCACTGACAGATGACCTCGCTCATAATTATGTTTTATTGATATTTAATTTTTAAATTTGCTACAACACATAAAGCTATCATTTCAGTCTGAAACGCAACGCAATGATGAGTCCGATTCATCAAGAATAAAAGTCTGAAGTCTTCGTCCTTTTAACTGAATGACAGTGTTTGTGCTACTGAGTATTGAATCCCACCAGCCAGACGGAAAGTGCATTATATGAATGAATTAAATATGGAAAATATATTCTGAATAAAGTTATCCCACTCGTCCTGAAGAAGAAACTCCAATTGGTCTGAAACTAGTCGGTAGATAAAACGATTACTAAGGATGGTCTTGGACTGGGACCTACCGAGTTTTTGCATGGCTATCTGCGATCTCCAGTTTATGAAGCGGGGGCCAATACCATAAGGACACGGCGGCTATTTAAAATTACTTTACATAATAATCTTCTGGTCCTACGCTACTCGTTTGCCGACCGCCGGGCGAACGGACGTGCTCTGCTATCGCAGTGCAGCGGTACAGTGAAAATTCAACTGAACCATAGTTTGATTCTACCTTTCTTATATATCTTTATTTAGTTAATTATTATTGTTGTTGATGTTAACATTATTTGTGCGTGGACAGGTGTTAATTTGTAAAACGTCTCTAGTATTAAGTGTATGTAGTGATAGGACACGTGTTATATTTAAGTTTATTATATATAATATTAACACTGTAGCGTAATAAGCCAACCGTGTGCATGGAACAATTTTTTTGTTATTTGTGTTTTACTTTTATAAGTGTAGCTGCAATATATCGACAGAGACGAATTATAGGTTAACCTCGTAGCACGTGGTCGGCTATGTCGGTAGTGGTGAAACCCAATATCCGGCCCAAGAGGTAATCTAAAAACCTTTCAGTGAGTATCCGCCAGCAGCACTGCCAACGTCATCGGTGTCGGACCAGAAACCCGTGACAGCTTGACATTGCTGCTCGTGAATTCAATACGGAAGACACGTCAATCCACGAACGAACATAGTGACTCTGGTCGAAATCTGCTAGTGTTACGCGAACCCACACAAACTCTGACCTTACTGGGCATTAACATGGAAACCACTGACGAGGAATCCGATAGGGGATCCTTCTTGCCGCGACGCTCACTGGCACCCCCCTCATACCAGAGATGAGGCGCAGAGACGAGGCGGCAACTCACGTCGCCTGAGGAGTTGGATTCTTCGCTCAACGCCCACGTGTAGAAGCTCGAATGTGTCGTCCACAACACCGCCCTCCTCCGCCCCTGTCAGGACTCCCTTAGGAAGGACTTGCGACAGCTACTAAAATCGAGCTACTGGACAGAGCAAAGACGAACCTTGACGCTATCGTTAGTCTCCACTGGTAACCGTCAAGATTAAACAAAACGACGTTATCCATCGCCCAGCACTGAGGTGCTACATGGGTCGCGCCTTAATATAAGGCTTAAGCGACATGGAGGTTGAACTCGCTCAGGAGAAGCTGAAGGTGGCCAGGCAGAGAATGTGGACTCAAGGTAACTGCATCAGGTACAGACAGCAACAGGTCGAAGTCCAAGCACCAGCATCTGCTTCTTACGCATCGCACTAAAATTGGCAAAAAAGGTGAACGGGCCCATTCCAGAAACACATGGCCCCAATGGCTTTTATCCAAGCCCGAGCAAGGGCACCATTAGACCGCAGGAGGAAACTGAAGCTCCTAAAAGACGCAATCAGGCCGGAAAAATGGAAGTCCAGGTGGACGCATGCGGAAAGTTAGGAACGCCAGGTAATTGTCCAAACAAGAACCAAAGAAGCCGCGAGAAGCTCAGAACGCCGTCCCGTCCACTCTAAGAGTAGCTGAACCTAAAGCAGGCAGCCAGGTTGCCTGAGAAACCTGGATGGAAACCAGAAGAGCGGACGATCCTGATGCTCTGGCATGAGCAAACCTGAAGGGCAGCACGTGGACACGGGAAAAGGTCACCGAGCTGCAAAATATACAGGAAAAGGGAACGAGGAACCACCGCAATCCTGGAGTGCACGCCGAGTTGCGCCATGACTTAATTCCAGGGGAAAAATATATATCGGCTGGCAAGCGGTTGAAGCATGCGACCATATCGGGCTCACGTGCTGCTCTAGGTGCCAATTATGGACATCCGAAAAGTATTGCAAACCTCGAAATAATATGTGGAAAGTGCGGTGAAATGGACACCGAAAACAGACTGCACGGCGAGTACTTCAAATGCCCACCTGTACAAAAGTTCGGAAAGCCGGCAGAAGAGCACACACGATGTCCAGGGACTGCCCAGCCAGAGCACACGCCGAACAGAGGGCAGCAACCTTACCAACTATCGGCAGGTAAGGGCACGCTAAAATAGGGTCAGCTTAACCTGGCGGGATCCGAAATGACGACAAAGGAACTCCCAGCCATAGCCAACAACACAGCCTGACATGGTTCTCATTCAGGAGTTCTCACCAGGGCTCTATCCCCGGCCTCCGATCCTCCTGATAGGTGAAACTGCAAAGGCGGCGATCATTTGCACAACGAGGACCTTTCTGCTGCCGTCCGCTGCCGGCATATAAACAGTCACCGCATAGTTGCGTGCGGTTAAACAGAGCAACCTGGAAATAAAGACAGTATCAGCCTATTTTCAGTTCTTCAGGACATAGCCCCCATCTGCATCACCTTGACGGTGTCATAGGAATGGGCATCGAAGACACTGATTTGCGGACGTAAACGCCACTCGCCGCTGTGGCAGCCATGCAGACACATCACGGGCAGAGGTCATGAAGCTGAGAGGAGAAGGAATGGCGGAGGACTTTATACTGGCGCAGGGACCTAACGATCTGGAACGCGGCAATCAACCATCCACGTTTGCCGGCTCCAATGGGGAATCGAACATTGATGTGACATTGAGCTGTAACTTAGACATCTCCAGCTGGACAGTGCACCCCGACGCATCGAGAGCGAGGAAGCGATCACCGACTACCGACGTACCAATCGAAGGCTACTCGAGCAAACACGACTGCGCGTGCTCAAAGCGAGTCCGCTGCCGGTCAGGTTTCGAGAGAGGGTGGCTGGGATGGTTTTCGTGCGGTCATAAGTTTGCGCATGTGGAACTTGAATGTGATCGCCAGCATCGGATCTTGCCAGTGATTTTACAAATGTGATTGACGAACGGCCACCGAATGCCTAAGGAAAGGAATATTAGTAGCAAGGGCACTGCTATGAATGTGGAACGACAGTTGATAACGCGAGAAAGAGGATGTTTCGAAAGAGGTCAATTGGCAACGAACCAAAAGGGAGGAGGCTGTTAGGAGTTAATGGTTGGTGACGCATTCCGTGCAGCCCGTCGCGAGTATGGGCCAGATGATTGAGGCGCAAACTGGCCACTTTCGCCGCGTGGCTGAGTCTGGCAACACTGACCCATGGGGTCAGGCATCAGGGTGCCAGTGGGCAGAACAGACCACCGTTAATGTCATCAGCGGCATTGAGTATGCCCCTGGCCACGCGGAGGGATTGGAAGGGCTGCCGGGGCGCTGTTGCGCTTCTGCCCGACGACGATCCGTCGAGGACATGAGTACCATAGGGCTGTCCGTCTGGCCGCCTCTATCATCCCCAGTGGTCGGGACGCGCCTCGGTCTCGCGCGACGCGCTGAAAGCAATTTTAAGATCCCTTCCAAACACATTCCTGGAATTGACAGAGTATCTGCAAAATCGTGAAGAAGTATGGTCGGTAGCCTCCGCTGAGGTTCACCTCGTATACGCCCGATGCGTGTCTGAAGGAGTGTTCCCTGACGTATGGAAGGATGGCAGGCTAGCGGTTCTACTAAAGAACAATGACAGCCGGTTTCAGACCCTTGGCGTACCGTCCCATCAACCTCGGTTCTCGGCAAGGTGTTAGAAAGAATAATGCTTGTCTGCGCGCCTGGTTTCGGGATCTATCGGACCAGCAGCACGGTTTTCGCAGGTCGATCCACGTGCAGCAATCGAACAAAATACAAATACGTACAGGCACTGGTCTAGACATTTCCGGAGGTTTGATAATGTATGGTGCCCATGATCCTCATAAAGCTCAAGAAGGTTCCTCCCAACATCTATAGAGATGTGTGCGGATATTTCGTCGGACGGCGGGTGGGACTGTTCTTGGTAAACAGTTACTGGAAAACGTCTACCATGGGCAGTCCGCAGGTTCAACTAGGACCCACTCTGGGTCTGCTAATGGACGATCTATTCCGTTTACCAGTGGCTGAAAATGTTAGCTTTGTAGCGTATGCTGACGACGTGACTGTCCTGATCGAGGCAAACTCTCGTGCTGAGATCGAGCGGTCGGGATCCGAATCCATGGCTTTGGTCACACAATGGGGTTTCAGAAACCGCCTGGAGTTTGCCCCTCATAAGTCGCTGACCATGACCTTGAAGGGCCGACTTCAGAGACCGCCGGTGTTGAAACTGGCAGAGACATCGATCAGGTCAGTCCCATCAGCAACGATCCTTGGTGTGAGGATTGATAGCACTCCGTCGTTCGGCTGAACATGCGAGGTCATTATGCTCAGGGCAGCAAACTGCTTCGGCAAAATGTCGCGTATCTCGGTCTCGACTTCAGTGTACGATTCAAAGCCTTACGTATTTTTGTATGTAGGACCTTTATTTCGACACTAACGTACGCCTCCCATGCTGGTGGGGGCGCAAACTCATACTCGGCAAGAACTGCCTTGCTTAGAGGACAACGGGTCCGCTGGTACTTCTTACCAAGACGCAGGTCCACTAGGACCACTGCGCTGCCAGTGTTGGCTGGGGTACTCCCTGGCAGACCCTGGAAGTTATTAGAGCTGGAAGGAGCCAGAGTGAGTGCTTTGGCCTTACGGGACCGGAGTCGAGCAGACGAAAGCGTGAAATAAGGGCGGAAGTGGAGAAAGAATGGGAAGACAGGTGCGTTGGAGACGAAAGGAGCGGAACTCCGTCAATTTTTCCGGAGATCGCAGGTCGGCTCTAGGTCAAACTAGTTGCCCTCGATTACATAACATCGCAGGTGCTCACTGGACACGGTTGCTTCCGGAAAAGGCTGAGCGAAATGGGTCTAAAAGATGACGTATGTGTGACTGTGGATTGATGAAGAGGACCGGCACCATGTGCTTTGGTCTTCCTCGTTATATGAGGATCTGCGGATGGAATTATTGGATGGGGTGATCCGACGGAGCCAGGCCCGTGTATTACTCAGGACCTTGTCGCCTCGGCTGAAAATTCTCGACTCCTGAAAAGGTTTGCGTATTCGTGGCACAAAAAGACGCGGCGAGATTGGCAGCGAGTCAGACTGTACCGTGACGTCAAGCCCCTCAGATGGAGAGTTGTCCATAGGGACAAGGGACGTAGAAAAAGAATTTGTATGGAGTCAAGAAATGCCTGTGGAGCCTCGCGGCCAGACCGCACGCGCTCTTCTGCGATTCGCCCATATAACCGCAAGGTGTGGGGCCATGGGAGGTGGTGGGTTGGTCCTTCGTGATTACATCATTAGCCTGTTATAGATAGTCCACCGCTGTACATAGGCCTTTCCTGACACACCCCTATCCATTAAGGGGTTTTGGACCGACCCACTACGCTAGTCCAATGCGGGTTGATGGTTGGACGGACTTTTTACATGTCCATCCGACGCATGGATCATCTTACTTTTCTGACAATTGGGTGATCTGCCCAAATTGCTCTAACCTAGTAGAAAACAACAATGAAAATATGTTGAGTCCCCGCAGGATTCGAACCCATGACGCTACGGAGGCAGTTACTTGTATATTACGACCGACCGACGTCGGGTACAATTTTAAATAATTTTAATTAGTTGTAAAATAATGTAATGCAATAAAATCCAAAACATTCTATCATTTAATAAAAGTTTGTTACTAATATATCTCTTTAATATCTTCTAAAAATTCATGCCATCTTTTTTATAATTTTTTTATATATGGAAAGCAACGCACATTAACCAATTCGAAACTAAAACAGCGAAACACTTTGACACTTTCGATCCTTGTTAATATTAAATTACAGCCATGGCAGATTTCAAAAGAAACTAATTGGGCTTTCAAACTTTGCCGAATTGGATAAATTTCTACAAGGGAGATAAATGGCATTTATAGTGGATTCAGGGTTTAAAAAGATGTCTACGATTTATTTTATAATAAAAACCATTGATTTTACTTGATATATTTATCATTGTGGCCTTCATTATTGCTCCAATGCTTAATATTTAATGTGTATTATTCTGAAAAAAACTCTTTTTCTTTTATTTTAATATATAATGCAGTGGGCCGGTCAAATGAGCTGCAGAACTGAGGACCGCTGGAGTCGGAAAGTTCTAGAATGGACACCGAAGCCCGAAAAACGTAGTTTAGGATGCTCTGCGGCAAGATGGAGTGGCGACATTCGCAAAGCGGCCAGTGTGGGCTGGATGTGTGTCCAGCAGTTGACTGACACAGGCTGATGATGATAATATTTTAGTACACCTCGTGGACCTACCTCATATTTTACGCCGGCAGTTAGTTTCACATAAAGGATTTATATTAGGGAATAATTAACATTAGGAATTTTGTAATTCTGGTAACTAAAAATAATTTTAAAAATTTCGCAAAGTTAAATATTTATAAAGATTGCATTGACATTAAGATATTTTCAAAATTTCAAAGCAATTTGATCGAGGCTATTTGTTGAACATATTTTTTGTTCGTTTTATACATTTAATAATATAAAAAGAACATTGATCGATCGAATAAGATGAAAATTCCATAGCATAGAAACTAAAGTTCAATGACGCGTTGTATTATAAAACTTAAGGTTCATTTATTCACTGGATGACATCATCAGATTTACAAATTAAGGCACAATACACGCTTCATAAGGTTAAAGCGTTAGGTAATTAAGTATATTAACAATTTTTTCTACATCACAATGATATGGGTAAAAGCTTGTCCGTACAATAGAAAATTGTTAATATCTGGTGTAGACCCTAAACTAGTAGTATAAGAGATGTTCAGTTGTTGTCATCTTTACTTTTTGGAATTCTCTTTGAGATTTCTAAATATGTTTATTGATAAGAATGCTATAACTAGGCATAATCGTTTGACCGATTTTGTATGCAATTCGATAAACAATAAATTTATTTATAATATTTAGGTAATTATTACTTATTTTAGTATCGGAGATCCAAAATCGTAATAGTTGAAAACCGACTAGTATCTTTTACTGTTTTAATCACACAGTTAACTAGCTTATTAGCACGCTTAGTAACAGTACAAAATATAAAAAGTAACTTAAAAGATAGAACGCATAAGGCAGATGAAAGCATTGTTCCCATTACCTCGGTTAAATGGAACTAGTGGAAAATACGCTTGTACAACAATAATGTTACGCTTTTACACAACATTATGTTTTTAGCGCTTTAAAAACTGTAATATGCATCAAAGAGTTACTTTACAGTTAAATAATGATCTAATATTGGTTATTACAACAGCTTAGAAGACCATTTTCGGAGCAAAAGCTTTGAATATTTATTTCTTAACTTACTTACTGGCAGTATAGCTGTGTTAAGCGGTTATGTGATCCAAATGATCTAAAACAATAATGTAATTGTGATCCAAATGATAAAAGCCGTCTGGAGAAATTCTAACGTGGCGTCATATCTGCGCATAAAAGTAGTGTCTATACTCTATTGTCTACCAGTTTAAAGGCACGTAGCCAAGTAAGAACTGCGTAAATGAGACATAACATCCTATATTTTTCAAGTTATCTAGCGGATTTGTGGCGTCGTTAATTGTCCCGACAGTGTCATTTTTTTTAGAAATAAAAAAATTACAATTACAACTTAAAAGTGAAATATACATTTTGAAAGTACTTAATGAACCGGGTTGAAGTCTAAGTACCCAACAATTATAAGAATAATTATATAAATAGCAATTTACGACTCTCCGTTGAGTGCAAGAATATTAATTAACTTTCTTAGTTTCTCATTTTTATTAAGTAGTTCCTTTGTTAAAGAAGTGAGCAAATAAGTAATTGCTTCTCGTGCGCATTGTACTATTAAATCCTTTTAATGTGATTAAACGCCGACAATGAAACACAATTTCATTTGCTCATTTAATGATATTTTAGTCTTTTAGTTGTGAGTGTGTGTGAAAGTGAAAAAATATCTAAAAAGTTTTACTTAAATATTGCCTAAATATGGCAATATTAATTTACGCTTTAACCGACGTTTTAAGCACTTTTCTATTATAGTAATCACTGACAAAATAAAACAGTGCGAATCCGTGATGAAGCTATTATATTCAACAAACGAAGAAGAAGAAAACACTGTAATAACGTCAAGTAGCTATTGCAATTAAATTCCTAGCATTCGTATTGAGACAACTCTTAGAAAAGATTTAGTATCTAAATTTATTGATGAATATTTACCTATTCTCATATGAGATGAATAAAATGAAACGTAATAAAATTTTACAGGTCTTATTGCTCGGCCTGGATTACGAGGTGTCTACTTTGGGTATTAAAATTAACGTTTAGTGTTCTGTTCAAAATCAGAATAGCAAAGTAATGAAGTACGCTTTTTCGGTTTAATAAAAGTACGTATTTACATAAAGGTTACACAAAAGTTATAAGTTTGTAGATTAGTCAATAAATAGAAGATTATAAGAATTGGGAGCGTAATATTTTCTTTTAGAGTAGCCTTGGGTATTCGAATTTCTTTTTAAAATCAAAAAAATAAAGATTGCGTACATCTTTAGACTCCTCTTGTAAATCAAAAGACATTTAGGATATAAATGACCTAAACTACTAATGAGAGGTCAGACGCAGGACAAACTCTTCACATGCTAATCCGACGCATTTATCACCTGACTTTACAGGTAATTGGGTGATCAGTTTGTATTGCCCTAGCCAAGTAGGAAACAACTTAGAAATGTTATTGCATCCCCAGATTAGGATTAGAAACCGCGACCTCCTTTTTATAAGGCGTAAGACCATACCAATAGGCTACGGAGGCAGTTGAACTTTAGCCTTAAAATCTTATTATGTAATTGTAGTGTGTTATTGTTATAATATGTCGTCTTCCCGACAGCACTGCTATGGCTCATTAGAATGATAAACGACAAACAGGTGCCACCTTTAATTAGCCTCAATGTATGCAGAATCTAAAATAATTACGATAATAGATTGCTCTGTTCTGTCCTTATAAATGGTGTTAAAAGAAGTAATTTTAAGATTATTACTGCTAGCAGTTAATTAGTAGCAAGCAAGTAGTGTTAACATAGATAATTTATAAAGGAATATTTTGAGGATCCAGGGACCTGTTTTTAATATAATTGTGATACAAATATATAACACCAATCGTCTATCTCAGTCTAACAGGCTAAAGATGTAATACGCGTAAGGACAAGAAAATAATAACGTAAATTATTATTTCTTTTATTTACTCAATTATCATACATATCAAATCCACTAATTTACGGATTTTCCGCGTTACTTAAATATATTTATTCACGTCATTTCGGATTCTTTCCAGCAATGGAAATTAAAAAATATCCAAATTTTAATAGAGAGGACGGTTGGTCTTTGCCACCTTCCAGGGATTCAATTTTTTTTTTTTTTTATGGCATACGCAGGCAGATGAGCAGTCGGGCCACCTGATGGGAAGTGATCACCGACGCCCATAGACATTAGCAATACCAGTGGTATCGCCAACGCGCTGCCTACCGTTAGACATAGGATGTTAAGTCTCGTTTACCCAGTAAATACGCTGGCTACGGTCCCCTTCAAACCGGAACACAGTAGTGTTTTCACACTACAGCATCGCTGCAGAAACAGGCACCGCGGTGGTACCCGCCCAGACGGTCTCTGTAAACAGGGGACCTACCACCGGTAAATAATTTCAAAAATTAAACGCAAAGATATAAAAACTACAAAACCGAAGGACAACATAAGTACTTTTTGTCCAACCAATGTTCAAAACTAAGAAAACGAAAGATATGTCAATTTTTAAATAAAAACTCTGACGGCTACTCCAAAACATTGAGTCGTAGCAGACTTAAAAAATTAAAAAATGTACGAAAAATAATTAGTGTTAATTTATAATGTTTAGTGGTCGCATGGCCATATTAAATATTGACAGAATTATAATTACGGAAAATTCATAAATTTTAGTAAAGATTTCCGTTTAGGCAAAACCTCATACTTTAGTGTAGAGTTGTTTGTGTTAAAAAGTAAACGGAAAAGAATTTTAACAAAATAATTTAATAATTTAGTATGTACTTCGTAACATAGGTGTTCATTGTCTAAAGTAGCACTCTATATATAGAACTGGATATTACTAAAATGGTAATGTCAACGAAATAGAACGTTGACTTTAGTCATTGAGTGTGTATGAAAGTTTTTGTTTCCATCATCATCATCATCGGCCTGAGATAGTCCACTGCTGGACATAGGCCTCCCCATAATTCCCTATCCTTTGGACCATATCCCACCACGTTGGTCCAATGCGGGTTGATGGGTGGGACGACTTTTTACAGTCCATCCGACGCATGGATAATCTTACTTTTCAGACAATTGGGTGATCGGCCCAAATTGCCCTAACCAATTAGAAACAAAATGATAATTTGTTGAGTCCCCGCAGAATTCGAACCCACGACCTCTGGTTTCAAAAGCACACGCCCATACCACCAGGCTACGGAGGCAGTCAAAATGTAGAATATATTAAAAAAAAAACAACCTTCAAATTATTTTGATCCTAGAAGCTACGTGAGATAAAATGATTTCATACATTTCTTTCTCTGTGAATTGTGTCATGCAAAATTACTTCTACCTGTGTATTTGTAAATATATAGGAATAAAAGTAATTATTACTTAAATGTATTCTTGATTTTACAAGAGACAGTCTGAAGGTGTACGTACAATTTTATTACATTTTGATTTTATAAAAAAAAAAAAAAATCGAATACCCCGTGCTACTCAAAAAAAAAAATATTACTTTACCAATTCTTATAATCTTCTATTTCTTGACTTGTCTACAAACTTTTAACTTTTCTCTAACCTTTATGTAAATACGTACTTTTATTAAACCGAAAAAGCGTATTGTCATTACTTTGCTATTCTGACTTTGAACGAAAAGTAAACGTTAATTTTTAATACCCAAAGTAGACCCCTGCAGTAATCCAAGCCGAGCAATAAGAGCTGTAAAATTTTATTAAGTTTCATTTTATTCATCTCATATTCTCACATAGGGAAATATTCATCAATAAATTTAGATACTTAATCTTTTCTAAGAGTTGTCTCAATACGAATGCTAGGAATTTAATTGCAAAAGCTATTTGACGTTATTACACTGTTTTCTTCTTCTTCGTTTTTTGAATATAATGGCTTCATCACGGATTCACACTGTTTTATTATGTCAGTGATTACGATATTAGAAAAGTGCTTAAAACGTCGGCTAAAGCGTAAAATAATATTGCCATATTTAGGCAATATTTTAAGTAAAACTTTAAGATATTTTTCACTTTAAACCAAAAAAACTCAAATAATATTAAATGAGCAAATAAAATTGTGCATTCATTGTCGGCGTTTAATCGCATTAAAAGGATTTAACAGTACAATGCGCACGAGAAGCAATTACTTATTTGCTCACTTCTTTAACAAAGGAACTACTTAATATAAATAAGAAACTAAGAAAGTTAATTAATATTCTTGCACTCGACGGAGAGTCGTAAATTGCTATTTATATTATTATTCTTATAATTGTTGGGTACTTAGTCTTTCATTAAGTACTTTCAAAATGTATATTTCACTTTTACACTTATATTCCACTTTTGACACTGTCGGGAGAATTAACCACGCCCATAAGACGCCACTTAATATGCCAT
The DNA here is from genome assembly GCA_029286875.1 of Lamproptera curius. NCBI lineage: Eukaryota > Metazoa > Arthropoda > Insecta > Lepidoptera > Papilionidae > Lamproptera > Lamproptera curius. Next base: position 1,354,673 of record JAGSMT010000011.1, on the reverse strand, counting down.
AAATCCGCTAGACAACTTGAAAAATGTATGATGTTATGTCTCATTTACGCAGTTATTACGTTGGCTACGGTGCCCTTTAAACTGGTAGACAATAGAGTATAGACACTACTTCTATGCGCCAGACATAGACGCCACGTTAGAATTTCCCCAGACGGGCTCTATCATTTAGATCACAATTACATTATTGTTTTAGATCATTTGGATCACATAACCTCTTAACGCAGCTATACTGCCAGTCAGTAAGTTAGGAAATAAATATTCAAAGCTTTTGCTTCGAAAATGGTCTTCTAAGCTGTTGTAATAACCAATATCACATTATTATTTAAACTGTAAAGTAACTCTCTGATGCAAATTACAGTTTTTAAAGCGCTAACAACATAATGTTGTTAGATATTAGATTGTAAAAGCGTAACATTATTGTTGTAAAAGCGTATTTTCCACTAGTTACATTTAACCGAGGTAATGAGAACAATGCTTTCATTTGCCTTAATGCGTTCTATCTTTTTAACTAACTTTTTCTATTTTGTACTGTTACTAAGCGTGCTAATAAGCTGGTTAACTGTGTGATTAAAACAGTAAAAGATACTAGTCGGTTTTCAATTATTACGATTTTGGATCTCCGATACTAAAATAAGTAATAATTACCTAAATATTATTAAATTTATTGTTTATTGAATTGCATACAAAATCGGTCAAACGATTATGCCTAGTTATAGCATTCTTATCAGTAAACATATTTAGAAATCGCAAAGAGAATTCCAAAAAGTAAAATAATGACAACAACTGAACATCTCTTATACTAAAAAACATTTAAATGGCTCACGTGACGCCGACAACATCCAAGATGTCGCCACATTTTAAACCTCTGATGTGGTTATTGCATCAAATTATAGTTTATAAAACATTTTAAGTATATAGAATGAACAATTTTTTAAATGCTTTACTTTTAAATGGAGTTACACGGTATCATCTAAAATAAGCTTGAATAAAGGCAAGAAAAGGCCCTAGAAGGGTTTGGCTATAAAATAAATATCAGGTTAGGGTACTTGAATATTATGTATCATTTCTAATTAATGTGTTGTTTTTAATAGACTACTATTGCCTTTTTAATGCTAAAGGTTTATACGAAGCAACGTAGTTGTGAGAAGTAAACCAGCATATTTATCTTAATATTTGTTAATTACACTTTCTTATGGAATATAAATTGATATACCGCCTGTTCAGAATTGACCTGGAAAAATCGAATTTTTTTTATTGCATACGCAGGCAGACGAGCAGTCGGGGCCACCTGATGGACCTGGATTCGAACCCACGACCTCCGGTTTCTGAAGCAAACGCCAATACCACTAGGCTACGGAGGCGTCTATAACCCGAGTCGTTTATCCGAGTGAGTCTATAGAATTATTGAAAATAACTTCTCGTAGAATTTACATAGTTTCACGGGTAGCAGGCAACTTTGCGGTCGATTTGAACTGATTGCGTTAGGACAATAGAACGTTGATATATCTTTTACATACGTTTACGCTAGTTTTTTTTGCGCATGTATTTAGTTTATGTTTCGTAATGTAAAGTAACTAATTTTGTATACTTAATAAATATACAAAAAGAGAGTAAAATTAAATAATAGCAGGTATTTTTTAGATTTGCAAGGATTTATATCAGTTCACAGAAAATAGTTTCAAAAGTGCAATTGTTTTTAAATAGCTCTTTCTTTTGATTGTTGGAAAATTCAATCAAGGAATGTAACACTTCGTTATCATTACTTCTTCCGTACGTCTTCCTTATTATTTCAAAGTAAACAAGAACTGAGGAAGTTGAGATAACGCATGTGTAGACATTAGAACCCTCCACCTGTTAGACGCGCATTCAATGTCCTCCATGACTAAGGTAGAGACACATAGCCTCTTGGTAACAAATTTAAAGGAGTCTACTTTGAGCTAGGTGAAGGCCTAACTGGGTCTAAAGTACGGTCTCTCATCCAAGACACCTGTAGACAAAGGAGGTAAACAGCTAGAGAAAATGTTGCATAAATGTGCAAGGGTGGAATCACGTATGGTCATTATGTTTAGTTTTTTAATTTTAACTAACCTTAAATACCATAATATTTATAATAATAACAAAAGTGTATGTAAATTAATGTTTTTTTTTGTTAAGTTACTCTTTATCTGTTTTGTTATAATTCAGAAGCAAATGTAAGCTCCAGAACAAAATGATACTGTCAAAGATATAGTAACTTAAAACCTAGGTATAAGCAAGTATAATAAGAGCCTTTTTTCTTATTTTATATTTTATTAATAATAAAAGGCCTTAATAAACTTTAAAGTAATCAAATAAAATGCTTTTAACTGCTTTTAATATCACGAACAACGATACTTGCGTCATTATTATCTCTAACATAAAAGCACATTTTCCATTTGCTTAATTTAACCAAGGTAATGAGAAAATACTTTATTAGAGATTAATGCTTTGCTCTGTGTTTAGTTACTTATACCATTTGTACTGCAAGTGTGCTAATAAGCTGCAGGCTGTCTGTAAAAAATCTTCTTAAACCGTTTGATTAAAGCAGTGAAAGCCGTAGAGTTGTCATAGTAAATAATTATACTCACATCACACACATCATCAGCCTTTGTTAGTCCACCGCTGGACATTTCTTAAGGGGTTTGACCGTAACCCACCACGCTGGTCCAATGCGGGTTGGTGGGTGGACCGACTTTTTACATGCCCATCCGACGCATGGATCATCTAACATTTCAAACAATTGTGTGATCGGCCCAAATTGCCCTAACCAACTAGGAAACAACAATGAAATTTGTTGCGTCCCGCAGGATTCGAACCCACGACCTCCGGTTTCTAAAGCACACGCCCATACCACTAGGCTACGGAGGCCAATTATACACAAATTATTATAATTATGTATTATTGATCTTAAAGATAATAGGATATTATCGTAGTATCGTTGTTTTTTAAGACCTTTCATTTAAACAAAAATTTATACAGCTTTGTTTACTTCTTTCCACTAAATATCACGCGTTACTTTAGTAATCTTTTCTACATTGTTTAAAACTAGGTACTATCTCTATCTGAATTCCTCGATGTAGGAGAAGGTCAAGTGCCGATGGTGACGACTGCTGGATCATTTTGCTAAGCCAGGCTCAGGTTTCTGTTAGAATATAATTGTTAAGTGCTGGACATATTGCTATAAATATTGTCTATTATAACATAAAAATAACGTAAAATATAAGAACGATATATATAAGAACGGTGGCTAGCTATTTCTAATCGAAAAATATAATTTGAAATAAACACCATTTTTAAATAAAAAGTTAGTAATAAAAGTATGTCTATATCTACTCTCAAGATATAAAAGGAGCGAAACAGCACAATTTTATTGACACTGGCGAAGTTTTCCAAAAATTTTATATCGCTATGTCACATCAGTTTACGACAGGCGTATTATTTTACATGGGGGTGATGTATTGACACGACCTGAATATTATATCGATATAGGATGCAAGTAAGATCGTTTTAAATAAATTGTTCTTGAAATAACGCTATACATTTATTTTTAAAGAAATTACTATATTACATTAATTTTATGTTATAGACAACGCAAGTTAAACAAAATAAACGTGTGTTGTCGTTGACAATTTCGAATTAAATTGTGCATTGATAACTAATATAATATACCTTTTTTATTATGAGGTAATTTATTGATGTAATCTGTCTTATTGTATATAATATTTTGACTTATGTTGCTGTCGGCTCTCATTTACCTTTATCTTAGTATATCATGTTTTATATCGTATATATTCGATTATTACCATATTTACGATACATTATATTTATATTGTATACCGGTAAAAACATTAAAATTAAATGGTAACTGTGCCATTGCAACAGGTGTTAGTTGATAATAAATTGTTTTGTTCAATAAATATAAATATTTAAACGGTAATTAACACCATCATCCATCCCAGTTACCTACCATAGGTAGATCTTTGTTTCAGAGAGCACGAGGGAACTGTGACGATGAACATCTGGCGGCTGAGCTACAACATGTTAAGTAAGTACTGCGAGACAACAAGCCCGCTGCGTCGCAGCAGCGTAACAGTGACCGAGTGAAGGCAGCCGTGGCAGGCAAGCAGTGGAGCGAGTACCTGCCAATCTGCCCTTTGTGAGAGGTGTAACTGACAAGATTGGCTACATTTTAAGGTGGGCTTCAATCAAAACATATTTCAAGCCGCTGAAGAAGATTGGTCAATTCCTACCACCTGTCAAGTGCAATATTCCTCTACAAAATCCGGATTGTGGTTGTGGTCTCTCTTATATTGGACAAACAAAGCGAGCAATAAGAACCCGCGTGGAGGAAAATATACACAGCTGGCATTAAACATAAAATACCTAACAAGTCGGCAGTGACCATACTTTAAATCACCTAAACCATTTTATCAGATTTGATCTACCACCAATCCTCGCTAAAGAACAACCGGATTCTTACCAAGGATGACCCGTGAGGCTATTGAGATTAAAAAACATCCAAATTTCAAAACAGAACATGGTTAAGTTTTACCACCTATTGGGGACCCCATAAGTAATAAATTAACACCTTAGCATAATACTACTGCCGGCTGTCATAATAAAATGAGTTCATTTTCCATAGGTCGGAGTACAGACAAAAATATTTAGTTAAAATTAAGATCTGGAAATTCCGCTTCAGCACTGGTAACTTAGTCAAGCAACATCTCAGTCTACCCCGTGACCACGGCCTCAGTATTTTTTTTTAAATCCATTGCTCTGTTAATACAGAAGCACTTCCCACGTACAGTTGGGCACAAATCAAATGAGCATGACATTGCTTTCGTTATAAACAGCAATCAACCTTTAAAGGTATAGAGATCATCAACAATGTCGCCCCAGACAGTAAAGAATGTTGGAATAACGACTTGAGCCACGTGTGTTACTTACTTAGCGCCCTTGCCAACTTATTACAATTAAATGATTCCATTCAGATATTCTTACCAGTTTCTATTATCAATGTTATTAATAAATTAATATTCTTTTATTTTTTCTTGTATAGCAATCAGTCAACCAACAAGTTCACCGAGTGGTAATTAATAAGACCCGTCCATGGGAATAGCAGTGTCAGACGCGGCAAATCCGCTCAATGCCCTGAGAAATAACATTTTACGTGATGTCTACCCAGTAATTACGCTGGCTATGGTACCTTTTACACCGGAAGACATAAGTGTTTACAACCTACTGATTTGAAGCAGAAATAGGACCCATAGTGTTTTACCCCAGACAGTCCTTTCGGAAAGGTGACCTTCCACCAATCTAAAGCACCTCGTTGTTATGCTGACAGAAATATGATATTTTACAGCAAAGTACATACTAAACAGATCTGCACAAGTGCGCTCATGTAACTGTTTGTCTACTAAACATTACTTATAGTATTGAGTTTCTTATGCGAACGACTAAATAACTATACTTTATTGTTTTATATCCACTATACATTAGAAAGATAATAAGCAGTTTCCTTCAATTGCATAAAAATGAGACCTTGAGCCAAACAAATATAATTATATCACATAAATAAATATCGCCCAGCGAGCTATGGAGAGGGCTATGTCGGAGTATCTCTGAAGGACTGCATCAGAAATGACGTGATCCGTCAGAGAACCAAAATCACTGACATAGCCCACGGATTAGTAAGCTGAAGTGGCAGGGCCGGTCATATAAGCTCGCAGAACGACGACCGCTGGAGTCGAAAAGCTCTCGAGTGAGACTCAAGGCTCGGCAAACGTAGTGTGGACGCCCTGGCAAGATGGAGTGACGACATTCTGCAAAGTGGCCGGTGGGCTGGATGAGAATAGCCGAAGATCGAAGCGGTGGCATCGATTAGGGGAGGCCTATGTCCAGCAGTGGACTAATACAGGCTGATGATGATGATTATGATGATGATGAATAAAAATGTCTCTTTAAGTATAACTTTCGTGATATCACTTAATTAAAGGTTTTGAAAATAGAATCAGCTTTTAAGTGTAGTGACAGACACAACCTATAAATGTTACAAAACTTACATATTTTTCTTGAATTATTAAGTCATTTATGAGAAAATTGCCTTAAGCACGTAATAGCAGTTTAAAGTAATGTTAATGTATAATCTATGCCACAAGCAATTTTAGTTAATTGATTAGTATGTAATGTAGTATGATTTGTGCGAACTAAAACGCATATATTTTATTTTATAATAATGCACGAACATATTTTTGACCTAGAAATCTTCTTGAAGCGAAAATAATCTGGATCTAAAATGTATTATTATGAAGTTAAATATAGTGAACCCGTTAACCAATTGATAGCACCAGTTGGGATTTAACCAAAATAATTGCTTTACAACCGCAGACTCGTGATTAGCTTTGTGGTCATGCATACTCTAAATCTGATCCCCAACGCGTGACTAAATCAATTTCAATGAGCAATTTCAATATCGTTCTCGTTATCACGTTGTCGTTTACCATTTACCTCACTAGGGTGAAAAATAAAATCGTTATTTTCGAAACAGACTACACAATGTAATATACGAATTGACAAACTATTTTATTCGGTTGCGCCATAAATGCATCATGTCAATTCTAGTGTACGTTTTTATTACTTAAGGGGGTCTTCTGGTCTAGAAATTAAAAAATCGATTTTTTTTTTCATATTTTCATAGTTTAACTATTTAAGAATATGTCTACGAGAGGATTTTCCCAAATTCAAATTATTTCCGGAGAAATAGTAGTATTTTGCTGAGCAGGCATCCAAACCGGTTGGGCTGTAACTAATCGAACAAAAGACATAATGGGTTCTCCGACTACCTGAATCTATATTTCTTAGTAAACCCTTTTGTTCCGTTAATACAATAACTCTAGGTGATCTGTTCTTTTATATTCAGTATTCGCTTACATCCAGCTAACAGTTGAATTTTAACCGTAAAACCACGTGAACGTATGTGCTGTGAGTGAAATAAAAATATAATAAAGGGGTTGGTGGAAAGGTGAAGGCAAATTAACTGATAAAGTCATCAATAAATTGTCTTTATACTATGGCTTAGCGATTCGCCGGCATCCTGATTCTGTTGAGAACATGAGAAATGCAATTTGGGCAACGTACTACCATAATAGTTCTACAAATGAAAACCCACAACATATGTATTGCCCACCTGGTGCGGAGAGTTGGTGTAAGTGGCAAAAAGCTGCATCTGAAGGAACATTAGACGAGTTTGACCACGAAAATCCTCCTCTGTGTGATAAAGTTTTGAAAATTATAAAGCCAATTTACGAGAGTTTATCATCAGAAGAGTTATTGACTCGATGTTTGGGTTCGAAACTCAAAATAATAATGAGTCTCTAAACTCGCTGATATGGACTTCGCTCCAAAGCATATCCATGCCGGGTCTCAGATCATTGAAATTGCAACATTTATTGCTGTATGTATTTTTAATGAAGGCTTTATACCGATATTGAAGATAATGACGATTATGGGAGTGAAAATTGGTCCAAAAGCGCATGCATTTGCTATCAGACGAGACAACGCCCGGATTGACCGCTCCGAGATACGAGCATCCAGCGCATCAAAGGAGGCCAGAACTGCTCGAATAGAAAACAGAAACGCCGAAAATAGTTTTTTCGAAGTCGAGGAAGGTCCGATGTATGAAGCAGGAATGGCAGATTGAATAAATGTAGTTAAAAATATAATTTTATGACTTAGACTGCAACAATTTTACTTTTAAACTTTAAACGCGTTTTTCTCAGACCTGTCTTTTTGAATCTGATACCACGATTTCTCAGGGTTCTGCCGAACCGATTTACTTGAAATTTTAAGAGAGTCTCTTTAGACTTGTTCTACGTCCGGAACTACGGCCATCCTCAAATTTTCATTTTACTAATTTTAACAAATCGAAGAATGTTCAAAAGTGGTAAAAATTTTTTTTTCATTAGGCAGTCGCCATTTTGTAAAAAATTTTTTGTAACTTTTCCGTAGTTCCAGACATTGCGACATTATTGTAGATTGATAATCTTTTTTATTTTTGATTTCAGATTGCTAGGAGAGTTAAAATCGTGGGTATGGTCACGCACCAAAATGTTGAGACGCCCCACTCCATCAGTTAATAACTAACGGAATTTTGACTTTTTTTTTTTTTTTTTGTATGTTTCTAATGTGAATAAATAATGTATAAAAAATTGATGAAAAAATATTGCTTGTTTTTTTTTTACAGCACTTCAAAATTACCTAAAATTCATGTCTCTAGACCAGAAGACCCCTTAAATTTTGACGGAATATTTAAGTTATGTTGATTTCAAGTAGTTCCTTTCGTCTGTGTGCACCTCGAAAATAAATTATCTTGTTAATAATAGGCCAGAAATCTTGTTAAAAATAAAAATGTTAATGGTTTTTAAGTAATGTTTAATATTTTTTTTTATATTTTTACTGAAACTCGTTAAACAGCCAATATTTAGCTAAAATTGGCACCGTGGTAGATCTTAATCAGCTCCCTTTATAAAGTGGACCTATCAAAGTAATTTTCTGGGTAAACATTGTTTGGAAAATAACAATTTACAATTTAATTTACAAAGCCTAATTTTATAAATTAATATTATGTAGTTTTTCTTAGGCTCTCAGTGTAAATTTTTTGTGTAAAGATTTTCGACTATTGTCTATTTAAGAAAGACATAACTTTAAACTTTATTTTGCTTTAGTACATGACTGTTGTTAAATTTTGTATTTTATTTAAATATTTGAAAATATATAACTTAATTTCTTAAATAAGGCACTATAAGATTCATAAAGATAAAAAAAAATTAATAATGTATTATTAATCGCAAATGTAACATGTTACAAGTGTCATAAGAATTATTGTGCACTTTGCGTAGAAACTTTTCATCATCATCATCATCATCAGTCCGTGTTAGTCCACTGCTGGACATAGGCCTCCCCTAATGCTCGCCTTCCCCATTTCGGATCGTATCTCACCACGCTGGTCCTAAGCGGGTCTGTGGGTAAACCAACTTTGTACATGCCCATCATCTTACCTTTCAGACAATTGGATGATCGGCCTAAATTGCCCGGTTTCTAAAGCACACGCCCTCACCACTAGGCAACGGAAGCAGTCACGGAGGCAGCAAAGTAGAAACTTTATTTTTTATATAACTTAAAACTTCAAACGTTCACCAAATGGGAGAGAGTTGGATGTGTTTATCAATAAACTGTTTGTCAATTTATTACTATTCTGTTTATTTTCAATTACTTACATGAAATGAAGCAAGCAGAATGATCAGGCGAAACTCTCATTTTTGTTTTAAACTTGCAATAAGAAAAGACAATATTAATAAATATATAAGCTATAATAAAGTCTAAGTTTCATATTTACTAATTTAGAAGTAAGTAGCAATGAAAAAACACTTCTATTTAATTTCTATTACTGAAGTATTTTATGAAGTATGTCCGCCTACATTTTATGCTATAACAAAATCAGTAAATGGAAAATGCCTTACGTGTAATTCAAATGCTTTTACAGGTACCTAGACAATTTCGCGATTGGCCCCTATTTGTATTTCGTGGAGTCGAACTAATTATGTTAGAACAATGGGACGTTGACATCCTAGTATTTCTTGCGTATAAAATTAGTTGCTTTCTTTCAAAAATTTCGATAGTAACACTAACAAGCGATGAAGCTTCTAAACTTATTCATTAATTTGTTTAGACACCTATTTCTATAAAGGAATGGTAACTGCTATTAGTTATATCAATATCTATAACAAAAATTATTTAATATTAATTTATTTTTGTATACCAATTATAAGCTATTTCAAAAAATATTTTTTTTATAATGCGATTTTGTCACGACTCTTTTTTTCTTATTGTATTATTAGGTAATCTTTGAATATGCAATAGGTATTTTGTATAATTTTTTAATTTAATAAGAACTACAAACACAGGTTTAGTTCTACATATAAATAAAAAAGCAGGATGTACGAACTTAGAACAATGGGTATCGGTAACGCGTTTATGATTTTGAAAATGAAAGTTATAAATAGGTATATTAGGAGAGGAAACGAACGAGCACAGCGTCGTCATAGCTCTAAATAAACACTTTGCAGATATTGGTAACCACTGCTGTGCTAGCCATACGAGGAAATGTTGCCACATTCATGGAGATTGAAAATAAACCGAATGCAGTTATTTTGAAGTCGGTTAAGTTTATTGAGAAAATATGCATTCAGGTCAAAACGCACGCGTGAATATATTCGATTGAGCTACGACTGCGATTTCTTTGTTTAATAAAAAAAATCACGGGATGAAAGCAGCGCATAGATTTCTATTTTAATTATAATCTGATTCCTTTCACTTAATTTCTTCTCGGAAAAAAATTATTGATATAACAAAAGCAGGCTAAGATAAAATGTCTCCGAACTTTTACCACATGCAAAAAAAAAAAACATCTGTATGTTCGCCTAGTGCGAGAGGCCTAGTGACTTATAGCACAGGTCATAACTTTAACCTATTTTAAGGATTAGTCCCTTTACTAAAGATACTAGCTATTTTGTACTAGTTTATATATACTTTGTAAAACTTCGTGAAGTGAAAATGAAGACATTATTGTTATTACTTTTTATAATTTGGTTTAAATATAACTTTTCTGTGAATTTACATTGAGTAATTATTTACTTATAATTAAGACTTATATCCACTTAAGAAAACCATTAGGTCAAAATTTGTACTAATTAAACATATGAGATATTTCTTAGATAGAGATATAGATATTAAGAAAATACGTACATAACACATTACATCACTTAACGCTGATGGAATTTTGTAGACGGGAAAACTTTATAGACAACGTAAACAGAAAGGGTCAAGAATTGTACTTACCCATTTATAGCCGAGTAAAATTTGTAGGCGCTATTTTATTTGAAAAAGATAAATAAGATGAAGGCATCCGTTTCATCACATAACCCGTTGGTATTATATTTTGCCTATGTATGAAAAAAAAATCTGTATGTTTAAACGTTGTAATTTACGGACAAATAAAAATAGGTTGTAAAAAAATACAGAGGCCATCTAAAATACAGAGTCCAATGATTAATCAAGTAGTACAAAACAATGTTAATAAGTTTCTTATCATTTTAGATAAATAAATTCAAATAAACGTTTACTGTGTGTTATTAAATATATGTTAAAGAAATCTTCTTAAAGGAGGGATTACAAATAGAGAGAATGAGATAAGACATAATAACTATTGTTAACTTTACAAATAATTTTTAAACCCAAGGCTTCAATCCCTTTAAAAAAAAAAGTTTTGTCTTGGTCCTGCAAAAAGTTGCAAAAAGTCTTCGTATCTGTTTACCTTGAAGTATTTTTTTTAATTTAGGAAACAGATAAAATCGCTAGGTGACAGTATTGGTAAATGAGTTGCAGTCACTGGGTGGTCAACCAATTCGAAGCCAGATTGCGGAATGGCAACCATCGCAACTACCGTATGTGCGTGGATGCGTTGTCGTGTTGAAACAAATCTCTCTAAAGTACCCCTTTTTATGATGTCATTCCTCAATTCGGGAATTATAGCTGGATAATAATCACTTGCAATAGTAGTACATTCCAGTGATCAATCAATAATAACCTTTTATTTTACCAAAATATGAAGTATCTCTAATCTTTACAGCGGGTGCCACGAAACTTCTTATGGGTCGGTTATACTCGCTGTTTACATTGCGAAGATTGCTGTATTTATCTAAGATCAAAATGATGGATCCATTTTCTATTGTTACAAAACGAGGCAAAACAAACGGAATCTTTTTGAAACTAGTCTAATAATATCTTCAAAATATCCAGTCCATTTTGTTTCTGATCAGTCAGTTAACATTCTCATCTTTATTCTTCTCCAAATATCCACGAATCTCTTGCGTCGTTAACTATTTTAAACAAAAGTATTTAATTACAGCCAGCACAAATTTTTTATCCATTTTCGAGGGCATGTTCTGACATGAAGCTAACAAATGACTACACCTAGAAAAAAAAGAGAATCGAAGATTTATTTGATTATTTATATTACAAATAACTAGGCTATGCCTGCTGATATTTATTTTGTCTTATGGAGTTAATGTCGCTGTAATCACTACTTTTTAATCTCTTCTCATACAAGAAATTGTTTTTCTTTTTAATTACTTGTTTAAGAAGTACAATGAGTTACTTAAAAATAGTAAAATGCAATAAAATATGGCAAAGTCAATAAAAATGATTGAGTCATTTATCCTTATTAATAAAACATAGTATGTATTATTGTATTATATCATATTTGTTTATTATAAAAACGTTTCGGTAAAACGAAAATTTTTTTAGTGTTAAAAATTAAAAACCCGTGTCAATAAATTATATAAATAGCTCCTGTTTAAATAAAACATAAAAGTTTTGAAGTAGTTCGTAGTGACGTTATCGAGCTAGTAAACACCACTGCGGCAATTCAATTTGCGTGAGAACCGAATCGTACGTATTCCAGTAATTGGGCTAAGTGCCTGATCGTACTTATTCATCTGTCTCGCAAACGATGCACCAAACGAATAATAAAACGTGTCAATGACTCAAAAGGTCTTTTGAAGAAGCTTCCTTTTTTTTCATTCTGAACTCCAACACAGAATTTTTGCTAAATATTAAGCAGATTCCATGTTTTTGTCACTTCCTTTGTTTTTACATAACCAACAAGGAAAAATTTAGGAATGAAATGCAATTTCTTATTGAGGTCATGATATTACAGTTATTAAGGGGATTCGTAATGCCTTGCTGGAGACGGTAATGATCGATAAGGAAATAACTCAGTTATTTGATAATTCTAATAATTTATTGCTTTATCATGAAGTCTCTAAAATTTTTTTTTAAAATTAATATAAATGTTGAGTTTTTATCATTAATTATTCTTTATGAAATGTTTTAATCAACTAGAAATAGAAAATCAAAACAATAACTTCATACAATTATTCAGGGCCAAAAATAAGAAAAGGCGTGTGCCCCTGCAATATCAAATTATATCATCGCTCGTGACCGTATGAAGCTTGTTTGGGCATTGTTGTGTTCCACAATTTCGCAATTATAACATTTTATAGCAGTGGGTAACATAGAAGTAAAAATTGTATACGAGCCCGTCATGTCTTACTAAATAAAATATTTGAATGTGATCGGTTTAAGGGTTACATGCTCAGTATTAATATAATAAAACATTGCGCAAAATGGTAATATGAAGCTGTGTGAAGTCAGTCATATTTTCTTTTAATTATAATTACACTTTTATTCTTTTTGATGTTATAGTTATGTAGCAGTGAGTACATTTTTTTATTGAACTTACTAATGATTAGGCGTAAAGTCTGGTGTATTATTATCTAAACACACTGAACTTTCTTGCTTATTAGATAAACTGTTATCGTCTATTTATAAAAAATCTGTAATAAAGCATTATTGATAAAGCACTAGCCCAGTACATTATTCGAAATTTCGCTTCCGTTTTCATGTTATAACTGGTAGGCCCTGAGGATTATTTCTGGCTAGTATACTATGACAGATTTCAGTACTTATTATGATTGAATATTTGTCGTCAATTAATTAAAAATCTATAAGAAAAAAAATTTTATGTGTAGGAAGCAAGTTCTTATATTCTTACTTTGTTTTTTTTTCGCACAGATACCGGAAAAAAGATATTTACTTATTCGGCTTTATGCACGAATTTTAGACAAAGGCAGCTTAATGCCAAAGTTAATACCGATGATATTCCGTAATTGATACGAATTAAAAGGTTGTGTGTGATGAACATAAAGCAAAAAGGTTGAAATAATCATAATTATAAACAAAACGGACTAATCAGTAATTAGTTTTACGTCGAGTAAATTATTTTCATAAAATGTTCTGTGCCTTTATAAAATACTGCAATCTAAACAGGGTTGACATATCTAAACATGTTAGAAAAAAAATATATTTAAATGTGGTAACATGTCTTTAGTCTCATTTAATAATTGTTTTTCTTTTGATTAATGCAACTAAAAAATAATATAGCTTTGTAATGAAAAAAACTATTCTGATACAAAAGTGATATTCAGGCGCCTTCCTTCTTCTGCTGATTGGCTGATAAACAGGGCGCTGCTTGGTGTCCCTGTCTGCTTCCTGTGACATCACTTCACCATTAAACTTTATACCTGTACATCGTCATATTGAAACAATAGTAATTAAATTAATGCGATACTCTTTAATTTGTACTTAATCAACAAATATGAGGACTTAAATTTACCATGCTGTATTGTGGATTTTCGTCTACATATTCATGTATAGCAAGCCACTAGTGATATAAATTAATATAAGTATAAAGAGAACACCTGTAGATTTTCTCATTATTAAGTGTAAAATAGTCTTAGTTATACTAAAAATTCTGAGGTTTAATAATTTGTTGTAATTGAAAAAATATAATTTGAGTATAATATGAGTTTTTCGTATTGTAGACTGCCTCCATAGCCTAGTGGTATAGGCGTGTGCTTTTAAAACCGGAGGTTGTGGGTTCAAATCCTGCGGGGACTCAACAAATTTTCATTGTTGTTTCCTAGTTGGTTAGGGCAATTTGGGCCGATAACCCAATTGTCTGAAAAGTAAGATGATCCATGCGTCGGATGGGCATGTAAAAAGTCGGTCCACCCACCAACTCGCATTGGACCAGCTTGGTGGGATACGGTCCTAAACCCCCTAATGGATGGGGGTGTATAAGGGGAGGCCTATATCCAGCAGTGGACTATCACGGGCTGATAATGATGATGAAATGATGAATTTGAGTAGTTTTGATTAATTACAAAATAAAACGTTATATTAGTTTGAAAAACTTAATAGTACATATCAAAAACAGGGGATACTATGTATTTTAGCTTTTAATTAAATCTTCCATATAATAAACCATATACCGAGTTGGTTTATGGTTTATTTGGACGGTTGTCCAATAAACCATACAAGAAAATGAACGAACCATCAAAAAATTGACTACGCACGAAGGACTTTTTTTCTGAACTAATATTTTAATTGTACCTAGGGAAACCAACGAGCCAATTTCTGTCAACTTTTGTTATTTAAAAAAAATCATTATAAAAATATGATAGAAAATATTTCATTATGATTATTCCGCCTTAGTAGAAATATTTTCTCAAACTTTCACACGACTCTTATACTTAAATCTTCCAAATTGGCTTAGAGTTATTTTAATAACATTTCAAGTTATTCAGAGAAGCTTAGCTGGCTATTAGCAGCCTTTGATTCAAAGCAGGTGAATTCTCGAGATAACCAAGTTGCTAAAGACAAAATACCTTAGGGAGCTTGTTTGGACATAACTCTTTAATTTGAAAAGCGAGTCCAGGGTTAAATTGTAAGGATATTTTTATAGACTAGTTTGAGTAGACTACGTTACTAATGTAATAAGATTATTTAATAAGTAACTCGTACAAATATCCCCTTCAATTTAAATTATTGTAACTTTTATTTCGTAACTGATTTTTTATTAAATAAAAGTAATATTTTATTTAAACGTTTAAATTTATTTTATGTAACACAATAATCCTGAAAATAACTAAAAATAAAACTTTAAAGTAAGCTTATTAAAACTTTATTGGTCACAAGCTATTTAATTTTTTTAACTTATAAAGAAATATAAATTGAATTAAGGAGTCTACGGCCAGCTACACCTCTTGATGTATTGGAACTTATGCGTCCTTCGTCTCTCAAAGCCCAGGGCGTACGAGCTACGAGATCAATATCCTTGCAGGGAAAAGTTTTGCAGCCCGTGGCAGCAACCGTTAAAATATATCCCTTTGCGTAGCCATTTTAAATATAAAGTATAAATATGTTTATCCATCCATTTACTATTATAAATAATTGTTATAAGTCATAATTTTTTAAATTACATGAAATTAACTTTTAAAATAATTTATTTATGTGATTGTTTTGCCTATAGGGTGATAAATGGCACATATAATTTAAGGCTTCAAATGAGATTTTATCTTTTTGAAATAATGCACTTGGCCCTATTTTGTTCGTAAGTTGTAAGTTATGGTTCACTAAATATTACGCCATGTGGGTTGTTATTCTAAGTAAACAAATTGTACTTCCTCCTCTCCCTTCCTTTTATAATATTAGTATAGAAAACCAAACAACATTTTGTTTGTTGAAAAAATATTTTAATAAGGTTGGTTAAACATCATTGCGATGTGGTAGAATTATTTAAAATCTTCGGTATATTATTAGATTAATTCTAGTGGTCAGCAAACCCATTCGTTTTGTTGATTGTACCGCTCAATCTTACTTATGAATGCATAAATTTATATAGATACGGTACATTGAAATTAATACAAATACAATTGGCAGTGGTGGAAAAGAGCTCAGTTGATACACAGATTTTATTATGTATAAAATAGAACCGTTTAATCAATAAAATTGCTGAATTCTGCACTTATATAACAATAACGATTTTGACTAGAACTAATCAGATGTCCAGACAGTCCATGGAATTAGAAGCCGATCCCATGATAATTTGGGAATTTGGCTACGTGAGAAAAAAAGCCAATAAAAGTTTTAGACGCTTATCAATTGATAAAAAAGAAAGTAACAATAAATAGATATTTAAATATTTGCTGATAAAATAATCCCCTAATTTAATCTTTATATAAATATTTGTCATAGGATAATTATTGTTGTCAATGACAGAAAATGTACCGCAAATATCTGATTCTAATTCATCGTAAATAATTGCTTTGAAACTAAAGTTCACTGACGCGTGGCATTATACAAACTTGAGGTTTATTAATTTACTGGATGACATCATCAGTTTTATAAATTAACACGAGCACAATCCACGCTTAATAAGGTTAAAGCGTAAGTTGATTAAGTCTATTAACAGTTCTCTCTACATCACAATGATTTGTATAAAAGCTAGTCCTTACAACACATATTGTTAAATAAACGAAAATTTGCTGAAATAAATAAGGTTTTTTACAGTTCTTATAATTGATTAAAAGAAACAAAATAATCAGCTTACATTACAAACATTTATAAAACATTGTTCATAATAGTTCATGCGACAGATAATGTCGCATGAACTATTTAATTTATTTATTACGAAAGTGCCTAACTACAGTTTGCTAAGAAATATGTTCTTGTTAATAGTTTTAACAAAACCATCCAAAAACACTTTGTTGACTCTTGTAGTAAACCAGGACACTAGAGATTAATACTATATTGATTAAATTATAATAAAAGTAGAATATAAACGTAATTATTGTAAATAATTATTATTTTCTTAATAAAAATTCTGTCGTATGTTTTTTTAAGAAAAAAAAAACATTAAAAATATTTATGAACCGCTGTCACATTTGTAAAGTATTAAGACCATATCAATACATGATCCTTTATTGAAAATGCATCTGTAATATTATGCTTTTTTAACATTTTTAACACAATATTTTCACATACGAGACTTATATTCTTTTTATATCAAAATATGATTTAAGACTTATTATTTGTTGGAAAACTTTATGCTGCTTTTAAATCACTTAGTGTAGATGATGTAAGGTGATCTTAAGAAAAAAGTATACATAACTAAAAATACAAATTCTTCGACAAGAAAACAACAAGATCATCATGAAATAGCTTGAATATCAAAATCATTTGGTAACCCTTAATCACTTGCAGCACTTGTTTAAACTAGTGACTAGTTTAAACCAGTTTCCAAATTACATGTTTGCAAATTTTTTCTAAATATTTAAAGCGACCAAAACAGACTACCTTAGTACAGCCAAAAATACGGGTTTCAGGCGCTATCGCCCTAAATGTGGTTAGCATTTTCCTTATCTTAAGACTGTTATAACTTGCGCTTTTACATTCTTTAGACGTGACAAGAAAAGAGCGTGTAGATGTGTGAAGATAGATTTTGCCTGAATAAAGAAATAATAATATTTAAAATGAATTTGACGTTTCGCTTGGCGTTGTAGTTAGTTTTCCTAACTATTGCGGTTATGGTTTCCGCCATAAGAAAAATTTTGCGTGACATTTTTCTTACATCAATCACTCAAAATCAATAAACATCAAAGTATCATAATCTATGTTATTATAGCGTATTATTGTTTTGACATGTTGTATGTCTTACAGCACTGCTACAGCTCATTAGTATGATAAATGACAAACAGGTGCCGCCTCTAATTAGCCTTAATGTATGCACCACCTAAAATAATTAGGAAAACTGTATTAGATTCCAAGCTCTTACCTTATAAATTGTCTTGCCGTGTAAAAGTAATCTAAAGGATATTACTACTAGTAGCATATTTATAGTAGGTAAGCAATGTTAAAATTGATAGTTTTTAAAAGATAATTTTGAGGATTCGTAGCCTGTTTTCATACAACTGTTCATAGAGTTTTTTCAAATTGCAGTGCTTTTTACATTATTCTGTTTGTATTAAATAATATATGATAGGCAGTACTTATTAAATGGAAAATTAATATCTTAATATTAAGTCGTTAGCATTCAGCTTAATTTATTATGTTTCAATGCTTGATTTTAAAAATGGTTTTTGCATAAAAATTCTCATATTATCTAATAAATGAACAAAGCACTGAAATTCTGCAAAATTCAAAGTAAAAATTTAAAATCAAGTCACTTGGAAGCTCTTCGACATGCAAGTATCCCTCAACAGTTTAAAAATTTCGACATATCCAGAAAAAGTAACAAAAACGGATTATTTTCCTTTTAAAATAAAAATGAATTTTATTTTTATGATACCTTCAATGTTATTTTAGTAAAAACAGGTCCAAAATAATAACCAGATATCTAAATGCATATTATTCTACAGTTTGTTAAAGTCGAATTAAGTGTGTAGTATTAAATAATTGTAAAGTAATTAAACGCGATAAAACATTTAGAACAGGATTATTTATAAAATATCATGTATAGGCGTAAAACTAGTTTCACTAAACAGTAACGGTTTCCATAGCTATCTATGTATAGGATAAAGGATAAAATACATCAGATTTTGACATAGCGTATTTACCGGGTAAACGAGGCTTAACATCCTATATCTCTGTAGACAGCGCGTTGGTGATACCTGTATTGAAAATGTCTATGGCCGTCGGTGACCACTTTCCATCAGGTGGCACCGACTGCTCGTAATGCGTATGCCATAAAAAATAGAATATTAAACCTAAGAGTAGAATATACTTTTACTTCGCATGTAAATTGCGTGTAATGATAAAAGTTGATTAATTTACCATAACTTTAATAATAAAATCGCCCACTCAATGGATAAAAAAATATGCTATAAAAGTTTCGTTCATTAATTCTTTTAGGATTTATGTAGCTTAAGTTATTAGCATAAACATACAGTAAATTAGAAATTGCTTACGGCCGCAGGTTAGGATACAAATTGCATAGATTTTAATTATTCATGCAACTCCATGTTATACGAATGTAGAGAGAGAATAAATGCAAACCGAAATGAATATTTGCCAGCAGAAGTTAAGAAAACTATTATGACGAGCTTTAAACACAAATGTATTGAATAAGGCATGTAATATACACAGGAAAAGTCTCCGCTGGATAATAATATTGTATATCATTACGAACATAGATGGCCAAATAAAGATTAGAAAAGGAATATTCAGGGCATTAGTCTGAGCCCACTTTTATTTTGTCTCTGCCTAAACCCCTCGAGCAGACTACTCGAGGGGACAAGTGTTCGGTGTACGGTTTTTGGTACGTTCGGTTCGGTGTTTGGTTATTAGCACCGCCATAAACTAATGGAATCGGCACGTATTGTGTCTAGGTTCTCCTCTTGGGGCCCTGACCGCCGTCCGTATGAACCGCTTTCCTATATTCAAAGGGCAGCGAGAATAACGACAACAACAATATGATGTTCTACAATCTGATAACGACACCGGTCGCAAGTGTATACGCAAACACAAGTGCACTCCTCCTTCTACGCTTGATAATAATAGCACTAATAGGTATAGCACTAATATTAATTTATCAAAACTAAATTAATTGCAAAACCCATTTTATTTTGATAGCGCATGCTTGCAAATAACTTTCGTGCATTGTTTTCCTAGAAAACTTTTTAGCAGTTTTATTATTTCTTTTGTGAAAATTTATGTACAATAAAACAAAAATAATTTGGTTCAGAGAATCGGTATCGGAGTAAATAACTTTTTCCGTTTCAATCATCGACAATTATTGTTTCGTCTTATATTGAAATACTATATGAAGTAAACTACGATATCAATATTAGACCATGACTCACAAATAACTTATTTCGAAGTAATATTATTTGATGATACCCTTATCTACGATAACTTTTATACTTAAATCGTCAGACATATACTTATGTAAACGTATATATAAAACACAAAAAAAGACAAGTAAAAAAAGCCTTATTTTTTATATTAAACAAAATTTAGAATATTTTTTTGTATAAAATTTATTTAAAATTCTTTTATGTAAAAGAATACTAATATTAATCTTTGACGTAGGTGCAAAAATACCTGTTAAATTTTCATTAATGTATTCATTCGGTGTGTGCTCAAAAAAAAAAGAATTTTCGTGAAGAAAGTCTAATGCCAAACACTAATGGAGACAGAAGTGAACGCGTCCATTTTAAAACATTGCTTTTTGCCTTGTTCAATCTCACTCTTGTTTAACATTTTACCAATATGTTCTACGTTATGGCGAAATTTGAGTTTGAAATTGGACAATGTTTATGGTAATTCCAACTCTTATTAGGCTGGTGTATAAATTTAGGTATGTGTTATTAAATAAAATTACTTTACGGATTTTATCGCGAATGTAAAATACATTTTAAATTCCCGACGTTTCGAACACTTTCCAGCGGCCGTGGTCACGGGGTAGACTGAGATGTCATGCGTCTTGTTGCCAGTGCTGAAGCGGGGTTTCAGATCTTAATTTTTATTAATTATTTTAGTCTGTACTCGACCTATGCAATATGAACTGATTTTATCTTTACAGCAGCAGTGGTTATGCTTGGGGTTAAATTTTAATTTATAAATATGGGATCCCAAGCAGGTGGTAGAACCAACCATCTTCTCTATTGAAATTTGATGTTTCTAATCTCAATAGCCTCATGGATCATTCTTGGTAGGAATCGGTGTTCTTAAGCAAGGATTTGTGGTCGATCAAATCTGATGTGATGGTTTTAGTGATTTAAGGTATGGTCACACACTGCCGACTTGTTGGCTTTATGTTTAATGTCAGCTTATATGTTCCTTCACGCGGATTCTTATTGCTCGCTTTGTTTATCCAATATAAGAGAGGCTACAGTTACAATCTAGCTTGTACACTCCTGGAGCTTTGTAGAGGAATATTGCACTGACAGGTGGTAGGAATGACCAATCTTCTTCAGCGGTTTGAAATAAGTTTTGATTGAGCCCGCCTCAAAATGTAGCCAATCTTGCGTACGCCTCTCAAAAGGTAGAACAGCAGGTACTCGCTCCACTGTGGCTGCTCTTCACTAGTCACTGTGACGCTGCCTTGGCGCAGCGAGCTTGTTGTCTCGCAGTACTTGCTTAATATGGTGTAGCTCAGCCGCCAGGTGTTCATCATCACAGATCCCTCGTGCTCTCTGAAACTAAGACCACGGCCGCTGGAAAGTGTTCGAAACGTGGGGAATTTAAAATGTAAAATAAACGCTATAAAATCCGTAAAGTAATTTTATTTAATAATGTATAATATTCGCGCAAGCAATAGAAATAATTAGTTATGTGTAATCATTCAAGTTTTAAAAACTTTTTCAAAAAAATTTACAATTTTTTCTTAACATAATTTTGAAGATAGTAGTGCTTTGTTAATAAAAAGATAATTAAATAAAACATTTCAGTAATTTAATTAATAAAACATTTAATATAATAATTATTTTAGCTTTGACGTTTCCGTTATTGAAATATTCCTTACGACGTCTGCTCTAAAATAATATATTCTGGTTGATATATATTCAGTTTATTGTTCTTGATATTATCTTAAAAATTAAAGGAATTTCTAGTTTAAGGTAAGAAAATATTAGGTAGATACTCTAGCAAACTGTAATCTAATGGCAAACCCATCAGGTTCACTCAAACAAACTAGTTTAACGAGTTTGTTAAACTAAATACGTGCGTCTAGTTAATTTGTAACTAAAAAATAGAAGAATCTAAAAAAAAATATACTCATAAAACCTATGGACCTTATAACATAATGTCTCGTATCATATATAATATGCCTTCGGAAATCCGGATGGCTAAAAATAGCAATGACTTTTAGCGTAAAATTCATAAACATTTGTTTAGTCATTCACGACAATAGGAGCTGTACTTATCTTGTGATATTTGTATTTATGTATATTTAATTTGTGTATGCAGGTGTATGTACCATTATATATTTTTTTAGTAGTCATTATGTGTGTTTATATTATTTTAATATGTATGTTGTATATTGTAGTAAATACATGTGTATTATTATAATAGACTGTTGTAAATGTATTTACAAATTTGTATCCATTGGTTGACTTGTACAGAATGCCTTTGGCAATAAGTCCGATTATGTAATGTTTTGTACACGAAACGTTAATAAATAAATAAAAATATTTAATGTTTCTTCAAAAATGATGTAATGTATAACTCTTGTTTCTTCAAAAGTAATAATAAGAATTTTTATAATAAAAATTATTTTAAATGTATACAAAATTTTTTATAATAGGTTGTAAACAGGTTGCATATACATTTTTACATATTTTAGTATATTACTGACAAATAAAAGCAAATAAAAGTGAATATAATCTCACAATTAACAAAATTTTTGTTGACACAATTGAAATGTTTTGGGCCGAGAGCAGCTTTAAATTTGTTTTTAATTTGGCTCAGAGTAAATTAACAATGCGTAAACCTTGTACAATTTTATTTCGGCCTTTTCAAATATACGTTCTTTCCAATCCGGTTCAAATCACGTTGTCCGGAGCCGGATTAAGCACATGTGTCCTTGAACCGCTTCCTCACTTCTGGTCCTTAAGTAGATCCACCATATCGCCTCACTCGAGCTAGTTGGTCCAATCAAATTGGCTGACGAAACTTGAGTGACCACGCGCAATCATAAAATTTTATGGGGAATGCGATAATAGGGAAGAATAAAATCAGGCGTCGCCGCCATCAGCACTGATGCAGGCGTCTTCGTTGATGCGGTTGGGATTAGCGATAAACGTAAAACTATAGTGTTGGCCATTCGCGTCCCGTCACTTTAAAATATGATGCGTTGCGAAGGAACTTCCAAAGGCAATTGTCGACTCCCGCGGCGGTGGCCGCCAACCGCGTCACGAAGTATCTTTTACCTTCCTTTCTTCGCGAGATGAGGAAAAATTAAAAAGAAAAAGGAGGGTAGATGAAAAGAGCGGTATAGTAAGATGCGGAAGGAAAATTATTGCGTAACCAAGATGTGGCTGTGTTAGGCCACATAGAAATGCGCGCGAACAAATATATTACATCGAATCGATCGACTTATGCAAAATAAAATACATCTTTACTAATATTATTACAAAGAAACGTTTGATTTATTTGTTTTAAGTTAGCTCCGAAACTGCAGGAACCATTTGATACATTATTTTCCAAGTAAGAAGCTATATTATCTTTGTGTAGCATAGGCTACTTTTTACTTCAAGAAAATTTATGCGAAATATTAACACGGTTAAAACCGTGGACTGACTGCTAGTTTATAATATAATATTAAGTTAGGTGTAGCATACACTTGTATCATAAAAATTTTTGCTTCACTGTTGTCTTTTCGACGGTACTCTTTAATTATAAACTTTTTTCAACGCTACAATAAGACCGAGACTAAACGTGGATGAATTTTCGTTTTGGACTGGTTCTCGAACTCTGTAAAATATAGGTAGAGAGCGTATTCGGACGTAAGAGGGCCCATTACACACCACCAAGGGCCCCTAGAAGAGGATTCCCGGCTTATACGTTATTCAACATTTTGGGGGATTGAATTTCATAGAAGTGTTTTTCTGATCAAACCAGATGGCCTGAAAGTCAACATAGTAATAGATTTTAGTAAGAATTCATTTAAAAAAGGCTTTTTTTAAATTTTAGGATTATATTTTGATTACTCTTAATGTCCTTATCATTCGCATTTAATGTAACCGTCGTCCTCAAGCCCTCTCGCGTCTCATCGTCAACGATGAGTAGAATCATTACATTGAAATTACCGCATATTGGCTTCCAATGAAGGATTAATTTTAATAAATTGTGTTAAATAATAAAAATATTTATAATTATAAATAATATGAAGTTCTATACCGTGAATATTCATTAAATTAAAGCGAAATATCTGGGCTCGGTACACACTAGTGTTTAAAAAGTGCAAATAAATTATTGCCATCAAGTTCCTGTTATAACCATATTATGACTTTTTATCTTATTTAATCTATAAAGAACCCCTTGGACCCGGCTCTGTTAAATGGGATCTAAATTTGTTTCAAATGTTTAATATTAATAATTCATCCATTTAGTATTTTTTTACTGGTATTCTTTTTTATGTTACTTATCTTTAATTTATTCCGTAATGAATAATGTAATATAAATATGAAGTAGCAGTAAATAAAAACAATTTCTGTTATCAACTATTTTTTTTTATTTAATCTTATTAAGTAGTCACATTACGATACAATGCAATAATAATTAAGACAGCTATTACTTGGTACCTGTCAAGTAGACCCCCTAAACACATAATTATTTGGACTATTTGAAAAGGTAAAGGAGAGGATGGAATTAATAGAGTGTTTATTTTTTAACTTCATTGCTCCTGAAATATGGAATTCCATCATTGTTTTTTATTCATTGAAAATGTTATGTTAGTCACGTTATTTGACAATAAAATTTGAAAAAAAATCAGAATTACGAGCGATGTATTTAAAGAAGTGGGATTGACAAATAAAACTTAACTGACTTCGAAATCATACAGTTGATAACTGATTTAATGTCCTCAGCGACGCAAGTCTATTCTAAACATTTCTACCTATCGATACTAAGAATAAGACTTACTAGCTGAAACGACGAGACGAGCAGGAGATTTAACTTGTAGTAAGTGACCTGACCTGCCCACAAGTAAAGCAACGTAAGACGATACAATCGCTCCCTTGGCACATGAGATGTTATGTCTCCTGTACCCAGCAATTATGCTGGCAACGGTACCTTTGTTGCCAGATTACAGTAGTGGTTACATACTATTAATTTTCGGCAGAAATAGGCACTGCAAAAGCACCTTGCAAGAAGGGACCGTACATTCTCCAATTAATTAATTCATTCTACGTTTTTATAAAATTAAATATTATAATTGTGGGTTATTCCTAATATGATATTAAATATTCATTTTGTTCTAATCATATGATGAAAAGACAATGCGGTTTTATCAAACTACTTCTTCCTATTTCGTCGTAAAAGTCTACTAAAATTATATCTTGAAATCTGAAATTGAATAAGCTATTAATGAAAAAATGTTTTACTTAGTTAAAACTAGAAAGAAAGAAAAGCATTTACTTGGCATATAAAAATAAAAAAAGGAACAACAAAATATTTTGTAATGTACCAAAAGGGTATCCACTCAGGTCTGGATAACGAAGTTAGGGAAACTTCATGAAGGCTGGTTTTCAGTGGATCCGTTAAATAAAGAATTAGTTTGCGTTTGTTAACCATACAGCTCTACAGTTACATTGATAGATTTTATGTGAATATAGACCTCAAAACTGCAGCTGTGCAATAAGTACATATACTGTATTGAAACAAATAACTACGAACTATTTATTTTAGAGACATAATCAAATATTTATTAAGGGTAGTAAATTATATTAACAAATTTGAGTACAAAAGGCAAGAAAGGAAAACAAATAGACTTAAATGTTAATTGTATTTGCAAAGTTTCTTACTTCATCCTTTTAAAAAGTTTGATCTGAGTAAATGTTCTTCAAGTATTGTTTCCTTAAGTTATCTTCCATTAAACGTAAACCATCTTTGTCGAACTTTTGTTCGAATTGATATATGGAATGATTCCAAGAGGATATTTTAAGTAGGTGCAATGCATAAATGAATATTATTATTCAACCTCTAAAAATTGTTTTAATTATGTTTCCTGTTTCTCGTTCATGCGCAATGCTAAATAGGTATAATAAAATTTTGTTAAACATAAAACACCATACACAAAAAATAAATCAACACTATAAATTAGAAAAAAAACCGATATAAATTACCTGCTTAGTTTAAAAATGTCAGTTAAGCATTAAACTATACGACATGGTGTTATATACAAAGTTCAATTTATAAAGGTTAAATAGAGAAAATATACCTCCACAAACAGTTAAATAATTATGCACTAGTGTGTAAATTTAAACAGCGTTCATAAAAATTTAAAAAACATCAATCGAAGTTGAACCGTATAATAGTAGTAACATTATTTTCATAATTCCATCACGCCACAAAATAATGGAGCTACAGTTAAAATAAAATCCACTAGATGGATGCTTTTGTTGTTCTTTCGTTCCAAAGAATAAATCTAAAACCACCCTTTAGTTATCCTTTATTCATGTCGTGCATTTTTATGAAATCGTTGTATATTTATTTATTTATTTATACTTCTTGCACAAGTAGTACAGAGGCGGACTTATGCCTTAGGCATTTTCTCCCAGTCAACCTTGGGGTGGTGCAGAGAGTGAAGGTGGGGAGGTACATAGAGAGTATGTAGACAGCAAAGCGATATGACTTAAACCATTAACATTAATTAACCTTGTAATACTATGTTTCAGTACTTATATACGAGTTTTGAGTTATTTTATGTATTTGGATATGTAACGTAACGTTTTACATTACTCACAGAGAAGATTGACAACAAATATATATATATACATATAAATGTACACTAGCGGACCCGACAGGTCTTGTCCTGCAGGATATAGTAAGTTATTAGGATATTAAACAAACTAAGAAGAGCTAGTTCAAGTCGAATCTGCACCTTACTTGCAGTTTAGATAAACATATATTACCTAGATACCGTCTGTAGCTTATGCTGGACTTATTTGTGAATGTAAACCATCCTCAAATCTACTTGAACACCCAATAAAATGTATTCCAATTGGTCTTGCCGTTTAAAAGGACAGGTTCACTGACAACACACGTATACTTATCAACACATGAACTTTGTATAAATTCTATAATCTATTCGCTCCGTAGCTAAGATAAAACAAAAAAGTTTTGTTCTACTGTTTGTGTTGCATATCCAAGTGACAGCTGTCAGGTTATTGCAAATTTCTTTTTAAGAAGATTCCAATTTTTTTTTGAAGAGATGGGAGGACAATTGCGCAAGAGATCCACTATACTGCGTCTTATGTTGCGATTATGACGACTGACTCTGAGACATTACATTAAATTACAAGAAGTGGCTGATTACAAATATGGAGCCTGCTGTTGCGACATAGCTATTGTGTGTATACATTTCAGTGTTTTATTATAAAGTTTTCAAATTGTTTAGAGATTTAATTCAATTTACAATTACAATCTACGAAATAGGCAAAGGCACTTTTCTCATTTTAATTTTAATAGAAAAACATCATCCGTGCCTCAACCGTAGTGAGTGTATAATACTGCAATTTTTATTGACCAGGCAAATTGTTATTTATGACTTTTTACACCCGCATGTTCAGCGATTAATCGCAGTAAATATAACAATGATGTTTAGGCTGTTTTTGTGTTTCTTTATGTCTATTGTAGACTTCGAACTTATTTAACATTAGATAGATTATAAAATTGTTATTAAAACTATCATCATCACGTCCAGCAGAGGGCTAACACAGTCTGATAATGATGATGAGTTAAAACTGTAATTAGACTGGCACTCTAATTGTACAGGTTGTTCGAATACGTGCATTAAAATCTTTGCGCATTTATTTGCACGTTCAACCATATGTAATGTAAGATCAACCATACGGTATGGTATGTGCATTTATGCAAGAATTCAGTAATATACCGTCGCAAAAGTTTTAATACCATGTCTGTAATTGTCATTAGTTTAGGCTTAAATAGTTAACCACATTCTTTGTTTTCTATATTATAACATATACATTTATACTGTAATATTTTTGTACTGTAATATTAAGAGAATATAACTTAATAATTTCAAAGTAAAAAGTATTACATAAATTTAAGCTACGTTACACAATGAGGACGTTTGCATGTGCATGACCATTTTAATTGTTAATCTACATGATGGGTACCTAAAGAAAGTTAAAAAATACATTTTGTATGCCATTTCTAAGTTATCACAGGGTTGGTTCGAACTACACGGTAGGTATTTGTCCAATTCCATAAGTCAGCCAGTACAAGAGCTACGATTAAATGTAGTTTGCTCCTAGGTTGCCCACTTGTCCAAGGTTTCAACGAGGTTGGTAAAAATTGTCATATTTTTCCCGCCACCTCAAACAAAAACATTAAACATGATATTTAAAACTTTTAACCGACTTACCAAAAGTAAGTGGTACTCAAGACAGCGTACATAATTTTTTATATTACCTCGTTGCTCCGCTTGCATTATACTTTTTATATTGAGTATTTTCATAACAAAAATGTAACCATATAAAAAACTAGCCCATGTAAAAATGGTTAGATATACACGTATAAAAATTACATGTAACATACTGCATAATCAAGGTTACTGCTCCACACGGAAAGCAATATCTCTCACAGCGGGTTTAGTAACGATCGTAATTTAAAAATACGAGGATTCATTTGGCCCTCAGGCGAGAAATTGAATTTATGTGACGCGATGTCTACGGGAACAAATTTTGTTTGCATTTCATTTACGGAGTTCGATATTAAGACACGATGAAAATTGTTTGAGGCCTGTATAATAACACATATCAATGCCTTTCAAAGTTTTAGAAATTATTAAATTTATTTAAAAAAATGTAATAAATGTATATAAGAATTAAGAAATTGTACATTCACTATTTAATTTTATTTCATTAGAACAAATTATTAGATTGCTATATATATCTACACAATAAAAGATATCGTTTTGAGAGAAAACGTTCTTTATTATGTCTCATAAAAACATTTTCACCTGTAAATATTTTATTGATACGTAATTTCGTAATTTAAAAGAAGAAAATATATCTAAACAACTCTTAATATTATATTCAATAGTAATTTTATAAAATACACACCTAATCATCTTTTAAAATCGTTTCCTATCATATATAAGCTTCAGATGTCTCTTACGGTTGTCGCCGAACTCCATATTTTGCTTGAGTAATCATACTGAGTGCCTAATCATACTGATTCCTTTGTCTGTCGAACGATGCACCGAATGCGTAATAAAACGCATGAATGAGTCAAAAGACCTCTTTGAAGGTTTTCTTTGTGTCTTTTTCATGATCCATATGAATATACTTCACCCCATTTGAATATAGTTATATAAGTAGTACTACTAAAGAAATTATATATTTGAAACTTTATATATATATTTTTTGTATTCTTGGGCAAAGCAAAGCATTAAACTAAACATTACCAGTGTTTATGGTAGATTCGTAGCGAGTGTTATAACTGGTTAATGTAGACTACGTCCAAAATATATCTATACTAATCAATAAAACTGGAGTTGTTGTTTTTAATATCAAAATAACTGTATTTAAATACCGACTCATACTCGTATAACAAAACATTTTTTTTTATTTTATGTCAGTCAGTCAGTAAAAACTATGCTTTTTAATAAAACTAATCCTAACATCGTAAAAAAATTACGTCGTTTTGCCAATATTGATATTAAAAATTTTGTATACATGGATACGCTTCATATTCATTCAAAATATTTTTTTATTAAATTTACGTTGAAATCATGACATTTTTTGCTAAAAACTGTCTAATACAATTCAAACCACAAAACCCTAGTAATTGTCTAGTGCTTTATAACATTTGAATATCCCGTTACCTAGATTCATATTGTCTATACTAGCGACCCGAAAAGTCAGAATAGCAAAGAAGTCACAGTACAATATTTCGATTTAATAAAAGTACGTATTTACATAAAAACTTAAAAGTTTGTAGACAAGTCAAGAAATAGAAGATTATAATAATTGGGAGCGTAATATTTTCTTTTTAATTGGCACTAATTATTCTATCGTCTTTAATTATAAAATTAAAAAGTATTAAAGAATGTACGTAGATCTTAAACTTTTACTAGCGACTCGCCCCTGCTTCGCACGGGAGCTATGCTGATAGAAAAATATACCTACAACATAAGCATGTGTTTTACATGCTTATATAAGATTATATTGTAGGTATATTAGCAAGGGTAATGGGACAGAAATAAAAACTAATAATGACAAGTAGAAATAATATTACCGTCGTAAGCTTCACATTTAAATAATAAATTTAACCTTTTCATAAAAAGTTTAGGTTTTTTGAAATTTAAACAGAAGTGGATTAAACTTTTACCATGCAGTAATAAAACTAAACAAAGTCTTGGGAGTACTAAGACTAAAAGATTTTATGTTATTTCGCCATCAAAAGCGTTTGATTCAATTTATTACAACACTGTGTGCCTCATTATTTTCAAATGAAAATATTTTATTTTTAAATGGAGCTTAAAATAATATAACTATTTCAAAGACCTTTTTAAATTCATTAGGAAAAAATCTACTCATATTTAGAGATATTTTTAGAGAGGTAGTACTTGAGGAGAGAACTTAACGTTAAGCTAGAAGAGAATGACAAAATGTTAACACGATAGACCTCGAGAAGATTAGTTCAAGGGGATCCACTTTCTCCTCTTTTGTTTAATATCGCAACTTATCAGATTTGTCAAGTTGTAGATAAGGGGGGTTTAGTTATTTCGCAGTACGCCGATGATTTCGTCATATATGTGTGTAACAGGGACCTTTAAATACGTGTGAATAGTTATTGGATTTAAAAAATATATTCTATTTATATATAACGTGAAATAAATCATAGACAAAATTTTGAATAAATTAATACTGTAAAAGATATCAGAGATTTGAAATGCGGTGACAGAAATCCCGTATACGCTGTTTTAAGTCGGTCATATTTTTTTGTTAGAACTTCGTGATTGTTAAAACTAGTTAATAAAAATATCTTGACGATCTCTATTAATGTTATAATATTTACCACAACATACACAAATTTTTTAACGAATTGTCTCGAGTCCTGTTTACTTAGCTAACGTGGTATACCAGTCCCGTGATTATAGAACATTACGTTCTTTTAAGATTTTTATTTATTTATACAGTTATATATATGTTAGATACACAGTTGGTTTTTATTCTCTGAGAACATTATATAAACACAAAATATATGAATGTCATAATAACCAAAACATGCATATAATATATTAATAATAGTGTTAGCATAAAACAATAAGTTTAATTGACGCATTATAGTTTAAAAAAATGTTTAATTTAATGCAATAGATTTAGTTAATAAAAGAAATAAAGAATAAAAAATAATTTGTATCAAATGAAAAATATATAAAAAAAAAGTTTTTAATAGGATTAATACAATAGGGAATAAAATGGCTTACGGTTTCTCTATTCTTTTGCAAAATTAAAGACAGTGATCATTAAAGCAAACTTCCTTGAGTGATCACACTGAAAGCCTAATCATACTTATTTCTTAGCTATGCAAATAACTCGGGGGTTCTTTTGAAGGCGCGTTTTGTTTTCTTTTTCATATTTTAACAGAGCCTTTCACTTTATTTCGTTACTTTGATTTGTATTCCAATTTGTGATTTATACGAATGCTATGAAAACAATTGTTATTATCATTGAGTACGAAAGATATTTTTAGATTGCAATACATATACAGTTTAATGCACGTTTAAGTAAGTAATTATTTTTTGTGTCGTGATTAAAAATATAAATTTTCTTCGAGTTTATTATTTGATAGCGAAAGAATAAACTAAATAATGGTCTTTTCACTATTACTTTATTTTTTGTTCATTGCATAACGAAGCAGACGAACATACGGGCACCTGATTGAAAGTGCTCATCGAAGCCTATGGACATCCGCAACACCAGGGGTATTGATGACACCCCTACGCTTGCCCTTGCGCTGCCTGCAGTGTGACATAGGTTGATTCGAGTCTTATACCCAGTAAAAGGACTAGCTAGTAGAGCTTATTATATATTGCCCATCAATCCGAAACAAGTGAGTGTTTTCACAATATTGCTTAACGGCAGAAATAGGCACTGCGATGGTACTTCAGACGGCCTCCTTGTGAAAGTCGACACACCACCTCATGATATTTTTAAGAGAAAGCCAAAATTACTTACGATGAGTGCGCGGT
Source organism: Lamproptera curius (assembly GCA_029286875.1). Taxonomy (NCBI): domain Eukaryota; kingdom Metazoa; phylum Arthropoda; class Insecta; order Lepidoptera; family Papilionidae; genus Lamproptera; species Lamproptera curius. Next base: position 1,322,248 of record JAGSMT010000011.1, on the reverse strand, counting down.
GAAAACAAAACTTGTCAGTGTCGGTAGACGTGAAACAAATAACTTAAACTAGTGTTTTAAGTTTAAGGTTAGGTCGAAGGAAGTTTTGTCTCCTTTCACGAGTTCCATTCCTTACTGGAAATGATTGCCCTTTTGAGATGAAGTAAAAAATTCCTGTCACATTTTAATTTTCCAAAATTGTTAATAAAATTTATGTACCCTTGTACTAATTTTTGTTAATTTAGATATAATATGCGCTTTAATATTTCGTTTTAAATACAGTTAAATGTAGCTATACGAAAATTGATGTACATTCATTATAAATGTTGAGTATACATATTTTAAAAGTGTATTTTGTGTTACTTCTAAACTAAATACAATTAGTTATATAATTATGTGGAATATACAAATCAAACATGAGAGCGGATGAATTTTACAATGTGCTATTTTCTTTACTTGCTTTTAAGCAATTTACTACAATTGCTTTGTAAACAAAGGATTATTACGGCTATGCTTAAATGAATGTTGTAAAGAAAATTAACTTAATAAAAAAAATTAGGAATTTTTTAATAAAATAATTTTTTAATAAATTAACTTAATAAAATAAGTTATAAGATGATAATGATGATGATGATGATGATTATGATGATGATGATGATGATGATGATGATGATGATGATGATTCAAATTAAAATTTTCAATTTTGTTAATTAGTAATATTTTAATTTTAGTAACTGCAGCAGTTGCGGAATAACAAATTATTTAAAAACTTTGTTTGTATATTTAATGAAAATCAGTATCCAAGCTGAATTTTTTTTTTTAATTTGATATTTTAATCTGATATAAGAACATGTATAACAATTTAACTGAATTGTTACTATAACGAAAGACAAGTGATACACATATTGCTTTTATCTCTTCTTGTCTTTGCTATTACATTTCGTATGGCATGACTTATATATTTGCAAAATAAATTTATAAGAAAACCTACGTAGATATTTATTTTTTTGATATTTTTCTAAAGTTAAAGATAAGGCTTTCTGAGCAAAATACATTTCGCATTCTATATTTCATTTGAGCAATAAAAAGCTTCTGTCGAAATATATCTCGGAGAGGTCATTTGTTAAGAAACATTCATATACCATTGCCCTAAAGTAAACCTACTCTGCAAACCAATTTTAGTAAACGACATGAGAACTCATAAAGAAAATAAGATGTCGAGAGTTTTGCAAGCGTTATTGTTTAAATTATGTTGTATATATTTTTTGTGTTCTTCATAAAAATGGCACCAAATTTAATCTACTTATAACACGTGAAAGATTATTTACAAGCGGAATATTATTCAAATGATTTTTTATTCCGACGTTTCGAACACTTTCCAGCGGCCGAGTTCACAGGGTAGTCTACCCACGCCGTGCCGTAAAGTCCATTGATTCAGTAATGTCTATTTCTTTACTAAGTGATAGTAGGTGCAGAGGTAGGTGATATAGCTCTGACCGTCAAATCATAAAAGATACACCTTCATTCGACGTAAGTTCCTGTGGGAATCAGCTCTTTTATAATAAACTACACTGATGGGAGAAAGGACATTTCTATGTAAATAATTTTACTTCATATCATAAATAAAAATGGTTTCGCTGATAATCGCTTTTCATATTTAAATATAAACATACTACTAGTTATTTTTTTATTTTTGCGTAGACCGGCGCAATGGCGGGCTATTTAAACATAAAATAAATGCGCAATAAATTGACTTCCGTTACTATAAACCTTTTTAAAATCTGTTCGTATATTGCCTAATTTTGAGTTCTACAGTTTAATGTGTTACACTATTGTTCAAAACCGCGATTGTGCTCTGACATGAGCTTAATTACTTCCAGCACCTATTCATTAAGACACGAAGTCAATTTAAAAATAAACTAACAAAAGCTGTTTATTTTTTTAATTCTGACTCATTCATTCGGCATGGAATGAAATTACGCGAATGCGGTACTCCCATTTCACGGTTCAACTGAAAATGGCACATTTTTGTACTATTATGAGGGCTATTCAAATTCACTGGCGGGCGTAGAAAATATCGTTATGGGTAATTATTCAACTGTTCATGAAAGAAAATTTTCAACATTCAATCATTTAGAGTTAGCTTAATCGGTATAGTTACAATGTAGAGGAATTTTGCTTTTTAATATAAAGAGTCGATTGGTGTTATTGAAATTAGGGCTAATTAGAGTTTTAGCTACACATGCCTAAAAACGCCAGATCCTTCATAGCTTAATTTATTATGGGTTGTTTTTATTTTAATAGATAATAGGTATTTCGGTTGGAAATTATTAATTACTACAAATGATAGGCGTGGCTGGCAACTATTCCGCTAATGAAGGTTTTTACTTTTAGAACGTGCGAGGATTTCAGACTCAAGTGTACATTTTCTAAAGTTTAAGATAAGGCTTTCTGAGCAAAATACATTTCGCATTCTATATTTCATTTGAGCAATAAAAAGCTTCTGCCGAAATATATCTCGGCGAGGTCATTTGTTAAGAAACATTCATATACGCACGGCCCTAAAGTAAACCTACTCTGCAAACCAATTTTACTAAACGACGCAGAACTCATAAAGAAAATAAAATGTCGAGAGTTTTGCAAACGTTATTGTTTAAATTATGTTGTGTATATTTTTGTGTTCTTCATAAAAATGGCACCAAATTTAATTTACTTATAAAATGTAAAAGATTATTTACAAGCGGAATATTATTCAAATGATTTTTTATTCCCGACGTTTCGAACACTTTCCAGCGGCCGAGTTCACAGGGTAGTCTACCTCACGCCGTGGCCGTAAAGTCCATTGATTCAGTAATGTCTATTTCTTTACTAAGTGACAGTAGGTGCAGAGGTAGGTGATATAGCTCTGACCGTCAAATCGTAAAAGATACACCTTTATTCGACGTAAGTTCCTGTGGGAATCAGCTCTTTTATAAGAAACTACACTGATGGGAGAAAGGACATTTCTATGTAAATAATTTTACTTCATATCCTAAATAAAAATGGTTTCGCTGATAATCGCTATTCATATTTAAATATAAATACAATACTAGTTAACATTGCGTAAACCGGCGCAATGGCGGGCTATTTAAACATAAAATAAATGCGCAATGAATTAACTTCCGTTACTCTTTAATATATTGCCTAATTTTGAGTTCTACAGTTAAATGTGTTACACTATTGTTCAAAACCGCGATTATGCTCTGACATGAGCTTTATTACATCCAGCACCTATTCATTAAGACACGAAGTCAATTTAAAAATAAGCTAACAAAAGCTGTTTATTTTTTTAATTCTGACTCATTTATTCGACATGGAATGAAATTACGCGAATGCGGTACTCCCATTTCACGGTTCAACTGAAAATGGCGCATTTTTGTACTATTATGAGGGCTATTCAAATTCACTGGCAGGCGTAGAAAATATCGTTATGGTAATTATTCAACTGTTCATGAAAGAAATTTTCAAATTCAATCACTTAGAGTTAGCTTAATCGGTATAGTTACAATGTAGAGGAATTTTGCTTTATAATATAAAGCGTCGATTGGTCTTATTGAAATTGGGGCTTAATAGCTTAATTTATTATGGGTTGTTTTTATTTTAATACATAAAAGGTATTTCAGTTGGAAATTATTTATTACTACAAATGATAGGCATGGCTGGCAACTATTCCGCTAATTAAGGTTTTAACTTTTAAAACGTGCGAGGATTTCAGACTCAAGTGTACATTTTAATCATCATCAGAGCAATATTTAGAAATAATATTTCATACCTTATAAGGTGAGCTCAATGTTATTAGCTTTTTCTGTCACTAGTATAGTTCATAATATTCATTTGTTGTACTATTTAAAACGTTAAACACCTTTTTTACTTGTAAATATCATTTTTTCATCATTTCTAGCCTGTTTTAGACCACTGCTGGACATGGGTCTCACCTAATGAACGCCTTCCCCATTAGAGGGTTTTTGTACCTCATCCCACGACGCTGGTCCAATGCGGGTTGATGGGTGAAGCAACTTCTTACATGCCCATCCGACGCATGGATCATCTTACCATCTTACCTAACCAACTAGGAAATAACAATAAAAATTTGTTAAGTCCCCGCAGGATTCGAACCCTCGACCTCCGGTTCGTAAAGCACACGCCCTTACCACTAAAAAATTTTTGCGTTATGGCACTTCGTTTCTCCGCTCCTAGTAGTCCGGTTTTAATTTTATTTTAATTTAGTACGTATTAGCGGTTATGTGGTCCCTTTTTCAATAATTAAGTGCTAAATAGCTTTATATACATATTTAAGATATAGAAATGTACGGCGTAAAAAATGGCAAAGTTCTGCGATTAAATTGCAAAGTCTGAATAAAGCTTAAGATGTAGACTTAGACCACTAGTAATGAGCGTTAATCTAGTTTTTCCGAATAAGTCGCTGACATCATTTTAATATTATAACCTTGACAAAATTTGCAATGAGGTATATTCAAAGCTCGTTTTAAGTAATACAGTATATAAAACTATTAATAGAGGAATTGTTCTTAAAATAATACCTTTAATCATATAAGAGGTTAAAAAGGCGATGGCATAAATCGCAGGATAGTTTCGTTCAAAGAGCAGGTTGTTATCCGCATACATTACATAAAGTAGTACACACTGTTTGACGAACTTATAAATTATCTTATATAAAATAGAGAGAAAACAGTTACTAATAGTGAGTGAAAAAATTTAAAAAGACCTTTTGAGTTATTGGACGAGTTTTTTATGTTTCGGTGCTGGCGTAAGGTACAGATAATTAGGCACTCAACAGAAACTAAAAATCGTAGTTCTTATTTTTAAAAAGGAAATTAACTAGGAATTATCTAATAATTAAAAAAAAAAACATAAAATATCCTTTTTAATTGTCATACTAGACAAATACAACAATTTACTTTTATGTAGCCATTTCCTCATAGTTTCTAATTTTAACTAGTGTTATACAAATAACAGAATTCTTTATACAACACGATTTTTCGAGTACGAAGCTAGCATAAGCGTGTACACTAACAAGAGTTTCACTTTAAAATATAGTTGACAAAAAAATTTATAAAATAATGAAAACTGGAATAATTAAAAGCGTTTACAATTGGTGTTTCTTGGACAAATGTTGAAAATGTTATATGAGTTTTGAGATAAAAGTTAACCTAGTTTAAAAATCGGTTATTTTAATATTTTACTGATTCTAAACAACCTATTTTCAGGTTTGGACTGTACGAAAAATCAACCTGTATACATAACTATGTTCAATCTATTGTTCATATCATGTGCTTATGCAAAAAGTAACTGATTTTCTGTGCATAAATACGTTTGCTGTTGCAAAATCTACATTTTATACTGCTACAGGTGTGAAAATTAAATGCAAGCGTTTTAACCTACTCCTTGTTGTTTATTCATGTGATGTATAAGCAACAAGGAAAAGGTGCTCCATGAATATTTCTAGATTAATGTTAAGAAGCTTTGTTAAAAACAATTCTTTGCTGAAATTGATGCCCTTCCACTTTCCACTTATGCGATTTTATTAATTTTATTTACAAAATTGAGATAAACTTTGTATTTGTACCTGAAAAAGTTCTGTTATATCCTTGAAGTTATTTGACTTAGCTATCCCATATTAATATTTGGTGACCCAACGTTGTCGTTACTTTGCAATTCAATTTCTGCCAATAATATCATTTACTCGTAATAACATGTAATGACATTACACGAATTCCGATTAATGAACTGAAATGAAACTGTCTGAATGACACTGCATTTTAGTTTAGGTACTTAACATGTACGATATTCAGACACTTTTATGCGAAAAGCCAACACCGCAACCAATCCACATTTTGTCAAATTAAAGCACTTCAAGTCTCTTCCCTTGTTTCGCGTAGTGTCTCAATGATAGCTACATGCACTTGAATAGATAACTAAAAAGAAAACCTATTTATTCTATATTATTTATATAATAATTTAAAAAGTCTTCAGCAAAAATATTTGATTGCAACAACGTATAAGTAGGTCAATGATACTCATACGTACCGGAACAAGATATCGACAGCTGGCTAAACTAGATAAAAAAAACCGAGAACATATGACAAGAACGTCTGATTAAAGATACAGTAGTGATAAGTCACGCTTCAAATAATTATACACAGTTATCACAAGGCGATAAGCTCTTAGTAAAGTCACAATCTGATAAAATTTTGCCAATGCATGCGATTTTATGTATTCAACTATTCTCTGGAATTGGAAAAGAAAATCAATTGACTTTTAATAATTAATACTAAAAGCGATTTTTATTTACGGCTACCGAATAATTTAATGTTAATATTTAATATGTATTTATAAAAAAAGTAAATGTGCATATATAATAGTGTTGTAATACTAATATGCAAAAAACAAAGGTTTATAATTTTAATTTTGTTGGAACAAGGTTGTTTGTTTGATTCCACAGATTGGCGAAGCAACCTTAGAATGCTGTATACAACATCAAATCAGGTGCTGAATCTTGAATATTCGCCTACGATCCCGAAACAAAAAACCAGTCATAAGTTTGTGTGTTCGAAAATGAGATAAAGCCAACAAAAGATGTTCGTTCGCGGAATGTTGCCAAGAAATGGTGGATATCTGATGCTATTTCATTTAATACCTGACAAACTTACAATTTTTATAAAATATAGGAATAACTTTTGAATCTAATTACGTTTTGCGAGAATCACCGAAATGTTATGTTAAAATATTTAAAACGATGTCAGTAGAAACGATAAACCGGTAGAAATATTAACCTAACCCTTAATTATGTAATGATTTTTAGTAGCGAATACATGCGAAATAATTCTAGTAATTAAACATTGACTGTCACGCTGTGCTTAAGCTCTTTGCTTGTCCAGTACAAGTAAAATTTTATTTACAGAAAAAATAGTATAGTATAGTGTAGTGCTAAACTGCCTCCATAGCCTAGTGGTAAGGGCGTGTGCTTTAGAAACCGAAGGTCGTGGGTTCGAATTCTGTGGGGACTTAACAAATTTTCTTTGTTGTTTCATAGTTGGTTAAGGCAATTTGGGCCGATCACCCAATTGTCTAAAAAGTAAGATGATCCATGCGTCGGATGGGCATGTAAAAAGTCGGTCCACCCACCAATCCGCATTGGAACAGCGTGGTGGGATACGGTCCAAAATGGATAGGGGTGTATTAGAGGACGTCTATGTCCAGCAGAGGACTATCAAAGGCTGATGATTATGATGATGATGATGACTAGTATTAATGTTATGTGCATCACAATGACTAAGACAATCATTTCTATATTCTGCACATACATTAGGTTTTCAAATGTATAATAAGAGGTAACTGTTTGTAATTTAATCTCTGTAAACTATTTTCTTAGAAATTGATTAGGGCTCAGGTTATAGACCGCTCGAATAGCTCGTTTTTGGAGGACAACGATCGTTTTAGTATCCGCCGCACTACCCTACAGTAGAATGCCATAAGACATTACTCCGTGCAATTTTGTCTTCTTCTGGTTTAGTAGCAAAGTACTAGCAAACACTAAACCAGTGCGCCACTCTAGATGGAGCATTATTTTTTTTCGTTATTTATCTATGAATGTCGTCTAACTTTAAAAATCAGGTAAGTATTATCTGCAAACAAGACTATTGCTTTTTTGTTTTTTGTTTATTCAGATGAGAATGAGAAAAGGCCCAAGAATAGACCCTTGTGGGACACCCTTGTGGGACACCCCTATTTACCGCGGCCCCAGGAAATGTTTCACAATTCACTTCAACCCTCTGAATTCGTTGGCTCAAGTACGAAGACAGAAGATTGAGTGCGGCATTCCTTACACCATAGTGACGTGATTTCCTAACCAGACTTTCATGCTGTACGCAATCAAAAGCTTTTTTGAGATTAAAAAAGACGCCTAAGGCATACTGCGAAGCTATCCAAGCCTCAAAGATCGTCTTAACGTCTAACGGCAGCATCAATTGTTGAGCGACCCTAGTTAAACCGTACTGTTAGTTATTAATAAGACAATTGCTGATAAAATGTTTAATTATTTGGTTTAATAATCATGGTTTTAATATTGTTCTAAAAAAATGAAAACAGAGATAGGTCTAAAATTATTAAAGTCTATATTACCCCCTGATTAAAAAACCGATATTACCCTACTTTGCTTCACTAGATCAAGAAACTTGCTTCTTTGAGTGCTTATATTAAATACGGTTGCTAGATGAGATGATATTACATCAATAATCTAATTTATCACCTTAACAGAGATCCCCAAAAGGTCTGCGGCTTTCTTAACATCCAATTGTCTACATTCACTTTTAATGTCCTTGCTAAATACATATATTTTAAAAATTGATAGGCAACTGCTGGAGAAAATAAAAGTTACTTGTTAGTGGAAACTGGAATTACCGAAAAAACTATCTCTAAATAAGTAGCATAAGTATTCAAAGTTACTTTATAATTGCTCATTGCGACCTTTCCTGTTTCGCTATTAATAAAATTCCAAGTCATTTTCACTTTACCTTATGATTTTTTATTTTATTTTTAAGCTGTGAACATTTAGCCAGACACTTTCTTAAATATTTTAAACCAAAAGTTAAAAGTTAGATTATACCGAAGTAAATATAGTATTAAATTATTTTTTTATTAAAGTGAATAATGTGCTTAACAGCTACTACGCTTTTTAAACAAAGGAACAAACATTTTTGTTTTATGTTTTATGAAACTCGATTGTTTAATTAAAAACCTTAAAAGATATCAAAAATTTAAAATGATAGGGCAAAAATGGCGCAGCAATTCAGTACAGAAAGCTCGTTATTACCTGCTAATATTACTATAAATGTTAAACGCTGTTTGAGCTTGGACCATTTTTTTTTTAACTTGTTTCTTTTAACATTTATTGTATATGAATTTTCTAAATATGCAAATTTAAGGCCAAATTACTGTCAAAAATAATTAGCATCTTTATCAAACACAATTTATTTTATCGTAAACAAGCCGCTAAATTGAGCTATTAATTTTATTTAATTCAAGATATTTTTAATCTTTTTGCACTAAATTGTTTAACTTACCTTGACTATCAATATTACCGGGTATCAGGTTTGAGCAGATAATTTATTTTTGGGCAACAATTAAATAGAATTTGACAGTCTGTAACATCAAAATTAAATAATCATAATTAAATGAGTTAATATGTAAGCGGTACATGCAACAATACATCATTTTTAAAGCTTTTGCCTGACTGTCCGTATGTCGGTTCTAGATAAAGCTCTGGAATTGCTATTTCAATTTTGATTAGACTTCACTCAAAGATAGCTGACTCAACTGGGGTGCAATCGTGGGTATCAACTACTAATTTATAAACTCTGTTCAGGGAAAAGTCGCTGATCGCAATTCAATACAACTTTTAATGTTATGCTTAAAAACTACGTCGAGATAAAAAGAAAAATATATTTTGATGACCAAGAAATGGTTTAAGTTACTCCTTAACTTCTTGATAGCCTCTGACTTATCAAAACACTTATGAGCTAAATTATCTGTAATAATTTTGTAATGAAATGTATTTATACATTAACATGAACTACGTACATAAAGCACATTAAAGCAATAATAATTGCGATCCATAACGTTTGGTAATAAGTGCGGGTAACAGAAACGTCAAGAAATAAGTTTTGAAATATCGTCGTCATAATTTAAGTAGTCATAAGGCAAATACTATGTATATAAAAGATTAAAATGTATACAAAGTGAAAAGAGGCCATAAATTCCTTATTTTGTATCATTAGCTTAATTGTTTTGTCTTTATTTGCATTACTTAGCAATCTGCTGTTTATTCCTGTTGATCTCTAATAATCTAGTTTTCTACATAATGTGTTAATTTCGTTTTGGTAAAAAGCCAATTACGTAGAAATATCAATTAATTTAAGGAAAACAAAATTTGAATTAAAAATGGTGCTTTAAAAAATGGTTCTGTTGTTAAAAAAGCGTTAAAATTGAAAATTCAAATATCTTTATTCAACATCTTTCAGAATATAATTGAAACAATAAACAAACAAGTAAAAGCGTAAAATTATGATATTATTAAAAAAAGTCTGGAGCGAGCATTCCATTACCTGAGTGTGTAATAACCTTTAACACACAAACGTTCCTTGACCCCTTTTTTAAATTTATTAATGGATAACTCTTGAACATTTTCTGGGATTTTGTTGTAAAAGCAAATAGATTGTCTCATAAAAGATTTAGATATCCTTTGCAGTCAAGTGGCTGGAAGATTGTATTAATATCACAGTAAAATGCCATAATATATTATACTGTGGAAGTAGCTATAATATACCAAGCGGACTGTCTCTACGTCAGTTATTTGTGTAATTCTCTTTACGGCATATGCTGCGAGGCTAAATATATTCGCCAGTCCATTTATATGGGGGCCCCACTGCAACTTAGCGTCTATTGTTATGCCGAGAAACACAGTACAGTTAATAAGGTCTAGCGCTTCCACATCTAAAGACATTTGAAAATTACCAAATTTTATATTAGTCATCTGAACAAATGCGCTACTTTGGAGAGAGTATTATTTACATCGTCATTAATCAATGTATTACGTCTGTACGACGTACGAGTTTTAAAATTAAAGAGGTATCTTCCGCTCATTCTCATTGTTCTTGTTAATGTCATGTTGCGTAGTGTGCTTTTCAGGATATTATCAAAAAACCCTTCTACTGATATGTGTTCATGCAGTGTTTGTAACTATTGATGCTGTGTACACAATTTTTTTATTTTAAATATTTAAGTTATATAATAAAAATAATAATAATTTGAGTTCCCCTTCTTGGTCTTGACGAAGATACTCCGGGTGTCAGGAGAACAAAAATCACAGTAATCCTTATTATCCTGGTAAAGATAACGGATTAAACTATTTATTAATTGAATTTTCTTTCTACTCTATTTCAATTATGCATGTATATATATATATATATTAATGTATATATATTTATGTTTGAGTATAAATATCTATACTTGACATTTTTTGTGATTCATATCACATTGCTATGTACGTATTCTTTATGCACCTTCCTGCCTTTAATCTCTGCACCATACCAAGGTTGACTGGGAGATAAATGCCAAATTTAAGTTTGGACCTAAATCATTTTCAAAGATTTCGTCTCATATGAACATTCGTATAAAGCCAATAAAAGCTTATTATACACTGCAAGTAAATAAATAATTGCATTATATCAGAATTAGGAATTCGTGTGGTTCCTATGCTATTATTATTCATATGATCGGCGATTATCATTTTTATTTTTTTCCGCTTTACTTTAAGTTCTATCTCAAAGCTTACTCGGAATTTTTTCATAAGCTACGTACTGATGCGTTGCACACTTCATAGATTAGAGATATTTAAGCTACCGTTCAAGAGCCGACTATACAGACTACAAGTATAATTTTCAGTATAACTGATATTTAAATACAACATACTACACTAGAAAAAAATTAGTCCCTGATGAATTCTAGATTTCAATTACTTCTATCTTAGCGAAATGACTAGAATTAATGTTATCTGCATATATTTCGCAAGAGCTATCTTCATTCAATCTTCGCGAGTAGATATGTCAGTTATTTTATAATATCGATTTTTGTCAGCTTAGTAAACCACCTGAGCAAAGTCTACAAATTATATGTAGGCATATTGTTACATTCTATAGCATTCCGTAGGATGGCCTATTTAAGAACAATTTGTTTGATTATGTGGGCTTTTATACGCTCTGTTAAAAGCATAATAATTTAGGTCCTTATATAGTTTTCACGGTTTTTATGCCTTGGTTGAATACAATTTTCATAATTGTGGTTATTTTAAGTAATCAATTCTAACTTGTTAGAAAAAATTACAGGTGTTAGCATTGATTACCGTATACTGTTTAGTACACTGTATATTTTCTAACTTCTAACTTGTTAGAAAAATATACAGGTATTGATTACTTAATTTGATTAATTTTAATCGAACTAAACTTAGTCGTGAATGAATTAATTTCGATTAAAATAGTAAACCTAATCATGATTACTTAAATTAATCGTTAATTTGATTAACCAGATCAATTTTATTTTATTTCGAAAAAAAACCTATATATTCTAAGCTTAAATAGCTAATTTACTTTTCTAGGATGATGACATTAAAAAACTAACGACCTGCTAAAATAATTGATCACAAATTCATGCCTTTATAAAACCATTCAAAACTGTCGGCTATTTTATTGACCTCTCAAATGAAAGTCATTGCAGCGTTCATTGCAGCAAGAAATGGTTGGTGTGCCTATGAAATGGTGTGAAATGGTTGGTAAACCCTGCTGATCAGTCCAAATATATCAACTTGTTAAAATCATTAGTCAAGGAGCTTTACTGGAATTAAATGCTCAGAATCACCCTTTAAGTGAAGTAAAAAGCAGAAAAAAATAACTTTTTTAATATTAACTGGTATGAGTTTAATAAACAGCAGATCAAAAATTATTTTATTTTTGCCGAAAGTATTCGAGTATTAAACCTTTAAGAACGCAACACGATTTTAAAAGGAAAATTTATTAAATACAATACACCCATTACATACTTCGGTTTTTTTAAAGAATGTTCTTTTATGCAATCATGCTAAGTATATATGTTAAGTATATATGTTTATAGGTCACACTAAATATCTGCGAAGCGATATACTATATGCGAAGAGAGTGATTAGAGATCCAAGTTATATTCATATTAAGTTTTAATTACAAAATATAACAATAAGCAATTTAATAGATTCTGTGATTTTCATAATTATGTTTTTTTTTTATTAATCTTACATATTTAATAATGATAAATAATTGCGATTAAAAGTCGTAATCCGGAAAAATTGATTACGATTAAGTAATTTTAATTGTGAAAATGGCGATAAGGTTTTTCAAAGTCCAAGTCAAAGTCAAAATAATGTATTCAATTTGGGCTTTACTGAGCACTTATGAACGTCAAAAATTATCTATTTACCACCGGTTTACAAACTCAGACCAGTCCAGAGAAGATCCAGGAAGAAACTTTGCAGTCTTTTTAAAATCTGACCACTACATTTTTTTTTAACTTACCAGGGGTTTTGCAAGCGCAGAATATAAACTACTTCCAAACATCTTGGTCCTCAATATAATTTATAACAGAATAGTAGGCTTTTTCTATAAGCGTTTCTTTGACAACTTTACGAAAGCTCGAATCATTCGGTTGCGTTTGGAAGACATTTAATTTACTATACATTCTTGAACTATTATACATGAAAGATTTTTTGGTTCGGGTTAGTCTAAATCTGGGTAGCTCTAGGGTCTCAATTCGATTTCTGCGCGGCTTAACATCTTTTTTAGCAAACATATGAACATTTTGACGCGCGTACATTATATTTTCAAATGTATATAGCGAGGGTAAAGTTAAAATTTCAGTTTTATTAAAAACTGTACGTAAAGATTCACGTATACCCAGATTTTAGATTGCTATAACAGCCTATTTTTGTAGTATAAATATTGTGCTCAAACCGGCTGCAGATCCCCATAATAATAATCCATAGGATATAAGGCTGTAAAAGTACGCGTAATAAACTAGTTTTGCAGTTGCCACGTCAGTCAGCTGCCTAATCTTGCGTATGGCAAAGATTGCTGTACTTAGTTTCTTAGAGAGTAATCAATAGAAAATCCAAGATATGTAGTAGAGCTTTCGTAAGGAATGACCTCGTCGTTAATTTTGATATTTTGGAAATTCAGCAAGTTACAAAGAGTAAAACGTAAGCATTTGGTTTTGTTCGCGTTAAGTACCAATTTATTGGACACAAACCAGTTTGACATAATATCAATTGCCCTATTTGGTATCTTAACGTTATGGTCATTTCTTTTTACCCTTAGCAGTAGAAAAGTGTCATCTGTAAAAAGGACAACTTCGGAAAGCCTCTCGACTAACAGAGGCAAGTAATTTATATAGACCAGGAACAGAAAAGGTCCAAAAATTGATCCTTGAGTAACACCCATCTGCACAAGGGAGTCAGATGACAGAGTCAGTTTTTAATTGTTAATCAGATTAATTTTTAGGCAGCACTAATTACTTATACTATTGCAACAAAATTTAAAGAAAAAGTTTATATGTATACACTGATAATATTGTAGAGAGCCGGTAAGTTTAGGGGTTTCAAATGGGATGTCATAAACATAAGCTTAATTTGCAAGCTCGTCGAAAACCCGCGTCATAAATCAAAATAATGTACATATTAAAATAATGGTTTATATCTATCACTTAAAGGTAATCCACAATACCCTTTACATTTTGCGGAAAAAAACAGACAAGGCAATCCAGTATTAATCATTATCCCAAATTATTTAATAATTAACTCAAATTGTCTATTTAATATATATCTATTTGCCCTTTGAAGCTCGTAATCTAAATTAATATTACCAAAAATATTATGGAATCAGCATTGCACCCGTGCGAAGCCCAAGCGAAGATGATATAAGAATCGTTATTTTATTATGTAGCTCTGTGAAAAGGTAAAACTGATACATATTCAAAATTATTTCTATTTAAATGTCTAAGTCGTTTAGGAGACACAAAAATAGTAAAAACCATAAAACGATAAAAATAAATATACATTCCTTATAAATACAAAACATTGTTCCTCTTCATTTTAACTAAATAATTTGTGTATACACCAAACATTTTTACATATGCTAAAACGAAAACTATGTTCATTACATCTGCAGGTGTGAATATTAACAGCACATATTTTAATTATTCATGAGACGTTATAATATACGAAGGTACAAGCAACATTAAAGCAGAGTTCCATGAATATTTCCAGACTAATGGTAAGAAAACTGTTTTTAAAACACTTACTCAGTTAAAGTGTTCTTCTAGCCCTATAAATTTTTGCAATTGAAATAGAATGTAATCAAATGTTTGTGTTATAATAAAATACACTAATACTATTTTTCTGGTTTTGGAATTAATCTTAATTTTTAATTTATTCAGTATAAATAATTATTTAAATAATATTTACTCTATATCTTTATAATTCTTGCTTACAAATAATTACATATGGTCAAATTTTACTGGTGCACCTACTTCGACTTTTCAAAACTACTTTAAGAACGGCGGTTAAACAATTCCTAAGGCATTAAGTTCACATGTGTACATAATTTTGTCTAAAAGATTGAATAATAGAATAACAATATAATGTCCTTATAGTCGAATCCGATTACAAAGGCTGATCTATAATAGAGATTAGCCAACTGCGCAAGACATATTATAGTGCACAAATGTACGCGCAAACACAGGTGCACTCCTTATTCCTTAATGCTCTCAAAGCCTGATGAGACAGATAACGACGGATTGGAAAGAGATATGGCGCAAGACCGAATTTTTTCATGCTCATCTGACCCATGAATCATCTTACTTTTCAAACAATCAGGTGATCAGCCCACATTTTTTGCCGTTGGAAAAATTCAGCTTACGGATTCCCCGCCGCCAGAGTGAGGGGGCAGCAGGGATATGTGGGGCTCCCCGGACCACGATGGAGCGGCCGTTATACCCACTAAAAAATAACGGTTTTTCCTTTCTCATGTCGCTGTAGCAGAGGCCGCGGGTGCTGATCACAGTCTTCGGTGATCCCAGCGCGACGTGGCCCTCGCCTCTCTCGGGCCTCTGTTCTCCGTGTGTGTTGGGACACCCGAACTGTCGCTTTAGGCGCCGTGCCGGAACAAATTGCACGGCGCTCCCTCTTGAGCCCTTCTCTGGGCGGCGTGCACCCTCTTTCCGGCTGCCCAGGGGCTCAGTGTCAGGGGGGAAGGTTGCGCGCATACGCTACTATTCGGTGCCCTGGCCTTCTTCTGCGGATAGCCAGGGCGCTGTAGGCCTCCCTGTCTCTTTCTTCCTTCCGGGCTATCACGTCCTCGCAGAAAGCAAGGACGGCGCCCCACGACCTTTCGCTCTCTAACATCCTGCGCACTAAGGCAGGAAGCGAAAGGTCGTGCCCCACGACACTATGCAGCTCTCGGCATTGCTCGACCCAGGCTGGGCACTCTTCCAGCACGTGTTGGGCAGTCTCTTGGGCACATACGCCACAGTGGTAGCACTCCTCTGTAAGCTCCCTACTTCAACTGTTTGACGGTCGGCACTGGGGTGCTCCAGCCACAGCTCCCTCTCCTGTATTAGTGGCCCAGCTGGCCGCAGCGGTAGCAGGCACTGCTGCGGTCTACACCCGTATGACACTGCTCCGCTACGAGCCCTATTGCTAGGCACCGGAAGCAGCGCATTGGACGCGCCGCAAGCAGTTTGACCTGCACCTACACCGAGCACCACCCGATTAGAAGGCGCCCACCGTCAATAACTTTTTTGGTGGCTGCTATAGGGCAGCTCACCATACTCCACCGAGACCGGACCGGTCCCAGCGGATTTCTCCTACTTTTACGGAGGTGGCCGGGCAGCAGCCTTTTTTCGCTACCGCCTCAGCCACCTCCGTCTTTTCAACGGAATCATCCAGGCCCGAAATGCGAAGGTCCGCGCACTTTTCGGGCCTGGATATTGTAGCCACCTCTGGGTCAACCAATTGGCGAAGCTTTTCTGCCAATTGGTTGGCCTTCTCTCCGCTGGCGGCCCCGGAACCTGGAGGATTCGGGCCCCCGTTGCCGCATGGCGGAACCGGACGCCATCGATGCCAATGTCCTCCAGCTTAAACCTTTTCTTGGCATCCTGGAGGATGCCAGAATACGTGACCCTTTCTCAGCTGCACCGGGCTGCAGCTTGATAATTACAGCCGACGAGCTAGGGGCCTTTAGTTTTGGCACCCTCCTGGTTGGCTTCGCCACATTCAGGCCAGCGTCAGGCTTGGCAGTTTTACGGCGCGTCACCAGAGTCCACCCATCCGTGGACCGATGCCGCCGACTTGTGGTGCTGGTCGCACCCTGGCCTGGGTTGGTCTGGGGGCCCTTGTTCCCTATCTTCTTCCCCTTTTTGCTCTTCCCTTTTTGGGGAAAGTTTGAAGGGGCATCCTACATCGCTTTGGTAGCATTTTTCTCCTCCGAGGAGCCTTTGCACGCTCCCACCGCTGGTGCTGCACGCAGTGGGGTAGCGGGGGTAGCAGGGGCAGCAGGGGCAGCAGCAGCAGGCCTTACCAGTGCCGCAAACGTGGGGGCCTTACGTTTGTCGGCGGCGAGCGACGGGCGGAGCCGCTTCTTCAGCAGCAAGCTGTCCGCGATGTCGTCGCGGTGGGCCTGGAACATGGGGCCCACCATGTCGACGATGAGACGCCACAGGAACGCCGGTTTTCCTCTTCCAAAGGCCTCAGTCGTCGAACCTTCTCCTCTAGTGCCTCCGCCCTGGCTTCGAGGGCTTTTTTGTCAGCCGAGTATTTGCGCACCTCAGCTGACTGGTTGCAGCGGCTTAATATTTCCACATACTGTTAGACGGCGGAGGAGCACTCTTTAAGGGCACGGATGCATGTACCGTTTAGGTTGCTAGATTTAGTCGCAACCTGGGAGTTGATGCTCAGATCTCTTAGAGCATTCTCCCTAACTTTCTCCGCCGTTATTACATCCTCCTCGGAGGATTCTAAGAGGCGCATCTTTTTAGCCTCTCGTGCTCTACGGGCGGCGTCCACAGTTTCCTCGAGCGTGCGCTCTTTCACAGCACGCTCCGCTGCCTTTAGGGCCCTCTGTGTTTTGACCCTCGTGATTGGGTCAGTGGCAGCACCCTGCGGGCACACCCTTCGACCGTGATCGAGACCCTGCCGCAGTTGTGCGTTTAAAGAAACGCCCGCGCTCATCTCACGGCAACAATGGAGATACAGGTCGCCCCGCATTATCCGCTGCAGCCGCCAGCACCTTCTGAGCAGGCTGTTCTTCCTTACTTGAGGACTTGCTCAGGGCGCTAACATCTCCACGCGTGCGTTTCCTGAAAATTTTCAGTTTGGGGTACTCCTCCATGTACCCCCCCACTTTCTCCAACATAGAGTCGGCCCTCGCCTGGTCCACACCTCTCATTTTTTTTGACCTTCCGGTGTTCGCTCAGAATCCATGTTCACGCAGTTGTCATTGTTTACGTTTTCCTCCTGATTAGGTTTATATTAATTGTTTTCCATAACAATTCCCACGATTAATATGTAAGTGATGTCCACCGTGCCAGGGACCGTGTAGCACCGGTAACTCTATATACACCTGGGCGGGAAGTTCCCAGGGTGGGCCGCTAATGGCTGGTGTATCGTTCCTGCCGCTCTTGCGAGCACCCAACGCCACGTACCACAACGCTGACATCAACGGCTTTTTAGAAAGATTCGCAGTCCGGCCAATGAAGGCAGAACCCTCAGCACTGCCGCAGGCCGCGAGACGTGATCCACGACACCCACGACAGGCCGAGATCGCCCGGTGTTGGGCAAAGCCGAGTGCAATACACCGAAGGAATCACACCGTCTCCTCTCGGGGACTTCCATTCATACATCTCGCTCTTTTCCCTTTGCCCCAATCCCCCACACACACATTCATACCTTTGCTCTTTCATACATCACGCTCAGCGAGGCTCTGAAGCACTCGCAAGGGGTAGACCGGCTCGTATCCCGTGTTCCCTCTTAACAAAGAGGGGTACCGGGAGCGAGGGTCTGAGGCCCGCCACGTCAGGCTCACCTCTAGGAGCAACTGCTTCTCGCTAGGCTACGGAGACAGATTAAATAAATAAATGTCTAGCACTGTACAATAAAAGAAGGTTATTAATACAAAGATGTTATTATATTAATTAATGTATATAATACTACTTTAATTAGTAAATTATGTAACTTATTATGTCGTTAAAATCGTCATGACAATTATTTATAAAGCGATAAATTGAAATTTTACTTTTTAAATTATCGGATTTCCTTTATCAAAATTATTTTACTTGTTGCTTCAGACGCTTTTGTGTAAGTATATTTTACCATTACATTTAAACATAAAATCTACTTTTATTTAAATTATCCTCTATAATAAATGTAATACACACCAATAAGGTGCAAAGTATCAAAGTAAAAAATTAGAGAAAAAATACCCTTTTTTTTTCAAGATTGAAATAAATCTTTTTGTCATCAGTTGTAAGCTCGGGGCTTAACTTTATTTTTCATTTTTATTGAAAGCATTTCAAAAGGATATTACTAATTACGTAAAACGAAAGGCGCGCCAGGCGATGTAATCGATTCCGTTAATTAACGTTTTAACTTATACTTAGTGATTGGATTGCAGGTTACAACATTTTTACATGAATAATTGTTTTATTTTATATTTATAATATTGAAATATGTGCTTATTAAGTTTATTCGTATGGTTTCATCTATTTTTAAAGATATAATTCGAGAGTTTATTTCTATAAATAATATCGGCTGTATAAAAGTAATGCTTTAAATTATATTACATATAGCATGGCTTTGTGAGTTATTTGAAAAAAGAATGTAAACTTTAAAGGATTGCTGACCTAGCCAAGAAAAATATTATTTATGTAGGTTATCTCGTTGATATATCCTAATTCAATTAAATTTAATTATCTGGCTTTAGATTTGAAGACAGACTAAAATAATGTTCTTCAAAATTATTGGTCATGGAGCTCAAAATTATGGTTCATAATTCGGTCAGCATCATCATCATTAGCCTTTGTTAGTCCACTGCTGGACTGCTGGACATAAGCCTAACCTAATTCACGCCTCTCCGTTAGGAGATGGGCTCTTGGCCGTATCCTGGTCTTGTCTCCACGCTGGTCCAATGCGGGTTGGTGGGTGGACCGACTTTTTACATGCTTATTCTATTTAAATTATAATAACCTTTAACACACGAACGTTTCTTGAAAATTTTTTTTTAATATAATAATGGACAAGTCTTAAAAGTTTTCTGTGATTTTCTTGTAAAAGCGATTACATTGTCCCATAAAAGTATTAGATATTCTTCGCAGTCTAGTTGCTGGAAGAATAAATCTAAGCTTGTTTCTAGTATATATTTGATGTGCATTACAATGCATTAAAAATCATTTTTGTTTTTCTGCACATACATTAAATTTTCTAAAATATATTGAGAAATAATGGTCAATATTTTAATTTGAGTAAACAATTCTCTGAATGATTATTTAGGGCCCAAGTTATAGACTGCACGAATAGACAAATATCTTTTTTGCAGGACGAAGATTGTATTAATATCGACCGCGTTGCCCCACAGTAGAATGCCATAAGTCATTATACTGTGTAAGTAACTATAATATCCAATCGGGCTGTCTCCACGTCAGTTATTTGTCTAATTCTTTTTAAAACAAATGCCGCGGAGCTAGGTTTATTCGCCAGTCCATTTATATGGAGGCCTCATTGCAAGTTAGCGTCTATTGTCAGGCCGAGAAACACAGTACAGTTGATAAGGTCTAGCGCTTCCCCATCCAAAGAGACTTGAAAATTACCACATTTTACATTAGGGATCATATATTTAATACATTTACAGTCTTACTAGTAAAAAAGTTATACAACCCTGTTTAAGGGATGTGTAACTAAATATTGCATTGATAAACATAGCATAGCGAGTGCGTAACTATTCATTGCTTATACAATTTTATTTTTATTAATCGGCAACACCATCGCAAGAACGTGCTGAAACTACGATACTTGCATTTGGCTTTTCCAAGGCGTCAAAAATATTTTTTCAATAAGTTGCTAGGTAATAGTTTTAAATCTTAAAATACAACAAAATACTTAAAAGTAATTTTACATTAGATTTAATTATTTTTCATGACAAATAATATTACATTTATTTGAAAAAATATAAGGGACATTATTATTCTCATTAATTTGAACGAACTTCCGTCAAACGCAAACGTCATTTATTGTGTTTAATATGATATGTTTAATTTTGTCTGAAAGTACTCTAGATTAAACATTATAGTTATTTTAAATAAACAGAGTGTAAAATGGTTCTGCCTTGGAGTGTATCCGATAAAGAATGAATAATTCACTTTCTATTTGGTCCATAAAGAAAAGGTATACACTCTTGTGTATTCGTATGGGACAAAGGACCGTATTCGTATGGGATGAGCCACGATCCCGCCTCACCGCGGTCTTAGGCACCAACCTTTCACTTCCGACTGTGGTAAAAGCCATTTTCGGGAGAAAAAGAGCATGGAAGGCGTTGGAATCTTTCTTTGCAGCAGTAATGCCTCAGAAAGAGGCGGCGGAACGAGGGAGTGAGGATGACCCTAACTCGCAATCGATGCGCCGCCGGAGAGTGGGCGTGAACTGGCTGACCGCCGCCTGCCACCTTTAATGAGGCAGGTAGTGGATCGGGTTAAAAACGAACGGACGGGTTCTCGTTGGCGGAGTACGACTTTAAGTTTTAGGTCTTTAAGACCTCGGTGGTTCGCAATTGCAAAGACTGGATGTTGGTCTGGTGAAATAATGAGTCCACAAATTAAATAACAACCAGGGATGGAGTTCCAGGGTTTTAGTGAGTAAAGTCTGACATAACCTAATCACTTCCGTTGGGTGAAGGTATCCACGAGATTTCCTGGTTAAAAAGATCGTATTTGTATGTGCAGGGTGAACGAAAAGTTACCAATTTGTTGTTTTAAGGTGAAACGACAAGAGCAATGTCTTTCATTGACTTGTTGATAATAGAAAAGAAATTAAAAACCAGATGTATGGGCTCAAGATAAACATATAAATAAAGCTGTTTAAATTAAATAACAAAAAGGGGGTGAATTTACTTGCCTATTTGTTACTGTTTTATAATTTAGAAGCAACGATTAAACACCTCTTGGACTGTTTATTTTTGTTAGATTGGTGCCTTCATAATAAAACGCTACGTTTCTACTGATCTAACTTTTTCTGTTTCATTTATATCTTGTACTTACTCTTCCATAAATATGACAATATTAAGTTATTGCTGGTGCAAATATAAACAGTTTTAAGTTCTATTATACATCAAATGAATTTATTATTTATGTATGTTTCCAAAAACCACAATTCGATTCATGAATATAATTTATACTTTTCACTTTTTGTAGTAGAATTTCAGGCTAGTGTAAACAAAAAGTGATAAACAGATCCCCATGTAAAATGGGTCCTACAACAGAATTTATTTCCCTCGAAAATTTTCTGTATAGCTAATTTGTTTTAAAATACTTTTGATACACGTTCTGTAGCTCAATCTAACAAGGTTTTGATTTTTATATATCAGTTCACATACTATTTGTAAATTCCTGGATGAAGTTAATACAATATTTTGCAAAATCCCATTTAAAAGAAACAAACTCATCACTGTAAGCAAAAATTTATCTACGCGATCTTTTAATATTATTTTTGTGGCGCATCAATATTCTCGAGTTTATAGACTATTATGGCTTAGAAATATAATAGTGTAGCAAAACTAAATACATATAGGACCACTGACATATGTTAAACGTATGTTCAACGGGTGCATAGTTACACATTGTATAAGGACTGTAAAAGACTTACAGCATGTCACTAATAAAGATTGTTCAACACTTGAATAACTATCATCGCTTACACAGGGATTTATTTTATTAAAAGGCAACCCCATCAAGACAACGTTGTGAAAGTTCATTATACGCATCGATAACTGCACTTATCACCTTAACAAAGATCCCCTAAAGATTTGCTGTTCTTTTGATGTCTAGAGATTTAAAACATTGATGACATCTTTGTTACTCACTTCGGTAAACTCAAAAAGTTCCGTGCATACATTGACATTTTCCTTTATAAGTGACTCGGCAACTGTTGAGATGATAAAAGAGACTTGGTATTAGAAACGGGAATGTCTGAAAAAACTATTCGAGAAAGTTGTACATCACTATCAGCTTTAATTTGATGATTATTAGTTTTAAAATTTATTTTATTGTTAAGTTTTGTTACTTTTACTTTATCTGATGATTTTTTTTTATTTATGATTTATTATGCAGAGATTTATTTTTCAATAATTCATAACATATGCTACAAAGAATTGTTATGATTATACAACCTTTCACGGTAATCAACGCCTACTATAATGAATTCCAATTGTAGCCCATTCATTAAATTCCACAAAACCCCTCAATTTGATCATTTTCAAACAAACATTTGGAACTAACATTTTCTTTTCTTCTGTTGTTTAACTACATATTAATTCATATAAATTTAAACAAGCAAGCTGTCCACAATCGTCACAAGCAATTTTTTTAATAATTGATTTATTTATTGGTTGACAGTTTGTAATCATCATTACATCTGATTCTGACCACTTATTACCATTCTTTTGTTTACTTTTAGTGTCCATTTTGCGTTAAGATTAACTTTCAATATTGAGACAATTTTAACTAGTTCATTAATAAATAAAAAAAAAACAATGCCGAGCAACATCAAGAACTTTATAAACAAATTAACGAATGCTACAAATATTATAACGGTTACTATGACGCTAGACCACATAACCGACACGAAGGCAAAAAATATATTTTAGTGTACGTGAGATAATAAAATATAACCTTGAATTAAACTAAAATTTATGCATTTTAAAAAGCTTTGCTAATATTGAGCGCAATCTTAACAATGCGACGCAAAAAATCTATTTAATGATCGAATTTTAATAATTCTTCTGATCGCTTTCTAAAAAGAGCGTTAAGGTCAAATTTATTGGATCCGAAGACTTAAACTTTCTTCTACTTAAACCTAACTAACAGTTCAGAGTGTTGAAATATTGCTCTATTATTTTTAAGGGTTGAGATTCTACAAACATGAAATAACAAACTAAGAGAGTAAGCGCTAAGCTGAAAATATGCGTGCCTAAGTCGTTTTTTCATTATTATGTTCTTCCTTGATTAAAGGAAAACACATGCACAGTTTTAAAATAAATATAACATTAAAAATAAAAAGATTAAGATTTTAAGAAATAATATATTTATTAAAATCTAAATCTGCATCCGCTTCCACGGATGTTTTTCTCTAAATATCCGTATGTCAAAACACGAACGCACCCTCGAATGTCAAAAAATTTTGCAGTGGCTACTACCTTGGTATATATCAAGTTATCTATTACCATATGTTGTACCGGTCATCCCATTTTTCAATAAAATATGATTAGTATTTACCAGAATATTTTAAAAATAAACAAAACTACGTCATCGAAAATAATATAATTATTTCAGCCGCGGTTCTAGTTCAGTACAGGAAGCAAGCTTTTCCAATGAGTCTTTAAAATAAAGGATTTCCGTCCAGACGCGAGGAAAGTGAAAGAGGTATCAGCGGACTAAGGAGTAAGACGGCTAAAGAAACCCATTTTGGATGCGTTATGAAAGATACCGTATCACACTTGTCGCGGTCGTTGTCACTACACCTGTCCTTTATAAGGAAGGCAATTAAGAATAGTCAAGAGGAAAAAGGAATACTTGGTTGGATCATATCGCAAATGTATCGTGAAATGACTGTGGTGTGTGAAGGCGGCCATCATTGGACTAAGTATGTGGTATATAGATAAGATGGCCGATAAACTAACTCTAAACTACTGAAATGGTTTAAATTGCTGTTTTATTATTGATTAACGTAGACCACGTTCAACCCCAGGAAAGTCAATTTCAAAAATCTAAAAGAACCCAGAGCCTGAAGCAGCCGTGTGAATATTATAAGTTTATTAATAAATAAGCAGCTTTTGAAGATTATTAATATGAAGTTATTTAATATACATCGTTTTTGTATAGAAAATTGTGATTATGAATGCTGATAAATTGACGACATATTCCAGCAGTGTTAACATTTAGTATCCGATTTAGTACGGACATTTTCCTTTGGGCTTGAATGTATCTTTGATGTATTGAAATAAATTCTATACCTATTCACCGATCATTATTGTGCGCAAAATTGATGCAAAGAAGAAATCAAAGTATCTGAATTGAACCGGGGCACCTTTTTGTTATTCCAAAAAATATGATACATAAACCCTCATCAATAAAACGATGAACGTGCGATAAATTACAAGTCAAAGTTCAAATTCGTTACGAAAATTTTTAAGTACCGATATACCAAAATAAAGACAAGTAAAATTAAGATATTTACTTTCGTAATATTTATTTTTTTGTAAATAGAACTGTATTACGGATTTTGTGATTTAACTACTTTTATGGTAGGCCACGCTGTTCTTGAATTTTTTTTTTTTTATTAATATGTACACAAAAATTTTTACTTTGTTTATGTTTTGTAACACAATGTATCACTTTTTATTTCATACAGTGCTTTTGAACTATTGCCTTGCTATCATCCCTAGCTACGTATTGTTTAAGTTCTAACTTACCCGAAGAATTTACAATATCCTAAGATGGGATTTGCCCGCGTTTGCTTTTAGCTGCTTCCATCTTAGAAACTTGTGAATCGTGTCTGAAATACACAATTTCCACTATGCACGTTTGGAACAACGAAGCTCCTCAATTAGCTCTGCAATATGTTTCTAATACTAAAGCCAACAATACTAATTAGGTTTGCTATGTATGTTAACTAGCATACGACATACTTGAACTTCAAACAAGATCTTGTTATTGCTAATAAGTAGTTTAATAGATATTTTAGAACTTAAAAACAATTACTGCGTCAAAAATCACAGCCTTGTGCGATGATTTTTTGTAATTTAATCGCACGCGCATCACAGTCTCAACCTTAAGAGATAGACTTAAATTATGTTTTATATAATTTTACTATTTGCATAAAGTCCATAAGACTATATATGTTTTAAGAATAACCCACGATAAGCATTTAAATGAAAACAAGTTAAATAAAAAATTGCAACTAGACATATTCAAAGCTCATTTATAATAATACAATATAAGTTCACACAAAAGTATTGCATTAAAAAAATCACTTTATGTACATAAAACGTGTCAGAGACGACACTTTGATTAAATGAATTCCTTAATATGCAGTGGCAGAAATCGCGAGCCAAATTCACGTTGATTCACACAGCACGTTGGTACCTTTTGCGCAAAATAGTTATTTGCTATTTAAAGTCGGTCATATTTATCTGTTAAAATTTCACTTGTTCACTATGTGTGCCTTAATTAACATGTTATATTGAGATGACATCGCTTGCAATGTCAGCAGTTGATTGTGTATGTTAGGGGAACTTAGGCTATTCCTAGGTATCGACGCGTGAGGAGTTTCTGGAGCGGGTGATGGAGCCGATTCGGCTTCGTCGACGTCAAACTGTAGACAGTATTATTGCTATTTGACCTAGATCCACTGTCTGAACAGCAAGATGATCCATGCGTCGGATGAGCATTTAAAAAGTCAGTCCACCCACCAACCCGAATTGGACCAGCGTGGTGGAACACAGTCCTAAAACCCCCTAATGGAGAAAGCGTGCATTAAAACAGGCCAATGTCCAGCAGTGGACTAACACAAATTATAGTACAGATCCCTGAAAATGAGAAATAAGAATACATAATTATTGCTTTTGTTTACGCGAATACTATACATAATTAATAGACTGAATGTCTACCCCGTGACCACAGCCGCTGTAAAGTATTCGAAACGTCGGGAATTAAAAATGTAAAATAAACGCGATGAAATCCGTAAAGTCATTTTATTTAATAATAAGAATACATTTTAGACAAACAATAGCCTAAACGGTTGTCAATTCTTACAGTAAAATTTCAATTCAATTTAAATACCAATAATAAAATATAAAGAAGATTTATCCAGTTTTTATTTAACATACAAATTCATGTCATATTTTTTTTAATTTTATTTTGCTTTCTACAATAAAAATAACTTTGATACTTTTACACAACTATCCATGGTAATTAAGTGGACAGCTGATTGTGTCTGCAACAAATTTATTCAATTTATCTTTAAATAACAGCCATCCATTTTGTTGTGCAATAAACTGTTAAGGCCTTTTATAATTATTACTGTCACAGCTAAACATTTTATTTTAAATAATATTTACGAACCAAAAAAAAATTCTACAATAAATTCTGATAACATATGTTAATTTCAAATTCTTTAATTACTTTATTTTACCTAACAATGTCTTGTTAAGTTCTGACATTTCGGTTACCTCACTGGTTAGGGAGTCTGGTGGTTCATACTTTCTTGGGGGCTTAATAACCGGGTTTACTTCAGTCTTTATTCCTTTTTCTATTTCAGACGCTACTGACCCTTCTTTAAGTGCTTCGCTATTCGATGAACGCGTTTTCGTTTTGATCAATCTTTTCATTTCAGCATTCTGTGATGTAAAAAAGCACACGGCTAAAATGGCGGCGAATATAATAACAATCGCAGTTAGACAACCAACAAGTATTGCAAATGAATCAGTGTCCATTCCAGTAATAGTTCCAGAATCTGCGTACTTAGACAAAACGAGATGTATTGTTTTCTCATCCCTCCCACCTGGATTTTTTGCGACACAAGTGTAATAACCTTTATCACTGTATCAAGCGTGCATTATCGTTAAGTAACCCATCGTATCTAATCCATTGTATTTTCTACAATCGTATACCGTATTTCCCCGAAAGATTTAATTTCTAGGAGTTTTCCATTAAAACGTCAAGTAACAACCGGCGGAGGATTGCCGACAACTTTACAAGTGAGTGTAACATTATCTTCGTAACGTTTGATTGAGAGGCTCGAGAATAGTAGGGCGACAGGCAAAATTTGATGAATCTAATTCATTACAAAGTTAGTCTTAAACAGGAACAAGTTCCGCGCAAGACGTCGGGTGTGTACAAATTGTGGCTGATTACCTAATCACGAAATGACTGTAGGTTACAATCACATTTCCAAGAATTATTATGGAGGTCTAAGCCCGACAGGTATTTCAATGCACTTAAAGTTTCGGACTTCATATGTGACAATCGATTACCATCGAAACGTAAAATCTTTAACTAAGGCCTTGGTGCTAATGCGAACGATTCGATATTTGCTCATTTCTACTTTCTGTAGAAACTTTAAGTTGCGGAACGTCCTACCCTCTAAGTTATCGATGTAGTTGTTGTTTAAGTTAACCAATCTCAATTTCTCTGTTTTCTTAAAAGTGTCAGGGTGTAAATGTCTTTTAAAGTTTTTCGACAAATCTAAATATATCATTATCGTTAACGATACAAATGTTCCTTTATGCACTGATTCTATGCTACAATCTCTTAAAAATAACTTTTTTAAGTTACTGAGACCAACTCTTTTAAACGCTTCTTAGTGTAATTGGTTCAATGGATTATTAGATACGTCCGGTATTTGAATATCATTATTAAGATTTGCCGCTATAACTCTTAAGCTTGAGTTTGAACAAGT
The DNA here is from genome assembly GCA_029286875.1 of Lamproptera curius. Lineage (NCBI taxonomy): Eukaryota > Metazoa > Arthropoda > Insecta > Lepidoptera > Papilionidae > Lamproptera > Lamproptera curius. The sequence goes on along the minus strand of JAGSMT010000011.1, from coordinate 1,293,915 downwards.
TGCGGCTTTGCTACCGGATTGCCACCTACAGTCACACGGCCTCTGACATTCTGTTGTGAAATCAGCTATGGTCAGCGTCAAAGAAAGCAGTAAAGATACAATGGCAATTTTCATCCATGTTTTCCAACATCTGTGACCCATTTTGCTATGTTAGCTCTAACTCTCTTCCCTTTAACTCGAAATAGTACTCAATTTTTTTTGACAATATTTAAAGGTAACGAAAGTTGACTTGTTAATTTATTTTATATCAATTTTAAGCTAAACGTTTTTTAATTTTTAAATCATAGTACATATAATTAAATAAATACTCCACTTACATTCAAGTTATGATATTTGAAGCGATATATAAACAACAATTGTTCCTTAATTTAGAATTTACTATTAAACTAAGCAAAATGGAATTGCCATTCGTTCTGTGATTGGCAGCGGTCCATTTGATAGGCATCGGTTGGACGGCGGTTGTTTAATTACCTTTCAAATCTTCCGGTTCAGTTCAACTTCTAATGAGTTCCGTTTTATGATATTAGTATTTTTTCTGCTTTGAAAAAATTAATAACTTTTTATCGGTTACGCAAACGTTAAACAAAATACCTTAATGAGCTCATTAGCATATACGCATACTTGTTTGTAAAGATATGCTTATACACTGTTTGCAAATCAAGCCCACGTCCACAGCAGTTGGATTCGAGTGTACACTTATGCATGCGATTTCAGATCAAATTTGACTAACGAGTTATGACTCCCACTGAACTCATTAATTCGGCATATAAGTATACACATTTTCTTAATGAGAAAGAATATAAGTTTTTCTCATCTATGCTTTAACGTCTTCGTAGCAAATAATATTATTTCTGATTAACCCGCAACCTGTTTTGTTATTTGCGTTTCTCACTTTCGGGATTCCTGTGAACAATAAGAACGCAAGAATTAGAATTATAATTGTTACTGATACTAGCTACTAAAATGAATATTAAAACAGCACATTCGTATGCACACACACTAGTTGTTAATGGTTACAGTAATTTTACTTTTAGTAATATTTAGTTCCGAATTTGTGTACAAAGCGGACCATGCTCTAAACAATACAGATGTGTATGAAATGGTTTAATTTCGGTCGCACTGTCATTTTAGCGACCATTCCTTCCGCTTTATTTTCAATATGTGGTCTAAATTATATAATCTATTGACTTTTAACTTTAAAAATAAAATTACATCAAGTTACAAGTACACTGATCTTAAAATATGTTTTTCCAACCTTTGATCCTTCAATATGATTAAAATTTTCGTTTCGAGTTAAAAATGAAGGTTTTATTTTTATACGTGACGTGACGTGACTTTTTTTGGGAAACATTACAATAAGAAACGCATAACTAGTGAAACTTAAATACAATGTAAAAATGTAGGATAAAAGATTTTGTTATAGTAAAAGTAGAAAAATTGTTTCTAGAGGAAAAGTCACCAAGTGGCAAAAAAGGAATTTTACATTAAACAAAAAAATAAGCAAAGGATGATCACTTTTTTTCCACCCATTACTTTCCAAGCATCGAAATCATTGGATTTTTTTTTTTCAAATTATTAATTTGGGCTTTATCGCATTTAATACAAAAAGTTAGAGATTTTTTTTACAAGGCAGTCCTTGGCAGCGCCTCTGGTCGGCCCTCTTCATCACGTAGTGGCCAAAATTTTCAAATCTGAATCTGCGCTGCAATAGAACTTCAGAAGAGTCTCATGCCAGTTTGGTTGTCCTGTTAATCATGTGTAGCCATCCCGTACATATTTTTATTATAATTATGAATAATTCTTGGCAGATTCACGGCTACTTTCGCCTTTACTGTCTTTGGATACCTATTGGTTTTCAAAAAAGGTTCAACGGTATCAAAATTTTGTCAAAAGTTATACTACATTGTTGTCGTGCCATATACGCATAACATCTCATTGTTTTTATCGAAACGATGATCAGAATAACCTGTATCTTTATTTTCATTTCTTTTCTTCTTTTTTTGTCACGATAGGGCATTTTTGTCCTGTTGTCTCTGACTGTACCTGCGTCTCTAAATCTTTAGCTTTTAAATTAACTAATAATTTTATACTAGTATAAAAAAAATGCTCAAACTAGACTACATGAGCGCATGTATCACACTTTTAGCAACTTTTTTATTACTCTTGAACCCAAGCCTTCGCCATTACCACCTTCAGTTTGATTTTCTTTGCCTGCATTTAACGAAACATTATAACAGAATCCGTTGACTCCACACAATGCCCATAGTTTGCTTGTTCAATAAATTGGACGTGTACATCATCATCCCTACACCAATATAAAAAGTGGTGATATGAAGAGAAAAATAAAATTGCTATGAAAACTTTTGAGTCATTCACAGTGAGACAAAAATTCAAGTATTTATTATTACGTTTGGCATAATCTTCTGTTTCTTGAACAATATAATCTAAAACCTCTTGGCATAATAATTGTTAAAATTTTTCTAACACCGATTTCCCTTCCAACACCGTTATCATATTTCCATATATTGATTAGCTGTATTAGATTCCGGCTGGTTATCAGAAAAAACTGGGTTATACTTACAGCAAGCGACTGTCTTACTGTTTACTTTCCTCAACATTGTCTACCGTACATGAAAACTTAACTTGACCAGCAACTTCGGCCACAGGTAAAACTCCCATATCGTCATCAAGATCATCTTTTACATCTGTCATTTCATCCACTTAGTCTGGAGGCAATTTGACAACATCAATATCTAGCTCTTGTAGATAATTGCAATTTCAGACACCTTTAGGGCTCATTTGTTTTTTTTTTTTACTTGGTCCTCGATATACAAAAACATATGTAGGTTCACTTTAATCAAACAGAAAGTAGCTTTTTTTATTATTTCATCAAAGGATAAAATCACAAAAATTTTACTTGCTTTTGTCAACCAGTAATAATTTCGAGTCACGAAATTTTAAATCAAGTATAAAATAAAAATCAAAATCTAGCGCAATCAGAGCGCACTTGTCAAGTAATGAAAACAATAAACCCGCATGACACAAAACAGGTTCGAGCTTACTTTCGCGACAAATAGTATAGACGAATCCCCATTGTCATATTTATAGGACGGCTTATTTTGAAAGCATGTAACATGATTCCTAAATTTATTTTGTTGCTAGTTTTATTTCTTAGGTAATTCATTAAGTATTTAGAATGTAAATAAGTAAATTCCATTTTTGTAATACGTAATTATGTATGTAGTTGTATTTTTTTTTTACAGTTCACATTCCCTTAACTTATAAAAAACCGTATTCTCGTTTTATTTCACTCATGCACCTACCTTATTTTCTCTGTACCACCTAAAGTTTGACTGGTAGTTAATGCCTTTAGCATTTAGTCCCCGTTGAACTTACTTGTGCATAAGCTTTAATAAAAAAAATATTTTTTATGTACTTAAGAGAAACTAGATTTTTTTATGGTGTCGTGTATAATTAAAAAAATGAAAGTCTTAATCTTTCAAAATTGAACAGTTTTAAAAAATCGTATTAAAACATATGTAATATTTATACTTTTCACAGCCACAAAATAATTTTATAATAGGAAAATACGACATAAATATAAATTTCATTATGAAGAATCAAAAGAAGTGATCGGTTTTGGAAAAAAAAAATATTTACCATAGTGTCTTATAAATAGTGTCGGGTTATAAATTGAAACATTGGCTAACAATTAAAATAAAACACTCACAACAAATTCTTGCAAACTGTAGCCATTACTAGAATTTACTTTTGTCTGTAAATTATGTACACCTGGTAAAAATCACGCCTACCATTAAAAACATTTCAGCCGACACCGTGTTTTTAATTAAGGCAAGCCGCATTTCCGAGCTTTAATTTTGAGTCGAACCCTTTTACAAAATACAAAAGGGAAGCCGCTTTATCGTCGACTCGAACATTCGGTGCCACAAAACCATGTTTCTAGTGTTTAACGTTTACTATGACATCGGCAGTTTGCACAACTCGTCATAAGGCATGATCTTGATTGTAATTCAAAATTCGTAAATATTTTTTACTTAACAAGTGTTTTTTAAATAAAAACTATAGTAATAAAATTACAGCGGCAAGTTTAATAAGAGCGATCTAATATTTATAACCTTTTAATAAAAGTGTAAAATGAATCCAGCAATTTAAATGATTGTGTTTTCTACATCGTTCATATATAATAAAGTAATATATGCATTACCACTGGTATGCATAATGCAAGTTGTGGTCTCTACCATAATTCAGCGTAATATAATCCAAACAACTGAGTAACGTTGAAATAATTAAACCCCGCTGTAAAGTATTCACTTCCCTAGAGCTGCTGCGTAAGTAATTTATATTAAATAGTTCATGAAAGACTTAACTTTGCTGGTAATGATAACCAACAGAAGTACGAGTTTCTTAACTCTCTTCAAATTCTTGTATGAGTTATTATACAAAATCAAAGAGAAATTATAGAATAGTAGAATACTTACAAGCATTTGACCGACTTTCCAAAAAAAAAGGTACTCAATTCGGAGCGTATGTTTATTTTTATTAATATGTTACCTTGCTGCTCCGCTCCTAGTGCACCGATTTGGTTCACTTTCTTTTAATGATAGATATTAGCTTGTCTTTGGTCTGATTTTTTTTTAGTTTTTATGATTAGTAGTTTAATAGATATACGAGAAATAAGAAAACTACGGCCCGAAAAATCACAATATTGAGTTATAAACGCTGTCAAAACCGTAAAAGATAGACAAAATCGTTTTGATCAAAATCCATGTGATTTGTGATAATATACAACAATGGTTTGCGTATGAAATAGCAATATTTTTTTCCGTTACCTTTGAATGTATGACAATTTTATTGAAGCAAAATTTGTAATGTCACCATACTAAATATATATACTCATTCTGTTCGCTTTATCATAAAAACTGCCAGCGATCAACATTCATTTATCAAATGTGTTGACAAATTTCCATCACACGCGCCAATTGCTATCGACATTTGAGTCCGTTTGAATCACAATGAAACGATTAATTTATATGCTACACGGAGCACAAATATTACTATTAGAATTGCTCCAGATATAAATACTATACTTTTTGTAACCATTTTATTGACGAATCGGGCACTCGAGTGTTGCGACATATTCACAATATACAATTATTTACGCAATTATTTTTCTGCAATCTTGAATTTTCTTTTGATATGTAAGGAATTTTATAACTTTACAATGGAGAACCAAATAATACGTCATCTTTTTACTAATCACGTAAGATTGTAAAAGTAAACATGTGGGTATTTCGAGTAGTACATGTAGTTTCTAATGCTTTGTTTTTATGTATTTAATTTTATTAAATATACAAGAAACGAAGAGAAGAATATGCATTAAGCATATTCTTCTCATCCTAAACTTTTGAGTCAAACTCTCGGTTTTCTTATATATATATACATATATTTTAAGTAGCTATGTTATTAAATAAAATTACTTTACGGATTTTATCGCGTTTATTTTACATTTTTAATTCCCGACGTTTCGAACACTTTCCAGCGGCCGTGGTCACGGGGTAGACTGAGATGTCATGCGTCTTGTTGCTCGCTGCACCACGTCAGCGTCACGGTGACCGAGTGAAGGCAGCCACAGTGGAGCGAGTACCTGCTGTTCTACCTTTTGTGAGAGGCGTAACTGACAAGATTGGCTACATTTTGAGGCGGGCTTCAATCAAAACTTATTTCAAGCCGCTGAAGAAGATTGGTCAATTCCTACCACCTGTCAAGTGCAATATTCCTCTACAAGACCCAGGAGTGTACAAGCTAGATTGTGACTGCGGCCTCTCTTATATTGGACAAACAAAGCGAGCAATAAGAACCCGCGTGAAGGAACATATAGATGACATAAAACATATAAGACCCAACAAGTCGGAAGTGTGTGACCATACGTTAAATCACCCTAATCATTACATCAGATTTGATCGACCACAAATCCTCACCGATACCTACCAAGGATGATTCGTGTGGCTATTCAAATTTCAAAAGAAAAGATAGTCGGATTTTATCGCCTGCTTGGGATGCCATAATTAATAACTTAAAATTTAAACTCAGCATAATACCACTTGGCTGTAAAGATAAAATCAGTTCTTTTGCATAGGTCGGAGTACAGATTAAAATAATTAATAAAATTAAGATCTGAAACCCGCTCAACACTGCAACAAGACGCATGACATCTCAGTCTACCCCGTGACCACGCGCTGGAAAGTGTTCGAAACTACGGGAATTAAAAATGTAAAATAAATGCGATAAAATCCGTAAAGTAATTTCATTTAATAATGTATAATATTCGCGCAAGCAATAGAAATAATTATAGCTATGTTTACGACATAAATCATAGCAAAACTAAATATGTGTGGGGCCCGCTTAAAAATTTTAAAACATATTTATGTTATTTATTTGTGTAGTCCGACTACAATCCTAAAAAATATAGGTATACAATACTAAAAAATGGCAAGTAAAGTAATAAATGTTGTTGTCTTGAGTTATTGGTCAACCTTTAGCTTCAATCCATCTCAGTGAATCTCCACTATGATTCCTCATTTGAGTGGTACTAGAGACAAGGATTAAAAATAAAACTAGATTCTTTATGGGTAGTATTATTTGCAGTAATACACACATATATATATATATATATATATATATATATATATATATATATATATATATATATATATATATATATATATATATATGTGTGTTTTTATATATATATATATATATATATATATTAAACGGTATTTACTAAATAGTATGACTTGATTAAGTATAATTAAGTTTATATTTTATCGCTGATATAACAAAAAATATTGCCTGTGCCAAATAAATCCTCTTATTATTTACTTATATATGTTTAATATGATACAGTTGAATACTACTATAAGTAGTTAAGGCTAAACAATGAACTTTTATGGAACACTATTTTCATTAACTCGTGTTACACCAAAAGTGGCGTCGACTTGAACACGTGCTACGAAGATCAGACAACCATCTATCTAAGCAGGGTCTTTACTGGCAATCGATTGGTAGAATACGGCCCGGGCGCCCTCGTACTTTATAGAGGTGATCAGTTGAGAAAGACGTTGGCCTTTTTGGCTAGAATGAACCGGAAGAAGTCCCGCAAGATTGGTACCAGTGAAAAATTCTTCTGCGAGGCTTTGTCCCTAATGAGGTATAACAGGACCCTTGGGCTTTTTAACTTTGGTTTTTGTAGCTAAAAACAAATTCATTGATTACCTTCAAAATGATTTTTAAGTTTTTGACATGCCTCACATGTTGAATTTAATAAATAATGGAGAATTGAACTAATAAATATTCTCAATCTACAAAGAATGACAATCGTATTCTTAGTATGACTTTGAATCGCGTTTTTCACGAGAAGGGTTACAGCTAAGGAAAAATTACAAGAATACGGTAAACTGTGGTAAATTTTGCCAGTTACCTTTTGTGTCCAAAACTTTTTCTTTTTCGCAAAAGTTTTTTAAAACATTGCAAAAAAAAGAGTGGTACGATTATGACGAAGAGCGCATAAGGTCCAATTACCCAAGAGGGGTAGCGGGCCGTTGACTCCTTAATTAAAAAAAAATTCAATTAAAATTTCTTTATAAATTGAAAAAAAAATAAATACCTTGTGATCAATAAAATTTTAGTAAACTTTCTTCATTGTTTTAATTTGAGTTCGGTTCCAGGATTATCGTGTTACTAAACATTTTTATAAAATAGTACTTTAATTTAAATAAAAGTTCAGTTACGGAATAATATACACAATTTTTAAAAATTGAAGGGTGTAATATTTGCTTCTCTGAGTAACTTCAAATGTTATTAAAATAACTCTAAGCCAGTTTGGAAGATTTAAGCATAACAGTTGTGTAAATGTTTGAGAAAATATTTTTAATTAGGCAGATTATTTATTAAATATAATCGAAAATTAAAAAAAACATTTTTGATCATATTTTTACAATTATTATTTTTTATAACAAAAATTAACAGAAATTGGCTTGTCGGTCAAAAATATTCCCCAGGTAGTACGAAGTTAAACTTGAAAATGTGTAGAAGAAAATTATTGATCGTTCGTCAATTTTCTTGTATGGTTTATTAGGTTTACATGGACGATTTAATTAAAAGCTAAAATACGTAGTATCCCCTAGATTCATTTTATTTTATAATTGATCAAAATTACTAAAGTTATATTTTTTCTATTATTCAAAGTTTACAAATTAGTAAACCATTTAACTAAAAATACTTTTTTGTACAGCTATGTAATCTTATTGAGAAGTGTTCAAATAAACTTTTCGCTATTACTAAATATTTCTTTTCAGCAAACTGCCGCACCGTTTGCCTATAATGTTAAACATTCTGTCCACCGATCGGCACTTTTCTAAGATGTTTTACGTTTTATGATTTAATCACGTTGGTGGAGTGAACCGCTACAACCCAGCGGAGTCAAGGGGCTGCGCAACTTTAAGTGACTTTAACAGACTTCACCTCTTATTTTTGGCTTAGCTCCGAGGGACCCTGAAGGGGGACCTCCGCTCGGGCTGCCATTTGTTTATCCCGTAAGCGTGCTTGAGCCGCTGATCTGGTCCTTTCCTAACCCGTTAGCCACATGTATCTGAGTTTTTATCCGACCTATCTGTTTGGTGAAAACCGGCCCGGCACGTGCCGGTACCTAGTGTACGGAGTGAATGGTTGCTCTCGTCAGCGAGGACAGTATGTGTTTTGGAGCTGTGTTTTCGCACGAGCTTGTATGAGTGTAATTTGGTCATCTTGTTCTAATATGGCATGGCGCGCTCGCCTGAACCGTTTGTGATTTTTGAGAGATATACTTGGTACGTAGTCGGCGGCGCTACGTACCAATTCATTAGGATGCTACGAAGCCGAGTCGAAGTATCTGATTGACGCTTGTTTTAGGTATTGTTTGACTTTTCTAAGACGATTTTTTTTTAATTTTTTTCCCAAACAACGATGTTTGGGATACAATTGATGACGGTTTTTAGTTTAAAGTAAAATATATCAATCATATCTTCACGCGCTCAGATAATTCGGACATACACTGAAATGATATTATGTCTTACGGGGAAACTTTAAATCTTTTGAAAAATGTACTTTCGCTTATAGTTAATATAACCTAAGTATTTATACTTTGTTATTTTGAAAGTCTTGCTAACCCATTTTGGCCAGCGCTACTAAAGCATTACAGTTCCTGATGGTCAGTGACGAAGTTGCCGGTATTTTTCATATAAACTTCTCTCAGTCCAAATATGTGCAAATGGCATCTGTTGATCTCGTTCGTTATGGAAGTCGTTTGCCATGATTTAGTAAACTATGCACATTACATGTCCCTCTCATATGAAGGTAGCGTAGGTTAAAAGGTAGCAAATATGGTAAAAGTAGTAAATAGCAGTAGAAATATTAATTACTTGGTAAGTAATAATGATATTTGCGCCGGAAAAATTTTATATCCGTTCTTTCTTTAATCTACAAACACGGCGTAATCGTTAATATATTTATTTATAAAGAATGATTAAGGCAAATTAGTAAAATTTTTAAAAAAGTTTTGAGATGTATACAGCAGCAACCTAGAGACATGTTCTAGTCGTGGCAGTTTAAACTGTAAGCTCAAAGTTTTACCATCGTTATACATATTATCTAAGTAAAATGTTAAATATATTCATGGCAATTATAACGTGTACCTAGACAACGTACACCACCAAGGGTCAATTTTACTATCATCATCAGCCTGTGATAGTCAGGGCTTCTCTAATACACCCCTATCCATTAGGGTGTTTTGGACCGTATCCTACTACGCTGGTCCAATGCGGGTTGGTGGGTGCACCGACCTTTTACATTCCCATCCGACGCATGGGTCATTTTACGTTTCAGTCAATTTGATGATTGGCCCAAATTGCCCTAACCAACTAGGAAACAACTAAAAATTAAAATTAGATGAGTCCCCGCAGGATTCGAACCTACGACCTCTAGTTTCTAAAGCACCCGCCCATATCACTAGGCTACAGAGGCAATTTTACTCAGATAAGACAAATGGCTCGGAGTTATTTAAACGCCAGATGCAAACATTGAAAGTTTTAAGTCTTTTGAGGATAAAATATATCAATATATTGCATGTCTTTCTGTTGTATATTATTAATTAAAATATGATAATAATAGGTTTCTGTCCAGTTCTCTTTAGCTTTGATTTAAATCCATTAAAATGAATGAATGAATAATATCGTTATTTTGAATTGGCATAAAATGTTTTAGCAGCCACAGTAATTTAACAGTTTATTCAATATTGAACACAAAAGCTCTGATCCGGTGATAAGCCAACTATCAGAAGCAAAATTCTTAATATGCATACATCTGAGGCAATGAAGTAGTTTGGCTCGTACTACTGTCTTTAATTGAAATCGCAATCTATAAAACTGGCAATCCATACTAAAAAATGCGATAGTAACCCCTCCTGTCTGTGTGTCTCTCCGTCCTTAAGTTATTACCATTGAACCGATTTCGAAGAAGTTAGGTACATACTAAGAACAGATTCCAAGAAAGGTTAAATTGTGACAACAAAAGTGGTTGAAAGGGTTTCCGGGTATGAATACATACCGGGACGCGCGCTGGCGCTACCCTTAGGCGATGCCCTGAAGCCCAGAGGGCGATGTTGTCTGCCTGTCTGGCTCAATAATACGGAGTGGCAGTATAGGGTCACAGGGCGCCTCCCTACCTGCCTTGTCGAGGCCTACTTGTGGAAATTTGACAATTCCTGTTTTAAGATAGGCTCCCGACCATCGAGGCAATGTGTGGAGTTCCACGGGGGTCGGAGTCGGAACCACTCCTGTGAAACGTTGGTTTTGATTGGGTGCTATTTAACAACAACATTGAGGGTATCGATGTCACTTGTTACGCAGACGAAACCCTCGTAACTGCCAATGTCGCCTATTATCGTAGGGATGCGTTTCTCACCACCACCGGGGTCGCTCCAGAAGATGAGTCTGGCTTGTCCGATACTCTAAAAATCAGAGGGCCAGTTCGTCTATGCACCTCATCATTGTTTGCGGCTTCCGTGTCGACGTCAAACCGAAAATGAAATAACTCGGCCTAGTCATAGATCACCAATTCGACCTTGCGCCCACTTTCTGTGCCTCGCGCCTCGAGTAGCAAGAGCAGCGGCAGCACTCGGAATACTGCTCACCAACGTTGGTGGGCCCAGCAGCTTTTGTCGCCGCCTGTACGCCGGAGTCAGGTCCATGGTCTCGTATGGGGCAGCCGTGTGGGCCGACACCCTATAGAAAGATAGTATTTCGGTTTTGCGGAGATCGCCGAGGGTATCAGGAATGTGGGCTGTAAGGGGCTACCGGACCATCTCCGGTGAGGCAGCATACCCGTTAGCTGACGTTTTGCCCTGAAACCTAAAAGCAGAAATCCTCGCATCATTCAATTATTGACGCGAGGAGACGAAATCTCGAGAGGCCAGCCACAAAAGTAAAACGGGGACGCAGAGATTATCTGCACTCCTTTGCTGTCCAGGAGTGAAAGCCGCGGTGTTAGCACCACAACACTGGCCGACGAACAATGGGGGACATACGCACTTCCTTAAGTGGTGGCTAGAAAGTAGTCACGGCTCTCTCACATTCCGCGCCATGCAGGTTCTCTCGGAACATGGCTGTTTCAGGAGAAATGCCTCCACTATGGAGTTTTGTGTGGAGGAGATGGCCCAACACGCGCTGTAGGAGTTCCCTTTCCGGATTGAACAATGCCAAGAGATGCGTAGTGTCGTGCGGCATGACCTTCCGCTTCCTACTGCAAGTCGTTTGATGCCATCCTTGCATTCTGCGAGGACGTGATGGTCTTTAAAGAAGCCGCAAAATGGTATAGGGACGCCAACCGCTATCAGCAGAAAAAGGTCAGGGCGCCAAAGAATGGTGTACGCATGCAATCTTCTTCTAGGATACTACGCCCCTGATCGGCCGGCCAGAGGTGGTCCGCCACCCAGAGAACGGTTTAAGATCCAAGTAAAAAGATATCTGAAATGACAAATTAAATGCCTGCCGTAATAACAATGAATCGTGGGTTCACGCCAATTCCAAAACAAAACTACATAGCTTTAAAATTTATATTGTCGCATTATTTCTAAGCTATTTTATATTTTTGCTTATATTATAACGAGAACGATTAGCACTTTTGTTTCAAAAGATATTTTTTTCATTACAGATCTATATTATTTTACTTGGTTGCATTTATCAAAAGAAAACATTATGAAATGAATGAAATGAAAAGGACTAAAGACATGTTACCACAATTGAATAAATAAATTTCTGCCAAGTATTAAAAAAATGTTCAGATGTGTGACGCCTAAATAGATCGCTAGTATTTTATATAAGCGCAGAATATTTTATAAAAATAATTTGCTTGACGTAAATCTAATTTCTGATATGTCCATGCTGCTGCATGTTATTCGTACACTACCTTTTTATTCGTATCAGTTACATATATAGGTATATCGGTGACAACTTTGGCATTAAACCGCCTTTGCCTTTAATTGGTGTAAAAAACCTAATAATTAAATAACTATTTTCCCATATCTGTGAAAGCCAAAACAAGGTAAAAAAAATACTTGTTTTTTTATCATCATCATCATAATCAGCCTGCGATAGTCTACTGCTGGATATAGTCCTCCCCTAATACACCCGTATCTATCGGGGGTTTTCGACCGTATCCCACCACGCTGGTCTAATGCGGGTCGGTGGGTAGACCGACTTTTTACATGCACATCCGACGCATCAGGATCATTTTACTTGTCAGACACATGGGTGATCGGCCCTAATTGCTCTAACCAACTAGGAAACAACTATAAAAATTTGTTGAGTCCTCGCAGAATCCGAACCTGGCTTCTAAAGCACGCGCCCATACCACTAGGCTACGGATGCATGTTTTACATATAAATGGCTATTGTGGGCTCTACTTAAAACATTGTTATCACCATCATCATCATAATCAACCACTATCAGTCCACTGCTGGAGAATGGTCTTTTTAAATAAACGCCAAGACGGCCGACAGCGAGTAGCAGGGGACTCGCTGCCAACTTGAACCGGCTACTGCACGGAGATTGCCATCCAGCCTGGTTTCTAAACGTGGCCACACTTTAGAACCTTATGGGCCCATCGGCTATTCGTTCTGTGGACCACGTTACCGCCTCACTGTCACTTCAATTATAGATATATATTAGTATAACATTTCGTAAAAATTATAAATGTTAAAAATAATATAGAATATCTATATCAATTTTAACAAAAAATATTAGAGACTTCATGATAAAACAAGCAATTATTAGAATTATCAGATAACTGAGTTATTTTTATCGATCATTGCCATCTCCGAATTACCTTAATAACGATAATAATCACGTCAATAATAATTTGCACTTCATCCCTAAATTTTTCCTGGTTAGATGTGTAAAAACAAAAAACTTCGAACCTGCTTAAGTATTCAACTACCATACCATTTGCCTTGCATCTGTCCCAGCAAAAAATCTCAGTTGAAGTTCAGAGTGAGAATAAAAAGGGAAGCTTCTTCAAAAGACCTTGTGAGTCATTAACTCGTTTTATTATTCGTTTGGTGCATCGTTTGCGAGACAGGTGAATAGGTACGATCAGGCACTTAGCCTAATTACTGAAATACGTACGATTCGGTTCTCGCGAAAATTTAATTGGCACAGTGGCGTTTTACTTTTAATAGTTCGAGATTACAACTGCAAACTACTTTATTTTTATTAAAACAGGAGCTGTTAATATAATACATTAACATGGGTCTTTTATAACTGTTTGTTTTGTAATTGTTGTCATTAATTATTTCTAGTATAGTAAAATTATAATATTTGCTTCTAAAAAGGTCTAAAACAATTTAAAAATAAATTGTCGTTTGACTGAAGCGGTCCTATGTATATTGTCGTTAGGTCGTTTTTTTATGTTATGTTATTTAGCAACCTTTATTTGTTTTTTAATATATACAAATCTGAAAATATGATGGTTTTCTTTGTATAATATACAAATATGTATGTTTATGTTAATAAATATGTTTTATTAATGGGCATAAATTCGTTGCTCTAATTTTATGTTATGTCTCCTTTTATTAAACAGCTACATCATAAATTGTTTCTAAGATGCTCAAAACTCAAAAAAATTACGTAATGTATTATCCTGACCCTGAGCAATCAAACAAAAAATGCTTGATAAAGTTTTTGAGATACACGAATATAAAGTAATTGTTTTACAGTACGTACTAGTAAATGTATAACATATAACTGAAAACATTTTATAGATTAAGAAAAACCAATTAAAAGGATTCATACTGTGTGCTAATTTTAGTAGCCATTTTAATATGGAAATAGCCAACAGATCATTTAGGGGACGTCGGAGAAAAATTTAAAGTAAGGCATTGTAGTTATACAAGTCAATTTTAAAAGCGCCATTGCATGTACCAGGAGATCATACAAAGTAGTGAGAACGACATGCATTCTCCGTGAGAATGAATAAATATCGGCAGGCATAGCCTAGTTATTTGTAATGTTAATTATTAAAAAAAATCCAAATGTAGTAATTCGTTTCCTTCATATCATAACGTGTTCTCGAAAATGGATAAAAATATTTCCTAGCTGTTATTAAATACTTCTTTTAAAATGTTAACGACGCAGGAGATTCGTGAACATTTGTGTGTGAGGAAGAATAACAAAGAGAATGTTAACCGACAGATCAGAAACAAAATTTACTGTATATTTTGAAGATAATATTGGATTAGTTTTAAGAAGATTCCGAAATATTTTGGCTCGTTTTGTAACAATAGAAAATCCATAATTTTGATCCGAGATATAAACAGCAATTTTCGCAAAGTAAACGGCGATTATCACCAACCCATATAAAGTTTCGTGCCGTGATATCGAGTGTCAAGGTTAGAGAAACTCATATTTTACTATAAAGGGATATTGTTGATTGGAGTGTACCATTATTGCAAGCAATATTATGCAGCTTTAATTCCTTAGTTGAGAACCGCCATCAAAGAGAAAGGGGTATTTCAGAGGGATTTGTTTCAAACGACAACGCATCCACGCAAAAAACGGTAGTTGCAGTTGTTGCTATTCGGCAAGCTGGATTTGAATTGGTTGACCACCCAGTGACTGCAACTCATTCACCACATCTGGCAACTCGCAATTTTTATCTTTTTCGTAAATTAAACGAATACTTCAAGGGAAACAGATACGAATACCATAAAGAGGCGGTGGATGCTATAGATAACTTTTTGCAGAACCAAGACAATTTCTTTTTTTAAAGGGATGGAAGCCGTAGAATAATGGAATTCTCGATGAACTGTCCTGCGTTGCTCTGTATAAATATAATCTATATAATGTAAAAAATATAAAATGGACAATAGTTGTAAAGTCCTATCTCATTCTGACTATTTTTAATCCCGATGAAGAAGATGTGTTTAACGAATATTTTAAAACATTTGAAAGATTTTAATTGAAATAACTGATAATGTAGAGAAGAAATAGTAAAAAGCACGTTGGCATCCACTTATATTGCAAATGGTGACCAACCCTTACAACAACAAAAAAACATGCTAAGTCAGTCTGTTCCTAAGAAAATCGATGATGTCATAGCAATTTTATAAGAGTAGAGTTTTTAACATTTTGACGAACCGAACCATAAATACATATCAAGGAATATGGTTCGTATAAAACAAAAATTTCTAATTGACAAACTTATATTCTGAGGCCCATTTTATATAATATAAAATAATTTTTAAAATAATTTACTTACTTTTTCTCCATATTTATAAATAAATTTTTTGTTTCATATTATATCTGTTTATATGAAACTAAAAATTTTCTGAATTCATTAAAGTCTGCATGTCTTTCTTAATTGATTTACAATTTTATAGAATAAACCAATATTTGTGATTTTTGAATAAATTCAGAGGAAAACTTTGTTAGAATTGGTTGAGAATTTGTTGCAAGGCGAAAATTTATTAATCTGTCAGTTCGCTTTGCTTTGGCACTTTTAATGCTGATTTCAATTGCTTTAATTTGATACAAAGACGGGCAGTTTTTCAATACTTTGTATTTCTATAATATTAAACGAAAATTGGTAAACGTTTTTATAAAGTTATTTATGTAAAATAATAAGAAACTTATTAACACTGTTTTGTACTACTTGATTAATCATTGGACTCTGTATTTAAGGTGGCTTTTGTATTTATTTTTATTATATTATTGGTGTACACCTATTTAAATTTATCCGTAAATTAAAACGTTTAAACAAACAGATTTTCTTTTCATACATAGGCAATATATAATACCAACGGGTTAAGTGATGAAAAGGATGCATCATCCTCCATCATCGTATTTATCTTTCTCAAACAAAATAGCGCCTACAAATTTTACTTTGCTATAAACGAGTAAGTACAATTCATGACCCTTTCTGTTTACGTTGTCTATAAAGTTTGCCCTTCTACAAAATTCCATCAGCACTAAGCGTATTGTAATGTGATTTGAACGTATTTCCTTCATATCTAAATATCTCAAACTAAGAAATATCTTTATTTGTTTAAGAAGTAGAAATTTTACCTAATGGTTTTTTTAAATAGTTTTATTTACTCAATATAAATTTGCAATGCAAAAAAAGTCACATTTAACCCAAATTTAAACCTCTCGCACTAAGCAAACATACAGATGTCTAATTTTCTTTGCATCTGGAAAAAGTTCGAAGATATTTTATCGTAGCCGGCTTTTGTATTATTAATCATATTTTTCTGAAAAGAAATTTAGTGAAAGGAAAACTATTTGCTGATTTCATACCATGTTTTTTTTATGAAACCATAAAATCGCAGTCGAATATATTCATGCGTGCGTTTTGACTTGAATGCATATTTTCTCAATAAACTCAACCGACTTCAGAATAGCTGCATTCGATTTATTTTCAATCTCCATGAATATGGCAACGTTTCCTCTTATCGCTAGCACTGCAGTGGTTACCAATATCTGAAAAGTGTTATTAAGATCTAAAACGACGCTATAATCGTTCTTTCCCTCTCCTAATACACCTATTTACTAACTTTCATTTTCAAAATCGTAATCGCTTAACTGCTTACTTCTTGCTCTAAATTCGAACATGATGCTTTTTCAGTCTATCTTTAGAACTTAAGCTGTGTTTTTAATATTTATTAAATTAATCGAAGTATATGACACAAATGATCTATAACAAAATAAGATATTACCTAATAATACTATAAGAAAGAAATAGTCGTGACAAAAATGTTAATAAAATGTTTATCATATAACAAACTAGAGACTGAAAAAAAGGAGGACGCTGTCGAGAAATAAGAATGTTGTTATCCGCTTATTTTGCTAAATTTACTCGCCTTATCAAAAAATATTAATCGAAATAGCTTATAATTGGTATACAAAAATAAATTTATATCAAATATTTTTTAGCAGTTACCATTCCTATATATCTGAGGTGTTTGTACAGCAAAGCCACGATGTCCGTCCGAGTACAATCCAGTAGTATGAAGCCTATCCAATTGCAGAGAGGTGACGAAGACGCCTTTAAACTTATGAATTGGAAAGGACGAGGTATAAGCATCAACGGCGAGTGTATTACCCACCTTAGATTTGCCGACGATATAGTCATCATGGCGGAGTCGCTGGAAGACCTAAATGCTATGCTCAATGACCTCAACAGTGTCTCTCAACACGTGCGCCTTAGGATGAACATAGACAAGACGAAAGTTATGTCTAAGGGTCATGTCATGCATATGCCGGTGGTTGTTGGGAGTGCTGTGCTCAAAGTTGTTGACGAATATATTTACCTGGGACGAGTAGTCCGATTAAGTAAAACCAACTTCGATGCCGAGGTCCATCGACAAATCCAGCTCGGATGGACAGCGTTCGGGAAGTTACGACATATCCTCTCGTCCAATATTCCTTAATGCCTGAAGACTAAGGTCTTTGACCAATGTGTGTTGCCAGTGATGACTTATGGCACTGAGACATGGTCCTTCACTGCCGGCCGTATGAGAAAGCTCCAAGTCGCTCAGCGAGCTATGAAGCGAGCTATGCTCGTTATTTCTCTGTGTGATAAAGTGTGTAACGCAGCCATCCGCAGAAGAACCATAATAACCGACATAGCCCGCAAAATTAGCAACCTGAAGTGGCAATGGGCCGGCCACTTAGCTCAGAGAACCGATAACCGTTGGGGAAGAAAAGTTCTTTAGTGGCAACCTCGTACTCGCCATCGCATCGGACGACCCCCCACCAGATGGAGTGACGACCTGTGCAAATGTCCAGGAGGTCGGTGGATGCAGGTGGCACAGGATCGTACCTCTTGGGGGAGGCCTATGCTCAACAGTGGGCTCTAACAGACTGAAACGACGACGATGTCGACCATTCCTATATAGAAATAGGTGTCTAAAAAAATTAATAAATCACTTCAGAAGCTTCATCGCTTGTTAGTGTTACTATCGAAATTTTTGAAAGAAAACAACTAAATTCATGCGCAAGAAAATTCATGTCACTTATGAAATAGTAAATATGTAACTAAGACATATTTAAATTAACTTAATAATATGTTGACAAACCCATTGATCGACAAACACATTCATCTCTCTCTTATTTGGTGAATGATTGAAGTTTTAAGTTATTAAAAGTTTCTACTTTTTTGCTTCCGCAACTGCTTCCGTAGGCGTGTGCTTCAGAAACCAGGCAATTTAGGCCGTATGGGCATGTAAAAAGTCGGCCCACCCACAGACCCGCTTTGGACCAGCGTGGTGGGATACGGTGTGAAATGGAGGAGGCCGGCTAATGGAGGCTTATGTCCAAGAGTGGACTAACACGGGCTCATAATGATGATGATGAAAAATTTCTACGCAAAGTGCACAATAATCCCAATGACACTTGTAACATGTTATATTTGCGATTAATATTACGTTTATGCTACTATTTTCTTTACCTTTACAAATCTTATAGTGTCTTATTTAAGAAATTAACTTATACGAATATTTAAATTATTTACAACATTTAACAACAGTGTACTAAAACAAAATAAACTTTAAAGTTATGTCTTTCTTATATAGACTGCAGTCGATAATCTTAACACCGAAAATGCAAATCTACACCTAGAGCGTAAGAACTACACAAAAACTACACGATATTAATTTATAAAAATGGGCTTTATAAATAAACTTGTAAATTACAATTTTCCACACAATATTTTCCCAGAAGTTAAAACTGATTGTTTCACTTTATAAAGGTAGCTAATATAAATCCACCAAGGCGCCAATTTAAGCTAAATATTGATTGTATAATGTGTTTACGTAAATTGAAAAATGTATTATGTATTCTTTGTTAAGAAAATACATTTTTATGTGAATACATCATTTTGATTTATTTAGTCACATTTCTATCCTATTATTAACAAGATAATTTATTTTCGAGGTGCACGCAGACGAAATGAGCTACTAGAAATCAACTTAACCAATTAGGATAAAAGTTCCGTCAAAATTTAAGTAATAAAAACGTTAACTAGCATTAACATGATGCCTTTATTATGCTACGGAATAAAAAAGTTTAGTTTAGTCAATTCGTGTACTACATTGTGTAGTCGTTTTCGAAAGCAAAATTTTATTTATTTTTTACCCTAGTGAGGGAAATGGCAAAGGACAACGTTATAACGGGAAAGCTTTTGCTCATTGAAATTATGTAGTCACGCGTTGGAGATCAGATTTAGAGTATGCATGACACACTGCAATTACTTATCACAAAATTATTCAAAAAGTGGGAGCAAATGACAGCTAAAATATAACATCTAAAAAAATATTGAACACAATCGGAGTACTAGGAGCGGAACAATAAGGTAACACAAAGAAAAAAAAGAAACATACGCTCTGTATTAATGGGTACCAAATTATTTCATAAAATGTAAAGTAACTCTGTGATGCATATAACAGTTTTTAAAAGCACTAACCACAATATTATAAAAGCGGAACATCATTACTTAAAAAGCGTATTTTCCATTTAACCGAGGTAATAAGAACAATGCTTTAATCGGCCTTAATGCATTCTTTCTTTTTAAGTTACTTATTCTATTTTGTACTGTTACTAAGCGTGCTAATAAGCTGGTTAACAATATAAAATCTTATTAAATCGTATGATTAAAACTGAAAGATGCAATTAAGTTTAAAGGTATAATACAATACAATACGATCTCTGATACAAAAATAAGCAAAAGTTACCCTAAATATTATAAAATTTATTGTTTATCGAATTGCATACAAAATCGGTCAAATGGTTATTACTAGTTAAAATATTTGTGGAAATAGTAAAAGTAGTACACTACTAAATATTCGTAAAATAAAGTTTTACTATCTAGGTTATTTATACATTTAATTTAAAAAATACGAAAATTTAAAAGTGGACTGATTATAAATACAAGATTAAACAGATCATACTTCTAAATTATCTGCTCGGTGACAAATATGCACTTTCGAGTATGAGAAATACGAAACAAAAAAAAAACAAGTGATGTGCCCATATGGAGACAGACGAGTACAAGAGCATTTCTTTCATGAAGAGACTGTACTTTGTGAAGTTGAAAAATTGGTAGACGTATATAAATGAATATTTTTTATTTTATAAAGTAATTTTTTAAACGCTGAAATGAACAGTACGTCTATCTGATGGTATGGATGGCTTATACAAGAGGATTGTAATACTTTACGCAGTAATAACACTGATTATGGTGCACTCATGCCAAAAGACGTTAGTGTTGAAACGAACGACTACTAATTTGTGGTATAAAAAAGAACGGGGTGTCGCTTCCAAAAACAGTCCCTTACAAAAAGAAACTTACTACTTCCAAAATGATAAATAAATGTCAAAGTATTCAGCAATAAACGAAAAAGGTATTCTGAAAAAGCTACAGGTAAATATTACATTCATCTGAGTGAATTTATGGAATCAATCATTGAATAAAACTTTTC
Source organism: Lamproptera curius (assembly GCA_029286875.1). Taxonomy (NCBI): domain Eukaryota; kingdom Metazoa; phylum Arthropoda; class Insecta; order Lepidoptera; family Papilionidae; genus Lamproptera; species Lamproptera curius. The sequence continues at coordinate 1,272,830 of JAGSMT010000011.1, read as the reverse complement.
GTAGAATTTAAATGCTTTCACGGGTAGCGGGCGACTTCGCGGTCGGTTGCCCCTTTTCAGATTTCATTGAGTCGAACTAATTGCGTTAGGACAATAGAACGTCGACATCCCTTTTACACACGTTTACGCTAGTTTTTCTTGTGCATGTCTTTAGTTTTGTTTTTGCGATCTCAAATAACTCATTTCTTTACATTCAATATCTATAAATTAAATTATTTTATTAATACAAACTTGTTATATTTTATAAAATATTAAGACAATGTGTACAGGAAGGGAGCAAAAATATCTATTAATAATATTTTTTTATTTGGCACGAATTTATATCTGTTTACACAATAGTACAAATGGACGCACCAAGACATGATTGTTTTTTGAATTCCGCTTACAGTGCATCTCTCTTTTGATTGTTGGAATATTCCGTCAAAGTATGAAACACTTCGTTATCATTACTTCTTCCGGACGTCTTCCTTATTATTTTAACGTGAATCAGAACTAACGGCCTCGGTAGCCTAGTGGTATGTTCGTATACTTTAGAAAACGGAGGTCGTGGGTTCAAATGGGACGGACAACCGGACCGTCCGGAGAGAGTAAGGCGCAGGACCGACTTTTACATGCCCATCCGACGCAAGGATCATCTGACTTTTCAGACAATTAGGTGATCGGCCCAAGGAATGAACCCACGACATCCAGTTTTAAATTACCTGCCCTTACCTCTAGGCTATGGAGGTAGATAAATACTTAGTAGCAAATACAACTCCAGAACAAAATGATACCCTAAGGTTAGCTGGTAGATAATGTATAAGGCATTAACTACCAGCTCGCTTTTACGAAAGTGTATTTGTGCTAAAAGTGTCAATAAATAAAATACGGTCAAAGATATAATAACGTGAAAAGTAGACATAAGAAATTATTATTAAGAGCCTTTTTTTACTTTATTAATATTGAGAAGCCTTAATACAGTTAAGTTACTTAAATAGAGGTATTATTCATAAAGTTTAAAGTTATCTTATGCTTTAACCTGCTTTTAATGTCACTAACAATGATAGTCACATTAATATTATCTCTAACAAAAACCGGTATTTTCCATTTGTTTAGTTTAACCAAGCTAATAGGAAAATACTTTAATAGAGCTTAATGCTTTGCTCTGTTTTCAGTTACTCATACTATTTGTACTGGAACTAACTGTGGTAATAAGCTGCAAGCTTACAATAGAAAATCATATTAAACCGTATGATTAAAACAGTGGAAACCGTAGAGTAGTCATTTTAAATAAATGTATTCATATTAAAAAAAACTATGTATTATTGATCTTAAAGATAATATCGTCAAAATTAATTATCAATGATATTAAAAAAAGCTGAAAAAGTAATACTTAAAAAAGAAGGTTATCTATTTAACAAACAATTTAATTTTATTACAGATTGTAACTGCTTTATTTTGTTTACCTTCAACATTTAATTTTATAAAGGTTTTGGTAAACAAGAGTACAACAAGATTAAAATGAACGGTAAAAGGTAAGACAAGTAAAGTTTGATTTGAATTGTCATGATCAAGTTTGTAACTTCGTCTATCTCTCGTAGAAACAACACAATAAATGTTTTCTGAAATGTGGTTGGTCTTAAGATCTTTTATTTTTATAAACATTTGTAATGTTTTTAATGTCTTCAGTTCGAGTTGAGTGACTCTATGACTTACATTACTTGGAGTCAATAATAAGATCTCACCATGGAAGAAATTTAACATTTATTATTGCAAATGAAAGAAGACATAAATTAGTAGAAACAGGACATGTTAGACATGGAAGACATTAAAAAAATCTTAATGAAAATATTAATGAGAAATTCAACAAACTGGAATTGAAAAATAAGCTGCTGGAAAAAGAAATAAAGTAACAAAATATTAAAATTAACAATATGAAAAGATTTACAAGACGCAAAAACTAAGTTGAAGTGGAAGAATGTGAAAAATACTATAATGAGTTGAAAGATATAGTTGTTAATATAATTAAAACTTATTGTAATGTTTCGTGCGATAAAAACAGAATTGAATCTGTTAGAAAACTAGGAAGGAAAATTGACAAAGTAGGACCTGTAAAAGTCACGTTTGTCACGTTAGGGTGCAAAATTAATATACAAAAAAATATGGGCTCAAAAATACTCCATATTACGTAAAAGAAGGTACAATGGATGTTCATAAAAAACGCAAAGAACTGCAACTAGTATTAGAAAAAGAAAGAGAGGAAAGCAACACCGCATTTATTAAATACGATAAATTAGTAGTAATAACAAACAAAAATCCCACTATTGGCAACCAGCATAACACAAGAAATATGTCGGAATCGGCGGAGATGTTCCGCCCTAGTAGTCAAAAATCACATTTCAATAAGAACCAGCCTTCAAAGAGAAACAAATCAACAAATATGAAAGATAACCTATTTATAAAACCACCGCTCGCTCTCTTGAAGGCAGACATCACTACAAGCCAACTACGTCAAAATCCAGTGAAGCAAAGAAACCATCGTGCGACCTCTTACATCTCCCAGTACGGTTAGTCACCGTTGGAGAGATCGACCACAACCCTCCAAGAATAATTAGAAATAATGAAAAGAAGAACACTATAAAAAGATGTAATTTAAGCGAAAGACCTATATAAACGAACCTAAAATTATTTGAGCTGCTGTTAAAAACAGACAAAAACCATTTTCTACTTATAATATCTGAGAAATGTGTAAAGTTTATAGTCTTCATAAATGAAAAAAAAAAAACTTTAGAGGAGGCTTTTACCCATTTGGGGTCCATACTTGCTTATATTTTATTTTGTATATGTCTCTAAAAAACCTTTTTATTTTTTAGTTTCCTATAATTGTATTGTAACTAGGGTCAAATTTATGTTGTTTATGTTTGCAAACGTGTCTATGGAATTAAATAAAGCTTATTATTATTATTATATGTTTCTTCACGTGAATTCTTATTGCTCGTTTTGTTTGTGCAATATAATAGAGGCCGCAGTCAAAATCTAGCTTGTACATTTCTCACAAAGGGTAGAACAGCAGGTTTTCGCTCCACTGCCTGTGTGCCACGGTTGCCTTCACTCAGTCACTGTGATGATGCTGCGGCGCAGCAAGCTTTTTGTCTCATAGTACTTACTTAACATGTTGTAGCTCAGCCGCCAGATGTTCATCGTTACAGATCCCTCGTGATCTTTGAAACAAAGATATGCCCACGGTAGCTAACTGGAATGGATGATGGTGTGAATTACTGTTTAAATATATATATTAAATTAAACAAAAGAATTAATAATCAACTAACACCATTACATTTTCCACAGTTACTATTTTTCTATACATATTTTAAGCGGCATGTAATATTAAGAAAATATATAACTGATAAGGCAGATTACGTAAATAAATTACCTCATATTAAAACAAAGGTATATTATAATAGTTATCAATTAACAATTTACTTTAAGGTTGTCAACGATAAAACACGTTTATTTTATTTAACTTGCGTTGTCTATAACATAAAATTTTTGGAAATATAGTAATTTATTTAAAAAAAATTTATAGCGTTAGTTCGAGAACAAAATAATTGAAACGATCTTACTTGTATCCTATATAGATGTAATATTCAGGTCGTGTCAATACATCACCTTTCATGTGAGATAATACACCTGTCATTACCTGATGTGACATAGCGTTATTAAATTTTTGGAAAATTTCGCCGATATTAATAAAATTGCGCTATGTTTCGTTCATTTTATATCTTTATGTTCGATATAGACATATTTATTTTGCTACCTTTTTTAATTTCAATATAGTGTTCATTTCATATTATATTATTCGATAAGAGAAAGCTAGCTACCGTTCTTAGACTTTACTTTATTTTTAAGTTAAGAAATGGCAAGACAAGCACTAATATAGACACGAAAGACATTTCTGACATTTCTACGAGAGATAGACGAAGTAACAAACATGATCATTACAATTCAAATCAAACTTTACTTGTCTTACTTATTACCGTTCATTTTAATCTTGTTGTACTCTTGTTTACCAAAACCTTTATAAAATTAAATGTTCAAGGTAAACAAAATAAAGCAGTTACAAACTGTAATAAAATTAAATTGTTTGTTAAATAGATAATCTTCTTTTATTAAGTATTACTTTTTCAGTTTTTTTTTTCATATAATTGATAATTAATTTCGAAGATATTATCTTTAAGATCAATGATACATATTTTAAAAATATGAATACATTTATTTAAAATGACTACTCTACGGCTTCCACTGTTTTAATCATACGGTTTAATATGATTTTCTATTGTAAGCTTGCAGCTTATTAGCACTGTTAGTTACAGTACAAATAGTATGAGTAACTGAAAACAGAGCAAAGCATTACGCTCTATTAAAGTATTTTCCTCTTAGCTTGGTTAAACTGAACAAATGGAAAATACCATCTTTTGTTAGAAATAATATTAATGTGACTTTCATTGTTAATGATATTAAAAGCAGGTAAAAGCATTAGATAACTTTAAACTTTATGAAGAATACCTTTATTTAAGTAACTTAACTGTATTAAGGCTTCCCAATATTAATAAAGTAAAAAAAGGCTCTTAATAATAATTGCTTATGTCTTCTTTTCACGTTATTATATCTTTGACTGCATTTTATTTAGTGACACTTTTAGCACAAATACACTTTTGTAAAAGCGTGCTGGTAGGTAATGCCTTATACATTATCTACCAGCTAACCTTAGGGTATCATTTTGTTCTGGAGTTGTATTTGCTACTACGTATTTATCTTCCTCCATAGCCTAGAGGCTAGGATGTAGTGGGTTCATTCCTTGGGCCGATCACCTAATTGTCTGAAAAGAAAGATGATCCTTGCATCGGATGGGCATGTAAAAGTCGGTCCTGCGCCTTACTCTCTCCGGACGGTCCGGTTGTCCGTCCCATTTATTAGTTATTTTCACAGTATAATGTCTTATGGCATTCTACTGTGGGAAACGCTGATATTAATACTATTTTTGTAATTCAAAAAGAGCGATTCGAGCAGTCTATAACCTGGGCCCCAAAGAATCCTGAGAAAAATGTTTACGAAATTAATGTAATGACTGTTTTTCTCAATACATATTTGAAAATATTATGTATGTTCATAAAAATAAAAATGATTTTGTAAAACATCTGACACACATAATATAAATACTAGGAATAAGCATTATTATGTTCTTCCAAAACTAGGCTCCGAAGAACAATGAAATCCTTCATGGGACAATGTATACTCTTCTACAATAAAATACCAGAAAACGTTCAGCTTTTATCTGTAAATAAATTAAAAAGTTGTAAAGGAACGTTTGTGTGTTAAAGGATATTATTGTTGTAATGACTATTGATAGATAACACACCCTGGTAATGAACTGTTCGCTCCAGGCTATTTCAAAGTAGTAAATATAAGGTTTTATGTAATTTATTTAAGAAAAGGAAAAAGAAAAAGTCCCTGCTGAGTTTTTACGCCGGTTCTTCTCAGGTCAGAGGCTTCCATTTCCGAACCGGTGGTAGATTATTTGACAATCAATAAGAAAGTGTAATGCTTCCATATTGAATAAAGATATTTGACTTTGACTTTGACTTTGACATTTGAACCACGACCTCCGATTTTTAAAGGACACGAACACACCACTAGGCTAGGAGGCAGTTAGTTCTGATTCACGTTAAAATAATAAGGAAGACGTACGAAGAAGTAATGATAACGAAGTGTTTCATACTTTGACGGAATATTCCAACAATCAAAGAGAGATGCACTGTGAGCGGAATTCAAAAACAATAATGTCTTGGTGCTACATTTCTAATACAGCAAAAGCTATTTAAAACCATTGCACTTTGAACTATTGTGTAAATAGATATAAATTCTTGCCAAATAAAAAATATCATTAATAGATATTTTTGCTCCCTTCCTGTACACATTGTCTTAATATTTTATAAAATTAAAACAAGTTTGTATTAATAAAATAATTTAAAGTATATTTATTGTATGTAAAGAAATGAGTTATTAGAGATTGCAAAAATAAAACTAAAGGCATGCACAAGAAAAACTAGCGTAAACGTGTGTAAAAGGGATGTCGACGTTCTATTGTCCTAAAGCAATTAGTTCGACTCAATGAAATCTGAAAAGGGGCAACCGACCGCGAAGTCGCCCGCTGCCCGTGAAAGCATTTAAATTCTACGAAAAGTTTTATTCAATGATTGATTCCATAAATTCGCTCAGATGAATATAATACTTACCTGTAGCTTTTCAGAATACCTTTTCGTTTATTGCTGGACACTTTGACATTTATTTATCATTTTGGAAGTAGTAAGTTTCTTTGTAGAGGACTGTTTTTGGAAGCGACACCCGTTCTTTTTATACACTAAATTAGTAGACGTTCGCTTCAACACTAACGTCTTTGGCATGAGTGCACCATAATCAGTGTTATTACTGAGTATAGTATTACAATCCTCTTGCATAAGCCATCCATACCATCAGATAGACGTACTGTTCATTTCAGCGTTTAAAAATTATTTTATAAAATAAAAAATATTAATTTATATACGTTCACCAATTTTTCAACTTAACAAAGTACAGTCTCTTCATGAAAGAAATGCTCTTGTACTCGTCTGTCTCTATATGGGGCACATCACTTGTTTTTTTTTTTTTGTTTCGTATTTCTCATACTCGAAAGTACATATTTGTCATCGAGCAGACTGAATTTATAATCAGTCAACTTTTAAATTTTTGTATTTTTTTATTTAAATGCATAAATAACCTAGATAGTAAAACTTTATTTTACGAATATTTATTAGTGTACTCCTTTTACTATTTCCACAAATATTTTAACTAGTAATAACCATTTGAACGGTTTTGTATGCAATTCGATAAACAAGAAATTTTATAATATTTAGGGTAACTTTTGCTTATTTTTGTATCAGAGATCGTAATACCTTTATTCCTAATTGCATCTTTCAGTTTTAATCATACGGTTTAATAATATTTTATGTTGTTAACCAGCTTATTAGCACGCTTAGTAACAGTACAAAATAGAATAAGTAACGTTAAAAAGAAAGAATGCATTAAGGCCGATTAAAGCATTGTTCTTATTACCTCGGTTAAATGAAAAATACGCTTTTAATGTTGCGCTTTTATAATATTGTGGTTAGTGCTATTAAAAACTGTTATATGCATCACAGAGTTACTTTACATTTTATGAAATAATGTGGTACCCATTATTAGAGAGCGTATGTTTCTTTTTTTTTCTTTATGTTACCTTATTGTTCGCTCCTAGTGCTCCGATTGTGTTCAATCTTTTTTTAGATGTTCCATTTTAGCCGTCATTTGGTCCCACTTTTGAATAATTTTGTGATAAGTAATTGCAGTATACAGTTTACAGTGAAGCATATTCCAAGCTCATTCAAGATTATATAGGATAAGTTTATAAAAAAGTTAATGCATTTAAAAATCACAAATTCTATGTGCATAATGCATGTCGTACATGACATTTTGATTGCTACTTTAAAAGCTATCAGAGATGTAAAATTTAGCGGCAGAAACTGCGGGGAGTTTCTTGCAGAGTAAACGTTGTCACCCGCTTATATTGCTAAATGGTTATATACTGTTTGAAGTCGGCCAATTTTTTTTCTAGTTCTACTTGTAAATTTGGATATTAACAAACTACTATTTTAATTTTACAAGCAGACACCTAAATTTTATTGGTTCTCTATAGTTAATAATTCAAGGCATGAAAAACCATTCTCTAAAACAGTACTTCATATATATCCTGGATGTCCCAAAACTTAACGTCAAAATTAAACTTATTAACAGACTTATTAAGACTTATTGATTAAAATAGGTATTTAAATTGTTAACACTTTGTCAACTTTGAAAGGCCCTCATTTAAAAAGATTCTACAGCGTCATCATCATCAGCCTGTGTCAGTCCACTGCTGGACATAGGCCTCCCCTAATACACCGCTATCCATTAAGGGGTTTGGACCGTATCCCACCACGCTGGTCCAATGCGGTTGGTTGGGTGGACCGACTTATTATATGCCCATCCGACGCATGGATCATCTTACTTTTCAGACAATTGGGTGATCGGCCTAAATTGCCCTAACCAACTAGAAAACAACAATGAAAATTTGTTGCGTCCCCGCAGGATTCAGGACCCACGACCTCCGGTTCTAAAGCACACGCCCATACCACTTGGCTACAGAGGCAGTTACAGAGCGTGGCAAGTGCCATAAAAAGTTGGCGCATTTCATCATAAATCTACAAAAGCACTCTTGTTACTTTCGTACTAAAAAAATCAAGTAAAAAATAAAGTTACCCAATTTTTGCTAACCAACTTTCATTCAATTAAAATGTTTTTGATTTACACATTTTCTTCGTAGGTTTTCAATTTTACGACAAATCATGAGCGAGATTGATTCTAAAATATAAAATTATACATATGTTATATTGATCGCTCGTTTTAATTTAATAAAAATCATATTTGTATATGTTTACATGAACGAAATCCTTTAATTAATTCTTTCTATCTTTATTTTAATAAATTCTTTGGTTCTTTAATAAACCATACTAAAAGTTTGCTTACAATAATTAAGATTTAAGAATCACAATTGTGATCCAAATGATACGGCCCAAGTAGTAAATAAACTCGGTTATTTTTCCGACAGTCTCGTCACCTTTATCAATAAAAAAAAATTAATATTTATTGTATCGGGTTTAAGTCTAAGTAACCAGCAAATAAAAAAAATTGTAAATAAATTGCAATTTGCGACTCTCCGTCGAGTGCAAGAATATTAATTAACTTTCTTAGTTTCTCATTTTTATTGAGTAGTTTCTTTGTTAAAGAAGTGAGCAATTAAGAATTTGCTTCTCGTGCGCATTGTACCATTAATTCCTTTTAATGCTATTAAACGTCCACAATGAATGCACAATTTCATTTGCCATTTAATACTGTTTAAGTTTTTTTAGTTTGAAGTGAAAAATCTCTTAATGTTTTATTTAAAATAAAGGGTATATTTGACGCAATCACGAGATATTTACCTGTAAAATATCTGATATATTGTTGCAAACTGATTATCGAACATATTTGAGCTAATAATATTTATTTAGCTAAAATAGTAGCGCATGGAAATATGTGTTAGTTTAATGTATTAAAAAAGGTATTTAAAAAAATATATAGTTACCTATATGAAACTAAATACGTTATAAATTTCAAGAAAACTTACTCATATTTAAACTTTAACAACGCAAGTTAACCAAAGTCAAATACAACTCCAGGATTTTTAAGGATTTTATCGCATTTATTTTTTTATTAATTTACACTTTAGCTGACATTTCATTTTCACAATCACAATTTTCACTGTTCCATAACGTGATAACTGACAAAATAAAACATTGTGAATCTGCGATAGATATTATTTTCAAAAAGAGAATAAGAAGGAAACAGTATAATAACGTAAATAGCTTCTCCAATTAAATTCTTATAATAGTTTGACCTACCTATTCAGACAATGTTTACACAAGATTTAGTACCTAAAGTTATCGAAAGATATTAACCTATGTGAGAATATAAGATAAATAAAATTAAATTAAATTAAATTTTACAGGTCTTATTGCTCGACCTGGATGCTCCAGGAGTTTACTTTCGATATTAAATATCAACGTTCAGTTTTCGTTAAAAGTCAGAATGCAAAGTAATCACAGTACACCTATATAAAGGTTACAGAAAACTTAGAGGTTTATAGACATGTCAAGAAATAAGATTATAAGAATAGGGAGCGTGACATTTTCTTTTAGTTAACACTGATTATTTGATTTTCTTTAATTATAATATTAAAAAGTATTAAAGAATGTACGTACACTTTATACTTTAATATCTCTTGTAAAATTAAGAAGATATTTAAGATATTAATTTTATTTCTATGACATATACAAATTTACAGGTAGCTAATAATTTTGCATAACACAATTGACCGAGTAAGAAATATATGAAACACTTTATCTCACGTAGCTTCTTGCTATTAAAACAATTTATAGGTTGTTTTCATTTAAAATATATTCTAAATATGGAAATATATTTAGAAACATTTCTACACCCTCAAAGAGTACTATTTCGTTAACATTACCATTTTAGTAATCTCCAGTTCTATCTCCAGAGTGCTATTAAGGGTTCCGTTAGCTACTTTAGACAATGAACACTTAATTTACGGAGCACTTACTAAATCTTGTTATTTACCGCTTACTTTTTAACACAAACAACAGTAGGCAAGTACTACATTGAACAAACGCTAGATAAACACAATGATGTTATTAAATTTTTACACTAATCCAATAATTCCTTTACTGTCAATTCTATTTCTTGTATTATATTATTGTCATATGTTTATGTCGTATTTTAGATATTATTATATTTTATTGATGATATATCCTGAGTAATCCGTTGTATAATGAGTTACCTTTTTAGGTATTATAAATTATATTGTTTCAGTTGTCTTTCATATCACTAGATTATGTATCAACTCTTTTGAGTTTTAATTTTGTTACTTTAATAATTTATTAATATTTAAATATGGAGGATTATACCTTTAACTGAAGTGATACTTACCCTTCATAATTTATATAGCTCTGTAACCATCATACTTATAATAGTGTTAACTTTGTTGGTGTAACAAAATAAATAAGTAAACAATGTTTTATTTTGACTATACGAAACTCTTTTTAAAGTTATGCATTTTCCGTATTTATAATTCTGTCAATATCTATTATAGCCATGCTAAATAATTATAAGTTAATACTATTTTTTAATTATTTTTTTTTTAAATTTGCTACGACACTTTAGGTTATCATTTCAGTCTGAGAAGTAACGCAATGAAGGATTCTGATGTCATCAACGAATTACAGAGACTCTTGAAAATACTTCAGGTCCTTTTCAACTGAATGAGTCAGTGTGCAAATCTACTGAGTATTGAATCCCACCAGCCAGACAGTAAAGGGAAAAATTGTATGAATGAATTATATATGTAAAATATATTCTGAAGTAGAGTTGCATTCCACTGTATGTGATGAAGACTATCGATGGGAAACTCAGTCAGGTGCACCACTGCGTAATTTTCCGATGCAGATGTCAATAAAAGTTTGAAATTTGTTTTAATAATTATAGTAGTATAGTGAGGCGCTGACAGTATTCTAAAACTAATACCTAAGATAGTCTTGGACCAGGACCGACCAAATTCTTGCATGCCTATCCCGATCTTCAGTTTATTAAGCCGGGGCCAATACCATTAGGACACGGTGGTTATATAAAATTAATTTATATAATTATTTTCTGCTCCTTATGCGTATGACATCATTAGCCTGTAATAGTCCACTGCTGGACATAGGCGTTCCCTAATACACCCCTATCCATTAAGGGGTTTTGGATCGTATCTCACCACGCTGGTCCAATGCGGGTTGGTGGGTGCACGGACTTTTTACATGCCCACCCGACGCATGGATCATCTTACTTTTCAGACAATTGGGTTATCGGCCCAAATTGCTCTAACCAACTAGTAAAACAACAATGAAAATATGTTGAGGGCCGCAGGTTTCTAAAGCACACGCCTTTACTGACCGACCGACCGAAACGCCAGTTATAGTTCTAAATAATTTTAATTAATTGTAAAATAATTAAACGCAATCAAATTTATAACACTTTATTATTTAACAAAATTTCGTTAATAAAATATCTCTTTAATACCTTTTAAAAATTCATGCTATCATTTTAATGTTTTTTTTATTTAAAGCAATGTAAAGAAAGCAACACTTTGACACTTTCGATCCTTGTTAATATTAAATTACAAAAGAAACTAATTGGGCTTTCAAACTTTGTCAAAATGGATGAATGTCTACAAGGAAGATAAATGATATTTAAAATGGATTCAATATTTAAAAAGATATCAACGAATCATTTAATATTAAAAAACCATTGATTTTACTTGAATTGACCTACATTATTGCTCCAATTAATAAATTATTTTTGTTTAATTGGTGAAGAATTCTTGAGTCCTACTTACATAGCTAACCTGGTATGACCAATTCTGTGATTATATAACATTACGTTTTTTATTATTTTAATTTATTTTTATAGTATTAGGGACTATAGTTGGTTTGTATTTTTTTAAACATTATATAACACGAAATATATGAAGCATGCTAAATTACGGCAATAGAATTTAATGAAGTTGTTAATAATATTATGCATTGATGGTGTGAAAAATTTATTTTGTATGCATAGCTAAGTTTAAAACACACACACAGCATATGCTAAACGTTCCTTTTTCAGACAGAACAGTTTATAAAACGAAACAAAATAGTGTTTCTGTAATAATACTGACTTTTGTTTTAATTAGTATTCTTTTTTGATATTTAGATATTGACCGAGAGTATATCTATGGGGCGCCTATATAGTACTGTCCACAAAGTTTTTGCTGAACTTTAAAATATTCTGTTCGGAACAAACGTCGATGTATTCCCTCTTCCACGTTTATGATTGAAATATGGATTATTCAAGAGCAGAATGCTTTATAGCCGGAAACAAATCTTTGTTCAACCAAACTCACTAATTACTTTGTTATTTATCTTTATCCAGCACATATACGTATTGTCAGAATGCGGGTATTTAGGGATAAGAAGTCTCGATATTGACGTTTTGTCTATCCGAGATCGTGTATAAAAGACGGGTCCGATATACAGCGAGACATCATCGTATAAGCCGCTATCCGGAACGGAACTCTCCTCGTGTGTGATAAGAGTTGTGCATCTGTGATAGAGTTACTGTGTTGAGTGGTGTTATGCATCGACTCGTCCGTACGAGACATCGTGGCAATTTTCACTTTTTGTAAATCTCTTTGAGATTGCTAAAAGTATATATTATAGAAATATTATGAGGTGAAAAGATGTATGTAGTATTTTTGTATGTTACGAATAAACTTTTATTGTCACCTATGTTTTGACGTTTTAAAAGCTACATTATCTTTCAGTAGCATATAATATATTAATAATAAGTTTAATGTAAGCAATTATAGTTTCAACAAATAAAAAATAGTTTTATTTAGTGCAATAGATTTAGTCAAAAGACAAATTCAAAAGGGTATAAAATGCCTTACGGCTTCTTTATTCTTTAACAAGATTTAAGTCAATGATCATTAAAGTAAACTTACTGGATTGATCATACTGTAAGCCTAATCATACTTATTTCTTAGTTCTTAGAGTTCTTTTGAAGGCGCGTTTCTTTGCTTTCTTTTTTTCATATTGTATCAGGGCCTTTGCCTTTATTTCATTACATTGGGTTATATTCTAATGGTGTAATTTTGCTTTTAATTAAAAAATTAATATGAATATAATAAAATCAGTTGTTATTATCTTGGACTACGAAAGATATTTTCGATCGCATTACAATAACAATTTAATACATGTTTAAGTATGAAATTATTTTTAGTATCGTGATTAAAATTTGATTTTTAAAGAGTTAATTATTTGATAACGCAAGAAAGACTAAATAATGGTGTTGTTTACATTATCACTTGACTTTTTTTATTGCATAAAGAAGGCAGATGAACAGTCGGGCCATCTGAAAGAAATGGTCACCGACTCCCGTGGACATCGACAACAACAGGGATAGGCTAGCCCTGGCGCTGCCTACATATACTGTTATAAAATACTTCAGAAATGGGACTTAAATGAAAGTAATTTTCATTGTTACTTACTTCTAAACTAGAAAATATGAAACTTAAACTATAGTATAGTTTGAATCCTGCGGGGACTCGACAAATTTTCATTGTTATTTCCTAGTTGGTTAGGGCAATTTGAGCAACCCAATTGTCTGAAAAGTAAGATGATCCATTCGTTGGAATGGCATGTAAAAAGTCGGTCCACCCACGTACCCGCATTGGATGATGATGACGATGACAAGTTCTTACGCAAAGTGCGCAATATTCCTCATGACACTTGTAACATGTTATATTTGCGATTATTAACACGTTAACTAGCTATTTTTTACCTATATGAAACATATGGTGCCTTATTTAAGAAATTAACTTATACATGTTCAGATATTTAAATTAATTAAAAAATTTTACAACAGTCTTTTACTAAAACAAAATAAAATTTAAAGTTATGTCTTCCTTATATAGACTACAGTCGAAAATCTTTACACCTAAAATGTAAATCCACGCCGAGAGCGTAAGATAAACTACACAATATTAATTTATAAAAATAGGCTTTGTAAATAAAATTGTAAATTGCAATTTTCCAAAACCTATTTATCTAGAAGTTTAAGCTGAAGGTCTATTTATAAGGGGCGCTGACTTAGATCCACCACGCTACCTATTTTAGCTATATATTGACTGTATAATAAGATCCGGTGAAATAGGAAAATGGCTTTAACATAATTAAAAAAATAAATATATCATTTTAAACTATTTAGTCGCATTCGTATCCTACTAATAACAAGATAAATTATTTTCGAGGCAAACACAGACGAAATGAACTACTCGAAATCAACTTTACCGAATGTAATGAAAGTTCCGTCAAAATTAATGTGATAAAACGTTAACTAGTATTGACATGATGCATTTATTGAGTTACCGAATAAAAAAGTTTGCTTATTCGTCTATTACATTGTGTAGTCTGAATCAAAAACAATGATTTTATTCATCACCTAGTGAGGTAAATGGCAACCGACAACGTTATAACGGGAACGATATTGCTCATTGAAATTGATTTGGTCACGCGTTGGGGATCAGATTTAGAGTATGCATGACCACAGAGCTAATCATGAGTCTGCGGTTGTAAAGCAATTATTTTGGTTGAATCTCAACTGGTGCTATCAATTGGTTAAGGGGTTCACTATGTTTACCATCACATTATTAATAAATTCTAGATTAATATTATTTCGCTTCAAGAAAATTTCTTTTTCAAAAATATGTTAGTGCATTATTATATAAAACAAAATATATGCGGTTTAGTTACCAACTCGCACACTAATCGTACTGTAATTTTTACTAATTAATTGTCTCAAAATTGCCTTTGGCATAGATCATTCACTAACGTTATTTTAAACTGCTAGTACGTACTTAAGGCATTTTTTTTATAAACTACTTACAGAAGTAAAATTTTTAAGTTTTGTAACATTTAAAGGTCTGTCTGTCCTACTCTGTAAAATTTTGTATTCTATTTTCGATTACTTTTATGTTTTAAATGAAACCACAAAAATTATAATTAAAGCGACATTTTTATAGAAGTGATCAAATTATATTTGTTTGGCTCAAGGTCACATTTTTATGCAATTGAAGAAAATTTCTTATTATCTTTATAAAATAAATAATATTTGTGGCGCGGGCGCGTGATCACTCAAGTTTCGTCAGCCAATTTGATTGGACCAACTAGCTCGAGTGACGGGGATATGGTAGATCCTATTAAAGGACCAGAAGCGAGGATGCGGTTCGAAGGACCATATGCGTAATCCGGCTAGGACTACGTGGTTGAGAAGCCGGGCTGCAAATGCCGTAAAAGAAACGATAAATACCTTGTCTGACGGCGGCACAGCTGCTGGCGTCTTCGGTGATGCGGTTGGGGTTCGCAGTAAACTTAAAACTATTGGAACGGAGCGTTGGCCATTCGAGTCGCGTTCGAGTTCGTTCGAGGCCGTTGTCGATGGCGGCGGCACTGCCGCCGACCGCGTCTCGAAGTATTCTCCTTTACCCTCCTTTATTCGCGAGATGAGGAAAAATTAAAAGAAAAAGGAGGAAAGGCGAAAGGAACGGTATAGTAAGAAAGGGAAGAAAGATTATTGCGTAACCAATTTGCTACTGTGTTAGGCGACATAGAAATACGCGCTAACATCCTCCCCCGCCTTGAGAAAATGTCATGTTCTCAAATTATATGCGTAATAGGAATCCCTTACTCTAAGCGTTCCGTTGATACACATATTTTTATTAGGTTTGTGTGTTCAAAATAAAAACATTTATTTCAATAACATAGCTGAATAAAATCTAAGTGACGACGACTAGGAATAAACAGAGTTCCAGAAACAATCAATAGATTTAGAAGCCAACCCCATGTTGACTTGGGCTGGGTGAGAGAAAGAGTCAATTTTAAAGGTTTAGACGCTTATCGATTGATGAAATAAAAAATTATAATAAATTGTTACTAAAATGTTGGCTGATAAAATAATCCCCTAACATAATCTGGTTATTAGAATATTAAGTGTCGAATAATTATTGTTTTCAATGATAGAAAATATACCACAAGTCTCTGTTGCTAATTCATCCTAAGTCAGCTAAGTGAACCAGATAAATTAATTTTAATGTTTCAATCATCTCGGTTTTGCAAATTAATGAAAATTTTTCGGATTCAAGTAATTTTCACCTCAGAAGTCTGCAACTTTAGTTATTAATTAACTCTTTTTTTAAATATGCTGCTGTCTAGAATATACCTGAACATCTAATCTACTCTTTGAATTAAAAAACTGAAGGTTATATAAATATATATGTTTATAATAAATAAACTGATTTGTTATAATTGATAAAAGTAATTACCAATTTGTATAACAAGGTTGATCTGCATATCACATATCCGTATTTAATTTCACCTGCTACCGAAATTAATTAATCGTCCATCAGTTGTATGCATAATAAGCGTTTTGCGTTTTGTTGTTTGCCTTATCGTGATTATAAAGGTTTAAAGTTTTATTTTGAATGAAAGCATACGCCTCTGTGATCTAGCGTTTTGGCCCTTGCATTATAAACCGGGGTCGTGAGTTCAAATACCACGGGGAAACAATTTTGGGTCATTGTTGTTTCCTGGTTGGCAAGGACAACTTCGGCCGATGGGCATGTAAGGGTCGGCTTTTCCATCAGCCCACAATGGACCAGGGTGGTAGGATTCGGTCTAAAACCTCCTAAAAGAGAAGCGTGCGTTACGGAAGGCCTATGTCCAGCTGTGGACTAACATAGGCTGATGATAGGTTTTTTTTAACATTCATCATGTTCGAAAAAAAATTATCTACTTCAAACTAAGGAGTGTATAGAATCTGTGTCGCTATTCTTAACGACATAAGACCCGACAAAGCTTTTCTGCCTCCGTTACTTAAACTACTTTCAACTTTAATGATATTTATTTTTAATTTAAAAACAAAAAATATCTGCAACGATTTAACTATATGTGGTTAGTTTAAAAACGTTGTGAGATAAACTAAATATTATATAATTATTGTCTAAATTAACATGATGCTTGTGAGAAAATGTGGTCAAAATTAGAAATATTCAGAAACCATTTAAATCTAAAAATATTGCAAAATTAAATGATACATTACCAAGCCAGCTTAAGCCTAAGATTTTTGGTGTTCCTATGCAAAGATATAAGAATTGTGGTGGTAGGCAGTTGCCAATTACCAGTTAACCATTCATAAGATTGTGGTCTTATGAATGGTTTTGATTTTAGTAATTGAATTGGTTGTTATTCTTATCGTTTTTATTTATATTTGCTACAAGTTGCATTTAGCATGTACATCAAAACCGTATAGGTATAAAAACGTCTTCTTAAACGTAATACTATATATAATCATTAGCGTGACGTATATTTTTATGCAAAAATATACTCAACTGAAACCACAATTATCTACAAGTTGATAATTAATATAACTTGCTTATCCCTGCTATAATGATTGCATAAGAAAAATAAATATTTCTATCTACATATATGCTATATATGAAGATAACTCTAGTAATCTAGAAGTTTTTAGTTAGAGTTTACCTGTTCTTGTTTTCGCTGTCATTTCATAAGTAAATCCTGTATCCATAAAATAAATAGCATGAAATATAAGTCAATTTATAAAAACAACATCTTTCGACTATTTAACTCATCACTTGCTATATAATAATATTCGCAATATTTATTGCCCTGTAAAATTCCTGTCTCAGCAAAAATAATACCCGCCTGTCACAAGATGCGTCCCTTATTAATACGTCCTAAGTCCCGCTAAGGCATGGCACGAGCGGCCGATTTTTTACCTCGTAACACGGAAAGTAAATGTCGCATCATACTAAATTAGACGTATCACGTAATGCGGAAACCGGCTTATCGCTTCCTGTTTCGCGCCCCGTCGTGTTAAATGTCGCAAAGCGGGTTTATTTCAAAATAATAATTTTTTAATGTTTCTTATTATTAAATAAAAGCATAAAGAATAAATAATACGCATTCAAATAAAAGGTTTGTAATTAATCCATTTTTTATCTTATTAACTTTTTATGTTTTGTAGAATTGAAACGCATAAAAAGAGTTTAAAATTCATATAAAATGGAATCCATCGCTAGTGCATTTAATACGAAAACGTTAGTATCGGGCTACATCACGTATGATATATAATCTATTGATGATGACCCGATGTACATACCTGGACGATGTCTGTTATTTCGGCAAAGATGATTTTTGTTAAAAAATTGTTATTGCAATTATTTTCATCAAATTCATTGATTTTGAAATAGCCAAATTTAAACCAATATTTCGATTTCAACTAATGCAATTGAAGTTCGTAACTTTTATCACATACGATCATGAATACTAAGAAACAAAAAGTTATATTTTTTTAAATTTAACTGCACTATCTACAGCTAGAGCTAGAGCACTTGTGAATCTAGACTCAGGTAATGGATATTCTTGCTAAAAAAAATATTTAAAAATAACTTTGTTTTAAAACGAACGTGACATATTAACATTTGTAAATTAAAATTTTATTAGCTAATTCAGTTTTACTTTTATATAGCTTTTCAGACGACCTGTAACTGAGAAATAAAATATTATAAGCATAATTGAAATAAAAGAGGACATGCTTCCTCAAAAACAGTGTTTCTTCCGGCTAGAAAAATACAGTTTACGAATTCTCCGCCGCCAAATGGAGGCAGCGGTAGAGATACATGAAGCTCTGGAGTCGCGACTCGAATGGAACGGCAGGAATACCCTCAAATAAACGTACCGATGCTTCTTCCTTATGTTGCTTATGACGTGGTCTTTGCGAGCCTCCTCTCTTCGATTATGTTGGGCTACCTGAACCGTCGCTTAAAGAGCCTTACCAAAGCGAACTCTGCGACAACTCCTTTTGAGCTAGGTTTGTTGAAACTTTCTTTTAGGCTAAACGTAGGCCACCTTTTGGTACGCTGGCCTGCCAGAGTCTGCTGTCCAGAAGATAAGGCCACGGCGAAACACGTATTTTTTCCGCTGCGCAAAGAGGTTATATGGGCCGTAAGCTGCATTTTACAAATAGATATAAAGTTAGTAAAGAAAAAAAAAATTCAAACATGATATGATATATTATTCACATCATTTCTGAAAAACAAATAAGTTGTCAAAACGATGCTTATATAGAATTCAGAATAATATAAAATTTTAACAAATAAAAATCGACTCAAAATCAATTGGCGTGATATTGAGCTATTAATTTTCCATTTGTTGAGCACATAATTAAAGTAAATTTCATACTTAATCAATATTTTCATGGATGCCACTGTCAGAACTGGACCAAATTGCTTTGGGACCAAACGGGAAGCACCAGCTTTCGAATAAAAAAAACATCCAAATCGGTTCACCCAGACCAAAGTTCTGGGTTAAAAACATTAAAAAAATACTGGCGAATTGAAGTTGGTTAAAAAGCCTACTTTATTAAAGTTGTAAAGTTCTGTAACACATTGTTTTCATATATCTTTTGAATAATAATTTGAACTATCTTGCTGTCTCACAGCACTTAGTTTCTCACCACAAGTTTCTATCACATATTCCCCATACTCTAAAAGCAAAAACCTAAAGGAGAACAAAAATTCTAATGAGAATACAAAAATTTTGGTGCACCCACCACAAAAAATCCTCGTTTCATTTGTAAATAAATAAATAAATAAATATTCTAATTATGGTCCCGTGGTCACTTAAGTTTCGTCAGCCAATTTTGTTTTGACCAGCTCGAGTGACGGCCATATGGTAGATCCTATTTAAGGACTAGAAGCGAAGATGCGGTTCGAAGGACCATGCCCGTAAACCGGCTCGGACTTCGTGGTTATGAAGCCGGATTGGAAATGCGAAGGAATAGGTAGGATAAATTCCTCGAATGATGGCGGCACAGCTGCAGGCGTCTTCGTTGATGCGGTTGGGTTTCGCGGTAAACTAAAAACTATTAGAACGGAGGCCATCACTCCGTTTTTTTCGTGATATTCATTCGCTTCGAGTGACGTTAAAAAATGATGCGCTGCGTAGGAACTCCCGAAGGCAATTGTTCTACTGCGGCGGCGCTGGCCGCCGACCGCGTCACGAAGTTTTCACCTTGTATCTACTTTCTTCTCGAGGTAAGGAAATATTAAAAGGAAAAAAGGAGGGCAGGTGAAAAGAGCGTATAGTAAGAAAGGGAAGGAAGATTATTGCGTAACCAATTTGCGGCTATGTTAGGCGACATAGAAACGCGCGAACAAATTAATTAAATTGAAATAGTCAAGCAGTGGACTGTAAAAGGTTGATGATGATGATGAACACAAACATACACGTATAAGAAAGTAAAACTGTCAGTTTAAGTTTAACATAAATTTATTTCATTTTATCATGTTAGTTCATAATATATTTATATTGAAATGGTAGTTAAACATTTTTTTCAAAATGTATTACATCTTTGAAAACTCACTCATTATGTGGTTCAATTTATAATTTAAAAACAAAAAGCATGTACTTGAAACGGGTTTCTAAAATCGTTATTACATAGTGCATTCTAGTAGTTTGTCACTAATAAAATAATAAAACTACCTCTGTATTCTTTCGTAACCTGTCGTTTTCTTCTTTATCAACGGCGACAATATAAAATTTTTTATCAAGCATTAGAGATATTGTATTACATTGGTCATACGCACCTCTTTAAAATATCATATTATAGAAAATTATGTGGTTGGCTAGAACATTCTTAATTTCAATTATGTCACTATTTTTTAATGACAAATGTCTACAGCTTTATCGTCCATTCTCTGTATGAATATCTTTTAACATATAAAATATTCATTACTAACAATATGCTGTACATTGTTATAAAGATTTATTTAATGTATACAACACAATTATTGTCTATATCAAACAATCAGGTTACTTACAATGAGGAATTTAACATACTTGTTTTGTAATAAACGCTTACAGAAGCTTTCGGGGCCACATTTACCTCTACATTACGATTTTTTTTACGTGAACGACATTAAAATTTTTTTGCTTATTTTTAGACTATGGCTGCAAGATATGTACACAAATTTAAGACTGATATCTAAAGTGGTTATTGCGATAATCGCATTCAAATTTGTTCACTGACTTGCCTTAAGATCACATCTCTTAGCTAGTTTTAAACCAATTGGATAAATTAAAAAAAGGCATCTAAATAAAAATAATGCAATGAACGCAAAAAAAATATCGGGTTGTATTTTTTTTATATTGTAATAATATTACATTTACCATTCCATAACAGTAACATTTTTATTGTCATAAGTCATTATAAAAAAGTATAAAGAGGTACCATGGAAGTCTTTACATAATTCTATTGTTATAAAATTCTAAGGAAAATTAACTTCTTATTAAACCTTTAAAATAATCCACAATAATTAGTTACATGTTCGTTTAGATCGTAAGCAAAACGTGGGACAAAAGAGTTTATGTTGCTAGAGATGAATATTCGTCGGTCGATCTACGTCAAATGTCAGCTTCTAATTGGTTTTGTGGGCTCGGTTTGGGTTTCCGAATTGCGGTCCATTTATCTACTAGAGTTCCCTGATTAGCTGTTTAATGGGCTAATCTTAATTATGGGTGAATATTATTGATTAGAAGATTATTATTATTGTAGCAAGAAAATATAATGCATTTAAACTAATAGCTATGCATTCTACTAATAATGCAACATCTTATTTGTTTTTTTATTTACTTTTGATATTAGGAGAAGGTATATTTTCATAATACTGCGGCGTTGTTAATTAAACTATTCATGTTTTATTGATTTATCCTAACTGTCACTATATTATATTTTTTACGTAGGAATTTGCAGTACGTTTGTTCAAATGGAGTATCATCAAACAATCGTACTAAATTTTGGTGATATTGATTCTCATTATGAATAAATGAAAAATAAATTATCAAGTTTAGGAATGACTCTCTTTCTCTACTCGTCTTTCTTAAATTTGATGACTAAAGAAATGATTGTTGAATTAGGAATACACAAATTTATACATATATCATGAATATGTTTAATTCTAAGATTCTACAAGATTACATAAATTAACTGAATAAGTTAAAGGATAATGTTGACTTGTAAATAAGATGTAGAAATAAATGCATCAGCTTAATTAATTTTCTCCGATAGCAAAATTGTGCTTACGGATCATCGCAATTTGGATGAGGCTGCAGCCGAACCATGACTTTTACTTGGACAGACTGGAAGAAGTAATATAATAATGTAAACCAACATTCGTTATTTTTGCACATTTTACCTAGGCCATGGGATCGTAACGACAATTTTAAAGACTCTGTCACCAATTGAAATTTAAGGGTGTTGTCTAGGTATTTGAGAAAATTTTATTTAAGAAAAATGCAATGCCAAAAAAAACTAATTTAAGCTACTATATGCAAGCTTTTTTCATTACTTAATACATTTAATTAATCATCCGTATTGCATCAAATAACGGTGATATGTAAAGCAAAATTATCTTGAATCACTCTTTCTATTAAAAAAACGATTTCGTTGCGTAGTTTAAAGGATTTAAGCATATATACGGGAGACTTTGTTTTATACTATGTAGTGGTAAAACGAGCTACAGAGGTAATATAAAAAGCAAGAAAATATATAACCAAATATTTCTCATACGTATATTTAATAGACAAGTCCTTAATTACAGATAGTGCTATACATATCGTTGCTAGGTTGTAGGAAAAGTTAATAATTCGTGATAATAGATGTAATTTTTATAAATTGAAAGGGGTATTGGACAATCCACGTTCAGCAATAATTTTTTCAACTATCACCGCATCTTAAGAATGCTGTTCAAAGGTGAGGAAAAAGTTAAAGTTGATTCGATTACATTCATATCATTATTTTATACATTAATCAATAATAAGTATTACAAAAACTATCTGCATTACTTTTTATGTTAACTTACTTTTAAGTCAAGGAGGAAACGTGAGCAGTTGTTGCGGTTAAGGCGAATGAATAAATCCATCAGCTTTAGACATAATGACTAAGATTTGTGTTCACTTGATTAAAGGGCCTGTTCCATGTAGCGTGTCTAGAAGCGATTGTTCATGTGAAAGGTAATTGTACATATCCGTCAGTATGCTATTAATTTTTTAATGGTTAAACGCACTTTTTTTTAAGTAATTTAATAACGGTAGTATTAATGACCACAATTTTAATACGTAGTATAAACTTATGTCATCTACTTCATGTACAAAATATTTTTCTAGTGGAAAAATATGATTATGGTGATTAAATTGTACTAAATATCAGTTTTCTGTAGAAAAGATATGACTGTATTATGTACTGAAATATGTGAACTCTGTCTTTTTTTACTCTTAAAGTCTTGATAGATTACTAACGAGACTAGAGATAGAGTCGTATTAGTACTATGACTTTATATACTTCCACCCGACGCATGGATCAATTTATTTTAGGCATTTAAAAACGTAATAAACTACTATATTAAAGATTTATATAGTAGTTTATTACGACACAATTACGCAATCTAATTTGCCTAAAATTTAGATTATATAATTATCTACGTACATTTTATTTACATAATTATTTATACATAGGTATTTAAACCAACTTGTCGTACATTTCATATTTGCATTGTCGCTTAGTAAATTGTCTCTATTCCCTGAACACTGTCCGAATCAGATCCGTCACTTTAAACTGAAGTTTATTTACGACAGCACATACGTCACACTTGACGCAAGCATTAAGTTGAACCATGTGCCGCTCAATCCAGTAAGCATTTATGGCGATAATTTCCATGCAGCACGCCGTACTGCGGCTGCCACAAATAATCATTTCAAGCAACTGTTTTAAACATTGAGTGGGCTTGCATGCTAGGGAGTGAATACGTTGAGAGCATTTATAAATAGTCCCCACATAAACTTGTTGAATGTACGTTGTTTATTACCAGTTTCAGTTTTTGTATTAAAAAAAAATAATAGTTAGCAAATTATTTGAATTTAAAATTGAAGTAGCCAATTAACAGTCTGTTGCTATTTGTACATACGTAGTAAATGCCTAGCGGTATAGGCGTGTGCTTTAGAATCCGGAGGTCGTGGGCTCGAATCCTGCGGGACCTCAAAAAATTTTCATTGTTGTTTCCTAGTTGGTTAGGGCAATTTGGGCCGATCACCCATTTGTCTGAAAAGTAAGATGATCCATGCGTCGAATGGGCATGTAAAAAGTCGGTCCACCCACTAACCCGCATTGGACCAGCGTGGTGGGATACGGTCCAAACCCCCTAATGGATAGCGGTGTATTAGGGGAGGCCTATGTCCAGCAGTGGACTATCAAAGGCTGATGATGATGATGATGATGAGTACATGCTCAAAAAGTTACTAACAAAATAAAACTATTGCACATTAAAAACTACGTATTATGGCAATCATACTAAGTAGTTTGATCAAAGTCTGCTAAAAGTAGGGTTTCTTTCATCAAAAATTTAAAAAAATATATAAAGGAAGAAAAACGTGTTAATGTCTCGTCGATTGGTTGGATTGGCAAACAAAAATAATAAAAGACGGACTGTATTCTTTATAATCTTTTAAGATACTCATTATCATCGTTACCATCATCGGCCATATACATATAAATGTTTCGGTCAGTTCTTACTAAAAGAAATCTGTTTTGTAGTAACATACCAACAAAATATTGAGAAATTGCGATCTTCTTAAGGTTATTTGAATTAATAAACATGATTTTTTTTGTATTATAACGATGTCCTCTTTATTAAACAATTTTCAATAAAGCTGTTTCAAACTAAGAGATAATTCCCAGGAATTATTCAAAGCAGCCCTCGAGCATACAACAGGGATTGCAATCAGTTACAAAAGATGACATTAAACTTGCTTGCGTCTTTGTAAACAAAAATTGTGATTTTTTTTTTTAATTTCACTTTTTTGATACTTAAGGGGAATTTATATGTAACGACCTAATATTATGTCCGATTAACTTTTAATATGAATGATCGTTAGTCAACTGGAGTTGCTACATATTTATTAAATAGAAGGGCTTAGTAAAATAAAAATACAAATAAATATTTTGAACACATAACTTAACGTCATCAACCACCTGGACTCAAACCGAGCTGAGCTTATGAAAACCTAACCCTAAGAAAGCTTGTAAAAAACTTATATTTCAACGAAATGAAAACTAAACTATCAAAACGTAAAAAGTTATGACTACCTCCGCAGCCTAGTGGTATGGGCGTGTGCTTTAGAAACCGGAGGTCGTGAGTTCAAATCCTGCAGGGAAACAACAATTTTTCATTGTTAGTTCCTAGTTGGTTTGGGCAATTTGGGTCAATCACCCAAATGTCTAAAAAGTAAGATGATCCATGCGTTGGATGGGCATGTAAAAAGTCGGTCCACCCATCAACCCGCATTGGACCAGCGTGGTGGGATACAGTCCAAAATCCCCTATCGGATAGGAGTGTAATCCCCGAAGGATTCGAACCCACGACCTCCGGTTTCTAAAGAAAACGCCACTACCTCTAGGCTACAGAGGCAGTTGCATTAGGGAGGTCTATGTCCAGCAGTGGACTATCATAGGCTGATTATGTATGTATGTAAAAAGTAATGTATATTTTTTAAAAAAATTAAGAAATTAACGTAACATTTTGAAATTAATATTATGTTTTAGGAATAGAAATAGCTTTGCTATTGATTTAAAAATGTTAATTTCCAATAACGTTTTAATTATTGTAAAATAAGAAATTTAAAGTACCTAACGCAGTTATTTTTTAAAGCGATATATGATCCATCACAAAGAATTTAAATACTTAAAAAATTGGAGAATAAATGAAACGCTATTCAATTTATCTTGTAAATTATTGCAATTTAATCTTACAAACGCTAAGTGTAGAGTTTGATTTAAGCATCAAGTGTTTACAAAACTCTTACAAACTGGACGGATAAAGGCAGTCTAATACGCAGCTAGGTAATTATACCTTTATTCTTGGCGAAAAGCTTAGAATGTTGTCATTAGGATTTTAAAAACAGCCTTTTTCACAGAATGTTCCTTTTGAAATTTCCCTTTGTCAGTCTATCCAAAATGAGGCATACAAGAAGCCGCAGTTCAATTGAGAGCAAAAATATTGGTCCTTACTTTTAGATTTAATTTTTCTAGAACAAGATAGATAAATCGATTACAAATCCAATACTAAAACAATTATAAATTGACACAAGCATAGAATTATGAGATTCCATTTGAAATATTTAACGCTTAAACTTTCACTTAATTTTAAAGTATCAAACACATGTTGGTTAAAGTTTATATTACTAAACTAACTTTTGCTTTGAGACCCCAAAATCAGCTAATTATTTGAAATTTTAATTAAATAAAATAGGCTATTTAGTTTCCAAAAAATATAGGTTTTAGTGATACGAAAAGATTTTGGTATAATTTTGGATAATTAATTCCTAAGCAGAAAGTTATTAACTTTAGTCTAACGGGAGACCCATTTAAACATACTGATGTAATTAGAACACAAAATTTAACAAAATCTTCTATAAATTTATTAAACAATACCAGGTATTAATAAAAAGACTTGATTATGACTTAATAAACAATCAATGCCTAAGTTAGAAGATACCATCAATTACCCCTTTAGAAGATTTTGAAAAATATATTCCTTTTAGTACAAAGGACTACAATAAACCTTATATCCAAAGGCATAAGATGTTTTTTCTAAAGGGGGGAAATTACTGAAACCATTGGGGCCTTGACCTTTCTAAGGCTTTGGTGGGTTTAATATTAATTAGAAACAAATTTCCGATGAATGAAAAAGTCCTGAGTTCTATAAATATTTTTACTTAAATGGTCGGGAAAAACATTTACAATTAATGGCGCGTCGACTCGCGACGATGAATTATCTCGGTCTGTCCAGACCGCCGATGGAAGTTGCGCCCATTTTGAGCGCCTCGCGCCTAGAGTGGCAGAGCAGGGCAGCTCTCGGCGAACTGCTCCCAACACCGAAGGACCCAGCAGCTCCTGTCGCCACCTGTACGCCGGGTCGTTGGGTCCATGGTCCTGTACGGTGACCCGTGTGGGCAGACACCCTCCAAAGGAGAGTACTGCGGTATTGAGGAGAACCCAGAAGGTGTTGGCTGATCCGGGCCATCAGGGCTCCGGACCATCTCCGGCGAGCGGCGTGCCTGTTGGCTGGCTCCTTGCCCTGGGACCTGGATGCAGAAATCCCGCGTCACTCTTCTTCTGGCGCGAGGAGGCGGGTCTCGGGGCTGCAGGTCAGCCCGGAAGATAAGGGGCGCATAGACGGTGCGCTCCCTTGCACATCAGGAGTGGGAGCTGCGCTGGGCACCCAGCGCCAGTCCGTCAAATATAATAGTAGCCATACGCCCCGTTCTTAAGTGGTGGCTAGAAGAGGACACGGCTCCTAACATTCCGCGCGACGAGTTCTCTCAGGGACACGCTGTTTCGGGAGGTACCTGTGCCGCGTGGCCGAATGAGAGCCTACAGAGAGTGCCACCACTGTGGCGTATGTGCCGAAGAGACGGCCCAACACGCGCTGGAAGGTGCCCAGCCTGGGTCGAGCAACGCCGAGAGCTGCGTAGTGTCGTGGGATGTGACGTGTGCCGTAGTGCGCAGGATGCTGAGAGCGAAAGGTCGTGGGGCACCGTCCTTGCTTTCTGCGAGGACGTGATGGCCCGGAAGGAGGCCGCGGAAAGGGACAGGGGAGGCCTGGCGCCTGGCTATCCGCAGAAGAGCCAGGGCGCCGAAGGTGGCGTACGCGCAACCTTCCCTTCTCTGGGAGGCCGGCAGAGGATGCCCGCCACCCAGAGAAGGGCTCAAGAGAGCGCCGTGCTGTTTGTTCTACACGGCGCCTAAAGCGACGTTCCGGGTGTCCTAACACACCCGGTGAGAAGAGGCCGAAAAGGCGAGGGCCACGTCGCGCCAGGGTCGCCGAAGACTGTCATCAGCGCCCGCGGCCAGGCTACAACACGCGAAAGGAACAACCGTTGGTTTTAGTGGGTATACCAGCCGCTCCATCTTGGTCAAGGGGGTATTATGTCCACATGGACTATCATAGGCTTATATGTATGTATGTAAAAAGTAATGATATTTTAAAAAAAATTAAAGAAATTAACTAACACTTTGAAATTAATATTATGTTTTAGGAATAGAAATAAGCTTTGCTATTGATTTAAAAATATTAATTTCCAATAACGTTTTAATTATTGTAAAAGAAAAAGTATAAAGTACCTAACGCAGTTATTTTAAATAGTGATATATGATCCATCACAAAGAATTTGATACTAAAAAATTGGTGAATAAATAAAACGCTATTGAATTTATCTTGAAAATTATTGCAATTTAATCTTACAAACGCTAAAGTCTAAGGTTTCATTTAAGCATCAAGTGTTTACAAAACTCTTACAAACTGGACGGATAAAAGCAGTCTAATACGCAGCTAGGTAATTATACCTTTGTTCTTGGCGAAAAGCTTAGAATGTTGTCATTAGGATTTTTAAAACAGCCTTTTTCACGGAATGTTCATTTTGAAATTTCCTTTGTCAGTCTAACAAAAATGAGGTATATAAGAGGCGCACAGTTCAATTGAGAGCAAAAATATTGGTATCGACAGTGCTGTGATTCTTATATTTCTATAGAGTTATAGAACTAAACTAGTTTCTTTTTGAAGCACTTATACAATAAACTGCTAAATAAAGAAAGTGTTTTTCTAAAAACAGAAAAGGACAACTGTTTTTATATTCTTATTTTAATCTCAAAACTTGATTTTATTATAAAGTTTAATAAAACAGTTTGTAAAAAATATTAGCATTAGTTCAGTAGTGAAATAATTTTACCGATATTAATGTCTTGAAGGTTTTTACCGACGTTTAAGATTTAATATGAAAACTTAAATGTAAAATTCTCAAAAGTGTCAATTGTTTGTTAACATACTTTTCTATAAAATTTTCTTAAAAAGTATTTTTAACTTTTCGTTATATAAATAACATCAGAAAACCGCCTTCTATTTGTCATTAGGTCCTTACTTTTAGATTTAATTTTTCTAGAACAAGATAGATAAATCGATTACAAATCCAATACTAAAACCAATTATAAATTGACACAATGGTACTAGAGCGATTGGCGGAGATTCCATTTAAGTAACATGGCATTTAACGCTTAAACTTTCTACTTAATCTTTGTATGTATCAAACACATGTTGGTTAAAGTTTATATTACTAAAACTAACTTTTGCTTCTGAGATTCTCGCCAAAATCAGCGTAACTTATTTGAAATTTAATGTAAATAACAATAGAAGTTCTATTTCAGTTTCCAATAAACATATAGTTTTAGTGATACGAAAAGGCTTTGGTCATACTTTGGATAATTAATTACCTCACTAGCAGTAAAGTTATTAACTTTAGTCTACCGGGAGGACCATTGCAATACATACTGGATGTAATTATGAACACAAAATTTAACAAAAAATCTTCTATAATACTTATGCTAAACAATACTATGGGTATTAATAAAAAAGACTTGATTACCAACTTTAATAAACTATCAATGCTTAAAGTCTAGAAGATACCATAATATTACCGGCCTTTAGCAAGATTTTTGATAAAAATATATTTGATCACTTGTGCTCCCATTTCTACAATACTAATTTTGTGAGCAGCTGCTAATTCGGCTTTAGTAAAGGTAGGACCACAATAAATCCTTATATCCAATATGTGTCATATAAGATGTTTCATGATCTAAGGGCGTGGGAAGATTACCATGAAACCATTGGGGTCTTCTGTGACCTTCAAGCTTATGGTTGTGGGGTCATTCTATATTAGTAAATAAATTTCCGACGAATGATACGTATGTCTCACGTTGTTTAAATAGTTTTTACTTAAATGGTCGGGAAACAACATTTACTAATTAATGGCGCTAGGTCGTCAGGATCTATAGTGCAAATCGGAGTCCTCGAAAAAAGGGTCAATACTTGGTCCTTTGAATTCCATCTAGTGCAGAATCTTAGGTTTTGGTTTAGGAGGTTTCAGAAGATTAAGACAGGAACTAAGAGGATATTGCCCATGAAAGGACACAGGTAGGATTAAAAAATAGGATTAAGTGAAGCCAATATCTGCACCAGAACGATTACGATGAGTGGCTTTAAGAAGCAACACATGAAAAGAACTTGACTTGACTATGTGAAGAAGCTTAAGTGTACGAAGATATTTAGTTACAAGGAGATTTGTGTTGAAATCACCCATGATGACATGGTGTTCATACTCTGGTGTTCATTCAAGAACCAGTTCAAAGTTGGCGAAATAGTTCGCATTTTGAAGGACAGTATACAGCTGCAACCACCATTTTGATTTCTAAAAGTGTTACTTCAAGAAAGAGATATTGGGAGGTTGCTCCGTAATTCTGGGGGGATTAGGCTATAATTTTGTAAGGGAGATCCGATCGCAAGTAAATGGCAACGCCCCCTCCACCTTTACCTAAGCGGCGGATAAAAACATAATGGGGAAGAGAATACAAAGTGGAGAACAGATGCGGTTTAAGCCAGCTCTGTGAAATCAAGATGACGTGAACGTTGGAATAAGAATACCTTTCGCTTAAGTCACTAAGCTCACTAACGAGGCAACTGCTAAATTGGTTTATTTCGCGTATTTCCACAGCATCATGTTATATGTTATGTTGTTATTGGCATCAAGATCCGGTCTGAACATTGTATTTCTAAATATTTATTAACTGGGTCCCCGAGAGTCCTTGCGCAAGATTTCATTTAAGGTTGCTCGCATATACTAGCACTACCTTCCTTCCATATATTTGAAAATATTATGCACGTACGGAAAAAATACATTAATTTACTAAAAAGGAATTAAGACAGTGAAGAAGACAGAGTGAGTCCTTAGAGTTACCCAGGTTTAGATTGGCTGGAACAAAAAATCCTACCCACCACGATGCATCTCCTCGATTAGCCAATTCCATGAGCAAATTAAACCAAATATCTCGGGGAAGCAAAGCTCCCTTTCCTTCAGCCCCTACACCGTGCGGGTCAAAAACAAAGCTGCCTTTCTTCTACGCTGCCTGTTTCCCGTTATCAGTACCAAAAGCAAGTTATCGCTGCTAAACAAGATGGCGCTCTACAAAACGGATCATTCGTCTCATCATAACTTACGCAAGTCCTGTATTTGCTAGAGCATGTCCTACAAACATTCATACACTCCAACTCTAGCAAAACATGTGCAGAGCCACGGGTACGCTATGGCACACGCACTAACCTTGACCTGCACCTGGACACAGAACTTAACGACCATAAAGGAATATTTTAAATTATCTTCCACCAGATCTTAATGGTTCCCGTTAGTATGCTGAAACGAGGGCTGTCCAGGTGGGCTGAAGTCTCAGCTTGATTCAGACGCTTTCAAAGAGGTAGGTACACGCTAAAATTGGACAGCCCGCCCTGACACCACCGGGTTGTTATGGTTTATTCCCAACGAAACGAGAAATCGCCAACGAAAAACAAACAATTTTATTGTTTTTAAAGCAATTACGTAACCGGCAATCGGAGGATTGAAAAAAAAACAAGAATTGATTTAAACTAATTTAATTATACTAAAACTTACAATTACATATAGTGAAACCTACTCGAAGTCATAAATAGGAATGAATTAAAATGTCAATTATTATCTATTTATCTATTACAATTATTGCTAAATCGGCGATTTGCACCGATTGACGTAAATGGTGCAGCTGGCGATCGACAACAGGAAATGCTGCATCGGCGATGTTCCTCGTGATTGACGTCAAAGGTGTAGTTTTCGGACAACAACAGGAAATGCAGCGTCGGCGATAGTCCTTAGGGGTCCGTACTTAACTCCTCCACCCGCAGATCAGCAACTATTTTTGATCATGTTGAGAGAAAATGTTGCTGGGAGTTCATCTTGTTTCCTGGTGTTCCTAGTTACACCCTCATATGTATGGATCTTAAGAGATGGCTGCTGGTTTTCTTCATCTGCTGGTTTCAATTTCCAAAGTTTGAATTTGCGACTTGCTATCAGGATCAGAAGTATGGTTGCGCCCAATAAGAAGATGTACAGTGGGATGGTTGTGTGATACAGGACTGCTGATTGATTCTTCTCAATATGTATAAGCTTTTCCAGTATAACTTTATTCTGGATACTTTGTATTTTTTCTAGATTTACTAGATTGAGTTTGATGTGAACCGGAGTAGTGGATTGATTTGCTTCATTATATGGAATCTTTGCTAGTTTCAGCGGTTGGCCTTTTATATCATTACCGTCGTTAACTATTGTAATTTCTGACGTCTGCAAACAACAGCTCGCAGGGACGGTCACGAGGTAACTTCCTTGCAGTGTGTTGAAATCCTTTCGACCGCAAGTTAGCTGGACTTTTGTTATGTGAGGCAGTGACAGGATATAATGTTGATCACTAGTTTTTCCACAGCTTCCTTAATGAGCGAAATCTTGGTGAATTGGCAGATCTCTCCAAGGCTTTGATGGACAATGAGCTCCTGGGTGCAATCAGGTTTTGACTGGATCTGTTGGTTTGTCTTCTTTTCGCAGAGGTAGGTGCTGCTGTACTTCGGGCATTCAGCCTCTATGTACACGAATGATTTCTCATCTGTTGCTATATAGGAAGAGGAGGCAAGTTGTTTTCTATTGGGAACAATGGATAATTTAAATAAATCATAAGGGCTTAGGGGATACTATGGGAAGCTATAGAGCTATCACTATACGTTTTGCATCATAATAAGAGCCGGCTTATTATGTCATAGTATTCCTATAGTCCTAGGGTCATGTAACTTAAGCCATACAAGAAAAGACCAAAAAGCGAAAAAACATTCTAAACTTACTTGTGTACTTATGTGGACTTTATGAATAAAATATAAATCCATTAAGAATCATCGTCACAACAAAATTTTACCGAATCGTCTTACTGGTTTATCGTTAGCTTAAATCAAAACTTATTCATAATTAAAACTCTTTACTGTATTGGACAATTATAAAGGCTCATGAGCATGCATCACCCTCAATGCTAACTTTCAGTTGCACGTGATGTGATGCTAAGTTTAAATTATATTTATCATAATATTTTTACGTCGCCCGTCCTATTGAAGTTCCCACAAAACAAAAGTTATAGCGACTGTTTTAAATATTAAACTGTCTAGGGTGTAGAGGAGAACGTTAGGCAAAATAAATTGGCTCGTGTGGACCAAATTTTGTGCTTACGCGGGCGCGTGGTCAATCAAAGTTTCTTCAGCCAATTTTGATTAGACCAACTAGCTCGAGTGACACCGATATGGTAGATCCTATTTAAGGACCAGAAGCGAGGATGCGGTTCGAAGGACCATGTGCGTAATGCGGCTCGGACAACGTGATTATGAAGCTGGATTGGAAATGCGATAAAAGGAAGAATAAATATCTCGTCTGATGGCGGCACAGCTGCAGACGTCTTCGTTGATGCAGCTGAGGTTCGCGGTAAACGTAAAACTATTAGAACGGAGCGTTGGCCATTCGCGTCGCGTAACTTTACGAAATATGATGCGCTGCGTAGGTACCCAGGAAGGCAATTGATCGAGTGCGGTGGCGCTGGCCGCTAACCGCTTTACAAGTTATTCATCTTATACCCTCTTTCTTTGCGTGGTAATATAAAAAAAAAATTAAAAGTAAAAAAAGGAGGGCAAAAACAAAGTTAACCGTTTAATTTAATTCTCATTAACATTTACTATAAATTTGCAAATTAAATTTTATAGATAGTCCTACTTAACATAAAATTTCATAGTACAAAACATATAGATTTAACAAAGAACAATATCATCGAAATAAATGATAAACAGGAACGAATTCTTTAAGAATATTTCATGTCCCCAATCAATGCTAACATATTTGCGTGGGATGGATAACCGAGTACCTCACATTTTTTTAAGACTGTATAACTTATGATATGCTTATCCTCGACATTTTGTACGATAAAGGGATGACAGTTTTACGCGCGTTCTCTTGCGCAAAGCTATGTAATAAATTCACGGAAAAAAATTGCACCACATCTTACTAGAATGCCAGACTAATAATAGACGTCGCGTTCATAATTTGATTTAATTGTCCATAGGAGCTCATGATAAGCAAGTAACTTATAGTTTTAAATTTAAAATTATTTATTTAAAAGAAAATGTAATTGGTAAATGATTTTATTTACGCGAATGCTATACATGATGAATAATGATCCGCCTTGTGATCATGTACCCTGTGAAGGGTCTGAAACTTTTCACAGGGTCCACGTTGGGGATAAATAAAAGAATTTTAAAACCATTAAACGCAATAAAATACGTAAAAAATTATTTATTTATCATTATGATGCATACAAAATAACAGTGGATACTATTGTAGTTACAATGAATTTTTGTTACTTATTATTTCATAAGTCAGTTATTTCCTTACGCTTGCAACGCAATGCAATCAACTTTAATTGCCTGCGCTTCCAACGCATGTTTTGTGCATATTAAGTGCCACGTGTTTTTTTACTAATAACTACTTTTGCTACTATGTGTACAAACATCTACAAACCATGTACTTTTCAAATGGTATTTACGTAAAAAAAGGATGGTTCTTGTAATTGTAGTTCTCTTACCATTCGTTTGAAAAGTTGAATACAAAATAATAGTATGTCAAAAAGCTTAGCCACAGCAACGCGTAGCAAGGTCTGCTAGTTAAATATAAATAAATAAACACACAATCTTTTCACACGTATGAATAAAATAAACATAACAAATCACAAACGAACTTATTTTTTACAATGAAAAACTGTTTTATTTGTATGCTTATGAGTTACAAATAAAAATAAATTTGAGAGACAATGAAATAATCCTATAGATTAGATAAAGTACTTACGTACTCAATCTGATTTTAAATAATTAAACTAAATTTGTTTAAATTTATTAATAATATTATTGTTGCTGTAATTCAAATGTTCTTTTTTTAAAATTCTAAAAGTTCCAAAATTGTTATGTTGTTGTCTTGCAATTTAATACACCAGTTCTGAAATTCTGTATCAAATTAGATCTGCCGTACAGATGCGCCATATCAAGTGTTCATTACCAAAAATTATTCAGCGCGGCCCTTACGTACACTACTGGGATTGCAAGCAGTTAGAAAAGATTACATTGGTGTTGTTTACGACTGCGCAGATTATACAATATGCTACGCGCCTATGGTTATCATTCAACTATTTCGAAACTTATTTTCAACAGCGGCTAATACAATTTAGATTTCTTGTTGATCTATGACAGTATTAAAAATAGAAAAGATTTACATTTTTGTGTGCATCTTTGTTATTTATGGACTCAAAAACTATTGTGCTGATTGTTTTTTGACTGGATCTCGTGCTCTGTAGAGTAAACCTATTAGAACATATGTGGGAGGTTGGTTGGTAGTTGTGGGCGATGCAACAGGCGCGTCTCCCTACCCCCCAAATAGGTTTCCGCTTTGTGGTAGCGGTGGGGCTCAGTACCTGTGGCCTGCCCAGTCGCGGAGAAGCTTCGAGGAACCGGGCCGGCCTGTGGTGCAAGGCCGGCCGCGGAGGAGGCTGCTCCAAGCGATCTGAACAAGCCCGCTTTAGGTGTGCCTTTGGAGGGTGCGAGGGACGGGTTGCAGGAGGTAAGTGAGGCACCATTTTTTGTCCTTCGTAACTAAGGAGGAGTCGCGAGGGAAGAGAAGCGTTGGTAGTTCGTAGGCCCCTCTCCTTATCCTCCGCGACTCGGCGGGGCGGCACCGCCGATGCGGAGTTGAGGGGCCGTGGGAGGAGGGGACATTCGGCATGGTGTCGTCGATAATTTCTCCTTCGGCCGAAATGGATGTATCAGCGGAGATTAACATCCAGGAATGGCAATGACAACTACTACCGGTCATTTAAATTTTATGTATTATATATATATATATACACAACTGCCTCCGTAGCCAAGTAGTATGAGCGTGTGCTTTAGAAACCGGAGGTTATGGGTTCGAATCCTGCGGGGACTCAACAAATTTTCATTGTTGTTTCCTAGTTGGTTAGGGCAATTTGGGCCGATCACCCAATTGTCTGAAAAGTATAATGATCCATGCGTTGGATGGGCATGTAAATAGTCGGTCCAGCCACCAACCCGCATTGGACCAGCGTGGTGGGATACGGTCCAAAAACCCCCTAATGGGTAGCGGTGTATTAGGGGTGGCCTATGTCCAGCAGTGGACTATCACAGGCTGATGATGATGGTGATATATATATATATAAATGAAAAGAAAAAAAGTCGAAACTACAATCGTTATTATGTTATTCTATGACAACATATGAACGTTATTATTGGATTCCAGGACGTATTTACGCTGCTTCATTAAAGAAGATTTGCGCCTGACGGGGCCATTGAATGAAACTCGTCAATAGCATTTTCTGCAACGCGCGTCAAAAGTTTTAATCCTCATACTCATACATGCATAATTGTTCTGCAAAAAGTAATTGTGCTTAATAAAATAATTGTGTTGCAAAAAAGTTAGTGACATATTTGAAAAAAAAACATACGCTCCGAGTACCGAGTGAGTACCTTCGTCTGTTAGGAAGTCAAATATGACCGACTGCAAAATTAAGCAATATATTATAACTAGTTTGACTTGAATGAATTCGTACTTTTTGCACGAAACCTACCCCGCGATGGCTGCTGCCCCCTTTTGACCGACTTCCCAAAAATAGTACTGAGAGTTAAAATAAAATTAGCCTACTTCATCTTTAACTACATTTTAACCAAATTTAAACCTAAACTATGACGAACATATTTTAAAATAATAACTACTAACATGATTCTAATATTAGATTAGACAGCAATTCCAAACATGTTTAAACAAAACATTGGGTTGTTGCTTAAAAAGTCATGAAGTTAAATTCTAGCAGTGCTATTAAACGAAAATATTAAAAAAAATCTATGAAATCCAAAGAAACCTTTTTATTAAACAATAAAAGTAAATTTACTCAATAAACTTATATATATTCTCAATATACTTATTTAAATTCGAACCTTTAACTAATAGTAAAATTTAAGTTACTGATGATTTTATCAAGGATTTAACCAAGTGAAGTGAATTTTAGCTTTATGGGTGCCTTTATTTTATACCTTAGGGTTAGGACATGAATAAATTTTACGTAAATTTAAATCCGTTACAGAGACTAACTTCATTCAATTAAAGCTTTAAAAGCACCTACCCGAATAAATTTTATCAACCACTATCTAGATATCGTACTGTATAGAATCTGCTTCTGCTTTATATATTTTTTTAATCTCTAAAATATCTTAAAATATTTTTGTATGTTAAGATATTGTCAATTTTGTTCAATGCGTTCATTTTCACAAAGTTTCTGACGATTATTGCTAAAGCTACCTATTAAAATGCCTCATTGCATTATTTTATATCATTATCATCATCATCATCATTAGCAGCTTTTGGCAGTCTACTTTTACACATAGGCATTTTTAAATGAACATCAAAAGGGCCAATCTCTTGCTACTAGGTTCCAACTCGTCAATTATTAATAGATGTGTTATATCTCGTTTACCTTGCTATCGGCCGGCGGAAAAATTTGTGAAAAATTTCAAGGT
Source organism: Lamproptera curius (assembly GCA_029286875.1). Lineage (NCBI taxonomy): Eukaryota > Metazoa > Arthropoda > Insecta > Lepidoptera > Papilionidae > Lamproptera > Lamproptera curius. The sequence continues at coordinate 1,234,900 of JAGSMT010000011.1, read as the reverse complement.
TTTTATAAAAAATTATGCATAAATAACCATAGATTAAACGGGTGGTAGAAGGGCCTTTTGGAAAATAGCTCATAAAGAGGTGCCTTGGTGTTCTCATGATGACATAGCAACATACCGCTTTTTAAAAGGGTCGCAAAAAATATTTTGATTTTAATCTTTCTTTATCAAAAAACTGGATTTTACAACTTTTCTAGAAGGCAAAAACAATTGTGAAATAAAGTTTTATATAATAATACAAAGATGTAATTTATATGACCTGCAAAATTTTATGCGAACTCTTAATGGAGTAAGGCATTGCAAGTTATCTCTTGTATTCATCATCATCATCAGCCCGTGTTAGTCCACTGTAGGACAAAGGCCTCCTCTAATAAACCCCTATCCATTATGGGGTTTTTGGACCGTATCCTACCACGCTGGTCCAATGCAGGTTGGTGGATGGACCGACTTTTTACATGCCCATTCGACGCATGGGTCATCTTACTTTTAAGACAATTGGGTGATCGGCCCAAATTGCCCTAACCAACTAGGAAACAACAATTAAAATTCGTTTAGTCCCCGCAGGATTCGAACCCACGACCCCCGGTTTCTACAGCACACGCCCATACCACTAGGCTACGGAGGCAATTTCTCTTGTATTAATTTGAAATAATTAAAAATATTGATACTTTTATCTCTTGAGAGACTTAGAAATTATTGAACGTTTTTAGTAGTACATATTGAGGAATTACATGGGTTTAAAATATTGTGAATATTAGAGAGGTCTTTTAGAGAAGAAACACTTAAATACTGTTTTAAATATGATAATGAAATCAAAAGAATGTTTATTGCCATTTGTCTTATAAAAAAATATTTAGAGAGGCAAAATTTATTGTATATAGATTTTCACAACTAATACGCTACATGATTTATTTCTGTCAGTTATGTAACTTAAATAGGCCCTAAAGTAAGCAATAACGAAATTTAGATCCTGGCAAGTTATATCCAAATGTTGGCAGATTGGATTTTAATCTTAAGATAAATCTTGCCTCTGCGTGAAATTTTGATTGAAAATCGAAAACTTGCCAAATAGCTTGAAAAGGGGTGTCGTTTAATTAAGTCAAACTTGGTATCATTACGGTTTGGTCAAAATTTATAACAAGTAACATTTCGACAATTCAAAATTTTAATAATTAGTAAATAGGCTTAAGTTTTATTCTCTTTAACAATTTTAACTTATATCTTTTTATAGTTTATGTTTAACATTTATCGCGTACTGTTATAGACTTTAGTAATATATAGCTTAATCCATGGATGAATTAAGATAAATCTTCGTTTTATAGCTGGAGTTATAATTATGCTTGTTTAATGATGATAAAAAAAATTGGCTACGATAAAGTTATCTGTACGATGGGCTAATTCATCATCATCAGCTGCAGACATAGGCCTCCCCGTCTCCATTAGGGGGTTTATGGACCGTTTCCCACCATGCTGGTCTATTTCGGGTTGGTCGGTGGATCGAATTTTTACATGCCTATGTAGATGATCCATGCGTTGTGTATGGATCATCTTACTTTTCAGACCATTGGGTGATTAGCACAAATTGCCCTAACCAACTTGGACACAGCAATGAAAATTTGTTGAGTCCCCGAAGAATTAAAACACGATCTCCATTTTCTAAAGCACACGCCCTTACCACTGAGCTACGGAAGCAATTACCGACCACCACGTTTATTAACTACCGAATAGAAACATCAAAGCGAATTTCAAAGGCATGTTTGGATATGATAACAACACTTCGGTAGTTTTTGAGTAAATTTAATACCGTAAACACAATTTTGACCCACCATTGTATACGAAGGTCAAAACAGTAATGCAAACAATGGAATTTGCCTCTAAGTAGGCAAAAACAGTTTTATCAGCTGAGAAGGTTTTGGCAACAATTCTTGGGATGGTGTATGTTTCATCATGATTGACTGCTTGAAAAAGGGTAAGAAAATCATTGGCCGTTATTAGGCAGTTATTGGGCCGATTTAATACCCAATTCTTGAAAACAAGACCATAATTATCTCCCTAAAAGTACTATTTCATCAAAACTACGCAACTGACCGTATCGAGTTTAGGATTATTCAAAAGAACCTTTAACTATTTATGTAAAAATATTAAAAAATATGTAAACTGCAGTTTTTCCATTTTACGTCATATAGAATTTAAAACTTACTTTCCTCCCCTTGGTCGCTAAACCAGTTATAGTAAATTTTCGTTTCTTAATTCTGTCATAAAATTTAGTGTAATGCCTTTAAGCTCTCAGAACAGGACGTGGATTACTAACAGTTGTCATTAAAAAATAATTATAGCTTTATATTTATCACGAACGTGATCAGGGGTTTATTTTAAGATGTGTAGTAAAAAATCTTGTTGAACAAAAATTTAAAGCTTTCTTATCCTATAGTATTAGTAAAGCTTACCCTAGAGCTTTCAATGGCTTTATCCCTTTATTCATCGACATTATATTAGTAATTAAATAATGTATTATATCAACTTTTTACGGATATTTATTCTCGACGTTTCTGACTCTTTCCACGTCCCTGGTTTTAAAGATGGTCCGAAACTTTAGGAATTAATATACATAGTTACCGCGAAAAATATGTAAAAAGTATGTTAACAATAATCGCGCAAATAAAAGAAATATTTACATAGAATAATGAGTAAAAAATCTTAAAAAATTTGATTTCTCCACAATTTTTCTCATAGAATTTTTCGGAAACCGCCTCTGATTTTCTCTTTACTTGAGACACAAATAAAAATGTTTCGAGGAATAGATTTGCGCAATTTTCATGACGAACCTCTAAGGTATAAATATTATTCACTGAGTAGATGCTTGTATCGCTTTATTTTCACTGGTATTTAGTGCACGTCCAATAGAAAGCTATATACCAAACATGTAAAATATTATATCGGATAGATAATTACTAATACTGTAAAAATTAAAATTGGTTACATGTACATAGAATTACAAAATAAATTAATATTACTTGAACACAATCGTTTAATAGATTTCAATTTAAGTGACGAATTGATTAATATGTATTCAAGATAAGGAAACTTGTAATTTTACTGAGTTTGTTATCAAATGACTAGAACCACATTTATGGACTAATTTGGAATACAAAATGAAATAAAGACAATAATAATTAATATTAGACATCGTTAATTAGTTAAGGAAATTGTTTAGTTTCGTAACACACAATCATGCAACTTTGCTGCCAGCATGCAGAGACCCTAACCCATGGTCAATGGTATCAGTACTAAGCGCGTGGTTTTATTCGTCCGAACTATTTTCAACGTTCACAAAACAGTCAGGCACTGTTTTGTGGACTCTTGAAATAAAGGTAACGCTATATGTTTTTGATTATATAATACCATATGAAGTCCAATATTGATATTTTAATAGGAAAGTTATAAAAAATTTATAACACTTTTAATGTACACTAAATACCATGCCAAAAGTGTGTTCTACTATTTTCGTGTACACTACCAAAAATATCCATTCTAGATATATCCTTTGAGATATATTTATTGATCCGTAGAAATTATTAAATACATTAGCAAGTAAGAGTGCCTTTTTATAGGTACTCTTTAAGACTTTTTTTTAAAGTGGTATAATTTTTTGGCCACAATTTTTGATTTCGAGGGATCTCCCTCAAAATTAGATTTTCTGTGAATTCAAACCGATTCGACCGATTGATTTTGAGAATCTTGAAAAATTAAAAAGAAAGTAAGAAAAACAAAAAAACTTTTTTTTGGAAATACAACGCTTTTTTTGGAATCACTTATAACCGGCCTTATTGATTAACTTCAAAAACTTATCTGCCTTTGAGCTTAAAAAGCCACGTCGATAGCTATCAAGCTAATCAAAATCGGTTGATTCGTCGTGAACGATGTCGACGAACGTCGTGTCGTGAACGAAAGAAACCCAAAAAAGTGTTTTTTCGGGATTATGCCGAAATTTGTAGTTCGATCAATGAAAATTGCAAGATTCCTTAAGAGGATAATAAAAGTGCGTCGAATGCTGCCAACCGCGTGACAAAATGTTTGACCCATTGAAAAGTTATTGCGGTTTGAAAATTCGAAAAATAGTGTTCTATGAAACTTCTATCAGACTTTCGAGCTAAGAGAGCTCAAATTTACAGAAATATTATTTCTTTGAACTCAGCGAGCTCAAAATATTACATAAATTGTCATAAGTGCATTTTTAAGCGCCCAGGAATGGAATAAGCAGGAACGTGAACCGTTTTTCTAATTTTTTTTCAGATCAGGCGAATCCCTCTAGATAATTGTAAAATATGAGACACTACGTTTATAACATAAAGATGAACCAAATATATCTTAATCTGACGCGCTTGAGTATTTCAAAATGGTGATTTTTTTTTGCATATTATGAAAATGGCCGAGTTTGCGTCCCATTGAAATCGTCAGATTAGCGAATGAGAGCTTTATTTTGCTGCACTTAACACTCCCTTAGAAAATCTGACGCGCTCGATATTTTTTTTTCATTTTCACCCTTACATACCATTTCATTACCACCTTCAGTACGGTCTGTAATACGGCATTGATGCTATCAATATCTGACGCGCTCAAGGATGTTTATGCAACAGCTTTGTTTTACATATTTAAAAATCTACAGCCGCTTCACCCACCGATGTTAAGGTATATATAAGTCTCTACGATGCTCGAGTAAGTTTCCATTTAGCATAGTGGGCCCCCCTACTATTCCGTTTTTATATCTTTGGGTTTAATTTGTAAAACTAAAACTCAATGATATAAAAACTTGATATTTGTGTTTAATTTGTAAAATTATTGGATCCCATGAAAGTGGCAAAGACTCACTAACAAGTCCTCACTATTAAAATTTGGATATTTTTTAATTTCTATTGCTTCCTGAATCATCCTTGGTATAAATCGATGTTCTTTTGTAAGTATTTTTAATTTTTAATCATCTCAATTTAAATGAGGCTGCTGCAGAACCATGAGTTTTGCCTGGGCAGGCTAGAACAACTAATATAAACATTAAAAACCAACATTCGTAGTTTTTGCAAATTTTAGCTATTTCGTTGGATTGTAACGACAATCCTTGGCTCTGCGTATTTTGAGCTTCTTTATTACAAAAATACAATGTAAAAAAAGCTAACTCAAACAACTACATGCAAATTTTTTTGTAATTTTATACAATTCATAAATCATCCATAATGCATTAAATAACGTTAATATTTATAGCATAATTCTCTCGAATCACCCTATATTTGAAAAACAATTGGGTGGCGTAGTTTTGAGGATTTAAGCATAAATACAGCCCATTTTGTTTTATACTATGTAGTGATAAAACGAGTTACGTTATATGAAATGAAAGAAAAAAGTATTTAATCAAGATTTCTCACACGTATTTTTAATTGAGAGGTCCTAAATACACATGTCTCGTTTTTATTGACAACGCTCGCCCTGTATATTGCTGTTCGACATTACTAGTGATATCACCAACGCGCTGCCTTCCGTAAGACATAGATGTTAAGTCCCGTTCACTTAGTAAATACGCTGGCTACTGTGCCCCTCAAACCAGAATACAGTAGCTTTTTAACAGTATTGTTTTGCGGCAGAAACAGGCACCGCCGTGGTACCAACCCAGACGGTTCCCTGTAAAACGGGACCTACAACCAGTAAGCTTATAGGAAAAGTTAAAAAACTTGTGCTAATAGATTAAATCCTTATAAATATCAAGCGATGTTGTGCAATCCACGTTCAGCAATATTTTTTTCATCCTCCCAAGAATGCTGAGATTAGTTTAAAAGGTGAGGAAAAAAGTTAAAGTTGATTCGATTGTATCCATAGTTGAGGAGGAAACGTGAATAGCTGTTACGGGAAAGGCAAATGAATAAATCCATCAGCTTTAGACATAATGACTAAGATTTGTGTTAACTTGATTAAAGGGCCTATTACATGTAGCGTGCCTAAAAGAAATTTTTGTCAGTGAAAGGTGATTGTATATCTCAGTCTGGAGACTAAAATTTTTAATGGTTAAACGCACCTGTATTAAAAAATAATTTAATAACTGTATTATAAATGACCACAATTTCAATACGTAATATTAACTAACGTCATCTACTTTATGAACAAAATAGTTTTCTACTAGAAAACTACGATTATGTTATTAAATTGTGTTTAATACAGTTTTCTATGGAAAAGATATATGATGACTGTGCAAAGTGTATTATGTACTGAAATATGTGAACTCTCCTTTTTATTTTAGGCATTTAAAGACGTTTTTATATTAAATATTTATAAAGTAGTTTATCACGATACAATTACGCAATCGAATTCGCATAAAATTTAGGTAGTATAATTCGGTACTTACATTTTATTTACATAACTATTTATACATAGATATTTAAACCGACTCGTTATACATTTCATATTTGCTCGCTTAGCAAATTATCTCTATTCCCTGAACACTGTTCGAATCATATTCGTCACTTTACATGTTAGTCAAAGTTTATGTGACTGTGATAGACATTTGTAAGAGCTCATAACTGAAGTTTATTTATACATCAAACGTCATTTGACGTAGCATTAATTAGCAATGTGGCGCTCAATCAGTATTTAGGCGATAATTTCAGTGCAGCAGCTATATGCTGTCCAAATAATATTTCACAACTGTTTTAAACATTGGTTGGAGACTCATGAGAGTGAATACTTTGAGCATGATTTATAAATTGTCCACATAAATGTTGAATTTACGTTTTTTATTACCAGTCGCGATGTTTGTACTTAAACATTGGCCATATATGTATGTTTCGGTCAGGCAATAAGAAGGCAGTTCACATAACATACCAACATAATAGAATACGGATATTTAGAGATTTTGAATTATAAACAACTAATTTGTACTGTCCTCTTATTGCCAGATGCAAACTGTAATATCGAGATAATTCCAGGAACTGTATTCTGCATGCCTCAAGGAGTACAACATGGATTCAATCAGTTAAAAAATTATTACATATATCGCTTGTTTGAGACCAAGGTTTATTTATTTTTCATTTTGATATAGAATAATAATTACTATGTAGACCTATATTATGTCCGAATAAGGCTTAATATTAAAAATCAGTTCAACTGGATAATATAGCAACAAGCTAAATAAGAGTATCAATACTTATTTTAAGTCGGTAACTCAAGACCACCTGAACTCACACCGAGCTGAACTTATAACCAGACAACAAAGCTCATGAAATTATATATGTATAAAAAATTTATACGATAATATTAATATGTAAAACGAAACATATTCATTCTTTCAAAATTAAATTCAAGTCTTAGGAGCCTTTCATACAAACTTCAATTGGTAATTTCCAATAACATCGTAAGAAGAAAGAAAAAGCAGAAAAAAAGTTAAAAGTCATCACACCAAATTTAACATTATAAAAAGTCGGTAAAGAAGCTAAAGAATATATCATGTCATAGTTAATTAATTTCAATTCAATCTTACAAAGGCTAAAGTCTAGACTATTATTTAAGCCTCAAGTGTTTACAAAACTCTTACAAACCGGATGGATAAAAGCGGTCTAATTACGCAGCTTGGTAAGTTTACCTTTACTCTTGGCAGAGAGCTTCGGATGTTTTCATTAGGATTTTTGAAACAGCCTCTTCAGGGTTGATTTTTTACAGAATGTTCTCTTTGAAATTTCCTTTTGACAGACTTACAAAAATGAGGTATGCTAGAGGCCGCAGTTTAAATAAGAGCAAACATATTGTGATCGACAGTGCTGTGATTCTTTTTAATTATATAGAAGTTACCGAATTAAACTACTTTATTTTTAAAAGCACTTTCACAACAATCTGCTTATTAAACAAAGTTTTTTTCTAAAACGGAACAGACAATTGTTTTTATATGCTTGTTTAAATCTTAAAACTTGATTTTATTACAACGTTTAATATAACGGCTTTAAAAAATATTACAATTAGTTGACTGGTAGAAACCAATTTTACAGATATTAATGTCAATGGAGGTTTTAAGGACGTTGAAGATTTAATATTGAAACATAAATTTAAATAATTTCAATACGTGTCAACTGTTTGTTACCATACTCATTCTATTGTATTATGTAACAAAAGTTTTTTTACATCTTTGCTATTTAAGTAGCACTAGAGAACCGTCTTCTTTTTGTCATAAAGTACTTACATTTAAAATATCATTTCTAAAAAAGTTCCAATTCAGTTACCAAACACATGTGTTTTAGGTGATGATATTAGAATAGCATTAGTTATACTTTGGAAAACTACCTCACTAACTGTACAGTTATTAACATATTGGATGTAATTATGAAAACTAAATTTATCAAAAATTCATCAATTATACTTATGCTACACAATAATATAGGTATTAATAAGAAGACTTGATTATCAACTTTAATAAACTATTAATGCTTAAAGTCAAGAAGATACCATCCTATTACCGGCCTTTCGAAAGATTTTTGAAAAAGTCTATTCAAGATCAATTGTGCTCCCAATTCTACAATGATAATATTATGAGCAGCTGCCAATTACTCTTTACTGAAGGTAGGTCCACAATACATCCTTGTATGCAATATGTCTCATGATCTACGGGCGTGGAAATATTACCATGAAACCATCGGCGTTTTCTGTGATCTTTCTAAGGCTTTTGGTTGTATGGATATTAATTAGTAAATTGGATTCTCATGGCATGCACTTTGTTTTATTTTTTTCTTAATTAAATGGTCGGGATGCAACACTTACTAATTAATGACGCTAGGTCGTCTGGATTTGCAATGCGAATGGGAGTCATCCAAGGGTCGATATTTGTCCTTTTCTGTTTCTAGTGTACGTAATTGACTTGACTTTACAGGTAGACCACTTGTCTGAAATAGTTCTATTTGCTGACGACGCTTCTCAAGTATTCAAGGTAAAAAAATGATCAAATTTGAAATCTTTGCAATAACTTAATAAATTTGGTGTCAAACTTGTTTGTAGCAGCAAAACTAGTAGTAAACTAGAAAAAGACTTAATTTTTCCACCGCTTTAATCAAACATTCACGTTGACAGAAGCCAACTTCCATATGAAGGTTCCTTTGTTTTTTTAAATTTCTATTGATTATAAGCTTTAGTGCGGGGCTCATATTGATGGCCCATCAAAAAGATTCAGTTCTGCTATCTTTGCCATACGCAAGATTCGGCAGCTTACTAACGAAGCAGCTGCTAAATTGGTTTATTTCGCGTGTTTCGACAGCATCATGTCAGTGCTAGTCTAGTGCTTCTATGGACATCAGCAGCTGGTCTTACCTGTATTAAATCGTTACTTCAGAGTGTTACACGTTTTGATGACACGAAATACTAACACTACCGTCCTTCCATATATTGGAAAATATTATGCACGTACGGGAACAATGAGATTAATCTAGTAAAAAGAAATAAAGACTGCGAAGGGGACAGAAAGAGTCCTTAGAGTTACCCAGGTTTAGATAAAAAAGATAAAACTTCCTACCCGCCTCGACCCGTCTTCGCGAACACCCAATGTCATAAGCAAAACAAACCAAATATTTAGGAGTAGCACTCGACCGCTCCCAATCCTATGCATAACTTTTGCCAGTCTTGTATTTGCTCGAGCATGTCCAACTAACATCTATAAACTCCAAATCGAGCAAAACAGGTTCATGTGCAGGACCACGGATGCCCATGGTATACGCACAACCTTGACCTGTATCTGGACATAGAACTTGCCAACCATAAAACAATATTTTAAATAATCTTCCTTCTGGTCTTTGTGGCAATAGCAAAATGTCCAATACAGCATATTGGATATACAATAATAAATGCTCACTCACCCTCAATGCTACCGTTCAGTTGCACGCGATGCAACGCTCAATTTAAATAATATTTATTGTAACATTTTCACGTCACCCTTCCTATTGAAGTTGCTACAAATCAAAAGTTATAGCGACTGTTTTTAAACATTAAACTGTCTAGGATGTCGAGGAAACAATGGCATTGAGAGTGGCTCAGCATTATCTAGTACATTATGAATTTTGGTACCGTACGGACTTGGTTAAATTGATCTTGTTGAGTTTATTCATTAAAAAGATTAATAAGACTTGAAATATTATTATTTTTAATATTTTTTAACAATTTTTTTAACGAAGTTATTATTCCTTTCTCAAGAAAGGTTATTTCCTGTGTATTAATATAGAAAAAAACTTGGTATGCTATTTTTATTGGAAGACAGCCACATAAAAAAAATTAAGACAGTTTTGTAAAAAAATTTATTGACAAGCTTAAAATTGTTGAAATAAACTACAAAACTTTATCTTCTTCTGTATAAAGGATTGTTCTGATATTTTAAATTCAATTTTCACAACCCCAAATCAACTTTATTAAAAACGTTATAATTTAAAAATGAAGTATTTCAAATTTTGTCTTTCACATATTTATGATTTTTAATACTTTGCAATATGCCGTAGGGATGTGACGACCCCACCTTCCAACTGACGGCGGATTTGATTTATAGTGGGAGTTAGACAGATCCGCAGTACAAGTGCAATTACTCAATTGCCAATCCGCCTGCTAAGCGTGGCAATTATGAGCATCTTCTTTTGACGCCATCTTAGCATTCATAAAAAAAGGCCAACGTCAGTAGTGGACTGCTAAAGGCTGTTTATAATGACGACGATGATGATGATGAATGCTTTGCAGTCCTTTTATTTGTTCCACGCTTTGTTTTTTTTGGTAGCATAATTAATCATACGAAATGATTGATCGTGTCGTAAATGTGTAGCTAAAAAAATCTACGTACTTGACGTTCGACTTTTTTTAGTATTTATGTATTTGCTGAAAGAGCTAACAAAAACAAATTTGCCTTTTTAACATGCACGCTTTTAGAAATTTTTAACCTATTTTAAAATTTTATATCTCTACGACAATTTTAAAGATATTTGAAAGTTAAACAAATAACTATAGTTATAAAATTATGTACATAAAAACCACCATAATTTAAAACTTGTTCTAAATGAAAACACCTGTAAATAGAAGTAATTGTTTAAATATCAACAAATTAAAATAACAAAGTTAATCTATAATTTAATTCTCATTAACATTTACTATTAATATGTAAATAAAATTTTATTTATATTCCTACAAACGCAAATAGGTTTTAAAAACAACAATATCATCGAAATAAATGATAAACAGTAACGAATATTAAACATTTCATGTCCCCAATCAATGCTAAGATATTTGCGTAGGATGGATAACCGAGTACCTCTCATTATTTTAAGACCGGATAACTTATGTTATGCTTACCCTCGACGTTTTGAACGATAAAGGGATGGCAGTTTTACGCGCGTTGTCTTTCGCAAAGCTATGCAATAAATTCACGGAAAAAATTGCCCCACATCTTACTAAAATGCCAGATTAATAATAGATGTCACGTTCATAACTTGATTTGGTTTTCCATAGGGACTCATGATTAATAAAGGTTAGGTGCGTAAAGAATATTCATAAGTAGCAATACTTAATATAATGATATTTATATTGATATGATTGCAAGTAACTTATATAATTAAATTTAAAATTTACTATTTTAAGAGAAAATGGATATAGTTAATGATTTTATTAACGCGAATGCTTTGCATTATTGAATAAAAGGTTTTTCCCGTACTTTCTGACGGGCGTAAACAAGTGTTCGAAATGCCGGATTTGAAACATAAATATGTAAATAAACACAATGAAATCCGTTCAAAGTCCTTTTACAACCAGGCCCAACTTTATTATGTCCATCCGACGCAAGGACATTTTCTTCATTAAGTCACGAGGTGGCCTAAAATAGCACAAAAGTAAAATAGTGATTTAATATTTTTTAAACAATAGCCAACGTAAAATTTGTAATGCAAATATTAAGATTTAAGCCAAAAATATAATAATAAACGATTGATTAATCATTGCTACTTTCGCACCAGTTGATCGTTGACTGTTAATTGTGTCGCCGTGTATTAAAGCTGGACAAGCTTCATCACCTTTGTCTATTATGTGACATCATTAACCTAAAACATAGTAAATAGTAGAATTAACATTATCAAATCACATTTGATATATATATACGTCTCGCTAAATCAATACCTGAACGCTGTATTAAATTTAAGAGCAACTTAAAATAAAATAATTTTAGGAAGTTAAAAAAGTATGCATAGTTTAAAATTGCTTTAATAATAAAAAAAAACTATACTGATATTACGACCTTTTTATTATACGAGAATAGTCAGAAAGTGCTACCTTGTACAATCGAATAGCAATCTGATACATGCGATTTTTTTATCATACAACCCTTTTGAAAAGTATTGGTTTGAAATGATGAATTATTATATGAAGTGATGTGTAAATCGCCTGTCAGATATGAATCTCGGTTAATTTTCAACGTCGATGAATTCATTCCCTTTGATTCATCATATTATACGTCTTGTATGTGACGTGTATTCCGGTGGTTACGCCAGAATGACTGATAATCTTATTTAAATATATATATATATATAAATAACGGAACTGCACACAAATAAATCACAGATTAACGTATTTTAATGAAATTTGCATACTGTGTGTAGTATGATCCAACTTAAGTTAGAGAATAGTTTAAATATCAATTTATAGTCACAATATTATTTTATTGCAGCAAACAATACTGGCAGATAGCAATATCTCTTTACTGGGTTGAGTAAGAATTGAGTACATGGCGTTGTTTTTATAGTACAATCGCTTAAAGGAAAAATATCAGTAAATGTTCGCCATTTTGATTGAAGCGTCACAGCATAACCGCCAATATAAAAAAGCAAAAATCCGGTTATTTAAAAAAAAACAAAAGAAATAAAAAATCGCACACAATAGAAAATACGCAAAAATTAGCAGTTTAAAAATTAATTATTATGGACAGACATCCAAAAAGAAGGAGTACTCAATTTCGGAGCGTATGTTTTTTAAAAATAACAGTGGATACCATTGTAGTTACAGTGATTTTTTTCTTACAACGCATGCAATCAACTTTAATTGCCTGCCCTTCTAATGAAATTTTTATGTATATCAAGTGCCACGTGTTATTTACTAATAATTACTTTTGCAATATACTATTGTACCGATTAGGTCGCGCCTAAGATTGACGAGACATAGGTAGCGTCACCCAACGCAATCGGTGAGTCCCGGCGATTGCCGAGCTTGTAAATCCTTCCCGCCCTACCGGGCTCTGCAGGAAGGTGTGTCGTGGCCGGTTCTGTATCAAGAACAAATATTAAAACGTTGAACAGCCCTTGTGTAGTTGTAAAAACAACCAGTTCGGCCGAGAAACAAGATACTAAAACTAAGAAAAAAATAGCTTCGTCAAACGGCTTACAACACAATTGTGATAAGCAACGAGTTGCATAACAGCTGTTTGCACGCCAACCGCTTGAGGTAGCGCAATTAATCGCAATGGCGTTGACGTCAGCGGTGCGACAAAAGGTTTTATGAGCGCAGGTGCCTCAAAAACATAGATGGCGTAGCGCGACCGCTTCGCGGAAGCGGACAATGATACCGTGCGGTGAGCTCGGGAGACTGCGGCGAACACGTGCGGACGCGTCCGCTGCTGGCTTAGCACTGGTTTTCTGCTGATCTTAAAAACTATTTCATAAACAAAAGCTAATATCAAGTTACAAAAACTACCTTTCACTCCAGGCTAATCCATTTCAAACATCTTACAATTACACGGGCAAAGCTATGGATCGACTGCTAGTTATATAGTTTTAATATTGTGATTCCTTTACACCATCATCATCCCCATCAGCCTAATAGCCATCTGCTGGTCACAAGCCTCCCTAATGAACGCCTAATTTATAGAAAATTTGATCACTTTTAACAGGCTTTGGTAGAATATGATAATTCTTAGATATTTATTTAAAAAATGATTGAATACATTTCAATCAACTTGTTATAAAATTTTTAATAACAAGTTGATTTTGAAAATAATTTATGAAATAAGCCTTACCTATTTTCAGTGGTTTCTTTGAATATTGATATTCTAAGAAGCAACTGATTTTTTTGATGAACAATTGATTATTATTTGCTATTAGCTATAAACGTTAATTGAATCTCGTTATGCCTCGGTACAGGATTTGGTTTTATTCTGTAGAACTTAAAATTTTTCGTGCCTACCCTTTAATGTTTCATCACCCATTTAGACGAACGTTGGTAGGGTTTTGGCTAAACCAGCGAAGAGAACACCATTAATTGGAATCTTTCCGCAAATAACTGTTTTAATTTTCGTACCCATCATAAATAACTTGTATAATTATAAATTGAATACTTGAGATAGGTATTTTATCTAATAATTATAATCATGTCGAAAACTTTGCTACTGTTCTACAACAATGTTACTTGAATTTAACAAAATGACGAGTACTCGAATGGAGGATGTCAAATATCTCTGTTTAGGTCAAAAAACAAAGAATCGTATTTAAATTTGCATATTCTTACAGCAAACGTTTTAAATGGAACTACTTAGTGGATTAAAATTCAATTAATAAATAAATTATATTTATCACAATAGCTTGTAGGGTAAAATTTACAAAGATGTAATTTTTTTTTCAAAACATCTATGACATACATGTAGAAAAATCTGCGACCATACCAGCTATGTCGGCTTTTACCGCAAAATACCTTTAGACTTAAAATTTCTTAACGAATAATTATTTGAAATTTTCCTACAAGAAAAATCTTCAATGCTACAATAGCGACCATTACCGGTGGACGGTCCCCTGTTTACAAGAGACCGTCTGGGTGGGTTATATATAACCGACATATAAATAACCGACTTCAAAACGAAGCAGAGTTGTATAACTGTTTTGCGTCCTTGGTGACGTGAAACAGTACGGGTGGCCAGTGTGTTGTTAAACTAGTGATTACTAATGATTTGAAGTTTTTTCTAATTCCTGTAGATATAATGATTTAAAAACTCATTAGTGTTTTAACCTTTAACAAAAAATATTTCTTGACAACAACAACGCCATAAGGTAAAAAAAAGTATAAATAATAAAGTGATTACATAAACGACACTTATCGCGTTGTGGCAAACCGGAGAAGTAAAAAAACACGGGCATCGCATGAATTAACTGAAGTAAATCGCGTCGCTTGCAAAGTTTCGTAGTCCAATTGTCACAACAATCAGGAACTTTTAAACCGTATTCTTATGGTATGTGTTTGGTCAAGTGATCATTACTGCAGATTTGAATTACCAACTGTTGCAAATATTGATATAATTCAACCATCAACGCAGTTAGAGGAGCTGCAGCTTGAATCTGTGCATCGCCCACTTCTTTACAATATTATGCTTATTTTATAAAATAACCGTACCGTTTAACTTTAACCACCACATAATATCGCAAGTAAATACTTTTATCAAAATTTGGAGTACTTTTTTCAAATATGATAAGGCAGTCGAAACCGCCCTCAACCAGTTTATTGACTCTCGTTAAAAAGATTTTATTCCCATGGCATTAATGATTTGCTTATAAAATGCAGAATTGTAACGATACCAACGACGGAATTATAACCATATCACAACGCTTTGATTACTTCAATAATATATTGAATAAAAACAGTTGATTCTGAAAGGCAATGTCATATGTCATCATTATCACCATCATCATCAGCCTGTGTCAATCCACTGCTGTACATAGGCCTCCCCTAATGCACGCAACCGCTTCCGATCTTCGGCTATTTTCATCCAGCCCATAGCGTGGTGGGATACGGTCCAAACCCCCTAATGATGAGATGATGAGACGAAAAATGTCAGATATATGGACATAATATTTATATCTGCCGCTTTAATTCACACTAAAGTGTTCATGTTTCTATAAGATATTATTCGCACGATTTATAAAATATACTTTCCTCACCAGGCTATATATATAGGGCTCTTATTGCAATTTATTGCTATTTTTACGTACCAAATCTCATTTTTCGGTTTTCGTGCGTTCGACAACGAGGTAAATATAGACGAGACATAGATACGAGATATAAATATAGAGATAATATATTTACGCTGCTTCATTAAAGGAGATTTGCGCCTGACGGGGCCATTAAATAAAACTCGTCAATTACGCAACGCACGTCAAAAATAGTTTTAATCCTCAGACTCGCACATGCATAATTATTTTGCTTGTCATCATTTTGCAAAAAAGTTAGTAACATATTTGAAAAAAAAAAAAAACATAAGCTCCGAGTGGCTAGTGAGTACTTTCATCTTTTGAAACGTCAAATATGACCGACTGCAAAATCAAGCAATATATTATAAGAAGTTTGACTAGAATGAATTCGTATTTTTTGCACGAAACCACTCCGCGACGGCTGCTGCTCCTTTTTGATCTACTTCCCAAAAAAATATTAACAACTAAATAATTACCAAATATTAAATAAAAATTTGTACTGAGAGTTAAAATGAAAATGGACTTCTTCATCTATAACTACATTTTAATTGAATTTTTTTGACAAAAATATTTTCAAATAATATTAACATGATTCTATTATTAGATTAGACGTGAATTCTAAGCATGTTTTAATAAAACAATGGGTTGTTGATTGAAACTTTAGGCGGTTAAATATATTATATTGGTGGTATTAATCAAAAAAATCTAAAACAATGTATGGAATCGATAGAAGCCTTCTTATTAAAGAATAAAAGTAAATTTACTGAATATTTAACGTAATTTGAAATTTTATTTTACAGTGAAATTTAAGACATTGATGATTTTTTCTGGATTTAACAAGACCTCTCTAGTGGCTTTTGCTTTTGGCCTTATTTAATCCTTTAGGTCAACACAAACACATCATCAGCCTGTGATAGTCCACTGCTGGACATAGGCCTCCCTAATACACTCCTATCCATTAGGGTGTTTGGACCGTATCCACCACGCTGGTCCAATGCGGGTTGGTGGGTGGACCGACTTTTACATGCCCATCCGACGCATGGATCATCTTACTTTTCAGACAATTGGTGATCGGCCCAAATTGCCTAACCAACTAAAACAACAATGAAAATTTGTTAGTCCCGCAGGATTCGAACCACGACCTCCGGTTTCTAAAGCACACGCCATACCACTAGGCTACAGGGCAGTCATGACATGAATACATTTTGCTTAGATTTAAATCCATTACATAGGCTCATTTCATTCAATTAATGCTTTATAATTCAACCCATATAAATTTTACGAACCACTATCTAGATATCGTACTGTATACCATATAGAATCTGCTCCTGTTCTATAAATTTCTTATAACCTCTAAAATATCTTAAAAAAAAATTATGCAAAGATATAGACAATTCTGTTCAATGCATTCACTGTCATGAGTATTCATACGATTATGGCTAAAGCTACCTATTAAAATGCCTCATTGCATTATTTTATTGTGATTATCATCATCATCATTAGCAGCATTTAGCAGTCCACTGCTAGAAATAGGCATTTTTAAATAAACATCAAGTGGGTCAATCTTTTGCTGCTTGGTCTAACTCGTAAATTATTAATAGATGTACTCAAAATCAAATTCAAATACCTTTATTCAATATAGAAGTGTAACACTCGCTTATTGATTGTCAAGGACGGTACCACCAGTTCGAAATAGGACGCCTCCGACCCGAGAAGAACCGGCGAAAGAAATTTAGCGGGCCTATTTTGTCATCTTTTAAAAATAATCAATATATACATATACATTTTCTTATGAGCTACATACAGTTCTATCATACTTATATTATACTTGAAAAAGCCTGGAGCGAGCATTTCCATTACCGAAATATAAATGAATTTATAATGATAACACAATCTGTTATCATTTATAAATCATTATATTATTTAACTTAACACATAAAGTTCCTTTACTACTTTTTTAATCTTATTAACAGTTTAATTCTGAACGTTTACTGGATTTTACTGTAAAAGCGTATACATTGTCCCATAAAAGATTTACTTATTCTTCGCAGTCTAGTTGCTGGAAGAGATTATATCTCGTCTACCTTGCTTTAGACCATCAAGATTTGTGAAAAATTTTATGATGTATTTTATAATTTATGCATAAATAACCCTAGATTTAACGGCAGGTCCTTTTGGAAAAAAGCTTGTAAAGAGGTGCCTTGGTGTTCTCATGATGACATAGAAACATACCGCTTTGCAAAGGGCCGCAAAAAATTTTTTGATTTTATTATTTCTTTTATTTTTATTTTTATTATTAAAAAACTGGATTTTTACCATTTTTCTAGAAGGCAAAAACAATTGTGTAATAAAGTTTTATATAATAGTACAAAGGTACCTGCAAAATTTCGTGCAAACTCTTAATGGAGTAAGGCATTAAAGTTATCTCTTGTCCAGATTTTAAGCAATTAAAATATTGATTCTTTTATATCTTGATATATTACACTTAATGAACGTTTTTAGTACATATTGAAAAATTATATCAGTTTAAAATATTGTGAATATTAAACAGGTCTTACAGATAAGGAACATTAAAATACTGATTAAATTATTATAATAAAATCAATAGAATGTATATTGTCATTTGCCTTAGAAAAGAAAAATATATTTAGACAGGCAAAATTTATTATACCTATAGGTAACCGCTCAATTTCCGCCGAACGACATAAATTTTCACAATTAATACGGTATATGATTTATTTCTGTCAGTTATATAACTTAAATGGGCCCTAAAGTGAGCAATAACTAAATTTAGACCCTGGCAAGTTATATCCCTGGCAAGTTGGGAAGATTGGATTATAATCTTAAGATATATCTTGCATTTGCGTAAAATTTTGATTGAAAATCGAAAACTTGCCGAATCGCTTGATAAGGTGTCGTTTAGTTAAGTCAAACGTCAAACAATACAACTTAGTCCAGTTTATTTATGCAACATTCCATTAATTTGTTATTTTTTAATAAGTAAATAGTATCCTCTAGTTTAATTCACGTATTTTAATTTTTACTTGACACATTTTTTTCAGGTTAAGTTTAATTTTCATCGTATACTGGTATCATTATCATCATCATTAGAAGCCTCTATCCGTCCACTGCTGGACATAGGTCTTTTTCAATGAACGCTGCCAATTTGAACCGGCTACTGCATCGGCATTCCACCTCGTCAGGGGTTGACCAACGCTCCGTCTTCCTAAACGCAGTCTTCACTCCAGAACCTTATTGGCCCATCGGCCATCGGTTCTTCTTACTATATGAGCCCACTGCTACTTCAACGAGCTTATTCTATGCACTATACCGGGGACTTCAGTTCTCTGACGGATAATTTCCGACAAAACAAATGAAAGACAAACGTTGATAACAATAACGAGATTGTGTTATTTGCTGATGATATTTCTTTATTATTTTGAATAAAACGACGTAACTTTGTCAAACAAAAATTAAACAAAGTGTATAAGGCTTGTGACTCTTAATGTTCCTCAGGCTAGTGAGATGTGATTGTAGATGGAAAAGCGTTGGATTACGTAGATTAAGCTGTATTTCACGGCATTACAATAGATTCTAAACTGCAATAGGGTCCTCACATAAATCGATTGGCGAGTAAGCTTAGTTCAACGGCTTTTGCAGTCAAAAAAATTAGACAAATAACCAATGTTAAGACAACCTGTTTTGTATATTTTAGTTATTTTCGCAGGATATTGTTTTATGGCATCGTACATCGTAGGGAAACACGGCTGATATAAATAATTTTCAAAAGCGATCGATTCGAGCAGTCCCCAAAAAATCGCTGAAAAATATATTTACTGAAATTAATGTAATGTCTGTTTTTTCTCAATACATATTTAAATTATAATGAACTATCATATACAAAAGAACAAATCTGTAAAATACATAAAATAAAATAAAATACTAGAAATAAGCATAATTTTGTACTTCTATGAACTAGGCTCCGAAGAACAATGAAATCCTTAATGGGACTATGATGATTCATCTAATTTCTGTGAATAAATTTGCAAAAAAAAAATTGTAAAGGAACGTTTGTGTGTTAAAGAATATTTTTGTTATGACTTCTTGGTACATAACATCGCCTCGTAATGAACTGTTCGCTCCAGGCTATTTCAAACTATTAAAATATGATGAAACCTCCTAATGGATATTAGGGGAGGCCTATGTTCAGCAGCGAACTATCAAAGGCTGATGTTGATGATGATGATGAAAATATGATTTTATTGCAGGAAAGTTACAGGAGACTATTAATGAAATCTCAACCGGCTACACTCTGATCAAACATTAAATAATTCACATACAAACAATATTAACTCATTATGTCAATTAGAACTTTGCACTGAATACGAAGTGATAAAAATTATTGACAGTTCAGATAATAACACAAGTTCGGCAATAGATGAAATAACAACTAAGTCCATAAAATATTTAAAAGATTTATTAATTAGTAACCTTACTAAATGTATAAAACTTGTCTTTTTAACGGTGAACTACCCGATTGCTTAAAAATTCCGAAAGTAACTTCTATATATACTTCTATATAGCTAGCGTTAAGACTGATCCGGTAACTACCGGCCTATTTCGGTGCTGCCAGTTTTATCTAAGGTTTTAAAAAAGTTATGTACACTCATATATTTAACTATCTCATATATTTAAAATTCTTGTATAAACACCAGTACGAATTTCTTCTAACTCTCACACCATATTTACAATAAGACCAAATATTAAAAATTAGACAACTATACCTGTATTCTATTCATGTGTTCTAATGCAAAAAATACTAACAAACAAAATATTAACATTTAGTAAAAAATTTAACGACACAAGCACAATGTTGCTGCCTCCGTAACCTAGTGGTAAGGGCGTGTGCTTTAGAAACCGGAGGCCGTAAGTTTGAATCCTGCGGGGACTCAACAAATTTTCATTGTTGTTTCCTAGTTAGTTAGGGCAATTTGGGTTGATCACCCAATTATCTGTAAGATGACCCGTGCGTCGGATGGGCATGTAAAAAGTAGGTCCTGCGCCTTACTCTCTCCGGTCGTGTCGGTTATCCGTCCCATCGGGCTTTAAGAGTATAAAGGAACACGAAGTGCGTCTGTGTTTGCGCGTACACTTGTGCACTATGATATCTCCTGCGTAGTTGGCTGATCTCTAATATAGATTGGCCGCTGTAGTCGTAATCGACTGGAGAACATTATTGTTGTAGGATTACCTAAAACAAGGAACTTTTACGGCATTAGAAATGTAAAGTTTGTAGGAGACTAGCCCCTCCTTATTACCTTTTAAAACAAGATTAAAACAATATTTAATGCAGGACGTATAATTTCTCCGATGGTCAACACATTTCTATTTACTTCTTTTTTTGTAGTTTACAACTTTCTCATAGTTTAGGTGAATAATGTAATATTCTTTATGAGAAATAAATTCTTTAAACCTAAGAATGCAGTCTGCATCCACGTCTATAATATTTAAATATTCATTCATAAAAGTAATTTGATGTGAGAAATCTTAATATGTTATCCCATTCAGAATATACAGGTATAAACTTAGTCGATTAATAAAAAAAGGTCATATTAAATAAACTACATTTGTGGTTTAGTTTCCTTTGCAGTAAATGAAAAGAAAAAAATAAAAAACCCTCGATTTCCTGTTGCTGAAGCGAAAGCCAAATAAAACTGGTAAAACAAAAATATGTAGTTAGCCAATCCATAAAAATTGTAGAGGCCTATCAAAAAGATCTATTTCTGTTCACGGATACCTGCGTTTAATTTGAAAGGTATTTTTACTCTTAATTATAGCTACTTAGCCTTATGTCAATATCAGCGCTAAGTTAAAAGAAATTGCAATAAAACAAATATAAGAGAGACAGCGTGACAATTATGAGCAACTCTTTTTAATGGACGCTAACAAGATTGACCGTCTTGGCGTTCATTAAAAAAGGCCCATGTCTAGCAGTGGACTGCTTAAGGCTGTTTATAATGATGATGAAGGAAGATTATTTCGTTTTCTTTTGGATATCTTTTTTTTAAATATACGAATATGGATATGTCGGTAACAATATTGAAAATTATTCATTTTACTGATATAATAAAATAGATGGTTCTTGATAATATAAAATTAACATAACTTTATATTAACAAATCTTGTTCCTTAAATCAGGTATGACTTTAATTAAAAAGGATGAGGCCGCGAAAAAGCGCGTGCTAAAAGTATTATTTTTAACGTTTAAAAACAGAAATTATTACTGCTAACACTTATTTAAGAGCGCTTACTACCTTATTATTTTTATAATAATTTAAGAATATAGAGATAAAAATTTGGAATACATGCCATGTATAATAATCACGCAAATAAAAGAAATAATTAAGAATTTAGAAGATATTGTTTAAAAGCGCTCTGTTAGACTTTTAGTCAATTAAATTCATGTCAATGTCGTGTATATAAATAAAGGCTAAAATAGAAGAAAATATATCTAATATTGCCTGTCATTGCGATAAAAACACTTGACCTGGTCCTCAAGATTAAGCCTCCATTTTGTTGAGCATTAAAAATATGCAACATAATAAAATATAGGCGGATGCCGAAGGACGGCTCGCGGAAATGGCTGCGTCACGTAATTTAGGCGGTATTTTTAAAAGGCATCCGATGCGGTCCCCGCACGTGACGCGACAATAAAATAACACGGACGATGTTTATATTTTTTAAAATTACCTGTCTTTTTAGGATCTTGTTTGCATTTGGTAACTTCTCATTCAATACATGAAAATTATAATGAATGATCATTATGTTCCACCTGTTCGAATCAACTGCAGTTAAAATAATAAATAAATCATATTATCATAATCATGTGTTCCGGTTTGAAGGGCACCGTAGCCAGCGTATTTACTGGGTAAACGAGACTTAACATCCTATGTTTCACGGTGGGCAGCGCGTTGGTTATACCTGTATTGCCCATGTCTATGGGCGTCGGTGATTACTTCCTATCAAGTGGCCCCGACTGCTCGTCTGCCTGCGTATGCAATTAAAAAAAATAAAAAAAGGAGATATTTACTTGTTTAAAGTGTCACTTAGATTAGATTTTCTAAAATAATAATGCGATAAGTTCTTAAATCAATGCTCGGAAAGCAAAAAAAAATACTTCAGCGAAATTCACAATCCCTTGCGATAAAACTGCAAACGTTGGCTTAACTCTAAGAGAAAGACTTACGTCTTTAACTAGTCTAATAAAGTCCGGAAGCACATATATATTTAAAAAATAGATGAATATGTTATAAAAGCACCATAGCATTTTTAAAGGTAAAGGTTACTGCGAATAAAAAATATCTACTTTATTTTTTTTAAGTTAAACATTTCGATTAAAGATAGCTATCTTAGAAATAAAAGTCGCGGCAGAAATCGCGAAGCATTTTCATGCGAAAGTCATATTAACAACATTGACGTAAATGTATTGCCTATAGTGGCTTACGTATTAAAGACGCATCAAAATATTTTTTATGAAGATCAATAAAATTTATCGTTTAGTGATTGTCTACCTCAAAATAATTTATAATAATGATTATAATTTAAAGATAAAAATTATGTATTACAAAAACGATTGAAGATTTTTAAGAAATTTAAATGCATTATCATAAATTTACACCATATGAAAATAATTATAATGAATGTATTACAAATTTTTCGCGTTAGTTATAAATGTTTATTCCTGACGTTTCGGATTCTTTCCAGTATCCATGATCACGGGCAGATATACCAAATTAGTCTGCCCGGAAATAAATATATAACTAAGGGGAAAAATTCGTAAATTAGTGAATTTGATATGTATAATAATCGCGTAAATAGAAGAAAAAATTAATATCTTACAAGTTAAAAGCAATGCATGATATAGCGGTAGATGAGCCTAAACGAGGACTGCGCTGCTAATATGTCAAACGGTTAGATTACAGCCTATCAGGCCTTGCTAGGTTTACTGATAACGGATAACAACACAGGTAAACTGACTTATTTTTTTATGGTTTAGAGTAGTTACTAATGGTGGCTAACTTTAGTAACTGTGAAGGGTTAGGATAAGATTGCTCGTTGAGATATTCATTCGACATTTTCATCTAAAAAGGCCAAAAATAATTTGCTCTTAAATATAAATATATGGATAGTGTTTTCACAACAGAGACGGACTTTAGTGTTCAATAAATAATGTTAAGGTAGTGAAGAAAAGCATCGCCGCTTAGTATTAATAAAATTGTTTAAAACATAAATATTATTATAAATTATTTTATAATAATATTTAATAATAATAATATTTCAAAGTTTATACTTTGGATGAATAAAAACTTACTGAAGGACATTAGGCGCAAAATATTTTTTATTTTAAATATCAACAACCATGGGAGATACGGTGCAGTCCTTTATAAAAAACAATTGGTACATACGTAGAACTTATTTATCAACGTAAGGTAGCTAGACGATGGGCAATGTTTTATTACAAATAAATGGTCTAATACGGGGGAATATTGCAAATACAAAATGCAACTAAATCCATGACAAGTTATATGTTCCAAGAACATAAAGCAACACGAAATGTATCAATCTATTCAAACAAATTTTTTAGAAAATATCTTCATATAAATTAAATTAAATTGTTTAAGAAAATCAATCAAAAAGAATGAATGAAATTGGAGAGTCGGTTCGTACTATGAACATAACCTTTATCACATGATAACATATTACCGATACATGTAACAAAATAACATTTATTAAAAATGTTATGTCTATTTGTTCTGGCTAATTTCTGGAATGGTCGATCCAATTTTAACGTAACTTTCACTGGAAATGTAGCTGATGTAACTAGAAGTAAGTTAAGCTGATTTTGACTAAAAAATTCTACCTTGCGGATGAAGACCCGGGTAACAGCATAAACACCCAGAGCTATCAAAAATATAATAACGATAATATATTTGCTATTTAAAAACCTAGATAAAATCACATCAAGCCTTTTATTATGTTTCTTAATTCCAAAACGTATAAATTACAGGTCAGCCTTATAGCGAAACAATAATTGCTGCTTAAATTTGCTTTTGGGTCAGATGCAACATTAGAAGTGTTAGGAGTTGACCCAGTTTAAATATAAATAATATTGCGTGGACCTCTGGTGATTATAAATTTCGGAAATGTTCGGTAGTAACTGTTAATCTTTTATACCCACAGTTATTAATGTTATTCGTAATTTTCAAACTTAAATTCTTTATAACATAATAACATACTTTAGGTCTATCTCTTTAGGTTGAGCCAGCGTTTGGAAATTAATCGCACAAGGGTGTGATTTAAGAGGGTGATGCCGAAATTTTCTTAACTTTGAAAATATCTAATAAACTACTTATCACAAATTCAGCAACAAAGACTAGAAGCGGAGCAACGAGGGTGACATACATAAAAAACATGAATATACTAACAGAAGCTAAAGTCCTATTGATTTTCTATTTGTCAGTGTAAATTGTTTTGGTTATCAAAATTTGATTAATAGTTAATTCAATGTATATTTACGTAACACACGTTATAACATAAAATGGAAAGTTAATTTGCTTTAGAAATATTTAGGTATAACATTTATCTACAATATTTGTATACATACGTAGGTACATAATTTTTTGCAACCTGGAATTCCATTGCGTCTTAATGAGAAAATTTGAGATCTTAGCATGTATATGATTATGCTAACATTCATTTTAGGTTTTTTTTTTTTTTATTAGGAAACTTAATAAACCATACAAGAAAATTAACGAACAATCAAAAATTTTCCTGTACACTTTTGCAAGTTTGAGTACACATGAAGGATTTTTTCTAAACTAACATATTTAATTATACCTCGGGAATATTACTGACCGACAAGCTAATTTCTGTTATTTAAATTTTTAAATATGATTAAAAATAAAAAATCCTAAATGAAAATATTTTCTGAAATATTTATACAACTCTTATACCTTAATTTTCCAAATTGGCTTAGAGTTACTTTAATAGCATTAAAAGTTATTCAGAGAAATTAAATAATACAAATATTTACACCGTTCTATCTTTATTATACCGCCATATTTATATTCCATAACTAAGCTTTTGTTTATTTTTCTTTTATTTCCAATGAAAGATTAATTATTTTCGAATAAGGAACTTACTATTCGACAAAAAATTATTTTGAATTGTGGTGGTATTTTATAAAAAAGTTTAATAATACAATAATCCTGCAGTATAACTTACAGTAAAATATTAAAGTAACCATATGAAACTTCATTGGTCACTAGCTACATTTTTTTTCCGATTAAAGGTGCCTGCGGCCCGCTACTCCTCATGGCGCATCGAAACTAACGCCCCCTTCGTCTCAAAGCTTTTGCCCAGGGCGTCGGAGCTACGAGATTCATATCCTTGCAGGAAAAGATTTTCAGCCCATAGCTATTAAAAAATCTTTGCTGCCAAGCCATTTTTAATGTACTGTATAAATATGTTCATCCATCTATTTACTAAAATAAATAATTGTTCTGATTATTTTTGTTTAAATTACACGATACTAACTTTTAAAATAATTTATTTATGTGATTTAATTGCCTAGAGAAGAATATGGCGCATATTCTTTTATAAGGCCTAAGGTGATATTTTATGAGACTGAAGAAGGTTTTCGTTTTAATTTATAAAAAAAAAATATTACCAACATATATATAAAACAGCACTATATACCAACATCCACAAAGTGAGGCAGGTTATTCAGAAGACACATGAGTATAAACAGCCCCAGTGCATGGGATTTGGGGACTATGAGAAGGCTTTTGACTCCATCGAGACCTGGTCCTTCCTCAAGTTCTTACAGCGGTGCCAAATTTGTTTGGCGATATATCCACATGCTGAGATATCTGTATGTCGCCGTCACTATGTCTGTCGTAGTCCAAAGTGGACACACTGAGCCTATCCGCCTAAGCCGGGGTGTTAGACAAGGAGATGTAATGTCTGCGAAATTGTTCTCCACCGCGCTGGAGTATATGATCTAGACGCTCGACTGGGAAGGACAGGGCATAAATGTGATTGTGGAGTACATCTCTCATCTGTGATTTGCTCTTGATATCGGTTTCTAACCCATTCGTTTTGTTGATTGATACCGCTCAAACTTATTTATGTATGCATAAACTTGAGTATATTAGGCACACTGAACTTAAACGGATAAATATTTGGAAGTGGTGGAGAAGTATTCAGTTAAAACACACTATTTAATAAGTTTTGTGTGTTTTAAATAAAACTTTTTATTCAATTAAATAGCTGAATTCTTCACCTGTAATAAGATATTATGGATAATGACTAGGAATAAACAAATTTCCAGAAACAATCAAAATAATTAGAAGCAGACCCGTTGATAACTAGAGAAATTGGCCAGGTCAGAGAAAGAGACAATAAAAGTGTTAGACGCTTATCAATTGATGAAATAGAAAATAACAATAAATAGTTACTGCTATGTTGGTTGATAAAATAATCCACTAACTTAACCTAAGCATAAAAATATTAAATATACGATATCTATTGTTTTCAATGATAGAAAATGTACCACTAATTTTTGTTGCCAATTTATTCTAATAAATTGCTTTAAAACCGTTAAAAGTTAGCTTAGTGAACTAGCTAAATCCATTTAACCGTTTCAATCATCTGGGTATTACAAATGGATAAAAATTTTTCAATTTCAACTAATTTTCACTTCAAACGATTGCAATTTAAGTTTGTAATTTACCCATTTTAAATACATCGAGAGTGGGCATGTACTCAGAAATCTAGTTTGAATTTTAAAAAATAATGGTATATGTAATAATAAACTTATGATAAACAAACTATTCTTTTTAACCTATAAAAGTAATTACATTTCGTTTAACAAGGTCGATATTCATATCACATATCCGTATTTAATTTCACTTGCAACCGAAATTAATTAATCGTCCATCAGTTGTAAGCATATTACGCGTTTTGATGGTTGGCTTATCGTGATATCAGAGGTTTATAGTTTAATTTTTAAATTTAGTGTAGTGGGATACGGTCCAAGAACCCTCTAATGAAGAAGACGTGCATTGGTGAGACCTATGTCAATAACATAAGCTGATGCATAATAATGATAAATGTTAAAAAAAATAACCAGCTCCAAATTAAGCAGTGTACAAAATCAGTGTTGATATTGATGACAACATTAAACCCAAAAAAGCTTGTCTGCCTTCATAACTTAAAATACATTCAACTTTAAAAATATTCATTGTTAATTTCGAAATAAATACATCAGGTAACAAATTTAACTTTATAGGTTTAGTTTTCAGTGAGATATACTAAATTTTACACAATTATTGTCTTAATTTACATGATGTTTCTGATAAAAATGTGGTGCGGAAGTTCGTTACGTTATGAGAAATCTTTAGAAACTATTTAATTAACATTACTTACCAGTCCCTGCTAAAATATTTTCGTTATAACATTAAATATTTGTATTTATATGCCATAAATTATGGATAATTCAGCTATGATAAATTCGAATCGGCTAACTGTAGTATTCTGGATGTTTTCGAGCTCGATTTCACCTGTTATTATTTTCGCCATTATTTCAAAAGTGAATCCTGTATCCATAAATTAATTAGCATAAAATATTAATCAATTTATAAAAAACAATATCTTTCGACTTTTTATCTCATCACTTGCTATGTATAATTTTCGCAATATTTATTGCCATGTAATATACATGTCTCAGAAAAAATAATACCCGCCTGTCACAAGATACGTCCCTTATTAATACGTCGTAAATCCCGCTAAGGCATGGCACGAGCAGCTGATTTTTCACCTCGTAAAACGGAAAGTAAATGTCGCATCATACTAAATTAGTCGTATCACGTAATGCGGAAACAGGCTTATCGCTTCCTGTTTTGCGCCGTGTCGTGTTAAATGTTACAGAGAGGGTTTTTTTCAGAATTATATTTTTTTAATGTCTGTTATAATTTTAATTAAAGAATAAGAATAAAAATACGCATTTATTTAAAAAAAAAAGTTTTGTAATTAAACCATTCTTTATCTCATTAACTTTTTATAAACGAACGTATAAAAATAGATTTAAATTAATGAAATAATGGTTTTATCGCTATTAAAGAGTGTTAAATGCGAAATCGTTAATATAATAGACATGGTGTAGCCGGAATCTATTCAAGGATTTTTAATGTATGCCTAATTATTATTTTAGGTTATTTCAAGTAAATTAATAGATTTCGTAATTTTAGTTAAACCAGCGATAATTGAAATCAAAATAATTATTTTTTGCTACCATATGTACCTTGGTCAATAGGATAGTTAAATACTTATTTCAAATTGCGATACTGTTTTATTGCGAATTATTTTTCTCATGTTATTTTATACAAACTGTTAGCTCAAAAACGATTTTTACAGTTGGTGATATATATTGATTTGTTTGTGTGTGTCAGATGGCGCTGTTTTAAGCTAAGTTTCAACTTTTCTTTACGGAAAATTATAATAATAAAAAGAATTTGCGATTTGTAATTTTTTAGTTAAAAACAAAAAGGCGACTTCATAACGCCGCTTTTAAATACCAGGCTTTATAATTAAATAAAACAAGTAATTAATAAAATGGCTTCTTAACATGCGTAACAAATTACAAAAATTAGAAATGGACTTTTACTGTTCAAAATTAAAAATTTCTACAAAACCGACTTCAAACAGCGTATAACTAGTTTATGCAATGTAAGCAGGTAACAACGTGGTCTGTGTGTGAAATTGCGTCGCGATTTCTGCCACCGCATTTTAAAATTATGATAACTTTATTAGTACTAATTTAATCAAAATGTTTTCTATAACACGTTTTATGAATAAAGATTTTTTTTAATATAATCGCTTATGATTTATGTGAACCTATGCTGTATTATCTTATATGCACTTTGTGCAATGTTGAAAAATATTTACATTAAAATGCTTATTATAGGCTATTCTTAAAACATAGATTAACGCTTTTGTTGACTTTATTGTAGACCAATAAATGTAGTATAATTATGTAAGACAAAGTTAAAGTCTGTCTCTTAAGGTTGAGCCAGCGTTTGCAATTTAATCGCACTAGGTTGTGATTTTTGAAGTCAAAATTTTCTTGATTTCTTAAATATCTAATAAACTACTAATCACAAAATTACTTAAAAATGGACCATATAATTTTAAAATAAGAATGAACTCAATCAGACTACCAGGAGCGGAGCAACGAGGTAACACTTCTAAAAAATATAAGCTACGAATTGAGTCCTTCTCTTGGGAAGTGGATCAAAAAAAAATGATGTGGTATCTGATATAAAGGAAATGTTTCATGATAGCCGCGGATATGACTGATACAGTAAAAGTAAATGTTCGTTATTTATAATTTTGTACGGTAGTTGTTTCCTTACGCTTGCAACGCATTTTATGAACTTAATTTTCATAGTCATGCCAGTAAAACGTTAAAATTATGTTTTTGGTCATATGCATACAAATTATTACTTTTTATAGTAAAATAATAAAAAAAAAATACTTTTAAAAATAACGTTTTCGTATAGATTTTTGCCTCATATCAACAGAAAGAAATTCTGATCCTAATCAAGGCAAGTTAAGTTTTTTCACTGTATTCAAAATTTATTGAGGAGTTTATTGTTTTTTACATATGCCTTTTTTATTTGCATACGAAGGCAGACGAGCAGTCGCACCACCTGATGAAAAGTGGTTACCAACGCTTATTAACATCGGCAATACCTAGGTATCACCTATGCGCTGCCTACCGAGATACATAAGAGATTATGTCTCGTTTACCCAGTATAGACGCTGGCGATGGTGCCCTCCGAACTTTAAGGACTTCTGGCTGGTGGTACACACCAGAAGGCCTATGTTAAAGGGACTCTCTTAACGGAAGAGAATATCAGATTCTGCTTCTGTTTCTCTTAAGCCATTAAATTGTTGAATACAATGTAAATAATTAAAATTTTAGCTGCAGTAACGCGTCGTAGGTTCTGCCAGTACGGTTATTAATTGCAATTTTATGCAGCTTTTATTTTATTAGTTTAAAATGTGTTTCTCTTAAAATAATTGAATTTTATTAAAAAAAAAATATATATAAATAAACACATCATTATAAAATATACTTTAGTTTACTAAAGTTTTTATAACCTAAGTGCATTCCAGTAGTTCACTGTCACTTAAACAAAACGACCACTGTGTTGCAGGTAAACGAAGACAAATGAATGCCCTCTAAGTTACCATTTCGTTTTCTATTTTATCAACGGCGACAATTTAAAATTTAAATGTAATTCCCCTGTGCATGAGAACATATAAGCTATACCAAACATAAGAGATATTGTATTACACTAATCATCCGTACCTTTTAAAAATATCACATTTCAGATTAATGTGTGGCTTCGTAACCGTAATAAAGTTTCGTAATTGTAATTATTAAATCTATTTTTGAATGTAAACATCTTAGGCTTCATCGTCCTTTTGCTGGCGTCTGTAACTTAGATATCTTATTACTTATAAAATATTTATTACTCTAAATAAGCTGCAATTACGATTTACTTTATCTATAAAAAACGATGTTTGTTTATCATTCTTTATTTTATATTATTGTCGTAAAACTTGCAAGTAAAATTAGTTGTGAAAACGAAACAGCCTAGTTTAGGCTGATAGACTGTGACCCACATTTTAAAAAAATAGAACTTTTACACCCCCTTAAAATGGGTGCTCTCAATTTTTAACATAAAGTTATATATGATGAAATGTTTGTAATTCTTGATTAAGTGCGCATTATTATTTCAAAGTAGCGTCGAAACTACCAGAACTTACAAGTGTTGTACCGTGGATAATCATTTTCGACCCATTCACCATGGCAGGTCCCTTTTACGAGCCTCTAGTGAATCATCAGACAATTTATGTCAAAGCAAATCCTACTGTGTTCTACATTAAGACCAATAAGCATTTAGTGGTAAACGACGCCTTGTCTCACGGTTGCAAGCTGCGATACCACTAGTAATGCTTTTGTCTATGCCTGGTGCACTCCATCGTGCGGACATGCTCTCTCCTATGCAAAATCGTCATGGCTTCCGATCTTGCATGGTCTCAAAATTCATCGTCCAAGCGTAGAACAACTATCACATGAATAATAATATCGATTATCTTCATCAGTACTCTCGATTCCAGCGGTGATCAGTAATCAATGTCGCTTAATAGTACAACTATCGGCTTATTGTACTTCTAGCTAAATCACTAATTCAATTATACGCATAGTTGAAGCTTGTTTTTTTCTTTATGTAAATGGGTCATGGTAATACTCGTATAAAGCTCATTTTGTTAACGACTGAGTACATTATTAAAATTGTCTGAATCCAGCTTCAACATGCGTATAGATGTCGAATTGTGTTTCAGCACAAGTCAATAAAACGCATGTGACCATGACGAAGTATTTTGATTTGTAAGGCACATGTTAAGATAATACTACACATAAGTGCGCAACAATTGTTAAGAGTTAATTTAATATGTATAGTAATCGCTTAAATAAAAGAATATTTTTACCTAGAGATGTTATTGCGAATACAACATTCGAATATCTTCACTCACAAGCCTCAAGATCGAATCTATTAACTAGTTCTAAACGACATAGAAAACTTAATAAAAATAATTGCATGAATTGTAATTTTATTATTATTTATGTTTTATGACGTAATCTTAACATATATAAATCACGTTTCACGTTGTTTGTCTACAATGGACTCCTAAACTACATATAGTTGCCCACTATGTGCAGTTTAATCCAACTTAAAAGATAGAATAGCTTACATCTTAATTTATATTTGCAATAATGTTTTATAATCATTTATTTTTCTATTATTATTTGATGCAAAATGCAAAACAATTGTGACAGTTGACGATATATATTGATTGCGTCGTGTGTACGTCAAATGTCTTGTCAATAGATGGCGCTATTTAATAGTTTTAACTTCGCTGATATGAGAAGAATTTGGACAATAAAAAGTAATGGCTAAAATAAATTAGTTTTGGTCATTTTATTTTATAATAATTATTATCTATCGTTAAAAACAAAAATGCAACTTCATAACGCCGTTATTTTAACCAGACCATTTAATTAAAAAAAATTAATAACACAGCTTCCTAACATGCGTATAAAATTGTAAATTTTTGGATTTTTACAGAGCAAAATTAAATAAAACTGATGTTGTATCTTATATAAAGAAATATTTTGATCAGATATTCAACGGCGGATACGATTGTAGGTACTATAAATAATCGTTATTTATTATTTCATATGATAGTTGTTTCCTTACGCTTGCGACAAATGAATTTTTAATAACCATGCAACTAAAACTCATGACTGACATTATTTTTTAATGCATACACAGGCAGACGAGCAGTCGGGCCACCTGATGGGAAGTGGTCACCGACGCCCATAGACATTTGCAATACCCATGGTATCGCCAACGCGCTGCCTACCGTGAGACAAAGGATGTTACGTCACGTTTACCCAGTAAATACGCTGGCTACGGTTCCCTTCAAACCGGAACAAATCAGTGTTTTCACACACTGCTTCACGGCGAAATGGCGCCGCGTGGTATCTCACCCAGACGGTCTCCTGTAAACAGGGGACCTACCACCGATATATGCTTTCCGTTTATATCTCAAGCCCCTAAATTGTTAATTATATTGAAAAATAAGTAAATCTAGCCGCAGCAATGCGTGACATGGTCTGCTAGTAAAGTAAGAAATTATAGTTTAACATTAATATTTTTATTATTAATAGCAATAAAAACACTATAAAAGTAAAATAAACGTAAAAAATAATAAATATATTTCATAAAATTTTAGATAAAAAACTTTTTATAAATCTTAAAAGTAAAATATTATAATTAGATGAATGTATGTTCAGTTAAATTTGAATAAAACGGGGAACAAAAAGTCCGTGTTGCTATAAATTAATTTTCGTTGGTCGATCGACGCCCATTGTCAGTTTCTAATTGGTTTTGTTGGCTCGGTTTAGGTTTCCAAATTGCGTCTCATTTATCTACTTGTGTTCTCTGATTAGCTGTTTAATGGGCTTATCTTAATAATGGGTGAAAACTATTATTTAGAAGATCGTTATTATTGTAGCAAGAAAATAAAGTAAAATGCAAACTAACAGCTTTATTTTCAAGTAATAATTCACTATTTACTTATTTCTTTTTGTATTTACTTTTGATATAATGTGAAATTATAATTTCATAATACGGCGGTGTTATTTATGACACAATTAATGTTTTATTGATTTAACCTAACTTTCACAATATTTCTTAAAAGCAAAACACACAATAGAACGTATTATTAGTGCAACTTAAGTGTGTTTCTTACATTGGACTTTGAACACAAATAATATATTCCTGCAGACTTACGGGCTTACTCAATGTGGAGGATCTTTTATCGCCAAAATTAAGTCATGAAACTTTGTGTCCCAAGATACATACAGAGAAAACACCTCATTTATATTAATATACTATATATTTCAGTTAACCTCGCGGATACTCTACCTATAATACGCGGACAAAGTCGCGGGTAATAGCTAATATAAGATAAATGAATAAAATAATCCATGTTACTAATTCCACTTTGTCTGTATGCTACCGCGTCTTTCTTAAATGTCTTAACTAATTTAAATGAACGTGGGATTAGGATTACACATAATTATACATATACAGTATGAATTTGTTTAATTCTAATCACAAGATTAGACAAGATAACTGAATAAGAGAAAAGAAAACGTGTTATCGTAAGAACTTGTAAAGATCAAACAAATCAATGCAGTAATGTATGTATTTTTTCCGTTTAAATAGTCCTTTTCAAGCTTACGGATCATCACCATTTAGAAGACGCTGCGGCAGGACCATGAGTTTTGCTTGGCTAAGCTATAACAACTTATATATTAAAAACCAATTTAATGCGTTTGTTTTTGCATTTTGCAATTTTGCACTTTTTATATGTTTCACCTGTATCGCAGGATTGTAAAGATAATCTTTAAAGACCCCGTCACGATTTGAGCTTTGAGAGTCTAGTCTCTGGGTATTTTGGCCACATATTGTTAAGGGAAAATACAGTTTCAAATCAGACTAATTTTTTTGCAAGATTTTTGTAATTTAATTAAATTATTTTATCGTTCATATTGCATTAAATAAATTTGATATTTACAGAAACATTCTCGTGAAACACTCTATCTGTCAAAAAAAAAACGTTTGCGTTGCATAGTTTTAAATTTAATCATACATAGGGACGGACAGACAGCTAAAGAGACTTTGTTTTATACTATATAAGGTGAAATGAAAAGAAAAAAAAGGATTTCACACACAATGGATCACCTAAATCTTTAAATAAAATTAAATTTTTTGTAGTTTTATCTTATATATTACATGCGCTTAAAAGAAACTTCGGTAAATAAAATAATTTTTGATATAAAATGATCTTTGAAATCTTATCAAGAGAAGAATGATAACTAGAAAGGATGATCCACAAAAATAATATTTAAAAAAACCACGCGCAATATGATTTCTATATTTAATTGACCAGACCTTAATCACAGATAGTTCTACAAATAGCCAGGTTATAAGAAAAGTTATTAATTCGTACTAATAAACGTAATTTTTATAAATATAAAGCTAAGTTAGGCAGTCCACGTTTAGCAATAATCTCTTTAACTGTATCTCCATCTCAAGAGTGTTGAAAATAGTTCAAAAGGTAACGGAAAAAGTTAAAATTAATATGAATATATCCATAATATACTTTTATGAATTGGACGGCTGTTGCGGTTGAGGCGAATGAATATATCCATCAGCTTTAGACATAAAGACTAACATTTGTGTTCACTTCATTAAAGGGCTCCATTTCATGTAGCGTGTCTAGAAGTGATTATTTCAGTGAAAGGTGATTGTATATCTCCGTCAGTAGGCGATTAATTTTTTAATAGTAAAAAGCACTTAATCAAAAGCAATTTAATAACTTTAGGACAATATGTTATATATAGTTTAGCATGATAAATATATATAACCGATCGAAAATGCCTAAAAATTAGGTTGAATAATTCTGTACTTTATTTACATAATTAGTCATACATTGATGTTTCAACGGACTTGTTGTAAATTTCATATTTGCTCTGTCGCTTAGCAAATTGTCTCTGTTCCCTGAACATTGTCCGAATCATGTCCGTCACTTTACATGTCAGTCAAAGTTTATGTGACTGTGACAGACAATTGTGAGAGCTCATAACAGAACTTTATTTACGACAGCGTATACGTCACTCTTGACGCTGGCATTAAGTTGAACCGATGTGGCGCTCAATCCAGAAAGCATTTATGGCGATAATTTCCATGCAGCACGCCGTATTGCAGCTGCCACAAATAATCATTCCAAGCGACTGTTTAAAACATTGAGTGGACTTGCATGCGAGGGAGTGAATACTTTGAGAGCATGATTTATAAATGACCCCACACAACTCGTTGAATTCACCTTGTTTATTACCAGTCTCATTTAAAAAAATAAAAACATTGAATTAATTAGCACATACATGCACTTTAAATTTAAATAGTTGTTGCTTTGTGCCCGCTCACGCTCTATAATTATTAAGAAAAAGACTACTACACATTACAAACTGTATATTCTGGCAATTATATTTATGGTTTGAGCAATTCTGAAAGGATTAGGGTAACTATCACTAAAAAATAAATAAGGAAAACAAAATATTTGTTATTGGCGTAACATGGATGATCCATAGATCTTATACTGTGACTGTATTCTTTAAGATATTCATAACCATAATTGGCCATATATGTATGTTTTGGCCAAGGCTGACAAAAAGAAGGCAGTTCCGCTCTAACATACCAACAACGTAATAAGAAATAGTAACTATCTTAAGATTTTTGAATTATAAAACATAGCTAACTTTTTGTATTATAAACTTTGTCCTCTTTATTAAACGAGATGCAATAAAGCTGTACAATATGAAAAGATAATTCCCAGAAATTATTCAGAGTGGCCCTCTAGAATAAAACAAGGATTTCAATCAGTTATAAAAAATAATGTTAATTTTGATCGCGTCTTTGTGAACAAAATGAGTTTATTTTTTTATTTCACTTTTTTGATACCGAATGGCAATTTATATGTAAGGACCTAATATTATGTACTATTAATTTGTAATATTAAAAATCATTAGCCAACTGAAAATAAAAGTACTAAGCTAAATAAGATAATCCATACATATTTTAAATCGATAACTCAAGACCACCTGGACACACACCAAGCTGAGCTTATAACCAGGGAACAGCTTATGGAAATTATATATGTATGAGAAATCTATACGATAATATTTAATCATAAGACATATTTATTCTTTCAAAATTAAATTTAAGTCGTAGGAGCCCTGAAATTACTATCACGTCTTAGCAATTGAAATTAAATACAGAAAAATTTAAAAAAATGTTAAAACTTAATACAAATTTAAAGTGGTAATTTCCAATAACATTTTTTTTCAATCATAAGGTAAAAAGAAAGAAAAAGTAGAAAAAAGTTAAATTAACAGTGATTTTACATACTGATATTTGATATATCACAAAATATAGGATTTTGTAAAAATATCGCTGAATAAATAAAAGGCTACACAATATATCGTGTCATAGATAATTATTGCAATTCAGTCTTACAAAGGCTAAAGTCCACAGTTTTATTTAAGCCTCAAGTGTTTACAAAACTCTTACAAACCGGACGGATAAAGGCGGTCTAATTACGCAGCTAGGTAAGTTTAACTTTGTTCTTGGCAGGGAGCTTAGGATGTTGTCATTAAGATTTTTAAAACAGCCTCTTTATGGTTGATTTTTCACCGAATGTTCTTTTTAAAATTTTCTTTTGACAGACTAACAAAAATGAGGTATACGAGAGCCAGCAGTTTTAATAAGCGCAAAAATATTGTGATCGACATCGCTATGATTCTTTTTAAAAAGAATTGTCAAATGTTTTATGAGTTTATTTAAAACTAATAAACTTGATTTTATTTAAAAGTTTATTAAAAAAATTTTTTTACGATATTAATGTCTATGAAGATTTTAACCGACGTTGAAGATTCAATATAAATACTAAAAATGCAAACATTCTCAATACGTGTCGAATTGCTTGTTAACATACATATTTTATTATATTTTGTAAAAAAGTTTTTTTTACATCTTTGTTATGTAAGTAGCATTAGACAATCGAGTTATATTTGCCATAAAGTCTTTGCATTTAGAATACATTTTTATAGAAAAAAAAGAAAAATTTATTACAAATCGTAAGCCAATACCAAAACCAATAAGAAATTGACAATGGTACAAGAGCGATCGGCGGAGATTCAATTTAAGTAAGATGCCATTTTGCGTTAAACGTTGTACTCGATCTTTGTATGTATCAAACATATATTGATTTAAGTGTATATTACTGAGACAAAGTTTGTATAACTGAGTACTCAATGCTATGCCCTGAACAGATGAAACCAAATATCTCGGATAGCACTCAACAGCTCTCTTCCTTCGGCTCACACATCATGCGGATCAGAAACAGTGCAACCTTCCTTCTGGCAGGCTGTTTCCTTCATCAGTACCAAAAGCAAGTTATCGCTGTGAAACAAGATGACGCTCTACAAAATGGATCATTCGTTTCATCATAAATTACGCCAGTCCAGGCTTAGGCCAGTTTGCTTTAGCATGTCAAACTAACATCTATAAACTCCAAATCTAGCAAAACAGGTTGATGTGTAAGGTCACGGGTGTGCAGGCACAACCTTGACCTGCATCTGGACACAGAACTCGCCAAAAATATATTTTAAATTATCTTCCATCAGTTCTTTGAGGTTCTCGTTAGTATGCTGAATCGACGGCTGAACAGGTGGACCGAGGCCTCGGCTTAAATCAGACCTTTTCAAACGGAGATGCACGCTTAAAGTTGTACAGCTCGCCCTAACACCGCCGGGTTGCAATGGTTTATTCTAAGTGAAACGAGAAATTGCCAATAAAAGACAAACAATTTTATTGTTCTTACAGCCAAACATGAAATGACCAAAACGTAAAAAAATATTCTGAGTTTACTTATTTACTTATGTGGATCATAAGAATCCATATAGAATCATCGTCAGGACATAATTTTAAAGAATCTTCTTACTTGTTTATCGTTAGCTTTAATCAAAACGTATTCATAATTAAAACTCTTTGCCGTATTGGACAATTATAATGGCTCATGCACATGCAACACCATACACCAACATCATCATAGCAAAATGTCCAATACAGCATATTGGATATACAATAATAAACGCTCACTTACCCTCAATGCTAACGTTCAGTTGCACGCGATGCGACGCTCAATTCAAATGATATTTATTGTAACATTTTCACGTCGCACGTTCTATTGAAGTTGCCACAAATCAAAAGTTATAGCGACTGTTTTAAACATTAACCTTTTTAGGGTGTCGAGGAAACGACGGCATTGAATGAGGCTTAACAATATCCACTAAATTATTAACTTTGATACGACTTTATTAAATTGATCTTGTTGAGTCTAATTATTAAAAAGATTCTTCAATATCTTGGAATAAAATGTCATGCACATAAGAATAGTGATAAACATATAGGTATTTATAACACTTAAAGAATTATTATTTTTAATATGACGAATTATTTGACGAATTTTTTTTCCTTTCTGAAAATGATTATTCGTTGTGTGTTTTTAAAGGAAAAAACTAGGTAAGTTCTTTTTTAATTAAAAGCGGCCATATCGAAACAATAAATTTTAAGACAGTTTCGTAAAAAATGAGTTATAGAAAAGTTTCAAAATTTTGAAATAAACTAAAAATTTTTATCATCCCTCTGTATTCAAGATTGTCCTAATAATATCTTCATATTCAATTTACAGCCCCAAATCAACTTTATTAAAAACCTTAAATATGATTTAAAAATTATTTTTCTCAAAATTTGTCTTCTATGTATTTATAATTTTTTATGCTTTGCTTTTGACCTTCAACTTGACGGCGAATCTGCCTTACAGTGGAAGTAAGACAGATCCGCAGTACAATTGCAATTAGTTAATTGCCAATCCGCCTGCACAGATCAGCAATAATGATCAACACTTTTTAATGGACGCCAATTTGGCGTTTGTGTTGTTGTCTTGTTTTTATGTTCATTCTTTTTTTTAATGGATCTTGTGCTCTGTGGAGTAAACCTATTAGAACATACCATATGTGGGGAAGCCCATTGTCACAGGCGCGTCTCCCCACCGAGTAACTTAACTGCGACTGCTGCAAGATGGAAAACCTCGGCTTGGGCCTTCACTTTCTGGTTCCCGTTAGCATGTTGAATCAAGGGCTGTCCAGGTGGGCCAACGCCTCGGCTAGATTCAAAAGCTTTCTTAAGGATAATTTATTAACTAGAGAAGCTCTATCTAAACTTTACTACCACTTCTTGAAGCGTTGGCGTTGTGAGAAGAAGTGACGCAAAAAACTCCAGCAACGCTCCTAACTAACTTGCTGTTAAGCTACAGTGTTATATAGCAAAAGCTGCGTAAGTTCGATCTCACCGGTGGGGCCGATGCCATAAATGTGTTTGTTGTCCTGCACTTCTAAGTGTAAGGTGTTTTGGCTACTGTTCGGTTGTCGCAACCTATTTGCCTTAAGAGCGTTAATCAACTTCTTGTATTTCACAAGAAGAGAACCAAGCCAAAACGGTGCTGGCGGCGCCGGTGAATGCATCTGCTGCTTGATTAAATTCGTCTAGATCGAAAACATCTAGCGGTTTTAGAAACAACGCGCAGTTATTGCAAGTGCTGCCATTTCTATGGCTAGCATGCTGGCTATTTTAGGCCGCTGCGCGTTTGGAGTCGGCTCCGGAACTGGCTGTTGCCATGTGGGGCGGAAATACCTGGCGTTGGAAGAACGGAGGTGTGAAAAGGTGATGCTGTCCGATGGTGCCTTGAAGTGGCTTCCCTGGGGTTCACAGGAACTCTGCGTTTTGGCGCCTTAGGGCAGCCGAGGTAGTTGGCTGTGCGGCCGGGATACGGGAGTTAACGCACGCAGGGGGCTCGAAAGTGGCAAGGACTTCTTTGTCCTTGGGTCTAGGGCAATTGGTAGTGCCGTGATCCCCAAGGGATTTAACGCAACGGGAGTGGGCGAAACAATTACGCGAAGCGTGACCGTATAACTGGCAGTTGTGACACTGCCCAGGGAGTCCGTTGGAATGCGGCCGCTCAAAAGAGATACGGCTGATCCCAAAGAGCTGTTCGACATCATATATGCGCTTTCCTTCCTTTGAGCGCTCTAGCGTAATGCTATAAGGGCGTCCGGAACGAGCAGGGTACACTAGTTTTACCATTTTTTCATTCTCATTAACGTTTCATATAAATATGTAAATAAAATTTTATAGATAGTCCTACTTAACATAAAATTTCATATTGCTAAATAAATAGGTTTTAAAAACAACAATGTCATCGAAATAAATGAAAAACAGGAACGAATACTTAACATTTCATGTCCCCAATCAATGCTAACATATTTGCGTAGGATGGATAACCGAGTACCTCGCTTTATTTTAAGACCGGATAACTTATGTTATGCTTACCCTCGACATTTTGTACGATAAAGGGATGGCAGTTTGACGCGCGTTCTCTTTCGCAAAGCTATTCAATAAATTCACGGAAAAAAATTACCCTGATAATAGATGTCACGTTCATAATTTGATCTAGTTGTCCATAGGGGCTCATGATAAATATAGGTTGGGTGCGTAAAAAATGTTTGTTCGTAGCAATACTTAATATAATGTCAAATATATATTGAAATGATAAGCAAGTAACTCATATTATGGAATTAAAAATTTACTATTTTTAGGGAAAATATAGATAGTTAATGATGTTATCTACGCAAATGCTACACATTATAAAATAAAAGGATTTTCGCTTACTTTCTGACGGCGTAAACAAGTGTTTGATGCGCCGGAATTTAGAACATGAATATATGAATAAACGCAATGAAATCTGTTTAAAGTCCTTTTACAACCAGGCTTGACTTTATCATGTCTATCCATCGCAAGTACTTTTACTTTTTCAAGTCACAGGGCGACCCAAAGTAGCACAAAAGTAAAATTGTGATTTAATGTTTTTTTAACTAAAGCAAGCGTGAAATTTTTAATTAAAATGTTAAGATTTAGGCCAAAAATATAATAATAAACGATTGATTAATCATTGCATTTTGCAACTTTTGATGTGATCGTTGATTGATTTGATTATGATCGTTAAAGTCCGTTACAAGTGACTTCCATCTCCATCGTGTTTGTCTTTTAGTACATGCATTAACTAAAACACAGGTCAATAAGAAAAGAAATTTATAATTAATCGTTTAGATTTAGAAAGAATATATAATATATATTATTAAAACTAAATTAGTATCGTGAATCTGTGATTAAATTTAAGA
Organism: Lamproptera curius; assembly: GCA_029286875.1. Classification (NCBI taxonomy): domain Eukaryota; kingdom Metazoa; phylum Arthropoda; class Insecta; order Lepidoptera; family Papilionidae; genus Lamproptera; species Lamproptera curius. The sequence continues at coordinate 1,192,354 of JAGSMT010000011.1, read as the reverse complement.
GCAACTTAAAATAAACTATGAATAGGAAGTTAAAAAAGTATGCATAATTTAATATTGCTCTAATAAAAATATTAAAAAAAACTATATTTAAATAAAGCCCTTTGTATTATACGAGAATAATAGAAATGCTACCTTGTATAATCGCATAACAATCTGATACAAATAAAATTTTAATCAAAAAATAAACTACTTCAAAATAGCATAACCTTTTGAAAGATATTGGTATTGAAATGATGAACTAAGTAAATTAATGATGTAAAAACGCACGTCAATATGAATCTCGTAATTTTCAACTCAGATATTCGGATCTTAATATGCACCTGTAGCGAATTAATTCGTGGTTACGTCAGATTGACTGATTAACTTTTTAACATCATATAATTCATTCAACTGATCAATTAAATTAGACTACGTCATGTTAATGAAAATTTGAGTTACGCAGTGTGTAGTTTGATCAATTACATATGAGGAAGTTGAATTCAATTATATTTACAATCTTAATTTATTTCACCAAACAATACTGGCAGATATCACTTAGTTCTGATGGTTGAATAAGAATTCAATTATGCGTTGTAATTATAGAGCAAGGCTTAGTACAAAAATACTAGGAGAAGTCTTCACTTTCGAGTTAAATCATACAGCAACACACAATGTCTTAAATTAACAACTAAGCGAAAATCTAGGATTGTATTGATAAATACGAAGATAAAAAGAAAATAAGTCAAAATTCTTACACTATAGAAAATATGCAATAATTGGCAATTTAAATTGATTATTTATGACCTACTTCCCAAAAGAAAGACTTACCAAATTCGAAGCGTATATTCCTTTTTTTAATATATATCACCTCTTTGCTCCGCTTATAGTGCTCTGATTACGTTTATTATTTTTTGAGTAATAGATATGGCTGAAATCTCATTCACATAACAATATTGCAATAACCTACCACCTACTCACCTACTAACCTGCAAACGCTGCCGAAACCGTAAAAGATAGACTTACAGTATGTACTGCATAAATATTCTATTATAAAGTCCGCGAGCGTACATTTCTATGTTTTAAGTATAACCCACAAGATCCATTTTAGTAAAACATTTAAAAAATCAATCCCTTATTATTCAAAAGCCCATTTAAGACAATACAGTTTAAGTTTACAAATAAGTTAATGCATTCAAAAAATAACTCATTCTATGTGTATATAACTTGTTATATATAACATTTTTATTAAATGAATACTTTGAAAAATGTAAGAGATTTAAAATGCATTGGCCTATATTACGCAACATGGTTATGTGTGCAGATTGAAGTCGATCATATTTTTGGTTAAAAATTAAATAGCTAAATTTTTACATGTTTAATAAACAATTATACCAGAACATGTATTATTAGAATTGAGGCAATAAGGAGTAATGAGTAATGAATACGGAAATGAATAAGTGGATTCAAAAGTGGCCGATGGGTTGGATGAGAAATAGCGAAGATCGGAAGGGTGGCGTGCATAAGAGAGCCATGTCCAGCAGTGGACTAACACAGGCTGATGATGATGATGATAATGAAATGAATAATAGTTTTTAATTCTTTTAGATATATTCTTAATTTGAATCTAAATTGGTTAAACAAAATCAACTTGATAACGCTGTTGTTAGGTGCCAGCCCTTCAAACTAAAATTAATAATACCTAAGATATGAATACATAGATAGCTAAATACGTCAATTAAACTTATATTATGTAAATAATAGGAAATGTACTTTTATGGTTCAAAGTTATATAAAAGTAGCGTGTTACATAATAATATATAACTTTCTTCATAATCATGGTTACGCGAATACTACACATGATGAACAATGATCGGCCCCATGGACTCTATAAAGGATTTGAAACGTGGCGTATAAATTATAGTAATTAAACTCGATATAACTTGTAAAAGCTGTATCAATTATCAAAACTATATATTAATAATGACTATGGATGTGGATACTATTGTACTAGTAAACTTTTGATACTTATTATTTAATAAAGCAGTTATTTACTTACGATTAAAAACGCATGTAGTGTTTATAATAGACTATTTTTATGTATATTATGAGTCACGTGTAAATTAGTAAATTTTTTTGAAAGGTTTAGTACTATATAATATGACAAAAACATTAGCAACATCAACGCAAGGCAAAGTCTGCTAGTTTAATATAAATAAATAATCACAGGTAAATTTTTCATAAGTATGAATAATCAAAACAAATAACGAAAAATAAATAATTTTTTTAAGTGAAATATAAACTCTATTTGCATGCATATAAGTTCGATAAAAAAAATCGAGCGGCAATTAAATAATCGTATACATAAACAAAATCCATATTATTTTTCTATTAGAAATTAAAAATGACCTAAGGTTTTAAATTTTATAATATTATTGTTGTTGTTATTCAAATGTTATTTTTTATACAAACTTTTATGACATTCAAATTGTAATATTAATGTTTGGCAATGTTATAAACCAGTTTTACAATTCTGTATCAAATTAGATCAGCCGTACAGATGCGCCATATCAAGTGTTCATTACCAGAAATTATTCAGCGCGGCCCCTACGTACACTACAGGGATTGCAAGCAGTTACAAAAGATTACATTGGTGTTGTTTACGACTGCGCAGATTAGGCGAGCGCCTATCGTTATCATTCCACTATTTCGAAACTCATTTTCAACAGCGGCTATTGCAGTTTAGTTTTTATGTTAATCTATGGCAATATTAAAAAGATAAATAAATTGTATTTTGTGTGTAGTTTCGTAATGAATAAACCCAAAAACTACTGTGCCGATTTCAAAAATTCTTTCACCATTAATTCTCGTTACCTACAATCACCTTTAGTTACAAAGGCTACTTTTTACACCAGGAAAATTTATTTCAAACATCTGAAAGTATCACGGGCAGAACCTTGGATAGACTGCTAGTTAAAGTAATACAGCTTCACGGACTTTATATAATACTTCAAAATTATTTTTAAATTGTGTGCACAATGTCCAAAGGGTCTAAAACCCTTGTCTGGATTAATAATCACAATGCTGATTCTAGGCAACGGAAATATTCATACTATACTGATGTTACTTTTAAGAATATTTGATAAAAAAAATTATCAAATTCAAGAGGCTTTGGTTTAATTTATATTAAATGCAGATACAATTAGTATCTCAGAACAGTAGTCTAAAAGGTCTTTGTTCGACAAATACCAGTTTTCTTATCTGTCCCACTCATCGTACTGATTTCTTTCACAAGTCCTCTCATATACAGCCCATTCTTCTGGGGAATGCGCTACCTCTCGAAGTCAGAATGGCTACGTTTTTTTATATTTATTGTGCACCTACTCTGAATTTTCTTAACCTCCCTAAGGTTGGCTGCTAGAAAATGCCAAAGGCATCAATCCCGCCTGTGTACACATTTTATTTGTGCAAAATTTAAATAAATAAATTAGTTGGTTGCAATTACAATCCAAGACCCGATAAACGTAACCTTTATATTTTTAACATTATGATAACACTTTTTGCTAAATCACAGATCTTTATTCTATTTTTATTATTATGCATAAAAATTATGCATTATACATAAAAAAGACACAAAAATTTATCGAATATTATATTTTTCGAAATAATTTATCTTGTTTTAAAGTAAAAGTAAACTACGACTTCCCTATTTGCAATTGTGTCTTTAAACGTAGCTAGCCAACCATTTTTTTTCTTTTGCGTTGGCAAAGCGTTAATTGAATGTCGTTTGGCCTCGGTACGGGATTTGATTTTATTTTGTTGAATTAAAAGAAAATACCTTTGACATTTAAATTACCAATTTAGACAAAAATATTCAGGGTTTTGGTAAAACAGTGACGAGAACACCATTAATTTGAATCGTGGCGTAATAAAATGTTAAAAATTAGTACTCACCATAAAAAAACTTGTAGAGAACTTGAAATTGTTTATTTATCTTGTCGATTTTATCCTATTAAAAGCATCTTTCTACTTAAATTTAAATTAGGACGAGTACTGAAATAGTGAATGTCAATTATAAGTATAATTCCAATATCAAAGAATCTTTAAATTTGCATACTTTTACAATTTATAGTGAAAGTTTTAATTGAAACTAATATTATACAGGCAGTCCACGAATTATTGGCATGTTTTCACTTCGAAATACGGTACTTTAATAAAATTGACGTAATACTAGACGTATTTTTTCATATGTTTAGATGTAAAACTCAAGGGTAAGAATTTTACTCTATACTATATGCAAATTTGATTATTAAGGGTAAAATCTAACCACATTTAAGAAACCCGCATTTAAGAAAACAACCACATTTAAGAAACCCGCAACTTCGCGATAAGTTTATGATGAAAATCGAAGCAAATGTCGCATGATTGAGGAAAAATGATAATATATTGATTGCCGTAATTTCAAAATCCTTAAGTCGAGGACCGAAAAACGTGCGTAAACGACCTAATAGATTTTAAGAAACTTATAAATAGATTATATTTATTACAACATCTTATAGGTTATAATTTAATTACAAATATAATAAATTGTTCAAAATATAATTGTCAAATATGTAGAAAAAAATTGCGACCAACGAGCTATTCCGGCATTCAGCGCAAATACCTATCGACTTAAAATTACTTAATGAAAAATAATTTGTAATTTTTGTACAAGGAAAATCCAAAAAAACATATATCTTTAAGACTTTTATTATATTTTATTATTAAACCGTAAGAAGTAGTAATTTATTCACAAAGTTGTCAGTAAGTGCTTCTTTATAATTTTTTAAATAGTAAAGACGATAAAAAGAGTGATTACAAGTTGTTATGGACTTATAACTGGTAAAGAGCTGGATTGTTTTTCATAATGTGACGACAAATAACAAAGCAGAGACCATTAACTGTGTTTACATCTTTTGTCTTTAGTTATAACTTTTAAAATAATATTATTTATTACACATAGTGAATTACATTTTACTTTACATAAAGTGGACAGTGCGTTTACTTTAATAAAATTCATAAGGGTTTATAATGCGTTTTATAGTCTAGCTATTAAGGGTATACTTACATATACAATTGTTTTTTGGGCACATATCGAAGTTTTTGCCTTGATTTATTCTAAGATCGTTGTTGTGTATTATTGTCATATTTTGCGTATGTACATAATCTTATTTTATTCCATAAAACATATTTAGATACATTTCATATTTAAAATATAAGCGGAAAACAAAATGCTTTATTCATGAGACAGCTCTCCGTTTGCAGCTGCAGCGTTAGGAACCTCTGCCATGTTTTAAGATATACATGTTTCAATACGCATTGAATGGCAAATAGTAAAAAAAACTATTATTAGGTTCTCACACTCACTGCAAAAAAGGCAATACCGGCATATTTAGAATTTCGAAGTTAAATCAATTCGAGATAGAGAAATTGCTTAGGGCAAAATTCGTATTTTATTTGTTTAAAATTAATGTCTATCCCAAAAATTACGGACCAATTCACAGTATTTACGAATACAAATTCCATCTTGGCACACTCCTGTAGAAGGGCTTGAAACATATATGATGTACGTAACATGCACCGCTAACTAACATACAGTGCGTTTTTGATATCAACGTTTTCGTTTTGGAAATAACTTTTTACACAATGAGCTTAGTAGACTATCTGATATAAAAGTTAAATAAAGGTAACGGAAGTGGATTCATTTCAAACTAGTTTTGAATGAGCTGCAGCTTGCGTCTTAAGGTAATACACGAATAATAACGTAATTAATAAACGGTACTTTATCGCATTGCGCCGAATGGAAAAAGTGAAAAAAACTCGAACCAAGAATTCCAATAATTAAAAAGTGCTATTTTATCCCACTTCTGATTTTAGAAATCTAAGAGAATTCCAAAAGTAAAAATGATGACGATAATTAATCGTCTCTTATACTAAAAAATGAAAATGCCTGCGTGACCCGACAACAGCATCGATGTCTCGTACGGACAGTCGATGCATAACACCACTCAACACTAACACTTTACAGATGCACAACACTTATCAGACACGAGGAGAGTTCCGTTCCGGGTAGCGGCTTAACCGACACTTGTTCTAAATTTTAGATAAAGACGTTTATACACTATCTCACAGAGACAATACGTCAATATCGAGACCTCTTTCTCAACACCCACATTTGAAATAGTATTCCGACATTATATATAGCATAAAAGTGCATAGAACATTAAAGCGTTAAATATTTTAAAATAGAAAAAAGCTTGATTTAATATTACATTGTCAAAAAAATTGGAACTTTTAAACCGTATCACGACTATTTACGATTTAGCGATGGATCGACAACGATTCAACCCTAGAAAACCCGCAAACCCTTATAATAAACTAAAACTATAAATAAGATTCTGGTTAGTGTTTCATCGACCAGTGCTCAAGTTATCCACTACAGCTTCGTGAGATCAAGTCAGACGATTAATGCAGATTTGAATTACCAACTGTTGCAAACAAAGATATAAGCTTGCCATTTAAGAACCCAGACCGCTGAATAGTTATAGCCGCAGTGGGCTAGATAATGCTAAACCAAACATCATCAAACTCTGCATCACCCGTTATAACCACAAGTAAATATATTTATTAAAATTCAGAATAAATAAGATAAAATAACAGTACTTTTTACAAGTTAAAAAATAATTTAAATATGATATGGCAGTAGAATCCGCCTTCAACCAGTTTATAGACTCTCTCCAACAGGATTTTATTCCCAACCGATAAATGGTCTGCTTAGAAAATGGCGGAATTGTAACGATACCAACAACGGAAGTAAAACGATATCACAACGCTTTGATCACTTAAATAATAAATTAGATAGAAACAGGTGATTCTCCTTTTTTATCCTGAAAGGCAATGTCATATGTAGCGACTTATTATTATTATAAATCGCTATTATTTACAGTAAGGTGTTTGTATAAGACATTTTACGCACGCAATATATAACATAATAGTTCCCTCGCCAGGCTATATATAGGTCTCTTATTGCAATTTATTGCGATTTACAGGTACCAAATCACATTTTTTGGTCACCGAGAGATTTTTTACCATTTATGATGCAAGATCAAGATCGAAAAATGGAAATAAATCACTTTTCTTATAGTTAAAGACATTTCTTGTTCAGAATCTTAATAAAAGCACAATCAAAACAAGCTAACTTGTAATCCATAGTTTTTATAAAAGTACGTTATCAATAAGATGAATAATAAATTTACAAAAGTAATAAATATCTTTTATTTTCACAAAAAATATTTGTTATTCGTTTTATCGTTACCGTATAGGTGCTATCATTCTTTATTTTTTGTAAACCCGCTCTATAACGTACTTAATAAAAAAAATTATTAATTTCTTAAGGAATATAGCAAAAATATATGAAAAAATTAAACTATCATAATATAATTTTATTATTGAAAGACAACATGTGAACGCTATTATTGGATATTCCTGGATGTATTTTCGCTGCTTCATTAAAAAAGACTTGCGCCTGACGGGGTCATAAAATACAACTCGTCAATAAATTTTTTCTGCAACGCACATCAAAAGTAGTTTTAATCCTCATACTCGACCAGCATAATTATTTTCGCTTTTAATTTATTTGCAAAAAGTTCAAATAATATTGAATTCATTAGCAAAGTAACACTTAGCCTCATGTGCTATGTCTAAAACAAAATATTAGACTAATTTAATAACCTGTATGCAACTTTGAGTGATTTCTGTCTTATATTACACCTACGCTACTTATACCCTCTTTCTTCGTGAGGTAAAGAAAAATTAAAAGGAAAAAAGGAGGGCAGGCGAAAGGGCGGTATAGTAAGAAAGGGACGGAAGATTATTACGTAAACGATTTATAGCTGTGTAAGGTGACATAGAAATCCCACGAACAATGTTAGGAGATTAAATAGGATTATTTATAAAATTTATAAAAGCATTTTTATCAAGCAATGAGAGTAAATATACTAAATAAAAAAATGATTCAGATTCTGTTACAAGTGAGCACTTAATTATAATATTTATCTCATAGTGAATTTTTAGTTACTGCTGATTTTGTCACGGATTTAACCAAGATCTTGAAGTGATATTTGGCTTTACGGGTACGGTACCTTCATTTAATCCCTTAGAGTTAAGTCTCGTATAAATTTTCGTAAATTTAAATCCGTTCCAGAGACTTCATTCAATAAAAGCTTTATAATCATCATCATCATCAGCCTGTGATAGTCCACTGCTGGACATAGGCCTCCCCTAATACACCACCTTCCATTAGGGAGTTTTGGACCGTATCCCACTACGCTGGTCTAATGCACGGGTTGGTGGTGGACCGACTTTTACATGCCCATCCGACGCATGGATCATCTTACTTTTCAGACAACTGGGTGATTGGCCCAAATTGGCCTAACCAACTAGGAAACAACAATGAAAATTTGTTGTGTCCCAGCAGGATTCGAACCCACGACTCTTCGGTTTCTAAAGCACACAGTCCATACAACTAGGCTACGGAGGCAGTTAATAATATTGTCAAATGATATATTAATCAAAAGCCAAATTATATGGGTTTACAAAATTGGAAATATGAAATAGGTGTTATTAAGAACGAAAACTAAAAAATCTGTTTATAATATCGTTTTAAAATTAAAGAAATATATATTGCTATTTGCCTTATAAAAGTAAAAGCTATTGTGACAGACCAAATTTATTAAACCGATAAAGTACTGCTTAATTTCCGCCGAACAACATAAATTTTCACATTTAATACGCTATATGATTTATTTCTGTCAGTTTTATAACTTAAATAGGCTCCAAAGTGAGCAATAACTTAATTTAGACCCTGGCAAGTTATATCCAAATGTTAGGCAGATCGGATTATAATCTTAAGATAAATCTTGCCTCTGCGTGAAATTTTGATTGAAAATCGAAAACTTGCCAAATTGCTTGATAAGGGGTGTCGTTTAATTAAGTCAAACTTGGTATCATTAAGGTTTGGTCAAAATTTATAACAATTTAACTTAGTCCAATTTATCTATGCAATTCCATTTATTTTTACTTAGTAAAATGTATTCTTTAGGTATATTCACTTCTTCAATTTTAACTTGACACTTTCTTATAGTTACGCTTAAGATTCATCGTATACTGGTAAAGACTTTATTAATAAACAGCTTAATCCAAGGATGAGTTTCGATGAAACCTTATTATATTAATCGAAGTGGGATTATAATGATGGTTGTTTGATGATGTTCAAAAAATATTAACGAAATGCTTAATAACGAACGAACAAAAATATAAAAATGAATTTGAAAAGTACGTTTGGATACGAAAAAGTGTAATCACGGTGTTAATTTGTTACTGTAAAAAAATTTTGACCTACTCACACATATATAGGTCAACAATCCAAACATTAAATAGTTACTGGTGTCTCGAAAAAAGCGAAAACGGTTTTATCACCGTAAGGTGATAAAACCGTTATTACAGATAACTATCGCATCACCTGTGAAGGTGATGGCGATGAATATCTGGAATTAGTGTAATATGATTATAAGGTGTAAAGTTAAAAATGAAGCAAATAATGTTAAAAGATTAAAATTTGATTAATCAGTTATTTTATGTAAATAAGTATAAAATAGTGTTTTTGACACTTTAAGGTACAATTCGTCCCAAAAATTACAAACTCATATTGGTAGAGCTTACCCTACAACTTTCAATTACTTTATTCTTTTGACTATTCGATATTATAATATTAATAGAACAATGTTTTAAATCATTATTTTAGAAGAATTTATTATTTTAAAAGAAAACTATTTCCCGCAATTTTCGTAACGAACCTCTAGAGACTGTATAAACATTATTCCGAAGTGCTTGTTAGCGCCTATATTTAGCACTAGGATTTGCTGTATGTCCAATACAGAGCTTTTATTATAATAAAAATCTAAAGAAGACAATGATAAATTCATATTACGGCCAACAATCCGTCTTCACTGATTATTGTTTTATGTAATGTATGTTGATTTACCAATATTTATTAATTTTGGTGTCATTACAGTAAAATTTGTCATATAGTTTTTATTCATAAGAAATTTTATATTTTATGCAGCTTGTTTAAATATAAGATTTGTAAGACATAGAAAACTAATGGCATAGGAGCAATCGAAAGACAAATTGTATGAAGAGCAGTGGCACTTATTCAGAAAGCATTTTTTATTACATTCGTCATCATACTAAACACTTTGCTGCCAGCAGCGGACCCGTCCCTGTGTGTTTGCCGCCGTTCCCAGTGCTCGTCGTGTGATTTTTATTGCCCGCTTCCGTGAAGTTTTCACTCTTTTTTCCGTTGGAAAAATCCACTTTACGGATTCCCCACCGCCAAAACAAGAGCGCAGCAGGGATATGTGGGGCTCCCCGGGCCGTTGGCCATCGATTGCTTCTTTCTCATGTCGTTGTAGCGGGGCCGCGGGCACTGATAACAGTCTTTGGCAACCCCGGCGCGACGTGACCCTCGCGGGGCTCTTTTCTCCGTGTGTTGGGATACCCGCACCGTCGCTTTAGGTGCCGTGCCGGAGCAAACCGCACGGCTTCCCTTCTTGAGCCCTTCTCTGGGCGGCGGGCACCCTCTTGCCAGCCGCCCAGGGGCTCAGTGTCAGTGGAGAAGTTTGCGCGGGTACGCCACTCTTCGGCGCCTTGGCCTTCTTCTGCCGATAACCAGGGCACTGCATGCCTCCCTGTTTCTTTCCGGGCCATCACGTCTTCGGAGAAAGCAAGGACGGCGCCCCACGACCTTTTGCTCCCTAACGTCCTGTGCACTACAGCAGGAAGCAATAGATCGTGCCCCACGACACTACGCAGCGAAATGTGTGGGAGCCGTCTCCTATTTCAAACCACCAATTTAATACGGGGCGTTTGGCCTCCATGGTTCGACGGCCGGCGCTCGGGTGCTCCAGCCTCAGCTTCCATTCCTGTACAAGGAGGATTCATCTCTGCTGCCCCTTGTTCTTTGGGCTAGCCATCAGCCCCGAGACCTCACTTCCTCGCACCAAGAGAGCAGTCAACAGGGTTCTGCCAGGCCCAGGGAAGATGCATAACGCGAGTACCCGTACGGCCGGACCGCCAACACCTCCTGGGTTCTTTTCAGTACCAACGACTCTCCTATTGGAGGTTGTCGCCCACACGGATGCCCCTGACAGCACATGGACCTGACGACCGTCGTAAAGGCGGCGACAGGAGCTGCTGGGTCCTCCAATATTGGGAGCAGTCTGCCGAGAGCTGGCCCTTTTTTTTTTATTGCCAACGAAGGCAGGGCGAGCAATCAGGTCACCTGATGGGAAGTGGTCACCGACGCCCATGGACATCAGCAATACCAGGGTATCACCGACGCGCTGCCTACCGTAAAGGACTCTATTTATACCTCGTTTAAAGGAAGACATGTCATAGCGCGAAGGGAAAAACCTTAGAGGAGTTCATTCCAGAGTTTAATAGTGCGTGGCATGAATGATCTCTGGAATCGTAACGTGTTGATGGCACGGTTTCCAGGTGGTATGGATGAACCCTGTCCGATGACGGAGTACGATAATAGAATGGGCAGGTAGGTACCATATCAAACAGCTCCTGAGCACTCTCCGTTGAACAGGCGGTAGAACACACAGAAGGCCAATATCTCCCGTAGAGCTTAGAGGTTCCAGCCTGTCCGTGAGCATTGGATCGCCGACGATTCGAATGGCTCGTTTTGTAGAGTCGAGTTGAAGCAGCTGATACTTGGGGCACCGCCCAGAGATGGGAACAATACTCCACGTGAGGCCTGACCTGAGCTTTGTAAAGTAGAAGCTTTTGGCTTGATGTAAAGTACCGTCCCGCTCTGTTCAGCACTCCCAGTTTTTAGAGGCTATTTTGAATTTGCTGTCCAAATGACTTGAAACTGAACGTCGCGCGAGATCTCGACACCAAGGTTCCAATGCTCGAGGATGGCTGCAGAAAGTCACGCAAAAATAGTGGCGCTATGACAAATGGGTCTTTCTTCGCGGTAAATGCGCAAACCTGTGTCTTTGTGGGATTAAACTGAACGAGGTTTACTCGATACACTCGGAGACTCGCCCAAAGTCCTCCATTTCGGACAAAGTTTAGATCGCCTCTTCTGCACCTCCACCCGAGGGACTGGTTGTTGGCTAGTATACCGCGCATCTCCTGTGCTATCATCCGCATAGCAATGAATATCTCTGATAGATAGCATGTCGTTGATATGCAGGATAAAAACCGTTGGTGAGAGCACTGAACCTGGGGACGCCCGCATTAGTGGTCATGATCTTGGAGCAGCAACCGTCGACAACGACTCTGATGCTCGACTATCCAAAAGCTGGCAATCCACTGACACAGACCCTCGAGGGATTCCATAAGCGGGCAGTTTTATTATAGAGCTCTATGCCAGACCTTGTCGAACGCCTTAGCAATATCAAGACTGACTGCTGAGCCTCACCATTATTGTCTAAGGCTTCTGCCCACCGGTGCGTTAGGTACACTAGAAGATCACCAGCGGAACGACCGTGACGAAAAGCGTACTGACGGTCACTGATAAGCTGGTTCTCCTCTAGGTAACCTACGGGCTGGTTGTTGATGATCCGCTCCATCACCTTCGACAGTAAGGATGTGATAGCTATGGGCCTGTAATTCGAAGGGTCTGAGCGGTCTCCCTTTTTAGGGACCGGATGTATTCGAGCTGCTTTCCATGAAGCCGGAACCCGTTTAGCCGTGTATGAGAGGCGATATAGGCGCGTGAGTACAGAAGTCAGCTCGGGGCGCACCGCTTTAGGACCACTGCAGGAATGCCGTCAGGCCACTCGACTTATGGATGTTGAGGGCTGTAGTTCCCGCCTGACTGCCCGTTGTGAGACGCGGATTTCGGAAGGAACTCTCGCATTGAGGAGATCTGGTGGAATGGCTCCCCATCGTCCATAGTCGAGTTTGAGGCGAAGAGTTTGACTAGAAGATCAGCCTTCTCCTTCGCACTGTGGCTGGCTATCATCAGACTTGCGCAGTGGCGGGAGACTGGACCGGCAGAAGTTGCCTTCGGCAGCTTTGGCAAGTGACCAAAGGCACGACTTCCAGAGGAAAGCCGACTAGCCGTTCACCAACTCTGCAAACGTGCTCGGCCTTTGCCCTGGCAATCACCCTCTTGAGGATCTTGAGTGGCATTAAATTTCTTTTTCTCCTGTATGCATGCCCCTGCTGAAGTAATCACTCCGCGTCAACTGTGTTTTAAGGGTGCACCCGCGTTTATAAAACGATCTTGTCGCACCACTGATGTCATAGTGTTCGCGGTCTTGCGCTATCTGAAGCGGTAAACCTACGCATAGCTGACTTGTGCAACACATTTGTTTCACAACACGTTTGAATAAGCGACATTGTCTCATGTCTAAGTCTTGTTTCATGGCCTAAGTAAGCTATTTGTACAGCTAATTTAGGCTTGAGTAAAAAGTAATAAGCGTTGCTGTATAACTTTGTAGATTAACATCATTTTAAATAGGAGCGTAGCTGGAGTTTACGCCAGTTCTTCTAAAAATGCTTTAGTAATATTAGCTAAGCGTCTAAATTGGGTCCAGGTCTCGGCCCACAGAGGCAACCAAAGCTTCAGCATGCTAATAAGAAACTACAAAGTGACAGCCTAAGCCGAGGCTCCCCTTCACCCCCAGAAGGTTCGTGCCCTTGGTGCTTTAAGTCACTCCGTGGGGAGACGTAATGGATTATTTGTCGGCCATTATATTTTTATTACTTAGCGTTTTGAAACAATTTCAGCGTCCACAAAACATTCAGGTACATTTTGTTGGAATCTAAAAATGGTTTAAAATAATGGTAACACTACGTGTTTTTAATTATTGTATATCATGTGAAATCAGATATAGTTATTTTATAAGGAAAGTTATCGAAATTTTGTAACACATTTTAATTTAACTTAATTAAAATTTTGTACACTAAAAACCGTGCCAAAAGTACGTTACCACTTCCGCGTAAACTACCAAAAGTATCCGTTTAAATTTATCAGTTAAACGTACCCACATGTCCTTTGTCTACCCCTTTAAAATGTAACGGAAGCTTTTAATTTAGTTGATAAATAATGAAATCTCCATTCGTTACATTAATGCGACGAATATAATAACATGTTTTATTTAAGTATAATTTACAATATTTACATACAATTTAACTACAGCAGTAGGGACTAAGATTCACAAGAACTAAACTTATAAAGAAAAATATATTCCTTTTTTTTTTATATTTTAGTTTCGATATAAAGGGATTTTATGTAGATTTAGAATGCAGTCTGCATCCACATCTAAATATATATTTCATTATTCACATTCAGAAAAGTAATTAGCTGCGAGAAATATGATATCCCATTCAGAATATTAAGGTATAAACCTGGTCATTAAATGAAAAAAGATACACATCTTTAGCCAGTGATAGTCCACAGCTTAACATAGGCCTCCCCTACTACACCCCTATCCATTAGGGGACTTATAGACCATTTCCCACTACGCTGTACTGTACAATGCTAGTTGGTGGGTGGACCGACTTTTGACATGCCCATCCGACGCATGGATCATCTTATTTTTCAGACAATTGGGTGATCGGCACTAATTGCCCTAACCAACTAGGAAACAACAATGAAAATTTGTTGAGTCCCCACAGGATTCGAACCCATGACCTCCGGTTTCTAAAGCATACGCCCAAACCACTAGGCTACGGAGGCAGTTTGAAAAAGATACAAATTAAATAAATTACATTCGTGGTTAACTTTTCATTGCATTATATTTATTTGTATAATATTTTATTATGAATGAAAAAATAATTAAAATTACTCTCGTTTTCCTGTTGCTGAAGCGAAAGTCAAATGACAAAAAGAAGTGTTTCTGTCCACAGATAGAGATATTTTTAACCTTAATTAAGTCTACTTAGCCTTATGTAAATGTCAGCACTCAATTAAGATGATTATTAAAAGCAATATATGAGAGATAATTTTGTTTTCTTTTAGATATCTTTTTTATGTATACAGATATGGATATGATGATAATGATATTGTAAATTATTCATTTTACTAATATTGTCGGTGAAATTGGTGCGATGCGACCACCACCTTCAAACCAGGCGTACTAGCGTCCTCTAAACACTGCATTGCACTGCACTGCAGCAACACTGATTTCGTTTTCTTTTCGTTTAACAAAAAAACTTTTTGCAAAACTTTTGTTGGAATGTTTGCGTTTATTTATTGCCGTCTTAAAAACTTTAGATAAACAAACCTTATTTCTTACATCAGGTTTGAGTTTATTTTATAAAAGATAAGAGTGACTTAGAAACCACAAAAAAGCGCGTGCAAAGATTATTATTTTAAACGCTTAAAACCAAAAATCACTGCAAACATTTTCATTTAAGAGCGCTTACTATCAGTAAGACTTTATGTCAGTTAACTTCATGTCAAAGTCGTACATATAAAAAAATGTTATATATAATATTGCCTGTCATGGCGATAAAAACACATGATCCAGTCCATACGATTAAATCTACTTTTTGCTAAGCAATAAAATATACACAATATAATGAAATATCAGCGGAAGCCGAAGGACGGCTCGCGGAAATGGCTGCGTCACGCAATTTAGACGGTATTTTTGGAAGGCATCCGATGCGGTCCCCGCACGTGACCCGACAGCAAATAACGCGAACCTAAGTTTATTGTCTTTAAAATTACCTATCTTGTAGGATCGTCTTGTTTGCATTAAGTTACTTCTCATTCAATACATAAAAATTATAATGAAATGTGGTTCGAAGATTATGTTGTGTTTCAAAATTGTATTCAACCTGTTCGAATCAATTGCAACTAAAATAATATAATAATCGTATTACACATTATTTAAAATTAAAGTTTCACTTGTTAATTTAGTTAAGATCGCGCTTAAAAAGACGTGTTAAAAATTAACACGTGTTTTTAAAATAAAAAATAATATTAAAATTAATCACACATTAGATAATCATATAGAACAAAATGTATTATATGTCTCCATCGTCAGCACATTAAATAACGATAAATTTCCACCCCTCGTCGTGCCAAAAAGCTTGCAATATTTTCTTTTAATGGACCAAAATAAACATTAAAACAAACCCGAAAACAAATAGCTTTGTGAAATTTAAATAGAATATTGGCTTGACTGTTTATTTCGTCTCTTAAACTTATTGACCTACTTCTGAAAAGAAGAAGGTATTTAATTCGAAGCTTTTTTTCTTAAGCACGTTACCTCGGTGCTACACCCCTAGTGTTACGATTTTTTAAATAATTTAAATAATAGATAGACACTGTTTTGTAGTCACAGAAATGGGCATCTAAAAAGTCAGGTCCGGTTCTAAAACTATCTTTGGCAGTTTTTATAGGAAGTCAGTGCCTTCATATTTACTGACAATTAATTCATCCTTAGAATTTAGTTTACCCTTTGGGTTCTAGAGATCAGGCGCTAGTCGCTCTGCGTAAAATCAGTTATTCGTGTAAAACTGGATGATTTAGAAGCCGATCCTACGATAACTTGGGAAAATGGCTAGGTGAAAAACTTACTGGGATATTATGCACAAAGTGTTTTTTTTTTTAAATCAGCACCAATAGGTGACACGGGGCAGCCCATTGACCAACTATTCACATTCATTATTTATGAAGGTAAGGTAACTAGAATATGTCAAAACTAGAGCACCCTCAGCAGCGGTTCCATCCGCGCGTGTTCGCCGCAGTCTCCAGAGATCGCCGCGCAGTCTTCATTGTCCGCTTCCGTGAAATTGTCACGCTGCGCCATCTGCGTTTTATGAGTGTACCTACGCTCATAGAGCCTTTTGTCGCATCGCTGACGTCATCGTGGTTGCGATTTATTGCGCCTACCTCAAGCGATCGGCTTGTGCACAGCTGTGTTTTGCAACTCGTTTGCCTAACACAATTGTGTTGCTAGCCGTTACGTGAACGTTTTAATATTTTGTTTCTTGTTACAGAACCAGCCACGACACAGCTCCGTGCCGTGCCCGGCAGTGCGGGAAGGTTTTTCTACGCCCAGCGATCGCCGGGACTCACCGCTTGCGCTTGCGCTGGGCAACGGAACACATCGCATCACAATTTAGGCGCGACCTAATTGTATACAACGGTCGACCGGGAGCTCTAGTTGCTTTGGTCTTGATACCAAGGCGATTAGTGTGAAACTCGGTCAGACATTGTATATGCAATTGACCGACGCAGTGCACCAGCTCATATCCGAGCACGCTATCGACCACCCATCTCTTACTTTAACGCCTGGACCGTCCCGACCATTCCCTGAGGATGATAGTGACGACAATTATGTTGCACGGAATCGGATATGGACGTCGAGGCTTTAACCAATCCGCAATCCGACGACGGCTTCAAAACCGTCAAATCGAAGAGGAAACGCAAGGTCCGCACCTCTTCACCCGCACCCGTCCTTTCCGTCAAGGCTGCAAAGTCCGAGGCTCCTACCACCTGCCCTCAGCAGGTCGCCAAACCGATCCCATCCATCCATCTCACCGATTCTAGGCGCCCTCCCGGCTCCTCGCACCGCCCAGCCGTCCCAGCCCAGGCACGGCTCCCCGTAGGGAAACGCCCACCACCAATTTACCTCCGCGAAAAGGAGAAGTGGGTCGAGATTCGCTCGGCCCTATCCAGCAACGTTAAGTTTGAGGCCTCTGATAGTAATCAGGGGATCAAAATACAGTTAGAAAATTCAGACGACTTTAGAAAGGTGACCTTATTTCTTAGGGAAAAAGAACACCAATATCACACATTCGCGCTCCTGGATAAGCGCGTACTTAGGACAGTGGTCAAAGGACTGCCTGAAGAAATCCCTTGCTCCGAGATAGCTTCGGCTATCAAAGGATTAAATATTCCTGCCCTTTCGGTACAACGCCTGTACCACCCACGCACCAAACACCCTTACGGTATGGTGCTGGTTACGCTAGAGCGCTCAAAAGAAGGCAAGCGCATTTACGACATAGATCAGCTGTGTGAGATCGGCCGTCTCTCTTTTGAGCGGCCGCATTCCAACGGCCTTCCAGGGCAGTGTCATAACTGCCAGGTATTCGGTCACGTTGCGCGGAACTGTTTCACCAGCCCCCGTTGCGTCAAATGCCTTGGGGATCATAGCACCGCGTCCTGTCCCAGACCCAAGGACAAAGAAGTCCTCGCCACCTTTGTACCTCCTGCGTGCGTAAACTGCCACAATCCCGGCCACACGGCCAACTACCTCGGCTGCCCTAAGGCGCCAAAACGCAGAATCCCTGCAATCCCGGGGAAAGCCTCTTCCAGGCGACCACCCAATCCTTCAAATAACATCGCATTCCCACCCCTCCGTCCTTCCAACGCTTGGCAGTTCCACTCCGCGTGGCAACAGCCAGCACCGGAGCGGAGACTCTGAGCACAGCGGCCCGCCGCCGCCTCAAAAAGCCTGCTAGCCATACCAATGGCAGCACTGACAACAATACCGCATCATTTCTAAAATCGCTAGATCTCTTTGATTAGACGAATTCAACAAAGCAGCAGATGCATTCGCCGTCGCCGCCGGTGTCGCTATGGCTAGGTTTTCCTTACTTGTTAAATACAAGAATTTAATTACCGCCCTTAAGGCTTAGGTAGCGACACCCTAGCAGTAGCCAGACACACCCTACTTAGAGTGTAGGACAAACACACACACACTTATGAAATCGGCCCCACTGGTGAGGTCGAACTTACACACCCTTTGTTATATGACACTGTAGCTTAACAACATTTTAGATAGGAGCGTTGCTGGAGATTCTTGCACCACTTCTTCTCCCAGCGCCAACGCTTTAAGAAGTCGTAGTAAAGTTTAGATAGAGCTCTTCTAGCTATTAAGTTGTCCTTGCAAAGCAACTGAATCGAGCCGAGGCGTCGGCCAACCTAGGCAGCCCTCGATTCAGCATGCTAACGGGTACCAGAAAAGTGACGGCCCAAGCCGAGACTCCCCGTCTGGGGGCCCTTGGTGCAGTTAAGTCACTCATGGGGAGACGCGCCTGTGCCAACGGGCCCCCCAAACCCGGTTATGTTCTAATAGGTTTATTCCCTAGAGCACGAGATCCATAAAAAAAAAACTAGAATATAGGCAATGTTTTAGTTAAAATGCATGCTCGATTTGTTGCGAGGGATCTAATATTGATAAATATTGTAGATAAGAAATGTAAAATAATCCATCCTCTTTTAAATGCGTAAATGGCAGACATTACAAGCAATATGTTCCAAGAACACATTACTATATACAAACATGTAAAGTGTCGGCTTTTAAATTGTATTTATGAAGAGAATTTAGTTATTCCTTATTATGTCAATATAATTTAAGAAAATTAACACAACATGTAAATGTACATTTAAACACCGAACCCTTACAGTGATTACCAAAATAATTAACGAGTCAATCCTACAAGGCGTTGTTCCTTCGCAGTGGAAAGTGGCCTCCATTAGACCTGTTCCCAAAAAGCCTAATGCAAGTGACATTAAAGACTTTCGCCCAATAAGTATTTTGCCGTTTTTGTCAAAATTCTAGAAAAAGTTGTTTGCTCACAAATGTTTGATAACCTAGAAGAAAACAAAATATTGCCAGTGAAACAATCAGGCTTTAGAAAAAGTCATAGCACTGCCACCGCGCTGATAGATGTGGTAGACGATATAATTACAGCACAAGATATTGGTAAAGGCACATTATTAGTCTTATTGACTTTTCTCGTGGTTCGACACGATTAACTTAGATTTACTCTTATCTAAATTATCGTACTACGGTTTTGAGCATGCTACTCTCAAGTGGTTCGAGAGTTATTTAACAAACCGTATGCAATATGTTAAGTTGATAAGAAAAAATGGGGCTACTGAGTTATCTTCTACTTCTCCGGTAAATAGAGGAGTTCTGCAAGGCTCTATATTGGGAGCCGCTGCTCTTCATTCTCTATATTGCTGATCTTGTCAAAGTAGTCAAATTCTCCAAATTCCACATGTACGCTGACGATATTCAATGTGTACGTATCCTTAAATCCAAACGATTAAATGAAGCCGTAAGAAATATTAACGGAGATTTGGGTCGAATTTACTTGGGCAACCAAAACAATTTGATCCTAAATCCCACTAAATCAAAGTTTATAGTTTTAGAACGCCTACGCAAATAAATAAAATTACGAAGCATATACTTCCTATCTATAAATGGATGCATACTTGAAAGAGTACTAGACTCGCAATTTGGGTGTTTTTGAATTGATGAAAATTGAGATTCGAGGGACATATTACAGAAATAATGCGCAATTGTTTCTACAGGCTAAAAGTATTATACCGTATTCGTGAGTACTCACAGTGGATATGCGCATTCGGCTATGTGAAAACTTGTACTTTTCAAAACTGTCATACGCAGACACTGTATTCGGTCAATGTTTATATAGACGGACCCAAAAACTTATACAAAGATCTAAAACGCATGTGCTCGGTTCTGTTTTCCCATTCCAAAACGTTCACATGTGACTCGTTTTTAAACCGACGCGATCTACTAAATATGTCCTCTCGAAGAACACTTCACTTTCGACTTTACTTTTGGTATTTTGAATAAAAAGAAACCAGCATATTTATACGATAAGTTCAGTTTTTCTGCGACCGGTTAGGAAGGCCTCGACTAGCTTATCCACAGTCCCGTACATTTGCTTTTCGGGGTTTTCGTTAGCAGCCTCAAAGTGCTGGAATGATCTCCCACCTCCTATAAGAAGCTCTGAATCTTTTAACACATTTAGGTTAAAATTGAAAGCGCATTTACTTTTAATACAAAAATCCGGCACTAAAATCCTTGTCCTTTAATGGCCGATACGCTCATTCAAAGTTACAAAACACTGCACACAAGTTTTCTTTAAAACAGGCAGCTACTTAAGATGTTTCTTGATATTTATGTTATTTTATTGTTTTTTTTTTTTTTATGTTGTTGTTTTATTACTATTTATTATTTGTATTGATGTAAAATTTTGTTATTTCAAATATCGCCATCTATCAAACGTTTATCAGGTTCCACTGAAAACCAGCAATCGCGAAGCTTAAAACTTCGTGATGTTACGCTGAGTGGACACCTTTTTGGTGCATTTGTATATTTTGTATTACTTTTATATTTTTATTGTTAATGTATGAACTAATGTACCAAATAAACCTTTTTTTCTTTCTTTCTTTCAAAACATTATAAACACCCACAACTTTCTTAGATTTGGGCCCTTTCACATCATTCGTAATATCATGCAATAATAAATTAAGTGCAAAAAAGTATAAAATGAATTAAAATGTAGTAATCAATAAGATTTAGTCTTTCAACATTTTTACTATCAACTACAAGTTAAATTTACTTTCGGACCAGATATAACACGTAACATTAGGGTGTTACGTGTTGACCCATTTTAAAAATAAATGATTTTGCGAGGACGTCCTGTGATTTTGAACATGTGAATGTGCCGTAGTAACTGTTAATTTTTATACCTGGGCTGTCTAGTAACTTTCAAACGTAAATCCCTTTAATAGTTAATAATACGATGTTTATATCCTAACAAAATTAATATATTCTTGAGTAAGATAAAAATATGTGCGCCTATGTTTCTCAATATTCGTTGAGGAACATATGCGCTCAATTATCAATAAAATGCATTAATGTATTTTTACCTTTGACTCATATAGGATGAGTCCATTTTTTTTCAATAAACAGAAAGTAGTAATTCAGTTGAAAGATTCTGATCATAAAGAATATATGATGTAATATTCGCAACTATATAGATCGCAGTTCGTAAAACGGGCATAAACGCGAACACGTTGCGACATTTATTAATTATTTTTTTTGGTACAATAATGTGGTAATCAAGATATTATCGATATATATCAAAATCATTAAAAAACTATTTCATTTATTTGCAATTCTACCGGTGGTAGGTCCCCGTTTTACAAGGGACCGTCTGGGTGGGTATCACCACGGTGCCTATTTCTACCGCAAAGCAGTAGTGTGAAAACACTACTGTGTTCCGGTTTAAATGGCACCGTACCTAGCGTAATTAATGGGTAAACGAGACTTAACATCCTATGTCTCACGGTAGGCAGCGCGTTGTTGATACCTGTGTGGCCAATGTCTATGGGCGTCGGTGACATCAGGTGGGCTGACAGACCGTCTGTCTTGGAAAGCGATCAAAAAACCTTTTTATCCAATCATAGTATGTGATAATGTTTGCATCGGCATCCATCGCTAAATAGTAAGCTTGGTATAAAAAATAGGTTGTGTTGTGTTGGTTAAGGTGAGGATAAATTAATTGTTCACTCGTTCATTGGAATTATAAGAATATCACTTTGTTAGATAAACATGTAAAAGATTTTTTCGGGCTTCAATACTTCCTTTCCTAATTTACAAATGATAAACAATACCCTCATTTTCACAGATGGAATAAGAAATCAATCATATGACACCATAAACTTACTCTACCTTAGAAACAGAAATAAATTGTAATTTGATAGGAATGACTCTAGCTACAAGAATCTTCATACTGAAAAAGTTGTTGAGTGCTCACGCTACTGCTTTGATATTAAGTACTATTGTACACCCTTTTATGGTCCAGCTTTTAAAAAAATACTGGAGAAAAAAGTAAAAACCTGTGGTTGATCATAAACAAAATTTTGTTGATGCATGCTCTTGTTTCATGATGAACTAATTAAAAAAACCTTTTTATTTTTCTGCTCATTTCGTTGTTTTGTTCAATATACGTCTACTTAAACTAGAATTTAAAATTAAAAATTCTATTTCATAATGTTGGACTAACGCGACCAAGTGAAAAGCATAAATTTTAAAAAGTGCAGTTAACGTTACCGCGGCGAAATGCATGCTTAAACCAGATGTCGTGAATGGATAGTTATGTTGGGGATTTTTTTAATGTATCAGGGTGATTTATATTTGCAAGAAACACAAAAAAAACAATAGAAAATATGATAAAATAGAAAACTAAACACTGTGCTTCAAATCTCTTGTGTTTAACAACCAACTAAAAAGATGCTTACAAGATTGAAGATGTTTACAAAAAGTCACATTTCACGAAAATCTATTAAGCGTTAGCCTCAATATTACAAATATATCGGTGTTCTATATAAATCCATTGTTAATTTTCACCAAATACTTGTGCAATGATTTGCTGTACATAGAATATATTTCTGTGCGTTTATGTATTCTGTGTTTACGTGTGTATGTATGATTTTATTTAAATAAAAAATAAACAAAAATTATTTCTTTTTTTTTTAAATTGATAGTTAAATTAATTTCTAACATTCATGCTATGAGCTTAAGACTTAAAAGAAATTATGGCATTATATAAACACGTCGTTAATAGTATTACTGTGATCAAATGTTTGCAAAACTCATGCTGCTTTAGTCCCTCGATTGGTAGAGCATTGACGCGGCGAAAGCAACGTACAATATTGACTCACGCAGGACGTATAAATAAAACGGGATTTACCGGAGAAGTGAAAAGGATCATTTGTATTGAGTTGTCAGCGATATATTTATGTAACGCAAACAAAATGTTGGTATGAATTATTTGTTTTTGTTTTTTACGTGAAGTTTCTTTTTAACATTTATATTTCATTTTTATTTCAATGGTTGTGAAAATTTGTACGCTTGTTACTAATTGGAATGTTGGCTAAAATATGTTAACATATATGGTTTTTACCATTTATGTTATATTGAGATATATATGTATATATATATATATATATATATATATATATATACATATACATATATATTTATATCTCACACGTTTAGTGATTTTTTTTTATTTGCTATGTTCAAGTTTTTATTTTTAAAACAACAGTTTTTTTTAATTATTAAAAGATTACAGTGTTATAAAAAATCTCTTTAGGTTTACTCATAATCTCTTAAAGGTTACAAAAGTTTTTAAAAGTTTGGGCAAATAAACAGTCTTCATCATTGTTTTTGTCGAAAACAAAACGTGCGCATCTAGCTCTTGGATCGACCGGACAAGCCAGCTCGATCCTCCCTGCTACCTGCCCGTCCACGTGGCCACGCCTCCCCGACGCCTGCAAATTATTAGAAGAAAGAAGACGTCGTGCTCGCCGTGCAGTTATGTTCGTGCATCGTGCAAGTGAAAGTGTCAGTGTGTGCCGAAAGCAACAGTGTCGACGCGTTCGGCGTACGCGCCTGAGCGCAGAAAGCTGTGTAGCCGCCCGGTGAGTCGTTTCCGTTTTTCTTCCATTCGTATGTTTCTGTTGAGGTGTAGGGACCCATATACTCATAGTTCTCTTTTTATGCCACGTTACACCGCGAACGTTGTTTAAATATCACGCACACCACCCACGTGGTATTTCTTTTCCGTTTAACGCCAGTTCGCTGCACTAGACAGCAACTTAGGTATACACCTAGCGCTCCTAAAGCGCTAGAGCTCTTAATTAACGATTAGGTTTACACCTCCCTTCTCACTGGGGCGGGGAGGGTAGACCTCACAGCCCCCGCCCCACCGGGGGTGCTTGCATGTAGTTATAGTTATAAACGCGTTTCACTCGAAAAAAAAAATTAACTCGCTCACGATGTTGCAAATAATGCAAGTCGCACTAGAGGAATAGGCCTCAACTTGGAGGACCTAAAAGACAAAACGCCAAAGGCTATCCGCGCAGCTATACTCGCCGCGGCTAACGAAAATAATTCCGCTTCGTCCACCCCCAAAAAGTTCCCCTTTTTGAAAGAGGAAAAATCGCGCGCCAATGTAGGGTCCGCACCGGAGCAGTCGGAAGAATCCGACAATGATTCAAACACCACTACCACCACCACGTCTGACTCCGAAATGGAGGTAGAGCAGGCAACCCATGAAGCCGAGGAGGACTCCGACGCAGGAGGTTTTCTCCCCATAGTGTCGCGCAAAAAGAAGCGCAAGTCAAGGCCCTCACCGGCATCATCGCCGACCCCAGACCCCCTATTAAAGCGCCGAAATCGTCGGCCAATGAGCTTTCGGCCGCAAGGCCATCCAACCGCCGGGCCATCTGCCCCAGCCATCCAAGGGCCAACGTCTCGCCCGGAACAAAAAACCACCACCGATCTTCATCTGGTTAAAAGAAAAATGGGCAGAGCTCCGGTCAGCTCTGTCCAATAGAGTAAAATTCACGGCATCTAATTCCGCAACTGGAATCAAAATTCAATTAGAGACGGTCGTCGCACACCGTCAAGTCACAACATTCCTTAACGCAAATGACTATTATTACCACACCTACGCGCTCCCGGATGAGCGCGTACTTCGGACAGTAGTCAAGGGACTGCCGAAGGAGATCCCCACCGCGGAGATCCACAATATGTTCAAATCGGCCAATATTCCGATATATTCAGCGATACGCCTTACGCACCCGCAAACGAAGAAACCGTTCAACGTGGTCCTTCTGACCCTTGAACGTTCCCCTGAGGGAAAAAAGGTCTCTGACCTAAAACATATCTGCGACAAAGGACGCATCACCTTCGAAGCACCTCGCTCGAACGGAATCCCAGGACACTGTCAAGTTTTTGGGCACTCGGCCCGCAATTGCCACGCGCGTCCTCGATGCGTGAAGTGCCTCGGCGACCAATGCAGGCCTGACTGCCCCCGTCCTCGCGAAAAAGACGTCCTGCTCACATTCGAGCCGCCGACATGCGTCAACTGCCAAACCACCGGTCACACGGCTAACTACTTGGGGTGCCCAAAAGCCCCCAAGCGTAAGCCGCCACTACCCTCATCTGCTCCCAGGCGCCTACCAGTTCCTTCCTTCACTTCTTTCGCCTTCCCACCACTTCGGACTGCTCCGGCGTGGCAAACGCCTAGCGCTCCGTGTAGCGCACTACTACCAGCATGGCAACAACAGCCACCGCGTCAGACCGCGACGAGCGCTCCGCGTAGCGCCGCCCCTCGCGCACCACCAACAAGCGCTCCGCGTAGCGCGCCCCAGTACACTAGCCATAGCAAGCCATGGCAGCGCTGAAAGCAACCTCGATCAAGTAGCCGCACAGATCGACTTTGCAGAGCTCGATCGATTAACCGAAGAATTTGACGCCGTCGTCGGAAACGCCAGCGCGAATAACCATACTTCGGAAGTACAGGCACCTAGTAGAACTAATATCGGGACAACATGGATAGTACACCCAGAACGAGTTATAACAACGGCCCGGGCCGTCTAAAGCCACGCGCAATTAACATCGTCTTTTTCAACGCGAACGGTCTAGCCGACAAAAAGACCGAAATCTCAAATTTCCTACGAGAAAACGACGTAGACATTCTACTAGTGCAGGAGACCTTCCTTAAACCTGGCAGAAACTATCCTAAAATCGCGAATTACAACATCATCAGAAATGACAGGGCCGGCGCTAAAACGGCGGCGCTCTCATCCACTACAAAGGTCACTGCACTGCGTAGCAATCGACACGCCGTCGACTCTTGTGCATTTAGAAGCCTCGGTCTGTCGTCTAGCCATGACAGGACACGCGCCAATAACAATAGCTTCGGTCTATATGTCGTGTAATAACAACACTCACGCTTTAGAATCAGACTTCAATGCGCTATTCTCACTAGGAGACGCCGTCATTTTGGCAGGCGATTTCAATAGCAAGCACATCCGATGGAACAGCATTCGGACTAACAGACGCGGTAGAGAACTTGACGCTCTCACCGACTTACTTAACTTCAGTGTCGTGGCACCTTTGAACCACACTCATTATCCACCCCAAGTGCATCGGATGTGCTTGATATTGCACTTTTTAGAAACATCAACCTCACTTTCAGAGGCATAGTAGTCCTCCAGGACCTCACCTCAGATCAACAGCAGACCCTGATCACCTCTGGGCCAACCAATTGGCGAAGCTTTTCGCCAATTGGTTGGCCTTTCCCTGTCGGCCCCGGAACCTGGAGGATACGAGCCCCGTAGCCGCTTGGCGGAACCGGAGGCCCTCAATGCCGATATCCTGCAGTTTGTATCTTTTCTTGGCATCCTGGAGGATGTCGAAATACGTGACCCTTTTCTCAGCTGCGGCTGCGGCTCGTGGGCACCCTCGATCAAGCACGCTAAGGTATACATACAAAGTGGCAGTCCGAGCCGAGGTCGCCCTTCAGGTGTTCCTCGGGCTAAACCACATAATAGAGGTGAAGTCTGTGCACATTTAAAGTTGCAGCCGCTCGAACTCACCGGTTGTAGCAGTTAACTCCACCAACGTGAGTTCATCTGAAAAAAAAAAAAGCTCTATCCCTACACTTTTTATTTCCCTCATTGATGTTATCTGTATAATTTATAATACTATTATTTTTATTTTACAAGTTTCAGCAATATTTTATTTTCGTAAAGTAATTAGGTAACTGATTGAGCAAACGTACAATGAATACACAAACACTTGAACGAACGAACGAATAAAACAAATGCACGAAATTCATACCATCATAAACAGTAATTTTTTACGAACTTTATCGTGCAAAATTTGATTTTGATCATATTTTAGAGCTGCCTTTTTCCACACAACCATCCTATCTCTTTTATTAATAGATACAATGTTATGAGCAGGACATTCACCTGATGGTAAGTTGTACACCCTGCTTATAAGAATCTGCGCCCTATATACCAGGCCGTCTTTTATACACGATTTCGGACAGACATAACGTCAATATCGAGACTTCTTCTCTCTAAGTGTGGTACTTAGAGAAGAATTAAAATAGTATTCCAACAATACTATCTTAAGGCAAAATTTTCATAAAAATTTTGTAAACACTACAGAAAACTTAAGACAATGTCGCAGAATTTCTTTGTAAATTTTAGGTAGTTTTTAAAAGAAAAAACTTACGAAATTAAGACTTTATGATTTTTTTTTCAAAAGTTACTTTGTTGTTGTGAGGTTTTTACGTCATGGCTATATCTTTTCAATGGCGTTCTTTTTGCTACTAAAGCTACCCTGGATGAATATGTAGATAATATTTCTTATTCGAAGTTAAAAATTATTTGAAAATATAATAATGTAGTTGATACCACTAAACTTACTCGGGTCAAAATAGATTCATACTGTATATTTTTGTTATAAAATTATATTTTTAGTTCTATTATATTCTATTATAACCACAGTTCATTCTACGTTAATTCAGTTCTACTATTCTATTCATTCTCTACAAATCAATCATTAAGTTGCAAAGAGTGAGAATAACAAGCAGTTTATATCATATTCAACGTTTTATTTTGTCACATATATGACAGTGACTGTAAAGAAAAGGTTACAAGAGTTTTAAAATGTGTGAACATATAAAATATGAATAACATCCTTACATTGGAAATACTTTTATACCACCGACATCCCACTCCACCGACATCTAAACCCGCCTTGTTCGCAGACGATACTTGCATCTACGTATCCGGAATGTATCCTATCCTCATATTTCAAAGACTCCAAGCCGCGGCCACGACCCTAGGGAAATGGTTTTGGAAATGGAGGATTGAGATTAATATATCTAAAAGCGCAGCAATTCTGTTTTCGTTACGGAAGCGTCTGCCACTCCCATGCAAAATCCGCCTCCTTGACTACCCAATCCCTTGGGTAGATCAAACCAAATACCTCGGGGTAACACTCGACAGAACCTTATCCTTCGGTCCTTACCTCACTAAAGTCAAAAATAGAGCGGCATTTGTCCTAGGCCGCCTATTTCCACTCATCAACCCTATAAGCAAGCTATCCCTGCGTAACAAGGTACTGCTCTACAAAACTGTAATGCGTCCAATCATGACCTACTCCGGTCCTGTATTTGCTCACGCTCACAAAATACATATACACAAATTACAAGTCATACAAAACAGATTCATGCGCAGAGCTACGGGCGCGCCATACTATCTGCGCAATGAAAACCTGCACATGGATCTGGGATTACCAACCATTAAACAATACCTAAAACAAGCGTCAATCCGATACTTCGACTCGGCTTCGCAGCATCCGAATGAATTGGTACGTAGCGCCGCCGACTACGTACCAAGTATATCTCTCAGAAATCACAAACGGTTCAGGCGAGCGCGCCATGCCATACTAGAAAAGATGACGAATTTAAGATAGAATTTCGAATAGAAGATAGGTCGGGTAAAACTCACCATATTAAGTCCTAAAAGCAACTAATCGAGCCTAGTTTTGGCCACCAGGGGCGCCCTCGATACATGTGGCTAACGGGTTAGGAAAGGATCAGATCAGCGGCTGATCGAGCCGAGGCTCGGCCCTCGTGAGCAACCTTGATCAAGCACGCTTACGGGCAAAACAAATGGCAGCCCGAGCCGAGGTCCCCCTCCAGTGGTCCCTCGGAGCTAAGCCAAAAATAAGAGGTGAAGTCTGTGCACACTTAAAGTTGCACAGCCCCTCGACTCCGTTGGGTTGTAGCGGCTCACTCCACCTACGTGATTCAATCATAAAACGTAAAACGCTGTTTTTGTCATTTGACTGAAAATTCTGCTATTCTTTTTTTATTATTTTTTTCGGTATTGTGCGTTATGAGTATAGGAAAATACAAAGAGTTATTAAAGTTGCGTTCTATTTTTAAGACTATCCTGAACGTCGTTATCGCACATTAAAGTGATATATTTTTCCAAACAGTCCCTTGCTACCTTTTTGTTTTGTGTTATTTTGTTTGTAAAAAATATTTTCTAGTGATACCAGGTTTATTAAAAGCCGAATTGTGAATAACAAATTAAACAAAATTATAAGCAATAACCAGAGCGTAGCCGCAGGCAAAATGTGTCACGGCAAGAGCGTTAAAATGTCTTCCTCAAATTGTTCGCGGACGAAAGTTTAATTAATAGTAGTATTTCAACCAGTTGTTTAAAAGTTTGAGAGTTTATCGGGGTCGCCGGAGCGTGCGTCGCTTTGTTCTCCGTTTCAAACTAGCAAACCAGCTTTTATTGAAAATTTTGTGAGTGTGACGTTATAAATTTTCTGACTCATTAGTGGAATATTCTTTCTCAGATTGAACAATTAATCCATTAGGAGAAAAAAAAACAACTTTGCTCTTATGAAAATTTATTATTTGAGTTAGAAAACATAAAACTACAATAAAGGTAATTTGATAAATAATTTTTTTTATTAAAACTTTTAAAGAACTAGCAATAAATGTTTATTATTAATTTTGTACTGCAAATATAAAAGCTTTATTTTTTGGAATATAATAATTATATTGAATCGAAAGCGAAAACGTTCGTACTTTTATAATATCTGGTCCTTACTTATGAATTTACAATTCAGTGTCAAAAAATGAAACAACTTTACTAAATTCATCATCAAAATTCTATCAATCGAAATGCACTGCTGGTAGTTGTTAAAAAAAAGCGTACCCCACGTTTTTCAGGATATTATCAAAATAGCAATCATTATTGGTTATAAAATATTAAAAATAATTGATACCATGCACCCCACCCTTTATAAAACATGTTTTACATTAAAACATATTTTTTACACTATTTTAAATAAAAAAAATTTAGTTGGATTTTCTAAAAAAATATTTTTTAGTTTTATTTCAACTATTATTTATTGATATTATACCATGGATTGTGTTTGAGAAATTAACGATATTTTAAACGTTTTTCTTTTTATTTTTATCCTTAATCAATAACACAATAGAGAGTATTAATCTAGCCAAGATCTCAAAAACAATTTTTTGACTACACTTACCATTTGTTTTAAAAGTGAAAGAAATAAAAATATTCGAGCTACAGAACGTAACGACTTTTATTTTAGTAATTATTACGCAGCAAACGCATAGAAGTTATGTATTATCACGTATTAAAATTACTTATGTGTTTACCATAAGTTATTCGACTTGTCGATATATGTGTTATTTATTGATTGAAGGATTATATTGCCTATATAAGAAAAGTACTACCGTTACTTTTACTACTATATATGTATACTAGTTATTGAATGATACGCTTATTGTGTAATATTATATAACTAAGCTGTAATTAAATATATTTAACGAATACGGGTTTCAGAGAGGTTAATTTTCCTCTTTTTACTTATAACTATTCAAATTTTCACATACATACATGCACAGTAACTGAAAACTTTAAGCCTGTAATTTAACCACTGCACACCGAGCGATTTATTCGTTGAAATAAATTATTTTTACTCCTGGTTTTGACGGGAACGTAGACGTTAATTTTTTATATTTTAATTCTGTGTCGTACTTACTTTGATGTATGTGGGTGCAGTAGGTCGGGATATATTATTAAAGACAATTTAAATGGTCAATTTTAATGGATCCCACCACGCTGATCAATGAGGAGTTGGTGGGTGGACCGACTTTTACATGCCCATCCGACGCATGGATTATCTTACTTTTCTAGAGAATGGGTAGATCGGCCCAAATTGCCTAACCAATTACGAAACAACAATGAAAATTTGTTGAGTCCCCGCAGGATTCGAACCCACGACCTCCGGTTTCTAAAGCACACGCACATACCACTAGGCTATGGAGGCAGACTTATTATAATGAATCTTTTTATTTTTTAATGTATAATTAGTAATTTATTTATTTTTTGTCTTTTTTTGCAACGGTGAACATCTTAATTGTAAATTCAATCAAAAAAATTGCGAGAAAACGGGAATCATTAGTATAGACCAAACTCTTATCTTAGTCGTATTGATTCTAATAAATATATACATAATAGAAAACCATTTTGTATAACTTTAAACGATATATATAGACAAACCAATTACTGTATATATGGAGACGATAAATGAAGAGCCGTAGGGAAAGAAGTAGTAATAACTTATTCTATTTGAATTTATGATGTAATATCCACCGGTAGCGAAGCGCCCAAAGTGCCTGCAGGCGACTTAACTACCTTCAAGTGTACTCAGGTAAGTACTAGCGGAAGTTCCTTGCTTTTTTTATCATTTAGTTATTGGTAAATTCATTTTTAATTTTCTACTAAATTTCCTTATATTATATCAAAATTTCTTATCGCTTGTGCATAAACTGTGATGTGTAATTTCGTGAGTTGGCACAGAGTTACTTTACTTATTTTATCATATCGTATACTAAAATAATGCAAGCTTAAATAGACGAGATGACTCGACAACTAGTGATTTTAATGATTTTAAGTCCATTGTTTTGTGCCACTCATAGTTTGTTTTAAGACCTATGTACTCTTTTCTGATAAAAATATTTTTATACCGGTAAAATGAAGTCTGGATTTCTTTATTTAATAAATTTAGATAATATAGTAACTAATAAACTTTAGGTATTTGCAGGTTTCCAGAGTGTATCACGTTCAAACTGATTGATAAAAACCAGTATTATAAGTTTTACAAGTTAAAATAACAATGAACTGCAATTAAACGTCCATTTTATATACATTGGTTAAACTGCATTTAGTTCAATTCTGTTTAGAGTTTTTTAGTAGTTTGGGTAATGTTTGATATTATTTGTGTAATCCTAACGGCGACAGATAATAACGATACTAACAAAGTTTATTTAGTGGGAAAAATATTTTTCAATGTGTTTATCGTAAAATTTTAAATTGTTGAAATATTAAATTAGCAATTTTGTTTTAAATGTGGGTTTTCTTTTAAAAGATTTTAACATATGTCTTATAAATACATATATTTATGTACTGTGATATGTATAATAATTAATACTTTCGTTGTTATGATTAATAAAAGAAAAAAAAATGATGACGTATTAATAAAATTGTTAGTAACTGTTTCTACATTTTTTTTTCATACAAATTTTAACGTCACAGGTGTCGGAGCACTCACCTCCACGTGTAATCTCAGCCTGTATTCCGTCACGCAGAACATTAATTAGAACTTCAATTTACTTTCAGGTCAGGACCGACATTAAAGGGGAGTAACGTGGTGACCCGGTTTTAATATAGATTATTTTGTGTGGACCTCTGGCGCTTTAGTACCGCAGGTATGTACGGTATTTGCGGTAGTATTTGTAAATCTGTTGCACGCACTGTTTTTGATTACACGTATGATAGTATTTGTTTTCGAATTATTATCGTAAATATATAACAAACCTCGTTAATAAATCGTTTTGTTTAATGTTATAAAGCAAATTTTACCATTTTGTTAAATAATTTTAGATAAACCCTTATTATGTGACTTACATGCACCTTATATTATTTTAAATAAGAGTAAACAAACTATTTTTTAACTACTTGCATGTATTAAGTTAAACTTGTAGCCATTATTAAAAACAATGAACTCATTTACCTGATTCGGTACTTCGACGTTAATATTTAAACCAGTGGACAAAGATACTATATCCAAATACATACATCATCAATTGGTTCAAATGCAATGGGGGTCGATCAAATTTCATTAGAAATGATAGTTCTTACTCTGCCGCGTACTTTTGAGGTGATTACCGAGATAATTAATAAATCAGTGACAGCAAGTTCTTTTCCGCTTCTTTGGAAAGCCGCTATAGTGCGACCTGTTCCTAAAAAGAATGATCCTATTAATTTAAATGATTTAAGGCCAATTAACATTTTTTTCTAAAGTCTTGGAGAAGGTAATTTGTTTTTCGCTTATAGCTTATCTAGAAACCTATAATATCCTCCCTGAAATACAATCAGGCTTTCGGTCACAGTATAGCACTACAACCGCTTTACTTGACGTTGTGGATTTTAGGATTTAGCGATGAGGGTCATAGCACGATACTCACTCTTTTAGACTATACTCGAACTTTTGTCGCAATAAATACGTCACTTTTACTCTCGAAAATGTCTTATTATGGGTTCATTTACATTGCTATCAACTGGTTTGCTAGCTACCTTTCTGACCGATCTCAATACGTTGAAAAACGTAACGCCAACTGCTCTTCTTTCAAATCTTCGCCTGCTTTTGCCGAAAAAGGAGTACCACAGGGATCGATACTTGGCCCTATTTTATTCATATTATACACGGCTGATATAGTGTTCATAATATAAAATTTTGTAAATTGCGAATTAACGCAGATGATCTTCAAATATAGATTAAAACTAATTCCAAAAACACTATAGAAGCGGTAAAGATGGTAAATGATAAATTCAGTAGAATAAATAAGTGGTCTCTGAAAAGTTCATTAATTCTTAATCCCTTGAAATGTAAATATATGGCTCTAGGAACCAAAATGCAAATAACCAACATTTTGGTATCTAATCCAAAAAAATAATAAAAATGCAAGTCCGATTGAAAGGGTTAACGAAGCACGTAATATGGTGCTTCATTAACCCAATTATAATAGACGATACCTTGCGTTTTAAAAGCCACGTTCTCATATGTACGCGAAAATGTTTCTACGGGTAAAATTCTTATCGAGTACGTAATTTAATAAGTACCTGTTTACGTGTAAAACTGTGCGATTCACTTGTTTTATTACTACATAACTATGCGGATGTCATCTAGGTTGTTAGCTAGAACAGAACAACTGAATCAGCGAGTTCAGAATGCATGTGCGCGCTTTTGATTCACTGTACCATTACGCACACACGTCACACCTTACATAATTGAAACCGATTTATTAAAAATAAAGTTCCGTAGAGAAATATATTTGTCTACACTATTATTTGGTCTTACTCGAACAGGATGCACTGTGTATCTGTACCAAAAACTTGAATGGCTACCCATTTATCGATCTAGAGCATGCAAAAGTCAGTACATCGCATTCAAAAACATCATTCCGCTTCGTTTAAGGGCAGTTTTAGATACGCTGCGTCTAAGTGCTGGAACAATATACCCCTACCGCTCCGAGTTATAAAATGTTTGGCAAGTTTTGAATTTAAAATAAAAATTTATCTTTTAGAATATCAAAAGATCTCAGCTTTTAATAGAAGCGTCCTTTCTACGTATCTCACGCCTAGCGTGTAACATGTTTGGCTGGCCATGGTATTCGCATAATGATGTGTCACCTATTCTTTCATTGTAGATATTTATCGATTTGTGTAAAGAATTCATTCGTCTTTTATTATGTAATGTTCTCTTTATAAACGTTAAGTTATTCCTACCCTATGCGAACTGGCTTCACCGGAAATCAGCAATGGGACCAACTATTGCATTTTTTTGCTTAGTGGAGACCATTTTTGACGAAAAGACTTCATCTTTTTTTGTACACTTTTTTATTTAAAATTATAATATAGTGCTCCGCTTATACATATAAGCGTATAAATATTGGCTATCATATAAAGAATAGCATTTTTATATAAGTGCAGTTTTATTTATTCATATTATTTTTATTTTTATTTTTGTTACCATTATTTTTCTCCCATGTAAATGTCTTTTTGTCGAACTAAAGTTTATGGTTAATTAAAAATAAAATAAAGTTTTTAGGTACACAAGATCATTTTTACAAATGTGACATGTTGAAAAGTTTTTGTTCACGCTTCGTATGTAAATTCACCTATGAATACGTCATTGGAACGTCACTCGAGTAACGGCATGTGATGTATGTTTTATGCAAAACCTATTTGAGTAGAACTTTTCTAAATAAAATTACTTTACGGATTTTATCGCGTTTATGGTCACGGGGTAGACAGGTAGTGTCTACGGCCGCTGGAAAGTGTTCGAAACGTCGGGAATTTAAAATGTAAAATAAACGCGATATCCGTAAGGTAATTTTATTTAATAATATATAATATTCGCGCGAGAAATAATTATAGAACTTTTCTCGCAACTATTAAGTGATACCCGTGTGTAAATGTGTTTGTCTGACGTTTCGCTTGAGATTAAGTTTATTAATTGGAATTATTGATTAAAATTTTACACATTAGCATCAGAGCCACATAAAATGATCAAAAGTTGGCAAATCCGATAAAATTTCTACACATTATACACACTTGATTATAAAAATAAATAAAAACATTTACAGATTGTTCGCATATTTCATTCCCGAGCGAATATTTTAACAATATTGTATAACTGTAGCTGGGTCCCGAATCAAAAGTTTAAATGCGACTGTAAATCAAGTCTTAAGAGCACATTCGGGTTGTAATGATTTTAGGTGGCGTTCTTTTAGTAGTAACCTTTTTGTCTTATCATATGATTTACCACTCTCTCTCTCTCTGGTGGTTTTCATATATCCTGGAGTGGAGTAAGGATCGTGGTCAGCATCATCAGCGGTCTACCCATCTTGCTGGTGCCCGGAGTGATCTTTTGTTTTCAGTGTTCCTAAAAACAACAAGTTTTTCTAGATTTTTGTTTCCACGGCGCATGACGTGGCTGAAGTACTACTGAACTGCGTTGTTGGTATATGGTGGATATAAGAGTTCTTTTTGGAGCTTGTTCAGGATCAATATTGGTGCGTATTGCAGTCCAAGGTATTCTTAGCATTTTTCTCCAGCACCACATTTTGAATTCGTCGACGTTTGTCTCTCTCGGGCCAGAATTGTCCACGTTTGCACTTCATACACGAAGAAAGGGAATATTAAATATCGTTTCAATCTGATCTTAGTTTTGATACCAATTCCTTATTTCTTTCAGATGTTGTTTAAACGGGTCATAGCGTCTTTTGCAATTCTGATTTGTTTTTTTATCTCGGGGACACATTTATTATCATTGCAAATTACGTAGCTCAGATACAAATAACGATCAACAACATTTTAGTCGGGAATATTGCAAGCTAACTTTTTCTATCTTCCCGATCCTCTATAAGTAGTTTGTTCTTCGCTCTGTCTACTGCAAGGCCAATTTTGTCGCTTTCTGGCTCTATCCGCTAAAATAGTTCGGTTCTTTCTTCCATTAAAGATGCCAGAAGAATGGTGTTGCTGGCATATCTGAGATTCGATAGTCTCTTTATAACTATAAGGATCCTCTCCTTTATTGATTATTTTCCGAATGATATGCTGTCCATATATGTTAAACAATAGGGGAGACAGAACGCAGCTTTGCATTCTTCCCTTCTAAGTTTGAAACATATTTGAGTATTCATTGCCAATCTTGATGAAGGAGTTGGTTTTCTGTGTTAAAAGTCTGTATTAGACCAACAAAGTATGATTTACATAGGTATATTTTTATTTGCCATTCATAATTTTTCAAATTCGTGTTAAAAAAATTTAAACATATCGCTAAACTCTAAACATTAAATTCTTGATAACACTTTGTACTGACTGCTTACGGGATTATAACAAGTAAATAAGTTGTTACTGCTGTCTGACGTCCCGGTACACAGCATACAATACAATATTGCGGTTTCGGTACAATACTATCTCGGCGAGCAGCATTAAAATTGCTGAAGCAGTCATTATATTATGTAAAAATGGATAATGGATATTAATTGCTTCATACTATAAAGAACCGAATCCAAACATAAATAGATACTTCATGAGTCACAAATATAAAATCTTTAAAAATATTATAGAAATATTATATAATATTTTTAAAGATATACGTATGTAAATTATAGGTATAATTCAATTAATTGTTTTATTTACGAGAATACTGCACAATTTAAAATAAAACAACGGATTTTATTGCGTTTATTTACACAACTTCCGACGTTTCGAACAATTTACAGAGGCTGTGGTCTCAAAACAGACTGAGGTGTCATGTTACTAGTTGCCATTGCTGGAGCGGGATTGCCACATTATAGTTATCATTTAACGCATTCAGAAGAAATTTGTATGGTCGTTATTGCTAGCAGTGGTATTATGTTTATGTTTTAATTTTTGATAATGGCGTATTATTAATTATCCCGTCGTCACAACAGGTGTTGAACCCAAATATTTCATTCTATTAAAATTTCGGTGTTTTCTATTTTCAATGGCCTTACCAATTATCCTTGATAGAATAGATGACCAGTAAAGAGGAATTGTGGTAGATCAAATCTAACGTTATGGTTGGGGTAACTTAAAGTGTAATCACAAATAAGATAGATAGTGACTGAGCTCTCTCACAAGCGATAAGATCCCGCGTAGAGGAACTAAGTAACTTATAGCTGACATAAACTTACAGGACCAATCATGTTGACAGTGAATGTATCGAACAGTCTTATAACATGAGCACAAAATAAGTTTTTCGCGGATTTTAAATAAATAAATTAGAACATTGCAGACGTTAATACTTTAGAAAGTAGGTAATTTTTGTTTAATGTATCACAAACTTTATGAGAAGTAACTTAATGAGCAATATAACTTTTAAACGTATTTTTTATTCATACCGTTATTCTTTAACCACTGTTTAAAATCTAAACGTCGTATTCTGTTTATTTTCTTTAAGGTTTTTTCTTAGTTTTAATATGCACTTACACCACACTTCAAGACATCATTATACCTGTAGGTGGCAGTTTGAAGCGACTTCCTTCCGCAGCGCCGTCGCCGGTTCAATTTAACAAATATTCACAAGACTGCTAATGTTACGTCTTTTACGAAGTCGTTCACCTAATAATTCTAAAATAATATCAGTTCGAAATAAGTAGACTACTTTTTCCGATTATATAAGCCACGATTTCTAAATCTATATTGTAAGTTTTTTGTATAATATCATTTTTTTAATTTTTGTATTTTAGAGTAGTATGTTAAATGGCTTTTTTGTTGAAAACTGTAAAATTTAAACGAAGTTTTACGATTTTTTCCTTGTGTCTTGCCTTCGTGCCGTAAAGTCTTGCAACCTTGCGGTTTTATTTGCGCAGTGCTACATAAACCTTGTGTATTAACAACACATTTCTGAGAATAAGTTAAATACAACATATATCCCCCTTAAAGCGAGTACATTATATTATTTTTACTGAAGTTTTAGTTAACGTGGACCAAACCTAATAAATAGTTGATATTAATATTAAGTATCTGTTATTCTGCTTAAGTGTTACATCTGTCTAATTGAAAAAATCAATAAAAAATCCTAAGTTATTGTTTTAAATAAATGTAAACTATTTAGCTGAAACGGAATAGCTAAAATACTATTTAAACTTTCGCATGAAATTCAATATTAAGGAATTTACTGTGGTAAAAACAAAGTGGACTTTTTAAAGAAAATTAAAAAAGTAAATAAAATTTAAATACAAAAATAGTTTTAAATATGCAGTTACTTGTACCACTGTACTTCTACTCATATAACAATTTAAATTTAACTTTCTTAACATAATGTTTTCTTAGATATATATCAAATAATGATGACAAATACCGAAAATAAATTAAAAATTAATAAGGGTACAGAACATCTTGATAATTTTCGAAACCCTTTGCTAGTAGTTAGTGTATTTAAAAATGTAAAGTCGGTTAAGTATGTTAAATTTTTTAAATTATTTAAGCATATAACACAAAACCGATAGAAAGGAAAGTGAAGTGCAAGCAAGCAAAATAGATTCATTTGTAAAGGCCTTGAATCAACTGACAAGATAAAACTACTTGACGGTTATAATTTTCCAACGAGCAATAAAATGAATTAAAAATTATACTGCAACTCCAATGTAGGTATTTCCCATCACAGTATTGTCTAAACGATGCTAATATATCAAATGACGCAGAATGGTAAAATTATTAAAATTACTCACCACCTTAGGCACTTTGCTCACTGAAATCCCTGAGGAACCAGTAATTTATACAATCTCTTACATGTACGGTGCGTACATCTTAATATTCACACTTCCCATCAAGTATGCTAATGTTAATTATACTCGTTAACATTACACTTCCTAAAGATATTTGTCAGATTATATACTCCTCATTTATTTAATTTAAACGTGCTTGTTCTATCATAATGGTGTATTGGATAGTTAGGCAATATTGTATTGGGGAAACTAAACATACATTAGTTAAGGATATTAGTTGCGCTTAATTACAGTTATTTCGAAGGTAAAATCATTACTAGCTTCTACTGTTCTTCGAAAGTCGATCTGTCAGTCGGATGATAAGGTAATGATGTCTAAGTAAATTAAAATTTTTTATTAAAATAATAAGTACATGCGACCCAACCTGTGCTTTCTGTTAAAGCAGCACCCTCTCGGGTCACTGTTCTACTATAATCTCAGTAAGTTAGTACTCTGAGGCTCTAGTACCGTACTCGTGATCAATTATCTAGCGACCATTGGAATAAAAAAGAGATTCTGGACCTCTGCGGGATGAAAACTACAAGGCAATAACGGTGTTTCGATTTTGGATACCTGCGCTTCAACTGAGTAAGAAAGATACCAAAACATCAAAGTTGATCTGCTGTTTGACCAGCCTTTGCGTCAGCTAGGTTTCATGAAATAATATTTTTTGTATTTTATGAGTATTTTAAAATTTCGCAGACAAAAATCAAACATATTATGCTAAGTCGTCTTAAGATTCTACGCCTTCTTTTACTTTTTTCATATTCAATGCCTATATTTTTTTTTGTATATTCAATAAAAAAACACTGCTTATGAAATAAAACTAAAATAAATTTCTCACTTAGTCACTGTATCCAATACGGACTGGGATACGGTTGAAACATAAACCCCCTAATGGATAAGGCGTGCATCCCTATGTCCTATGTCCAGCAGTGGACTAACACAGGCTGATGATGATGATGATGAT
This sequence comes from Lamproptera curius, assembly GCA_029286875.1. Classification (NCBI taxonomy): domain Eukaryota; kingdom Metazoa; phylum Arthropoda; class Insecta; order Lepidoptera; family Papilionidae; genus Lamproptera; species Lamproptera curius. The sequence goes on along the minus strand of JAGSMT010000011.1, from coordinate 1,151,781 downwards.
GTAATTTGACTAATAATTGTCTTTTAACCTGCGGCAAGTTTAGTTTTTTTGCCTTAATAAATGAATGCCTTAAACCATTAATGAATTGTGTGGAGATGTTCCTGACCATGAAATAAATAGTTTGGTTATTGCTTACCACATCTGAAAAAATGTTAATTTCATAAAAAGGTCATATAATTTTTCAGTTGTCATTTAGTCATAATATATTATCAACAGCCACCTTATTAAAATTGGTACATTATATATTTGTGCACTTGTGTACTCTAGTTTAAAAGAATCAAAGACAGCAAGATTTATACATGAAAGTAAATTTTCTGAACATCAAAATTTTGCATCTTTTCTAATTAAAATTTGCAAATACTCATTTACTTAGCTTTCATTAATTACTTGGATTTTCATGCTTGGTAACTTTGAAACGAGAAGCTTAAGTTAAATTTAGCAATTTCAATAATTTCCAGTAAGCAAATATTTTTGCATTTAAAAATATTTCTGCAATAAGTAATTCGATACTCATAGTTAAAATCAAAGGTTCTTCGAAGCAATAAAAGCTTTTCATAAATGAATAACTTTCCTTAAGCTTACATAAACATCGTCTATTAAAATTAAAAAATGGGTGCGTGTACGCGCGTGAGAAGTTATACTTTGGCATCATTAAAAATATATTAAGCAGACGGCTCATACTGTTAATTTTAGTGCACAGGTGCGCATCTTATATTTCAGTCATAATTTTTTCATAACGCGCCTGAAGAAGTATAAATTTAAAATAAACGCAACCAAAACGAAACTTAATCCCAACTCATAGAGCACATTATGCAACAACTAAATCGCAAATAAAAACGACAACTCCATTATCACTACACAAAAATCAACCTTATCACTATGTAATAAGGTCCATTTCACCGTTTTCATTATAAACTGTTAATTTTGTGTCACAGGTGCGCCGCATCTTAAAATTTCACTCTCATCATTTTTCATAACGCGCCTAAAGAAGTATAACTTCAAAAGAAACGTAAAATCTAATTTATTTTCCAAGCGACCGGTGGAAAATAGAACACTAGTTTTAGTTCGCAGTCGTAAAAAATGCATAAATACTATTAAAATGATGATTTCTGTCTTAATAAGAAAAATTATCGCAAATTCGGACAGTTCGAAGTGGAGACCGAGGCTTGAAACGTGCATTAGGGGAGGCCTATGTCTAGCAGTGGAATGACAAAGGCTAATGATGGTGATGATGATGATTATACAATTTATTACATCTGCTAATCTATGTTAATAAATGAGGAATGTAAAAATAATAAATAAATAATGGACTAGGTAAATAAAACTGTGATATCACTATATAAAATTCGACGTTAAATACCAGAAATTCTTTAGTTACATAGTGAAAAATCAGAAACTAGTTCTCGTTTTCCAATTAAGTGTTATTGGCTAGTGAAGAACGAAACCGTTCACAAGGGAACGGAGTGTTTTAATTCGTAGTAGTTTTGTCGAAATATTCCAGTTTTGATACACTTTTGTAATACATTAGATATGGGCATAGGTAGATAATATTACGTCGTTATCTTGGTACCTCATATTAATATTATTGTTATTATATCACATTATCAGCCTGTTTTAGTCCACTGCTGAACATAGGCCTCCCCTAACGCACACCTCAATTTGGAGGGTTTTGGTCTTAACCCACTACAGCTTGTCAAATGCGGGTTGGGGTGTGGACCGACTTTTTATTCAATCCCACGATGTCCCGTTTCTAAAGCACACGCCCATACCATTAGGCTACGGAAGCAGCATTGTTATTATTATTAACTAAATTATACTAAAAACTGTATTATTCATTATGTACGGTATTCAAGCATCAAAAAGTATTGACTAAAAAATTAAACATATTAAGCCTGCCACAGCTACAGATTAAGCCTGTGCTTGATTTTTACAGTCACTTTTCATAAAATACTTAATTAGTAAAGTCAGTAATAGTCAATATGTGTTAAATTAAATAAAGCAAAAGCTTTTGTCCCTTATTTCATGTCATGTCAGTAGTGCTAGCTTTGTTGCCATGGCCTGCGTAAATATCCTTTTTTGTGCGGTCTTAAATGATTTGTCAAAAAAGTGTCCAACATATTTTTTTAGATAATGAGCTTTTATTTTAATTGAAAACATTTTAAAAATGCGTATAAAATTACAAATGGATGACAATTTAACATTTTCAATATAATTCTCTGTAGATAAATTATTAGTATAACTACCATGAACGAGATATAAAGCAGTTGCGATCAGAAACAGTACAAATGAAAATGACATTACAGTTTATATAGAGGTCGTAAATTGCAAACTGGCGAGATGTAAACCCGTATGTTCGTCGCCGCAAACCTCGGGGACCATCTGCTGCAAAAGGATTACAGTCTGCTCGGTGTAAAATTGTACTAGACTGATTCGTTATGCGAGCACATTTCCGTAGTTATAAGTACTTTGTTGGTGATAGCTTATCGACGAGAATGCTCGTTGAAATACTTTATTCAGTGTTTTACTATAACCTTATTTGTTTTTGTAACATTACTTAAAAAAAAGAATATTTTCATAAGTAAGATTTATATATAAATCTTTATCTCTATATTTATATATATATAAATCTTTATCTCTATATTTATATATAAATCTTACTTATGAAAAAAAATGTAAATTTTGCATAATTTTAGCATTTTAGTAGTAAGCATTCAATATTGCTCTGATAATTTATAAAATTTCATGTTAATTGCCTATTCTTATTTGCTAGTCATGAATAATTGTAAAATTACTCTAAAAAATTATTGTGGCTCGTGAAATTGCAACATTTGCTGTATAATAATTGAAATGCACAAATGAACGTTGAAGCGTGTCACATATTCCATTCGTCGTTTACATAAAATCATGTTGGATAAATCCTAACAACCTACATACGCCCATAAAGGTAGCTGTTTTGTGAAATGGTTTCCATTGTAGCAGGGATGTTCAATTCACTGAATACCGCTTACAATGCCAGTAATTATTTAGTAGGAAAAGGGGTTTTTGTGTTTTGTACAATATTTGAAATAAATTTTTTACGACATTCTTATTCACATAAGATTTTATGATATGTAAAATGCAATATTTCGTAAGTCGATGTACGACGAATGTAACCTGACTTTTTAAAAGGTTTTGTTAAGAACTGAAGAATTGTATTAAAATTATATTGAAGACTCGGTGAATATTTATGAGTCAGTCAAAAAGAAAGTATTAATTTTAGCTACGCTTTCACATTCGCCATAAATTTCACATACTTCGTTTTTTTTGTTTATGTGACCTCTTTTTTATTACTAGGGTTGCCTTTCAATAATTAGATTAGGTAAGCCAGCTAAGGCAAGAAGTGCTTTGACAGAGATAACATTTTGTATCACAACATTTCTGATGCAGTCCTTCAGAGATACTTCGAACACAGCCCAGCTCAGCCAGGTTTTGCACCATTTTCTAAAGGTCTTTTGAGATCTCAGCCATGATGACGACATCATCCGCAAACCGTAGATCGCAGACCGTATCTTTTCCAGACAAGCGTCCTGAATTTATAATTATGTGTCTACATAATTATAAATTCAGGATCATCATGTCTATGACGTCTCGCTGTTCCAGACCCTGGTACAGGCTTATAGGCTCAGTCTGCTCACTTTGGACTACAACATAGTAAGGGCATCTTAGCATCTCGTTATATCGCCAATCAATTTGGCATTGCTGCAAGAATTCAAGAGACGACCAGGTCTCGATTGAGTCAAAAGCCTTCTCATTGTCACAGTGGCTGGTAATATTCATGTGTTTTATGTATAACCTGCCTCACTGTGTGGATGTGGTCTATGGTGCTATGACCGCTCTGAAACCTACCCTGTTCTCGAGGCTGCGTTTCGTCAAGTTTTCGTCCAAGGCGATTCAAGATGACCCACTAAAACAACTTGTAGACGTGACTCAGTAGTGATATTGGCCGAGAGTTCCCCAACAGGGTGTTATCACCTGTTTTAAAAAACAATGCGACCAAACTCCTGCACCATACCTCAGGAGTTCTCCCGGAGAGAAGGAAAGAGTTAAAAAGACGTCGAAATCTCTTCAGCACCGGTTTTCCGGCGGGCCTTCAGAAGCTCCGTCGTGACTCCGTCGTTCGGAAAACGTAAGAAAATACACACAAAGTATCAGGAAAGAAAATATCTTAGATGGCTTGTTTTTTTAGATAACAAAAATTCAGAACCCGTTTCTCAAGGCAATTCAAGAAACAATTTCGCGGTACAAATATCATTCCAATGTAAGTGCTTGTTAGCGCCGAAGACGAGGCTCGTATTTTTGTTACTTTCGCTTTCGGGACATTAACTAAGTAGACTGTTTTCCGCCGCTATATTTATTTAGATAGACGTGGAGCGTGATAGTGTATTTTAAGGTTAACTAAAAACATTGATTTTTTTTCAAATAATTTTATAAATTAAACCCAGTGATATAAAAACTATAAAGTCACAATAAAAGTAAAAGCGCTAGTTTTTTTAATTTAGTATATGCTTCTATTTACATAAATGACAGTATGCGAAGTCGGCATAAGGTATTTTTTTAAATTCAAAATTATCTTTAGAGTTTGAGTTTTATAGAGGCTACCAACGGTTCAGATTAGGGCGGCCTTGACCTGAGAAGCATCGGCGAACGAAACTCAGGGAGCTTTTCCGTCAGCTTTTAAAATAATCAATTATACAATTATGTTACTAATGTACAGCTTAATAATACGTTTTTTTTAATTTGAGAAAACCTAGAGCGTATCATTTTTAAATTAGTCTATTTATCTTAACTTTTTCAAATTTATTATTTGATAAATTAAAAAAGTTATGCATAAATTGTAGTTAAATTCTAAACGTTTACTGTAAATTTGTTGTTTAATTGTACAGTGTGTTACCTATATAATATGTCCATATTCTTGGCGGTCTGCATCTGGAAGAATTAGATTAAATTTGTTTCTTTTATTTTTGTCATTACAATGTCTTAGAAAATCATTTGTATTGTCCTGCATATAAATTAAGTTTTCTAATATGTATTAAGAAGTAACGGTCAATACTTTATTATTGTAATCAACTTCCAATCACTAAGGAAGCTATTGTTGTCTTTAGGGCCCAGGCTATAGATATTATAATTGCACGTTTTTAGAGGAAGTATATCGTTTTAGTATCTGCCGCATTTCCATACTATACCGATAATGTAATAAGAGATCACATTGTAGAAATAGCTAAAATATATTAAACGGGCTGTCTCCGCACTAGTCGATTGTCTGATTTTCTTGACGGCGTATGATGCATACCTGAGATAATTCGCTAGCCAACGACAGCCCCATTGCAATATAGCATCTTTCGTCATCTCCGAAACACAGTTAATTCATCAACGTGTAAGTCTTCCCTATCCATAACTACTAATCACTTAGCCTGTTTATTTATTTTATATTTAAGATACTATAATACTACCCATATTTACCAGGGCCCGGGAGATGGTTCACTACTCACATCAGCCTTCGAAGTATACATTTAGTATGTATAATAGATAGGAATGTGTACGTTAGCTTAATATTTTCATAATCAATGAAACATCTGGCTGAATAAAGTTATTTTTTAATAGGATCATTGTTTAATTTACAACCGTGCAATCACACGTGGAACATACCGGTAAAGTATTTTATGAGACCGTTCTCCTTGATTCACTTTAGTAACGTTATAATACGTCAATAATTAATTGAATGCGATTTTACATTTTGTTTCATTCGTTTTTAAGTCAGTGAAATGGCTTAATAACATAGTATAACTGCAACAGCATTGTAGTCCAAGATATAACTAGTATTCAGCACATGCTTTAAAGTTGTTTTTAGTTTTCAAATCGCTAAATAGATAATCAAAATTTAAGTTTCATTTGTCGACCTACATAATATTTTGATCCATTTTGTCACCTTTAAAAGTAACTGGTTTATTTATTGTTATGTACTAGGACTATACGTGAAAAAATAAAACGCAAAATATATTTTTAAGTAATAATTACGTTGAAGCAAGTGTAAAACTATTCATGTTAACTCCTAACCTAGTTTCTGACCCCGTGTTGTTAAATTTTTAATTCTTCATTTTCCTCTGCGAACTGTTTCAGACTCGTTAACGATAGTAAGCACAACGTAACTACGTCCGTATTTCACGAACTCCTCATTGTTTCGCTAAAACTTAGTTGTATTATCGAATCCGATTTAACGTTGAAAATTTCCGTTCGATCTTGCTGAGAAAAGTTGAAAAGTTGCATTTAATATTATAAATTATATTTTGTGAACGTTTAGCAAAATATACAATAGGTCTAATATCCCACGTGGTTACGTTGTAAATTTTGAGGATTAAACAATGTTAGGGCTTGTTTTTTTCATTTCTTACACACATTAAACGGGTAATGCTTTTGCAATTTCTGAATATTAGCAGCAGTAAATTAATGTTTCATTGTCTATGCACATGTATGACCGCCGTTTAAACGACGTCGATGTAGTCGTCGATTATGCTACATAAACGACGACTAGTTACTTGGAAAACACGTTTTCTGAAATAAAAATGTTAAATAACTGATAAAAACAATAGTGCGTATAGTGTAATTCAGTTATTCCAAGAGCAAGATTTCGTGTTTGCTCTAAAATGGATAAATAAATCCTGTGTCTATTAAAAACAAAATATGAGCGCAGTTTTAAAACGAAAAAACCTAACAATTGCCAAAGAAATTTTTCTTAATATTAAAATTGATTTGACTCCGAGAGTTTTTGAAACTTTATACACATATATGTTCTTAAATTGATAGTAAATAAAACGCGTTTCGTAACAGTACAACGATAAACGCAAGAAAACTCGGCGGCGTAAGGCTTGAAAAAATTTAATTAGAAAACCTATAACTTTTATAATGGAGCCTTCTAAACCAGAAATAAGATGTGTTTTCATTATCTTATATCATTTTCTTATATCTTATCATCTTATATCTTATCATTGCCTTATTCTAGAACTAACATTAAAAAGTAAATGAAAATACTAAATAGAAGAAAAAAATATTCTAACAAATGCATTATAAGGACTAAAGCCTCAATTATTTTTTTCGCAATTTTATTCATTTCATTATATTTGGGGATAATAAGTTTTATGTGTGTTCCGACGTTTACGACTTATTTGCAAAATGACGATTTAAATAATTCCATTTCGTAAGTAGGATACTGGTTTAGTACAAATAATTTGATGTTGAAAAAAAAAGAAATGTTTAAGATTTATGACTCCTAATGTACCTCATTTGTACCGGTGGTAGGTCTTCTTTTTACAGGGGACTGTCTGGGTGGGAACCATCGTGGTGCCTATTTCTCCCGCAAAGCAGTAGTGTAAAACACTACTGTGTTCCGGTTTGAAGGGCACCGTAGCCAGCGTATTTACTGGGTAAACGAGACTTAACATCCTATGTCTCACAGTAGGCAGCGCAGTGGTGATACCAGTATTGCCAATGTCTATGAGCGTCGGTGTCCACTTTCCATCAGGTGGCCTGAATGAACGTCTGCCTGCGTAGGCAATAAAAGAAAATAAACCTCAGGCTGGGTGTGAGTAGATAGGCAAGCGATTTCTCGGCATATAATAGATTCTAAAGTGCTATGGGGGCTCATATTAACAGATTGGTAAGTAGCACCGCAGCTTATGCAGTCAAAACAAGTGGAATTTTAACAAAAAAATATGACCGAGTTGTAACAGCGTATAAACAATTTTACTAACAACGTGCTGTTCGTACGAAATTGTGACGCGATTTCTGCTACTGATTCATTTCATCAAAATGTCGTCTATATGTTTTATGTACATAGAAAAAAAATTTTTTTTACCATTAACTTTTATGTGAACTGCCTGTTTGCAATTTTCTACAATATTTACAATAAAACAATTTTTGTGCGTTATACTTAAAACATAGATATATGTATGCTATCGCTGACTTTGTTGTAGACCAATTCAAGTTGTAAAATTATGTAAAACATGCTTTACCTCTATCCTTTACGGTTTTGGCAGCGTTTGTAATTTAATCGCACGAGGTTGTGATTTTTGGTGACGTATTTTTTTATTTGGATAATATCTGTTTAATTACATATTAATGTAAAATAATTTTTGAAGATTGGACTTATAATAAGCTAATATCTATTATTAGCAAAAAGGATGCACAAAATTGGAGGTCTAAAAGCGGAGCAAGGAGTAAACATATATAAAAAAAAACATACGCTCCGAATTGAGTACCTTATTATTTTAGTAAGTTGGTCAAAAATTAGACATCTAACCGAGGTTAAGACAGCCCATTTTGTAAATTTTAGTTAGAGAGGGAAACACGGCAGATATAAATGCTATTTTCATAGTTCAAAAGGGAGTGATTCAATGAGTCCATAACCTGAGCGCCAGAGAATTGCTGAAGAAAATTTCCAAAATCAATATAATGACTCGGTAAATTTATGTTTCTTCTCAATACAATTTGAAAATACATGTTAATTAACATAAAAATTTGAAAAAAATTATGACATGGCTGTAGCTTTATAACCACAGCCGTCAAGCTAAGGGGCCTTTAATTCCGGCATCTTTTTTTCATCATCGCTGCCATTGACCCAAAGCTCCAAGCTTGACAGCTTTACGGCGCGTCACCCATCCGTGAACTGCTCTGGTGCCGCCGACTTTGCTGCCACCTGCATGGCGTCGGTCACACCCTGCCTATGAGGCCATATCACTTTTACTTCTTGGCCTTCCCTTTTTGGTGAAGGCTTGTAGGGGGCCCGTCCTTCGGCGTAGAAGTTTTAGTAGTAGGCAGTGCTGCACACAGTAGGGCCGGGTGGTGGTATGGGGTCTCACAACTGCCGCAAAGTTTTCAGGCCCCCGTTTGTCGTTGGCCAGGGTGAGATGGGCGGCAGCTCTGGCAGAAAACGATCCGCAATATGGTCACGGTGGGCCTGTAACTGTGCTATGAACAAGATAAGGCGCCACAGAATCTGCTCCAGATCCGACGGCAGTCCCTCAACTTGGAACTTCCTTCCTTTGCCTTGGCCTTTAGACCGGGTATAGAGGCTTCATCTGCCGCACTTCTTCCTTCAGGGCCTCTTCCCTGGCTCCTGGTACTCCTTGAGTGCCGGCTGTATCCTGCCTAGTGCGTTTCCTAATAAAATTTAGGGAATGTACCCGCGCTTTCATTATCGGAGAGCCGTCCCTCAATAGGTCTACACCTCTTCTTACACTTGAATCATCGAAATCCGTTTTCTCGCCAAGTTCGTTTTTGTTTAATCCTCCAAATTTGTTTGTTTCAATGTGTTTCATGCCAAATCCTACTAAGTTAAGGTAAAGGAGGTCCACCGGGCCAGGGACCATGTAGCTCCCGTAACCCTATAAACACCTGCCCCCCAAAGTATTTTCTTGAAATTTATTTAAAATATTAACCAAATATCATCAAAATCGGATAAAATAAATATTAGCGAACAAAACCTTCTCTAATCCTTTAACATGCTATAATGAGTTTTGAATTTATTATTAATATAATCTTGGCGTCTCCTTACATTTACAGTATTCACTATATTACATAGTATTTCCAAACGAAACAAAGATTGAAATAAACTAAAATAAATTACAATCCAATACATTTAAAGAAAAATAAAATCAATTCGCTTATAACACTTTCCATTAATTCAATGAAAAAAAAACCATAGATCTGTCTGTATTTATCCTACTTTCATAATAAGAAGATAATGTAAGAAAAAGAATTAAATTTATTGATGCGTAAAAAGAGACTTAGTTCAAATGTGACTGGCATTTTGAAGACGTTTATTCTTTTGTGCGCTGACTAAAGTATGAAACACATTTTGTAAATTAGCTTCACAAAAACGCGTTAAAAAAATATTTTGTATCAAAATACAAAATATTTTTTAAAAATACATAAATTTCAAAGTGGGTTTTCTATTAACACCAATTATAATCAAATATCGATCTGTTTTGTTGTAATTGGGTATAAATATTTTTTTGAAATTTACTTTTAGGTTAAAATAGAAGTAACGATAATGCTAACATCCCGTTAAATATCTCTTTCAACTCATTACTAAATTAATGACATAATAATGAGATACGCGGCAATTGCTGAGCTTCGGCTTTCTATGAATGCAAAAACTCTTAACAATTTATGTAAACGCGCCGCCATCAGATTGTAATAAATGCCGATGTTCCATAAGAAATTTCAAAAGTAACAATAAATAAAAATACTTTAAGAAAGGTTTATTTTTGATCGCTTTAACAAAGTTTTAAAATGACAGATTAATAATAACATTAAACTAAGATAATTGAACAATAAATATAAGCCCAAAATAATGCCACAAGTTAATATTAAAGCCATGCACGTGTACCTTGAGGACATTACATTTGAATAATCGGTGTAAGAAAATGTATTTTTTTTTCATTTAGGATTAAACGACTAAAACTATAATTGTAATTTAATAATAGGAACGTGTAATATTTCTATGATGTACCTATTGAGTAATAATATTTTACTTTTTAATTTTACGGATACCATTGGGTACTAACAGTCAAATTTTATCAATAAATTGAATTTTACTTACCCAAGTTTAAAACTTAAAACTAAAAATATTTTAATGTTAGTAACGGTAAAAACAAAACATGTGAGATAGCATCAACCCATTTAAAAAATTATATGATAGGTTGTTACTCCATGTACTTTAATTTATTCTGTACTAGCTGTTACCCGCGACTTTGCCAGTGTATAATAGTAATGTCCGCGAGGTTTATTTATTTATAATCATATAGTAATATGAATATGGTATTGTTATTGTATCATAAGACACAAAGTTTCATGGCTTTAGCTGCGGCAATGATAAATTACCATATAAACTTTTATTCCCTTTTTAATTGTGGGGAAATGCCTACGCATACCGTCCTCGCGGCGTAAAATACGGGTTATATCGGACTCGCACCGATTAAAACCACCACGTTGTTCCTTCCTGGCGCCATCTCTTAGGCTGGTGGGGTCACAGGAACTCTTTGGAAGTCTGCTGGAACCCTACCAGCCCTGACCGCCGAAGCAGCCCCATCTTGGCCCTACGGCCATCTACCTTCATCTGGGCGCGACGGAACTTTCTTCCACGGCATGGATGTGGAGGGGCCCGCCGAGTCGCGGAGGATAGGGTGAACGGCCTACGGAATACCGACACTCCTCTTCCTCCTCGACTCCACCTTGTTTGCGAAGAGCCCTCTTGGGCGCAAAGCAGACTTAGTTAGCCCGCTTGGAGCAGCCTCCTCCACGGCCGGCCTAGCATCATAGGCCGGCAGGTTCTTCTTAGCTTCCCCGAGGCTGGGCAGGCCGCAGGTACTGAGCCCCACCGCTACGACAAAGCGAGATCCTGTTCGGGGGGATACTTTCATTTCTCATTTCAACCCTCTCGGCCACTTTTATCACAATGACTATTAGCTATTTAATTTCTTACAATCTATTCTAAAGAGGTACGCAATTTCATTAATTTTGGTTCATTGATTTAAATGGTTAAAAGTACAGACAGACTGACTGACAGAATTACTTTTACATTTAAAATATTAGTATTGATTTCATAAAAATAATCACAAAACAAGGATTTCGTTTCTAATAGCATTAACTGATCATTGTATGTTCAGCTAGGTAATAAAACTAAATTAAATTAAAGGACAAAATTCACGCTACAGGAGAGCCTTACGGTGTTTGTGTTAATTAGCCGACAAACTGGTCACTACTTAAATACTACTACTTACGTACATTACATTGTCATTATTGTCACGCAACAAATTATGAATCGCTTTACTTCATTGTTGGAAAGGTTTGTATGAAGGTTTTTATATAACATTCGTAATGTTATAGAGAAACTCTAATAAATTTTGAGGTTTTAACGTTATGTCGTTTTGAACCTATTTTTGTGCTCGCATTTAAACCTCACAACACAGATAAATTAAAACTTACAGGCAATTTTAAATCCTCATCGAATTACGTATAATACGATTTAAATTTGACATAGATCAATATGGCCCTTTTCAACATAAAATTTAAATGAAAATTTACTAAGATATTACAGATTTAAAATGCAAATAGCGGTGCAAACCGGTCCCGGGTATCAGCAGTGCATCAGTGCGAAGCTAGGACGGAACGCTAGATGTGACTATAACTGATTTTTGTCAGTCTGTCTGTCTGTTTTCTCTGGCTAAACTCTGGAATTGCTTTTCAAATTTTTTTGGGACTATATAGAAAAGATATCTGATATAATAGGGAGGCTATTATTTTTTGGAAAAAGTATGACACATTACCACGCAAACGAAGTCGCAACAACAGCTAGTATAGTAATAATATTAAGTTAGTTTTAATTTTTATACAATGGGTGAAGTCGAAATCATGCCTTAATTCTTAAAAATAAAAAAATGATGAAACACACTATTTTCTATATAATACCAACGCTACGCTATGCTATAACAGTTTGCTATAATTTAATTATTATAAGATAAAGGACTGTAAACATTCAATTCAATAATGTCTCATCAATTCACATGTTTAATTATATTTTAATCCATCCCGAGATAAAATTTACTCATTCAAGGATCAAGATGTTCAATTATTTTAATACTAAGCATCAGTATAATAAAATGCTAAAATATATTCCGTCGATTCATGGATCATTGGGTAATAATACCCCAAAAGTAAAATTATAGTAATTTATCAATTCAAATTTAACCTATATTAAGAAGTTGCATTCTAGATCATTAATAAAATAACACATTTATAATGCTCATATAAAAGACATGTTTCGTTAAATAAAAAGACGATAAAAAGTTGAAATTCTGATGCTTAGAGGAACTCACTTAATACCCATTTCAACGAAAAATGATAAAGTTGCCCTAATAAAAGAGATACTCAGGTGGAATATGCAAAAGGATTGAAACTCACGAAAAGCTTTGCTATCACCAGGTACGTAACTCTGTTATGTTTCTATTTATTTTCATACGCTTTTTAACACTTTTCTCCCAGTTAATTTACTTAATACTTATAAACGTATTGTTTCTTGTTATTGTTGATAAAAAGATGTTATTCCTATTTTATAGTTAGTATTCTCCTAATCAAAAATGAAAATGAAACTGAGTTTGTCACAATGTTAAAAGAATTATTTAAAAGTTTTATGCCGAATACTGTAGTTTTATTTATGGCTTTTAAAACTCTAAAGGATAAATACTGGAATGTCTAAAAATTCCATCTGATAGTCAATGTTGACTTTAGCCAAAAACTAAAAACTGCATACCTAGCATTTAACTTTATTAACTATTAACTAATTAAAAGTAAGTCATGCAACCTGCAATGATTTAACTGTATTTTGACAATCAATAAAAATGTTATTAACGATGGCATCTGCATGTTTCTGTTATCAGAAATATTCTACACGATTTGTAAATGCGTAGGAATGCCAAGATGCAAAAAATGCAAAGGTTTCTAAGTAAGCATTTACTTTCAGAGCAATATTACGAATATATTTATAAAAATGTATTCTACTTAAGTGTTACCAAGAAAATAGACAAATGCATTGGCCTACGCTAGTGATATTTTTATCAACATAAAACTCTTTGTTGGAGCGCTTAGCTAAAATATATTCGCTATTCTAGGTCATGCACATAGTAAACAAAACTAGCTGTCCAGCCATGTACTTCCTATTTCAGAGAGACACAACGTGTGTGCAGATAACCATAAGTTACGGCTTTTTGCGAAAACTTGTAATTTATGGTTAGAGAGTGCCTGTTAGTGTTATTTTATAAGAATTTTTAGCAGCAATTTGAAAGAAAAAAGTCAGTCGTAAATCATGAGCAATGTGTCTTTTTGAAGATAATTCAAACTGTACAGCACAAATAATTCAACCACTTTAGACTGGTAATTACGTTTTATTTTTAAATAAAATGCTTATTTTATAGTCTTATTTTAATAAATTTAGAAATGTAAAAAATTATGTCGCTAAAAAAACCAAGTGCGATTTTTAGTGCCTTAGTAGATAGACTTGACCTATGTATGTCTTAAGCTTTTTGCCTTAGAATTCTGTGAAAAAAAAAATCTTACGGCAGCATGTATCAATATGTAAAATATATTATAACACACACACACACAATTAATATACAGTAACCATTTTCATAAAAATTTTAGTAGCTTAATTTTTAAAATTAAGATTGAAAAAACATTACAGTATCCTCGTTAAGAATAAAATACATGTTCTATATCTGAGATAAGCTGCTTGCGAAGCTAATTAAATAAGTAAAGTTTATCTCCAAAGACGGTTAACGACAACGATCACAATATAATTCTATATAAAACAAAAGTACAACGTTCAGGTTATAATTAAAGTGTTTTTTTTTTTTAATTAATAACAAATTTTACTTTGGTATCTTAGTTACTAATCTTAAATAATTGTTTGTCAAACTCTTTAGAGTAAAACCAGTCTAAAAAAACATATATACATTAAAGCCCTTAACATTCTCTCGGGCTTAAAATCATATAACAAGTAATGTGAATGTTAAAGAAGGTTTTTAAATATTAAGCCTCGTTGGCCGTTTAAGCCATAAGATATATGTTAGAGACAATGTAAGAAATGTAAGGGCAATCTAATAAGAACTTTAATTTGATTTGCCTCCACCTGATAAGTAAACGCAGAAGCATTATTTTCCGCTTGTGGTAATCAACTGAATATTCAAGTGTTTCGTTCGTTTATTTGATTTTATCGTTGACTTAGCTGAAGAATATTTTACTCATAGAACGCTATTTATCAAAATAAATTGGAAGAACTTTTCTATAACCATTTAAAAAATTTCCATAAAATTATTATTGTATCTTTCACTAGAAAGATACAATAATAATATATATATATAAAAATATTAAAACTAAAATACGGTAACAGTTAAAGATTCATGCTTAATTTATTAACTGTTTTTGAGACAGACTTTGCTGTTTACGTTTTGCAACGCAAAAACAAAATTTCTATGGTGCTTATTATTTGACGAATAGCATAGATATTAGATATATAGTGGTAATAATAAGAGACATTCGAGTTAGTTAAAAATATGTAAAGTTTTACAGTTATAGTTCATCTACATATGCATACTCACTTTTAATTTGTTCATTTCCTCTTTATATTCACTTCTTAGTCAACCTGTCTTGTCGAATTGAAAGGCTTTCTTAATCCTATCAATTAGAAAGGGATTTTACTTGAGTCGCCCATCGCATTGTAACACGCGTTCTTTTTCTATGTTTATAATATGTAAATAATGTTTATGCTAATCCCACCGAGATAACATGATTCGTGCCGATAAAATCCAGTATAACGTTCTACCTAGCTTCTTAAACAACCATTAACAACAATAAGCGCTAACTGACATTGCGGTCCTATCTGGGGCTAATAAATTTCTCTCGGATCTTTAATATAAAAGACATTTCTGAATCACTGATTGATATGGCCTGTAGTTTCCCAGTGCTGGGCTAAGGCCTCCCTCAACGCTTTCCGTTCTTGCATGTTTTGTGCCAATCGCTGCCAACTTCCGTTGCAGCGACGGTGTTCGTCCATAAGTCGACTGCCATGTCGCTTCTTGCGGTCAGAGGGAGCCAAATTAAGCATTTTTCGCTCGCAACTCAAGCAAATATGAACACTTAGGGTCAATAAACAATGATGAATTTTATTGAGGAGAAATGGGATGCTGCTCATGAGTTGTGTTTTGCAATTGCAAATACTATTTTAAAACTAGGTAAATTTAATAAAGAGGCTCATATGCATGAAGTTATACCTTATCCAAGCGTTCTCTAAACGATGTTACTGTTTTGAATAATGCAAACCGAGATATTCTTGGAATTATTTACCATCTTAGGTACATTAATCACGAAACTCCCCAAGGCTTGAATAAATTTCCTGATTCCAGATGTGTAGCGAATAAGTCATAATATTCGCACACCACATCGGGAAACGCTAATCAGTACCTTATATAATGTAAACATAACTGAATTATTGCAAACGAATAAATAATAAGTAAAATTAACTAAAACCAACAATTCATAATCAACAATGAGCTCCGTACATATAAGTTACAGTTTCCATTAATTTGACAAGCGGGTGTGTGATGATAATTTTTTTTAAATACAACTATTTAGATATATGTTTAACTATTTTTATGTGTTCTTATTTTATAGGTGTTGGTGGTGTCCTTTTTACAAAAAAAATGGGTGCGTGTACTTAAGTACGCGCGTGAGAAGTTATACTTCTTTGGAATCATTACAAAAATTAATATATTTATATAATAATATATTTATATATATATTTAATATAAATTTAAATAATATAATAATATATTATATATATAATAATATATATATATATATATATAAAAAGAACCTTAATCCTAACTTATAGAGCACATTATGCAACAACTATCGCAAATAAATAACTTCAAAAACGACAACTCCATACAAAAATCAACCTTATCACTATGTAATAAGGTCCATTTCACCGTTTTCATTATAAACTGTTAATTTTGTGTCACAGGTGCGCGCGCATCTTAAAATTTCACTCACATCATTTTTTCATAACGCGCCTAAAGAAGTATAACTTCAAAAATTCTTATACTAAAAAATTTCTAATGAATTATTATAATTTTTTAGTAAGTAGTTCAGAGACTGGCGTACTGCGATGTCTTCCTTAAAGGCTCGTGAAAAGTAGTCGCATTTTGCGTGTTGCAAAGATAATATTAAAGTGATATTTTTAACAGTCATAATCGGCATAAACATAACGCCTGCGTGGTGTACCCTTGCTTCATAACAAACCGGAGGTCGCGGCTTCGAATCCCGCGGGAAACTACTTTGTGTTATATTTGTTTTCTGGTTGGTTAGAAAAATTTGAGCCGATCACAACAATCCCACCAAACCGCATTGGATCAGCGTGGTGGGATACGGTAATGCTTTTGTCACTGTTACTGGTGTCGTGTCTTGCTTTTTTGCCAAATCATGTTTTGGCAAAAGCGAAAAATGTCCATTTGGACACCATTCAATGTTTCTCATTCAATTCATGTTTTTGTACGAAACTGCCCCGCCACTTCTTCCGCCGCATTTACAATCATCATTTTCTTTATTTTATATAAATATAAAGTCTGAAAAAAGTCACAGTATCATACAATAACTTTAAAGGAAAGATCAAAATAATGTTCTTTAGAACAGTATATTAGAAGTTGAATAGTATCAATGTAGCGATACAAATAAAAAAAAAAGTCTCAAAAATTACCAGTCATTTACAAGGCTAGGTATATAAGCAAAGAAAATTAAAAGCATTATGTCACTGTTCATTTCAGGTACAATAAAAAACAAATTCTAGCAAGAAAAATCTAAACGATTACTAGTTATTAATGTTAGGCCCGTAAAGTTGGACGAGTTTTGCACGCTAAACGTCAAAACTGTTATTAAACACTGCTTAGTTTTAAGAATTGTTCATATTTATTGTTTAATTTTACTTTTCATGATACTTATCTTTCAATTAGATTCGTCACTAAAATTTTAAGTATAGGCATGATATAAAATAAACTAAATGTTGATAATCAATAATTCTCTAATATGTAATTTCTTATTCTTAACATTTATTTGAGAAATGAAATGATCGGTTCACGTAGAAAAAACAAATACACAATATCACAAAAGAAAATATCTTTGATGACCTGTTTTCTTAGATAACAAAAATTCAGAACTTGTTCCCCGTTACTCGAGGCGTTTCAAGAAACAATTCGTGTACAATTTCCGTAACGAAGCTCTAGAGATGGTTCAAATATCATTCCAATGTAAGTGCTTGTTAGCGCCGAAGACGAAGCTCGTATTTTCGTTACTTTTGCTTTGGGGACATTAACTAAGTAAGACTGTTTTCCTACGGACTGTTTTTAACGTACTATTTAACTATAATATATATAAATATATAGAAGCCAGTAATTGTTGATTGTTTGCATAATGCATAATATTTGAAAGTTATTACTAATAATAATACTTAAATGTTATTTAAATGTTATCACTTGTAAAATTCATAGTATAATTTGTGTTGTGATTACTAATTTTAAGATGCATAAATTAATTTCATTTCATTTACTTTACCTGTCATTATTATAATTTTATTACCTATGGAATGTCGTAGGTATTTAGAAAGTCAAGTAGATTGTTGTTTGTTTTAATTATGCATTATACTTCTTTGTTTAAATGATCATTAATGTTGTAAAATTCGTAACTTAATTTAACTTAAATACCTTACTTGTTTTTTTGTTGAAGTTAAGAAATTTTAATGTAATAAGTAATGAATATTGTATATACGTTTTAAATTTCAACTAATCAAATAAACGACCATGAGAGCAGAGCATTTGGCTTGAGCGGGTTCGAGGCGCCTTTTTTTAGAGATTTGCAGAGAGATTCTTGAAGGGACATTGTAAGCGTATGTAATAGATCGAGTTGGATCGGCCTTAACAAAGATTGCAGTTTGTGCGAAGCAACGTAAGATCGGTGCCCCGAATCCGCTTTATTTACAATTATTAACGTCGTCTTTTCATTTGCCCGCATTTTACCCTGATAATGACGCCCACTAAGCAAATCATTGACGACGATGTTGTCGAGAAAGGTCATACTCCGATATATTATTGTCACATGAAATTAATTTTTTGTGGTTTTCGTGATAAAACTATTAAATCATTAAAAACACATAACTATCTACGTTTCAATGAAAATTCTGGCTATATCTTAAGAAATTTAATGTTTTACTTTGGAGTACATTTTCAATTACGTGAATATTATATTTATTATATTTAATTAACTTTTAAACAAATTTGGTTTAATTCCGAATTTAAGATAACTCTATATTTCGTACTAAAATATTTTTTATTTTGACTACATATAAAAAAAGCTTCTTATTGTAAGCATAGATAAATAATAGCGCGTACCTTTTATGCTATTTTTTGATTCTTAAAGATAAATAAAATACTATGATCTGGCATTTAAGAAATTATAAAATCACATTAAATTAACATCGTTTAAAAACTAGAATAACTGGAAGGGTGGGAACTTTCACCTATTGCGTGATTTTGCGTAAATGAGGCTCCAAACTAAGGTTTACAGAGTCTACTAAAGACGCTTCGAAATGTGGCCTACGCAATCTTTGAAGACTTAACACACGCTGCCTGTAATCACTACAGGCCCTCTCATCTACATTACTATGTCTACTACACGCGTATGTCTACATTAATTTACTTAATTGATTAAACTAAGCATTTCCTGGATTATATGGTTCAATAAAGTAAATAAATGGCTTTCTTATCACATACTTTCAGTAATTTTATGTCTTCACGTATGTATAAACGTATTTTCATGAAATCAAAACTGTCTCCGTGGTCAACCGGTATTGGCCCTTGATTTATAGACCCGTGGTCGTCGGAAATTGTCTGAAAAATAATATAATCCATTCTCTGGATGGGCATGTAAAAATTCGGCCCACCAACAAACCCGCATTGGACTAGCGCGCTGGGATACGGTCCAAAAAGCCTCTAATTAAGAAGGCGTGCATTAGGGGACGCCAATGACCAGCAGTGGACTAACAGGCTGATGATATTTTCATACGTAAGGATTTGGTTATTTTTCGTTAAGGTAATAAATATAAACTTTTTTATTTAGGTGATAATTAAAAATTATATTCCTTTAAGCATTTTTTTATTCGAACATGATATACCATGTCCACCCACCAACCCGCATTGAGCCAGCGTGGTGGATGTCCCACCACACTGGGCCAACCCCTCTTATGGGAGATCTATGTCTAGCACTGGACTGACAAAGGTTGATGATGTGATGATTATGAATGAGCAAAATTGTCCAGCTATTATAAAGTGACTAAAGAATAGAAAATACATATGTATATCCATATGAAAATAAGTAAGGGTGATGATATAGAAAATTTGAAAGCATTTTTTTTTATTTATCATTTAATAAATATTCGTGTATCCATTTCTGTACAAAATCGTGGATTGAGTAACTTATGTGTGTCTTAGCAAATGTTACGTTGGAACGATAAAACTGTTAGTTACTTAGTTGGTATACCACCCTTATCTTTTTGGCGGAAAATAGGTATGCTGCAGTTTAACAAGAATATAAACAAACACAAGTTAACTCCTTAAAATGAAGCGAATAATCATTTTAACTTGTCAGTGTTATGAAAAATACAGGAGCAGACGATTGATACGGTGAGTTAATAAAAACAATTTCATTAATCTGTAGATTATGTTGTTAAATATTTACGACTGCTTAAACCAGCTCATAATTTAGACAAAAACAATTTAAACATAAAAATTGTACTTAATAATGTTGGACGAATGCGACCAAGTGAAAAGCATAAATTTCAGAAGTGCAACCGCGGCGAAATGCATGCTTAAACCAGACGTCGTCCATGGAGATTTGTAGTGCGGATTTTTTTTGATATAGAGTAATTTATATTTACAAGAAACAAAAAAATCAATGGAAAATACATTCAAACATAAAAGTAAACACTTTGCTTTAAACTAACTAGTTACAAGATTGAAAATTTTCCTACAGCAAAAAGTCACGTATTTCAAGTTCAAACAAAGATTAATATATGTCATAACCATCATATTGCAAATATCCGCTATATTTGCAATATGAGGGTTATAGTATAACAATCGTGTTCAAAGTTTATTAATAAGAAACTTAGATCTATAAAATGTATTTCTAATTTTAGTACTTGTCGCAATTATTGGCTGTATGTAGAATTTATATTTCTGTGTGTTTATGTATTTCGTGTTTGTGTGTATGAATGATTTTATTTGAGTAAAAAAAATAAAATAACATTTCTGTCTTTTTTTTTAATTTATAGTTAAATTAATTTCTAACAATTATGCTATGAGCTTAAGACTTTAAAGAAATAATGGCCTAATATAAACACTTCGTTAATAGTATTACTGTGATCAAATGATTGCTAAACTCTTGTTGCTTTCGATTGGTAGAGCATTGCCGCGGTAAACAAACGTACAACTTTGACCCTCGCAGGAGGTATAAATGAAAAGGGATTTACTAGAGAAGTAAAAAAGATATTTTTTTTGAGTTGTCAGCGATATTCATGTAACGCAAATAAAATGGTAGTATGAATTATTTGTTTTTTTTCTACGTGACGTATCTTTTTAGCGTTTACATTTTATTTTTCGTTGCAATGTTTATTATTCTACGAAAACTTCGCCCGCTTGTAACGCGTGTTGTTAGGTGTCTTTTTCTTCTTATATCTTATATAAAAAAACGGGCTTATGTTATATGTATTTTTTTTCCAAAACAAAACATTCAATAAAATTTTTAATGATTATTCGTATAAAAAAAAACGCTCTTTATGTGAATTTTTCTATTTAGAATTACCATTGTGAGTACATGTACTGTTCGAATATTTTTTGCATTTTTTAAGATAAAGGTTTTAATTCTTCCACTAATTGTCAAACGAATTTAGGCGTATAAATCGATCTTCTTTTTTCACTAGCATCACAATCTTTTTTTTATTTTAAGAAACATACTTTTATTAAGAAAAGTACATTTAAAAATAATAGTACACGTATACTTTTATTTTTACCTTTTCTTTTTTGCTAATAACGAAAAAAAGAAATATACGCGTCAGTCGTCAGAAAAATCCAAATAAGTAATTGAAGCTGCATTCAGTTTTAAAACCATCTTGAGAGACGTTAACGGTCACTATTGTGAATATATTTTCTACCATCTAAACAATCCTTTGTTACTCTTTTGTTTTATGGCTTTTGTTGATCATTTGCCATTATTTCGGGTACAACAAGTATTTAAGTGATACTAGGTTGATTGAATGACAAATTGTTTATAATAAATTTATCAAAATAACCAGAGCCTAGCCTAATGTGAAAATGTTCTGCAGGAAAGGTTAAAATATCTTCCCCAAAAATAGTTCGAGCGAAGCGTTTTAAAATACGTTAGTATTTCAACCGGTTGTTTAAAAGTTTGAGAGCGTTGCTTTGTTCTTCGTTAGAAACTAGCAAACCGGATTTTATGTGAAACTTTGTGAGTGTGACGTTATAATCTTTCTGACTCATTAGAAGTAAAGCGTTCTCAGATTGAACAATTAATCATTTAAATGAAAGAAAAAACAACTTTGCTCTTAAGAAAAATTGTTAATTGAGATAGAAACTTTTAAATGACAATGAAGGTACTTAATTGATTACCATAATTTTATTAAACTTTAAAAAGAACTCGCAATTAGAATACTATGCACAAGAAAAATATATATATATTGTTCTTTGCAATATAAAATAATATAATAATCGCATTTGAATCAAAAGTGAAAAAGTACGTACTTTTACAATATCTGGTCCTAGCTAATGAATTCACATTTCAATATCAAAAAAGTAAAACAAGTTACTAAATTAATTTAATATTTAATCATTCAAAATGTACCGTTGTTAGTTGTTAAAAAAGCGTAACTCTCGCCTTGTAAGAAATTATTAGAATAAAACTCATATCTGTTCATAAAATATTTATAATTATTGATACCATGCACCCCACCCTTTTTTTACAGTAAAATATTTTATCCTACATTACATGTTTTAATTCAAATTTATTTTATGGTTCAGTTTAAAAAAAAAAACGTATTTTCTTTTAACAATGATTTATTAATATTAAAATATGGATTATGGATTGTCTTTGAAATTTAAAGATTTTTTTCAACGTTTTAAATGGTCTCAGGGAGGAAGTAATTTTTATAACGAATTATTACACAGATTTGCGATCATGAAAAGGGCGAAAAAGTGATCAAGGGATTTTTTTAGTTAATTTCTGAAGAACTTATTATTTTATGCATTATTCTAACCTAACATTTTTAATAAATAGGAAAGTTTAGAAATTGGTAGCTCAGTTAATTTCCGTTATGAATTATAGTACAGTGACAAGTTTTTAAACTATTTACATTTTCGAAACTTAATTCTATGGCAACAGTTACTTAAAGTAAATCATTTATTTATTCACGAAAGTAAACTGTTTTTTTATTTTAAGCACCAAAATTTTAAATTATCCTGTATTATAAACTTACGAACAACTTGAAATCAATTACTATATACCCTACACAAAAATATAACTACGCTCTATGACAAACAGATCAATCTGGGTACCAACTTGTTTGAAATTTGCGTATACCTAACTAAATGATATGTTGAGCGATTTCAAACGAAATTAATTAAATGTTACCCTCTGATTGTGCTAGGTAATTTGTAAACTAAATTTGACTTTGATATTATTTTCGAAATACTAATACGTGTTGATGGTAATTTACCGCTGCAATTGATTTGTGTGAAAGGTTCAATTAATCTTTGAGTAGCCTGAGATTGTAACTTGATAGATATCTAAAACTAAAGAAGTAATTATAATATAAGTAAATGAAAATTGGAATAATAGTTAGTAAGATAATTGTGTTTTAAGTTAAATTTACTATTAATATCAAAATATATTATAATAACATAATAACACATTTTGATCGAAATTTGTTACATTTCTGGTTGTAATGCTTTATATATAGTGATTAAACAGGTGTTTGTATAGTTTAGTTACCAAAATAGAATATATCTTCTGACCAAAAATCTTCAAACACCATTGCTTTTAACTACCGTTACAATTGTTTATAAATAAATAAATAAAAATTTAGAACGAACATAACTTTTTTATAAAATATTAAAATATTATATACAGTTAACTTAGTAGTAATAGTATATTTAACGTAGTTAAAACCGAAACAAACTTATGTAATTTACTGAAGTTAGTTACAACAACGATTTGTGTATTATAGATGTTAACGTTTTTGAGGATTACCCATATTCCTTTATAATAGAAGTGCTATCACTTTTTTTCATAATATATAATACCAGTTAATAAATGATATGGTTTTAATGATAAATAATTTAGCTGTATCATATATACATTAACGAATATGGGATTCAGATAGTTTGAAATTTAACTTCCTTCTTATCAAAGTGTATTATTCGAATTTTCACATACGTACATGCAGAGTAACTGAAAACTTTCGCCTGCAATATCACCACTGCTCACTTTGAGCGATTTATTGTTGAAATAAATTATGTTTATGCTATTTTCCGAAGGAACGTGTTGAAGTTTTATATTTTAATTCTGGATCACTTACTTTAATGCATGTGGGTAATAGTCGACTGAATATATTATAATGAGAAAGACGTTTGACATATTTTATTTAAGTTAAATATGTTCAATTGAAACACGTATTTACCAAACAAATTTAATTTTAAATCGGTAAAGTACACTTTTAATGCTTAATTTAAAAATCTGGTCTTTACATACATTATATCATGTATTCCTATTTAAGTTATTCATCTTACCAAAAATAAGTATAAGACGTATAATTTTATTAATAAATAACAAAAACCAAACTTTTCAGTAAAATCGAGTACGGACACTCACACACTCATAACATTTATGATTTGTTACGTTTTAGTTTACTATCTGTAATGCAACGTTTTATAATGTGTCGTTTTATTTTTAATTGTTACTTGTATTTTATAATTTGTAATTACAATTTTTTCTTTATTTGAAATGATCATTGTTTTTTTTATAACTTTAAACGATATATATGAACTAACCAATTACTGTATCTACGAAGACGATAAATGAAGAGCCGTAGGGAAAGAACTAGTAATAAACTTTTATATTTGAATTTATGATGTAATATTAGCCCTAGCGATGCGACCAATGTGCCCGCAGGCGACTTAACTACCTTCAAGTGTGCTCGGGTTAGTACTAGCGGAATTTCTACTCTTTTTTATTTAGCTTTTGGTAAATTATTTTATTCTCCATCAAATATTCTTATATCATTTCAAGATTTGTCGTGCGACAAGCAGTGCATAAACGGTGCAGTGAAAATTCTTGAGTTGGCATGGACTTGACTTTCCTATTCTATCTCGTGAGATACTTAAATAAAAGAACGTTTTCTATTGATAGGACATAAAGGAAATTTGATGATGATTTTTCGGCGAGATAACTTGACAACTAGTGAATTTTAAAGTTTTAATTATGTTTTTGTATTTATCAAAAGATGAAACCTATGCATTAGCGTGAACGGACTCCGCTTACTTGAATTTATTAAACACTACTGTCAAAGACATAAATAATACTACATGTTTGTTTCCCGTCACACCATAATTGTTTTATTGTTATGCAAAACCGTTATTAAATAAATATTTAAATTCATGATGTTATTTTTGCTTTATTCAGAAGGCTTATAGCAAAAAGATAACATAAAAGCTATAAATAATGACATACAGTTATATAGTGAAAATAACATTTTATTTTATTTTTAAAAATTAGAGTGTTTTTGGTCTCCGTTAGCTTTTCTCATGTTATCCTGGGGTCGGCTTCTTTACTGCGTGTATGATTTACCTGAATATCAATTTTTGGGAATAGCATCAGACCTCCACAACTAAAATGATAAACCGATTTAATTAGTTGTCGATTTGAAGACCCTAACAAGTCGGTCCTTTAACTCTTGTAATAACAATGAATTATAGTTCTGACATTCGCGGCTAACGTATACATAAATTTGACGCAACAGTGAAAACTAAAATTGAGTAGTCATTATTAAAATTGGCGGTATATCCGCGCAACATTTGTTACATGTAATTACTTGGAAATAATGCTATGAGTATAGTAAAATGTAAATTGTATTACACCTGAGCTTATAGAGCTTAGATACATATTATTTAAAAGTATTTGGACTTATTTTTTCTTGCGAATAATGTTTTCAATGTTTTGGTGTATGCGTGTATAATGTTTATATCTCCTGTTTTGATGGGAATACCCAGTTATCGTCATCAATAGGCTTTAGGGCATCAGGTTAACCATGTTTTTTTTGGAAAACGTCAAGGTTTCAACTTCAGAGAAATAAATAAAAACTAAGCCTTTCATAATATAAACTCTGGTTGTTTTCGTGATTTAAGGCTAGTCAAAATATTAGCAACTTCTTTTCGTTAGACGTAGTACAAATGTTATATTAATTTTTTTCATTCACAGTCATTATTTTAGTTATCATTAGCGTAAGTTACACTTCTCATCC
Source organism: Lamproptera curius (assembly GCA_029286875.1). Classification (NCBI taxonomy): domain Eukaryota; kingdom Metazoa; phylum Arthropoda; class Insecta; order Lepidoptera; family Papilionidae; genus Lamproptera; species Lamproptera curius. The sequence continues at coordinate 1,125,557 of JAGSMT010000011.1, read as the reverse complement.
GCCTCGAAATTAGATGTCCCTATTCATTATTCATATATTTTATATACACTAGTTAAACTGCCTTTAGTTAGATTTTGAAAGAAGTTAGTTTTTCTTTTCTATTATACCTGTGACTCTAATGTGGAATGATAATAACGTTATTAAGAATAACATTTTCTTATTTTTTTATGTGTTTTATGTATAATTTTAAATTGTTGAAATTAAAATTTAAATAAATTTAATTAAAATTAAATTATATCTATATGTTTTACTTGTTATGTTAAATTAATGTGCCAAAATAAATATAAATATTGATGACTATTAATTAATAAATAAAGTTTATAGTAACTGTTTCTACATTTTCGACTAAATTTCAATGTCACAGGTATCGGAGCACTCACCTCCACGTGTAATCTCGTCCTGTATTCCGTCACGCAGAACATTAATTAGAACTTCAATTTACTTTCAGGTCAGGATTGACATTAAAGGGGAGTAACGTGGTGACCCGGATTTAATATAGATTATTTGTGTGAATCCCTTGCGTTTTAGTACCGCAGGTATTTATCGTATATGCAGTTGTGTTTGTCAATCTTTAGCACACAGTTTTTTTTATTACAAATTTAATAATATTTATTTGTATAATATATTATTTTCATATATATTTTTATAAATATTTTTAACAAGTTGCACGTTTTCTACATGCTTAAACTTACAGCCAATATGAACAAAAAATAAAATAAAAAAAAATGGAATTTTTTTATATAAAGTTTTGAAGTACACAATATCATTTTTATAAATGTGACATGTTCAAAAGTTTTTTTCACGCTTCGTATGTAAATTCACCTATGAATACGTCATTTGCACGTTACTCGAGTAACGGCATGCGATGTATGTTTTATGCAAAACCTATTTGAGTAGAACCTTTCTCGCAACTTTTAAGTGATACCGTGTGTGTAAATGTGTTCGCCTGATGTTTCGCACGGGATTAAGTTTTAAAATCGGAATAATTGATTACACTTTTACACATCAGCATAAAAAGAGGTACATCAAAATTGTATGTATCAAAAGGTTAGCAAAATGACGATAAAGTTTCTACATAATATACGCACTTCATCATAAAAATAAATACATATTTCATCATAAAAATAAATACATATTTTAACAGATTTTTCGCATATTTCATTCCCGTGCGAATATTTTTCAACAACCTTAGAAAAAAGTTCTGTAGCTGGTTCTGAGAAAATATAAACTAACATTATAATACTTGGTACCACTCAACTCAACTTAATACACATCTACTTAAATAGACTTAGAATTATATAATAATTACTTACAACTTAGTATAATATTACATATAAAAATATACATTTACATAAATATATATATGATTCAATACATAAACAGACATATACATATATTGAAGTGCGGAAGACACAACTTCGAGAGGGAAAGAAGAATTTTGTTGGGCTGGGCAGCTTTTAAGAAGCTGAGCCACGTTTACACGTCGCTGCCAATACCGCAATGTTTGAAGACGAAAGTCTTTAATCAATGCTTTCACCCCGTGATGACCTACGGGGCAGAAATGTGACCTTTGACTATAGAACTGGTCCACATGTTTGCCGGGGCTCAACGCATTATGAGACGCGCTATGCTCGGAATTTCTTTGTCTGACAAATGTAATGAATAAATCCGGCAAAGAACTAAAGTCACCGACCTAGTGCATGGGATTAGCTTGTTGAATTGGCAGTGGGCCGGTCACGTGGTCAGAAAACCGACGGTCGTTGGGCCAAAAAGGTTCTGGAGTGGAGGACACGTTCGAGAAGACGAAGCATTGGTCGACCCCTAACCAGGTGGGACGCCTTCAAAAGATGTTTGCGCACTTTTCCTTTAAACTGAAAATAATTTCTAGCCATTCTGACTTCGAGAGGTAGCATATTCCACAGAAGAATGGATTGTATATGAAAGGACTTGTGAACGAAATCAGTAGGATGAGTGGGACAGAGAAGAAGACGGTTAGTTGTCGAACAAAGATATTTAAGACTACTATTATTGTGTGTAAAGTGTAATAACAACACAGATAGAAAGTGACTGCGGCCTCTCAAGCGTGGAGGAAATAAGTAACTTATAACTGACATTTAATACAAAAAACCTATCAAGTTGGCAATGCATCGAACAATTTTATAATATGGCTACAAATAAATACATAAGAACGTGGCAGACATTAGTAATTTTTGTTAAATGTATCACAAACTTTATGAAAAGTAAGTTAATGAGCGACAGAATTTTTAAACGTATTTTTTATCCATACCGCATTTTTTATCGATACATCTTCGACCACTGTTTAAAATCCAAACATCGTATTCTGTTTATTTTTTTCTTATTTTTAAAACGTTTTTTCTAATTTATTTGTTGTACGTTACAGGCTTAGTTTTAACAAGCACTCACACCTCTTTACCGCTTCAAGACATCATTAAACCAGTTGTGTAGGTGGTAGTTTGTAGCGACTTCCTTCCGCAGCGCCGTCGCCGGTTCAAGTTCACAAGACAATTCACAAGACTGCTTATGGTACGTCTTTTACGAAGCAATTCACCCATTCATTCATAATTATTATCAGTTCGTAATAAGTAGACTATTTTTATTGCATGCGATTTTTATACAATTCATTACAACCGCTAAACAAAGTTAATAAATGAGGAATAAAAAAAAATTAAATAAATAATGGACTACACAAATAAAAATTTTAATATCATGATATAAAATTCGATGTTAAATACCAGAAATTCCCTCGTTACTTAGTGACAATTAGAAAATTACTAGATAATGCTACGAAGTTATTTTGTGACAAGGAAATTGTAGGAATATTGAAAATTAATGTTATTATTATATGTATCATGTACCTACAGTATTTGCGTAAGCAACAAAAATATTGAATTATAGTGTAATAAAAAACCAAGTTACTACAGACTATATCTACAAACATTAAACAGATTAAGCCCGTGCTAGATTTTTTGAGTCACTCTTAATAAAACAATTAACTAGTAAACTCAGTACCTCTTAATAGTCAAAACGTACTGAATAAAAAAAGCAAACCCAAAAGCGTTTATCCCTTCTTTTGTCAATAAATTGGCCAAAATATTTTACAACATTATGTGTTTTTTATATTAAACATATTTTAATAATCCTTACAAATTTATCAACGCACGACAACAAGACTCACTGTTAAATTTATAACATGACTCACTGTTAATAACTAAATCGTATAACTTTCTGATAATGAAACAGCTGTGATCAGAAACAGTACAAGTATCGTGACACGTTTACATTGAGCTCGTAAATTGCAAAATGGTGAGATGTAAGCCCGTATGTTTAACGCCGCAAACCCAGGGGACCATCTGCTGCAAAAGGATTATAGTCTGCTCGGTGTAAATTTATACTAGGCTGAATCGTTAGTCGAGCACATTTGCGTAGCTAGCTTATCGACGCGAATGCTCGTTGAAATACTTAATTCAGTGTTTTACTATAACTGTACTTGATTTTGTGACAAAAATTTGAAAAAAAAAATTTATCTTACTTATGCTTATGAAAAAAAATGTGAATTAAGCATAATTTTAGTATTTTCAAGTAAGCATATAGTATTTCTCTGATAATAACTAAAATTTAATGTTAATTGCCTATTTTTATGTACTAGATAGAAATAGATTGTAAAATTACTCTAGAAAATCAATTTCGCTCGTGAATTTGCAACATCTGCTATATAATAATTGAAATGCACAAACAAACGTTAAAATATGTCACAGATTCCATTCGTCGTTTACATAAAATCATGTTGGATAAATCCCAACAACCTACATACGTCAATAAAGGTAGCTGTTATTTAAAATGGTTTCCATTGTAACAGGGATGTTCAATTCACCGAATACCGCTCACAATGCCAGTAATTCTTTAGTAGAAAAAGGGCGTTTCTATGTTTTGTACAATATTTGAAATAGATTTTCGACGACATTCGTACTTATTTAAGGGTTACCAAAATGTGAAATGTATTTTTTTTAAAGTCAGCCTAATGTTAAGATTTTAGTGAAGACTTGGTAATTGTTTCGTGGTCAGTCAACTGCAAAAACGGTCTCTTTTTAAAGGAAAAAGATAATTATAGAATAAAAGGAGTTTTACGGATTTTATCGCGTTTATTTTTAAATTCCTGACGTTTTGAATACTTTCCAGCAGTTGTGGTCACGAAGTAAACTGAGATGTCATGCGTCTTGTTGCCAGAGCTGAAGCGGTATTATTCTAATCTGTACTCCGACCTATGCAAAATGAATTTATTTTATCTTTACAGCCGGCAGGGGTACGGCTTGGGTTTTAAATTATTATTTATGGGGTCCCAAGCAGGTTGTCAATCTCAACCATCTTTTCTATTGAAATTTAGATGTTTTCTAATCTAAATAGCCTCACGGATCATCCTTGGTAGGAATCGGTGTTCTTTAGCGAGGATCTGTGGTCGATCAAATCTGATATGATGGACATGGAAATTTAAAATGTAAAATAAACGTGATAAAATCCGTAAAAATTCTTTAATTCAATAATGTGTAGTATTCGAGTAAAAAAATTAATTAATTATGAAAAAGATAATATTAATGTCAACTGCGTTTTCTCCTTTGTCATAAATTTTACATATTTCGTTTTTTTTGCTGTTTATTTGACTTCTATTTTATAACTAGGGATGTCTTTTAATGATGCGACACCGCCTAAGGCATGAAGTGCTTTGACAGAGATAGCAACTTGCCTTGAGCATTTGGATCATGATGTCGTAATATGCTACGATGGCACGTCAAAGCATATCGTCGTAATGCAGTGTCGGATTAAATACCCCTCACTCGAACTTATGTAAGCTTAACTACCCTTGCGTTATGTTAAACGATGACTGGGGAAATATTCCTTGTACAAGGGAAGTGAGATTAACAAAACGATGATTATAAATGAAATGCCCAATACTAGAAGGAACTACTATAAATCTATTTATGTATTTAATAATCAATATTTTCACTTTGAGCATTTACACAACAATTTTTTTCTTTTATTACATCATTATTAATCAAACCCAAGTATGAAGATAACTTAAAAAACATTTGTGGAAATAACAAACTATTTTGAACAAGATTTAGTTAGTATGAAAAGTTAAAAAAAGGTCAATGTGGAAATAGAGAATGGATATAGTTTTAATTTCAAATTGGGAAAATCTAGAACAAAATATTAGATACCTATAACAAAATATTTAAAGTGATATTTCAAAACCAATTTACATTGATAGAAAAACACTTAGCTCAGAAGCATTCGTGTAGCAGTGAATGCAATAGGATGTTAAAAAGTAAAATTAAATTTATTTTGCTATATCTTATTTTAAATATCTATTGCAATTATTTTCATTTCTAGAAATTATTATTATTTAAAAAAATTATATTGACATAATCATTATAAATAGCATTTTTTAACTACGACATTTTAAAGAAACAAAATTTTCATACAAAATTTGTCGTCTTAGCTTGCAAGACTAAGAATAGCCTTACGTAAAATAAGACTTATCTTACTTAAACGTTCACAAATGCAACAATGGCTTTGCAACGTCCTAATGAATTGGTACGAAGCGCCGCCGCTTACCTACCAACAGTTTCTTTTCTATATTTCGACATCCTCTTAAGAGCTCGTAACGCTCCCACAGAACTCAATGATGAAGTGAAAATTATGCAGGCACGTGTTAATTCACGCAGACGTAACACGTATTGCTCTCGCCGTCAAGGGCAAACTCCATACTACATACGCTAGATATCGGCACGTAACAGGCCGATTCTTTAATTAAAACAAGTCCTAAAGCAACTTATTGAGCCGAGGTTTGGGTCACCAGGGCGCCCTCGATACATGTTGCTAACGGCTACAGGCAAAAACCAGATCAGCGGCTGATCGAGACGAGGCTCGGCGCTCGTGGGCACCAATTCAGCTCCCTAAAGGATTAATAAGTGGCAGCCTGAGCCAACTCCTTCAGGGGTCCCTCGAGCTAAGATACAGAAAAGAGGTAAAGGTCGAGGGGCTGTGCACACTTAAAGTTGCACAGCCCCTTGACTCCGCTGAGTTGTAGCGGTTAACTCCACCAACGCGAATCATCATTAAATAAATAAAATAAATAAACTAGCATAAAAAATGTAAGCAATTGTGAATAATTTATTTTAGGCAAGTAAAGTAGCTCAGGGCGAGCTTGGCCTCGCTGGACGCTAAACGTCAAAACAGTTATAAAAAAGTGCTTGATTTTAAGAGTCTATCATATTTTTGCTTTTCATAATACTTTTTTAATTAAAAAAAATGGTGACCCTACAGCGCACTGTTTACATCGCTGTCATAGAAAAAATTCTGAAAAAATATAAAGCGGCTGAATTTTAACAAAAATAGTAATCCAGAAGAAAGTTTAAATCATCAGACAGAAAAGAAAAATACAGTTTGTGAAAAATAAATATCTCAGTGAAAGTAAAAGCCAAATATAAAAATATGATGACAGTAGCAGATAAATTTTGATTGTCAACCGAAACAATTTTCTTCAAGATAAACAGAAAAATAGTAAATTGGAGCAATTCTTTCGTCTGTAAAAACTTTCACCAGGTACAGAGAATACTTTTGCACTTAACTGAATTACAATATAAAATTAAATTGAAGAAACTAGTTGGACGTATTAATTTTGAAATTAGCGCCATCTAAAGCAGAACATTTAACGAGAAAAATGTCACAAGATCGGAATAAGTGTACAAACGCCATCTACCGTCGAGGAGAAATATTATTTAGAAAAACATCAATAAAAATATTTAACAATTCAAAAATTTGGAAAACAGGGTTTAAGGGTTGGAACCAATTCATTTTCTCGACTAGGCTCTGACGACCGACGTCTTGCGGGATAACCAGACTTAGTACATACGGTTAGAAAATGCATCACGTATATGGATTACTACCAAACATCCACGGAATTTCCTACACAAGTGAATAAGTAGGTTTTGTACGTCAGATGGCAATCGGTACAGGACTAATAAATCCAAAACCGCCAAATAACAAAAGAAAGACATGAGAGGTTACCAAATATACCGAGGATAACGATATAATATACAGGGTTCGAGTAAAGACGTTAGTCCCAAATTGAACCGAAAGATCTGTTTCGCTTCGATAAACGTAGGAAACTAACTGGGAAATCGAAGGAGCTGGCCTCTTAAACGTGGAAAGCGGATTTCATATGTCTCCAAGAAACTCGATGGACTGGTTCCAGGCTCGGAACATCGAGAGGGCTTATGTACGTAGGAGCAAAACATGGAAGAAATGGCGTAGCAATATGCGAAGGAGGAACATTTGAGCAATATACTGAGGTTAATCGAATACACGACAGACTTATCTCTCTGAAAGTGCTAGTCGAAGGAGAAGTCGTAAACATCATATCAGCGTACGCTCCCCAAATGGGTTGTAGCCAATCTAAAACACGATTTCTGGGCTAGTCTCGAAGACACACTCCAACAAATTCCTACAACGGAGACCATCTTGCTGGGAGGAGATCTAAATGGTCACATTGGACGAACAAGCGACACCTTCAATAGAGTGCATGGGGTTACGCGATGGCAACTAAACGATGCTGGAAAAGTTATATTCTCCACAGCAGCTGCCTTCGATCTAGCTATTGTCAACTCCTTTTGCTAAAAAGATAGAACACCTAATTACATATAAGAGTCTTCAAACAAATCGCAAGTAGATTACCTCTTAGTAAACTGATTGCACATTGGCCGCGTAACTAACTGTAAAGTGATCCGGTGAGTGCGTTACTACCCAACATCGTATGCTGGTGATGGATAGAAATTTAAACAAGTGTCTAAAAATAAACAAACCACCACAGCAGAACTCACAAAGTGGTGGAATTTGAAGGGTGATAAAGTTCATGAGTTAACTAAACATCTAGTAGATCTGAAAGTTGACACTGATAAAGACGTAAATGAAGTTTGTGAATGTTTACGCATGTCCATTATGACCGCTGCAAATAAGACTTTGATCGCACCAAAGGAGGAAGAAAACCTACCAAGAGAAACCTGGTGGTGGTCGGAAGAAGTTCCACTGCAATTCAAAACAAAAAATGCATGTAAGAACTGGCAAACCACCCAGGCGCCGGAAGATAGAGAAAAGTATTAGATCGTGAAAAGGACACCAAGAAAATAATAGCAGTATAACAAGCCAACTCCCAGAGGACCTTTACAATAACTTAAACAGCAAAGAAGGCCAAAACACGTGTACAAGCTTGCCAAGCAGCGATGTTGGAATTCAAAGGATCCCGCTAAGTGCAGAACAATTAAAAGCTCCAACGGTGACTTGTTATACAGAGACAGAGATATTATAACGGCCTGGAATCAGTATTACGAAAAACTACTGAACCCCAGCCTAACTACTACTCAGCTTCCAGAAATGGAAAGAAATGCGGGCTCATACCTCTAATACATCCTAGTGAGGTTAAGAAGGCTCTACAAAAGATGTCTAACAAGAAAGCTGTAGGACCTGATGGCATCCCAGTGGAAGTTTGGAAATGCTTACGCGACCAAGGAATCATGCTGCTAACCAATCTCTTCAATTGTCTGATGAAATCCAATAAAATGCCAGATTCTTGGAGATTGAGCACTATAGTTCCAATTTATAAGGGAAAAGGTTGCAGTATGAATGCAGCAGCTATCGCGGTATCAAACTAATGAGGCCTACACTAATGAGTATACCATGAAGCTTTATGAAAGAGTGATTGACAGTCGCCTGAGAGACGAGTGTTCACTGTCAAAAAACCATTACGGCTTCGTGCCTGGCTTATCTACCACTGATCCGATGTTTGCACTAAATCTGATTGCAGAAGAGTATCGCGCTAAAAACCGGAAACTGTTTGTTGCTTTCCTCGACATGGAAAAGGCGTTTGATCGGGTTCCTCGGGACACCATCTGGTGGAGTCTGCGTAAGAAGGGTGTGCCCGAAACGTATGTCAACATCATCGCCGACATGTATAACGGAGCAAGATCAATGGTACGAACGGTTGTGGGTGAGACAAAATCCATAGCGGTTGCAGAGGGCGTACATCAAGGATCGGTACTGAGCCCTTTTCTATTTTGCTTGGTGTTGGATTCGCTCACAGAGCATGCGCAGAATATTGCAAAGTGGACCTTTATCTACGCCGATGATGTTGAATTTGCACGTTCGTGACGCACGCACGTGAGAGTCGTTCGAAATTACAGGAGGCACTTTTGCTCTGGAAACACCAGTTACAGACCGGTGGCCTTGTGTTGAGTATTGAAAGACACAGTTTATGTCTTTTAACAATCCTGACTCTGATGAGACTAGCCCAATTTCCATCGACGGGCAGTCAGTAAATTCAGCGATCAGTATAAGTATCTGGACAGCATGATGCATAATACTGGAACGTGGAACAAAATATTCACCACCGAATAGCCGCAGCGTGGTTAAAATGGCGTGAAGTGACTGGGTTCTAGACAAAGGATGCACGTAAAACTCAAAGGCCTAGTATTAAGTCTATAATAAGACCAGTCCTTATGTATGGTAGCGAAACTGGGCCGTTACACGGAAAAATACCTATACCATCCAATGTGCCGAAATGAAGATGCTGAGGTGGATGTGCGCGTCACCAAGCTCGACAGAATCTGAAACGAGTAGCTTGTGTGCACGACATCGCCGATAAAATGCAGGAGAGTAGGCTGCGATGGTATGGCCACGTGAAACGAAAGACGCTGGACTATATAGGAAACTCAGCACTGCAATTTTCCATCCCCGGAAAAAGACCTAGAGGAAGACCGAAGACGAGGTGGAAAGATAGTGCTGAGGGACATGAGTGAATGCGGTTTCTGGAGCCGACATCAGGGATAGAGCGAATTGGAGGAGAAAACAAGGAAAGCTGAACCCACCACCAGTGGGATTCATAGCTGAGAAGAGAGAGAATACTTTTTTAATTAGATTTGTTATAAACTTTTTACTAAAGAAGTACATGCATCATATCTTAAATCGAAATGGTGACAATTGATATTTTAATATGTTACCTTCTTTATTTTATATCCATAATTATTAAAATTATTTTGTTTAATGATAAACATCTATTGGAATCATGTAAAACTCGGTACATTTAGAATAAAAAAATAAAGTATCACGAAAGAAAATATCTTAGATGACCAGTTTTCTTACATCATCAGCCTTTGTTAGTCCACTGCTGGACATAGGCCTCCCCTAATACACCCCTACCATTAGAGGGTTTGGACCGTATCCCACCACGCTGATCCAATGCGGGTTGGTGGGTGGACCTACTTTTTACATGCCCATCTGACGCATGGATCATCTTACTTTTCAGACACTTGGGTGATAGGCCCAAATTGCCTAACCAACTAGGAAACAACAATGAAAATTTGTTGCGTCCACGCAGGATTCGAACCCACGACCTCCGGTTTGTAAAGCACACGCCATACCACTAGGCTACGAAGGCAGTTATCATAGATATCTAAAATTCAGAACCCGTTACTTATAGTGTTTCAAGAACAAATTCGAATTCGTATACAACTACCGTAACGAAGCTTACAACTTACTTAAGACGGTACAAATATCATTCCAATGTAAGAGCTTCTTAGCGCCGAAGACGAGGCTCGTATTTTCGTTACTTTCGCTTTGGGGACATTAACTAAGTACACTGTTTTCTGGCGCTATATTTATTTAGATAGTGGAGCGTGATAGTGTATTTTAAGGTAAACAAAAACATTGTTTTTTTTAATAATTTTAGAAATTAAACCCGGTGATATAAAAATTACAAAGTCACAAGACAACATAAGTACTTTTTGCCAAAGCAATAATCGGAATTTAGAAAATAGAAGGATATTTAAAATACAAATAAAAACACTATATGTTTTTTCATACACGTTGGGATACAAACACATCCCTTCTTAGACTACGCGTGATCATAGCATTCATTGTCAGTTATTGAATCTGACATCTTATAACGACCAACAAAAATTACCTGGACAGCCGGGACATCACAAAGTTATTTCCCCGCGGGATTGGAACCCACGACTTCCGGTTTATGAAACTGGGGCCAATACCATTAAGTCATGGAGGCAGTTAAGCATATAACCGTGCATGTTAACATGAAAATGCTGAGGCTTAGAGAAACACAAAAAATGTGTTTCTTCTTTTAGGTAGCTACTTTTTGTGCAAAAAGTACGTTTGGAAAGTAGTCTCCTATAATCGGTACACCGGATAAGTACACATAGGTAACATTTAGAAAACATAATTCGAATTGAGTATCTCTGGCTGGAATGTCGCTCAATAAATGGGAACGTCCTTATAACATACACAAATTATGTAACAAATACTTTCTAATCTTTTAATAAAAAACATCGATATCGTTAATAATTTATTAAAATGGTTCAGCAAACAAATAAACTCGTGACGTTCGAAGTGATAGCAAGTATGTATCTCTGGTTGAACGGGAATAAAAAACCTTTAATAACGCAGACCTGGACTATTTTCATCGTTTAGTACCTTAACTGGTGAATAACATTTTATTTGTCGTTAGGATTATTTTTTGCTATAGAAATCTTGTAACATTTAAAAAGTCATAAAGTAATAACTAAAATGGCTATGCAAGAAAAATGTAAGTTTAAATAATAGTGTTATAGAACAAAATAAAAACTGTTAATGATAAATTAAAGTCTTCCATACAGAAATTTAACTTCAATTTTAAAATTAAAGACAGAACAAAGTTTCTGGCTATGTTGGTGAACTTCGTCAGTTAGTTTCAAATTGAACTAGCTCCAGTTGCTAGCTGAGTATAACTAACGTGACAAGTCACAGCGTGAATTATCTTCTAATTAGTCTACGTCATTTCGAATAAAAGTATCTTAAAAAAAGGTTATATCACTTCAATTATTTTGCTTTATCTATTGTGTGTTTATGTTTGTTTTTACCGACATTATTTTACCTAAATTTAACATTACATCCATGCTACAATATTTTAATTTTCAACTAAATATAAAATTGTTTCTAATCGTAAATTCAATTATTTAAATTCTTAAAAACATAAACTCAAATAAAATCTCACGATCTTGAAGAAACTGAGTAATCACATCCAACTATTTATATAACATCGTTTAAAAACTGAAATAACAAGAAGGGTGAGAAGTTTTACCTATTACGTGATTTTGCGATAATGAGCCTACAAATTAAGGTTTACGGAATCTACAAAAGACGCTTTGAAATGCAGCCTACGCAATCTTTGAAGAATTAACACACGCTCTCTTTAATCATTAGACGCCCTCTCGCCTAGGCGTATGTCGGCGTTTATTTTCTTACTTAATGTAACTTTAGCATTAACTTGATTATGTTCTTCAAAAAGTAGTTAAATGACATTTTATTACATATTTTTAATAAATTTATGTCTATTGGTACGAATTTTCATCAAATCCAAACCATCTCCGTTGTTTTCCGGTAAAGGCCTTTGATTTATAAACCCGAGGTACTGGGTTCAAAACCCGAGGAGAAACATCTTTGTGATATTTTTCTTTTTTGATTGATTAGGACAATTTAGGCCGATCACCCAATTGATTGAAAAGTAAGATGATCCATTCTTCGGATGGGCATGTAAAAATTAGCTACACCCACCAACCAGCATTGGACCAGCTGAAATAGGGTCCAAAAACCCTCTTATGAAGAAGGCGTACTTTAGGGGACGCCTATGTTCAGCAGTGGACTAACAGGCTGATGATGATACGTATTTTCATACGCAAGGATTTGGATATTTTTCTGTATAATGATGAATTTATTACTTATTTTATTTAAGTGGTAATTAAAAAATAATATTTCTATAAGCATTTATTTATTCAAACGTTATATAATTTTGTACAGTTGCGTGTGTTCTTTAAAATATTAAAACGAATTAACGTAATTCATCAAGCTTTTTGGTTAATGACTTGTCATCGACATGTCAATCACTGAGTGATTACTACACCAGACGTATTACATCGCCTTGTTTCTTTTGGTTATTTTTAGTCAAATACGGATTATATATTTTTATTTTATGGAATGTAACGAAATTGTTACCATTTTTTCCAAATTGTGATATAACAGGGTTATTACACAATTTTTATAAAAAAGGAGCCATGGATGATTAAAAAAGATTAGTATTTAATCAGTATAATATGGTATTAATAATTATTATTAAGACTAATAAAAAATATCAAAAGTACCTAAGAAGTAAAACTTCATCTAAACAATTTCGCCACTTTTTTTCAATTTTGACTGAAATATCAGTGTTTGGTTGAAAGCTGCCATAAAATAGATTATGTTGGTTTTAGAGATATTCTCTTCGTTCAGCAAAAGCATATAAAAATAACAATTATAAATAAAATTAAAATATGAAGTCATTCACTTTTAATGCAGTGTTTGTCGTAGATAGATTGCTCCTCTTTTTAGGATCATATTGTTTTATTAAATTATTTACTTCTCATTCAATAAATGAACATTATAATGAAAATTGATCACTTCTTTGAATCAATTGTATTTAAAATGATGAATAAGTCGTAGTAGTCATTCATACTCTGAAATTCGCATATGACTAACTAAATAATTAGTTTAGTCGATCTCAAGCGAAATGTATTAAAATCCCTCTCCCCCCTCTGATTGTGCTAGGTAATTTGTAAACTAAATTTGATTTTGATATTATTTTGGAAATACTATTACGTGTTGATAATAATTTACTACTGAAAATGATTTGTGTAAAGGATATAATTAATCTTTGAGCAGCCTAAGATTGTAACTTGATAGATATCTAAAACTAAATAATTAATTAACTTGTGAGTACATGAAAATTAGAATAATAGTACGATATTTGTGTTTTAAATGAAATATACTTCTGCTCTCATAATATATTATAATAACTTAATAACACATTTTGATTAAAGTTTGGGATATATCACTCCATCGCAGTGTGGGACGACCCCCCACGAGATGGAGTGACGACCTGTGCAAGTGTGCAGGAAGTCGGTGGATGCAGGTGGCGCAGAATCGTACTCCTTGGCGGCTCATCCCCCATGAGGCCTAGGCCTATGTCCAGCAGTGGACTTTCATAGGCTGATATGATGATGATGATGATGATGATTAAAGTTTGTTATATCTCTGTTTGTAATGCTTTCAGTGCTTTATATATAGTGATTAAACAGATGTTTATATAGTTTAGTTACCAAAAATAGAATATATCATCTGACCAAAATCTCCAAACACCATTTTTTAACTACTGTTACAATTGTTTATGAATAAAAAAATTAGAAGTACAGAACACAACTTTTTTTTTTTTAATAAATATTACGAAGCAACCGTAGAAGTAACGTATTTTAACGTATTAAAACCGAAATAAACTTATGTGTTTACCATAAGTTATTCGACAATAACGATTTGTCGGTATGTTATTTAACGATTGAGGGATTACCCATATCCTTTATAATAAAAGTACTATCCTTCTTTTACTAAAAATATATACTGGTTAATGAATGATATGGTTTTAATGGTAAATAATTTTGCTGTATGTAAATAAATTTAACGAATATGGGATTCAGATAGGTAAATTTCGGTGTAATTATTTGAATTTTCACATACGTACATGCAGAGTAACTGAAAATTTTAAGCCTGCAATTTCACCACTGCTCACCGAGTGATTTATTCGTTGAAATATATTATTTTTACTTCTATTTTCGAAGGGAACGTGTTGAAGTTTCATATTTTAATTCTGGGTCGTACTTACTTTGATGCATGTGGGTAAAATAGGTCGCGATATATTTATGAAAGAAGTTTTGACATATTTTATTTAAGTTAAGTACTGGTCTTACATTGAAACACGTATTTACCAAACATTACAGTTTACAAACAGTAAAGTACACTTTTTAATGCCTAATTTAAAAATCTGTGGCTTTACACGTACAACATCATAATTTTTCTTTCATTCATCTTTACAAAATAAGTTTAAAAACGGTGAAATATTATAATTAAATAACACAGATCATACTCATCAGTAAAATCGAGAATGAACACACACACACACATAACATTTATAACGCATTAGTGACGCATTATAAATATTACAAAATTTGGTATGTTTTAGATTATTTTCTGTTATTTAACTAATTATAATGCGTCGTTTTATTTTTAATTGTTACTTCAATATTATTATTTGTTTTCGTTTAATGTTTGAATTTATGATGTAATATTAGCCCAAGCGAGGTGACCAATGTGCCCGCAGACGACATAACTACCTTCAAGTGTGCTCGGGATTATACTAGCGGAGTTCCTAGTTCCTCTTATTGGTAAATTATATTTTATTTTCCCATCAAATTTAAAGTTACATGCAGTGCATAAACGGCGCAGTGAAAATTCTTGAGTTGGCATGGACTTGACCTTTCCTATGCTATCTCATGGGATACTTAAATAAAGGAATGTTTTCTATTGATAGAACATTGGGAAATTAAACGATGATTTATCGGCGAGATATAACTCGACAACTAGCGAATTTTAATTTTGTATTTACTAAATGAAGAAACATATGCATTAGCGTGAACGGACTCCGCTTACTTGATTTATAAAAAACAGTTGTCGAAGACGACTCACTGTTAAATTCTGCCTAAGTATATTATTTGCATAAATAATACTGCATGCTTATTTCCCATCACATTATATCGATTATATTGTTATAAAAATCCGCCATATAAATAATAAATTAAAATCATCATGTTATTTTTGCTTTATTCAGAAAGCTTATAGCAAAAAGATAACATAACAGCTATAAACAATGACATACAGTTATTGTTAGTGAAAAGTACATTTTATTATATCTATATTTTATATTTAATATATCCTGGGGTCGGCTTCTTTATATTTTTTTAAATAAAGTTTTGAGGTACACAACATCATTTATACAAATGTAACAAGTTCAAAAGTTTTTGTTCACGCTTCGTATGTAAATTCACCTATGAATACGTCATTTGCACGTCACTCGAGTAACGGCACGCGATGTATGTTTTATGCAAAACCTATTTGAGTAGAACCTTGCTCGCAACTTTTAAGTGATACCGTGAGTAAATGTGTTCGCCTGTTGTTGCGCACGGGATTAAGATTTAAAATCAGAATAATTGATTACTCTTTTACACATCATCATAAAAAAGGTACATCAAAATTTTATGTATCAAAAGGTTAGCAAAATGACGATAAAGTTTCTACATAATATACACACTTGATCATAAAAATAAATACACATGTTGCCAGATTTTTCGCATATATCATTCACGTGCATTCAACAATTTAAAAAAAAGTTTTGTAGCTGGGTCCCTAATCGAAAGTTTAAATGCGACTATAAATCTAGCCTTAAGAGCACGTTCAGGTTGTAATGAATTTAGATGGCATTCTCTTTGTAGTGCCTTTTTGACTAATCATATGATTTACAACCTCTCTCCCTTTGGTCGTTTCCGTATATTGCGGAGTGGAGTGAGGATCGTGGTCAGCATCATCAGCGGTCTACTACCATCTTGCCCATGCCCCGAGCAATCTTTTTCCTTCAGTGTTGCCAATAATAATAAGTTTTCCTAGATCTTTGTTTCCTCGGCGCATGATGTGACTGAAGTACTACTGCACTGCGTTGTTGGTATATGGTGGATAAAAGAGTTTTTTGGAGCTAGTTCAGGATCAAAAAAATAGGCATGATTTCTTAAGACATTTTGATGCACATGACATAGATACAAGGAACAAACATAATTTAATTCTTCCAGCAACTAGACTGCGAAGAATAAGTAAGTCTTTATGGACAATGATACGTTTTTAACTAAGAATCCCAGTAAACGATCAGATTTTAACTATTAATAAATTTAAAAAGGTAGTCAAGGAACGTTTATGTGTTAAAGGTTATTAAAATATTAATGATTTTTTAAATGATAACACAGCCTGGTAATGGAATGCTCGCTCCAGGTCTTGTTTCAAAATTGCACAACATGTTATGGCTTCAAATTGTTTGGTATATAAAAATAGCCCGCTGAGTTTCTTTCGCCGGTTCTTCTCAGATCTGAGGCGTCCTTTTCCGAACCGGTGGTAGTGTGATTGACAATCAATAAGCAAGTGTGAACTTCTATATTGAATAAAGATATTTAAATTTGAATCACTAAATTCGTGCATTTCGCAGTCCAAGGTATTCATTTTTTCTACCACCACATTTTAAATTCATCGACGTTTGTCTCTCTCGAGCCAGAATTGTCCACGTTTGCACTGCATACACGAAGAAAGGGAATATTAAAGATCGTTTCAATCTGATCTTTGTTTTGATACCAATTCCTTTCTTCTTCCAGATGTTGTTTAAACGGGTCAGAAATTTCAAAAATCAGAATGGCAAAAGACCATAGCGTCTTTGCATTCTGATTTGTTTTACAATCTCAGGGACACATTTACTATCATTGAAAACAACAACATTTTAGTCGGAAATATTGCAAGTTAACTTATTCTAGCTTCCCGATCCATTATAAGTAGTTTGTTCTTCGCTCTGTTTCCTGCAAGGTCAATTTTGTCACTTTCTGGCTCTAGCCACTGAAATAGTTAGGTTCTATCTTCCATTGCGGTTGCCAGAAGAATAGTGACGCTGGCATATCTAAGATTCGATAGTCTCTTTATAACTATAGGGATACTCTCACTTATCAATTATTTTCCAAATGTTATGTTGTCCATGTATGTTAAAAAGTGCGGGAGACAGAACGCAGCTTTGCATTCTTCCTTCTTAGTTTGAAACATATTTTAGTATTCATTGCTAATCTTGATAAAAGAGCAGGTTTTATGTGTATAGACTCGGTATCAGACCAACAAAATATTTACATGGTTATATTTTTAATTGCTTATTTGCTACATCATTCATCATTTATCAAATTTGTGTTAAAAAATTAATCCATATAGCTAAACTCTAAACCCGAAATTCTTGATAGCAGTTTGTACCCGACTGCTTACGGAATTATAACAAGTAAATAACTTGTTACTATCGTCTGCTATCCATCTATCTCTGCGAACAGCACTAACATTGCTGAATCATTCATAACATATAATGTAAAAATGGATATTATTCTCTTCTAACTATACTTTATGAGTCGAAAACAACAGGTCTTTATAATAATTACTATACTATATTCAATGTATTATGGGTATAAAATGGGATGTATTTTATAGGTATAATTCAGTACATTATAAAATAAAGAACGGATTTAATTGCGTTTATTTACACAACTTCCGACGTTTTGAACTCTTTATTATACAAAGGCCGTGGTCTCAGAACAGACTGAGGTCATTTTTGTTACCATTGCTGTAGCAGGATTGTCAGATCATAATTATCATTTAACAGATGCATAAAAAAACTTGTTTAGTCGTCTATACTAGCAGTGGTATTTTGCTCGTGTTTTAATTTTTATGATTATTGGGCCCGAAATTTTCCTATCCTAATTTGGGTGTTTTTATATTCAATAGGGTTTACCCATTATGACAAAAATTGGAATGAATTTATCCGACAAAGAACCAAATACTGGACATAGTGCAAGGATTAGGTTTGAAGTGGGTGGTGGCCGGCAGTGCTTAAGAAGCGGATGGTCGTTGGGGCCCCTGTAGTGGAGGTTTGGTTCAGTTCGGAGCGTTGGTCGACCCTACAGGTAGGGACGCCATCAAAAAGATGTTTTGGCAACTTTTCTTTTAAACTGAAATTAATTTTAGCCACTTGACTTCGAGAGGAAAGGATTCCAAAGAAGAACTAGTTTGTTTGGCGGAGGTCCCCTTTTACAGGAGACCATCTTGGGGGTACCACCACGGTTTCCATTTCGTGGGCAGTGGTGAAAAACATCCCGGATGTGTTCCGGTTTAAGGTCACTGTAGCCAGCGGTATTTACTGGGTTAAACGAGACTTAACACCCTTTATGTTCCCACGATAGGGCGCGTTGGCGATACCACCGGCATTCAACGTTATGGGGCGGGGACCATTTCCATCAGGTGGCCCTGACTGTTCGGGTCCGTTGCGATGCCACAAAAAAAAAGAATGTATATGAAAGAACTTGTGAAACGAAACGTAGGATGAGGGGAAGAGAAGAAGACAGTTATTATCGAACAAAGTTCTTTTAAGACTACTATTACGTGAAGGGTAATAAAACAACAAAGATAGAAAGTGACTGGGGCCTACCAAGCGTGGGAGGAAAAAGTAACTTATAACCGAATTAAACAAAAAGACCCAAATGTTGGCAGTGTTAATCGAAAGTTTTCAAAAGGGTTAAAACAAAAGTTTTTCACGGATTTAAATAAATACAATTAGAACATGGCAGAATAAGAATTCTTTGTTAAATGTATCACAAACTTTATGAAAAGGGTTAATGAACGACAAACCTTTGAAACGGTTTTTTTATTCATACCGCATTTTATCGGATAAACCAACCACGTTTAAAATCCAAACATCGTTCTTGCTTTTTTCTCATTTTAAAAACTTTTTTTCTTATTTTTGGTTGTACATTACAGGCTTAGTTTTCAAACACTATACCCTCTTTACCGGTTTCCAAACATTTCATTAAACCAGTTGTGGTGGTAGTTTTAGCGACTTCCTTCCGGCGCCGTCGCCGGTTCAAAGTTCACAAAAGACAAAACACTTCCGCATAAGTTTAATTCTAATATGTATGTTTTTTTATGAGTACATTATATTATTTTTTACCGCAGTTGTAAGATATTTAAGGTGGACCAAAACGTAGATAAAGGTTTAATTAATTTATTCTATTTAAGAATTTTAAAAAAATACTTGGAATTTGAACAAAAAAAAAGGCCGTTTATAGATGTTGCAAATTTTCGTTTGGTCATTGCACCTCCTTTAATTTGAAATTTGGCAAAACCTGGCTTATTAACCTTAATTTTAATATAATCAATGGATTGATTTTTTGCTCTAACTTTGAAAACGAGAAGTTTAGTTAAATCTAGTAATTTTAATAATATCTTGCGAGCAAATATTTTTAGCGCATTTAAAAATAATAAAAAGTAATTTAATATCCGCAGTTAAAACCAAAGCTTCTATGTAGCAAAAAAACTCTCACATAAATAAATAATGATGATGATGAGGAAAGCTATTTTTATGCGATTTATTACAACCGCTAAACTACGTTAATAAAGGAGGAATGAAAAAATAAATAAATAATGGAGTACACAAATAAAAATTTTAATATCACTACATAAAATTCGATGTTGAATACCAGAAATTCCCTCGTTACATAGTGACAAATAGGAAACTAGGGCTCGTTTTCCAATTAAGTGTTATTGGCTAGTGAGGAATGAAACCGTTCACGAGGGAACGGAGTGTTTGATTACGTACTCATTTTGCCGAAATATTCCAGTTTTGATACACTTTTGCTTTTACTTTTGCTATACATTAGATGTAGGCATAAGTAGATAAGATTACGTAGTTATTTTGTGACCTCATTCCCTAGGAATATTGTAAAATTAATATTATTATTATATGTTTTTATGATTCACTTAATTATACCGTAAATACTGTATTATTTATTATGTACAGTATTCGCTTAAGCAACAAAAAGTTTTGAATTAATGTGAAATAAAAAATACTACACCGTGTTACTACAGACCATATGTACAAACATATTTTCCTAGATTATGTGTTTTTTTTTATATTGAACACATTTTTATAATCCTTACAAGTTTATCGACGCACGATAATGTAACAATAACATGAGTCACTTTTAATAACTAATTCTTATAACTTTCTGATAATGAAACAGCTGTAATCAGAAACAAAACAAGTATCGTGACAAGTTTACATTGAGCTCGTAAATTGCAAACTGGTGAGATGTAAGCCCGTATGTTCAACGCCGCAAACCCTGGGGACCATCTGCTGCAAAAGGATTATAATCTGCTCGGTGTAAAATTATACTAGGCTGAATCGTTATCGCTTCGCTTTTCGACGAGAATGCTCGTTGAAATACTTATTTCAGTGTTTTACTTTAACTGTATTTGATTTTGTGACAAAACTTTGAAAAAAAAGAATTGCTTATTTTACTTATGCTTATGAAAAAAAAATGTGAATTAAGCATAATTTTAGTATTGTAGTAGTAAGCATACAGTATTTTTCTGATTATAAATTTAATGTTATTTTCCTATTTTTATGTACTAGTTAGAAATTATTGTAAAATTACTCTAGAAAATCAACTTGGCTCGTAAAATTGAAACATCTGCTATTTAATAACTGAAATGCATAAATAAACGTTGAAGTGTGACACATTCATTTCACACGATTCAATTCGTCGCTTACATAAAATAATGTTGGACAAATCCCAACAACCTACATACGTCCATAAAGGTAGCTGTTATTTAAAATGGTTTCCATTGTAACAGGGATGTTCAATTCACTGAATACCGCTTACAATGCCAGTAACTCTTTAGTAGGAAAAGGGCGTTTTTATGTTTTGTACAATATTTGAAATAGATTTTTTACGACATTCGTACTTATATAAGGGTTGATATGTGAAATGTATAATTTTTAAAGTCGGTCTTATGTAACTTGATATTTTTGAAAGGTTTAAGTATTAAAATTTTTGTGAAGACTCGGTGATTGTTTAGTAGTCAGTCAACTGCAAAAACAGTCTCTTTTTAAAGGAAAAAGATAATTATTGAATAAAATGACTTTAACGGATTTTATCACGTTTATTTCAAATTCTTGACGTTTCGAATACTTTCCAGCGGTTTTGGTCACGGGGTAGACTGAGATGTCATGCGTCTTGTTGGCAGTGGTGAAGCGGGATTGCCAAATCTTAATTTTAATTAAATAACTTCAATCTGTACTCCGACCTATGCAAAATGAACTTATTTTATCTTTACAGCCGGCAGAGGTACGGCTTGGGTTTGTTTTTTTTAACTATGGGGTCCCAAGCAGGTGGTAAAACCCCACGATCTTTCCTATTGAAATTCAGATTTTTTCTAATCTCAATAGCCTCACGGATCATCCTTGGTAGGAATCGGTGTACTTTAGCGAGGATCTGTGCTCGATCAAATCTGTTATGATGGAAATGGAAATTTAAAATGTAAAATAAACGCGTTAAAATCCGTAAAAATCCTCGTATTCAATATTGTGTAGTATTCGCGTAAAAAAGAGAATTAATTATGAAAAAGATAATATTAATGTCAGCTGTGTTTTCTCCTCTGTCATAAATTGTACATATTGCTTTTTTTTTGTTTAAATGACTTCTATTTTATTACTAGGGATGCCTTTTAATAATGATATAAGCTAAGCCAGCAAAGGCGAGAAGTGCTTTGACAGAGATAGCAACTTGCATTGAGCATTTGGATCATGATGTCGTAATATGCTACGATGACACGTCAAAGCATATCGTCGTACTGCAGTGTCGGATTAAATACCCCTCACTCGAACTTATGTAAGCTTAACTACCCTTGCGTTATGTTAAACGATGACTGGGGAAATATTCCTTATAACAGGGAGGTGAGTTTAACAAATCGATGACTATAATTGAAATGTCCAATACTATATTTCACTTTGATCATTTTTACAACATTTTTTTTCTTTAATCACATCATATTTAATCCAACCCAATTATGGAGATAACTTAAAAATATTTCAGGTAATAACAAACAATTTCGAATCAGATTTAATTATTACGAAAAGTTAACAAAAAAGTCCAAAGTGGAAAAAGAGAATGGTTATATATAGTTTAAACTTCAGAATAGAAAAATCCAGAACCAAATATTATATACTATAATTATTTCTATTGCTTGCGAATATTATACATTATTAAATAAAACTACTTTACGGATTTTATCGCGTTTATTTTACATTTTAAATTCCGACGTTTCGAACACTTTCCAGCGGCCGTGGTCACGGGGTAGACTGAGATGTCATGCGTCTTCGCAGTGCTGAAGCGGGGTTTCCAGATCTTAATTTTATGAATTATTTTTAATCTGTACTCGACCATGCAAAATGAACTGATTTTATCTGTACAGCGGCAGTGGTATTATGCTTGGGTTTAAATTTTAATTTATTAATTATGGGATCCCAAGCAGGTGGTAGAACCAACCATCTTCTCTATTGAAATTTGTATTTTTAATCTCAATAGCCTCACGGATCATCCTTGGTAGGAATCGGTGTTCTTTAGCGAAAATCAGTTCATTTTGCATAGGTCGGAGTACAGATTAAAATAATTAATAAAAATTAAGATCTGAAAACCCCTTCCAGCACTGGCAAGAAGACGCATGATCTCAGTCTACCCCTGTGACCACGGCTGCTGGAAAGTGTTCGAAACGTCGGGAATTTAAAATGTAAAATTAACGCGATAAAATCCGTAAAGTAATTTTATTTAATAATATTATATACAAATAATAATATCTGTCAAATGATATTTCAAAACACCTGAAAATCAATTTACATTGAGAGAAAAACACTTAGTTCAGAAGCACTCGTGTAGCAGTGAATGCAATAGGATGTTAAAAAGTAAAATTAAATTTATTTTGCTATAACGCTATGCCATAAAATATCTATTGGAATATTTTTTTTTACTAAAAATTGTTGTTATTTGTAAAAATATTGACACCATCATTATAAATAACGTTTTATTTACTAAAAAAATTTAAATAAACAAAAGTTTTATACAAAATTTTGTGCAACTTCTAAATAAACTACATACGGCTGTTTTGATTTTCTTGGCGTCTACAGTGCCGTCTCAGCTTGCAAGACTAAGAACAGTTCAATGTAAAAAGCATTACATAGATTAAGAATTAACTTACTTAAACGCTCGCAAATTTGAAACTTTTTTGAACTCAATAAATAGGTTGCAACGTAATAGGGTTTTTTAAGCAGTGCAACTAGACTGTAAATATGTAATAGACTGTTAACAAGACGCTTTATTTGTTTGTTGCCTCAATTAATATAATATTTATTGCCACTGTATAGAAAATCCATTAGTTTTGGGTTGTGTGAGCTATAAGCGCAAGTAAAATAATCTTTCCTCTATGCAATTAGCTTTATTTGCTGTTTCTATGCTTTTTTATAAAATCAAAAGTAAGTGTATAATTCAGGTTTGTTTCAAGGCTGCTCTATACATTTTAGGAAAAATTAAAATCACTAACACTAAATTCAAAGAAGTTAAGATAGCCCCAGTACATTACAAAGTTATGTAAAAGCTCATATACTCATCATTATAATCCTTAGGGACCATCTGCTGTAGAGAGAATTATACACCGCTTCGTCGTTTGAGTAAATTGCACCGGCTGCACTACTGTATGAACATATTTTGGTAATAAAATTGACACGAATTCTTAAAATATTTTGTTCAAGATAAGATAAGTATAGTTTAAATAAATCGGTAGTAGCTCGTATCTAGGCACCTTAGTATATATTTTTAAGAAGGGCCTCTAAAAATGGGCAAATTTTCAAAATTTTAACTAATTACATTCTTCATTCTTGAGGAAATTGTTATTTAATTTGACTGTCGTTTATATATGTTATTTGGAGTTGTAGTTCTAAAGTTAAA
This sequence comes from Lamproptera curius, assembly GCA_029286875.1. Taxonomy (NCBI): domain Eukaryota; kingdom Metazoa; phylum Arthropoda; class Insecta; order Lepidoptera; family Papilionidae; genus Lamproptera; species Lamproptera curius. The sequence continues at coordinate 1,100,958 of JAGSMT010000011.1, read as the reverse complement.
ATGAACAAAAGCAAATCCAAAAAAATGGTTGTTGTTATATTTTATTTCTCTTATAACTTTTCTTGTATAACCTGTCCTATGCCTTAGGACTGTCTCTCTTCGTGAGTCGTATATATTAACCGTCCCATTGGTCTATGACTGTAAAGAAAGAGTAAGTGCACTTTCGTGCAGTTTACAGGTACAATTGTTTACTATAATAGCAGGTTTGGTAGCTTTTCATTGGCTTCGTCGAGTTTTCACCCATCCTACAGTGCCTCAAATCGACAATCTTCTATTAGTTCCCTCTACGTGTCATGACCTACGGTGCCAAAACTTGGACATTTACGGTTCGACTGGTTCACAAAATTAAAGTCGCTCAGCGAACTATAGAGAATGCTATGCTTGAAGTATATCTATAGGGCTGTGTAGTGTTAATTTGACAGAACAAGAATTTATTTTTTAAGATTATATTTAGTATAAAAGAACTACTCGAGTTATTACATTCATTAAAGAAAACTACTGGGTAATTTACCTTGACCTTCACGCTAAAAATCTTTCTTTTTAGTAAAGATGTGATGGACATGATTGATGGTTTTACGGTCCCATGTTGTATATTACCTTGGAAGTGTACGAATGGTTCGGTTTAGGCTTTATATTGTTTCGGTGCAGATTTCTGTTCTTTCAATTTTAGTTTTAGAAATTTTTCAAACAATTAATAAAACCCATAAATGTTTATAGGTTCGACGACATTTTATGCGTAATTTATTATTCTTATTATCAAAACGATAAACAATCATGAATAATTAGCTAAAATAATACTCATTCTGTATTGTAAAATTAAAAAGATAAAAATGTCTTTATTTAAATATTTTTTAATTTATTCTATAAAAATTTAAAGGTTTAAAATAAAAGGTGACAAACTTGCTTTTTAATGAGAATTCTGGGGTTTTCGAATAAGTAGCCCCAAAAGTAATATCGGAGCTGCCATGTTAATGGGACTTGAAAAATAAACTTATTGGTGTATTAGGGATGTTATAGATGGTTAATGTTTTTTATTTATAATATATTATGGCATATTATTCCGGGGAAAAGCCACCTTCATGTCTTAATAAAGAGCTATTGGGGCCTATAAAAATAAATATTGGAATTTGTTCTCAACAGATAATTAAAAATTTTGTGTTTGTAAAAAAAAGTCATTGTTCCATAAAATGATGATGTACATCATGTATATCTTTTATGAATTGAATAAAGTTTTCGTATTTACATTAAAATCCCAAAAAGAAACGTTTGTGTGTCAAATGTGATAGCAATAACAGTAATTTAAAGGTAGATTCAAGATCGTTTCAGTTTATTTCAGCTAAAGTTTTCGAAACACAAAAGATGAAAATAATGTCCTAAGGTTTTTTCCCAATTTTTTAAGTCAGGGCCCCATATTTTACGGTGGTATTGAGATAATTAATACAAAAAACCTTGTTTTAATAATATATTAGTTTTGATGTTTAAATATTTGTTTTTTAGAAGTTAAATTAGATTATTTTGAGATAGTTTTTTTCCTGTATGGCTTAAACCTTTCATTTTTGTTTAAATTTTTAGCAATTGATTTCATACAAATGTCTTAGTTTATTCGAATGAAATAAATAATAATAATTAATCCTTATAGCTAGTCTTTGAATAATATTTCCATTAAAGAAAAAAGGGTTAAATTTTCATGAGGGATGTATTATTCATGTTAAAGTTAATATAATATACACTATAATTTAATGGTTTATAGTACGGCCGTGCCCAATTTTTAGTGATTGTAGGATGTTTGAAACCTCAAGGGGTTTCTTACCCTTTGTTCAATCACTATTTAAAAAAACCGGTGTTAAATTTTTTCTTTTTCAAATTAAAAAACATTTGATCTGATGATAAGTTACAAATTTAAAAGAATTTTTCATTATTAAATCAATTTAAAAACGTTTTGGAGATTACCACTTTCTGTATGGAATGGAGAAAAAAATCACCTTAAGTTTAAAATTTAAAATATGGAGATAGAAATGTTTAGCATCTTAAAAGTAATTTGAGTTTTATTTCACTATAGAACGTTTTTGTTGTAGTTATCAAAATTGACAATTAGTCAATTGTAATAAAATATATGTTTTTTGACTATCCTAATTTAAGAGCAATGATTAATGATTTTTAAAAATTCTTAAATTAAAACCATTTTATAATTTTATGTTGCACCTTTTCCTCCATAATTTAACGACGATATGAAGTTTCCACTTTACAAACTTAAACTTTGTTTAACGGACCCGTTTGAAAAAGGTCTTATGTGAAACCTTAACTGACAATCACGGGTGATTATCTTTTAATTGGTTTCGAGTTTTAATTTTTTTTTTTAAACTCTTCAAAACCTAATATAAAAAAGTGGTTGCCTATCTTCTTGTCGTTTATAAAATTACTGCCAAAGAGTACTTTTTTGTATAAAATATATTTGCCCTACATTCAAAAAATTAATGGCTTCGGAGATGACGAAATTCTTTGATTTCATCCCATTTCCCCTGTTCTCCCGTACAGTTTGAAACTTTAAAATTGAAAAATCCCAACCCCCTTTCGGATCTATCCCAAATTACACATAACTCAACCGAGATATTCCCATTAAACTTTCATTCCCCTTTTTTGCCGTTGAAAGATAAGCTCCGGATACCCGCCCCGGAAAAAAGGGGAAAGGATTGTTGGGCTCGGCCAAGGGGAATATAAACTAAAACAATGGTTTCCTTTCGTCTTTCCAGGTTCTGCTACATTGAATTCTTCGGCGATCCGACGGACGGCCTCGGTTCCGGCCGTTGTTTGGGGAAAAGTAAGGTTAAACTGAATTGGCATCCCTCTTGAAAAAAGACCCTGAGTCACGAGGGTTCGATTTGTGGGGATTTCCAAAACTTTAAAACACCTTTGTCCCCAACAAAGTAACGGGCCCATTTCAGAAAATGGTTTTTTGCCTTGGCTCCAGGATACAGTAAGCGTGGCCCGGGTTTTTTGGGGCCCAGGGCCAGGGAAACTTTCATGGTCGAGCCCTGCAAATTTTTTTTACAAGTTTTTGGGGTTTTGGATCCCAACCAAAAACCACCAGTTGTTCCTTTTGACTTAGGGTTGGTCCGGAACTTTCCGCAGTCTTCGCAACTCCCCGGCTGGCCAAACAGTCCCCATTTGGTTTCGGACACCCTCCCCTGGGCGTTAACCAAGCCCCTTCGCCCCCCGGCGGGTGACCCCGACTTTGTTTCCCAGGGCCATGAGCCGGGTTTTGTCAACGGTACAACCGCCCCCAACGGTGGCCGGATGTTTAACCTCCCTAGCTCCATTTTTGGCCGTGAAGGGGGAATTGACGACACCATGCAAATGTCCGTCCTCCCCGGCCCCTCCACACCCATCACTGGGCCCCAGAGTCGCGGACGGACACTTCTTGACCGGCCCACCTTGGTTACGAAGGACAAGGCCCGGGCCCCCCTCCCACAACCCGTCTCACCCTCCTGGGATCCAAAGGGCTTGTTCAGCCCGCTTTAGCAGTCTTCCAACCGACCTTACCGGCTGGCCACGGGCTTTCCCGGGTTAAAAGGCCCAGGGTACTGAGCCCCCCCAACGGAACCTGTTGGGGAAGAAAGGACCCAATCGACAATATAATTGGGGGTCATAATCATCATCAGCCTGTAGTAGTCCATTGGACATGGTTTCTATTCCACGCCGTCCCATGCCCTTTGGAATGTATCCCACCACGCTGGTCCATGAGGTTATTGGATGGACTGAATTTTAAATTAAAAAGTAATGTAAAAAATGGTAATTGGGTACCGCCTTCAACGGTTTTTGTGACGCCACAGGAAGGACCGTTCTGCACCGGACCATCACGGTACGTCACGTTGTATTACCATTATTATATTTTTTTTTTTTTGGTTCGCAGGGACGAGCAGTGGGCCACCTAATGGGAAAGTGGTCCGACGCCCTAAATTTGGCCCCATTAACCATCAACCCGCTGCCATGGACAGGGGAAAATTGTTTACCCGTAAATACGCTGGTTGACCTTTAAAACGAACACAGCAGGCAAACACTGTTCGCAGCGAAAAGGCACCCGGGTGGTACCCACCAGATTCCTGTAAAAGGACTTACCACCTTTAAATATCGCTTTAAAATGTTTTATCAAATTTATCAAGAACCGTTAAGAAATAAAATAGATTGTTTTTTTTCAACTGTATGGATTTAACTTTTCTTTTGTAAAGACCCAAAAATTAGTTTAATGACCCCAAGGATATAACCAGTCAACATTGGGTGATGTAAGAAATTTTTATATGCAAATATTTATTAGGAAAAATAACTTTAAATTTCTTACACAATTAAACATTTTCAAGACCATAAATTAAAAATAACTTTCTTACACAATAGACTTACTAACAAACTCCCTAAATTTCCGGTACTAAGATAACGATTTTTTATTCCACGAACAAATAATCTCCCCATCCTATTATTACCAAGTTAGATAAAAATATGAAGAGTTAGTTGTGGTAGCTTAGAACCTCGTTAGGCTGATTACCCAGATGCGGGCTAATGTCGTTTAGATTAATGGTAAAGTTTCCCACCCCACGCTGCAAAACTTTGCCAAATTTTTGGTTTGAATGAAATATAGGTACTACTGTAATACTGTTACAATAACTGTATTCAGTAATCTTTTTTATTGATCTTACGATAAAAATTAGCCAGTTGAATCCGCAACAAAAACAATTAACCTTAAAAATTTAAAACTTGTTTTTTTTGGAAATTAAACTAAGACTTTTAAACTAAAGCAACCTACCAACCGTTATTGTTGTGTCGGCTTTGTCCCTGTCTTGTCATTTTTTTTTTAACAACGCTTAAATTTAAAAAAATTTTCTAAATTATAGGTACCATAATGGAATACTTCGGGGATGAATGTGTTCGGAAAAAACCGTTTTGTGTGTTTTAAAGGAAACGGGGGTTCGAATTGGGGACTAAAAATTTTCATTGTTTCTTTCAATCACAAATATAACCTATTAAAGGTTTTCCTTAATCAATAAAATAAAAGAAAAAATGTTTGGGAAACAACAAAAAAAGTTGAAAATTCTCGTTGGGAACTAAATTCGAACGGGAAAATGATAAAGCTGTAAAAAAGATATTCGAAACTCCGAAAACTTTTGTTCGTAATTTTTAGTTTCATTTTTTCATTGCTTTTTAACCCTTTTTTCTCCGTGGAAATATTTAAAGAATTTAAAAAATTAAATTTCTACTTTGTTATATTCTTGTAATTAAATGTGAAAACTTAATTTATTTTGTCATAATGTTCTAAAGGATTTTTTATTCTTCTTTTTGAAAACTGAACCAAACCTTGTCCAAATTTTCCCGAATAGAGTAGTTTTATTTTGTACTTCTCCAAACGGCCTTTCGGGTTTATTTTCTAGGTGATTGCCCTTTTGACGTAGAAAAACACCTATTTGGGGGAAAACCCAGGATATTGGATGTTTAATACCTAAAAGGTTTTCCTCCTTTTTTTTTTTTGTTTTGTCTGGATATTCCGCCAGAACACCGGTCGCCATTGCTTCGTTTGTTGTCCAGCAGGGTGACCAAGTGCAGGTGAAGTTGGTTATATTAACATAAAATAATATGAAATATGGTCTCATTAATTTGTTTTCCAATTTTTGTGTATTTTAATATATTTCTTGCTGTGTTTTTCTTTAAATAATACTTCTTCTCGACGGAAATGGCGGTTGCATATATTCGATCTTATGAGATTTTCTAGTTAAATGTTCTAAATCTCTACTGTCCTTTAGATGGCGTTTATTATAATTGCTGATTGATGGCGATTATTGGTTAACAATTAGATAATGGATCTGTTCTCTGTCCGACTCTTTAAAGTAATAATCTCACAAAAATATAAAAAATGTGATTAACAATTACATTTATATATTAATTTTAAAATAATACATACGTTTTTCCGGACTTAAAGGTAAAATAAAATAAATCGAAGCAGTAAAATGAAGAAAAGAAGAACTTACACTATATTACCCTGAGTTTTAAACATGCCATATAGCAATTTAAAAAAAAATAAAGTATATTGTTGTACGTTATTCCTAAAACATAGATATATGCGTTTGCTGACTTTATTTTAGACCAGTTAAGGATGTACAATCACATGGAAAATACTTTATGTCTATCATTTCCGGTTTTGGCAGCGTTCGTAATTTAATCGCACAAGTTAGCGATTTTTTAATTCTCAAATATCTGTTAAACTACTCATGACAATATTATAAAAAAATGAAAACAAAACAGAGCTAATATCTATCATTTAGAAAAATAATGAATAACGGTTACTAATAAAAATATGTAAAAAGAAAATATGATCCAAATTGAGTACATCGTTCTTTTGGGAAATGGAAATGGACATGTATTATTGTCCACACGTGCACACGAACTCTCTGTATTACTTTAAATTAGCCTTAAAATATTTCATTGTTTATTTAAATAAAAAATGGTGACCCTACAGTGCAATGTTTACATCGCTGTCACACGAAAAATTCTGAAAAACATTTAGCGGCGTGAGTGGGTTTACTACTTCATTTCAAAAATGTAGTTCTTTTTTTGTGGCTGGATCTCGTGCTCTGTGGAATTAACCTATTAGAACATAACTCGCTATGGGGGCCCTTGACAGGCGCGTCTCCATTAGGTGACTCAACTGCACCAAGGGCCCCAGATGGGGAGCCTCGGCTTAGGGCCGTCACGTTCTGGTACCTGTTAGCATGTGAATCGAGGGCTGCCCAGGTGGGCCACGCCTCGGCTCGATTCAGACGCTTTGCAATGATCATTTAATAGCTAGAAGAGCCTCATCTAAATTTTACTACCACTCTTAAAGCGTTGGCGCTGGGAGAAGAAGTGGCGAAGAAACTCCAGCAACGCTCCTATCTAATATGGTGTTAGCTTCAGGTCATATAGCAAAGGGTGTAAATTGACCTCACCGGTGGGGCCGATGTCATGAGTGGTGTGTATGTCCCACACCTAAGTGTAGGTGTGTCTGGCTACGCTAGGGTGTCGCTACCAAGCCTTTAAGGGCAGTAATTAAATTCTTGTATTTTACAAGAAGGGAAAACCTAGCATTGCGTCGCCGGCGGCGGCGGCGAAATCATCTGCCGCCTGGTTAAACTCATCTAAATTAAACATATCTCAGTGACTTTAAGAATGACGCGGCGTTATTGCCAGTGCGCCATTGCAGTGGCTAGCATGCTGGCTCTTTGAGGCGGCGGCGGGCCGCGTGCGCTCGGAGTCGGCTCCGCGCTGGCGTTGACACGCGGGCGGGGTAGTGATGGGATGGTGGTCGCCCGGAAGAGGCTTCCTTGGGATCGCAGTGAACTCGCGTTTTGGCACCTTAGGGCAGCTGAGGTAGTTGGCCGTGGCCGGGATTGGGCAGTTTACGCACGCAGGAGGTTCAAAGATGGCGAGGACTTTTGTCCTTGGATCTGGGACAGGATGCGGTACCGTGGTCCCCGAGGCATTTGACGCAACGGGGCGTGGAAACAGTTCTCGCGCAGCGTGGCCGAATACTTGGCAGTTGTGACACTGTCCTGGCAAAACTGTTAGAATGAGGCCGCCTCAAAGAGAGACGGCCGATCCCACACAGTTGCTCGACATCATATATGCGCTTACCTTCCTTGGTGCGCTCGAGGCGTACCAGCACCATACCATAAGGGCGTTTGGTGCGTGGGTGGTAACATGTTGTACCGAGAGGACTGGAATATCTAACCTTTAATTGCCGAGGTAATCCGGAGCATGGGACCTCCTTAGGCAGCCCCATGACCACTGAACGCACGCGCTCATGCGGGAGCGCGAATGTGTGATACGGTGTTCCTTTTCCCGGAGGAATAAGGTCACCTTCCCAAAGTCGTCAGAATTATCTAACTGCAATTTGATCCCCTGATTGCTATCAGAGGCCCCAAATTTAAATCGAGTTTGATAGGCCGAGCGAATCTCGACCCATTTCTCCTTCTCGCGGAGATAGATAGGCGGTGGGCGTTTCTACGGGTGCCTGGGAAGGCTGGGATGGCTGGGAGGGGGCGAGGGCCGGGGCGCCTAGATCTGCGGGATGAATGGATGAAGTTTTGTCGCCTGGGAGGACGACTGGTTGGGGAACCTGCTGAGGGCAGGTAGTGGAAATGCGTTGCAGCCTTGACGGGAAGGACGGGTGCGGTGATGAGGTGCGACCTTGCGCTTTCTGATTAGACGGTTTGAAGCCGTCGTCGGGTTTGGGGTTTTGATGGCCTCGACCTCCATATCTGATTCCGTGCGGATGCTAACGTCGACATAATTGTCGTCGCTATTATCCCTCAGGGAATGGCTCCAGTAGGTCCAGGCGTTTCAGCGGGAGTTGGAGCGGTGGGGCAATGTTCTGCGATCAAGATATGCATCGCGTCGGTTAGCTTTAAGTATAACTTCCGACAGAGCTTCGCTAATCGCCTTGGTGTCGAGGCCAGCGAGTAGAAAGCTCCCGGTCGACCATTGTGCCGGTAGGTCGCGCTCCAGTGGCAGCGAGAACTGGTTGCGTCCATCCAACGCACTTAGGATTCCCGGCGGTTGCCGGGCGTGAATTCTACCGCCTGCCGGCTACGGCAGGAGGTGTGTCTGGTTTGTTCTGAAACTAGAAACAGAATAATTAAACGTTCAGGGCCTAGTATAGTTGTAAAAACAACTTGTTCGGCCAAGAAACAACATTAATTAACCTAAGAAACAAGATATGCGCTAGTAGCAAGCTTAGCAACACAATTGTGTTATGCAAACGAGTTGCAAAACACAGCTGCGTCAAGCCGACCGCTTGAGGTAGCGCAACAAATTCTACCGCGATGACGTCAGCGGTGGACAAAGGCTTTTATGAGCGCAGGTGCACTCATAAACTGCAGATGGCGCAGCGAGACGATTTCACGGCTGCGGGACGATGATAACTGCGTGGCGAGCTTGAGACTTGCGTGCGAACACGTGCGGTCGGGACCGCTGCTGAGGCGCCTGTCAAAATGTAGTATAAAGACATTGAATTTATATGAGAGAGTATAGACAAGATTTGATGTATACAGGGAAAGTTCGTTAAAGAACAATTTGTTCTGATATGACGCCTGAAATGCATTTGCATTAAGTAGTCAGAAGACAAGTAATCATGAGCTAGTAGCTATTTCTAAGGTATTGAAATTTTATTAAACAATTGATTTCAGTATGCATTTTTAATATTATTTTTCTTAAACATCAATATTTTAGGAAGTGGTCACCGACACCCATAGACGTTGAAAATACTAGTGGTATCGCGACGCGCTGCCACCGTGAGACATATGGGGTTAAGTCTTGTTTACCCGTAACAAGCTGGCATGGTGCCTTCAACGGAACTGCAGTGTTTTCACACTACTGCTTCTGCAGGCAGAAATAGGCACCATGGGTGGTACTTCACCCAGACGGTCTCCTGTAAACAGGGACCTACCTTAAGCATTTTGGTTAAACAATATCCCTTGTCATCTATTGATTGTAAATAATTATCCTGTAAATAATGATTAATAGAATATCATATCATATACAATCATATGCTTTTAGCACTAAAATAAAGTTTCAGCACAGACACAATTTGTTTGTTCAACCACATTTATTTTTTGTTTTGTTACTGATATCTACGACAAGTAGTAAGCATGTACTCTTCTAGTCCAATAGGGTGAGACTGAGAATATAAATTAATAAGTTATCACCTGTTACTGTGACTGTTTAAAGTGTTCATCATTTCATCGGAGCCACTAAAAGACATACTTTTATTGCCATTTTCCTCGAAACTTAAATGCAAATACTCTTCATGCAAAATAATAACACATAATTGTCTATTACACCTATATTAACTCAAATGTAAAACAAGAATAAAATACCAAAATTATTTCATTTAAATCATTGACATTTGAGTTAGACGCAATTCAGTTCCTTTTTGTTTATTACTTAATCCAGGAATTCACAAATAGTATGTGAAAGGATACTTAAGAAACACAACCTTGTTAGATTGAGGGAACGAACGTTTATCACAAGTATTTTAAAAAAATCAGCTATTCAGGAAATGCTCGAAGGAAACAAATTCTGTTGTAGGACCAATTGAACATAGGGATCTATTTATAACTTTTTGTTTACACTAGTCAAAAGTTCTATTACAAAATGTAAAAAGCGTATACCATAAATTATATTCATGAACGGAATTGTGGTTTTTGAAAACATCGGTACTTGATAAATTCATTCGATTTATAATAGAACTAAAAACTGTGTATAATTGCACCAGCAATAATTTTAATATTGTTATATTAATAGAAGAGGAAGTACAAAACATAAATGAAACTGAAAAGTTAGATCAATAGAAACGTGGCGTTTTATTATGAAGGCAGAATTGACAAGAAAAACAGTTCTAGGGCTGTTTATTCATTATTCTAAATTATAAACAATAAAAAATGAGCAAGTAAATTTAACAATTTGAACTGCTTTATTTATTTGTTATCTTGAGCTACATGCTGCCTCAGTGTTCGCGTTTGCTTTGGCTTTTAATTTCTTTCTATTATTATGTAGTCAATCAAAGACGATTGCTCTGTCTTTTACCTAAACAACAAAAAATATTAACTTCTGTTCACTCCTGCAAATAAGAATGGCCCCTACTATATTTAAAATAGGGTTAGTTTTAGGAACGCTAAGAGGAGCTAAATTATAGGAGACAAAATATATATACTATACAAATAAATATATAATTTTATACAAAAGGTTAATGAAATTTGGAGCAACATAGACAATGACCACTTAATACTTATATAAAATATTTTAAAGTATGATATTGCTTACACCAATAAATTTAAATAAAGCTTTCAAAAGAGAGGGATGACTAAGGTTAGAAAGGTTGGATATTAAAGGTCTAGGGCAATTTAAAGGAAGAAGATCATAGAGAGGGACAGCAAAATTTTTACATGTAAAGAAAATATGTTCTAAAGTGCCCTGTGCCAAGCTCACATTGGCATAGTGAGTGGTTCAATATACGCAGCAAAGCCAAAAAAACTGGGGAGCAAATATGACCTAGACGGAGACGAATAAGTATGGAGGAAATCAATTTGGGAAACTGCTTATACTTAAAAAAACCAAGGCTTAGAAGTACTTTTGGGTTGGAAATAGTGTTTGCCTGTTACCAGTTTGGTTTTCTACCACAAATTATCCCAATACTCTAATAGGCGGGGCTTTGCCAAGGAGGTCATGTGAATGAATTTTATAGTGGCAAGAATCGGCAATAACAATAGCCTGTTTGGCATTGAGCAATAATTCTTTTGTGAACAAGGTAAGTGAGGAGAGAGATTTTCTGTGGAAGGGAGATTTCTTTAAATCTTCAATACAACTTTAAGAATCGCTGAGGATTAAAGATTTGGAAAAGTGGGATTTGTTAGCATTTATAAATTTGACAGCTTCTAAAATGGCAATGGACTCGCCTGTAAAAATTGAACATTCTTTTGGACATTTAAAACATAGAACAACGTTGTATTTTGGAATGTGTACAGATGCTCCAACCAAAGATTCTTCTGCTTTAGAGGCATCTGTAAAATAATATCCAGTCAGCTCATTACTTGCTTACAATTAAATTGAACTTCTGATTACAATTATGGCCGTTCTTTGCAATGCCAAGGTCTACGATAACTTTAGGCTGGTAGATTAGAGTATCATTACTACATATAAAAAAGGGATGATTTTAAATTGTAAAACTGATATTGATGAATCTTTATACCGGATAAAACTGTTTGCTAACAAATTAAGGGATTTGTTTGACCACTAAGAGGACAAACTGGCAGAGTTGGTCAGGACAGCTAATAAATTAGAATAGGGTGAGAAGGTAACTAAACAGCCTTAGAGAAATATCTGTCAGCAAGGAACTGTCTGCGGAGGAAAAAAGGAGGTTCTACGCACTCAACTTGTAGAGCATTGATAGGAGACGATTTCATGGCTCCGCTAATTAAACGTAGGCATTTATTCTGTGTTTTGTCCAGCTTTCTCAGAGCCAGCTTGCTGCATGGCTCCAAAATAAAGCTACCATAATAAAAACGACTGCGTATAATCGCGTTATGGAGGATTTTTTTAAATAACTGTATAGTTTAATCTAGAGTACATTCAGACAAAATTAAAGAAATTACATTAAACTCAATAAATGACGTTTGAGTTTGACGGAAGTTCGTTTGAATTAATGATAACTAATCCTTGATAATGTCCCTTATATTTTTTCGTATTAATGTAATATTATTTGTCCTGAAAAATTATAAAAACTGATGTAAAATTACTTTTAAATATTTTACTATTACCTAGCAACTTATTAAAACAATATTTTTGTCGTATTGGGAAAGCCAAATGCACGTATAGTAGTTTCAGAACGTTCTTGCGATGGTGTTGCCGATTAATAAAATGAAAAGTGTATGAGTAATGAATAGTTACGCACTCGCTATACAATGTTAATCCGTCAAAACTCGCTATGCAATGTATAGTTTTACACCCGTTAAACAGGGTTGTATAGCTTTTTTTATTAGTACAACTGATTATGTTTATGCTAATCCGGCCGAGATAACTTGATCTCAGATTCGTGATGATAAAAACACGTACGACGTCCAACCTGGTGTCCAAATAACGTTCCGCAACCGTTAAAGCTGATTGACATTGCAGTCCTCTCTGCGGCTTTTAGCTCTTTACCCACTTTGGGTACAAGAATTAATTTCTTTCGGCTCTTCAATGCAAATGATATTTCCGAATATTTTTCTTGGAATTGATTGATTTTTGCCTGTAGTGTCCCACTGCTAGGCAAATGCCCCGCTCAACGCATTTCATTTATTAACTATACCTTTCTGAGCCAATCGCTGCCAATAGCAATTGTGGCGATGGAGTTCGTCCATATTAAAAAACGACGGGGCTGTTCAGAGCAAGATCGAAACCGCTCAAAAATTATCCTCTTGGCCACCATTCGAAATATGTGTTTTTGCACGCAACTGCCCCGTCATTTCTTCGCTATCACTATTTTCATTCACTTTAAAGAGTTTATTTAATTAAAATAAAGATAAAGCCTGAGAAAAGTTTTAGTACATACAATAACTTTAAATGAAAGATCAAATTATTGTTAATTAGAACAGTATAATAGATAAATATAAATGTAACGATTCCAATTTATCATTCTGTTAATCACAAGGCTAACCAAATAAGCACGGTTAATTGAAAGTCATGTGTATTTCAGGTATAATAAAAAACAACTTGTAGCAAGAAAAATCAAAGCAGTTATGAATAATTAATGTTAGGCTAGTAAAGTAGCTCAGGGCGAGTTTTGCGTTGCTGGACGTTAATAAGCAGTTATAAAACGCTGCTTGATTTTAAGAGTCTATCATATTTTTTGAATTAATTTTGCTTTTTATAATACTTTTTTTTTTCATTTAGATTCGTTACTAAATTTTTTACTAAAGAAGTACAGGCCATACCATTTTGATTTTTAATATAATAAAAATCGAAATGGTGATAATCGATAAATATCTAATAAGTATCCTTATATATTTTATAATCATAACTTATGAAATTATATTCCATTAAATGTTTAATATTTATTTGAAAAATGTAAAGCTCGGTAAAAGTAGAATAAATACATACAAAATATCACGAACGAATTTATTTTAGATTACCAGTTTTCATAGATAACAAAAATTCAGAACCCGTTACTCATGGCGTTTCAAGATACAATTCGTGTACAATTACCGTAACGAAGCTCTAGATACGGTACAAATATCATTCCAATGTAAGTGCTTGTTAGCGCCGAAGACGAGGCTCGTATTTTCGTTCCTTTCGCTTTGGGGACATTAGCTAAGTACCTAGTCTGTTTTCCTCCGCAATTTTTGTTTAGGTAGTGACGTAAAGTGTGATCGTGTATTTTAACGTACCGGTTAAATAAAAAAGTTAACTTTTATTCAAATAATTTTAGAAATTGAACCGAGTGATATAAAAGTTACAAAGTCACAAGACAACGTAAGTAATTTTTAGCAAAGCAATGTTCGAATTTAAGAAAACAGAAGGATATTTAAAATAAAAAACCCTAATTGCTAGTTCTGTTTAGTCTACCCGTGATCATGACATTCTTATCAGTTGTTGAATCCAACCAACAAAGATTATCTTAATAGCCGGGACATCACAAAGTTATTTCTCCGCGAGATTTGAACCCACGACCTCCGGTTTATGAAGCAAGGGCCAATACCATAAATTCATGGAGGCTGTTAAGCACATAACCCTACACGTTAACAAGAAAACGCTGACGCTTAGAGAAACACAAAAATGTGTTACTTCTTGATTTTGGTGACTACTTTTTGAACAAAATACATTTTGACAGTGGTTGCCTATAATCGGTACACCGGATAAGAACACATGGGTAACATTTAGAAAACATAATTCGAATTGAGTACCTCTGGCAGGGATGTCACTCAATTAATAGGAACCTCCTTATAACTTACACAAATACTTTCTCAACTTTTAATACAAAATATCGATTTAGTTTATATATTATTAAGATGGTTCAGCCAACAAATATACTCGACGTTCGAGGTGATAGCAAGTATGTCTCTCTTTTGGGCACAAATCATCAAACAAAACAAAAAACGCGGTTAAACGCAGTCCTAGATTATTTGTCATTGTTTAGTACCTTACCTGGTGGATAATATTTTAACTGTCATTACGATTTTTATGCAATTTAAATCTTATAACATTTAAAAAGTCATGAAGTAATAACTTAAATGGCTGTGGGCAAGAAATATGTAAGTTTAAATAAAAGTGTTATAGAACAGAAAAAAAAATGTCAATGAGAAATTAAAGTTTATTTAAAGATTCTGGGTATGTTCGTAAACTCCGTCAATTAGTTTTAAATTAAATCCGCTCCAGTTGGTAGCTGAGTAAAACTAACGTGACCAATCAAGCGTGAATTATCACCTAATTGGTCTACGTCGTTTCGAATAAAAGTATCTTAAAAAAAGGCTATATCACTTCAACTACTTTGCTTTATTTATTGTTTTTACCGACATTTCTTTTTCACCTAAATTTAACATTACATCCATGCTACAATATTTTAATTTCAACTAAATATAAAATTATTTCTAATTGTCAAGTAATTAACCAAGATAAAAAAGGTACAGGCCATTACTTAATTTTTTAAAAGCAAAAATTCAAATAAAATCTCACGATCTTGAAGAAATTGAGTAATCACATCCAACTCTTTATTTAACATCGCTTAAAAACTGAAATAATAAGAAGGGTGAGTAGTTTTACCTATTGCGTGATTTTGTGTTAATGAGCCTACAAACTAAGGTCTACGGAATCTACAAAAGACGCTTTGAAATACAGCCTACGCAATCTTTGAAGAATTAACACACGCTCCCTTTAATCAGTAGACGCCCTCTCGCCTACGCGTATATCGACATTAATTTTCTTACTTGATGTAACTTAAGCATTAACTTGATTATTTTCTTCAAAAAGAATTGATGATTGAAAAATGACATTTTATTACATACTTTTAATACATTTATGTCTATTGGTATGCATATACGCATTTTCATCAAACCAAAACCGCCTACGTGGTCTTCCGATAATGGTCTTTGATTTAAAATCCGGAGGTCGTGGGTTCAAATTCTGAGGGGAAACATCTGTGTGATATTTTCTTTTTTGATTGGTTAGGACAATTCTGGCCGATCACCCAATTGTCTGAATAATTATATCATCCATTCTTCGGATAGGCATGCATAAACTCGGTCCACCTACCAACCCGCATTGGACTAGCGCGCTGGGAAAATGTCTTAAGGGACTATTATGCATTAAGGGAATGTTCAGCAGTGGACTATGAGGCTGATGATTATACGTATTTTCATACGGAAGAATTTGGTTCTTTTCTGTATGATGATGAAATTCAGGCGGACTAAGCCGTCAGCGGCCCAGGGCGCAAAGCTGAATGAGGCCCCAAGCTTTAAGCAAATGTATTTCTAAAGCTTTTATTCAGTTCACATTTGTATGTATAAGTATTTATGATTATTTCGTTAAAATCTGAAGTTAAATTTAAATTCGGCTTAAATTATTTAAGTTTTATAAACATGGGTATGTACCTACAATCATCATCATCATCAGCCTGTGATAGTCCACTGCTGGAAATAGGCCTCCCTATTACACACCAATCCATTAGGGGTTTTGGACCGCAACCCATCACGCTAGTTAAATCTGGCAGGTAGGTGGGTGGACCGACTTTTACATGCCCATCGGACGCATGGATCATGTTACTTTTCAGACAATTGGGTGATCAGCCCAAATTGCCCCGTTGAGTCCCCTGCAGATTAGATCCCACGACCTACGGTTTTTACACACGCCTATACCAGTAGGCAACGAAGGCAGTCGTACCTACAATATGGAATGAATATGGTGGAGGAAAATAAAATACGAAAATACAATCGAACGACAAAAAAATAACAGTTAGAAAAAATAAATCAAAGGTAGTTTTTATTTTCAGTAGATATGAAGTTAATTTTTATATGTGTTTTCGTGCCTTCAATTTACTGAACTCTTCAATAACTTTTGTGAAATCAATTTCTTTTGAAATTTTTCTTTCAATTGAAAGCAGGGCTATATTAACCAATCGCTCTTGATCCATTGTAGATCGAAGATAATTTTAATTAGTTTAAGTTTCGAAAAACTTCTCTCGCATGATGCAACCGGATGCAAATGGCCAAGAAGTATTGAAGTATAAGCGATGTACAGGGTAACGATTCACTTAAATCCCATTTTATTATAAATTGTAGGATTCTTGGTTTCCATTTGCAGCAACACCCATAGTCGTATCGGTTGCTTTTAATTTAGGTAGGACGTAAAGGTACCGGATTTTAACAAAATTTAAAAAAACGTTAACTTTTATTCAAATATTTTAGAGAGTGAACTGAGGATAAAAAGTTACAAAGTCACAAGACAACAAGGGTAATTTTTGGCAAAGAATGTTCGAATTTTGAAAACAGAAATATTTCAAAATAAAAACCCCACTAAAAGTTTGTTTAGTTCTACCCAAAGATCATTATATTCTTTATCAAGGTTGGAATCCAACTAACAAATATTATCTTGATAGCCGAATTTACGTTATTTCTCCCGGAGATTTGAACCCAGACCTGGTTTATAAAGCAAGGGCCAATACCATTGGTCATGGAGGCAAAGGACTTACCCCACACGTTAAAAGAAAATGTTGACGCTTGAGAAACACAATTTTTTTTGGTTTTTCATTTTTGGATACTTTTTAAACAAAATACTTTTTGACAGTGAAGGCCATAATCGGTCCACTGGATAAACACATGGGCAACATTTAAAAACATAATTTGGAAAGAAAATTCTGGGCAGGGATGTCGTTCAATTAATAGGACCTCCTTATAACAAACACAAATATTAAAAAATACTTTCAACTTTTAATTAAAAAATCATCGATATCGTTTAAATTTAAAGATTTGGTTCAGCCAACAAATATACCTGATGTTCGAGGGAAGCGTTATGTCTCTTTTGGGACAAATCAAAACAAAACAAAAAACCGGAACGCAGACCCAGATTCGTCATTGTTTAGTACCTTGGCGGATAATATTTTAACCAATTAGGATTTTTATGCACCTTAAATTTTTATAACATTTAAAGTTCAAGAAGTAATAACTTAAATGGCTTGGGAAAAGAAATATGTGTTTAAATAAAAAGTTTAAAACAAAATAAGAAAATTAATGAGGAATTAAAGTTTATTTAAAGATTCTGGGATGTTCGTAAACCCGTCAATTTTTTTAAATTGAAACCCCTATTGGTATTGAGAAACCAACGGACAATCAAGCGTGAATTATCCATCACCTAATTGGTCTACGTTTTCAAAAAGTATCTTAAAAAAAAAAAGGCCATATCACTTCAACTACTTTGTTTAATTTATTGTTTTACCGACATTTCTTTTTTACCCAAAAACATTACATCCAGTTAAAATTTTAATTTCAAAATTATTTCAATTGTCAAGTAATTAACCAAGATAAAAAGGACAGGTATTACTTAATTTTTTTAAAAAGGAAAAATTAAACTTACGATCTTGAAGAAAGAGAATCAATCCAACTATTTATTTAAATCGTTTAAAACTAAATAATAAGAAGGGTGAGAAGTTTTACCTCTTTGTGATTTTGGTGTTAATGAGGCCTAAACTTTAGTCTAGGAATCAAAAAGACGCTTTAAACACAGCCCACGCAATCTTGGAAGAATTAAACCGCCCTTTTTAATCAGTAGACGCCCTCTTCGCCCACGCGTATATCGACACACTTTTTTTACTTGATGAACCAAAGCATTAATTTGATTATTTTCTTCAAAAAAATTAATGGGATTGAAAATTACATTTTATTACATACTTTTAAACATTTATGTCTATTGGTATTTACGCATTTTCATTTCAAACCAAAAACCGCCCTACGGGTTTTCCGATAATTTGGTCTTTGATTTAAAACTGGGGTCGGGTTCAAATTTGAGGAAACACCGGGATATTTTTCTTTTTTGATCGGTTAGGACAAAGAACACCCAATTGTTCTTGAAATAATTTATTATCCATTCTTCGGAAGGCAGATAAACCCGTCCACCCACCAACCCGGCTTGACCTTAGCGCGCTGGGAAAATGTCCAAAACCCTCCTAATGGAGAAGCGAAAGGAAATGTTCAAAGGTGGACCTGGAGGTTGTGTTTTTACACGGAAGAATTTTGGTTCTTTTTCTGTAGGATGATTAAATTAAAACTTATTTTTATTTTAAGGGTAAAAAAAATTAATTCCTTTTTAAGCATTTTTATTCAAAACATTATATACGTTTGTACAGTTGTGCGGTGTTCTTTAAAATATTAAACGAATTAACGGTAATTCACCAAGGTTAAAGAGTTAATCAGGTCATCGGATCATCACCGATGATAACTATACCAGGACGTTTATTTTTTTTTTTTAAAAATAATCCTCGCATTTAAATGTTTTTATTGATTTTTAATCAAATATAGAAGGTTTTTCAAAACCTATTTCATATTGCGGCATATAAAATCAAATGGGAAAAAAAAAACGTTTGTATTTTTACAATATGCATATGTAATGACCCCCATAAAATAAAAATACCGTTTTATCAAAAAGAAAACATCTTTTCTTTAATAAATTAACAATAATAGAAAACCCGGAACTGTCAACTAACTAAAAAGCGTACCCTTCGCCTTTTAGGATATTATGAGAATAACACTTATATCTGTTTTTAAAATATTTTTAAAAGTTTTGATACCATGCACAATTTTTTTTTTTTATGGTAAGATATATTTTTCCTACACTACATATTTTAATTAAAATTTATTTTTTAAAAAAGCGTATTGATTTAAACTATTACTTAATAACATTATAGTACGAATTATGGACTATCTGCGAAAATTTACTTTTTTAGATGTCTTTTTTGTTTTATTCTTAAAAATTTATGTCAACGGAGGAAGGATTCTTTAATGTTTAATTACAGATTTTGGAACGCAAAGTTGGTATCCCGATCGCGGTTAAAATTGCTAAGGGTGAGCGTGGACATGTCATCCGTAAAAATCTTATCGCTTGCATAAACTGTGCAGTAAAACCTTGAGGTGGCAAAAGAGTTACTTTTCTTTATACTATTTATCGGGTACTAAAATAAGTTAAACAAAAAGAAGATGGACACGACAAAAGTGATTTTAAGTTTTAATTCCATCATCATCATCATCAGCCCGGAATCCACTGGGAA
The DNA here is from genome assembly GCA_029286875.1 of Lamproptera curius. Taxonomy (NCBI): domain Eukaryota; kingdom Metazoa; phylum Arthropoda; class Insecta; order Lepidoptera; family Papilionidae; genus Lamproptera; species Lamproptera curius. The sequence goes on along the minus strand of JAGSMT010000011.1, from coordinate 1,081,151 downwards.
CATAAGGCCCCCACCATAGGGATAAAAGGGCCCCACCGCCGCCTTAAACGTCCAGTTGCCTGGATTGGGCGTTGCCTCTTTATGAAGCTGCCTGATCTTTTGTGATCCGGACGACTTTAGATAATGCCGCGACCGAGTTCGCTGCCATAACGCCGTGGAGAACACAACGCCCAGACCTGAAATGACAACTTTACATACCTTTTGCTATATGACATTGTCACTTAACAAATTATTAGATAGGAGCGTTCTGGAGTTTTTGGCGTTACTTTTCCCCAGCGCCAGCGCTTATATTATTATTAATGTGGGCATTGTATAAAGTGGTAGGCCGTTTAGACAGAGGGTCTTCTAGCTGTAAAAATATCCTTAAGAAAGCGTTGAAGAATCCGAGGCCCGGCCAAAGGAGGCACCGGAAAGCCTTTTGATTCATTATGCTGGACAGGAACCGGGTGACGGCCTGGCCAAGGCTCCCCTTGGGGCCCTTTGACAGTTAAGGTAAGCAGGACTGGCCTGTAACCACCGTCTTAGCCTTCCAATTCTAAGAATTAAAAAAATAGATTGTGACTGAGCACCAAAACATTTTGGTACTAATAAAGCAACCCAGTTACTACAACGTAATTAGAGTTTTTTAAATTAGTTAACTAGATTTTTGGTAAACGTTGTTTATTATATGATGTAGCTTGTTCATTACGCTTTATTTGTTCGTTGGGTTATTTATTATTGCCACTGTAAAAAAACAATTGTTTGGCACTGTGTGAGCTTTAATGTAAGATAATCTTTCCCTGTAATTTTGGTTTAATTACTTTTTATATATTTCAAGAAAATTGGAAGTTAATGTATATTTCAGTTTTTTAAAGCTCGTTCATTTTTTGAAAATTATAAAATTAAGTTTAAAATTAATGGTATTAAATTTATGCTATTTAAAAATATCTTGCAAATGTTAACCCTACTTTAAAAATCTAAATACTTTATTTTAAAAAGAGGATAGTGCCAGCACATTTAAAGTTATATTTAAGCTCACATACCGAAGTTATAATTCAGGACCCATCCGTTGTAGAAAGGATTATGTACCGCTTCGTCCAGTATGTTGAAATTTACACCGGCTGCCCAACTACCGTATGAACAAATTTTTTGGAAATAAAATAACATCGCCATGATACGAATTTTAAATTTTTCAAGGGAGATAAGAATATTCCATAATCCCCTAAATTTATACTACATGTTAGTGGAATAAAAGAAATTCAGACTTACCGTGTATTTGTTCCTACTGTTTAGTAAAGGGCTTGCCCACCGTGAAATCAGGTCCGGAGTTAGAATTCCTTGATTTAAAAACTCTTATGTTTGGAGAGCAATGCGGGCTGATCGTCCGATTGCTGTGGAAGATTGTTTATAAACCGTTAGTTTCGCCGGCCCTGTGCCCATTCCCATGGTCCATAAATAAACTATTAATTACCAACCTAAAAAAAAATTGTATATTTTAAATTTTTTCGACATAAGTACAATGTAACTGTAGGCGGACAAAGTGATTTATTAGCACTTCCTTCATTCAGGAAGTACCTGCTACAAGACAGGGAATCCCCGGTGTATTGGACGCGTTTAGCATAAAAGTTTATTAGTACCATGTAAAAATTTGTTTGCTGTAGTGGTTTAATCTTGATGAAATCATGACACATGAAATGATGAAATATAGCATATTTTAAAATAGTTATGAAAAATGCGAAAAACATTTGGGGCCCCCAAGACTTGAGGCCCAGGGCGATCGCCCTTCCGCCCCTGTTAGTCCGCCACTGATGAAATTAACTTATTTTATTTAAGTGGCAAATAAAAAATAATATTCCTTTAAGCATTTTTTATTCAAACATTATATACGTTTGTACAGTTGTGCGTGTTCTTTAAAATATTAAAACGAATTAACGTAATTCACCAAGCGTTAATGAGTTAATGAGTTGTCATCGAGATGTCTATCAATGAGTGATAACTACACCAGACGATTGTTTTGTTTCTTTTGGTTATTTTAATAAATAATCTCGCATTAAATGTTTCTTATTGATTTTGTACTGCAAATATAGAAGGTTTTTTCTCTAAAATTATATGCAAAGATTCAAACCTATTTCATATGCGCATATAAATCGTATCGAAGCGAAAACAAAAACGTTTGTATTTTTACAATATGCATATGTAATGACCCCCATATGAAAATACCGTTTAATATCAATAAAGAAAAACATCTTTCTTTTAATAAATTAATTTTCCATAGATAGAAATCCGCCGGCAACTGTCAACTAACTAAAAAGCGTACCCTTCGCCTTTTAGGATATTATGAGAATAACACTATATCTGTTTATAAAATATTAATAATTTTGATACCGCACAATTCTTTTTTTTTTTATAGTAAGATATATTATTCCTACACTACATATTTTAATTAAAATTTATTTTTTAAAAAAGCGTATTGATTTAAACTATTACTTAATAACATTATAGTACGAATTATGGACTATCTGCGAAAATTAACTTTTTTAGATGTCTTTTTTGTTTTATTCTTAAAAATTTATATCAACGAAGAAAGGATTTTTTAATGCTTTATTACGCAGATTTGCGAACGCAAAAAGGGCGTATAAGTGCCGTCCCTTGATCGTACAAAATTGCTAAGGGTGAGCGTGACATAAGTCATCCGTTCTTATTTTCTTAACGGAATACAGGATATTCAGTTTCTTTGTCGTAAATTGGAATAACACTCTCCATTGTCTTTATTAAATATTTAGTTAAGAAGTTAACATTTAATCCATTTTTACAATATGCTATAATTTTTATTAAATATAATAGTTTTTAACGTGCCGCCTCAGTTTGACATCGTTATAAATAATAGTATAGTGATAAGTTTTTAAAGTATTTAAAATTTAAGACATTCTTTATTTATTCATTTTATTAACATTCTATGGTACCAGTTACTAAAACTAAATAATTAAATTTATTAGAAGAAGTATAACCTATTTTTATTTTAAGCACAAATGTTTCGCATACTTACTTCATAAAAATGTCTAAATCATATTATAAACTAACCATTAACTTTAAATCAATTAATATATTCCCTACACTAGTGCTAGTTAGATATTTAAAATTAAAGATGTTAAGATAATTAAGTGAAAATTTCATATACTACTGCTATCAACACATTTTGATTGAAATATGTTACATTTTAGTGCTTTATTCTTAGTAATTTAACGGAAGTTTATATACTTAAGTTACAAAAAAATAAAATTAAGATTTTTAATCTGACTAAAATCTGCAATAGTTATTTTTTAACTTTCACTAGTAGAAGTAGTTAACGTATTAAAACCGAAATAACTTTTGTGTCAACTATAAACTATTCCTCAATAACGACTTGTCGATATGTATGCTATTAAATGATTAAAAGATTGCTCATATCTTGCTTATGTAAAGAAAAGTACTACCGTTTTTTTACAATTGAATACTAGTTAAATGATACGCTTAAAGTTTTAATATTCAATAGTTTTGCTGTATATAAGTATTCGGAAAGGTAAATTTAACTTTTCTCTTATCACAGGGTCTAATTATTCGAATTTTCACAAACGTACATGCAGAGTAACCGAAAAAAAGCCTGCAATTTATGCACACTGAGTGATTTGTTCGTTGATTTACAATATTTTTACTCCTGATTTCGAAGGAACGTAGGTGTTGAAGTTTTATATTTTAATTCCGGTTCATACCTACTTTGATGTATGTGGGTGAAGCAGGTTATTATATATTAGTAAAATACGTTTTAACAGGTTTTATATATGTTAAAGAGTTCAATTTTATATTCACACACATATTTAATGAATAGGTTTAAAAACGGTGTAATATAATTATTATGTAACAACAACATCCTAATCAGCAAAATCGAGAATCTTCACACACACACATACACACACGCACACATACACAAATATGTCGCCTAACGCAGCCGCAAATTGGTTACGCAATAATCTTCCATTCCTTTCTTACTACCGCTCCTTTCACCTGCCCTCCTTTTTTCCTTTAATTTTTCCTCATCTCGCGAATAAAGGAGGGTAAAAGGAGAATACTTCGTGACGCGGTCGACGGCAAGCACCGCCGCAGTCGAACAATTGCCTTCCGGAGTTCCATCACAGCGCATCATATTTCAAAGTCACGCGACTCGAATGGCCAACGCTCCGTTATAATAGTTTTAAGTTTACCGCGAACCCCAACCGCATCACCGAAGACGCCTGCAGCTGTGCCGCCATCAGACGAGGTATTTATCCTTCCTGTTATCGCATTTCCAATCCGGCTTCATAATCACGTTGTCCGAGCCGGATTACGCAAATCTGGTCCTTAAATAGGATCTACCATATCGCTGTCACTCAAGCTAGTTGGTCCAATCAAATAGGCTGGCGAAACTTGATTGACCACGCGCCCGCGCAACCAAGATTAGTGTCTATTATCTAATTTATTATAATATGCCGTTTTAATTTTTTTTTTTTTTTGTAATTGTCAACATTATAATTGTAAATAAAAGAAACAAACATTAGTTTACACCTATGTTACTCTCATCTTAGTCTTTCAAAGTCAAAGTCAAAATCATTTATTCAATTTAGGCTCTACTGAGCATTTATGAACGTCAAAAATTATCCGTTTACCGCCGGTTCACAGACCCGTCCAGAGAAGAACTGGCAAGAAACTCTGCGGCCTTTTTTTTAATATTAGTATTTACAAAATTTGAACAATACATTTTTTTTTAAGTTACCAGGGGATTAGCAAGCGCAGAATATAAACTATTTCCACACATCTTGGTCCTCGATATAATTTATAAGAGAATAGTAGGCTTTCTCTATAAGCGTTGTTTTGACAACTTTACAAAAGCTCGAATCATTCAGTTGCGTTTGGCAGACATTTATTTTATTATACATTCTTATACTATTATACATGAAAGATTTTTGGTTCGGGTCAGTCTAAATCTAGGTAGCTCTAGGGGCTCAATTCGACCCCTGCGCGGCCTAATATCTTTTTTTTTTGAGTCTTGTTGACTCTATTAAATTTATTATATTAAATTTCTTTAAATGTATTTAAAAGAAATTCCTAATTTTTTTTTCATGTAGTTATAGGTAAATTAATTTTTAATTTCTATAAATTATCCTTATATTATGTAAAAAATTCTTATCGCTTGTGCATAAACTGTGCAGTAAAACTTGGCAAAGAGTTACTTTTCTTATACTATCATATCGGGTACGAATATAAGTTTACAAGGTAAAATAGACGAGATGACCTATACCGGTGGTAGGTCCCTGTTTACAGGAGACTGTCTGGTGGAGTACCACCGCGGTGCCTATTTCTGCCGCGAATCAGTTGTGTGAAAACAGTACCGTGTTCCGGTTTTAAGGGCACCGTAGCCAGCGTATTTATTGGGTAATCGAGACGTAACACCCTATGCCTCACGATAGGCAGCGCGTTGGTGATACCTCTGGTATTGCTAATGTCTATGGGTGTCGGTGATCACTTTCCATCAGGTGGCCTGACTGCTCGTCTGCCTGCGTAGCCATAAAAAAAGATGACACGACAGCTAGTGATTTTAAGTTTTTAATTCATCATCATCATCATCAGCCTGTGTTTATCCACTGGAACATAGGCCTCCTACCATAGGATAAACAGCGGCCCACCGCCGCCTCAAACGCTCAGTTGCTGCACTGAGCAAGATGCTTCCCTCTTTATGAAGCTGCCTGATCTTTGTGATCTCGACGACCTAGATAATGCCGCGACCGAGTTCGCTGCCATAACGCTGCAGGAGAACACACCGCTCATGACCTGAAATGACAACTTATATACCTTTTGCTATATGACACTGTCACTTAACACCATATTAGATAGGAGCGTTGCTGGAGTTTCTTGCGTTACTTCTTCTCTCAGCGCCAGCGCTATATTATTATAATGTGTAAAGTATTGTATAAAGTGGTAGTAATGTTTAGACAGAGGTCTTCTAGCTGTAAAAAATATCCTTAAGAAAGCGTCTGAAGCCGAGGCCTCGGCCACAGGACGGCACTCGGATAGCCTTCGATTCATTATGCTGACAGGAACCGAAAAGTGACGGCCCAAGCCAAGGCACCCCATCTGGGGCCCTTGGTGCAGTTAAGTAATTTGGTGGGTAGACCGGCCTGTGGCGTCTACAACACCGTCTCAGCTCGCAATTCTAAGAATAATTCAAAATATAGATTGTGACTTGACGCACAAAAACATTTTGGCACTCAATAAAGAGCAACCTATTTACTACAACGTAATAGAGTTTTTAACTAGTGCAACTAGATTTTATGTAAATGTATGTTTATGTATATGTATGTAGCTTTTAACATTACGCTTTATTTGTTTGTTGCTTAGTTTATTATTGCCACTGTAAAAAAAAACAATTATGTTTGGAGTGTGTGTGAATCTTTCCTTTATGTAATTTGGTTTATTAGCTGTTTCTATATATTTCATGAAATCGAAAGTTAATGCATATTTTAGTTTTTTTTAAAGCTGCTGTTTATTTTGAAAATTAAAAATTGAGTTTGATAAATTAATGGTACTAAATTTATGCTATTTACAAATATCTTGCAAATGTAATTTCCTACTTAAAATCTAATACTTTATTCTAAAAAGTTAGGATAGTGCCAGTACGTTTCATAGTTATATTTAAGCTCACATACGCGTCGTTATAATCCTCAGGGACCATCTGCTTTAGAAAGGATTATGTACCGCTTCGTCCAGTATAAGTGAAATTACACCGGCTGCACTACCGTATGAACAAATTTTTGTAGTCAAAATAACATCGCTATGATACGAATTCTTTAAATTTGTTGTGCGAGATAAGGATACATTCATAATTTCCTTAAATTTTATACTGTTACGTTAGTGGAATATAAAGAAATCAGTACTTACTCGTGTATTTGTCTTTAACAGCCTAGTATTGTGAGCTTGCCTATCAGAAACTACAGGTCCTGAGTTAGAATTCTGCTGGGATTCAAAAACTCTTCATAGTTTGGTAGAGCAATGCGGAATGATCGTCCGATTGCCTGTGTTGTTTATAAATCGTTAGTTTCAAGTCGGCCCTGTGCCTTATCTCTTATGCGTCCCATTGGACTATGACTGTAAAAGAAGAGGAAGTGCACTTGTTTTTTGGAATACTCTTGTGCACTCTACGTAATTGGTTGAAATCTAAAATAGATCGGCCGCCGTAGTCCTCCTATTTGTTAAAGGTCGAGGAAGTTTTATCGAAATCATAATATATTAAATTAGGAAAGAATTAGGAAAACCTAATAAGTTACTAATTAGCGCACTTTATATTCCACCAGCAACTGACTGTAACAGTTATAAAACCTATTTTGTTAAATTATGCAATCTATCTTAAGGAGTTTTCAATACAAAATTTTGCCATTATTGAGACTTTAACGTTTCACAGATTAGACTGGAGTGCCAGTCATTATGGTCTTAAACCAATACTTACAAAGTAATAAAGTTGTACAGATATCAAAATCTATAGCAATTTAATTTCACGAGTTGACTTAGTTGTCAACTAACTATTTAAAAACTTCAATGACCGTATTACATATATTTGTTTATAACAAGTAATGCGGATTAGCAGGTCTTCCACACCTTTAGTAAGTTGTGTCCTTATGAATAAAATTATTCATCGTTCTACGTTTTATTACCTTTGACTAATTGTATTGAACAAAAAAACAATTAAACCGAGAATTCACTTACTGTTCAATATAGCGGACTATAAGATTATTAATGATGAACTGTCGGAAACAAATTGGGATGACATATTTAAAATAAATCGATTGAAGCTCTGGTAACAGCCTTTTATGAAACTATTTACGATATAATTTAAAGAAATGTGCCTTTAAATAGAAAACGATCACACTATCCCTGTGCTTTAATAAATCTTAATAAAACTTTTCAAAAATAAAACCGACACTCGGTTAAATGGAAAAAAATTGGAAATATACTTGATAAATTTAAAAATATAGATCAAAATATGACATTGAAAACAAAGCTAGCTATCGTAACTTCATGAACAGTGTTGAAGATAATATTATGAGCGAAATTTTTGGAGTTACTTGTCAATTAAAAAAAATATCAATAGTATTCCTGCTGTAGTATATTTCAATAATGAAACTGCTAACAAACCAACAGATATTGCCATTTTATTCTCTACTTACTTTGAATCGGTTTTTGAACCGTCTTCACTACGGAAGATTACAATGTAGAGAGTATTTTGATTTTCGGATATTACTACGTTACAAATTATTATCTCAAAAGTCATTCTCTCCCTGAGGGAAATCATCAACGTATTGCAGTCTCTAGATACTTCCAAAGGACCGGGTACCGATAATATTCCACCAGTTTTTCTTAAAAACACATCAAGGCAGATGTGTCGGCCTTTATTGTACTTATTTAACAAATTCTTAAGAGATTGTGTATGTCCGAGTATCTGGAAGTCTGCAAAAAATAGTACCGGTGCAAAAAAAAAAGGATCAAGAATGTGGAAAACTACAGTCCTATATCCATCTTGTCCGTGCTATGAATGGTCTTCGAAAGACTTATTTATAACGCAATATACCCACAAGTACTTAATTCTATAGTTACCCAACAACATGGGTCTGTGCGGCGTCGCTCAACGATTACCAACTTATTACTTTATACTACTGAACTCTGTGAAATTATTGATGGTAATGGATAAACTAACAGCATATATACACACTTTCTAAAGGCCCTTGACATGGTAGATCAATTCTCCTGCAAAAAAATGCCTATAATGGTATACGTGGTAACTTATGGAGGTGGTTCAAATTGTACGTCTCAAACCGAACACAGAGAGTAGTCACTAGCAGATATAAATCTTCTGAAATACATATTTCCACTGGAGTACCTCAAGGGTCCATTCTTGCGCCATTGCTTTTTATTATATTTATAAACACATTAATAAATGTTACCAATAACATTTATAAGACATAATTTTAATCATTATAACTAGTCTCTTTGTGGTGTTAATCTAGAAAAACCCAACTCATACGAGATCTTGGTGTCACTCGACCAAACTTACTTAATGTCCATTCAATAACAAATGTTAAACCTTTAAACATATATTCGTCATTAGAGTTTAAGACTTTAGAAAATCTCAACCTATCTTTATTTATTTATCAACTGCCTCCTGTCTGTGGTATTGGCGTTTGCTTAAAACTAATAAAATTAGGCGTGATTCTGAACCTGGGGGACTCAACAAATTTTCGTTGTTGTTCCTAGTTGGTTAGGACATTTAGGCCGATCACCCAATTGTCTGGAAAGAAGATGATCTACATCGATGGGGCATAAAAGGTGGGTCCACCACCAACCCGTTGGACCAGCGTGGTGGGATCGGTCCAAAAACCCAATGATAGGGTTTTAATGGGACTATGTCTAGCAGTGACTCAAAGGCTGATGATGATGATGATCTTTTTTAAATTCTTTTGGGCCAAATTGCGGTGCGGTTGCCTTTACGAGCAATATGAATTAATAGAAAAGTGCAGAAAAAAAATTTTAAAACGGTTGAGTACAAATGTAAAATATATATCTATCTGTTACTTTTATCTGTAAAAAAATATCAAATATTAAGATAGCGCAAACTTAACACTATGTTGATGTTGGACCTACTGCATCATAGTAGATTGCATACCGTAAATAATAATATACGTTTTAATGTTCCTGTCTCCCTAACACAAGGTCAATCTGTCCGTAAAAACTTTTGCCCTAATGCTAAATGTCGAACTAATGTAAGTAAATGTTCACTTTCCTGCCTTATGGTCACAATATAACACATATTTTAATTATATTGATATATTCTCGATGCGTGTCGGCAGCTTTAAGAAATCAATTATAAAGACACTCATGATACAAGTGAAGCGGGCACAATAGCAATGGCACTAATTACTTGAATAACTAAAATGTTAAGAGCACTATTTTTATTTCTATTTCTATATAAACTAAATAATAAAAAAATACACACACACACAAACACACGCACATACATACACAACGCATGCACGTATTTTTGTTTTAATTATAGCTATTTTACTTAAATTCTAATGTTAAAATTTTTCTTAGAATTAATTAAGATAATTAGTTGTATTAGTTAAAATTCATGTTCATTCTCAAATCATGTTAACTTTTGCAGTAACCAGTGACAGATGGTGTTGGTTTCATTATTATTTAAATTAAACTGTCTGTTTGACCAATAAAAAATTTTTTCGAATCCCTGGCGTACTTCATCGACTGTCATCTTTTTTTTGACAAGTGAGACTGTCATGTCATGGATAAAATGGGATATTGTTTGTGAATGATCTCACTATTTAGATATTGACATGTTAATCCGTAACTTTATTGGGTATAGCGCCCTTGTGGTTCCTATGTTTGTCGAAGTCATCCACTGCTAAAATGAACAATTGTGGTTTTTATAATCAAATACTTTTATTAATAGAACTTCAAATATTATCAAATTGCAAAACAAATTCAAAGGCGTCTTATTGTTCTATTGTAGAAATTAATAAAGTATAATGTAAATAAATATATAATACCGTTATAATTATTGAATAATAACTATTGGGTACTATTGCTTGAAAATAGTTGGCTGTTGACAAGACCGACATTTGAGTATAGAGGAATCAACTCTAGAAGTTTATGGTACTTGAGATTAAGGTTGTAAAGGTAATGTTGTTTTACGGTGGCATGTTGCAATATATCGTAGCTTGACAGTGTCTGCTTAGATGTTCTTTGAGCTTAAGCGGGCTTAATATTATTTCGATACAAGCACTTGACAGTAAATGTCTGCATATTTATTAGTTTTAGATCTAAGTAACAATCTAGCAAACAATGAGCAATACACGTGTAAATTTTTATAGTCTTTCAGTGACAGTGTAAAGGACCTCGGACTGTTGATTGACTCCACACTCGGTTGGGAAGTTTCAAGCATTCTGAGAACTCTCTATCGTCTCAAAAACATGCTACCGATAGAAACAAAAATAACGCTCGTGCAGTACTTAATTTTTCCTTGGTGACGTGTGCTACTTTGACCTGATTGCAGATCATATCAGCTAACTCGACCGGCTAAATAACTGCATTCGATTCGTATTCAATATACGTAAATATGATCATATCTCGTCATACCGATCCCAAATTCAGTGGCTACCAATTCGACAGCGTCGATCGTTAAGGGCACTTACCACACGTTTTTCTTCACTCGTTTCGACCTCTTCTCCGACTTATTTGTTGTCCTATTTCCAATACCTCTGTGATGCTAGTCTAAGAAATCTTCGTTCGACGAATAACCGTCTTCTTTTGTGTCCTGTTCATCGAAAAGACTTGATTCACAGATCTTTCCAAATTCTATATATTCTTCTAATGCGCCCTTGGAAATCAGGATAGCTAAAAACATCTATGAGTTCAAGAAAAAAGTGCGCAAAAAGTTATTGGAAGAGAGATCGGCGATTATATTATATGTATATGTTATTTATCATACTGTATATATTATTTTATGTATTTTACATAGTTATTGTTACTCTATTAAAATGATATTTATTAAAAGTAATGAAATTATATCTGAAACTTGAAATATTTAGACTTTGTTATTGTAATATTGTAATATAAGAACACCCACGCTATTTTTTTCATAACCTCCCTAAAGTTTGCTGTTAGATAACGCCTAAGGCATTAAGCCCGCCTTAGTATACTTAATAGCGCAAAAATCTGAAATAAATAAAAAAGTGAGCTTCATGTCTTAATGAATTGGATCAACAAACTACGTTCTTCACTGAAATTAAAATAAACACTGTTAGTTCTCAATAGACATTTTCATATTTTATGTATGTAACAAAAAATATTTTTGAGTCATTGTTTCATAGGTGTAAAAGCGAATACATTGATTAAGTCCAATTTGAACCAAAATCTCATAGAGAATCGTGTGTGTAGCAAATATGATAACAATAAAAATTGAATAATGGTAAATTCTGGTCGTTTTCCCCCACGAGGCCCAGTCGACTTGGGGGAGGGTATTTACGAGGTAACTGTTTGTTTTTACTTTTATGTACTTGTTTGTGCTCGAATTACGTTAACTGCAGGAGGAGGATCCAAAAAAAAGTCGAGACTAGTTTAAAACGAATTTATTTTATTTAATTACCTTTTAAACTTCTTAAAACTATAGTTATACTAAGACGGTCTGACTATGTCAATGTTAGAACATAGTACAAACCCTATCCTAAATTGGTATCACATATAACCCATACAAGGTTATAACGAACCTTAACTTAAACTAAAGTGACTTGGATCGATGCAAGATCACGAATGCCTTTCATACAATTACAGTGCCTTTTAGTACAATGAAATCGTTAAGGAATGTTCGTTTGCTAGAACTCTAACGATGACCTGAAGACCCGAATTCAGCTGAATTGCGCCTCGTGCTGAAAAATCGGTGACATTGCAGTGAAGGCTCTTTTCGTATGACCTGATGTATCCAACGGTGTCAGCGCGCAATTTCTGCGGAGTTGAGTCTCGCACTGTCGCAGTGCTAGGTTCGGCTCGTTTAACCCACTTATGAATCATATTACGTAACACTCGCTAGGTTTTGATTGCTATTGTTGATCATCGGTTTGAGTTTTCTGAATTGAGTGCGATCGTAATCTTATCATATCAAAGGGATTTACACTACTGTTCTTGTAAGATAACAATGGTTGTTATTTCTTTAAAAGTAAAGATGTTTTAGGAGAAGTAGATTTTCTCTGGCATTAGCGTTCTTCTTAACAACGAGTTTATCATATTTTATATATGCAGTGTTTGTCTTTTCTCTATTAACTTAGGTTAATAGTGCTTTTCTCTTTGTTATCACTTCTTTAGGGTAGTCGTGTGTGACATAAAATTCCTTCAGTTTTCTTTTATTTTGCATTATTTCACGTATTTTCACCCACTTACTACGGAAAGCAGCGTGTCAAGTCATAAAAAAACATCTACGATCACAGTACCAGTAAAGTAAAGTTAGAGACCATCAAACCACTCATATAAAAAGAGGTGTTAGGCAAGGAGACCCAATCTCCCCAATAATATTTATAGCGGAGCTAAAGTCTATTATCCCCAACAAAAACTGGAAAAAAGTCGGCATAAATAAAAATGAATCCTAATTCATCTTAGATTTGCCGACGATATAGTTTTGCTATTAGAAAATACTAACCAACTACAACTTATGGTTCACACGTTTCATGAAGAAAGTCGCAAAGTAGGCTTAACATAAAAAATACGATCATAACAATCCAAAGAAGTATGTATTAAAGAGATCCAAAAAATTCACTATACTTCTATAAAGCAGAAAACTAAAGTCATAGACGCTCTTAGTTACTCGCTAAAACTAAAATGGAGATGGGCATTTAGCACGACTAAAAGATAACCACTGGACTAAAAAATTAACATCATGGCTAGGGTCATTAGGACAAAGAAAAAGAGGTTGACCAAATGCGTGCTGGACATTACAAAAATAATAGGTAATTGGATGCAAGTTGTAAAACTTAGAGAACAATGGTAAATTGGGAGGCGGCCTCTGCCTTCCATTGAGAGGGGTTCTTGGAACCTTTTTTTTCATCTAGAAAGTGAAAATAGTTAAACCGAAATATATATACTTAGATATGTATTTATCTAAGTATATATATTTCGGTTAAGGCAATTGTTAGTAAAGTAAAATTAGTTAATTGTATTTTTATTTTTAATTAAAAGGAAATATTTTTTTTTAAATTGCTCTATTACATGATTTGATTTTGATAGATCAATTCGACTTTTGATCATGATTACATAAAGTAAATGTATGGTCTAAATATTTTTAAGCAAACAAACTATTATTATTTAATTAGGTAATTAAGAATTAAACTTTATTATATTTGTATTAACAAAAAAATATTAATTGTCAACTTCAGAAGTGTCGTCAGATAGATAACGTTGAATGGTGCGCTTTCACGGACTGACTTTTACAGTGGTGCCTTAAACGCGGTAGTAATCCCTTACCTTCCATAAAGTTTTTTTTTTTAATTTGGAGATAGAAATGTTAGTCCCCTTAGGCTCAAGTATAAGATACATTATTTCACTTTTTAATTCACCTTCCGAGGTTTGTATTTACTATAGACCGGATCGAATTGAAGTAATTGTAATAAAATATTTTTATTTATTTTGACCCATCTTTAATTAAGAACAATGAATGTAATGATTTTATAAATTATCTTACATTGAAAATAATTTTGCATAATTCTTTTTTGAGCTTTACCCTTAGGCCTGTGTGTAACTTAATGAAGGTATGAAGTTTCCGGCTTTACTAGTAAACTTGAACACTTTGTTTGACTAGGACCTGCTTGAGAAGTTTGTAACTCAGTGAAACTTACGTGACAAGTCACGGGCTGATGGCTATCTTTTAATTGGTCTGCGTCGTGTTAAAACTTAATTTTTTTCAAAGACTCATTACATTAAAATTTTAAAGAGTGTTAAATGCATCTCAACTCTATCTACAACTATAATATGATGAATGTATTATGGCTACGGTATTCGTTTTGGTTTAATAAAATATTGAAATATTTAATTTAAATACTAGCTGGTGCGCGACTTTGTTCGCGTGGAATAGGAGAAATATCTAAGAAGGAGCGCAATTTGTCTCTGTGCCTCCTTATTTCTTCTGGAGCTGGCCTGCAGCCCCAAGACCTCACCTTCTCGCGCCTGAAGAACAGTGATGAGAGGTTTTGCATCCAGGTCCAAGGGCAAGGAGCCCGCCAATATGCACGCTGCCTCATCGAAGATACTCCGATAGCCCCGTACGGCCCGGACCGCCAAGAATCTCTGGCGTCAGCTCACACGGGTGCTCCGTACAGGCGGCAACAGGAGCTGCTGGGTTCACCAATGTTAGGGAGCCATCTGCCGAAAGCTGCCGCTGCTCTAGCCACTTCGGGCGCGAGGCGTTCAAAATGGGCTTAAAAGCTTCATTAGCAGTCTAGGCCTAGGCCGAGGCACTTTTGTGTCGGCTTGACGTTAACGCGGATGCCCCGAACTATGATGGTGGTCACTGGGGAAGTCCACGAACACCTAGATGGTCCGGAGCCCATCTCAACACGGAAACCCTCCACGTCGGTGCGACAGGTATGGACGCACGATGACGCGCTTCAGGTAAGAGGCGACCGCTTAGAAACGACGTGCCTCCTTTTGCAGGCCCAGGGCATGGTGTTAGAGGCGTTGGCGATGTCGACTGACACCGCCAAAAAATTTCGGCCCGAATACCGCATCTCCCTACGAGGCATAAACTTATTCAAACAATGATGATTATATAGAAACACTATATTATGTATATACAAGTCACCAATCTTCTAGTATCTATTCTATATCAGATGCGACTAGTGTTTATATGTGACAAAGTTAAAGAATACATGACATTCCACAAAAACTTTTTTCATTTAAATGCTAGTATACAATCCAGCAAAATAATAAATATTAATAATGACTGCAAACTTCCGAAAAATAAACGACAATGAAATGGTTTTATATACACGACCGTCTTTAATACTCATTATCACTGCTTAAAACGTTATTGTTGAGGTATTCGTATGTATTTAATAAATATATATAAACCTTTTTTATCGCAGAAAAATAACTTAACAATTATTTACAAAAAAACTGTTTGCCATTCATTTCGTGAAAATATGAATAAACAGAAAAAAAATATTTTTAACTTGTAATATAGTTTAATCGATGATCAAGCCTTGACCGACGTTTCGGAAACCGAAAAGATCGCTTGATATACACTTTTGAAGCAAAATTTAACAGCTCTGTCAACTGACCGGATGATCAATTCAAACAGTTTTCGGCAACTCAAATAGCGATTGACATGCCATTTGACAGCAGATTAGTTAATTCTTACGTTGATCGTTTCAGAAACCGGGCAATAGAGTGTGATAATGAACTCTCTCACATTCCCTCTATAAAAGTAAGCAACTTCTTTGAAAATCTGATAAAGTATAATACTTTTCGTTGCTATGTTTGAGAAGAGCATCAAATAAAACAATATTATGTGCTCTTTAAAATAATGGACTCAAATGTACGTGACATTTGAATCAATCAATATCAATATTTTAACATATATCAAAGTAACTATAGTTGCAATACTTTTTGTTCATTCCTCTGTATGGAAATATCATGTGATGAATATTCTGATACTTGTTTAACAAACATACTAAAGCAGATTCTACGCAGTATGTTTCTTTCGAATTCATCCGTATCTTGTAGAATATAAATAAGGATATTATTAGCACCTACATCTTTTTTCCTTTCAAACTATTTCATGCGGTTCAATTTATTACTTTCCTTTTTATGAAGATAGGAATTGACCATTTGTCATGTTGTGTTTAACAAAGGTTATCGCACAACATTTCAACACACAAAACTGTTCTGATGAGTATTACTTTAGTTCTCTTCAAGTTTTCAAAAGCCCAAGATTTTGATTGGAACTAATGAGTATGCTTAGGTCTATTGTTTTGTGCCACTCGTCGTTGTTTACCATCATGACAGATTACTGGATTCTCATAATAATGACTTTTCAACGACATTTTAAGTCGGAATGTTCACAAATTCATGTTGACTCTAAAGTGTTGAGTTCCCTGATCATCCTTTAAGTGTTTGTCTCTCCTTCTGTTTGAACATTGTAAAGCCACTACTTTATCGCTTTCTGCTCTTAGCTCTGAAACATTTCGTCTATCTTCCACTGATGTTGCCAGCAGAATGGTGTGGTCGGTAAATTTGAGATGTTTTAGTATCTTTCCACCTATGGGGATTCTCCTTTTATCAATGTTTTACTCGGATGATGTCTGTCCATATACAGATAAATAGTGTAGAGTAGAACGTAATGATTACTCTTTTATTTTGGAACATATTGGAGTATTCATTGCCTCTTGACGCAAGAAGCGTTTTCTGTCTTGATTCTATTAAGACCAGAAAAATGTAATTTACGTATAGTTGAATGTTTTATTTTGAATTCTCTTATTTAATCAATTTTTCGAATGATTGTTATAAAATAAAACTGTAATAGCTAAGGATAGCTAGACTCTGTATATTATTATATTGAACATAATATAATACAACATGCATTAGAAGAACGTTTGTTTAGTCATTATTTTAAGCAGTGTATTATGTCAGTATTTAATTTATTATTTATGGCTACTGAACAGTCAGTTAAATTATACA
This sequence comes from Lamproptera curius, assembly GCA_029286875.1. NCBI lineage: Eukaryota > Metazoa > Arthropoda > Insecta > Lepidoptera > Papilionidae > Lamproptera > Lamproptera curius. The sequence continues at coordinate 1,063,877 of JAGSMT010000011.1, read as the reverse complement.
TTTTTTAATACTGTCTAACTGGATGCTTTCTAATTTAAAAACTGCAAAACTTCACATTATCGCTGGTTTGATCGATCAAATCTGATGTGATGGTCGACAGTGCTAAACGTAAACATCTAAATGAGTTCTAGATGTAAACTGTGCATCTCGTATCGTCAATCTGAGATGGAATCGTACATGCTGGTTCCTCCAGCATAGAAATCTCATAAGCGTGACATCAAACACAAAAGACCGATTAAGTTGGCAGTGTATGAAGTGAACAGTTTTATAACATATCCATAAAAAGTTTTTTACTTTAGCAAGTAGATTTTAAAAATTAATTACAAGTTTTAGGTAATTTTTGTTTAATGTATCACAAATTTTTTTTATCCATACCGTTATTCTTCAAACTCTGTTTATAATCCAAACATAGTATCGTGTCTATTTTATTCAAAGTTTTATTACTTTTTTTCTTAATTATTCATCGTAGGTTATAGTCTTAGTTTTAATATGCACTCAGACCTCTCTACCGCTTCAATACATCATCAAACCCAGTTTGTAGCGACTTCCTTCCGCAGCGCCGTCGCCGGTTCAAGTTAACAACTATTCACATGGCTGCTAATGGCACGTCTTTTACGAAGTCATTCACCCATTCATTCTAAATTAATATCAGTTCGAAATAAGTAGACCACTTTTTTGGAATATCTAAGCCACGATTTTCAAATCTATATTGTAAGTTGTATGAATAATTATGTTTTTATTTTTTATTTTAGAGTAGTATATTAAATGGCATTTTTGTTGTAAACCGTAAAGTTTAAGCGAAGTATTTTTTTCTTTAAACACTTACTCATTAGTAAAATTTATAAATCTTTCAACCTTGCGAACTTAATTGTGCAGTACTTAAAGCATTTTGTGTATTTAAATTACACTTCCGAGAATAGGTTAAATTCAATATAATACATATGTTACTATATAAGTATAAATAAAAAAATTAAATTATTATTACTGCAGTTTTAGTTATTTAACGTGGACCAAACGTAATCGATAGTTTATACTTAATCTGTTATTCTACTTAATTGTTACATCTAACCAATTGATAAAATCAATTAAAAAATCGTTACTTATTTTTTAAATAGATATAAATTATTTAGTTGAAATGGAGTAGCTTAAATTATTTTTTTATAACGTACACACGTAATTCAAAGATTAAGAAATTTACTGAGGCAAAAACAAAGTGGCGCTGAATGACGTATATACAACCAGAGAAAAATAACCTTTTATTTATGAATGTCATAAAAACTTTAATAAAAACCGCTTTGTTAGAAAGGAAATATAAAAAGAAAACAGATTCGAATTTATATCTTACTAAAAAAAAGGGATCATATAATTGTAAACTATACAGTTGGTGGGATACGGTCCAAAACCCTCTAATGGATAGGGGTGTATTAGGGACGGCCTATGTCCAGCAGTGGACTAACACAGGCTGATGATGTGAAATACACAGTTAATATGATCGCAGCAAAATGTTTATTATAACCGGATGCACTCTATACTAGAAGTGAATTAAGTTTTTGAGTGAGATACCACAAAACTTAAACTTAACTTTCAAACTTAATTTTCTCAACTAACAAGAAAGATACCAAAACATTAAAGTTAATTTGCTATTTGACCAGCTTTGAGTTATCTTATTTTAATGACTTGATTAGTTTTGTTGTTTCTTAGAAGTGAAAAATCTAAAAAAAATTAAATAGTAATAAGTAAATAAATAATCGCGTCGCTCTGAGCGGAAAGTGTATCGCACTCATCGAATCCCAGGACTTTGCTTAAATAAATATGCGTAACACATCATCAGCCTTTGTTAGTCCACTGCTGGACATAGGCCTCCCTAACACAATTTCTAGTCCATTAGGGTTTAGAACGTAACCATCGTATTAAAAATTGTATGTAACATTTATGACATGTCTCACTGTTTCTAAATAAATCGTAAAACTTAAATATATCAATGAGATATACAACAGTTATGATCAGAAACGGTACATATTCTCTTGACAAACTTACATTGAGCGCGTAAATTGCAAACAGGCGAGATGTGTAAACCCCAGGGGCCATCTGCTGCAACAGGATTACAGTCTGCTCGGTGTAAAATTATCCTAGGTTGAATCATTACGCAAACTCATTTCCGTAGTTAAAAGTACTGGTTGGTGGTAAATTATCGACGGGAATGCTCTTATGAATACTATTATTCAGTGTTTTACTATAACTGTACAGTACAGAAGCAAGTCTTCTGTAACATTAATTTTATTGAAAGGAAAACTTATTTTATGGCAAAAGTTAATAAAAGTTACCTTAAGTAAAAGTTAACTAAGTAGTAAGTAATAAAGGTTATTTTATTTTAAAGTAAGTTAACATGTTTGGTATTGTAATGTACTCATAAAATTGCAACATCTGTTGTATAATAAATGAAATGCACAAATGAACGTTCAGGTGACACGCTTCGCATTCCATTCGTCGTTTACATAAAATCAGTTAAAAATCCCAACAACCATTACGTCCATAAAGTGCTGTTACCCAAAATGTATGCCATTGTAACAGTGATGTTAATTCATTTGAATACCGCTTATAATGCCAGTAATTCTGCAAAGGAAAGGGTCTTATTATGTGCTGTACATATTTTGAATCAATCATGAACAAGCACAGCAGCGTTCCCGTCCCACGTGTTCGCCGCAGTCTCCAGAGCTCGCCGCGCAGTCTTCATCGTCCGCTTCTGCGTTTTATGAGTGCACCTGCGCTCATAGAACCTTTTGTCGCACGCTGACGTCATCGCGTGTTGATTATTGCGCTACCTCAGCGGTCGGTTTGCACAGCGTGTTTTGCAACTCGTTTGCCTAACACAATTGTGTTAAGCAGCTGCTTGTGAAAGCGTAATTTCGTCATAGGGTTGTAATTATTTTCATCTCGGCCAAACGTTTTTTATCAATCTACATAGGCGCACGAACGTATAGATAGTTTTGTTTGCTGCAGGGAACCAGCCATGACACACTTCCCGCCGTGCACCGCGGTGCGGAGAGAATTTTTCTCGCCCGGCAATCGCCGAGGCTCACCGACTGTGCGAGGTAACGCAACATCCCCGAACAGGTTCCCGCTTGTCGCAGCGGTGGGGCTCGTAAACCTGCTGCTCCGACTGGTGCGGAAGCTAAGGAACCCTGGCGCCTGACTGTAAGGCCGGCTCCGTAGGAGCGCCCAGCCGGCTGCACCTCCGCTGATGCAGCCTGGAGGTGCGAGGACGGTCTCAGAGGTAGACGGCCCTTCCTGTCCTCGACAACTCAGGGTGGAAGTCAGGAGTAGAAGGTGATCTGTATTCGTAGGCGCTCCATATCCTCGCGACTGAAGGGCACACCGCTGATGCGTGTGGAGATCCTGGAGGGGACATTCGGCATGATGCGTCAGATTCTCTCCTATCTGGGCCGAAATGAGCTCGGCGGACGTTAACATCTGAGCGCCGCTGTAAGCTAGGAGTTTGTCACTTGCTGGTCAGGGAACTCCTAGCTCAACAGCTACCTAGTACGAATTCGGGAATCTGTCTACCGAACTCAAGCCGAGATGACGGATGCATAGTTCTACGCGCCCAGAGGATTGCAATGGATGTAAGCCAGATGTGCTCATGTTCTGCGGCCAGCGCTGGTGGGGTTGCAGATGAGTGCAAACGTTCTTTACCCTCACCCAAAAGCGTCAGGACGCGAACAACGTGGTGGTTTTGTCGGTGCAGAGTCCGACATAACCCTGTCTTTGCCTCGTCGAGGTATGCTAGCGATGTATCCACGGTAAAATTTATAAAAGGTAACGCAACATGAATGGCTGTCCAACCCTAATCGTTAAATGGTCGACCGAGAACTCTCGAGTCACTTTGGTATTGATACCAAGGCGATTAGTGACGAAATCGGTCGGAAATTGTAAATGCAATTAACCAACGCAGTGCACCAGCTCATATCCGAGCACGCTCCCGACCACCCATTTCCTACCTCAACACCTGGCTCCCCGTAGGGAAACGCCCACCACCAATTTACCTCCGCGAAAAGAAGAAGTGGGTCGAGATTCGCTCGGCCTTATCCAACAACATTAAGTTTGAGGCCTCTAATAGCAATCAGGGGATCAAACTACAGTTAGAAAATTCAGACGACTTTAGAAAGGTGACCTTTTATTTCTAGGGATTCCTTTTAATAATGCGATAAGCTAAGCCAGCTAAGGCAAGAAGTGCTTAAATGGAGATAACATTTTGCATTGAGCATTTGGAGCATTTGAATGCAATAAGATGTTAAATGCCATATTAATGGACTCGCAAATAAGCTTAGCTCTGCGTCGATTATTGAATGTATGTATGCCGTTATATATGTTGTAGTTATTTATAATATCTAATGGCATTCTATTCCGGGGAACAAGCTACCTTTATTTCGTAATGGATAGCTATTAGTGCAGTCTATAACTTGGTCTAATAAATCAGTTGTTCACTGAAATTAAAATATACAATGTTAGTTCTCAATAGATATTTGCATATTTTAGATTTGTAAAAATATAATTTTTGAGTCATTGTTCCATCAGTGTAAAGGTGAATATGTTGATATGATGAAAAATGTGCATAATGTACATTAACCATTTATTCGCTATTACACCGAAATGCCATAAATAACGTTTGTGTGTGATAGCAATAAAAAATACATATTTTAGTTAATTTCAAACTCGTTTCAGGTTTCTTAAGCTAGATGATAATACTAAAATTGTTTATTAATAGTCATAATTTTACAGTGACATGAAATGGACGCTGCGTTTATTTCCCCACATTTTCTCAAGTCATCATATTTCAATTCGGTTGTAGAATGTTGACAACCAATAAGGAAGTGGAACACACCTATTTTAAGGAACTATATTTGATTTAGATGTTTCAATATATATGTTTATATTATGAGATCTCCCAACTACCTATTTATTTTATATTTATTATTATTATCATCATGCATTTGCTTTCATAAAGTTGTTTTTATTTTAGACCTTCCATTTAAGAACAATGACTGTAATGGCACAACAGTATCATAAATTGAAAACAATTGTGCGTATTTTTTTTCCCTTTATCTTTTAAGCCCGTCTATTACTTAATGACGATATGAAGTTTTCGGCTTTACTAGTAAACATGAGCGCTTTCTTTAAATTAGACCTGCTTCAGAAGTTTTTAACTCAGTGTAACTTACGTGACAAATCACGGGCTAATAGCTATCTTTTAATTGGTCTGATTCACTTTTAATATTTTATGTTATTAAATTTTTTTCCTTCTTTCATTATATAAAATTTTTAAAAGTTTTTCATGTATCTCAAGTCTATCAACGAATGTATTTACTCAGGCTACGGTATTCGTTTTGGTTTAAAAAATATTGAAATTTTTAATTTAAATGCTAGCTGGTGCCTTTGCACGCGTGGAATAGGATAAATGAACCACACTTTAAAATAAAATTAAATTCCTTGCCCATAAGAAGTCTAACGTATTTGAACGGCGTCACAAAGCTGCGCACCGCCTTGAAACTTCAGACGATACGACCCTCGAACAAGTCACTCTGTTTCTGTTTGGACTATTTTGTATTTTTTTTTCTAGTAAAAGAAAAAAACTTTGCTCAATAATCGACTACTCTGTCATAAATATCGTACTAATTTAAATATAATTATATGCATTACAAATAAAATGCATGAAATAAACTGTGACTTACAAACAATATAATAGCAAAGTTTTGCTTAAATAATAACCTCTTCTGTATGTTTAAACATTGAACCATGTTTAAACTGCCTGTATCTGGGATGCAGAACTCTATGTAAATATTTAGTTCATTACTTCGCAAATTAAAGCTGTTTCTCATTTGGATTTATGTGAGTAAACTAATTTCTATTTAGCTTTTGTCTTGGTTGAAGCAAAGGCGTTCTTGCATTCTACAAATGTAAACAGGCCAAATCAAAACCCAAAATAATAGGTAAAACAACTTTTACTATCGATTTTAGGTAATATCTTATCAACTTACTAAATGATAAAAGACAGCTTGTCATCCCTTTAAAACCACTTGACATTAAAAGAGTTAGACTATACTAGGGTTATAGTCAATTAATACCAACGTGCCGACGGCATCCGTCAAACCATAAAAATCGTATTTGAATTTATCTACTTCATAGTACATATGGGCACGTAGTCATGCTAAGATAAGGTCCTTTTTAAGCAGGGTAACTTTCAAAATACGTTGGTCAGATGTATTTTATTTTATTATAAACTAAATGTAAAAACTTGTGTACAGAAATTAAGAATGGAGTGTCTTATATTAATTTAACTCTTTTATTTTTTAATTTTGGTCGATCTATTTGTCAGTTTGTCTGTTTGTTTTGGCTAATCTTTGAAATGGCTGGTGCGATTTTCAAACATGTATTGAGAACTAACGGTCATTATTTTTATTTCAGTGAACAACTTTCGTAATGATTCTTTGGGGCCCAGGTTATAGACTGCACGAATTGCGCGTTTTTGGTGGACAAAAATCGTTAGTCGTAGAAGGTCATGTTTTTGTAACATTAAAATTCTTTTTGTAAAATTAAAAAACTTCTTTTTGATCAACTTCCCAAAAGAAGGAGGTACGCAATTAATAGCACAAAGTTTTTTTATTCAATATATATATCCATGTTGCTCCGCTTTAAGTGCTCCGATTAAGATTATTCTTTTTTCAGATGATAAATATTAGCTCCCCATTGGTCCCATATTTTAATAATTCTGTGACAAGTACTTTGATAGATATTTGAGAAATAAAAAAATCACGGCACCCAAAATCACATCCTCGTGCAATTAAAATACAAACACTACCAAAACCTTAAAAGATAGATGTAAAGTATATTTTACATAAAACTTAAATTGTATGTGATCTAGTTTATGTATATGTTTTAACGTAGTAATAACGATTCTAGTTTTGAGGTCCTTTTTGAGGTCTGATTTTTTTTCTCCTGTAAACAAGTCCAAACTTTAAGTATGTATATAGTAGCATCGTGAAATATTAAAATAAAGAAAAACTAAGGACAGTTGAAACTGTATATATTAATGAAAAACAAAGAAAGGAAAATGAACTTTCATTTCGTAATATTATCTGTTATCTTTTTAATATTTAAATATGAAATAATGCCTAAAATTTATTTGATGTAATGACCAATTTAATAATATCAAATGTGCGTTAGACTTTTTGTATAGATATATTTAAATATTTTTTGTATATATATATGGTGAAATATGAAGAGACGAAAAAATGAGGGATAACATGATATTGTTATTATTAACCACTGTTTGCGTTACTTTCAGTATGTCAATTTACTGTTAAAGTGGGATTTTTTTTTATTTAAACATCGTTTAATTTTTCAATGTAACTAATAATTTTGGACAAAAATAAATTTTCAGTTTTGAAAGCCGTCTAGTATTAACACAATGCAACCAATACATTTTAGGACGGCTTCATGTAAATTTAGCCAAAATAATTTATAAATCTAGACGGGGAAATACTGTTTTCACTTCGACAATCCAGATGGGGCCAGCGAACAAAACGTTATTATACAAATGAATTGCACGGTTCACAGTGTTGATTTAATTATACACAGCAATTGTTTTAAATTGAGGCCAAGGAGTTTTGTCAAAGAATTCTCTGAACGCATTTAGTTCCCAATAAATTCCTTGACGAATAACAAGCAAAAAATAAATGACGGGCGCGTTTTCATGACATCGAAAAAAAAATTGTATTAAAGAAAATGAATGAAACAAAGTTGTTTTATAAATGTAACATAGTCGTACAATAATTTTGATAAAACTTATATTTGTAACCATTTTGTAAACCATTTATGATAAAATTTATTATTAAAGACTTCCTATAAAGCGTTTAACATTGTTCTTGTGGTATAGAGACCAACAAAACAAAAAGTTTGTAAACATGAAAGAAGTAAGTACGACAAGTTTCCACCGATATTTTAAGTACTAGCGGGACAAATGTTTTATAAAAAATATAACTTGAAAATGTTAATAACGAAATAAATAGAGTGTGACACAATTTATTTTGTATATATAGAAAAATAACTATTACTTCCGAGTATGTACAACCGGGTGTCTATACATACTCGGAAGTCTGTCTATATATATGTATATATATATATATATATATATATATATATATATATATATATATTTTATATATATATATGTATATTCCCGACCGCACTTGGAAATGTATTAAAATCTACAAGTTCATTTACTTTTAACTTCTTGGTGTGCATTGCATTTCGTTTATTTTCAGAATTGTTATTGGAAATTGAGTTGCATATAAAGAAGTTTTACTATGTGGTCTAGACAGATGGATTCAAAAATGTAGCTGCGCGTGTTAGCACTCCTATAAAACAATTTATATATTAATACTTATTTATTTCAACATGTAATAATGTATATATGTTCTTCTTTATAACTTTCCTTTTATATATTCATGTTTTGGTAGAGTTAAACAACAAAGTTATTATAGAAAAGACCAAACTAGCAGACCAAAATATCTTTACGTGTGAACTCGTTATATATATATATATACATATATGAGGATAAAATTCTACAATTATTATAACAACCTGACCCTGAAAAGGACCTAAAATCACGATATAAATCCGTAAAATGTGCTATATACAATGGATAATGGTCAAACTGGCTTAACATATTTTATTTCCTTAGAATTTTGTAAATTCTTTGACACAATAATGTTTTACAACAACAAAAAAAAATAAAAGTGGGCCCAGATCCTCTTAAAGCTACAATTAAAATGAATGGCTTGTGAAACATTTGCGTCACAAGCCTAATAGATGTTGGACAAAGAGTAAATGTCCATTAAGCCCTGTGTATATTCCTATGACACCGTAATATAGCTAACTTTATTAACATTACTGGCGTAATTTATAACAAATATTAAATACGTGTTTATTTCCGTCTCATGAATGAAATAAAAATATTTAAAAAGGTACAGAAATTTTTACATCAACATACTTAATCATCAGATGTGATATGTCACTGCTGGACATAGCCTCCCTCAATACAACATCCATTAGGGTTTTTTGACCGTAGCCCACCACGCTGGTCCAATGGGACAGGGGTGGACGACTTTTTACATGCATCCGACGCATGGATCATCTTTTCAGACAATTGGGGATCGGCCCAAATGCCCTTTAAGCAACTAGGAAACAACAATGAAAATTTGTTGAGTCCTCAGATTCGAACCACGACCTCCGGTTTCTACACACGCCCATACCACTAGGCTACGGAGCAATCAGAAATTTGGGAAACATCAATTGTTTAATATCTTGTATAATCTTTTTTCTGACAGAAATTGTTACTTAACAACATTTTATTTGGGTAACTTCTGACAGACTAAATTTTATTTCATCTCGACTAACCGATCATGGTAACAAACAATCACAATTCGTTAATATCTTACTTTTATCCCAGAATTTTGTTTCATAAGAAAGCTGCTATTATTTCTCGTCGTTGAATGGGACAAAGGTCAGGGAAAGCTATTTTGATCGGCAAGCCATATTTCCGAAAATGTCATGGTAAAATTTAAATGAAAAAAAAAGGTTAATACAATTATAACAAATAATACGACCCATTTCTAAATTAAGCAACGTTCTTAAATTATTGCAGTAATTCACTTATTAAATAGACTATATTCTACATTTATTTTAATGTTTATAAAAAAAAGTAATTTAGATTTCGATAAATTATTATAGACGTTTTTGCTGAAGTATTCTTTGGCGCTTTTGCCTTTGTAACTCAAATTTAATACGTCTTCTAAGATATTTATTGTAATTATATTCTGTAAAGGCACTACTTATAATAGACCACATAATTATCACTTTAAATTCTGCAAGAATCTTCTTTACCTCCTGCGATTGCTCAATTCTGTGCACTTCTGTATTCAGTTATTATTTCTGTATTCACGTATTCAGTATTTTGCTTTCTTGAACGAATATATCTAATTATGTTTGAGTAGTTTATTCAACTATTTTGTAAAAATCCTTTAAATCACTGGTATTTTACTATTAACCTACCTAAAATATATTGATCACTGTATGCTTTTAACAATTGGTTTTTAAGTGTAATCTCAAGTCATAAAGAACCTTGAGAATCAGCAGCTTATCAACGATCGCCAGTGTGACTTTCAAAAAGGTAGTTTGGCTGGTGATCTCCTAGTATACCTGACTCACAGTTCACAGGTCACAGGGCGGAGGCAGTGGAGAGCAAGGCCGTGGCAGGTAGTTTAGACGTTACGAAAGTCTATGTTTCGGTTTTACATGGAGCACTTGCAAAACTACTGGCTACCTGATAAATTATGCAGATTTGATCCTGAAAAACAGAAATTGAATATCCAGCTTTATCACGGATCGGAGTATTAAGGTCATTGTTTACGGTGAATGCTCCAACATAGTGCCTGTGAATGCTGGTGTCTCACAAGGTTGTGTGCTATTCCTGACACTATTTCTGCTAGTATTATTAATCATACACATCAACATTCACTGTTGTGTTGATTAACATCTGTATAGGTGATGATTTTAACACAAAATGCTTCTCGGTTATGCGTCGAAGAGGAACGGAAAAAACTTGTGTCTGAAGCAGAGATTATTCAGAGTGGACAACTAAGTTTAACCTGTTTTAACCCCAGGAAGACACCAGTTTGGGCTTCCACCATCGTGCGTCTCACATGCCACTTCCTACCACGCACGTTTGCGCTCTGGAATGACTTGTCGCCAGCGGTATTTCCAGACCGATGTGACAGAGTCCTTCAAAAAAAGAGTCTACTCATTCTTAAAAGACCGGCAACGCATTTGCAGCTCTACCAGTAATACGAATGTCCATAAGCGGTATTAACATTTACCATTAGGTGAGCCACAAGGTCATTGCCTCCTTCACTTAAAAAAAAAAAATGAATAAAGTTCTGTACAGAATCAAATCCTCTTAGCGTGTACTACCTTGATAATCTTTGGATTGAATCATTATTTTATATTAAGTACTTGTATTATAAAGTCTAAACTGTAAAGAATACCTTTCTTAAACATTCAAATCAAGACGATTGATGGTTTAGGTTTATCCTCCTCAAATGTCATAAAGCACTATTACACTAAGATTAAAGTGTAAATAAATAAATAAATATTTTTTATATATTTACTTAAGATTGTTAAGATTATTACTAATAAAATTACATTTTTATTAGCCCTCTTAAAAAATTATTTTAAGCAAATATAATATATAAGAAAGGTGATTTTATTCAATTTAAATAAAAGATGGAAGTTAATAAAAATATAATAACTATCATTGACTTAAATTTCAGCATATTTTTCGCATTTACGTAAATACCACAAATTATTTAATAAAATCCGAAAATTATTTTTAAATAATAGGTATATGGAATTTGTTTAAGAATTTTTAAAAATAATTAAAAAAAAATTCATTTGATGTCACTTATTATTTACTCCAAAGGGAAAGTTTTAAATAAATTGTACAAAAAGTTAATGTGATCTGCATGCATTTATCAGAATAAACTAAAAAAAATTCGTTTTTTATTTTAAAAGCGTCGTTTTAAAAACGATATCTGAATAGAACGCCTTTATTTTTGGTTTAATTTTTATTTTTTGATTCATATTTCATCTGCCTTGAGTTTGAAGGCCAAAAGGATGAAAAAAAAGGGGAATATTTTATAAAAAGCTATTAAACAAGTCTTTAATTTAAAAAGGTTTTATTTTTAGTAATAGATAGATATTTTCGTGGTCCTGGTCTGTCCATTAGGTTGAGTTATTATTTTTGGAGTAAAAGATAGACTATCTTAGTTAAGAAAAATGTAAAATTTTAGCAGTGAGAGAACATTTAAAATCGATTTATTACAGCTTATTTTAAAACGAACTAAAAGATCTTTCATCTAAGTATTGTAAATATAATATAGATTAAGGTTAAGCACCCCAAAAGGGTTTAAAAAAAGAATGCCAACGGAGCCGAGAAGGGACATTTTATTGCCATTGGGAAAACCTATTTACGAATTTCCGCCAGATCGAGGGGGGATAGTCAGCAGAAATGGGCCCCTGGCCAAAAATGGAGCGGCCCGGGATACCCACCAAAAATGCCCTTTTCTTATGTCACCGTTTGTATTATGCGGGGGAAAAGGGTTGTTAAACAGCTTCGAGAACCCGTCGTGTTTTGGGCCTGCCTTTTTCCGCCCCACGGCACCTTTTGAGCCCATGGGGAACCCGGCCCGTCCTTTCTTAGGGGGGTTCGCCACCTTTTCCCTCTGCCTTTTCCGGATATAGGACGTGTTAGCCCCCGTTCCTTTCCGGGCGGGTCTCGTCATCATGCTCGAGCCAAAGACCCCCACGCCTTTGGGTTTCAACCACCCGTAATACAGGAAGCAAAAGGTCGAGCCCAAAAACTGCGTTTTTTCTCCACCCAGGCCCGGGCAAACCCTCCAGCACGGCTGGCGTGCCATTGTGGTGCCAACAATGGACAATTGGTAGTCCTTAAAAAAATAAATGCAATTTTCTAATTTGCCAGGTTTTGTGTTTGAAGGTTTTGGGTTTGAGTTGTCTGGGGTTTCAACAAGTTTTCATTTATGTTTTCTATTGGTTAGGGCAATGCGGATTAATGATCCAATTGTTTATAAAGTACGATGATCCAAGGACAGATGGGTATTTAAATACGCTGGCTACACTCGATTTAAATTCAAGCTTAGAAATGTACAGAGATTTTTTCCAGCAATTTCTTTGCTGAAAACATTTGTAACGGAACGCCATTTATCCTGGTTGAACGTTAGTTTATCTCCATTTGATTTAGCTGGAAACTGGGTTGTATACCCATTTTATTGCCTGCACAATTGTAAACTTTGAAAATGATTTTCTCCCTTATATATTTTTACACATGCAACGTATCAAGTTGATTATATCCGTGTTATAAGAAAGTCAGACAAAATAGGTAAAACTAAGGATTAATTTTAAATTTCCTTTTATTTAATTAAATAATATACAGTATTGCTTAATATATTACATAACAGAAGTTATTTTAATGAATTAGCTGTTATTATTATTAAAATTTTATTGAAATTCATTGAATAGTTTTTACATGACAGAGTTATAAACATCATTCTTAGTCACAAACTTTCGCATTTCCATTTTTTACTTAAATATGTTGTCTAAACTTTTGGATTTAGCAAGTTTTTTATCAAAATTACTTTGAAACATAATTGTGTATTTACACAAGAAGAAGGACGGAATCTTTAATATTGTATTTAAAATTGATTACATATTGATTAACTCATATTATTATATTGATGACTTAAATGGAAATGGGGTTTTATCGGTACGCCTATCATATTTTACGGTTTTCGATTGGCTTAGGATCACAACTGGGCAAAATTATATATCATTGTTAAAAGCTGTGGGGAACAATAAAGAGGGTGAGAAAACGATTAAATTAATTTTGTTTTGATTAATGCAAAATTTGATTTTTTTCTTTAATTTGGCCATCATTGGTAAAGATTGTAAATTGTTGTTTATTTTACTGCTCATAAGAGAAACATTTGACATGATGAAAGATACCATTAATCGGATTTGAAACAGTTTCATAAAATTTTTTATCTTTTTTTGTCGTGTATTCAAAGTAATGTAATATATTATTCTTGACGTACAAATAAAATTTTGAAAACAAATTTGAAAAAAATAGTAAAATATAGTTGAAAAAGGTATAACAAAGCAGTGAATGATAAAACCAAAAAGGAATTGTAGAGAAGAAATTTTTAAAACAGATGAATAGATTTTAATTGTTTTATTAGAAGGATTCTATTAAAAAGGAGGTTAAGAAAAAATAAATAAATTTTTTCCGACCTTTATTTTTAAAAAACATAATAAGTTAACCAAACAATAATGAAAGGTCCTTTACAATTTTTAAAGTTAAGGTTAAAATTCAAAAAAAAGTTTTTTGAAAACTTTGGTATTGGGCAAGATAACGTTTTGTTGACAAATGTGTAGCTAAAAGTAATTTTCAAGGGTTAATTAAATGCCTTTCCCCACTGAATAATAACAAATTAATTTTGTTATTCCTTTGAATAAGTTTTATTTAATGTAAAATTAAACGCATGACGAATTTATTAAAGTTTTGCAAAAAAATTAGCCTATTTTAATAATCGCTTTCCAAATATATTATTAAAAATTATTTTTTAACTTTTATTTAAAGGAAAATTAAGTTTGAAAAAATATCAAAACATACAAAATAATTTAATGTAAAGAATAAAAATTTTTTAGTTAATGGCCCGAAAACAAACAAAATTTTAAAAAAAATTTAAAATTTAAATTCTTCTAATATTATAATTTTTTAAGTTTTGAATGAAAATTAAATATTATAAAACCATTATTATTTAACACTAGCTTCGGGCCAGTTTGAAAATGTCACGAAAAATGTAATGTTTAGAAAACGGCAAAGTTCCGAGTTTCAACCAACTTACAATTTAAATTAAAATTAATTTTAGATGAGTTAAAATTAAATTAAGTTCCTGTAAACCTAATTAAAAAGCAGTTTAAAGCCTTATCTTAAAAAATAACATTGATTAAGGGTATAAAAAATAGATTATTATATTCTAGTTTTTACTTTGACCCAGTGATTCCAAGGAATTACTATTGAAAAGTAGGAAGAAATTTTTCTGAATAAAGGTATATTGTGAAATTATCAAGATTTCATCAAAGAAGCATGGATTTTATTTATTTTCAAAGATACACCATCAAAATAATTTTTATTCATTAATTCGCCAAGATTAAAAGTTTATTTTCTATTAAAAGTTGATTTTCAGAAAAGTTTTTTTTAGTTTTTTTAATTTTATATTTAATTATTTCATTTTGCCGTTAAACATTATTAAAAAAAATTTTAGGTTTTATCCGTTTATTTTCATTTTTAACCCCGACGTTTGAACATTTTCCGCGGCCTGGTCACGGGGTAAGAGATGTCTGCTTTCTTTTGCCAGGAGAAGGGGTTGATTTGTTTTTTTTTTTTTAATTTAATTGGACCTATGAAAACAAACTGATTTTATTTTTTACAGCCAGCAGTGGATTTTTTGGGTTTAAATTTTAATTTATTAATTGGGTCCCAAGCAGGGGTGGAACCCAACCCCCTTTTGGTTTTTTTTTTAATTAAAGCCCCAACGGACATCCCTTGAGGAATTGTTTTTACAGGTGGTGGTGACAACCTTTTAGGTTTGGGTATTTGAACTTAAGTGTAAATGGGGTTTTATCGGTACGCCTATCATATTTTACGGTTTTCTGATGGCGTTTAGGAGATCACAACTGGGCAAAATTATATATCATTAATAAAAGCTATTCGCTGTGGGAAACTAATAATAGAGGGTGAGAAAAACGGGATTACAATTAACTTTCGTTTTGATTAATAATAAAATTTGATTTTTTTCTTTAATTTGGCCATCATATAGTAAAGATTGTGCAAATTGTTGCTTATTTTAGTGCTAATAAGAGAAATCATTGTGACATGATGAAAGATACCATTAATCGGATTTGAACATCTCTTCATCAAAATTTTTATCCTTTTTTTGTCGTGTATTCAAAGTAATGTAATATAGTATTCTCTCAGTACGTACAAATAGTAAAATTTTTAAAGGCAAGGATAATGGAGTGTGTGTAATGACGAAACAAACTTAAAAATATAGTAAAATATAGTTGAAAAATAATGTATAACAAAGCATGCTGAATCGATAAACCAAAAAAGTGAATTGCTAGAGAAGAAATTTTAAACTACACAGATGTAATAGATTTTGCCAATCTGTTGTTATTATAAGGATTCTATTAAAATTGGGAGTGTATAAGAAATATAATAAATATTAATTTTCTCCGACTCTCTATTTTGTAAAATAACATCACATCACATCACATCATCAGCCTTTGTTAGTCCACTGCTGGACATAGGCCTCCCTAATACACCCTATCCATTAGGGGTTTGGACCGTATCCCACCACGCTGGTCCAATGCGGGTTGGTGGGTGGACCGACTTTTACATGCCCATCCGACGCATGGATCATCTTACTTTTCAGACAATTGGGTGATCGGCCCACGAAATTGCCTAACCAACAGGAAACAACAATGAAAATTTGTTGCGTCCCCGCAGGATTCGAACCCACGAAAATAACATAATATAGTTCAATCAAAGCAGACCAATGCAAGTAGGTCACTTTACTGCGAAGTTTTGTAAAGTATAACGTATAAGATTCAAGAAAAACGTTTATTTGAAAACTTTGGATATTGGTTACAAGATAACGTTTTTGTTCGACGAAATGAATATAAGCTGAAGTAATTTTGCAAGGGTTATATTATAATGCTCTTTCACTCCTTTACTGCAATATATATTACTTTTAGAATTAATTTTGTTAATTCCTTTGAATGAGTTTATTTAATTATACATTAAACTGCATCGCACGAATTTCATCTAAACAATGTTCTTGCAGAAATAAATTAGCCTATATTTTAATAAGTCGCTGTAGTCCAACTAGTAGTATTATTAATAAAGTAATATTATTTTTAACATTTCATTTAGAGAAAATTATAGCTTTGAACAGAAATATCAAATATCATCACAAAAATAATTAATGTAAAGAATAAATACACGTTTTAGCTAATGGCCCGCCACAAAACAAAAGCTTGTAAAATAAATTATAAAGCCATTTCAAATTCGCTTAACTAATATATAATTTTTAGTGTTTGAATGAAAATTAAATATTATAAATTACTATTATTATTTAACTACTAGCTTCACGCCAGTTATGACATCATGTCACGAAAAATGTAACGCTTAGTAAGACGGCAAAGTTCCCGAGTTTCACACCAACTTACAATTTAAATTAAAACTTAATTTCATAGATGAGCTAAAATTATTAAAGCAGTTTACAAACTCTTATCTTAAAAAATAACATTGCATTAAGGGCTATAATAAATAGCATTATTATATTCTAGGTTTTACTTGACCCATGTTGATTCCGAAGGAATTACTATTGAAAAGTAGGAATGAAATTTTTCTGAATAAAGGTATATTGTAGAATATTATCAAGATTTCGTCAAAGAAACATGGGATTTTTTTTATTTTCATAAGACTGACACTCATCAAAATAATTTTTTATTACACTAACTTTCGCTCAAGATTATAAATGTTTATTTTCTATTTTAAAGTTGGATTTTCTAGAAAAGCGTTTTTTTTTAGTTTTTGTTTAACTATTTTAATTTTAATTATCTATACACTTCTTCCTACTAGTCATTTTCCAAGTTATCGGAGGGAGAGGGGGAGGGGGCTAAGGATAAAATACCTTCTATGGATTATTTAGTTGGAAGTACATTTGGAGGCACTGACATTATAAAACGACTGCGAAATTTGATCTTTACAACTTTTTGTTTTTTTGCGTGTCCATCCGACATATGAATTATTGTATATTCTATTATTCCTTTATATACCTTTCACAGAATTGACTTTCTGCCCCATATTATCCACAGCAACCAGAATACAACTATAACACAAAGCTGTGTCATCACCAACTTGAACGGATTTGAACCCACAACCACTGCGCAAACGGACTTCATTTCATGCGTAGTATCTTATAACCATTCTACGGTTAACTATTTCGACTCTATTAGATAATAACTGACTCGTTAAATAAGCTTCTGTAATAACACATAAATTGTGCAAATACTTAATATAATTACCTATAAGAGGATTGAATAATATTTTATATTTGGTACTATTTATTATAATTTACGATTAAACCCTACAAGCCCTAGTAAGCAGCAGAGAATTTCTTTCGCAGCCTGAATAACCTCTGAAGCAGGTACGGTATCCAAAGTCATTTAAGAGCCGAGCTCGTTTCCCTTAGATATTACGTCATAAATTCTAACAGAATGTTTTATTGCCGCTTTTTCGTTTTATAGCCATTCAGAAGTTCAGTAGGAGTGATATGAAACGACGGTGCTTAAAATTGAATCTGAAATGTATATATTTTACTACACATTTTTATTGCGATCTAGTAGTTAAGTAAAACAAGTATAAGGTTTTAATTTGGCAAAGTCAAAAGTAAAGCAAGTGCTAATATTTTTAATCCTTACGGTTCATTTAAATCTAAACGAATATTGGATTCATACACAGTACAATCATACTTCGATTGTTTATATATTAACGCTTTATTTTCAAGGTAAAAACTTTTTTGACGCGTTTGGCAGTAATCGGTAAAGGAAAATCGCGCGGGTTCGCGGCTTTGACTTACACGCGCAACGGTTGTCGTTTCTGCGCCTCAGACGCTATTAAAAAAATAAAATTTGGCACGTTTTCATCACCACAATGCTTTTTTTTAAAGTGAAGCAGGCAAACGAGCAGGTTAAGTACTTGATGGTAAGTGATTTTTGCCGTTCAGACATTCGCATCACCAGAGAAACTGCCAATGCGTTGCCCACATTATAAGAAGGAGTAAGCTTTTTCTAAGTTATATCGGTCCGGAAATACCGCTGGCGACTAATCGGGCATCAGCGCTCACGTTCATGGAAATAAATGGCGTGTCAGATTGTGGCTCAGAGATTAGAGCAGTTTTCTATATGTTGCCGGACTTGCGCTTTACAAAGCTGCAATAGATGGGCTTAAGTACGAAAATAAAAAAAGTTTAATATAAAATTCAAAAATCACTTAAAATTTATCTAAGCTTTCTACAACTTAAGTGTTAAGTAATCAAAAGTTTTTGTACAATAAAAAAAATATTTCATTGTCTCCTTTTTTACCTAAAAGCAGTAAAAGGACAAGCATTTTTGATTAGAGCGTGTGACACACAAACTGCTTGCCATGTCTAGCTAAAGATGTCAAGGTTTTGTTGTGCAGTTGCTTTTCACACAATAAATATTATGTATTTTGTAAAATTAACAGCTGATGGAGTGGAGGCCACGTTTAGGGAAACGAAGTGTTGGTCGACCCCCGACCAGGTGAGATGGCGATCTCCGTGCAGGTTGGCATTGAATAGCAGGGGATCGGCCGTCTTGGCGTTCACTTAAAAAGGCCAATGTCCAGCAGTGGACTGATAGAGGCTGATTATGATGATGATGATGATGATGAAACAGCTGATGTCGAAGAGACTCAATCAATTTAATGCCCGATTTACAGGTTACCTCAGCTTTTTGTGGCCCTTTGTTTTATCGTGTAAAACTTAGACATAATTTAAATCGAAAGAAAATTTTGGGTAAATCATTTTTCGAAAATTGTGAGTAAAATATAATGTTTTATCTGCATTGATACCCTGCGAAAATATGCACTTTGGCAAGTTATAATATTATGCCCATTATGGCAAAAGAATGGAAATGCTGGCATCCCAAATAGATACATTTTTCTCTTACACGTCACTTTGGCAGGTACCTGCTACATAAATAATTATTTAGAGACATGTATTTACTTGTTAACGTATATGTATGTATGTACATATCTTTAGAAGAAACCGTTTTGTAGATAAATGTTTTAACGCAATTAATGTAATCGGAAAGTTGTATGTTCACTTTTTAAACAAATAACCTTCTTCAAAACTTATATTTTTAAGTAGTAATTCTAGGAGTGCACTTAAAAGATTTTACCTTTTCTTATTCATTTTTTTTATTAATTATGTCATGTCATAAAAAATCTAATCGTCATTGCATTTTTTTAAGTATGGTAAAGATAAGTCCTTAGCTGGTTTTAATTTTAGAAATAAATTTGTTCTTTTGGGCAATAACTTGTGGATTTCTTTAGAAATATATTAAAGCCATTATAAGTGCCGTTTATCTCCGTTCCAGGCAATTTAAAGAAAGTTTACGGTAAGGATTAGCTCAAAATTGCTGTAAATGTAATTTGATATGAACATTAATCTTAAGTGTCAAAGTTTTGTGTCTCATTTAGAAAACTTAATGTAAGTAACACTTTATAACTGCTTTTAAAGGATATTGATTAAAGTAAACCTATTTTGAATAATATTTTACTGGTAATCACATTATTGTATGCTTTTGAGATCATTTAATAAATAAATATATAGCTTTGTTGTCTTTTAGGAAGCCGGCACGGGCCTATAAGTAACGGAGTAAAGCCTTAGAGGCTTATAAATTTGTTGTCACCTATCAGTTGAGAGACTTCTACTTAGGCACTGTACATAAAACAGAGAACCCTGTTGGAAATTTTTATTAGATCTAGGTGGAAATTGTTTTTGGCAATGTATCTATGTTCCGAAACTCCTGAAGAAGCATCGAAGTGGATTTACATCTGGTATAACAATGATAATAATTTTAATGTCATGCTATTTTGTATCTATATGGCTTATGAAACCAGGAGGTTCGTTAACGATTTTATAAAAAAATAATCAGTTTTTAATTATTGTAATCGATTTGCTGATATTGATAATAACTTTTCCATTGAACGTATACTTCATTCTGAACTATCGTTGACTGGGCTTAATTAAATTATGTTTTGAAATAGATAACATTTAACAAAATTTAAACTCGATACTATCGAAACCCGTTTCAAAAATTCTTCTGATTCATATACGTGGCTGTCAAATATTTTAAAATTTTTTAGCATGA
Source organism: Lamproptera curius (assembly GCA_029286875.1). Taxonomy (NCBI): domain Eukaryota; kingdom Metazoa; phylum Arthropoda; class Insecta; order Lepidoptera; family Papilionidae; genus Lamproptera; species Lamproptera curius. The sequence continues at coordinate 1,043,219 of JAGSMT010000011.1, read as the reverse complement.
AAACACTTATATGATTTGATAATTGATTTTTATAAAAATAAGCTATATTATTTCAGGAGTTTACCACAGATTATTTAGGAAAAGCAAAAAAGCGGCTGGTTACCATTAAACCGTCAGAAGAATTAATAGATCAGATATTTTACACATGAAAAATTTCTTTTCCAGTGTTCATTTTTATGCCTGCGTCTAGGCAGAAAAATAAAGCCGTGTAGTTTTCACACAAATCATAGTGTTGTTTTTCGCACCGTAAAACCATAACTAACGGTTATCAACGCATTCGTTGCACTCCGGGAAAAATGTAGAAGACCAAATCGATTTACATTTTTACTTGGTGCCTGAATTACGAAATATTTTTGAATACAAATAAAATTTGCTAACAGAATAACACTAACAATTATTTATATATTTATACAATTATTATAAATAAGAAAGATTTGTATTCTTATGTGTAACATGGGCTTAGCCGTGGACGAACTCCTAGAATGGTAATACAATATTAGGTCGATATATTTTTTATAACTAAAATAACATAAAATAGTGTTAATATTAAGGTATTAATAAAACTGTTTAAATTTTATTTAGTTAGACATTAGGAAAAACTGAAACCCCTATTTTCATAACTACGTTGTTAAGTAAATGTTTCAAATAGTTTACTTACAGTTTTATCAAAAAGATATTTACTAATAATTCATAACAGCGGTAACAAATAGTTTTAAAAAGAATGTAACTTTTTGAATCAGGAAAAGGGCATGTAGTGGTAATTATGAGTGACCAAATCATATTTATTTTTTTCCATAATTTAGTTTTAGCAATCTCAAAGAGAATTCCAAAAGTAAAATGAAGGATAACTAAACGTCTCTTATACTAAAAAACATTGAAATGGCTCACGTGACCCCGACAACAGCCACGATGTCTCGTACTCGTAGCGGCTAATACGACACTCCCCTTTATATATTACAGACCCGTCTTTTAAACACGACTTCAGACAGACATTATCAATATCGAGACTTATTTTTCCTTATTAGAAATAGTATTCCGACAATAGTATATAATTTTTAGGTTACAAGTCCATGTCACTCTTGTGGGGGTAGGCGTATATATTTTATGCTTAAGACACGTTAGTACGTATGGAGTAAGTACTTGATACTATACTAAATAATTATTTCACTGTTGAAGAATAAAAATGTGCTTCAATTCCTTTATTTGAGATGCATTAGCTTACTGCTAGCATAAACGGTATATGAGTTTATATCAAGTCATCGTTTGAAAACAAAAAAAAATTGTCAAACATTTATATAATTTGCAAAAATTAAGCTTTCCTTTAGGAATCCTTTATTGAAGTGAAATCTTTAAAATAAGCCTCCGATTATTTTATTAACATTTTGAATTATTCAGAGAAACAACCTAGCTTGTAAGAGCCTTTCATTAAAACGGGTGAATTCTCCAGATAACTAAGTTGTTAAAGCCAAAATATCTTAGGTATTTGTTTGGACATAATGTTTTAATTTGAAAGGCGAGTCTAGGCACGAAATAGTTGACATATTTTTAGTGTTTGTTGTTCCTTTGTAAATAAATATTTTGAATTTACTCTTAAAATACTTTTACTAGTAAGTAATTTTTCTACGAATCCTCCAAGGTTTGTTATTATTTAGTACTTGTTAAAATTGTTATTATTTATTTGGCCTATAAAGTGCTTTGATTGAAGATAAAAAAATCGTTAATTAAAGGAATGTTTATTGTATGTTTCATGTTCCAATTATTAAAAGTAAAACTTGGCAACAATTTTTTATTTGATGATGATGTGCTATAGTTAATTTAGTTAAGGTGTATCTAATTTTACAACTGCCTCCGTAGCCTAGTAATATGGGCATGTGCTTTATGAATCGGAGGTCGTGAGTCAAATCCTGCGGGAACTCAACAAATTTTCTTTGTTGTTTCCTAATTGGTTAGGGAAATTTGGGCTGATCACCCAATAGTCTAAAAAGTAAGATGATCCATGCGTCGGATGGGCATGTTAAAAATCGGTCCAACCCGCATTGGACCAGTGTGGTAGGGTACGGTCCAAAAACCGCCTAATGAATAGGGGTGTATTTTGGGAGGCCTATGTCCAGCAGTGGACTATCAAAGCCTGTGATGATGATGATGTGTCTAATTTAAATATGAAATTTATTAGTATCATAATAAACATATCAATTGTGTAAAAATATTGTGAAATTGTCAATTGTCAGTTAATGTAGGTGGTAGGCCCTCTTTTTACAGGGATTTGTCTGAGGCGGTAACGCATTGCCTTTATCTGCGGAAACTGTAGAGTAGGCAGCGCGTTGATCTGGTTCAGTGTTAAAGGGCGTCATACTACAGCAATTATTTACTATGTAGACAATCATCCACGTCGGTAGGCAGCGCTTGTAATCCTGGTATTGCCAATCGTTTATAAGGCGTCGATATTCCGCACATCCGACTGCGCGGGGATAAGGACGGTTTATGTCGGACTCGCACCGACTAAAACCATCATCTTGCTCCTTCCTGGCGCCTTAAGGATGGGATCACAGAAACGCTTTGCCAATCTTTTTGCAACCCTACCGACGCTGGCTGCCGAAGCAGCTCCGTCTCGCCCCTCGGCCAATTTCACCTTTACGTGCCTAGTAACTAAGGCGACTTACGTCTCGTCTCCCATATATAGGTAACAGTTTCAAACTAATGACAGCCCCTGACTCAAGAACAAAGAAGTCCTCGCAACCCCTAAACCCCGTGCATGCGATAACTGTCACAATCCCGGCACACGGCCAACTACCTCGGCTGCCCTAAAGCGCCTAAACACAGAGTTCCTTCTACTTCTAACTCCTAGAAATTTTACCCCGCATGGCAGTGCTAGTGTCGACTCCGAAGGTAATTAAATTATTGAAAACAGTACACTTCTATACTAGTACTTGATCTATTTCATCTTGTTGTTACAAGTACAAGGATTCTATTAAAGCCATTAAGGCTTAATTACCTAATAGGTACGACATCTACACAGTGTACCCCACAGTAGTCGAAACACACCCGAAATACCCTTTGTTTTGACACGCAATTTAAACCCATATTAAAAGGAGCGTTACTGGGTTTCTTTGTGTCTTCTCTTAGTGTCAACGCTTTAAGAAGTTATAGTAATGTTAGCTAGAGTTCTTCAATATTTTTCAATGCGGCCCATCGTGCCTGGCTGCGGGCTTGTCCCCACTAAAAAGCACGTTAACAAAAATATATCAAAGTTATGGTTTTGTTATTAAAGCTTAAGTCTCGACATAAGATGAAACTATAATGTAAAACTTATTATTAAATTAAAATATATTTATAATTCTAAAAAAGTTCCATATTTTTTTTAGGAAAATCTTAATGTTTTCTTACATAGTTTTAATTTTTTACTAAAAAGCTTAACAAGACCTTATTAAAAGTAGCGTAACAGAGCGTTATAAAATATTTTATTGCTTCCGTGACAATAAAACAAGGCCCTTGGGAAATCACGATTGACATGAAAGCTAAATTTGCCCTTCACTGATGCCCTAATGTTAACTTGAAAAAACCTTAATATCTTGGGGCAAAATCATAAGATTACAAAACAGACGAGTTCCCTCATAAAAGCAATAAAATTTTTTACATTTTAATTTTTACTTATTTTTAGATAATGAAAAACAGGACATAAACATTTCGCAGCGTACATTTTTTTATTTATATGTAACCTTTAACGCAATGCACATAAGAATTCAGGGTAAGACGCCATAATTTCGCTCACCATTCTTCATTATACGTAAATAAATTAAATAAAAAAATCATTATTATGAAAAAGTGCACGCGTTTTGGGTGGGATAGACGTACACGTAAAACTCCAATAACAAATCACTGTTTTTAAGTATATATTTATTTCTTTAATTTATAAGTATGAAATACAATATGGCAAATAGTCCTTTTTGAGCAAAAAATAAAAATATTGTAATGTCGTCCACAATTAATTTCAATAAAGAAATTGTCCATTTTATGTACTTACAGAACTATTACATGTAGTTAATACGAATATTTTATTTATAAATGGGTTAAAAAAGTAAAACACACTTTTAAATTATTCTAAGACATATTTTTATAAAATTTTAATTTTCAGGGAATTTAATTTGTCAATTTAAATGGGGTGGTAGGCCATTTTACAGGGGTTTTGTCGGGCGGGCACCCTTTCAATTCTGCCGGAAACCGGAGTGGTGAAAACACTGCTGTTTGGTTGGGCATCTTAGCCAGTTTTTTACTGGGTAACAGGACTTAACATCCTATGTCTCACGGTAGGCAGCGCGTTGGAGATACTATGGTATTGCCATGTCTATGGGCGTCGATATTCTGGTACGGAGCAAATTCTTTACATACCTTTGCTTAGAATGGATTATCTCACGTTTTCGGCAATCGGATGACCATTCCGCATAATCCTACCAAGCCATTACCAAATAACGAAAAGTATGCACTTATACAGCCCGTTTTTACCGTGGGGACCTCCGCACATCCGATCGGGGGGGATTGGGACGGTTTTTGGACCGCACCATTAAAACCATCATATTGTCCTTCCTGGCGCCTTAGGATGGGGACCGAAACGCTTTGCCAATCTTTTGGCAACCCTACCAACGCCTTTGGCCCCAAGAAGCTCCGTCCGGCCCTTCAAACCCCACCTTTTAGGTGCTTAGTAACTAAAGTTGGGACACGTCCGTCTCCTATATAGGTAACAGTTTTCAAACCAATGACAATTGACCAAGAACAAAAGAAGTCCTCGGAACCCTTCCCTTGCTTGATAACTGTCCAAATCCGGCACACGGCCAACTACCTCGGCTGCCCTAAAGGCCAAAAACACAGGAGTTCATTCCTTCTTCAACTCCTAGAAATTTGAAGGTACAGTGGGCCCACCAACCTCAAAAAAAGCCAACATTCTAGCCATTAAAAACAGTACACTTCTATACTAGTACTTGATCTATTTTATCTTCTTGGTACAAGTACAAGGATTCTATTAAAGCCATTAAGGCTTATTGGGACAAACATTAAAGTAGTCACAACCTTTACACTTGCAGTAGTGCAGGACAACACGCACATGACATCGGCCCCGAATATACCCCCTTTGCTATTTGACACGGTTTAACACCATTTAAACGCTCCCAGCTTACTGGGAAAGTTTTTGTGTCATCTCTTTCATAGTGTCAACGCCTAAGAAGTTTTAGGTAATGTTATCTGGGATTTATTTATTTATTTATTTTGATGAAATCACGTTGGTGGAGTGAACCGCCACAACCCAACGGGCCGAGGGCTGGCAAGGGTCAGACTTCACCTTTATTTTGGCTTAATGGCTGCCATTTGTTTAACCCGTGCGGCCTTGATCCCGGGGGCCCCGAGGGGAGCCTCGGCTCATCAGCCCTTATCTTGTCCTTTTTCCTATACCCGTTAGCCACATGTATCGAGGGCCCCGGTGGGCGGAACCTAGGCTCGATCAGTTGCTTTTAGGACTTACTTGGTGGCGGGTTTTACCCGACCCATTGTTGGTGAAAATCGGCCCGGCTGCCCGGTACCTGGTGTACGGAATGAATGGTTGCCCTCGTCGGCGAGGGCGGAGGGAGTGGTTGTGCTTTACGGAGCCTGCCTGATTGTGGTTTTACGTCCGGTTCCAAAATGGGCATGGCGCGCCCGCCTGAAGGTTTTGGATTTATGAGATTTTGCTTGGAGTAGTCGGCGGCTTACGTACCAACCCGTTCGGATGCTGCGAAGCCGGTCAAATAGCGGATTGACCTTGTTTAAGATATTGTTTAATGGTCGGTAATTCCAGATCCATGGCGGTTTTCGCGAGATATAATGGCGCGCCCGTGGTTTGCGGCATGAATTGTTTTTTGACTTGGGTAATTTGGTATGATTCTTGGGGCATGAGCAAATAAGAGCCCCTGGGAGTAAGGTCATGATAGGACGGAATTGGTTTTGTATAGCAGCACCTTATTACGTAGGGAAGCTTTGCTTTTAGGATTAATGAGGGGATATAGGCGGCCCAGGGACAAATGGCCCGCTCTATTTTTGACTTTTGGTGGGAGGTGAGGACCAAGGATAGGGTTTTGTCAGAAGGTTTGGGTTTTGGTTTTTGATCTACCCAAGGTTGGGCAGTCAAGGAGGCGGGATTTTGGATGGGGAGTGAAGCCTTGCCTATCGTGGCTTCAGCTGCGCTTTGGAAGGATTAATCCTAATCCTCCACCGGAAACCATTCCCCAAAGGCCTTCCCGCGGCTTGGGCCCGGAGCCATGGGACAGGACATTTTCCGGAACATAAATGCAAGTATCGTCTGCGAACAAGGCGGTGCTTACGTGTTTGTGGAGTGGGATTCGGTAGTAATAATTAAATAAAGGGCCCAATAAGCCCCCTGGGCCACGCCGGTTAGGACCGGTGGGGTTGAATTTTGACCCTCAACGCGGTAACGGAACGTTGTTTCGGAGAAAGTCTCGTATGATGAGTACGAGATTTCCGGCACCCGACATAAGGTATATAAACCCCTTCGTGCCATACTTTTCCGAAGCCTTTGCCACCGTTTCCGGAGGAAAAAAAGGGCCGATTAAGGCCATATCTCCATTTTGGTTGATAGGTTTCCGTGATGCGATGTATTTGGATTGGGTGCATGGAGGGTTTGGCTCAAGGCCGGGTTGCACTTGGAACTGGCAACCCTCTCCAATTCATAAACCTGAGTAAGGGGCTAGGATAAAGGTTCAAATTTTCCCAAAACCCTTTGAGGAGGCTAATGGGACGATATGATGTAAAGGGGGTGGTGGTTTACCAGGTTTGAGGAACCTTATAACTACAGCTTCTTTCCAAGTGTTTGGAAAAATACCATTAAAAAGGGCTGGTTATAGATAAGGGCAAGGGAGGCTAATCAGGTGTGTGGCAAGATTTTTAATGACCGGGTTGAAATTCCATCGGTGCCCGGGGCTTTCCGTGGTTTGAGGTTTTTTAATAATCGATCGACTTTTGGGTCTCCCGTAACCGGGAAGCTTAAATCCGCGGGGTTTTTAATCAATCGGTCGACCTCGCCTCTACCTTCGGAGATGAGCGGGCCCACCGGTTTCTCCACCGGTCACTTTCAAACGATTCCTAATTTTTGGTATATATAAAGGTAGCTACTTTATACACGATTCTTTCTAATAAAAAGTTTCATATGAAAACATTTTATTGGAGTTGAAATTGTTTTACTTTTACCCACTCCATAAAATATGGTCCCTAAATGCTCTTGGATTTGTTTAAACGGTTTTATGCTTTATCAAGATGGCCGGATAATGCAAAATTTGGTTAAGTTTTATTTGTTTTTTTTTGTTGAATGTTAAAACTGTTTCACTGTAGTCAACGTTGTGATGGATCCATAGACATTTAAAATCTCATCGTTATCATCATCATCATCATCATCATTAGCAGCCTCTATCCGTCTACTACTGGACATTGGCTTTTTTTTTCAATGAACGTCAAGACGGCCAACTCCCTGCTCGGTGCCAACTTGAACCGGCTACTTTACGGAGATCGGCATTCCAGCTGGTCGTGGCTCAACCAACGCTTCGTCTTCACAAAAGCTGCCTCCATTCCAGAACCTTCCACCTTTTCTTGTTACTGTACTAGCCAACTGCCACTACAAGCTAATTACATGTCGGAATTTAGTTCTCTAAGTTGTAGACAAAGCAACTCCTAGAAAAGCACGTTATGCTACGGTAAATTTGTGGACCAGTCGTACAGTCAGAGGCCACGTTTCAGCCCAGGAGGACATCACGGGAGTACGCATTGGTTAAAGACTTTTTTCCTCAAACTATACGGCATCGGCGTCTTGAAAATGTGGTTTGGCTGCCTAAATGCTACCCAGCTCAAATTAATCCACCTATCGGCTTCACTCTCAAAGCTGTGTCACCCCAACTGCAATATTGCTCAAGGAAGACATATTCATTGACCACTTTGTGAGTAACACCATAGACATTGTACTCTTGAGTATTTTGTACAACCTGCCTTAATGTGAATTTGTGGTTTATGGTGCTAAAACCTCTGCGAAACCCAGCCTGCTCCGGTGACTAGAATCCGTCTCGCTTAGTACAGCTTGCATATGTGGCTGAAAAGCTAGATTGGTCAACAATTCTTGGGTAGATAAAATGGATAAGATTTAGTATTGCCGCTTTCAAACCACACCTTGGGAGAAATGCCTCGTTGAAGGAAATTGAACACAGCATCTAAAACTATCAACACTTTCAGAACCTAAGCTAGGGACTTTTGAAGTTTTTATTCCTTCTGAAATTTTAATGGAGAGTAATTTTTTATGATAAATTCTGAAATTGTTTTGTTATCAAAGTATTTCTGCTTATTATATAAGTTTCCATAATGACGACCCATAAATCTTTGCACCAATAATGTGGATTTGCGAATACACGCAGGATGTTATTAGTGCTCCAGCGTAAACGTTCCATCGCAGAGGCACACCGTTTTCTCATAAGCGCAATGAATAGTATGTAACCCTGCGAACATATCAGAGGCGCTATATCTCCACGGCAACCCCAACAACGCCCTAAATATGTTATTATACTGCACACGTAGGCTGCTGTATACCCGCTGAGTGTGCGGTACCCAAAAACTACACGTGTACATCGATTTACAATTCGTTTTAAATTGTTTTTGACTTTTATCGAGCAACATGCAAACCTGTGGATTCTGTTCCTGTTCTCTCCTTATCAATTTCAACAGCAAAACTTTTATGTGATGAGGATAAGTATTGGTGTCAGATTTTTATTTATTTTATATATAAATTTTAAGTCACGAAAATTAGTAAAAGCATTTGTTTAATTAACATGCCTTTTACTACAAATAACATTATTATGAGAGACCAAGAATAACAATTTTCAGCTGTATTAAGCTAGATATTAAAATCAACAGTTGGCGGACTGTGACAATAGTGGTCAACACGGTGTAGTACGGAGGCGTCAACAACATGTTCCTTCGCAGCGTTTGTAATGTTACACAATGGAGCCAACGGAGGATACCCTTGGCAGTACTTAAAAATGTATGTGTATACCTATTTAACAATTGCACACGTCCATTATTGATCCTCACAAACATATAGGAGTACTTTACTAAATCGTTCTCCTGAATGCGCGTTACCTAAGATGAAAACTATCTCTATATTTATATAATTAATTATTAAAATTATTACTTGAAATACACGTAAATTCTATCAGATTATCTACATGGTCTATAGGCATAAACATGTCTCCTATAACACTTTTATACCTTTAATGCGATCATTTCTATAAGACGGTTCTCATACTGATATAAACAAAGATTTCCGCCACAACAAAGTGACTCCGCCGTAAGGTCCCTCTCCATTCTGTTTCTAAATTTTCGTCAATCCGTAGCAGTCCACTCATTTACTGGCTTTTTTTCATTTTACTACTTGTTTACCCTTTGCAATTGTTTGTTGTATGTTTTATGAATAGAGTTGTTGACATCATCAGTTTTGTTTTGTGTTATCGCTGTTATTTTACATCAATGCATTTATCGTACGACAGAGCAAAATGGCAAGTGTGTGAAGCTTCGACTACACTAGCATTAATCAGAAATACTAGATAAAACGCTTGGTAGTAAAATTGGTTCATTGTTGTAAGTATAACCAGTACTTTGAATCGAATCGTTGTTCAAATTCCTAAACGGTTTTGGGAGATCATTTTTCATCAACTGTTTATTTACCTCTTCAAGATGAGATTTATTGACACAGTTACCTGTCCGCGTGATGAAATTATGGATTTAAATCCATAATTTCAGCACGCACAACCACTAAGTCTTTAATAACTGCACCTGACTTGATTTAAAAGTTTGTTTATTAAAATGCTTACTTGGTTAGACTATCCATATTAATATTACAAGTGCGAAAGTAACTCTCACTGTCTGGCTTTCTGTCAACACTGCCATTTCACGCAAACGATGTCGTGGTTGAATAAAGTCAAGGTTTTAATTGAAATTAAAACAATTTTGATGTCCGGTTAAATTTGTTTAACAATTAACCACATCAGTTTATACACTTCACACAATACCTACCGTGAAAGACGCCGTTTTAAAATCTGTAAGACAACATCTTAAGCACTCTGCGCGAACATCTTAAGCACTAAGCGAACTGTGCAATTAAATAGCCTTTATTCGCCCGGTTTGTGAGAGAATTGTTAACACTTGGAACTCAAGTAACACCCGCGAAAAGACCCACAATAGGCTATTATTCTACGATTTGATTACAACTAATGAATCATATGAATATGTCTTAAAAGCTTATTTTAGTTGTTACTTAATAGTAATTTACAGTTTTTATTTATATTTAGTTAATACGACCAAATATATGAATTTTGCTTACATCCAATTTTTACGGATTCATCTCGTTTATTGACTTTATTTGAGCTGGACTCTTTTAAGCGTCCATGGCTACATGCAGACTATAAGTGAGTGAGCTTAATATTTCGCTTACAATCAAATTTTAAAATTACCATTACTTTCTTTATTTTCGTTTGAGTCTTTAGCGGCTTTTTTCATGACCTCTTTCATATGACTTTGAAGCTGTTATAATATGAAAAATAACACCCACGTACTGTCTTACTAGACTTTTTTTTCCCAAAGGGTTGGTTCATCGTAGATACTTAGTACCGTAGCGTTTGCTTACACCTATAATTGTGTACGGTTTTTTTGGAAACGGACGAGTCATATGCCGAGTGAGGTCGATTCTGATGGAAGAAGATTAAAATATATTACTACAGTTTAGTCAGGTTTCGCATCAATTATTTATTTATGAAACGAATCGCCTAGGCTATTGATTGCGCGTTGGAGTTTGTTGTTTGGTGATGCGGGATGGTAACGAAAAGGGGTAAAAGAGATCGTAAGGTTACACTAGGGTGTATGGAATATCACGACTGTATACCGTGAATAACAATGCGGCACGCACTTTCTACTAAGATAGTTAGTTTATTTTAACAATGCTATCACGTAAGTGACTTTGATTTGTCTTTATTGATAAAAAAGTTGTATAAACCTAAATACATATCTTATTAAATTTATTATACATATTGATATTCACTTGTTTGATAGTGCTTTTAATAAAAATAATGACTGACTTCTAACAGCGTATAACTATTTTCGCAATATAAGCAGATAACAAAGTTCTATCCGTACGAAATTGCGTCGTGGTTTTTGCCACCGCATTCTGGAATCCCTTGTAACTTTTAAGGTATTAATTTTATCAATATGTCGTCTATGATACGTTAAATTTAAATGGAATAAAGAATTTTTTAATGCAATAATTATAGAGTCAACTCAAACTGTATTATCTTGAATAAGCTTTGAATGTGCCTGATTGCAACTTTAAAAAATGTTTACATTAAAACTGCTTATTGTGTTATTCTTAAAGCATAGATATATGCTATCGCTGACTTAATTATGACCAATTCAAGTAGTACAATGGTATGGTTTTGGCAGCGTTTGTTAGTAATCACACGAGATTGTGATTTTTAGTAACGTAATGTTTTTTTTTTCATTTTTCAAATATCTTTTACAATACTTATCACATAATTATTTTAAAAAATGGGAGCAATGGGAAGCTAATATCTATCATAAAAAAAAAATCAAGCTTGTGTACCTCCTTTTGGGGTGTCCGTCAAAATCTGTACGGGCATGAACTAGGAGTTGAAATGGGAATGAAAGTTAATATGGACACTCATTGTGAAGATAAAGCCAAAAAACTTTGTGTCTAATCACAGAAATAAACAATAATAACAACTCGTTTAGATATGCATTACATTTAAATATACTTTGCTATTCCACACGTAAAAAGTTGCTAGTACAAGCTAGTTTATCAAAATTTAAAAATTATGTAAAGAGAAAAAAATAAGTGGAAGCGTTACAAAATTACAACCTAAAAGAAGTTTTTTAAAAGTATTTAAGCAGGTAATTACGTCAGTTTTATTCTAAACTAGAGACCCGCCCCGGCTTCGCACGGGTGCAAGACTTCTAAGATATCTTTATAATCTATGGTAAGTTATATCATTTTATCAGCATGTCTCTACCATATTATGCATGAATTAAACATATAAACCTTCTTCTATCTATTAAAAAACCGCATTAAAGTTCGTTGCATAGTTTTTAAGATTTAAGCTTACATAGGGATACAGGGACAGAGAAAGCGACTTTGTTTTTTACTATGTAGTGGTTATGCGTTGATTTTTAATACGCTATAATGCGCTTAAAATTTTGAAACAAATTATACGTCAATTACAATTTATCGTTAATGGTAGAACCACATGCCAATATTTATCAAACTCTTGTTGCTTGCCGTACGATACATTGATAGATTGTTTACTCGTATAGAGGAGGTTGATATAAAATATTGACTGGCGTATGATGTAGGAAAGAACTTACAATTCACAATAAGCTATAGAATTTATGACCGAACAGTAAAACTCATTTTATTTAAATCTTTATACTTTTTTAGTCATAATTTTGAGAACATTTTTTTATTATTTCATACATTTTGTTACTCATACATTTACTTAATAAATATATCTTAACAGGAATGCATAAAAATTACAAAAAAAAAATTTTTAGTAGTTAAAATGTTACACTGATTGTAATATTTGTAGAAGGGGTTGTTAATAAGCACCTTCAAAAATAAAATGTAAAGAATTTACATGAAATTCTAAAAGTAAGTAAGTACAAAGATTTTAATTTTCGTTGCATTTTAAATAAATTAACGCTCTAATTTAAATAGTTCTGTAATTATAATGAAAAATTTATTTAGGTTATTGATCTTTCAATAACTTTTTTTACTTTGTTTTATAAAAATTGCAATCTGGCATAGTGAAGGCTCATTAAATCGAGTTTACATAAAAGTTATTAGATTTAAAAAAATCCTAATTTTATGTGCGTAAAACTTGTCATACATGAAATTTTGATTCAATGAATAACTTAAATGTTAGAGATTTATAAGGCAGTACAGATATCGTGGGATAGTTTCTTGGAGAAGGCACGTTGTCTGCGTCTTATATTGCAAAAAAATATACTGTTTGAAGTCGGTGACATTTTTTGTAAAAATTTCATATTTATTTATCTGTTAACAGAATATAAAAACATCGTATATAAAAATTCGTTAACAGAAACGATATGCATTGAGACTATTAAACAGTATTAAAATAGTTATCGAGACGAAGAAACACACCGATAAACAATTACTTTTGATGGAAATTGCACCAAGACACGTTACTAGAGGCGCTCTTTCATCATGCGAGTGAAACGTTCAGTCATTATGTCGAAAGCCGATGGATTTATCCATTTGCCTCCACCACAACAGCTGCTCTCTTTCTCATCGCATTCTTTCAATACACAATTTTGTATTATGTACTATTTTTTGAAAGTAATACAATTAATGTTACTGTACTTTGTTTTTTCTGAATTTGTCTGTAGTTGTAATAAAAAAATTAAATGCTGTCTTAATTACCTTTTTTTTCAAAGATGTATCCAACAAAATTTCTGCAGAAACTTTAAGTGGGTGAAAGAAATAATCAACGGAGGTTAGTCATAGTAATAGATTAATTTTTCTAGTTAACCGGTGTTTTTGGACTAACATTTCTTAGCAACAGCGAAGAATAAAAAGTCATCTGGTTCATTCTTTGTATAAAACTTTAAACTTATTTCCTATAAGTATCGTAGTCCCGGTTGTCAGTGAATGCTATATAATCTTAGAATTGTGGAAGTTTTATGCTTTATTCCATTGCGTCGCCGGCAGTGGACCTGTCCACACGTGTTCGCCGCGGTCCGCGTCTATTGTCCGCTCCCACGAAGTCATCACGCTGTGCCATCTGCGTTTACGGGTGAACCTGTGCGCTTAAATCAACTCGTTGCTTAACACAACTGTGTTGTCAGCCGCTTGAAAAAAGCGAATCTTGTTTCCTTAGTAATCCTTATTCTTGGCCGAAATAATTGTTGTCACAACTAAATTAACCTCTGTTGAACGTTTTAATCGTGTTTCCTGTGTTATCCGGAGACCGATGCGTGCAGAAGACTCATTCAGGCTTTGCACTATTTTCTGCAGATCCTTTGCGGCCTCAACCATGATGACAATATCATCCGCAAATCGCCGATGTGAAATGTACTCGCCGTTTACACTTATGCCGTGTTCATCCCAGTTGAGCGTCCTGAACATGTCCTTTAGCGCGGCGGAGAACAATTTCGGAGACATGACGTCTCCATGTCCACACCGCGGTGCAGGGGGTAGGCTCAGTCTGCCCACTTTGGACTACGACAGACAAAGTGTCGGCGTTATACAGACATCTGAGCATCTCGATATATCGCCAATCAATTTGGCACCGCTGTAGGTCTTGAGGAAAGACCAGGTTTCGATGAGTCGAAGCCTTCTCATAGTCCACAACGTCTGCACAGGGCAGGTTATATTAATGTGTCTCTGTATAACCTGCCTCACTGTTGGATATGGATCTATGGTATGTAACCCTTCGAAACCCGGCCTGTTCTCGAGGCTGCGCTTCGTCGAGTTTTCATGCAAGACGATTCGAGATGACCCTCGAAAACAACTTATAGACATTACTTAGGGGCGATATTGGCCGAGTGTTCTTCAAAATGGTTTTATCACCTTTTTGAAGATCAATACGACCTAATCGCTATGTCATGCCTCAGGAGTTCTCCGAAGAAGGCACAGTTAAAAGACGCGGAGTCTCTTTAGCACTAGTTTACCGGCAGCCTTCAGAGCTCCGTCGTGACCTCGTCCTTTCCGGGCTTTTCCATTTTAAGTTGCTCAAGAGCCCCTCGATTTCGTCTAGGTCGATTTCTGGAAGATCCTCCGACACATGGCGGGTAAGAGTGGCTCGAGAATCCTTCCTATCCGGCTCTGGGTATGCCGACTGCGTCGTGTATAACTGGCTGTAAAAGCTTTCAACTTCCGAGAGGACCTGTGGTCTCGAAGCGACGACTTCACCGTTCTCTTTGGTCAACTCAAATGTAGTATACGGAAAATGAAATAAAAATATTGAAATCTGAGTGAGTTACTAGCGTTTGCACTTGCATTTTTGTCTTTGCAAAAATATGGTCCCCGTTTGCGTTTAGCTGTCACTGTATATCTTTTTTATTATACACGATTAAATAAGCAATTTGTTTGTTTTGCAATAAAAAAAACTTTGAAATAAGTCGTGATTATATTTTCCATCACACTATTATCAGAATTGATTATAATTAATGGACTATAAAGATGCCTTTATTGTAATACTCAATGATAGTATTAGAGTAAGTATTTCCCATTGATTACTAACTCTGAATGTGTACGACAATAACTTTTAGTTTCTTGCTTACGTCCATCGTGTTGATTTTTTATTGACAAATCATATTCAAAATCACTTCTATCAATTTAATTTACTTAAAAACGTTACTCAGTAATCGTTCAAAATTTCCACCTCTATCCCTAATGCACTAACAACCGCACTTACACATATCGCATTATAAACTTTCAAAAACGATTATAGGTATCGTTTTTAACAGTTGGAACGCACTTCTAATTCGGTCATTTAAGTGATTTTATTGCGCATGAGTAACAGCGCTATCGTCGTCGGCCACTGACCAGCTGTTCTAGGAACGCGCGTGATGCGGCCGGGGCGGAGATGGCCAGCTGGAAAGGTGTTAGCGGGGTTGGGAGGAGAAATGCGAGCCGGGACTATCATGTGTTAAATAGCCATCGCTTTATTGACGTGCTATTGCATTATTTATTTTTTGAGATATATGCGGACCATTTCGTTTTGATATTTACTGACTTTTTGGGCTAAAAGTTTACCCAATTTGAAAACCATTTTGTTGAAATATGTTACTGATTCTGAACAAACTATTTTTATTTTGTATATCTATAGAAAAGGATTTTAGGGTCGTAATGACTAAGAATAGGATTCCCAAGTCAGCACATTTGTTTTACCAAATTGTTAACTCATTTTTAAATGTTGATGTAATAAAAAGGTATTAATAAAGCGAAATGCACATTAATTTATATACTCAAATAACATTTTGAATACTACTTTCCGAATTTTATCTGCATTCAGGCTGCAGTACTGCCTCGGTTTATTCAAATAAGTTATAAGATCTTAATGCAAGGCAACTTCGTTAGTGGAGACTTTCAAGTTTAATCCGGAAATTTTACCGGCGCTCGGCTTAAGATTGTATGAGTTGAGATAAAAGTTTTTTTACCATTTATCTCATACTTGCTTTCCAAGTGAAATAAATTTATAATTTATCTACTATAAAAATGCACTTTACTTACCTAGGTAGAATTACGTTTGGATTAAAATATTTGAGCTGTTTCTGAGTCGTTTTATATTTATATTTACAAATAAAGATGTTCTGTGTCACTTTTAATTGATTTTAAGTTTTTAATCTTAAGTTTGTGTAAACTTTTTATGAGAACTTAGTAAGAATCGAAGGTTCTTTCTTGAGGCCCCTTACTAGTAGAAACCATGACATCTGCCATCTATAATCTAAATGGTAACCTGCACCATTGGCAGTTGTCTCTGTTGATTTACTGTTTGACTAATTTTCTTATTTGCATGTTCAGAAGTTGCAGTAGTTATTGCTTTCTTCACTGGCTAATAAACAGGTCTCTTCTACTCATGCCCCTTTTTTATATTATTTTTAACTAAAACAAATTGAAGAGAGCGCATTTTATACGAAAATAAATAGCAAGAATAAACGTTATAAAATTTAAGACAAGAAACGATTATCTTTTTTTAAAATTGCAACGAATACGTACGAGCGGTCGGCCCGCCTGATAGAATGTGGTTCAGGACTCATAGCCATTGGCAATACCGGGGGTATCACCAACACGTTGCTAACCGTGAGACTTTCGTCTCGCTTACTCAATAAATACCCTGGCTAAGATGCCCTTTAAACCGGAACACGATAGTGTTTGTGAAACCACATTACCATTTTGCGGCAGTTATATTCACCGCGGTGGCCCCAGACGGCCCATGTAAATATAGGTGATATTCTAATATAGATGACAAGACATGTGTTCTTGCAGTACACATTAATAAGAAAAACATTAAAACTTAAACTTTTATTAATCAGAATTTAAATTCGTCTTGCTGATTTTTTGTAATATACATAATTTTAACAATAAAATAAAAAATATTAAATATTTAACGTAATACAAAAATCCTCGAGGTTATGGAAATACTTTTTATTATTTCTAATGTTTTATATTTTTGACTTGTCCCGTGAACGTGGAAGTAAAAAAATTTTTACACGTACAGTAATTACGTAAGACGGAGTACAGCTTAATAAATATTATATTAAAGACATGCAGTATTCGCATGAATGACCAATTCAAGACCCAGTATAGGCATACTCACGAAAACTAAGCAGAGTTTTTAGGTAGCACTTAATACAAAGTTTAAACGCTTTATAACATTCATTTGCAAGGGTAACTGTCAGGTAAAGTAATTTTTTTTTCGTCCTGTAATTGCATATGATGTGAAGGTACATGTTTATAAACATGCAGCAAAAATATAAAGGTAAATATAAAAGGAAGAATGAAGTAAACAGAAGGAAATTATTTTCTTATAATTGTCGTAAATTCTTACATATACGCCTAGATGTACGATGCGATACGGCGTAACACCTGTCAGCTTTAACGAAGCTAAGATATATAAACGCAATTCATCATGTCTCCGTTTGTTGTGTCTGCCTGATGGGGCTTTTTGTTCTTATAACATTAAGAACAAAAAGCTTATATATATGTTTTTGGTAATAAAATATTTAGTTAGTATTAAAGAATTGAATTAATCACAAAGTTTAAATTTTTATTGATGCATAACTGTTGTTATAATTTTTAGATGATTCGATTTTTATAAAATAATAGACTGATATAATTGTGAATCAACTTTCTCAAAACTTGCGCCATGAAAACAAATATATTATTTTAATTGAATCGAATTAATTATTATTATATTTCCAACTGGTCGTTTTTAATCGTTCATTTTTAGTCAACAGATTGTGACCGCTTATTTTTTTGGTTTTCCGTTGAATAATTGGATATTTCAAGGTGAAAGGAACCAAGGAAAACTAATAGGAAATTTCACCCCCATGTAGTTCAGGGTGGTGGAGATAGTGACCTGGAGAGAGACCTGATTTCAGAATTTTGTCATTTTGTCATACCGGTGTAAGGCTTCCGAAAATAATTTAGTGCCTGTGATAGAATAAAGCAGGAATGTGAGCTGTTCCGCGCTCGGGGCTTAATACCAGGGGGGAATGATGGGCGAGTTATGGTACCTGTTTTTTTTTTATAATTTTCATTGTAACTGGTGTGTTCACTTTATTGAACATCGCTTGGCATCAATATCCTTTTAGTAAAATTTTTTTTGCAACAAATATTTGGTTCAATTCAATGGTTTTGCTAAATTCTACCTGTCTGTCCCCTAAGAGCTGGTAATGAAATAAATTATTACTTTGTTGTTTATATTTAAAAAAATAATTAAATTGCTAATTTGAATTCATAATTAAAAATATAACGCTTTTAATATGGATTCCTAAAGCTCGATTTTGTTAAAAATTTGATAAGAACAAAAATAAGAATAGAAAAAAAAAACATAAATTATTCACAACAAAAATAACGTCATAAACAGTTTGGAACTGCCTCCGTAGCCTAGTGGTATGGGCGTTTAATTTAGAAACCGGAGGTTGTGGGTTCGAATCCGGGGTTCGATTGCGGGGACTCAACAAATTTTCATTGTTGTTTCCTATTTGGTTAGGGCAATTTGGGCCGATCACCTAATTGTCTGAAAAGTAAGATGATACATGCGTCTGATGGGCATATAAAAAGTCGGTCCACCCACCAAGCCGCATTGGACCAGCGTGGTGGGATACGGTCTAAAACCCCCTAATGGATAGGGGTGTATTAGGGGAGGCCTATATCCAGCAGTGGACTATCACAGGCTGATGAAGATGATGATGATGAATCAGTTTGGACGCAAATTTATTTTTCTGAGATGTAAAGTCGGGTTACCAAAGCTAATAAATTAACAAAAATCCGTAGGGGCAATACAATTTTTATTTGAGCTTTTCTAACGAATATACGATATTTTTGTGTTCAATCACATTCAACAACCACATTCCACCACAAACAGTTTTTGTTAATCGAAAATCGGTTGCACAAAACTAGTAATTTTTTTATTGCTTCATTGAAAACTATTACTAAACACATTTATTGAGGCCAAGCTATAATTTTTGACAGTAACTGAGATTTGGCAATTGGAACGTAAAGCCAATGGTTAGCTACGATTGCAAGCGTACTGCAGCGTATCAACGTACTGCAGTGTCGGCTTAAAACTGCTCCCTTGAACCACTTAAGAGGGCTTAACATAACCTCGCATTAAGTTTTATCATAACTAGCGATGCATTTGTCAATGGCATAAGGTGATTATATAAATCCTATTTAAAGCCTTTCAATTGAAATGTTTTGTTCGTCAGTAAAAGTCTAAACGTCTTATTCAGTTTTTATTAAATAATGATAGGTTTTATTTGGTTGAAATCGGATATGCCTAAAATCAAGCAGGCTCATCGGACATCATCAGCCTGTGTTAGTACACTGCTAGACATAGACCTCCCCTAATGCAGGCCAATAGGAGTTTTTGGACCTTATCCCACCACGGTGTTCCAAAGCGGGTTGGTGGGTGGACCGACTGACCGAAGCATGATCTTACTGTTTAGGCAATTGGGTGATAGGCTCCAATTGTCCTAAAGAACCAGAAAACAACGATAACACAAAGTTGTTTCCCCGCGGGATTCGAACCCACAACCTCCAGTTTATAAAGCAAGGGCCAATACCGCTAGGCCACGAAGGCAGTGATGGTCACATCAGACAGTTAATATATATATAAAATTTTTAAATATTATGCATGGAAGCGTTTATTATACATATATAGTATAAAGCACTCACAAAACGTTCATTGTTAATAAAACGTTTCGTTAATATGTCAGAAAATATTAGTTTTAAAATTGCATGTTTATGTTAAACTTTCAGGTTTAAAACTTTATACTTAAAAGTTGTCATTTTGTGCAAAAACTGTTATTAAGATGAATCTGGATGGACTAGAAGCCGTGATGTCTTGGAAAAATGTTCACAAGAAAAATGCTAAACTTACAGCATAGAGCATTTATTATAGTTGGTATTTGAACCCCACCAACCCGCATTGGAGCAGCGTGGTTGGAGACGGTCCAAATACCCCCTAATGGAAAAGGCGTGCAGGGGAGGCCTTTGTCCAGCAATGGACTAACACAGGCTGATGATGACGATGATTATGCAGGATTTAATTTGCTATATAATTTTTTCTTTTAGTCGTCTTTACGGTAACAGCTATAGATCTAGATCGTTTCTTATAACATTAGTTCAGGAGCGAGTAAGCTACGGAATTTTTATTTCTTCTTCATGAAAAGCTACTCACAAAACGATATGCTGGTTTGTATTAAAAATACAAAAATAGTATAGAAATAGGAATAATATTAGTATACTTAAAGATGGTTATAGCTGACGGGAGCGTCTTTAATCTTTAGTAAATTGTGCTATAAGTTCGTACATAGAAGCTCCATTTAATATTACAGCTTATTTCTGTTTAGCTAATTATGCTGATTTATTATCAGTAATCCATTATAATTGCTTTTAAAAGATAGTTTAATTTGCTCGTTTATAAGTAAATAGTTTTTCAAAGGAAAAGTTTCCGTTTCGTTTATTCACCTTAAGGAGCAAAAGGAAGAAATAAGACCCTTTTCAGAAATCAGTCGACATGATTTTGAGTGCATGTATTTATTACAGATTTGTTTCTTGTTGAAAAAAAGTTTGTCAGTGCACAAGTACTATATTTTTCCACTTAATGTTTAATGCCGTAGGCATTTTCTTCTAATCAAGTTAAAATTCGTACGGAGATAATGAGTAGGGAGGTGCACAGATATAAATATAAAATGTTATAATATTGATATAGACAATTATAAGTATAAACAATGTATATTCAAATATAAGTCAGTTTGAATGTAAATTTACTATTACTTTAAGGTTATAATTTTACCTTTTCTTTTTGTAACAATTTACATGTAAAAATATACATAAACGGATTTATAACATTCCTTAAATTTATATATAATCAGAACTAAAATCGAAACACTAAGTCGTGGCACGGGGCTGGTATTACGTTATTTTGGGTTACATACAGGAACGACTTTCCGGCCCCTCAATGTTGTTGGGTCAACTTACAAAGCAAATCCCTTAGATCGTAATTCTCTTTGACTTGTTCTCTGTGTAAATTAAAAACTAATATCAATTTAGGTAACCCATTCAATTTTACATCATATAATTTATATAGTAGTTAATTCTTTAAAAAAAGCATTAACCTCTGCATTTTAAGTATACCTAAAGACAAAAGAAAATGCCTAAATGAGAAACACATCATGACATAATTTGTGTATGGAAGTTTGTACTTGGCCCAGAGGCTTAGTAAGTTGAACACTTTAAATTAAAAGAGTTCCTACCTAACAGCACTATTTACAAATGACCTTTTATTTAAAAGCATCCGTACAAAGAGTTTTAATAGGCCAGTTTCTTCTATTTACAATTTACTAGTATATTTATAAACAATGAACAATTATTAAAGAAAGTTAACAGATTAAGGTATTCAATCAGTTTAATAAGGACATTTATTTATTTATTTAATGAAGATTCTACCGGTGGTAGGTCCCTGTTTACAGGAGACGTCTGCGGACCACGCAAGTCTATGCGCCGGATATTCATAGGTGAGCACTGCTCGTCTGTTCCGGTATCTAGACAGGGATAACGGCTACAAGGTCTAGGAGCGTATACTTACGTACAAGAGGACTTAACATCCTACGTCTCCTGCGTAGGCCAGTCGCCTTGTACGTAACCTAATCGGGTAACTGTCACTGGGCGTCAAGGCTGATCCTTCATCTAGGTGCCTTTGCACTGTTTCTAGGCCTCGGTACTGCCTAAAAGTTGCTTGGTGATATTTAACCTACTAACCGCCTGAGTCGAGTTGTGCAACTTAGCGTGAGAGTTGACCTCTTGAGTTAGACTTTCTGTGGCTCGCGCACTTTATCAAGCGCTAATCAGGGTGCTCAGAGCTAAGCTCGCTCGATAACCTGATCTGTCCTTGTCAACGGGTTTTGCAAATGTTTCGAGGGCACTCCGGTGATCGACTCCGGCTGTATAAGTTGCTTTAGGACTTATTTAAATTAGCTTTATACCGCCCTATCTGATGGGAGAGAATAGGCCTAGTATGTGCCGATATCTTGTGTACGGAGTATGAGTTTGCCCCAGACTGCGAGTGAAATATGTGTTACGTTTGTGTGAATTACCACGTACTTTCACGATTATTACTTCATCATTGGGGTCTGTTTGCTTACGAGCTATCCTGGGAGTGTGGATATTAAAAGAACTGTTGATGTACGTAACGGCGGCGTTCGTCCAGATTCATTAGGATGTATGCAGAAGCCAGTCAAATATCAGATAGATACTTGTTTAAAATACTGTTTGATGGTGGACAAATTCAAATCCATGTGCAGGTTAAGGTTGCGCACGTACCATTGCCCTGCGCTTAAATCTGTTTTGCAGGACTTGTAGTTAATGGATGTCGGAGTCTTTTGCATGTGCAAAAACGCGACTGGCATAGATTATAATTGAATGAAATACCAACTTGTAAAACATCACCTTATTACGTAGAGATAGCTTGTTTTTAGGATTTGTTAATGGGAAGACTCGACCTAGGACGTAGGCCGCTCTGTTTTTGACCCGCTTGATGTGTGGGCCGAAGGATAAGGATCTGTCTAGGATTACCCCGTGGTATTTGGTCTGATTGAACTAAGGAATTGGGCAATCTAGGAGGCGGAATTTGTGAAGGGAGGCACGATCTTCGTCTCGAGAACAGAATGGCCACACTTTTGGAAGGATTAATTTTAATCCTCCAATTCCAAAACCATTCCCCTAGGGTCTCTGCCGCGGATTGGAATCTTTGACTTATAAGGATAGGACATCTACTGGTTGAATAAATGCAGATACCATGTTCGAATAAGGCGGTGGTTACAAGTCGGTGTGGAGGGATGTCGTTAGTGTATGACGTAAATAGGACTGGCTAACACGGAGCCTCCTTCTACGCGGTATGGGTACGTTCGATTCCGGAGCAAGTCTCGTAAGATGAGTACGAGACGAACGGGTACGCCAAGTTTGTATATAACTTGTATATAAGCCCTCAGTGCCACACTTTGTCGAACGACTTCGCCACGTCGATAGAAAGCACTCCCGTGTGATGACCCCGTATTATGCTGGATTGGATTTTTTCCGTGAAGAGTGGCTCGAAAGCCGAATGGAACTGGCGTGGGAAGCCTTTTAGTCTTCATAAAGTCTAATAATGTGGCCCGGAGCATACATTCGTAGATTTTCTCAAAGCCCATGAGGAGGCTAATGCGACGGTAAGAAGTGGGTTGGGCAGGTGGTTTGCTTGGTTTTAAAAACCGTATAACTTCAGCACCCTTTTAAGTGTTTGGAAAAATACTTATTGCGCCCAGGTGCGTGTGCCTAACGCATCAACACTGTTATAATTGTACACTAGCACGGTAGTGTTTTCACACTACTGTTAATATTTAATAATACTAGTTATAGAGGTATGTCAGTCCCTTCCTTGACCAATGTATTGCCTAACTTTATGATTAGTCATATCCATAAATATCTCAGATCAAAAATTATTCTCTTTAGATATACTCTTGACATTAATAAAATTGAATTTGGAATACTCAAAGTTAAAGTTAAAGTCAGATACCTTTATTCAATATAGAAGCATTACACTTTCTTATTGATTGTCAATTATACTATCACCGGTTCGGAAATGGAAGCCGAGAAGGTCAGCCGACCTATGACAAACTGGCGTGAGAACCTTTGTGGCCCTTTTTTTGTCGTTTCTTCAATAAATGTTACAAAATAAATAAATAAAACATCATATTTTAACAGTTTTTAACAGCCTAGAGTGAAGAGTTCATTACCAGGACATCCTGGTATCTTTAAGTTAATCTTTGAGTAGTCATTTTAGCAATAATATCCTTTGACACACAATCGTTGCTTTTCAATTTCTTGGAATTTATTCGAAGATGATAGCTAAACAATTTTTGGGATTTTGTTGTAAAAGATTATACATTTTTCCATGAAAGTTTTCATTGTTCTTCAGAGCCTTGTTTCTAGAACAAAATTATGCTTTTGCTAGCTAATACTAGGAATAGTATTTATATTAAAAGTATCACAATGCTTTGCAAAATAATTTTCATGTATATGAACACACATTATATTTTCAAATATGTATTGAGACAAAACACACATTACATTGATTTTAGTAAATATACTCCTTAGCAATTCTTTAAGCCCAGGTACTGTTGGTGGGAAAAGACGCACCACTATCTGGTTTGCTCAATTTTGTTGAGAGGACTCAGGATGGCGCTGACCCTTCTCACCAAGGCATACAGCCCGGCAAGTAAGGCGGCCCTGACCTTCCTAGCGGGCGTGCTGCCTGCAAAACTTGAGGTGATTAGAGCGGGTAGATGTGCGACTGAATGTAAGGGTTTAATGAAACCGGAGTCGAGCAAACGGAAAAAAGTAATAAGGAACGAGATAGAGAGTGAATGGAACGAGAGGTGAAAGTCAGAGGGCGAGAAAAGTATCGGTTCGATATATGGGGGTAGCTCCACAAGGACAAACAACAGACAAGGAGTTAAAAAAAGAATTTGCAAAGAGTCAAGGTGTGCGTGGAGCCTCGCGGCCAATCCATGCACACCTTCCTAAGATTTAGCCCATCTAATCGCAAGGTTGGAGTGGCCATGAGAGTTGGAGGGTTGACCATATATTTTCATAATAAAATCGTGAGAAAAAGAAGAAAAAAATTCTTGAACAACTGCATGTTAGGTCCTTAAGCTGTAGCATTTCAATGTTAGTTATAAAATTAGAAATTGATAATAAAACTTCCATTACTTCAACACTAATGAACGTAATAAAAACACATCTTAATTTTTGTTTAGAAGGCTTCATTACAAAAGGTATATGTTTTCTAATAACATTTTATTAAACCTTACTCTGCCCAGTTTTCTTGCGTCCTGTTAAAATCCACGTATATATTACTATTGATTTAAAAACTTAATATATTGCGTGAAATACAGCTTTACACACATGCATACATTTTTAAAACTTTTATCAAAACTATCTTAAGAATAACTGAAATACAGTTGTTTAAATCAGTTATTGACCTAATTTTTATATCCGTGAAGGGTTTTTCCAATGAACTAGTCGTCTAATCTTAATAAATAAAAGTTAAAGAATAATTTTGAATTTATCTTGTCGGATTGCGTGATAAAGAAGTCCTACGGGATCTCATTACTTGCGTTATCATATGTCGGGTCTAACCTACAAATTTATAGGACGTTTAATCTCAAGAGCATTGATAACTAAGAATCTATTTGAGGACAGGTCATTGATATATTTTGCTAAATATTTGTTATTTAAGATAATTAACACGTTTTTTTGAATAGTCAAAATAACAAAACTCGCATAATTGTTCATTAAATTCTCCACCCGTACATAAGAAGATTATAAGTTATACATGTATCATCATTATCATCGCCCTGTGTTAGTTCCAATGATAGACATATGCCTCCCTTAATGCACGCCTTCTCTATCAGGGGGATATGGACCGTATTCCACGTTAGTCCAATGCAGGTTGTTGGGTGGACCAACTATTTACATGCCCATCCGCCGCATGGATCATCTTACTTTTCAGACAGTTGGGTGATCGGGCCAAATTGACTTTACCAACCAGAACACAAAGCTTTTCTCCGTGGGATTCAAACCGACGACGTGCGGTTTATTAAACAACGTCCATTATTACTAGGCTTCGCAGGCGGTTATGCATGTATATGAACATTAATTTACTGCGGCTTATTTTCAGAAATATCCAGACAATTTCCGTTTAATATGCGTGAGAAATTTAAAAAAACAAGCCCTAACATTGTTTAATCCTCAAAATCCACAAAGTAACCACAGACATGCATATTTCTATATTTTGCTAAACATACACAATATGTGATTAATAATATTTAATGCAACTTTTAGATCATACGCGAATTTACAACGCTAAATCGGATTTAATAATAGAACTAACTTTCAGCGAAACAATGGGGAGTTCATGAAATACGGACGTAGTTACGTTGTGCTGACTATGGTTAACGAGTCTGAAACAGTTCGCAGAGGAAAATGGAGAATTAAAAATTTAACAACACGGGGTCAGAAATTAGGTTGGGTGTTGACATGAACAGTTTTACACTTGCTTTAACGTAATCATAGCTTAAAAATATACTTTTATTACCTATTACATATATGTTTTACATGTATGTAGTTAGTAGCATATAACAAAATATGAAGCAGTTACTTTTGAAGGTAATACAGTTGATGAATAAAACTTAAACTTTGTTCATAGAGTAAGCGATCTAAAAACTAAAAATAACTTTAAAGCATGTGCCGAAAACAAAAGAAAATAGTTCGTCTGATGAATTCTAGTTTTACCTTGGACTATAGTGTACAGCTGGGGCAGTTTTACTATATTATACTGGCTTTTGACTGACTTAAAAACTAGATAAACAAATTGTAATATTGTATTTAATAAATTTTGACGTATTTTAAAGTTACTAAAGTAGTGAATCAAGAAGAATGGTCTTATAAAATACTTTAATGGTGAGTTCCATTTGTGAATGCACGGTCGTAAATTAAACAATATTCAGGGGTGCCTATTAAATATAAAAAATAACATTAATCAGACATATGTTGCATTGGTTATGAAATTATTAAAGTAATATACATACATACACATTTCTATCTATTACACATTGCATCGCCAGCAGCGGACCTGTTTGCACGTGTTCGCCGTAGTCTTCAGTGCTCACCGCGGGGTATCTATTGTCGGCAGCGCAGCGCGACGACTTCGCGGAAGTTTCTCTGATGGATTTGCGTTTTCGGGTGCACCTGCGCTCATAAAAAAATTTTCGCACCGATGACGCATGACGTATGACGCAACTTATGACTTAAAAATAAGCGCGACCTTAGCTGGTACGATGGTTGGAATTTATACTAAGGTGATCAGTAAAAAACTCGGTTGGAAAACGTACCAAAGGTTAACAGACGCGATGCACATTTTGATCTCAGAGCATTGCCCCATGGCTCCCACCCCTGCCTGCACGCCTGGACCGACAACTCCATTCACTGCGGATGATGGAGACGACTGTTATGTCGGCGTCAGCATTCGAATCGAATATGGAGGTCGAGGCGATATCGCAAACCCGACGACGGATTCAAAACCGTCAAAGCCAAGAGGAAGCGCAAAGTCCGCACCTCTTCCCCTGCACCTGAGCTTCAATCAAGGCTGCAAGGCCGGACGCAACAACCACCTTCCCTCAGCATGCCTCCACACCGTCGACCTCTCAGTCAACAAAACCAACCCCTCCATCCTTCCCGCTAGTT
Source organism: Lamproptera curius (assembly GCA_029286875.1). Classification (NCBI taxonomy): domain Eukaryota; kingdom Metazoa; phylum Arthropoda; class Insecta; order Lepidoptera; family Papilionidae; genus Lamproptera; species Lamproptera curius. Next base: position 1,015,600 of record JAGSMT010000011.1, on the reverse strand, counting down.
CTGGGCGTCCTCCAGCTCCTCGCCTTGCTCTGCCTTCCCAGGCGCGGCTCCCAGTAGGGAAATGCCCCACAACGATTTATCTCCGCGAAAAGGAGAAGTGGGTCAAGATTCGCCCGGCCCTTTCTAATAACATAAAATTTGAGGCCGGTGATAGCAATCAGGGGATCAAATTACATCTAACCACACTCGATGATTATCAGTAGGTTGTTTCTTTCTTTGGGGAAAAGGAGCACTACTTACACAAATTAGTGCTCCTGGATGGATCAGAATCAGATCAATGGATTGCCTAAGGAGATGCCATGCTCAGAGATACTTGAAGCTATTAAAGCACAGAACATTCCCGTTATTTCGGAACAACGCATGTACAACCCAGGCACCAGACGGCATGGTGCTGGTCACCCTTGAGTGCACCAAAGAAGGTGTGCGCATCTATGATGTAGAACTCTTGAGCGGCCGTACTACATCGGAATCCCCGGGCAGTGTCACAACTGCCAGTTATACAGTCACGCTTCACGTAACGGTTTAGCCCGCTCTCGTTGCGTTAAATGCCTCAAGGATCATGGCACTACCAATTACTGGGGTAATAGGGATAACAGGACAAAGAAGTCCTCGCCACTTTTGAGCCATCAGCGTGTGTAACCTACCGCAATTCCGGCCATACGGGCAATTAACTCGGCTGCCCTAAAGCGCCAAACGGCATAGTTCCTGCAAACCCCAGGGAAGCCTATTCCAGGTGACTACCACCTAACTCATCCTTCCCACCCGTCCGTCCTTAAAACGCTTGGCAATTCCGCCCCACGTGCAAATAGCGATGGCAGCACTAGCCAAAACTGCACGTCATTTTTAAAATCGGTAGATCTCTTGATGTAGTGGATAGTCAAGTCAATAGACAAGTTCAATCAAGCAGTACATGCATTTGCCACCGCCGCCGGTGACACTATGGCTAGATTTTCACTTCTTGTGAAATATTTGCGAACTTAATTAACGCCCTTAAAGCAATTGGTTGCGACGCCCAAGCAGTAGTAAAACACACCCTACACTTAGAAGTGTTTTTTTTTTGTTGCTATTGGTAGCTTACGGATAGTGCCCTGCCAGAGTGTGGGCACACTCTGGCGGCCCCCGAAACAAGATGGAGCGACCGGTACACGAACTAAAAAACCAACGGTGCTTCTTTCTCATGTCGCTGTAGCCGGGGCAACGGGTGCGGGTAGTCTTCGGCGACCCCGGTGCGACGTAACCCTCACGGGCCTCTTCTCTCCGGTTATGTTGGGACACCCAGGCCATCGCTTTAGATGCTGTGTCGGAGCAAATAGCACGGCACCCCCTCTTGAGCCCCAGGGGCTCAGTGTCAGGGGGAAAGGTTGCACGCGTACTCCACTCTTCGGCGCCCTAGCCTTCTTCTGCGGAAAGCCTGGGCGCTGCGCTGCCTTTCTTAAAAGTGTAGGACAACACACACAACCATGACATCGGCCCTACCAACTAGGTCGAACTTTCACACCACCCCAGATGGTGCAGTTAAGTCACTCCGGGCGCGTCTCCCGTCTGTGACAACAGGCCCTGCACATCCGGTATGTTCTAATAGGTTTACGCCACAGAGTACGAGCTCCAATCCAAAAAAAAAACTATTGTGCTTGGTTAAGGTGACCTTCGATGATATCACGTACTGCAGACCTGATTAACCATCAGTGCTTCATGTCAGATTCGTGTTGTTTTTCTTTAGTTGGGTGGGACATTTTTATTTGTCCTATACAAGAGAGAATATTTACAATCAAAACTAATTATTCCTGCTCTGACCAGAGGGACCTTGCTGTATTGGCGACTGGAAATGTATTTTGATATTCTTAAAATGGTTACCTTTGATACCTATGTTTTTTATGTGAAGCAATTTTACAGTCACTGAAATATTTTTGGCAGGACAGCAAACACCCGCTAAACTACGATAACTGAGCAGATTTTGCTTTGCCCTGTAGGTATCATGATTGATTGTTGCTTCGCATTATGCTTTATTTTATGCAGGTCAGAATTTAGGTAAACCTAACTTCTAGGTAAGCCTAACTTCTAAGCTGCAACAACATTACTATTCTTCCCTAATTATAAAGATAAAATAAGCTAAGAAAAACCTGGCCAGCCTAGGCCCTGGCCAGGTGTAGGACCGGCTGAAGAAGCTTCTCCAAGGGCTTACTGTCTTCCGCATTAAAGGTGGACTCGCGGTGTAAGAATGAGCAAAGTCCGGAGTTGATTAGCATCTTTCCATTCTGATTTCCATGATGACCTTGGTAAAGGATTCTGACTTCTCTATGTAAACAAGGACAGAAAAGGAAATATTAAGTAAGGAAAAAGAATGCTGTGAATTAATTCAATTCTAATGATGTAACACTTTTAATTACATAAATATTCGTGTTATATTTGTAACAAGAAAACAAATTTTCTGGTGCAAATTCAAAAATAAAATATATTTTTACCTTATGTAATAGATAATTGCTCACAATAAGTCATAATGACACAATATACAATAATAAATATTTTGTTATAACTTCCACTAATCAACAGCCCTATTATTCTTTTTATTGTAAGATAAACCTTACAAGGCTGCCAACGTGACAGAATTTATGGTTACATCTTACTTCCCTTTTATTAAACGTAAAAGTGCTCGCATTTTCAGAGTTTAATATGGGAAAGCATTACAAAGAAGAATACTTTGGTAGTGGTTTTCAAGTTCTTGCCAAATTTTATGTGCGTATATACAAATAAATATATTTACTAAATAGACCACCGAATAATTACCTTAAAAGTGTCTTATCTCTTTTTAGGCAGATGAAAGCATTTTTTGAGAAATGTGTTGTTCTTACATAATATGACATACATTAATAATGACTTGTTTGTTAGAGAAGTGGTTAGCGGTACAAATTAATAAAAAAGTAGTAATGAGACAAACTCTACATTTATTGTGGCTGACTCTATGTGATACTTTTATTTTAAATTCTTATTGTAAACTTGTATATGCTCGTGCTGAACAGTGAAATAAATATCGCTGAAAATTACACAATATATTTTAAAAACACTGGTATTTGAGCCACTACTAGGATTGTCCTAACATAAAGATAATTATGTATGTGTGTGATAAAAATTCTGTTCATTTATTTTATGAACAATACAATTAAGTGAATTCAAATTCAAATCCAAATTCAAATATCTTTATTCAATATAGAAGTCTAACACTCGCTTATTGATTGTCAAGGACGCTACCACCGGTTCTGAATAGGACGCCTCCGACTTGAGAAGAACTGGCGAATGAAACTCAGCGGCCTATTTTGTCATCTTTTAAAATAATCAAATATATACATATAAATTTTCTTATGAGCTACATACAGTTGTATCATACGTATATTATACTTGAAAAAGCCTGGAGCGAGCATTCCATTACCAGGCTGTGTTATCATTTATAAATTCATTTATGTTATAATAACCTTTAACACATACACGTTCCTTTACTACTTTTTAAATTTATTAACATTTAAATTCTGAACGTTTACTGGGATTTGATGGGAATGCTTCATTTAAATCAATGAAGAAAATTGATGTCGCCAAACACGTTGGTAAGGAGGTGTCTAGTCATTAGAGAGCGTGCGTTAACTCTTTAAAGATTGCGTAGGCCCCGTTTCAATACATCTTTTGTAGATTCAGTAAACCTTAGTTTGTAAGCTCATTAACGCAAACTCACGCAATAGGTAAAACTTCTCACCTTTCCAGTTATTTTTTTTTTATTTGATGTTATATAAATAAGTTGGTGTGATAATTCAATGTCTTTAAGATCGTGGGATTTTATTTGAATATTTATTTTTAAGAATTTAAAAAATTGCGTGTACATTTTTTCATCTAGGCTTTCAATAGGAAGTAATTTTATATTTAGTTAAAATAAAAAATATTTTACTATGAAATAGAATGTTATGTTAAATTCAGTTAATATAACGTGGGTAAGAACAATAGATAAAGCAAAGTAATTGAAGTGATGTAACTTCCTTTTTCAAGTTTTACTCAGTTACCAGGTTCAATTTGAAACTAACTGACGAAGTTTACGAACATAGCCAAAGCTTCATTCTATTTTCAATTTTCAAATTAAAGTTAAATGTCTGTTTTGAAGACTTTAATTTATCATTGACATTTTTTATTTTGTTCTAAAACACTTTTAAGTTTTATTTACATATTTCTTGCCCACAGCCATTTTAGTTATTACTTTATAAATTTAATGTACCAAGATTTTAATTGCAAAAAAATCCTTATGACAACTAAAATCTTATCCACTAGGTAAGGTTTTTAACAAATATTTCAGATCTGGGTTAAGCTTTTTTAATCTCGTTTAGCCAGCAGGTGCATTTCAAGACAGCAAAATCATCATATGTCGCCATTCAGGTTTGATGACTTGTGCCCAAAAGGGAGACATTTACGATCACCTCGAAAGTCACGAGTTTTTGTGTTTGCTGAACCATTATAATAAATTTTAAAGGATTTTGATGTTTTTTGTAAAAAGTTGAGAAAGCGTTTCTTACATTATTTGTGTATGTTATTAAAAGCATCTAATTATTCGTAGTCCTATTAATTGAGTGAAATCTCAATCAGAGATACTCGATTCTAATTTTGTTTTCTAAATGTTTCTGTACACCAGGTAAGCACATAAAGGTAATATCTGCTTTTATTGGTAATATGTGCTTACCGATGACTAAACAAAACAAAATGTATTTTTTGTTCAAAAGTACTTACATAAATTAAGAAAACCTTTGTAGTTTTCATATCAACGGGTTTAACTATTAAAATAATTAAAAAATTACGTTTTTAGTTAACCAGTACGGTAAAATACACCATCACACTCCATGTCATCTTAAAAATATTGTGAAGGAAAACAGTCTACTTTGTTAATGCGCCCATAGCAGAGGTAACGAAAACCCCGACTTCGGCGCTAACAAGCACTTAAATTGGAATGATATTTGTACAGAACTTCGTTACAGGAATTGCACACGAATTGTTTCTTGAAACGCCTAGAGTAACGAGCAACAAGTTTTGAGATTTTGTTAACCAAGAAAACAGGTCATATAAGATATTTTCTTTTGTGATACTTAGTATGTATTTATTCTATGTTTATAAAATTATATTCAAGCTTTACATTACTCGAATAAATTTTAAGCAGTAAAGGCAACAAGTTTCATTAGTTATGGTTATAACAAATTCATATTAGAGAATTATCGGTTATCATCATTTCGATTTGAGATATCATGCCTATACTTCTGTTATAAAAATCATTGGTAACAAATCTAATGGAAAAGAAAACTATAAAAGGTAAAATTAAACAAAACTCTTGTGTACTCTTAAATTCAGGCAGTAATTATAACTGTTTTGACGTTAAGCAAGCAGCAACGCAAAACTCTCCATAAACTACTTTACCGCCCTAACAATAATTACTCATAATTGGTTAGATTTTAATTAAAATTTTGTACTAGAAGTTTTTATACTTTACCTGAAATGGACAATGGCATTATACTCTTAATATACCGTGCTTATTTAGTTAGCCTACAAGGCTAAATGACTGGTTATTTTTGTGACATTTGTTTTTAAAATGAAACCGTTGCATATAAAAAAAAATCTTTTTAATATACTGTTCCAAAGAACATTATTTTGATCTTTAATTTAAAATTGTTGTATAATACTAAAACTTTTTTTATTTATTTAAATTAAATAAATTTCTTTTCGAAGATTGTTAAAGCGAAAGAAATAACGGGGCAGTTGCGTGCAAAAACACGTATTTTGAATGGTGGCCAAAAGGATAATTTTTGAGCGGTTTCGTACAAAAAAAACTAAATTAAAATTATTTACTATTTTATAGCTCTGAACTGCCCCATGTCGTACTTTACTAAGAAAATACTGTATTCAATTTTTAACTATTGTTATCTTAGGAGATCATTATATTATGGACTTATACGCGTATTTATAATATTCAAATGCGTATAAGTAATACTTAATATGAAATGAGCCCATTCAATTAAATATTTTTACAATAATATATTGTGGTATAGGCTTGTATAATAATATAATGTGCTTTAGAAAACGGAGGTCGTGGGTTCGAATCCTGCGGGGACTCAACAAATTTTCATTGTACTTTTCTAGTTGGTTAGGGCAATTTGGGCCGATCACCCTCTGTCTGAAAAGTAAGATGATCCATGCGTCGGATGGGCATGTAAAAGTCGGCCCACCCACCAACCTGCATTAGACCAGCGTGGTGAGATACGGTCCAAAACCCCCTAACGGATAGGGGTGTATTAGGGGACGCATATGTCCAACAGTGGGCTATCACAGGCTGATAATAATGATGATGGTGATGTATGAACGTTATGATGATAATAGCTGTAATACTTAATACTTTATTAATATCTATGCAAATAGACTTCAAGAATATATTTTAGAGAGACTTCAAAAAAAACATCGTAATTCCTTTATTTTTGTTTCTGTATTTAAATATGCAAACAAAATCTACACCTATAGTAACAACATATAAAAACGAATAAAAAGTTGCATGTAACAAATTGCTAAGATATTACTACTTGTAGCCAGAATATTAAACTTCTTCGATATGTTTTTTTTATTTTACGAAAAATTATCATAACAAACCCGCTGGTGAAATGTTTTCTTTAAAGTTAATTCTACGTAATCTATGTTTTTTGTACAATAATTTAGCAATGTATAAGATAATGAAATTCTTATTAGTCTTCTCCGTGGGGTGTGTGAATATTAAGATTTAATCGTTATACATCTCAAGTCGGGAAATTTATTCAAGCCTTGGAGAGTTCAGTGATTAATGTACTAAGATGGTAAGATATTTCACAAATATCTCGGTAATGCATTATTCAATATATTAACATCGTTTAGACAACGCTTGGATATGAAATAATTTCGTGCATATGTAGTTTGGTATTTGATTTACCTAGTTCTAAAATATTTTTTACATTCAAACAATTATTTCCGCATAAAAAATTGTCCTAGTTATTTATTGACCCTAAGTGACACATGTTTATTTGAGTTGTGGGCCAATAAATGCTCAATTTGGCTCCTTTCTGACCCTAAGAGTCAACATGGCAGTCCACTCATAAGATGAAGATAGGTAAACGGCAGTTGTAGCGATTTACATAAAACTGGCAAGAATCATGTGCGTTAAAGGAGGCTTCCAAGGAGTACGATACTACAAGCAAATCGGTCAATCAATCAAAGTAACATATTCGTTATTGTCTTATATTGGAATATATTGTTGAATATATTATATTGGAAATCCGAGAGAAATTATTTCTTGTACCCGAAGTGGATAAAGAGCTTTTAGCTCTTTTAGATTAAGAACTGACATTAAATTTTTGAACATAGAAAATTATAATGTCAGTCATCGCTAACGGTTGTGGAATGTTGTTTAGAAACCAGGTAGGACGTCGTATGTGGGTATCGTACGTGTTTTAATCATCACGAATTTGAGATCAGGTTATCTCGGCCGGATTAGCACAAGCATTCTGATAAATTTTATGCAAATAAATAGTTTTCTGCAACTGCCTTAACAGATATACTATACTTATTTAATTGTTTAGTAAGCAGCATATCAAAGGTCTGTAACAGGTATTTAATTCTTGTGAAGGTTACTGTCATTTTTTAGTTAACCTATATTATAGGAGTAACAACATAAAATTTATGTATATATTACATTTACGTGCACAGCTCTCTTTTTTTAAATTAGCCAAAAATACTTGTTTGTATATTTACAATAAAATGGTTACTGTAAGCTTTTTAACATATTAAAACACACCGATAATCTTTTATAAGAAGTATAATACTGAAAAACAAATAAATTTCAAATCTATCTTCTAAATTACTAATGAATCGTACCAGGATATCATGTTAGTGATATATTTTCTTATATTTCTAAAAATTGTATTTCGAATTAAGACTATTTAAGCAGTACCTTCTTAAAAAAACGTAATCAATATTTTAAATAGGTACCTATTTTCTTTTGTACAGTTTGTAATAATAAACACTCACTTTGCTCATGATAAATTTTGCTAAAAATTATGATACGAGAGCGGCAATGAAAATTTCGGGAATCAAGGAAGTGACACAACACTATTATCTCAAAATATATCTATTACTTTTCGAAGTAATCTCCGCGAAATTTAACAAATTTTTTACACGAGGGAACCAATCATTGAAGGTATGGTACCATTCCGATGTTTCGGTCTCCAAAATGGCCGTTTCGTAGGCATGCGGTGATGAAAATCTCTAACTAAGTAACTTATTCTTTATTCAGGTCGGGGCTGTACCGGGATATAATTCTATGTTTTCTTGCTATAAAAATTCTTCTGTTATTTGCGCGATGTGAGAACTCGCATTGACGTGATGGAAGATGATGCGGCTGTTCCAGTTATCTTTACGGAGTTCAGAACGACTTGTGGCAAACAAATGCTAGCATACCGCAATTGTCGCAATATGGCCAATTTTGGCGACAAACGTGACGACCATTTCATTTGTAATACTCCGTGAACGAACATTTTTTGTTGCCTTTAACTTATTTTCGAACACCCAAATTCGTGACTGGTTTTACGAACCCGAAGTTCGTACGGGTATATCCAGGATTCGTCACCTGATACGATGTTATATACAGCATTTGAGGATCCTGCGTGAAATCTTTCGAGAGTTCTGACGCACCAAGTAACGCGAGCCGCTTTTTGCTCTTCACAAAGCGGGAAAAGAACTTTTTTTACATCTAATTGTTCATGCAACATTATTTATATTGGACTCATTTCAATGTTTAAAGTTGCCTGAATTTCGCGGTATGTCACATGTCGATCTTTCTTAATCATCTTACGCACAGCATCAACGTTCTTTTGTGTGACTGCTGTTTCGGACAACCTTGACGGGGATCATCACACGTCCACGTTGAAATTCAGCAAACCACTGATAAATTGTGGTTTTGGATGGGGCTACATCACCAAATGCAGAAATTATCCGGTCTACAAAGTTTGACAAGACCTTGTGATAAGATTGAAAATATTTTTTTAAATAAATTAATGGTATTCGAACTTCAAAACCAAGGATTTTGCACTTAAAAAGATTTTAATATGACAGGAATAGTGGAAATATTCCATTCCCGATACTTTTAGTGCAGCCCTCGTAAAAAAACGTTTTCGCAAAAAGCTGTAACTTATAGTTATCTGCTCACACGTTTTGTTTGTATGAAATGGGAAGTACATGGCTGAACAGCTTGTTTTGTTATCATTTGTATGACCTAGAATAGCAAATACGTTTTAGCATAGCGCTATAACAAAGAGTTTTATGTTTATAAAAATATCACTAGCATAGGCAAATTCATTTGTCAATGCTAGTGGTAACGCTTAAGTAAAATATTTTTTTTAAAATGTATTTATAATACTGCTCTCTGAGTAATTGTTTACCTAGAAGAAAATCCTGTAGAATAATTTTGTTAACAGTAACATGCAGATATCATCGTTCAAAACTCTTTTTAATGATTGTGAAACTTACAAAAATAAAGGTGAATTTTTATTAGCAGGTTTAATTTTAATTAATATATCTATATCAATATATGTATATAAAATTAATTGCTGTTGGTTAGTCTTGTTAAAACTCGAGAACGGCTAAAGCGATTTTGTTAATTTTGGTCTTGAATTATTTGTGAAAGTCCAGAGCAGATTTGGAAGGAGAAGAAATATAAAAATTCTCGGAATTAAATAATTATATCTCTCTAACTACATATTACGTGAAAAGTAAACTTAATTTCAAATTTGTAAAATCTACTACACGAGTTAACTATCTATTGGATTATTTTTATGTAGATTGATAAATTTGATACAAAAGTTTAGATTTTTTATTTATCGATTGAGGTAGTACGAAGTCTACTGAGTCAGCTAGTAATTAAAAAAATGCTAATTAGCTTTTGAATTTTTGACTAAGGTCAACATTGAATACCATCATTAGCCTGTGTAAGTTCACTGCCAGACATAGGCCTCCCCCCTTTTCCATAAGTGGGTTTATGGACCGTATCTCACCACGCTGGTTCATTGCGGGCTGGTGGGTGATTGACTATCTGACACAATTTGAAGACAATCCGGTACTTATACTCCAGAGTTTCAAAAGCTATAAATAAACTACAGTTATCGGAGAAATTGGATGAGATTTCTTAAAAGGAAAAAAGCTTTTAAATCATTCTGTATAATTTAATTTAAATTTTTACGTTTGCTTACAATAACAGTAGCTATATACCAGAAATTACCTGTTTTTTTATAAACAATAACAATAAACAGTTACGTTTAAATATTTAAGATGGAGAAAAAGTGGTCAAAAGCGTATGTAAAGAAATGGAGACATAAAGTTACGTACCTAGTGATAGCAAAAACTCCTCGTGAGTTTCGAACTTTTTGCATATTCCACCTGAGTATCTCTTTTATTACGGCAGCTTTATCATTTTCCGTTCGAATGGGTATTGAGTGAGTTCATTTAAGGAGCAGAATGTTTCAACTTTTTATCGTCTGTTTTATTTAACGAAGCATTTATTTATATGAGCATTTTAAATGTGGTATGTCATTAATGATCAAGAATTATTTTTTTTATAAAGGTATACTTTTAAATTAGTTAATTTACTATTACATTACTTTTAGGGTATTACCCACCAATCAATAAATCAACGGAATATCTTTTAGCATTTTGTTGATGGACGCTCATTATTAAAATAATAAATGATCTTGATCCTTGAATGACTATAAGTTTGTGATATTTAGCGCCATGTAAATAGTGGGTTTCCATTCCATTATTGAAAATTAAAACTAACTAAATATTTATACAACATTAATGCAGTTTATAAATCACTATAATTAAAACCCCCCCTCCGTGGCCTAGCGGTATTGGACCTTGCTTTGTAAACCGGAGGTCATGGGTTCGAATCGAGGAAACAATTTTATGTTATTATTGTTTTTTGGTCGGTTAAGATAATTTGGGCCGATTACCCTAATTATCTAAAAAGTAAGATGATCTAGATCTTTATTTATCAATCGGATGGGCATGTAAAAAGTCGGTCCACCTACCAACCCGCTTTGGACCAGCGTGGTGGGGTACAGTTCAAAAACCCCCTAATAGAGAAGGCGTGCATTAGGAGAGGCTTATGTCCAGCATTGGACTAACACGGGCTGATGATAATTAAAACAGTTTTTAGAACACCTACATGTCCTAGAAGTAGTATTTTCAACCAAAAATAGCCTTGTCTGATTACATTTTAAAGGATGCGAGAATTGGCGTCGTAAACAGAGTCTATATCCGTAATGAAAACAATTTAAATTGTAAATGTTGTCAACAATAAATTACAAGTAAAAAACTTGCTTTATGAATTGAAAGGTTTGGCATCGACTCCTGAAAAAGAACTTTGTGTTACTGTTGTGGTTTCGAGAGGGTCGATAACTCTAATGCTTTAAAAATGTAAAAAGTGTCGATATAGAGTGGACCATATATAGCGACCATATTAATTTCCCTAAAAGACTCCAATCAAATGCTGTGAGTGTAATTATACAGTGTGAGGTACCTTTATAAATGTCTTCACTAATGAAATATCACTAAAGAGTGCAAGAAAACTGTATATTGTATTATTTAAATAATGCAAGCAGCCCTACTTTTATATTAAAGTTTTTACGCCTACTGTCATGAAAAAAGAAAACTTTTTTTATTTTTAGTTACGAGACGAGTACGATGTTCACCTGGCTAGTGACACCTCAACATAAGAAATGTAGTATAATAGTATCACATACTGTTAAGTTATCTAAAAAAACTACAGCAAAATGTTAACATTGTATTCTAAACCAAAATTTGGGCGAAGTTTGCAGCGAAAGCGTGAAACTCTACGAATTAATCACAAATTGACATTAGCCACACGCATCTGGGTCATCAGCCCTAACGAGGTTTTAAGCTGCCCCACTATATTATAATATTGAAGATAATATAATCCGTTACAACTTAGCTTCATCGTACTTATCTTTATAATAACTTGGTAATAACAGTGATGAAATAAATGTATAAATAAGTGGAAAGAAATATCGAAAGTAGCAGATATTGTATCGAGATCGATATCTGTATCTATACAAGTAGTATGTGTATGTAAATAAAATATCTTATTTATTATATGATCTTTCAATATCTATCTATATAAAAAATCTTTAACGTACGAACATATACGTTAAGCCCACAAGCGATTAAAGGAGGCTTGCTCTTCAAAGATTGCGTCGGCTTCATTTAAAATTATCTGTGTATATTTTGCCATCCTCAGTTTTTCGGCTCATTAACACAAATTCACGTTACAGGAAGGCTTTCCTGTAACGTGAATCTTCGTCCTTTAATTTATTTTAGTTTTCTTACCTAGCTGAACATACAACATTCAGACAGTACATTTAAAAACAAAATCTTTGTTTTGTGATAATTTTTATGAAAACAATACTGAAAATAATACAGGAAATACTGAAACTAATGCAATATATATGAATGCGAAAATAACTTTGTCTGACTTTCAGTCTGTCCTTCTTTACCGTTAAAACCATTAAACCAATTTTATGAAATCGGATACGTATTTAGAATAGATTATAAGAAAGGATATAGCCTTACAAACGGGTTACAAGTTGTCAGGGGGAATTTTATTCCCTACTGAACAAGTTCTCGCTTTGTAGTAGCGGTGGGGCTCATTATAGGCGACCAATTTAGCCGCGGGAGGAGGGGATATTCGGCACGGAGTCATCGATCTCACTGCCTTCTGCGGCCGAAACGGAGCTTAATATCGGAACCGTCGCTAGGGGCTGACAGCCTTATCTCTGCATGGACTGGGAACTCCTGGCTCCATGATATCCCTGGTATCAGATTTGGGGGAGTCTGTTACGTAACTACAGGGGCCGATACGAAGGTCGCGTTAGTTCTGACGCGTCTATAGGTGGATTTGGCTATAGGCCAGAGACGGCGGCCAGCGCTCGTGGGGTTGCTGTGACCCCATCCTAAAGGCGTCAAGAAGGAATAACGTCGTGATGTTAGTCGGTGCGAGACCGAAATTTCACGTCTTTGCCCGCGCAAGGACGAGTGTGCGTAGGTAGTTTCGCCACGGTTAAAATAAAGGGAATGAAAGTTAACAACAGCTCATTCATATCACTATATACATTATAAAGAAATATACCTCGCGGATATTATCTTATTCCATACGGTTAAAGTCTTGGGTAACAGCTAGTGCAAAATAAATTAAAGCACAAGGAGTAACAACGTACCATATAAAGTTTTAAATACGCTGTTGCTATCTCAGATGTTTATTTTCGTTAATTACATTAAAATATGTTAATTTTTATGTTTTAAACTTGGGTACGTAAGATTCAACATATTATATACACATTTGACTGTTTGTACCCAATGGTTTCCGTTTAAATTCAAAAGTAAAATATTATTTCAAAAGTAAAAATCCGATGCCCGTCAAAGCACAGGGCTTTGGATTTTTCGAGCGCCACCTCTAGTCCTAGCCGCCGAATGCGCCCAATATTTGAGCGACCCCGGCAGAACGCGCCACCTGCGGACGCCCACATCATCGTTTGCGGCGTCCGTGTCAACGTCAAACTGACGAAGAAGTATCTCGGCCTAGTCCTAGACCGCCGGTGGAGGTTTTGCGCCCGTTTTGAGCGCCTAGAGTGGCGAGAGCAGCGGTAGCTTTCGGCAGCCCAGAGAAGGGCTCAAGAGGGAGTGCCGTGCTGTTTGTTCCGGCACGGCACCTAAAGCGATGGTCCGGGTATCCCAACACACCCAAAGAGAAGAGGCCTGAGAGAGTTGAGGGCCACGTCGCGCCGAGGTCGCCGAAGACTGTCATCTGCGCCCGCGGCCGCGGCTACAGCGACATGAGAAAGAAACAACCGTTATTTTTTTAGTGGGTATACCGGCCGCTCCATCTTGGACCGGGGAGTCCCACATATCCCTGCTGCCCCGCACTCTGGTGGTGTGGAATCCGTAAGCTGGATTTTTCTAACGGCAAAAAAAAAAAATAACAAAAAATAAAAAAAAGGTACGTCACCCCACGGAGTGACTTAACTGCACCAAGGGCCCAGATAGGGATCCTCGGCTTCGGCCGTCACTTTCTGGTTCCGTTAGCATGCTGAATCGTGGGCTGCCCAGGTAGACCGACGCCTCGGCTCGATTCAGACGCCTCTTTAAGTATAATTTATTAACTAAAAGAGCTCTATCTAAAGTTTACTACCACTTCTTAAAGCATTGGCGCTGATTGTCTAGGTTTGGTGTTAAGCTAGTGTCATATAGCAACTTCTCTCACTGATCGCCTTGGTATCAAGACCGTCCGAGGTCCTTGACCTCCCGGTCCACCATCGTACCGGTTTAGGTTGCCCTTAGTTATGACACATAGTTTGCGTCACCCAACGCAATCGGTGAGCCCCGGCGATTTCCTGGTGTGCGTATCATTCCCGCCGTAACAGGCTCGGAAGGAAGGCGTGTCGTAGCAGGTTCTGTAACAAGAAACAAAAAATTATAACGTTCAAATGGCCTAGTGTAGTTGTAAAAACAATTAGTTCAGCTAAGAAACAATATAATAAAACTAAGAAACAAGTTCGCTTCGTCAAGCGGCTGGCTGAAATTGATGTTTGTTAGTAAATGCCTTAGACGTTTCTAAAGAAAACCTTTGTTTTACACAAAATTAACGGTTTCATCTTAATAAAAAGAATTTGTCGTGAAGGACTTGGAACCTTATAGAGCAAATTGACATTTCATCATATTGATTCAATAGTCAACTCAGGCAAGGCCGGGTTTTATATTGGGTAACAAACCTTTTTTTGATGTTCTTTAAAACTATTTAAATTCATAGTAAATATTCTTGAATATTAGCCTACTTGGAATCCCAATAATTACTCAAAACATTTGAAAAGATCCAGATGGTTCATTTCTTAAATCCAAAAAACCGGGGTAACCAAAATTATGAACATTTATGCAGGTCACCACCTCATAAGTCTTGAAAAGTCGACGCGCTTAGATATGACTTTTTCAGGATTTGGCACAGGGACATTGATGCGGGGAATTCTTCAAAGTTCTGGCTTTATACTCCCAAAACTCGAACCGACGCGGTGTTCGCTGTTTGAAAATAACTAGATTGCTCAAAATTTTTTCAAGCGCTTACAAACGGTGTACAAATTAAAAGTTCTAACTGACAATTTAACAAAAAGAATATTTTAAAAGGGATGTTTCTGAGTAAATGGAAGGGTTAACCTCCGAACACTCATTATGTCACCCTCACTTACAAACACACACAAAATGCAGAAGCACTTTTACAATGTTTTTTTTTTTTTTTTTTTTTTTTTTGGTATTTAATTTGTTTTTTTTGTGTCTTTTTATAATAACATTTTTTTTATTACAAATTGTCAATTTGTTCACTTTTCACTGTTGTATACTTTAATTAAGTATACCTAGATAATGTAAATCAGCTGGTTTAAGTTTTTTGATGAATTTTTATAATTGTAATTTTGGAGCTTGGTTTTGTTTTAAAAATAAAAAAAAATAAAAATAAAATAAATTTACTACCACTTCTTAAAGCATTGGCGCTGAAAGAAAAGTAGCGCGAAACCCAACAACGCCCTATCTGGTTTTTTAAGCGGTGTCAATTAACTTCTCTCACTGATCCCTGGTATCAAGACCGTCGGGTCCTTGCCTCCCGTCCACCATCGTACCGGGTTTAGGTTGCCCTTTTTGACCAATGGTTGGTTTAACCAACGGGGCAGGCGATTTCCTGGCGGCGTATCATTTTACCAGGTCGGAAGGAAGGCGGTTGGCGGTTCTGAACAAGAAACAAAATTATTACGTTCAAATGGCCTTGTGTGGTTTAAAAACAATTAGTTCGCCGAAACAATATAATAAAACTAAGAAACAAGTTCGTTTCAAGCTTTAAAGTATTGTGTTGCAACGAGTTGCATAACGCCGTGCCGGCCGAATACTTGGGATCTCTAACGAATAGGTTACCCGGTTATGTGGTTCAAATCGATTCTTATTTAAAATTATTATTATTCTGTTTAAATTTTTTAAGAAAACCTTCAAAATTTACTTCCAAATCAGATAACTGCCTCCAGCCTGGTGGGCGTCTTTAGAAACCGGAGGTCGTTTTGAATCCTGGGGACCAACAAATTTTCATTGTTTTTTGGTTGGTGAGGGCAATTTGGGGATCACCCAATTGTCTGAAAAGTGGGATCCGGTCGGATGGACGTAAAACGTCCACCCACCAACCCGCACGGACCAGCGTGGTGGTGGGACCAGCGTGGTGGTGGGACCAGGTGGTGGTGGGACCAGGTGGTGGTGGGACCAGCGTTGGTGGGACCGCGGGTGGTGGGACCAGCGTGGGGGACCGCGGGTGGGGAACCAGCGTGGTGTGGGACCGCGTGGTGGTGGGACCAGCGTGGTGGGATACGATCCAAAAACCGCCTAATGGATAGGGGTGTAATAGGGGAGGCCTATGTCCAGCAGTGGACTGTCTCAGGCTGATGATGATATTAGATAACTTTAGGTAACAGTACAGAAAGACGTGCCTTTATTTGTTTAGTAGAGAATGGTAACAAATGCCATTAAAATCTACTACTAAAAGCTATTCAACGTTAAGTTCGTTCCAATTCGCGTAGAACAAAACACGAAACATAAAAGATACGAATCCATATAATTGAAGGCTTTGATAGAACAGTCTTTATTACCAACATTGAAAGGCGTTTTATTGTGCGCTATTTAGTCCATTTAATCAATGAAATTATTATGTATGTCCTATTTTTAACTACCTTTAGATTAACTCTTAAAACTCAAAACGATATTTCGGAATTGATAACTGAGATAGTACTTATGCAAGAATATTACAGCAGTTTGTTAAACAATTTTTTTGATCCAAAAATTTCTTCTGCTATTTACCATCTCTAGTTCGATATTTGCTGTTAGCTTTTTATCTATATTGTTAAATAAAGTTTCTTATAAAAAAAAATAGTACTATTTTTAGGTTGAATACGATTGAAACGAAATTAAAAAAATAAACATATTGTAGAGATTTTTCAAATACCAACATGAGTACGGTGACTTGACTTAATTTTCGCTTTTTTTTAATTTGTTGTATAAAACAATGCGATAAAAAATATTTAATTCTTACGCCAGTGATTCAACATATATAACTTAAATAGCAAACAATAAAACTGCATTAACAATGTTATGTCCATTTAATTTTACTTCTAAGGCATTAATGTGTCAAAATATATCAGCTGTATAACTATAGATATATATTTAACTATAGATATATTTCTAATACGGGTAATTAGAGAAAACGAGTCTCGATATTGACGTTTTGTCTCTGTGCGATGGTGTATAAAAGACGGGTCTGAAATGTAGAAAGGGCAGCTTCGTATAAGCCGATACCCGGAACGGAACTCACCCGGTGTGTGATAAGTGTTGTGCATCTGTGATTGTGTTACTGTGCTGAGTGGTAATACGCATCGACTCGTCCGTACGACTCGGGGTCACGTAAGCCATTTCAATGTTTTTAAGTATAAGAGACGTTCAGTTGTTGTTATAATTTTTACTTTTAGAATTCTCTTTAAGATTTCTAAAATTACTATAAACGTGTCGGTGACGCAAATGCGTGAGGTTTCACAAAGTGCCTAACGTAGGTAAAATAGCTCCCTATTCGAATTACGACCATTGTGATAGCTCTCTATTTACACAATGTTAAACTAAGTGTAAAAAGAGAAGTGTTTCTTAACGGATTAAAAAATGGTTTGACTTTTAATAAAAAAATAAACGAGGAAATTATAGGTTCGTTCACATTGTTTACATTTATTGCTATTGGTATAAATTGGACAACTTTTAGGACCACTGCGCCTTTTTTGCTACTGTAAATCACTGGAAGTGTCTGATCGGACTTCTAAACCGTGCAATAAATACATCACCTGTCAGTTTCCGGGGTTGTATGGGTAAACAACCTTTTAAAAGTATTAATTACGATCAGTTAATAGGTTTTTGTAGTTATTGCCACTAAATTTACCTATTTACATAAATTGACACATAAAAAAATTCCTGATCCCTCTAATTTATGATCAATTTATAATTTATAATACTTTTACGTAAAAATAGCGTCATGAGTATTTCGTCATTGTTACATATATTTTAATTTGTAAAACATGTTCTTATGTTTATTGTTATAAGATTATGTTATCTGTAGACAGTTGACCAGAAAAGTTTAAACTAATGTAAGTATTAATATTAATTTTCTCCGTAGAACGTGTTTTTTAACTGATAGAGTGATTTCTCTCGTTTTATTAGAACGCCATTATATTAAGTATATTTAGAAACAAGCATAAGCAAAGTGACTAGAATTCCGCAAGCAGCTTAATAATGCTTATTCTAAATAAAAACTAGCAGTCCATTCACGGCTCTACAGTATCTATATTTAAAGATTTTTGTAATAGATTTTGCAGAATAAAAAGTAGCCTACGTTAATCTAGGACAATGTAGCTTTCTAGTGGTAAAAAATATTTAAATCAATTAAGTAGCTTCGAAGCCTATTCAAAACACTCCAACTTTTACTCTTTAGAATATTAGTAAATAGTTAGTGAATAGACTGTATGGGTATATACGGTCTGTAAAAATGGTAATTAAATTAACCGGAGGTGAAAGAAAACCTTATTTAGAATTGGAGTTTATATTTTAAAGGGTGAATAAGGAAAAACTTCTCTTTTGTTCCGTATAAAGCTTTTACAGTGACCTTAATTCTTTTGAAATGCATTGTTCTAAATGTAAAAGCGTTCTTTCTGCGCTATAGGAAACCAGCTTTCACCATTTGGATATTGCACGCATTACATGATTCCTCTAGGGAATAAAACAAGAAATAGCGTGAGAAAATTGTAGACGAAATGCAGTAAAATTTAAATTTCATGTTTGTAAGGTTTTATTGTAATTGTTTTTTATCTGACCTGCTAATTAAAACTTTTGTAGCAATATCACTGGATTTTTTAATTTTGATTACAAAAATAATGTTAAATGCTGTATAACTTCCGCAAATATAAATTCGATCGTACCTGTGAAAATTGGCACGAAATTGGTGTAATCAGATGAAACGCGATGCTTAAAGCCGTAATTTTCAGGACAATATAACAAATTCTTCTCATGCCGATATCTGATAGTTTCTTAGAAATTTGGGTATCGGTAAGTTGCGAATGTCAAACCATTTCAGTTCCATTGGTGTGGATGATTTAAATCGCCATGTCTCTATCCCTTTTACATTAGATCATCAAACGAAATGTGACACCTCCTTTTTAAATGGTAATAGACGCGGCCTTTCATTGAGTTGTTTCATTTTTTTGTAGTTATTTCTGATGTAATCATAAAAAGCTATCCTTTCTAAAATCAGATGCAGTTAGATATGACTAAATTGGCCACGTGTGATTATTCCTAGATTATTCGTAGAATTCTTTCCCTCAACGCTTAAATAAAAATCTTCTTTCTAAATTTAGGAATATTTCCATGTTCCTGGCGAAACGCCCTTATTAGTACACTTCTGAAGTGCCCAACGTATAACAATATTGAAACCTTCAATATTCCAATACACAGATAATTATACTCCCCACTTTTTATCTCTACATTAGCCCCAGGGTTGACTGGCAGAAAATGCCATCGGCATAAATGACTTAATTTTTTTATGATTGGGTTATAACCAGCTTTTTTAAAAATTTTGAGATGCTTATCATTTGTGTCCTCATTGTAAACACTAAAGGAAAACCTTTGTGTTTATCTATTTTAAAGCTTGCTAATTTTTTAAATAATATGATCTAAACGGTAGTGGAACGAATAATCATAATAAATTCATACACCATTAATGACTTTGATTCTCCAATCAGTCAATAAAATGTTTTTGCGTCATGTCTTATTTCGTTTTTTTTCTTACATTTTTATTGAAAATTATAAAAAAAATATTTTTACATTACCGTATATACTCTTAATACATTCTGCGTCAAAAAAATCGCACCTTACCAAAATTAATATCATTAGAAAGCACAATGAATACATTTTAAAAACCTGTATTTTTCTTTTCTGTTAAAACAATAATCACGTGAAGTTAGGGTCTTTAAAAAAAAGTGCTTATAAGCTCATTAGTAGATTCACTATTTGTGCCATCTTGAGGGGTAAAAATTAATTATGGGTCATTAACAAAGAAGTCACACCTGAACAGCTCCAGGAAGAAAAAAGCCCTGAAAAATGGATATCACGGAAGAAGTAGCTCAAGCGGTAGCACTAATGCAATCAGAACTACGCCAAGTTGTAATTGCTCGAAAACTCAACATAAGCCGTTTCCGTGTGAAACGAATATCCTAGAGGTTCCAGGAAACTGAAGACTATCGGGAAACATGGATCCGGAAGACGACGTTGCAATTCCGCCAGAGACGACCGCTGTATTGTGTTGGCGTCTTTGCGTAACCGATTCTCCAACGCTGTTGAACGTCTCCACATAAAGAAGAAGGCTGCGAGAGAAGAAAATCCAGGCCCTACGGGTCGCTACTGGGATCAGCAGAGCATAGGCGAATCAAAGTCAAAATTTAGTTTGCCCGAGAACACGTAGATTGGACGTTCGACCAATGGAAGTCTGTCCTCTTCTTCGACGAGACTACAGTATGCCTTCTCTGCAATGATAGGCGTAGGCGTGCTGTGAAGAAAGAATCAGCTACAGGGGAGGAACCTGCACATTCTGGGGCGGAATTTCATTCCAAGGAAAAACCGACCTTGTGTGCGTCTCCTGCACTAGAGGTAACTGCTCATCGGTACTTCACAGAGATACTGGAGGACCATGTTTTACCGTATGCTGGTTTTGTTGGGTTTGATTCAAATTCATGCACGACAACGCCCGCTCCCATACGGCAATCATTTTTAGGGAATACCTGAATCAGGTTGGGATCCCCATGTGCAGTGGCCAGCGAGAAGTCCTGACCTGAATCCCAAAGAGCAGCTTTGGGATGATCTGGAACGCCGGGTGTGGTCTCGTGATGCTGCCCCTGCCACCCTTGAACAACTTCGGAACACCGTCGTCGAGGAGTGGAGTGACATTCCTGAACGAACAAGAACGCATCGTGACGTCAGGTGAGGTCAGTGAAGGATCGCATGGAGACTATAATTAGGGCTAACGGAGGTGACAGTAGGTTCTAAGTTTAGTTTGAAGAATTTGTTAAACTGTATTTTTAATTTTGTTATGTTTTTAGATTAATTAAATTAAGTAATTTTGGCGTGAATAAATGTTTTATGAAAAATTTAACATGCTTAGTAATAGCTGTCACAGTTTTATTATCTAAAGATTCAATTACCTTTAAAATGAGGCCCCACACTTATACCTTACCATAGATAAAAAAGGGTTTATAGTTGCTTGAAGTCAAAATACCACAAGATGTGATTTTTTGAAAAGGAAAACGAAAAAGTTGATTTTGCCAAGAAAATAGTTACAGGTCTATATGACATCCACGCCCCCGATGTTACCAGCGCACACGACTCTCTGAGCGGTTAAGGTAAAGTGGACCCCAGCTCTATGGCTGACAGATGGAGAGAGGATGGACATGAGGTGAAGAGACCGCTCATTTCTAAAGTATTAGCGGGATCGATCCGATGAGAAATGGGTTCTTTACAAGTTAGCCAGGAATTGGTGTAATCAGATGAATCGTAACGCTAAACGCCGATACATTCTTGAAAGGAATAAATTGTCAACTCTTGCCTATATCTGAAAGTTCCTTGGGACTCTCAGTATTGGTAAGTCGCGGTTATCAAACATTCCCACTTCATTATTTTTGAATGATTTAAACCAACATTTTATTACTTCTTCATCGATAGATCACCTTACAATTTCTGAAACTATTTCTTAATTAAATCGTTTTATGCGGCCTAATATAAACATGTTTTATTTTTCACCAGTGTCTTCTGAATAAAACCAAAAAGACTGTCCTCTCTATTAAGTCCAATGCAATCGGATGCGATAAAATAGGATGTCGTATGACCCTAACTGTCCTTGAATATCTACTTTCTGCAATTACTCATATCATTAACTGCTCTGTAGCTACTGGATCCTTTCCCAGATTGTAGCGCAAAGCTTATGTTGGCCCTCTTCGTAAAATCTCGTGTCCTGCTCTGCGATCGATGTTGTTTCCCAGCAAGGTGTTTCAAACACCTTTTGATGGGACCTGTGTTCTAATGCAGTTCTC
Source organism: Lamproptera curius (assembly GCA_029286875.1). Lineage (NCBI taxonomy): Eukaryota > Metazoa > Arthropoda > Insecta > Lepidoptera > Papilionidae > Lamproptera > Lamproptera curius. The sequence continues at coordinate 993,305 of JAGSMT010000011.1, read as the reverse complement.
TAAGTTCTTAATATGTAAAAATTTTATAAATCCTCATATATGGATTTAGACTCACCGGTGGTAGGTCCCGTTTTACAGGAGACCGTCTGGGTGGGACCACCGCAGTGCCAGTTTCTGCCACGAAGCAGTGGTGTGAGAAACACTGCTGTGTTCTGGTTTAAAGGGCACCGTAGCCGTGTTTTACTGGGTAAACGAGACTTAACACCGTATGTTTCTCGGTAGGCAGCGCGTCGGCGATGCCACTGGTATCGCCAATGTGTATGGACGTCGGTGACCACTTCCCATCAGGTAGCCCAACTGCTCGTCTGCCTACGTATGCTATAAAAAAAGGCCTGGTCATAGCTCCTACTACTACATCTGAGTAGGCATGGAAAATACCAAAGTCATAGTCTTGGTCTTAATCGATTTTTATGCCTTCAGTCACGATATCCTTGCCGTTCTCTGGTACCTAATGGTTTCCGACGAAGCGCTTGGTTGGCTTACCTACTATCTTCGAGGACGCCAACAGTCAATTATTCATAGTGAAAAATGTCCCAATTGGCTGGATCTTTCGTGCGTAGCTCAAGACGGTATTCTTTCCTATACAACATAAGATACTCCTCTTAAAACCAAAGTAACGCTCGTGCAGTCCTTGATTTTCCCCTTAATCGACTACAGTGTCATGTGTTTTTTTGACCTGAATGCAGATCAAGTCAATAAACTTGACCGGCTTCTAAATAACTGCATTCAATTCGTTTACCGCAACGTAGCACTCAGGTTACTCGTGTACCTACCCCAATATCTCTTTGCCACCCTAAGTTTAGCTGGTGGACAATGCCTAAGGCATTAAGCTCGCCTTCGCATAATTGTATTTGTGCACGCAATTTCAATACATGAATAAATAAATGCGAGTAATATTAAAGATCAATCAATTAAATTAGGTTTTTTGAAGTTATACTTTTAGGCGTTATGAAAAATGATAGAGTGAAATTTTACGATTTGTGACACAAAATTAACAGTTTATAATGAAAACGGTGAAAATGTAATAAGGTCCATATTACATAGTGATAAGGTTGATTTTGTGAGTGAGAAATGGAGTTGTCGTTTTTATTTGCGATAAGTTGTTGATAATGTGCTCTATGAGTTAGGATTAAGGTTCGTTTTTAGTATATATATATATATATATATATATATATATATATTATTAATAATATATTTATATTATTTAAATTTATATTAAATATATTATTATATAAATATATTAATATTTGTAATGATGTTTATTCAACTTGATATAATGGTAATATTTTTATTCATTTAATATATCAACATTGTGATTTATCTATGAATACTGTTTAGATAAGCGCATCTAGGACACATAATCAAAGCTTCTGATTTATAGTACGCTACAAGAAGCCAACATCTCTTAGGAATTTACTTTAAAAGTAACAGATGGCGCTTGAACTACCAGTTATATGATATATCAAAGTACGTCTTGTGAATCCATAAATTTAATCGAATTATTTATGATTAGTTCTGTAAATCTATCATCTTTAATTGTCTAATTATTTTTGATTGATATTACTTACTATTTGTGAATATTAGTGAAAAAAATTGTGCTTATATACTTTTTCAAGTGCTCGATATAATTGAGGTTAACTATCCGTATGTATTATTTATTGATATAAATTAAAATACTTTTTATTTAATATATTAACACTAAATATTATTAAATTATTAATGTTAAATACTTATTATTGGTTATTTAATATTCACAAAATAAAGAAATAAATTTAATAAAACATTTAATAAAAAGTTTGTGATAAAATTAAAATTGAACATCAAATTTATATTAATTTTTAATATTTGCTATTAAATTGAATAAATAATAAATATTTATAAAATAATAAATAAATTTAATGAAAACTTATTGATAAAATGAAAAGTGAATATTAAATTAAGAAATAATAAAATATTTAAAAATGACAACCTTAAATTGATTTTGAATTTATTATTAAATTTATTTTAAATATTAAATAATCAATAATATTTAAAATTAAGAATCTTATATATTCAGTACAAATTTTGTCATATATTTATTAAAATATATATTATTATAATTATTAATAATATATTATTATATTATTTAAATGTATATTAAATATATTATTATATAAATATATTAATTTTTAATGATGAAAGAAGTATATCTTCTCACGCCGTACATAAGTACACGCACCCATTTTTTTTTGTATTAGCTCTGTTTTTCGCTTCTATATAAGAACTGAATTATAAAATTATCGATTTAACGCAATTGAGTTCCAGGAAACATATTCAGACAATCTTTAATACAATTCTTCACCACCTCGTTTTTATTTCATGCGAATAAAATTGAGACTGCAAACCGTTTTCGCAGGCACTGTCTTGCCTGTCCTCACGCCTCTAAGGACATATTGGATCCTAGTGCTTTTTAGTCACGAACAAAGCATTCTATTCAGCAGGCAGCCAGTATTAGGCTTCATGCAGTCCTGATTGGACTATAATAGAAAGGAAGATTGATTACTTTTTTCCGAATACCTTACCCTTCTAGAAAGCCTTCAGGGTCCGTCTAGTCTACAACCCGCTTGGAGCTTAGCTTTTCCGTGAAACAATTAAAAATGTGACCACGTGACTCAACTTTTGGTATATTAAAACAAATTAAGTTGGTGCTCCGTTTTTAATCGTTGCTGTACGAAGATCTTACTAAAACTGTGAAATTATTTGTTCATACTAATTTTATTCACAATTTTTTAACAAAATTACGCTTTTGTTATTTTAAGAATTCCAAGACATTTTAAAAAAGTGATTATTAACTATAAAAAACATATCAATAAAATCAATCACTTTCAAGCGAAAAAGATATCCATTACAAACGTTTTTTTTTTATTTAATTGAGTCTCTCTCGCTTATATCAATAGAATTCCTATTCCTAAATGAATATTGTTACTTTGGCGCCTTCGCAAATTGAAAACTGATTACTTATACGGTATTAAAAGGATAACGACGACGTTATTACGATTTCGACGCTTTCTCAATAATAAAGTTGATTATACAGATATCAAATTTGCTTATTTGATCTTCATTGCTATACAATAAATTTAAATCTCAAATAATTCTTTACGAAATATTCTGTTCTGCTTGTCAAAAACTGTTGCTGCAATTTACATCGTGTATATATCATCATTATTATCAGCCTGTGTTAGTGCACTGCTGGAAATAGAACTCCAGCTCTCACCAGCCACTATGCGATAGTCGTCATGGAGTATTAGAAAACAATAACTATTGACAGAGACGTGAACAAAGAGTACACGTTCTTTTAATTGTTCATAATGTTCATCTATAGTTATGTACTGTAATTACGCAACAAAAATCATTGAGCATTATGGTTACGGATACTTGTTATAGGCAGAGTTATTATTGTTTGGTTTCCATAATCTTTTGACGGATGGCTTAACCTCTATTACAATTGTGAAATGCCAATTATTGACATATATTATTCTTCTGCTGTTTCTGCTTTAATTATCAAAAGTTTTCTTATATTAAGAAGTATTTTTAAATTAAGATATGTTGACTTGTGTTTTTGCTCCTTTCATGGGCACTGTAGTGATTGAATAACGAAAACAAGTAAAAACTTCTATGTAGAAGCTGAGTATTCAAAATATATCCCATCATTATATGATGTTACTCAGTCTCATCATCGAGGGTAATAATTGATTCGACTTCGAAGCGATCCGACAAACATTGTGATTTAACTCAACCCTCCGGAGATTGCGATAAGCGCTATCGCAGTTCAAAGTACAGCTGATAGCTTCCGCCGCAAGATGGCGCCGTTTTATCTCCAATTCCATCAGACTCTCGCAGGGGCGACTTTCGTGCCGTTTATACTTAAACCAAAGAAAAGATTGAATTGATGTAATCCTTGTTACGCTTATAAACAAATTGGTGTAGTCGATATCTATGCAAATGAATAAAACAGGAGTGTCTATTTGTAAATCAAAATAACCGGTTTAAAATGATTGTATTGTGATATATAAGCGATGCATTCATTTAACAAAACTTCAATTTTATAATTTCTGTCTGTCCACTTGAAGAAAGCTCATGTATCTGGGAGAAACTAATTGTACTTTTTTTTACAAAATAAATGAATAGATTTATTTTTTTATAGTACTATGCGGACGAAATCGCGGGTAATAGTTATAAAATAAGAAAAATATTATGTATAAAAACTAATGAAATGACACATACGAATTTATTACAAATATGATTGTTAATTAATAAAACTTTATACAACACCTTATTACTATTATTATTAACCTAAACACGAGCCATTTAAGAATATATAAAAATGCTTGCAAAGTTTAACCCGTGGGGCAATATCATTCTTAAAATTTATTTAAGCGGTTTTGCACCTGTGGTTATTACTTCATAAATTGTAACGAAACGTTTTATTGTCACTTCGAGACTTCGGTGGAGGTCAAAGTACTCCTGTGGCTTGATTTTACTACCTTTTTTTGGAGTTTAAAAAAATCTATGAGTAAGTAATTGCTAAATATATTAAGAATCACTTATTAGTGGTACACTAAGTCGACTTATTCGTGGATTTTTTACATTTATTCTTTGGATATTAACATTCCATCTTAATTTGTAATTACGGACGCTGAATAGAGTCCGAAACAACTGGAAGAAAATACTAAGATTCAACGCGGAAAATTCGTAAATAAATGGATTAAATGACTATTGGGTACAGACATTTTTCTAGTATTTTAGTATGTTGTATATGTAAATTTTACTGAATATAAGAGAAATATTATTCATGGATATAAAAAATTTATTCAATGATTTCCAATTCAAAAGTTTTTATAAGCAACGTTAAGTAAATTTAGCAAAGCAATCAGTCAAAGATAGATTTAAAATCTGTGCAATATAAAAACTTGCGCCACTTGTTTTAAAATTCTTATATTGGTTAGAAATCTTCCATACGATTGTTTTCCCAAGTGCAATCAAAGAATGCGTTCACGGTCTGATTGTCAAAGCGTATCGAATGTCAGACCAATCTATGAGAAACCAACATCAAATTGAAAATCCTATTTTACTTACTATCACCATGCACCGCACATTGACTAACAAAACGTTCTAACATACAACTTAACTTTTTTTCAATCACCAAATAACTTAATTTTAAGGTGGACTAATATAAATTAATCTTTATTTTACGTTTTCAATACGTGCATAAAAACTTATTATTGCATGGCGATCTTTTTGTCGTTATCTACGAAGGCTGACAAGCAGTGGGGCCACCTAATAGAAAGTTGTCACCGGCAATACCAGTGGTATGATCAACGCTACCTACCATGAGGCAAAGGATGTTACGTCTCTTTTACCCACTAAATACGTTGGCAATGGTACCCTTTAAAACGTAGCTCGGTTGTATTTTCAAACTACTGTTTTAGCAGAAATAACCGTGGTGTAGCACCCTGGATGGCCCTTACTACCTACTTTAAATATTTTATATAGGAAAATTATTATTTATTGATCATAGCTAAAATAGTAAAGTATCAATTAACTTAAAAAAAATAAGATATTTCATATCTAAATGACGCAGAGACTTACCTGAACAGTATCATTTTCACTACAATAACATAATTATTTGGTTGTTAAAGGATTTTTATATCAACAATAACTGAATTCATTGAAACCACTAAAATTATCCAATTTTCAGTGGGCTGGCAAGCAAGTAACAATTACCATTAAAATTACTATTACAGTAATAAATTTTCCAATTGATTTATTGAATCCAAGACACAGAAAGGCGGGGACAGCCATTTGGTACCGTAAATTATGACACATCAGCGAAATGAAGTGATTAGCCACAGGAGAGCGGTGTAAGCGGTACTAAAACGTACAAAAACACAATTTTCACATAGATATAAAGTAAAGCCTTTTGAATTTTTTTTACTGAGATATGACATATACTTTTTTTCTTACTTCTTATTCATGCTCCTGCAATGTTTAGCCTGAACTACCTAAAGGTTGACTGCAATGACAATAAGTCCGCCTTTTGCACATTTGTGTGCAAATAAGTTTAAATAAATAAATAATACCTAAATACATTTATTGAATAATAAATAGGTAAAATTATTACACTTTAAACAAAACTTAATTTTAGTTTTACATTCAATTTATGAAATAATTAACCTATACTACTTTTGTAATAAAATAATAGGTCACGTATTATTTTAATGAAACTTTAAAATGTTCATCAAATAACTTAAATTCAAACATACAGGTATATTTGAGTTTCGCTTTTCGCATTATCTGTACTTTTGAATATAACATGTAAATTCTATTTTGTTATCTATACTGTATAATAAAAAGAGGAAAGATTTGTGTTTTAAGGTGAATGTTTGTAATGAATAAACTCAAAAACTACTGTGCCGATTTTTAAAATTTAGAAAGCTACATCCACCTTTAGTAACATAGGCTACCTTTTGCTATAAAAACCCATTAAAAAAATACAAGCACAGCTGTCGACGGACTGCTAGTTAATAATAATTTAATTAACCCTAGTTAGCTATTAGCCACTTGAATAGTTCTATAATATGAAACCGTCGACGTAAATTCTAGTAGAAAACTTATGTGGAAAACATAGTATGTAGGAAATCAGCAGCGGCCGTCTAATGGCATTTGGGAATGGATAACGAATAAGCTACTGTGCCGATTTTCTTTACTGCAGTTGACGTCGCATAGTATAATGACAGTGTTCAGTATGCATTATTGCCAATGATGCAGTTCGGCTTATCTATATAAAATATATTTAGAATTAACAAAAGTATAATGAAAGGGGTTAAAATTATATCACGCATTCTCTTTTACTTTAGTTACAGATAAAATATTAATGTGTAAATCGTTCTTATGAGATATATATATTTTCAAAAAACAATTCGTAATGAAAAACATCTCTTGTGCAGTGTTATCTTAATTTTCCACTTTGCATTATATTTTTACAAGTACTATTTTATCCGTAAAATTTCTAATTACTTTTAGAAAAACTCGAAAATATATCAATATAGTACATTAAACGCAATACATAGGCGGAAGCAGAGTAATTATCCATTTACCCGGCGTCATTGTTGCTGGATATTCTAATGGCTGGCACGTTTTTAAATCATTGTAACTTTAAGACAAAATACGCGCGTTAGAATCCGCTTATAGTAGCTACCGTTGTTGAACCCTCCAAGCATATTAACTACTCCTACATCACATCATCATCAGCCTGTTTTAGTCCACTGCTGGACATAGGCCTCCCCTAATACACCTTATCCATTAGTTTGGACTGTATCCCACCACGCTGGTCCAATGCGGTTGGTGGTGGACCGACTTTTACATGCCATCCGACGCATTGATCATCTTATTTTCAGACAGTTGGGTGATCGGCCTAAATTGTTCTTAACTAACTAGGAAACAACAATGAAAAATTGTTGGTGTCCTCGCAGGATTGGAACCCACGACCTCTGGTTTCTAAAGCACACGCCCATACCACTAGGCTACGGAGGCAGTTAACTACTACTCCTACACATTTCTTTATAAAGCGCGCGGATAAGGTATGAACAGTGGCAATGAAGCGTTTATACATACAGCCTGCTTGTTTTATTATTGCTTAATTAGTTTTTTTTTTTAATTTTTATTTTTATATATACATAACCAAGATTTTTTCTGGTATTTGAAGTGGAAAACTTATGCTTCCCATTGATTAATGTATGTATTTCGTGTCAAAAATATTATAAGAGCGCCTTTTTGAATTCATCTTTTTGAATTTGATGGTCAAACTTTTTTATATGCAAGGCAGTTTTTGATTACAATTCGAGAAACAAACGAAAGTCAATGCATACTAAGAAGTTGAGGCAAATAATTTTGCAGATCTAATTTTTATTTCCAACCTTGCGCTCTGTATAATATAAAAACCTTTATAAAAAGTCTCTTAACTAATAGGTGAGGACTCTTTAATAAGCCAAAAAGAAAAGTTAAATTTTAAAAGATACTCGGCATGTGTATGTTTAATTATATATTATTTATAATTCTGAACCTTACACTCATTAGTAAAGTAATGTACCGTAACATATTGTTTTAATAGTTATTTAATTTTAAAAGTTATTAAACTATTAAAAAAGAATTTAATTTTAAATACTTCATAAATTCGAGTAAATAATTTAATATTTAAATTAATTATTGTAGTCCGTAAGTTTTGGGTCCGTGTCTGCGTAAAGCGCATCGTTTAATAAAGGAAGACGTTGGGTCAAATTAATTAATGATTCAGTAATTTCATAAAAAAGTATTCTGTACATTCATTTTCTTCTTAGTATTTTTTACATGTATGTTTACTAGATATCATCAAATGATCTCAAAACGATACAATGATGTGATATTTAGGGAAATATTAGACAATATAGGTTTACTTTAACTCTTATCCGTTAAAAGCAGTTATTAAATGTTTTACTTACATTAAGTTTTCTAAATGAGATACAAAACTTTGATGCTTTAGTTAAAAGTTCATATTAAATTTCAGTTATAGCAAATTTGAGCTAATCCGTACCTTAAACTTTCTATAAATTGCGTGGAACGGAGATAAACGGCACTTATAATGGCTTTAATTTTTTCCTTAAGAAATCCACGAGTTATTGCTCAAAGGAACATATTTATTCTTAACATTAATACCAGCTAAGGAAGAAAGAAGCTCTTTAGAAGAATCTATTGCAAGATTTCTGAAATATCGTCTTATAGTTTTTGCAATAAATTTTCTTATTTATCGTGCTTGTAGTTCGTAGCATTACAAAGTATAAAAGCATTGACAATAAGATTTTTTATGACATGATATTATTGATCAATAAAAAGGGTATAAGTTAAATCAAAATCTTTCTTAGTATACTTATAACATTACAAGTAAGCTCAGTTACTACGTTACTAAATAAGCTTTGAAGATGGTTATTTGTTACGGAAAGTTACATATGAAATGCCGTTAAAACTTTTATGTACAAAATAGTTTCTTCTAAAGGTGCATATATATACGTGAGCAATTATATACATGCTTCTAAATGTTTATTTATATGTAATTGATAATTATTTTGAGCAGGAACCGCCAGAGGACGTGCCAGAAAGAAATATCATTGGGAACAATGGAAATGCTGGCATTTCATGTTTGCCATAATAAGAATTATATAAAAACACAAAGGCAATTTGTAGGAACAATGGATAAAAATATACTTTGCTCACAATTTTCGAAAAATTATTTACCCAAGACATTGTTCCGATTTAAAATATGTCTTAGGTTTACAAAATAGAACATAATAGAATGGGCTACAGAAAACTGCTTTGGAACGAGTTGTCGCCCGCGGTATTTTCGGACCGATATGTCTTACGGTCCTTTAAGAAAAGAGCCTTCTCCTTCCTAAAAGGTCGGCAACGCATTAGCAGTTCCTCTTGTGGTGCGATTGTCTAAAAGCATGACGGTGATGCAAACGCTAGATTATTTATTTTCAATAGCATCTGAGGCGCAGAAAGAACAACCGTTGCGCATATAAATTAAAGCTGAAGCCTGAAAACGTACGATTTTCTATTACCTGAAACAGTGAAACGCGTCTAAAATTTTTTTACTTTACAATTAAAGTGTTAACATACTAACCATCAAGATATCACAGTAAATTCAATAATGGTATTAAATACGATTTTAAGTCATTTAAATACTTGAACTATTTACTTATTTGCTACAGAAAAAACTTACACTAGATTAGCGTAGCTACAAGATATAGACAAAATATGTATCTAAATATACACAATTCAGATTTAATATTAAACATCGTCGATCCATATCACTTCTGAATGGCTATAAAAGGAAAAGCGGCCATTAAACATTATGTTAAGATTTATGAAGTAACATCTACGGAAAACGAGCTCACCCTTTAAATGACTTTGGATAACGTAACTGCTTCAGAGGTTATTCAGGCTGCAAAAGAAATTCTCTGGTTCTTTTGGTAGGGTGTAATCGTAAACTGTTATAAAAGTTTTATAAAAAAATATTATTCCATCTTTTTATAGAGAGTTATTTTGTTCCTCCCAGTTGTCAAGATCAAATGTTCCCGCTCATTTCTATTTTTCCTCACCTCGTGAATAAAGAGGGTATAAGGTGAAAACTTCGTGAAGCGGTCGAAGTCAGCACTGCCGAAGTCGACCAATTGCCTTTCAAAGTTACTACGCAGCATCATATTTCGTAAAGTCACGCGACGCGAATGGCCAACGGTCCGTTCTTATAGTTTTAAGTTTACCGCGAACCCCAACCGCATCAACGATGACGCCTGCAGCTGTGCCGCCATCAGACGAGGTATTTATCACACAGTTATTTTAGAATGTCAGTGCCAACTAATTAATGCATTTTTCCCTTACCCTTTCCACCTACGATAACTTGAAAATGAATAGGAAAAAGAAGTGAATAGATAAATAAAATATATAATAGTTATATAATACGTACCTATATAAACTAAAATGCGCTTTTCTGGAAAATTCAACTAAAAAATAAAAAAAAAACATTGCTAAATTTGAATTAAATATAGTGTAAGAAAAAAATATTTTATTGTAAGAAATAAGAACTGGGGTCAAAAAATCCTGTTTTATACTGGCATACCATTTTTTATTTCATCAGCCTGTGATAGTCCACTGCTGGACTTAGGCTTTCCCTAATACACCCATATCCATTAGGGAGTTTTGGACCGTATCCCACCACGCTGGTCCAATTCGGGTTGGTGGTAGACCGACTTTTACATGCCCATCCGACTCATGGATTATCTTACTTTTCAGACAATTAGTGATCGGGCTCAAATTGCCCAACCAACTAGGTAACAACAATTAAAATTTTCAAGTCCCCTGCAGGATCGGAACCCACGACCTCCGGTTTCTAAAGTACAAGCCCATTCAATGTTTTAAAAAGCTCACAGAGGCAAGTTACTGGCATACAAATAAAGCTAAAAAATAGGTATTAAAAGCAGGGGAAAACCAAATATCTAGCTAAAACTCTGCCGCTTAGATATATCTTATTGAACAAACATCTAATACAGAGCAAGTCCTGATATATACATATACAAAACGTTAGATTCGAGAAGCTTTTATCTCACGCAAGCTTTGAAAGTACCAAAATCGACCACGGGCCTTATTTTAAACTACATCCCACTCATTCTGACGAAAGACCTCTTTCAATTATTTTTAAAATTTTTATAACTCCAAAAGGTAAATGCTGCAGTGCAACCCTAAATTTAATTTAAAAGACAAATAATTTTTGTGTGTTTACGCGAATACTGTAAAAGACTTTACGGATTTTATCGTGTTTAATTTGTGTACAATTTTCCCAACGTTTCAGACACTTTACAGGATCCATGATAATCGGGCAGATTGAGTTGGCGTTCGTCTGTCAAAGATTTCAGCCGGCCACCTCTCTGTGATTTTTATAGAAGATTTAATTATTTTAAAGACTAAGCTCGAATCTTTGATTAAAAGCGCGAAGTGCAAAAGCTATTAGAAACTAAGTTTATGTCGATTTTGAGATTAGTCTACAATCTTAGATCGGAAATTGTTCTTAGTCTTGGTGTGGATACTTGGTCATCGAAAAGATACCTTTAAATGATTACATAATATATGTTTACCTATGTGAACCACAATACAGCATGATTATACCTTTCAGGGCCGTATGACAATAAAAAAAGATATCAAGTTTCGTCGATATAATCTTTATAATATTTTACAATACATGTGCCTTTTACTATCACATAAGAAACCAATCTTCAATTTTTGAAAAAATCAATCGTCATTCAAAAAAAATATTTCTACTTTTAATCTAGTAATTTCTTAGAAATCTCTATTGAGAAAGAAAGTAAGTAAGAAGGAAAACAACATTTAATAAAGCTGTTTTTTGTGGCCTTTAATGCAATGTTATTTTGTTTGTACAAGAACTGTTCGTAAACTGCTTCCTCAAAACCGTTTTAACAAAAATTATTAATGTTAGCGTATGAGACACATGCGCTCACAGGAACCGTTAATTTTAATTTTAGCCTATCTATTAAATTGTTTTGATTTAATTTGAACGTTGGTGCGAAGCTCACAAACTTTGTAGTTTTCCTAAACGTAAAATTTTTCATGGAAAAATGTCTTAACTGGCTTAAAGCTATAATAATATATATATTTTTAAAATAATAATGGCAGTTTATAATATTAAATTTTCATTTATATACACTAAAAATTATATAATAGTTCAGCTGTTTTGTGGTAAAACTTCTGCTGAAACATACTAAACCTTTACTGACCATTAAAACTAAAACTGTGGTTGTACTATTTTGGAAATAGCCTAAAGCTTAGAATGTTCATTAAAATTTTAATGGATGTTGAATTAAGTTTCAAATAATTTGTTCGTTTGCGGGAAAGATACAGTTATTTATTAAATATTGAAATTACTCGTCTAAATTTGAAATGGCGTTACAATTTACTTTACATGCTTTTTCTATGGTATAAGCTAACACGTGTAATTATTCTTTACATTAATAATTTTATGTAAATATTTTTATTTCAATGTAAAGGTTTCTAAATAAAAAAATTAACAAAAAATATGATCGACTTCCAACAGTATATTTTCGCAATTTAAGGAGGTACCATCGTACTCTCCGTACGAAGTTGCGTCGGCGTTTTCTCCCGCCGACACCTACCACCGATAACTTTTAAGGTATTCATTTAATCAATATGTCGTCTTTGTCACGTTTTATGTACATGGAATGGTTTTTTAATGCAATAGTTTTTATGTAAACTTAAACTGTATTATCTTAAATAGCTTTGAATGGGTCTGATTTTAATATTTATAAATGTTTATATTAAAATATTGAGCATTTAGCTTGCTTTCCCACAAAGTTACAACTCTGAGATTCCTGTATCGTTTTAAAGTGTTTCCTATAGAAACCAAAATAACCCTCGTGTAGTCCTTAATTTTTATCCTTTTTATCCTTTGATCAACTATGGTGATGTGTGCTACTTTGACCTGAATGCAGATCAACTCTCTGAACTTGACCGGCTTCAAAATAACAGCATTCGATTTGTGTTTACTCTTCAAAAATATGACCACGTGTTATCGAATCAAACACAAATTAAATTGCTACCTATTCTACAACGACGAACGCTGAGGGCACTCACTACTCTCTTTCAAGTCTCCTTCTTTGCCGACCTATACGTCGTAATTTTTCAAATATCTCGTTGAAACTAGTGTTAAAGATCTTCTCTTAGTTAGTGTCTTCCTTATGTCCCACTCACCGTACTGATTTCGTTCACACAACTTATCATATTCGGAATGGCGACTAGAAGTTACAAAACAAAATTGTGCAAAAAGTTTAAATAAATAAATTGTAAAGATTGTAAGAATTTTGATTATCCATAGTAAAATTAAACAATCGAAGCATTTTTTTTTTAATTAAGTGAACTGCATAAACGGCTAAAATTACGCGATACTACAATTAAGAATTTAAAAACTATCTTAAGAGTTGGTAAAACTATGTTTATTTATCTCTATCCAACAAAGGGAACAAAATTAAAACCTTAAATTTTTTTTTTTTTTTATAAAACTTTTTTTTTTTTTTCATCACGTAAAAACTTTACAGTAATATAATACTTATATTTCATCTCATAATGTGTCATAATATTCATATGTATTGAATAATGTGTTCAAACTCAGGGTTGTTAAAGAGTGTTCTTGAATATTACAGCTTAAGGGCTGCGAATCTATATTTCTCAAGAAACTTGTATTCGCTGTGATATTATAAACTCGTCACTAATTTGTCATTTGTCCACTTTTATTTTACGTAATTATTTTTTTTTTATTATTTGAAATCAGTAAAGGAAACATTTTAATAAGTAAAACATACATGATTTTGTTTATTTTTCGTCAGCAGCGCAAGGTTTTACAAAACAATACACTACCGCCTTGAGACATGGGATGCTAAGACGGAAATTACGCTGGTTCAAACCAGACCGACCGTGATACTAGATGATGGTTATGGCGATAGTACAGGTTGCTTTGTCCTGAGTTGAGGGCGTTTCGGATTCAACATCTTCAAGACCTTCAATACCTGCCTTGGCCTGATATAGGAGGCACTACGATCATCGGACCTGCAGCTCATTATCAGGCCCCACAGAGAGGCCTATCAGAGTATGGAGCTGGGCTTGATCAATGAGGGTCGTGCAAGGATTGATTTGGGACCACACCTTGATTAGTTTGATTGCGTGGTATGTGGCGGCAATATCGAGGTTGTCGATATACTTTAATATGCAATTGACACCATCGTCACCGTCCGTAGCATCAACTTTGGCTGGGCTGCCATTCTAGTTTACACCGGGGAAATGTAAATAGGCATTTGGCGGCTATAATCAGAGGTGGTGCTCATAATAAATAATAAACCTATTAAGTAAGTAATTTACGCTTCAAATAAATGACATATCCAGTACAGATTCAGTTTTTGAATTATAGCTATTTTTCTCATAACCAGAGGAAAAATTTAACAAAAAATGTTGAACTGAATTGCAGTACATTTACAATACAAGGATGGAATTAAAATAAGTAACCACGGTATAGTATTGAACAATGAGTACAAGATAAAAGTGTTCTAATATCTTTAAAATGATATCATTTTGAATAGTTACAATGGCATTGAAATGTATAAAATATAGACATTTTCACTCCTTCAAACATATTTATAGTAATAATATATAAACCTAAGTTGAGTATAAATAAGCCTCTAGTAAATTGACAAAGTGTAAAAAATTTATTATGTTGTCACAAATTAGAAACATTTAGAAGCAAAATTAGAGTGAGTGAGCGTTATATTAGAACCTTGAAAATTATTTGAGTAACTATTCATTTTGTCTAACAAGAAAATTTCTTGTAACCAATATCCAAAGTTATTCAAGCAAACGTTTTGCTTGAATCTTATACGTTATACTTTAGAAAACTTCTCACTCAGGTGACCTACTTGCTTTGTTTGAACTATTTTATGTAATAATGAATAAGACTGCCTCCGTAGCCTAGTGGTATGGGCGTGTTTAGAAACGGAGGTCGGGTTGAATCCTGGGGACGCAAACAAATTTTCATTGTTGTTTCTAGTTGGTTAGGCACTTGGGCGATCACCAAAGTCTGAAAAGTAAGATGATCCATGTTGGATGGCATGTAAAAGTCGGTCCACCCACCAACCCGCATTGGACCAGCGTGGTGGATAGGTCCAAACCCCCAATGGATAGGGTTATTAGGGAGGCCTATGTCCAGCAGTGGACTAACAAAGCTGAAGATGTGTGTGTGATGAAAGAACAACTTCTGAAAAAAATAATATTAATTTTACACTTCCAGTTTTAACAGAATCAAAGTCTTATACATCTGTATTATTTAAAATTGCGTCTCTAGCAAGACCCTTTTTTGATTTATTGTTTCAGCATGCTTTGCTTTACATCTATATTTGTCAAATGCTGTTTCGTGATTACACACACTGCATGATCATTGTCTTTTACTATTTGTATGTACTGAAAGAATATTATATCACATTACTTCGAATGCCGGACAAACAAAAACTTTGATGAGGACATGTAATCATGTTCAAATAGGGTTAATGGCATCTTTCATTGTATAAGAATTTATATTAAATAGCAGCAGAGCAGTAAATTAAGCAAAAATTTACACAAACTTTATCATATGATGCCCAAATGAAATGGTAAAATCAAAATTTGCATTTATCAAAACAAAAATTAATTGTCTACCCGTTGTTTCTCACCCTCTATTATTAATTCCTATCGGCGAAAAACTTTTAACAATGGTACATAATTTTGCCGAGCTGTGATCTTTAAGCGCGATCAGTTAAACGTAAAATCTGATAAGCGTACAGAAAAAAACACTTCTTTACATTTAAGTTTATTAATATGATAATATGAGTTATAAAATATGTTACTTATTTTAAATTTAATATTAAAGATTTCTTCCTTGTTCCTATTCAAAGAAATACTGGCGCTGGAGGTAGGTCCCTTTTTTACAGGGGACCGTCTAGGTAGGCCACCCGTACCATCCCGGTGCCTATTTCTGCCGCAAAGCAGTAGTGTGAAAACTTTGCTGTGTTTCGGTTTGAAGGGCACCGTATTCAGCGTTTTTACTGGGTAAACGAGACCTAACACCTTATGCCTCACGGTAGGCAGCGCGTTGGTGATACTACCAGCATTGCCAATGTCTATGGGCGTCGGTGACCACCCCCCATCAGGTGGCCCGACTGCTCGTCTGCCTGCGTAGGCATTAAAAATAAAAAATTAAAAAATTAATGTAATTATGTTTCGTAAATGTTAAGTAATTTTGATAAAAAACTTGGTATATCTAACATTTCACCACTTGACTATGTTTGTAATAAGTAAATTTTATTTAAAATTGGAAATGCGAAAGTTTGTGACCCAGTAAGACGTTTATTACTCTGTCACGTAAAATCTATTTGGAGAATTTCAATGAAACTTTAACAATTATAACAGCTTATACCTACATTAAAATAACTACGGTGATATTCCTATATAAATTTACAAAGCACTAGTGTAAATTATGTAATGTACAGTAAAAAATAACGTAAAAATATGCGACATTCAATTTTGTCCGATTTTCCTATTACACGGATTTAATCGATTTAATACGTTGCATGAGTAAATATATATAAGAGAAAAATCTTTTGAAAGTTTACCCATGCGCAGACAATAAAATGGGTATACAGCCCAGTTTCCAGCTAAATCGAATGGAGATAAACTAACGTCCAACCAGCATAAATGGCGTTCGCTTACAAATGTTTTCAGCAAAGAAACTGCTGGAAAAAATGTCTGTACATTTCTAAGCTAGAATTTAAATCGAGTGAAGCGAGCGAATTTTATGCGAGTGTTTGTGTAAATGAAATTGGTTTTACTTTTAGGCTTCTTTAATTTAAAACATATTCAAGATATATACATAATTTTAATATTTGTTTTAATGAACTGATTATTTTGTAAATCGATTAAAAACAAACAATTTAATGCACCGTCTGCTTTGAAAACAGTTAAAAGATGAAACTATTTTTAATTTTTTTTGTAGGGAAATGTCAAAACCTACTTGTCGTTCCTTCCTGATACAATGGCGTTGCAGTGATAACCGCCGAAGCAGACCCGTCCCATTGACACATGGCCTTTAGCCCAATCCTCCTCAGGGCGCGTTGGAACTAAAATAGAATTATTACAATAACCTGTTAATATTTTACACATATTAATGAACGATTTCGAAATCTAGCAGTGGAGCTATTTTGAGATCCTTTACGACACAAATTTCGTCTAAGCTCTTTAAACGGCCATACCGTAAATTGTTTACAGCTTTTTTTATCTTACTTACAATAATACATGTGAAAAATTGTTGTATCCGTAATAGTTCTATTTTATGGTAAATACAATGATGACAAATTTCGTAGAGATATATACTGTACTTACCAACAGAGTTTCATAATCGAATCATTTTTGTGATAAATATTTTTTTTAAATTAGAAAGTAGGTCCACCCACCAGCCCGCATTGGACCAGCGTGGTGGGATACGTTCCAAAACCCCCTAATGGATAGGGGTGTATTAGGGGAGGCCTAAGTCCAGCAGTGCACTTTCACAGGCTGTCGATGATGATGATGGTGATGATTCTCTCATGGCCAAAATTATAAATATTCGTTGACTAAGCCAGACTATTTTTTTACGCCAGTAAAATCTATTCAAAAAATATATAAATAACACGGGCAAAGCCTAGGCGTTGATTCTAGGTGGTGGTGTGTGGTACCATATGGTCTTAGGACCATATAGTAAATATCTATATAAATATTAAACTGGACCTTTTTAATCAAATACTTGTTTAGATTGTGTTTTTTTATATTGTTATCGGTTTTACTTGTTCTTCTTCCTTGTTTGTGTCACTTCCAAACTGGCAAGACGGATGAAATATTAATCAAATAAATAAGAATTATTGCCGCGGAGAACAAAATCCGGTTCTTTTCTAACAGACATTTAAAACGACGCTATCAAAACTTATACAAAAAATAATAAGACACAGTGTTTCTATTTTAGTTAATTCGAATAAATCGCGTTTACAGATCCAATTAAATTTTTGTACAATTTATTTATACATTTCCTAAAAATTAGTTTAAAAGTACTGATTTATTAATGAAATGACGTTAAATGGTGCATATTTTATCCTAAGGACTGGTATTTTGCAAATTCTGTGAATATGAATTCTCTTACTTTCACCTAGCCATTTTACTCAAGTTATCGGGGGGTCTGATCCATCCAGATTTACCTAAATAACACTTTTTAAGCAGAGCGACTGGCATCTGACCTCCACAAACCAAAGGGTGAATCGCATTCCAAGGATGAATTAGTTATAAGTAATTTTAAAAGCTGACTTTTCATTAACGACTGCCAAAGATAGTCTTGACTACCGGGATCGACTTTTTACATACCCATACTAATACCGCTCGCCACAGCATTGGAAACAAGTCATGTTTTTTTAATTATTCCTAGACAGTGAAATTTAATTATGAAATAAAGAATTTAAAGATATATCGCATTTTGATAATAAACAATAATTAAATTATCAGACTGCGAAGTTGTTAAAACTTCTCTTTCTTTGTTTAAAAGTTAAACAAAATGTGATGATAAACAAATAAATTTTGTAAAATCTTTTCATACAGAAAAATAATATAGATATTCAATTATAATTGCTGAAATTTTGGTTATCTTTACTAGTTTCTTTTAAATATTTTTTTAAATTTTAGTCACCAAAAATGTCTGTTATTAAAAAAAGCTGTATAATTCAAAATTTTACCAAATTGTTATGAGGGATCATTATCAGGTATGCTTACTTTAAAAAAATTGTGCACAGTTGAAGTGATAAAAGGGAGGTCCAGTTGAAGAGATTTGACCCAAAGTAAATTCTGAAGCCATCATAGTGCACTTGACCAATTGCAGGAGTTAAAGAAGATTCTTGCAGAATTTAGTGTGATAATTATGTTAACTATTTTATGTAGTGTTGTTGCTGAATTTTATGACAAATAATATCTAAGAAGACGTAGTAAATTTGAATGACAGAGGCAGAAGCGCCAAATAATACTTAAGAACACGTCTATAGTAATGTATCTAAATCTAAATTTATTTCTCGTTATAAATGTTAAAAGAAATCTTAAATGTTGTACGTAACGTATAATAATAACTGTATTATTGCAATAATTTTAGAACATTGGTTATTTTTCATCTAACCATTATTTTTCATTTAAATTCTCACCGTCACATTTTAGGAAAAGTTTCATGCCGATCAAAATGGCTTTCCCTGACTTACGTTCCATTTTTCAACGACAAGAAATAATAGCAGCTGTCTTATGAAACAAATTTCTGGGATAAAAGTAAGAGATTACCCAATTGTGTTCGAGCCTCTATTGACTTGTTGTTAAATCCTAAATATCCTAAATAAAATGTTGTTTAGTAACAATTACTGTTAATATTTGTTATAAATTACACCAGTAATATTAATAAAGTTACCCTCATTGCGGTGTTATAGAAATATAGACCGGGCTTAAAGGACATTTACTCTCTGTCCATCATAAATTAGGCTTGTAACACAAACGTCTCGCAAGACATTCATTTTAATTGTCGTTTAAGGAGGATCTAGACTGTCTGTTATTTTTTTGTTGATGTAAAACATTATTGTGTTAAGTCTAAGGTTATAAAATATATTAAGCCAGTTTGAACAATAACGATTGCATGCAGCACATTTTAACAAATTTTATGGCTTGTTTTAGGTGCTTTCCAGGGTCTGTGGTCAGAATAAGGAATAGTTGGGTTAGTTGACTATCATTATTTATATATAAGGTTTATTTTATTAAAATACCTTTTAGTAAAAATAATACGAAAGGAATTTTTAAAGAAAATATTACGAAATAACACTGTATCTATCTGATATTTATTTCTAGTATGAATTACGATAAAATTTAACATGCATTGACATGTTCTGACCATTTCTATACAAAGAAAGAAGCATTTTAAAACATAACAATAGAACACATTAATTGAAAAGATGTTATACATAATTAATCTTAAAAGAGAACCTGGTAATACAGCTACAGTGAAATACTGGTAACAGGACCAGTTAGTATGTCTTATCTATTAAAGTTTGCTTTATTTCATGAAGTGACATTGATAAAACAAAACACAAGACACTGTCGTACAAAACGTTAAGACCAAATTTAGCTTCACTAAGTATATCAAGACAAAAGATAACCTACCCCAAAAGCGGTCTTTAAATAATATCTGCCGATTCGAGAACCATAAGATAAAGGCATTACCTCGGTTGCAATATAGATCATATTGCAAGCGAGGTAAAAATGTTACAATCAGCAATTTCATAACTAACAAAATTAACAAATTAATATTTTACTTCAGATAAGCTTTAATATACCATTACAACTTTATTTGATGACAACGCAGTCAGTGACTACAACAAATTATCTCGGCAAGCGCTCACCAACCTACAGTTCACCAATCAACCGGATAGAAAAAAAATTTTGAAACGTTTAACTTGTAAATAGGTCAAAGAACATATGCGATACATATAAGCTTAGCGGTATAAGCCTTTGCTTATAAACTGAAGATCGTGGGTTCGAATCCTGCGGGGAAACATCTGTGTCTTATCGTTTTTTTCTGGTTTGTTAGGACAATTTGGGCCGATCACCCAACTGTCTGAAATGTAAGATGATCCATGCGTCGGATGGGCATGAAAAAAGTTGGTCCACCCACCAACCAGCATTGGACCAGCGTGGAGGGATACGATCCTAAACCCCCCTAGATGGGGAAGGCATCCATCACGGGGGGCCTATGTTCAGCAGTAGACTTAAACAGGCTGATGATGATAAAGATGATACATACATTCCTTACAAGTATGTGTTATGAAATGAAAACAGTAATCGTAATCTACTTATACATTGATGATAAAAAAAAATCATAAATTTACATTACAGTTCGGACAACCTCAATAAAAACAAAATGTGTAATTAAAAATTTCGACATTGTTTTTTATTTAAGAAAGAAAACATTTTCACTTATTTCTTGTGCCATACCAAATCAAAGCGTTTAAGAAATCTTCAAAAGGCACTTAGGAGCCGCAAACACTTATTTAATGTCTTATCGCAGTTCGTTTCCTTGCTCTGATGAGTTCATTTATTTCCCTTTGTTTTCACCATCAGCAATCATGAGTTCCCTTTTATACTTTGTTAGAAAATTGTAAAATATGATGTAAATTATAACAAATAGTAATCATACTTATTTAACAGTTACACAAAGTTAAGACTTTTACTTGAGGATTTTATTTTTGTACGATTGTAGGCAACATTTTGATTAGTAAGCTAACCATTTTAAAAATTATAACTTTTCTTTTTTGTATAAAAAAAATATTTTTGTTGCACTAAAATTTTTGAAAATTAACATAAAAGAAGAATCTTTGTAAAAATACAACAGCTTATATAAATAGAAATTCACTCATCGTACTGTTAAAAAATGTCCAAAATTACACTCTTGATTACAATTACTTGACCCTAGATTACAATAACTTGTTGAAAAGTTGTTAAAGAAGTCTTCAATACTTAATTTAATCAATTTATATAAAAAGATTACGATATAAAATTTATCATAAATGTTGTACATGTTGCATTAATAAAAAATCTTTATAACGCAAAGTTTTATCAATGATTAATTTTCATTAATACAAATATTTTGACTATATTATAACGTGCCCTTCATTTATTTTCTGCTTATTATTCGTCAGGGTATTTATTGTGGAACTAAATGTTACAAAGAATTCATTTCCAGAATTCCTTGGGCTCTATTTAAAACAATTGCTGTGTATAATTAAATCAGCACTGCGGACCTTGCCATTCATTTGTTAAATAACGTTTTGTTCTCTGGCCCCATCTGGATTGTCGCAGGAAATTAGTATTTCCTCGTCTCGATTTATTAATTATTTTGGCTACATTAACATAAAGCAAACCGTCCTCAAATGTATTAGTAGCATTGTAAAATTATTAGACGGTTTTCGAAACCGAAAATTTAATTATGAACATATTAATTTGTTACATAGAATAAAATAAACAACTGATGATTAGTTAAAAATATTTCCCACTTCTATACTGACTTGATATTGTACCTTGACGTGACATGGTTTGTAAGTATTCCAAAAGTTGTATCAAAGTATAAAAAAAAACATTGTATTTATTCGTGGGAAATCTGCGTCGGTGATTAATATCGGCTATATGTTCTTTAATTCTGGTTCTTACTGGTCCTTTTGTTTGTCCAATTTAAGGGAGACCACATTCACAGTCTAGTGCACACCAGGTACCGAGTCTACCTGTAGAGGAATTTAACATTTGACAGATGGTAATAATTAGCCAATCTTCTTCGGCGGCTTATAATTTATTTGAATCGAAGCTCGCTTTAAAATATAACCGATTTTATTGGTGACTCCTCTTCTTCTTATTCGGTTCACTCTTTACAGAGCGGTCGTGGCCATTATGTCTACGTAGGGTTCTGAGAGACTCGTTGGACTATACGTCGCCACTCGTCTCGCAGAGCTGTTTTTCTTGAGCATTCGTTAACAGTGCTTGACAGACTGGCTTTTATCTGGTCGGTCCATCTCATCGGCGATCTTCCTTTAGCTCTGACACCTTCCACTCTTCCTTGAACAACGAGGCGCTCTATGGAGGTTCCGTCTCATCGAGACACGTGTCCAAAGAAATTGAGGATGCGGGACCCTAACAACGACAGCAGACGTTCTTTAATTCCGAGCTCCTTAAGGATCGATGTGTTGGTTCGGAATTCTGTCCATGATACACCAAGCATCCGTCGCCAGCACCACATCTCCAGTGCGTTCACTTTTTGCTCTTCAGTTGCTCTTAGGGTCCATGTCTCAGCAGCATATAGGAAGATGGGGAATATGAGGGTTCTACAGCTTAGTTTTAGGTGGCCTTTGTAATATTCCGGTTCTTCCAAACCTTTTCATCTTGTCCATAGCCGACCTAGCAATCGCCATACGCCGTTTAATCTCTTCCACGCAACCCTGTTGTTTGTGATCAGTGCCCCAGGTATATATATATGAATCTACTACTACACAATTCGCTATCTGCGTGACTTCGGGCAAATTCTTGTTGGCACGATCGATAATCATCACTTTGGTTTTGCTGCGGTTAATTTGTAGACCAAACTCCAGACTGACGTTTTCCAGTCTACGAAGCTGAACATCGCCACATTGTTGGCACTACTTGCGAAAAGGGTGGTGTCGTCCGCTAAGCAGGTTCGAGATCCTCAGCCCACCAATAGGAACACCGTCCGTCCAGTCTTCCAAGGCAACCCTCATGATGAGTTCGGTGTATATATTGAACAACAGGGGTGAGATTATGCAACCCTGTCGGACCCCTGCGTTGGGATGAAAACTGGTGGAAACGATTTCGTCAGTCCTAACTGAAGCCGTTCCGTCTTCGTAGAGCCGCCGTAAAATGTGTATGAGATGCTTCGGCGCTCCCATCTCCAGGAGAGTTTTCCAAAGTTTAGGCCACTTCACCGAGTCAAATGCCTTTGAAAAATCAACAAAACAAATATATGTAGGTTTGCTGAACTCCCTCGCTTTTTCGACTATTTGGCGTACTATGAGGATTTGTTCGCGAGTGCCTTTTCCTTTTACGAAGCCAGCCTGTTCCGGAGCGATTTCCTTAGAAAGGAAGGTTTTAAGTCTCTCGTTAAGTATATGTAATAAGATTTTGCTGGCATGTGAGATTAGGGCTATGAGTCGATAATTGCCGCATTTCTTTGTTGAACCTTTTTTGTGTAAAGGGACAAAGATTGTATGCACCCAGTCTTTGGGCCAGTCTCCTGTTACCCAAATCCTATTGCATATGTTGTGAAAGATAGTCACGCCTTGTTCTCCCATACTCTTGATCGTTTCTATCGGGATAGAATCTCCCCCTACGGCTTTGCCACATTTCAGGTGGTTAATGGCAGCTTTGACTTCTGATCTCAGTATATCAGGTTCCATTTCGTCTTCGGTGGGCTTGACTGTCATAAAAGCCTCCGAGAATGAATCTTCAAAGAGCGATTGACAATAAACCCTCCACGCCTCGGATATGTCCTGAAGATCAGTGATGACTTCACCACGTCCATTTTCGATTGCCCAAGTTTTTGAGGTCAGAGATTTAGTTATGGATCGAATTTTATGAAATAAATCTTTCGATTCGTGCTTGTTTGACTGAGCCTCAATTTCTACACACAATCGTTGTAGGTGAGCATTCTGGTCTTTTCTACACGCAGTTTGTATGCGGGCGGACGGTTAAGGACGTGTCCGTGCCCTTCGCTTTTACCTGACGCCTCTCCTCAACAAGCTTCAGAGTGTCTACACTCATCCAACGCTGTCGTTTCCTTACCTCTGTAGATGGATTAGATTCATTGACTGCGTCAACTATCAGCTTTTGAGCCCGTTTCCATAATTCGTCCGGAGATTTCGCATCAAGATCTTCCTGGGACCAGTCATTGTATCTTGTATGGATAGATACTTGCAAACTTTCGTTTGTCCTTGACCTCTATCCTTTTTACATTTCGGGTTTCTAGAAGCTTGAAGTTTTAGCTGCAGTTTAGCAATCAGTTGGTGGTCGGATCCACAATCTGCCCTTGGTAAGGTGTGACAATTTCTGACGGAAGACTTCCAACGCAAACTAATCAAATATAATCTATTTGGTTCCGGTATCTCCCGTCAGGCGATATCCAAGTATATCATAAAGCCTCCGTGGGTGTTGTTGAAAAAAGCTGTTAGCAATTATTATGTCATTGTCTGCCCCAAATTGTGTAAGACTTTCCCCCCTCTCATTGCGTTGCCCAAGTCCGAACTTTCCCACGGATGAGCTCCACAGGTGAGAGCTGTTTCCTATCATTGCATTGAAATCACCCAGTATCATTAAAATCTCTCTATTGGGCACTTTCGCCATTGTAGCTTCCAACAAAGTATAAAACCTTTCGATGATCTCGAGGTCAGCTGTACTCGTAGGTGCATAAGCCTGAATGATGTTAAGGTTCATCGGATGTGCCTTGAGTTTGATACTTATTACGCGGTCACTTACAGTATCATAGCCAATGACAGAGTTTTGCAATCTTTTGGGAATTATAAATGCAACTCCATTTTGGCTGTTGTCGTCGTTGCCGGAAAAATATACAGCGTGATCATCCGTAAAGAAGTGTCCGTTACCCCTCCAATGGGTTTCGCTTAAACCACAGATGTCGATACTATTTCTTGTTATTTCGTTTTCCAAGATAGTTAGCTTACCCGGATTTAACAAACCGCGGACGTTCCATGTACCTATCTTCTGGGTTTGCCGCAGCTTCATATGTATTCCAGTCGCATATTTTCCATGTGATGCCTGGTTTCCTACAGACACATGGCCAGTCGCACATTTCACACCGTCTGCCCCGGACACAGTACGGCGCTGGTCGCTAGCCAGATAGCACGGCATACATACTTCTGACTGTGTAGTATTCATAATGGCTTTCATGGGAACAATAGTGCAGTGGTTTCCCGTTGCCTTCTGCACCAGGCATTTGAGAAGTGATTTAAACTTCAAGGCCGCTGTAGCCTCTTCCGACTGGTTGACCAGCCAGGTTGGACTGGTTGACTCCTAGAAACTCTAACAACAGTTTGAGCCATACAGTCTTTAGAAAAGCAACTATCTCATTTATTTGGTTTTAAATCCCATGTGCCATAAAATTTTGTAAATGTTTTTTGAAATGTTGTAAATGTTTTATGAACTTACAACGAAATTACTAAAAATACCACGCGGACGATGGTCCCGACTTAGTAAACCTAATTTACATACAAAAAAGTGTTACACTTAAAAAAGGTATCCTGAGTTAATTTTAGTTATATCAGCTAGCTTCCAGTTGCGTCCAAAGAGGACCAGTCATTTTAGGGATTATCCAGAACAAACAGACAGACCGACAAACTGACATTACAAAGGTAAAATGGAAATTAGTTAACTCACATAAATTCAAATGATAAACAGCGTTAATTTGCGAAGTAATGAACTAAATATTTATACATGACTTGTACGGAGTACGACCATATTATCATAGCATATTATTTTAGCAAAATACATATTGTGTATGGGTCACAGCTTATTTCATGCATTTCATAATTGTTACATTGGTACGATGTGTATGACAGAGTAGCTGAAGCAATTACTGAGCAAAGTTTTTTTCTTTTAGTAAAAAAAAACTAAGAAACACTGCAAAATAGTCTAAATCGTTATACAGTTGAAACGTAGATACGGAACTTAGAGAGCAAAGCTATATAATATGTCAGTCAAATGGTATGATCTGCATACTGATCACAATGTGTGGCACATTGCGATAAAAACAAAAAATATAAATAGAGACCAGACATGCAACATGATCAAGACAAAAATTATTTGAGATAGTTTTTTTCCTTTGTTACTTAACTATTATAAATATGGTGAACAATAGGTGGCCACCAGGTAGCCCCGTCTCTGGCCTTCTTAACTAGCCCTTAGCAGCGGCATCAATATTACGTTCCGCTAGTAGCCTCGATGCGGTCGTGATAGGACGACATCGATTACCGCATGCTGGATATTCCCACCTCCCACGTCCCAATGAGCCGTGAAGCATAGAGCGGCCTGCAAAACACCAATGCTCTTTTTCCCCCGCAACTCTACATGGGTTACGATAAAAAGGAGGGCAGCATGCCTACTACCCATTCACTGCTCTAACCTGAGCGCATAAAGAGCGAGTTGGTACAGCCCACTAAGAGCAGCCTTTCTGGTCGGCTTCGCAACAACAACAAAGTTTCTCATAGTTTTTACGCTAGACTAGGCCGCAGGTACTGAGGTGGGGCTCGGTACTTGCGGCGGGACAAATTGTAACTTATTCGGGGTCGTATCATCTAAAATTTTAAGACAGCGAGCAGTCTTGTGTCGTCTCACAAGTTTCGATGGGCAAGGAATCGCTTACAATCAGGTGAATTATCATCTTGTCGTTTGTATTGTATAATTAAAACAAAAATATACGTTCAGAAACCTCAGGGAAGTGGGTAAAAATATTGGCGTATATATTTTTGGTATAAACATAGACTTGCTAATTACATGGTATAAGAAGAAATAGTGTTATAAATTCTTATATATATTTGAATTACGAAATTAGTAATTAAAATGTATTAAGAATAAAACTTTTTTGCAATATTTACTTCACATTCAGGTAAATTGGCTGCCTCTGTAGCCTAGTGGTATAGGCGTGTGTTTAAGAAACCGGAGGTCGTAGGTTTGAATCCTGCGGGGACTCAACAATTTTCAATTTGGGCCGATCACCCATTGTCTGAAAACTAAGATGATCCATGCGTTGGATGGGAATGTGAAAAAAATTCCACCCACCAACCCGCATTGGACCAGCGTGGTGGGATACGATCACAACCCCCTAATGGATAAGGGTGTAATAGGGGAGGCCTATGTCCCGCAGTGGACTATCAAAGGCTAATGATGATAATGATTCAAATGAGTTTGGTTAACGATACAGATAGTCGTACCTATATTTGTTCACTATAGAATGGTAATAAATGCTATTTAAATCTTCTAGTAAAAGCAGTAGTGGAACAAAAGACGAAATTTGAACAGTTTGAACATTGAACAGTCTTTATTATCAACAATAAAAGGCATTCATATCGGCCATAATTAAGTCCATTTAATTATTATACTTTCTTTATTTAGACGATTACAAAAGAAATCACTATGTATGTCGAACTTTTAGAACTCAAAACGATGGTTGGATTTGATAACTGAGATGTACTTCTTCCAAAATGTTATAGCAGGTTTTTAAACCGTTTTTTAATTTAAATATTTCTTCTGCTATTTACCATCCCACGTTTGATGTTTGCTGTAAGCTTTTTGTCTTTATTGTTAAAAAAGTTTTAGATAAAAAAATATTCTAGTACTATTTTTAGTTTGAATATGTTCAAAATGAAATTAAAGAAATAAATACATTGTGCAGATTTTTCAAATACCAAATACTTATAAAAATACGTTGACTTAAAGCTATATTAGTTTTCTATTTTTATTTATTGTTAAAAACAATACTATAAAATTCATTTAAAATCATCAATGTAACAAAAAATGTAATCTGACTAGAATAAACCTATTTAAATATAAAATGTTTAATTAGTTTATGTAAACATTAAAAGGACAATTTTTGTCATTACACGTTATACTTTCATCATTATGTGAGATGTACATGAATTGCCTGTCCTGTTGTTTTATATGTATCCCCTTGTATTTAATACAATTATTAAATAGTAGCGACGCGCCCCGGCTTCGCACGGATGCAATACTAATATCTGTAAAATTAATAAATTATCAGCGTTTCTCTACGATATAATGCATGAATGATACATATATACTTTCTTCTTTTTTATTTATGCGGCTAACTTTAAAAAACCTTGACTGGTGGGATTGCAGTCAGGTCTATTTCTCTAAACTTTTCTGGAATTCATACTAATTAGTGCTAATGGGCCATTAATAAGTTTTTTTATTAACAAAATAGAATGTCAGTGTTCATCAATTTCTTATTTAGAACTTTTAAGCCTTAAGAATGGCGCTTGACTAAAGTTGAGTTGAGCTGTCAATTCATCGGTTTTCCTTAGTATTCCATCGAATGAAGCAAAGTTGACATCACTATCGTTTTAAAAAAAAATAATTAGTACACATACGTTCATAAATCCAATATATAATTTTAAATTCTATATCATACATTACATATTCACTAAACAGTGCAATAAATATTTCACCTGTTAGTTTCCGGGGTTCGAGGACTAATTAATCTTTAAAAGTATTAATTACGATCAATTAAAATGTTTTTGTAGTGATTGCGCTTAGATGGACCTATTTTAATAAAATAGCTCGTAAAAAAGTTGCTGAGTCATATAATTTATAAGCAACTTATAAATTTAGTAGTAAATATGTTTTTAATCGATTTTAAAGTTTATAAGTCTATTCAAACCAAACGAATCTTTCCTTTTTAAAATATTAGTAGAGTCCAAATGGACTCTAGAGGTATATACGGTCTATAAAGGTGGCAGTTGAATTAACCACAGGTGAAATAAAACTGTCTCCGGGTCAAGCGGTATTGGACCTTGCTTTATAAGCTAGAGGTTGTAGGTGAGAATCCCGTCCCGTGAACAACTTTGTGTTATTGTTGCTTAATGTTTGTGACAATTTGAGCCAACCACCCATTTGTCTGAAAAGTTAGATGATCCATGCGTCGAAAAGGCATGCAAAAACTCCACGCACCAACCCGAATTGGACCAGAGTGGTGAGAGACGGTCCAAAAATACCCTAAAGGAGAAGGTCAGGGGAGGCATATGTCCAGCAGTGGACTTATACAGGCTGATGATGATGAAATTAAGGTTTTATTCAGAATTCGAGTTTATAATTTATTGGGTGAATAAGGAAAAAACTTATGTTTTGTTCTGTATAAGGCTTTTCAGTGACCTTAATTCTTTTGAAATACATTGTTCTACATGTGAAAGCGTTCTTGCTGCGCTATTGCTTGCGCGCATTACATGAATCCTCAAGGGCATAAAACAAGAAAAAGCGTGAGGAAATTATAGACAAAATGCAGTAAAATTTAAAATCTACCCGTTTGAATCAGTTCCATTAGTTTGGATGATATAAATTACAATTTCTTTACCTACTTTAGATCATCGAACGATATGTGACACCGTTTCCTCTTTCAATGGTAATGGACGCGGCCACGGCGCGACTTTAAATTTTCTCCAGTTACTTCCGATGATAACAAAAATACTATCTTTTTTTATAAAATCAGATGCAGTCGGATACGACAGTTCATTAGCCGACGAATGATTGTTCGCCAACGTTGTACTTTTTACTAATTATCCACCCATCTCCACATTGCCCTTCCTTTCTAAGGTACTAAAGTTCTGTGTTGATTAACAACTACCTAGCTTCATATTCAGTAATAAGCTGAATAGTCCTTACAATAGGGAGTTAGGCACGGACATAGTACAATATGGGCATGGATGACACCATGATCACTATTCTGGTGCTTTTAGACGGAGAATGTAGTCGAATAGTTTTTTCTTATCTTTGAGAGCGCCAGCAATCACTAGTTGCTGTCGAATTACCATCTTGCAGCCTGGATCATAAGGCTAGTGTCCCTCAATGCGGTGTCCTTTCTCCACTTATGTTTTTCATATTTATTAATTTTATCACCTTTAATCTTCAATGCGCGTATCATCTTTATCCCGATGACTTGCGGCTGTATACTCACGACACCAGCAATAGCTGAAATTATTAAGGACTTGGAAGCAATTAAAAAATGGCTTGATATACTCGGTTTAGCTGTTAATCAGCAATTATAATTGGCAGTGCTCGCAACTTGAACAAGGCGAATCTTGCTGCACTTCCTTGTTCAACTTTCATCGGGGATGAAATTATATTTAGTGATAACGTAAAAAACCTGGGGCTATTGATGGATAAAAGACTAAATTCGAGCTGCCAAGTAGCAAGTGTGGTGCAGAAAGTTACGGTGGTACTGCAACACCCTTACCGATTTAACAAGTGTTTGCCTATTTAGATGGAGATCACACTGGCGCAGGCCTTGATATTTTCTATAATAACCTGTATGCAGATAAGTTAAATAAACTTGACCGACTTCTGAATAACTGCATGCGATTCGTTTGTAATCTTCGTAATATGACCACCTCTCTGCACAACGTTCCCACCTTAAGTAGTTGCCTATTCGGTAGCGACGCTCCTTACGAGCCTTAACGAATCTATACTCGTTTCGTAATTATCTGTTGCCCGGCCTCATATATCTTCCTATTTTTAATATTTATGTGATGTTATTAACAAAAATTTTCGTTTGACGCATAATTGTTTACTCAAATTCCATATTCACCGTTCTGACATCATGCACTCAACTTTTTCGTTCAGTCTGTCCTCTTATGGAATAAGCTACCTCTCGAAACTCAGACGTCGGAGGGTATCTTGCCTTTAAGAGAAAAGTAAGAGAGCACTTGCTCAAAATGCTATCGCCAAATTGACTAAGTCATCGGACATACTTTTATTATAAATATTATATTTTTTTAGTTTGTAAGTAAAGTAATATATAAAAAGTTTCGAATATACACATTATTGTACTCCCCACTTTTTATCTCTACATCACCTCAAGGTTGACTGACAGAAAATGCTATCAGCATTAAGGCCGACTTTTCACATGCGCAAAGTAAATAAATAAAAAAAAGACTTAGTTTTTTTTTTGGTTGGGTTACAGTCAGCTTTTTTTAATTGTAAGTTGCTTATAACTTGTGACCTCATTCATCATCAGCCTGTGATAGTCCACTGCTGGACATAGGCCTCCCTAATACACCTCCATCCATTAGGGATTTTTGGACCGTATCCACCACGCTGGTCAAATGCGGTTGGTGGGTGGACCAACTTTTACATGCCCTTCCGACGCATGGGCAAAAATTTAATCAAAACATAATTTTTAATACTTAGAATCTAGAAACCTAAATAAGCAATACCACCTTTAATTTTATGAGCTGAATCTTTTAAGTATTTTTGCTCAAAATATTTTGTTAGGATTTGTAGTACACGTCGTAATAAAATAGGTGTGAAAATATTTTATATATATTTATTAAGGTATGGTAATCAAAAATGCCAAAGCACTAATTAATTAGATAATGTACAGATTGACTCATAAAAATATTTGTATGAATTCGCATACCATTTTAACTTTCCTACCAAGAATGTGAGGGTAATCATAAAGATCTACCAATTAAATTGTGTTTTTTGAATTAGCGCTGTTTCTTTTCTATATAAGAACTAATTTATATCATTATGATTCAATAAAGTCCCCAGGAAAAAAAATTAGACAATTTAACACAATTCTTCAATACCTCGTTTTTACTTCCTAAGAAATAAAAATGAAGTCACAAAAACGTCTTCTCGCATCGCACCGTCCTATCCCTGTCCCCACTGCTCCTCAGCATATATTCGAACTAACGGCTTTTTAGTCAGGAACAAACAATTCTGTCTAGCAGGTAGCTTCAGTATTAGGTTTCAATGCCAGGCCGGATAGGACTATAATAGAAAGAAAGATTGATTACTTTTTTCCAATAATGCAATAAATAAACCCTCTAATAATACAATAAAATAAACCCTCTTACAAATCCAAGTTTTTAATCGGTGCCGTACGAAGTTTACATCCCAAAACTTTAATATATTAAATTTAAGTAGATTTTTTTTAACAAATTTAAACTATTGTTATTTTCGTATTTCATAATTCTATGACATTTCAAAAAATGATTATTAACTATAAAACAAATATCAATTTAATCTATCACTTCCAAGCTAACGAGATATCTGTTACAAACCTTTTTTTTCTTTTTCTCTCCCTCGCTTATATCAATAGAATTCCTATTCCTAAAGGAAAATTGTAACGTTGGCGCCTTCGCAAATTGAGAACTGATTTCTTATAAGGTATTAAAACGGTTATTATGATTTCGACGCTTTCTCAATAATGGAGGCGATTATAAGGATTTAGTTAAAGGATATCAAATTTGCGTATTTGATCTACAATGCTTTACAATAAATTTAAATCTCAAATAATTATTACGAAATATTTTGTTTTGCTTGTCAAAAAATTTTGCTGAAATTTACATCGTGTATTCATCACCATTATTATCAGCCTGTGTTAGTGCACTGCTGGAAATAGAACTCCAGCCCTCACCGGCCACTATTCGATAATCGTCATGGAGTATTAGAAAACAATAATTATTGACAGAGATGTGAACAAAGAGTACAAGTACTTTTAATTGTTCATAATATTCATGCTATAGTTATGTACTGTAATTACGTAACAAGAAATTATTTGGCATTATTATTACGAACGGATGTTTGCAATAATCAATCCATCCGTAAAGTCGGATACTTGTTATAGGCAGAGTTATTATTGTTTAATTTCCATAACCTTTTGACGGATGGCTCAACCTCTATTACAATTGTGAAATGCAAATAATAGATATATACAGTTATGAGTATTATCTTACTGTTCATCTGAGTCAGCATTTATGTACATCCAAAAGGGCAGTTTGATTATTGAAAGGGGCCGTAAAGTTATATGGATATGATTCTTCTATTATTAAACGTTTTATTGTTTTTTTCTCTTATTTAAGAAATGATGACTTTTGTGTTTGCTCCTTTCATGGGCACTGTAATAATAAAATAACTTGTTATTGGAGAATGCAAAAAGTATTATTTGTAAACATACATATCATATATTTACCAGACTCGGTGAAGAAAAACTCGTAATTTTTATATGTAAATTACCGTAAGTCAACATGACAAAAAAGCGTATAAATGTACCACATTGCTTATTTTTAATTATTTCGTTTTTGTCATTTGTACTGCCGTTGTAATAAATGAAAATATGAAAACTTTGATGTAGAAGCTGAGTATTACAAAATATATCTCATTTATATGATGTTACTGAGTTTCTACGTTGAAGGTAATAATCGATTCGACTTCGAAACGATCCGAAAAATATAAGCGCTATTGCAGTTCAATGTACAGCTTGTAGCTTCCGCCGCAAGATAGCGCTATTCTATCAGACTTTTACAAAGGTTACTTTCGTGTTGTTTTTACTTAAACCAAAGAAAAGATTGAATTTATGTAATCCATGTAACGCTCATAAACAAAGTGGCGTAGCCCATGTCTATGCAAATGAGTAAAACAGGAGAGTCTGTTTGTAAATCAAAGTAACCGTTTTAAAATTATTGCATTGTAATACATGAGCGATGCATTCATATAACAAACTATCAATTTTAAAATTTCTGTCTATCCACGTGAAGAAAGCTCATGTATCTAGGAGAAACTTATGCTACTTTCTTTTACAAAATAAATTAATGGAATAATTTTTTTTAAAGTACTACGCGGACGAAATCGCGGGTAATAGTTGTTAAATAATAAAAATGTCATGAATAAAAACTGAATGATGTATGAAAAATACGAATTTGTTAAAAAGATGAATGTTAATCATTAAAAGTTTATAAAAAACGATGAGAATACAATAAAATGCTTGCAAAGTTTAACCCGTGGGGCAATATCATTTTTTTAAATTAATTTAAGCGGTTTTGCCCCCGTGAATATTATTTAATAAATTGTAACATAACCTTTTATTAAAAAGAATAGTTATTCAACTGAAAAGTTTTTCTAAGCAACATTAAGTAAATTTAGCACAGCAAGCAGTCATAGATAGATTTAAAATCTGTGCAATATAAAAAGGTTTCACCACTTGTTTTAAAATTCTTATATTGGTTATCTTTCACACGATTGTTTTCCCAAGTGCAATCAAAGAATGCGTTTACGGTCTGATTGTCAAAGCGTATCGAATGTCAGACCAATCTATGAGAAACCGACATCTCATTGAAAATCTTATTTTACTACTATCACCATCCTGACTATATAACAAAACGTTCTAACATACAACTTAACTTTTTCCCAATTATTTCAATATATCACCAAATGACTTGATTTTAGGTGGACTAATATCAATTAATCTTTATTTTACGTTTAAAGTACGTGCATAAATATTAATTATTACGATTTTTTTGTCGTTGTCTACGAAGGGGGACAACAGGTGAGCCAACTAATCAACGATACTACCGTATAAAGAACAAAGGATGTTACGTCTCTTTTACCCGGTAAATACGCTGGCAATGGTACCCTTTAAACCGTATCTCGGTTGTATTTTCGAACACCGTGGTAGTAGCACCCTGGATGGCCCGGCTTGTCAACTATTTAAAAACCAAAAATACTTAACAAATATGTAATGGGGAAGTTAGGAAAATTAATAAATAATAATCTTCCTTACTTGCCCATTGATGAAAGATACAATAGTTAAGTCATCATAGTTACTGAAAATAAAATAAGATATTTGGATCTATCTAAATGATACAGAGACTCACCTGAAAAGTAATTAAATAACATAAATATTCGGTTTATAAAATATTTTTATATTCACTAGTAGTGTTTTAATTGAAACCCGAAAAATTATCCAATTTTCAGTGGGCTGAACTACCATTACAATTACTATTACAAATACTATTACTGCCACTGCAACATCTTAGTAATAAATTGTCCAGTTGATTTATTGAATCCATGACACGGAGAGGCGGAGGCAGTCATTTGGTGTCGTAAATTATGACACGTCAGCGAAATAAAGTGATTAGCCACAGGACAGCAGAGAAAGCGGTACTAAAACGTGCAAAGACCCAATTTTCACATACAAATAAAATAAATGCTTCTAAAATTTTTTTAACAAGATTTGACACAATGTACTTTTTTTTCTCATTTCTTATTTTTGCACCTGTAATGTTTACCCTGAACTACCTAAAGGTTGACTTGTGGCAATAAGGTACCTTTTGCACATTTGTGTGTAAATAAGTTTAAATAAATAATACCTAAATACATTTATTGAATAAAACAAAGGTACAATTATTACATTTATTACACTATAAACAAAACTTAATTTTAGTTTTATGAAATAATTAACCTATACTACCACTTATTGATAGTCAAAAATCTACCTCCGGTTCGGAAAAGGACGCCTCAGACCTGAGAAGAACCGGCGTAAGAAACTCAGTGAAACTTTTTTTTTGTCATCTTTTACAATAAATTGACCGCTCGACTGCCATCCGTAGCCTAGTGGTATGGGCGTGTGCTTTAGAAACCGGAGGTCGTGGTTCGAATCCTGCGGGACTCAACAAATTTTCCTTATTGTTTCCTGTTGGTTAGGGACAATTTGGGCCGATCACCCAATTGTCTGAAATGTAGATGATCCATGCGTCGGATGGGCATGTAAAAGTCGGTCCACCAACCAACCCGCATTGGACCAGCGTGGTGGGTTACGGTCAAACCCCTCATGGATAGGGAGTGTATTAGGAGAGCCCTATGTCCAGCAGTGGACTAACAAAGGCTGATGATGTGTGTGACAATAAATTGAGACAAACAAATAAAAGCATAAATTTATGATGTTATTGAATAAAACCTGGAGCGAGCATTCCAAAACCAGAGTGTGTATCATTTAAAAACTCATCTACATTGTAATAACCTTTGACACACAAACGTTCCTTGACAACTTTTTAAAATTTATTAATGTATAAATCTTGCACATTTTCTGGGATTTTACTGTAAAAGCGAATACATTGTCCCATAAAAGATTTAGATATTCTTGCATGATCTAGTTAATAGTATTAATTCCATGTGCATCACAATGCCTTAAAATCATTTTTGTTTTTCTGCACATACATTACATTTTCAAAAATATATTGAGAAGTAACGGTCAATATTATAATTTGAGTAAACAACTCTCTGAGTGATTCTTTAGAGCCCAGGTTATAGACTGCACGAATAGCTCTATTTTAAAGGACGAAGATTATATTAATATCGGCCGCGTTTCCCCACAGTAGAATGCCATAAGACATTATACTGTGGAAGTAACTAAAATATACCAAGCGGGCGGTCTCCATATCAATTATTTGTCTAATTCTCTTTACAGCATATGCCACGGAGCTAAGTTTATTCGCCAGTCCATTCATATGGGGGCCCCAATGCAACTTAGCGTCTACTGTTATGCCGAGAAACACAGTACAGTTAACAAGGTCTAGCGCTTCCCCATCCAAAGACACTTGAAAATTACCACATTTTACATTAGGGGTCATAAATTTTATACATTTAGTCTTTTTGTTGTTTAGTAGTAAATTATTGACACTGAACCAATGCGCTATTTTGGAGAGAGTATTATTTACATCGTCATTAATCAATATATTACGTCCGAGTTTAAAAATCAAAGAGGTGTAATGAATAAACTCAAAAACTACGGTGCCGATTTTAAAAATTCAAAAAAACATCTACCTTAAGTAACATAGGCTACCTTTTGCTATAAAAGCCTATTAAAAAAATGATACAAGCAGAGCCGTTGACGGACTACTAGTTAATAATAATTTAATTAACCCTAGTAAGCCATTAGCCATTTAAATAGTTCTATACATTTGAACACCGTCGACGTAACATTCTAGTAGAAAAACTACTATGTGGAATAACATAATATGCAGGTGAAATTGTGCAGCGGCCGTCTAATGGCATCTTGGGAATTGATAACGTGTAGCTCCTTTACTGCAGTTACCGTCGCATAGTATAATGACAGTGTTCAGTATGCATTGTTGCAATTCATGCAGTACAGCTTATCTATATAAAATATAATACAGGCTGCTTGTATTTTTATTGTTTATTGATGAATTGCACGTTTTTCGCAGTTTTACCAACCATGTCCAAAGCAAAAGAACAAAGACGACTTCTAGCCTTTTTGGAACAAGCTAGCAACAGTTAGTAACAATGAACAGTACAATTCAGATATTTTTTCAGATATAGATCAACAGGAACAAAGTTTTGTAGATCTTAATAGCGAATAATTATGTTAACTTAATGGTAAGCATCCTGCTTCTTTTTAGATTTTCCTAAATTATCTGAGGTTAACTTCTAAGATATTACGATTAGGATATCATATAAATATGAATCAGATAAGTTATTGAAGCAGGCTGCGACGGCGTCGAGTTTAGATGTTATTTATTTATTTATTCTTCTTGCATAAATAGTACAAAGGCGGTCTTAATGCCATTGGCATTTTCTCCCAGTCAACCTTGGGGTGGTGCAGAATTAAAGGTGGGGTGATGCATAAATTGATTGTATAAAGAAAGGTCCTTGACTGTAAACAAATATACCATAATATAAATATAATATAAATATGTGAAATACATAAATAAAATAAAAATACTGTATACTTACACAAATATACATAGTCATAAGTAAATACAGATACATATAATTATTATATATTTACAAAGTAATACATACATATATGTATACAATTAGTTGAATAAGAAAGAACATAAAGAAACTCTTTGGCTTTTCTTTTGAATGTCATGAAACTTTTAGCCATCCTGATTTTGAGAGGTAGCGAATTCCACAGAAAAATTAATTGAATAAAGAAAGAAATGCATGAAGTCAGAACGGTGAATGGGGCATTGAAGGAGGCGATTATGCGTCGAGCGAGTTCTTTGTTGCTGACTTCACATAAATACTGAAAATAGGGAGTATATATGTGGGAAATGTAGAGCGATTATAATTTACTTAATAAGTATTTAGTTTACATTCATTTATTATCTTTACTTTCTTTTTATTTATTTCTTTTCATTATATAATACAGTGTTTCCGTGCCTAAATCCCACATATAAGACGGTATGTTAGACGAGTTGAGGAACGAATAAAGAGTGGTTTGTGCTCTACGACGACGTCAACGACCGTTGTTGGCGAATAGGTAACCACATAAGTTGGGAACGATATATAGTGATAACTTGGTCAAATTTACGCAAATTGAAAACGAATCGAATGCAGTTTTTCAGAAATCAGCCAAGTTTGTTGAGTAGATCTGCATTCAGGTCAAAATAGCACACGACACCATAGTCGATTGCGGGAAGATCAAGGTCTGTACGAACATAGTTTTTTATCTGAGGAGGCAAAACTGTTTTGTACGCTGACAAGCAAGCAGTAGGACACCAGTGACTTTTTACTACACTAATGATTTGTGCATTCCAACTCAGCGTTGAGTCAAAATGCAGCCTCAGATTTTTCACATCATAACTGGAGTGGAATATGACAATTATTAAAGTTTATTGGAGCGTGGTAATATCCAGTTTGCTCAAAGTGGCGGACTTCCAACCAAGATAGCTTGACATTTGGAAGGATTTACAGCCAAACCGAATTTATCACACCACATTTTAACCGAAGTTAAGTATTGGTTTAACAAATCGATTGCTTCTGAATGTTTGTCAGCTAAGAATCAGCTGTCAGTTGAGAATATTATTGTAAGTCATGGGCGTAGAGATGAGACGCACATTAAAGGTCAAAGGATAAAATTGATAAACAAAGAAAATAGGAATGGAAAAAGTATTCCACCTTGGGGTACACAGATACAAGTTTTAGCCAACGTGACGAGGATTCATTAACATTATCTGATTGCTAGCGCCCTTGAAGATACAAGGAAAACCATTCTAGCACTTAATTCAAGACCATTAAATGGGCGAGGATGGCGAGAAGGTTGTCATGACTGACGGCATTAAAAGCGTTCGTGAAATGTATAAGAACCAAAACAGTAACCATGGTTGATTCCATGCCCTTTATGTCGCCAGTCATTTTTAATAGGGCTGTGGTGGTGCTGTGACCGGGTCTGAAACCTAATTGCATTGGACTTATCAGCTTGTAACTGAATATGAAGCATGAAAGTTGTTTATTAACACAAAACTCGAGCATCTTAGAAAGGATGGGCAAAATAGAGATAGGTCGAAAATGAGAGCAAAATGAGGGATTAGAACACTTAGGAAGCGGCTGGACAAGAGCATTACGCCATAAGGATGGAAGAGATCCAGAATCTAGGGAAAAATTAACAATATAGGTAAGCACAGGGACTTTAAAATCTAGGATGGGAACTCGGTTAATTTTGTCAAAACCAACTACATTTGATTTAATGGAAAGGATGGCATTTTTGATATCTTCAGAAGTAACTGGAGAAAATTTAAAAGGATCCAAGGAAGGTCGCGTCAAACCATTTAAATAGGAAATAGTATTACGCACCGTTATATGATCTAAAAGGAAGTGGAGGTAGAATGATAATTTAAATCATCTAAAGTAATTGTACTTGTAATTGTAGAGACCAGTTTTCGTCTGTACGTGATTTTTAAAATTTACTTATTAGATTTTTTAAATTTACAGAATTTATTTATTAGATTTTTTAAATTTACGAAACATGCGATCTCTTCGTCTCATGGCCATGCGTATGCCTGCAATTAGCCAAGTAACTGGTGGACGACTCAATTTCATTCATTTAATGGGAACATGCACGTCGAATAACTTATTTATTTAAAATTGAATGTTATTTATTTTAAAACATAATTAAATTCAACTCAATCAGTGAATAAAAAAGTAATATTCCATATCAGAGAATAGATTACAATAATTAAAAAGAGGTTCATTATTTATGAGATCGTCAGCGAGAAGGTTTCAATAGCCATTTGGATACATAACTGCGCGATATTAATATTACACCATTGTCCTACCAGAATTAATTCCACTTAGACGCTTTTCAGCAGTTACAGAACTTACAGACAATGTCTAAAACAATTTCCACCTCATGCAAAAACTGTAAAATCTCCAAAGATGGATATCGGAAAGTAATTGCGCGCTAAATAATGATAAGTTGATAACTTATATCAGTTTTTAATTTTTTATCGGTACGCCTTTGCTTTTTAATTTTAACAAAAATAGCATAACCAAAATTTTTTTTGGGTTTTGAATTTGGGCTTAATTTTTTTTTTTTGGTTTAAAAAAATTAAGGAAAAAATTTTTTTTTTATTTTGAATTTTTTTTTAAAAATTTTGGGTTTTTTTAAAAAAAAAAAAAAAACCCCAAAAAAGGGGAAAAATTTTTTTTTAAAAGGGTTTTGAAGAAAAAAATTATAAAAATTTCCTTTGGGGGTTTTTTTTCCCAAGGGCCCAAAAAAAAATTTAAATTTAAAATTCCCCTTTTTTTTTTAATTAAAATTTTTTGGGTTTCCCTTTTTTAAAATTTGGGAAAATTTTTTAAAATTTTTAAAAAAATTTTATTTTAAGGAAAAATTAAAATTTTAAAATTTTAAATTTTTAAAATTTTTTTATCCCCAATTTCCCGGGTTTTTCCCCTTCCCAACCCCTTTCCATTAAATTTTTTAAAACCCGGGTTTCCCCCGGGCCCCGGGTTTAAAAACCCGGCCCGGGTTTTGGGTTTACCAAAAACCCCCCATTTTTTCTTAAAAAAATTTTTTTTTTTTTTTTTTTTAAAATTTTATTTTTAAAATCTTAAATTTTAAAAATTTGAATTTAAAAAAGGTTAAAAAAAAAAAATTTAAAATTTTTTTAAAAAAATTTTTAAAAAAAAAATTTGGGAAAAAAAATTTAAATTTTAAAAATTTTTAAAAATTGGGGGAAAAATTTAAAGGGGAAAAAAATTTTATAAAATTTTTTAAAGAAAACGGGGTTTTTTTTTTTTTTAAAAAAAATTTAAGGGGGAAAAAATTTTTTTTTTAAAATTCCCCTTTTTTTAAAAAATTTTTTAAATTTCCTTTTTTTTTTTTAAAAAAAAATTTTTTTTTTAAAAAAAAAATTTAATTAATTAAATTTTAATTTTTAAAAAAAAATTTATTAAAATTAAATTTTTTTAAAAAACCCTTTTAAAAATTTTTGGGGGGTTTTTTAAAAAAACCTTTTTTAAAAAATTTTTTAAAAATTTTTAAAATTAAAAAAAAAAATTTTTTAAAATTTTTAAAAAAAAATTTTTAAAATTTTAAATTTTTTCCTTTTTTAAAAATTTTTAAATTTAAAAATTTTTTTTATTTTATTTTAAAATTTTTAATTTTTTTAAATTAAAATTTTAAAAAAATTTTTAAATTTTAAAAAAAATTTTTTTTAAAAAAAAAATTAAATTTAAAAATTTTAAAAATTTTTTTTAAAAAAAATTTTTAAAAAAAATTTTTTTAAAAATTTTTTAAATTTTTTTAAAAGGCCGATTTTTTTTAAAAATTTTTTAAAAAAAAAAAACCCCAGGTTTTTTTTTCCCTTTTTAAAAAAATTTTCTTTTTTTTTTTATTTAAAACCTTTAAAAGGGTTTGTTTTTTTTTAAAAAAACCCAAAAAACCGGTTTCCTTTTTTTTTTTAATTAATTTTAAAAAACCCGGGAAAAAAATTAAATTTCAAAAAAGGGCCAAAATTTTAAAGGGCCCCTTTTTTTTTTTTAAATTTAAAAATTTTTTTTTTTTTAAATATTTTTGGGAAAAGAATTTTAAAATTTTTTAAAAAAAATTTTTTTATTTCCCTTTAAAATTTTTTCCCAAAAATTTTTCCTTTTTAAATTTTTTTAAAACAAAAAAAAACCCAAAAAGGGTTTAAAGCCCATGGGTTTTAAAATTTAATTTTTTTTAAAAAAATTTTTTTTTTTTTTAAATTGGTTTTTTTTGGGGAAAATTTTAAATTTTAAAATTTTTAAAAAATAAAAAAAATTAAAAAAAAAAAATTTTTTAACCCGATTTTTAAAAAGGGAAAACACCTTTAAAAAATTTAAAAAAAAAATTTTGGCCAATAGAAAAAATTTTTTTAAAAACCCAAATTTTAAAATTTAATTTTTT
Organism: Lamproptera curius; assembly: GCA_029286875.1. Taxonomy (NCBI): domain Eukaryota; kingdom Metazoa; phylum Arthropoda; class Insecta; order Lepidoptera; family Papilionidae; genus Lamproptera; species Lamproptera curius. Next base: position 950,824 of record JAGSMT010000011.1, on the reverse strand, counting down.
TTAAAAAATTTTTTTTAAAATTTTAAATTTGGTTTTTTTTTTTAAACCCAAATTTGGGAAAAAATTTTTTAAAGGGGAAAAGGGGAAAAAATTTAACCCCCAAAAAAAATTTTTCCCCTTTTAAAAAACCCAAAAAATTTTTTTTTTTAAAAATTTTTTAACAATTGGGGATCCTTTCCAATTTCCCCCCAAAAAAAAAAAATTTTTTTTTAAAAAATTTTAAATTTTTTAATTTCCCAAAAGGTTTTTTCCCCCTTTTAAATTAATTAAATTTTCTTTTAACCAAAATTTTTTGGTTTTCCAAAATTTTTTTTTTTAAAAATTTTAAAAAAAAAAAAAAAAAAATTGAAAATTTTTTAAATTTAAAATTTTTTGGAAAAAGGGGTTTTTTTTTTAAAAATTTTTGGAAAAAAAAACCTTTTTTTTTAAAAATTGTTTTTTTTCCGGGTTTTTAAAGGAAAACCCGGTTCCGGGAAAAAAATTAAAAAAAAAAAATTTTTTTTTTTTAAATTTTTTTGCTTAAAAAATTTTTTTTAAAAAAAGGGAAAAAATTTTTTTTTTAAAGGGAAAATTTTAAAATTTGGCCCTTTTGGGTTTTTTTTAAAATTTCCCTTTTAAAATTTATTCCAAAATTTTGGCCCAAAAGGTCCCCCAAAATTAAAAAAAAAATTTTTAAATTTAAAATTTTTTTAAAGAAAAATTTTTTTAAAACCGGGGAAAAGGGGAAGGGGGAAAACCCAAGGAAAATTTAGCAATTCATTTCCCCAAATCCCGGGGGGAAAGGGTTTTTTCCCGTTTCCCAAAAATGGAAACTCCGGGCCCCAAAAGGCCCAAAACCCTTCCTTTTTCCAAAATTTTTTTTTGGGGGGGGAAAAACCACCGGGCCCTTTTTGAAAAAATAAAAAAAAAGGGGTTTATTTAAAAAAATTTTAAAATTTAAAAGGGGAAAAAAAAAAAAAAATTTTCCCTTTCCCGGGGGAAAACAAAACCATTTTTAAAAAAAAAAACCCAAAAAATTTTTGGAAAGGGGAAATTAAAATTTTATTTTAAAATTTTTTAAAAATTAATTTTTTAAAAAAATTATTTTTTTAAAGGGAAAAAAAGGTTTTTAAAGGGCCCCCTTTTTTAAATAGGAAAAAGGGGGGTTTTTAAAAAAAAAAAAAACCCCAAACCCAAAAATTTTTTTTTTTTTTCCCTTTTTTTTTAAATTTTAAATTTTTAAAATTTTTTTTTAAAAATTTTTTAAAAAGGGGGTTTTGGGTAAATTAAAAAAAAAAAAAGTTTTTTTAAAAAACCCCTTTTTTTTTTTTTAAAAAACAAACCTTAAAATTTTTTTTTTTTTTTTTATTTTAAAAAAAACCAAAAAACAAAAAAAAGGTTTTTTAAAAAAAAAAAAAAAAAAATTTTTAAAATTTAAAATTCAAAAATTTGGGTTATTTTAAATAAAAAAAAGGTTTTTTTTCCCCTTTTTTCCCCAAAATTTTTTTTCCCCCCGGGGAAAAAAATTTCCCTTAAAAATTTAAACTTTTCCCTTTTAAAAGAAATTTTAAAAATTTAAAAAATTTTTTTTAAAAAAAATTTTCCTTTTTTTTAAAGCCCAAATTAAATTTTAAAAATTTTTTTTGATTTTTTTTTCAAAAATTTTTTTTTTTTTAAATTGGGTTGGGAAAGGAAAAGGGGGTTTTAAATTTGGGGAAAAAATTTAAGGGTTTTTTTGGGTTAAAAAAAAAAAACCCCCCGGGGAACCGGGGGGAAAAAATTTTAAAACCCCCTTAAAAAAAACCAAAAAATTTAAAAATGGGGGCCCTTTTGCCCAAAAAAAAAACTTTTTAAATTTAAAAAACCCCCAAAAATTTTTTAATTTAAATTTAAAAAAATTTTTTTTCAAAATTTTTAAAATTTTTAATTTTTTAAATTTTTTTTTCTTTTGGGGGGTTTTTTTAAATTTAAATTTTAAAATTTTAAATTTTTTTTATAAACCCTTAAGGTTTTTCCCCCCAAAAAAAAATTTTTAAAAGCCTTAAGCCCAATGCGGAAAAATCTTTTTGGGCCCCTTTTTTTGGGGGGGGAAAAAAAATTTAATTTTTTTCCCGGGTATTTAAATAATTTTAAAATAAAATTAAAAACCAAATTTTTTTAAACCTTTTTTTTTTGGCCGGTTTTTAATTTTTTTTCCCAAAATGGTTAAAAATTTTTAAATTGTTTTTAAAAATTTTAAAAAAATTTTTAAAATTAAATAAAATTTTTTTTAAAAAAAATTTAAATTAATCCAAATTTGGAATTTAAAGGGAATGAATAAAAAAATTTTTTTAAATTTTTGGGGGGGTTTTCCTTTAAAAATTTAACCCAAAAAACCCAAAAGAAAAACCTTTTTTTTAAAATAATTTCAATTAACCAAAATTTTTTAAAATATTGGTTTTTTTAGGTTTTTTTAAAAAAAACCCCCTTTTAAAATTTAAAATTTTAAAAAATTTTTAATTTCCCCAAAAAAAAAATTTTTTAAAAAGTTGTTTTTGGGAAAATTTTGGAAAAATTTTTAAAAATTTGGGGGAAAAAAGGAAAAAAAAATTTAATTAAATTTTTTAAAAAAAAATTTAAAAAAAAATTTTTTTTTTAAAAAAAAATTTTAAATTTTTAAAAAAACCCCGGGGGGTTTTTTTTTTTTTTTGGGGCCAAATTTTTAAATTGTTTAAAACCAAATTTTTAAAAAATTTAAAATTTAAAAAAAGGGGAATTTTTAAAACCCAAAAAAAAAACCCCCAAAAAATTTTTAAAAGGGCCCATTTTCGTTCTTAAAAACCCCTTTTTAAAAAATTTTTTTTTTAAAAATTTCAATTTTAAATTTTAAATTTTTTCCAAGTTTTCCAAAAAAAAAGGGAAAAAAAAAAAATTTTAAAAAAAAAAATTTTTTCCCTTTTTCCCCCTTTTTTTTAAAAACCTTTTAAAATTTAAAAACCCCAAAAAAAGGTTAAAAAAAGGGGAAAACTTAAAAAAAAAAATTTTTCAAAAAAAAAAATTTTTTTTTAAAAAGGGCGGGCCCAATTTTTTTTCCCCCCAACCCCAATCCGGGTTTTTTTTTTAAAAAAAAAAGGCAAAAAATTTTTAAAATTCCCCCGGGGTTTTTTTTAAAAATTTTTTAATTTTTTAAAAAAACAAAATCTTTTTTTTTAAATTGGGGAAACCCCCAAAAAAAGTTTTTTAAACCCAAAAAAAAAAAAAAAGGGGGGGGGGAAAATTTTTAAACCCTAAATTTAAAATTTAAAAAGGGTTTTTAAAAAATTTTTACCTTTTAAATTTTTTAAATTTTTCCTTAAGAAATTTTTAAAAAACAACCCAAAAATTTTAATTTAAAAAAAAATTTTAAAAATTAAAAACCAAACCTTAATAAATTTGGGTTTTTTTTAATTTAAAATTTATTTTTTTTTTAAAATTTTTTTCCTTTAAACTTCCCCCCAAACGGCCAAAAAAAGGGGAAAAAAAAATTTTCCCAAAAATTTTTTTTAAAACCTTTTTTTGGTTTCAACCACCAAAAATTTTAAATTTAAAATTTTTTAAATTTTAAAATTATTCCAATAAAAAATTTAATTTTCCCCTTTCAATTTTAAAAATTTAAGTTTTTTAAAATTTTTTTTTTAAAAATTTTTTTTTTTTGTTTTCCCCCTTTTTTTTAAAATTTTTTAAAATTTTTTTAAAAAATTTTTTGGAATAAATTTTTAAATTTTTTGGGGTTTTAAATAAAGGAAATTTTTAAAAAAAAACCCAGTTTTCCCAAAATTTTTAAAGGGTTTTTAACACCAAAGGAAAGAAAATTTAAATTTAAAAAAATTAAAAATTTTTTTTTTTTTTTTCCCCCGGGGGAAAATTTAAAACCCCCCCGGTTTTAAAAAGTTTTTTTCCTTTTTTTTTTAAAAAAAAAAATTTTTTTTAAATTTAAAATTTAAAAACCAAAAAAAAAATTTTTTTTGGGGTTTTAAAAATAATTTTTAAATTTAAAAAAAATTTTTTAATTTGGAAAAAAATAAAAAATTTTAAATTTTTAAAAATTTCCGGAAAAAAAATTTAAAATTAAAAAAAAATTAAAAAATTTTTTAAAAAATTTTTTTTTCCTTTTAAAATTTAATTTAAATTTTTAAAAAAAAGGGAAAAAAAAAAAAAAATTTTGGGTTTTTTAAAAAAAAAAAAAAAAAATTTTCCTTTTGGGGGAAAAATTTTTTGGGGAAAACCAAAATTTTTTTTCTTCCCAAGTTTTTTAAAAAAATTTTAAAAAAAAATTTTTTAAACCCCTTAATTAAATTTTTTAAAAAATTTTTGGAAAAAATTTTTAAAAACCCCAAAAAGAAAAAAAAAAAATTTTTAAAAATTTTTTTTTAATTTTGGTTTTAAAAAATTCCCCTTTTTGGGGAAAAATTTTGGTTGGCCCAAAAAATTTTTCCAAAAAAACCTTTTGGGGTTTAATTTTTTTAAAAAAAATTTAAAAAAAAAAGGGTTTTTTGGTTTTAGGAAGGGAAAAAAAGGGGAATAATTTTTAAAAAAAGGGAAAAAAGCCTTTTTTTAAAAAAATTTAAAAAAAAATTTTTGGAATTTTTTTTTTATTTACCCAAAATTGTTTTTAAAAAAAAAGTTTTTTTAAAAATTTATTTTTTAAAATTTAACAAAACCCCTTTCCAAAAATTTTTCCCGGGTTAAGGGGAAAAAACAAAATTTTTTTTTTTTTTTTTTTTTGAAAATTTTTAAAAAAAATTTTTTAAAAAAAATTAAAATTAACCCAAAAAAATTTAAAAAAATTTTTTAAAAAAATTAAATTTTTAAAAAAATTAAAAAAGGGGGTTTTGGGGGCTTAAATAATTTTCAAATTTTTTTTAATATAAAAAAATTTAAAAGAAAGAATAGTTTTGAAACGTTTTCAAATTTCTTTATTTTCCTTTTTGTTTACTTAATAATAAATCCTTTTTTATATTACCTTTCTATTTGAATAATTTGATTCCTTTACATTTTAAGTTTGAGCTTTTTGGAAAACAATCAAACCCGGTATAATGCAAAACAAAATTTGCAACAAGTTTAAAGTCTAAATAAACTGTTCAATTATTTTCCTTTTAGTTTTGTTTGTAAATTTCATAATAACATAAATATATAACAAAAAGAAAATATTCAATTTTATTTTAAAAAATAAATATAACCTTTTTTGGAGTAAAAGTAATGGCCTTTTCTTTAAACGAAGGTGGGGCTAATTTGTTGTGAAAATATGCTGTAACAATTTAGTAAAAACAGATTTTGGAAACGTTGTTCAGGCTATTAAAAACCCTAACTGATGCATTGAAATAAAGTATCACCGTCCCGTTTTCAATTTAAATTAAAACTGTTTTATATTTGAATAATCCCTGTTGGTTTGTGTGGGAAATTTTTTTTTTCTAAAATTTCTTGTCTAAAACATGGTAGGAAGGGACAAATTAAAAAAATAAATTAATTTTTTTATCACAAAATTATCATTTAAAACTATTTTAAAACAACAGACCTGTTAAATTTTTTTCTTTTTATTTTTTTAATTGAAAAAAAATAGCTCTGGACCTCCTTTAATTTAAAGAAAACCACAAAAGCCTAATCGCTGACTACGTGCCCATTTCTGGGAAGTAGTTGAGCGGTTTGGAACCGGTATGACGGATGCCTCAATTCAATTGTTTTAAAATGAGGTTAAATTTCCAACTAAATGATAAGAGCTTTTGGGGGATTAAATTGTAAAATACAAAATAGAATTTTTTCCTTTAAATTTTGTTTTTACAAATTGATATTTGAGATTAAACAACTTTTATTTAAATTTTACAAGACAAACAAAAAAGAGGTTTATCAATAAAAAAGAGAAACTTTTAAAAAAGTAAGAAATAAAATTTAAAGGTTCTGAAGATGAGAGTTTTAAACATAAAATTTCAAAAAAATTTTTTTTAAACTTTTCTTTATATATAAATTTTATATTTAAAAAAGGTTAGTTACTATTTAAACAAAACCCTGAACGATTTGGTGGAATTTTGAGGGGTACTTAAACCAGGGGAGGACGGGCTATTTAAAAATTTTGGTTTTTATTCTAACATGGAATGTTTTTAATTAACTTTTTCTTTATTTTTAATTTTTGATGAAAATTTTTGTTGGAAATATAAAATAAAATTTATTATTATTCCCCAAAAAAATTCAAAATTTTTTCTTGATTCTGTTTTGGGGCCATTGTATTAATTTAAAGTTCAATTTAATCCGTAAAAGTAAACATTTGTTTAAAAATGTTTAATTGTTTGCCTGTGGTTTTAAATTGACTTGGGAATCAAATCTTACATTCTTTTTCCTAAATGGGAATTTAATTTTTAAATTATTTCAAAATAAAATTTTTTCAAATTAAAAATTTGGTGCAACAAAAGAATTAAAAACTTTACCCAAACATTTCAGATTCAGGATAAGGGATGGAATTTAAAACTAATTATCTTGTATTTGATCAAACCGAAACGGTTCCAAAAAAGTCTTTGTGATGTTTATCCCTTATGCTCCCACTGAGAAAGGGTTCAATGAACACTGTTAAATTGAAATTGTTGGGTTTGTTTTTCTCCCTTTAAAAACATTAAAACAAATATTTGGAATGGATCCATAAAATTGATAAAATTACAATTTGAAAATCGTTTTGCCTGGAATTAATCGTTAAAATATCCCAACGAAGGAAACAAGGAAAATCAGTTAAAGTTTCAAAATTATCCCTTTTTAGCGCCGATAAATTTTCCCAAGAAACAAATTATTTGGGAAGTGCCTTTAACAAAAAACCTTTAATTTTGTTTATGGGCAATGATTTTTTTGGCAGTAAAAAGACTCAGATCAACCTGTGAAAAATTAAAACGTTTAAACTCATCATTTTTAAAAAGATATTAAAAACCAATTAAACCATCAAATCTCCTTCGGACAGTTTTTGGCGGAATATAAAACCTCTTTTATTTCGCACCCGACTTTTAAATAAATTAATAACAACGTCATCAAGCCTTTTAAAGGGAATACAAAGCAAGACATTTGATTCCAAGTTCCTTTGATCCCGAATGACATATTTTGAAAAAGGGTTGTAATTTCCAGTGCGGTAGGTACAATTTGGATAAATAAATATGTTAACTAAACTTTGTGAAACGTTTTTAACAAAACTAAATATTTACACTATATTTGGTTCGCGGGGCGTATCCCGGTTTGTCCTTTTTGAGGACCAACTATCGAGTAGGGATGGTAATCCTAAAAGGAAGCGAGGATGAGGAAAAATTTAAATGAAAAAAGGAGGCCGAAATGGGCGGTATAGTTTAAGAAGGGGAAATATTGTGGAACCAATTTGGGCGTGTTAGGCGACATGAAATGCGCCAAAAGAAAATCCTGCTTTTAATCCAAAGTCCCAAATATTATTACCCAAAGAAAAAAACTAGAATATTGTATAATAAACAAGAATAATAAACACCTTTTTTTATTAATTACCCAAATTCCATTTAAACAGTCATCGGGCAGGAACGTCCCGGGTCATTTGTTTATAGTCCAAGTTTTATGAATGTAATTGAAGTAAACTACTTAAATTATACGATATGTTTAAAGAGTTGTCTATGATTATTGGGAAAAATTTAAAAAATTCATTTTTAAAAATCTGGATTAACGGTCTGTTCTTTAAATCCTTGATTTATTAGTTTGATTGTTCTGTTTACTACTATCATCATCAGCGGTGATGTCAACCAGGGCGGTAAGTTTGGGGAGGATAGGCATCCCGATTTGAAGGAGGGGGGTGGGGTTTCCTCCCTGATCCCCACCCCTATCCACTGGGGGCCGGGACCGTATGTGGGATATGCTTTGGTCCCAAGGTTTGGTGGGTGGGGGTTTTCTCCCATCCGCGATGAATTTTCCTTTTCAGACAATTTGATCAACCCAAATTGCCTTTAACAACGGAAAAACAATGAAATTGATCCCCCAAGATTTGAACACGACCCCGTTTCCTTGGCCCACCGCTAGACCCGGGATAATACAATTATTAAAAGTTAAAAAGGGTTTTAACGTTTTCAGAAATGGTTGAATGTTTTTAAAATGTTTGTATCTATCCCAATTCAACAAGCTTTTTAATTACCAACATTACTTGTTTAAACATAAGATATCCCTTTGTTTTTTGGGGTTATTTTAAAACCTTTATTTTCCATTCGACGGTTTTATTCATTAACGACTAGACAGGTCTTTTTCTATTAACTTTTCCTTAACTTATACTGAAGCTTATTAAATGTTAATTAGTGCTAATAGCTTCTTTATTAACCAAATAGAATGTTAGTGTTCATATTTTTTTTTACAACACGTTGAAAAATTTGGACTAGGCTGGTTAAACGAAAGGGCTCAAACAATTTTATGGTTTTTTATTCTAAAGGGTGATTATGGAAATTCTTTCATCTCTTCCAAAAAGATTGAAAAACATTTTTTTGCGTATTTTATGTAAGTTTTCGAATAAATGGTAGATAGTTAGTTTCGGAACATTTGTCTTGAATTATACCTCTCGTTAAATATAACAAAAATTTGAGATTAAAAAAATTGTTTGACTTTTATTTAAAAAAATAAACAAAGAAATAATGTTCGCATTGTTGCTTAAATAAAATAAAAACAATGTGCCATTTAAAATTAATGGGATTGCTTTAAATTGCATAGCTTTTAGGACCAATAGAGCTTTTTTGCTGTAAATCACTGGAAGTGTCCGATCGGGCTTCTAAACCGTGCAATAAATATATCACTTGTCAGTTTCCGGGGTTGGAGTGGTAAACATCTTTTTAAAAGTATTAATTAAGACCAGTTAACAGGTTTTTGAAGTTATTGCGATTAGATTAAATAGAGAGAGAATAAAGATTTTTGTTTAACAACTAAATTTTTTAATTTCTGAAAAAGCGGGTGATATCGAAACCAGTTCTTCCCCTTTAAATTAAATTTTGTACAAAATTTATTTAATAAAAAAATAAATAGAAAGAAATAAAAACATTTATAAAAAAGGGCGAATAAGTAAATGTTCTTTTTTTTTCCGAAAAAGGTTTTAATGAACAATTATTTTAAAATGTTGTTTTAAATGTAAAGCGTTCTTACTGCGCTATAGAGAACTTTTTTTTATTTGGATATTACCATAGAATCTCCAAAAAACAAACAATAAAAAGTAGTAAGAAATAAAAATTTCTACCCTCTTTGTGAGGCTTTTTTTTGTTTTTCTGACATAGGCCCAATTTCAAAACTTATAAAATTTGTTATCTGAAAATTGGTCCTTTTTCTTTTTGAGGGTCGTAATCTAATGATACTTGTAATGCAATCCACAAAGAACAATTTTCATCCGATGACGGAAGTTTCCTACAACTTTGGGGAAATTTCAAATCTTCTTCTTCCGAATGGTTTGAATCACTATTTCTCTTCCATTTCCTATTTAAATGGGTTGAGGCCTTGATTAACGTTTAAATTTTGTTACTTTTGATGAACGGCTATTTATAAAAAAGATGGGAAAATCACAAAATCAAACGAATTTTATTCCTATCCTAGTTCTTTCTTTCACCCACCCACAAATAAACTGTCCCTAGTTCAGAAATTTCCAATTCCGCGAAAGCCTATTGTCCATTTCAAATGCCTCAACCTAAACTTTTGTTTACACAATAACCTTTTTCCCTTCCTTTCGTTAAGTTATCTGTTTAAACCTTTATCTAGCTTTATATTCATAATAATGATTGCTGTGCCTAACCGTTGAAAATCGTAATTTAGGCCCAAATAACCCTTTACTACTGCTCCATTAGTGACAAAGGGCCTGGATATACAAATTGCCTTTAATCCGTTGGTCAAAATTCTTTTGATCCTCTGTTTATAAATTTCGGAGGACGGAAAGGTTTTGAAATAAATTGGTGTTCCTCAAGGCGGTTTTTTTCCTTTGTTTTCCTATTTAATTTTATCACGTTTAATTTAAAATCTCCCACCAACTTTTAAAAAAGACACCCTGTAGAAGCATTTGCTCCGTTTATGAAAAATAAAACAAATTTAACCAACAAATTTTATTATTTATTTATTTAAATAAAATCAATCATTTATTCTTGGAAAAATTTTAAAGGACAAAATATTTTTAAAGTTTTTATAGGAATAATTATTAATTTCTAAACAATTTAAAAAAAAAAAAAATAAAATAAAAAAATTTTGCCAAAGACAATTAATTAATTTATGAATAAATTTTTATATAAAAAAGGTTTAAAATGGGGTAATTATACGGTTTGAAAGGTTTTAAAATTGTGAGAAGGAATTAAATCTCAAATATTTTCAAAAAATTTATTCGTCGTGAATAATTTTTTAAAATTTACCAAATATAAGAAAACAACAATTATAAACAAAAACACAAACAAACACTAATTTTTTTTATTCCACTGCCAAACTGGATTATTTAAAGAATGATTACTCATTCTTTATATCAAAAATCCAAGTTTTATTTTACAAGAGGGTTCTCAAATCCATTATAAAGTCTTACTTAGAATAAGATTTGTTGTTTTCCCCCTATCGACGGATAGCAAAACCATTAAATTGTAAAATAGAAATTATAGATAATAATTATTATATTACTTTATCTGAACATTTGTTTTTTTTCATCCGAAAGGGCATTTAATAGAAGAAAAAAGTTATATCAAGATTCTGCTTTATTTTTCTTTTTTCTAAATCTTTTTAAAATGATAATTTGTTTTCCATTTTATGGCCACCATAATATAGAATGAGTGTTAAAACAAAAGAAAAATATATATGGTGCAAATATATTTTATATATTTACCTAATTTAAAAATTTTTATAATTTTTTCAAAATATAATCTTTACAAAATATAACAAAAAAGTATATAAATGTTGTTTGTTTTTCCTTTTTAATACGTGCGTTGAATTAATGAATAAAGAAAATTTAAGTAGGCGAGATTTTAAAAATATAACCCAAAGATGTTCTAGTGCAACAGGAATACTATTCGACCAAGACGTCCCCCATTTGAATTAACCCCCGAAGTTGTGCAAAGCCTATCGCTTAATAGCGTGCTTCCACCCAAGATGGCGCCATTTTTTGATTCCAAAGTAACCAAAACCAAAATTGAATTAAAATCCCAAAATATAATTTTTTCGTTGATGAACATGGATGATTTAAAAAATCAATAAAATGTAAAACCGGTCTGTCTATTTAAAATTTTAAAAAATGAAATTTTAAAAAAATACCGACTTGAACAATATAAAACATTTTGCCTTAAATTTGAAAACGTTCCTCGCAGAAACACCCCTGATTTCCCATTTTTTAAATTTCTAATACTTTGGTAAATTTAATCAAATTGAAACTTTGTTTAATAGAATGTAGAATAAATTTTTGAAAATATTACTCAAATAAATTTTAAATATTTCAATCCCTTTAAAAACAAGCGTTTTTGTAATATCCATTGAAAATTAAAAAAATCGGGGTTATTCTTAAAACTTTGAAAATATCAAGGACTATATAAGACCTGTTTTAATTATTTTGGGGAAACTTATAAACCTTTTAAAAATAACATTAAAAGGATATGCTATATAAAAAACAAATTTTTTTTTTAAATTTTGGTTTCTTTTTCTGCCTAAAATGTTCTGGAATGGATAGTCCAATTTTGACGGGACTTTCTACGACAGGATAGCTGATATAACTGGAAGTTACTAAGTTTTTTTTGGAAATAAAAAGATTTTAAACCATTTATACTACATACCAACAGAATAAGTCTGGGCATTGCTAGTAAAAAAATAATTTAAGATTTTTATCATCATTTTAGTCGTTACATGCCCCTTGATAACGGCATGGAAAATAAAGTTCAATAAAAAATTTGAACATTCAATTACTATCATTTATCCGCCTGGGTCAGCCTGTTTTTAAAAACGAGGGGGTTGAGTTCAAACCCGGGCACTGGTTATTGCGGGAACAAGGGGATCCCCAATTTCTGAAAATAAGACGGGGACAGGTCGGGGTGCCTTCCCCGAAACCCTTTGGATCCGGTGGTGGGATCCAAAATCCCAGTGGAAGCGTGCATAAGGGGTGGCCTATTCCAAAATGGACAACAAACTGATAATGATTAATTATTATAAAATCATCGATTTAAAGCATTCAAAAAATGCTAAGTCTTTACAGTCTGACCCGTTTATTTTTAGTTTTCAAGGGTAAAAAAGCCTTTTATCGGTTTATGGCTTGATTTAAAGTAGTCAGTATTCCAACCATTCAAAAAACAAATCTGTCCCTTCATTATTTTAAATAGATATGTCTTTCTTTCAGATAGATGTTTTCGGATATTCCTTTTTAGTTAAGCAATTTTGGAAACAATTTGTTACTTGTTTTTAAATTTATTTTAATGTTTCATGAGCACAGGGAATTACCCTGGGATATTTGAAATTTTTTTAGAATGGTCCTCAAATTGACCTGAACCCTTCTTTTTAGATTCCAAAAAAATTTTGTTAAATTTTAAAGAAATATTAACTTTTAATTTATTAAAATGACTTTTTTTTTTTTCACCCCAAAATTTTTTGTATCGGGCAAGATCGAATTTTTTAATTTTGATCAGATCTAAAAATATTTTAAAATTCTTAATAAAATATTTTTTTAAACGTAAACAAAAAACCTTTTTTTAATTTGTCTTCTGTTTTTTTTCCTGATCTCAGAAATGGCCTTTTTCCTGGGTTGATTGACAAAACAATTATCCCGTTTTTTGTTCAAAATAAATTAACAATTTTTATTTAAGAAGTCCCATACAATAATAAAAATTTATGAGGAAATTATTGCCCCAGGTTTAACAAAAAAAAATATTTTGGGTCCCCAGGTTCGAACCCAGGTTTCGAGCAAAGCCTTCGACTCGGCTGGGAAATTAAACCTGACAAAATAAAAATTTAAATCACATTATCCTGAAAACGACTAACTTTAAAATAAAAAAGTTTTTTTAAAATAAATCATTTTTAAAGTCATTCCCGGGCAATTTTTTCTCATAAAAAACGTTTTGCCAAAACTTCTTGGATAAAACTCCTTCTTGATTACAATTTTTCAGATATTTTGAATACCCTTTTTGAAAAAAAAATCAAATAAATATTTGATGAAACATTGGAATTTTTTAAAAAATGCTGTTGGGTTTTTGCATTTAGATGGAATAAAATGTCATCTTTTCGTAATTGGGTTAATGACTAAAACTTTAACGATAAAATTTTAAGATTAATGGTTAATCCTAAATTATTAAAACAATTTGCAAGATTTTTCTTAGTAAGTACTTACTTTTTTAAATATTTTCCATGGGTTAAAGAAATTTATTAATATATTTCAACAAAATTAAAGAAAAATTTAAAATTTGAAAGAAAAACAGACCAAAAAAGTTTTAAAATCTGAATATAATAAAGCCCATTCGTCTTAAAATTTTATAATGGCTTAAATCTTCCCTCCTATTTCTCCCAAATAATCAAAAATGGTTCCCGTCGTTGTAAAGCAATCGATTACGACCCTATTATTTAGAACTTGGATTTTGCTGATAAAATAACAGTATCTTGTTCAGTGATAATCCAAGTTCAAACAATCATCATCTATCTTCAGCCAGTGATGTCCATATGTGATAGGCTTGGCCTCCCTAAACACCCATCGGGGGTTTTGGAACCCCCACGCTGTTGAGGGTTGGTGGGTGGGCCCTTTTAGCCCATCCGGAACACTCTTTTCGTGGGGTGATCGGCCCTTGCCCTTCCAACTTTAGTTGGTACAATAATGAAAATATTTGGTCCCCAGGTTCGAACCCACGAACCCCCTTTCAAAACCATACCCTCGTAAGGCAGTAAACAATAACAAAAAATTCGTTTTTTAAAGATTTTAATAACATTTATTAACTGTTTTAATTGAACCCACAGAGACATTTCAATTTTCAGTGGTTTAAAACAAAACAATAACCACGTCACTATTCGTCAGCAACATCTTAGTTTTGCCAGTTGATTTTTAATCCAAGACACGGAGGCGGGGCATCTTTGGGCCGAAATTGGACATTCCAAATAGTGATTACCAAGGAAGATTGGATACTAAAACTCAAAGGACCCTATTTTCTCTACATATAAAACTTTCAAAAATATTTAAAGATTTTAAATAAAGACATTTGTTAAATAATACGCGAATAAAAAAAACTGCAAATTTTAAGTTTAAAAATTAAATCAAGTTTTAAAATATAAAACTTTTGTAAAAAACTGAATCTAATAAAAAAAAATGTATTTGATTTCTTTTTGCAAACTTTTTGTTGTTATTAACAATAATATAAAATAAATGAGTTTTTTGTTTTTATTCCCAATAAATTTAAAAACCTATCAATTTTAAAAAAAATCCTTCCCAAAATGAAAAGCTATATCCACCTCGGAATTACCACTATTTACCCTAAATATCTATTTAAAGTTTAAAAAAACGAAGAGCCCTTGAGGGCTGTGTTGAAATTAATTTAATAAAAAAACTTTATAAATTATCATTTTAACTTACATCCAAAAACGTAGAATATTTTAAATAATAAACTTATTTTGGAAAAAACAACTATTTGCTCCTTTGTATTTAAAATTTTAAATAAAATAAATATAAGATTTATTTAAATATGTTCAAAATGGCTTTTGAAATATAAAAAAAAATTTTATGAGTTTTATGCTGATTGTAAAAATAATTGAAAAGCAACAAGATATATTGCATGTTGTTCTTAATAGATAGACTCTTGTCAAAACCCCGTTTGTTTATTGCTGTGTGCTATTCCCAAAACATTACTCATATCAACATTTTAATAATAAGCCAGCATTCACAATGTAAGCTTATTTCATAATATTACCCAACTCTCTGCTCAGCTTCGGGTGGTGCCGTAGCGAAGTATACCATCACGGACTTTTTTCTTCACCTTTTAAGTTGTAATACACTAAAGTACATCATTTTGATTTATCTCGTTCGGTTTAGTCAGATTTTCTCTATTAAAAACGGACACTTCTATTTTACTTATTTGTATACTAAACAATAATATTCTTTCACACACAAACGTACCTTTATAAAAATAAAAATCTTTGTGCCATGTTTTACACTTATAATTATCTTAAATGTATATTTTTTAAATTCTATCTTTTCAATATACAAATTTTTCTGGGTACGATAAGGGTAAAGGGATATTTTTATGGGAAACCGGCGATCTTTAATTTGTGTTGGGTTTGGAAATATTTAATAATAATTATATATATATATATTATATGTTATATAAAAATAAAAAATTAAATGGATACAAATAGAAATATTTGTATGCATTTGATAAAAAATTCTCATTTAATAAAAATCACTTCCTTTAAAAAACGAACTCAATATTCATCCGGGTTTTGGGTATGTTAGTTCAAAAGAATAATAAATTAAAAGCCAGTTTATTAAAATAAAGTTCACTTTATAACTTTTTAAATAATAAAACATATAAATCATTTAATAAACGGTTCCCTTTCGAAAAAAACCCCCACTGGTGATTGAGGTAAATGTTTTATTGTATTGTAAAAACTGCATTTTCTAATATATATATATATATATATTTATTAAAAAGTCTTTCTTGTTATTTGAAGAAAAATATTTTGGCTCATTAATTTTTTCCCTAAATGAAATCTTAAAAAGGTAAAGAATAGGAAAATGGATAAGTATGGAAAAGGGGGATCGGGCATTAAAATAAATGTTTTCCCTTTCCTTTTGGAAGATTTTTTTTGTTGATTTCTACGTTCAAGTTACAAGAGTAAATAAGACGACCGCTACCTACAGTTTTTTTTAAAGAATAAAATACTGTTATAATTTAAAAATTGTTTTATATACCTCATTATCTGCCTTCCCTTTAGTTTTGTTTTATATTTGAAATTAAAACTTTGATAAAAACAAAAAAAACCTATAAAGAAATTTAAAATAGACCAATCAATAAAGAAATTTCCAGGTCTGATTTTTTTAAAAGAAAAATAAAATCTTTTTGATAAAAGAAACCTAATTGTTTTTAAAATATTTGTCTTTAATTTCCTGCCTTTATTATTTTAGTTTTGAAACAGTTAATGTTTCTCTGAATGAATAAACTTTTATAGTGAAAAATATTTCATTTCGGTTGATTCAAAATAAACGAACTGTTTGCTATTAAAAAAGACAAATGCAATGTAATTTTTAAACCTTTTTATATCTACCCAAACGAGCTTGAATGGAAACCAGATAACTGATATCATCATCCTTCCATCCACCAGACCTCCCCTCATACACCTTATCAAACAAACATTTGAAAGCAAACATTTTTCCTAGGGGTTGATTCCCAATTCTCTAAAGGTCGGATCCACCAAACAAAAAAAACACCTTTCTTGGTAATACAAGTAAAATTTAAACAAAACGCCTTAGTTCCATAAAATTGATTAAACATTTTATAAGTATCAAAGACATAAATTTTGATAAAACTGAATTGTAAACGTCCGATCACATTTAGGTGCTGATGCCACAAGATGGGAAATCTGTCAATCTTGAACCCTTAAACTAGTTATCTTTTAAATGATTTTATATATAATTAAGATTTGTACGACCTGTGAAATGACTATACAAAAATGTTAAGTGTGAAACACCTAAATTCAGCTGTATGTTCTATATTCAAATATTAAGCGATTGTGCATAAATGCGTGTTTAGTTGAACATTCTAGTCGCAATATTTTTTTTTAATTAAAATATGTATGTTGCTTTGCTTAAGATCATATAATTGAAGTCTATGCTATATATACTTTTATTTAATTCATGTACTAGTATTTCTCTAACTTTCTTTTATTAGCATTGCTAGGGACCCGCCCCGGCTTTGCACGGGTGCAATGCTGATATCTGTGTGTATTCATTGAAAGTATACATGCTGTAGCGAGCCATATAAATTTACATATAATTAGCATTTACGGTACTTTACTCAATTAGATAAGATAAAACAGTATATAATTATTTCTACTGCTTGCGCGAATATTATACATTATTAAATAAAATGACTTTAAGGATTTTATCGCGTTTATTTTACATTTTAAATTCCCGACGTTTCGAACACTTACCAGCGGCCATGGTCACGGGGTAGACTGAGATGTCATGCGTCTTGTTGCCATTGCTGAAGCGGGGTTTCCAGATCTTAATTTCAATTAATTATTTTTTATCTGTACTCCGACCTATGCAACCTACAATCAATAGCCTCACGGATCATCCTACCAATCATGATCCGTGAGGCTATTGGGATTAGAAAACATCCAAATTTCAATGTAGAGGATGGTTGGGTTCTACCACCTGCTTGGGATACCATAATTAATAAATTTAAATTTAAACCCAAGCATAATACCACTGCTGGCTGTAAAGATAAAACCAGTTCATTTTGCACAGGTCGGAGTACAGACTCAGTTCATACGTCCAATATGTTTTAATAAAATATTTAAATAGCAAATCATAGTTCGAAAGTCGAGAATTTATATATATCTAATTATTGCAAAAAACCCGTAACTAAGTGAATTCAATATGAGTAATGAATTCAATTATACAAACGCTATAAAAATATTTACTATAATTTATTTGATTTCGGTGATTTGTGTTACTTAATCTGATCTCCGTAGCCTAGTGGTATGGGCGTGTGCTTTAGAAACTGGGTTCAAATCCTGCAGGGACTCAACAAATTTTTATTGTTGTTTCCTAGTTGGGTAGGGCAATTTGGGCCGATCACCCAATTGTCTGAAAAGTAAGATGATCTATGCGTCGGATAGGCATGTAAAAAAGTCGGTCCACCCACCAACCCACATTGGACCAGCGTGGTGGGATACGGTCCAAACTCCCTAATACATAGGGGTGTATTAGAGGAGGCCTATGTCCAGCAGTGGACTAACACAGGCTGATGATGATGATGAATATGTGTTTCATTTGTGAGTAATTTTTTAATAGTAATTTTAACTTTTTCTAGGAATGTACACGCTATTACCATTTTTAAAGATATATTTTGTGATATATATGATCAACAACATCTCTTTATATTTATCTTTAATTATCTTCTTTTATTCAAATTGTATAAATTGAATGTTACAGTCTATTACAAAGCATACTTAAAAAATTCAGCATTCTCTGGACTTACACTATACAATTTATCAACAGTAACTCTGAAAATAAATTAAATGGAAAGTGCTGATGTTTCTGCAGACTCCGGACAGTTCCAACGAATGGCTTGTAAACAATTTATGTTATACACTTAATTCACGCCAGACGAAGAGCAAATACCCATTAAGCTTTGTTCGTTTCTCTCTTGCCAAAGGACAAACAAAACAAGCAAAAGTAAGACTTCCAACTATTATATTGATAAAGATATTGATTGATTTATTCTCGAATAGTTGGTGATGAAAAAAAATGTATTTTATATATTTATAAAGATTGCTATGTATAGAAATTTTAACATTATTTATTGTTATGGCTCACATGCACTTTGCAGCAGAGTTGCCACGAATAGTGATTTGGCCGAATACCGAATGCTCAGCAATGATGTCTGCCGAAGCGCTCAATATTCGGCAGCAAAACATTCGGAATAAAAAAAATCGTAAACAAAGATCGTAAACAAGTAAAGGACAAGCCGCAACAGACACTAACTAATGATTAACTTTCTTGTCTTGGGAGTAGTTTTTAAAGTTATTATTTAGTGAAGCTGGTATCATTTACGATAGAAAAAAATGTTAAATTGCTTGTTTTCATTCATCATAACGTATCACTGATTATATTCTCAATAAAATTTAGCAATTTGATACCGACGATGTGCCTATTTTCATTATTTACTATTCGGTATTTGGCCGAATAATACATATCCTAAATACCGATTTTTAAAGTGTTGAATTGTTTATTTCATTGAGTATTGCTGATATTCTTATTATTATTTATATCCATCATTAAATATTTTCTGTTATATATCATATTTAGCAGTAATATTATTCAGAATTGCTTTTTACAATGGACTAAAGATTCAGACCTGTCACAGTTAAGAATTGGAAATTTTGTTTCATTTACAGGCAATACAATGTTCACTCATGAAATATTAGAATAGTAGGCTTTCTGAAGTTCGGTTAATATAAAAAGTTGATTGTAAGGAACTTACTGAAAATCGTAAATAAAACAGCAGGAGAAAATCATTATAATCAGGACAGATAGAAATCGTGGATATATGCTTTCAGAATGGAAAAACGACAAAGCGTATGTAACAAAATTAATAAATGAGCGGTATTCAATATGCACAGCAAGTACAGAGACGACTTCAGAGATGAGTGGCTGAGTGAACCACTTTAGAAGAAAGCTTAACCGCTTAGTTAAAAACGTTGGAAATGAGCTGAAAGAAAATGCTTTAAAGTTGGAAACGTGACAATGAATGCGGTTATGTTTTTAATTCAGTTGATAATAAAGCTATTACAATAAAAATCATTTTATTCAGGCTGTTTCAGACTGTCCATTTTTTCATGATGCAACTGATAAGTCACTTTGTTAAAAGGTTGGAAGAGCTGAATACAATCCTGACTGTATTGAATTCCGACATGTTAGCGATCACGTTCCATTCATGGATGTGATTCTAAATGATACAGTTTTAGAGGTATTGGATCTAGTCTTTCAATCTGATGATATGTGTATGCACTATAGAAACATGAACATAAAGTAAAAAGTTGTGCAGTCTAAAAAAGACGAAATCAAGACTAAAAATATCAAGTTTTATCTATTTCTTATTTTTCTTAGTGTATGCTTTTTAAATATAGCTAAATGTTTTAAATTAATTATATGTGTTTTATTTTATATCTCTCGAATTTAGTACCACTAATTAAATTATAAAAATACTAATTATACACCTACATTACCATGGTTGGCTATGTCAACGTGAATGTAAGATGTTTTATGCAATGGGTCTAATAATATGGCACTTACTATTTAATTCAAACACCATATATTCTTACAGCCCCGTAACATTGATAAAAGTTAAATAATACAATGTTAAATGTAACAAGGACTTTTATGTGTGTATCTTTTGGTAAATATACAAATTGTTAATTTAAACAAGATATTAAAGAAAATAAAAAAGCAGTGTCCGGGCTTTTTCACGTAACGTTAACTCTTTTGCTATTTACTAAAATATACTAAGAATGAAGTACTCAAGGGCGAAAAGAGTAATCTACGTAATTATTATTTATTTCAACAATAAATTTATACAATTAAGTTCTAAGAAACTATACCTCTTATACGAAACAATTTTATTAATGCTTACAATAGAAAATACATTTTGCTGCGCAAACCTCAGAATGTTAAACGTTTTCGAAACGCTACGCTTGTCAGAAATCCTACTATCAAATGAAAATAACGGATTTCAGGAGCTTGGTAATTTCTTCTTCTTCTATCTTGACATTTCTAAAATAGTTAAAGTCAAGGAGTTTAATTATAACTTATTACTAGTACATCTTTTTTCTTGCGGTAAATGAACATTTTGTATACTTGTTACTGTATAAATATTTTTTATTCATGTTTCTATAACATTAAGTATTTATTATCATGTGTAAAGAAAAAAAGTAGCCACTGATTGAATGTTTTATGTAAAATTGAAGGTAAGCCCAAAACAGTACGTTAATATTCTAATCGTTTAACACAAAGCTCTTAAAGCAGTGAAACACTTCTTTCCACGGCTTTGACATTGGTGATACAGATAAGAGCAATCGTAGATGTTATCAGCAATCCCTGTAGGCTATGTCCTTTTTTCTAAAGACCGCCGAGACTACTGCTTATATGTTGTATAAAAAGTAACGTCAAATTGTTGAAAGATGTTTTCTGAATATGTTTTGTAACAACAGGGAGTAAAATTATATTGTGGAATAAACAGTTGCTTTTAATAATTGTAAGTAAAATACTTCCATCCCTAGCTGGTATTAATTACATTTGCAGGCGTAAATTAAGCGTAAGCGAAACTGGGCAGACAGCTAGTATCATCATGGTACAGAGTAGTTTTTCGGCAGAGACAGCCGTTATGGATAAATTTAATTGTAAGCTTAAAATTATTTATTCGCTTTTTTATTTGTAATGTTAAACTAGTTAAATAATCTACAAATTTTTTACAAACACAAGTGAAATTTTAACAAAAAATATAACCGACTTCAAATTGTACAGAACCATTTTTTACGCAATACGAGCGGGTAACAAATAAAAATGCTCTGTAATTTCTGCCCCGCAATTTAAATCTCTTATATCTTTTAAAGAATTCACTTAATAATATTGTCAGGTAATATGTTTTATGATAATAGAATGAAGAATTTGATTTTTATTAACTTTTATGTGAACTTACATTATATTACCTTAAATGTACTTTAAACATGCTTAATTGCAGTAAAAAAAATATTAAAAATGGTTATCGTGTATTATTCTTAAAACATAGACATATGCGCTCGCTGACTTTATTTAAGACCACTTTGAGACATAAAATTACTTAGAACGTAACATTTATGTCTATCTTTTACGGTTTTGTTATGTATCTACAAAAGTTCTAGTTCTATAAAGGAATTAAAAACAGATTATTTAATTACTGACAAATAAATTAGATCAAAATATAAAAATTAGACCCTCCCTAATGGATAGGGGTGTATTAGGGGAGGCCAATGTCGAGCAGTGGACTATCACAGGCTGATGATGTATGTATGTATGTATAAAAATTGCGTTTCGTTAAAATTATTGAGCAGAGCAAGCTCTGCCCTATAGTAGTCTACCGCGTCATATGACAGAGCAGCGGACGTGTGCAACTGCGTCCGTCGCAGCCGGCCACAGTGATTAATGCAGCTGATATTCAACAATGAAATTATACCGTAACAACTAACTGCAGCTTATGCATAACCATAACAATATATGGGCCTATTTGATCTTAATTCTCATGACAGAGTGAGATTTAATACTGTAATATAACTAAAGTTAAAATCGACATCGATTTGGTATTTCTAGCGCAACAATTTTTTTAACAAGATTCAACAATCAGAGCCTGTTTGACACTCTAAATTTTTTGTACTATTCTATGATTTTTTTTAAACTAGGCCATGCTTTTTGCTAACGATACATGTAAAAATGTTTATCTCTTAAAATAAACACGCTGTGCTATAAATATGTTCTGTGATTTTACTCGAGGTTTTAATGCGTCGTAATGTGCTCAAGAATATGAATATCTTAATGGTCTCGAGTGTAACGTAAAACTTTTCTAAGAAAACTGTTTTTTAATGTTTCTGCATGATGTAAACTTTCCGGGAGTGAAGACAAGAATATCTTTAATTTAAAAATGATCAGTACTATGCAGTAAAAGGTCATCAAAATACTTTTTTTATATGTGCCGATAACGTGTGTACAATAGTATAAAGGGTGAGTCGAAAAATGTCTGCTTTATAAATAAATTGAATCATCGTAATGTGTAAATATGTGTCATCACCGGATACACAAGTTCTCATATCAATTGTCAAAATTTACAAGAAGTAGATTTTTGAAATACAAATACATATCATCTAATATTCATAACCATTCATAATGTTACAATCAAATTTAGTTATTTTATAGGCCACTTAAAATTTTAATACTTAGAATATATATAATAGAACCTTTTGCATGTTGTACGTGATTATAATGTATATATAATAGATTTTCGAATGATTACACTATTTTAATTGTAAGCTCGCTACAAGTTAGATAATAACTTTATATATAATATAATGGAAATATATTTCAGAATTTAATCATCCTCATGAGCCTATGTAAGTCCACTGCTTAACATAGGCCCCCCTTCTTCATTAGAGGGTTTTTGAACCGTATCCCACCACACTGGTCCAATGCGGGTTGGTGGGAGTACCGACTTATTACATGCCTATCCGACGCATGGATCATTTTATTTTTCAGACAATTGGGTGATCGGTCCAAATTGCCCTAACCAACTAGGAAACAACAATTAAATTTTTTTGAGTCCTGCAGGAGTCGAACCCACGGTTTCTAAAGTACATGCCTATATCACGGTTACGGAGGCAAAATTTAATAGTTATTATAAAATGTAATATTGCAGCAATGCAATAAAATATGAAGATTTAAATACAGATTTTATCCAAATACTGTTTTTATCGCAACATTACTGACTGCCTGCTTGCCAGATTATGATATGAAAAACTATTGTTTAATTAATAGGCCAACACAATAACAGCATATAATATAAGTATTTTTTTACGAAAACGCACCAAGAAAATTGTAAACAAAGTAATTAAAAAGATGTCAAAAGTGTGTTGTATTAAATTTTAATTAATATCTTTTAATGTATTATGATATTGTAGAATGTTCCTTGTTGTTAATTTGTATCTCTAACAAGTAAATATTTAGACATATTACATACATTATGTATCAATGTCAAAGTATTTAACTTCTTTTACAAAAATAAACACATTCAACTGACACTAAGGCTTAAGCGAGATCAAGTTGCAACTACAAACTAGTCATTTTAAAGGAACTCGTATGTTTCGTTTTCTGCTGATGTTTGCCAAACAAGCAAGTTGCAATGTAAGCAACAGTTGCAATGTGTCCAACAGTGCAGTAGCAAACGTCGTCAATTTAACTTAGCTAAAGTCGTCAGAGGCTTGCACAGAAGACTGAATAAGGAACTAGGAGGCTGTAAATTAACTCATATGTATACAATTAATTTTTTTTTGTATTGAGAAAATACTTATAAAGTATTTTTTCAATACAAAAAAAAACTTAGATCATTTTAATTAATTGAGCCTTCCCCACAAAAAAGTATTCCCTTTTTTTATTTTCTGGCAAATACGACTGTTTTATTTTCGATTGAGTTTTTAAAACGTCGCCAGCAATCATTTTGTTATAGAAATCTCGTTTGCTAATAATATAGGTAACGGACAACATACGATGATACATCTATCGCGCTCATTTTTATAATTTTTAACATAGCGTCATTATAACGTGAAACAATTTTGATACAAATTGTTGGCTTTGATAGTTTATTTCAAAGTATTGATGTCTCAGATCCTCCGGGTTAATATATCATCTCATGGACTGTATTTTACTTCTATGTACCCTGACATTAATATTCAATGTAAGTTTATGCTGACACAAGAAAAAACATATTGACAATATAAGCAAAGAGAAAAAAATACCAAAGTGCTGTTTTCCTTTCAGATCACAGAGACCACTCAGCGAAAGCCGTAAATTACGACCCGCTTCTTCCATCGTCGACTTGAGAAATTCTATTCGGACGTGTCTGTGTGCCTAATGGCTTTGATAACATACGCAGACGTTTCAACGAGGGGCTAAATCTAGAAAAGGTATGCCCCTTTTCGCAATGGGCTATTCTTGCATTTTTCGTATTGCTTGCGTTGGTGCAATAAAAGATTTTCCTAAGAGAAAATTTCTTTTCAAATCAATCTTTAAAGTTCATGTGAAAGATAAGCGTAATTCGGGAATAGATAAAGTAAAAAAATGCTATAAATACTCTATTTTCGTCTAAACGGTTTATTTTTAATCTGTAATACAATATTATTTTATCAGACTGTTTCTAAGCGATAAAACATGCAATAATTTGAAAACTAAATTGATTTACTTACGACATGTATGCAAATAACTTCAGTTTTAAATTAGATGTAGTAGTGTGTCGTAAATTGAAATTATATTATAACATGCAATATATAAAGGTTTTACGTAGCGTTAACAAACAAAATAAGCTAAATCTCAATGATTAATCTGTTGTGTACAATGTGTTTCTGTAAATACCTCAGTTACTAGGTTAAGAATAAAACTAATGTATTGGGATAAAAATATCTGTCACGTTAATAAACGTATTTTAAATAAAATCTACGTCTGATTATTATTTGTCATTGCTAAAAAAATATCAGAGGTTACTTTATTTTTACGTCGTAACTGACGATTGAACTAGGTATGGTTTTAATATATATGTCTAGTTTTATCGTGAATCATATAATGAAAAGTATTACTATCAATGCTTTTTATTTGATAACGAACAATTATTTATACTGTTTGAGTTAAAATATTGATATGTACCCAGTGACGTCATTTTTAGAACATAACACCACTCTTCAAAACCTGGTGAAAATGTTTTCTTTTTAAATACAGTTAAAATTATATTTTTTTTATTTTTAAACTAATCCATTTTTGTAAAAATAAACATTAATTATGCTTAAAAAAATGTATGAGATTTGTCACAATTGGTACAAATATTTTAGAAACAATCCCCTAATTACGTACCAAAAACAATTAGTTATCATCCTCAGAATTTAAAATGATAAGTGTTATATTACATATTACTCTCATCATATATTCTTATCATAATATTAGAGTAAGAAATAGAAAGATTTGCATTAAATTTTATAATTTATTTTTGCCATGAAAAATCTATTTCGATTTCAATTATAGTATTTACTTTCTGCGAAAATGTTAATTTAATTTAAATATATGTACGTGTATTATTATCATAATACAAAAAAATGATGTAAACATACATAGTTTTGTTCTAAGAACATCGCATTAAAGTATTTGATTTTTATAACAATGCTGTGTACATTCTCTACATTGTTTCATCAACCGCAAGCGAATATTTCCTATGACTTGAATATGTGGAAAGTAAATGACGTAATGCATTAGCGAGCACAGCTTTTCTGCAACAAAACGTCAAGAATCGTCTTTCAGGGAATTTCTTAGCTGTCTTAAGAAAATGTTACATTCTGAAATTTGCTATGGGCACACACTGCTTTGGTTTATTCAAATATCTTAAATTATTGGGCTTATGACAAAATCTTGGTGTACGGTATTATATATTTTTTTTATATTTCTTTAGTGTTTTTTACTTACAATTTCATGATATGTTTTAAGAATACTAACGGCTCAAGGATAGCAAGAACTCATATTTGGCTAGTCTTCCCTCATAGAATGCAATAATGAAACAATCCGAATAAATATAAAATTAAAAATGAAAAAAAGTCATCCGAAGCCAAATAAAAACATGGATAAGGTTAAAAACTAGTGATGCTGTCGTCTAAGGAAGTTATGTGACACTTTTTCATATATAAAATAATTATCTTTTATAGTCAGATCTTTTGTACTCTTTAATGAATTAAAGCTAAAGTACAGGCTACGTTCAATAGCAATAGAATTTAAGGATATTCAAGATGTATTCCAATACATTCTTAGGTGACAAATATACAACTTTTATATAATTTATTACATGAAACTGATGACATGATTTGTCTTTATGTTTATGTATGAAAATATATTGTTATTTTGTCTGATATATCTATTTATAATGTAAAAACCGTACGCCACACAAATATTTTAGTAAGTGTGAAGGGAAAAATATACGGTAATAATAAACGGAATTTTATATAGGTAATTGCAAAAAATATCAAGCAGCCCCTAAGTTTTCTTAAATAAAACACAGTTTTGGTAATGATTTTTTTATTATTAGTAGAAGTTTGGGTGTATATCCTTTGCTAACGTCTCTACATTTTGTCTTCTTTATTTTATAATAGACTCAATAATTTAACTGGACTAAAAACATATCTCTTCTCTTATTAATTATTTTACATAAATGAATGATTGAAAGTAAGAAATTACTTATTTAATTTACGTTTTACTTTTTAATATAATTAAATTTATCTAAAAAATCAATAATTAATTCTATATCAATAATGAAATTTGTGCTTTCACTGATTTAAACAGATTGGCTTCGGATTATCTTTTCTGCAGCCGGGCTTCTGGTGACAAAAGTCCATTCTCTATATTTCATAACACGAGGGGAATCTTGATTGCATTGAAATGGACTCGGATATCTTGTAAATGGATTACACCCGTGATGAGAATCAAGTCTGTACGTGACTTCTGGGCTTTCATCATTGTGCTCATCCTGCATCCTTCAGTACGTCGTCCAGGTTCATTATGATGAGCACGGTGCCTCGGTCGCTCATAAATTAAATGATGACTGCTACCTTGATGTCCGTGATGACATGACAGTTTTATGTGTTTATGTCTTGGGTGAGGGGATAATCCACAATGATGATGTTCGTGGTAAGACGGTGGCGGACCGTGATGACCATGACCTCTTCGGCGTTCGTGATGTCTATGTTGCCAACAATGTCCATCATAGTGACCTTTGAAGTGCCCGTGACCGTGATGACCTCTCATGCTGAACTGGTTGCGCAAGACTGTTGGCTTGATGCTTGGTTCGGAATATTTATACGAAATGGTTTCATATTGTTATGTAATGGACAATCACGACACAGTCATCTAAAAGTAAATTACAGTGTGACAAATTTTAAAGATTCATATATTTATTTGTATTGTATAATATAGACGATTAAAAAAATAGATAATTTCAATAACTCCTAAACTTGCTAGAACATGTTTCACAATAAAATGCAATATTATAGTATGAATCATCAGCAAAATTTCGCAATCGCATGTAATATTGCGTAATAATAAATTACGTGAAATGAATTTTTAAACAGCTTAACTTTTGTTTTTATCTAGTATATCGACGAATCGAGAAACATATCCACCTGATAGTAAGTGGCAAGCCCTAAGAAATGCAGCGTGGGACGCCACAGGTACCTTTCAAACCGGAACACAATAGGGTTTTAATATTACCGCTTTTCGACCTAAAAAGGCACCGCGGTGGTACTACCCTACATGGCACCCTGTATAAAAGGGACCTACTTTCCTTCAAAATAGTTTATTAAACAATATTATTTTAGTTGTGTATTTGTTGAACAATACATTAATTGTTATCTTTTAAAGCCAAGCCCAATAGTTGTTTCATATAGGTTTAAATATTACTACGTATTTGTTATTTATTATATGTAATAACCTCATAGTTATTCACCATGGTTCCGCATATTAGACGAATCACCTGAATCACAATGAACGTCACAATAACACGGAGTTATTAACTACCGGATAGGTGAGGAGTTTGAGGACGGGGGACAAGGGAAATGGACAATTTACAAACGTCTATTTTCCTTGTCTCCCATTGCAGATACATAAATAGTTGTATAGCGCCTTTTCAGCATTAACTGAAATATTATGTCTATTATTATTAGTGTTATTTTAACGCCACGATGTTGTATGTGTATAAAATTTTGTTTTGACCGTGTTGTTTAACTTTATTAGCGATAATTGATCTTAATTAATATGAATCTTTGATTGTGGTACTCAATTGTGTTTTTTTTAGTATTATTTGTTTAGCTCTTAGCGCTCCGATTCGGACATCTCTTTTTATTTGATTAGAAGTGCTAGCTTTAATTTGGTCTAATTTTATTTGCATTACATATATAATCAGAAGTTTTTGAGATATTTAACAAAATAAAGTATAGTAAGTTTACGGAAGGCTATGGTAACCTTATTTAAGTAAAATATGTTAAAAGTGAATTAGCTAATTCAAAAGTTTATTCAACGCCATGCCGTGATACTCCTCAGTGTAATTAAATCACAGTGCATTTAAAAACTATGACACTTTTCATCCACTAAGCCTTTATTATGTTGATGTTGTATAGATAAAACGCACAAGTAAAAGGTAGATAGATGGATATAAATAATGTACAATGGAATATAACATCTGGAGTATAACTACAATAAAGTGTGTCTACTGCTTTGAGATAATGATTAAGAGTAGGTCTATGCCACTGAGGACGTTAAAACAATTACAATACAATATATTGTATTATGAATATTTTGACGTGGACATTAGTATTTGTTAAAATTTTACTTGTTTACGCGTTATAGTAATGAATAAAAGAAATTTATAAAGATCCTTACAAAATTTGGTCTTAAAGTTTGCATAAAAAGTAATAAAAACGTAAAAATGGGCGTAAATGCGACAGTCGATACCATTGCTGTATAGAGGGTAAGTAGCAATTTTAATTCGCTATCTCCCCAGTGCTCGTTTAAAGAGGTGACGCGAAATGCTAACGTCTTCTGTATCGAAAACTCGTTCAGTCAATCGATTTTAATTTCCGCTCCTTGAGGACATCGCGCTCTTCCAGACTAACGCTGAATTCTAGCGAAGAATCGTTGAATAAGAACTGATATTGACGTGAACTTCATTAGATATCGTTATCTATACACATAAATATGGTTGAATGACTGTTTGTAACATCAAAACTTTCAAATTGTAATCAATAACTGATATATATAACAAAACCACATTTTTTAAAATTTTCTTTCTATCTGCTTGGTTTCGCTTGTCTCTAATGGCTGGTGTGGTTTTCATAGGAATTTTACTGGAAGATAACGAATGTTAATGACAGTAACTTAATTTTCTTGTTTATATATTTTTGTATTCGCCAGGCCTAAGACCAGGCCGCAGATACTGATCCCACCGCTATGACATAGCGAGTACCTATCAGGGGCCTCTATAAATTACACAGTCGTGAACAAGTGAATCGACAACGATTTTCAATTAAACAGTGTCTAAACTTTTTAGATAAATCCGGTTAAACATGACCGTTACAGAAATTGTTTGTTGCAGTACCCACGAGTTGCTGCGACTAATTCACGTATCAAAGCTTACGTGACGAATATTAGTTATCGTCATCTTGTCAGACGTTAACAGAACCATATCACTAGACGCTCCCAGCTTTTTAATTGCAAATCAATAGACGCTACCCAGAAGCAGCAGCTTAAGTTGTAGCTATGTTGCAAGCGGGTTATAATCAACCGTGAGTCGCTTGTGAACTTAACATGAGCCAATGAGCTGTTTTACGGGTATACAGAAGATTTTAAGAGACTGCTGGCTCCTTTCTGAGACTACAAACCAACTGACACCGGAACACATCTGAGACGGACGACCACTTCATTGTCTTAACTTCTTTGATAAATCATCATATCACGGGCTTTGATGTGCTATAGAAGGTCAGAAGGGTTCTAGGTGTTGCTGCAACTCAGTGGACAATTAAAATAAGCCTAAAGAAAACCAACTTAACTCTAAAGCGGCAGGCCAGAAGCCCGAAATTGACCGCAGCTCAACGTCAAGGCCGACTTTAATTGGTCGTAAACATCTTAATTGGACTATTGAACATGTAGCTCCATCCAGTTTATTCACGGGAACAGAACAGAAAGAAAAATCTTGTATTAATACATGATAATGCTCGGTGCCATATAGCAAGTGTAACTCGCCAGTTTCTTAAAGAGGTCAAAATTGAGACGATAATATGGCTAGCCCCCAATCCTGACCTGAACTTTAATGAGCATTTATGGCACGAGTTCAAACAGTAGGTCCAAGCCTGAGATAACAGCTCCATCACGCATCCGCGAGCTCAGAAATGCGTTAGAAGAGGAATGGAATTTGGTATCTCAAGATTTGTCCAATGAATAATTCATTCATCATTCATCATCAGCCTGTGATAGTCCACTGTTGGACTAGGCCTCCTAATATACTTTCCATTAGAGGGTTTTTGACCGTATCCCATCACGCTGGTCCAATGCGGGTTGGTGGTGGATCGATTTTTACATGCCCATCCGACGCATGGATCATTACTTTCAGACAATGTATCGGCCCAAATGCCCTAATCCAACAGGAAACAACAATGAAAATCTGTTGAGTCCCTGCAGGATTCGAACCCACGACCTCTGGTTTCTAAGCCACACGCCTCATACCACTAGGCTACGGAGGCAGTATATGTATAATTACATGCAGTTATTATAAGCAAGGGAGGCATACATAAAGTATTGATGATTGCAACTTACTTTTAATATAATATATTTTTGTATGCATATCTGTTGTAATTTCTTAAAAAAATACTCAAACGATTGTTATCCTTAGGGTGGATTTATTTAGAGAAAATATTAACCAAAAATAACAAGAAAATCGGATAAGCCATATTCAGAAAATAATACCTTCCACACCTCCGTACGGCCCTATTCGATTCTCTTCTGATTATTGAGTCTCATTTGTCACCTCCAAATTAATTAAACGTTTACATCAGTGTACTATTTAGTGAGCTCATAAAAATTAAAATTTTAAATGCAAACAAAACAGTTAAAGTACAGCATCAAAAACATTTAAAAAAATATTCAGTGTTTATGATATAAAAAAAATTAGCTAACATTTATTTTATGTTATCGTACGTTAACCAAAAAAACAATCGATAAGAATTCACTTAGTAAAAATTGTTTCTGAACTTAAAAAAAAATTTAATTCACTGCTATGAGCTAGAACTAACGAGAAATCCATCGGATAGATATATCGTTTTTCTTACACAAACAGAATTCTCATTTTATACTTGGGACGTCTTTCGTTATATAAATATTCACCCTAGGGGTTGGCTTTGAACACTTAGTCTGGATTTACTTTGCAGAAATCACACGCCACATGCGATACAATATTAGTATTATATGATTTACGCAGTGTTGTGAATTTCCATCTTTACAAATACAAAAATTTTAACTTTATATAACTATTTTTAATACAGTTATTTAGTTAATTTTTAGTTAAGTTAATTTATTTAGTTAATTTTTACATTAATAGTAACTACTATTTTAAGAAGAAGCTATTGGACTATCATGTTGAACGCTAAGAAAGGAATGATGAAAAAAAAGCATATTATCTATTCTACTATACTTTGTTTTTATAGGTTAGAGCGGTTCGTCAGTTATGCTTAGGCGAAAATCAAAAAGCCGCGCAAGTAAATTTTTGGACAAAATATATAATTGAAAAGATTTAAGCTAAAACAGATATAGGTCACAACTGAAGGAGGGTAGCAACGAACAGCTAAATGTAAAATATTATAATTGGCTTTTACTAACAAGCACGTTGAGCTTATACCTTATATCTTATATCTCATAAAAATAAACATTATAAAACAGCAGATTTCGAAAATAGGCTTAATGTGAGTTATCTAAATTTAAAAACATGGCTAAAATAGTGACGCCTGCTTGAAATAAATAGTAAATTTCCCGTCGCGAATTATTTACTAGTGGTAGGTCCCTTTTACAGGGGACCGTCTGGGTTGTACTACCGCGGTACCCATTTCTGCCGCAAAGCAGTAGTGTGAAATCACTGCAGTGTTCCAGTTTAAAGGGCATCGTAGCCAGCGTATTTAATGGGTAAACGAGATGGGCGTCGGTGACCATTTCCCATTAGGTGGCCCGACTGTTCGTTCCAACTGCGTAGGCAATAAAAAATCATCTTAATTTTTGTTGGAAAAAATCATAATCAATTTATAAAAAAATCGTTTCAATGCATGATACTACTTATTCACAATACTGGATAAATATACTTAACTCGAACAGAGTTTTGTTTTCGAGAATAACAAGTACTAGTGATTTCTCAAGGTGCGTTTTTTTAACGCAGCAGTTAATGGACGATATAATTATAGCATTCCATTTGAAACCCCCCAAAAATACGTAGATCTTATTTTTGATTTTTTCATACCTTTGCCTATGCAACTGAACTTAGTTTGTAAAACTCGAATTTGATTCTTTATAGACACGCCTTCATTCTCTAACGTTCTGAGACAGACATTTCCTCTGAACTTTCTGTGCAGGCGAAAGTGTTAAAAGAGTTTTAAAGACAAGTATTCATTTCAGATAAACTTACTTTATATTAAATTTTGCTAAGTAGTTGGTAACAGAAAAGGCAATAATTTTGGGAACTGCGTAAAGCGACGACAGTCTGAGAAGGAGGAAGAAAGAGGAATATAAGAACTATGTAAGAGTTAATATAAATGAAGAGAAATAAATAAATGAGCGAGAATTACATATTTTTCTATTTTTTACAATTTTTTAATGCATATATTTTACTAACATTTGATTAACAATCGAGCAAGCAAGTACAAGGAAAGTAATGTTAAACCAAAATACTAAAGTATTCCAAACCTTATTGATATGTTTCATTTTCATTTCTAATTTATTATTTTACAAATCGCAATTTTGCGGACAAAAGCAACAACCTGAATTGATTGTTTTCAGTAACGGATCTTGAACACGGATACCTCAGGAAATAATTGAATTTTCTCTCAGATATGAAACCAAACAAATTGAGGGATTTTTCGTTTTCTCTTTATTTTCCGTTGTAACAGAGAATACGGTCTTTTAGGTATGAAGGTGAAAAATAACAATTTTGTAATGCATAGTTTGTAGAAATAATACGTTTAGATGCATTATTACATATATTTACATTTTTAGAAAATCACATTCTTCCATTAAAATTATTGCCGAGTGTGTTGAACGTTTTATGTTTTTACTATTTGACTTTCTTTTTTTTTACATTTTATTGAAAATTTATGGTAGCCGTAAAATTACTTTTATTTTATGTGATCGGCACAAATTGCCCTAACCAACTAAGAAACAAAAATGAAAATTTGTTGAGTCCCCGCAGCCGCCATCTCCGATTTTTAAAGCACACGCCCTTATCATTAGGCTCCGGAGGCAGTTTTAATAGTAATTCGATTTATTGAAAACATCAAAAAGATTAATATAACAAGCAAAACAACAAGGACACAAACATGTATGAAAACTGATATCAGCAAAAAAATATTCAAGTGGCTTTCGAATTTTCCTAAATACACAACATACGAACAATTTTTGTTGGCTTTAACTCATTTTTGAACACCCAAATTCGTGATTAGTTTTTGGTTTCAGGTTCGTACGCGTATATCCATGATTCGTCATCTGATATGATGTTATACTTGTATACAGCGTTTGAGGATCCTGCGTGGAATCTTTCGAGAGTTCAGGCGCACCAAGTAACGCGAACCGCTTTTTGTTCTTCACAAAGCGAATGCTGTATCCATCGGGTAAACAACATTTTAACATCTAATTGTTCATGCAAGATTATTTGTCTTTGACTCATGCCAATGTCTAAAGTTGCCTAAATTTGCGGTATGTAACATGTCAGTCTTCCTCAATCAGCTTACGCACAGCATTAACGTTTTCTTGTCTAACTGCAGTTTTTGGGCGACCTTGACGGGGATCATCACTGCGCTTGACACGTCCACCTTGAAATTCAGCAAACCAGCGATAAATTGTGGCTTTGGATGGGGCTTCATCAAAAAAATGCAGAATTCATCCGGCCAACACACTGTTTTTGTGTTAAACCACTTTGAAAGTCAGAATAAATCATCGCTCTTGAATTTTCTTGTGTCAATTATATTTTCTTAACGACTAAAAAGGTTTCACAAGACCTTGTAAAAAGACCGAGAATGTTTTTTTAATTAATAAATAGTATTCGACTTTCAAAAGCAAGGACTTTGAAACTAAAAAGATTTTAGTATGACAGAAATAGTGGAAATATTCCATTTTCGATATTTTTAGTGCAGCCCTCGTAAAATAACTTTACAACTTTCATATCAATAAGAACGATAAAGCATTGACGGTAATATTAAGGTTTTAAATGCCTCTGTAGCCTACTATATAAGCTTTGGATGCTGGAGGTCGTGGGCCTTAACCCTGCGGGGACTCAACAATATTTTGTTTCTTAGTTAGATGAGGACTGATAACCCAATTGCCTGTCAAAGAGTCAGTCCGAGTTGTCCATGCGTCGAATGGGTCTGTATAAAGTCAGTCCTACGCCTGAATAACTGTTTTTTTTTCATAAAACGACTGACATCTGACCTTTACAATTCAAAGGGTACATTTCATGGGTGGATTATTTTTTTGTACATTTGAAGGTACTGATAACCCTAAACCTGCTTAAGAATGTCTTAAAATCGGAACTTATTTCTTACACTCCCATTTAACTCATGCATTATCGAATATTTCAAATGATTTCCTCTGTGGCCCATATTGTCCTATTTAACTAAAAAAGGTCCAGACAACGTTCGATTCGAACCAACGACGTTCGGATTGATAAACAAAAGACGGTTCTAAAATTGGAGAGTGCAAGAATTGTAACGATTGAATGATCTTTAAGGATTTACATTGTTCTTTTACACTTAACTAACTACACAAGTGAAATATTGCATTCTTCTAATTTATATTTTATAATAAAATTAAACTGTATAAAAGATACACTATTAAGTTTGCTCAAATTTGTATATTAATTCAGTATGTACAATGTCATAGATTATTTTTAATATATTTTGTTAGACCTTTCGCGATACGGATAAACATCGATATCATGAACAATTTATTGCCCCCTATACTTGCTGCCGCATTTTGATACGATGTTATTACTCTGATACATTGTAAGATAATAATTTTATCAACACGACTTAAATAAAACGTGTTATCTAGATAAGAGGAACAATTTTTAAACGTACGTCTACTTCGATAAGAATTAACACCGTATAATGATATCAAGAGTTATATTATTTTTACAATTACCTTATTTTTGAATATGTTTTCATTAAAATGGTTTATATTAATATTAACTGGCTACGTGGCTTAGTGCTCTTAATTTCCAAACTGGAGGTCGTGGGCTTGAACCCTGCGGGTAAATAACTTTCTGTAGTTTTTTAGTCGTTTTAGAGAATATATGTCTATTAGTGATCGAAAAGCACAATGATCTATGCGATACATGGGAATGTCTAATCTACACCAACTTTATCAGCCTTATAGAAACATCTAATCTATTCATGGAACGAAATTTACGCTTTGTTTCATGCTAGTTTTGCGCTTTGCGTATGCTAGTAACATTCGTTAAAAACTGTTATTCAAGTAAATCTGGATAGATTAAAAGCCGACCCTATGGTAAATGATGAAATGGCTAAGCACCAGAAATTGTTGTAAAATATCTTTAACGTACAAATATAGCTACCACTAATTACTAATAACTAATATTTTAGGCCGTTTACTATTTAGTCGCGCTAAGTAATGATTTTGGAAATGCATGTCACTTGGTCCTTTCAATTTAATATCGGATTATTTAAGATGTTTCTTAACACGAATTAACGCTGCCGGAATTATAGTACCAAGAAGAATCAAAAAGTAGTGAGGATGACACATATATTTTTTGGCAAGAAGAGTAAATAAATACTGGCAGGCATAACTCTGATTATGGAAATATTAATTAAAAAAATCAGTTTCTCTTTTATTTTTTTCTGAATTGAAGTAAAGAAAGAGGAAGTGCAACTTTTGATTCGCGTGCGTTTATGCTAAAATATCTCATGCTTAATGGGCTGATTTTTGCCGGTCTAGGTCTAGGTCCTTAGACGTAAACAGATTTTTATATAAATTAACGTAAAGTGTAATTACTGCCGCAGAATAATAAAAATCGACCGTATTTATTGATACGGCACACAGAAATATACGTTTTCCTTTTAACAACTTTGGATTATCAATTTGGAATCTTATTGGTCTGGTCTTGCTCTTCGTGTCGTTTTATAAAATAAAAAAAAATCATACCAAGATACGATGTTAATAGAATGGAAGAAAGTTTATAAATAGTTTATAAGTCAGATTACGTTTTCCTGTGTATGTTTCACCCAAGTAAAAAAGCAATATAATTGACCTTTAATCCAGTTAACTTACACCAACTTGCCATGGCTATCTAGTCGATACTCCCTACATAAGATTACGCGAAACACCGAACGCCTTCTGTATCTAAAACTCGTTTAGTCAATCTTCTTTAATTTCCGCCCTTTAAAGACACCGCTCGCATTCAATACGTGCTTAAACTGAATTCACCTGAACTGACTTATCACTTCTAAAATATCGCTGTAAACACTTATAACATAAAATATACTTTTAAATAATGACGGAGTAAATGGCGAATAACTGCGTCTTTCTATAATTTAAAACTCAAATTTCTGTCTAAAGAAAATAAACATTTAAAAAGTTTTATTTGAAAACAGAGTCAGTTCAGCCGTTTATTTATTCCATTGTTGATTTGCTTAACTTAAAATTTCACCTGACATAAGATATTACAGAGTTACCTAGTACAAGATTTGGCCTCCATTATGCGTTTTGTTTTGACTTAAAATACTGACAATTAAATTATTGTTGATCTGTAAAAATAGTACCAAAAAAACATTAATTATTTTGTTTA
Organism: Lamproptera curius; assembly: GCA_029286875.1. Classification (NCBI taxonomy): domain Eukaryota; kingdom Metazoa; phylum Arthropoda; class Insecta; order Lepidoptera; family Papilionidae; genus Lamproptera; species Lamproptera curius. The sequence goes on along the minus strand of JAGSMT010000011.1, from coordinate 913,796 downwards.
CACGAAATAAGGAATAAAAGTACTTTTACCCTATTTTATTTTATTTTCGAACTCCCTGTCTACCTCCTTAATAAAATAGAAAACCTCTGGTATTAAAAATGTAAAATAAAGGGATACCTTAAAACTTTTGTTATCAGACTTGTTTTAAATTTTGCCTATTTATTTTGTAATAACAAGTTTATATGTTATAATAAGAGCTTTTTATGCTTGTCGCATCCGATCTAATTTTTTTATTTAGATTTAATACTTGTTTATACTCTATTAATTTTAAATATGGCTTTGGTGACGAGTACCTTGCACTTTTTCTATCACTTAATTTTTATTAATTATTTTAAGCAGTATATATAATGTTTATCAAAACAATCTCTCTTATTTATCCTGCGTTATGGAGATTAAATATATTGGAGTTGGAAAACGCGCTTGCACGGAGAAAGTGCATTACACGCTCCAAGGCGTCAATTAGAGTTGCTTGACGTGTAATTTCATGAACGCGTCTCGAGACCGTTCGTGTCTTTATGTCCCCATTAGACTATCCTACGGATTTTATTTAGAATAAAAAGCGAGCAAGAAATCTGTTAATTGTTTCACGGGGATCTTATAAATTATCTGATAACGTTCTTCTTAGTTATAACGATGTTATAAACGTGTAAGAGTGAATGATTGTCATAAAATAATAATTGATATAATAAAATAATAATTATACGTTATTCTTTTATGTTATTGGGAAATGGAAACCATCATAAAAAACCAAACTAAAAAATATTCTTAATCTTATTTACTGTAGATAGATAGCCTTTTATCTTAATTATAAAACGTGTGAGTGTAAATAGTAGTGATATAAAAAGAGCAAAAAAAAAATTAATTCAATATTGTTTACGGTTATGCTTAGCGTAGGAGTTCTATATAATGACAACTAATTGTTCAGCATTCGCAATATTGATTTTTTTGTGCAGAGCGAAATTGTAATTTGTAGAATAATATAAAATTATATTACACATAGAGTCGCTGCTGTTTATTGATAATAATAATATATTTATAATTTAGCATCATTATCTGTTAAAAAGGAGAGTTCTTATTGCTTCACTGTTTTTTTTATTTAAACCGCAATAACTTGCACTAAATGCAATATAACGTGCACAAAGATATATCTTGTGGCGGCTTTTTGGCATCAACCCACAATCTCAAGAGAAACGGGTGTCGAGATTCAGAACTTTAAGCGTTACAATCCCATGTGACTTATTCGGCGATAAAATAAGGATAAAAAGAAATATTTTCACACAATGTAAATCGAAGAGAACGATATATTTAAAACAAAAAATTGTATCAAACATTAACACATGGACAAAAGTTTACAAAACTCAAATATGTGACTTGTGGTATAGGTATAGGTTTTTTAAGATTTTTAGACATTAAAAATATTACAATTATTATAATGTACATAAAGTAATTAATTCATGAAAATATTGAAAAGTTGCTGGGCAAGCAATGTGGTTAGGAATGCTTCACCTGATAACATGCCTTACTCATAGATTATCCGTGTAAATCTACTAAGGACGCTTAGAAATATATTCAATGAAATTTAAAAGCTGTAGCTTAGAAGTGATAGGTGTGTGTCACTCAAACAACTTCTGCTTGTTGTTACATCGATTCAATCATCAACATTTGCCTGTGACTAACACAGGCTGGGCACCGGCACACTGCTGGGCATAGACATTAGGGGGTTTTTGGACCATATCCCGCCACGCTGGACTAATGCGGGTTGGTGAGTGGACCAACTTTTTACATGCCCATCCGACGCATGGGTCATCTGACTTTTCAGACGATTGGGTGAATGGCCTAAGTTACCCTACCAACTAGGATACAACTATGGAAAATTGTTGAATCCCCGCAGCATTCGAACCCACGACCTCCGATTTCTTAAGCACACGCACATGCCGGCTCGGCTAAAGATGCAGTACATCGATTGAATAACGTGAATTTGTCATTGCGTGTGTATGCATAATTTCTGCATCTAAATTAACCTCTGAATTTCGTTAATATTTTTTATCTTACTAATTTTTCAAAATCATATTCCTTAATTGTATTCAGTCAGTAACTGTTTCTTGTATTATGTCAACTTAAGTACTAAGAAACTACGAATTTAATATTCGTGCATATGATCTGTGTTGAAATGTTTGGTAAGATGTAATAAGTCATATCAAGTTAAAGTCAGAAATCTGTACATTTTTTATTATTGGTTTTTACGCCAAAGTATATGTAACGTCGGGAATGTTGTAAACCAAATTAAACGACATAAAATGGATAAAGTCTTTTATTAAATTATTTTTAATAATTTCTTGAATCACTCCTAACTACATGCCCACTCATAAATACATGTATTTTTTTGAACGAACACAAAAGTATGCTATTGATTATTGATTTATATACATTTTTTTTTTCAAAAATGAATTATATGTTATAAATATAGTTTACTGTAGAAAAGATTTTAGTCCATAAGCATGTTGTGCGAAAAGAATAAAAGCATAGTAAAAACAAAAGGTAAACCTACAAATCATTCAGGCTGTCATTCAAACGTCACCGGTGACCACATGAAAAAAAATATTACACTCGGGCTGACTCAACACTCGAAATGCCATTTATTTTTACCGAACGATATAAAATACTTTGGAAAGATATATCTCACAATATTTTATGTTACTTACTTGAATAGTATACTTGATAAATAATACAGTTATGTGGATTATTTTGTAAGTCTGTTCCACGACTATAAGACCCTGATAAGGTTTTGAAACATATACATAATTTTAGACGTACATACGTATAATTAAACGTATATAACTCTCTCCGTAGCCTAGTGGTATGACCTTGTGCTTTAGAAACCAGAGAATCATCAAATTTTCATTATTGTTTCCTAGTTGGTTAGGACAATTTAAGCCGATTACCCAATTGTCTAAAAAGTAATATAACCCATGCGTCGGATGGGCATGTCAAAAGTCAGTCCACCCTCACACCCGCATTGGACCAGCGTGGGATACGGTCCAAAAGCCTAATGAAGAAAGCGTGCATTAGGAGAGATCTATGTCAAGGAACTAGCATAGGCTGATGATGATGATAAAATCTTTACTCTTTACAATGAAATATAATTGGGGTATCTAGTAACATTAAAGTAAATGTTTTTTCAATGATTACATTTTGATATATAAGCGATACAAACGAGAAAACGTCATTTTTGTTATTTTTGTTTGACTGCTCAAGGTAATCTTTGGATGAGCTGATCCAATTTGGACGTGAATTTCTTTAAAAGGTAGCTGATACAAGCCTAAGAGGACTAGGTCCCGGACAACAGCTAGTTTTCAATATTATTTGATACAAAAGTTGCACGTATTATTTTAAAATACGCGATCCGTTTATAAAACAATTACGGCATAACTTTCAGGAACATATACTTTATATATAGTTATGTTGTGTATCCTAGATAGAATATAAAATATATTAAAATTGTGAAGTAAAAGCTTAGCGTCGACACCTTAAAAGTGCATTACACGCTCCGAGGCTTCAGGTAAAGACGGTTGACGTGTAATTTCAAGAACAGCGCTTGCAAACTGAACGCTAGTGTGTCATCAAAATACTATGCATTTAATTTTATCAAGATGAATAATATCAACCTTACGAATATGTATAATTAGTGGATCCATACGACTTTATTTTTGTTATTATTTTCACATCTAACCAAGATGAATATTTATATTAAAACATATAATCATAAAAATATATCTAATAATTAGGAATTAAATATATAATATGCAATTAATATGCAAGTACGTCCCAGGCAGACAGATCCCCTCAGCAGGGGAGACCAGACGGCCGAGGGTTAGCTTAGAAGGTACAGACATCGGCGGACGATGCGATCGGTGTCTAGAAGCATTGCCCTCTCCATTTGAGCTACCAGCGGTACGTAACAAAGTCCCAGTCCCAGTCTCTCACCACACCTAAAGTAGGTGTGGTGAGAGACTTGCTGGGATCAACTCGTTTGCAGAAATGACTATCGTGATAATTTGGGTCAGACCTAACATATCAATCACCTCGTGAGCCGGGCCGGGTTATGTTATTTTGGCTTCTTTTCTGTTTCGACTTTGATGTGGTTTTTGTCCAATGGGATCGTGATGTCAACTAAAAATGTCCTGGACAATGCCTGAAATTATGCCTTGTATTTACAGCAAGCTTTTGATAGAGAAAAAATACACCTCAGGATCAGGACAATTTACTGACAATTAATGGAGTACGTAATAATTAAAGTATCTTTTTTTCACCTAGCCATTATCCCAAGTTATCACGATGTCGGCTCGTAATACATCCAAAATTTACTTGAATAACAGTTTTTACGCAGAGCGACAGACATCGGACCAACCACAACCCAAAGGGTAAACTGCATTCTAAGAATTAATTAGCTGTTAGTAAGGTCACTGATCCTAAAACGACTACCAAAATAATTAACAATTGTAGTATCTAAAATATTTTAAAAAATACATTGTTTTACAGTATTGTGTTGATTTAAAAATAAAGTAAATCATTGGAACCATATTTCTACACTCTTATTACTTATTAATGGATAAAATAAAAATGAAAACATAACATTACATACGAACTTTTTTTTTAATATAAAACCCAATATTTAAAAATAAATTTACTATTAAAACATTATTATAGATGCTGAATTGCTAAAAGTCTTTTGTCGTTACCGTTTTAAAAAATATTCTTTTTTACAACAAGCTCAGAAGATAAGGATAATAGAATATGGTAGACAGCATAAATTTTAATTAACTGCCTGCTTAGCCTAGTATTAGTAGTATAGGCGTGTGCTTTAGAAATCGGAGGTCGTGGTTTCGAATCCTGCGGGGACTCAAAAAATTTTAACTGTTGTTTCCTAGTTGGTTAGGGAAATATGGACTGATAACCCAATTGTCTGAAAAGTAAGATGATCCATGCGTCTGATGGGCATGTAAAAGTAGCTGCACCCACCCAATGCGTGTTGCATTAAGCCAGCGTGTTGGGAGACGGTCCAAAACCCCTAATGGATAGGGGTGTATTAGAGGAGGCCTATGTCCACTACGGACGATCAAAGGCTGATGATGATAATTTTTTTAATATTACCGACGTATTGCATTATAATTTAATATGAATCAAACTTAAAAATTTGGTCCTAATACAAACACACAATTGTTTTACCATATTTTTGTGTACATTTAATTTCATTAACCGTCTTTACATCAAACATATAATTTTGTAAAAAACATTGTTAAAATGTATCTAACATTTTAAAAATGATTTTTAACCTTTTCTAAAAACATATTTATTTTGATTGCTTTGATTTTGGCATGGAAAAACAAACAGAAGCTTTTATAGCTTCAAATGTGAAATGCAAATTTGCGATTCTTCTTTCTTATCCAATTACATCACTTCTTAACAATTTGCATAACGAACTTCGAGCTTTAACTCAATCAAATACGTTTATAGTCAAGTATGCGAAAATAAATTGCATAAAAAATATGTGAGGCTTAAATTTGATAACTTTTTAACATTACATTACAACAGTAAACCACGTAATCACTGTTTTATACGTTAATTAGCATACCATTTAATATTACTGAAAATTTTAAATCATTGTAAAGCTTTCCGTAAGTAATTTACTATTTAGTACGATTTAAATGTAAACATCGTACTAATAGCAGTGTTTAAATACATTGCAAATAGTGGCTATATATAATTAGCAAAGTACCAACTGTAACAACTGTGAAATACCTCAAATTTATTAAAATATCCCATTTTCAATATTCCTATCAAAAATTACAATTGTATTAACGTATCATACATGGCATTATGAATAAATTAATACCTTAAAATATATGACAGATTTTAAGTGCCGTGGCAAAAATCAAGGATTAGGTTCTGTAAGAGGGCTCATTGTCACCCCCTTATATTACGCAAAAAGGTTATATTAAACGTCGGTCATATTTTTTGGTTAAAATCATCATAATTTTGTTAAAAACTGCTTTGACTTATAAACACAAATTGCCATAACTCATTACAAAAGGACTAACATATACTCACAGAAAGGAGTGTTGCTGAAATCTGTTCAAGCATTATTAGCTTCTGTTCTGAATTGTGTATTATTGTTTTTGTCTGCTTTTTTTTTTTTTTGAAGTTATACTTCTTTAGGCGCGTTATGAAAAATAATGAGAGTGAAATTTTACGATTTGTCACACAAAATTAACAGTTTATAATGAAAACGGTGAAAATGTAATAAGGTCCATATTACATGTGATAAGGTTGATTTTTGTAGTGGTAATGGAGTTGTCGTTTTTATTTGCGATAGTTGTTGCATAATGTGCTCTATGAGTTAGGATTAAGGTTCGTTTTTGGTATATATGTATATATTATTAATATATATTTTATATTATTAAATTTATATTAAATATATATAATAATTATATAATTATATAAATATATTAATATTTGTAATGATGTTTATTCAACTTGATATAATGGTAATATTTTTATTCATTTAATATATCAACATTGTGATTTATCTATGTAATACGTTTTAGATAAGCGCCATCTAGTCAGACATAATCAAAGCTTCTGATTTATAACGCCTGTACCAAGTAAGCCAACATCTCTTAGGAATTCTACATTTGTAAGCAAACAGATGGCGCTGAACTACCAGTTATATGATGTATCAAAGTACGTCTTGTGAATCCATAAATTTAATCGAATTATTTATGATTAGTTTTGTAAATCTATCATCTTTAATTATCTTAATTATTTTTGATTAATATTACTTACTATTTGTGAATATTAGTGAAAAAAATTGTGTTATTTGCTTTTTCAAGTGCTCGATATAATTGAGGTTAACTATCCGTATGTATTATTTATTGATATTAATTAAAATACTTTTATTTAATATAATTAACACTAAATATTATTAAATTATTAATGTTAAATACTTATTATTGGTTATTTATGATTAGTTCTTGTAAATCTATCAATCTTTAATTATCTTAATTTTTTGATTGATATTACTTTATGATTTGTGAATATTAGTGAAAAAATTGTGTTATATACTTTTTCAAGTGCTCCAATATAATTGAGGTTAACCATCCGTATGTATTATTCATTTGTATTGTAATTAATTATTTGCATGCAATTAAAAACTATTTTTAATGATGCCAAAGAAGTATAACTTTCACGCGCGTACATATACGCACCCATTTTTTTATTGCATACGATTAGCCCGGACGGTCTCCTGTAAACAGGGGACCTACCACCTGTACGCTACGCTTACTGCGTCATCAATCAGCAATTATATTATTTTCGTGAGGCAAAGCAGAATGGCAATCTTTTTAAATCTGTCGTGCTATTATGTAATTAACCGACTTCCCAGAAGAAGGAGATACTCAATTCGGAACCTATGTTTCTTTTATATATTTTACCTCGATATTTTACTCCGCCCCTCGTGGTCCGATTTTCGAAGCTGTCATTTGGTCCCATTTTTTGCAGGGTCTCATTTCTTTAAAATCTGTGAAATAAGTAGTTTGATAGATATTATTGAAATTATGAAAATTTCGGCATCAAAAATCACAACGTCGTGTGATTAAATTGCAAAATGCGAAAGCTGCTGAAACCGTAAAAGATAGATTAAAATATGTTTTACATAATTCAAAATTTTAAATGATCTACAATAAGGTCCGGGTAAGGTATGTCTATATTTTAAAAATAACCCACAAAATAAAATTTCAGTGAGGCATATTGAAACCTCATTTAAGATTAATAGTGAAAGTTTAAATATCAGTTAATGCATTTAAATCACTCTATGTGCATAAAAGTGTCGTAGACGATATTTTGATTAAATGAATACCTTAAATGCTATTACAGATTTAAAATACAGTGGCCGCCACGGCGGAAACCACGCTATAGTCTCTTGCAGAGGGCATGTTGTCGCCATATTGCGCAAAATGGTTATTAACTTTTTGAAGTCGGTCTATTTTTTTTTTGGTAAAATTTTACTTACGTTATTTATTTTTCTGTACGATGAAATGCTTTTTTATATATCAAATAAATGTTTTGTTCTTTATTTCTTTTTCAAATTCTACAAAAACCTTTATAAATACATTTAATTTTATCTTTGAACTTGGTAAGAAAACTTTGGTCTGTAATTAATGAAAGCCCAATATTGGAATAAAACTAGCAAACTTCATAATTTTCATTAAATCTCTGCGTTTATTATTCGTCTTCAAAGGCCATATCGGATGCACTGTTGCTGGATGTGGTATTTTTAATACAAAGTTTGTTTTATGTCCTGTCCCTATATCAAACCCTATCAGATGTTATTATTATAGTATGACCATTTACTTATTACTTTTATTTTTCATTTTAAATCTATTACATTAGTTTGATAATATGGATTATTTGACGTAAAATAAGAAAAACCTTTTTAAAATTAAGTTAGGGAGTTACAGGGTTACAAAGTTAAAAATTACAAGATTTTTTTATATAATTTGTATAACAATCCGATGTTGTTTCGTGCGAAATATAAGCATAATATCTTTCATTTAATCCTCTCTCCACCTAATAAAATTTTTAAACCGAATGTTAAAAACCTTGTATTTTTGTATTTCTAAATGAAGTTCAAATTATAGTTGTTTTGAATTGAATATAAATAACAAAAAGATTCTATATACAACAGCACTCATTTTAGATATTCTACTCTTTGAAAGGATGGTTTACATTAGAAATTCTTAACGTGAGAAAAAGCATAAAGATTAAATGCATAAAAGTCCTATTTGATCTGATAAATAATTTAAGAAAAAGATTTTCCAGCAGAGCGAAGTCTTTGCGAAGGCGGCGAGAATTCATTAAAATTTCTCATTTGACGGCGTCCCCAAGCACCAAGATGAAGAAAACGGTAAAGCGAGGCGTATTTTACAACAGTTATATAATTTTAACCTTTTCTTGAAGCGAAATAAGTCTTAATACAGCGTTGCTTTAAAATGGTTAATACAGTTTTCGAAGTAGTACATTGTCCTGCAAAACATTATTAATGTTTCTCTTTTTCAACCTAATATCCTAAATCTATAAACAATTTACATTTTTTGTGTATGTTTGTAATGAATAAAATTAAAAACAACTATGTCGTATCAAAAACGTCTTTAAATTCAAAAGCTACTTTCATTTTGAATAAAATAGGCTAATTTTAACACCAGGAAATTCCATTTCTAAACTTTCTATGAAGGAAGGACTGCTGGTTTGCAAATATGCTTTTTATCTGGTTTTTTTAAGTCTCAATTTGAACGTAAAAAAATTTAAACGAAAACTATGCCTCAAACTTCAAACATCGTATAACAATTTTACGGTAACAAACGTGCTTTCTAGACGATGTACCTCGCGATTTCTGCAACCGTATTTTCAATGTCTGATAACTTAAAATGGTATTCATAAAATCAAAATTCACCGGTGGTAGGTCAAAGCAGTAGTGTGAAAACACTACTGTGTTCTGGTTTGAAGGGCACCGTAGCCAGCGTATTTACTGGGTAAACTTAATATCCTATGTCTCACGGTAGGCAGCGCGTTGGTGATACCAACATTGCCAATGTCTATGGGCGTTGGTGACCACTTCCCATCAGGTGGCCCAACTGCTAGTCTGCTTGCGTACGCCATAAAAAAAAATAAAAAAAGTTATATTTTACACTTTAATTTGCTATTATAATACGCGGAATTAAATTTGCTGTTGTAGTTGTCATATATTTTTTTACAGTCATCTGCTTAAGTAATAATGTGCTTAACGTTATCCGCTCAGTAACAGTTATCAAACAGAGCAATAGGCTCTTATCTGCACAAACCAAAGGGGTTAAGGGCATCCTATGAAAAGTTACGGTTTCATTAAATTTTCTTCATATAAAAACTGCTAAAGACATGTTTATTAAATTGTGCCCAACCAAGTAAAATCAGCGATAATATAAAATTGTTCTCTAGCAACATTCGAATTTACGGCCATTGGTTTGTTAAGATAATTGTAGTATTTATTACTCATAGAAGCAATCCATTACGTTGTTCTGTGAAAATATATGCGGAAAAATATATATTTTACTTCGTTTTAAGCGGGAAAAGTTTTGTTTGTTCTATATAATATTGAAAAGGGATTATTCACGAAAAGCAGCAATCCATCACAAACTCAGACTTGCCGTTATTGTCTTTACCAGGAGACATTACCAAGTAAATGAATTAAGTTGTACGAGCCGAGACCACCTCTAATTTGCATATTTCTTAACGCAACTCGCGTTGCATGTAAACCCTCCACTTTAATTGGAATCTTCCCGCCATTCCAGAAACTTTCACCGAGGAGCGGGATCAATTTCCAATTCAGAGTATTTAACTCTCGTTTGCAAAGTAGCACAGTAATGGGACATAAAACGAATTGAAAATTTCTGCAAAGTAGATTAAATTAATGACATCTACTGTTATTACTAGTACATTCAAACGATTCCATATATTGTGTATTACAGTATCATATATTATAAGAATTATCCTATTTTGTACAACAATTAGGCTTTGCGTTGTACATTCGATATTCATAATGTTATTTTTACTATTCAAATTTTCTATCTACTGCCTTCCTCATCATCACAGATATTACACTAATATAAATATTAAAAACACCATAAGAATCAACAGTTTATTAAACAAATGAATTTAATTATTAACGTTTATTTAAATTTCACAAAAACATTGCAGTTATTTATTTCAAAATTATTCAAAAGACGCAACATTTATAACAAATTTCAATTATATTGGTCACCAAACAAGTCTGCTGCCCTTCTGGCAGCTACAATTATTCCTGCCCAGGTCTCCTGAACCACCTGCCCAATGTACTGCGGTTCTAGATGGAAGCCTTCAGAATTTGGGCCAATCCCCGGTAACTCAATATTAAACGAGACCGGTACACCAGTTAAATGAGCATAATCCACAGAGCTACCGGAAGTTTGCTGACCTGTTACTAGCACAGAGTTTCCAACTACGTACCTGGGGAATTCTGGTATGGTGTTTTGATAAATAGCGTCAGCTAAAAGAACTCCAACGGATTGGAGTGCAAACGCTTGGTTAGACAAGCTTCCGTCATGACCCCATGGATAGAGAACGTAACTGCCAAAGCTGTGTAGAGTAATATACAAGACAATTTTAGGCACATAATCGTCAATTATTTCTTTGACTACCTGTGTCTCCGTTTCAGAATTAGAGCTATAGCCAGCATAGTTTTCGTCGCAAGGGCTGCTACTTGTTCCGACTGTATTCCAGAAAAAGTCGAAGTTGCTGTTTGCGTCAACACCCGGGCAAACGCTGCTTAGTAAATGCTGATCAGTAGATCTAGTCTTACTCCAAAAACGATCCTATTAACAGAAAAAATATGGTTATTATTTTTTCGCTCATAAAGCTATAGCAAAAGAACACAGCAGAATTCTAAAGTTAAAATAATGGACAAAAGATGAAGGTGGTTTATATGAATCAACTGCGTAAGTACCACTTTACTGGCTATTATCATCCCAAATCAGTAGTGTAAAAGCACAAAATCATTCCAGTTTAGATGACACCGTAGTCCATAGAATTTGACTTAACTAAGCGATGTAATGTCTCAAAGCGGAGAGCAGATTTGTGGCATTTTATGCTATATTTCCTTAAAGTAGAGCGTTTGATTTACATTATTAAGGTAAACGTCCTGGTCTTCTCATTTAATAGAAAAAAATGCATAAGTGCTTAACACAAATTCAATAAGCATGGAAACGCTTTCTTGGTAATATTTTGTTGGCTGTTGCTTAAATTTAATAAATTCTAGCTTAGTTCGTTATACTTCATTATTAATAATATATATACTAATGATTATTTTCACTTACATCAGTGAATGTATATTTATATCCATCTGGATTAATAACTGGCAAAAGAATCCAGTCGTAATTGTCCAATAAATCTTCTTCGGTTCGGTCCACTACAAGCTTGTGAATTGCGTATAAAACTGCAGCCGGGCCGATCCATTCCCTACCGTGTATGCCACCGTCTATCACTATTATTGGTTTGTCTTCTTTGAAACTATCCTTTGATATCTTCAAGTACTTAATAGGACGACCCTCAAACGAGTTTTTAGTGTTAACCAAAGTCACTAAATCCAGATAATTTTGAGAAATCTCTTCTAGATAGGCATCAATCTGAAATATAATAAAAAGCCGCCTCCTTGATCTGGCGATATTGCAACAACTTTGTGTTATCGTTGTTTTCAGTTTGATTAGGACAATTTGGGCTGATCAACCAATTGTCTGAGAAGTAAGATGATTCATGCGTCAGATGGGTATGTAAGAAGTCGGTGCACCGACCAACCTGCATTGGGCCAGTGTGATGAGATACAGTCTGGAAACCCCCTAATGGAGAAGGCGTGCAACAGAGGAGATGAAGCAGTGGATAGGACAGGCTAATGATGAATTCTTGTCAATGTCTTCTCTAATTTAGCTAAACTATTTGTGAGATTTTTTTAGTTAAAGGTATTATTAAAAAATATATTTATATTCAAAATTTGGCTATTGAAGTGCCTTGTGTGTTATACCGTTTCCAGCTCCTGATAGTTGTCGAAAATCGAGCCACCATTTTTAGTTCGTGCAAAGGTAATCTTTTCTCTTCTCAATGAGATAATCATCAATGTCCAATCGGCTATAAAAAAAAGAGTATAGACATATAATTGATGATATATCGAAAATATTTTTTAAATAAATATCTCGTTATCATAAAACTTTTTTCTTTCTGTAAATTTTACAGAAGTTTTCCTGCCTCTTTTTTATGCGAATAACGGAAGTGATGAGATATTATAAAGCAGTATAGGTATTATTGAATATAAAATAATACCAGCAGTAACTGTTGCAAAGGATTAATTTTATTAAGCCGCATTTTTATCGGTTTTATAAGTATTAGATATCTATTCGTATTTACCAATTATTAATCAATCATAATAATCGTATCGATTTTACATTTACAATTTAATCCACATTGATAGGTCCAAGGGTAAACATGGTAGAAAATGTTGTGACGTCACAATTTCTGTTATTTGCGTAATTTATGTAAACAAGATATTTTAAAAGCAAAGGCAATTAAATACAAGAAAAAGATATACATGTTCAAAATTCTAAATATTTTTTTTACTTTTTAACTAATTAAAGTTATAAGATTTTGTAAGTAAAAAAGTGTTTTGCCAAGGTATTCTTAACAAGTAAAATTTTGGCAAAAAATGCGACTAACCTTAAATAGTGTATAATTATTTTGTACTATATAACCAGATAAGAACGAGCACTTTGCATAAAATGGGCCCGCGGTTTAAGGTATTAATTTTATCAAAACGCTGTCTTTAACATGGTTGATGCATATAGAATGAAGAATGTGGGTTATGCTTAACAAAAAGATAAATGTATTCACTACTGAAGATTAATTCAATAATAACAATCGCATACGTAGAACATAATTTAACTTTTAGCCAGCGTTTGCAATTTAATCGCACAAGGTTGTGATTTTTGACGCCAATTTTTTTGTGCTTTAAGGAAAAATAATAGAAGTGAATTCTTATGATGGGCTTGCAAAATGGCTGGTAAAACTGACACCCTGTACTTAGTTGTAGTCAATGTTCAAGATGCATGCATACATCGTCATGAAAGACCGACAGCCTTAAATTTGCTATAGGGGCATTTCACGTCAAGCGGACACCCAAAAAAATATGAAATTGTGAATTTTTTTATACTCTGGTTAGTTACACTTCTAGTACACTAATTTTTTTTTCGTGGATTTTGTGATTTTTGTGAATTGGACGTGGATGTGTACACAATTTTTTTTTCTATAGGGGCATATAGTCAGCAATTTTGTGTTTTTAGTGATATTTAATTTTTTTTAAATGTAGCTTTTGAAAAGCTGCATTAAAAAAAATGCGGGTTATGCTACCGCCACCAACCAATATATATATATTAGTGGGTGGGGATAGCAAAATCACATTAACCCACAATAAAACAAACGTTCTAAAATTTATAGTTATAAAAGGAACTTTTGGGAAGACGGTCAATAACGAAAAATTACATAGCATGCATAACGTATCGCTTACTTATTGCAATAGCTTATTTTTAAGAATTTGGTATAATTCTTTTTTTAACAAACAATTCAAACTTAGAAGAGCTAAATTTAATGTAAAGTTTGTGAGATATTTACCAAGTTAAAAATACGTCATTAGAGTTATAACTCTATGTCATTGAATTGAAAACGTTGGCTTCAGATATATATGAAAACGATGTCTTACAGAAACTGTTTATGCCTTCTTTCCGATCAAAACTATACATTTTGATATTATACGGATTGATCTAGTTATGTATATCTTTAAAACAGAAAAACCTTTTCATTTTTCTTGTAAATATATACAAAAATAAATTTCTTTTTATAATACGTGCATGCTTTTTCCGTATAAACGTTAGTAAACGGATATTGAAGAAATTAAAAAAAATTACGGCAAGCCAGTTTCAACCCTAAATGTATATGAATATTTACAATTGAAATCGAAATTGTAAAATGTTCGAATATATAACAATTTTGAAATTGTTTAATTTTTGTAGAAAAATTAATTAACTTACGCTTTAACATTTTCTGAGTGAATCCGATACACAATATTTTTGTTGTCAAGAGCTTCAAGGAACTGTTTATAGCTCTGAGGATTGACTAGCACTACACCTTCCCGCCCTACCGCTGCTCTGCTTAAGAAGTCAACGCCAAAATCTCGAGTTATTGCACCGAGGAATGATAGTTGGGTTAAATCCAACGGCTTAATAAAAAATGACTTCCATCTGAAAACGAATGAAAATTATTATTTGTTTTCAAAACAATAAAAAAATTGACTAAACATCAAAGTCTTTTATTTATTACTATTTTATATAACGTATAGGGCAATGAATTTTTAAAAGAAAATAATCCTGATGGCAATGATAATCAATTATTGGTTATCAAGCAATTAAACTTAGGTACATGCTTCTGAATCTAAATATACTGTACTAATACCAACGGCTCTGTCAAGAGTCTAAAACGTCGGAATTATTTGAGCAGCAGAGCAGAACAAAAAACTTAAGAAATTTATACACTAAAAAGAATGCATATGACGCGTACAGTTAAATGTAAAACCATTTTAATTGCATATATTTCACAGTTTTCTGAGGTAAAAGTATAGTAAAGCACTGACCCTTGATATTGCTCGTGCTTAGCATAAACCGCAGCAAAAAGAACCGCCAGTACCAGGACCTTCATGTTGTCAAATATTCAAAAAAACTTTCACCTATTTTTATTAAGTAAGACCTGATAACGTTTGCATACACAAAGATATATGTAATAAAACTTTACCAGGAAATTTGTACTGTGTTGTATTGAATTGTAGTCGGATCATTTGTAATGACGTTAATGATAAAACGGCAAAGTTTATGAGAATGGTTTAATTGATGCTAACCTTATCTAAAGAAGTAATAAATATAAAACCACAATAAAAATGTGGTATCATATAGTCTATATTTAATAATTATTAGTCGTATAACTGACTAAAAAATCCTCAGTTATCCAAAAGGATTGTCGCCTAGTTATTGTGACTGATGGCACACAGTACAACTTATTGAACTTTTCATTGGTCGCAAGCATATAAAAAGTTCTTGTTTAAAAACTAGATTATTTAAACTAGTAAATCAATATCTAAAATACTGTGATGTCTAATGATACTATGGTTCACAGTTAACAATCTCGATAATTGAGCTGTAACAAGGAATTCATAGCTGCTGAGCGTTATAATACCAAGAAACTACAGCAGGATAAAAAGCTCTAAATCCTACTTCAAAATCACATCGACCGAGTGTAATTAGCCACGAACTGGCTTTATCTTAAAAAGAGCTTCTAACATTTTTCGTGCCACTAAAGAAGATGTGACATTATTTTTTTTTCTGGCAATGTCCCCGTGCAAGATCTAGAAGAACACAACTTTGAATAAAATTTAGTAGATCTTATAGAGGGCAGATGAAAAGTAAGACTTCTTAAAGTGGTTCTGTGCACTATTTAAACCACTAATTCTCGCCAATGAACACCGATTCCCAGCCAGGATAATCCGAGAGAATGTTGAAATAAATTAAATGCGTTTTTTAAATGAGAAGATTGTTGAAAGATATCATCTGCAATGATTAAATAATATATTCTCATAACAGGCCGGGCTCCAGTATATCGAGAAGATAACGCAAGGTCGGTATACAAAATTTGTCTAATAGTTAAAAGTAACATAAGGATTTGATGGCAGACTGGTAAGACTTTAATATAGTTTAAAATATAAGATATATTTGAAAGAACTTAAGATTGATAAAATCTGTAAACAAATATTTTAATCGTTTATCGTCATTTTATAAATTAATTTAGTTTATAAAATGGTTAATAATATTTACAATAGTTTAGAAAACCATGAAGCAAATGTTAATTTATTTTTCTACTTATATTTGCAAGTTATAATGAACTGTTCTTACGAATTATTATCACTATTATCATTAGCCTGTGTTAGTTCACTGCTGGACATAGGCCTCCCCTACTCCACGCCTTCTTTATTAGGGCTATTTGACCGTATCCTACCACGCTGGTCCAGTGCGGGTTGGTGGGTGGACCAACTTTTTACATGCCTATCTGACTCATAGATCCTCTTACTTTTCAGACGATTGGATGATAAGCCCAAATTGCCCTAACCAACTAGGTAACGTCAATGAAAATTTGTTGAGTACCCGCAGGATTCGAACCCAGAACCTCCGGTTTCTAAATCACATGCCTTTATCACTAGGCTACGGAGGCAGTACTCACAAATTCAATTAAAGGAATTGACGTCCTATAATGCCTGGTATAGGTTTAGACAAGCGTAACCGACCATCCTAAAATCATGTTAATCCAAAACTTGCGTTTCAGAAAAGTTTGTTTTCGGCCCATATTACTCTAATGCTAGGAAAGACTGATAATAATAATTATTATTCTTTTAATTTTGTGTACAGTTAAAAATCTTGGTGCCATTTTCAGTAAATAAGTGGGGTTTACAATTTATTCCAAGCCTGCTTGCTTAATGGCCGCTATTGCAACTGGCAACCCTAAGTGCGGGTGCGTTGTCGTGATGGAAATACATGCCTTTTTAAAGTTTCCCTCTTCTTTTCTCTTTGATGGCATTCTTCAACTTGAAATCAAAGCTGAATAATATTGGCCTGTTATACACTCCAGGTAATCAATGAACAATGTTCTAACCTTTTGTTTTTGACCGACTTCCCAAAAGGAGGAGGTACTCAAATCGAAGCTTATGTTTTTCTTATATATGTTACCCCGTTGCTCCGCTCCTAGCACTCCGATTTAGATTATTTTTTTAATGATAATAAATAGAGAGACATTTCCCCAGGTCCTATTTTTTAGATAGGTAGCTTAACAGATATGTGAAAAAAATATGGCAATATAATAATATAAAGTATGTTTTGCATAAGTGCACTGCTTAAATAAGCGTGCAATAAAGTTTGCAATAGCATATATGTATGTGGTAAGAATAACGCACAATAAGCATTTTAATGTAAACATTTTTAAAAATTGTAATCAGGCACATTCAAAACTTTTTAAGATAATATAGTGTTAGTACACATAAAGTCATCGCTTTAAAAAAATTCCACATTTTGATGAGATGAAAACCTTATAAGTTATCAGAAATTTTAAATGCGGTGGCAGGGAATGTTACGCAATTTCGTACAGAGAGCACGTGTTAAACTTATATTGCGTTAAATAGTTATGTGATGTTTGAAATCAAAAATTTTTTTACTAAAATTTTAATTGTTTTTTTATTAATACCACAAATATCTGAGCTATGCCTAGAAGTATAAATTTATTTTCTTACCAAAGAGTATATATATCTTTATCACTCTTTTTATCCCTTCTCGTAATTTGAATCTTTAACGGCAGTAAAGTTGACCTACCTCTGTACCTACCTTGAGTATAGTCTTTTGAACATTCTTTGCTTTAAATAAAATGACTAAATTTTAATTTTGGAAGTTCGATGACTAAATGTATTTCAATTAATAGATATCTCTGGTTGGAAGCGGTAGCCACGTTGTTAAAAAAGGTGATAAAGAGATAAACTAAATTTATTCCAATTCATTTTTATCACTGCCGTTATCAGACTCGTATTGGATCAAACAGTATGTTTATAAATATTTTTATTGCCAATAATGTATCCAGCAGTAAATTTTGTTATGAAATAGTAAATGCATTGAGTGATCTATCTGGTTTATGTTGAGAGAGAAAACGGATTGCATCATATTAATTTTAATCATCATCGTCATGATCATGCCCATCCGATGCACGTATCATCTTTTCAGACAATTGGGTGATCGGCCCAAATTGCCCTAACCTAGGAAACAACAATGATAATTTGTTGAGTCCTCGCGGGATTCGAACCCACGACGTCCGGTTTCTAAAGCACACGCCCATACCACTAGACTATGGAGGCAGTTACAGAGGCAACTGGACCATATTACATCATGCTTAATAGAATAAATAATATGCTTTTGACTTCTCAGTAAAATATAGTAAAGTTTATTAAGTCACAGTCCTAAGCTTGGCAATATGTAACATTAGATATACAAAACTTTAAATAATCGCTATCAAAATGATTCTGCAATTTTTTAATAACTTTAAGATTGATAAAAAAAATATGAAAGCGAATATCTTTAAAATTACCTAAAATTTTTACCATAGTAATTATTCATTTACATTATCATTATCTATTTCCTGATTTATTACGTTAATCCATATGACAGGTAACGTTATATAAACCTAATGCAACTTATTATCCAATTCAGTAGTGAGAAGGTGAATTAGTAATAATGTATAGTCGAGGTTTTATATTGTCACTGTTCGTTTATTTGGTAGCAGCGAAACACGAACATTATAATGGGTGAGAATATGCATATAATAGCAAAAGTAAACTACCACAACGTCTTTCATGAGTTACATTCAAAACTCTGAATGACTTGTTCAAGATATTTAACTCTGAGTTAACGGGTGGGTCCCCCGTAACTTAAACACGACTTGTTATGCAGACAAAAACATGTTCAATGGTATCCTTACTTATTTTCCTTTTCAGCTATGCGGTATATCAAGTGACAGTGGAAAATGACGAACAGGCACGAAATTTCAACTCTATGGAAAACCAAGGGTTAGACATATGGAATTATGCGTCACCTCACCGATCTGGTATAGTTCTGGTACCGGGATCAAAACGCGAAGAATTCCAAAATTCAATAATCACTCTAGGGGCGCAATACGAGGTTCAAACAGAAAATATCAAAGAGTTAGTATTACAACCAATTTTTTTAATTTGTAATAAAAATACATTTCCGATTACCTTATCATGTAAGTAGTGCGAGTTTTTTGCGTTAATAAGAAACAAAATCTAGAATACAACTTGTTTTAAAATTATATTAAAGAATATTCTTTTGGTAATAGTATAAAAATAAAAAGAAGAATATTTTGTACTTTACTTATAATACTTGACTACTTTTCTAGATCCCTTGACGAGGAAGATCGTGTTTTAGCCGCTGCCGCTGAACGTAGCACTAAAACTCCAGGACGTCTTTCATTCGATACCATTCATCGATATGAAGAGGTGAGATGTATTTATACTTTCAATGACATTGTTGGCGTAGAAATGTTAAATACACAAAAATGTTAAATTTATTGCCAAATATCAAAACCTCTACACAAAAACATATGATCTCTTTAAAAAGTGAATGATAATTAATATAATAACAAAATTTTAACAGAAAAATATGACTGACTTCTAACAGTGATTAACTATTTTACGCAATGTAAGCAGGTAACAACGTGCTCTCCGTACGGAATTGCGTCTCGTTTCATGCCACCGCATTTTAAATCTCTTATAACGTTTGTGTTTGTGTGTTGTGTTTGCCTTTGCAAATTAAGGTTGGTGTATAAAAAATAAACATAATAATTTGTACTCCACTTATTAAAATAGCCACTTAAGCGGCTTCCTGTATTTCTGTGATGTATATTTTGATAATACAATAGTTACTGTGTACTCATTCTAAGAAGAAAAACATTTAATGTTAGTAAAATTTTCCTAGATTTACCAAATATGTATTTTGGAAAACTTTGATGAATTTGAACATTTGCAAGAAAAACTTGAAACAACATGCTTTGTTGCTTTGTTGCAAGCTTGAAACGACATGACCCATTTCTGCCGCTTTAACTTTTTGGACGTCAATACATTTATTTTCTTATTACATTCTTATAAACTAGATTTAACTATTGTGACTATTTTAGGTCAACGCATACCTCGACGAAATTGCAGCTACTTACTCAAATGTGACCTTAGTATCAGCGGGCAAAAGTCATGATGGTAGAGATATCAAATACTTGAAGATTTCTACCACTGATTTTCAGGTATGTGAGTTTTTGCCACTTGTACATTCTTATTTTTTACATTCAATCGTAAAAATAATATTTGTTTGTTTTTAGGACACCTCAAAACCAGTAATTATGCTTCAAGGGATGTTGCATGCACGTGAATGGATTACTTTACCTGCGGCACTTTATGCTATTGAGAAGTTAGTAGTGGACATAACTGACGGAGACCTGATCGATAAAATCGATTGGATAGTTATGCCTCTCGCCAACCCAGATGGCTACGAATTTAGTCACACAAACGTAAGAGCATCATTGTATACAATGAAAAATAGTTCACAATTTCAATTACCTTATCAGTCCTATAAAAAATTGCTTATTATTGAAGTTAAACTTTAAATATTATTGAAATTAAAATAAATATCATCTAATTAGTCTCTACCAAAACTATATAATGTATTATAAAATAAAAGAAAAACGTTTCTAATATCCTAAAGCTATAAAATATAATGTATGTATATTCAAATGACCGTCTCCTTGGTCTAGCGGTATTGGCCTTTGCTTTATAAACCGGAGGTTGTGGGTTCGAATCCTGCTAGGAAAAAACTTTGTGTTTTCGTTGTTTTCTGATTGGTTAGAACATTTTTGCCAATCACTCAATTGTCTGAAAAGTAAGATGTTCCATGCATCGGATGGACATGAAAAAAGTCGGTGAAAAAATTTGCCTATATTTGTAAACAAAGTTAAAACAGCGTAGTATTTACTTTATTATTATTATATAGTTTGTAATGTACAATAATAATAGTTTCAAATAGTTTTTTTTTTGTTTCGTTTAATTTTAGTATCGTTTCTGGAGGAAGAACCGCTCGACTCAAAAGAACAATAGCATTTGCTTCGGTGTTGACCTTAATCGTAATTTTGATATCAACTGGGGCCAGTGGTCTGATGCAAATGGTTGCGGTGATACTTTCCACGGAGATGAACCTTTTTCTGAAATTGAGACCTCGGCTATTCGTGATATTGTAAATGAACATTTAAACCGACTAGAATTGTTCATTGACATTCACAGCTATGGCAGCCTTATCCTATATGGTTACGGTACTGGACAGTTACCTGCCAATGCTTTGACTCTAAATGTAGTTGCTGTTAGGATGGCAACAGCTATTGATTCCGTTAAATGGGAATCAAAACCTAATTATCGAGTCGGAAATTCAGCTATGATGCTTTATCCCAATTCTGGAGTGTGCCCAGACTATGTTCAAGCAGTCGGTGTCCCGCTGGCATATACATTTGAACTTCCAGGGTACAGAAATATGGGATCTTTCAATGGTTTCCTTGTGGATCCTGATTTCATCGAGCAAGCTGGATTCGAAACTTGGGAAGGTATTAAGTCTGGAGCACGGTTTGTGCTGGATAATTATTAATTTCTTCAAGTTTATCAAGAAACGATTGCCTACAGAATAAAAATCTGAAATTTCTTTGTGTTTTTAATTTAATTGGTGCGGATCCTGTATCATATCTTAATTTGTCTTAAATTTAAATGTGAACTCAAAGATAAACTTCAATTTTAATTCTTAATATTGTTACTGTTCAATGTTTCCTAATAATTAACATTATTATTTACATCCATTTACAATAATACAAGATCGATTTAAAAAAAAATTCAATTATATTCACCATATATATAAAGTCACTGTTTCATTCTTTGAAATGACACACAGTGCACAGTGTACTTAAACATGGAATAAACTTTTTCTTCTTATTTTTAATTATATTTAAATTTAATTTAATTTCAGAATCTTTTTAACTTAATTTTGATATAAATTAAAAGCATGTCTTGCTTCTTTTAAATGTTCTTCTTTTAAAATTGCGCGACAAGGAATAAATTTTGTATTCAATTAGAAAGTTATATGAGGCCATAATTTTCTGACTACGTTTTTAATGGTAAGCTAAGTTATTGGATTTGAATTATTATTAGCCGTCGTACATACATCGGGCGTCAATCAAACAAAGAACTGAAAGGTACTTGTTGATATTACGAAACTTACAATGCTGCAAAACCTAGGATAATGAACAAAATGTAAAAAACCATGTGGCGCTCGGGGGCTGCCACGGTTAAATTATTACATCATCATCATCATCATCAGCCTGCGCTAGTCCACTGCTGGACATAGGCCTCCCTTAATGCACGCCACCGCTTCCAATCTTCGGCTAATCTCATCTAGCCCACACCAGCCACTTTGCGAATGTCGTCACTCCATCTTGCCCCAGGGCGTCCTACACTACGTTTGCCGAGCCTCGGTCTCCACTCCAGAACTTTCCGACTCCAGCGGTCGTCAGTTCTGCGGCTTATATGACCGGCCCATTGCCACTTCAGCTTACTAATCCGGTGGGCTATATCGGTGACTCTGGTTCTCTGACGGATCACATCATTTCTGATGCGGTCCTTCAGAGATACTCCGAGCATAGCCTCTCCATAGCTCGCTGAGCGACTTTAAATTTGTGGACCAGTCGAACCGTAAGTGTCCAAGTCTCGGCACCATAGGTCAAAACGGGTAGGACGCACTGATCGAAGACTTTCGATTTGAGGCACTGTGGGATGGGTGACGTGAAAACTCGACGAAGCTTATGAAAAGCTGCCCATTATTACATAACATTTTCTATCAACTTATGAAATATTAACATTTATTTTTTCGGAAAAGTTCGTATTTATCGTGCTCTCTCAAATATCTTCAGTACCTCTACATCTCTATATTATATAATGATATTATTCAATCTTACATTTAAAACTAAACAATATTTTATGTTAATGGATATAAAAGGCATGGAAGTAACAAGTAGGACGCACGACGTTTTACGAAGTAATTATTACTTCCATGTGAAAATGCTACTCATTTAATACGATCATTCATTGACAGTTTGAGTTTTCAAAGTTTATCAGTATTCAAAGTTTTCCTAAAGAAAAATAAATAAATTTAAGCAAACGCACCGATGATCTATTTGGTAGGCAGAGTGGGGTGTGTTAGTTTTTAATTTCTTTACGGAATTTCCTGATTCGATCACCGCATTTAAAGCCCGCGATAAAAAACTGTGCAATAAGTTAAAAATATATATTATCGGTGTATATGCAACAGTATACCAGCCACATATACAACATTCAATTTTTCAATTTCAAAATAGAAAATAAACACTTAGAAAATATAATTCACAACAGTTTGCTTCACTTTATTAATACTTGTCGGTGTTTTATGGAATATTAAAAACATTTTTAAATTTTATAAATAAAATAAGGATTACGCATGTTTTGTTTGTCTTTTTCTAAATGTTATGTTCATCATTCTCACTAAGAAACACTTAATAAATAAGAAAACTTTCGTATCAGGATTTAATATTGCCTGCACTTGTTCAATAACGCCTCAAAGTAACAACACGAGCTTGGCATGCTTCACATTGCTATCAATATTATGGGGAAATGGGTCCTTGTTTACCCGTGCAATATTCTATTTCACCCTAGCTTTCCCTCTGCAATATGTTCTGGATATGGTAATTTTAAGCTGCTTACTAAATCTACTAACTAAAATTATATAATTAGCTTGTAAGTATACCTAGATTTGTGTTTGTACATACATTTGTTTATTTTATATATGTGTTTTTACACATATTCAATTGAGTTTTGAGTTTCTTATTTGTTACTTGTGACTATCAAATATATTTTGTTATTATCCTATTCTTTGCACTTTCTCATTTTTAAAATCTAGTTAGCCAACCCAAGGCTGAATAGGAGAGAATACCTATGGCATCAAGGCTGGCTTTGTGCTTATAATATGTAAAATAAAAAATACATAATTGCCGTAATTCCGTCTTGGTATTACTCGCCTAAATCGTCTGTTTCCAGTCCTAGGTCACTACCCTGTTACGACCTTACTTTACTTGTCATCATCACGAGTCATCATGTATTATGCTTATTGCCACTTCAGTTCCATAATTCAAGCTCCTAGATCTTTTTCTGTATTCATTCCTTGGATGTCAGTTATTTAAAAATAAAACTTAATTGACATAATTCGTTTAGTAGATTTACCTATTTTTAAACATACAATAATGGGTGAAAATTTCATAAATATTCATTAAAATATATCACAAAATTATTTTCAAAAATGGGACGGATGACAAGCTAATTTTAAAAAAGAATGATCAAAATCGAAACAAACAAAATACTAAAGAAATACACTCTGAAAAGAGTACGTCCTTCTTATGGGAAGTCAGTCACGAAGCTTTGTAACATAATAATAACTATTTTAAAACTATATTATTAGTAATAAACGCCATATCTTATAAAGTAGACTTAAAGCATAAATTATAAAAGCTTATTGCAATGTTCCGCGTCGTAGATAATAAGCAACCATGCGCATTATCTTTTATGATAATATTAAATGAAATAAAAACTCGCAGCAAGCGAGAAAACTTTTTAGATTTAGACCAGCGACGGAATTGGTCAAAATGTTTAAAACGTTAATTTTATTAAGTATGTGCCTTTATTTACTGGCTGCCAAACATGAACAATACGATGGGTAAGCATAAATAATTGATTTTGAACTCCTTCTACAATCTAAAATAATAAAGAAAAGTGAATAAATAAAATAAAAGTCAGTATTGTTAAGAGGCGTAAAAAACATTTTTCTACATTTTTAAATATTTTTTTAGTTTTGCTCACTGAAAGTAGCGTGCCTAGAATCGTATATTTAGTACAGATATTTGAATACATACGTGATAGACCAAAAGTACCAAAAAAGAACGAGTAAGCATTATTCACTTCTTAACGCCTTATTCTAAGGCAAAAAGTTAGTTATGAAAGGGCTCGCATCGATTCTCCGTGTATATAATAAAGCATTAGCTAAGACGTACGTGAGATTTCATAAGTTCAAATTTCCTAGCTCAAAAGCAATTTAATATACAATACTGCTCATGTCCTTATTGCGAGGCATACTGTTATAGAGAACAGTGGCAGTGTCCGGCAGTATAGAGCATTCATTATAATACGGACACTTTTAAACTCTCTTATTCTGTTTGCCATTTTCTTAAGTAAACATCTCGGCCTCTACTTCTTTCATATTAACCTGAATAACAGTTTTCACGTGAAGCGACTGTCGTTAGAAATCTTAGTTGTCAGTGAATTTGAAAGCGCGAAAAGGCTCTTTCAATAAGTAAATCTGCTCAGGGCACCCGCATCTCATCTTGCTGAGCATAGGACTCCCCCATTATTTACTTAGAGGAAGGGTCCTGTGCCACCTGCATCCACGTATCGTATCGTGTATACTTTTACAGATCGTCTCTCCATTTCGTGGGAGGTTGTCCGGCATTTCGATGGCCAATACAAGGCTCTTTCACTCACTCGAGAATCTTTCATCCCTAATGGTGATACGTTCTACGAGCTTTGTGGCCGGCTCATTTCCACGTTTGCTTGTTAATTTTGCGAGCTATTTTATCATTCTTCTAACGATGTCTGCATTAATCACTTTACGAAATAATAAGCATAGTTCTAACATATAGGGCTAATCTCATTAATCATAACTAAGAAATTTTAACTAACTCTTTTATATTTTAGGTATGGCCTTTATCAAGTGACGGTGAACAGCGGCGAACAAGCACATCAAGTCTTTTTGTTACAAAATAAAATGAACTTAAACATTTTGTCATATGCTTTTACCGCTCGGCCAGGTTTAGTACTTGTGCCTAGCCCGAAACGTAAGCAGTTCCAGGATGAGATATTTACTTTGGGGGCAGAATATGATATTCAAACGAATAACGTTATGGAGTAAGTTAATGGTAGTTGTAAACTATGTTTTCAAACATAAAACTTTTGTTTTATATTGTTTTTTAAGATTGCTTGAACTAGAGGATCGTCTTTTAGCTGCTGCCGCCCAACGCAACAACAGGACCAGCGGACGCATCTTATTTGACACTATCCATCGTTATGCAGAGGTAATAAATATTTCCTAGAAAATTGGAAATTTAATAAAACATTTAAAATTCGACTGCCTCTGTAACCTAGTGGTATAGGCGCAAGCTTCAGAAACCGGAGGTCATGGGCTCGTATCCTGCGGGGACTCAACAAATTTTCATAGTCGTTTCCTGGTTGGTTAGGGCATTTAGGGCCCATCACCTAATTGTCTGAAAAATAAGATGATCTATGCGTCGGGTGGGCATGTATAAAGTCGGTCCACTCACCAACCGCGGGACTTTATTTTTCCTGCTTATAATAAGGTTTACAAAATCTTTACAATAAACATCAAATTTTATTAGTTCGAAATAGCCTGGAGCGAACAGTTCATACTAGGGCGTGTTATCTATCAAGTAGTCATTACAGTAATAATATCCTTTAACACACAAACGTTCATTCGCTGCTTGACATAGGCCCCTAATGAACACCTTCTCCATTAGGGGGGTTTTGGACCGTATTTCGCCACGCTGGTCAAATGCGGATTGGTGGTGGACCTACTATTTACTTGCCCATTCGACTCATGGATTATCTTCCTCTTCAGACAATTGAGTGATCGGTCCAAATTGCCTTAACCATCTAGGAACAAACAAATATTTGTTCAGTCCCCGCAGCTTTCGAACTTACGACCTCAGGTTTCTAACGCACACGCCCATATCATTAGACTACGGAGGCAGCTGGAAATATTATAAAAACTTTTATTAAAAATTAAATTTTAATAAAACACCCAACATTGAGTATGAACTGGTAAGTTTAGTATAATCTGTACTTTAACTTATCGTTCCTGTCACAAGTACAGTACACCAAAGTGTTAAGTTCTAATAACTAATCAACCATTAATTTATTTATTATAAATCTGTTCTTATACGCATTATAATGAACTTTGCGCTAGCATTGGTGCAATTAACCGTTTTTTTAAATTATTTATTGTACCGGTACTATAACTATTTTATGGTGGATTTAGTTGCAAATCATTGCATACAGGTTAACGCGTACTTAGAAGAACTTGGGGAAAAATATCCCACTGTGTCAGTGGAGACTGCGGGAAAAAGTTT
Source organism: Lamproptera curius (assembly GCA_029286875.1). Classification (NCBI taxonomy): domain Eukaryota; kingdom Metazoa; phylum Arthropoda; class Insecta; order Lepidoptera; family Papilionidae; genus Lamproptera; species Lamproptera curius. Next base: position 886,229 of record JAGSMT010000011.1, on the reverse strand, counting down.
TGAAGGTAGAGAAATCAAATATTTGAAGATATCGACTACCAACTTCCAGGTATGTGAAGCACCAAGATTTCAAATAACGAACGAACTGAACGTTTTTGAAAAGAAATATTTTTTAAGGATACTACAAAACCAGTCGTCATGCTTCAATCAATGCTCCATGCCCTCGAATGGATTACTTTACCAGCAGCTTTATATGCCATTGAAAAGTTAGTAGTTGATATTACAGACCAAGATTTAGTTGACAAAATTGACTGGATAATACTACCTATCGCCAATCCAGATGGATACGAATTCAGTCATAATAATGTAAGTTTCTTAATTTTTCAAGCTTGTTTTCAATTCTTACCTTTTTTAGAGTCTGATCCTTATATTGCACAATAAATTTTATCTTTTTTGATAGTAACCCTTTGTTAATTAGATGAACATTTTATTTGTCTTAAAAATATTACATGCCGCATTAAAATAGCTTTACAATATTCCTGACGTCTTAGATACTTTACAGGATCCATGGATAGAGACTGAGGTATTTCCATTTGTCCCGGTCACCGTCATTTCTTTATTTCAAACATTTGTCCGTTTAAGGCATACTGAATGACGGAGAAAAACTAATTGAACGCGATAAAATCCGTAGATTTTCTAATTAAATCTTGTGAAGTTGTCGATTAAATTGAGGAAGTAATAAGAAATTAAATATTATAATTTATATTAATATTTAATCATTTCTCTTCTACTCATAGGACCGATTCTGGAGAAAAAACCGTTCAACTGGTCATATGGCAAATGATACTTGTCTTGGAGTTGATCTGAATCGTAACTTTGAAGTGAACTGGGGTAATTGGTCTATACCCGCTGCCTGTTCTATTCTTTTTCACGGGCCAAACCCTTTTTCGGAACCTGAAACGACTGCTATACGTGATGTTATATTAGCCCACGTCAGCCGTCTTGAATTATTCATTGATATTCATAGCTTCGGAAGCCTAATCTTGTATGGGTACGCAGATGGTCAGTTACCATCAAACGCACTGACTTTGAATGTCGTTGGTGTTAGAATGGCAACAGCAATAGATGCTGTAAAATGGGATTCTAAACCAAATTATATTGTTGGAAATTCAGCTTTAGTATTGTACCCAGCTTCCGGCGTTTGCCCAGACTATGCCAAGGCCGTTGGTGTTCCCCTTGCCTACACTTTTGAGCTGCCAGGATATGTTGGCAATCCTTCTTTAAATGGTTTCCATGTTGATCCTGAATTCATCGAGCAAGCTGGATACGAAACATGGGAAGGAATTAAAGCTGGAGCGCGTTTTGTGCTGGACAATTTTAAGACCGAAGGACTCGAGAAAAAATAAAATGGAAATAATAAATTCATACTGTCTTTTTATTTATAATTGACTAAACTACTATGCAATAAGTTCAATTACATGGCACCGAAAAATTTAAACATTAAGAACTTGTTTTGGTAAATGAGCTCAAATTACATTGCAACTTTAACTTGATTAAAACAACGACTTTGTCATAACTATTCGATACTTCAGTTATTATATAATATAAACAAATGGAGACAGAAACATTATAATAACTATGAAGTATTTTCATACTCAGACAGACAATGTTCCTTTAAAATATTTTGCTTCTATAGCTTATGTGCATATCCAGTTAAGTTTTGCATACCACAATATTTTACAACAAGTGGAACATGATCATGAACGTAAAAATTCGGTAAAAAATAAATTGACAAAAGATAATTTTTTTTCATGAGTAATGGATTTAACGATTTTAGTTTTTCAATCATAGCTCGACAACAACAATATTTTTAGCATTATTTGTCATGGGTGGTACTGAGATGTAAGTACTAACCAAGATAAAATAGAAGCGCATCACAGTTTTGAATTTTGCTTTATGTATTTTTATTAAAACTCTCAAGGCAATAATGGTTATTGTCTTGCCCTGGTATGGATCTCGGCAACATACCTATTTTCGAAATAACCCATCTGTTTAATAGAATATGTACAAAACATTTGTACCGACAGTAGCTTTTCTATAAACTGTATGGCATCAGAACAAACCTTCACACGAATAAATATTTAAATGGTGATTCTACCACCATCCCTCACGCTAGTTAGCTACTGTCGTAAATGTTTGCTTCAGAAACACGGATCTGCGACAAGAGCATTTGACGGCTGAACTGGAGAATGTCAACAGTGTGCGTGACAACAAACTCCAAGTTCCACGTCTCGTCTGATCACGCGTGAGCCAGCCACAGTCGAAAGTTGCCTGCGTCTTACCTTCATCCAGAGGGTCACCAGACAAAATCGGTTATATTTTAAAACGAGTCTTCTATTGAAACATCATTATAAGCCCCAGAAGATTAGCCAATTATTCCATCAGTCAAATAAATTCTCTAGCAAGTACCGTGTGCGTACAAACTAGACTATGATTGTGGTCTCTCTTATATTGGACAGAAAAGAACCAGTAAAACCAGAGTAAAAGACAATAGCTGATGTTAAGCACCGACGCTTTAAGAAATCTGCAATTTGACGATCATTTCTAGACAAGCCCAATCATTATATTAGATTTGATGAACCAAAATACTGCTTAATGAACGTCGATTTATACCAAGGATGATTCGGAAGCAATAGAAATTGAAAAATATCCACATTTTAATAGAGAGATGGATTGGTCTTTGCCACCTTCCTGGGATCAATAATATCAAACATTAAACGCAGAGTATGAAAAACTACAAAACCGAAGAACAACATAAATACTTTTTTGTCAAACCAACATCAAAATTAAGAAATCGAAAGATATGTCAATTTTTAAATAAAACTGACGAGTTATTCGAAAAACATACAGAGATACAGACATACTAACTTGTCTGCCCGTGATCATGGATGCTGAAAAGTATCCGAAACGTCGGAATAAATATATTTAAGTAACGCGAAAATCCGTAAATAAGTGGATTTGATATTTTTATAATTGTTCCAGTCGGTAAAACGATGGGATCTATTTTTAAACGTCTTCCCAAGAGAAGAATAAAACATAAATTAAGTACGTCCTGCACTTAGTTCGGGACGTATTAAATATTTTTCATTCATAAAACACTAATATCGTATGGTCATGTTTTTTCTGTTTGTTTACTTTATCGTTCCGTTTACTTATTATTATATTATTATACAAATAAATTGTGAACTAAGTGCATGAACTTTGCGTTTTGGTTATACCAAACTGGCCTGTACAATGAAGAATGTGACCATGAAAATAATTTTTTTACACAATTATGATATTTTGTTTTTTATTGATTTTCACTCAGTCACGATTTCATATATGATAAAATCTGAACTTATTATTAGTCTCCAGTATATTATCAGATACGTAAAAGAATTTTTTAATCCATATAGTAATTACTTATATCTGTAAAACGACAGTTTATATTTTATTATCTTATTTCTCTGACTGCCCGCGTAGCCTTGTGGTAAGGGCATTTGCTTTATAAACCGTAGGTCGTGGGTTTAAATCCTGCGGGGACTCAACAAATTTTCATTGTTGTTGCCTAGTTGGTTAGGGCACTTTGGGCAATTGTCTGAAAATTAAGATGATCTATGTGTCGGATGGGCATGTAAAAGGTCGGTCCTGCACCTTACTCTCTCCGGTCGCGTCGGTTATCCGTCCCATCGGGCTTTGAGAGTATAAAGGAAGAGGGAGTGCGCCTTGTTTGCGCGTACACTTTTGCACTATAATATCTCCTGCGTAGTTGGCTGATCTCTAATATAGATCGGCCGCCGTAATCGACAGGAATACATTATCTTATTGCTCAATTTATTGTATTGATATACTATGTTCGTCTTGACAGAAGTATCTATTAGTATTGCGGAGAATAATAACCGCCTTAAATTCTGTTATCGTACTACGTGACAGAAAGCCAAGTACCTTTATTACTAACATAATGAATAAATATCCATGACTGTGCGTCGCACACGCCACTTCTGGCCACACTCGTTTTCCTAGTGTTAAAGTATTTTCGGCGCAATACAACATAGGGTTTCATGCTCAACGCAAGTTACATATTATATAATAAATGGCATACGACATATTGAGATGTTTTATTTATGACATTTTTATCATATCATATTAAATAAGTAACCTTAAAGATATAGGAGATTTAAGATGCAGTGGCAGATATCGCGGGACAACTTCTTAGGGACGTCACGTTGTCATCCGTTTATTTTTCTAAAAAAGATTATATACTGATTAAAGTCGGACATATTTTTTTTTGGTTTTCTTGCTTATTTCTCACCTACCAATTACCCTCTATGCCACCCTAAGGTTTACTAACAGGTAATGCTTTTAAGATTAAGCCGCCTTTATGCAATTGTTTTTCTGCCACTTTCAAAAGAGTAAAAAATAAATAACAAACTTGGCTTTGGTTGCAATATAAAACTAAATATTCCACTACAGAAATATTCCAAATGTGGAATTTTATTAAAGGAACGATTACAACACACGTAAGGTTAAATAGTAATTTGCAAAAGAAAAATCCTCATAATATAGTAATAGTTATTTTGAAATTGTATTATTTACAATAAACAAAAAAAAACAATAAATTATAGCTATTAATTTGATATAGAGAGAAAACTGAAATTAACAAATATATACCATATCATAAACTGTAGATTTTGAAGCATAAATCGTGTAAGCTTGTTGCTATTTTCCTTAACGTAGATAATAAGCACCTATGCGCATTATCTTCAATGATAATCTTCAATGTAATAAAAACCCGCAGCAATTGAAAAACCGTTACAGATTTCAGGACCAGCGACAGAATTGGTCAAAATGTTTAAGACGTTGATTTTACTAGCTGCCTGTCTTTATTTGGTGACTGCCAAACATGAACAGTACGATGGGTAAGAACATATTTTTATTTTATTTTAAGTTCCTATAATGTAATAAAATTATATTTATATTAAATTTTATTAAAATCGAGTAACATATAAAACACAATTAAAATATAAAGTAATAATGAGCAATTTTAACGGAGTAAAAAACTTTTTATGTTTTTTTTATATAGTTTTAATTTCTCACGTCAGTTGTCCTTAAGTTAAAGGTCTGAAAATTAAAATAATTTATAATATTAATTGGGATTGTACATAGAGTTCAGATATTTTAAAACATACGTAATTCTGAAATGGCTCGTATCGGTTCGTGATAATTTTAAGCTATAATTACACTATAAACTTAGGCTTGCACTAAGGTGTAGGTGAGATTTCAAAAGCTCGCAATGGTAAGGCTCAGCGCTGAAGAGAATAGTGGCAGTATCAGAAAATAAAATATATTTATTTATATAAGAATATTAAAACTCTTTCATTCTCCTTACCATTTTCCTAAGTTATCATGCCGGCTTATACTTCATTCAGATTTATCTAAAAAATATTTTACGTAAAGCGACGTGCGAGCCCTATGACCTATAAATCTTAAAAGTTCGATGAAATAGTTGTCAGTTAATTTAAAGGCGCGAAAAGGATATTTTATTCATTAGAATTCTCTACTCAAGGCACCCTCATGGGCTGTATCCTATTTCTATTAATCTTCCTAATTAAATACTGTTAAAGCGCAAAGCAGAGCATATAAAAGTGAGCGGCTACCAATTCAGAATCTTCTTCCCCAATGGTTATGGGTTTTACGAGCTATGTGGCCGACTCGTTGCCACTTTAGCTTGGTAAAGCTGCTAGTTATGTCGGTACTTCGTTCTTCCGCGGAAATCTTTATTACGCAAGAATAGACCGAGCAAACCTAATTTATAGAAATTTTTGTAGTATATTCAACTTGAAATAGAGAGTATCATAAGTTAGATATACTTGCTGAGATTATAACAAATATGAGATTAATCCCTCTTATATTTTAGGTATGGCTTGTATCAAGTCACTGTGAACAGTGGCGAACAAGCACAACAGGTCTTCTTGCTAGAAAATAAATTGAATGTAGACATGTTGTCATATGCTACAACCGTTCAGCCAGGTCTAGTACTCGTGCCTGGTCCTAAACGTAAACAGTTCCAGGATGAGATATTCGCTTTGGGGGCACAATACGAAATTCAAGCAAATAACGTTGTAGAGTAAGTAATTGGTAATTATAATCTTGAAACGACATTTTTGTTCGAAAAACATTAGTTTTTAATTGTTTTGTGTATAATTGTTTGTATAGATTGCTATTCTGCTGATGTTATACGTATTATTATATAATGTATGTATATCTTGTTACCTACTTAGATTTTGTAGTATAAATTTGAATATAATGAACATATTTTGATATTTCTAGAAATTAATCAGATAATTTATTTATTTAATTTCACCCAGCGAAGAAATATACGAATATAAAATATAGGTGATTTTAGTTAATATTTGTTAATTTAAGGTCCCTTGAGCTAGAGGATCGTCTTTTAGATGCTGCCGCACAACGCAGCAACAAGACCAGTGGACGTATCTCATTTGACACTATCCACCGATATGCAGAGGTGATAATTATTCCTTCCTTGTATGGAAATTAATTTAAGTTAAAAATTTTTGTACTAAATCTCAACCTCTTAAACCATTTAACTTACTGAAAACAATGTTCAAGAAATTTATTTTTTTAAAAGATAATAAAATAGAGTAATTGGCCAAACAACGTCGTTTTACAAAACGTGCAGGTAGGGCAACAAAATATTTCATTTCTAATAATTTATTTATACCTCTAAGTTTCGAGAAAAAATTTTCTTATATATGCCATAGAGGCAAAAAATTTTAATGACAAATTTTTATTTTAAAGAATTAAATACATGTAGACACATAATGTTGGAAATGGGTAATATTGATAATTCCATTTCAAATTCAAATTCATGATCATTAAAACATCTAATTAATGTTGAAAATAAACTGGAAAATTTTATAAAAGCATATTATTGGTTGTAATCCATAAAAATTAGTATTTTACGTGAAAATACTCCGTTCCGGTTCAGCCTATAGTTTTGTTTGCTTAAGAAGTAAATCAAAGCATAAATTAAGTAAACGGTATTGAGTATAAGCAATGTTTGGAGTTTTATTGGCGAATTAATCTAGATGTTTTCTTTTTTTTATTATCTTTATGCAAAAATATTGTTGTTATATATGTTGAGATAGTTATGGAGCCTGCTATTTAATAAAATAAAACTTGCACTAATAATTTAGTTTTGGTGTAACTGTATTTTTATTGCTTATTTTCCAAGTGCTTAACACTACAATTATTTATAACAATAATTAAATTACAAATTATACTGTATAGGTAAATGCGTATCTAGAAGAACTAGGAGAAAAATATCCCACTGTGTCTGTTGAATCGGCAGGAAAAAGTTTTGAAGGTAGAGATATGAAATATTTGAAGATATCGACTACTAACTTCCAGGTATGTAAAATCAATATTATGTATTAATTATTTTTTATACATGTATACATTGTTTTACTTCTAATTAAATATTTTTCAGGATACCACAAAACCAGTCATCATGCTCCAATCAATGCTGCATGCCCGCGAATGGATTACTTTACCTGCAGCTTTATATGCAATTGAAAAGTTAGTGGTCGATATAACAGACAGAGATCTAGTTGACAAAATTGACTGGATAATTTTGCCTATTGCTAATCCTGATGGATACGAGTTCAGTCATACCAACGTAAGCTTAAATCTTTCATCAATTTATATTTACTTGTCATTTAATTTTTTTTATATTACCACTTCTACAAAATAGACAAAATGTTTGTTTACTTATAGGGCCGGTTCTGGAGAAAAAACCGTTCGACTGGTCATTTTGCTGGTGATTCTTGTCTTGGAGTTGACCTGAACCGTAACTTTGAAGTAAACTGGGGCCAGTGGTCGATGCCTGCCCCCTGTTCTCTTCTTTTCCACGGACCGCACCCTTTCTCGGAACTTGAAACTATTGCTATACGTAATCTTATGTTGGAGCACGTCAGCCGTCTTGAATTATTCATTGATATTCATAGCTATGGCAGCTTAATCCTTTATGGTTACGCAGATGGTCAGCTACCATCAAACGCACTCACTCTAAACGTTGTTGGTGTTAGAATGGCAACAGCAATTGACGCTGTGAAATGGGATTCTAAGCCAAATTACATTGTTGGAAATTCAGCTTTAGTATTGTACCCAGCTTCCGGTGTTTGCCCAGACTATGCCAAGGCAGTTGGTGTTCCCCTTGCTTACACTTTTGAACTGCCAGCATACAGCGGCTTTCCTCCTTTGAGTGGTTTCTTTGTTGATCCCGAATTCATTGAACAAGCTGGGTATGAAACATGGGAAGGAATTAAGGCTGGAGCGCGTTTTGTGCTAGAAAAATTTTAAAAACCGAATGATGCAAGAAAAAATAAAATAAAAATATAATCTATTATTTTATGCTATTGTTTTATTTTTGATTAACGTAATAAGACGTCTATTCATTAATTTCAAGTAAACGGCATCATGAATAGATGAAATAAAAATTTCATACATGCATTGAGTTTTTGTTTGGTTAGTAAGCTGAAACTGCTGTACAACTATGGCATAATAAAAATAATGATTATTAGCTTCAGAAAATACTTAATAATTTATACAAATCATAATAGTAACTTTCATGCCTACTCAGATACTGCACTGGACTCAGATTAACATGTTACACTAACAGACTGTTAAATTAAAAGATTTCATTCATGTGTCCATACTAACTCCAATTTTGCATGCTTCAATTTTTACAATAACTGCAAGATAAACATGAATCAATTGACAAATGCTGATTGACTGAGGTTACATATGTTATACAAAGAAAAAAACTGTTTATTGACATTAATATTCTATATATAACTCGAGAGCAACGATATTTTTGAACAATATTAGTGGTCACAAGTAGGACTGAGATATAAGGAATGACCTTAATAAATCAAATTAATCGATCATAATGATTAAAATAAATGAAATGGTCATTAGATCATTTATTTTAATGACAAATAAATTAAATTTCTCGATGAAGAAAAAGCCGAATGACTAGCCGACAGCCTCGAAGCTCAATGCACGCCTAGCACTCTACCGATCATCGCCGCTCACCGAAAGCGAAGTCAAGTCGATTATCAATAATCTCAAGCCTCGGAAAGCCCCGGGCACCGACGGCAAATCTTACCGTAACATTTAATTAACCTCCTATTCCTAATATATATTGCAGCTCTTTCCAAGGGTATTTTCCCAAACACTTGGCAGGATGCTGAAGTCATAGGATTCTTAAAACCCGGCAAACCACCGGCACTTTCCACTTCCTATCGTCCCATTAGCCTCCTCAAGGGTCTTGGAAAAATTTACGAACGTCTTGTTCAAGCCCGCTTATTAGATTTTATGAAATCTAAAGGGCTCCCTACCCCTATTTAATTCGGCTTTCGAGCCAAGCACTCTTGCACAAACCAAATTCTCCGCATCACGGAGAAAATTAAAGTCAGTTTAATACGAGGCCATCACACAGGAGCGCTTTTCCTCGACGTGGCGAAGGCATTCGATAAAGTATGGCATGAAAGGCTTATAAACAAGCTATATAAGCTCGGCGTGCCCGACCGTCACGTACTCATCATACGAGACTTCCTCAGGAATCGAACGTTCAGATACCGCGTAGAGGGAACTAAATCACCAAGGCTCCATATTGCTAGGCTACGGAGGCAGTTGTTTATACATATATTTATATAACGTAAATATATATATATTGGTAACTGTTATTTTCTATTGTAATTCATGTGCACCCACGTTAATCTCTTTAAACCACCCTTAGGTTGCCTGGGAGAAAATGCCTAAGACACTAAGTCCGCCTTTTGTACTTAAATTGTGCAAGAAGTATAAATAAATAAATAGTTGTCTACCAATTTTTTAATATGGGGTTTACTTTACTAAAGATTATTGAGATTTAAACATTGGGTAGGTAATTCTTGACCCTGCCTTTGCAACATTAATGAAACGCGAAAAAGACTGCTGCGATGCTGCTGGTGACAGCAACGTACTTGAGCATACAGCGATAAAAATTATCGCATATTTTAATTTTATCTTATAATTTCAAATACGATAAAACTTTAGGTTATGTTTATATTATCAGATGCGTTGAAGGAAGCTTGGCAAATCCAAACGGTAATTACCAATATCAGTGACGCTGCTGTGTATAATTTTATTATCTCATTAATTTATATAATGTTCTTCTAGTCGATTCTGACTACGGCGGCTGTTCTATATCACAGATCAGCCAACTACGCAGGAGATATTATAATTCATAAGTGTACACACCAACAACGGTGCACTCCCCATTCCTTTATTCTCTCGAAGCCTGAAGGGACGGATAACCAACACAACCAGATTTACATGCCTATCCGACGCATGGATCATTTTACTTTACAGTAAATCGGGTGATTGGTCAAAATTGACCATTTAAATTTTTAGTAAAATTAAAATGTTTTTAGTCCCCGCATGATTCGAACCCACGACCTTCAGTTTCTAAAGCACACGCCCTTACCACTAGGCTACGGAGGCAGTGTAATTTATTATAATAATGTAGTAGAAAGGGTATTATTCTTTAACTGCCTCTGTAATCTAATTATATGTGGGCTTGTGCTTTAGAAATGGGAGGTTTTAGGTCGAGTCTTACATATTTCGTCATATATAGAAACTTAAAGAAATTAAATTTTAACAAAAAATGTGACAGACATTAAATACTTTATAACTATTTTGCACAACAAAAGGTGGCCAACAGCGTGCTTTCTGCATTAAACTCCCCTGCGATTTCCGCCACAGCCTTTTTAATTTTTGTAATCTTTTAAGGTGTTCCATTATTTAAATTGTGTACCACACGTTACCCTTACAATAAAGATTTTTACTTAGCCTTACATAACCTTAACTGAGTTTTGAATATACGTCATTGCAATGTTTAAAAAATTTTATAATAAAATGGTTATATTGAATTATTCTTAAGACAGTGTATTGTGATTTTATATGGTATAACAAATGACAAGATAGGCTCTATGCCTATCTTATCAGTTACATTTTCCATATAAACCAACTATGCATTCAATCGTATGCATCAAAATTTCATTAGGATTTCGATTCATTTATGCGTCGTGAAAAGCTCTAGAGTTTTTATTATTTCATTGTTTATTTATTATGTAGTATTTAAGTAGAATTAACAAATATTAATTTTCTTAACAGTGAATATAAAAGTAAAGTGGTGAATAGGAAATAAGATGTCATACCTTATTTCCTATTCACTGCTGTATTTTAATTATATCATAAGGAAGTTAGGTACGACTAAAATGTTGTTGCAATTTGATAAACCTATAAAAATTACCTAAATATTCACCTTACATAAAATTCCTAAAAATTCTACCTACAAAAAGTTGAAAGAATAGGGTTGAACTAGGTTGAAAGTACCAAATAAAAACTATATCTGGTACAATATTGGAACGTATTAAAATATCCGGTTTTTATCATCTACTTTATGTGGGATTTATTGCTTTAATCTACCACGCAGATAATTAACAACAATGCGCACTATCTTTAGTACTCAAGGCAATAAAAACCGTGCGCAATCTAGACCCATCTCAGAATTTGGCCAGTGACAGGGTTGGTCAAAATGTTCAAATTTATATTTTCACTTTGTTTGTGCTCTTATTTAGTTGCAGCCAAGCATGAACAATACGATGGGTGAGGATACATTTTAATTCGTATTAAATCAGAATTACAAATAGATGGGACAATAGGTTCAGTTAATATTATTGATATGATATATTACATCAGAAAAAAAAAAGCTTTTCATAGCTATTAATAAAATTTATTCAAATTATGTATTATTATTTATTTACACTGTTTCATATGCACTTTATCCACTGGCATGTGAAGTCTCAAAGTTAATTCTATGTTTGTTTCAACTAACAAATCCAATCTCGGTGGCAGATTTGAACAGACCGCCTTACTTTAACTGCTTTGTGACTTTTTACGTTAGGATTTCAAACGTCGGCATCGAACCTTATATATATATGTCGTTTGTAGATTGGCTTTAAAAACATTCGTTAAACCTATAAGAATACTGTTTTTACAACAAACACGCGGGACAAAAAGTGGTCAATCAAACTGATGCTGCTGCATTGTGATTCCATTTGCGTTATTTTATTAAATAAGGGTTGAATCTTCGTCAAATTAAACTTTCTTTTTATATTTCAGCTATGGCGTGTATAAAGTGCTGGTGACCAGTGATGAACAGGCACTTCAAGTCAATTTATTGGAAAATAAAATGGGTTTAGATATATTATCGTATGCTACACCAACTCGGCCAGGATTAGTTCTTGTGCCAAGACCACAACGTGAGCAGTTCCAGAATGAAGTATTCACTTTAGGGGCAAAATATGAAATTGAAACAGATAATGTCAAAGAGTTAGTATAATATTACTTACGATTTTATATGTATATGAGATTTCATAGGTCTAAACTGACTGCCTCCGTAGCGTAGTGGGTTTGCACCACAGGATCCGCGGCTGAGTGGGTTCGAAGGATAGGCCTATAGGCTTACGTGTTATGTGTGACCCGCGACATCTAAAATCACTATCTCATCCCCTCTGGCCCTTTAGAGTAGGGGTCACAGGAACTCACATTTAGGCGTGTCGGGGCTTACACTCCCTTCGGCTTGGCCCCTATACATAAGTAACAGACAACCTGGCTCTTTAACGGTGCCGTGAGAGCCAGGAGATTTTGGCCTACATGACACCATGCTAAATGTCCCCTAACCCCTGGTCCTTCCACACCGCATCAGCGATACGGCCTTGCTGATTCGCGGAGGATAGAGAAAACTTATAAACTACCGACACCCCTTCAGGGCGTATCTAAAGCTGGCTTATGTAGCCAGCTCGAAGTAGTCACCTCCTTGGCTGGCTCGTTAGGTCGGCCAGGTTTCTCATAGCTTTACTGCAAGTACTGAGCTCCACAGATCCGACAAGGCGAGAATTTATCGGGGCGGTTTGAATCCTGGCGACAGCCGCTACTTTTCTGCTATTTTTCTAAGTTGGTTCCTAGTTGGTTAAGACAATTTAGGCCGCTCAACCAATTTCCTGTCGGATAGGCGGCAAAATTTGTTCTTGTCACATTTTTTAGAAAATATCACTACAAATCCACTTATTTACGGATTAAGTTGGTATATGTCTGTATCACAGAGATACAGACATATACCAACTTATCTGCCGTGATCATGGATGCTGAAAAGAATCCGAAACGTCGGGTATAAATATATTTTTAAGTAACGCGAAAAATCCGTAAATAAGTGGATTTGATATGTATAATTGCGTAAATAAAAGAAATAGTTATATATCACTACGTTTTCTATGTCTACGTTAATCAGTAACGTTAAAACGCCTGTTCGACTGGAGTAGCATCTAGTTATAAAGGCGCCATAGCGAGTGTTAAATACTGTATAAATTATAGACTATCCAAGTGGCGAGGGGCCTTGTAACTTCTTATGCTTCTACTTAATATTAGCTATAGGTTACTAAAAAATCTTCTAGGTAATAAGTTTTAAGTGTTTATGAAATCCTCTTTTTTACGGATTTGTCATATTTATTACATATGTTTTATTCCTAACGTTTTAGACTGTCTCGAAATCATGGGCAGACTAAATTTTCTGTATGTAAATCGTAAGATCACTGGAAAATAACATTATTAAACTTATCAAATAAAATTTTTATCAGTTATTACTTTTTTGATTATTTCGTTACTTTTACTTCTTTTTAGATCTATTGAACTAGAGGAGCGGCTTTTAGCCGCTTCCGCACAACGGAGCAACAAAACCAGCGGCCGTATTACATTTGACACTATCCATCGATATGATGAAGTAAGTAAGAATTGTTTTTAGTCACAAGTGTGAATTTAAGTATTAAATATTTTCTTTTCCTTCATAAACCTCCAGAAATTTCCGATTAATATATAAGAATACATGCTTTCAATATATCTGAAATATATTTTTTTAATTAAATACTACAATGGATATAAATTCAAGGCCCCAAACTCGAGACACGTATCATCATCATCATCATCATCAGCCTGTAGTTAGTCCACTGCTGGACATAGGCCTCCTAATGCACGCCACCGCTTCCGATCTTCGGCTTTCTCATCCAGCCACACCAGGCCCTTTGCGAATGTCGTCACTCCATCTTGCCGCAGGGCGTCCTACACTACAGTTTTCCTGAGCCTCGAGTCTCCACTTCAGAACTTTTCGACTCCAGCGGTCGTCAGTTCTGCGGCTATATACTGCCCACTGCCACTTCAGCTAATCGTAATGGACACCTATGCCTATCATTTATAGTAACTATTTTCTTAGTATTCAGTAAATACTATTCCGTTTCCTATTCCTTTTTCTTTAACATTTAACTAGTGACGTGCGGTCTGACAGGCTGGGACGAGTCAGTCAAACTCACCCTCTTCCCCCCGTTTTCCTTATTTAAATGCCTGAGTAGCTTCGAGTTAAATTGCATCTAAACCATTGAACAGAAAAGGTGCATCGTATTCCGTCAGATCGGTAAATTACATGAATTAAAGTTTGGCAGCGGCCTCACAGGCCCGATGTCACCGCTTACGTAATTTTCGTATATAAAGTGGCTATTTGTATTTTCAAATTTTTTCTAAGGCTAGGTTATTCCGTAACTTTAAAATAGAAGAATACACATTACATCATACATCATACAAATACTAATATTAAACACATATCTAGCAAAAGAAGAATTCGGTAGATCGGAAGCTTCAAATGCTCCTGTAAACTTTATCCCGCAGCGCGACCACGACTCGAGTAGCGAAAAAATTAAAAATCAATTCAAGAGAATAAATAGTCAGAACCAGAGGTCGTGGGTTTGAATCCTAAGGGGACTCAACAAATTTTCATGGTTTTTTCCTAGTTTGTTAGGGCAGTTTGGCCCGTTAACCCATGTCTGAAAAGTGATATGATCCATGCGTCGGATGCGCATGTAAAAAGTCGGACCACCCACCAAACCGCATTGGACCAGCGTGGTGGGCTATCGGTCCAAAACCCCGTAATGGATAGGGATGTATTAGGGAAGGCCAATGCCCAGCTGTGGACTATCAAAGGCTGATGATGTGATGTAAACAGTCAGAAGGTGTTAAGTTCGAGTTTTCAATTCGGTGGTCAGTTTAAGTGGACAAAAAATCCGCCACAGACAGAAATGTGGAAAAAAGTCGGAATATTATATTATTATAGCTTGTATACCGGAATCTTAGTTAAATAATAATATGTTTCTACTTATTCTTAAAGCAAGTTATTCTTTAAAATTTACATTTAGAGTCTATTGTGCAATTTTATTTTATGATTAGTAGTATGTATATAAGTCACCTGCTTTAAAGACTAGTAAACTACCTCATATATTTTCGATGCTATAGATTATATGCAGCAGCGGCCTCTCATCAGGAGCATCGTCAGTTACGTTACATAGTATACCATGTCACCAGTTAAAGATAAAAATATAATTAAACCAGCTTCACAGACAAAACATTTTATACGACGTGATAATGTTTACCAAGATATTTTTAAATTATTCATATTATTATTATGCGACAGTATATCCGCTTCAAAAATTATAAAATTTACTAATGATATAAATTGGTATGGAATAGATTTTTTTCTTATATATACTCTTTTTAGTTTATAAATTAATTCTCTGTTAAAATAAATTAATTTGCCTTTATAAAATAATAATTTTGGGATAGATAAAATTTAACGCACGGATATAGCTGTTTGGTGAACAAGAACTGTCTGCTTTTTCTACCAAATTCTATAGCAATCTATATCTCTTTTCCTAATATTATTTCAATGTTATTCATTAAATAAATTAATATTTTAATTTTCACTGTAGGTGAATGCATATTTAGAAGAACTTGCTGAAAAATACTCAACCGTGTCTATTGAATCAGCAGGACAAAAGTTTCGAAGGTAGAGATATTAAATATTTGAAGATATCGACCACTAACTTTCAGGTGTGTAAAACAATGACTAATAGGATTATTTATAAAGTAATACATTTTGTATAAGTATTAATTATTATTTATTTAAGGACACCTCAAAACCAGTAATTATGCTTCAATCATTACTACATGCTCGCGAATGGGTCACTCTACCTCCGGCACTATATGCTATTGAAAAATTGGTTGTAGACATTACTGACAGAGATATGGTTGACAAGATTGACTGGATAATCTTGCCCATCGCTAATCCAGATGGATACGAGTTTAGTCACAGAAATGTAAGTTTTATACATCCTAAAGTTTGTTTTCGTAATAAGGACCTTTTTGAAATTATGTTATGCCCGACTTTAACATTCTTTTTAATTATTTTTTTCTGCATTTTTGCCTGTCTACCGTTCAATCTCATTTTTAATGTTAGACTGTTTTTGATGTTTGGCATCGCCTGTTATTGCTTAATATTTTCAACTGCAGTCACTTCATCAATTTCTTACCATATGTCGACAAAAAAAAGTTTTAGAAGTGCCTCTTTAATGCTGCAAATTTTATCTAATTAATAATAAATTAAATGTTAGTTTAGCCCGAACCTTACAAAAAAACCAAATTAACATTGATTCATTTGCCATATTATACATTTTATTTATTACTTTAACTCTGGAGAAATCAGCTGCACTCTGTAGTAACACACTTCGTTGCCATATGTTTACCTTCCGATTTACTACTACGATTCTACTTTTAAGGCCATTTTAATTTGGAGTTTGTAAGTTTTAATTTTTATATTTGGCTCGGGTATAAAATGTTGGAGTTGAGAATAAACTTATACCAATAATAATATGAGGCACAAATAATCTATTATTATTAAACCAATTTAAAAATTTATTTTTTGTTTACGCGAACACTACACATTATTGCATAAAAGGACTTTGTACGGACTTTATTGTGTTTATTATCTACTTTGTGACCACGTCCGCTGAAAAGTGTTCTGAACGTCGGGAATTAAAAATGTAAAATAAACGCGATAAAATCCGTAAAAAGCCCCTTTTATTCAATAATTAAAAATATTGATAAATGATTTGATTTTTATATCTGTTTCCAGGGTCGATTTTGGCGTAAAAACCGCTCTACCGGTCATACTACAGGTGATTTCTGTCTTGGAGTTGATCTAAACCGCAATTTCGATATAAATTGGAGCCAGTTGGGGTCAAGCTCCGCCCCCTGCACTGAAGTTTTCCATGGACGTAGCCCTTTCTCAGAACCTGAGAGTGCTGCTATACGTGATGTTATATTAGAGCATGCCAATCGCCTTGAATTATTCATTGATATTCATAGCTTTGGTAGTTTAATACTTTATGGTTACGCAGACGGTCAACTACCTTCAAACGCACTGACTCTGAATGTGGTTGGTGTCAGAATGGCGTCAGCAATTGATGCCGTCAAATGGGATTCAAATCCTAACTATGTTGTTGGAAACTTAGCCTTCGTACTGTACACAGCATCAGGCATTTGCTCCGACTATGCCCAAGCCATTGGTGTTCCTCTTTCTTACACTTATGAACTACCAGCCTACGGCGACCATCCTCCTATAAGTGGTTTTTTCGTAGACCCTGATTTTATAGAGCAAGCTGGATATGAGACTTGGGAAGGTATTAAAGCTGGAGCACGTTTTGTGCTGGACAATTTCAGAGTAGAATCAGTAGGAAGGACTTACATCCGTCAGATGCAGATGGCCTTATTATCAATAGTTAATAACATCAATGTTTTGGAAAAAATATGCCTTATCAACATTATTTAAAAGAACAAAGAAAATAGAATGTACTAGCTGTAGCCCGCGACTTCGTCCGCGTGGTAGTATATAAAAAAATACTTTTCTTATAAAAAAATTGTTGTCTCTAGTAGTTACTCCCAGTTACATCAGCTTTCTTCCAGTGAAAGTCCTGTCAAAATCACTCCAGCCTAACTAATGCTCATTTTATTGTTACGAATAGACACTCAAATATTATTATTTGTATATATAGGTATAATCCACCAGCGTGGTGGGATACGGTCCATAAACCCCCTAATGGATAGGGGTGTATTAGGGGAGGCCTATGTCCAGCAGTGAACTATTAAAGGCTGATGATGATGATGATGATGAGGTTTAATATTTTCTTGTCTTTAAGTTAATTTTATATTTTCTCTGTCGTATATTTGTACTATAATTAGACGAAAAAAATTAACAAACAAATATGACCGACTTTAAACAGCGTATAATTTATTTTACGCAATATTAGCATGGAATAATGAGCTATTTGTATGAAATTGCCGTGCGATTTCTGCCAACGCATTTCTAATCTTTGATATTTAAGGTATTCATTTCAATAAAATGTTGTCTATTACTCGTTTTATGTACATAGAATGAAGAATTTTTTGTGATGCAATAACTTTTATGTGAACTTAAACTATATTATCTAAAATAAGCCAAAATAATGTGCCTGGTTGCAATTTTTAAAAATGGTTACATTATAAAACATAGATATATGCTATAGTTTATTGCAGACCAGTTCAAGTAGTACAATTATGTAAATGTATTAGACTACTTATCACAAAATTATAAAAAAAAATGTGACCAATGGGATTGAGTCTAAGATTTCTAGATTTAGTCGTCAACGATCTCACAATGCCCCCGGTCTCACCCCAGGCGTCATGATGAGGCCGTACGCTGGCCGATGCCAGACACTAGAGCAACTAAAACTTTACGGCCCGCCGATCCCATGTGAAAGGATAGACATATACCCAACCAGGACCTTCGACAGCAACACGTCGTTAAAAAATCATATTCCGGACGTTCAGAGGAAGGCTTAGTTCGTTTCGACCACCTAAAAAATTCTCACAGTAAAATTTCGCTCAAATATAAACTTCTTTTATACAAATTATAATGTCCTCCTAGTCAAATCCGGCTACGGTGTCTGATCTTTATTAGAGATAAACCAACTGCGCAGGATTATAGCACACAAATTTACGCGCAAACACAGGTGCACTTCCTATTCATTTATACTCCCAAAGTCCGATGGGGTGGATAACGGACAGAGAGAGAGATAAGGCGCAGGACTGACTTTTTACATGCCCATTAATAAGTTAAACACAGTGGTTCGTTTCATAGACTAATTTATTGACCCAGAGTAACTAAATGGCGCTAGTAGTAACAGATACTTTTATACTATTTTGTTACAATATTAACACCTCCGCTTAACAAAATCATGTATACATTACATATTATTAACAGGCAATACACCAAGCATTCTAGTGAAATATTTATGCTTCACAGAACCCAAGCTCTTAGTAAAATATCAGCTGGCATATTGTTTGTTTCAAGTAATCTACTTTTATAAACATGTTTGCCACTGCCTCCCTAACAAAATGATATCTTATATCTATGTGTTTAGACCTCCTATGATACACTGGATTCAAAATTAACTTTTGTACTTTGGTTATCGTTATACAAAGTAATAATTTCTGAATCGCCTAAAATTTCAAACAAAAATTCTTTAAGTAGAATGGCTTCTTTACTAGCTTCTGACATGGCAATTTTCTGCCTCTGTTGAGGACAATGCAACACTTCTTTGCTTCCGACATTCAAAGATATAACAGAACCTGATAATTTAAAACAAAATCCTGAAAAGATTTTCTATCACTTACATCTGAACCCCAATCTGCATCAACAAACCCTTCAATACAAGATTCATCTTTAGAAAATACAAGACCATGACTTTTAGTACCTTTTAAATATCTTAAAATTCTTTTTAAGTGTTTCCAATGGGTTTCATCATATGAATTGTTAAACTGGCTAAGATAACAAACACTATAAGTAATATCTGGCCTGGTTAGCACAGCTAAGTCACATTAAATTGCCTATCAGTTGCCTATATGGAATATTTTTATTACAACTTTTATTCTGAGTTTTCTCTAAAGTTAAATTAATTTCCATAGGAGTATCAGCAGTCTTACAATGTGACATATTATATTTTCTTAACAAAGTTTCTACATATTGTTCCTGATCAACTGTTATTAAACCTTTAGACAAGTTTACTCTTAAACCTAAGCATTGCTTTATCTGACCCAAATCTTTATTTAAATTTACAACTCAAATCCTGAACTAATAGGTTAGTTGCAGTATTACAGTTGGAAAAAATAAAAAAATCATCGACGAAAAGAGCAATTATTACTTTAACATTTCCATCAAATTTTGTAAATAAACAGGGTTCATATTTAGACTTTGTATACCTAAAGTCATCAAATAATCGTTTACCCTTTGATACCAAGCTCTCGATGATTGTTTGAGTCCATAAATGGACGTTTAAGCTTTAACACTTTATTCATATTATTACTATCTTTATAATTTATAGGTTTTTCCATATACACATTCATTCAAGTAACCATTGAGAAAAGCTGTAGTTACATCGAGATGACGTATATCTAAATCTAATTTTACTGACAGTGAAACAACAATCTTAAAGTAGTATAACGTAGCACTGGGGAAAAAGTCTCATGGTAGTCTATGCCCGCCTTTTGTAAAAAACCTTTTGCCACAAGTCTTGCACGGTAACGCACTTTACCAACACTGTCATATTTCTTTTTAAATACCCACTTGCACTGCACTACTGTAGAGTCATGGGGCCTGTCAGCGAGTTCCCATGCATCATTCTTCCTGAATGATTCTAGCTCCTCCTCCATGCTCTCTCTCCATTGTTTGCTTTCAGGTCCATTTAAGGCTTCCTCGAGTGTAATATCCGTTCTGTAATCTTCTGGCTCTGTAATACACAAATGGTTATAGCCAAATCTATCAGGTATTTTCTCACTCGTTTTCTGTAACTTCTTGATTCATATTTATGACTGACTCATCTAATTCTGATGTTGTACTATGATTACTCACAGCTATCATATGGTCACTTACCGAAGAAGCATCTGGTACATATGTGATATCCTTCTCATCATCAATATCTGTGTCATTAAAACTACTTTCCTCTTTTCCTCATGTTCCTGATCCTCCGCTGAATCTTTGCATTCAATGGGGATATCCACTGTATTCTCAGCTTTCTCCATAATTATGAGATCTCTGCTTGTTGTGACAGAGTTATTTTCTGGGTCATAAACCCTATAGCCCTTCACATTCTCTGCATATCCAACAAAATGAGTTCCTTGGCCTTCTCATACCATTTCAACCTCTTCTCTTTGGGAATATGCATCATAGCTTTACTTCCGAAAATACGAACATGACTTAAGTTAGGCTTGTTCCCTGTCCAAACTTCATATGGAGTCATATCATTCAATCCGGTAACAACTGACCGATTTCTTAAATAAACAGAGGTATGCACGGCTTCTGCCCAAAACTTTTTGTGTAAACCCGCATCAATAATTAGACATCTTGCCTTTTCCACCAAAGATCTATTCATTCTCTCCATACACCGTTTTGTTCTGGTGTGTAGGTTAGTTCTTTGATGAATTGTGCCTTGCTGCTTCAGATATCTATCAAAGTCTTTGTTGCAGTACTCACCGCCGTTATCTGTCCGAAAAACTTTAATTTTCCTATTTTTCTGGTTCTCAACCATGGACTGAAAATCTTTAAAATGTTTAAATACCTCAGACTTTGCCTTCATAGAAATAAATGAAAGCCATTTTTTAAGTCGTCCACAAACATACATAATACCTGGATCCTCAATGGATGCATTCTCCATAGGACCACACACGTCTGAGTGTACCAAATCTAGTGCATTTTCTGTGTTGGATGAGCTAGGCTGAAAAGAATGCCTTGTCTGCTTCCCTTACAACACACTGTACACTTATATTTGTCTATATTTACTATATCTGTGTAGAGATACCTTCAGTAGCTCCATTTTCATTTTATTCAAACTGGTACTGTTGATGTGCCCCAAACGTCGATGCCAGGTTTCACTGGATGTTTTGGCTGTCGCTGCCAATATCTGTACCACTTCCTTAGTGTATAATCTGTACACACCATCAACTTGTTCTGCCTTTCCAACTAGAGTGCCTGTTGATTGTAAATGTAGCAACATTTCTCTTTGAACACTACATTATTTCCGTTCTCAATCAATCTACTCACGGAAAGTAAGTTTGTCGTTAAACTGGGTATGCACAATACATCGGAAACTGTGATGTCGTATTCTACATCCTTCACAACTGTAATTATGTTCACATCACCCGAACACAGCACCGGGACACACGTTTTATTCGCAACTATGATCTCTTTGTGTTGGTAAAGTGCGTTACCGTGCAAGACTTATGTAAAGGTTTTTTACAAAAGGCGGCATAGACTACCATGAGACTTTTTCCCCAGTGCTACGTTATACTACTTTAAGATTGTTGTTTTCACTGTCAGTAAAATTAGATTTAGATATACGTCATCTCGATGTAACTACAGCTTTTCTCAATGGTTACTTGAATCCAGTGTATCATAGGAGGTCTAAACACATAGATATAAGATATCATTTTGTTAGGGAGGCAGTGGCAAACATGTTTATAAAAGTAGATTACTTGGAAACAAACAATATGCCAGCTGATATTTTTACTAAGAGCTTGGGTTCTGTGAAGCATAAATATTTCACTAGAATGCTTGGTGTATTGCCTGTTAATAATATGTAATGTATACATGATTTTGTTAAGCGGAGGTGTTAATATTGTAACAAAATAGTATAAAAGTATCTGTTACTACTAGCGCCATTTAGTTACTCTGTGGTCAATAAATCAGTCTCATGAAACGTCGATGATTTTTTTATTTTTCCAACTGTAATACTGCAACTAACCTATTAGTTCAGGATTTGAGTTGTAAATTTAAAATAAAGATTTGGGTCAGATAAAGCAATGCTTAGGTTTAAGAGTAAACTTGTCTAAAGGTTTAATAACAGTTGATCAGGAACAATATGTAGAAACTTTGTTAAGAAAATATAATATGTCACATTGTAAGACTGCTGATACTCCTATGGAAATTAATTTAACTTTAGAAAACTCAGAATAAAAGTTGTAATAAAAATATTCCATATAGGCAACTGATAGGCAATTTAATGTATAGCTGTGCTAACCAGGCCAGATATTACTTATAGTGTTTGTTATCTTAGCCAGTTTAACAATTCATATGATGAAACCCATTGGAAACACTTAAAAGAATTTTAAGATATTTAAAAGGTACTAAAAGTCATGGTCTTGTATTTTCTAAAGATGAATCTTGTATTGAAGGGTTTGTTGATGCAGATTGAGGTTCAGATGTAAGTGATAGAAAATCTTTTCAGGATTTTGTTTTAAATTATCAGGTTCTGTTATATCTTTTGAATGTCGGAAGCAAAGAAGTGTTGCATTGTCCTCAACAGAGGCAGAATACATTGCCATGTCAGAAGCTAGTAAAGAAGCCATTTACTTAAAGAAATAGCACTAAAAGCATTAGATTGTTTTTTTGCTTGTTTCGGAATTTGTCGGACACTGATTTTTGTAGTGGCCCGTTTGTTTACACCGATAACATTTTATGACTTTGACAGGTTTTGACGTTTCTGTCACTCTCTGGTCATTTTTATGGCTACTATTATTCTTAAATTTCTGACGATTATTCGCGGCAAAAGCAGTCTCGGAACTGGAAACGGAAACAGATCCAATTTCACTACACATGTCCATCAGCTTCGTTTTTATGACATCTGCACTTATTTCTATGCCTGAATGTTCTATGGCCATAAGCATAGGACCATATTTTTCAGGTAATCCTGCTAACATTAATGCACCAATCCACTCATCTGATATTTTGAAACCTGTACCTTGTAATCGCTGGCTAGTTTCAACTATCTGGAGTTACATACTGGGTCATCGAGTCACAGTTTGGTTGGATATGCAGAGAATGTGAAGGGCTATAGGGTTTATGACCCGAAAATAACTCTGTCACAACAAGCAGAGATCTCATAATTATGGAGAAAGCTGAGAATACAGTGGATATCCCATTGAATGCAAAGATTCAGCGGAGGATCAGGAACATGAGGAAAAAGAGGAAAGTAGTTTTAATGACACAGATATTGATGATGAGAAGGATATCACATATGTACAGATGCTTCTTCGAGCCAGAAGATTACAGAACGGATATTACACTCGAGGAAGCCTTAAATGGACCTGAAAGCAAACAATGGAGAGAGAGCATGGAGGAGGAGCTAGAATCATTCAGGAAGAATGATGCATGGGAACTCGTGACAGGCCCCATGACTCTACAGTAGTGCAGTGCAAGTGGGTATTTAAAAATTTTAAAGATTTTCAGTCCATGGTTGAGAACCAGAAAAATAGGAAAATTAAAGTTTTTCGGACAGATAACGGCGGTGAGTACTGCAACAAAGACTTTGATAGATATCTGAAGCAGCAAGGCACAATTCATCAAAGAACTAACCTACACACCAGAACAAAACGGTGTATGCGAGAGAATGAATAGATCTTTGGTGGAAAAGGCAAGATGTCTAATTATTGATGCGGGTTTACACAAAATTGAACTTTCCACTCAAAAAATAGCACTAAAAGCATTAGATTGTTTTTCTTTTGCTTGTTTCGGAATTTGTCGGACACTGATTTTTGTAGTGGCCCGTTTGTTTACACCGATAACATTTTATGACTTTGACAGGTTTTGACGTTTCTGTCACTCTCTGGTCATTTTATAGGCTACTATTATTCTTAAATTTCTGACGATTATTCGCGGCAAAAGCAGTCTCGGAACTGGAAACGGAAACAGATCAATTTCACTACACATGTCCATCAGCTTCGTTTTATGACATCTGCACTTATTTCTATGCTCTGAATGTTCTATGGCCATAAGCATAGGACCATATTTTCAGATAATCCTGCTAACATTAATGCACCAATCCACTCATCTGATATTTTTGAAACCTGTACCTTGTAATCGCTTTGGCTAGTTTCAACTATCTGAGTTCATACTGGGTCATCGTCACAGTTTTCAAGTCGAATGTTGATGAGTTTAGCAGCAAACCAATTTTTCTTGTATAGCCGGTGTCATCGAACAAATTCTTCAACTTTTCCCATAAATCGTAGGTTGTTGCGGCGTGTTTTATGTGCACATACAATGATGGATCAATAGTAAGCACTAAGTTTCGCTTTAGCTTTCGCATCGTCACTGATTTGGGCTTCGGTAGATGAAGCCGCTAACCTCTGCGTAATGGCGGACGCCATGTTTTCAAACACCAACACATTTTGTCCGCAAAACACCATTCTTCATAGTTCTCGCGCCCTTTCAATTTCGGAATGTTAGCTAAGTAGTTCGACGTCATTTTACATAAAACCACACAAGTACTGAAAACTTTTATCTATAATAACGATTTTATTTCACGTAAGCCCATAACCTAATAAGTTAAACACAGTGGTTCGTTTCATAGACTAATTTATTGACCACAGAGTAACTAAATGGCGCTAGTAGTAACAGATACTTTTATACTATTTTGTTGCAATATTAACACCCATCCGATTCATCATCATCATCAGCCTGTGTTAGTCCACTATTGGACATAGGCCTCCCCTACTGTACACCTTCTTCATTAAGGGGGTTTGGACCGTATCCTATCATGCTGGTCCAATGCGGGTTGGTGGGCGGACTGACTTTTACATGCCCAACCGACGCATGGGTCATCTTACTTTTCAGACAATTGGGTGATCGGCCCAAATTACTCTAACCAACTAGAAAACAACGATAAAAATTAGTTGAGTCCCCACAGTATTGAAACTCACAGCCTCCGGTTTCTAAAACACACGCCCTAACCACTAAGCTACGGAGGCAGTCTATTATACAAAGTATGCATACGACCAATCATGTCT
Source organism: Lamproptera curius (assembly GCA_029286875.1). NCBI lineage: Eukaryota > Metazoa > Arthropoda > Insecta > Lepidoptera > Papilionidae > Lamproptera > Lamproptera curius. The sequence continues at coordinate 860,369 of JAGSMT010000011.1, read as the reverse complement.
TATGCATGCCAAACTTACGCTCACGCATTTTCCACACTCGTAAACAAACTATCCGTAGTGCAAACAATTTTATTCGCTGCACCACCGGGGCGTAGTGGTCTCAACGAAACATAGATTTACGTAGCGATTCCAAATTGCTAATACTCCGCGAACATTTTGAAATGTTAACTCACAAACATATATATAAAGTTGTTAAACCGCCCCCAGCAACCGATTAAAACAGTCGCCAGAACGTCGGCGTCCCGATCCACAAACTGATCGTTGACGATCCTTAGGAGACACTTAAGTACCTTCTGTACCTGTAGCCATCACTTATAGCAAGGCTAGTTCGTGGGGACGGTAGTTACCCGAAAACAGTACAATAATTCTTCCAGATGGTTGTTGTATATAATTTATTAAGTTTTTCGTACCTTTGAGTAAAATATATTGATATTTGTCAGATATGTAGGAAATAAATTAAGTCGTCTGAGAGCTTTCAACAAAAACGCTACACCCTATGAGATATAACAAAACGTTTTCTTTTCTAGATCTATAAAAAAGTCCGCAACAGCATATGTCTATCTCTGAAAGTTCAATTGCTATGCCCATTGTATGTTTTTGAAAATTGATCGTGTCTAGTACAGTAATTTTGAAGCTGATTGGACAGGATACAGTTTTAAATCTTATCATTTTTAATAGATTTTAGAACCTTAAGCATTTTAAGCAAATGATTTTACTCCTCTACAATGTATAATTTAAATGAATAACTCAGGACTTATCCCGAAACACATAAAAGCGTTTTCCCTATTCAAATATAGCATTTTATATTTCCAAGCGGTATCACAAACCTAGTTCTGAGTTCATACAGTAATTTACAGAGAAAGCTGTACATTAACCATATAATATATCTAAGAAACTTCAGTCCACTAAAACTATGGAACGGCACAAGACTCAGATTAGTAAATTTACAAAACGTTTTAATAGAATGTATCATAGCTCCTATGATACCCTCAGAATTGCCTTTCAAATAAAAATTACTACAATTTTCCATAAAATTTGCCTTGGGGCGAGAATCAAAAAAGTGAAGAGACAAAGTTTATTGTTGCGGGAGTACATTTGAGCTTACAATGCTTTTTACATGGGAAACTGTATGTTGCTCCTTATCTGGACAACAACTTGCCCTGTTATCCAGAAGCTAAAATATCAAGGTTTCCCTAGCCCACGCCAGTGGCCTCAGTATTAGGCTCCACCGCAAGCCCCAATTTAGCAAAAGAAAGAGATCACAGCGAATGTCTCTTCCTCCCACGACTTTTCAGCCGGCATTACTCTTTAGGCAGTTTAAGTTCCTCTTAGCGTACCTTCGACTAGAAAGGCCTACCTTTACGGCAAAGTTTGACCGTATAACCTATTGTGGGAAAGGTTTGTGAGACTCTTTTCAACCTGGGGAAATAAAACCACCACGTTGTTTCTTCTTGGTGCCTTAAAGATGCGGTCAATGCAACTCCACCACCGCTGGCCGGTGAAGGAGCCCCTTCTCAAAACTACGGCCAGCAACACTGGACCTCATGGATTCGGATCTACGTCGATCATCATCTAAGCCTCTACACTGTAGCAGCAAAGTCTCCCAAATCTGTTACCAACGAGCCGTGAAAGCAAAGAGATTTGGTGGCCAACGTAATACCGACACTCCTCCCCACTACACCTTATTGTACAAAAAGGCCCTTGTAAAGGACAGGGATGGCTGCTTGCCTTTGTACCCTTTCGGTCTGCCAGGATCTCTTAGCTTCAATGCGACTAACCAGGCCGCAGGTACTAAGTCCGAACTGAAACCTTTTTTTTTCTACCGTGGAGAAATGCCCACGCATACATACCTCGCGGGGCAAAGACGGGTTATGTCGGACTCGAATCGACTAAAGCCACCACGTTGTTCCTTCCTGATGCCTTTAGGGTGGGGTCACAGGAGCGTGCTTGTACTCATCTGCAACTCCACCAAAGCTGGCCGCCGAAGCAGGCCCATCTCAGCCCTACGGCCATCTGCTTCCCTCTGGGCACATCGGAACTAGCGCCCTTCGTCTCGGCCCCTGTAGTTAGGTAACAGACGCCCCCGAGTCTGTTACTCAGGGGCCATGGGAGCCAGGAGTTCCCCGACCAGGCAAGGACCAAACTCCCAGCCCCCAGCAGCGGCTCCGATGTTACGATCCACCGCTAGCTCCATTTCGGCCGCACAAGGAAGAGAGATCGACGACACCATGACGAAAGTCCCCTCCTCCCACGGCCCCTCCACACCGCATCAGCGGTGCGGCTCCACCGAGTCGCGGAGGATAAGGAGAGTGGCCTACGGATTACCGACATCCCTCTTCCCCCGCGACTCCACCCTGGTTGCAAGGGACAGGAAGGGCGGCACACCTAACCCGTCCCTCGCACCCTCCAAAGGCGAATCCAAAGCTTGTTCAGCCCGCTTGGAGCAGCCTCCTCCTCGGCCGGCGTTACTCCTTAAGCCGGCCAGGTTCTTCTTAGCTTTGCCGCGGCTGGACCAACCCGCAGGTACTGAGCCCCACCGCTACGACAAAGCGAGAACCTGTTCGGGGGGAGATCTGTAAACCTCACCCAAGGTCTGTGTTCCACTTTTCACCCCATTACGCCGGTAAAACGACACTTACCAGATGTTTTTTTAACTCAACGTTTTGTAAATTATTTAAATTAATATCTCCTCCTCCTTGTGTCGTATTCCGCATTGCTGAAGGTCGTGGCCTCCATGAGTTGTCTCGTGGATGATTGCACTCCACTTATCGCAGTCCCTGGCAGTGTGAAATGCCCTATAGATTCCCGGTCCAATGCCGTTGCTGATCTGATCTGTCCATCGTATAGGAATTCTTCCTCTTGATCGCATTACTTGTATTTTTCCCGTGATCAGGAGAACCTGTAAGGGGTCGCTATTGCTTTTGGCTATGTTACCTTAGCATTCTATGGTCCTACGGAGACAGACTGTTGACAGCCCAACAGCGACTCCAATCTCTTGAAGGACTCGTTTTTGCGGTGGGCTGTCCAAGGTACGCGTAATAATCTCCTTCATCACCATATTTCAAAATGAATATCTGCATATACCTTAATAAGTCTAGCTTTCATGAAATAGGTTAGGAAATATGAACCACAAGAATTTACACGTGAAATTTTAACAAAATAATTTGATCATGGAAATAACGCTTATCTAAAATTTACCAGTTTATATTCATTGTTTGACTTTTTTTTAGAAATTTAACTTTGAATTAGTAAACAATTTGTAGATTTTATTTTATACACCATAATAAAATATGTTATTTAAACAAGTAAAGTTATAAACATAAAATATGACAGACTTCAACTGTGTTACATTATAATGGTTATTGTGGTTTGATTTGATGTGTTAAAATATCAGCGTTCGGAATTTTCAGCCACTTTATATTAGACCATTTTAAGAAGTACAATTACGTAAAATATACTTTGAGTCTTTTACGGTTTCGGCAGCGTAAGCAATATTTTCGGACGAGTTGTGATTCTTGGTGCCGTAATTTTTTTTATTTCTTGAATATCTATTAAACTACCTATGACAAAATTATAAAAAGAAATGGGACCAAATGACAGTTAATATCTCTCATTTAAAAAAAGAATGAACCCAATCGGGGCTCTAGGAGCGGAGCAACGAGATAATATATTTTTGCAAAAAGTTTAATTACATATTACCACACCGACGAAGTTGCGAGAACCAGCTAGTTAATGTATATTTTTAACAGGATCATCCAGTGCAGTCGTTTGCCTGCAAAAGATTAACCTTCACAAAAATATCTACCATAGTAGAAAAGCGGTGGATCTCTTTTTTAAACACTCGAACTAAAACTTAAAATCACAACCTACTATGCTAGTATATGAGTTAAATCAGAAACAATAGTCGCTGCACCTTTCTAACTTTAAACGAATGTTCTTATTTGTTTGCGCGCATTTCTATGTCGCCTAACACAGACGCAAATTGGTTACGCAATAATCTTACTTACCTTTCTTACTATACCGCTCCTTTCACCTGCCCTTTTTTTTTCCTTTTAGTTTTTCCTCACCGTGCGAAGAAGAGGGTAAAAGGAAAATACTTCGTGACGCGGTCGGCGGCCAGCGCCGCCGCAGATGGACAATAGCCTTCGGGAGTTCCTACGCAGCGTATCATATTTTAAAGTCACGCGACGCGAATGGCCAACGCTCCGTTCTAATAGATTTACGTTTACCGCCAACCCCGACCGCATCACAAAAGACGCCTGCAGCTGTGCCGCCATCAGACGAGGTATTTATCCTTCTTTTTACCACATTCCCAATCCGGCTTCATAACTACCTTGTTCGAGCCGGATTAAGCACATGGTCCTTCGAACTGGATCCTCGCTTATGGTCCTTAAATAGGATCTACCATATCGCCGTCACTCGAGCTAGTTGGTCCAATCATCTCCAGCGAGGTGGTGTGCCTGGTGTCTGGCTCCCTGCCCTGGGACCTGGATGCAGAAATCCTCGCGTCACTCTTTTTCTGGCTCGAGGAGGCGAGGTCTCGGGGCGGCGGGCCAGCCTCAGAAGAGATAAGGGGGCGCAAAGACGAATTCCGCTGAGGCCTACACCGCCCTGGCTATCCACAGAAGAAGGCCAGGACGCCGAAGAATGGCGTACGCGCGCAACCTTTCCCCCCGACAATGAGCCCCTGGGCGGCTGGCAAGAGGGTGCCCGCCGCCCAGAGAAGGGCTAAAGAGGGATTGCCGTGCTGTTTGTTCCAGCACGGCACCTAAAGTGACGGTCCGGGTGTCCCAACACACCCGGAAAGAAGAAACCCGCGAGGGTCCCATCGCGCAGGGGTTGCCGAAGTCCGTCATCACCGCCCGCGGTCCTGGCTGCAGCGACATGAGAAAGGAACAATCGTTGGTTTATTAGTGGGTATACCGACCGCTCTATCTTGGTACGGGAAGCCACACATATCCCTGCTGCCCCCTCACTCTGGCGGCGGGGAATCCCTAAGATGGACTTTTACAACGGCAAAAAAAAAAAGTTGGTCCAATCAAATTGGCTGACGAAACTTGAGTAACCACTCGCCCGCGCAACCATTATTTTTAATAACATTCTCAGCAGATGAAAAAAACTAAACTATTGACACCAGTGAATGTAAGATAATTATGCAATGTAGGATATTTTATCGGTAAATGAGAAATACGATAATTTTTCATTAATGTACCAAAAAAAGTAAGCGAACTTGTGAACTGAACTTTATCTTTATTATACATTGAAACTTCACTAAATATTTTATGATTATCGCTGCCAATAAACTGGTTTAGGTTAGCTTTATTAAAATGCTTTATTGATAATTTAAAAAAGTTTAAATTATTTAAACGTTTTTTTTTTAATTCCGTATTAGGTAAAAGGATAATATGGCATAGATATACCATTAATATTTCATACAATTAGTAAACTCTGACATGTCATTCATGAGTCTATTATATGAATTAATATGAAATGTTATGTTAGGTTAAAGTAATTTGTAAATACTTTTTTAGTTTAGTGTGCCATTGCAACAGCTTTTTGTGATAAAATATTAATAAAATTTCTTTGCAAGCACCTTTTTGGCATATATGTATTTTACCTCTATAAAACGCATGGCTACCGCTGTTTTCGATGTTACATGAATATATATTATTGCATATGAGTCTTTTTACCGAAATTTAGCAATCATATCTGATATATCCTGCTATAATTATATTATCTAAACTACATACTGTAAGTTTTATTGCCTTAATCCTCAACAAAGATTGTTATCGTTGTACGTTGTACGTTGGAAGATTATCTTAGTTGCCTAATGCCGAGGCAATAAAATACCAAAAGAAACATACCTTTCAATCAGTTTTTAAAAAGATTGACCAACAAATGGTCAACAAATATCTATTAAAATGTACAAATTAGCATCTTTATTATTACTGTTCTTCTATTTGGTAGAAGCAAAACATGAACAGTACAATGGGTAAGAATAAATTATTTTTATTTGCCGTTATATTAATGGTGTAATAATTTTTAAGTTAATAATAGTGCCATAATTTATAATGAAAATAAGAGATAAGATAATTATATATATAGTGAATAAGAAATAAGATAATTAGAACCTAATAGAATAAATAATTGAAATATATGTTTTATGTTTTCTACTAATGATAGTTCCAAGTATGCTAAAATTCAACTTTCCCTTTCAGATACGCTGTTTATCAAGTGGCCGTTTTTAGTGACCAACAAGCTCAACAAGTCAACTTATTGGAGAACGAAATGGGCTTAGATATTTGGTCGTATGCCACACCCTCTCGACCAGGTCAAATTCTCGTGCCAGAATCAAAACGCGACCAATTCCAGGACACATTGTTCGCTCTAGGGGCGCAATATGATATCCAAACAGAAAACATAAAAGAGTAAGTGTACAAAAAGTTTTGTATTTCTTGCATTTTGTCAATGTATTCGTTTATGTGACAAAACTTGTATTTACCATTTATAGTAAAAAGAAAATATTTTTTCCTTTAACTCTGACAAAAAATTTTTCATCAACAGTTAAAGTGTATTGGAAATTAATATGTTTAAAATTATATTCAATCAAAGGAAAACCATTTTTACAGATCACTTGATTTGGAGGATAGTCTTTTAGCAGCCGCTGCACAACGCAGCAACAGGACAAGTGGCCTTATTTCATTTGACACTATTCATCGTTATGCAGAGGTAAAACTATGATTTTAATATATACAACACACGTTTATATGATCACTTCTAATTGTTTATCAATAAAATAGTTTAATAAGCTTTCAATACATTTTTAAAACTTTTATCTGAATTATATTGTTCAATGATTAAAGGTCAACGCATACCTTGAAGAAATTGCAGCACGGTATTCCACTGTGTCTCTTGTAACAGCAGGGAAAAGTTTTGAAGGTAGGGACATCAAATACTTGAAGATATCGACCACAAACTTCCAGGTATGTGATAAGTCAACCTTTTATAGGTAGAAATTTTTTTAAATGACACTATTAATATTTGTAATAATTGATTGTTGCATTTCAGGATACCTCAAAACCAGTAATCATGCTTCAATCATTGCTGCATGCCCGAGAATGGGTTACTTTACCACCAGCTTTATATGCTATCGAAAAGTTAGTGGTCGATATTACAGACAGAGACCTAGTTGACAAAATAGACTGGATAATTTTGCCCATTGCTAATCCTGACGGATACGAGTTCAGTCATACCAACGTAAGATTTATTATTCCTATTATTATCTACTTTCTCATATTTCAGTAATTACTATTTGCTTTCATATCAATTTGTTATGAAAAACGGAGATCAATTTTTCTTTGGTAAATAATTTCTTCTACTTTTTAGACTCGATTTTGGAGGAAAAACCGCTCAACCGGTCACATGGCTGGCAACATTTGCCTTGGTGTCGACCTTAACCGAAACTTTGATATCAACTGGGGCCAGTATTCTAGCTCCAGCCCATGTGCTGATACTTTCCATGGAAATGGGCCTTTCTCTGAACCTGAAACTGCTGCTGTACGCGACATATTTCAAGAAAATCTAAGCCGTTTAGAATTATTTATAGATATCCATAGTTTTGGTAGCATGATTTTATATGGCTACGGAACTGGTCAGCTTCCTTCTAACGCTCTGACTTTAAATGTGGTCGGAGTGAGAATGGCAAGAGAAATTGACGCCGTGAAATGGGCTTCCAAACCTAACTACGTTGTAGGAAATTCAGCTTTGGTGTTGTTTTATCTAGATTCTGGTGCCTGCCCAGACTATGCTCAAGCTATTGGTATTCCTCTCTCTTACACATATGAGTTGCCTGCATATAGAAATGTAGGCACCATTAACGGTTTCCTTGTAGATCCTGATTTCATAGAGCAAGTTGGTTTTGAAACTTGGGAAGGAATTAAGGCGGGAGCGCGTTTCGTGTTAGAGAATTTCTAATGCAAAAAATTCACTTATTTTTGAGCATCCAATATTATGCATAGTAATGTAAAATAAGAATGAGCTCATTTGTTATAAAGTAATAATATCGTTTACTGTGTTGTTTTAATTTTTAGGCCCAACCTGTTTTTTTTTCATTTTAACGTTGATTATTCTTCTATTATTTAACTATATTGCACATTATTGATATGATATTATATTATTATTTAACTATATTTTTACCTCCTGACGTTTAAGTTGTTGCCATCTCTTCAGCAATGTTAACAAAACGCATGTCGACATCTGTCTCGTGACCATGAAAGTGTTCGAAACATCAAATGAAAGTAAGAAATTAAAAGTAAATGCAAAAAAAACATTAAATTTTTTCTATATTGGTATATCTTATTTACTTTAAACAAACCAGAGTCAAGAACCTTTGCAGTTCAATAATGTAAGCGGACTGATCAGTTACTCCACTGCAAAATTTACAATTAATAATGTTTAAATTCAAAAATCTTTATTGAACAAAAAAGCTTTACAGTTACATAAGTTTAAAATCTATATATAAGTATTTAAACGGAGACTTTTGTTGTCGTAATTTTTTAGTAGTATAAACATATATTCGTCAAGTATTTAGTAAGGTGATTCATTCGTCAGCCAAGCATGCAAAAAGTTGGCTCCGGTTGGTAAAAGTTAAAATTTAGGGCACTCACCTAAGATATTTAGTATGTCATAAATTAGATAATAAAGATAAATTCATGTCATATCTAGGGGCGGATATCAGGCGCGCGAAGATAAGGAGAAGCGAATAATGTTTATGAATTTACGGAATTATGCTCATTAACTTAAATCCTTATAACGAATAACCAAGATCTGTCACATTCAAACAATAATGAAGTGGATTAAAATTTTTGCTTCCTCTTGCAAATATTGAAGCTCATGTCAATAATGCGTCTATATTTGGCTCTAAATATCAATAAGTTATGGAAATATTTTTTTAATCACTTCATTAAATGTGAATTCGAAAAAAAGAATAATAAATCACAGGTTACCCCTAGAATGAAACTAGCAAAGTTTTGGCGCTTCAAAGAAGTAGTAAATCAGTCGCCTACTTTTGCTTATACATCTATATAATACCTGCTTTTGGGTCATAAGTGTGAGTTGCTAGTAACAAATAGGCTACATTTTATTTCTTTATGAAAAAATCCATAACAGTACGACAATGGTGTTTGATGTTACTCATCATCATCATCGTTAGCCTTTTCTCTGGACAAGGGCATCCGCTAATGCATGCCTTCTCAATAACCATATTCCATCACGCTGTTCCGATGCGTGTTGGTAGGTGGACAAACTTTTTACATGTCTTCCGGCGCATGGATTATCTTACTTTTCAGACAATTTGTTAAGATTCGAACCCACTCTAGGCTAGGACTGCTACCACTAAGCTACGGAGGCAATTGATTTTACTGAATTACTTGAATTGTTTATTTTAACAATACACAGGTGATTAGCCGTATGGAACAAGACGATCATCTGTTGTCAATTCTCTAATTTATTCAATATAAGTTTCTTTTGGTCGCCGATGTGAAACAGATGTAAAAGTAAATCATTTAGATTAATACTTGCACCTTACGCTTTAGTGAAATAATCTTCAGCAAGTTTCTTTTAAATCTCATATTTCGAACGCCTGGGCATATGGTACTACTGATTACCTGCTTTCTAGCTACAATATTTTTAAAACATTTTTGTTCAGAATGAATAAACGTAAAATAAAGCTATAGAAAGTATTATCAAAGGTTGGTGTGTAATCAAGAGAGAAGAGATCACCTTGTGGTATACTTCCCAAATCTCATTAATTGTTTTTAGATTTGATCAACAAAATTTGTATACACCAGTAAAAAGTTAAATTTAACCGATATGAATCTGCAAGTCAGCTAATATCCAATATTGGCTGGCTTGCAGATTCCTATTGGTTCTTTATCTACAATTATCAATATAGTATATTATTTGTAAGCGTTCTAATATCGTTTTCTTGATCGTAGCTATAGACGCAAGAAAGAGTCCAAAATAACATAAAATTAGTGCTTGGATTTAATAAACTCAAATGAGCAATAATTTTTATGAATTAAAAACAAGAAAACTTATTTAACCCCTTTTAAAAGTAATGGCCAGGTAAATTTGAAATTATTTTGAAAGTATGTTTGATACTCCTTTGGATGCCTTGTGTCAAGTTTATGGCCTTTTTGCATACACACACATCACATCATCAGCCTTTGTTAGTCCACTGCTGGACATAGGCCTCCCAATACACCCTATCCATTAGGGTTTTGGACCGTATCCCACCACGCTGGTCCAATGCGGGTTGGTGGTGGACTGACTTTTACATGCCCATCCGACGCATGGATCATCTTACTTTTCAGGCAATTGGGTGATCGGCCCAAATTGCCCTAACCAACAGGAAACAAAATGAAAATTTGTTGCGTCCCCGCAGGATTCGAACCCACGACCTCCTGTTTCTAAAGCACACGTCCATACCACTAGGCTACGGAGGCAGTTCTTTTTGCATATAATTACACCCTTTCAATAAATTGTAGGTAAGTGTTATGTAATAGTAATGCGCTAAGGTTGGTACAGGAATCGGTTATAGGTAGGACGTCAATAGGCGTGCCATCTTCTCTGTCCTCCATAGTTAAAGTAAAGATGCGAAGAAATAGAAGTACCAGAATTTGTGGCGGCAGAAGACGGCTTTCCCTATCTTCTGCAAACCAGCGGGATCGCAAGGTAGATACAGCGTAGAGGGGCCAAGAAGGGAACATTCGGAAGTGACATCGATCAGGAAACGAGGCTAGCGACAGAACCGAGTCACTGTGACATCCTTGGGTGGCTGGAAGTCTTGGTCCTGTATGGACATGGTTCTGGTTTCTATGGCCTCTTGATATCGAATTAATGGGAAAGTATAGTGGCTGAAACGAAGGGCATGTTAGCTCCGGCGCTCCCAGAGGTGGCAAACATTATTTAATTTGCAGTAATAGCAAGTTAAGTTTGCTGTCGTTTTGACATACTATTGATGCGCCTGTTATAATATGTCAGCAATTCTAACAGGCGCGCTTTTTACGCTTGTTATAATATGACAACAATCTTTTGTAAAAACGTTAAGTATTCAATAATTTCAACAGTAAAAAGTAAAAAAATCCTTTAAAAAAGCAGCTGCATTGAAGCTAACAATAGATTTAGCGTGTATCTTGCGTCGTTTTAAATATCTATCTTTGAAAAACTTTCAAATAAACATGCTTGGTCAAATCGAGGACCTTTACACATAGTGCCTATGATATAAGGATACCAATAAGAGTCGAATATAGTATTAGCTATAATTTTAACTATAATATTCTCTAGGCGCCATGGCGGCCGATCTGTAATAGTTATAAGCCAACTGTGCAGGAGATATTAAAGTGCACAAGTGTACGCGCAAACACGGACGCATTCTCTATTTCTTTATACTCTCAAAGCCCGATGGGACGGATACCCGACACGACCAGGAGAGATTCAAGCGCAGAACCGACTTTTTACATGCCCATCCGACGCATGAATCATCTTACTTTCCAGACAATTGGGTAATCAGTAAAAGAAACAACAATGAAAATTTGTTTAGTCCCCGCAGGATTTGAACCCACGACCTCAGATTTGTAAAGCACATGCCATGACCACTAGACTACGGAGGCAGTTAAGTTATTATTATTTAAATAGTAAAAGTAAGAAATAACTAATACAATCAAATTAGATTAGCAAAAATAGAACTAACGCAAATATTTATTTGGCAATACATTTATTATTCCAAGGTGTCTTGTGGTATTGTGTCAAAGGAGACATGTAATTCATTATTTTGGACACAAGCCGATGATAGCATGGTACTATAATGTTCTTTGTCCTGCGAAAAAATAATTTCATATGCAATGCGCATATTTTCGATCAGTCGTCCAGTTTAAGATGCTTTAATATATTTCAGACTTCTTAAGTCATCGGTGCATTTTAATTGTCGTATGTCACTTATTCCCAGCTTAAAGAGAGGTCAAATGAGCTAATTTAAAATTGGTAGCAACGGGCATACTCACAAAAATACTCTCCTGGAGTAAGCAAATTGATATAACGTTTTAGTAAAGAAATTTGATACGGAGTTTTGAAGAATGCAACCATTAAGTTTCCCTTAAATTTATAGTAATTCTTTTTACTATTATTTATCCGGTATGCTTCCGCTATGGCTTATCCGCGATTATGATTGACTCTACTTGATATATGTGACAATGGCGTAGATTTTGGAACTATCACGCAATGTTCGCATGATTTTTCAAAGCTCTAAAGCTTATCTAGTTTTCTACTAAACTGCTACTGAGGCAACTACAAAACTAGTTTACATCGCATAATTTAACATAGTTATTTCCTATAGATATAGGAATAAACGATAATAGTTATTTGCAATAGATTATTGTTATGGGTATCTAAAGCTGGTTTGAACACAATTTTATATAACAAGAAGTAAAATTGCACTTCCTCCCTAGTCTATTAGTATGGGCGTGTGCTTTAAAAACCGGAGGGCGAGGGTATTCGAACCCACGACCTCCGGTTAATAATTAAACGTATATAACTCTCTCCGTAGTCTAGTGGTATGACCTTGTGCTTTAGAAACCAGAGGTCGTGGGTTCGAATCCTGCGGGGACTCAACAAATTTTCATTGTTGTTTCCTAATTGGCTAGGGCAATTTGGGCCGATCAACCAATTGTCTGAAAAGAAAGATGATCCATGCGTCAGATGGGCATGTAAAAAGTCGGTCCATCCACCAACCCGCATTGGACCAGCGTGGTGAGATTACGGGCCAAATCCCTCTAAGGGATAGGGTGTATTAGGGAAGGCGTATGTCCAACAGTGGATTATCACAGGCTGATGATGATGATAATGATGAAGAAGTAAAATTGAAACAAAAAAAACAGTGTATAACTATTTTGCGTAATATAAGCGAGTAACAACATTCACATTTAGTATGAATAATTTTTAAATGCAATTTTTATTTACCCTTTGTAACACTGTATTACCTTACTGAGATTGGAATATGCCCAATTGCAATTTTTGAAAATGTTCTAATAAAGACATATTCACTCGAGGACTTTATTGCAGGCAGATTTTAAGAAATGCAGTTATGTATTATATAGTTTAAGTCTATTGCTCAAGATTGAGCCAGCGTTTTCAATTTTAATCGCACTATGTAGTGATTCTGTTGAATCTCAAAAAGCTATTAAACTACTTATTACAAAATCATTCACATTTACTACTCCCTACAAGGACAAAAAATAAAGATTATAATCGGAGAACTAGGAGCGGAGCAACGAGATAGCATATATGGTTGCACGGGCGCGTGGTCACTCAAGTTTCGTCAGTCAATTTGAATTGGACCAACTAGCTCGAGTAACGGCGATAAGGTAGATCCTATTTAAGGAACAGAAACGATGATGTGGTTCGAAAGACCATGTACGCAATCCGGCTCAGACAACGTGGATATGAAACCGGATTGGAAATGCGAAAAAAAAGAAGGATTAATACCTCGTCTGATGGCGGCACAGCTGCAGGCGACTTCGATGATGCGGATGGGGTTCACGGTAAACGGATATAAGAACGGAGCGTTGATGATTCGCGTCACGTGAATTTACAAAATATGATGCGCTGCGTAGTAACTCCGGATTGCAATTAGCTGACTGTGACGGCGCTGGCCGCCGACAGCTTGGCGAAGCATTCACATTTACCCTATTTCTTCGTGAGGTAAGGAAAAATGGAGGGCAGGCAAAAAGGAGGAATAGTAATGAAGGGTAGGAAGATTATTGCATAAACAATTTGCTGCTGTGTACGGCGACATAGAAATGAACGCGAACATTCCATATGTAAAAAAATTAACGACATACTCCACATAGGGATTCTCTTCCTTTTAGGAAGTTATACTTTGAATTCACAAGAATCTTCAGGTATGTTTTAAATAACACCGAACGTTTAACTTTATTCTCGCTTCGCATATTTGAAAATATTATTTACGTAAACATACATTTATTTGCTAAAAAGATACAAGGCCGCGCAGGGGAGGAAGTTAGATCTTAATGATACTCAACTGAACGATTCTAATTTTCATAAATTAGTCAAAAAACACTTATAAAAAACGCTATTATAAATTATATTGGGAACCAAAATGTATGTCAATTGTTAATATTCCTGGTCATTGTATAAATAATGAATTAATCAAATTCTGTAAATGCTGTTAATTTTAATATATATAATCGACTAAATTATTTTTAAAACCGAAACCAAAAGCAAAAGATCGTTATAATAGTGTTATCAAAATTACTCATGTCTTATACTTTAAAAAATATGTATAAATGTTCAAAGTAAGAATGGTTGCCTAGAAGCGCATTAACTTTGTCTGCAGCAAAACATCGACATTTCATTATCAAACTTTCTATTTAGTCAGAGCACTTTTTTATCTCAGTTATACATCCATCTGCGTACGGAATTTCACCTTCTTTATATAAATAATATGGTTTTATTATTGTTTGAAGCGATATCAAAAATACCAACACGAAAAAAAACAGTAGCTACATTTGATAACTAATGCGTCCTTTCATATTTTTATTATCTACTTACGGTAAGCTTTATTGCTTTAATCCGTCACGTAGATAATCTTTAGCTATTATCTCAAGTACCTATTGTCGAGTTAATAAAAATCCGAAACAGTTCAAAATCCAATTCAGTATTGAAAAAGTTGACCAAGGAATAATATGGTCACAATGCACCAACTAGTATATTTATTTCTACTGTTCATCAGTTCGGTGGCGGCTAAACATGAGCAATACAATGGGTAAGTAATTATTTTATCGAGTACATCAACTTCAAAATGTTGAAGATAATATTTCCTTTTTCTCATTTATGCTGATGAGCAAAAAAAATACTGTAATTATGTTCCTTTAACAAACTGTATTAGTGTTATTATTATATGATGTTTCTCACTCAAATATTAACAAATATTCCTTAAACAGGCATATTTGTAATTTTATAAACTATCCCGTCACTTTATTAACGTAAAATAGATATATATCTGGCTTATTCAAGATCCTTATTTCTTTAAATTAATTATACGTTATTTTCAGGTACGCCGTGTATCAAGTCACGGTGGTAAGTGACCAACAGGCGCAACAAGTTTTCTTACTGGAAAATGAAATGGGACTGGATATGTGGTCGTATGCCACACCTACGCGCCCAGGTCTAGTTCTAGTGCCAGGCTTAAAACGCGCCCAATTTCAGAATACTTTACTAGCCCTAGGTGCGCAATATGAACTTCAAACAGAAAATGTGAAAGAGTTAGTGAAATTTATAATAAAATTATATTAGTTAAATTAATTTACAAGGTCATTTATGACCTACAAAACATTCTAAAGATTATAATCACTTTCGAAATGGAACTGTGTCAATCATAGTTCTTCTCCGATATGATAAATATCTCTGCTTGTAATTTAGTTCTTACTGTTTTAATTTAAATTAAATTTCATATATAGCAATTTGTTTTTGTAGATCGCTTGATTTGGAGGATCGATTGTTAGCCGCTGCAGCTCAACGCAACAACAGGACTAGTGGCCGTATATCATTTGACACTATTCATCGATATGCGGAGGTAATAAGGTTACATTAAAATCCGTAAATCTCATAATGTGCTCTTTAAAGTCAATATCAACGAAATCACCCCATTGTTTTTTATTGTTTGTTGTAATCATTTTATATATTTTTTAAATATATATTTTTCATATATTTCAAGCCAACGGTATTGTATGATAACAGGTCAACGCATACCTTGAAGAAATCGCAGCAGGCTATTCCACTGTGTCTCTTGAATCAGCAGGAAAAAGTTTTGAGGGTAGGGACATAAAATACTTGAAAATATCAACCACTAATTTCCAGGTATGTAAGTTTAGAAATAACCCGTGATTGGTTGTCTTTAAATAGTAAGAACATTTTTTATACAATTTTTTAAATTTATAGGACACTTCGAAGCCCGTCATCATGCTGCAATCAATGTTGCATGCCCGTGAATGGGTTACTTTGCCTCCAGCTCTTTATGCTATTGAAAAGTTAGTAGTCGATATTACTGACACAGATCTAGTTGATAAAATCGACTGGATAATCCTGCCTATAGCCAATCCAGATGGATACGAATTCAGTCACACCAACGTAAGGCATATAAATTAACGTTTTTATAATACTTAAAACGATTAATTATCATACTGAAAACATCTATTATTAGTTTCTATAATAATTTAAAAATCACCTAAAGCAGAATCTTAATGTCTATTAATTCAAATTCAAATATCTTTATTCAATATAGAAGTGTGACACTCGCTTAATGATTGTCAAGGACGCTACCACCGGTTCGGAATAGGACGCCTCCGACCTGAGAAGAACCGGCGAAAGAAACTCAGCGAGCCTATTTTGTCATCTTTTAAAATAATCAAATATATACATATAAATTTTATTATGAGCTACATACAGTTCTATCATACGTATAATATACTTGAAAAAGCCTGGAGCGAACATTGCATTACCAGGCTGTGTTATCATTTAAAAATTCATTTATGTTATAATAACCTTTAACACATAAACGTTCCCTTACTACTTTTTTAAATTTTGTTGTATTTGATGTAAATGCGTATACATTGTCCCATAAAAGATTTACTTATTCTTGGCAGTCTAGTTGCTGGAAGAATTAAATTATGTTTGTTTCTAGTATTTATGTTATGTGCATCACAATGTCTGCGAAAATCATTTCTATTTTCTTGCACATACAATAGGTTTTCGAAAATGTATTGAGAAGTAACGGTTAGTATTTTAATCTCTGGGTACAATTTTCTCAGGGATTCTTTGAGTAGCAACTTCACTGAGTATACTTTAAAATGACACTTAGTATGACTAAAAGTCGCTGGCTTAGAATTGTGTTGTTAGCCGCATATTAACAAAGATAGCCATTATAAAGTTGTAACAAAATTAAACAGGAACACAACTTCTATTATATTCATACATCAAAAATCAAGGGACACTTGACGTCGCCAAGAAACCATTATGACTGTTATGTGTTATTGGCCTAATTTATGTCCTTTATGATTTTAGACTCGATTCTGGAGAAAAAACCGCTCAACCGGTCACATGATTGGCAACATTTGCATGGGTGTGGATCTTAACCGTAACTTTGAAGTCAACTGGGGCCAGTGGTCTAGCTCCAGTGCCTGCGCCGAAACATTCCACGGAAATGGACCGTTCTCTGAACCTGAGAGTGCTGCTATTCGTAATATAGTTCAAGAACACGTTGGCCGTCTTGAATTGTTCATCGACATTCACAGTTTTGGTAGCCTGATTCTTTATGGTTATGGAAATGGTCAGCTTCCATCTAATGCACTTACTCTAAATGTTGTTGGAGTGAGAATGGCTGGTGCCATTGATGCTGTTAAATGGGAATCAAAACCCAATTACCGAGTCGGAAATTCAGCACTTGTGCTGTACGAAGCCTCTGGTACTTGCCCAGATTATGCTCAGGCTATTGGTGTTCCCCTAGCATATACTTTTGAATTGCCAGCTTACAGAAACGTAGGCACAATTAACGGTTTCCTTGTGGATCCCGATTTCATCGAGCAAGTTGGGTACGAAACATGGGAAGGTATTAAGGAAGGTGCACGTTTTGTTCTTAACAATTTTTAATGCAAAATATATTTCTCCCTTTATTTCCTTTAAATTTATTTATTAAAAAAATTCCAACAGATAAAAACTTTGATTGCCTTAAAGAATATATATATGTCC
This sequence comes from Lamproptera curius, assembly GCA_029286875.1. NCBI lineage: Eukaryota > Metazoa > Arthropoda > Insecta > Lepidoptera > Papilionidae > Lamproptera > Lamproptera curius. The sequence goes on along the minus strand of JAGSMT010000011.1, from coordinate 842,546 downwards.
TCTTTACTATCGCAACATCTGTGACAAAAAATTGTTTTATACCTATATATTGGGTGACGTGTGCAAATTAAAATTTTCCTACGATTGTACGCTAACCCGTGCCGACAAGGCTGTTAAGACTGAAATCGCTGACATTACAACGTTTTGCTACTAAACAAAAAAAAGTTTATGTTATCAAAAGATTAATTAAAACAAAGGATATACATTTATTTATTTATAGACGTAAAATGACAATTTAGCAAGAATATTTCGTCTCTTTAGTACAGTCTGGATTACTTATAACACAGTAAGTATTACACAGAGCATAGCTAAGCCTTTTCTGTTTCTCGATTGCAGGGATCAAACCATGAAATTTTCGCATTAATTGAACAACAATCGTTCTATCGCCTATTTCTCCTAAGGCGCGCCGTTATCTTGGCCCTATACCTCAATTGCGTTCTGCACTGAATCTGTTCTGCGGATTATATTTATGCCTATCTGATATCTGATGCATAGATCATACTGTTAGGCAAATAGGTTAGTAGCCCAAATTGACTTGACGAGACTACTAAGTTTTTTTTAAGCCACGATACGTTTTGTAAAGTGAAGGCCGATACAATTAAGCCTACAAGGAGACTTTTGGTGCATTCATAAATTTTATTTTATTGATAAATATTATTCTTATATGAACTTATGTATGTACCTGATAGATCTTTTTTCCTTTTATAATCCTGGAAAATTATTAGGTTATGCTTGCTAAAATGTTAGACTACAACAAAGTTTTAGATGGATATATGTCTATTTGGTCTTACAAAAATCAGTGAGTTCAATTTAAATGGTTATATATGCATATGACTTTGGTAGACTTTGGCGTTTTGTCTGATTTTATTTCTAGTAAGTTGATTTTTCATGAATGGGCTACTGTGGGAATAAGGCGAAGCAGGGACCTCTATTTGAATCATAAGCCCGTTTAGTATATTTTAGTTATTTTTACAGTATAATGTCTTATGGCATTCTACTGTGGGGAAACGTGGCTTATATAAATACTATTTTCGTAATTCAAAAGAGAGCGATTCGAGCAGTCTATAACCTGGGCTTCAAATAATCACTACGAAAAATGTTTACTGAAATCGATGTAATGACTGTTTTTTCTCAATACATATTTGAAAATATTATGTCTGTTCATAAACATCATAATTAATTAGTAAAACACTGTGACACACACAACATAAATCTTAGGAATTTGTACTTCCAAAAAATAGGCTCAGAAGAACAACGAAATCTTTCAAGGGACAATGTATACTATTCTACAACAAAATCCCTGAAAGCGTTTAGCTATTATCTACAAATAAATTTAAAAAAATTGTGAAGGAACGTTTGTTTGTTAAAGGATATTATTGCTGTAATGAGTACTTGACAGATAACACACCCTGGTAAAGAAGTGTTTGCTCCAGGTTATTTCAAACTAGTAAATTGTGATGTTTATTGTGAAAATTTTGTAAAACCTAATGAAAGAAAGCCGTGCCTCCGTAGCCTAGTGGTATAGGCGTGGGCTTTAGAAACCAGAGTTCATGGGTTCGAATCCTGCGGGGACTCAACAAATTTTCATTGTTGTTTCCTAGTTGGTTAGGGCAATTTAGGCCGATCACGCCAACCCGCATTGGACCAGCGTGGTGGGATACGGTCCAAAAATCCCCTAATTCTTCTCAGGTTCTTCTCAGGTCAGAGGCTTCTATTTCCGAACCGGTGGTAGTTTATTTGACAATTAATAAGAAGGTGTAATGCTTCCATATTAAATAAAAATATTTGACTCTGCCTTTGATATAACCAAAAGTCCCTTACCTCAAATATTTTTTTTATACGAGAGTGCTTAATATGCAAGGGAAATCCTTTAAGAAACAAAATAAAATCACCTCGTAATAAAAATAAAACTACCATGCAAGTTATTAATAAGGAGACGGGTAGAAGTATTAAACAAAGGGATGATTTTGTTTTTAATTTGAATGGCTAATCAATAAATAATGAGTTCGAGCAGGCAAATGAATTACAAAGGTATTATAGTAGCACAGGTTGTGTACACAAATCTAGCACTATGAATACTGTCTCCAATCTAAATAACAGCACTCTATTTGCTTCTACTGAGTTCAATTTCAATTTTATTGTAAGAGATATTTGAAGATTTTTAAAAGTATAAATTTAAAAAGACTTGTGGGATTTGTTTATCAATATAGTTAATTAAACAAGATTTGTTCCCAAAATATTCAATTTATGTACAGGTTCCTCTAAATTCCAAATACTTATGAAAATAGGAAGCCTAAAATGCCTGTCCACAAACCAGGGTGCACCGATAACATCAGAAACTACTGCCCCATCTCCGTTTAGTAAGATTTAAAAAAAAATATATGTTTGATCAATGGTTGCTTCCATTTCTACAATCATTATATTATGAACGACTTGATTTTACTACAGGTAGATCCACAATAAATGCTGGTGTGCAACTGATGTCTCATATACTACGTGTCTGGGAAGATCACCATTGGAGTATTCTGTGACCTTTTCACAATACTTTTGATTGGGTAGATCATGAGATATAAGTGATTAAACTGGATTTTAGGGTGAGATTATGTCGTGTGCGGCCTGCACCTTATTTAATTCTCTTTATTGAAATGACCGGGATCAACAGATGGTAATTATTGGCGCTAAGTCATCTATAGAGCGAATAGGAATTCCTGGATGAGATGGGTCGATACTCGGACCTTTTCTATTTGTAGTGTTCCTGAAGGTGGTATTCTATACCCTTTATTATGATCTGTTTTTATCAATATAATCATACATTATCTTCGATGTAAGTACCATCTTTATGCCGATGACTAACAGTTATATACGCAGGCTTCAGTTAGTAACCTTTCTGTTGCTATTCATAAATTTAATGACGACGCTCTATTTCAAATTGGTCTACAATGTTTGGGTTATCAGTTAACCCCTTATAATGCCAATAGTGACTAGAAGTTCACGTACGTCTGGAAAAGTGGGTTTAGACAGCTTTATAAGCCGGTAATCAAATATAGGTAACAATGTTCATATTGCCATCACAAATACTGTCAAAAACCAAGGTTTGCCACTTGATAGTAGCAAACCTTGGTGTACCTTGTAGTACCTAGCACTCGTGGTGACGTGTGTTACTTTGACCTAAATACAGATTATTAAATAAAATTACTTTACGGATTTTATCGCGTTTATTTTACATTTTAAATTCCCGACGTTTCGAACACTTTCCAGCGGCCGTGGTCACGGGGTAGACCATCGTTAGGTATATCGATAAAATCCGTAAAGTAATTTTATTTAATAATGTATAATATTCGCGCAAGCAATAGAAATAATTATAAATACAGATTTCTTCAACAAACTCGACTGACTTCTAAATTACAGCATGCAATTCGTTTTTAATTTTCGTAAATACGACCACGTCTATCGTTTCCAACTTCAGTAGTTATCAATTTATCAATGCCGTTTTTTACGAGCCGTGACTACTCTTTATTCTTATTTGGCATTGCCTGCTTCCCTGCTTATCTATAATAGCACTTTCAATACCTTAATAATGTGAAAATCGTCTTCTTCTATGTCCCACTCCGGACTGATTTCGTACAGTCCCCTTTTTTGTTTGCGCAACTTATTCTTTTGCGAAATGCGCTTTCTCGACAAATCGGAATTGTGGCCAATCGCATTGCATTTAAAAGAAAGGTCCGCAAGCATCACGCGAACTGTTACTCTTGATTTTAAAATTAGATTCTTTATTTCTTGCATATTTATTTAAACCAAATTGTTAAACGTTTATTCATTTTATGTATATGTCTATTATGTATTTATATTAGTTTATATATATTATAAGTTGAGATTTAAACATCAAATTTACGTATTTTTTAAATTACCACCTACTAATGTTTTCTTTCTTATCACCACGGTTGACTGGCTGAAAAGGCTTTAAGCATTCAGTCCGCCTTTGTGCAGATTACCGAGTGTGATAAGTTTAAATAAACAAATGAATTGCTTTCAGTATACGGTTCCCTTCAAGCCGGAATACGGTAGTCGTTTTACACTACCGCTTTGCGGCAGAAATTGGCACCGCGGTGGTACTGACCCATACGGCCCCCTGTAATATATAAAAGGGGACCTACCAACTATGGTCCACAAATTTTCGAGTTAATTAATACTAGTCTTACGTAATTTCAAATTTTAGAAACCGCAAATTGGCTCTATCAATATAAAGATATAAGAAGTAAGCCTTACGCGAGGTGATCGATTCGGAAGTAAGGCGTCCACACGCAGACGTTAGGTGGACCACCGGCGTCCATGCGTTGACCGCGCGTTGCCAACTTGCATCTAACGCGTCCGCCTTTAATCATTACGTCATACAATAAAATAATCAAATTTAATAAATATAATTACAAAACAAATTACCTTTATCATCCCACATCCGCACTATATGGAAGATCAACTTTATAGCATCATTCACTGTCGATCTATCTTTGGTAAGCCAAACTGGTAATCGTTCTTAACATTGTGTTTAGAAAAGTGAGGTAATAGTTGCTCTAACATAATAAAAAATATATTACTTACTAAACGCTAATAGTATAATCCAATATCTATAACTGGATGTCAATTATAACTGTGCAACTTGTTTTGAAGACTGGTAGTAATTTACTTTAATTTTATTAAATTAATCGTCAAAAATTGAAAAAGGCCTATGTCCAGCAGTGGACGGAGAAGGGCTGCTAATGATGATTATGATGAATCGTCAAAAAACACATGAGTAAGCAACACATGTGTCGCATATTAAGGCTAGTATTCAGGATGCATTCCAAATTACTAAATTTACTGCCCATAGCAGCAAAATCCACAAATCTTTCATTTTCGTTTTATTTTTTACCACTAAAAGCCTTATTTGCATCTTGAGGGCTAAAATAAAAATCATGACTCATTGTCTACCTCAACATTACAGTCTGGAGGCATAACATCTAAGTTACAAAAAATAAGGTTACATAAAAATAGCGATAATAACTATATCAGTCGTCTTTATATTGAGTTCGATATCCTTTATATATATAATAGGGCCGTAATATAATTAAAGTGATATAAAATAAATTGAAAGGAAAAAAACAAAAGCTGTATTTGATATCTTGTCCTTTCGTAATTTTGCTATCTATTTATTAGCTTTATTAATTAATCCGCCGCATCGATAATTGGCAATTATAATCTAACGTATCTATCGGCCTATGAGCAGAGCCAATAAAAACCCAAACCAGTTCAAAATTTAATTCAGTTTCAACGAGGTTGACCAAAGTATTTTTGGTCAAAATGTATAAACTAGCCTTTTTATTATCATTTTCCATAATTTTGGTTGCAGCTAAACATGAACAATATAATGGGTAAGCATATTTATTGTTCATTTGCTTGGATCATACTCACAAACAACACTCAAAACCTCTTATGATGTAATAAACCGCTTTTTCTTGGATATTGTTATTATATTAAATACGAGTGACTATTTTACTATAGAATAAAATTTTATTTCCAACTACATTAAGATCCTGAATCATTTGAAATAAAACCAATTAATCTTTTCTTCAGGTACGCTTTGTATCAAGTCACGGTGGCAAGTGACGAACAGGCTCAACAAGTGTACTCTCTGGAAAACGAAATGGGCTTAGATATGTGGTCATATGCCACACCGATGCGTCCTGGTTTAGTTCTAGTGCCAGGATCGGAACGCGACCAATTCCAGAATTATTTACTCGCACTAGGGGTGCATTATGAAATTCAAATAGAAAACGTGAAAGAGTTAGTAAATGTTTATGAATAATATATATGTTAAAAATTTTCCAGATTCCTAAAAACCTTTAACACTCTTTGTACATGATAGTAAAATATTTTTTGAAGCTATAACGTTGTTACTTATATTTTAATTCTGAAGTCTTAAAAATACTTTATGAATATTTTTTTTTAAACTGATGTTAAATTTATTATCTTGAGGTAACCAGAAACTATAAATAACATTATTTTTTTAGGTCCCTTGATTTGGAAGAACGTCTGTTAGCTACTGCCGCACAACGCAGCAACAAGACTGGTGGCCGTATTTCATTTGACACCATATATCGTTACGAAGAAGTAAGATCCTCATTTAATTAAATGTTAAACGTTTTGAAATCCTCTCCCTAAGATTAAATTTATGCAATTCTGTTTAATATAATTACATTACTAAAGCTTGTAAATATTATTTATTGTTCTAGTGAAAAAAATAATTCTCATGAATTGCATGTAACTGTAGATCATTACATAAATAATGTTCATAAATAAAACTTGTGTTTGATGTTATGCAGTCGTTTTTGGATGTAAGAATTTCAAAATAAATTATTTAAAAAGTAAAATATTACGAAATAGGATACATTTTAGAGTTTTTCGTCTTTGTACAGATTTAGTAGATATTTTGCACAGATTTTAAGACTATACGTTTTTCGTACGTAACCTTAAGTTCAATAGACAACCAATTTTCGCTCTGGTATGCAGCTAAGCTAATAAATATGAAGAAGCATTTTCTTGCCATTTGTAGGTAAACACTTACTTAGAAGAAATTGCAGCGAAGTACTCAACAGTGTCCCTTGAATTGGCAGGCAAAAGTTTTGAAGGCAGAGATATTAAATATTTGAAGATTTCGACCACTAATTTCCAGGTATGCAAGTTTTACAACAATCTATGTTCAAGTGTATATAAATAAAAAAAAATTTAATATGAATGTTTCTTTTTCAGGACACCTCAAAACCTGTGATTATGATTCAATCAATGTTGCATGCCCGTGAATGGGTTACTTTGCCTCCAGCTCTTTATGCAATTGAAAAATTAGTAGTCAATATTACTGACACAGATCTAGTTGATAAAATCGACTGGATAATCCTGCCTATCGCCAATCCAGATGGATATGAGTTTAGTCATACCAACGTAAGTCTTAAAAATAACAATTGCTTAATACTTAAAACTATTGTTTCTTTAAATGAAAACAGGTTGGCTCCGGGATCCAAAAAATAACTAAAGCAGAATCTTAAGTTCAGTTATGAGAAACAAACATCGTTTTACATTATTAGCATTCTATTAAAGATTATTATTTCGACTTAAATGATGTCTTTTATGATTTTAGGACCGATTCTGGAGGAAGAACCGCTCAACTGGCCACATAGCTGGCGACAGATGCCTTGGTGTAGATCTTAACCGCAATTTTGTAGTTAACTGGGGTCAATGGTCTAGCTCCAATCCCTGTTCTGAAACTTTCCACGGCGATGGACCATTCTCAGAACCTGAGAGTGCTGCTATTCGTAACATCATTCAAGATAACTATGAACGTATTAAGTTGTTTATTGACCTTCACAGTTTTGGTAGCCTAATACTTTATGGTTACGCCGATGGTCAGTTTCCACCTAACGCACTTACTCTAAATGTTGTTGCGGTAAGAATGGCTCAAGCCATCGATAAAGTGAAATTGGAATCAAATCCTACTTACCTCGTTGGAAATGTAGCATATATACTGTACATGGCGTCTGGTATCTGCCCAGATTATGCTCAAGCTATTGGCATTCCTTTATCATATACTTTTGAATTGCCAGCTTACAGAAACATTAATGCTATGATCGGTTTCCTTGTAGATCCCGATTTTATTGAGCAAGTTGGGTACGAAACATGGGAAGGCATTAAGGCTGGAGCAAATTATGTGCTGGACAATTTTTAACCTTGCACATTTTATTTCTATGGATATATTTTATACATAAGCATAAAGCTGTATTTACTAATGTACGTATTTTTTGTTTTCTAAGAATATTTTTTCAAGTTTCTCGAAGAAGGTAAGTTTTTCAATAATTATCGCATCGAACCACCTATTTTTGCTACACTGTAATAGTTAGTGATGTGTTCCGTTTTTGACCGACTTCGTAAATAAATAAATACTTAATTCAGAGAAAATGCTTTATTTTATTTTATATATTAGCTTGTTGTTGCGTTCCCAGCACGATTCTAATAATTCTTTTTTACTTGATAGGTAGTGACTGTGAATTAGTTGGTCCAAAAATATTGAAAACAATGACATTGCCCAAATTTTAAATAAGGTACGGTTAAATTAAATACGTTGGTAAACCTAAAAAACCAAAACAAAAAAAATGTTTGACATAATTGTACATGATATCTCAGACGGCAGTTTGACAAAATAAATATCCAAAAATAAATCATTAGCTTAATAATTAATTCAAAATAATATATTCAAAATCAAAGTCATGAAGATAAAAATATTGAGGCAAATATGAATTTTATAATAACAATGTTGGCTGGCGGCCTTTGAACACCTATACGTCGTAGGCCGCTAGCCAGGAAAGAAAGGGATCGCATCTATTCGGGAGCTACAATTAAATTAAAGCAACAAATTGAATTAAATAACTTTATCATTTAATTCAATTTGTTCTGGAGACGTTAAAAGAGATAGTCATTCCATAAAATGTAATGTTGTTGGATGTAATAACATTACCCAATATAAGATAATTCCCGTCCATGATTTAATTATTCCAGCGCTAACTTATATCGATATTTTACTCTTGATATTGGCACCTTTCTATCACTGCTGCCTAATGCATTTCCGTGGCCTCTCCCTTAGTGTTCCAATTCTTCTACACCCTCTCACAATCATGCTATCTGTGCCTTTCATTTAAAAAGTAGTTGAGTCGGTATTCAAGAACAATTATCTGCCTACCTTCTTGTTTGACCACATAAGCAAACTTTGAGGGGCTAAATGCAGTCAAGAACTTTTGACAAGTTGGCTTAAAAATAGCTAATAATAATAATTTTAATTTAAATATAATCAATGATGAAGTAACTGTTTTAGGTTAATTTTCAATGTAATAAAAAGTCAATTCATGGTAGTCCGAAAATCATGGATCATAAATTTGCTTGTCTTCGTGACAGAAGGTCATCATTATAGATGACCTGTCGTATATTTAGACAATTAAGGCAATTAAGGATATCACATCGAAATGATAAATCTGGTTTTCACGCTACACTATTTTTATAAATGTGAAAGTAACTCTGTCCGTCTGACCGTTTAACTGTTATATGTGTCCGTCTTTACCGCGTAAACTATTTAACCGATTTCGATGAAATTTGGTACATACTTAGGATGGATACCAAAAAAGGACATTAATTATTACGATAAAAATTTAGTAAAAATGTTTAGTAAAAGTTAACATAGAAATCGTCTGTTTTGAATATGAACGATGAAATTTTATGTCTGATAGATAAATACCCGTAACGAGTCCTGAGTGATGTTTTAATAGCAATTTTGTAGATTCAAATTGTCCGAGGTTAATTATCTAATGATAGGCATATATAATTAAAGTACCTCATTTATATTATCATTATCACCATAAGCCTGTGTTAGTCTACTGCTGAACATAGGCCTCGCCTAATGCACGCCGTCTCCTAAACTAATAATGGAGTAAACTATTTTAGACTTATCGCCAATGCAATATAATGTCAATTTATATTAGTCAGAATTAGTGATAAAGACAGTTTAGATGTTTTGTGCCTTACTGAGACATGGCTTAAAATCTTTTTTATATTGTCTACGCAGGCACACGCGCATTTGGGCCACCTGATGGGAAGCGGCCACCGACGTCTATGGACATCGGCAATACTAGTATCACCAACGCGCTGGCTACGGTGTCCTTCAAACCGGAATATTATATAATATACGGAGTAGTGTTTTCACACTACTGCTTTGCGGCAAAAATAGGCACCGCGAAGGTACCAACCCAGATGGTCCCCTACAAAAAGGGGGCCTACCACCAGTAATAACCAGTAAATATATCACCTGGCTTATAAACTATTAATTATAGATCAGGTTGTCTTCCGCGGTATTTGTTCAGATCATAAAACCTTTTCATAAAATGCAACAGAAACAGAATATGTATAATATAAGACTGCTGCGAAACCTAAAATTGAAGACTTTGCAACACTGCCTAAAGTTATTTCTAGTGATTAATGCTGTTTTACTAACGAGCTTATTATAAGTAAAGAAAAACTTAATTTCAGTTACTGGGGTACTAAGGGAATAAGGCGTAGCAGGGATCGTTTAGGCGTAGGGAGGTGATGACATCAACGCCCACAAAGGAAAATGGCCCCTAGTTCACGGTAGTCCCACTACTTCTGGCTACGGTAGCGGACATGGTATCGGTAGGACAAAAGGTGCAAGTCATTTATATTTTGTTTAAAAAAAAGCACAGCAAATTTTCTCATTTTGTTTAATCAAGTATGACTAAACAGCGGCTTATTAGTCATTTGTAATTATTTTTTCCTGATATCTTAGTCAACAGCGTGGAATTTGAACTCAGTGGTCACGCAATACTAGCGTGACATCGTGAAGTCTGAAACTAGGTTTCAAATGTCATAAACTTTTGAATCAGCTATTTAGTCATATTAGCTTAAAGCGAGGGTAGGTTCTTTCAATTCTATTTAAAAAATAATACAAAGGTTAGATACATAATTTCAAAATAGCTTGAGAGTTTATCAAAGTTACGCGTAACTAAAATTAAGAAAAGCCATAGACCTATTTCTATAACATAATGTATTTTACTAGAGCATTTACACGAATTTTTCATCGGAAAACTTTATATTTTATCGGATTCCTTCCTTTTTATATCATCCTACACATGAATTACAGGACTGTTCGAGATTACGTCATATATCTTGAACTTCAGAATTAATATAATTGAAATGATTAAAAATATATATTTAAAGGAAAAAAACAGAAGCTATTCGATATCTCGTCTTGTCATAACTTTATATCTTAATACTTTAAGCTTCATTGCCTTAATCCACCTAATGTATAATCAGTAATTACTATCTTAAGTATCTATCAACGTGATCAATGGACGAGCAAATAAAAATCGAAATCATTTCAAAATCCAATTCAGTTTTGAAAAGGTAGACCGAAGTATTTTTGTACTTTTGGTCAAAATGTACAAACTAGCATTTTTAGTATCATTGTCCATCCTTTTGGTTGCGGCTAAACATGAACAATACAATGGGTAAGAAAATATATGTTTTATTTCTCGAAATAAAACCACAACTGAAACCCTGAAATTTCATTTATTTTCAAAAATAACCGAACCTGTAAAATATTATGGATCAACCATAATATTTTACAATGACAATAAAATGGTGTGGTTCAAATTAATCATAAAGAACCATAATACTTTATTGTCACACCCAATAAAATATTATGGTTCTTATATAATTAACATACAAAAAGGTCTAGCTTTTGTAGATGGTAGAATTCCTGTTTATTTGTTTTTATTAAAGAAAAAAGTGTAAGCATTATTGTGTAAGTAACAATACTTACTACAACAATACTTTAAGATTAACAGTTAACAAGACGTAACATCTGATACATAGAATGTTACTGTCAGTGTTAAAAGAGTGAAAACATTTATAATGTAACTAGCGACCCAACCAGGCTTTGCACGGGTGCAACGCTGATACCCGGTACTTCCACATCTGATGTCGCTGCATTTTAAATCTGTAATATGTTTGAAACATCCATTTAAACAATTAATATCAATGTAACCAATACTTATGTTTACGCGAAAACTACAAGTTGTTGAAAAAAAAAGAGTTTTATCAGATTGTATAGCGCATATTTTTGTTTTCATTTCCCGACGTTTCTGACATTTTGCCGTTGTCTGTCTGTCTACGTCAATTCTATCCCGTTATATTCTAACCATTTTATTCTTGTAAAATGTAAAGGATAAAAATTTTATTGCGACTTATTCTTAATTAATAGACATATAACATCGCTGTTTTTTTCACTATTTTCGAGGTATAAAATAATGTTGTATAATCTTTTGATTTATCTCGAGAGATTAAGCTAGCGTTTGCAATGTAAGCACAAAAATGTATTTGTAATGCCATCACGTTAATAACCTCCAAACGTATTAGTTTATTTACAATATTATTTATGTTTTATACGTATTTATTTTCCACTTGTATCCATCTTTAAAAAACTGTTTAAATCCGTTACGTCTCTTTAAACATTAAAGCATACATAAAGATGGACAGACAGCAAAGTAACTTTGTTTCGTACTAAGTAGTAAACATGCCGGTCATTTAATGGACTAGATTGAGCATTTTTAACACAATAAATACAAAAGTTAAATTATTATAATTAATCTGTGTCCAGCCAGTTCAAGATCTCGATTCCGTTCAAGTAACGTAAAATTTGCATTGGTTTTTTTTTTCCAGATATGCCGTGTATCAAATCAATGTGGCAAGTGACGAACAGGCTCAACAGGTGTACTCTCTGGAAAACGAAATGGGCTTAGATATGTGGTCATATGCAACACCAACGCGTCCTGGTTTAGTTCTTGTGCCAGGATCACAACGCGATCTATTCCAGAATTATTTACTCGCCCTAGGGGCGCAATATGATATCCAAACAGAAAACGTGAAAGAGTTAGTATTTTATTTTATCTAATAATATGTGCAAAGATTTTAAGACCCTTAAGAATCATGAACATTTTCTTAACAAATTATTACAAACATTTTTAGGTAGTGACAACATGGGATTTGGTTGATATTTTAATTCTTAAGTCATAAAAATTAATAAAAAAAAAATTCTTTCTAATTTTTGCGTCTTGTTAAGCATTGATATTCTTCAGATCCCTTGATTTGGAAGATCGCTTGTTAACCGCTGCCGCACAACGCAGTAACAAGACTGGTGGCCGTTACGCCTTTGACACCATTCGTCGTTATGAGGAGGTAAGACATGTTTCTTATTGGACAATAATCATCTTGAACAGTTATGAATAATGATAATTTAAAACCTGATTAAATTTATATAATACTAGAATTACTTCCACGGTACAACTCATGCTATTTTCAGATTTTTGTAATTGATTTTTAAAGGATAACAATAGAGGCTTAAGGAAAAATAATATGGCTTTCTAGTAATAAAGAACATTTTAAAACAGCGCCGTGAATTCATTCATTACAAAAATACGCACAGAAACACAAATATATCCTCTTTACAATATAAGTACAAACTGAATAAACAAAAAGTTGGTCCAATTTTATTTGTCTGCAGCTATAGATAAATAATAATTGAACATTATAATATTTTACATAATACTTATTATGCATTTATTATACTACATATCAGATAGAAGCTACGTGTTTTAAACAATGCTTACGTAATTAATTGTTTTCTTTACGCAAATACTACACATAATTGAATAAGAGGACTTTTTACATATTTTATCGCGTTTATTTTACGTATTTAAATTTCGGACGTTTCGAACACTTTCCATGACCACGGCCGCTATAATCGCGACAAAATCCGTAAGAACTCCTTATATTCAATAATGCTAACGTGACAATTCGGCTTCAGCTTACTATAAGATAGGTATTACAATGTTTATTTGTCTTCCTTGGAATGCCTTGTAGGTGTATTTGGATAGGTGTTGTAGTTCAATAAAATATATAAAGTAAAAATGCAAGAGCAAAAAGTTCTGTCAACAATTTTTTTTTCTTATTCAGGTATACTTATAATGGACTTAATAAATAGTATTAAAGTAAAATAAAATCAATCAATGTACACATAATTGTTTATAATAATATGAATACGAATACAGATATAATGTACACAATACATGCTTGTATAAATTAAATCAACAGCACTTAATTTACACAATTAATGTACAAATACAGATAACAACACAGATGTTTAACAAATCAGTAGTACAGTAGTAATTGAATAATAAATTTAAATTTAAAATCTAAAATTTAAAATCTAAAATCGGACTCTTGTTCGGATAGTATTTCTAAGACGTTCTTTTTAAATTTGATTTTTTTACAACAAAAAGGATCGAGTTTACTGAAATGTGTGTTATATATTTTACACAGTCTATTAATGGTCTCATTGTGGCCATAATTACTCCTGTATTTAGGAGAGGAGTGTAACGCGTACGGCGAGCTGGGTCGCGTAACTCTAACTTGTTTAGAAGCTCGCAACAATCAATTTTAGAATTAAGTAAGTCATAAAGTAATCCCATATCTAAAAGGATTCTTCTTTTGTAAAGAGGTAGAATCCCATGCTGATTACAATCTAATTCGTATGATTTTGTAGAATAAAAAGTTTTAAATTAAAATTTTGCAATATTTTATTACAAATATATGTGAGTCATTCTGTTTGAAATTGTCAAAAAATAAAAAAAATGGTTGGTGTTCACTTTTAGATTTTGGTGAAACTCAGAGGGACTTATCGCTAGGGTCCCTAAGAGTGGAATTTTCATGAATTTTATTTTTATCATCAGCCGTTTCCGCGCATTTAAATAAAATCTTTTAAATCGCTTTTTTTTAGCTTATACTCATTTCCTCTAAGTTTTTTCTGTTTGAATATTTTCTTTATTAAAGCGGAACTTTAAGAGGGACAGATAGTAGTTACAGTGTGCTGAATGATAATTTTTTTATGACCACCTACGATTAGCGGGAGCATACTGAAATACTAGCTTCTAAACTGTTAGGAGTTAAGAACTTTCGGTTAGCAGAAATTAGTACACATATCATAGATCAAGCAGATTAGCAATTGATCAACCTGAAAAGCCCCCTTTCTATAATAGAAAACTTTGCTTGATGTTCAAAATTTTTAAAATCGTATCATTCAGCCTACAAAATCAATGTGTCTACTGCGAGATAAAATCTTAGAATCTTTTGTTCTTACCTTTAACTTTGAACAATTGGATTGATATTAACTCTATGTCGATTTTTGACAGCAAAAATTACCTCATTTATCTTTTTAACAACATTAGCTTCAAGTTAGAATCTTTCAAATTATTTAAACGCGTTTTCTTTTCTTTTTCTTTTTTAAGGTGAACGCTTACCTGGAGGAAATTGCAGCAAAATACTCAACCGTGTCCCTTGAGACAGCAGGTAAAAGTTTTGAAGGCAGAGATATTAAGTACTTGAAGATTTCAACCACTAATTTCCAAGTATGCAAATTTTCAACAATATGTGGTTATTTGTATACGTAAAAGAATAATATTAATATGGTCCTATCTTATTTCAGGACACCTCGAAACCCGTCGTTATGATCCAATCAATGTTACACGCCCGTGAATGGATAACTTTACCTCCAGCTCTTTATGCAATTGAAAAATTGGTAGTCGATATTACTGAGAGAGATGTAGTTGAAAAAGTTGACTGGATAATTCTCCCCATCGCCAATCCAGACGGATATGAATTCAGTCATACCAACGTAAGGCTTACAAATTAGCGTTGAAACAACCTTTTTTCCATACTGAAAAATATTATATTAGCTCTTTCATCTAGAATTTATGTCATTCTATATCTATAATCTACGAGATATTATCTTATGTTACTTACTTTTAGTTAAGAAAGTAACAAGTTACAAAAATTTCAGTGTTCTACAACTGTCCTCTATCTGTAAGATGATGTCAAACTTGATAATAATGATGAAGGTTTTTTACATAAGCAAAATAATCTCATCATCAATCATCATCATTATCAGCCTGTAATAGTCCACTGCTGGACATAGGCCTCCCCTAATACACCTCCATTCATTAGGGGGTTTTGGACCGTATCCCACCACGCTGATCCAATGCGGGTTGGTGGGTGGACCGACTTTTTACATGCCTTCGACTTCAGGTTTCTAAAGCACACGCCCATACCACTAGGCTACGGAGGCAGTTCAAAATAATTTAATGCATTAATATTTAACTAAGAATGAGTCAATTCCTAATATTTAATATTTGTTTAAAAAAATGTAAATATTAAACATACACATACTCATATAACTTTAGTGTATTGTTGGCTAAAATTATGTCTTCTATGATTTTAGACTCGGTTTTGGAGAAAGAACCGCTCAACTGGTCATATGGTTGGAGACCTTTGTGTTGGTGTAGATCTTAACCGCAATTTTCAAGTCAACTGGGGTCAATGGTCCAGCTCCAGTGCTTGTGCCGAAACTTTCCATGGGAATGGACCTTTCTCTGAACCTGAGAGTGCTGCTATTCGTAACATCATTCAAGATAATGTTAACCGTCTTGAGCTTTTCATTGACTTACACAGTTTTGGTAGCCTGATCCTATATGGTTACGGAGACGGTCAACTTCCACCTAACGCGCTTACGCTGAATGTTGTTGCAGTAAGAATGGCTCAAGCCATAAATAATATCAAATGGGAATCAAAACCGAGTTACCGCGTCGGAAATTCAGCATTAGTATTGTACGCAGCGTCTGGTACCTGCCCAGACTATGCTCAAGCTGTTGGTGTTCCTTTAGCATACACTTTTGAATTGCCAGCTTACCAAAACCTTAACACTATTAACGGTTTCCTAGTAGATCCCGATTTTATTGAGCAGGCTGCGTACGAAACATGGGAAGGTATTAAGGCTGGAGTACGTTTTGTGCTAAACAATTTTTAAGTCAAAATACATTTTTTTCATAATAAATAATACAAGTTTTACGGATTTTATTGCGTTTCATGACTTTACACTTATTTAACATTATATTCGAAGTAAAAAGGTTTCAAACTCTTCCCAGGGTCCATAGTCACAGGACCGATTTAATATTGGGCGTCGAATCGAAATATCAGTGTTAATTCGGCTACCATCAATTTTGAACATAATAATATAAGATTTTTCGAATTTTGCATACTAAGCTGCCAAGAGGTCTTGCAATATTTGTGTGCTTGGTTTTAATTTTCGATATAATTAGATTTGAATTTAGGATGTTTTTTTTTTAATTTCAATAGCCTCGCAAATCATCCTCGGTAGGAATCTTAAATTTTATATAATGGTTAGGCAGGTCCAAGATATGACCACAAACCGCAGACTTCTTTAACCGTCGGTGGGTCACATCAAAAATTATATTATTTACCATGAATAGTATTCGCGTAAGTAACATTTTTTATTTTTATAATTAATGTGAACCTTTAAACTGCAATAAATATTTACATTAAGTAGTTTTTTTTATTAAAAATGGTAAGCATCTTAGGTGGTCTTACAGAATATGCAAATTTTAATAACAACATCTGTAAAGAAAAATTGACTGCCTCAATAGCCTAGTAGTGAGGGTGTGTGCTTAAGAAACCGGAGGTCGTGGGCTCGAATCCTGCGGGGACTCAACAAATTTATTGTTGCTTCCTAGTTGGTTAGGGCGATTTGAGCCGATCACCCAATTGTCTGAAAAGTAAAATGATCTTTGCGTTGGATAGGCATGTAAAAGTCGGTCCACGAACCAATCCGCATCGGACCAGCGTGATGGGATACGGTTCATAACCCGTAGTGGATAGGGGAGTATTAGGGGAGGCCTATGTCCAGCAGTGGATTAATACAGGCTGAAGATGATGATGATGTCGTAATGTGGGTACCAAGCTACGATGCAGTATTTTAGGCTACTTACCAAAGAATTATAGACGGCAATTTTGCACGTGGGATTTTTAATAGCAATAATACGAAAGTTGAGTCTGATGCAATTATTTTAAAATAGCAAGTGTCGGCAGGTGAGTTAATTTCTTATTAGAGCGCTGGACAAAATTAAAAATGAAGCTTTAATTTAACACCACTGCGCTACCTAACATAGGATTATAAATTAATTATAAAAAAGAACAAATAAAAGTTTAACTACGCAGTATTAATTGAAAAAGAAGATGCTTTGTGTGCGTGTATTTAGCGTTTTTGTGTTTTAAAAACGTTAATTTTTTCACTAGCATCATCTGCGCTGTAATGGAAATTTGTTATACCAATCATAGAAAGTATTTGATTATTTCATGGCCAATTTAATAAAAAAAAGTTAAGATATAATTTTATATTAGTAATAAGTGAATGATAATATCACGTATCTTGTTTATTGCCATAAGTCCGTTACAGATTATGTAGTTGTAAGTCTAAAGGTCACAGCGGATCGGGCAGAAATAGCTCGCAAATATATTGCGACATACCGACATCTTATATTTTAATTAACTCACAAGCTTCCCTTACTGCGCACTGCGAACTGCCTCCGTAGCCTAGTGGTATGGACGTGTGCTTTAGAAACCGGAGGTCGTGGGTTCGAATCCTGCGGGGACGCAACAAATTTTCATTGTTGTTTCCTAGTTGGTTAGGTCAATTTGGGCCGATCACCCAATTGTCTGAAAAGTAAGATGATGTATGCGTCGGATGGGTATGTAAAAAGTCGGTCAACCCACCAACCCGCATTGGACCAGCGTGGTGGGTCATACGGTCCAAAACCCCCTAATGGATAGGGATGTATTAGGGGAGGCCTATCTCCAGCTGTGGACTATCACAGACTGATTATGATGATGGTGAAAGAAAAATAACTTTTATAAAATTTGTAATACTCTTTAATAAACCATAATAAATTTACATTAAAAAAACTTGAACATTGATAGTACTTTGAACTGGAAGACACAAATCGCTTATGTCATTCAAAAGGTTACTGGTGCCAATCGGTGTCTTAATAGGCTATAAAAATGTTTATCCGCAGAAATTAAGACTATGCTGGTGTAGACTCTGAAATATTTTCATTTATCGACTAGGGCAACGTTTGCTACTTTTACCTGAATAAAATCACATTAACAAACATAACTGACTACTAAATATCTACATTCAATCTCCGTAAATTGAACTCATCACGTCCTTTGTACTCAGTTGCGTTAGCCACCTATTAGCCAAAGACGCTCTTTACCGAAGCTTTCAACTTTATTTTTTCTAGATTCGCCTTTTACTCCGACTTACTCGCACCTTCAGTATCTATGTGTCCAGTGTCAACATTTTTTGTTGCTGACTTCACGTTGCTCAACGTATAATCGTCTACTTCCATGCCTTATTAACAGTTCTGATTTCACCCGTTTGTCATACCTCTTACAATTGGTTCGTGCAGTATGTCTATGTATGTAGGTATGTGATATGTCAAATTCAAATATCTTTATTCGACATAGGAGCGATGCATTCACTTATTGATTGTCAAAAATAACCCACCGGTTCGGAAAAGGACGCCTATGACCTGAGAAGAACCAGCGAAAGAAACTCAGCGGGAATTATTTTTTTCATCTTTTACAATATACTTGAAACAATAAACGAACAAATAAAAGCATAAAATTATGAAATTGCTTAAAAAAGCATAGAAGCATTCCATTACCAGAGTGTGTTATCATTTAAAAACCCATTTACATTGTAAATACCTTTGACACACAAACGTTCCTTGACAACTTTTTTAAATTAATAATGGATAAATCTTGAACGTTTTCTAGGATTTTGTTGTAAAAGCGAATACATTGTCCCATAAAAGATTAAGATATTCTTCGCAGTCTAGTTGCTGGTAGAGTTAATCTATACTTGTTCCCAGTATTTATTTGATGTGCATTAAAATGCCTTAAAAATCATTTTCATACATTAAATTTTCAAAAATATATTAAGAACTAACGGTCAATATTTCAATTTGAGTAAATAACTATCTGAGTGATTCTTTAGGGCCCCTATTATAGACTGCACGAATAGCTTTTTTTTGAAGGAACTAAGATTAGTCATTAATATGGTCATAGATTTCCTCACATTAGATCTTAGACATTTATGAGATAGTAATTATTATGACCATGGCTGTACTCACATCAGTTATTTTTGTATTATCTTACAGTACACTTATACTATAGTCGTTTCAATCAAAGATACTCTAAAAATACTTCATTTTATATTAAGGGTCATAAATTTAATACATTTAGTCTTTTTGTTGCTTAATAGTAAATTATTGACGCTGAACTAATGCGCTATTTTGGAGAGAGTATTATTTACATCGTCATTAATTACTGTATGACGTCCGAGTTTAAAAATCAAAGAAGTAACGTCCGCAAATATTACTATCTCATTTTTATTGTTAACTATTTGTGGTAGATCATTAACATAAACAAGAAAGTCGAGAATAGATCGTTAGGACACAAACGGGCCCCAGGAGATCTTTACCATTAACTTCAACGCCTGGAGTCGATGCCAAATCTGGTACCAGTGCGTTTAACACCTAGTCGATAGGTTCCTGACGAAATGCAAGTGAACACCATCAAAAGCTTTGGTCTTTTGATTGTGTTCAACATGCCTACCTTTGGTAGGTCGCAGAAAATGCCTAAGGCATCCTGCGATGCTTCCCAAGCCTCGTATATGAAATGGAATTAAATGAAATTAAATAGTTTATTTGACTAAAATGAGTACACATAGCACAGAAAGACCAGTGAACCACACACTAGGCAATGCCTGTGTCATGGGACTCATTAACACAATAAAATACCACATATGTTGCGGCTTAAAATATCTGCGATAAATTGGTAGTGTTATTATTTATTGTAATGTATACAATATGCGCACGCATGCGTGCGTTTGTGTGTGTGTGTTGTATAAGTCAATTTTGTAGCCTCACAAGTTACTGCTCCCTTTCAAATTTTTCAATGACTAATTTGAGATAGTCCGCTTTATGACCTAAACACGAATTATTTCCTCTGACCTATTATAATCCACATCCCATAACAAAAGTCTATAAAACAGATATTTTGCCTCATTAATAGATCTGTGTCTTAAATCACAGAGTCCTGCGAACCTGTTGTATATTGTGTGTGTGCGGAAGAAGAAACTTAGGAAAACGTTTTGCAAAGGCCGTGTGAATACGCGGATTAGGTATTTTATAAATTCGCTTTTGTGTCATTTCAACGCGTTAGGAGTCAATAGGTTTTTATTAAGCCATGTCGATGTGAAGTCCTATAATAGCCATATTCTGTACCTGCTGCCATGAGTTACCGTGGAAAATTAAGGCAGTGTCATCAACGTAACACAGTACGTTACCGTTTAGGAGTTCAAGATTTAATATGTCATGTACGCTATAAATAGCGTGGGACATGGTATGCTTCCCTGGGGTACACCGAATGATACCATTTTAGTGTCACTAAATACCTTACGTATTTTAACCTGATGAATTCTACCCATCAGGTAACTGGAGAACCAATCGAGTGCACTCCCACGTACTCCCAAAGCTCCTATCTTTCTTAGCAATATGGGAATCGAAACCATGTCAAAAGCCTTTGCCAAATCCAAAAAGACACCAATACAATATCAGCTTTCATCCAAATGAGATACGATAGTATCAGTCAGTAATTTCACGGCATCTTCCGTGGATTTACCCTGCCGGAAGCCAAACTGACGATCTTCTAGGAGCTGATTACTCTCAATAAAGTGAACAAGTCGTTTATTGACTATTCGTTCCAGTAATTTAGAGTAAGCTCCAAGAAGAGATATGGGACAATAGTTACTGGGCATATCTGTAGACGCTCCCTTATGAACTGGCACGATCGCAGCAGGCTTCCAATTCCTCGGAAATAATCCCGCTTCCATACTTATATTAAAAATTGCAGCCAGAGGTTCTGATATGATATCGACAATCGCCTATAAAGGACTATTGTTCACCCCATCATGAACAGAGTATAAAGTTTTGATAAGGCCTGAAACCTCGGAAACATCAGTAGGAGTGAAGAAAAATTAACCTGAAGGTCCATTGCACTTAGAGGGCCACAATATCTTTGGCTAAGGTTTCCTGAAACCTGAAACTCGTAGCTGTCTCAGTATAGATTGAGCAAGTTGCAATCCCACAGTGGAGAAATATGTATTACATTCATTAAGTGACTCCAGAACAGTGGGCTTAATGTTCAAAAGGTTATCTGCTGATTTGATTGTACGTGCCGTTATGTGTTATGCGATTGATAGTGCCCCGTAGTTTCTTAGACATGTTTATATTTTTAAATAATTCTTCACGGTCGTTATTAGATTTGAGCTTTCTTAAAAGAGTTATATAGAAGTTTCTGTAACGAGAATGTACTATTTTTTTTTCTTCACTTGCAGGTTATTTACGTAAAGCCAAGTGCAGTTTATCTCTGTGTTTTGTACATCTCAGAAGCCCGGGGTCATCCATGGCTGCAGAATATATTTAGACCGCCTAAGCTTTACCATTTTAGATTGGTTGGATACAATATTTGACACTTTTGTGGAAAATATCTTCACAGCATCTTCAAGGTCACGGTTGGTTGTTATGACAAGAGACCAATCAACTAGTTTTAACTCTGATCTAACCGAATCGTATTCAATGGCAGTTTATGTAATACATTTCCGGTCATTGTTTTCCTTCTTGCGTGATATTCCAGCTATGCTTATTACGTGATCAGGTAGAACGGTATAGCATACTACTGACATTACCCGATACTGCCTAGATGCAAAGATATAATCTAGACTGGGTGGGTAGATACGATGATTTGGGGTGCCAGCGTAAGATAGCCTACCAGGTACTTAAAAAGTGATTCAAGGTCATTTTAGAGCTACTTTTTTTACATGTAATATTAAAAGAATTGAAGAATGTATGTGTGTGTGTTATAATGAGAATGAGCAAGTGGGTATACAAGTACAAGACGTGAGAAGCATATTCAAAGTTATTTAGCATATTAAAGGAGACAAAGGTGTATGCACTTAGTAGAAACGACATCATTACCATCAATTGGTAGAAAGGTCGCAGGCTGCTCAACAGACTCCCCTTGAGCTGGAGGTATAGCCTGGGAGAGCTTGATGATGTCCTCTTTTTTGTACATTCGGATGGCAGGGCTCCCGAGTGATGCGTCTCTGTTTCTGACAAATTTGGCTCCATTAAGGGTCCAGCTATGTTTGTATTTTTGACTGTTTGCGAAGATTCTGACTTTACAAAATAACTGTCGGTTTACAGGAGTGAGGCGTTCATTTACGTAAATTGATCTGTCACGACCATGGCCAACCATATTGCAGCTTTTTAGATTACGGCGAACTTTTGCCTGATTCAGGAACTTGTCTCGTTTGACACGACGGGGAAAAGACATTACTAGGTGGCGTTGCTTGTTACTGACGTAACTGTGTTTAGAGCCTACTCTAGAAGCGTATACAATATCCGAGTTATTCAAAGTGATATTAAGATTTACATGCGTCGTCAACACAAGATGGTGTGATTTACATTTTTAATCTCCTCGACTCCTCGTTTCTCAGGAGTATGGGCCTGCTTATTTAACTGTTGTTGTAAATCCAATACTGCAACTTTTAACTCAATATTTTCTGTACGTAAATACTCAACCGATTTGATTTTCGCATCGAAATTAGCGATTTTTTGGCTTATATCTTCTAGTCGGCCTTCAAGAAAATCCCACAATTCAGATGTCGCTGATTTATTTCCAAAGAGAGCGTTTGAAGCTCAGCAAGAGGATTAGGAGATTTTGGAGCAACTGATAGACCAGTCACAGAATTGATAGGAGCGACGATTTTTACTACAATGATTTTTCTGGCGGCAACAGGGACGGTGGAATTGATGCCAGCTACACCGGTTGTAATAGGCAGGGCGCCTCCAGTGTGCGCGGAGTTACCAGGCCATGGTTGATTTTTCTTTTTTATGATGACATTTTCTGTTAATGAGCGAACTGGAGTAAGCGAATTTTCACCGCCCTATCTAGATTTTGAAGGACAGTCTGGACAAATCCATGCGTTAGCTTAATCCGTTGTGAGTTGTTAAGCTTTCGCGCAAGGTCCATGGAAGGTTTGATCACATGACTTCAGTGTGCAAGTTATTAACACTTCATCCCGTCGAGATCTCTGTTGGCATCCAGCGCAAATCATTTTTCGGTACCAACATACCTAGTGGCACACAATCGATAATCAATTGACAGCTGCCGTCAGATGAGTATCGTGGTATGGGGGCTATTCAAACCGGATAACAATATGCGACCGTGTAAATATGATCAAACGGAACACTTCACATTAAAATATTACTTAAATAGTCGTATAATATAGGAAAATAATACTTTAATTGAGATAATTACACAAAAAGTTTGTTCACATTTGTGCATATTGCAAAAGTACTGTTAACTGTTTTTACAATTTAAAACACTAAATTAAGCGGAGCCACACTAGTTTGTTAGATACCCCAACCAGTTCAGTTTATAAGTTATGGTCTGAGAGGTCTTTAAATTAATAATATTATTTTCTAGTAGACTACATTTGTGAGCCTGATTTAACTCAGATCTCAGAATAGAGGTGCGGTTAACAGCTTTCTCATACTCATCTCTACACTGATCAAACCCATCTACTAAACTTTGCAAATAATTATTATGCTCTTGTATATTTAAGTAATTTTCAAGGTTCAATTTAGCTAGTTCTCGTTTTAATTCACTATTTTTATTATTTATTTGCAAAGTTTCTAGCTCCTTATCATCCCTCTCCCTCAACAACTGCTCACATTGCAATTTACTTTCCTTCAGCTCTTGAAGAGCCAAGTGAAGCTGTTCCTCGATCTGACGGGCCTTGGAATTGCGAGTCATCATTTATATTATTGATTGGAAATATACCTATTAATCGCAAAGTGAGCACCTGGGGAAGGAAAGGGAACAACAATTTAATTTTTAACGGAAAGACGTTACCTGCGCAGTGACACGTCGGACACAATGTTACATTACTGATTAAATATAAATTACTTTAGGATTTTATCGCTTTATTTTACATTTTTATTCCCGACCACGACCGCTGGAAAGTGTTCGAAACGTCGGGAATTAAAAATGTAAAATAAACGCGATAAAATCCGAAAGTAATTTTATTTAATAATGTATAATATTCGCCAAGCAATAGAAATAATTACACTTGAATTAGAGCTAGCAATTTAATTATATCTTTATGCATCAATATTTATACAAAGAGTAAGCTAAGAGCATTTTGCTTAGTAACTAAATTATTAATTATTTTAAATTTTTAAATATAATAAACAGGGAGACCTTACAATAACATGTCAGTCTTAGAGTTGCCAGAGGAAACAAGTAAGTATGTAAGATGAGTATATATCGTAGTATATGTATCCTTAAATACATTAGAAACAAAATATGTCTTGAGTATCATTATTTTTATTACTTTAAGTTAAAATTTTTTGCAACTGTTAAACATTCTCTTACCAATCCAATGGTTGACTAGTATACTGCGGTAGCCGAGAATGCCTTACCCGAATAGCATTGAGTACACCATTGTACTTTTTGGTACATAAAGTGTAATTAAATAAATATTTAGGGGTTAAACTTGAGAGCATTGGCTAACGGAGCACAAAATCCGAGTTTAATTGTACATTTTTAGGCCCCGAGCCATCTTTTAACATGGAAATAGATAGTTATCACAGCGAATTATATTCAGTAACTTAGAAGTATAAGTAGCAATCATGCGAAACCAAAAACTCGTCAATTTACGCCATTGCTACAGAGGCAGTTTTAAATCTATTAATAGTATAAAACAAAGTCGCCTTCGCTGTCTGTCAGTCCATACGTATACTTAAATCCATAAACCATACAACAGATAATGCGTTTTTTGCGATAGAGTGATTGAAAAAAGTTTAATATGTATGATAAATGCATAAAATTATAAATTTAGAGGTTTCTAATCACATATCGATAATAAATATTTTTTGCGCTCAGATACCAAATATTAGCTAAACCCCACGAGATAAATCGATGAATATTTGTTTAACGAGACATTTAACACTAATGCCAGGCATTTCACTTAATGTCTTTAATCACGAATATTCTCCATTTGTACAATAACTTTTTGCCAGTTATTTTCTATTAATAATTAAAATAGACTGCACGAATTGCTTTTTTTTAAGGCTAGGAATGGTTTAATATCGGTGGTTTCTTCAAAGTAAAATAACATAAGACATTGCATTGTGGAAATAACAAAAATATATTAAGTGGGCTGGTTCCTTATAGTTATTTATCTTTTTTTATAGTACATGCCGAGTTACCCACCAATCCATTTAAATGGGGATCCTATTGCATTTTGGCGTCTATTGTTATACGAAAAAACACTGTAATATTAACTATGGTCCTCCCCATCTAAAGACACTTCAAAATTACCATGTTTTACACTAGACTAAAGATCGGCCCTTAATGCCCTAACCAACCAGAAAACATTGATAACACAAATTTTTTTCCCAACATGATTCGAGCCGACGAATTCTGGTTTGCCTAGAAAATTTTATCACCCTTGTTACATTTTGAAAATAGCTTTTATTTTAAAAAATCATTAAAATTCCTTATTATAACCGTGTCTATAATACTGTTATCAATGCTATATTATTACATAAATAACAAAATACTCCATGCATCTTTACTCACATAATAGTTTAGTAACACTATTACTGATAATGACGTGAGAGATAAGTATTTGTTAAACGTGTCATTGTCGACTCGATAAACATTCTTATCGACGTGATTTGAACTCATGATCCATAATAATGGAATTTCTGACTCTACACACAGTCTATCAGAAAACATTATCTGTAGAAACTGTCAGTCATTTTAGTTGCTGCTAGTCATAGTTAGGCAATGTCCACCTGCCTACACATATTTCTGGTTTTATGTCTTGTACATGTGCCTCCAATATCGACGAAGTTGTCTGAATGGTATGTATGTTGACGCTATAAGAGCTGCCAATCTTTGATCTTAACAGCGATGCTACTGACAATACTCTAAACTTTCTATTTGTCTCTTAAAGTTATTCGTTTAATTGCGGGTAAGGTTTATTACATTAAAAATAGAAGGTAATATGTTAAGAGGCATATAATAGATATCAGTCATCATCATCATCAGCCTGTGATAGTCCACTGCTGGACATAGGCCTCCCCTAATACACCCCTATCCATTAGGGAGTTGGACCGCATCCCACCACGCTGGTCCGATGCGGGTTGGTGGGTGGACCGACTTTTACATGCCAATCTGACGCATGGATCATCTTTCTTTTCAGACAATTGGGTGATCGGCCCAAATTGCCCTAACCAACTAGGAAACAACAATAAAAATTTGTTGTGTCTCCGTAGGATTTGAACCCATGAACTCCGGTTTCTAAAGCATACGCCCATACCACTAGGCTACGGAGGCAGCCGATATACATGTATTAAGATTTAGTAGTGAAAACGGTAGTATTTCTATCGCTTGTATCAAAAACAAAAGTTTTCATTACATTTTGTGGATTTTTAATATTTTTTACTATACTTATAAAAAAGTAGAGTGCACATTTCATAATAACTTTCGCCTAACTTTTTGGTTTTAATAAAATACCTTTAAAGCGCAACGTGCCGTGAAACCACAATTGTCACTTAATTGAATAAAATATTCTCGATGAGTTATATTTCGAGCCGTAAAATCAGACCATTTTGAGGGCAGAACTTAAAGTTACCTGTTTTATTAAAAATCTCATTTGAGGGTACGAGGGCGATGAAATTCAAAATTAAATTTTCTCCAGCGTATGATATCCCCAATTTAATATAAAAAAGTGAACTTTATGGTTAAGTTAAATTATGATTCTACAAAACTTTTTAAAGATGCTCGTTAGATGATTAAAAAATACATATAAGTTCAATAAACTCGTATAAAAGGAAAATATAAGAAATATTAAAAAAAAACTAATAACGGTAATGAAGTGTGTTAAAAATTATACGAAAAGGACATAAGAGGCTTAGATTAAAGGCTTAGATCATAAACCAGCCGAGTACAATATTATTAAAAGACGGTGTTACGTCAAAATCGATCTAAATAAAATCTTTATTCAAAATTTACGTACAATCTTTTCTTTTTTCAGGTAAATCGTATTTTTCTGAAAATTTTAACTAGCTTCCTTAATAGAATCATAATTTTAAACACCCTTATTATAATATCACAAGGCAACAAATAACTATCTTTACTAATTATCATATTATAAAAGTTTACGTAACGGTTGATTTTTTGCGTTTTTATTCTTTATTACCTTTTTTAAATAATATTATTGATGTTTTACCCAAATTCTTTATTAGTTAATCAGACAACTACATATCTGTTTTTGGTGCATATCTAACAACTGTAATAAGATTGTAATAAATTGTATTATTTAAGATGTAAACTGTTAGTGTGTCTTTTAAATAAATAATGTTTACTTAATATACTTCACTGTCAAATATGTTATAGCACCAATGAGATAATAAGACCGTTTTACTGCTGATAGCTGAACAACTGGAACCTGGGACTTTATCGATTAAATTAAAACTACAAAAGAAGGTACTTATTACTTAGCTCTCTTCTTAGGTTCCACAAGGCAAATATAAATTTCATGCAAAATTTTTGTTTAAAAAAATTATGTAAAAGAAAAATTTAACAAACTCCCAACAACCTAGTCCCAACCCTTTTGAACAAGCAATGACAAAACTCGCTGAACGCTCTGATGACCTTCTAATTAAACTTCAGCTGTTTCGGGAGGCGAAATAATTGGGCTTTATGCCTTTAATCTCAGTTCTCACCGAGTTCGAATTAAGGTTAAAAAGTAAATTTTGCATACGTTTAGTCCTTCGGTGAGAGCGCTGTAAATTAACAATGGCAACACTCCTGTGCCTAAGCTGGACGACTTAAAGTAGGATCATTAATAATGCCTCAGCCTGCAGTATAACAAAAAAATTACTTTTATTTCAAATAATAGATTTTTTATAGTATATCTCTTACCTGAAATGTATCTCAAGTGCAACGACAAATCAAAACATATAAAAAATTACAAATAATTTCACTAAAAGGTGAATTTTAAGATCTCGATGGAAAAAACACTGCAATAAGGATGTCACAAAGATTTAAATGTTACATATTGTTTACAACGAAAAGGTATTATTTTGTAACTATTGGTGGTACAGATTTGAATTTAGTGAATTTTGAGAATGTTAAGTTAATAATACCTTAGTTTCGATTAGTATTACTAGTACAACAACTAAACCTAAGGCCCTAACAATAAATCCACACTAATATTATAAATGCGAAAGTAACTCTGCCTGTTTGTCCGTCTGTCCGTCTTTCCGTCTAAACTATTGAACTGATTTCAATTAAATTTGGTGAAAACGTAGAATAGATTCCAAGAAAGGACATAAGCATTAATCATTACGATTAAAGGGTTGAAAGCTTGAAATAGGATATGAAAGTTTCGTCGAGTGGCGAGAGCAACCGAAGCTCTAGGAAGACTGCCCTCCAATATTTGAGGACCCAGGGGATCCTGTCGCCGCCTGTACGCCGAAGTCGTCAGGCCCATGGTCCTATACGGGGCACCCGTGTGGGCCGACAACCTCCAAAAGGAGAGTACTTTGGTACTGAAAAGAACCCAGAGGGTATTGGCGATCCGGTCCGTACGGGGCTACCGGGCCATCTCTGCCTAGGCGGCGTGCCTATTGGCTGGCTACTTGTCTGGGATAGCGAAATCTCGGTCATGCTTTGGTGGGACGAGTTGGTTGATGCTGTGCTTTATAGAAATTCGTCATTGTTGAACATAAAATGAAAAATAAATGTGTCTAGATGATACGAAGCCATAAGTATATTTCTGTCAATTTTGTAGTTTCACCCCGATCTATTCCCCCTAGGGGTTGAAATGGGGATAAAAAGCAATATGGAAATTTATCATTATTGAAGGTAAAGCCGTGAAACTTTGTGTTTAATCTTAGACATATTCAATAAAAACACCTCAATTATATTAATACACAGTATTTTTAATACACCTTACTATTCCTCGCGGACGAAGTCGCAGGTATCAGCTAGTAGTATATACACGTATAATCTTGAACACATAAATTTGAACGAATAAAAGTTTACTCAACATATTCTATACTGTATATACTAAATATAAAATTATAGTATCTGTTTATAACATTTAATAATTGTTTTTTAATGAGTTCATTATGATATATAACCGGTATTTTTTTTATTAATTAAAGCTTTATGCACAAGTTAGTACAAAGGCGAACTTAATGCCAATAAATAAAGGCATTATCTACTAGTCAACCTTTAGGTGGTACAGAGAAAATTCGGTAGGTGTGTTGGGTACATGTATATCATTTATAAAATGACAACAGGAATATTAATATACATTCTGTGCGTTTACTAACTTAAGTACATACAAATACATAAACATAAATAAATATACATGTATATTTTACAAAACTTAAGAAAAAATTCATTCATACTATGCCTTTAAACTTTATCCGCAAAAAAAAACAGAGTTTTTACTCAGCTTTGCTTTGCTTCGGTATGTATAACAAAACTATTTTTTTTTAAAGTTACTATCAATCTGTCTGTTTGTTTTGGCTAATCTCCAGAACGGCTGGTCCTATTTTAACGGGGTTGCCACTAAAATATATCTAATGTAACTGGGCTAGGCTACAGCCAATTTTCAATATAATGTAGCGTCTCTTTTTGACCAACTTCCCAGAAGAAGAAGGTACTGAATTCGGAGCGTGTTTTTTTAAATATATTGTTTTGTATGTTATCTCGTTGCTCCGCTCCTGGTTCTCCAATTTTGATGATTTTCCTATTTTTTAAATTTCTCGTTGTCTTTTTTATCGATATTATGATTTTATAGGTATTTTTATAGATATTTAAGAAAATAAGAAAATTTTATTGGCAAAAGTCACAACTCCGTGCGACTAATTTTCAAACGCTAGCTTAACCTTAAGAGAAAAGCTTAAATTAAAGCATGATATTATGATACAAAATTGTACTTTTAAAATTGATCTAAAATATAGTATGCGAGAGCATTTATCTACGTTTTGAGGAAAACGCACAATAAGCATTTTAATGTAAACATTTTTAAATATTGCAATGAGGTATATTTAATGCTCACTTAGGGTTAAAAAGTGTAAGTTTACATAAAAGTTAATGCGTTTGAAAAAATTCATAGAAAGTAAAGACTTTTTGATTAATTTATTACTTTTAAAGATATCAGAGATTTTAAATACTGTGGTTGAAATCGCGGTGCAATTTCTTGTAGCTGCGACACCCGCGATTTTACTTGCTAAAACTATCATGTCTTTTAAAAAAGTTCTCAATCAAAATTCTTTCTACGACAGGTTTTGAAATATGAAAGGGATATATTTTAAACGATTTTTTTTGTATATGGTTTAACAATAATTTTACAATGTCTTAAGGTATTTTTAAACACTTACTGGCCGTTTTTAAAACAGTTTGACATGTGCGCTGGTAGACCTAATTGTAGACTATTTAAAGACTTACAGCTCTGTAGAGTACTGTTTAGTCTACCTTTTAAGGTTTTTTAATTTAATCTTTAGTCGTAAAATTTTATTATTGCATAAATATTTGGAGCAAAGCAAATAAATATGGACGTACTTAGCTTAATGAAAATAACAAAAAAACTTTTAATCGGAATTTTTAGCTTTAATTAATTAAAATCGGTGAACTTGCCAATATTTTGATCAAAAACATTAAAGTAATCTATTGACAGGCACCAAAACAGCTCTCCAAACATCTTCCGCAATTTCTGGTATTTTGTCTCGGGCTATGATAACACCGTCTTCATCACTTGGTGCAATGTCAATGTTAAATGTATACGGTACACCACGTACTCTCATGAAATCTGTGCTAGTTCCCGACGCCCTATCGCCAGATGCCGTAGAAGCTATATCCAAATAATATTCGCCACCCATTGCTGCTACCATATCAAGCCCCATCAAATGGTGCTGTAAAAACATACCACTAGCGGCTCTTTCAAACTGCCACGGGTAAGCAACGAATCCACCAGTATTTTGCAGCGATATATATATTCGTAGTCTGCTTCCGTATCGTTCTTGTAATGACCTTACTAAGCGGCTTTCAGGTTCTGAAAAAGCCTCAGCTCCACCGTATAAGTGGCTGCAAGGACTCGAACTTGAATCTTCAAGGAGCCAAGCGATGTCAAAATTTCGGTTAATATTTACCCCTGGGCAAATGCTACCTAAGTGACTTCCAATACTTCTTGACTTTGTCCACAACCGTAACTGAAAAATTAAATAAAAAATTGTTTGGTAATAATTTTATTCCCGTAAAAAGCATATTTTTTTTAACTCTTAAGTCCTTCTAAACCTAAGAATATAATTGTAGTAAGTATAAATAACTTACATTTGAATGTGTATATTCGTACCCATCAGGATTCAAC
The DNA here is from genome assembly GCA_029286875.1 of Lamproptera curius. NCBI lineage: Eukaryota > Metazoa > Arthropoda > Insecta > Lepidoptera > Papilionidae > Lamproptera > Lamproptera curius. Next base: position 810,466 of record JAGSMT010000011.1, on the reverse strand, counting down.
ACTGGTATAATTATCCATTCAAAAGCGTTGAGTTGACTGCTGTAACTGGAGTTCAATAACTTATCGATTATATTTATTGACGACGGAACAGTGATCCATTCTCTTGGATTGACACCGGCTTCTATGACAATTACTGGTTTTTCATTCGAAATAGCCGTTGAGCTCAAGCGCACGTATGTAAGTGGCCTGCCCTCTGATGTTCTATCAGCTTCGACTACATCAAGGGTAACATCTGTGGAGTGTTCATAGGTAGCTTCTAAGCTCCGAAGATAGTCAAGAATCTGTAAAATTAAAACAATATTTTTGGATTATTCTTAATCGTCAACAATAATTTTATAAAAAAAATTGTGATATGCGATTATTTACTAAATGCTTAAGCATAACTAATATTATATTTTTACCTCACTGTGATTGATCATAAGAGCGTTTTTGCACTAATAAAGCTGATATAAGAAAGGTGGAATACTTTTTTATTTTGATGACCTTGGTGCAATAGACAGTTACCGTAACTTTTGCGCTAAATAGTCGGGGTTTAGATTCCCACCACGAGAAGGATATTGTGTGAAAAACAATAGAAAACCCGCTAAATGCAAAGAAAGGCCATTCGTATCATATATATTTGGTTCTGTTCGCGTGAAGACCAAAATCTTTTGCTGCTAACCTATTTGATGTAAGATATTTTTTTTTTGGTATCCCTAGGTGATTATCATTTTTCTTCATAATCTCCATCACTTGCGTTATACTGGATAAATGAGAAATCAACATACCTAGTCTCATTTGTTACGGATAAAGCGTATTTTTGAACATCAGGTAGAATGTGATAACAAAAAAAGGTCAGAAAATTGAACGTGATAGTTATATAATATGTGTATGTATTAGATTTGTAGTAGCGATATCAACTCATCAGAAGAAGAGAATTGTTTAGCGATAGTAATTAAACATGCACTGTTGGCTCAATTTTTTATCCTTTTAACTCTTAGTCGTTTTTTTTTATCATTACTTATCAAACACTTACTCATTATACCGGTTGTAATCGTAAATGTTAAACCCCCCGTTGCTTTTTAATGTCTTTGTATAAGTCTTATCATCCTTTATCGTTAAATATCTGAAAAGAAAAATTATCAGAAATAATTAATGCAACACTTAGTATTTTTCACATATAAATACGAAATGTTTTATAGCGATGATTGCTTAGTTTCTTTATATTGTCAAAACATTTGATTAAAATTCCACTTTTTGCATTGATACAACTCTGTAAAATAAAACTGTTTTCGAACCTTTACTAGGTAACTACGATACTATTTTACTTGTGTTTAATTTACTAATCTTATAACAAAAATATAATAATATCAACATATGTATCAGTTATAACCATTGCTGCGTTCATAGCTGATTATGTAGTGTTTAATGCGCTAATATTATCTAGTGTACTGATTATATAGTGTTTAAAATACAATAATATCGTAATAGAGTCCAATTCGTGCTAAAAGTATGTACAACACCCGTTTCAGGCGACGTCTCATAAGACGTTATAAAATATCTAAAAATATAATAATGTAACGTTCATGACAACTCTTCAAGTACATTTTTATAGATTGAACGATTTGTAATAAGCAATTAGATTACCATTATGAATATTTTAATAGCAATATGAAATTCTGATCATACAGTATTTTAAAAATATCAGTCAAGTGATAGAATTTATGGCTGATAATATGATTTTACAAATATAGGATCAAAATTTATTAAAAATTAAAATCTTCATACCTTTCAATACATAACAGTTAATGTATGATTGGCTGATTAAACTAAATATTTTTGAAAGTACTGTTGTCTCATATCGATCATGCTAAATGACATCTCAATACAGATAGAAACGTAATAGTGGATAAATGCTTATATATTAAAATTTTTTGCTTCTCGAATTAATAAAAAATAATCAAGTTCTTAAAATACTCACTTGTATACGTCATCATCATATATATCCTTAGGTATATCCAATTTGGTTAGTTCTTGTTCAAACCAGTTAATTAGAGAAGGAGGGACCATAGCTCGACCAGTAACGTTATATTTAAAGGATGGCTTTCGTAAAAAATCAATAAGATCATTTTTAATACGATATATCTCTTCTTGTTGTTTTTCTGTTTTTAATCGCACATTAAAAATTTTGTACTGTAAAAAGTAGAAAGTCATATTTTCGCTAAACGAGCGTGGCTTTTTGTTTGTGATGCATCATTTACTATTTTAATTACTATAACGTTTAAAATTTTATGGCGACCGTATTTTAGGCCGCTGTTTGTGATCGATAATAAATAAATATTTACTTAATATAAGACTTACCCCAAATACTGTTCATTTTTACCATTAACACCATATATTATGAAAACATTGACTAGAAATAAAAATAAAATTACTGATTTCATGTTAACAACACTTCTCCCTCGCGTTTGCAATAAACAACAAGCATAGAAATCGGCCTTCATGACTATCTTATCAACCATACTTTCATTAAGATTGATAAAATTCATTTTAAACTGATTATGTAAAAATGTATTGAAGCTAGTGTTAAAAAATACTATAATAATATATTTTTGTGCAACTGTAAAGGCTAGCAAAGTAGAGTCAGTTGTATTTACTAATAATATTAAAGGGTCGCCTCCTATCATGTTATGGTAGTGTCAAAAGTACCTTTAATTGTAAATAATTTTTTTTAAAAACGTAGCTCACTATTTCTGCATCAAGAAAATGAATTGTATTAGTAGTACAAGAATGAATGACCTTGGAATCGATGGGATTCTAAAAGGTATCTTATTAGTGTCTCTTCTTAAGTTTTGAGTGAGATAGAAAATTTGCTGTACACATGTACATGTAAACCGAGAAAATGTTTAGACTACACTTTATATTTAACTTTGCGTGATATGATTCATAATTACCATAAAATTTTAAAAACATTAAAGTACAATAACTTAGAATTTAAGCCAATTTCAACAAAACCAATAAATAAATATACCATTTTTACATTTTATATGTTGATGCATAAAAAATACTATTTGGGGATAGAACACAGCCTTGTGGGACTAATTCATGATTGTGATACACGTACTTGGGTAGGATTATAAAAAAGTCAAAATTCGGTCAAAATCTGCACCTAGGCACCGGATCATGCATAGGCTATCTGTTCACAATTTTAAACAGATTTCTGGTTGATTATCAGTATCTTCACCCGGAATCACAAATTGGGCTATATACATAAATAGACGGCCAGATTTCAATGCAACTGCTATGAGACCTTCGTTAGACCAGTGCTATTAAATATTAAATAACTAATAATTAAAAACAAATGGTATTTCAAAGAAAGACTGGTAGATGAAAAACAGATAAAAATAAAATCAAATGCACATAGACATAGGCCTCCCTAATACACCCTTATCCATTAGGGGGTTTTGGACCGTATCCCGCCACGTTGGCCCAATGTGGTTTGATGGCTAGACTGACTTTTTACATGCCCATTCGACGAATGGATCATCTTGCTTTTCTGACAATTTGGTGATCACCCCAAATTGCCCTAACCAACTAGGAAACAATAAAAATTTATTGAGTCCCCGTAGGATTCGAACTCACGACCTCCGGTTTCTAAAGCACACGCCCATACCACTAGGTTATGGAGTAGTTGTTATTTTATAAATGAATTAGATATTTTTTTATAAATTTGACAGTTTAATTATTTTATATAGATAATATTATAATTCTAAGATAAGAAGTTACTTCTGACGGTTATAATAAAGTCCTTCAAGTTGATTCTAACTAAGAAAGCCAATGTAAATTGGAGAAAAAAGAATGCACTATATGCACATGTGTACGGGTAAACAAATGCAGTCACTATTGTTTTACTATCGTAATACAGATAAGCGACATGACCGCAGAGAAATTACGCACTGGCCCGTCTATTTGTATGCTAAAGCATGGATTATTTTACTTTACACGTGGCGGCTGATCAGCCCGTTTTGCCGTAAAATAATACGAAATAAAAGTGGAAGGTTGTCGGTTTGCATCATTTAAGCCCATGACTTCGATTTCTTAAGCTCAAGCCCATAAATCTAGGCAATGTCTACATCCCGGTTATTTTTAGCAATATTTTAAACGAATATGAAGGAAATTCCAATAAAGAATTTGATTGACGTATATCCTATTTAAATTTTAACTTAATATACTTTACTTTGAGGCAATGATAATATAAAATAAAATAATAAACTGAAATGAATTTTTACATAACATTAAAAGTAAAAAAACACAGGTAAAATAGTTGCAAAGTAATGCAAAGCATATTACGAATTCCTTTTCAGCTGTTATGTTAGCGCAACTATACTTTAATAACGTTTTAAATAAACACTGGCCGACGGACTAATGAGCGAGCGGATTAAAATATTTTTCTGCTTTGAAACAAAGCGCGTTACAGTTATAAAACAAAAGTAATTTAAATACGTGGTTTAATATAATGCCTTAAGTTGCCTTGCTGTCTCGCAATCAATTATTTTTAGTAAAATAGCACGCTCAATCTTAAATCTTGACTTCAGTTAGAATTGCACTGTATCTCTATATGATTCACTTTTATATATATTACACTCATATTAAAACTAGTAAGAATTCAATTTAATGATACAATAGGCATGTAAGGCATATTTGTAATGCATGCAATCTAAATTTATGCCAGTAATCTTTCATATATTATTAAGAAAAAACTGAACTTATCTTTTGATGTCAGACTAAATATAACATTAAATTATTTCCGGTAATTTTATTTTCAATATCTTCTATATATGTATTTTCTAATTATAATTTATTTCTTGCTATAAAATTATTAGTGATAATGATTTTATGATAATATATATTTTATTTCAAGTACTATTATATTATAATAAATCTTATATTTAGCGTTTACTGAATAAAAAGCACTAAATATACCTTAAATTATTGAGCTTCAGGTTACGGTCTTGTTAGAATTAATTAAGAAAATTGTCTTATGAACTACGAGTAGCTTACAATACTTCATCATCCAAAACACCTCAGAAAGCAAGGCAAATCGCAGAAAAAAGGATGGAGCGAAGCCAGAAAATTGAATTTTTTACTACTCTAAAATTGTCATAAACCATACCACTTAATACCGAAATGTAAAATGGCGGCTTAGACGATGTTGATACTTTTACTAGATTTTTCTACTTTGATGTGATCAAACGATTAAACTATGGTACAAAAGAGAAAGGGCTTAGCATTGCAAGGACGATTTTTCTCCATCATGTTCCTTGCTTGATTGCTTGATACCTAAGCGAGTTAAACTATACTTCTACTAAGGGTCTAAACATCAATTTAACCTCAAAATCATAAAATTTGGAAACTTTTCAAAGTAAAGATTTATTTACACAACAAGTCGAATACGAAACTTCATGACTGCTTATCTATAAATTTAAAGCAAATAATAATAAGAGTATATATTTAAGGTTTTTTGTTATAAAAATCAAAACGAAACTTTTTACTATAACTTTGTACCTTAGCCACGTGACTATAGACCATACATATATACATTGTTTATCGCAAAATATATTTACGGAATAAGAAAAGTAACGCATAACAGAAAATGGATAAATATATTTCTTATTTTGAACAATAAGATGGAACTTCTTAATGAAAACAGTTTCACCGCCGTACTTGCAATGTAGGAACTGTTACACCGTAATATGTAAAAAACTATAAAAAATCTGTAGTGACCTTATTTTATTTCTTAGCATTAAAGAAGTCTAAAACTATTACAGGGCTAACTAAAAATGGATATTTAAAATAATTTTGAAGCTATAAAAAAGACGGTTATCAAATAACTAACACATATAAAGAAATATAACGGTTATGTGTTATTTAATAAGACCATAATTTTATGTCCATTGTTAAAGAATGCTTAAATAAAAAATATTTTATGAAACTGATTTAGAGTTTGGAAGTACCAGTACATAATGTAATATGTTCAACCACCGCAGACAGCTGAATGCAGGCAACAAACCAATTTCGATTACGCTATATCTCCTATTTTTTTGGTATATATGGCTCCTATTGTATCGTATCTTACTTAATAACAAGCATTTATTGCATTACAGCGGCTTCGGTGTGCATGTCAACCTATTTTATTCAAAAGTCGTACAGCGCTTCCGCCTTCCTTTAAACGACATATTCACATTTAAATTTATTGCAAAACTTCGAATAGTTAGGGGCAGACAAAGCAATATAAGACGCTGCCATTGTTCCTGGCTCTAGAAAGTTGCCACTTTTAACGATTCGAGTTTACGGCCCGCATTTTACAAGTTGAGCGGCCTACGACAAAAGGCGAACCGCATTTTTTATTTTCACTTAGTAAATGGACGTGAACTGCGGTAGCTTCACATTAATATTTTGTTGTGAAATATTCTTCAATAACGGTGGATGAGTATAAACAAAACAAAAAATATTTGTAGTTCTGTTATATGTGGTATAGAGTATTTATATTTTCGGATATTTGCAATATTCTGTTTACATAGGATTTTAAATTACTACCTCTCTCTCGCTGTGTTTAACTAATGTGAACATAAATTGGTTATAATGGATTTAATTTTTTTTAAATCAATTACTAATTTAAGTCTTCTAACACATATATACAAACTATATGAGACCTTTGTCGGAAGAAAATTTCTCAAATTCATATAAATAGTATTTTCTAAAATCCGTAGCCGAGCGGTATTGGCCATTGCATTATAAACCGGAGGTCGTGGGTTCTAATTCCGCGTGGAAAACTACTATGTGTTTTCGTTGTTTTCTGGTTGGTTCTTTTCAGGACAATCACCTAATGGTCTAAAAGTAAGATATGATCCATGCGTGGGATGAACCAACCCGCATTGGACCAGCTTGTTAGGATTACGGTCTAAAAACTACCCAAATGGACCTTCCACTAGAGAAGGCCTATGTCCAGCAGTGGACTAACACAGGCTGATGATGATAAAGATAATTAAGTAATATTATATTATGTCGTGAAAATTATACGAATTTTGCCATTTATTACCACCATACATTGCAAATTGAAATCGCAAAATTTATTAAAGAATAATTAAAGGCGTCAAACGTGTTGTTTAAATTTCCTTCTGACTATTTCCTAAAGTAACGATATAAATTAATACATTTTTTATTAAAGCAGCGAAACGCGGGAAGTGATACGTCCTACTTATTACAAACATACGTGAGAGGCAAATCCGCTCCCGGCCCTTAATTAATAATGCTTGTTGAGGTTACCTTAAAACCAGAAGACAAGATACACTACATATACTACTGCTTAGCGCCAGAAATAGGGACTAAAGTGGTGTTGGCGATCCTTTGTTAAAGGAAACCCTTCCTACTTCAGTCCTTGCTCCAGATTTATCCTTAATATCCGTCCAGCAGTAGCAGAAGAAGTGTAAATGCTCAGAATATACCATTTATTAACATCTCAATAAGGCAATTAAATAAAAATAGGTTTATTTAATTAATCTGACCTCTCTTGATTGAGTAAATTAATGCAAATCCTGCAAATTGGCAAGCTATATTTATGTTTTTTATTTTTTTTTCAATTACGATTTGGTTTTTTACACTTAGCCTGAGTACTTCATTCTGCGAAATGCTAAATAATGCGATTAATGTTTGAATTCTACATAAACCTTGGACGTAGCAAAACTCGAGAGGTTAATAAATATAACAACACCGTAATTATATTTAGATGAATTTTGATCCCACGGGAGACTGCCTCGAAACTTTAATTTTCGTAATACAATTACCAGTTAATTAACATAAAACTTATTACGATGACAGTTTTAGTATATATTTTTAAAAAGGAATATTTTAGATCAATAATGCCTACTTTAATAAAACCTGAAAATAAGATGTAATATGTTTATGTTTTAATTCATTTTTAATAAATCCTAATTTACAATATGGTATTGATTCAAAATATTGTTAAATTTTTAACTTTTTTTTTGCATACGAAGGCAGACGAGCCTTTGGGCCAGCTGATGGAATGTAGTTGCTAACGCCTATTGACATCGGCAATACCAGGGGTTTCATCAACACACTCTCTGAGACATAGAATGTTACATGTCGTTTACCCAGTAAATACGCTGGCTACTATGCCCCTCAAACCAGAATACGGTAGTGCTTTCACATACCACTTGGCGAAAAATACCAGCGCTGCGGTGGTACCGCCCCAAGAAATCCCTCCCCTGTAAAAAGGGAAATCAAATAATATGCAGGTATACCATGTTTTCAATTATCTTTAAGGTGATTATGAGAATCCGTTTGCCTATTGTCTTTAATTATTTATATTCATACGTTCTTAATACATTTCACTATATTTATTATTGTCCAATTTTAAGTAAATACAATTTTTTGATGAAAATAAATGTAAAAATATGTTTTATTATAAATATATTTATTATTGGATTACGTAGAAAAGAATGCAATGAACCAAAAAAACTCTTAAAAGAATATACGTCCTGTGCAAAACTGAAATAGGAAAAAGCATTTTAAATCGTTGGCAATTATACGAAAGTTCAGTCTGATGCAATTATTTTAAAATAACAAGTGCCGGCAGGTGAGTTAATTTCTTATTAGAGCGCCAGACAATATTAAAAATGGAACGTCTATTAAACGCCACTGCAAACCCAACAAAGGACGAGAAATTAATCACAAAAAAGAACAAAATAAAGTTTAACTACGCAGCAATAAACGAAAAAAAAATACTTTGTGTGCGTGTTTTTGTGTTTTGAATAAAAGCTTGTAAAAAGTTAACTGTTTCAGCTTTTACCGCGATAAAATGGAAATTTGTTAAATTAATCATAGAAAGTATTTGATTATGTTTATTTCACCGTCAATTTATTAAAAAAATTAAAATAGAACTTTATATTAGTAATAAGTGAACGATAATGTTACGTATCTTGTTCATTGCCACAAGTTCGTTGTAGATTATGTAGTTGTAAGTACAGAGGTCATAGCGGTACTGGGAGAAATAGCTCGCAGATGACAAATATTTTGCGACATACCGACATGTTATATTTTAATTAACTTACATATGTACATATCATCAACAGCCTGTGTACTACACACCTTCTCTGTTATGGGGTTTATGGATCGCATCCCACCACGCTGGTCCAATACGGATTGGTTGGTGGACCGACTTTTTACATGTCCATCCGACGAATCATCTTACTTTTTATACCATTATCGCCCTAACCAACTAGGAAACAACAATGAAAATTGGTTGAGTCCTCGCAGAATTCGAACCCCCGACCCCGGTTTCTAAAACATACGCCCTTATCCACTGGGCTAGGGAGACTTATAAATAATATTTACGTTATATTTTAATTAACTTTAATTTACTAAAATAATTGTAATATTAGCATATTAAGGAATGAAATAGCAACTTTTGGCAATAACTTGGCTCTCCACAAAATATTTTGTATTCATTAAGATTTTGAATGGCCCTAAATTAATAATGATGAAAGAATCATTATTAAATTATTAAACAATCAAGTTCATATCCTGTAAATATTTATGGATTAAGTTATTAATACCTAATAAAATTGTCGTAGCTTGTGCATAACAAAAAAGATTGCGTCTTCATAAACATTTTTAAAATTTTTGAATTTCCTTAAATATTGCTTTCATAGTTACTTTTGTATTACAAAATTCATCAAAGAAAGTTATTGTGTAAGGCCTTATTATGTATTACAGTGGTTTGTGTTATTAAAAAAATAGCGTACGGCAAACTTTGTAAATCGTTAGAGGAGGCAACTCTCGGAAACAATAGGCTTCTTATACAGCTTCTTCGCTAACTATTCAAAGTTTTGCAATAAATTTAAATGTGAATATGTCGTTTATAAAGAGGCGGAAGCGCGGGTCTTGTACGAGACAAAATGAGCGCCAGTCACACCGTTGCGGTGGATTAGTACACTTTAAATGTACCGCCCTCGAATCACTCTATAATATTAAACAAATCTTTAAAACACGTAATACTGGTATAAAAAAACCGTAACCCAGTAATATTATTAATAATATAGAGGTCGTGGAATTTGTTTCCTCGCAGGTTTGTGGTGTTATTGGTTAGGACAACGTGAACCAATTACTAAATTAACTAATTAATTAGATGATCCTGAGATGAAAAAGTTACTGTTGGTTGTCAGGACCAACTTTTGCAATCTAAGCTTTGATAAGCAAAGTCATCCATCGACTGCAGTGTTCTGAAAGTAATTTGTAAATCGTTCCGCGTAGAATCTGAAAGGATTAAAAAGCCATCCTTAAAATAAATTAAGTAAAACGAATAAGCTTTCAAAATAAAAAAGCCCTACTCGCAGAATTTAATGCTTAAGGATATGTATGCATGAAATGATGCCATAATAATTAGATGGAGCGATAAAAGAGAAAGAACAAAAAAGCTAATCTTTAATATTGTTCTTTCTATTTCTTATAAAGGCTTATTTTCACTATGATATCTCTGATTATTTGTAGAACAATTCAAATCGTTAAAGAACATTTAGCAAAATAGTCGTTCGAGTATTGAAAGTAAATAAATTTAAAAATATAGCGCTTTGGTAATGAACTTACGCATTTCTGGCAAACTCCACGACAAATTGAAACTTTCCCCATTTCCCCTATTTCTTCCCCTCTGACTTTTCCAGTAGTTTTGGCCTTTCGTATAAAGTTAGCGTTTGTATATGGGTGAAAGATTTTGCTATTTGTTTAGTAATATCGTCGAATATGCCTATTATACCACGAAAGCTAAGCATATACTTATATGATTTAAATTGTTTTCCGTTTTTTAAATTAATCAGGATCAAGCATATAATATAAGATGATGGTTTCGTAATATTTATTCAACTTTTTTGACCAACTTCCCAAAAGAAGACTACTGAATTCAGAATATATTTTTTTAGTGATTTGATTTAGATTTTTTTTTAAATTATAGCTAGTAACTGTCATGTGGTCGAATTTTTTTTTTTTTTTGTGAAAAGTAGTTACAAATGAACAAAAAAATTACGGCATCAACATACGAGGGACTAAATTGTCAACGCTGGCTAAACCTTAAGACTTTAACTATGTTCTACATAGTTCTTGAATTGGTCTATTTATTATGGTCCACGACCGCACGTATCTATATTTTGAGAAAAACCACTGTAATCACTAAAAAAAAAACATTGATCAAAATAGCAATAAGGCAATTTTTTTTTGACTCGGATGTTATGCTTCCAGACTCTTGTCTTTGATAGGCTTCATCTAACAGAGAGGAAGCTTCCGTCACCACGAACTAGGTAGCCAACATTTTTTGCTAAAAATGAAGGCCACACGTACAGAAGGTACGTGGATTAGGCATTTGTTTATGTCTCCTAAGTATCGTGGACGATCGGTTTACGAACCGGGACGCCGGCGGTCTGGCGACTGTATTAATCGGTGGCTGGGGGCGGTGAGAACCACCCTGGAACACGGGTGTATCTAGTGTACGCGGTGTGTGTGTTTTGCTGTGCTCGTAAGCGAGGGAGAACTACAGGTGAGTTTGTGCTATCCCTTCTCGTGTGATATGTAGGGTCTGATATCGGGACCTCCGTTGGGTCCAAAGTCTCGGCGACCCCTTCCTCGCTCGGGTCGAGGAGAACGGTTCGCGGTCTACGCTTTTGACTAGACGCGTTTGGATCGGCCGTATACTTTGTAGTTTTTACCAGCAGAGGGTTACTGTGGTTGACTACTTTATCTGGGTCAGCAATTTGCAGTCGCTTGTAAATCTACGTTTCGTTGAGGTACCATGCGCCCCAGTGGCGCAGCGGATGAATTGTTTTGACACTTGTAGTTGGTTTAGGAGTGTGGAGATCCCCGAACAGGTTCTCGCTTTGTCGAGCGTGGGGCTCAGTACCATGCGCTTTCTGGGTTGCGCGGGAAGCTAAGGAACCTGGCCGGCCTGTGGTGCAAGGCCGGCCGTGGAGGAGTGCTCCAAGCGGGCTGAACAAGCCCGCTTTGGATGCGCCTTTGGAGGGTCGAGGGACAGGTTGCAGGAGGTAGTGTGCGCCCTTCCTGTCTCGCTACCAAGGTGGAGTCGGGGGAAGAGGATGTCGGTATTCCTGAGGCCAGCTCTCCCTTCCTCCGCGACTCAGGAGGCCTCACCGCTGATGCGGTGTGGAGGCCGTGGAGGGACATTCGGCATGGTGTCGTCAATCTCTCCCTTCTACGGCCGAAATGGAGCTAGCGGCGGAGCTTAACATCCGGCCGCCGCAGGGGCTGGTAGTATCGTCCCTGTGTGGGTTGGGAACTCCTGGCTCCTGACTATGGCCCTGAGTAACAGACCTGGGAGTCTGTTACCAACTCAAGGGCCGAGACGAAGGGGCGCTAGTTCCGACGCGCCCAGAGGAAGTCAGATGGCCGTAAGGTCGAGATGGGGCTGCTTCGGCGGCCAGCGCCGAGTAGGGTTGCAGATGAGTGCAAAACGTTCCTGTGACCCCACCCTAAAGGCGTCAGGAAGGAACAACGTGGTGGTTTTAGCCGATGCGAGTCCGACATAACCCGTCTTTGCCCCCGCGACGACGGGTATGCGTAGGCATTTCCCCACGGTAAAAAAAAAGGAGTGTGGAGGATGCGTGAGCGAAAACTTGGCATGCATAAGCCATGATTGGTCGTATGCATACCTTGTACAATAGAAGTTTATGTTTGAGTGACATTTTACTGTGAGAATTCGTTAGGTGATAGAGTCTGGTCGAAACGAACAAAGCCTTTCCCCTAACGTCCTGAATATGACTTTTGAACGACATGTTGCAGTCGAAGGTCACGCCTAGGTATTTGTTCCTTCCTTTCCCATGGGATCGGTTGGCCGTAGAGTTTTAGTTACCCTAGTGTTTGGTGTCGGCCAGCGCGTGGCCTTATCCTGACGCCTGGGTTAAGGACCCGGGGTATCGTGTAATCAAGATGTAAACTAGACCGATGAAAGTGTATTCCTACACTTTTATCGGGATCGACGTCTATTCTCCATTTACGAAACCATTCGCCTAAACGATCGATCACGTTCTGGAGCTTTTTAAAGATACAGTTTGGTCTTAGCGACGAACAATAGAGGGCGGTGTCATCGGCGAAAGCGTGCCAAATTGACATCGCCGGGCTTTGGAATGTCGCTCGTGTAGAGCGTAAATAATAGAGGTGATAGGACCGATCCTAGAGGGATGCCCGCTTGGAGCGGTCGGCTCGTGGGCAGGGTGCCCTCGAATCGATATCAAAAAGAGCAGTTCGACAAGTAGGCTTGGATGATGTGAACCAGCCTGTCCGGCACTTTGAGAGTATACAGCTTATATATAATTCAAGCCGTTGTGCCAGAATTTGTCAAATGCGTTTGCGACATCAAAGAAGACGGCCCCTGTGATACGGGGTTTGGATTGATGAAGGCCGTTCAGAATGAATTCCGTCAGGCGATAGATTTGGTCGGGACATGAGTGCTTCGGGCGAAAACCGAATTTCTCGTCTGAGTGTTCTTTAAACCGGAAGAGAATTATGGGTTCATATAGTTTGCCCAAGCAATTGAGCAAGCTAATTGGACGATAACTCGTGATTAGTGCCCTAGGTTAGAGGGTTTGTTCGGCTTGGGAATACCGATGACAATGGCTTCTTTTCGGACACAAGGAAAAGTAGAAGTTGATAGTAAAATGTTGAAAATGTTGACCAATACATGGACAATAGGGCCTGGTAAGTATTTTAGAGTTCTATTTGAGATACGGTCTGGGCCAGGTGCCGACCGGGGTTTAAGACTTTTATCGCGGACCTTCTCCGGTGTCACTGGTTTTAAATTATCGCCCTCTGGTGTTAGGGCAGCCCTAAGTTCGACTTGACGGTGCACCTCTGATAGGTGGGCCGCGTCGGCGTGTGGGCGGGATGGCGTACATTGCTCTTCTAGCGTATCGGCTAAGCATTCGGCCTTTTCGAAGTCATCGAAAGCTAACAAGCCCCCGGTTGGCTTTGATAATGGCGGCATGGCGTCGCGGGGATCCGAGTTCATATGTCGAGCCAACTGCCAATAGGCAGTTTGCGATGGCTCTAAGTCTTCCGTCAGAACTAACCACGATTCTTTGCGGTGTAATTCTATCTTGTCTCTGACCTCTAACTGAAGTTGCTTAAAGCAAAATCGTTTTGACTCGGACGTATAGCAATAAAACGCCTGCTTGAGATTATTTTTCTTTTTTATCAGATATCGAATACTGAACGGCAAGCCAAAGTTGCGGTCACTCGAAACCTTGACTGTCCTTTCGGAGTGGTCGATGGCTGATGAGATATGCATTGTGATACTGTCGATAGCAATATACGCTTTGTCTACACTATCATTAACCTGCGGTACGTTAGAGCAACTTTGGGGGTCCATTGCCTTGAGCTTGCGTTCAAGACATTGCCAATTTGTTACGGTTTTGGTCGTAGGGACCGCACCGGCGATAAGGCAATTCCAAGGCTTATAAAGGTACAGTGTAATATTACATAACTTATCATCATCACATCATCAGCCTTTGTTAGTCCACTGCTGGACATAGGCCTCCCCAAACACCCCATCCATTAGGGGTTTGGACCGTATCCACCACGCCGGATCCAATGCGGGTTGGTGGGTGGACCGACTTTTTAAGCCCATCCGACGCATGGATCATCTTACTTTTCAGACAATTGGGTGATCGGCCCAAATTGCCTAACCAACTAGAAACAACAATGAAAATTGATTTGCGTCCCGAATTCGAACCACGACCTCCGGTTTTAAAGCACACACCCATACCACTAGGCTACGAGGCAGTTATATTACATAAACGTTTATGCATTTAAAAATTCTTCCATAATTTGACAAAATTTAAAACATATCACAGATTTTGTTATCCGCTTATAGTGCGTAAAATACATATTATTCACTGGTTGAAGTTAAGAAAAAGGCTTTTTTTAATTAACGTAAGCAACATAGATATTTTCGGTAAAATAAGCTTCTTGAAGAAATTTTTTTAAGAATTTTAACAGCGGAATTTCATATTTGCTGATTAGATACCTTTGTTATTTCTACTATTGTATGAAAAGATTAAAGTTAATATTATCTGATAACGTAATCGTGCACGTGTTGTTTATTTTAAAATAGTTTATATTTTCATTTTTAAAAAGCATCAGATACTTTTGAGATATTTTCAAAACACTAGGACATATCATTTACCATAAATAGTTATTCCTTAAAAACATACAAAATTTTTGTTTTTTTTTTTTTATAACATAAGCGAATAAACACTTAATCATCACATGAAATAAATATTCATCTTCATAACTAATTTTTGAAGCATCTAAATTGAAGCATAAATAAAAAGTTGTCTGACTGTGCAAATTATTATAACCGCTTCGACTGGAAACTTACGCGGCAATACTCTGAAGGTAATAACTTAAGAAAAGTTTATACGTTCAGCTTGTGATTTTTCCAATTTCGTCCAACTAGTTTACTATAAACCGTTCGCGCGGAAGATAAGAAAACTTTCCCTATCGAAGACTTTAAATTGGTAGTTCTTACTCGCAGTACACCGCGTAGTACACGGGGTGTATTACTACTTCGTGTTTGTGAATTTCTCAGAAACTTACAAATTAAATTATAAATATTTCTATTATCTCCAAACATCTGTGTACTCTTTCTTTTAATTAAAATGGTTAAATATCTGTAAGATCAGGAGTAATTTTTTTGTATATGTTTAACTTTTTTATATGTTTAAGTTACAAAATTAATGTTATGAATTGAAGATAAATTAATCCGAATAACTTGTAATCCAATTTAAAAGAAATACCTACGCATACCTGTCCTCGCGGGTGCAAGGACGGGCTATATCGGACTAGCACTGACTTGACCCGCCACGTTGTTCCTTCCTGGTGCTTTAGAGATGGGTTCAGAGGAGCACTTTGCCAGTCTTCTGCGAAACCACCAGTGCTGGCTGCCGAAGCAGCCCCGTCGCTATCCCTACGTCTAACTACACGGCTGGGCACATCGACTCCCGTCCCTTTGTCTTGGACCCTACATCTGGGCAGCAAACTTCTCCTAACTGCTACCCCGCATATATGGAAGCCAAGAGAACTCAACTCTAGCAGGACAAGTCTCCCAGACTCCAGCGATGGCTAAAATTTTGGGCTTCGCCACCAGCACAGTTTCAGCCACAGAGGGACGAGAGATCGACGACACCATGCCAAATTTCGCCTCCTTCCATGGCCCCACCACACCGTACAAGCGGTGCGGCCACGCCGAGTCGCAAAGGATAGGAGAAGCAGCCCACTACCTTGGTTGTGAAGGACAGACAGGGTAGCACGCCTACTACTTGAACCCATAATTTGTACATCCTAACAAAATACATTAGGACTTTTATTGCGTACTTTTGGGACAGCTCTTAGTTTCCATTTTAATATTAATCAACTATTCTCTACTATTACATAATGAAAAAATAAGTACATAATGCATATAGATTATTTTTATAACTTATAAAAAATAGTTATTAACTTTATCTACACTAATCTAAACAAAATCTAAATTTCATTAATATTTGATCACGGCAAAGCCCATTAGGATAATAAATGTTACAACACTAATTATATTTAGATGAAGTAAAATCTCGTGGGTATTGCCTGAAAATTTTCAGCAGCCTAATACAATTATAGGTTAATTAACATTAACTTTTTCGCAGTGATTTTGTACATACATACAAATTGGTAAAATATTAGACGTATTTAAAGTGAATGTGTATCTGTAGTAAATTTATTTATAAATTCGTAAATATAAGAATTCCTTGATATCGAACTAACTTGACTAAACGTAAATGTTTCTCAGGTCAATGTCTTCCAAATTCACGGCATAACTTCTGTTGGCAAACATAGCTGTGTTTGCATTAAAATCATCATCATCATCATAATAATTAGCCTGTCCACTGCTGGACATAGGCCTCCCCTAATACACATCTATCATTAGGGGGTTT
This sequence comes from Lamproptera curius, assembly GCA_029286875.1. NCBI lineage: Eukaryota > Metazoa > Arthropoda > Insecta > Lepidoptera > Papilionidae > Lamproptera > Lamproptera curius. The sequence continues at coordinate 793,439 of JAGSMT010000011.1, read as the reverse complement.
TGGACCGTATCCCATCACGCTGGTCCAATGTGGGTTGGTGGGTGGACCGACTTTTTACATGCCCATCCGATGCATGGATCATCTTACTTTTCAGACAATTGGGTGATCGGCCTAAATTGCCCTAACCAAGTATTAAAATACACTGTTGCTATTGTAATCACTCAGTAGAAAAGACCTACCATTATAAGTTTAGGATTTAGCAATTCTTAATGTTAAAAAATCTTAAATATTTACCTGTATTTCCGGTTACGATGAAATAACGGTTTGGTTTGACTACACATTTTTTTGAAAACTTCTTTTGTTATTACAAATATAATATTATATACATAGGTCTCCATGAGCCGCCAAGAGTTATCCGTTATCCCTATGTATGCTTAAATCTTTCAAACTACTCAACGGATTTCAATACGATTGTTTTGAAAGATAGAGTCACTAAAGAGAAAGCATTTTAATCTGCATAACACATGCTTAATATTGTAGGTATATTTTCTTAAAGCATTGCTGCCTTGCGAAGCAGGGGCGGGCCGCTAGTACTACAATATAATATGAGGCACACAATTAAACGAATAATTATTTATGCTGTGATTTCTATTCAGCTGTGGTATTTAGCTGATTTTCAATTTATCCTTTTTATATATTAACATAAGAATACATTAGAAGCAAACTCAACCATCTTCACGTTTTACCATTAAGTCGTAAAAACGTGTTGCACCTTGTTTTATGTAGATATTTCTTCGAGCGGGATAAAATTATATTTATACGACACTCGATGGAGCTTCGGCACTGAGTATCAGTTGGGAACTGTTTCGAGGACTTGATCGAGGGATCTGACGTGTCAAGAGTAGCAAACGAACGTTTTAAGATATCACTAGAGTTGAATTAGTCAATGTGTATGTATAATGATAAGACTTTAAGAAAAGAATAAAACAATCTTGAATTGCATAAACATTGGGTAATTCTCGTGTTATAATTAAATAATTAGTCGCCTACTTTAGTTTCATTAGCAACATGAATTTGTTTATACTAAGCGGATTTATACAATTTTAATCCATTGTGCAGAGTTACGTTGTGCCACGCCGTAAAAATAAAAAATATAGGGTTATAAACTATGTTTCACTGAATAAATAAAAGCTTATATAATATAACAATAAATAATAAATGGCCCCAACCTTAAACCCAAATAAAGAACAATGCAGTAATCTCGTACCTACTTGCAAAACAGATTCATAACATATTTAACTTGGCACACTTCATTTTATGACATTATAAAGAAATAGCAAAATCTTATCGCTCTGAAATTCAGTGGTTACCAGCTCGTGAACAGAGGTCGTTCAGGGCTCTTACCACTCTCTTCTCTATTCTTAATTCTCCTTCACCAACTTACCAGTCTTCCTATTGTAGTATTTGAACTCTGTCAGCAATGAATATCTTCGTTCAACGAATAACCGTTCTCTTTTTTGTCCCCTACATCGTTCCGATTTTATACACAAATCTTTCTTTATTCAATCTATCCACCTTTGGAATCCGCTGCCTCTGGAAGTAAGGATGGCTAAGATATATATATATATATTTATTCATATATATTTTATGCTCAATCTTAATTTGGTCAATTTATATCTGTGCACCTAAGCTGTGTTTTTTTCGTAATCATCGAAAAAAAAAACAATCGGCTGTTAGACAATGCCTAAGGCATTAAGCTCCTCTATGTACATAATTTCTTGCAAAAGAATAAATAAATAAATAAAACTAGGAAACGCAATTAAAATCAATGCTGGCAATTCCATATCATTTGGACTTTTGTTTTCCATAATGTACATATATTTTAGGGTTTCTTTTATAAAAATAAATTAACTAAATTACTGTACTATTAAACACCTAAAAACATATATAAATTGCCATGTGTTGTACTTTTAATACTTCAATAGGTTATAATCAAATTTTAGATGATAGGATTTAATATCTTACAGTTTTATATTGCCCAATATGTTGTAACAACTCATGGCAAATGCTTTTGCAATTACTATCTGGATCGTACCTCTCGTCGGTACAGTCGGTTGCAATGTCTGTCGTGTGCACTTGCACCAGCTCGAGCGATGCAAATGCACATTCGACAATCGATTTTATTGTTTTTGCTTTGCATTTCCACCTATTTTCTTGCAAACGATACTCAACTGTAGTCAGGTTTAAATTGGCCTGGTCTAAGTTTGAACCTCGGATTTGCATCGGTTATCACAACTGTCTGAATCTCGCTTTATTAAATTATTTATTTTGTTTTTAAATTTGATACTATCTTCACGTAAATTAAAATATAAGATATTAAAATTTGTTGTTGCGCTTTTATTTTAGTATTACATTAATGGATTGAGAACGAATTTTGCTATTATTAGTCACAATTGATGAGAGACACAAGAAATATTTGTGTTTCTCAGGAATATTAACTGGACATAATGAATGAACTGTAATATTTGGATATTTATTTGCTTTAAATATGATAACATGTTTGTGAACTAAATATAAGTTATATCTTCGTAATAAAAAGGATTTTAAAATATTGGTACAATATATAATATATATATATATATATATTTATATGCTTTTTATCTATCCATTAATATTAAATAAAAATCAGAAGTAAAACACATTCGTTTGGCTTTAGGACTTCAATACTATAAAAATGGTCGGGTAAACGATTTTGTATCGTCGATTATAGATAGAAACGATTTAAATCCACTTTCCCGTTTATCGGACTCGAATCAGCCGCTTTTTGAATTTTAATACAGAGAACAATAAGTGGATTTTTTTCAACAAAAAGCACTATAGCGATTCGATTGTCCCCGAATTGACTGCAACTCGAAATAATTGGTCGAAACGTGTAACGTTTCAATAGTATAGCAGAGACACGTTTCGATTTAGCGTGTACAATTAAAGTTTTTTGTTACGAATTCGCCAGACTATATTATTATGTCCCTTTAACATGTAATAAAAGATTTAAGTCTGTAGGAAATACAAATTAATTAAATGAAATTGGTTTAAATTTGATAGTAACTATTTGATAAAAAAAATTGCATTTACTTTGATCACAATAGAAAAATAAAAATTAAACCGCCTTGTGAATTATAGTATTATTATTACAGTTTTATGACCAAATAAAACTATATCAATTATGATCAACTTTACTTAATAACAAATCGTTGAGGATGTTTGATAACTTACCCCTGGCTTAGAGAAGAGTAAATCATTCCCTAAGTGAAGAATTTCTATACTTACACTTAGGTAGTCTCCACAAACAGGAAACAATGTAAGTAACTGCTATATTATAGCACTATTTAATTAATTTTTTTCTAGCCGTTTTTCAATTGACGCAGATTTACCTGAATAATAGTTATACGCAAAGCGAGCAGTACCCGATCTCCACCGAAAAAAAAAATCTTAATAGCTCTGACGACGACTGCTAAAAAAAGTCTAAACTTTATACATGCCACTCAAACGCGGGCGTATCGCTATATATTGGGCGATCGGCCAATATTGCCCTTTTCAAACAAAAAACAATGAGTAATTACAGTTATTTCTCAACAGGATTTGACAAGCGCCAATACCCCTCGGCCACAGAGGTGGCAAGATAGAATACAGTCTTCATCAGCCTGTGTTAGTCCACTGCTGGACATAAGCCTACCATATTGCATGCCTTCTTTATTGGACCTTATACCACCACGCACTGCGGTTTGGTAGGTGGACCGACTTTTTACTTGACCATGCAAGGCATGAATAATTTTACTTTTCAGACAATTAGGTGATCGGCCCAAATGATGTTCTAACAAACCAGAAAACAACGAAAACTCAAAGTTATTTAATCTGTAGGGTTCAAACCCACGCAATCCGGTTTGTAAAGCAAAAACCAATACCGCTAGGCCACGAAGACGATTATAGAATAGATAGAATACAAATTAGATGTTAAATGTAACTTTTTTATTGCTTCTGTTAACTTTTAAAATGTAAAAGCAAAAGTACCTATTGGAAATTGGACGAGTTGCCTTTGTACCAGACGACGTTAAACGTCCCGATAATGGAACAACAGCATGGACACGAATGGATTCGTGGAGGCCTCTTTGTGTATTGCTCGAAATGGACATGTAGTCCCGCTTTATTGGAAATGGAGCGATTTCTCGCGTTACCATCTCGTATCACAATCGTAGTTCGATATTTATGAATATATCGCAAAACGTTTACAATATTCAATATTACATTTTTTACATTTAAATAAAGTAATATATTTCGAATAATGTAGTTCAATGATATATATATATAATATTATATAATAAATATTATGACATTACCTACAAATTAGATAATGTCGTATTAATTGTCAGTTATCTAACATCACATCATCAGCCTTTGTTAGTCCACTGCTGGACATAAGCCTCCCCTAAAACACCCCTATCCATTAGGGGGTTTGGACCGTATCCCACCAAGCTGGTCCAATACGGGTTGGTGGGTAGACCGACTTTTTACATGCCCATCCGACGCATGGATTTATGGATTACTTTTCAGACAATTGGATGATCGGCCCAAATTGGCCTAACCAACTAAGAAACAACAATGAAAATTTGTTGAGTCCCCGCAGGATTCGAACCCACGACCTCCGGTTTCTAAAGCACACGCCCATACCACTAGGCTACGGAGGCAGTACTAGTTAGTTATCTAACATCTATAATATAATCCTAATATAAGGGACATATTTAGTTAATAACTTAATATTTTAAATAAAATAAATGTGATAACTAATGAAGTACAACGTAAACATATAACATCAAGGCCGTCTTATCAATCATCTTAGCGATCTCTTCCTGGCAACCTAGTTTGGTCAAAAGACATAAAATAACGTTAGTTTAAGTTATACAGAAATGCAGGTATAGCTAAGGCTAATTCAAAATATTTAAATAGAAACTCGACGCTCGAGTGTAATAGAGACGCAAGGCTTGTAAGCATGCTCCTCTTTCATTTAAGCAGGCCAACTGTGCACGAGTAAGAGAGACTCGTGCCTCTCACTTTCTCTTGTGGTTGCTTATGGAGAGCGTTACATGAGCGGCCCTGTAACAAAGTTTTTGAGAGTGCCTCCCTATCTTGAACCAATTTATAAGACGTGGTCACGTGAGTAATATTGCGTGTAAAAATTAAAGTTAACTACTTTAACTTATCTATATATAGTATGATATATTTCTGATGCGGATATTTACAATTTTAGTCGTCGCTACGCTTATAAAATTTTTAATTTGTACATATTTAACTGAAATCTTTAAAGGTAACAGAATGCAACTAAGAAGAAAAATAATACGCGTTATGAAACATTCATATGAAATCTTGTGCAAAAACGTTTTTTAAGCCTTAATAAAATAAAACCATATCTAAACTATGTACTATTACAAAGAAAGTAAATTATTTTGTTATTACTTTAATGACCCTAGTTTTAAAACACGTAATAAAATACAGTCAGTTTAGCGTAATATTTTAATTGGTATTTATTTTTTAGTGACATTCAAGTCCATAACCATTAAAAATAATGCAAAAGTGTAAGTTATTGTTTTTAAAGTGAACATTTTCGAAAGCGTTAGATATTATATTCCTTTGATAGCGGAAATTACGATGAAGCCTTCGAGTGGAAGCGAAGTTATTGTTGCCAGACAATGGGTTCGAATCCAATTTTCGTATCAACACAATGATCAGTCCCGCTGACTGTTAGTAATCGATTCGGGTCAAATCGTTTGCCAGAAAATTTCCCGAGGTCATTACTTTTGCTTTGTGTTGAGGAAATGTTTGTTCGTTTTCATTAAATTTAAGCACGAACAACGCGCTTTATCCCGCAGTTCAAGAACTGGGTTAATGCTTTTCGAGTGTAACTATGTGTTGAAGCGTCAACTTGATGCTGTATTATGGGGATATATATATAAATAATACTACACCTTGTATTTGATATATTTAGTGCTTTGACGAACATTTATACTAAAAATATAATGCTTATTTAACGTTTGTTTTGAATACATGTTTGTATTTATTAATAAATCTGTAAAAAATATACTAATATTCAAGTTTTTTTTTATATTGCAGATAACAAATAATGTAGTATCAACATTAATACAGATTTTTATCTAAGATATGTGATATTATTATAAATTTGACTTTGAATTTATCAAATTTTTTACGAGTAAGAATAAGTTGATGGTGATGTAACTGGAGTTGTACTGTAATCATCATACTTGCTGCATTTGTTGCAATCTAAATAGTTAAAATTCTTATTGTCGTAAATAATTTCCGTATTATTACACGAGAAAGGTTTTATACAGCCCCTTGGTAGGTTGTCCCCGAAAATCGTGCATATCTTCTTCAAATACCAGTTCGTTTCAACTTCGAATATCGTATTCCTAGGTCCTATTTCCACAACGGGACTTGCATCTATGCCAAGTTGGTTATACTTTGATGAAGCGAAACTGGCCAGTGATCCTTTTGTTAGTACACAATGTCTGAATTTTGCCATGTCAATTCCTGTTTCGCAAAGGCATCGTTCGCTTGGAGTGCCTGTTAAGCAACAAATAAACGTTTACTTCAAAACAAACTGAGCAGGTTTCAAATTAAATCAAAATAAAGTTTTTATATTTTCTATCTCAACTAATATTGAAGTTTATTTCCTATAAAGAGCTCTTTAATAATAAGGTTTTCTTTATGAAATTTGTGATTAAAACAGATATCTAGTGAATTATTAAATAATGATTACGATCATGCTCAATGATCTTGATTGGTCAGATGCTAACAGGTAAGCATGTACCAAGGTACCTAATTTCATGCCTTATGCTCTAAGTATTACATTACTAAGAATTTACTCCTCGAAGACAGCTCCTAGAAATGACTGACAGATTATGTTTATATTAAAGAGATACATATATATATATATATAATATATATATATACATCAATACTGTAAGTAAAGACTTAAGTTTGCTTAACATTTTGACAAAAGAAAAAAACGAAGAATAAGAAGAAATAAAACACTAATTTGTGCAATATTTTAATTGGTCTACTTGAGTTACTAAAGTTAACTTTTTTTTATTAATACATCTTGCATAATTTTCTCAGCGCGGTTATGCTTTAAAATCAAAAGAATTTTTAAAATCTGTCTTATAGTTTTTGATTTTATATACACATATGAAAGTATAAATGTTTCGCCTTTATAATAAAAGAAAAGATGATAAAGTTAATTACCTTCTGCTTCACACTTTAGAAATTGGGCTTGGAGGAATGTATTGAGCCTTAGCTCGTTCAGTGCACACATCTGTGGCACAGTATATCGTCCACTGCCAAGGAGGTAGTAGTCCACCATGATCTCCCCACCAATGTTGTCTATTACCCATGGATATGTGTTTATAAAGAATTTGGTGTCCTTACGAACATCTCCATAAACTGATATGACATAAGTGCATTCGACGAAACTTAATATTGCTCCAACGATAACTAACTTAAAAAACATTTTCTTAAATATAGAATCGGTATAAATAAATATTTTGTGATAGTTAAACGCTATGAATAAAAATATAATTTTTTTCTTTACCATTTTATACGTAATATTTAATGACGTAAACAAAAATAAAATGCGTTAAGGCGACATGTGAAATTGCAAAAATTTGCACGTAGCTAATAATTAAATGCGTTGTTGTTTCAGGGTTCGATTATGAAATAATAAAAAAAAATACTTTTGGTTACTTGAATTAGATGAAATGTTATGAGGTAAAATTAGTTGAGATTTATTAGTAAGTGATGGTTTACTTTTAAGCGATTTATCGCTTATTATTATTATATAGCTATTGTACCTATGAAGAATGTTTAATCACGCTCGTCTCTTTTTTGTTTTATTGTCTTCTAGTACACACTGCCCGAATTAGCGGGTGATGTTATTCAGCAGCTTCCGCATAAATTTTAAAAGAAGTTTTTATATAGAATAGAAATAGTAATATTTTTCTTGCAATTACATTGTATATTTAAAATATTTTTACTAGTTGTAAATTATGCAAATAATTTCATTGCGGAAAGTCATTAAAGACAGGAATTTTAAAAGTATTTCAATATTTCTTGTATTTACATATTAAATCTCAACAAACTCAGCAAATTGAATTTTTTCCTTTTAAGATTTACCATTTGCGAAGTTATAACTCTTCGTAAAGTGACATTGTTGAGTTTGTGTTAATGAACATTTGGCCATTCTAACATATTTAGATTAAAAAAAAATGATGAGGCTAGAAGGTTCTAAAGTAATTACACCAGTTATGTGTAAATCATATAATAAACGAGTGTATAATGCTTGTAAAACACATTTTTTTAATATTACTTTGTATTATTGTAGCATCGCCCTACCTTTCGACCCGACTGATGTTGGCCATCTAGCAGAACCTCCCACGCTCTTTCATATAGCTATTTTGTCTAATCTTCATGGGTCGACTTCTAAACAACCCAGATTTACCTCAATGAAAACAACTTTTACAATCCAAAGGTAAACTAAGCCCGACAAATTAATTAAAAGTCATTAAATTTGACGTCATGTAATATTTATCGATAATGCTATACGACGCACGCATCATCTTATTCTAGGCGACTTTGAGGCATTATGTGCTGATTACTCAGGCATTCGAGTAATGCCTAAATAACTATAAACCTGGTCCGTTTCGTCTGCGATTATCTTGTAATGGGGTATTGCCGAAAGCTCTTTTGGCCTAAAAGACCAAAAGTCCATCACGTGTATAAATTGCCAGCACCGAACTGGAGAGCGCCACCTTTCATTTTTACATTCATAAGCTGGGATAAGTAAAGCTGCCCTCACTTCATAGACCAGCTGAATTTTAATTAGGTTTTGAGCTACTGGCACAAAGCGGCACTGATACCACAATATAAAAATCTCACTGAAGAATATGAATAAACTAAATACCTTATGAAACTTACTCTTACTTAGGAAACTTAATTTGAACCGTGATTTTCGATTAATAAAGTATCTTTCCGATAGTTATAAATATAAGACAAATTTTGTAATGATAAAAGTCTTATGGAAGAAACAAGTAATTCGTCTTGCGCTTACTCTGCTGTTTTAATTCAATTTCTGGAAGCAACGACAAAAGGAGTTTCGTTTTGAAAGTTTGCGAAATAATCATCGCGACTAAGATTCTTGTATTTTGAGACGCCTATTAGATTTGTTGGGGACATGAAAATAGCGGAATATCGTCCTTCTATACAAAGATTACTTGATATATTATGTTTTACATTGTGTTTACTTGCATGTTATACTAAATTTTGGACACACAAATGAATAAATATGAATACATTAAATATTTCTGCAACCGCGTTTTTCATTACTGGCGTTTAGATGTCTTCGTTCCATGAAATCCAACTTAAGTTCCTTTAGTCATATAATCCAAAATCATATAGTCAAAAAGCATAACACTAACAATAATTTGAAAATCAACAAGCATTCCTTATTGATTTTCAAATTATCTACCACCATTTCCGAAATGTACGCCTCTGACCTTATATAAATAAGTGTATGAACCGCTGCTGGGCTCTTTATTTTATATTTACTTTTTTCATTAAAGTATTTTAACAGCGTCACAAAATAAAATTTATAACCAGATTGTGTTACCATTTACATTATAAGAGTAAAAATATCCTTTTAAAACAAAAAGTTTTAATAAATATATATTTTTTAAATGTTTTAATTACACAATAGCAGAATATTTACCGAGATTTTGGTGCAAAAGCATTGTATGCTCATTACAATATTCTGCTAATTCAATACTAAAAGATTTAGATTAATGTAATTTTTGCGGATACACATTATATTTTGATAAAGTTCAACATTTTTTATTACAGGTATAACAAATATTTTCAATAAAGTATTATATTTACTTTAGTTAAAATAGTATGTCATCTTAAACGGTGAACCTACATGGTGAACCTACACTACTTTTGGTTATCGTTATGAATGTGAATCTGTCTTCTTTAATATGACATATATTAAAATTTAATAACTTTACACACATCCATAACGAGAGTTAACATATTTTAGCAATTTTTGAAGTCAGCAATGGCGTATTTACAAAACCTGTAACGAAATTGTTACTTTAGAAATATTTTGATGTTAGATATCTGATACCTATAGACAATTCAACAACAAAAGTTAGTGTCTTTTTCGATTACTGTTGTGCAAAATAAAGTTTTATTTACTGAAATGAAAAAAACATTTTATTCTATCCCGCCAATTTCATGGCCTCTAACCCCCGAATCGTTTTATGACTTGGAGACGAACGTTTAGGACGATTAATGGTTTCATCCTTTGGATAATAACGAAAGGGCGTTCCAGTTTTATTTTCACTTGAGCCTATTCATGGAACTTATCCACGAATATAGAAATATTCGATAAGAAGCTCCTTCAAACAATACGGAATATTCCGTTTATGAGCCCCGTTTTCTTATTATTTTTACAAGTGGTAAATTAACTGATACAAGATATTTGTTACAGAAGTAATTTGTTTCTTGTTTTGTGAATGACTTGCGCAATTGAACTATTATTTACTTATGTCGTTAAACGAACAAACATTGTTTCTATATATTGGTTGCTAGCGCAGGCAAGCTCTTTGGAAAATAGATGACATGGTTTCAAATAGTGCTCCAACTTCTTATTATCTTTGCTAAGTTAGTTATGGCAATGCAGGTTGAACATAAAATTGCCTTTTTAATGCTTAAAACGATAAGTCAAGCAAGACTTTTATTTAATGGTCAGTGATACGCCCTGCCCATAAGAATCAGGCGCCACAAATCCATTCATCGCTCCAAAACATCAAATGTTACGTTTAATTTTCCCACTTATTACACTAGTTACGTAGTTTTTCAAACCGGAATTCAGAAGTGTTTACAGACTACTGCTTTGGCGCAGAAAAAGGCACCGCGGTAATACCACCCTAGACAGTCCCTTGTAATAATTAAACCCATCACCACCTTTAAAAGCATCTCAAGTAAGTTTATTCATTAGTCAAGTAAAAGGCTGTAATGTCTCCAGTTGTGTCTGCTATCCAACCTTTTGGAATATACAATAATTTTCTTATTTTAACGGTTCCGAAGTATAGTGACATACACAAGTACGGAGTAGGCCGCGATCCACCAATAAAAACGCGCGTATTTCGAAAAAAATTGACTAAAGTATATTTTAAAGCCCACAGATTTTACATTTAAAATGGGCCAGGAATTTCAAAATATATCTTAATAAAAAAGTAAACAATGAATTCAATACAGAGTTATAAAAAAACAACTTAAGAGTGTTAAGGGTGTTGTTGTAAAAAATGTAATAACAAAAAAACCATGTTCTTGTTAATATATTTTTATATGATGATAATACTTCTTTGAAAGTCATGTCAAAGGCATCGATAAAAACCGAATATTGAATTTAATTTTTTTAAATAGAACTTTAAATGTATTTAGGTTATCATATTTATTGGTTACGTAAATTAATTATACTAAAACACTATTTTTATTCTTTTTTTTTTGTATATTATAGGTGCATACATGTTAAAATTTGCCAAGACTGTATTCACTATCAATGAGTAATAAAGCAATTAGCACATGTAACAATTATGTTTTTTTAATTATTATTATTAAAATAATCTTATTTACTATTTTAGTTTTCCGCCTCAGTTGCAGTTTTACATTTTTGGCGCCACCTTTGAAGAACTTTAGGAACTCTACAAAGAGTTGAACAGAAATTTTTTGCCTGGTGTAGCCGTTTATAAGGAAACTATTTTGATAAATTCTCAATAGAGGGCGTTGTACTATTAAAATATTTAATGACAGTATTTATTATAATAAAAATATGACATCTACTAAAGGTTCAATTAAGTTTATGACATTCAAATAAGATTTGTTCATAAATCAACTGAACTGTAATAAGGCTAAGAAATAATTTACACACTATAACATGAGAACGACATCTCCACATTATTGCTTTAATAATGTCCTTGTAAAAGTTATAGCAAATTGCTAGTAGAGGCGTTAAACTTTAAAATATTTTTAGATAATTAAATAGAAATCAAAAATATACTTTTAATAAATATATTATTTTGAATAATTAAAACTTCATGTGAGCCTTGTCCTGGTAAAATTATATAATGAGGCGTGCTTGGCTCGAACAATGAGTACCAAAATATTATCAAGGTGTGATATATCTTTATTAAAACTGCCTCCCGTAGAACCTAGTGATGATCGATCATGGGCATTAAGTGTCTTTCACAAACCCAGGAGGTCGTGGGTTCGAATCCTGCGGACTCAATGATAAATTCATTTGTGGTTTCCCTAGTTGGTTCAGGGCATTGAGATGATCACCGCAGATATGATGATGAATACTAAGAAATCCATGCATCGGGATGGCATGTAAAAGAGTCGGTCCCGAAACCAGACGCGCATGTGGACTAGGTAGGTGAAGGAGTACGGTCCACCTAATGATAGGCTGATTGGGAGCCTATGTCCAGCAGTTTGGACTTATCAGTGCTGATGATTGTAGTGATGAATATGTATTTATCTTTCAAGAAATTGCACAAGTAATTACGCTAACATAGTAGTACGGTAATATACAGAACGCAGTATCGTCTCCATAGTATCGATTAGTAGGCGAAACAGGATATCACAGTCTAATTCTAAACCGCTGGGACCATCTAATTTTTTTTGGATTTAAATTAAGCAATGAATTAGTACGGACTAATGTAGTATTATTTTTCAATGTAATATTGTTTCATAGCATTTTGATTATATGAAACCTGGAATACTTTCTAAACGGGCACATGGTATCAAAAATATTAACTAAGGTTTGTTGATTACATATGTTAAAAGCAAACCCATTGTGAAAGTCTAGATTTTATATGCGTACTTTAATTTATTCTTTAAAGTCAAAGTAGAGAAGTGAAATAAAACATGAATTTTAGGCCGTCCAGTCAGTGACTATCAGCTATATGATATGTTCGATATATATCACGTGAAAATTGCCAACATGAAGAAACAAAAATTGAAAAAAATGATAGAAAATACTAAAACTTACTCAAAAAAAAGATATCAAAAACAATAATAACCAAGTACCTAAAACTGATTATCTTATAAAAACAATTACACACGCAATAGAAAATACGCAGTAATAGAAGGATTTTAGTTTACTGTTTTTTTAATATTTGTACCAGTATATATAAATAAACTATACCCCATGTACCTTGTATAATAAAAATGAAATTATAAAACGTTTTATGCTCTGATGGATTATTATTCAAGTTCCATAATTTAGTTTCTCTAAAAATATATTAACTATCATTTCATGGTAGATACGAATGCAGAGTCACTATCATGCTCTGTAATTCATTGTCGGTTTTAACTAATCTTATATATTTAAGTATCGTTGGTTTTTAAATGTGCTCCGCCAGAAGATTCGCTCGTCACCCCCTCACTCCGCTCTTGCACTCGACCTTCACTTCACTCGGGACAACGCCGGCTCGCTTCGGTCGCCACCTCCCCCGCCTCGTTGCGTTCAGCTCTCGAGAATTCGCTTCGCTCAGGACCTCCTACGCGAACTTCTGGCTCCGCGCTTTGATATTGCACTCTAGGGTAGGGCAGACTAGTACCACATGGAGTTTGGGTGCTTCGACATTATGTCCGTGACATTTAACAAAAAAATGATGTATTTAATAATAAATATTCTATATATGTATATATATATATATATATTATATTTATATGTATATATATATATATATTATATATATATATATATCATATAAATATAAATATATATATATTTATATGTATATATATATTATATATATATATATAAATATAATTTATATGTATATATATATATATATATACATATATAATTTTCTTGCCTAAAGGTCACTATTTATACTCTATTACTTTGAGGATAATATAATACTTTGTATACATCGATTCTACTTATCAAATAAATGTTATTAAAATTTCCTCTATACCATATCATCACGTTATGTCAGATTTTATTTTTTAATGCGAATTCTCCTCACGTCCGACCTATATCCTTATTTTCAGTAGCCCATATACGTGTGTGTCTTATGCCAAAAACATTTTCTGAATAACCAATGAGTACAAATAACATGTGAAATATTTGTAAAGAAACAATCTTAACATTGTCACAGTGACATAAGCTTGAAACGTGACATTGTTGCCATGTTTTTATTTTTGCAAGCATTAAGGCATTTTTGTGTCAGGCATAGCATAAAAATATTTAGGTATGTAGGCTTTCGGTTTCTTTTATGATAAATAGGCTAAAAATCGATTAAATAATTATGTATATAAAACAAGTAATTTTTAAAATTTTCTCGTAAGCAACATTTCTGATTTAGTATATTGACTAGCGACCCGCTTCGGCTTCGACTTAGCTCGAAGTAACTTAGTCTACTTTTTTCCTATAACATTTTCTTTTATAGTACCAAACTAGTGGTAAATATAAATGTGATTAGGTAGTTCAAAAATATCGACCCATTCATATTTCATGATCACGTATCGAATGGACGTCGATAAAAAGATTATGATGTCTAGACTTAACTATTTTTACTATAAACGGATTGCGTTCAGAAAAACTTAGAGATGTTTTATCATTAAATGGGTATGAATGAGAGGCAATCTTTTTTTGTTTTTAATTATTTTTAAATATTCATATTATTTTAATATTCGATAGTAACTTTGAATATATAGTTCTGTAGATAAAATTGTTTATACAAATTCTTTATACAGATAGGAGGTATTCAATTCGGAGTGTGTTTTTTTTATAGGTATGTTACCTCGTTGCTCAGCTCTTGGTGCTCCGATTGAGTTATTTTTTTTTAATGATAGATATTTGCTTCCCATTGATCCCATTAATTTTTAATTTTGGGATAAGCAGTTTAATAGATAATTGAGAAATACAAAAACTTACGGCACCAAAAATCACAAACTCGTGCAATCAAATTACAAACGCTGCCTAAACCGTAAATGATAGACATAAAATAAGTTTTACATAATTATACTACTTAAATTGTTCTACAATAAAGTCCCCCATACCATATGTCTATGTTTTAGTAATAACGCACAATAAACATTTTAATGTGAACATTTTTAAAAATTGCAATCAAGCATATTCAAAGGTTATTTTAGATAAAACAGTTTAAGTTCACATAAAAGTAATTTGATTCAAATATTTTTTTACTTTAAGTACACAAAACGTGTCATGTAAACATTGTAACGAAATTATTACTTAAAAAGTTATCAGAGATTTAAAACACGGTCGCAGATAACGCGACGCTATTTCGCACAAAGGGCACGTTGTTACCTGCTTGTATGGCGTAAAATAGTTATTGCCTGTTAGAAGTAGGTCATATTATATTGTTTAAATTTCACTTAATGTTGTATGAGATTACATTCTGATATATAACAGGTCTATTTCACAAAAAGTTTTTAAAAATTTAGTCTGTCTGCCGGTTTATTAAAACGGAATAGCTAGTACGATTTTGTCGGGCTTTAACTGAAAGATAGCTGGTGTAAGGGATAGAAGTGATCTAGGTAATCTTTTTTAATCACAGATTTTTCTATACATTTTTTTACACGTAATCGCAGGCAACCGCTAGTATATTCTAGCATATAATAATTGATTTCCTTGTCAATTTTAACTTACCTCTTTCTTCATTATTAGTAATAACAGACAGTTTATTCGCATAACGTTCCTATCATACTTATACTACAGATGATCGGGATAGAATAAATTAAAAAACAACAGCAAACTGTGCAAAATAAAACATCGTTTTACCGTTGACATAGACAGCCGGGAATAATAATCACAATTGGGATTTTAAAACTTAATAAAGAGGCGGTGGGGTAAATAAGCTAATCAGTACTATTTTCTCGCCCCTTACATACTACCTGTATCGAATACTTTGCCGGACGTAATTCTCAAAACACAACATTTGGTTTCTGTAGTAATCATTGTGGACAATTAGCTTCTTTTGATTCTGGTAATAGATCTCACAAAAATATTGTGCTTATTTATTCTATTTGTTATTCCTATATATAGAAAACTTATTGAGAAGTTTAGAAGATAATAAATAAAAAAATAATTGATTTTATAATAAAGAAAATCAAATAATTGCATAATAATGATAAGCCAAAAATACTGTATAGTAAATTATTTAAATTAATAACAAGTGCATCTAAGAGTATATTCGTATAGTCAAATCAAAAAGATCTGCAGCTGTCAGTGCATGGGTAACAGTTGAAATACATAACATCAGTCTAAGATTATACGAACTATATAGTGAGAAGACTAAAAACCACAATCAATCCTGTGTGACATATATTAATATATACTCCAAACCATTCAAAAAAGTGTGCTGGACAGTGAAGTCATTTTGCATAAAAAACAAAATTAAAGGTGCATCGGACAAAATAATCACTGGTGAAACAGGAAGGGCTGTAAACAAAAACTTCTTCTAAATGTCAATAATAGAAAATAAATTCTGATCAAGATGTTGCATCCTATTTTGGATTTTTAAAGCGATAAACATATTGTGTCCGCTTTAAAATCCTTAGATATTAAAAACTAGATCTGTGGGGTATCTCGGTCAAGGTTATAAATTCTATTATTGATGTTATCTCACGTTACCTGGCATCTTTTTTTAATGATTGTATTACAAGTGGTAAATTTCCTGACCTTATGAAACACAGTAAAGTTATTCCGGTATTTAAATCAGACAGTAATAACCCCAAAAACTGTAGACCTATTTGTTTACTGAATGCTCTAACTAAAATTTTTGTCAATGGTAAAACTTAACCTTTAAATCTCATACTAATTTATACATTTATTCTCATAATATACTCAATAACAAGCAATACTATTTTACACGGGGTCGTTCAACAACCAACGCAGGTGTCAATCTTGTTAAAACTATATTTAAGACATGGGAAGGGTCCCACGATGCTTTGGGTGTCTTCTGTGACTCAACTAAATCATTTGACTGTGTACAGCGTGATACTTTGGTTAGAAAATTAACCCACTACGGTATCATAAATGCCCCACTCGACCTTCTGGCTTCGTACTTGAGCCATCGAACTCAAAAAGTTGACGTGAACGGCAAAAGATCTCCCGGGGCTCAGGTAGGTAAGGGGGTCCAGAGGTCTATTTTAGGGCTTTTCTATTTCTGTTCTATATTAATGACCTACCACACCACGTTGAGATGAATAACGAATTGATAATTTGCTAATGACACTTCTTTAATATTTAGAATAAAACGACGAAACTTACAAAACGACGATGTAAATAATACTTTCTCAGAAAGTAGGATACTGGTTTAGTGCAAATGATTCAATATTAATCAAAAATACAACGAAATGTATAAGGTTTTTTAATGCCTTCGTAGCCTAGTGGTATGGGCGTGTGCTTTAGAAATCGGGGTAGAATCCTGCGGGGGCTCAACAAATTTTCATTGTTGTTTCCTAGTTGGTTTGGGCAATTTGGACCGATCATCCAATTATTTGAAAAGTAAGATGATCCATGCTTCGGATGGGCATGTAAAAAGTCGGTCCACCAACCAACTCGCATTGGACCAGCTTGGTAGGATACGGTCTAAAATCCCTAATGGAACCACTACTGGACTATCACAGACTATCACACTGATGATGATGTATAAGGTTTATGACTGCTAATATTCCTAATAGATGGACAAGTGCTGGACGACGTAGATTCCATGTAGTTTGGCATCATTTCAAAAATTCTCCAAGCTGCAATGGGACCTCATATTATGGAGGCGAGTAAAGGTTACGCTTACTTGAAAAATTAGACAACTCAACATACAGATGGTTTTAATTGTTAATTTTACAGTATAATGTCTTTTGGCATTCTATTGTATATAAACGCGGCTGATATAAATACTAAGTTCGTAATTCAAAAGAGAGCAATTTGAGCAGTAGTAACCTGGACCCTAAAGAATCGCTGAGAAAAATATTTACTGAAATTAATGTAATAATTGTTTTTTCTCAAAACAAATTTCAAAATATTATATATGTTCGTAATCATCATCATCAGCCTGTGATAGTTCACTGCTGGACATAGGCCTCCCCTAATACACCCCTATCCATTAGGAGGTTTTTGGACCGTACCCCACCACGCTGGTCCAATGCGGGTTGGTGGGAGGACCGACTTTTTACATGCCCATCCGACGCATGGATCATCTTACTTTTTAGACAATTTGGTGATCAGATGTTCATAAACATAAAAACAATTTTGTAAAATATTGTGGTATAAAAACTAAGAATAAGCATCATTTGGCTCTTTCAAAAACTAAGCCACGAAGATAAATGAAATTTTTCATAGGACAAAGCATACTCTTCTACAAGAAATTCCCAGGAAACGATCAGATATATCTGTGAATAAATTAAAAAAAGTTGTGAAGGAATGGTGCTGTGTTAAAGGATATTATTGTTGTAATGTCAACTTGTTGATTATACACCCTGGTAATGAACTGTTCGCTCTAGGCTATTTCACAGTATTCAAATGAGATTATTTTTGTTGTAAAAATTATGTAAAACCTAATAAAAGAGGAAAAAAAAGTCCCGCTGAGTTTCTTATGCCGGTTCTTCTCAGGTCAGAGGCTTCCATATCCGAACCGGTGGTAGTTTATCTGACAATCCATAAGAAAGTATATAAACATTGAGTTACAGACATATACCAACTTAGTCTGCCTGTGATCGTAGATGCTGGAAAGAATGCGAAACGTCGGGAATAAATATATATAACTCACGCGGAAAATCCGTGAATTAGAATTTTTTAAGTTCCTTTGAGTCAAATGTGAAATTTTTATTATCTATTGCGATTAGATCTAAGCTGAAAACATTTTTTAAATTATTTAACCAATTAGACAAGCTATTTTAAAAATAACTCCTGAATGACCAATTGTACCTTTTTATCTTAGATAGTAAACGTTTGATATATTTAAAAATATTGTTAAAATAATGCCCGAGTCTTAATATATGTAGATAAAAGTCAAACCAGCGTTTCATGATTACCTTAAAAAAGCTAAACTTTATATAATATTAAGAAATGTAATAAACATTTTGCCTATCAGTAGTAGTCATTTGATATATCATGAACATTTTAAATCCATAAACTTTTATACAGTCAACCCTGTTCGACCCCTGCAATGTCAAGTAAATGGATGCACTGAAATTAGATACGAACTCTAAAAGCTTTTGTGCGCGATTTCACATACCTGTGCAGTAACACATTGCATGTTGTATGGCATCATGCATTGAAATTGAATTCGTTTTACGTTACCTACGAAAAGACACTGCAATTTTTTCCTAACTCATAAGAGATCATATTGTCCTGTGATTATGATTATATAAATAAAGTTTTAAAAAAGCTGGTTGCTATATGTAGAGTAAAATGATTATATGTATATCTTTATAATACACGAATTGAATTAAAAATATTATTCAAACTTATACCGACTTTTTAATTAATTATAAATAGAGCTAGAAATAAAAATATTTTGTATTGAAATAGCAAATAGCATATGTAGTGTAAGATACGTTCTGTTATAGTTTAAAAATACTAGAAAGGAGCAATACCGGTGGTAGGTCCCTTTTACAAGGGACCGTCTGGGTGGGTACCACCACGGTGCCTATTTTTACCGCAAAGCAGTAGTGCGAAAACACTACTGTGTTCCGGTTTGAAGGGCATCGTAGCCAGCGTAATTACTGGGTAAACGAGACTTGACATCCTATGTCTCACGGTAGGCAGCGCGTTGGTGATACCTGTATGGCCAATGTCTATGGGCGTCGGTGACCACTTTTCATCAGGTGGCCCCGACTGCTCGTCTGCCTGCGTATGCAATAAAATAAAATAAAAAAACTAATGTATGGTCACCCCTGTTACGCAATTTCCAACATTATGAAAAGGCATTAAGGTATTCAACCATAAAATTGCAGTTTCTCCATTACGGTTTGTGCTCCGCTTACATTGTGCATTGTGTGGCTCTTTTGTGTCTGATTAAAAACATATGGGCTGAAAAATACGCTCACATTACGGCTTTTATTGGTTATGATTTATGAACATTTACTACTGCACGTGAATTGAAAAATATTTTAGACGGCGCCCGTCTGTCTCCTCGATCTTATAGTGTAGTGGTCAAATAACAAAAAACTTCACTATTAGTTAAAATTGGAGTTCCTCTTTAATTTCATTTAATTTGATTTTTGTACTACATTGCGTTTTATAAAGGAAACTTTTGCTTATTCACTGCAATTTGTCCTTTGTAATATAAATAAATTGAAATGCACTTTTTACAAATTTTTTGCGTTAGTTCTTAATATTTTTTCCCTGACGTTTCGGACTCTTTCCAGCATCCTTGATCACGGCCGAGTAAGATATGGCAGTATCTAAATCATTGGTGATCAAATTGGTGAACTTAAAATGTTTAAACATCAAGTAAATGTCAAAATATACAAAATTACTAGCATAAGACCACCCATAGATTAACCATTTCACATAGCCAACTAAAAATTTTCGAATAAAAATTCAAAACTGATACGAATTGTGAGAATAACAATACAACTTTGAGTAACACTTTGAACTATAACAATAAATGAGCCTAAAATGTCGTCAGTTTTATAGAATTCAATGCATAATTTAAGTTTCGTAAACCGTTGTTTTGTTTGATAACATCCAACAAAAGTTTCTAGAGATTTTATTTATATTAATAAGTTTCCCTTAATGTAGAATCGATTTAATTTTTTACCTAAGTGTCCATAAATAGAGCGCGAACGTTTTATGACAACATAGTGACCATAATAGTTTTGTTTTTTCTGCTGAAAAGTAAAAAAAAAATCATTTTAGTCTCATTTAAAAAAAGTCTCAATAATATGTTTACGTTTATAACAGTGGCGTGTGAACGGAGCGGTTACAAGCTAATCACTTGAATAATCCATTGTAACTATTTGATCGATGTATATGATAAGAAAATTAAACGGACGAGCATATTTTACGGTTTATTTTTGATTGGAAACAGACATTCCTTTTAAGTTACTTTTATGACCTTATCCATTTAGCCAGAAAAGAAAACATCCTCATTCACTATAAGTCCTTAATTTTACATCTGTTTTGGTATTTTTGTTTGTTTTTAAACCCATTTAAAGATAATTAAAAAAACAAATACATCCGATCTTTTTTCTAAACACAATCAAATCAAAGATTTCATTTTAGCACAAAAATGTTCAAGATTCATTATGGCCCTAATTTTGTTATATCCTAAGTAACGTTATTTTGTATACAATTACCTTTTTTTAAAAATTTATCTAAGTTTCACTTGCGGCGACAGATAATGTTTCGGCAAAGTCGTTTCATATGATTTACGAATTATGGTTTAACCTTAATAATAAAAATTAACTGCCTCCGTAGCCTAGTGGTAAGGGCGTGTGCTTTAGAAACCGGAGGTCGTGGGTTCGAATCCTACGGGGACTCAACAAATTTTCATCGTTGTTTCCTAGTTGGTTAGGGCAATTTGGGCCGATCACCCAATTGTCTGAAAAGTAAGATGATCCATGCGTCGGATGGGCATGTAAAAAGTCGGTCCACCCACCAACCCGCATCGTACCAGCATGGTGGGATACGGTCCAAAACCCCCTAATGGATAGGGGTATAGTGGGGGAGGTCTATGTCCAGCAGTTGACTATCAAAGGCTGATGATGATGATGATGAATAAAAATTAATTGCAAAATGTTTTTTATCAGCGCATAACTAAACATCGAAGGCGCTCTTCTTTCTTTCTTAAATACTTGTTGAAGTCCAAGAATGGTTTTCACGGCGAGTAAAATTCGAATAATTGACGGGAAAACCCTAAAAACAGCCATTTTCTGTATCGGTGCAGACGTTGTCTAACTAAAATGTAGAGTCAATTTAAACTTTATCGCTAATCTATACAGGTCATAATTAATTGCAACTAATTCTAGCCGACTGTTTATTACGAAGGCATTAAAAACTACCAAATTTTAAAACTGTTGACAGAACGCAGTCTGTCGGGTCTGTTAGTTTCTAAACAACATTTGATCATAAGAACATATATTTAAATACATGTAATATAAATGTATATCTTTGAAGATAGACAATAACTATTGTAATTTAAAAATATATTTTTAAATTTTTTTATGAAAATTACAAACGACAACATGAAATAAGAATGAAATTATTTTAAGTTTTGGGTAATTAACGAAATGGCA
Organism: Lamproptera curius; assembly: GCA_029286875.1. Taxonomy (NCBI): domain Eukaryota; kingdom Metazoa; phylum Arthropoda; class Insecta; order Lepidoptera; family Papilionidae; genus Lamproptera; species Lamproptera curius. Next base: position 771,104 of record JAGSMT010000011.1, on the reverse strand, counting down.
ACACGTGAGTTGCAATACAGTTTTAATACATTGCTTGAATATATGTTCAGTTGGTATTATAATTTTTTAAAAGTTATAGCTTTTGAATAAACGAAGGGGACGTTCACATGTTAGTATGCGAACACATAAAACGTTCTTTCTAATAACCTAATTTTCGGTTGCCGGATTTTTAATATTTATAACTTACTATAGTTTTCCATTTCTCTTATTTCGGTCCAAGACATGAACAGTTATTAATTTTTTAATACATACTTCATAACAAACTGCCATCATCAGTAGCATCTAACAAACAGTATACAAAAAATATATTGTTATAGATTTAATATTGTAACATTTTCATTATTTTTTCCTTTGTAAATAACAATCTTCTATAAAAGTAAACACGTGGACACCCTTTTATATGAGATATGCAATCGGGTTTTAGGAATTTCGAGGACCATAAAAGAGGCGAGAAGGAAGCTATTCAAACACGTAATGTTAGTCTATCAATTGTAGAGGGCATTGAACTGTAGCCGAACTTTTTAAATTCTTATGAAAGAATATACTTTACGAGGATTATCTTCATGTTACTATGGTGACAAATTAATGGCTATAAAATATATAATTTTAAGTCACGTTATCATTTTTTATAAATTATATTTAAAACTTATGGTAATGATTTTTTTAAATGATTTACACTTTTATTGTCATTATTGTTTTAAATTTATATTTATTGGTAAATATAGGTTCGTGGTCAATAGTTATACAGTCCACTCGTGTACAATTTACCTACTGAATTTCAAATTTACTTATTTGAAATTTTGAACCCTGCTCATAGCAGTTTTAAAATTTGTTAGGGCAAACCAGCCTATTATGGACAAACTGCAAGAAGATGTGAATAGGGTTAGTACTAATATAAACAAAATGAGGGCCTCGTTATTAAATAAAATTACTTTACGGATTTTATCGAGTTTATTTTACATTTTAAATTTCCGACGTTTCGAACACTTTCCAGCGGCCGTGGTCACGGGTAGACTGAGATGTCATGCGTCTTCTTGCCAGTGCAGAAGCGGGGTTTCAGATCTTAATTTTATTAATTATTTTTAATCTGTACTCCGACCTATGCAAAATGAACTGATTTTATCTGTAGTCTCACGGATCATCCTTGGTAGGTATCGGTGTTCTTTAGCGAGGATTTGTGGTCGATCAAATCTGATGTAATGGTTTGGGTGATTTAATGTATGGTCACACACTGCCGACTTGTTGGGTCTTCTATGTTTAATGTCAGCTATATGTTCCTTCACGCGGGTTCTTATTGCTCGCTTCGTTAGTCCAATATAAGAGGCCACAGTCACAATCTAGCTTGTACACTCCTGGGTCTTGTAGAGGAATATTGCACTTGACAGGTGGTAGGAATTGACTAATCTTCTTCAGCGAATTGAAATAAGTTTTGATTGAAGCCTGCCTCAAAATGTAGCCAATATTGTCAGTTACGCCTCTCACAAAAGGTAGAACAGCAGGTACTCAAGACACGACTAAAATGGTACTAAAAAAAGAGGTAATATTTAAGATAATACCATCAAAATATATTCCGATCAAACGCCTAAACAGCGTCAAGCAATGTTCAAGTTACAGGAGGAATTAAAATTACAAAAAGAACAAGGAGAAAAACAATTACTGATAAAATATATAAATGGAGTTCCTAAAATAGTTAAAAAATTACCAAAAAACTAGAAACAGAAAGAATTCGCTGCTAAAAACCCTTCTATTAAAAACTGTATAGCCCATGAGATAAAGAATAATTACGAAGACGTAAGAAAACATACTAAGGCACTCAAAATTTTATATACAAATATCCGTAGCCTGGTCAAGTCCGGTAAAATAGATGAGTTGAAATGTATTCTTGAAGCTTTTGGTACAATAATTCATGTTGTTGTAGTAACAGAAACCTGGATAAAAACATCGATGAAGTTCAACGGCTTAATCTGCCCAACTTCAGAATTATTTTAATTATAGATTACATACTAGAGGTAGGAGATACATAGGAGGGGTTTATTTATAGGTACGATTACGAAAATATGCCATAAACATAGGAGCCATATATAAACAACCGTCAAGTAACAGAATCTCTTTCAAAATATGCAATCCGTGTAAACGAAAAAATAAAAAAAATTAATCTTCCACAAAAAGAATGGATAAACAAAGAAACAATAGATTTAATTAATAGAAGAAATACTTTTTATTGAAGAAATAATTTGGCATCAACTGAAACAATCTCCTACGGATGACCTTCTTAAAAAAGCACTTATTAAAGTCAGAAATATTGTAACAAATAAGGTTATATCCTTAAAGCTCCATTATTATCATAAAACATTTACAGATTGTGAGAGAAATACTTTTAAAATGTGGCAATATATAAACTCACTATGTACCAATAAACAATGCATTAACAGTTTGCCTACAAAATTCCTTCTTTAGGTGTACTAAGTAACCGTAAATAAATAGTAGATTATTTTAATGAATGAGTACAAAGACAATTAAATCTATTAACAATATTATTGCTAAAACATTAGCAAGTCATATAAATAAATGCTTTAGTAATGGCTGTTTTCCAGACTCCTTGAAAATAGCAAAAGTTAACCCAATTTTAAATCAGGTGATCAAGCCGATCCTTATAATTATAGGCCCATATCGGTTCTACCTGTACTATCAAAAGTTTTTGAAAAAATATTACATTTGCGCTTAAACGACTTTCTTGAGACCATAAATTTCTTATACAAAACAATATAGCTTTCGCCTTTTCTCTAATACCACAGCTGCTACTGTTGACCTGGTAACGTCTTTAAAACTGAATATTGATGATAAAAAAGTATGCCTGGGTGTGTTTATTGTTAGTTTTAATCCTCTAACAATGGACGGTGTTACCGCAAATCAAGTCAAACAAGAAAAATATTTAGGTCTTATCCTGGACAATCAGCTCTCATGGAAACCACACATTGAAAAAATATATAAAAAGCTGTCATCTCTTACTGGTGTTGCTAAAAGTCTGAAGCGATGTTTTCCAAAACGAGTTTGCTTCATTATTTATAACTGCTTAGCAAAACCCCATATAGACTATTTAATAGAAATGTATGGAACTGCTAATAGATCTAATATTCAAATGCTACAAACTGCTCAGAACAGATTACTTAAAACTTTATTTGGATATGATTACCTTACAGTTACAAAAATAATATATAGTGAAACTGAATTAATGAATATTGTTCAGATGTATAAATATAGTACCTGTACTTTAATAGGAAAATTTAAAAAAAATAAGATTTATACAGACATAAAATTCACCAAACATACAGATAATCACAAACGTGCCACGCAAGCCAATAACATCTGCTTAATAACGGCAAGAACTAACTATGGCAAAAAAGCGGTATTATGCGAAGGAGTTTCTCATTTTAATAAATTACCAAAAGAAGTAAGAGGTGCAAAATCTGATTTATCTTTTAAAAGATTGTTAAAAAACCACATATTAAAGGATTTATCAGCGTTTTAATTTAATTTATGTTTTCACTATTATTCATGTATAATTTAAATTTCGTTTGTGGACAGTTAATAGTTTTTATCAATATTACTATGAGTGGTGTACTTTGTATTTGGTAACATATTATATTAAATATAGTAACAATCGGACCATGTACTGTATATAACTTGTTAGATATGGTCTATATCTTTGTAAGCGAATTATATTGTAATTCTTATAATATATAATGGCTGGAGGAATTGGCTGAACTATGCGATATCCATCTATAATATACAGCTTACCCTGTGTATGACATTCCGTTCTGAGTCGCCGGCCAGTACGGACCTCTCTCGTGCGCTCCCGCATGAGTTTGTTATTCTAGTTTACGCGGTACAAAGTTAGTTGTTGTTACAGTGGTGCCGTGTTAGTAGTGCTGTGTTTCGTTTGTGTAGTAAGTGCTCGCAGGCAGGTTCCCGACTTAACTGTAAGTTACACACATACACAAAAAGCCCACGTGGCATTTATCTTTTAATTTAACTTGTGCTTGCTCCATTAGATGGCAGCTACGTACACACCTACTGCTCCTAAAGCGCTTACACTTGTTTAATAGGCACACACCTCGTCACGCAGGGCTAGAATAGCTTACACCGTGCCGGCGGGGGTCGCACCAATGGCTAAAATGGACGATTACGATCCCGCACAACACCGCGATGCAATAGATGACTATTTAAGCGAATCCGCCCCGGAATATTGGGCCAAAATCCACGCTGGTTACCGTCGCCTTGTATTTGAAGGCAAAGCCGCCGCGTCCGCCACCATGCCCGCTAGGCCCAAAAAATCGCCCACGCCGTCGCCGTCTGCGATACCCAACCGGGACCGTAGCCCGGTAAGTACACCTGGCCCGTGTCATTATCTTTCGCCGAAGACAAACCCCGGCCCTCGAAAATGGAAATCGAACCCACGACCGTGTTAACAAAATCCGGCAACGCAGCCGACTCAGATGGTTTTACCACCGTGCGATCGCGTAAAAAGGGCAAAAAACGTCCCCACCATAGAAAGCGACACCGAGAGCCACCCTAGCTCCCCACGCCCGTCACGCGACGCCCGCGGCCGAGCTGCAGTCAAAGCCTAGCACCGCGGACGTAAGGCCAAGGCTCCACCCTCAGTCGTGATTCACGACAAGGGTCACTGGAGTCGTGTTCTTACGTGGCTATCAAAGGCGAAGATATCGGATTTCCGTTCCGCTAATACACGTATAGGCATACGGGTCAACCTTAGATGATCTTCAGCGTTAACCCAATACTACCGCGAGGGTAAAAATGCGGAGGTATTGGGTTAACGAGGGAAAATCAATATTCAATGTTCAATCAATATGTAAATTAACCGGCTTACCGGGTTGAAACTCCACGCAAGACCGGCCTAGTCGCGCAGTGTCATAACTGCTAACATTTCGGGCACACAACGCGCAACTGCTTCGCGCGTGCACGTTGTATGAAATGTGCCGGCCAACACAGCGCTCCGGAGTTCTCAAGGCCAAAAAATTCGGTCGAGCCGCCCGCGTGCGCAAATTGCGAAACCGTTGGTCACCCGGCTAGTTACAGGGGTTGCTCGAAAGCACCCAAAAACCAGTCGCGGCAATCTGCCTCACGTTCCGCGAACTTCGCGAATTCCGCGGTTATAAAGCCGAGCTTTGTCCTTGCACCTGCACCGGCAGTTAATGTATGGACAAAGCCAGTCGTAATTAAAAAAGCCTTAAGACTGCGGCGGCAACAATCAGTAAGTGAACCGACCAGGTGGGTCCCACGATACCGAACAATAAACTGGCACCTGCGCCCGCCGCGCAAATCACGTCACACAAAGTGCCCGGTAATTACGTCCGTTAGCTGCCCGTTGACTTAACGCTTGCCCAGGATAGAATTACACCGGAAAGGATCATGAAGTCGGATCCCCGCGACACCATCCTGCCTTTATCAAAGCCAACCGGGGGCTTGTTAGCTTTCGATGACTTCGAAAAGGCCGAATGCTTAGCCGATACGCTAGAAGAGCAATGTACGGCATCTCGTGCACATAGTGACGCGTGGCCCATCCATCGGAGGTGGACCGTCTAGTCAAACTTAGGGCTGCCTTACCACCAGAGGCGATAATTTAAGGCCAGAAACCCCGGAGGAGGTTGCAGATATTATTAATGGTCTTTAACCCTCGGTCGGCAATCCTGGCCCAGACCGTATCTCAAATAGAACTCTAAAATGACTTGACAGGCCCTATTGTCTGTGTAATGGTCAACATTTTCAATATTTTACTATCAACTTGTACTTTTCTGATGCCTGGAAAGAAGCCATCGTCATCAGTATGTTCCCAAGCCGAAAAACCCTCTAACCTACCAGAGTTATCGTCAATTAGCTTGCTCAATTGCTTGGCAAGCATATGATACATAATTCTCTTCCGGTTGAAAGACCACGCCTTCTCCAATAACCTCATCCCAGACGAGCAATTCGGTTTTCGTCCGAAGCACTCGTGTCCCGACCAAATTTATCGCTTGACGGAATTCACTCTAAATGGCCTTCATCAATCCAAGCCCCGTATCACAGGGGCCGTATTTTCAATGTCGCAAAGGCATATGACAAAGTCTTGGCACAACGGCTTGATTTACAAGCTGTACATTCTCAAAGTGCCGGACAGGTTGGTTCACATCATCCAAGCCTACTTGTCGAATTGCTCTTTTCGGTATCAAGCCGAGGGCACCCTGTCCACGAGCCGTCCGCTCCAAGGGGGCGTCCTCAAGGATCGATCCTATCACCTTTATTATTCGGGCTCTACACGAGCGAAATTCCAATGCCCGACGATGTCAATCTGGCACTTTTTGCCGATGACACCGCTCTCTATTGTTCGTCGCTTAGACCAACCTATGTCTATAAAAAGCTCCAAAACGCGATCAATCGTTTAGGCGAATGGTTTCGGAAATGGAGAATCGACGTTAATCCCGATAAAAGTGTGGCAATACACTTTCATCGGTCTAGATTACGTCGTGATTACACGATACCCCCGGTCCTCAACCCAGGCGTCAGGATAAGGCCACGCGCTGGCCGACACCAGACACTTTTTTTTTTTTTTGCCGTTGAAAAATCCAGCTTACGGATTCCACGCCGCCAAAGTGAGGGGCAGCGAGGATATGTGGGGCTCCCCGGACCAAGATGAAGCGGCCGGTATACCCACTAAAAAACCGACAGTTGTTCCTTTCACCTGTCGCTATAGCCGGGCCGCGGGCGCTGATGACAGTCTTCGGCGACCCCGGCGCGACGTGGCCCAAACCTCTTCAGGCTTCTTCTCACCGGGTGTGCTGGGACACCCGGAACGTCGCTTTAGGCGCCGTGCCGGAACAAACAGCACGGCGCTCCCTCTGAGCCCTTCTCTGGGCGGCGGGCACCTCTGCCGGCCGCCCAGGGCTCAGTGTCAGGGAAGGTTGCGCGCGTACGCCACCTTCGGCGCCCTGGCCTTCTTCTGCGGATAGCCAGGGCGCTCACGGCCTCCCTGTCCCTTTCCGCGGCCTCCTTCCGAGCCATCACGTCCTCGCAGAAAGCGAGGACGGCGCCCCACGACCTTTCGCCTTCAGCATCCTGCGCACTACGGCAGGAAGCGAGCGTCGTCCCCACGACACTACCGCAGCTCTCGGCGTTGCTCGACCCAGGCTGGGCACCTTCCAGCGCGTGTTGGGCCGTCTCTCGGCACATACGCCACAGTGGTGGCATCTCTGTAGGCTCCCTTCCGGCCACGGCGGCACAGGAACCTCCGAAACAGCCTGTGTCCCGAGAGAACCTGCGTCGCGCGGAACGTTAGGGAGCATGTCCTCTTTCTAGCCACCACTTAACAGCGGGGCGTATGGCTTCTATTGTTCGACGGCCGGCGCTGGGGTGTTCCAGCCGCAGCTCCCACTCCTGTATTGCAAGGGAGCGCACTTCGTCTCTGCGCCCCTTATCTCTTCCGGGTTGGCCTGCAGCCCCGAGACCTCGCCTCCCGCGCCAGAAAAAGAGTGACGCGAGGATTTCTGCATCCAGGTCCCAGGGCAAGGAGCCAGCCAACAGGCACGCCGCCTCGCCGGAGATGGTCCGGTAGCCCGGTACGGCCTGAATCGCCAACACCCTGGGTTCTCCTTAGTACGGCGGTACTCTCCTTGAGGGTGTCGGCCCACACGGGTGCCCCTGACAGGACCATGGACCTGACGACTCCGGCGTACAGGCGGCGACAGGAGCTGCTGGTCCTCCGGTGTTGGGGAGCCTGCCGAGAGCTGCCGCTGCCTCGCCACTCTAGGCGCGAGGCGCTCAAAGTGGGCGGAAAACTTCCATTGGCGGTCTAGGACTAGGCCGAGATAATTCATCGTCGGCTTGACGTCGACGCGGACGCTGCAAACTATTATGTGGGCGTCCGCAGGGGCGCGTTCCGAGGCCCATAGAAGCAAGGGCCTCGGATTTTTCGAGCGCCACCTCTTGTCCTAGCCGCCGGATGCGCCCAATTACTTGAACGACCCCGGCAGTGGCGAGAATCGCAGCCCAACGAAAATTGGTGCCACGGGCGGTGACGAGGTGCTCGATATTGCCGCCACAAAGCACCCATCGAAACCAACGTTCCACAGAAGCGGTCCTAACACCGACCCCTGTGGAACTCCACACGACACTCGATGGTCCGGAGCCCATCTCGGCACGGGAACTCGACACGTCGATGCGACAGGTAGGCCCCGATCACCCTTTTGCAGGTAGGAAGGCACCCCGTGGAATCGGAGTACCTCTTTTTGCAGGCCCAGGACAGAGTGTTGATCGCGTTGGTGATGTCGAGTGACACCGCCAAAACACCCTCACCCCGAGACACCGCATCCTGCGTCAGGGACCTGACCCGCAGCACCGCGTGGACGGTCGACCGGCCCTTGCGGAAGCCATACTGCCACTCCGCCAGATTTGGACCGACGTGCTCCAGGTGCTGGACGATGCGGGCCGCCACGATTCTCTCAAAGAGTTTTCCCACATCGTCCAACAGCACGATCGGCCTGTAGGCGGAGGGCGAGTCCGCAGGACGCCCCTCCTTTTGGATGAGGACGAGTCTGCCTGTCTTCCACCTCTGTGGTATTAAGGCTTGAGCCAGACAGGCAGAAAACATCGCCCTCACTCTGGGCTCCAGGGCGTCTCCTAGGGCCAGCGCCAGCGCGCGTCCCGGAATGCCATCGGGACCCGGGGCGGTACGTTTGCCCTCATTTTTAGAAGGGCCGCACCGAACTCTCCCGGGTTGACTTCTGGTGCTTCCGGGTCGACCTCATCCGTGCCATTTGGGACCATCGAAGGTGCCGTGCTCCTCTCGCTGTGGAATAAAGCCTCGGCGATCGCCGCAACCAACTGTAGTGTGCCAGACTCTCGGTGAGTGGGGGCCCGACCCAAAGGGCCCGTCACCCCTTTTGAGGGGGGCCCCGGGACGGGTGCCTCCAGCGGGCCCGCCCAAAATTTTTCAGCCGGGCAGCCCATTTCACCCGGGCCCCTCCCTGCGGGCCCTGGAAAGAGGCCTTTCGGACCCGGGCGGTCGGTTTGCCCCCGCCGATTTTTGGCCACGTGCTCCTGCCCATCCGGCATTTGGGCCACCCCGCCCCCCGGGGGGTAAGGGGGCGTTTGCCGTTTCCACCCGGTTTGGGGGCCCGCGGGAAATTCCCGGGCCCAGGGCCCCCCCCGCCAACCCCCCAAACCAAGCCCGGGCCTTTCCCCTTTGGCCGCCCTTTCCGGGGACTTGGGGCCTCGCCTCCGGCCAGGGCCCAAGGTTCCCGGCCCCCCTGTGGGGAATAAACCCGGCGGGAAACTTTTCCACCCAACCCGGGAGGGGGGCCCGGAACGTTTCTTCAACAATTTATCGCCCCACGGTTTGCCCTTTTAAGGCCGCCCCCCCCAGGGGCCACCCTCCATTTCCCCCCTTTCTGGGAGGGGGAACCCCCAGGGCGGGTCCGCGCCGCCCCGAAGGGGAAAGGGGGCCCGTGATGGTTCGGGAAATTTTCCGGAACCCGTTTGGGAAAAAGGCCTAAACCCCTTTCCCCCGCGAAGCCGGGCCCAAGCCTGTTTTCCCCTTTCCATCCTTTGGGGCAACCCAAGAACTGCCCCAGGTCGGACCGGTCCCCCGGCCCGTTTTGCCGGGGCGGAAAGGTTCCGACACTACGGACCCGAATCGACCACCGCGCCGTCAAACCAGCCTGGCTCGGCGCAGGGCGTTTCCAAGGATCTCACTGGCCACTTTTGGATCCTTTAGCCCAGCCGAACCTGGGCCTGGGTCCTGGCTTCCGGGCCCACCCACCTTTTGTTCCCCCCCTACGGGGTTTAGTGGTGGACCCCAACCCAGGCGTTGGGGTTAGCCGCGGCGCAAGAAACCCGGCGCGGCCTCCCACCTCGTTGGGTGGCCCCGGAGCGAAAGACCCGGCCGTGTGGCACCCCGGCCCCTTTCGGGACCAAGACGCATCGGCCCCCAAAATTTGACCCCAAACCAGACCACCCGATTAGGGGGCCCACCCCAATTATTTTCTTTGGCCCTAGAGCTCCTACTCTCCACCAGCCCCACCGGTCCGCCCCACGCCTTTAAGGCCGGCCTCCCTTTCCACCGCCCTCAGCCGCCCTCTTTCACGAATATCCGGCCGAATGGAAGATCCGCGCACTTTTCGCCTGGATATTTTTTTTTGGCCAACCAATTGGCAAGCCCCAATTGGTTGGCCTTTCTCCCCCCGACACCAGACAAGGGGCAACAAACTTCCCACCGATCCCGGGAAAGGAAGGCCAACCAAACATTAGCCACATCATGTAGTTCGCCCCTCGCCGAGCCAGGGACACATACACCCCTTTTCGAACCACCCGGGGGCGGTTTCACCGCCCCCAGTAATCGATTAATACAGTCGCCAGACCGTCGGCTCCCGGTCCGTAAACGCGATCCTTAGGAGACATAACCAGCCAACCCACGTACCTTCTGTACGTGGTCTTTTTTTTAAGCAAAATTGGTACCTGTTCGTGGAGAGGAGTTTTCCGGAACTCTGTTTAGATGAAAACAAAGACATGGTCGGAAGCATAACTTCGGATAAAAAATAAAAAAAAAACCCTTTTATTGGGGGAGATGCCGTCGATCTTTAGATCTTGGATTGGGTAAATGAAGAGGGATTTTCCTGAATAACAGTCGTTTGAATTAAAATAAATGGAGTTCATGACAAAGCAAAATAAAACAAATTTATTTAATATAATTGAACTAATCTTGTATTTTTTCCTTCATATTAAAATATTAAGATTGTCAAAAGCTACTGCTTACTCGTTATATTAAAATAGTCAATCAACAGTATAAAAACAATTAAAAAAGTCTTCGATCATAAATCCTCGAGAAAAGAAAATATAAAATGAACAAAGAATTTGATACAATATACATATAATAATACCCAAAACAACCTTTTTAAAACAACATATTTTAATTATTTATAAAGATACATAACTCTGTCTTCATTGTTTTGTGCTGATGATGTTTTTGAGCAAATAAAGTCTAAGTTTTAGGTAAAGTAAGACTGCAAAGTAACACTGCACTTTTTTATGAATGAAGCAATTTGTCAACATTTCGACAGGCGCCAAGTTAATGTGTACAAAATAAAAGATAATTTAAAAGAAAATAACAACTATAACTAATAGTAAAATAATTAATAATTATTTTAATGCTATTTTTTTTGTATTATAGACTATATTACATTCGTGATATTGCATTACTTACTTGTAATGACGTTAGCATAAAAGTTATTACCACTATCCTATTATATTTGATTTAGGAGTTGACTGCCCCATGGCCCTTGGTTTAAAGGTGGCCTAAAAACCTGATGCAGTTTGAATTTTCCGAAACAACTTACTGTGTTTTGTTTTTCGATTGGGATGATTGGGAGGAAATAAAGGCTGATGCCGACAATTTGTGTCTAAAATAGTATATAGGTCAGATGCCTATTGCGCTGTGGAAAACTTTTATTCAGAAAATCTAAATGGTAGGGACAATTATTAAAAAATTACTACAACAAAAAAAAATTAAGACAAAAACGATTCAAAGGGGTGTACTAAAGCCTTATTAGATCATTATAGCCTTTGCTGTCCGTTTTTTTTCTCTGTTTCAATTTCGTTTAACTGAAAAGATAGAAATGAATTAAATTAATGCAGAATATTCGTTTCTGAAGTCAATAAAATTTATTGAAAAGTTATTATTTTCACAAAGGTAAACCGAATCTTTTTTTAAATAATTTTAACTGTATGTTTGAGTATGTAATATATTTTATCTCGTTTGCCGACGACGTCTGTACTGCGTTGTCTGGTAGCGTTAGGAAAATTGTTCTAATATTAATCGTTTTGTAATTTTTATGAAGGATGCTTTTAAACGATTGCATTGGTGATTAAAACTTTTTATCCATGATGTGTGGAACTGAAAAAAATATATTATATATATATATATATATATATATATATATATATATATATATATATATATATACATAACAGGAGAAAATTAACTTTTCTTTTTGATCGGTGGGTGGTGAACAAAAAAATTATGCTAATAACATTTCTCACACATATACATCAGTATTGGTTTGACTAATATGACCATAAATTACTGGATTAGTTGTTACTCGTTTTAGTTAAATTTATTTGCAGTTTGTACCAAAACCTTTCAAGCCCACAACAATAAAGCCGAGCGAGTCCTGGGGTATCACGACGGTTTGTTTTCTGATTTATAAAGTTTTTTTTCCGGAGATTAAAAACACAATATCTTAATGGTCCATTATAATCTAATGTAGTAGTTTCATCTGTAATATACCACCTTCGTTCTAGTATTCGATTATAAAATAAATCTACAGGTTAAAGGAAAATGTTATAAAAATAAAATAATGCCCAATGACAATTTTGTAAAGCAGATAGACCAGTTACGAAATAAACTTGTCCGCAATAGGCCGGATCTCGTTAATCACCTTATCTTGTATATTTAACTAAATTTAGCTTCATTTGATTATAAGATTCATTGGGAACTGTGCAAATTGTGTACGCCAGGAGCTGATATTTTATTTGAATTTGGTTACTATTGTATTGATTTCAAATATTAAATTTGTCAACTTTCATGCTACTTATAAACAAAGTACGCCGAAGAAAACTCTCTTAAAATTGGACATTGTTCATTTGAATCCGAAAAGTCACGGCAATTGAACGAAATGACTAATTATGACGAAATTCAAAGTTGAAAATATGTATCGTTATTTCTCGGAAAGTCGTGATATATAATAAAATTCATCGAGTTAATGTTATTTTCATATTTCCTTTACTTTCTTGCGGTATTGTTTAAGAATAGTTGACAGTTATAGTTTTTATTAGAAACTGTTAAATTTTAGTCACAAACATGATTTCTTTAATATTTAAAGTATTTTCATTGTTAGTGCTGATCTCATTGGAGTGTTCATTTCAAGTATGTGCATTGACTGATGATGAAGTTCAAAGCAATACTGACCTACTCTTCACATTTTTGGTAAGTTATTTCAATTTGTTTTCAATATTTTCTTCAAGAATAAATCGTTCTTATGAATTGCTTGCCTCTAAAAATATTTAATATTAATTGCTAATAATAGTTTAGTATTCATATTTTTCTATCTAATTAAATACGTTATTTATGAAAAACCACCATTTTGGTTATGAATAAGTTATATAGTATTTTGATGGCAATTTTAGCTCGGCTATTTTATTTAAAGATATTTTTGACTTAATGTACAACTAACATATCATGACAGTGTTAAGTGTTTAAATTTCAAGGATAAAAAAAATTGTTTAAACCGGACATGTCAATAATTTGCATAGACTTTTTTAGACAAGTTTTAATTTGTATCCACAGTTGTATAGGAAAATATTAACGTAATGCTTTTTTCTGCAGAGTCGAAATAAATAATTTACATTATGGTATCTTTTTTTAATATGGAAATATGACGTCTTTTGATTTTGCCAAAAATGCCCCTATTTCCAATAAAGGCAAAAAAGTTGGTTTGGGCAAGAGGTCAGTCCATCGCGGTGATCTCACCTAATTGCATAAAAAGTAAGATGATCCATGCATTGCATGGGCTTGTAGAAAGTCGATCACTCAACTCGCATTAAAGGTGATAGGTAATTCCGAAACCCCAATGGAGAAGGCGAATTTACTTACAGTAGGGGCTATTTAATATTATAATAAGGAAATTGCCGAAATATTCTAAACGTTTTTTTCTCAAATCAGTTAATTTTTAACTTTTTTTCAACTGTGTATTTTCCAGTAAAGTAACTTTACCCGCGGCTAAATTTTTCTACTTATACGCCAGCCTATTAATATGCAAGTATCATTGCAAAATAATGCAAAAGCATTATCGTGGTACAGGCCACCGAAACTGTGATTACATGCTACAAAATACGTCGGAATATAGTTTGCCTCAAGAGAACCAACTAATAGCATTCTGTTGTGCCTATTACCGACAGGGTGTATCTGTTTAATTTTTTTAAGCATTATAATGTCTTCATCTTTTTTAAATTAGCTTATTTATGCAACTTCTATATCGTTGAGTAAAGAGTCTCTCAAAGGATTCCATCGCGTTTATTTACATTACAGACATGCTTTAAATCCCCCATACCGCCAGTTTTTTAAAGAATAAATTTTGCATAGATCGGAGCAATGATTAAAATTATTTTTTTTTTGTACAGTTAAAAAAATATATTGAGGTTGTGCGCCCCTTTTTACAGTGACAAAAGCCTCCCTAACCCGGACCAACCCGTTAGAAAGTGTTCAAAACGTCGGGAATTCAAATGTTATTAAATAAGTAACCGAATATAACGAAATACTTTAAATTTCCATTTGCCAAATAACTGTTATTTATTTCTTTATTAAAAACTAGTATCCATCCACGGCTTTGACCAACACGGTCATTTTTGAATTTTCGGAAAGGGTGTTTATGGTGGTTAATATAGCCTATATATCTCAAGGATGCTATAGCTTTCTAGTGAATAAAGAATATTTCAAATCGGTTAAGTAGTGTTTGAGCTTCTTCTCAGATACAAACAAGCAAATCTTTTCCCTTTATAATATAAGTATCGTATGCCTAACTCATCTCCTTTTAAACGTCTATCCGGGAGGGTTTGAGTTTGTTTTGTTATTAATTCAGTCCCTGACTCTTTCACTTCCTCTATTTTTGATTTTAGGCTTGCTGTTTTTTATGGGCGTTTTTTTGCTTCTTGCCCGTGGTAAAGGACCGTTTTACAGACATACGAAAGAACTGGAACAATACAGGTCTCAACTGTTTACTTTTTATGTGTGGTTGCGCGAGGTCACTCAAGTTTCGTCAGCTAATTTGATTGGACCAACATCGGGACGGCGATATATTGATCCCATTGAAAAGGGAGGTGCGGTTGAAGGACCAGGCGTAATCCAGCCGGACAACGTGGTTATGAAGCTGGATTAGAAATGAGATAATAGGAAGGATAAATACCTCGTATGATGGCGGCACAGCTATAGGCGTTTTCGTTGATGCGTTTGGGGTTCGCGGTAAACGTAAAACTATAAGAACGGAGCGTTGGACATTCGCGTCTCGTGACTTTAAAATATGATGCGTTGCATAGGAACTCCCGAAGGCAAATGTTCGACTGCGGCGACGCTGGCCGCCGACCGCTTCACGGAGAATTTTCCTTTTACCCACTTTCGTCTCGAGGTGAGGAAAAATTCAAGGAAGATTATTGCGTAAGCAATTTGCGGCTATTTTAGGTGACATAGAAATGCGCGCGAATGATGTGATTGCCGAGATCTTAGTGTTTCATTGACCTATAAAAAAATTCATCAGATAAGGTGAAAATGACTTGGAATATTATTAATAGCGGAACCAAGGGCAAGGAGCGCTTAAAATAACTTTAAATGTTGAAACCATGGAATTGAAGCTGAATAATGTTGCTACTTATTTCGAGAGATTTTTTCGGAATTAGGTTTGACTACCAAGTCACTTTTTCTTCTCCAACAGTTTAAAATCACTGTTAAAAATAATTTATTGAATTAAAAATGTTTTTTTGATGTAGAAAAAAACATTATAATGCATGTAGACAATTGGATAAAAAACCGTTGATTTTGGGAATTTCGTTAAGGTGTAAATTGATTATTGATGTAATATCCCATCTACAAAATATTTAAAAACCAGAGAGGTTTCCGACCTATAAGCACAGTAGAGTAATAAAGGTTTTTTGCAGGTGTAAATAGACCCTAATAATTTTAGACCTATTCCATTTTTGCCTACTTTTAGTAAAATATTTTTAAACATTATTAAACCAATTAATGAAACATTTTAACAGTAACTTCTAATTAATAACAAACAGAGGTTTCACTGGGTCCCCACGATTAATGCTGGGGTATGCTCATTAAAATCTTTAAAGGGGAAGGCCCGGGTCCTAGGCATTTTTACGATCTTAAAAAGCGATTGCGTACAGCAGAAACCTGGTCGAAACCACTATGGTGGAAAAACGCCGCACTCAATCTTCTGTTCGATTTGCCCCTCAGTTCGGTGGCTTGAGCCACCGAACTCAGAGGGTTGACGAATGGGTTAAAAAAGACATCCCGGGGCCCCGTAAATATGAGGCCCAGGGTTATTTGGGCCTTTTTTTTCTCATCAATAAATTTTTACTTTTTATTAATAAAACGAAGAGACAGTTTTTGATGAGATTTCCCTTAATTTTTTAAATTAAACGACACACATCAAAAATGAGATTTTAATACCTTCAGAGGGCGACTGGGTTTAGTGTTAATAATTTGCTACTGAACCAAACAGACAAAAATTTTAATTTATGACCCAAATGTAAGACCGAGTAAATGTAAGTGTTTATAGATGAGGAAGAGAAGACGTTGTTGAGTAACCGTGTTGGGAAAACAATAGATCCAGATTACGTGGGGCCTCATTTAAAAGACTTTTAATAAACTCAGCTCTGCAAAGCTGTCAAGAAAATCAGACAATTAACACGTGGAGACGGCCCTTAGTATATTTTAGCTATTTCACAGGGATGTCTTATGGCATTCTGGGGGGAATTTTGGATACAACATCTTGTCCTCCAAAAACGGCTATTCAGCGGTTTATAACCGGGCCAAAAATCCCCTGAGAAAATTGTTCCCAGAGATTAAAATACTAACGTTACCAAAATTTTCGAAAACCTAATGGTGCAAAAAAAAGAAATATTTTAGACAGGATGCACATAACATAAATATAGAAACAAATAATTTAATTCTTCCACAACAGACCGAAGAATAAGTAAATCTTTATGGACAATGTTACGTTTTACAACAAAATAAGTAAACGTCCAGAATTTAACAATAAATTTAAAAAAAGTAGAAAGGAACGTTTATTTTGGTTATTATAAAATAAATGAATAATAAAAAAAATAAATGATAAACAGACTGGTAATGGAAGCCGCTCCAGGTTTTCAATATAAATACGTATGATAGAACGTATGTAGCTCATAAGAAAATTTATATTTTTGATTATTTCAAAAAAGACAAAAAGCCCGCTGAGTTTTTTTCGCGGTTCTTCTCAGGTCAGGGTCCTATTACTACCGGTGGTAGGTCCCGACAATCAATGGAGTGTTCTTTCACTTCTATTTTGAATAAAGTCATTTGAATTTGAATTTGAAATTGGAAAAATTATTTTTCCTTCAGTGAAAGATTTTTTATCCTTTGGGTTAATTCTTTTTTTTTTTGTTTATCTTTGAAGGGAGATAATCATCGAAAAAAATATTCTTGAGCAATCTTTTACCATCTTCATAAACTGACATTGATTAAAGATGTTAAAAATACTAAATTAAAAATACTTACTAGAAAATTGGGATCACTCTGGAGTTTTTATGTTTACAAGAGACTATAACAACCCTTTTTATAATTGGAGATATTCAATACATTAAATTGCTTTTTAAAAAACGACAAACGCCACCAGAGTAATTTTTATTGTCCTTTTCCTAAATGTTGATTACAGTGCCCTTTAAACTGAAACACTTCTGTTTAAATCAGACTAAGACATCGTAGAAGGTACTTCCTAGGTGCTTGTCAGTTCCAAGAAACTTATATTAAATATGGGTGAAGTTCACATTATTTTTATTTACGCGATTATTATAACATTAAATCCATTTTTGATATTTTCGATTAATATTAATATTTATTCCTGACATTTCTGACGTTTTCCAGCATTCATAATCCCAGAAAGAGGATATAGTAACGAAAAAACAGCCGTTAGTCGGACGGTAGCCCCCATCAAACGGTTTGGTTTTTTGGGTATATAAAAGAACAATACTGAAAATTAGATCTAATTTCAACATAATGTTAGGTTTAAGGTTATCGACACGGGATAGGACCCGACCAAGAGTTCTTCCCGGTGAAAGGAGATGTGGAGAAAATAACAAATTATGGCTACGGCCACTTAAGATGTGAGTCCTTTACTATCATACAATGTTTGTAGAGTAGAGGAGAGTTGTTTTTATACTATGTCATGAATATTTTGTCAGTTTAAGTAACAGTATACCTTTCAGTCTGTGTGTTTTTTTTAGTTTTAGTGAGACTGTCTCTAAAGTAATTTTTTATGAAATTTAATTATTATTTTTTGACTATTTAGATTTAAAATATATGTTATTGTTTCTAAAGGCAAAGTTTTAAGTGAAGTCAAAGTTTTATGTGAACTAAAAAGTTTTGCCAAAACCAAATTTTTTTTAAAGACTTAAGCAGGTCAAATTTTTTTTTCATGGCATACGCAGGCAGACAAGCAGTCGGGCCGCCTGATAGGAAGTATTCACCGACGCCCATAGACATTGGCAATACCAGTGGTATCGCCAACCGTGAGACATAGAGTGTTATTTCTCGTTTACCCAATAAATACGCTGGCTAAGGTGCCCTTTAAACCGGAACACAGCAGTGATTTCACACTTCTGCTTCGCGGCAGAAATGGGCACCGCGGTGGTACCCACCCAGACGGTCTCCTGTAAAAAGGGAACCTACCACCAGTAAAAAAGGGACACCTACCACCGGATAAATTTTTAAAACTGTATATACTATACAAATGTAAGACACCATAAAGCTATTCGTTACGTTGAAATGACGAGGGAGCTTTACCCTCAACTATCCAGCTTTTACATAAGCTACTGCCTTTTATTCGCGACCACTATTGATTTATATATATTGTGCACTTATAATTATGATTTGGTAGTTTCTTACTTGATCGGCCATCATTGACTAAGCAGGAACTTATTAATTTCATAAATTATTTAATTATTACGATAGAAATCAGGTTTGCAGAAAATATTGATTTAAATATAATGTTAATTAGTTGTTAAATGCCAGGTTATTATAAAAATAAATTTTCTAGGTTATTAGTAAGAAGCATTTTTAACTTTTAAACATGAATATCATTATTCTATATCATAACACTTCCAACTCACAATAGATGCCGGACTCGTAGACGCTTTAAGTTACGCAATTTGCGACTGCCTGTTAGCTTCAGTCCGGGAAGCAGTCTACTGTTCCATATTCAGTGGGACGTGACAGTTTTATGAAACAAACTTTTTGAACGAAGTTAAATTTTAATGTCCATGTGGG
The DNA here is from genome assembly GCA_029286875.1 of Lamproptera curius. Taxonomy (NCBI): domain Eukaryota; kingdom Metazoa; phylum Arthropoda; class Insecta; order Lepidoptera; family Papilionidae; genus Lamproptera; species Lamproptera curius. The sequence continues at coordinate 751,975 of JAGSMT010000011.1, read as the reverse complement.
CGCTAGAAAAATATATGAATTGGATTTTAAATTATTGCTATATTGGTAAAAATAGACATCGAAATTTATGTAAATTGTGACATTTATTTATCAAGGCTTGATTTATTTAGTTTCAACTGAATATTAATGTTTCATACAGAGTGACTGATAAACGAATGGATTGAGTTTGCAGTCAAATTCATGTTTGGTGCCACAAAGCTACTTTTGTCTGGTAATATATTAATATATATACAAGTAATATATTACTTTTTTTACTAGACGAAACATTTCGCCTAAGTAGCTACCTGATTTTTGAGATCATAGCGCACGTGAAGGTAATTTGTATTTAAGTAAAAGATAGACATAAAAGCAAAAATAGGATAACAGTTTAACATGGTATATGTCTAATACATAATTCATCCATTTTTGACCGACTTCCCAGAAGAAAGAGGTACTCAATTCGAAGCGTATGTTGTTTTTTTTGTTACCTCGTCGCTTCGCTCCGATTTTGTTCATTATTTTTTTTTAATGATAAGTTTGTTAAAAGAAGTATTTTAGATATTTGAATAATAAAAAAAAATGCGGCACCAAAAATCACAACCTCGTACGTTTAAATTAAAAACTCTGCCAAAACTGTAAATAATATATATAAAATATGTTCTACGTAATTATACTTCTTGAACTGGTCTATAATAAAGTCTGCGAGCGCAAATATCCATATTTCAGGATCACATTAACCATTTTATTAAATAGATAATTGCAATTAGGCATGTTTAAAGCTCATTTTGATTGAATAAATATCTTAAAAGATATGACAAATTTGAAATGCGGAGCAGAAATCTCGGGGCTTGCGTAAAATAGCTCTGTACTGTTTGAAATCGGTCATATTTTTTTTGTTAAAATATCATTTGTTTATAGCCACGATAATAAGAAGTGTGCTGTCACCAGATCCAAACCTACGACTTTGACCTGTAAAGGAGGAGCTGATACTTACAATTCGATGAAAAGGAATCGATAGTAACAATTCCCACCAACCCGCATTAGACCAGCGTGGTGGGATACGGTCCAAACACTCCCTTACGGAGAAGGTGTGCATTAGGGGAGGCCTATGTCCAGCAGCGGACTAACAAGGATGTTGATAATGATGATGATGAGTTGATGACAATTACAAAAGTCAGTTTCATTACATATTGTGGGTAAAACTTTTCACGACGCAGTGAATATTGTGACAGGTTCATATGGTAAATTCGAATAGCAGTGCAATTTTATTTTAATCCTTTTATTTTTATTACCAACATTAAATGACAAAATATATTATACGGGTAGCCCGACGTAGAGCAAATATATTTTAACTAATGTACATTAGTAGATTAATAATATATGATTGAAATAAACGTTGGGTGCCGTTTTTAATTAACTATATTGTATTTGGCGACAGTTAGGAAAACGCAGAGCATTCGAACTGGGTAAATCAATACGCAGCAGATATGGAAAATATCTTTCACCAAAATATGATCCGTCCGAAATCTATATCCGGTCTACGGATTCTACGCGTGCAAAGATGACTGTCCTGGTCGCGATGGCTGCCTTATATCAACCTGAAGGGGAGAGTTGGAGCGATGACATCAATTGGGTCCCAGTTCCCTATACAACCTTACCGCTCCGGCATGATTTTGTAAGTTTAAAAATTTCACATTGTGCCATATTTTAAAGTTGTCACAGAACTTAATATACATTAAATCCATTTCCTGTCACTGACTTCTTTCAAAATATTTTTTATTAAAGTACTTTAATGATAGGAACAGAATATTTCTTTTTTGTTTATTAACGTTACAATATAAACTTAGAGTAAAAAGTGAATTGATTAAGTGAATATTTTAAACGCTTCATAGGCAGTATTAAAAAGACAAATTAGTTTTCATATCTGTATAAATTTAAGTATGTTCTCACTTAACTTTGTGCATTTACTTGAATTTACATAGGCTGATTTAACTGACTTAATAATCAATATTACTCACAGCTAATGGGTATGAACTGTCCAAGTTTTAATCAGCACGTTAAAGAGAAGCGAAGAACATACACACCCGAAATGGCGCCTCACCACGATGTCGTGAAAAAAGTTTCTTCATTAATAAATCGTGATATAACAAGTACTCCAGCTGAAATAAATACAGCCTATGATGTTTTTATTAGTCAGGTACTAGTTTATTTCTTTTGATAATCTTATTTCTCGTATAGATTATTTTACATAGTGACGAAATGAGCAAGACGCGTGCCTAACGGTAAGTGGTACGCCTTGCCTTTATGAAATGTGGTGTGCGCGCCACAAGTGCCCGTCACCCTGAGGCATAGTATTTTAGGTCCCGTTTGTTCAGTAGATACGCTGCCCTTACTACCAGCACACGGTATTGTTTTGATATTAGCTCTTGGCCTCTTATAAAAACGATCTACCTTTAAAAGAACTTGTTGAACACTTTTAATTGAAATATAATATATAACTTCCCGAAAAAATAAATAAATTTTTTACTTGTTTATCAGGTATTATGTCAGTCGTAACTTATATATTACGACTTTAAAGTTTTGTGATTTATTTAAGCTGTATTAGTATTAAAATTTTCGCCCGTAACTGATTAACGACATTTAGACTTGTTTAGGGTATTCACTGACTTTTAATTTAACATTACAGTAGTAAATATACTGTATTTGAATAAATTTAATACATTCTAATCTCTAATACACTAAAAAAGTTCGAGAATGCATGGATATATTACTTTTCATCATTAATATAACTTTTTTTATGGATTAAAAATGTATTTAGTCGGATTTATATTTTGATAGTTCATGCAAAGTACTAATACACTGAAAAAATCTTTAGTTTTATTATTTATTTACTTTTACTAAAGTAAAGATTTAATTTGATTTTACGTTATTAGCTACACCTAGGAATACCTTTGAAGCCAGCGATACAGAAACTTATGCCAGAGATCAAGGCAGGAGCTGATACGGCCTTTGATATATTATTTGGAAACGATACAATGCTTCCATTGCAAGCAGGTTGGTCTATAATTTCTAAATCAATAATATTAAAGTGTAATTATATATCATTTGCCTGTCTTAGTCCACTAGGCTCACACAGGCCTCCCTTAATGCAAGCCTCCTCCAGTAGGGGGTTTTTGGTTTTTGTCTTAATACTTATGTACTTAACTAAAATATTTAAATTATTTCTTTTGTTTACGTGAATACTATACATTATTATATAAAATGACTTTTCACGGATTTTATCACGTTAATTTTACATATTTAAATTACCGACGTTTTGAACACTATCCAGCGGCCGTGTGTCGGGTGCCGTGTAACCATATTTTAAATCACCCAAACCATTACATCAGATTTGATAGACCACAAATCCTCGCTAAAGTTAGTTTGCTTATTTTATAGTTAAGTTAAGTTTTCAGATTATTTTAATTTTAAATATCTATCTAATGTATAATAAATAATAATCTGACAACATTTTATGTATTTATCAGGTTCAATTTGATTTTTTTCCAGTTCTGAAACCGTCTTTATATGACTGATGACTATGAATTATTATGACAATCCTCCGGTTTTGGTCTGGCTCTTGTCAACAACGAACACCGTATTTAGTTTGGGTTTAGAAAATTTAAACGTAACACGCGCAAGGATTTTGAAATAACTTCACGATAGTTTTTGACACTCGGTCAAAACGAATACAATTTTTTACTAACATCAACTTTCAGTAAAAATTAACTGACTTTCAACAAAGTGACAGAGGCTTTGGGTCAACAATTGTATTGTTCCTTGTCATTAGTGTTTTTAATTGGTTAAAAGTATGAATATTTGTTAAAATAAAAAAGCTACATGCAACATATGTATTCGTAAAAGTTAATTGTGTGGGTGTTTTTTTCGTTTGTTTTTATTGGGAATCAAAGTATTCGACTGATCACTCAGATACTAAAAAAACATTGAACATGTGAAAATAGGAACGTAAATAGTCGATCCTGGGCGTGATCTTTTTTCAATCGTTTGGATAAAATAAACGTATGATAAATGAAAATTAATTTTTTCTTTTTTTATATTTAACTTTTATATAATTTTCAACCAGCAAGCTAATTTTAAGAACTTTATGATATGGGAACATAATTATTTTCACAGGTTTGTTGCTTAAAGAGTTCTTCGAAGTGGCTTCCGCAGCTATTGCTGGTGAGCCCACAGAGAAAGTGCGAATATACTCAGCACATGACACAAACCTTTACGCATTCGAAGCCATCACCAGAGCTCATCCAAGGCAAGGTAAACCATTGTATGCAGCAGCATACGCACTAGAACTTAGGAGAGTTAAGGAAACTGGAAGATACATGGTATTAGTAAGTAAAAGTAGCATATTTATATTAAATTAAGCTTTCAAATAGATATGTATTAAGTCGCCTTAAACGTAATAAGGCTAAATATCAGGTAATTATCGGATGATGAGTACAATTCTTATTTATAGCTACACAGTGTAGTCTCATTTTATATTGACGACCTCGGTGCCTATTTCTGGCGCAAAGTAGTAGTTTCTGGGTACTGCTGACCTCCGGTTAGAAAGGTAGGTCGTAGCTAGCTTAATTACTATGCAATTGAGACATAATCACATGGCGGAAAACCGTTTTTTGACTTGTTATGCTGCGATTTATATGGGCAGAACTTATCACTTACCAGCAGGAGAATTTTCTGCTCGTCAACAACACAAAATGAACAACATAATACTTTTGATGCATTAATCGACCATTCATTAAACGCATAGTTAACTTAAGTTATTATTTATGACAATACATTCATTTTTCTAAAAGTAGACAGTACTTCCTTTTTGATTACAGAGATAACATATTCTTGTTTAGTGACAGACATTAATATTGTCACTCTAATATGCATAAATGTACATTACATTTTACATAAGTACATAGCCGAATGTTATATATCAAGTTATACACTAAAGAATTTAAAATACTTACCTATAACATTGTAACTCTAATATTATTTCTATGTTCCATTATCTAATCCCACTGATTTAATTTAGGATAACATTGCAATACAAAAGAAAGCCGTCTTTTTTTCAAATTGAAATAAAAAAAGAAATGTTTCAATCTTAACTAATAAATTAAATTGAACACAAATACACGCATTTACTGCATCGAAATGCCCGCAGCGAATCTTTGTACTCGAACAATGCTCTGGGGATGTTAGTTCATTGTACCTAATGATAAAGTAAAATAGCTAAGAAAACGGTTAAAGAAAAGCAATCTTTCAAGTTTCACAATTAAACGAAAATTGGAGAAATTCTTAGTGATTTTAAATAAGGCAGTAGTTTAACAAATTATAACTGCTTATAGTTTACATAAATGTATTAAGATTATTAAAAACTGTATTAATTAAAAAAATATATTAAATTATTTTTTTCTTAAAGTTAATTATAGTGATATGGTTAAAGGGTACCATTTATTGTTTCCAAAAATTCTTAAAAAGCGTTATAGCATTAATAACTATGTTTCAAGCGTGTTTCTTCGTAGCATTAAATATCGATTACCATTGAAAACAAACGCAGATTAAATATTGAAAATAAGATTTAATATTAAACAAATTAAGTTAAATTAATTTACTGTCGCCTAGTGTAGTGTTGTTAAAAATATACTTGCAATCAGTTTAAATAAGCAAAAGCAATATAAAACAGTTGCAAAACATAAATATGCAATGAAATTTGAAAAAAGGCTCAACACATCCAAAATCATTGTAAGAAAATGTAGAAAGATATTGTGTTCACCATCGCGGTAAGTAGATAATGTTGCAGTAGCCGTCGAGTAAGACTATTATGTTCTACTATTACATTTCACAACATAGTTTATTAGATAAATGTAGTTTTACAGTGATCAAGTTGAACATCCCACCTAGACAATATTTACACCGTAACTCGCACCGCTTCATCATTACACGTCAATAGATATTTCCTATGTGCAAATATCAGTAATATTATGAATGCTTTAATAACCGATGACCGTCTCCGAGAAACCGGAGGTCGTGGGTTCGAGTCTCACGGGGAAACAACTTTGTGTTATCGTTGTTTTCTGATTGATTAGGTGTGCATTAGGGGAGACCTATGTTCAGTTGTGGCCTAAAAGAGGGTTATGTTGATGATATTACAGCCGAATATAAGCATAGACCCTAAACACTAGAAGATGGTATCGAATATAGGGACTTTTTACAGATTTTATAGCGTTTATTATTCATATTTAAATCTTCTTTGGTCACCGGGTAGACTGAGATGTCATGCGTCTTGTTGCCAGTGTTGAAGTGGGATTTCCAGATCTTAATTGTAATTATATATTTTTACTCTGTACTCCGACCTACGCAAATGAGCTTATTTTATCATTACAGCCGATAGTGGTATTATACTTGGGGTTTAATTTTAATCTATTAATTATGGGGTCCCAAGCAGGTAGTGAAACCCAACCATTATTTCTATTGAAATTTGGATATTTTCTAATCTCAATAGCCTCACGGATCATCTTTGGTAGGAATCGGTGTTCTTTAGCGAGGATTTGTTGTTGATCAAATCTGATGTAATGGGACCCTACCCATTACATCAGATTAAAATTACATTATATTAAAAGTTTGATAAAAAAATTTTTTTTTAATACTTTTTGTTATCAATATTTTAACCTAAGCATAAATAAAAATACAGAATATTGAGGTTCTGTAATAAAATTTTGTTTAAATCTTTAATTGACGTTTTTTATATTAAATTTTGACTTAAACTACAATTTTACACATAATTTATAGATTAGAGAAACGTCGGCGGCGTCGTTTTTATTTACTGTTCCACTACGGACTCGTAAGGTGACCCAGCTGGATCTAACTCGTTCGCAAATTAGTCAACAATTTTTAAATAGATCGATGTTTTGTAAAAGAACTTGTGTAATAATGTACTCATTATATCTTTTTAGCCAGTGTACCTAAAGTCACCAGGTGCAGAGGTGCAGTATCTTATGATCGACGGCTGTGACGATATTTGTGATGTGGCACAGTTCTATGATATAACTGCACAGTTTTTATTAGACGTCAACGATTGGAAAGAGAGATGCAAATACGACGAGAATGCCCATTCGACGATAAAGGATTTGCGTAAAGCAATAGATTGAACAAAGTTAAATTAATATTCGTACAAAATATCACACAACATTAAATTTCTCTTTGAATCTGAAGTTTTATTTATTATATTATTGCCTTTCTCATAAGTTGTACATTATTAATTAAGTATGTTACTATGATGTTTTAATGAGAGAATAAAAAGATGGTGAGTCACAAATGTTGATAATGCATTCGACGTTTATATTTTAAGAAACAAAAATTATGTCACGCGCAGCATGCCTGTTTATAAAATTATTTGTTTTATATTTCTTAATAATTACAAATATATCAAGATAAATTACAAAAAATATAGTTTTGTTTTACAAAAGATAACGATAGTCGTTACGATTATATTACCTTATATATTGAATAAAGCTCGTTCTTTATTTAAAATATCAAGTTTGCATTTAAGTTCATATAATTTAAATTGAAAGAAAAGGCTCAATGTGCTTTCTACCATTTATGTTTATTAACATAAGTTCACTGGTTACTTTTCGTGGATTTTTTATAAAGTTAGCACTCGTCTTGTTATCCCATTTTAATTCTACAAAACTCTATTTTTTTATTCTTTATATATTAAAAATACTTGCAAACTTATATCGTTATTCATTTACTCAAATCCAGTTTTTTGCGTCAAGATTGAAAACGATAAAATCTTAAAAGAAAATTGAAAATAATTTCTTCACTTGTAATAATGTTTTCCAATCGATTACGACTACGGCGGTCGACCTATATTAGAGATCAGCCAACTACGCAGGATATAAAATATTACACAAGTGTACTCGCAAACACAGGTTCACTCTCTGTACCGTTATACTCACAAAGCCCAATTTACGGATAATCGACATGACCGGAGAGAGTTAGGCACAGGACCGACTTTTTACTTGCCTATCCGACGCATGGACCATATTTCTTTTCAGACAATTGGGTGATCAGCCTAAATTAACCTAATTCACTAGAAAACAAGAATAAAAATTTCTTGAGTCCCCGCAGGATTGGAACCCACGACCTCCGGTTTCTAAAGCACAGGCCCTTACCACTAGGCTATGGAGACAGGTAATGCCTTCAGTTGTAACCATTGTAAGAACAAAGTTTTAACGAAGACGACGTTAAAGAAGTTCATGAAAGAAGTTTGATACAATTTCTTTACTTTAAACTAGGTAACAAACATTTAAGAAAATCATATGCCAAAAGTGTCAATCTAAATATCTCGTTTCTTGACACAGTACCGGGAATTTCCCATGTCCACTTCCTGTGGGGCTTCGTCTTAAAGTATGAGTTCATTAAGAAGAGCCCTTCTATTTCGAAAAAAATGACTATCATTTGTGTCCTGCGATTTCGACTACTGACACCGTGAGAGTGAGAGTAAACACGAATGCTAGTTTGTACACCCACTTTGGCATTGAAATTCCCCATAACAACATTATAGTGGGCCTTGTAGGTGGTATGCAAGGCCTGGGAGACATCCTGGTATGTGGCCTTCACTTTGTCGTCAGAGTATGCTGAAGTGGGCGCATACACTTGTATCACTTTGAGGGTATACCTCTTAGTGAGCCTGAGTTCAAGAGACACCACCCTAGTCGACACACTCGAAACTGCGATAATGTTGTTAGCAAGGGATTTGTTGACGAGGAATCACACCCTTTCGGAAGTAGAAAAGGAAACCTGATGGCAACGTAACGGTGTCTTCTCCCAGTCTTTGGACTTCGCACAACCCTAAAAAATGGCATCGGATCTTACTCAGTTCCACGTCCAGCTCGGCCAGGTGTTCGCTAGGTCAAGTTTTGATGGTAGCGATCTGTAGCACTGGGATTCTTAGCACCCCTTGTCCCACCGTAGCCATGGCCGCAACCGTGGCCAGGAAAGGTGGGACTACCGGAAACTAGGGGCCGTTGCCTTCCGTTGACGTCCATTATAAGAAGTTGCTCATAACTGCTACATTGTGCAGGCCTATTGGCAATGACTGAATGCATCTATACTGCGGATCTACCTTACTCCAAAAGTAAGGCAAATCTGCAGTCAAGTGGGTGGTGGGGTCGTCACATTTTTGTTAGACGCGGAAAATCCGCAAAAAATACTTTTAATAATAATGAAACCATTTTAACCACACAAAATCAACGTTGAAAAGGACAAAAAGCTATTCTAAGTAGCAAAAAAAAAAGAATAAGAAAATATTTTAACAGCTCGCTGAACCATTATGTCCTTACTTTCTTGCAGATCCCATACAGATAAGCGGAGCTAGAGTAATAAATTAAAATGACATTTATTTTCGTTGTGTATTATTATTTGTATTGTATTTAATTTTTAATGAGTGTATAAATATATATTAATATATATATAAAATCAAACGGCATAAAAGCCAGCTACGGAAATCGCCTCATTTTCAAAACATAATTAAAAATAAAATAATCTAAATAACCGAAATAAAAATAATATTGTAATGAAGTAAATATTCACCATTTGACCAGCGTGGTGTGGTACTGTCCAAAAACCCTCTAATAAAGAGTGCGTGCATTAGAGGAGGTCTATGTCCAGACTGTGGACTAACACAGGTTGAAAATGATGAAAACAAAAACCAAATCGCCTTAAAGCCTGCCATGGAAGCATTGAGAGTTATTTTCGAAGGAACTCTGTCGGAGGCACACGTCTCGAGATGAATTTCCGTGAAACGAATAAAACGCTCTTATGGAGTGACTGAGCTATTCATATTCGAGTTTTAGAAATATTGAATTTTCTGCCAATGTGCCTTAAAAATATAAATAATAATTATTTCTTTTATTTTGGCCATGAACTGTCTTTCCAAAATTCAACTAAGGAAATGTTAGAAACAACTAAGTGCCTTACAGATAGAATGGCACACATGGAACACAACATCTGTGAATTCACGAAGAAAACGACTGAACTACATGCTGAAAATATTAACTTGCTTGCAGAAAATGAGACAATTCGTCGCACCCTAGATGAGCTCGAACTAAGATCTCGATATCGAAATATTGAAATTCAAAATGTGCCAGAAATTCGAAGTGAAAACATTTTGAACTTGGTTGAAACCTTGGGAGCACTTATAGGAGTTCCTATTCCAGCTGGAAATGTTGCAGATGCTCACAGGGTAGCCCACAATCAAACCAGTGATCGACCTCCATGATGATGTCATTGCTGCATGCCGTGCCCGGCGAAATATCACCGTCTCTCAACTATGCGGTCCCAGCAGCACCAACCATAAAGACGCAACCACACGAATCTACGTCAACGAGCACCTAACATTAAAAAACAAAATACTGTATGCAAAATCGCGTCAACGCTGTACGGATAAGGAATACAAATACGTGTGGATTAAAAATGGGAACATTCTCGTGCGCAAAAACGATTCAACGCGTGTGATAACAATTCGTCAAACCGAAGACATGCGCAAAATCGAATGATTAGCAAATATCGTTCATAACCGTAAATACTTTTTTCTTAATAGACTGTTTAATTTAAATATGTACTTGTTGTTGTGTGTTCCCAAAACAATGTTTGTTTTCTACTCTTACTTTACTGAATAATCATCTATATTATAATATCCGAGATAGCATTTACAGTAATTACCTATTTAGCAACAACTTAATTGTTCTTAGTTTTATCAAATTTATACTTTACTTCATGCATTACTTTGTTAATATACTTTGCTATGCAAGCCGCCGTACATATTTAACATCCAAATTTTATAAAATTTAGGAAACATCATTTATTACAAGTATATTAATTTATTACCACAAAAGTAAATAATTTCACCTTAAGTATTTACTATCAAAACTGTGGTTGCCTGCGTAGTAAACTGACGGACTTAAGACATAATATAGCATGGTCTTATTACGACATAATTGTTTTGACCGAAACGTGGTTGCAGGTATATTTAACTCTGAAATCGTAGACAATCGGTATTCATTATTTCGTAGAGACCCTAATTTAAACTTCTTTGGCAAAAAAGACGACGGTGGCATTGCTATTGCAATCAAAAACATGTAATAGCTAACAGAATATTTAGCATGGAAAATGATTTAATAGCAGAGATATTTATTAAAATTGGAACTTTTAACTCACCAAGCCTCATACTGTGCATCTCGTACATTCCACCTAAATCTCATGTAGCTGTTTATAAAGAACACTTCGAGAAGTTGCAGACTTTATATTGCACATACCCTAATGGGTCGTATTGTATTATTGGCGACTACAATATTCCGGATATTCAATGGGTGGCTATATCTCCAGGTTCAAAACTCACACCTGTAGAATCTAGTTCTCTTCACCAATTAATGTCGAATACTATGTCTTATTTACAACTTTTGCAATGCAATAATATTTTCAATGAAAATAATCGCCTCTTAGATCTCATGTTTTCAACCTCCGATAACTGTGTCTGCTCCTAACCAGCGATAGAATTATCCCGTCCAGACTATTACCACTATCCCCCTCTTCTTTTCACTCTTTCTCATTTAGAAATAGTTAAACCCATACCACATAACCGGTACCGGTGGTAGGTCCCCTGTTTACAGGAGACCGTCTGGGCGGGTACCACCGCGGTGCCTATTTCTGCCGCGAAGCAGTAGTGTGAAAACACTACTGTGTTCCGGTTTGAAGGGCACCGTAGCCAGCGTATTTACTGGGTAAACGAGACTTAACATCCTATGTCTCACGGTAGGCAGCGCGTTGGCGATACCACTGGTATTGCTAATGTCTATGGGCGTCGGTGATCACTTCCCATCAGGTGGCCCGACTGCTCGTCTGCCTGCGTATGCCATAAAAAAAAAAACATAAGCACAGTGTTCAATACAACTTTAATAAGTGCAACTATAGTGCCATTAATTATGACCTTTCACTAATAAATTGGTTATCTGAGTTTACTAACAAAGACGTCGTAGAATGTGTCTCTATATTTTATAAAATAATATACGACATTATAAAAAAAACATGTACTAATATGTAAACTAGTAAACCGCAACTGGTCATCCAAAATGGTTTTCAAGCGCCTTAAGAGCCATGCTTGCACGCAAAAAAACTGTTTGGAAAAGGTTTAAAACATATAATAATCTAACAGATTATCGTGAGTTTATGTTGCTAAGGTCACGTGCGAAGAAACTCATGAAGATAAACTATAACAGAAACATTAGCCTAACTGAGCACAATATTCGTCATAACATAAAATATTTCTGGAAGTATGTCGCATCGCTAAAAAACAATCATCACGATTATCCCGCAAATATGACCTTCGGGGCCCAATCTTCTGATGATCCAGAAATAATAGCAACAATGTTCAACGATTATTATGGCTCAGTATTTGAACAGAGCACATCGAATATATCCGACATTGAACTTGACCAACTGAAATACAATATTAATTCAGAACTCATCGCAACCATGACAATTTCTCAATCACAAGTTAAGAAATCTACGAAAAATCTAGACATATCTAAGGGCCCGGGCCCCGACCGTATAAGTCCTACATTCTTAAAAAAAACTGCCAATGATTTATGTTTACCATTTTCAATTATTTTTAATCGAACTTAAAGAGATAGCGTATTTCCTTCCTGTTGGAAAATGGCTTACGTTATGCCGCTTTACAAAAGCGGAACAAGAGATAGCTACAGGCCAATTTCTATCTTATCTTTTATTTCAAAAATTTTCGAATCTTTAGTACACAACTTCTTGTATGCAAAATCAAAGCCACACTTATCTGTTTACCACCATGGTTTTATAACGTCAAGGTCCACTGTTACTAACTTATGCGTATTTTTCACATTTTTTGTTTGATGCCATAGACAAAAAACTTCAAGTAGACGTCGTTTATACCAACTTCCAAAAAGCCTTCCATCGACCGTTTGCTACTCGTATTCGTGGTAATTTACTTCGCTGGTTTACATCGTACGTAGAAAATAGGTTTCAAGTTACAACCATAAAAGGATACCTTTCTAGTCCAAAAAGCGTCGGTTCAGGTGTGGTTCAATGGTCGACTTTAGGGCCGTTGCAATATATTATATTTATAAATGACATTATAGCTTCTTACACTCTAAAATTCTTATGTTTGCCGATGACCTTAAAGTTTATAAAATTGTCAAATCACCTAGTGATTGCAGTCTTATTCAAGAAGATCTTAATCATTTCACCGCGTATTGTAGAACAAATAAAATTCAACTTGCATATCACAAGTGTAAACAATTAACTTTCTCCCGTTGCACTAATAAAATCACAGCTACTTATAGTTTAGACGGCCATTTCCTTCAAACGACGTCCAAAATTAAAGACCTCGGCGTAATATTTGACGATAAGCTAATATTCAAAGACCACATTAACAAAATATGTAATCAAATGCTCGGTTTTATCCTTCGTGAAGGCTAAGATTTTAGGAAATTCGAAACCTACAAATTATTATATAGTATATTGGTTCGTTATGCAATTAGAATATGCATCGGTGGTGTGGAATCCTTTTTATATAGTATATAATGAACAGATTGAACTAATCCAAAAGAAGGCATTAAAAGCATTACACTTTATATGTACGAACAAACGCCCGTCCTACAGTACTTTACTAACGGAGCATAAATTACTTTCATTGAAATCTAGAAGAATTTTAGCAGATCAACTCGTGCTTTATAACATATGCAACAACCACTACGATTGTTCTGACTTAACGAGTGAAATTCATTACCAGGTTCCTAGCAGAGCAATGCCTCGCCGTACTTGTAAATTGTTTTATGTACCAACCTCACGAACTAATTCTGGTCAAAGAGCTCCGATATATCGAATTTGCAACACGTACAATCAAATGTTTCTATTCAATGATATGTTTTACAGCAATAAAAATAAATACAGATGTAGTATTGTCAAAAGTCTTATTGGAATGCAATAGTCATTGTATACAACTATTCTGTAAGGGAAAAAACTGGAAAATTGATATGCTTGTGTCTATTTTGTTTTTCTTAAGTTGTTTGTAATTATTATGTCTTTTTGTATCATGTTTCATATAAACTTTTTTTTTTAAATATTTTTGTAAATTTTTGCAAGTGCTCTTTTGCAATTTATGCCATCATTATTGTAACTATGTGTCATAGTGGCAAACGTTTAAGGCTGTCAACTTATTTGGTTTAAACTTGTTCAACAAAATTATGTTATTCAGTTTACTGCTGTTGTTTGTCCTAGAAATAAATAAATAATTAATTACGCTGATTATCGTGCCCTTTGAACGAGAAGACAGTAACGTTTACACACTACTGATTCAAGGCGGAAATAGGCATGGCGACGGTACTAACCCACACATTTCCTTGTCAAAAAAGTGCAACAACATTAAAACTTAAGCTTTTTTACATTTCATTTTAGGTAACTTGCAATAAATTGTGAATATAAAATACAGAATAACTGTAATGAACAAGATCGAATATATTTTAAAATGTAAAATGTTAATGTATTGAAATGCAAACTTTTTTCAGTAATACCACTCACCAAGAATTTATTTACGCAGTTCACGTTTACTGAATTAAACAACTAGCATCTTTCCATTCGTACAATGCTCAAGGGATGTAGTGCATTGTACCTAATGATAAAAAATTGCTACGAAAACCGGTTAAGTCAGGCAATCATGAGAGGAACACAGAGAAATTATCAATTTAAATTGTAAAAAATGCTTTGAATTATATACAAATAAGAACAAATTAGGGAGAGATCGAACCATTTTTTTACTAATTCATAAATACTTATCATGTAATAGAGTATTGTTTTTTCTAATGACGTAACAATAGGCTGAATAAAATGGGTTTTATAAATATATTTCAACAATATATTACTAGCTATGTAGCAATTTCTTTAAAATATTTTTCCGTTGAATTTTGTTTATTTAAATGAATATATTTTAAATATGTAAAAAGAAAATTTTGGTCAGCGAGGAAAAAACTGAATTGCCTATTTTAAAACAGGCAAAAAGTAACAAAATGTATATAACAAGGAATCACTTGATTATTGACCAAAACTATTAATATAATTTTTAAGTAAGCACTGTTCGAACGACTGTTGACAACTGTAAATAAATTGATCAATATCTATATGTAGTTTGAGGTTTATGAATGCGAAGTATTTTACGTTTTCTTTGATTTAATTAGGTAGCAATTAAAACAATATGTTGCCTGACCCAAACAAAAAATGTTAACTGAAATGAAAAAGACCTGTTTCGTTTCTAATATATTTTAGCTTAAGGGACATACTGCTGATTATATTACGTCGTGATAATTTACCCAAGGCGTAATAAGTGGGTCGACGCTTACTTGATAAGCAAGGTTAAGTAATAAAAAGTCCTAACAGCTTAGTTGAAAATTATGGGTTAGGCTGTTGTCAGCCGTTTTGCAGTTTGCTAGTGCACGGAAAGATCAAATCTTTTGCATCAACGCATCATCAAAATACCTGACGCCACAACTACAAAAAAAAGAGAGTACTCGGTCAAAAATTTCACGATTTTTAATGATTGGAGTATAGAATACAATTCAATGTTAACGAATATTATACGGCTGTCATTAAAAGTCGTTACAGTATAAAAATTAACCCTGAGGCTTCTTTTTTTGGTTTTACCATTTGACCAACTTCCTAAAATGCTACTAGGTCATATCACCGAATTTAATTATAACGATTAATATAAGACTGTCATTATATAAAGTAACAGTATTGGAAATAATCCTTAGACTTGATCAGATCACCCAATTGTTTGAAAATTAGGATGATCCATGCTTCGGATGGACATGTAAAAAAGATCCACCCGCATTGGACCAGCGTAGTGGGTCGGTCGGGTACGGTCCTAAACCCCAATGGATTGAAGTGTATAAGGGGAGGCCTATGTCCAGCGGCCTATGAGGACTATCACAGGCTGATGATAGGGATATTAGGAATAAGCATAATTTTGTGCTTCCAATACTAGGCCACGAAGAGATGAAATCTTTCATGGGATAATGCATCGGACATGAAATCTTTCATTGGATCTGCATGGGACAATACTCGTCTACAAAAAATTCCTAGAAAACGTTCAGCTATATCTGTAAATAAATAAAAAAATGTGGTAAAGGAACGTTTCTGTATTAAAGGATATTATTGCTGTAACGACTAATTGATAGATAACACACCCTGGTACAGAACTATTCACTCTAAGCTAATTCAAATTGATGAAATATGGTGTTCTATTTAAAAAATTAAAAAGTCTATTGAAAAAAGGAAAAAAAAATTCTGGCTGAGTTTCTAACGCCGGTTCTTCTCAGGTGAAAGACATTCATCTGTTCCGACAGATCACGGACTTCCGACTCTGAGTAGGTAATTTGAAAATCAATAAGAAGTGGTATTCCATATTGCATAAAGATATTTGACTTTGGCTTTGACTCTGAGTCTATTTCACTTTTTTCAAACAATACGTATAGTCGCAAGCTTTATAGCCCATTAACCTGTATGATTGCAATAAAAGTGTTTTTTTTCAAACTGTCAAGGAACTTGATCTAATAGTATTTTTGTACACTTTATGGCTAAACCGTCATTTTGTGAGTCTGTGAGGGAGATAGTGTGGGTTAATGAAATATTTTTTTTGGGCCTATGAATAATTATGTTTCGTTCGTTTTATTTTCTCGTTTACTGTAACTTAAAAGTGCTTTTAAAATAAAATATTTAATAAAGAAATGTATGTTTTTAATTTGTTATGATATCTAGCAAAATAAATACATACTTTAATGTATTATACAGAATAACGAAACATAAAATATAAAAATTTAAGCTTTTACTTGATTTCGAATATATATATAGAGACATTTTCTGCTAAAAATACAGCTACGATTTAAAGAACGTAATTCTTGTTGTCAGTAGACCCTAATTAACTAAGATTACATCAAAAGCCAGTGTTCAGTTTCACGAGATCCTAACAACGTTTACGCTCACTGTGACCCAAATTTCTGTTAATAATTTAGTAACACTCGTAGACGCGTGGTTATAGTGCTCTAGTGCCTATTCCCGTCTATAACGTAGCTCGTAGAGCGTAGAAATTCATCGGCCAAAAGTTTTGTGCAAGTTCATAATTTTTTTTTTTCATATTTTCCCTGACGTGGTGGATCGGGGACCTGGGTAGCTCTTTTAGTTGTGATGTACATTCTTTTGTACTTTTAGCTCTTTTTTCGTGCTCTACGTGTTCTTTTGTACACTTCTCTTTATTACTATTTATTCTTAATATTAAATTCAGTTCTTACACTACTTTCTTATTTCTTCTTTCACCATTTTAAGTTTTTGCACTTTTACATTTAACTAAGTCCTAGGGCAACTTAACATATTTTCTTTTTTCTTACAATTTCTTACTTTCTAATTTACATCTATCTTATTGTACTTTCTTACACTATTTTCTTATGCTTCTATAGGTTTCTTACATTAACTTACAATTACATTACATTTACATTTACAGTTACATTTCTTATTACAACACATTAACCTACTTCTATTTATATTACTAATATTAAATACATATATTCTTATGATATATGACTAATATTAACTTAATTGCTATTTCTCTTATTTATGCTACTTACAATTTTGTTGCTAAATTTAGTGAAGGCTGTGCTGTGTTTGTAAACTATTCGTGGTAAGTTTACTAAAGTTATTTCTTGCCCTATCTCCAGTGCTAGGCTCTGTCCTCTCCCTTGAACATTGGGCACTCGGTGAGAAGGTGCCGGGAACTCTGCAGGACCTCCCATCGCACTCGCATGCCGGGTTATCCCGACATTTGAAGCGATGCAGATACTCCGCAAAGCCCCCATGCCCTGTCAGAGCCTGCACCAGCTGTGGACCGAGTTCCAACCTCCTAATGGTGCGGTGCGCGTCGATCGCGTTCGGAAGAAGCTTGGTGGTCGAGGCTGTTGGCTCCGTTGTGTAGCGCCGATTCCATTCGTCAATGGACTCTTGCCGAAGAATCCTCTTGACGAATGAAACCGGGCATTTTTCGTAGTCCGGTCGTCTTTTAATCCGCGTGGCGGCCTCTTTCGCTAAGAGGTCCGCCCTTTCGTTACCCTCCACACCCGCATGTGCCTTAATCCAGTAGAGGTCAAGGGAGCCGCCCCGATTTCTCAGTTTAGCGGCATCCTCCTTGGCCTCTATGGCCACAGTGTGAGAAGTCACTATTACGTAGTGTCTCTAGGGCAGACCTCGAGTCACTATATAGGTTGTAGCTCCGTGCAGGATCTTTGAGTGCCACCCCAATGGCTCTACGGAGGGCCAGCAGTTCAGCCTGGTAGACGGTGCAGAAGTCTCCCAATTTTAATTTTTTGTTACTTGTTTCGGCGGCACCGTCCCAAATGGACAATGCCGCTCCAACTTTACCGCTAATTTTGCTTCCATCCGTGAAGATATTGATGGTGGAGCTTTCTTGGGAGACTTCTTCACCACCCCCCAGGCAGACGAACTCTAGCCCTACCAGCTCTCTCGGGTGTGGCAATTTGGTGTAGGGCACCGGACGCTCGAGCTCCCGGTCTCCAATCACTCGCTGAGAACGGCCCCTCTTTACCTCGTAAAGGGTGGCCGCTTCCCGGATCCTAAGGTCCAAAGGAAGTATCCCAGCGAGCAAAAGGGCCGAGTTCAGCGAGACCGTCCGATATGCCCTAATAATTTTCTGCACGAAGCCACGTTGCACCATATTTAGGTGCCGCCGGACCTGGACCTTATTGGTCGCTGGGGCCCAGGCGCTCGCCGCATACAAGACGACCGGCTCCACGACAGCGGTGTAGATTGCCCTGGTGATCTTCGGTTCAGGCCCCAGCGAATTTTGGCCGCTCTTGTAACCTGCTTGTAAATGTTCTGGACTTTACAACAGACATTCTTAATATGGCTATTAAAGGTTAGCTTGTTGTCTATTGTGAGGCCCAGAACCTTCAGCTCTTGGACCATGTCGATGTATTCCCCGCCCATGCGCAGAACCGGGGTGTCGTACTTTAGTTTCCTTGTTAGGAGCATTGCCTTGGTCTTTGTGGGCGCAAATTTTAATTTATTTCGCTCACCCCAGTTCTGCACACGTGCGAGGACCGCGTTTGCCTCTTCCTGGACCTCTACCGCTCGATCCCCGGGAATCACCAGAACAATGTCGTCCGCGAAAGCCTGTACGAAAATGCCTCTTCCATCAAGCTCTACCAGAAGGGGGTTAAGGAGCAGGTTCCAAAAGTTGGGCCACCGATTGACCTTTCACGCATCTTTTCGTACTAGTCCTTCCCATTCTCTCCGGCGAACCTGACGCGCACTTTTCTATCTTGAAGATAGCTATCTACAAGTCGCCTCAGGTTCACCGGGCATTTGTCTCTGCCAGCCTGCATCGATGGCCGGCCACCAGGCATTATCGAAGGCGCCCTCTATGTCCAGTGATATCACGACGGTTAGCCGTTTTCGACCAACCGTCTCTCGACATCTTTCACTAGATCAAGAGGCGTCCTCGATAGATCGTTGTGGCATAAAGCCGTATTGCTTTATACTGGTGGCCGGTACGACGTACCCTGATACGTCGCTGAGGGATCTTCTCAAGATCTTTCCCAGGACTGGCAGAAGACCAATGGGTCTGTAGGACTTAAGATGCGTGTAGTCTGCCCTCCCGGCTTTCGCAAGAACACTACCGTCGCCTCCTTCCACTTCTGAGGAAAGTGTGGAGGCGAGGCAGGCGTTCACGATCGCCAGGAAGAGATCGGTGGACAGGGTGATTGTGGCCAGGCATATGTCTGCGGTGAATCCGTCATGTCCAGGGCCTTCTTAGGGTTGAAGCTAGATGCCGACCACTTCAGCTCCTCCGCCGTAAAGGGTGGGTCACATGTTTCACCATGTGTCTCCTTGTTTAGCTTTTCGGCTACCTCTCTCTCCAGCTTGTGGTCGGCACTGTCACTATCAACCCTATCTTCCGGATAAAAGATCTCGGCTAGGACCCTGGCTGATTCCTGTCTCCCTAGGGTTTTCCCTCCACAGACAATAGGGAGTTCTTCCTGTCTGGCCGCAGTTCTGTTGATCACCCTGTAAACTCCATCCCACATGGACTCTCTGTCCTGTTTGGAGCAGAAGTCCTTCCAACTGGAGGTCTGAGCCTTTCTTACAGCCAGCTGGTAGCTGTCTTTGGCTGTGAGGTACCGCGCGACGACCCCCTCCCGCCTGACTTGCGCCGCACATGATATGCGGCGCTTTAGTTTGGAGACTTCTCTTTTGAGACCACTCAATTCTTCATTCCACCAGGGCAATCCTTTTCACCCCTCTCTTCAGCCTGGGAATGCTGTTGTCACAGACTTCCGTTATGGCGTTGCTGTAATTTTGAATTGCTTGGTCTAATTGGTTTTTATGCTGAATTTTGTCTATGTTTTCCGAAATTAAATTTTGATAGGGCAAGGACTGTGTGAGTTTCTCAGAAACTCACTCCAGTTCTCCTTCCTGGTGTTATAAATTCTGGTTGTGTTTTTATGTCTGTGCCAACTGCATTCTCCAGGCTTATATCGAAGAGAATTGCCTGTGGTCCGAACCGAGTGATTCCATCCGAGAGTCCCCAATTTGCAAGTTCATAATTAGAAAAGTTCTTAAAAATGGTTGCTTCTTCCATAGTCTTGAATGTTTATTGTTATTTATTAACTACTTTATTTAGCGTCCTGATAAATAAATTTTCAATCAAATACAAATTCATTTTCCGAAATATAATAATCATCATCATCATCAACCTCTGATAGTCCACTGCTGGACATAGGTCTCCCCTAACACCTCTATCCTTTAGGGGTTTGGACCACCCACCACGCTGGTCCAATGCGGGTTGGTGGGCGACTGACATTTACTGTACGACTGTAATTTTTCAGATAATTGGGTGATTGGCCCAAATTGTCCTAACCAACTAGGAAACAAAATGAAAATTTGTTGAGTCCCCGCAGGATTCGAACCCACGACCTCCGGTTTTGAAAGCACACGCCCATACCACTAGGCTACAGGCAGTCTATAATAATGCTAAGCGAAAAACATTTTAGACGCCAGAAATACGCACATCGCCTCGAGACATAAGTTGTTACTTTTTTATGCAGTAATTTGATACGTTGCTTGAAATCGCTGGCCACGGTACCCTTCAAACTGAAAGGCAGAAGTGCTTGCACTTTATTGATTTGCATCTGATTCTATATTTGTTTTAAATCATATAACCATAGTGTTTCTCCAAACGGTCCCGTGTAAAAGGAGATATCACCAACAAAATCTCGTTTTAATAATTGTAATTACAGTTTGCTTTATTGTTGAACATATCTTAGAGACAATTCTCTTATAGAAATATTACCATTTTCTTCTAGCTTTATGATCAATATTAAATAAAATGTATTAAATCCAGAATGTGCATTTTCTGCAAAGTTTCACCAAAAATAATATGCAATTCAGATACACAAAGTACTCGTATATGATTTGTCGCATGTCTCGTTATTGCACATTTCCCTCCACCTCGCATTTAATGTAAATTTAGCTCTAAAATCTGCATTTGTGTGTAGTAGAACATTCATATTAATTCCACATGTTTTTAAAGCCTTCGCAAGTAGTTAGCGAGGTATAATTACGAATCCACACTGAGCAACAATTTTTGTACATAGTTGTTTATTAAAATCTTGATAAGACACGAAAAATCCATGAAAAATGAATTTAATGTTTAAATATTGACAATATTTCCTTTGGATATTCAATTATATTATTCAACATTAGCTTTTTAATATCTATTATTAACACAGTTTTATTAATTGACGTCATTATTAACGCTTAGCAGCCTGCTAGTAATATTTGATTACATTTTAAGCATAAGCTAAACATAAATGATCGACCAATAAATAAAAACCCAGGTAGTATACGTTGAGCATATATTGATGATTTACTGTCTGCATTTTCCACCATGAAGGACTTTCTCTTGTTTGATCAGCACCCATCAGCCGGCTCTAAGCAACAAGTTGCAGACTCCAAAATGCAATTGCATGTCAAAGCAAAATATACTCTTATATAATGTAGATTGTTTTAACAAGTGATATCTATATTTAAGGTGCTGTTTTATGAAAAAAGAAAATAAAGAAGAAAGAAGTAATGAGACAGGAATATATTTCATTGTTTCTTCCTAAAAAATGTCATGAAACGGTAAGAGATAATTTAATAGATCGATACCACAAATAATATATCCATGCTATAAACGTGAAACCTTAGCGTGAACGTTAAAAATAAAGGTGTTTAAGTAAAGATAAAGTTTTGTTTTTTTTCATATCTTAATATATATAATTCACGTGTCACGTTGTTTGTCCGCGATGGAGTCCTAAACTGCATTACCGATTAAAATATAATTGCCCACAATGTGCAGTTTATCCCAACTTGAAAGATAGAATAGCTTACATCTTAATTTATAGTCACAATATTGTTTTATTGCATTTATTTTTCTATTATTATTTGATGCAAAATGTTAGCTACAAAACGAGTTGTGAGAGTTATTGATTGAGTTGTGTGTTAATAGATGGCCCTGTTTAATAGTATAATATTTTCGTTGATAATAGAAGAATTGGGTCAATTAAAAGTAATTGCTAAATTAGGTTTGGTCATTTAATTTTATAATAATTATTAAGAATCGTTAAAAACAAAAATGCAACTTCATGACGCCAATATTTTATATCAGGCCATTAAATAAAAAAATAAGTAGGTAATAAAATAGCTTCCTAACATACGTGTAAAATTGTAAATTGTACGGTTACAGAGCAAATTTAAATAAAAATGATGTTGTAAAGGAAATATATTGACGATATATTCAACGGCGGATACGATTGTAGATAGTGTAAATATTCGTTAGTTATTATTTCATATGATACTTGTTTCCTTACGCTTGACGACGCATGTAATCATTCTTAGCGTTTTAATAACCACGAAACGAAAATTTAAAAATTATTTTTTTCTGGTAGTACTTCGTATTCATACAAATTAAAACATTAAAAAAAAGTAAGAATTAAAGAAACAATAATAATTTTAAAACTAACTCTTTTGTATAGAATATTGCACGATATCAACAGAAGGAACATTTTGATTAATCGTCTTCAGTTTTTTTCACTGCAATACCAATCCAATCGATTTTTATACCACTACTATTTTTTATTGTATTCAGGTGTAATGGTAGCATCGATATCACTGCTTTTTTACAAATGATATTTATCTAATAATACATGGTGGTCTTCATGACTGATATTCTCTTTCCGTATATCTCAAGCCCTTAAATTGTTTATTACAATGTAAAAGAAGTAAATCCTAGCCGCAGCAATGCGTGGCAGGGTCTGCTAGTAAATCTATAAAAATAAATATGTTTCGATAGATGGAGTGTGTTTTTGTAACATTAAAATAACCATTTTTAAATAAGTAAATTGTGATTTATATCGGAAAAAACCAAATGATTTTTTTTCCGATTGACTGTCTGTTTTTCTTTTACTCTGACTAATCTCTGGAATGGCAAGTCCTATTTCGATGGGACTTTTACGGTAAGAAAAAATAGCTATTTAAGAAATATAAATACTAGCTGACCGCGTCGAATAACGATAACTTATTTGTCTATTTCCACGCGGATGAAGTCACGGGTAACAGCTAGTACGCTATAAAATAAAAGTAATGTACAACTGATTGGCTCCACTTACAAGATAACGAGAATACTTTTTTAATTTGGCCAGCTATCTTTATTGTACAGAAGTTTTGATGTTACGTAAGTATTTTTTATCTTGAAGACTTCTGAGAAAGGCCTATGCTCAGCAGCGGTTTTTAACAGATATGATGATCATATTATTTGACCTTAACTCAATGGTTACACAGTTAGATAGTACATCTACTACGATTATATGTTTAATCATCACAATTTTTTTTAATAATTGCTTCATATCATATAACTATCATATGTAAAAAATCTATATTTTCAGAACGTATAACCAAGAAAAGAGTAAAAAAATTTATTGTCACTTTGCTTCTCATTTTAATCACTCTTTGCCAGTGCTCTTTGCTACTATCTTTGCTTTTCTCTAAAGAACGATAGCAATGTCGTTAATGCCTTTTTCTGTTTTTTTTTTTTTTAATAAAAATTCAAATATTACAAAATAAAGAACTATTAATGCAAATGTTAGTGCCTATAAATACTTATCTTGTTTGCGATTACATAATTTAAATAGGACAACTTCCATATTCCATCCGTTTTTCTGCTGATTTCTGCGTTTTTTTATTCGCCTTTATATTCACATTCATAGTAACGCTAATAATTACGTCATGAATATTGTTGTCGAGGTTGTTTGTGCGTCAGTCGAATTTTTATTTATTTATTTATATTTCTTGCACAAATTAAGTTCAAAAGCCGGACTTAATGTCTTAGACATTTTCTCCCAGCCAACCTTAGGGTAGTTTAGAGAGATCAACGTGGGTGCACATAAATTACAAAAGAAAATAAGAGTTACTAATGTTATGCATAAAAAATATATATATATATATTTATAAAAATAGTACATATTATTTGTTTAAAGAAATACGTAAATACAAATATGTACATATAAATATTATATATATATATATATATATATATATATATATATATACTTATATAGTTGTTATAGAGATAGTAGTTCTGCCGACGTCCCATCCAAGACATTTTTTTGTACTTTTCTTTTAAACTGGTGAAGTGTCCTAGCCATCCTGATGGTAGCGCATTCCACAGAAGGATGGATTTAATATAGAAATATTTATGAAGAAAATCAGAACGATGTGAAGGACAAAGCAAAAGACGATCGTGTGTCGAACGAAGCTCTTTTTTAGTAACACCTAAGTAACAGGTTGATAATAAGGGGATAAATATGTTAGGGTCAAAGAAGAGTAAAGAAATGAATATAGTGTGGTTAGAGCCCGAAGCGATCGTCGTTGAGAATTGACAACCAATGCAGTTCTGATTGATGTGACGATACATGATCATATTATCGACGATTGAATATGAGACTCGGGGGAGTCTGTTACCTAACTACAGGGGCCGAGACGAAGGGCGCGTTAGGTCTGCGCTTCCAGAGGGAGGCAGATGGCCGTACGGCCAAGATGGGGCTGCTTCGGCGGCCAGCGCTGGTGGGGTTGCAGATGGTGGAAGCACGTTCCTGTGATTCCAACCTAAAGGCATCAGGAAGGAACAACGTGGTGGTTTTAGTCTTTGCGAGTCGACATAACCCATCTTTGCCCCCGCGAGGACGGGTATGCGTAGGCATTTCCCCGCGATAATAAAAAAAAGGGGTCCTGAACAAGGTTTCGCCAAGTCTGCAATACCACTAGCAGTGGTCAACGCCGTCCAAATTTGTCATCCCTTCGTATCGATCCTGTATCTCATCACATTTCTTCTTTAATATTTTACCTAAAAGCTCTGTAAAACGCGGCCCTGTTGACCAATCAGCAGGGTCACGGACCCCTGCGTGTTGCGATTTAAAAGGTTTTTAGCAGAGATGGAGGTTTTCCTTATATATCACATCACATTTATTAGAGATTTGTTTTATTATTTGGTTAATTAAAATTATATAAATAAATACAAGTATAACTTATAAGGATACTTATTTTATTATGATGCTTTAAATTATTTGAAATTAAAATTAATATTATTAATTTTTAAATTAGTAAAGTCAGGACTTTTTAATGTTTTTATTTTAATTAGGTCATAAATTCTTATTATCCACGTATATACTACGCGGTATCGGTCTGACATTACACTTGCTGGAACTTCATTGAAATCTTAGAAATAACCATTTGAAAGCACATTCAAGACAAATTTGGCGTCCGGCCAAGCATGAAACTGCGTCGTTGTCTCTGAAGCTATTAACGCTTTGCAAAACAATTCTACTGAATAAAATTAAACAGCTATAATAGGAGGTACTTACCCAACCGTTGCATTCAAAACTTTTATTTGATCGATTATGTCTTACAAGAAATGTTTGGATTTGTCTGCTATATTTTGTATTTACTAAAAATCAACTTTTCAATTGTTAAAATGTGGACAAATTTTAATATTAAATACAATAAATCATTCACATCTTTTAACTTATTCTCATGTTTGAATCTTTACCATAAACCGTGTTGCATCCTGTGTGAGTACCACCGATTTCATCAATCACATGTGGAATTTAATATAAATTAAAATTTTCACAAGATACTAAAACCTATTTCAGTTGTTGTGAAAAACAGAAAAATTAAGATAATTCGAAATTTTAACATGAACATGAACATAACATTTAAACAATTTATAAATAGATAAATAACTACCTTCATAATAGTTTATTTTCATCTTACACCTTTTGCTTTCCATTAGTTACATTTTAGTTCAATGAAAGAGACAAGAAGGCAAATCGCACCCTAGCTAACCGCTAAAAAATTAGAAGGCTGACCCATAATACTACCTACCATAATAATACTACCTTCCTCCTGACACAAAATCATAAATAGTGGTAGTGCTGTTAAATTTGTTTTAGCTTTTACTAATTGTAATCTTATTAAATTTCCAATTTATAGTTATATACTCAGCCTCCTTGGACGTTTCATTCCAGTAAAACTTTTCGGTTTCTCACAACTTTTGCAGTAAACGTAGGGACTGTGCACGAAGCGGGGAATTTTTTTCGTAACACAATATTAAAGTTCGTGTGGCAACAAGAACTTATATGACTAGTGTAGCCCATTTTGTTTTTGATATATGATAATATTTAAATATTGGCGTTGCTTAAAATTCTCTTAAAATTCGTATGGTTTGGGTATATGTAAAACCCGCTCTTGCGAAGGCATAGACCATATTTATGTTGGACTTACAACAACTAAGTGAGATCATACGAACGCTTTGGAAGTCTTCTCGGACCTACTGCCCACTCCACCTTTGGGCGCGCTTTCGCCTCGTCCGTTACGTGAGCCATAGCCATGATGTCAGGTTTCACCAATTATTCGGTATTAGCTGCATCAGGAAGAGATAACGACAACATTTGTTGAACATATACCGTCTCCGTTCTCGTCTTTTACACCCCACTCGGCCCATCCTAAGCTAGCTATTCTAGCCAGTTTAGAGATGATTTCGCGGCTAGGCGTACTTCTTACGCAGGCCGTGTTTAAGTATGCTTCTCCGCTCTGAACCAGGCCGCAGTTGCTGATAAAGCAAGACGTAATTAAAATGATAGCTCCACCTGTTTTGTTAACTAAACTCAAATTAAAACTATATTGTATCTTGCTTACATCTAAAAACATAAAATATAGATAGATAGATACTTAACTTAAACCTATTAATTGTACTAAAAACACACCTTTGTTTAAATTTTACTTGGGATAATTATTTTCTACAAAAATATCTGCAGTTAGCTCTTAATAAATTTATTAACCAAACAGAGTTTACGCATAATTTTTTAAAAACGGTATAGGTATGAACTCTAGTTAAATTTAACTGTTCAAACGTAGTAAACGCATTAAATGAAATATTTACCGAAGCACAGCTGTGCACGGATTAATTCAATCCATCGTTGTGGCTGAACGTTGTTTGCCAGCAGATACTTGATATGTGTACCACATGTGGGACATTCTGAAACTGTGGTCTGCTTGTTAAAAAACGCATGTTTGTGTTACAAGAGAAATGAGTTTAGAATGTATACGTTAAACTTACAATAATCTTAGTATAAGAATTTACAAAGTATATTTTGTAAAAAAAGTTTTACCTTCTTGTGATCATCGGCACATTAACCGAGTATATAAAATTTGGAATAACCATAGGCTAGGTAAGCATCCTACATTTTAAATCAAACTAATTATTATTTTCTATTCATAATCTCCTTTTTTATTAGAATTAGACAGCCTATTTTTCCTTAAAATTTTATCCAAAATTGGCCCAACAGAGCATAGCAAAAATATGAAAAATACACCGTTAATCAAAGACCATTACCAATACTTTTAAAATTAAAATGATTAGAAATTTACACGTAGAAATACAATACTGCCTCCGTAGCCGAGTGGTATGGGCATGTGCTTTAGAAACCAGAGGTCGTGGATTCGAATTCTGCGGGGACTCAACAAATTTTCATTGTTGTTTCCTAGTTGGCTAAGGCAATTTGGGCCGATCACCCAATTATCTGAAAAGTAAAATGATCCATGCGTCGGATGGACATGTAAAAAGTCGGTTCACCTACCAACCCGCATTGGACCAGCAAGGTGAAATACGGTCCAAAAACCCCCTAATGGACAGGGATGTATTAGGGGAGGCCTGTGTCCAGCAGTGGACTATCAAAGGCTGATGATGTATGATGTGTAGAATTACAATTGAATCTGCTTTAGATCCCATTTTCATTGTTAAGTTTTAAACCGTGGACACTAAAAGCAGGAAAAGTTTACCCGAATAAGCACTTTATGCAGCTTTGAGCATTTATTCGAATGAAAAAGCTGGTTTTCACACGAAAAATTTTTCTATTCTTGAAAGTGGTTGTGTTGAAACAATACAGGTTAAAGAAATGTGATCAAGAGGAAAAATGTTTTCTTTTTCATTTCAAGTTTAGGTGTATTTTTGTTCTTGCTGTCTTGTACATGTTCTTTTTTTAACCTGAGATGTCATGCGTGTTGTTGTTAGTGCAGAAGCGGGATTTTAAGATCTCAATTGTAATTTAATATTTTTAGTCTCTTCACACTATACAAATCTATGCAAAATGAACTTATTTTATCATTACAGCCGGCAGTGGTATTATGCTTGGGTTTTAATTTAATAATTTTGAATTCCAGGCATGTGGTAAAACCCAACTATCTTCTCTATTGAAATTGTTGTTTCAATCTCAATAGCCTTACAAATCATCTTTGGTAGTTATCGGTGTTCTTTAGCGAGGAATTTTGGTCGATCTTATCTGATATAATGGTTTGGGTGATTTAAAGTATGGTCAAACGCTTACAACTTGTGGGTATTTTATGTTTAATGTCAGCTATTTGTTCCTTCACGTGCGTTGTTATTGCTCGCTTTGTTTATCCAATATAATAAGACATAAAGGTAGCTAACTGGGATGGATTATAATGGGAACTATTTTGTTTAAATATTTTTGTTTTATATTTATTTGTATGGATTGGTTTCTGTACACAGTATGGCTCCATGTGTTATTAGGATTGCGAATAATTAACACATCAAGGAAAGTTAATTTTGCATTGGTTCGAGTAGGGACTAAAAATATTGAATAACAATTAATACGGAAATCCCGCTTCAGCGCTGGTAACAAGACGCATAACATCTCAGTGTACCACGTGATCACGGTCGCTGGAAAGTGTTCGGAACGTCGGGAATTAAAAAAATATAAAATAAATTATAAATACGGTATTTAATCCATGAAAAGTCTTTTAATTCAATAATGTGTAGTATTCGCGTAAACAAAATAATTCATTATTTTATTTATAAATAAAATTTATTATTTGTGGTGTAGGTATGAACCAAGCTTGCATAACGCTGTATGTCGCTGACCCACATTCGTTAGGTGTTGTTATATGACTTTAACATATAAGACATAAAATTAATTAATAACGTAATTAAAGAAAGTATGGTCAAACACTTACAACTTGGGGTATTTTATGTTTAATGTCAGCTATATGTTCCTTCACTGCGTTGTTATTGCTCCTTTGTTTATCAATATAATAAGAGATAAAGGTAGCTAACTGGGATGGATTATAATGGGAACTATTTTATTTAAATATTTTTGTTTTATATCTATTTGTTCAAATATTTATTTGTATGGATTGGTTTCTGTACACAGTATGGCTCCATGTGTTATTAGGATTGCGAATAATTAACACATCAAGGAAAGTTCATTTTGCATTGGTTCGAGTAGGGACTAAAAATATTGAATAACAATTAATACGGAAATCCCGCTTCAGCGCTGGTAACAAGACGCATAAGATCTCAGTCTACCACGTGATTACGGTCGCTGGAAAGTGTTCGGAACGTCGGGAATTAAAATATAAAATAAATTATAAATACGGTATTTAATCCATGAAAAGTCTTTTAATTCAATAATGTGTAGTATTCGCGTAAACAAAATAATTCATTATTTTATTTATAAATAAAATTTATTATTTGTGGTGTAGGTATGAACCAAGCTTGCATAACGATGTATGTCGCTGACCCACATTCGTAAGGTGTCGTTATATGACTTTTTTTTAACATATAAGACATAAAATTAATTAATGAGGTAATTAAAGGAAGACCGCCGACGCATTGCGTCTCAAGTCTTTAAAAGTCGCCAAAAGTAAACGATACTAAGCGTTTATTAATCACCATTTAAAAAGAAATATCCCGATGATATTGCCATTAATTGACCCGAAAGTTCAAATGGCAACGACAATAGGTAATAAATAGCTCAGTGTTCCGCTTTTTAGTCAACATTTAGATATGGAATGTAAAGTGTCAAGATATTAAATATAGTTTGGAAAAGGAACACTTATTTAATATGAATTTTAGTAACTATTCAAATTCATTATATTAAAGGCTGTCTGCGACTTCATTTTAATGTGTATTAATTTTTATTGTGTTCTAATGAATTGTAATAACATGAAATATTACTATAATTTATTTATTGTAAATTTTGTATTAAAATTTTAGGTATTCTTTATATTACACGTAATTAAACTAAAAGATGGTAGTACGTTTAATTTTTTAAACATCAGGAGTTAAAAACATGCTACCAAAGTTTTTCATATTTTTTTCATATTTTTAATAATTCATAAAACATGAATTTATTCTAAACAGTTATCACGTATTTGCCAGAAATAATTAGATGGTACTAATTTATAATTTAAATTTCTTATGTTTTGAATTCAAATCAGGTTTCTATAAATAGACAACAAATATGTGTATCTGAAACTTTTGGATCGATTATTGGCAATAACATCGTACATTTTTTTAAATCTGTCACTGAAATGTCATTAAAATATCCAAAGTTTATACGTCGTTCAAATTGCATTGACAGGCAGTGCTTAAACCATGGAAAATTTCAGGAGCTGTCTTTTAATTTGACAAATAGAAATCAGTTATCGAAATTGACATGAAAATATTATTCTCCGTTTTGAACTCATACTTGTATCAATAAAGTTTTCTTGTTTTAATATCTAAATGTTGACTGCCTAAAATAACTGAACATCGAGCTATCTATTGCGTCTTTACGTTGGCAGTCGAACGTTCGTTCGAGTTTATTATTGGCAATATCATCGTTCTTCATTTCCTTTTAAAATGTCATTAATAAACGCTTAATATCGTTTACTGCAAACTTATTTTATGTACGATACTGCGTTGCGGTCTCTCTTTGTCTGCTTCCTTTATTAATTTCATGTCTTTTATGTTAAAATTCTTACAACGGCACGTAATGAATATCTGGGTCAGCTACAAATATAATACAATCCTGGTTCTTTTGTTACTACGCACTAAATATATCTTGAGATTAGGTATAACTTAATCTCAAGCTATATCGTTAAAATGTGTATTATAATGAATTATCTTAGTCACGCTTCATAAATTTTACTAATATACTTTATTTACTATAGCCTTAGATATTCTATAAAAGTTAGTGACAGTTTAAACTTATAACTTGTTATTTTTAATGTAACCAATAAGAGCATTATGTTTATAATGTACTTTTTTACACATGTTTATTTTTAATTTACCTTATGTTAAGCATTAAACAAGCAAGTTAACAGACGACCGTGGGGGCGGTACCACCGCGGAGAAAATTACTACCGCAAAGCAGTAGTGTTAAAACACCGTGTTCCAGTTTGAAGGGCACCGTCACCAACATATTTATTGGGTAAACGAGACTTAACATCCTGTTTCTCACAGTAGGTACCGCGTTGGTGATACCATTGGTATTGCCAATGTCAATGGGCGTCGGTGACCACTTTTTATCAGGTGGCCCAACTGCTCGTCTGCCTGCGTAGTCATTAATTAAAAAATGCAATACTAAATACATTTCCTGAAAATATTTAGGGAAGAAAGCTGATTAAAATAGACGACAGATCTATTTGTTCAACTAAATGCTTAAAGCTGTATTAAGTGCTAATACGGATAAGCTGTGAATGCTTTCAGAACCCATGGATTTTAAACTTAATCAATTGCTTAGGCGTTTTATGAAGATCGTATTTCTATTGTTTATCGGTATGCAGATTTTGTCTTTATTCATAATATTTACCTTATTAATTGCGTAAATATTTATTTGGTAACAGTTAAATCGTGTTATTAAATTTAAAAACTTCACGCTCAATAACAAAGAGGAAAAAACGAGTGTTTTTATCTTTTTTATAATAAATCAATTGCGCTATACTAATTTTAATAACTTTATTGATCATTCATCATCAACTATAAACACAATATAATATTTTTTTTATACTTCATTTAAATGTTTAGGGTTAAAATAATGCAATACAAAATATCCAAAACAAAATTGTCCCTCCCGATTTTTGTCTGTTATTGGTTTTAACATCTAGAGTGACTCTCCAAAATAGGTTATATAAAGAAATATTAGTATTTTTATTGATCCAAGCATAAAATACAATTTAATAAAAACGATTTTTATAACGCTGTCTTGAAAAAATTACAGTATTGAAACTGATCGCTTCACTTCCGTGCAAAGCTGAAATAGCCAGTTCTCTTAAAACCTTTGGCTACCATTCTTAGATCGGCTTTATAGTGAACATAAATAAGTTATTTTATGATGCAGGACAGTGCTTTAATTTATTAAATAAATAAATATTTTTTTCTTTAGAATACGGTTGTGAAATAAATGATGTTGCAATACTTATATCTGCAAGGCAACTGATTAAGTAGTATTATTCTTTCTTCGGTCTTGTTAGTTGAAATAAAAAGACTGATGGTAGACATTTTTTATTTTTATGGCGTTAGATTTAAATTTGTGTAAACATTTAATGCCTTACTTAACGTATCCTAAAAGTTCTGGAAATATCGTTTTAATGATTTTTTTATTATTTTAAAAAGATTTCAATTATTGATATCTTAAGTTTTTCGTCGTGAGCTGTTAATAACAATAATTATAGGTTTATAAAATAGTCTGTGCTTCGTTTTTTATTACAGATAAAAGAAAACGTGCATCGCAATTGCAATATTTTATAAGCACCTTTAAACCTGTGAAAATATTAGTGTGTTTTGTAAAGTCCTTTTCCAAGTTAAATTGTGCCAAGTTATCAATGCGTCAGCTTCTTATAAATCTATCATTTCTAATCTTCTGGCCTATCTGTAAATTGGCCTAGCTAATAGTTATTTACGAAAACCGACGGGCATTTTAACTAAGAAGAGTTAGATAATTTTTTGTAAATGTTACGTTAAAAAAATGTAGATTTGAACATATTAGGTCTTCAGAAAGAGGGCTGTCTTTTCTACTGCCCATCTGATGCATACCATATTGTAATAACGATAAAAAACAATTATTTTTCACCATAATTCAACCCCACAGCCTCCGGTTTATAAAGCAAGGGCTAACTACAACTAGATCATTGAGGTAGTCCTTTATATATTTTACCATTCCCTGTATAATTTTGTTAAAATTTTACAGTTTATGATTGATGAATGTTAAATTTAATAAAAAGAATCTATTTATTTCCAAAACTTTCGATCACCGTTAATGTCAAAGGTTGTCAAAAAGTATTCAATATAAAAAGATTCCCTTGATATATGACCCGAAGAGATCTTAGCATAATATTGAAAGGTTACCCTGGTAAACATAAAATATTTTACTCTCCTCCATATATCCAAGTGATTTGCAAGCAAACAAAGAAAACAGATCGACTCCGAAGGAAATGAGAAAGGGTTATTGATACATTTTCATTCCAATTTGCGCAATCTTCTGGGGATTTTGTTTTTGTTTCAAACCATATTGAGAGTACCTTTCAATTTGATAGTACGTACTGTTTAAATAAGTTGGGAAAAGTATCTCTCTCCTTTCATTGGTTCCTTTTTTGGTAAAAAAAAAAAGTCGAGTTATTGCACTGCAGAAAGGGACTTGTAATAAAACCATACCTTACGATGATATTTTATTTTGTTCGACTCTAACAGTGTGAAAAGTAAATTTAAAATATTTTTCTGATATTATAGTATCATGTAAATGTATCGAATAAAAGGATAATTAACGGATTTTATCGCGTTTACATTTTTAAATCTCGACGTTTCGATCGTGATTGAATCTACATTGATCCCAATTTTCAACGGCCGTAGTCACGGGACTGACTTAGATGACATGAGTCTTGTTGCCAATGCTGAAGCGGGATTGCCAGATCTTAATTAAAAAAAATTGTGTGTACGCTCACCATGCAAAAGGTTTTTTTTTAATCGTTACAAATCCGTAAAAAGTCCTATTATTCAAGTATTTGCGTAAAAAACGAATTAATTATCATAAATTATCATGTAACTGCAATTCTGTGTCCGTTCTATGTATCTCAATATGAGTTTCGCATACTTGTTTAATAAAATTTATAGTCGAATATTATATATATTGCCTATTTCTGGTCAATTTCTTTTGTTTCAGAGAATAGAAAAATCCGGAACTTTACAACCCATGAACCCGTATGGTTGCAGTAAATGTGCTTTTTTACAACCGTCAAGGAACTTGATCTAATAATATTATTGTACACTTTATGACTGAACCGTAATTTTGTGTGTTTATGGTGGAGGTATTGTGGGTTAATAAAGTAATTTTATTGAACTTCTGAATTATTTTACGTTCGTTTTCTTTTTGTTTAACTGTAACTTTAACGTACTTTTGAAATACGTAATTAAAATTATTAAATTAATAAAAATTATATGTTTTTATTTGCTTTCATAATCAAATATACATACATTTTTTTAATTTATTCATGAATATAAAAAAAAACAACAAAATATATGGTAGTTAGGAACGAACTAGTTAAGAAAAGAAAATTTTCATTTGAATAAAGACATTTTATGCTAAAAGTAAAGCTACTTGAAAGACGTAATATAAAGTTGACACTAAGATGTTAAGATGATACCAAAGTCAGTGTTCCATTTCACTAGATCCTAACAATGTTAAGGCTCACTGAGGCCCACAATTCTATTAATTTGTTAGCCCTCATAGAAGCGTAGTCAAAGTGATCTAGTGCCTCTTCTTGGTATAACGCAGCGCGTAGAAATTCGTCAGCCAACTGTTTGCACAAGACCATAAATAGTGACAGGCTCTTAAAAATGGTTGTCACTTCAATTGTCCTGGATATTTATTATAAATTATTTATTTATTGACTTCGCATGCTGATAAATAAATCGATCATCAAAAGTCACCGCTCGCTGTCCTACGTACACATAACATCCTACGTTCTTTTAACCAGAAATAACGCTGGCGATACGACTCCCTTTTAACTAGAAGACAAAAGTAAATGACACTCTATTGGTTTGTGGCAGATATTAGCTTAGTGTTTCTCCAAACGTTCTCCTGTAACAGGAGACATACCACTTACAAAATCTCGTTTTGATTATTGTAATTATTGTTTGTTTTAATGTTCAGCATATCTTTTAGACAATTCATCATCATCATATCATTCATCATCAGCCTGTGATAGTCCACTGCTGGACATAGGCCTCCCCTAATACACCCTATCCATTAGGGGTTTTGGACCGTATTCCCACCACGCTGGTCCAATGCGGGTTGGTGGGTGTGACGACTTTTACATACCCATCCGACGCATGGATCATTCTTTACTTTTGCAGACAATTGGGTGATCGAGCCCAGATTGCCCTTACCAACTAGAAACAAAATGAAAATTTGTTGAGTCCGCAGGATTCGAACTCCACGACCTCCGGTTTCAAGTCACGCCTATACCACTAGTGCTAGCAGGCAGTTTAGACAATTCTCTTATAGTAATGTAAATATGTATCAAAATTAAATCAGCTTTATGAATAAAAATAAATCAAATCAGAAAAAAGAATGTACATTTTCTACAAAATTTTACCAAAATAATATGAAATTCAGAGACGAAAAGTACTCGTAAATGCTTTGTCGCATGCCTCGCTATTGCATATTTCCCTCCACCTGGCATTTGATGTAAATTTAGCTGCAAAAGCCGCTGTTGTGTATAGGTGAATGTTCATAGTTATTCTACATGTTTCTATTGTCTTTGCTAGTAGTTAGCAAGGACATATTACGAATCCACACTGAGTAACAATTTTTGTACATAGTTATTTATACAAAATCTTGATAAGTATGAAAAATGTATAAATGATGTAATGTATAATGCCGGAATAGCTCGTAGACTGCATAATTATTTCTATTGTTGACGCGAATATTATACATTATTAAATAAAATGACTTTACAGATTTTATCGCGTTTATTTTACATTTTTAAATTCCCGATGTTTCGAACACTTTCCAGCGGCCGTGGTCACGGGTTAGACCTACCCCGTGACCACGGCAGCACAAAAATGTAAAATAAACGCGATAAAATCCGTAAAGTATCGTAGACTGCAGTTTTTTTTTCTACATACAAGACACTTTTTACTGTATTTTGAATAAACTAAACTAACCGTATATATTTAAGCGTATAAGTTATTTTATTTCCTATTTTAATATTTCATTCATGTCCTTCTACACATCAAGTCTACTGAATAAATAATACAATTTTTAAGGCATTTATCGCGTTTAACATGGTCGGTTTCGTGACCCCATGGCCAGGCTCCATACCCTGGAAGGTTTTGAAACATTGGATACTATTTTGAATAATTGTAAAGTAGTAACACGCAATAAAATCAGTAAAAGTGTATTATTTATTATGTATAGCATTCGCGTAAGCAACAGAATCTCTAATCATATTTGAGAACCTACTAATCCAAAACTTTCACTTCTATAATCAAAGTCAAAGCCAAATATCTTTATTCAATATGGAAGAATTATACATTCTTATTGATTGCCAAAAAAACTACCATCGGTTTGAAAGTGAAAGCCTCTGACCAAGAAGAATCTGGTTAAAACTAAAACGATTTTTTCAATAATTTTGACAAAATTTATACAAAACACATCATTTTGATAGTTAATTATAGCGTGGAGCGATCAGTCTATTACCAGGGTGTGTTATCTATTAAGTAAGTCCATTACATTACTTAATATTAGGAGGATATTGCTTGCGCGTATAAACTTTTTCGGTATTACCTTCGTTACGAATATAGATATATCAGTATAATTATGGAATATAAATATTTTAATAATAAAATGTTCACAAAGAAGATAAGAAATTGGAAAATGAGGCGCTGGGTATTATTTAAATGAACACTTTTTTTCACTTTGCATTCTTTTGCAGAAGTTTCTGCTTCGTAATGAACTCCATTAATGCCGTTAAACTTAATAAGGAATAATGAAAGAAAGTTCTAAAGAAATTCTATCGGTTTCTTTTCTTATTTTTCTAAGATTTTTATAGGACTTTTCTTATTTTATATTTACCGGTCATAATTATTTTAATATCTAATATTTAAAAAGTTGTATCAACGCTTGTGTGGTTTGTTGGTAATATTTGGTTACTTTTTAACCATAATGCTATGTATATATTATCGTATGTTTATTTTAAATAAAAAAGCCAATGTAATACAAAATAACCTATAAAATTAATATCAATATCAATCTAATAAATATAATCAGTAAGAGTATTCATAGGGTCCTTCGATAAACCTATTCATTAAAGAAAGAGTTTTTGAAACAGGTTCCGTAGCTCCTTAGATTTGAGCGTTAAGTATACAAACAAACTGTTAAGCTATAGACATTTAATATGTTCTACAACAATTATTTATGATATACATTATAAAATATCACATAATGGTCTACACTATGTGTTCTTTAATATTGTAGAACAAACTTTTAATCTAAGTTTCCGCAGATAGATAACATAAAACCCTTTTTACTCCTTTAGTTACGTAACGTAAGTTTTAGTCGGTATCCCTAAACTTTTTTATCTTTTTAATGGTGAAAAAAATCTTTTCTCTGCATCATACCAATCAAGTACAAATTGTTTAATTAATATAGATAAATTCTATTGTCATTGATTCCTAAATGTCCTCCACATTAAGCATATATCGATGATTACTTGTCTATATTTTCTGCCATGTCTCTTGTTTGTAACACATGGATTAGCCAGCTTTAAGCTAACACGTTACAGACTCCAAAAGACGATTGCATGCTAAATGTAGATTGTTTTAAGTGGTAATATGTTAATATTTGAGGTGCTGTTCTATCAAAATATATTAGTTAAAGATTATTTCGAACGAGAGAAGAAAATATTTAGTTGGCTCTTCCTAAATAATGGACATGAAACGGTAAGATATAATGTAATAGATTAATACGATAATACATATATTCATGCTAAAAATGTATACTTGATTGGAGTTTCTGCATTTAACATGAAAATACGGTAGTAAATTGTGTAATTTAATCCCGTTATAGGTACATCAAAGTCTTATTTAAAAACGCGTAAATGAGTACATTGTGATTTATAACATATACCAAAAGATTTTTTTATTGTTTGACTGCCTGTCTGCCTCTATTTGACAAATCTTTGGAATGTAAAAATGTTCCGATTTTGACGAGACTTACACTGTACCCCGTACTAGCTGGTAGCGTTCAACGCGAACAACGATAACTTATTTGATACCAAGCGGAAAAAGTCACTAGTAACATCTAGTATACTGTAAAATAAAAGAACAAAGTTACTGTTCACTCTATAGCTATAAGGAACATAGTATATTTTGCATACACTAGTTTGAAATAACAGTTATAAATCTTTAATCACTCATGCGACACCTATGAAAATCGTTTTCTATATTTATTTTACTATATTTTTATAGTACAGTAAATTAAGATCTTATCGCGTTTTTCTCGTAAGTGGCTCCACTTACTAAAAAGTTATAAAATCCTGCGGGGTCTCAAAAAATTTTAATTGTTGTTTCCTTGTTGGTAAGGGCAATTTGGGCCGATCACCCAATTGTCCGAAAAGTAAGACGATCCATGCGTCGGATAGGCATGTAAAAAGTTTGTCAACCCACCAATTCGTATTGGACCAGTGTGGTGGGATACGGTCCAAACCCCCTAATGGATAGGGCTGTGTTAGGGGAATCCTAGACCCAGTGAGTGAACTATCACAGGCTGATGATGATGATAAGCAATATCGTTAAAGCCTTTTTGTGTTTAGAAAAACTGATTTTTAAATTATTTTCTTATTGACATCTAAAAGTCGATTTCATAATTTAAATATGACTATTTCATCAACTTTTGAGCGTTTTTCTAAATGCTTTATCTCCGACGCAATCTATTCTTTCTCATCGTCACCATTAGCCTATGTTAGTTCACTGCTGTACAGGCCTCCCGTAACGCCTTCCGCTACACCGTAACCACATTTGACTTTTGAGCAACCTTAGAAATGCCTCCTCGGTAGAACTCACTACTTAAGACGGTCGGATTCCTCTGCAGCTGGACCAGGTCTCAAGTACCAACTCCTGCCACTACGACAAGGTAATAACCTCGGGGTATATTGTAATTGTTAGCGGAACCTTGCAGTACATTTAAGGTAGATGTAAAAAATATGATGTAACTATTACAATAAATTACTCGTTTAAGTGTAATTAAATACCTTAAAGATCCTTATCTCTTAAGTGAGGTGGCTATTTGGTCCATTTTAATATCGGACATGTATCGTTTATAGAAAAGGGGCACGAGAATAGCGATAAAACATGATGATCGCTTAACACCACGCATTGTATCCTCCTACAATAAAAATATATCTTTCAGGACTATTTATTAACAAAGCTATCTGTTACGTAGGGAAAAGCCTGTGTAACAGATTGCCGACGCTGGGGCATGGATGAGTCATGTCGAAGTTGTATCGACCAAAACTATTGCGGTGTACTTTACTGAAAAAGGGGGTTTTAACCATGATTTCGCCCACTTCTGCAACCCAACAAGCGCTGGTCACCCCAATTCAAATTGGTTCTCCTTCGTATCGATCCTGTACTTAGACGTAAATTTTTTTAATATACTTAATGTTTTATCTAGAGGCTTTGAAAGCAAGAACCCGCTGATAAAGCGCTGCTGTTGACCGATCAACGGGTCGCGAACGCCTGCGTGATCCGACTTATTAGGTTTTTAACCAGACGATAATGTGATTTTAATTTCTTATTATTGTTCAATCAAAAAATATAATTAAACTCAAGAATAACGTGCCCATTGCATAATGGCTGCTTAAATAACTTAAAGTAAATTTAATATAAATAATTTAATAATAAGTCATCCGGACAATCTTTGTCAGGACAATTTTTATGTTTCTGTCTTAATTAGGTCATTAATTCTTATTTTCCACCTAGTTACTACGCGGTATCGGTCGACATTAAACTTGCTGGAAAGCTTCATGGAAATCTAAGAAATAACCATTGAAAAGCACATTCATGGAAAACTTGGCGTCCGGCCAAGCTTGAATCTGCGTATTTCTGAAGCTATTAGCGCTTTACAAAGCAATGTTATTGAATACAATAAAATAGCTATAATGGTTATAATAAAAGTACCCACCATTGCATTCAAAACTTTAATAAGAAAGATTATGACTAACAAAAAGTATTTGGATTTATTAGTGCTTTATTTTACTAAAGATGATTTAGACTTCGGGATCAGCCGTCACGACCTGCAGTACTCCTAGGCTGCCCATGTTTATATTAGCTTCTCCGCTCTGGATAAGGCCGCAGGTACTGAGGCCTACAGCTACGATAAAGCGAAACGTTATAAAAATCTGTCTATCAAAATAGTCAACCTGTTGTCTATACTAAAATTTTTTTTATTAAAATCTATATTGTATCTTGGTTACATCTAAAAACGTAAAATCTACATTGATACTTAACTTGAACTTATTAATTGTACTTAAACATAAATAAGGCTATATATCTTCATCTTAACAAACTAATATATCTTAATTTTACTTGGGGTAGTTATTTTCTATAAAAACACTACTATTCAACGAACGAAACAATGAACAATATGAATTTCAGGCCGGGGCAACTTTTTACGCATAAATACGTAACGGCATAGTTTTGTAGTAAGTTAAATTTAACAGTGCAAACGGTGTAAACGCATTAAGGCAAATATTTTCCGAAGCACATCTGTGCACGAAACATATTCAAACTATTGTTGCGGCTGAACACAAAAGCGGAGTTGTTTGCCAACAGATACTTAATTTGTGCACCACATGTGGGACATTCTGAAAGTGCGGTCTGTTTGTTAAACAACGCGTGTGCTTTTGTTACCAGAGAAACGATTCTAGAGATGTGAACGTGAAACTTACGACTATCGTCGATTTATAAGTTAAACTAAATTGAAACTTAATAATCATGCATTATAAAATAAAACGTGTGCTTTATTCCTCCTTGTGATCATCAATATATTTTTTAAAATATAGACTATGCTCACTAACTGAGTCTAGGAATTTAATTTGGAACAAAGATACATTGGCTAGCTGAGCATTTACATTTTGAATTAAACAAATTATTATTTCCTAGCAGTTTTCTTTTTTTTTTTATAATTAACTTTCTATAAAAAAAAATTCTTCTTATTTGAATGTGATTCAACTGAACTAATACTATTTGATACCTTGATTTAAATTAAAAACACTGTTAATCAAAGAACATTGCTAAAACCTCTTAAAAATTAAGGTATTTAGAAATTTACACAACAAGGAAATACAATAGAATCTGCTAAAGATCCCCGTTTTAATTAAGTTTTAAACCGTGGACTCTAAAAGCATACACATCTTACCCGAATTAGCACTTTGTGCAGCTTTTAGCCTTTATTGAAATAAAACAAATTAGATCTATATTTTAAAAAGCCGGTATTGACACGAAACACTTTTCTATTCATTAAAGTGTACGTACGGTACAGTTTTAAGAAATACAATGAAGTGGAAAAATGTTTTTTTTTTTTAATTTGTCGCTTAAGTTGTTTTCAGAAGGTTCACTGTTTTTCTTTTAATTTTCGATTATTATTCATTAATTTCATAACATTTTTTAACATTATCGTCTAAATAAATATACAGATAGTCACTAGAATTGAGTTAGTTGCTGATTTTTTACTATACTGAACCAAATCATCATCCTCCTCATCAGCCTTTTATAGTCCACTGCTTCATTCATTTATCCTAATTCGTTCTATTAAAGGCTGTCTGCGATATTATTTTAATGTGTAAGCTTTAGATGATAAGTAATAGAAATAATTTTGTTTTCTTAGGGTTTGCTTCGTTTGCTTTAAAATTTGATGGGTTCGTATCCACGACGCAACAATATTTCGTAATTGTTTTGTAGTTTATAAGGACAATGCGGGCTAATAAATCTATTGCCAGTAAAGTAAGAAAACATAGATAAAGAGAGAAATGATTTTCCTTCGGGAAACTCGGAAATTTCAATCAGGCATAATATTCAAGTCTTATTTAGGATAATACAGTTTGAGTTCTTTATATGAACTCAAACTGTATTATTCTTCATAAAAAAATTCTTCTTTCTATGTAAATAAAACGTGTTATAGACAATGTTTTTATGAAATGAATACCTTAAAAGTTAACAGAAATTTAAGATGCCTGATTTTATTGCGTAAAATATTTAGAAGTCTTATTTTTTTGTTAAAATTTCACTTGTACTTATATATAAATAATCGTTTTTAAATGATTACGTGGTGATATGTAACCGGTATATTTAACAAAAGGTTTTTTAAAAGTTTGGTCTGCTTGTCTGTTTGATAAAACATAAAATAACGCAAGTCTGTTTTTTCCGGGCTCTTACTAAAAGACAGCTGATATAACTGTTAGTGGTTTTAGTAAGTCTGAGGTAATCTATTTTAACAATTAAATCTTTTTATATTGATTACCACGAAATCGCGGGCAACTGTTAATATATACCAAATAATTTCCTATAATTATTTCTATTGCTTGCGCGAATATAATACATTATTAAATAAAATGACTTTACGAA
The DNA here is from genome assembly GCA_029286875.1 of Lamproptera curius. Lineage (NCBI taxonomy): Eukaryota > Metazoa > Arthropoda > Insecta > Lepidoptera > Papilionidae > Lamproptera > Lamproptera curius. The sequence goes on along the minus strand of JAGSMT010000011.1, from coordinate 708,795 downwards.
TTTTATCGCGTTTATTTTACATTTTAAATTCCCGACTTTAGAACACTTTCGCTTGTACGGTAGACTGAGATGTCATGCGTCTTGTTGCATGCTGAAGGGGTTTCAGATCTTAATTTTAATTAATTATCTTTCGTCTGTTCTCCAACCTATGCAAAATGAACTGGTTTTATCTTTATAGCCAACAGTGTTATTATGCTTGGGTTTAAATTTTAATTTATTAATTATGGGATCCCAAGCAGGTGGTAGAACCCAACCATCTTCTCTATTGAAATTTGGATGTTTTTTAATCCCAATAACCTCACGGATCTCGTGCTCTCTAAAACAAAGATTACAATTGTTAAAAATCTCTATTACTACAAAAATATTAAATTTGTAAAAAAATACTGTTATTTATTAATTTCTTGCAATTTTTTTGCGAGTAATTTATTTGAGCGACGTATTATTGAAATTTTATTACAAAACATTACGTTGTATCTTTGGAGACAAAATTAATTTATGTTTCGTTAAAGTTGCAGCCGTCTGAGTTTTTGTTTTAGTAAAAATAATAAAACTGATATTTGATTCAAACAAAAAATAACTTAGATATTTTAAACAAACAGTTACCGTTTACTATACTCGAAAATTTTACTATTAAAGAGTACAAATGTTTGGGTAATTAAATACTTAAAACAATCAATCAAAATTTGCATCTAAAAGTTAAAATTAATTAACTTCTTAGATGCATGTTTTTTTTAATATTTTAGCCATCATTATTTTAATTTTATTTTATAATTGGTAGTAAAATAATTTATTAAACAAAAGCAAAAAAAAAAAACAAAGAAAAAAAGTTTTACTTTAGACATATACACCCTGGAAGAAAAATCACAATTGGAATTTCATAACTTTTTGAAGAGGCGGTGACGTATATGAGCTAATTATTATTGTTTTCTCGCCCCTTCTATACTACCTGTATAGAGGCGTTTACCGGATGAAATTCTAAAAACAATGTATTCTTTAGTGATCTAGATTTGCACTTTAATTATCGGAGATCGTGGGGTCGAGTCCTGCGGTAACTCAAAACTTTTTCGTTTTTGTTGAGCGACCCGCTTGCCTGTGATGTAAGAAGTCAATCTAGCGCGTTATTTATTTTGGCTTGTGTCGTTAATACGTCCCATCAGACTAATAGTTAATTGAAGAGCGAATGCACAAGAGTTTGCGCGTACATTTGTGCACTATATTATCTCCCGCTTTGATCTCTCATATACTTCTCTGAAATAGATTTGTGCGTCTTAGGCTGGATTTTTTTAGTATAAGGTTATAGGAAGGCTATAGGAATCACTTACCATCAGGTGAACGACTAATCAGAATTAGTAAGTAAAATGCGTACTATATTATTGTCTGTATTATATCACGTATTTCATTTATTTGAGATGCCTTAGAGCAATGAGCGGTTTTATGGCGTCCTACGCTGCGTTTCTCATAAATAATTCAAAAACTTAAACTTTTTTATGCGCACAGTTTTTTTTTATTACTTACTAATCAGAAATAATAGGTAAAAAGCGTAAAATATCATTGACTACTATCATGTAGTTTTATAATTGTAATGTAACTTCCAATGTCTTAAGACGGTAAGCGGATTTGTGGCATCTCGTTTCTTATAGGTAGGGCGTGCCAGTTAACATCAGGTTAACGCCCTGCTGGTAAGCTTTATCGTTTTAATCAATAAAAAAATATTTGTTCTGTAATATCCCGAGAAAATATTACAGATGGGTGGTACTAGTTTGTCTCATATGGTAGCGCATCTGAATTTCCCTGTATCTTTTCGTAAATAACGTCAAAAAAATTCAATTTAAATATGGAGCCATAAACGACCTGTAATGTGTCACCGCAAAGGTATTTTATATCGCGTACCAAAGCTTTTGGAGTTCGTATGTAATTTCAGTGCATCCATTTACTAGAGATTGCAAGGATAGAAAAGGGTGGAAACAGTCAACCCTGTTTCAGGTTGGGATGGTTAAAATATTTTTTGTGATCCGAAAGTTCTCTCATAAGCAAATAGTTTTGTGTAGTTTGGTATAATATAATAAAATATTCATGTTTATAACCGTTCTCGATGTATGCATAATGTATTAAATTTCAAGCAATGTTTTCATTACACAAAATTTGGTATAAGAAATTTCATTATTTTCATATCTTATAAATTGTGTGTTAAATTAAATAATAATAATTTTACATACATTGTGCATGTTTATTATTCGAAGCGTAGCATATTTCATTATTCATCCTATGTCTTAATATAAAAGTGCTAAAGAAAGAGTAAAGGAGCCAAACGAGCATGTAGCTCACCTGATGGAAAGGTACCGCAACCCATAGACATTTGCAACACAATAGAAACTTTAAATACGTTACCGGCCTTTTTGTAAGGCTGCTGTTTTCTTGAAGGACTTTAAGTCATATTTGTCCGTACAGGCAAATTGTTCCAGAGGCGAATCATCTCTCGCAATGACAAAGAGTCGAGACGATCGGCGAGAGCCTGATTGTCGACAATTCGAGCTGCTCGATGCTGAATGCATCCAAATGTCAGGAGTTAATACTTAGGTGCCCCTGCCCAGAGATGAGAACAGTATTCCATTGTAGCCGGACTCTGCTATTAAAAAAAAATTAACGCATACATAATTGCGATAAAGTTAGTCAATGTTTATTTATTCTACTACTTTTTCTAATATTTCCAGTATACTATTAAACCCTTTCACATATTTCTTTAATTAATTCCCTTATCATGTTATCACCGTAGGGTTACAAATACGATTATTACGTCCTCTAGTCTATTCTGATTACGGACGCGAATGTATGTTAGTGATGAGCTAGAAACATTATAGTGCACAATTGTATTCTAGACGCGGGTATTATCCCTCGCCTTTCACTCTTACATCCCGAAGGAATAAATAACCAACACGACCAGAGAGAATCTGACGTAGGACTGACTTATTACATGCCCATCACGCATGGGACATCTTACTGTACAAATAATCAGGTGGTCAGCTTCATTGCCCTATCCCCGAAAACACGAGTGAAAAATCGCAGTATTCGAAACCACGACCTTCGAATTTAAAGATTATATAAACAACATACATACTTATCTCTATCTATTATCAACTTAGCACTATCTAGTATCAACAAAGACTTTTGTTTCAAAATGCTATACCAAATGAAATAAGACTGAAGAAAACGTTCTTCGTGGAAATTGAAATTTCACGTTTGTTGAGCTCGAATTATTACGGTAGGCTAAATAAAAACTCCCTTTTGTTTCCCAATCTCAGAAAGTACGCTCAGAATTTCTATAGCGATATTTATTTTTTGATATTCACCTTAAAAAAATCATCAAAACCAAAATCTTGATATAAGGGAATTTGAGGTTGTGTGTTATATTCCGTTAAAAACCTAGTTGCGTTCATGCATTTTAAAGATTTCTAAGAAAATTGTACTAATATTATTAATGCAAAAGTTTGTTAGAACTAAAGGAAGTAAGTTTATTTGTCTTTAACAAAAAGTTTATAATATAATAGTTAATTTTTATTGACGTTACAATCGTACAGCTTTTATTCCAGAAAAACTTCCATAATTTATGAACATAAAGTTAGATTGGTCAATATATCATAAAAACGTTTTGAGTGCACGTAGAAAAGATCTGCCTTTTGCTTGATATTCCAGTGTCAACCACAAAAACATTTCAGCTTACAAGTAAATAATACATTATCATTATACTATAATCAAAGTTATATATCTTTATGCATTATTGTTTATTGTAGATTGTTAAATAAACTATCGGTTCTGAAATGTAAGCCTGCGATTCAAAACAAACCGGCGTAAGAAACTCGCCGAGACTCATTGCTGCATTTCAAGATTTTGTGTTATAATTTATGTAGTCATACTGCAATCTTTTTACACACGAAAGTTTCTTTTCAGCTTTTTTAAAATTAATCATCACCAGATATAATCATAGTTATAAATATATATATAAAAAGTATGTTTTTGTTTTTCGATTAGAAAACATGCGTTGCGGTCAAGTAAATGCGGTCTTCAATACTTCTTTTATACACACTATGTGTATAAAAGAAGTATTGAAGATTTCATGGCTTAATTCTTGTACTGCGTTGTGTTTTTGAAAATCGCCAATTTAAAATTCTATACAAATTACAAAACAACTACTCAATGTGCTTGTTCTTGATGCACAGTCATTGAGGGCCTTTGGGAATTGTCCGAGTAGAATTTCAATGTATTAAAGGAAGTTAGATTCAAAGGACGTGACTTGCTTGGATTTTTAAATCAAACGCCACGGTCTACTTGTTCTATATGTACGATACATATATTATTTAATGTTAAATATGTTTTGCGAATAACCTTTGAATAAGTTTTGAGAAATCTTGCCACAAGCGACCTACAAATAGCCACCGCGATTCCTAATTCGGCCGCAAAGCTGTATGAGAAAATACTCCTTAAATCCGTCAGTTTTTCTACGCTAAGCTAATTTTAGTGGTAACAAAATGTTATTAGGAAGGATTAAAACAAACGATTTTAGGAAAAACGATTGATGAAAAAGGCAGATTTAAAAAAAAATACTATATTTTTAGTAATAGTAGACATTAGTTTATTATTAGTTTAATAAATGGCAAATGTTAGGCAAGGGTCAAAATGGAGATGGTATGTAAGAGAGCGAGTAATCAGCAATTACTATGTCATACCTTACCACTGCCTCTTCATTATGAAGAAATGCTTAAACATTCCAAAAGTGTATTTGTTTTTCCAGGGTAAGTACGTCCCTGGTAAAAAACTATTAATTTTTTCAAGCTTTTCATTTTATTTATTTATTCTACTACTAGTATCACAGAAAATATATAAAAATAAAATTAATGCCTAAGAAATTTCCTCAAATAAATATTGTATTATTACCAGCAGGTAAATTGTGAAACATACAATTATATTTAGAATAAAATCTATTATGTGGCTTCTAAAAATTAATGTTCAATGTATTTTGTCTTATTTGACCGACTTCCCTAACGAGGTAATCGAATCGGAGTGTACGTTTTGTTTATGTTATCTCATTGCTCGCGCGATTAAAATTTAAAAGATAAATTAAATTATGTAATACATAATTGTACTACTTGAATTGGCCTACAATAAAATCTGCGAGAGCATATATCTATGCTTTAGGCATAACCTACAATACGCATTTTAATATAAACATTTTTAAAAATTACAATCAGGTATTTGGAAAGCTCATATAGGATAATATAGTTTATGTTCACATAAAAGTGGTCACATTGACAAAATTCTTTATTCTATATATAAATATATAATAAGGTGTCATATATGATATTACCGTAAGAAATATAAGAGATTTAAAATGTGGTAGCAGAAATCACGGGGCAATAAGTGCAGAGAACACGTTGCTATCCGCTTATATTGCGCAAAATGTTTACAAACTATTTAAATTCGGATATATTTTGTGGTTAAAATTTCACTTGTTTTAATATGCACATATAAGTTTAATTTTTACAAAACCAAAAATTCTGATATAACGGAGGGTAGATATAGATTATTCGGAACATATTTTTGTTTGCTATGAAACTTAAGTCTTTGGTCTCTCCATTATATTGTGCCTTAAATAATTTACGTGTATTTCTTTTTTCAAAACTATTAATATTGCATGACACTGATTGATCACTGGTTATTATGTTGCCATTGAACTTGATAATGACAGTATCTTATCACAACTTCTTTATTCTAGTGTACGATAAAAGGGTATATAAAAGCTAAATTAAGAAGAACGGATGTTAACGTGTGTTAGTAATACACCGCAAATTTCGGACTCCTTATGGCCCTTTAGGCCTTCAACTTAAAGTAAAAATTGCTACAACGGATTTTTAAATCGCATCTTACTTTTCAGACAGGTCGATACAGCCCAAATTGCCCTAACCAACTATATACAACAAAATGAAGGATTCGAACCCACAACTTCCGATTTCTAAAGCACACGCCTTTACCACTTGGCTACGGAGGCAGTCGTATTCTCTAAAACGCATGTATTCTATAAATGTTCCTATAATTTGAATTTCTCTAGCTATAAAGTTTGTATTTGGATTTTGTTTTAGGTAATTAACTTAGGAGACTTCTTACATTTTTCAATGCAATATCGATTATTATTATTATTATAACATTTATTTCAGATTAAAAATCCATAACACTTTCGTAATTATAAACTTAACTTAATAACAATTTCGTTAATAATTCTTAATGAAAATTATACAGCAAGAAAAACAAAATTTTCACATAAAATAAACATAAAAACTATTAAAGACAAGATAGGATAAATTACAATTAGCAGTGGTAATGTCATAAATTTGTATGGATTTGGATCCATCTATGCAAAGAGGAGAGTCCCAGCGATCTGCAAATACACGTAGGACGTTATTGTGCTCCAGCGTAATCGAGCAGAGCGCCTATAAAATGTGCTCTATCAAATTTAATTGTAATATAAGGTATAATTTAATTGTAATATAAGGTATATTTTAATAGTATAAAATTTTAAAGCGTCGATGGAATGTACGAGAAGCACGTCTAGAACTTCAGTAACAAACTACGCTATGAAGATCTTGTAAAGATTCTGTACCAGCTGCAAGGCAGTCTGTTGGATCTAAGATGAAATGATTCAAAGGAATTCAACATTACGTCTTAAAAGTTTCACGTAGTTAAAAGTTAAGCACAGATTTTACCATTATAACGCATATCTGCTAAAACGAATAAAAGAGAAATAATTATCCCATCTCCAAGTAACTTTTTTATTAATTTTAAATTGTTAGATATCGACATTTTATTTATAATATTGTTCATTTTATTTTTATTTAAAACGTAGTGTTATAATTATTAAAGAAATTTTTTTATCGTCTGAAATAAGATTATAAAAATGATTAAATTGAAATTATTTTATTTTAAAACCGAGCTAAGTATTTGTGTAAATATAAAAAGTGTAACAGCATTTTCATTGGTGTTGTAATAAATGTGTAGTATGAAACATTTTTTGTTATTTGTATCAAGACCAAATTTTAAAACTGAAATAAAATTTTTGAAACTGATTTTTTGCCTTCATTATAATAACTATTTATTGCAATATAATATACATTCGTTTAAATAATGAATTCACAGCTATAATACATACTTAGATACTTTTTTTACGAGATGTGACGTGCAACAACTCATATAAGAACAAACTATTTGAGTTGTTGGATATATCGTTAAAAAAATTGAATTTGGCACCTTTAACCCTGTACCTAAAATACTAGATAACCAGTTGTAATGTCTTTAGAAATATCAGCATTTGTAGTGAAATATGTACACAAGTCGGGTACCATTTTCGTGATTTTGTGCTCCATTTCTAAACAGAGATGTTTCGTTTAGTCGGCCTTGCTAGATATTCGAGTCCAAATTAAATTTCCTATTGGACGGATCGAATTTCGTAACAAAACTCACAGTATGGTTAAATGAATGATTCGGTCGAGCGATTGACACAAGAGCTTCTTTGAAAACTGACAAGACTTACAATAAACAATTGATTGTAAGCTCGAAAATAATAATAACGATTGTTATGTATTTTTAATTTTTTAAACAGTTACATACTAGTAAAACGAGAAATTTGTACCCATAAGGTTTCGTAAAGAAGATGAGGGTTTTTGTGTAATTTTGACTTATGAACTACAAATTTAGCAATTGAGGTGCATGAAAAACTTTTAGTTTAAAATATTGTGAAAATAATGCTAGGAATAAAAAGAAATATAAAATTGCTACCTATAAATAAATAATAAACAAAACTGTAATTTTACTTGTTGATCGTGCTCATTAAAATAAAAAATAATATTGGCACCGATACAAGATGAAGGAATTCTTGATTTGATAAACCAAGAAATAGAAAAGAAAAGTTATATGTAAAATTAATATCATGTTCATGATATGTTATACATAAAAAAAAGTTGATGACCAGGTGTTATAAGGTGAAAAGTCAGAATAGTATAAATTAATAAATAACTTTTGTCTTGAGTTTCCGTGGTAAAGAACAAAAGAGTAAGTATTACGATATCATCCTACCTAATGTGGTAGTGAATATTATTATTACAGAGATTGGTAGGCATTTAAAAATGTAACTAAAAAATTATAAGTATCAGATCAAAATAATGAGTTATCACCCATTATAAACTTAATCAGACTTTTTTGAAATGAGTAGAGCATATTTTTAATCTTCAAGGAGTATATTATTTATTAACGTATATATTTTAAAAATAAGGTATACGTTAATAAATGTTTTTAAAATTTAATAATAGGTACAAGAATTACCAATTCAAAAACGGAAACCTTTGAATGTAAGGAAAATTATCAGCAGGCATAATTATTCTGTTTTCTATTGTCCTGGAAACGCTCAATAATAATAATAGTGATCGTATGAATAATTTGTTAAGTTTTGTTTAATAGTTTAGCTTCATATTTTATATGTATGTGTAAAAATATATATCTGCACGTTACTATATAAATCACCAATTTGTATCAATATAAGTTATAAGAGCCGTCCTCTGAAAAGAAGATTTCTACAAAAACATGAAGAGGCATAAATTATTATCGGGCAAATAGTTTATGTTCGATAACAATTTAGATTACGAGCTATAAAGACTTATTAAATTTTACTTTGCATTAATGACAAAATATTCTAACTTGTCGTATTTAATCATAAACGGAAATCAAACTTTTGGGTGGAAATCATACATGTTGCCATGTTCTTACTCCTATGGTAATAAGGTCGAAAATCATAAAAAAAGATATTAGACATTTAGTTCCCTAAAACTATTTTATCTAATAAAACAGACCATCTCGATGTTGCTGCCTCCGTAGTCTAGTGGTAGTGGAGCGTGTGCTTTAGAAACCGAAGGTCGTGGGCTCGAACCCTGCGGGGTCTCAACCAATTTTCATAGTGGTTTCCTAGTTGGTTAGGGCAATTTGGGCCGATCACCCAATTGTGTAAAAAGAAAGATAAAAAGTCGGTCCAGCCGCCAACCCGCATTAGACCAACGTGGTGGGATATGGTTCAAAAACCCCCTAATGGATAGGGGTGTATTAGGTGAGGCCTATGACCAGCAGTGAACTCGATGTATTATGAAATAATATCCATATATATATCCATATTCTTATTTTATGGAATAAAATTGCGTGTTTCTCTTTCTTATTTAGCTTAAAGTGGTAAGACGAGCAGGACGTTTTCTTAATAGAAAGTTCCCTGCCCATAAAAATGCAGCATAAGACGCAATGAATCCGCTCGCTTCCCTAATAGATAATCTTTATCTAGTTTACTTATCGATAACGCTGCATGTGGTGCCCTTCACATAACATAAACAGCATTGTTAGTATTTTACTGCTTTGCTACAGAAGAGACAGAGAGTCAAGTGATTTAAACAAATGTGTAAGAATCTGCTTTTACACAAAAATTATACATGATTACAAAGCATTTATTGAAGTTAAATGGAATGAAATTAATAATAACTTACATTACACACTTAAAAATAAATAGTAAGGGATAAACAATCTACAAAGTATGCAACCGAATCCAATGTTTTTGACACTCTGCCCGTTCAGTTATAACCCGTAGAATGCCATTTGAGCTTCTACGAAGACGGCTAAGCATCGAAGCTGCTCTTTTTCGAACAATGGCATGGAAACCATCAGTATGCGCTTGGGCAAACATTTGTAAGGCACTGCAGTACCAAGGCCTTCTCAAGAGCAACCTGAATGCGTTATTGTACTGCACGCGCAACGCGTTAATGGTTTTAAGCATATAGTTGACCCACAGGCTACACGTGTAAAAAGACTGGCAAAAAGCCTTCAAAAGTAACACCTTTATGTGCTCAGTACAGCGAGAAAACCTGTGAGCCAGCATATTGCTTCTCACCGCCAACGCCCTCCGCTCCCTCTCTATGTTATCATTGTGAGAGAAGTCTTCCGTAACCCAGTGTCCCAGATATTTGTAACTTGATACCCGCTTAAGTGCAACACCCCCTAAAAAAACTTGTGGAACGGAAGCGATCTTATGCCCTCGAGACGTAAACATTATTACTTAAGTCTCGAGGGCATAAGATTTTAGCAGCATATTTTTTTTAGTTACATTATATCTGATCTATGAGCACTGACATACTTCTCGCATATGTTTAGTAACTTCTGAATGGCACTTATCGAAGGTGCTAGAAACACCATGTCATCAGCATAGTTGAGCTTATTGACACATTTACTGTCAATTGAACACCCTATCCCAGTGCCACTGAGTTCCTCAATAACCTCATTTATGTACAAATTAAACAGACTTGGCGAGGTTAACCCTTACTGCCTTACTCCACACTTCAGTTTGTACTCATTAGATAATTCACCTGCCCAGCGTACAACATTAACTTGATGGTTGTACCAATATTCAAAAAACCAACGAGTTCATCCGGAAGATTACAATTTGACTTTTGACCTATTACTAAATTAAAATGTACTCGTATAAAATAATTCAAACGAAATCCAAAAATACGTTTGAAAATAGGAATAACTAAAGTGACATGTTAAATTTTGTAAGAAATGTATCAAAAGCATGTAAAATTTAAACATGCTACTTTTGAATGCATGCAATTTGTACTGAATATATGAATATACTACTTATGATAAACAAAGCTAAATCTTTCTATTCTTCTTTGTGCCGCGTCGATAAGTATTATAAAATTATTTCTGAGCCTTTAAGTCAAATTTGAAATTGTTTTATTTAGTGAACCACGTCTTCTCTTACCCATTGCGATAAGACCTTTGCTGAAAACATTTTTTTAAATTATATTGCCATTGAGATGAGCCATTTTAAAAACTCCTAAATAACCAATTGTAAATTTTATTTTAGATAATAAACGTTTGAAATATTTAAAATTTAAGTTAAATCATGTATAATACAGTCAAACCAGCGTTTCATGATTACCTAGTAAAAAAAACTAAACAATATAAATTATTAACAAATATAATAAACATTTTTCTATACGTCTGTATATATCTCAAACATTTTTAAGCCCTACATACTTTTATACAGTCAACCCCGTTTGATCAAAGTAAATGGATGCACTGAAATTACATACAGACTCTAAAACCTTTGGTGCGCGATATCAAATACCTTTGCAGTGACACATTACATGTCGCTTATGGCATCACATTGAAATTGAATTCTGTTGACGTTATCTACCGAAAGACACTTAAAATAAAATTCAATTCCCCTGCAATTTTAGCCAAACCAATACGAGAACAACTTATAATATTGTCCAGTCCTGTTTTAATTAATCATGATTAGAGAAATGTAAATATTTTATATGGAAATATTTATTGTTACATAAATATTTTTTAAAATTAAAAATATCAGAAAAGAGCCAAACGGGTGCATGGTCACCCTGTTACGCAATTTAAACCATTATGAAAAGGCATTAAAGTATTCATCCATAAAATTGCTGTTTCTCTATTACGCTTTGTGTTCCGCTTACATTGTGCATTGTGTGGCTCTTTTGTGTGCGATTAAAAACATATGAACCGAAAAATACACTCACGTTAAGGCTTTTATTGGTAATGATTTATAAATATGTCCTACTGCTCATGAATTGGAAAATATATCAGAAGGTGCTCGTCTGTCTCTGTAGTGGTCTAATAACACAAAAACTTCATAATTTGTTAAAATTGGAGTTAATCCTCTTTAGATTCATTAAATTTGATTAATTACTACATTGCGTTTAATTATAGTAAACTTTTGCTAATTTACTATAATTTTGTCCTTTATGATATGTCCGACGTTTCCGACTCTTTCCAGCATCCTTGATCACGGCAAGACTAAGATGGGTTATGTCAGTATCTAAATCATTGGTGAATTAAAAATGTATATTCATCGAGTATATGATATAAATAAATAAAATTACTAGCATTAGTCAACCCATAGATGAATTATTTCACATAGCCAACTAAAAATTTTCGAATAAATATTCAAAAGTGATACCAATTGTGACAACAACAATACAACTTTGAGTTACAATTACAACAGTAAATGAGCCCAAAGTATGACGATACTTTGGGCTCTATAGAAACAACAATGCATAATTAAATTATGCATTGTTTTCTATATTGTTTGTCATTGTTCCGTAAATTGTTGTTTTATTCTATAACATCCAACAAAAGTTTCTAGACTTTCTATTTTATTAACAAGTTTTTCTTAATGTAACATTGATTTAATTTTTTACCCTAAGTGCCTATAAATAGAGCACAAACGTTTTATGACAATATAGTGACCATAATTGTTTTGATTTTTCTGGCAAATAAGTTCCTTTTTCTTTTTTTATTAGGCCAGTCAGGTATGATGCTAGGCATTGACATGTTTTGATAGCTTATGTTGGTATTTTAGACTTCTGTCGGATATTTCTTCTATTACAGATGGCAGCTTTAAATCCTGTAGTATGTATTTATTATTGATACATTTAGGGATGTTGAACATGGACCTCATGGTTTTTGTTTGAAACCTTTTCAAAATTTAGATAGTTGTGATTTCGTCCCAATTAGCCAATGTAGACTTCTTACTTTTGTATCAAGTTGTTTCAGCTTGTTCCATATGTGTTTTTGCCACGTCAGTCTTCTATGTAAATGCACGCCCAGATATTTGGTGCTGTCAGATTAGGGAATTTATTGGAAAATTAGGTGAGTTGAATTCTCTATCACTGATCATAATTTTAGCTCCTCACTCATTTTGTTAAATCTGGTTTAGCATGAAGGAGTCTTTGGCCATATCTTTTCTGAGTTTACGACGTTTCCCAGAATAATCGCTTGAGGCAAATCTTAGATCTTTTTCTTGTGGATGTTTGTGTTCTTGTGAATTATTGCATTGAATTGCTCTATTGACTTTTCATGTCCTCTTCGTCTTCAGCTTTATGATTTGAAACTTAGCTTGATGAAACCATTCCTTGTAGGTGTCCCAGTTGGTCGTCATTACATTGTGTACTATTCTAACAGGTGGATCAGATAAAGCTGAGTTTGCTAAGATTAAGTATGACCGGGGAGTGATCAGATGACAGATCCTCACATTCTTTGATTTTCGTATAGTTACGACTTAAATTCTTGATGACATAGAAATCCAATAGATCGGGTATTTTATTTTGATCTGTGCGCCAATATGTTGGTTTTCCATGCAAAATACACTCAAGATTGAGCTCTAATGTCGCCCTGAAAAGTGGCTCCCCTTTGGGTTAATCAGTCTCGAGCCCCAGATAAAAGTAGGACCAAGTTTACTAAAAAATACTTTAAATTCATCTGAGTTAATTGAGTATCGAGGGGGACAATACACTGTAGCCACAGTTATTTCGGAGTTTTTATTGTGTATTCTAATTGCGGTTGCTTAGATTTTGTCTGGTTTAACTACACTGTGGACATGATGATTAAACTTCTTTCTTAGTATGAATGTAGTCCTCCGTGGGATCTGCCTGAAGGGTGATTAGTTCGGTAGATTGTGTAGTTGTGGAATACTATGTGAGAGCGCTGAGTGAGTCTGGTTTCATATATAAGCTAACCATATAAGTGCTACGTCAATTTTTTTCATTGTCATGAATAGTTCGAGTTCCTGACGCCTGTCAGTTAATCCGTTGGCATTCCAGGTTCCAACTATGCGGATATTTAGGGTTTCTGTGAAAGTAGACTTGTAACTAGTTAGATCATCCGATCCATCATGCTGTTCATCATGCTTGTCATGATTGTATGAAATTTATTAAACATGTCATCCAAGAGCTTAGTTAGACTTTGTCCTTGTTCTATTGTGATTTCAGGTAATTGATTAGCTAGATTAATATTATGAGACCCCTCTGTATTGTGATTGTTTTTGTTTTTTAATGCTTCCGAGTAGCGTCTTAGATGGTTAGCTGGTTTAAAGTTATTAACACTTTTTTGTGGTAGATTTCTCGTGACAATCGTCGTCATCAAGTTTTGGTCTGTTCGTTATCAAGTTTTGGTTTAATTTTTAGAATTCTTTCCTTATACTCTTTATATTTCAAGCATCCCCTGTAGCTTGCTGAATGTCTGCCTTGGCAATTTGCGCAGAGAGCGTCCGTGTCAGGAGGTTTGGTACATGAAGCAGTGGGGTAGTCATTCCCTCATTAAACACATCTAAAAGGACGGAAGCATTGATTTTTGGAATGTCCAGATCTTTGGCACCTTCATGTGGCCGATATATTTGATATTGAATATCTCTTTGTTATTAGCTTGTTGTTCTAGGTCAACAAAGTAGAGTGGTAGTTTTTCCTTCGTTAGTCGATGAAGCACATTAATAATTTGTCTTACTTCATGACCTTTCGATTGGAGCTCAGATTTTATCAGTGTGATGTCCTCCGATGCATGCAGGCCTCTGATGACAACTCTATAAGCCCTCTCACTTTTTAGTTTGTAGGTGTAATGACTAATGTTCTTCTCAATAAAGGTGTCTCTTAATGTTTTGTATGTATCTATATCGCTTGGCATTACTTTACTGATGTGTCCTGATCTCGGTGGTGAGTGTATATTTGTCAGGGCTTACAGTTTAATGAGAATATCTCTTAGAGGAGTTATATCTACTACGCCCGTCACAAAAATCGGCTCTGCATTAGGAATGTATTCTTTGGTGTCATTTCCATTAGGATGGTCTTCAATGTCAAGAGATTCAAAGCTATTATGGACTGGCACAGAATAAGTAGAAAGTTTCGTGTTTTTGTCATTGAGTCTTTTCTCTTTCCATATAGGATGACGTCCTCCTGCCACGCATGTTCTTTACCGAGATTTGTCGAAGTGTTGTTTTGGCTATCTGTAGCAGGTGCTTTATCTTGAGTAGATGGTTTTTGTTGCATAGAGGCAATACTAGTTTCTTGTGTAGAGCACATATTGGATTCTGGAAATTTGCTGCTACTTGTGCAACAGCTAAAAGATGAAGATCTAGGTCTTGATTAAAAAAATGCTTTGTGAAAAACTTGTTTAGTGAGGTTTCTTTTTGGTTGGTTCTAAATCTAGCTAAATAAGTAAAAAAAATAATTTTAGTCTCATTTTTAAAAAAGTATCAATAATATGTTTAGGTTTATAACAGTGGCGTGTGAACGGAGCGGTTACAAGCTAATCACTTGAATTATCAATTACGACTATTTGATCAATGCATATGATAAGAAAATTACAGAAACGAGCATATTTTACCGTTTATTTCATAAATAAATGGAAATGCTAGCTTTTGTACCAAAAAAATGTTGTGATATAAGTGGAATTTAGACATGCAATTTAATTTTACAATATACTTCGTTTTGCTACTTACATAGTTCATTTACTAAGGTATTTGTCATCGAATTTCAGAAAATATCCTCTTTTATAACTCTTAATTTGAATGGTGGCAAGGGGGCTTGAAGTTTACGACCGGTCTTCAATTTTGCAGCTTTTTTTGGTAATTCTGTCTGTTTTTAATCTAGTTAAAGATAAAGTAAAAAACAAATACATGCGCTTTTTTGTCTAGACCCAAGCAAATCAAAGCTGTTACTTTAGCAACAATATGTTCAAGATTCAGAGTTGTCTTATTTTTGTTATTTTAAGCATATCCTGCGTTAAGTAAGACTTAATACAATAACCTTTTTTGTAATTAATAAAGTTTAACTTGTGGCGGCTGAAAATGTCGGGCATTGTTGTTATTAACTGATTTACGAATGATGGCTTAACCTTGAAAAATAGATTAAAATGATCTATATAATAAAGAACTAATTGCAAAATGTATTGGTAAGTGCACTACTCAACTACGGCTAGACCAATGGGGCCAATTTTTTTATTTAAATGTTTGTTGAAGTCCAAAGACCGTTTTACGTCAAGAAAAATTCGAATAATTGAGGGAAAACCTTAAAAGTACCCTTTTCTTTTCTATACAAACGTTTTTTTAATTTAGATGTCCAATTAAACTTTATTGCTTTCTATGCAGTTCATATTATATTGCAAGCTAAAAAACGAAACGGCAGCACAAGAGCATCAATACAGTTTTAATACATTGCTAAATAGATGTCCGCCATATTTATAGTCAGTATTTTACGTTTTTTAAAGTAGCAGCCCATGGAAATACGAGTTGAACGTTCAGCTGTTGGTAAAAGATCACATAAAATGTTCCTTCTAAAAAGCTAATTTTTAGTTTCCAAATTTTTAATATATCTAACATAATGCACTTTTCCATTTCTCTTATTGTTGTCCAAGACATGAACATTTATCTAAATATAAATCCATACTCCATAACAAACTGCCAGTACCATCTTAGAAGCAGTATTTAAGAAAATATATTATTACAGATTTAATATTGGAACATTTTCATCATTTTTACGTAATTTTGTGTAAACACGTGGACACCCTATTTATTCAATCAGGCCTCAGGAATTTCGAAGACCATGAAAGCCGCGAGATGAAAGCTATTCGACCACACAGTTTTAGTCTATCTACTGTAGAGGGCATTGACCTCTAGCCGGACTGTCTAATATCTTTGAAAGGATACCTTTTTCGAGGATCATCTTTATGGTACTTTGATGACGAATTAATGGTTATAATATTTTTTTATTTATTTTAAAAGCTTTATGCACAAGTAAATACAAAGGCGAACTTAATGCCAAAAGGTATTATCTATCAGTCAACCTTTGGACTGTGGGGCTGCGGCATAAAAATTGAGCCTCCCCATCTTGGGTGTCGTAAGAGGCGATTACGGGAAAAAGCTACTACTGCACATCTATACAGTGGCGGCCGATAGATGGCGGGATAGCCATCTCTGCTTTCAGATCCCAAAGTACCGAGACCTCCAACGGGCAGCAGCGTTGAAGGTGCAAAGGATCTGGAAATGACTGCGGTTGCCAACCCGCTTGCCAGGCGTGACAACTATGGCAAAACCTCCCCAATGAAGTGTGTCAGTAATGTACGGCCCCTAGTCCCCGGCAGCTCTGCTACTCCTGGCTACGGTAGCGGTCATGGTAATGGCAGGGCAGGGGGTGCTAAGAATCCCCATGTGGGTTTCGGCTACCAATACCGACCTGGCAACTGGACCTGGCAACATATAACGCACGAACATTGAAGTCCGACGAGAGGATAACGGAGCTGGAAAAGGAGGTAAAAAAATGTGATAGGATATAATGGGATTATCCGAAGTCCGAAAACAGGGGGAGGTACCTCCGAGAGGGCGACCAATAGTCCCAAGGAGGGGTCGGATTTATCATCCGCAAGTCTCTCATTAGCATTGTTAAAATCGAAAGTGTGTCGTCAAGGGTTGCTTACCTTATACTTAGAATATCGAGACGGTATTTGCTGAAGATGTATGCCTGTATGACCATACAGGTATATGCACCAACATCGACACACTCCGATGATGAGGTGGAGGCAATGTATGAGGACATCTCACGATCCATACGGAATGTATAGATCGTGATATGTCCTAAAAACTGTCTAAAAATATCTAAAACTAGGCAAAAGGAAAGACTATGAGCTGCGAATGGGCAATTTTGGAGTAGGGCACCCAAAGGAGCAACGCTGGCTGACTCCATGGAGAAGGAAGAACTTTATAATGAATTATTTTTAAAAAGTAGCCCACAGGAATTGGACCCTTTTTCTTTGTGCCGTTGGAAAAATCCAGCTTACGGATTCCCCGCCGCCAAAAGTGAGGGACAGCGGGATATGTGGGGCTCCCGGACCAAGGTGAAGCGGCCGTATACCCACTAAAAACCAACAGTTGTTCCTTTCTCATGTCGCTGTAGCCGGGCCGCGGCGCTGATGACAGTCTTCGCGACCCCGGCGCGACGTGGCCCTCGCCTCTTTCGGGCCTCTTCTCACTGGGTGTGTTGGGACACCCGGAACGTCGCTTTAGGTGCCGTGCCGGAACAAACAGCACGGCGCTCCTCTGAGCCCTTCTCTGGGCGGCGGGCACCCTCTTGCCCGCGGCCCAGGGGCTCAGTGTCAGGGGAAGGTTGCGCGCAGTCGCCACTCTTCGGCGCCTTGGCCTTCTTCTGCGGATAGCCAGGGCGCTCAAGCCCTCCCTGTCCCTTACCGCGGCCGCCTTCCGGGCCATCACGTTTCGCAGAAAGCAGGGACGGCGCCCGCGACCTTTCACTCTCTAGCATCCTGCGCACTACGGCAGGAAGCGAAGGTCGTGCCCACGACACTACGCAGCTCTCGGCGTTGCTCGACCCAGGCTGGGCACTCTTCCAGCGCGTGTTGGGCCGTCTCTTCGGCACTACGCCAGCAGTGGTGCACTCCTCTGTAGGCTCCCTACCGGCCACGCGCACAGGTACCTCCCGCAACAGCCGTGTCCCGAGAGAACCTGCGTCGCGCGGAATGTTAGGGAGCCGTGTCCTCTTCTAGCCACCACTTTAGAACGGGCGTGTGGCTTCTATAGTTTGACGGCCGGCGCTGGGGTGCTCCAGCCGCAGCTCCCACTCCTGTATTGCAAGGGCGCAATTCATCTCTGCGCCCCTTATCTCTTCTGGGGCTGGCTTACAGCCCGAGACCTCGCCTTCTCGCGCCAGAAGAAGAGTGACGCGAGGATTTCTGCGTCTAGGTCCAAGGGCAAGGGCCAGCCATCAGGCACGCCGCCTTGCCGGAGATGGTCGTAGCCCGTACGGCCCGGATCGCCAACACCTCAGGGTCCTCCTAGTACGCTGTACTCTCCCTATGGAGGGTGTCGGCCCGGCCGAAATTGGTGCCACGGCGGTGACGAGGTGTCATCCGCGTAACAAGTGACGTCGACACCCTCGATATTGCCGCCACGTAGCACCCAATCAAAACCAACGGTCCACAGAAGCGGTCACAACACCGACCCTGTGCACTCACACGACACCTCGATGGTCCGGAGCCCATCTCGGCACGGGAACTCGACACGTCGATGCGACAGGTAGGCCCGATCACCCTTTGCGGTAGGGAGGCACCCGTGGTATCGGGCGCCTCCTTTATGCAGGCCCAGGGCAGGGTGTTAAATGCGTTGGCGATGTCGAGTGACACCGCCAAAACACTTTCACCCTGGGACACCGCATCCTGCGTCAGGGACCTGACCACAGCACCGCGTGGACGGTCGACTGGCCCTTGCGGAAGCCATACGCCACTCCGCCAGATTTGGACCGACGTGCTCCAGGTGCTAGACGATGCGGGCCGCCACGATTCTCTCAAAGGTTTTCCCACATCGTCCAACAACACGATCGGCCTATAGGTGGAGGGCGAGTCCGCAGTATGCCCCTCCTTTTGGATGAGGACGAGTCCGCCTGTCTTCCACCTCGTGGTATGTAAGGCTTGAGCCAGACAGGGCAGAAAACATCGCCCTCACTCTGTCCCGGAATCCATCGGACCCGGGGCGTCGTTAGCCCTCATTTTAGAAGGGCTGTACCGAACTCTCCGGGGTGACTTCTGGCGATTCCGGAACTGGGTCGACCTCATCCGTGCCATTTGGGACCATAGAAGGTGCCGTGTGCTCCTCTCGCTGTGGGAATAAAGCCTCGGCGATCGCCGTCCTACCATCTGCGGCCCATGGACGGACCTCTTCATTACAGTAAGCCGTGGAGCGGCCTACAAAATGTTGTGGGCCGATGGATTCCGTTAAAATAAGTTGACTTAAATATTTAATGATATTTCTATTATCACAGGGTTAAAACCGGCAGTGATCAGCGACTTAAGAGGCACATTCAGTTTAAACATCAGACTGAAAAGGTCACCTGGTGAGGACGGAATTACAGCAGAGCTTCTGAAAGCGGCAGGAGTACCGATAATTGCAGTCCTTCAGAGGCTCTTTAATTTTGTCCTACAGGATGGTATTACCCCAGAGCGTAAAGCAGAGTTTGAGTGGTGCTGTTCTTCAAGAAAGGTTATAAAAGCTGGATTTCGAAAAGGCTTTAGTACCATAGACCACATAATCTGTATAATTATACAGAACACCGAGGAAGTACAATCTACCTTTATGCGTGGCGTTTGATGGACTATGAGCTGCCTTAAGCGTTGCAAATGTGTCCAGTCAGTATATCGAGGTTCTGAGGGTGTTTGTACAGCATAAACCACGATGTCCACTGAGTACAATCTAGTAGTACGAAGCGTATCCAATTGCAGCGAGGTATAAGACAGGGTGATATTATATCCCAAAACCCTTTACCGCTGCATCAAAAGTCAGCCTTTGAACTTATGAATTGGAAAGGCCCAGGTATAAACATCAATGGTAGGTGTGCTATGCTCGAGTTGTTTACAAATATATTTACCAGGGACAAATAGCCCGATTAGGTAAGTCCAACTTCGACGCAGAGGTCCATCGACGAATCTGGTGTCGAACCAGATTCAGTCGACGATTGCAGAGCGTTTGGAAAGCTACACATTCCCTCGTCCAATATCCCTCAATGCCTGAAGACTAGGTCTTTGACCAATGTGTTGCCAGTGATGATTTTGGCACTGAGACTAGTGGTCCTTCACGCCGGCTGTATGGGAAACTCCAAGTAGCTTCAACGAGCTTTGGAGCAGTCTATGCTCGATATCTCTGCGTATAATATTTGTTATTATTCAAAGCTTAGAACAGGGTAACGACTAAAGGCCGCAAATGCAAAAGGTGATGTGCAACCTTTGGACTAGTGACGAACGTAAAAATGAGGCTCCCACTCTGATAGCTGTAGGGCGATTCGACCCACAAGACTGAGTGCACACTTCAATGGCGGGGCGGGATGCGATTCGCTTTCAGATCCCAAAGTACCGAGACTCAACTGGCAGGCAAAGCGTTGAAGTGCAAGGATCTGGAAATGACTCGTTACAACCCGGTTTGCCAGGCAGTGACAACTTATGGCAAAAACCTCCCCAATGAAGTGTGTCTTATAATGTACGGCCCCTAGTCGCAGCTCTGCTACTCCTGGCTACGTAGTGGTCATGGTAATGGCAGGGCAGGGGTGCTAAAATCCCATGTGGGTTTCGGCTACCAATACCTGACCTGGCAACTGGACCTGGTAACATATAACGTACGAACATTGAAGTCCGACAGAGGATAACGAGCTGGAAAAGGAATAAAAAAAAATGTGATGGGATATAATGGGATTTCAAGTCCGAAAACGGGAAGGTACCTCCGCAGCGCGACCAATAGTCCCAGGAGGGTCGGATTTATCATCCGCAAGTCTCTCATTAGCATTGTTAAAATCGAAAGTGTGTCGTCAAGGGTTGCTTACCTTATACTTAGAATATCGAGACGGTATTTGCTGAAGATGTATGCACCAACATCGACACACTCCGATGATGAGGTGGAGGCAATGTATGAGGACATCTCACGATCCATACGGAATGTATAGATCGTGATATGTCCTAAAAACTGTCTAAAAAAATGTCTAAAACTAGGCAAAAGGAAAGACTATGAGCTGCGAATGGGCAGTTTTGGAGTAGGGCACCCAAAGGGGCAACAGCTGGCTGACTCCATGGAGAAGGAAGAACTTTTTATAATGAATTAATTTTTAAAAAAGCAGCCCCACAGGAATTGGACCTGGATCAGCCCCGATGGTTCCGTTAAAATAGAGATTGACCTTATGTTAAATATTTAATGATATTTCTATGATCACAAGGGTTAAAACTGGGAGTGATCAGCGACTTGTAAGAGGCACATTCAGTTTAAACATCAGGCTGAAAAGGTCACCAGGTAAGGACGGAATTACAGCAGAGCTTCTGAAAGTGGCAGGAGTACCGATAATTGCAGTCCTTCAGAGGCTCTTTCATTTCGTCCTACAGGATGGTATTACCCCAGAAGCGTAAAGCAGAAGTTTGGTGGTGCTGTTCTTCAAGAAAGGTGATAAAAACTGGATTTCGAAAAGGCTTTAGTACCATAGACCACATAATCTGTATAATTATACAGAAAACCGAGGAGTATAATCTACCTTTATGTTTGGCGTTTGTGGACTATGAGCTGCCCTTCAGCGTTGCCAAATTGTCAGTCGGTATATCGAGGTTCTGAGGTGTTTGTACAGCAAGGCCACGATGTCCGCCCGAGTACAATCTAGTAGTACGAAGCGTATCCAATTGCAGCGAGGTATAAGACAGGATGATATTATATACCCGAAACTCTTTACTGTTGCATCAAAAGTCGCCTTTGAACTTATGAATTGGAAAGGCCGAGGTATAAACATCAATGGTGAGTGTGCTGTGCTCGGAGTTGTTTACAAATATATTTACCTGGGACAAATAGTCCGATTAGGTAAGTCCAACTTCGACGTAGAGGTCCATCGACGAATCCGGCTCGGACGGGCAGCGTTTGGAAAGCTACTACATATCCTCTCGTCCAATATCCCTCAATGCCTGAAGACTAAGGTCTTTGGCCAATGTGTGTTGCCAGTGACGATTTATGGCACTGAGACATGGTCCTTCACTGCCGGCTGTATGAGGAAACTCCAAGTCGCTCAACGAGCTATGGAGCGGGCTATGCTCGATATCTCTCTGCGTGATAAAGTGTGTTACGCAGCCATCCGCAGAAGAACCAGGGTAACCGACTGAGCCCGCAAAATTAGCAAGCTGAAGTGGCAATGGGTCGGCCACTTAGCTCAGAGAACCGATAACCATTGGGGAAGAGAGGTTCTCGAGTGGCAGCCTCGTACTGGCCATCGCAGTGTCGGGAGACCCCCCACCAGATGGAGTGACGACCTGTGCAACTGTGCAGGAGGTCGGTAGATGCAGATGGCACAGGATCGTACCTCTTGGCGAATATGACTCTGACAGGCTGAAAGGACGACGAACGACGACGATTACCTTGGGTGGTACTGAGAAAATTCGGTAGGTGGGCATATATATAACAGAACAAATGAAAACATTTAATAAGTCTAAAGGTTATATGTGTATACATTAAATAAATATATATATATCATTAATAAAATGACATTACGATATTAATATATATATCTTTAAGTTAAGTCATCATTATTTAGGAATTATATTTTAAAATTGTGGTAATGATTTTATTTGAATGATAAATTTATATTTTTATTGCCATTATTGTTAATAATTTATATTTATTCGTAAATATTAATTACTCCTAAAATGGGTCATGAATTTTGTTTTAATAATAGCGAAATAAAATTTTAAACCTACTTATCAATATTTAAGATCAAGTAATAAAAACATACTCTTAAATACGCAAACAATTAATTTATTGCATCCGACGCATGGATCATTTTACTTTTCAGACAATTGGGTGATCGGCCCAAATTGCCCTAACCAACTAGGAAAAAACAATGAAAATTTGTTGAGTCCACGCAGGATTCGAACCCATGACCTCCGGTTTCTAAAGCACACGCCCATACCACTAGGCTACGGAGGCAGGTAAAATATAAACTCGATAAAAATATTAGTGATATAGTAAATATGCATAAAAACTTTACAATGAACATCACAACTTTCACATTATTATGTAAGCCTAATTAAAAAAAAATAAGTTCGAGTTTCGACGTTATATATATATTTCGATAAATCAGAAAATCAGTGTTCGCCCGCTCCTACACTAATTATAACATGTCGAAATGTTATTTGTTCGGAATTAGAATGATTATGCCAGTATATTAAAATATATGTTTATTTATATTATCTAGTAATCGTATATATTGGATGGAAGGCTGCAAAGTATGTGATGTCCATCTATCAGATACAGTTTACCTTGTGTATTAGGAAAGACAGATGTCGGTCCTTCTTCGTGAAAAGTGTTATTCAGGTAAATGTAGATAGATTTACCTGAATAACAGTGGTTTGATGACAACTTACGTAATTAGTTATATCAAAGAAATACCATTGTATATACTTTTATAAATGCAGTTGAATTATAAACTTCACTATGAGTTGTTTTATCTTATCAAGCTTACACGTTTTTATGTGCAAAACGGGCAATACTTAAAGAGATTTTTCATTCCTGTAGCATGATAGCAAAATGTTTAAATAAGAGAGAGATGTCGTTCTTTCTTTCTTATTTCTTTTACCGTTTATTTAGTTAAATAAAACGAACGGTGTTCATAACAAAGCATAGTAAAACAAATTTAATTTAATATAATTGTACTATTCTTGTACATTCTCCTTCAATTATATTTATTTTACTTTAGCGTTTGTGCGTAATAATTTAGTTGAAAAAATGTATAAACAATTTATTAATTAATATTAATATGGTGGATGGTATGATGCTGTTTACTCATTGTATTGAAATAGTCAAACAACAATATAAGCAACATAATAAAAAAAAATTTTGATCATAAATCCTCCAGGAGAAGAAAGTAATACAATACACGTTTATTATTACCCAAAATTTTAACTTTTTTTAAAACAACAGATTGAAATTATTCATAATATCATCTGTCTAAGTTGTGTTGTGCTGATGATGTTTTTGCAAGCAAATAATGTCTAAGTTTTAGTTAAAGTAAGACTGGAAAATAACACTGCACTTTATTCTGAATGAAACAAAATGTCAACATTTTGACAGGCGCCTAGTGAATATGTACAAAAAATTAGAACATTACTAAGAAAATAATAAGTATTATTAATAGTAAAATTATATAAGCAATCAATTATATTAATATATCCTTTTGGTTTTTTTTTTGTAATTTTTAGTTTATATTAAATTTATGATATTGCATTACTTGTTATGACTCAAGTATAAAAGTTATTTTTTAACCACTATCCTATGAAGTTTTATCTAAGGGTGACTGCCCCCCTGGCCTCGTGGTATTGACCCTTGCTTTACAACCCGACGCTGTTAGTTTGAATCCTGCGGAAAACAACTTACTGTGTTATATTTTTTTTCTGGTTGGCTAGAACAATATAGGCTAAGGCCGACAATTTAGTGTGTCTTAAAAGCAAGATAATCCATGCGTTTTCTTTTTCGATATGTAAAAAGCTAGTCCTGGTTATCAAGACTATCTTTAGCAGTCTATTAATAATCTAACCCTTCAAATTTACATATAATTAATTCGTCGATTGAACGCAGTTAATCTTTAGAATTATATAGGTCAGATGCCTGTTGTGCTGCGGAATACTATTATAAAATAATTAGTCGGAGAAATCTAGATGGAGTAGAAGCCGGACTTAATGATTACTTACGATGAATGCTACGAGTAAGGGAAAAAGAGTTAAGAAAAGAAAACGATTCTTGGTGCACTAAAACCTCATTAGGTCCTTATAGTTTAGAGTTCGACTTTTCATCGCTATTTCAACTTATTATAACTTGAAAGATACAAAATTTATTCATTTACTGGAGATTATTTGTTTCTGAAGTCAATAAAACATGTTAAAAAGTTTTTTTTTTTCAAAAGTAAATCCGGATTTTTTTATAATAAATTTCTACGTAATATAGAATCTACTTTTTGTTTGAGTCTGCAATATTTTATCTCGTTTGCCGACGTCTAGTCTGCGTTGTCTGGTAGTGAAAAGAAAATTGTTCTTACAAAGTTATAAATTTTAATCGTTGTGTCATTTTCCCAATGAATGCTTTTGAAGCAGATTGCTTATGGGAAGTGAAAAAATTGCATTTATCCTTGTTAGTATGACATAATAGAAAAAACATATGAATAACGAGAGAAAAATATGCTTTCTTCTTGATCGGTTAATAGTCATGGATAGAAATAGTAAGCGAAATTCATTTGACTACTTATATTATTCGCTTGCTATATTATTAAAACATAATATCTTAGTGGTATTATTATAAACGAATGTAGTAGTATTATCTGTAATATACCACCTTCGTTCTAATATTCGATCATAATGTAAATCTCAAGGTTAATGGGAAATGATATAAGGACAAAATAAATGTTCAAAGGCCAATGTCAATTTTGCAAAGCGGATAGACCAGTTACGAAAAAAACTTGTCCGCAATAGGACGGATCTCTGTAATCACGTTATCTTGTATATTCAACTAAATTCAACTTCATTTGATTATAAGATTCATTGGGAACTGTGCGAATTGTATTCGTAAATTCAAATATTAAATTTGTCAACCTTCATGCCTCCTACAAAGTGCGCCGAAGAAAATTCTCTTAAAATTGTACATTGTTTATTTGAAAAGTCACGGCAATTGTACGAATCGACTAATGACTAATGTCCGTATTCAAAGTTGAAAATATAATATCGTTATCTCTCGGAAAGTCGTGATATATTAAACTCATCGTTGTTTTAGAATAGTTGACAGTATTTATAAGAAACTGTTAAATTTTAGTGACAAATATGATTTCTCTAATATTTAAAGTATTTATAATTTTTGTGCTGATCTCATTGGAGTGTTCATTCCAAGTATGTGCATTTACTGATGATGATGTTCAAACCAATACTGACCTAGTCTTCACATTTTTGGTAAGTTATTTTGATTTGTTTTAAATATTTGCCTTAAGTACAAATCGTTCTTTTGAATTGCTTGCCTCTAAAAATATTTAATATTAATTGCAGTACAGTATTCATATTTTTTTATCCAAATTAATACGTTATTAAAGAAGTGATTGATAAAAACAGTCTACCATTTTAGTATAAGTTATATAGTATTTTAATGGTAATTTTAGCTTCATAACTTTTTGTTAAAGATATTATTGACTCTTATATAAAACAAACAAATCATAACAGTGTTAAGTGTTTAAATTTCAAAGTTAAAATAAAGTGGTTTAAGCCGGATAGGTCGATAATTTGCAGACATTTTTTTAAAAAAGTTTTAAATTGTATGCTCAGTTCTATAGAAAAATATTAATGTGATGCTTTTTTCTGTTTAAAATAAGTAATTTACATCAAATTATCTTTTTTGAATTTAAAAATATAACGCTTGCTTTTAGATTTTTGCCAAAAATGCTACCACTAGTTCGTAATAGGAGTAAGTTGATCTATGCGTCGAATGGGCATGTAAAAAATCGATCCACCCACCTGAGTGATGGGATACGGTCCAAAACCCCCTGATAGAGAAGGCAGGCCTTTGGGGAGGCCTATATCCAGCAGTGGACTAACACAGGCTGATGATGACAATATAGAACCATTACACTTTCTTAATGATTGTCAAATAAACAACCATTTATCACGGATGCCGGAAAGAGTCCGAAATTCAAGTGGATTTGATAAACTACCAGTAATTACGCTATTTCTTAAAACTACTTCTCGCTTAAGAGTCTTTCAAAGAATATCATCGCGTTTCGACGTATTATACGTATACGGTTCGATTCCATTTACATTTATAAATATGTTTTAACTCCCCCATACCGCCACTTTTTTTAAGACTCCATTAGCATAGATCGGATCAAAGATTAAAATTTTAATGTTTATGTAGTTAAATAAATGAATATTGAAATCTACTAAGCCGAATTAGTATTGAAAATAATGCGCCTGATACCTTAGTCTGTCCCGTAATCAAGGCTGCTAGAAAATGTTCGAAACGTCGGAAATTAAAATATAATTAAATAAGTATGTAAACGAATATAACGAAATACTGTAACTCTCCATTTGCTATATGACTGTTAAATATTTCTTTAACAATAACTAGTATCCACCCACGGCTGTGACCAACACGGGCTTTTTTGAATTTTCGGAAAGGATGTTTATGGTGTATAATATAGACTATATATCTCAAGGATGCTATTGCTTTCTTGTAGTGAATATTGAATATTTCAAATCGGTTCAGTAATGTTTGAGCTTCTTTAAAGACATAAACAAACAAATCCTTTCCCTTTATAATATTATTATTGATTAGAACCGTAACAAATGACTTATAATTTTATCGTAAGTATTTTACGATACAACACATTTGAAACGGTATGATGCGTTAAATCCAAGCAATTAGTACCGTACAATATTCTAATAAGATTTGTTTTGGTAGCAATAATAATGACGATTAAAAAAGTGATTGTGATAGAGGCATAACGATACAAAAGACATAATTTCAACAATTTATAATAATTATTTCATTACTAAACTAAGAGATACAAGAGGTACTAAGTTCGGTATGCCTTTTCGCTTAGGCCCCCTCGAATTCCTTCCAATGGGTCCTGTTCCTTGCTACTCTTAACCAAATTGGTTCCACTGTCTGTTTAAGCTTCTATCTCCTGGCTTAATGACCCCAGGTTTTTATGAAATCTATAAGAGATTTAAACCAGACTGTGGCTTGCTTGCTCCATTTGTAATGGGGTGGCGTATCATATGCCCAGCTTATCTCCATTTTGGGGGTCTATCCGGGTAAGGGTGTCTGTGAGTTGTTTTTACTTGTTCTTACGTCTACGCTCCTAACTCTTCTCTCACACTCTTTCTCTCTATCTTCGACTTTTAGCCCTGGCATGCTTCTTTTCACGGCACTGTGGTAAAGTTTTATTGATCAAGTTTTCTCAGATATACGTAAAAACTGGTAGAGTGCAGGTGACAAATATTTTCTTTTTTATATTTTTTTAAAGCTCCTTTTATGTGATTGCCCAGATCTTTGTTTTTAATTACTTCCTTCTGTGCTTAGTATTTTCTCCATAATTGGGATATAATCCGCACTAAATACATTTGTTCTTTGACATGTTCAATCTTGTTGCCATAACGGAGATTGATAACAGATGTTAAAAATACCAATTATTTTTTGTAACAACAAATAAACACTTACTTACTAAAGTATAGGGGTTACTCTAGAGTTTTAAGTTGACATAATTATTTTCAATATTTACGCGGTTATTATCAAATTGAATACACTTTTTAAGGATTTTTCGCGTTAATTCTTTATTCACATAGCATTTAAAATCACAAGAAGACTAAGATGGTAATGTTAATGATCGACAAAACAAACGCCGTTATAATCAAGGACGTTAGCCCAGATCAAAACAATGTGGATATGATTAGAACAATCCTAGAAAATCACAATACATATTAACTTACTTATTCATGTTCATGACTTTAAGGTAAATCGACACGGCGATAGGACTCCGACCAAGAGTTCTCTCCGCTTAAGTGATAAGGCAGAGGTGCTGGAGAAAATAACGAAATTACTCGGCTACGGACAGCTTACAGATGTGAGTCCTTTATTATTATACAATGTTTGTAGAGTGTAATATTTTTTAATTACTTGAATTTAAAGTTTGACCATTTATTAAAAGGTTGTTTTTATACTAGGTCATGATATTTTGTGGACTTAAGTAGTTTTTTTTAATTTTAGCGTAAATGTCTCTAAAGCATTTTTTTCAGAAATTTGTTCAATTTTTTTGATTATTCAATTTTTTTATCATGGCATACGCAGGCAGACGAGCACTCGGGCCACTTGATGGGAAGTGGTCACCGACGCCCATAGACATTGGCAATACCAGTGGTATGGCCTACCGTAAACAAGTAAGCGTATCAGATGTTAGGCTTCAGCACAGTGCACACTGCTTTGCAGCCGTAAAAGGGACCTACCATCGGTAAAAGTGAAGCCAAGTTTTTGAGAACTTAAAGATTTGCGGTACCAAAAACTAACCTATAAAAGACTTAAGAAAGTTTAATCCTATCTCATTCAACCAATAACATAATATGTGAATTAATGAGCTGTAATATGTAAATAAATAAAACTGTATTTACTATTCAAATGTCCATAAACCTATTCGCTACGTTGAAATGACGAGAGAATTTCACCTTTTATTGTCCAGAAAATACATAGGCTACTGTGCCTTTTATTCGAGACCACTATTGGATTATTTATATTCTGCATAAATATTTAGGATCTCGTAGTTTCTTACTAGATTGGCCTTCATTGACTAACGACAGCTACCAACTTATAAATTACATAATTATTTGGATAGAAATCAGGTTTGCAGAAACTGGACTACTAAATTGAATTATAATATTAATTATTTATAAAATGTCAGGTTATTTATTAAATTGTGAGTAAGACAGTTCTGGAATTCACTTCCTTTGAATTAGTTCAATTAATTCAACTGGAATTTAAAATATTTAAACTTTGGGAGATCATTTCTCAAAATTGCTTTGGTTGTACAATAATGCATTTACTAGGTCTTTAGTATGTAGTATTTTTAAATTTTAAACATGAAAATCATTATTCTACATCATAACACTTCCTACTCGCAATAGATGACCGACTCGTAGACGCTTTAAGTTATGCAATTTGCGACTGCCTGTTAGCTTCAGTCCGGAAAGCAGTCTACTGTTCCATATTCAGTGGGACGTGACAGTTTTATGAAACAAACTTTTTGAACGGCGTTGAATTTTAATGTGCTCCATTTGTGCGCTTGAAACCTATGTGGATTGGATTTGAAATTATAGCTATCTTGATAAATATACATCGAAATTTGAGTATATTGCCACATTTATGTATCATGGCTTAATTTATTTAGTTCCAACTGAATATTAATATGTGACAGTTTCATGTAGTAAATGTGATGAGCAGTTCAATTTTATTAAATTAAATTATTTCCATTGCTTGCGCGAATATTATACATTATTAAATAAAATTACTTTACGGATTTTATCGCGTTTATTTTACATTTTAAATTCCCGACGTATCGAACACTTTCCAGGCCGTGGTCACGGGGTAGACTGAGACCCAACCCCGAAAATAGAGAAGATGTTTGGGTTCTACCACCTGCTTGGGATCCCATAATTAATAAATTAAAATTTAAACCCAAGCATAATACCACTGCTGACTGTAAAGATAAAACCAGTTTATTTTGCATAGGTTGGAGTACAGACTATAATTAATTAAAATTAAGATCTGGAAACCGCTTTAGCACTGGCAACAAGACGCATGACATCTCAGTCTACCCGTGACCACGGCCGCTGGAAAGTGTTCGAAATATACACAAGGGTAGCCCGACGAAGGGCAAATATGTTTTAACTGTAGTACATGAGCAGAATAATAATATATGATTGATATAAATAACGGGTGTCGTTTGTAATTAACTATTCAACGTCAAGTCAAAGTCAAATATCTTTATTCAATATGGAAGCATTACACTTTCTTATTGATTGTCAAATAATCTACCTATAATATATTATTTGGTGACAGCTAGGAAAACGCAGAGCATTCGAATTGGGTAAATCTATCCGCAGAAGATACGGAAAATATCTTTCAACTAAATATGATCCGTCGGAAATCTATATCCGGTCTACGGATTCTACGCGTGCAAAGATGACTGTCCTGGTCGCGATGGCTGCCTTATATCGACCTGAAGGGGACAGTTGGAGCGATGAAATCAATTGGGTCCCAGTTCCCTATACAACCTTACCGCTCCGGCATGATTTTGTGAGTTTAAAATTTTCATATTGTATATGCTATATTTTAAAGTTGTTACAGAACTTAATATAAATTAAATCCATTTCCTGTCACTGACTTCTTTCAAAATTATTTTTTATTAAAGAACTTTAATTAAAAAAAAAATAGATTTTTTTGTTTCTTAACTTTAAAAATTTTCCTAAGGGTTTAAGTGAATTGAATAAGTAAATATTTTAAACGCTTCGTAGGCAGTACTAAAAAGGTGGTAAAGAAGTTTCCATATCCGTATAAGTTTAGGCAAGTGCTCACTTTATTTTACTTAAAGAATTTACATAGGTTGGATGTTACGTTGGTTGGAAGGATTCGTGGAGGGGCCCTCCAGGAATCCTTTTTGATTGTTATATTTGATTTGATTCTTCTTTATATTCAATATTACTTACAGCTAATGGGTATGAACTGTCCAAGTTTTAATGAGCACTTTAATGAGAAGCTAAGAACATACACACCCGCAATGGCGCCTCACCACGATGTTGTGAGAGAAGTTTCTTCATTAATAAATCGTGACATAACAAGGACTCCAGCTGAAATATATACAGCATATGATGTTTTTATTAGTCAGGTACTAGTTTATTTCTATGGAAAATCTTATATCTTGTATAGACTTTTTTTATATAATAACGAGATGAGCAAAACATTTGCCTGACGGTAAGTGACACGCCTTAAGAAATGTGGCGTATGCACTACAAGCGCTCTTTACCCTGAGACATAGAATTTTTCGTCTCGCTTATTCTATGACTTTTAGTTTAACATTACAGTAGTAAATATTCTGTATCTAAATAAATTTAAAACATTCTTATCTTTAATACACTGAACAAGTTCGAGAATGCATGGTTATATTACTTTTTATCATACAAATATACTATTACTTCATTACTTTATTTTTACGGATTTAAAAATGTATTTAGTCAAATATTTCCATCTTGATGGTTGATGCAAAGTACTAATACACTGAAAAATTCTTTGGTTTTATTGTTTATTTACTTTTACTAAAGTGAAGATTTACTTTGATTTTACGTTATTAGCTACACCTAGGAATACCTTTAAAGCCAGCGATTCAGAAAATTATGCCAGAGATCAAGAAAGGAGCTGATACGGCCTTCAATATATTATTTGGAAACGATACAATGCTTCCATTGCAAGCAGGTTGGTACATAATTTCTAAATCAATCATTTTAAAGTGTAACTTGGCTGAAATTCCTTTCTTTCTAGATTTGTTCCATTTTTGTTTTTCAGTCTCTCTTCTTTCTTCTCCGATGTATTTAAATCCTAAGCTCCTAGGTCCCCTTTTTACAGGGAGCCATCTGAGGTCGTACTATCGCGGTGCGTATTTCTCATTCAAAGCAGTTGTTTGAAAATACTACCATGTTCTAGTCTAAAGGGCACCGTAGCCAGCGTATTTATAGGATAAACGAGACGTCACATCATATGTTTCACAGTAGACAGCACGTTCATTGATACCCATGGTATTGCCGAAGTTCATGGGCGTTACGAACCACTTTCCATTAGATGGCACAACCGCTCGTCTGCCCTTGTATGCAATAAAAACAATAGCTCTTATGAGATCCGTACATCTTCTTCAGAGGGAGTTGTTAATTGTCAATAATCCCGTTATAAAGGGTCTTAATACATACATACATACATCATCACCCTGCGTTAGGCCACTGCTGGACATAAGTCTCCCCTAATTCATGCCTTCTCCATTAAAGGTTTTTGGTTTTTTGGGTCTTAATACTTTACTAAAATTGTCAAAAGCCCGCTTAATAGCCAGCTGGAACCCATTCGAGCCTTATTTATATGTAACGAAAAATACTAGATAATAAGAAAACTTTTATATGATTCAGTCTTCTTTACACAAACGCTTTTTTTTAAACAGACTTTTCAGATTAGTTGCATTCTTAATATCCAGTTTTTATGCATATTTGAACATTAATTGTAGAATAAATACCAATCAGACAATATTTTATATACATATAATGTTCGATTTCATTTTTAAATTTACAAACCGTCTAATTATGATTAATGACTATGAACCAATCATATGGCAATCCTCTGATTTTGATCTGGCTCTTGGCAATAGCGAACACCGTATTTAGTTTGGGCTGGCAAAAGTTAAAAATGGGATGCGCCTACCAATTTGCAATGTACATATTTTCAGAAAAAATGCATTGATCGATTTTGAAATTTCGCGATAGTCTTTTGTGTTCGACCGAATAATAAATTTACTTTATAACCAATATAAAACTTCAGTAAAAATTAATTGATTTTCAACAAAGTGACAAAGGCATGCGGTCTACAATTCAGATGAAGTCAATTAAAATCGTGCAGAAAAAATATATTTTTACTTGTTATTAGTGTTTTATAATTGGTCAAAACTATGTATATTTGTTTATATAAAAAGGCTACATGCAGCATATATATTCGTAAAAGTTAATTCTGTGCCTGTTTTTTTGTTTGTTTTAAATAAGAATCAAAGGATCAGTCGAATAAGATTAAATATTCTTATTCGACTGATCACTTCATTACTAAAAACATCAAAAATGTGACAGAAGGTACGGAAATAGTCAATTCTGGGCGTGATCTCTTTTCAATCCTTTAGGTAAAATAAACATTTGATGTTTGAAAATTTAATATTCCATTTTTTTTAATTTAATTTTCAACCAGTAAGTTAGTTTCAACAAATTTATAACATGCATTCATAATTATTTTCACAGGTTTGTTGCTCAAAGAGTTTTTCGAAGTGGCTTCCGCGGCAATAGTTGGTGAGCCCACAGAGAAAGTGCGAATTTACTCGGCACACGACACAAACCTTTACGCATTCGAAGCCATCACCAGAGCTTATCCAAGGCAAGGTGCACCATTGTATGCAGCAGCATACGGACTGGAACTTAGAAGAGTTAAGGAGACTGGGAGATACGTTGTTCAAGTAAGTAATATCAAAATATTACTTGAAATATTCAAAAATAATCGTTCAAACAGTTCTTTTTTTCGTCGTCGTAACCGTTATAAGGATGCATTCGAGATAATTATTGGACGATGAGTCCAATTCTTACTTCGTAGTCAAATAGTAAAGCCTCAAAATAAAGTATAAACACAGATGTCTTTCGGTTTGAAAGGCATCGCAGCCAGCTTAATCAATATGCGATTGAGAAGTGATCATTAGGCGGCAAGCCGTTTTGTGAGTTCTTATGATGCGTTGTGGGCAGGGCGTATTACTTACCATTAGGTGAACATGAACGCAATATAAAAATTAATACGTTCATAGCTAACATAAATGGTCCATTCATAATTTATTACGTATTAATGCATAGTTCTTTATTTTTTTGAAGAAAGTACATATATTATTCTTAAGTAGACTTTACTTTCTTTTTTTATTACAGTGATAACATATCCTTATTTAATGACAGTATTTAATATTAAAATTTTAAATAAGTAAGTTATATGTTATATAATACACTAAATAATTTCCAATAATGGCCTATGAC
Organism: Lamproptera curius; assembly: GCA_029286875.1. Taxonomy (NCBI): domain Eukaryota; kingdom Metazoa; phylum Arthropoda; class Insecta; order Lepidoptera; family Papilionidae; genus Lamproptera; species Lamproptera curius. The sequence goes on along the minus strand of JAGSMT010000011.1, from coordinate 674,013 downwards.
ATTGTAAATCTAGTATTATTTCCATGTTTCATTATCTCATCCCACTGCTTTAATTTAGAAACATATTGAACACAAGAACCGTATTTTTTAATAAAGAAGATTTTTTTTTAAATCTTATACTAATCAATTAAATCAAATGCAAGACTAAAAAAGACACAAACGCACGCGTTTACTGCATCGAAATGCCCGCAGCGAGTCTTTGTGCTCGAGCAATGCTCGGGGGATGTTAGTTCATCGTACCTAATGATAAAGAAAAATAGGAAGGAAAATGGTTAAAGAAAAGCGATCTTACAAGTTTCTCAATGAAACGAAAATTGGAGAATTTCTTAGTAGTTTTAAATAAGTAATTTAAAAAATTATAGCTGCTTATAGACATAAATGTATTAAGATATTAAAAAACTATATTAATAAATAAAAAAATGTTTGAAAGAAATTAAGATTTAAAGGTATGCTTCAGAGAATTTTTTTTTCTAAAAGTTTAGTATTATGATATGTTAAAGGATACAATTTATTGTTTCCAAAATTAGTAAAAAGGCGTTGTAACGTTGAAAGATATATGTAACAAAGTAAAGTAAAGACTTAAGTTATGCAGTAAATGCAGATGTTGTAAAATAGACTTCAAATCAGTTTAAATTAGCAAAAGCAATATGAAACACTTGCAAAATGCACATATCCAATGAAATGTAAATAAGGCTCAATACATCCAAAAGCATTGTAAGAAAATGTAGAAAGATTTCGCCCCCGTGGTGAGTAGATTATTATTGCAGTAGACGTCATGTAAGACTTTTATGTTCTACTATTACATCTTACAACATACTTTATTAGATATATGTACTTTAACAGCGATCAAGTTTAACGTACCACGTAGTCTTTATTTACACCGTAACTCGCAGCGCTTCATCATTACACGTCAATAGAGATTTTGTATTTGCAACTATCGGTAACATTATTAAAATTTTAATACAGCCTAGTAAATAAACATAAGCCCTAAATACTAGAAAATGTTTTGTACTACTGTGATATTACACAAAAGTAATACATTTAATTTTTGTCGTATTTATATTATCTCATCTTTTGTTCTCAATATTTTATCCCAAGTGCAATTAAATATACATTTATTATTACGATCCAGTAACTAAATGTTTAATATCTTCAATTGACGTTTTGTTTTATATTATTTTGACTTCATTAAAATTAAACAGTAAGATTAGACGTCGATGGCGTCGTATTCTTTTACTGTTCCACTACTGACTCGTAGATAGCCTAATTTAGTCAGCAATTATTAAATACATCGAGGTTCTGTATTAAATTTGTGTAATTAAGTATTCATTATATCTTTTCAGCCAGTGTACCTAAAGTCACCAGGCGCAGAGGTGCAGTATCTTATGATCGACGGCTGTGACAGTCTTTGTGATGTGGCACAATTCTATGATATAACTGCACAGTTTCTATTAGACGTCGACGATTGGAAAGAGAGATGCAAATACGACGAGAATGCCCCGTTCGACGATAAAGGATATGCGTAAAGCAATAGATTGAACAAAGTTGAATTAATGTTCGTACAAAATATATCGCATAACAATAAATTTCTCTTTGAATCTGAAGTTTTATTAATTATATTATTGCATATCGCATAACTTGTACATAAATAGTTCTGTTAATATAATGTTTAGAGGAGGGAATAAAAGACGGTGAGTCACAACTGTTGATAATGCATTCGACAGGCGTTTAAATTATAAGAAACAAAAAATATGTCACGCGCTGCATGCCTGTTTGTAAAATTATTTATGTTTTATATAAGTTAATAATAACAAATATATCAGGATAAATTAAACAAAGTGTTATCTTAGATAGCGTATAAAGACTTTACGATTATATTACCTTAGTTATTGAATAAAATCAAGTTTTCATTTAAGCTGATTGAATATAAAAGCTGAAAATGCAATAAACCTTTAGTCAGATTTATAGTTTTTACGTCAAGTGCACCGGTCTTGTGGCCTTATTTTAATTCCTAGAAAATTCCATGTTTAAATTCAAATTTAAATATTCATTATTCTAATTAGGCTCTGTCGAGCTCTTTCGAACGTCAATGTACTACCAGTTCGGAAGTTTCGACCTGTTCAGAGAAGAACCGGCAAGAAACTCTGCGATTTTTTTTTTAAATAATGTTTGTTAATACGGTACAGTCATCATTACTAAACTTACACAATTCTTTATGTTTTAAATACTTGCAAACCTATATTATTTGAGTCATTTACGGAAATCCTATGTTTTGCGCCTACATTGAAAACGCTAGAGCCTTAAAAGATATACAAGAACAATTTCTTCCTTTGACCATTTAAGAAAATTATATGCCAAACTGCGTGTACTAATTATGGGTTGCGTTGCCTGAAGTAAGTAACAACAAATGAAATTTTAACAAGATAATTTGACCTATTTCAAACCGTACCATTTTGCGCAATACAAGCGAGTAACGAAGTGTAATTGCCCTGTGATTTCTTTTCCCGCACTTAAAATCTCTCAATCAATACATGAAATATTTTATGTTAATGGAATGAAGAATTTTTAAACAATATTACGTAGAACATACTTTATGTTATCTTTTACGGTTTTGGCAGCGTTTCTAATCTAATCAGACGAGGTTGTAATTTTTGATGGCGTAGTTTTTTTTATTTCTTAAATATATATTAACCTACTTATCACAAAAAATGGGATCAATGTGAAGCTAATATCCATCTTTAAAAATGGTTGACAAAAAAAATCGGAGCAATAGGAGCAGAGCAACTAGGTAACATATATTAAAAAAAATCATACGCTCCGAATTGACTGCCTTAGGCTCCGCTCAGTCCGTTTGGCTTTAGTTAATGTTTCATTAATGAATTTCCAGTTAACGAAACTGCATATTCTTGATGGTGTAACATAATTAACGTATGCTAAGTCGTCGGACAATAAACAAAAACCTAATTATAAAAGCACTCTTAAATATAATTTACATTTATCTATCGAACTTACGAAGTTATGTCGAAAAAAAATAAACGACAATTAAAGGTATTAGATTTTGTATTACATTAGATATGAAGATAATTAAACTTGTCAATGGGCGAACGGTTAATATTAAAATGGACTAAGTGTTGAGTTCAAGTGGATATTAAGAGTATAATATGAATTCTTGGGGCTGGTAGGTTATCCAAAACAGTGACTTTAAGACTCTATGGGGTCACGGAGAGACCTCAACTTGGGCTGTAACCATGTTATAGTTATGGCTAAATAGCGGTTACCAGACGGATTAGCAATGATCACCACGCATAAAATAATTCAAAAACATATCTACGTTAAACTTTACGTTGTATCTATAGTAGTATATCTGAATTTCTAATCTGTAATATTTTAGTGCTTCAGTTGTTCAAACACGAAATGAAACAGTCGCCTGAAATAAAAAGGCACACATTTACTGAATCGAAATGCTTGTAGAGCGTCTTTCTGTTCAAATAGTGCTCTGAAGATGTTCATTGTATCTAATGATAAAGAAAAGTAGCGAAGGAAGCGGTTAAGGGAAAGCAACCTTTAGAAGTGCTCAGTGCAGTAAAAAATGGAAAATTTCTAACCAGTTTTATGGACATACTAGCTGTTACTCGCGAGTCTGTGCACGTAGTAATGTATAAAAACCTTTTTTTACTATATAAAAAGTTGTCTATGTTACTTGCAATTACATCAAGTATCTTCCAGTTAAAGTTCCGGCAGAAAAGATCACACCAGCCATTGCGAGATTACCCATAACAAACAGATAGACAGACAAAAGTTTTAAAAGATGTTGATTTATCAAATCCACTAATTTACGGTTTTTTCGCGTTAATTAATATATTTATTCCCGACGTTTCAGATTCTTTTCAGCATCCATGATCACGGGCAGACTTAAAAGAATCTGAAACGTCGGAAATAAATATATTTAAGTAACGCGAAAAATCCGTAAATTAGTGGATTTGATATGTATAATAATCGCGTAAATAAAAGAAATAAGATGTTGATTTGTTAAATGCACTTTTTATATAACAAAATGTACTTATTAAAAAAAATGTTTTTCTTTTTATATTACCCACAACGAGCATTACAGATACATATATAAGAATTTATAGCGTTAAAGACTGGTACTGTTTCGATTTATTTTCCTACTAGCCGGTGCCCGCGATTACGTCCGCGTGGTAATATGTAAAAAAACACTTAAAAAATAGCCTATTTCACGTCTATGTTTTATATTGTATCCGCTTTCTTTTTGATATAGTCTTCAAAATCTAATCAGCCATTCCAGAGCTGACAAAAATTGGTTAAATAGCTCATCTAGCGACCCGCTCCGGCTTCGACGGGTGCAATGATGGTAACAAACATACAGACGCGGCCGGGGACTTTCTCTATAATATAACAAGCATAACAAGATTTAAAAATGTTGAATTTATTTTTAACTAAAGTTTTGTCTAAATTATTGAAATTAAAAAAACAAATTATAATAGGTGAAAGTTTCATTTTCATTGTTAAAGGCATTTTGATAAGAACGCATGTTTTTTATAGTGTTTACAAACATTTCCATTCGTTGCCTCTGAACGATATTTAATTTTATTTCGAGTAAATGTTTTATATAAGCGTTTATTTTATTATCGTATTTGACTACCATAACTGCCTTCGTAGCCTAGTGGTATGGGCGTGTGCTTTAGAAAGCGGAGGTCGTGGGCTCGAATCCTGCGGGGACCCAACAAATTTTCATTGTTCTTTCGTAGTTGATTTGGGCAATTTGGGCCGATCACCCTATAAATGTCTAAAAAGTAAGATGATCCATGCCTCGGATAAGCATTTTTATATAGGCATAAATACTGTTTAATGTCTATATAAAATATCAGTATTTACAAAATCAATTTTTAATGAGAATTATGAGAATTACAATTGACAACGTAGTGACGACAACTTACACCAAATTATAATGCATTCGTTAAGCAATTACAAGAAACAAAAATAATTCCTAATTATTTGCAACGCACTGCACGCTTGTCCAAATTATTCGTTGCAGGTAATATTTTTTTTAAAATCAATAAATATCAAGCCTCATCATCATCATCATCATCATCAGCCTGTGTCAGTCCACTGCTGGGCATAGGCCTCCCCTAGTGCACGCCACCGCTTCCGATCTCCGGCTATTTCCATCCAGCCTTCACCGGCCACTTTGCGAATGCCGTCACTCCATCTTGCCGCAGGGCATATTAAGCCTATTAAATCTATATTAAAGTATTTAAATTTGTAATTGGTTTCAAAAACAGACTAACACAAATATGTAATATTCAAATCTCGATAACGCCTCAGTACTTTATACTTTTTTTCATTAGATAATAACTACAGAACATAAGATTTAGATTAAACGACGTCTAGACATAGTCATTTAGATTATCTACGTTAGTTATTGAGGTCAGCAATAAAACTTTGCTATAGAGTGCACCGCTATCGATAACTTAATTGATTTGCTGGAAAACTTTTGAATTAAGTGCAGCGTGGTCCAAGAAAGAGGATGAATTAAAAATGCGCATTATTGAGGTTATGCACGTGCAATTTGTTTTTAATTCGCAAAGCTCCCTTTAACATCATTAAAATAGTTGCTGAGGGTAAAGGTGGACTTAAAGCGTAGGTAATCATAATGGTATAATTTCAGTGTAATAAGTCGGACACTTCTTCAGTAAATAGCATAAAAAGGTGGCTACGCTTCTATCTGTCCCAATGGTTTCTTAATTCTTCAAAAGTTTGCAACGGAAGCTGTATCCTCAAATAGATAGAGTGATTCATAAGGAAGATTTTTATGTTTAATTATGCAAGCGCTGTTATTGCAAACGCTGGTTAAACCCGAAAAACTAAATCAAAATAATGTACTACGTATTTAACATCTCCAAGAAGTCAACAAAAAAGGCCAAATAAGATATCTTTTAAGAATCGCCCACAATTGCAATTTTTATCCTATATAAACAACGGGGAAGAAGGCTTAATTGCAAAATTTAGACAATACAGTATTTATCCTAATTCAACTAATTACCTTAAATGCATTGTTTATTTGATTTAGACTAATATGGCTCCTTATAGCATGTGATTTAAATAATTTTTTCCGAAGATATTACAGATTTAAAGTGCAGGGACATATCGGTACATGGTTACCGGTTATCAGCATTGCTCTCGTGCGAGGTCAGAGCGGGTTACTAATATGTTTTTAAATCATACGAAACCATCAAATTCCTCATAACACACTCGCAGGTGCTAGGTCCCCTTTAACAAGGTGCCGCCTGGAGCGATATCTTTGCGGTAAGTATTTCTGCTGCAAAGCAACACTACTGCATTTTGGTTTGAAGGGCAACGTAGCCAGCGTATTTACTGGGTAAACGAGACTTACCATCCTATGTCTTACGTAGGCAGCGCATTGGTGATCATTGCCGGTTGCGATGTCAACTAGCATCAGTGATCACATTCCATCAGGTAGCCAGACTGCTCGTCCGCCTTCGTTGGCAATAAAAGAAACATATCTTGTCTTAAACTTCTACTTTTTATTTTTAAGTAATCGCAAATAAGCATTTCAATTCCACTTCATCAAGTTGACGTAAAACCAAAATCAAGTGAATTGTTAAAAAAATAACTGACTTAAAAATCTATTGGCGAATTACAATTTTTCTTAAATCAATCTAGTTTGATAGATATATATTTATTGTCACAAAACTGTCATAGAACAAAAAAGGACCATATTATTTAAAACATTAAAGGGTCTACAATGTATTAAACAAATGACATGAATTACATACCAATAATAAAAGTATGTCCCAATTCGAAACACCAGGAACCAACTAATAAGGTGACGTTTAAAGAACGTATAAATGGCAAAATGAGTACCACCTTCTTTGGAGAAGTTGGTCAATTAGAAACAACATTGATACTTTTCTTCTTGTTTTGCTTTATTATTGTTACGCTGATCAATCTAACCTTTATTCCCCGTCGATTCGGTAAATATTTTTACCGTCGTAAAGCTGATCGATGAAAAATATCTACATTTTTAACATTTTATTTTGCTCAGTTTAAGTTTCTTGAATGGATCACATCTTTTAAGAACACTTTTAAAATTGTTTTGTAAGAAATCTAAGTTAAATATTTCATAAATTTGTATCTCAATTCTTTTTGACCAGTTCCTATATCCAAGAAAATTAGCTGTTGTAAAGAACTTTATTAGACTCCATTGAAGCATGCAATTGAAATGAAAACGGTAGGAAAAGAGCAATAACTGTATTTTAAAATAATCTAAAAAATAATTAAAATATATCGAATAAACAAAGAACAAGCGACTAGCGAACTGAAAAAGACTGTATTTATCAACTTTATATTAAACTTGATAAATCCGCAAAGACTACGTAAACATTCTTTACAAAATCTACGTTAAAAGGACAAAAAGCTATTCTAAATTAGAAAGCATTTTCTTTCACCATTCTTATTATTTCTTACAAAATACAAATTTATGAAGGTTAAGAATAAAAAAATATTTTAACTGCTTGCTGAACCATTATGTCCTTATTTTCTTTTTATTAAACAGGATTAATGATTGTCCTTCCTTAGCAGATCCTATTCAGCTAAGCGGAGCCAGACTAATGTATTAAAATGATTTTAATTTTGTTATGTATTATTCTTTATACTATCTTCTCTTTCATATGTTTTTTAAATAAGTCAACAGTTACTTCTGAAAACAGGGCCTCTCTTTTAGGTTAAACACGTTCCTCTTAGCTTCCACGCAGCTGGACCGGCTACAGTAAAGCTGCACCACCACAACAAAAAACCTATCGAGTGTTGATGCCTACGGAGTGTTGATGCCGCTGGCGAGCATAACACGTCGCTTCACCTCCTGAACCGTCAACTCTCCCGACCACCGACGGCCATCTGCCCGTTGACTGACAGAAGTGGTAACCGTTGTTGTAGTGCCCCTGCGAGAGCGGAGATTCTTGTGGAACACTTGGAAGAGCAGTTTAGACCCAACCCTCCTAATACGCTGTAGTTGTCGCGCACCACAGTCAGGTCGAGAATACTGTACAGGAGTTTCTGTCGTCCCCGGCGTCGGATCGGCATTTATGTCGCCGGGCGAGGTCTGGAAACATCGCGAAACTCTTTGAGCGGCTGCTGCTTCGGAGGCTGCGCCCGCACGTCTCGTTACGAGATGAGCAGCACGGCTTACGGAGCGGCCACTCGACAGTTACGCAGTTGACCCGAGTGCTGCACGAGCTTACGGTCGATAGAAATATCGGACGTAAGTCGGTCGGAGTTTTTCTCGATATCGAGAAGGCTTCCGACCGAGTGTGGCACGAGGGATTTCTGTGTAAACAGTTCATTAACACCACCATACCGCGCGCGTTAATGCGGTTAATAGCGTCTTATTTGAGTGGGCGCGACTTCTATGTAGTCGTCGAGAATTCCGTTTCCACAGCACGGCGGATCTTATGCGGGGTACCACAGAGATCTTGCGTCTCGCCGATTCTGTATGCTATTTACACCAATGACATTCCCACCCTGAAAGGTTTTCTTAAGAATGGTGAAAGAGGTGTTTGACTTGCCTTGTTTGCCGACGGCAGCGCGTACTTTACGTCGTCCCGTCGGTTCGATATCGCAGTACGTCGGATCAGATGTTGCTCGACTTGTTCCATGATTGGTTGGACTAATGGCTCAACTAAAGTCTCAACGTCGGTAAGACTACTGCATTTACTTGGACCAGATCTACCAGGTCTGTGCCGTTACTGGCAATCCGCGGGCAAAGCATCACCTGGAGTGACACGATAACTTATTTCGGATGTAAAATAAACCGTACGCTAAGTATGGTGTCCCATGTTGACCATTTGGTTAACAGCGCCAGAGTTGCGCGCGCGGTTTTACTCCGGACTAAGTTATCTGTGTACAAGACATATATGCAGTCGCGATTGACTTACGCGGCCCCGGCTGGTACACGTTAGTATCGGCCTATCAGCGGAAACGACTACAAGTCCAACAAAATCTGTCCCTTCGTGTCATCATTGGCGCCGGGCGCTACGTCAGGAACGACGTGATTGCGAGGGACTTAAAAATCGAATCAGCCGAGGCGTTTGTCGTCCGTTTGGCGCGCAGTCTGTTTGACCGCGCAGATAATGGACCATATATGGACCTACACGGCTTTGCGCCCTTGCACGCACGCCCTCCTGACTCGGTATCCACGAAATTTTCTGCTGTTGGGTGATCGTATGGGTGTGCGCCTCGTTGCGCAGCAGCACAATATGCGGAGTAAGTCCAAATATGCGATCCGCGTTGACCCTGGTGAGGCTCCCGGGGGTGTCCGTGTAAAAGCGGATGGCCCCGAGCGCCCTCTTGTGACAATGATGCTGTTTGCTGCGTTGTCATTTATATGACGACGTAAACAAGTTAGCCACCAGAGAGCCGCAAGCACGGACAGTGCCCGGGGGGACTGTGTGCCCCCTGCGTTGCAACTCGGCTCATGGGGATAACCTCTCACACCCGCACCTGCACTGTCACCAAGGCTGTGTAGACGACCCTCACGCAGAGAATATGTGTAGGTGCTTTATACTTGTGAAGTTAATTAAAAAATAAATTATGCTAAAAACTCTTTATGGACACCTGGAATGTTTCTGAAAGCTTTCATTTCAAAATTAGCTTAATAGGTCCGGCGAAGGCTGAATGCAGTTGGAATGTTAGCGCTGAAAAAACCGCAATTACACGGTCGAATACCTTTACCCGCACCGCATTTCGTGGTATCTAAATTCGCAAAGTTGGATTAAATTAAAAGCTGTTTATGTACAGATTTTTTACGATTGTTTCTTTTATGAATAATTTTTTTAAGGTCTGTTTGTATAAAATGACAAATGTTTAGAAATAAATATCACAAACAATTTTATATACTACTTATTACTTACTATTGTTATATTTACGTACAAGATACATAAAATAAAAAAAAGTAAAGCGTCTCAAAATCATAATCAAAATTTAAGAAAAATTTTGAAATCAGAAGTAAATATAAATAGAAATCAAGCAGCGTCAAAGCCATCTGCGAAAACATTAAGAGTCCTTTTTGAAATAGATGTTTTTAAAGTAAAATTTCATTAAAGTTATTTTGTTAATAATATTATAATAAAATAAATATCCACCAACCAGCATTGGACCAGTGTAGTAGGATACGGTCCTAAAAACCCCCTTATGGAGAAATGTGCATTAGAGGCCTATGTCCAGCAGTAGACTAACATATGCTGATAATAATGAATAAAGTAATTTCAAGTAAAAATTAAATATACTCGAAGCCAGTCAGGGAAGAATTAAGAGTTATTTATAAAGTAACTCTGTCGGAGGCATACGTCTAAGAGATGAATATCCGCAAAATTCACGTCAATCCCTACCAACTAGACGCTTCAACGAAGCGAATCGAATAAAACGCTCTGATGGAGTGACTGAGCTATTCAAATTCGAGTTTAAGAAATATAGGATTTTCTGCTTATGTGGCTTAAAAATATAAATGATCTTTATAGGTGTAGGTCATGCGATTAACTTGCATGGAATAAAACTTTGTACTGTTAATGTTTGATGTATAGTTAAGACAACGGCGTTTTTATAATTTTTTCAAAATTACGATAATTTATAGCATGTCAAGACTGTTTAAAATGTTCGGTTATTTAATTTTACTCATATATGAATTTTTTTTAAGAACTAGGTATTCTCTTAGAGTTGTCAGGTTCAGGTGGGTAACGCTGTCACTCTGTAGGTGGTAGGCCCCTTTTTTGCAGTGGACCGTCTGAGACGGTAGCACCGCGGTGCCTATTTCTGCCGCAAAGCAGTTGTATGAAAACACTACTGTGCTTTAGTTTTAAGGATACCGTAGCCAATGTATTTACTCATAGACGTGACTTAACATCCTTACTCCTACGCTAGGCAGCACCTTGGTTATATCACTGGTATTGCCATTGTGTATGAGCTTCGGTGACTATTTTTCATCAGGTGGCCCGACTGTCCTCGTTGAATAAAAGAAAACTGTGAATTTAAATAGAATTGACTTCGTGCTCATCGTTTAAGTAAATAAATATTATTTAAAAGAGAAAACAAGTAAAATGTAACCAAAAAATTACCAGCTGTAAAAACATTTCATAATATTCGACAACATTCAACTTAAAGTTTTCTAATATGGAAAAAAACTTCATAATTCAATCCTAACTGTTGATCGATATGATGTCGCTTTAGGTGCCGTACTGAAGCAAACAGCACAGCACTCGTTTTGAGCCGTCTCTGGGCGGCGGACAACCTTTTGCCGGCCGCCAAGGTGCTAAGTGTCAGAGGGGAAGGTAGCGCACCTACGCCACCCCTTGGTGCCCTGGGCTTCTTCTGCGGATCCCCCGGTCGCTGTTGGCTTCCATCGGGGCCACACGTCCTCGCAGACCGCAAGGACGGTGCTTCACGACCTTTCACTCTATAACATCGTTCGCACTACAGCAAGTAACGAAAGGTCGAGCCCTACGACAATACGCTGCTCTCACCGTTGCACAACCCAGGCTGGGCACTCCTCCAGCGCGTGCTGGGCCGTCTCCTCCGCACGTGCGTCACAGTGGGGGTACTCCTTTGTGAGCTCTCTACCGGTCACGTGGCATAGGAAACAACAATGTACGGAGAGAACCTGCGCCGCGTGTAATGTGAGGGACCCGTGTCTGTTTTCAGGCCACCACTTTAAGATGTGGCGTACGGCCTCCACTATGCGACGGCTGGTGCTAGGGTGTTTCAGCCGCAGCTCCAATTCCTGTATAGCAAGGGATCGCCCTGTGGTAAGTAGAGTGACAAAATTTGCAAAGTAGGGTGGAAGAGAATAACCGAAGATCGGAAGCGGTGACGTGCATTAGGGGCAGCCTATGTCTAGCAGTGGACTGACACAGAATGATGAGAATGAATTACATTCCAATAAAGGTCGTTTTATTTTATATACACAAAAAGTATTATGCACGTTATGTCACGAGATCAGTCAAAAATGAGACAAAATAGAAAGTGAGAATTCAATAAAAATAATCATATATAACAAAAATAAACCCAAATAATTACTGCCTGTACGTTTTATTTTTTAAACAAATTACAACAATACGAATTATAGCAGAACATTAACTTAAAAATGGGATGCATTTTTCAGCAGCAAAAGTTCATTAGATCCCTTGTTTAAATTTCTGAAACTTTTATCAGGCTTTCTGAAACTTTTTGTCGAGAGAGTATTGAATTCTAACTAAAAGTTTTGTATAAAACTCTCACGTTCCACTGAGTTTGAAATAGCAGTTGCGATCAGGCTGAAATATGAAGAAGGAAGAAATTTAAATAATTTTCTAGAGATAAGCGGTTGCCTTTTCACAGAGGCCACCTGTGGTGGTACCACCGAGGTGCCTATTTCTGCTGTAAAGCACTACGGTGCCCTTTGATCTGGAACACAGTGTTAAAACACTACTGTACAGTGTTCATCAGCCTTCGTATGCAATTATAGAACAAAATTCATCACGTATAGGAGATCAGAAAAATCCCAAAGTTTTAAAATAATAGTGTTTGGTAAAAATTATATTTTACAATACTAAGGCTGCTGTGATGTGTGCCGACATAACATAATTCCATGGTAAACAGGATTTTTATAGGGACCAAAGGAATCACTGTCATACAACACAAGACATTAATAAGAAAAAGCAGATAATATTTAAAAATAACAAGTTTAAATTTTCATGCTATATACAGTCATCATGTCAATCATGTTTGTTAGTAAGCAAAACCGTATAAAGTAACACGAAGCTAGCGTCAAAGGTTAATGCAGCATTTATTGGATTGAATTTTTTTTTTATAACATCTTCATTTTATACCTAAATGTTTTGAACAAATATAAAAAGGTTTCAAAAATTACTACGTAATGCCAGAAATAATCATTCTATTAGTATAAAATAATAATTTGTAGGGATGTTCGCATTTCGCTACCCGACAAGAAAATGAAATTTCAGTATATTTTTGATAAAAAAATATCTTTACACTCTTTGTTGCAGAAATAGGTGCCCTATTACTTTTCTAATTGGTCCTTTAAAACGATGGCTATTGTTCAACGAGCACCGTCCCCAGTGTGATTGCTTAATAAATGAGAGTTCCTATGTCTCAAATCGAATATCTTCAAAAAATGCGTCCCACCTGTCAAAACCTATAGTGCCAAGACTTTTTTTTTTTTTTTATGGCATACGCAGACAGACGAGCAGTCAGGGCCACCTGATGGGAAGTGGTCACCGACGCCCTAGACATTGGCAATATCAGTGGTATCGCCAACGCGCTGCCTACCGTGAGACATATGGTGTTAAGTCTCGTTTACCCAGTAAATAGCTGGCTACGGTGCCCTTCAAACCGGAACACAGAAGTGTTTTCACACTACTGCTTCGCGGCAGAAATAGGCACCCGGTGAGTACTCCACCAGACGGTCTCCTGTAAACAGGGGACCTACCACCGTAACCGGACTTACGGTTTGTCTGGTCTACAAATTAAAAGTAGCTCAGGACGCTATGTAGAGGTCTTTGCTCGGAACATCTCTGAAAACCGTATCAGAAATGATGGGATCCGTCAGAGAGCCAGAGTCACTGAAATAGCCCACCAGACTAGTAAGCTGAAGTGGGAGTGGGCTGGTTGCATAAACCGGAGAATGACAGAGCTGTATGTAGCTCATATAAAATACAAAAAAGGTCGGAGGCGTTCTATTACGAACCGGTGGTAGCGTCCTTGACGATCAATAAAAGAGTGTTACACTATATTAAATAAAGATATTAGTATTTAAATTTAAATAAGTATGCTTATTATCAACCAGAGCACTTATTATGAGTATGAACGTAGTAACCTAAACGTAGGTATTTTTTACGTTAGTATAGATTCAGGGTGGAGATGGTAACGACTTTTTGCGGTCCCGAAGTCTTGTATAAAATATTTTTGTGGACCCTACAGTAGTTATTAACATTCAAGTAGCAACGTCCATTTTTTATGATTGTTATTAAAAAACATTAAGCCCCGTCAATAAAACATTTCTAATATTAAAAAAATCGAATTAAACTACGCAATAAACTAGTTTTTTTATTCACACTGTGATTTTCATTCTTAGATCGCACGAATTCCGGAAAAGCGTTCATATATGTTCCGCTAGCGCAGTACAAAAGCATTTCAGCGGGTTTTTGACTCCCAAGAGGCCATTGAGTAATTTCCTAAATTGCCGCCAGCGAGCTGCATCGTGTCCAATTAGAACGAGAATTCGAAGGCAGTTTTTGTTCTTTCGGGAAAAGTAGCTCGCCAAAAGCGTCGGTGAATTTATCCATTTGAATTTTCAGTGCCGACTATATTTTAAGCCTAATGAATTTTATCAAGTTTATTTAAAATCTTTACGTCTCATATGTTAAATGTTTTAATCTTTTCATAAAATTTAGCGTTTTATATGAATGATGTACTAGTCGTTTATGTATATTTGGGTCTTATTTTAGTCATAGTGTGTTTTGCAAGGTTTGGTAAGAAAATAAGTACCATTTTAAATAAGATATCCCAAAAAAGCTTTAAACAAAAAGTGAATCTTGAGTACTAACCTATGCCGGAATTAGAAATGCAAGGATTTGACATTTTACAAATGACGAGACAAGCAGGACTTTCATCGGATAGTAAGTAAACACCCTGCCTATAAAAAAGCAACGTAAGCTGTTACAATTCACTCACCCTAAGACATAGGATGTAATGTCTTGTTTATACAGTAATTATGCTGACTACCGCGCTCTTCGAACCAGAAGAAGTAATGTTTACACACTACTGATTCAAGGCATGATTAGGCATCGCGACGGTACTAAACCACACATTCTACTAGAATTTAACCTTTTTTTTTTAATTTTAGGCATTTAGCAATACTATGAATAATAATATATAGGCTAACTGTAATGAGCATATTTGAATAAAATTTAAAATGTAAAATATAAATTTATTAACATCCACACTTTTTTCAATAATACCACAGACCAAGAATTAATTAGGCAGGTAGGATGTAGTACATTGATCCTAATGATAAAGAAACATAGCTAAGAAAACCGTTGGAGACAGGCCATCGTGAGAGAAACACAGAGAAACAATCAATTTAAATTGAAAAAAAAAAATGCTTCGAACTAGATAAAAATGGAAACAAATTAGTTAAAGATTGAACCAATTTTTAATATAGCAATATTTATCCTAAAACAGAGTATTTTTTTACAGTAACGTAACAATAAGCTGTAGGAAATGGATTTCACAAATAATTTTATTAATGTAGTCTCACAAGTTACTGCTCCCTTACAAATTAGCTAACTGACTAATTTGGGATAGTCCGCTTTTTGACCTATACATGAATTATTTCCTCTGATTTATCATAATTCCAGGATAACAAAATCTATGAAAAAGATGTCTTACCTCATTAATAGAACTGTGTCTTAAATCACAGAGTTCTGCGAACCTGTTGTATATGTGCGGAAGGAGAAACTTAGGAAAACGTTTTGCAAAGGCCGTGTGGACACGCGGTTTAGGTATTTTATAAATTCGCTTATGTGTCATTACGACGCGCTCCAGCGATCTTAAACCCTGCATGTGAACGTACATGGCAGCCCGCAAAAAGAAAAATTTCCGGACACTCAGGACTTGAGCTTCCCGAAACAGTTCAGAAGTCGGGACCGCCGCGACCGACGGAAAATTACTTTTAGAACCGCTCTTAGCGCTCTTTCCAACAGTATTATATTACATTTAGCAGTAGCTCAATATAGACTGACAGAGTGCCTGATACACTATTTTAAGCAGGCGAGTGTCGGCAGCCACTCTTAGCATCTTCGTTGTATATATATGCTTACGTACCTTGCCTGCTTTTATTGAAATATGATTTTTAAAGCTAAGAGTCTCATCTATATTGACCCCTAAATATTTATATGAGTGGGAACTGGATATATATCCACATGAACAGTCTGAAATTAGAGAGTTACCCGTAAAACGCAAGATGGTTTATTAACTTTGAGCTGTTTGAGGTATTCCGGGGCCGGGATGGAGATGTTTTATTAAAACTAAGGAATTTAGTTTTGTTAGCTTTTAGAGTCAATAGATTTTTATTAAGCCATGTTGATATGCGGTGAAGTCCTAAAATAGCCATATTCTGTACCTGCTGCCGTGAGTCACCGTGGAAAATTAGGGCAATGTCATTAGCGTAACACAGTACGTTACCGTTCAGGAGTTCAAGAGATAAAATGTCGTTCATGTACGCTATAAATAGTGTGGGACCTAGTATGCTTCCCTGGGGTACGCCAAATGATACCATTTTAGTGTCGCTAAATACATTACGTATTTAGTCCCGATGAATTCTACCCGTCAGGTAACTAGAGAACCAATGGAGTGCACTGCCATGTACTCCCAAAGCTTCTATCTTATTTAGAAGTATAGGAATCGAAACCGTGTCAAAAGCCTTTGCCAAGTCCAAAAAGACGCCAATATAATATCTGCCTCCATCCAAGTGAGATACGATGGTGTCAGTCAGTAATTTAACGGCATCTTCTGTGGATTTTCCCTGCCGGAAGCCAAACTGACGATCTTCTAGGAGCTGATTACTCTCTAGAAAGTGAACAAACCGTTTATTGACTATTCGTTCCAGTAATTTAGAGTAAGCTCCAAGAAGAGATATGGGACGATAGTTACTCGGCATATCTGTAGGTCCTCCCTTATGAACTGGCACGATCGCAGCTGTCTTCCAATGCCTCGGAAATAATCCCGCTTCCATACTTAAATTAAAAATTGCAGCTAGAGGTTCTGATACGACATCGACAATAGCCTTAAGAAGACTATTGCTCACCCCATCATGACCAGGCGCGCTACCAGAGTCTAAATTTTTGATGAGGCCTGAAACTTCGGAAGCATCAGTATGAGTGAAGAAAAATGAACCTGAAGTTGCATTGCTTATAGGGGCCCATATCTTTGGCTAAGATTTCCTGTGAAACTTGGAGCTTTCTCAGTATAGATTCAGCTATTTGCGATCCCACAGTGGAGAAATATGTATTACATTCATTAAGTGACTCCAGCCTGCCTGCTAACTGCCTCCGTAGCCTAGTAGTATGGACGTGTGCTTTAGAAACCGGAGGTCGTGGGTTCGAATCCTGCGGGGACACAACAAATTTTCATTGTTGTTTCCTAGTTGGTTAGGGCAATTTGGGCCGATCACCCAGTTGTCTGAAAAGAAAGATGATCCATGCGTCGGATGGGCATGTAAAAAATCGAATGGTGGCATACGGTCCAAACCCCCCAAAGGGAAGGGGTGTGTTAGGGGAGGCCTATGTCCAGCAGTGGGCTATCAATGGCTGATGATGCAAGTAACTCCAGAACAGTGGGCTTAATGTTCAAAAGGACATCTGCTGATTTGATTGCAGGAGCGTTATGAGTTATGCGATTGATAGTGTTATATAGTTTCCATAGTTTCTTAGACATATTCATATTTTTAACTAACTTTTCACGGTCGTGATTGGATTTGAGCTTTCTTAAAAGAGTTATATAGAATATTTTCTGTAACGAGTATATACTATTTTTTTTATTTCATTTGTAGGTTCTTTACGGGAAGCCAAGTGCAGTTTATAAGCCCGGGGGTCGTCCATGACTGAAGAATATATTTAGACCACCTAGGCTTTATTATTTTAGAGTGGTTAGATACAGCATTTAACAATTTTGTAGAAAATGTCTCCACAGCATCTTCTAGGTCACGGTTGTGTTTGAGAAAAACCAATCAACTAGCTTTAACTCTTATCTAACCGAATCCAAGTCAATGACAGTTTTTGTGATACATTTCCGGACATTGTTTTCCTTCTTGAGTGTTGTTTCCGCCATAGTTACTTCGTGATCAGATAGATCAGTGGAGCATGCTACTGACTTTACCCGACACTGCCCAGCACATAACTTTCTGTTATGTTAGATGACATACTTACCTTTGGCAACTAAGTGGCTTCATACGATTAGCGCTCATATTGAAAAACTAGCCGTTACTCGTGACTTCATCCGCAGATAAATATGTAAAAATGGGTGCGTGTACTTATGTACGCGCGTGAGAAGTTATACTTCTTTGGCATCATTGAAAAATAGTTTTTAATTGCATGCAAATAATTAATTACAATAAAATAATAGAAGGATTGGAAAAGGATAATCAACAAAGTTCAGTTTAAATTTAAAAAAATAAATAAATATTTATTTTCTTACATTAAGTCTAACATAAATTGTCTTATTATTCGAACTGTATTTTTAATTAAATGATGTCCACTTCCATAGTATCTTCCGTAATGTCTGAATCGGAACTTCAGTTATCATTTTATCAAAAAGTTTTCATTAATTTTTTAGTTATTTTATAAAATTTATTATTTATTCAATTTATAGCAAAATATTAAAAATTAATATATAATTTGATGTTCAATTTAATTTTTATCACAAACTTTTTTATTAAATGTTTTATTAAATTTATTTCTTTATTTTGTGAATATTAAATAACAATAATAAGTATTTAACATTAATAATTTGATAATATTTAGTGTTAATTATTTAATAAAAGTATTTAATTTATATCAATAAATAATACATACGGATAGTTAACCTCAATTATATTGGAGCACTTGAAAAGTATATAGTACAATTTTTTCACTAATATTCACAAATAGTAAGTAATATCAATCAAAAATAATTAAGATAATTAAAGATGATAGATTTACGAGAACTAATCATAAATAATTCGATTAAGAATTTATGGATTCACAAGACGTACTTTGATATATCCATATAACTGGTAGTTCAGCGCCATCTGTTCTTACAAATGTAGAATTCCTAAGAGATGTTGCTTGCTTGTACAGCGGTACATAAATCAGAAGCTTTGATTATGTTCACTAGATAGCGCTTATCTAAAACAGTATTACATAGATAAATCACAATGTTGATATATTAAATGAATAAAAATATTACCATTATATCAAGTTGAATAAACATCATTACAAATATTAATATATTTATATAATAATATATTTAATATAAATTTAAGTAATATAAAATATATTATTAATAATAATATAAATATATATACCAAAAACGAACCTAATCTAACTCATAGAGCACATTGTGCAACAACTATCGCAAATAAAAACGACAACTCCATTATCACTACACAAAAATCAACCTTATCACTATGTAATATGGACCTTATTACATTTTCACCGTTTTCATTATAAACTGTTAATTTTGTGTGAAAAATCGTAAAATTTCACTCTCATCATTTTTTCATAACGCGCCTAAAGAAGTATAACTTCAAAAAAAACTTTTGGCGAAACTTTCTCTTGAAGATTGCTCATATTACAGCGGGTACCCCAGGCTACTTTTTTAGACTAACTAAATTTTTTTTACATATTTATCAGTGGATGTAGTCACCAGTAACGGCTAGTTTAACACTCAAGAAGGTGGAGAGAGTATTATTTACATCATCATTTATTACTGAGTTACATCTGAGTTTAAAAATCGAAGAGGTATCCTCCGCATATTATACTATCTCATTATTTTTGTTAACTATATGTGGTACATCATTTATAAAAACAAGGAAGGGAAAAGGTTCAAGAATAGATCCTTGTTGGACATTCATACTTGCGGAGCCCGCAGCCCCAGGAGATCTCTTACCATTCACGTCAACCCTCTGAGTTGGATGGCTCAGGTACGAAATCAGAATATCTTCAACGCATCATTAAACTACTTGATGCAAAAACTAAAAAAAAACAGATGCTAGTAGGTCATACAGCAAAATGTAAACATTTTTATCGACCGGAGTATAGAATACAATTCATTGATAATGATTATTATAAGGCTGTCATTGAAAACCGTTACAGTGTTAAAACTAATCCTAAGGCTTCTAAGCTAAGTAAATAAATCAAGTTCTCGTAAAAATTTCGGCAACCATCCGGATCGGCTTTTAAGGTAATATAAATAAGTTATTTTAATTTGCACAACAGTGCCTGAAGAACTCAATATTGAGACATGTAGGGCAACAAAAATTTTCTATTCAGTATTGGATTGTGAAATAAATAATGTTGCATCACATATCACATATGTAATTACTCATTCATCCTCCAATCATTATCCATCCACAACCTCCGTTTTATATAGCAAGGGCTAACCACTAGATCACATGACAGTGGGCTTTTATAAATTATACAGGGAAAATTGTTAAAATTTTACATTCAGTAATTAATGCATGTCCAATAAAAGTCTTGATTGCTATTAATAACTGAGGTTATTAAAAGATTAAATAAAAAAAACCCTGGATATTTGATCAGTGAAAAAATAATCAAAATATTGAAAGGTAACCGTGGTAAATATAAAATATTTTTCTCTCTCTATACTTCCAAGTGATTTGCAAGCAAACAACGAAAACAGATCGACTCCGAAGGAAATGAGAAAGGGTTATTGATACACTTTCGGTCCAATTTGCGCAATGTTCTAGGAATTATGTTTTTGTTTTAACCCACATTTATAGTACCATTTATACTCGATATTATATACAGGTTAACAGAATCTGATTTATCCCGTTTTAGGTGAATTTTCTTGTATTTTATAATATATTTAATAAATAAAGCTACATTTATTTTACACTAGTAGCAATATTTGAATTGAACGATATTTTACAATGATTTTTTATTTATTTTGAATCTAACAATGACATTAAGGAAACATTTTAATAGATGAATCTAAAATTAATGTTGTACTGTTTCGTAGTTGGTTAGGGAAATTTAGGCAGATCACCCAAATATCTAAAAAGTCAGATGATCCATGCGTCGGATGGGCATGTAAAAAGTCGGTCCACCTACAAAAAACCCTCTAATGGATAGGGGTGTAATAGGCGAGGCCTATGTCCAGCAGTGGACTATCACAGGCTGATGATGATGATGATGATTTATTAAATAAATGTTTTTTTTTTCTTTTATTTATATTTTATCTTCGATTACGATTTTTCTAGTATGGCTGAAATTATGTTTTTTTTTTGTAATGCGTATATTTAAAAAATTGAGTTAAGCCTTTATAAAAAAAAATACTACTAATAATATAAAAACCTCCTTTCAACATAAATTTCAGATATATAAAATTATACCATAGTTTCTAACATAAATAAAGTCTAGAAATATAAGTAGGCCATATGTTCTTGCAGTTCTTGCCGGAATAGTTCGCAGACGGCAGATTTTCTTCCTGATTACAAGACACTTTTTAGTGTATTTTGAATATACTATACTATATACTTATATATTAAAACCTATAAGTTATTTTATTTCTTATTGTAATGTAGTAATTAAATCCATCTACTCATCAACTTTGCTCGAAAAATAATACAATTTTTACAGATTTTGTTGCGGTTCATGGTCGGTTCCGTGTCCATGGACCCTGGGTGGTTTTAAAACGTCGGGTATAATTTAAAAATAATTACGCGATAAAATCTATTATAAAATTATTACCTATCATCTATAGTATTCGCGTAAGCAGACAACCGACAGAAACTCTGCTCAAGTTTGAGTACCTACTCATCACAAACTTTCATATTTATAATAGTAGGAAATTGCTTGCGCGTGTATACTTTACATGTTCAGTAATTTAATTGTAACGACTATAGATATATCAGTGGAAAATTATTACCTTATTAATAAGGCGCTGGATATTATTTAAATGAACGCTTTTTCTTGCTTTGCCTTCTTTTGCAAAAGTTCTGCTTCGTAATGAACTCCATTAATGCCATAAAACTTAATCAGGAATCATTAAAGACAGTTGCAAAGAACTTGTATCGGTTTCTTTTCTTATTTTTCTCAGTTTTTTTACCTGGAAGTTTCTTGTTTTACCTTTATTGGTCATTTTAATATGTATTAGTAACACTGTTTTATCAACGCTTAGCGGCCTGCTAGTAATATTTCAATAGATTTTTAAACTTAATTTATAATACTGCTATCGAGTTTTTTCATTATAAAAAAATGTAAGTGATACAGAGATACCCTGAACATAAATGATGAACCAGCAAATAAAAACCTGGTTAGTATACGTTGCGCATATATTGATGATTACCTGTCTGCAATTTCCATCATGAAGGACGGTCTCTTGTTTGATAAGCACACATCAGCCGGCTTTGAGCAAACAAACAAACTCTAAAATGCGATTGCATGTCAAAGCAAAATATACTCTAATAAAATGTACATTGTTTTTGATTGATTGTTCACGGTAAGAAAATATTACAACTATTTTAGATATATTTGTCCAAGTAATAGCTGACCGCGTCGAATAACAGTAACTTACTTGTCTATTACCACGCCGATGATGAAGTCACGGGTAACATCTAGTACGCTATGAAATACAAGTAATGTACAAAATTATCGTTCATTGTATTGCAATGTGGAGCTAAGAATATTTTGCATACAGCAGATTGTAAAAACAGTTTTGAATTTGAATTTGAAAATTTAATCACTCATGCGACACCTATTACAGTAAATAAAGATCTTGTCGTGTTTTTCTCCTGATTGGCTTCACCTACGGAAAAATCACAAGCATATTTTTTTAATTTTGTCAACTATCTTTTTGTCCAAAGCTTTTCCTATATCGCATGTATTTTTTATCTTCAAGACTTATTAGAAAGGCCTATGCTTAGCAGTGGTCTTAAAAGAAATAATAATGATACGATTTATTAAACTTTATCACATGAAAAAGTTATATTTAGAAATAATCCATATTTTAAAACCAAGAAAAGTGGAAAAAAAAGTTTTTTGTCACTTTGCGTCGCTATTTAATCAATCTTTCGATAGCTCTCCGCCATTGTCTCTGCTTTACTTTTTAGAATGATGGCAATATCATTAATGCCTTTTTTGTTTTTTACCAAATTCAGAAAGGAATTGGAAAAAAATAAAAACTGATATTGTTAAAGGTACGTTATTGTAAATACCTTTCTTATTGTCAATCTGAAAGGCGATTACATAATTTAAATACGACAAATTTCATATTCCATTGGTTTTTTTGCAGATGTTCCGCCTTTTTTTAAATAATTTATCCCCTACGGAATATATTCTTTCTCATAATCATCATCAGCCTATGTAAGTACACTGCTGGACATAGCTTCTACCTAACGCCTTCTCCATTTGGGGGTTTTTGGACCTTATCACACCATGGTCTAACTCCTGTTGTTGGGTGGACCGACTTTTCATATGCTTATCCGACGCATGGATCATTTTACTTTTGAGACAATTGGATGATTTGCCCGAATTGTACTGACCAACCGGAAAACAATGGTAACACAAAGTTGTTTCCCCGCAGGATACAAATCCATGACTTCCGGTTTATAAAGCAAGGAGCAGTACCGCTAATCCACTAAATCGGTCATAAACTTCCTTGCTTGGCTATTCTTTCTACAAATAGAAAAAATAATAAAGGTAATAGTTAAAATGATCTTAAAGAAGTGCCACATTCGTCTCGTTTTCAGTGGCGTGTATTTTACAATGATGAACACAACGTTAAGTATACATTCATATTTATAATAAAAGAAACGTAATGATGTTTCTTTAATACATGAATATTGTTATCAAGGTTGTTGGCGCATCAGTCGGATATTTACGGTCTGGAATCTCTTGAAAATCTTGATAATCTTGAGAACGGGTATTTGAAAGCATCTTAAAGAATAATATAGCATGCCGACAACTTTAAAATTGCATCGTTGTATCTGAAACCATTCATCATTATCGTCATTATCAGCCTGCGTTAGTCTACTGCTGGACATAGGCCTCCCCTACTACAAGCCTTCTCCATGAGGAGGTTTTTAAGACCGTATAGGGATGCATTAGGGGACTATGTCCAGCAGTGGACTATCACAGGCTGATGATGATGTATGGTGACATTACACGTAAGAATTTGTAAAGAGCGGGTTATTTAAATATTAAAGGTTAAAAAATCAATAGAATATACATTTATTTCTATTAACATTCATTCATTAAAATAACATTCGTAAAAATAACAGTAATATCTATTATAACTTAACATAACCTTTAAAAATTTCGTGAAAATATATACTAATACGTCTACAAATTTACTTTAGTTAAACTACATGTGTACGGATTACTTGATTCTACTGACATTTTCTCTGCAAAGGTTTTTTCAGAGGGAGCCGGCATTTTGGTAATAAACCTTAACCATTAACCCCAAGAAAGCGGTGTTGCAGACCAATCACTAGGGTCGCGGACGCCTGCGTGATTCGACTTATAAGGTTTTTTTTAACAGACGTGAAGTTTGTCCTTATGTATCATATCGCATTTTATGCAATTTTGATTTATTTTTGTAATTTACTCAAAAAAATATAAATAAGTACAAGAATAACGTGCAAGGATGCCTATTTTATTATGACTCTTTAAGTAAATTGAAAGTAAAATTAGAATTCTTAATTTGTAAGTAAGTAAGGTTGTCAAGAGTTAATGTTTCTTTATTAATTACGCCATAAATTATTATTAGCCACGTAGTTACTACGTGGTTGACATTACAGTTGCTGGGACTTCATGAAAATCTTAGAAATAACCATTTGAAATCACATTCATGACAAATTTGGCGTCCAGCCAAGCATTAAACTGCGTCGTTGTCTCTCAAGCTATTAGCGATTTACAAAGCAATGTTAGTGAATAAAATGGAATAGATATGACTGGAGACATTTTCGCTGCCACTCATTCAAAACTTTTATTCGAACGATTACGTTTCACAAGAAATGTTTGGATTTAATTCTCTGCTTTATTTTTCCAGGAAGTTATTTTTATTAAAAAATCCTACTTTTTAACAGAATTCTCAAAATAAGAAGGTACATAGTTCGGAGCTTATGTTTTTATATGAGATATTGAAAATGCAGTGGCAAAAATAGCAGGGCAGGTCGGCGCAGAGAGCACATTGTTATCAATTTATATTGCGTAAAATGGTTATATACTGTGAAAGGTCGGTCATATTTTTTGTTAAAATATCATTTGTCATTCGTTAAAACCTTGAAAACTTTTAATATTATTTATAATAAATCGTTTACATCCGTAAACTTATTCTTATTTTAAAATGTGTACCGTATATCGTTGTTACATCTATGCCGCCTCCGTGCTCTAGGGCTATTGGCCCTTGGTATATAAACCGAAGTTCGTAGGTTCAAATCCCACGGGGAAACAACTTTGTGTTATGGTTGTTTTCTGGTTGGCTAGGACAATTCCAGCCAATTACCTAAATATCAGAAAAGTAAGATGATACATGCGCCGTATAGGCATGTAAAATGTCGGTTCAGCTACCAACCCAAAATGGATCAGCGTGGTGGGATACGGTCCAAAAACCATCTAATGGAGAAGGCGTGCATTAGAGGAAGCCTATTTCCAGCAGAGGACCAACACAGACTGAGGAATGATGATGTAATATACTCAGACCTCTTTTGACTTCTTATTCAAGTAAAACATTTGCGTTGTCGTGAACGTTGTTAGGTAGCTCATTTTCATTTATTGACACATGCTAGTATTTAAATATTGGCGTTATTTTAAATTCTGGTGTAAAGTTTAAAACACCTTTTTTTGTGATATTCGTATGTTTTAAGTATATTTAAACCCAATCTTGCGGAACCATGAACGCGTTATATTGGACCCGAAATGACTTAAACCACAACGTTTTTTATTCCAGATGCTTTAAAGAAGAGATTACAGGTACGCTTTGGCAGTCTTCTGCGACACCACTTGCAACACGGGACAATAGGCCATCCACGTCTAGGTGCGAAATCATCTCAGCCCTTACATGGGCAACAGAATCCTCCAAATACAGCCAGGAGATCCAATTTACTGCAAAAAAAAAAACTCATAGCCCCCTCGTGGCGGCTAAGATGGTAGGTTTCCCCAATAGCCCCGTTTCGGCCTCAGAAGGAAGAGAGATCGTCAACATCAACTGTACGCCTTTCATCTTCATCCTCGTCTTCTGAACCTACAGGGTTCCCCCTAAGCTAGTTACTCCATTTAGTTTAAAGATAATTTCACGGCCAACCGTGCTCCCCAGGCTGGCCAGGTTTAACTTAGCTTACCTGCGGCTGAACTAGACTGTTGGTACTGAAACCCACTGATAGCACAACGCGTAATGTTGTTAAAACGCTACCTCAACCTCTTGTTGTTAACCAACCACAATCGAAATCCATATTGTATCTTGGTTACATCTAACAAAATAAAATCTATATTGATACTCAGCTTAAACCAATTACTTATGCTTAAACTTAATAACGTTTTCTAATTTTCACTTGGGATAATAATTTTTTATAAAAACATTACGATACTGAATTTACGTCGCAACACAAAACAACGTTATATAACAAGCACAAAGTTTACGCATAAAAACTTAAAAACGGTATAGTTTTAAATGCAAGTCAAATTTAGCGGTAGAAACTTAGGAAACGCATTAAGTCAAATATTTCCCAAGCAGAGCTTTGCACAAAACATATTAAAACAATTGTTGCGGCTGAACACAAAAGCAAATTTGTTTGCCAACAGATACTTAATTTGTGCACCACATGTGGTACATTTCGTAAATGCAGTCTGTTTTCTAAACAACGCGTGTGGTTGTGTTAACGGAGAAACGAGTTTAGAAATGTAAATGGTAAACTTACAATTATAGTCCTATCAAAATTCATAAATATAATCTGTATAATAAAATTTATGGTTTTTTTCTTTCTTGTAATCATCAATATCTTTTTTAAGTAATGTGTAGCTCGGCACAATACCCGGTTCTATAACATTTTTGAGTAGACATTGGCTAGCAGAAAACCCTAGATTATATCGTAAACAAACTATTTTTTTCTAACCTCATTTTTTTTCTTAGAATTAGCACTCTAAAAATAGATTTTTTTTCGTAATATCTTACTTGAATATGGCCTAACTGAACTTATACTATTTTATACCTTGAGTTAAAAATAACACAGTTTATCGAAGATCATTATTAAAACTTCAAAAATTAAGGATATTAGAAATTCACACAACAAGGAAATACTATATAATCTGATTTAGATCCCTTTTTCATTGATTAAGTTTCAAGCCGTGGACTCTAAAAACAATCGCAGCTCATCCGAATAAGCACTTTATGCAGCTTAGAGCCTTTATTCAAATAAAACAGATTTGTTCTCTATTTTAAAAATTTTCCACACGAAATTTTTTTCTTTTCATGAGACTGTATTTACGGTATGGTTTTAAAAAACGTGATTCCTGTAGGTTTTTTTGCTTTTAATTATTTAATAATTAGTCGTTTACTTAATATCGCTTTTTTCCAGCATTGTCGTCTCGATGAATATGAGTTGCATGAACCTCATTGTTAACAAACTACTGAACCTACTAAACTTTACAATATTTTTAGTTTCGACATATATAAGAGCAGTTAAATAAGAATCAAATCAATAATTTTCAAAAGCACATTTGCATTTTGCATGCATTTGTTTCGCTTACATTTATTATGTGTTAAAAAGTTGAGTTCTTGGTAACGTCAACTAAATACATTTATTCTAAATATTTCAATAATAAATTTTCCTAAACCTTACTTCATTTATTTTTAAAATAATAGCAAAGTTTAATCAAATAACTTGTAATTTTATTACGATTAAAATAAATAGACGATTTAGATTGTTGTTAAATTTACATTTTAATTATTTCCCTTTTAATCTCTTGATAATTCATTCCTCTATGTACGTCATTTTCTCTGTTTAAAATATCATCATTCTTTTAAATTAAACGAATTTTTTTTTTCATGTATTATCGTTAAATATGGATAACATACTATATTTGTGTTCTTATTTAATGTGTTAATTCGGTTTAAAATATGAGTGGCGTTTGGATAATTTAAACAGTTTCATAACCATCACAATCACATCAACACCATTAGCCATAATTACTTGAAACTTTGTTTTATGTTATTCAAGCATAATACTCTATAACTTTTTTCGCGTGCATCGCCAAAAGCTGCGGAAAATTAAAAAATTCAAAATTCAAATATATTTATTCAATATAAGTTCACACTTGATTATTGATTATCAATCACACTACCACCGGTTCGGTAAAGGACGCCTCAGACCTGAGAAGACCCGGCGAAAGAAATTCAGCGGGCTATTGTTATGTCATCTTTTAAAAATAAAAAACAATTTGAAGGCATAACATATTATGCAATTTTGAAACAAGACCTGGAGCGAGCATTCCATTACCAGGATGTGTTATCATTTAAAAATTCATTAGTATCGTAATAACCTTTAACACAACAAATGTATGTTAAAGTCACCACAAATCATAATATACTTATTAGATTCAGATAGCTTTAATATTATTTCTTCAAACACAACTTCAAAAGGTTCATATAACGAAATGGGAGGTCTATATACGTATACAACAATGAAATACTCCAGCTCTGCACAGGCTATTTCAATTGTCATTTCAATAGAGAGGTTCACAACATCTTTACGATTTTTATATTTTAAAGTATTATTAATAAATACTAAAGAGCCGCCGCATATAGCTTTATCTCTACTGAATAGGCTAGCAACCTGGAGACATCCAAAATTAGGCATAAATTGATGAATGAAGCCACTGCTCAGTTACACATAAAATATCTATTTTACAACTATTGAAGAATAGCTCAACTTCACGTTCCTTACTGTCAATTCCCTGTATATTTTGATGTACCAGGCTTATACAGTAGTGGTTATTATTAAAATTTTTATTATTAAAAAATACATTACTCATTTGTGAAAAAAATTAATTTAATGTGCAAGAGATTTCCTCCGATGACTTAAGATTTTTTTAATTTAAATAACATGGAACGGATTCCAAATTGAGAGTCAACATTTGATCCTGCTCAATAGAAACAGGGATCTTCTGAGCTAAGCCATTGGCTGTGTTTTTAAAATACAATAGCATAGCAAACTGGCTAATTGTTTTTTTATAAAAATTAGATTGGTATATCCTATCCTATGTCAAATATCAATTATTATAATTTAATGTATTATTTATGTCCATTACATTAATTTTATTTGAATAGGAGGTCTGTACTATTATACTAATATACCTAAATAGTTGTTAAGCTTATATCTGTTATTGTTTTCCTTTGGCAGCTCTTTAAAGTAGGGAAATGTGAACAGTATTACCTTTTTTACATTAAGGACGTACATCATTTAAACATATCAAAGATATCCTATTAAGACATTAATTTTTTTATTCGTGGTTCACGTATGAACCAAGCTTTTAATAAGAAATATGTTGGTCGCCGAACTACATTCATTACGTGTCGTTGTATGAAACTGTTAAACATAAAATACATGAAACTAATTAAGGAAACAAATACAGTGAGACCACAATGCAGTGTGTAAATGATATTAAGCGTTTTTTTATCTATTAAAAAATATAGCAGAATGGTATGGCTAATAATCAACCTTAACTTGAAGTGGTTAATGTTTAGCTATTTCGTCAACATTTACTCGTAGATGCTAAATGTTGACTAAATAGCTTAACATTACGCTATATTCTATAGGTTGATGAAAATTATTAAATTTATTACCATGTGATTATGATAACTATTGGCGTTAAGATTAATAAAGTTCTTATTTACTGTTTTGTCAGGGTTAGCGCTTTAAAAGTAGGAGGATGTGGGTTCCAATCCAACGGGAACTCACTATGATTTCGTAGTTGGCTTGTATCTGATAACGCCAATGCAGACTAATAAACCTATTGTCAATAAAGTAATAAGATGAACCCTATATCTCTCAGGCCATGTGGTTTTTTCGTCCCGCGTTAGGAAAGAAAGTTTGTTTTTGAAGGTGGTGGCCCTAGACGATCCCATGTAAAAAAGAGACCACACTTTTTACCTAGGTCCGTTTGGGGTAGTACCACATCGGTGCCTATTTATTCCGGAAATCAATTGGTTTTAAGGGCACCGTATCCAGCATTATTACTGGGTAAACGATAATTAACATGCCATGCCTTAGGACAATGAGAGAATTATTTGGAAATATGTTATCTAATACAAGTTTGTAGATGAAAACCTGATGTAACGAAAATGCGACTGTAATTGTAATTTTACGATTTGATAGACAATTTTTACGAGTAATTACTTTTGTGACAATTTATCACGCGCGTCCCTTTCTTGTTTCCTGTAGATATGGGTAACAATTTTGATAGACCATAACGGACTTTTTGTTTTCTATTAATAACTAAAAAATATAATTTGTTTGTTTAAACTTTGTTAGGGAAAATTTTTGAGAACGCTATTAGTGTACGAAACTGTGCTATCCCATAGTAAGTCCCCTTTTTATTTACCCGGTGGTAGGTCACCTTTTTACAGGAGACCGTCTGGGTGGGTACCACCGCGGTGCCTATTTCTGCCACGAAACAATAGTGTAAAAACACTGCCGTGTTCCGGTTTGAAGGGCACCGTGGCCAGCGTATTTACTGGCTAAACGAGACTTAACACCCTATGTCTCACGGTAGGCAGCGCGTTGGTGGTACCACTGGTATTGCCAATGTCTATGGGCGTTGGTGACCACTTTCCATCAGGTGGCCTGTCTGCTCGTCTGCCTGCGTATGCCATAAAAAAAAATCTTAAGAAGAAGTAAAATACAATTAGAACGTTTTCGTATTATAACATTACAAATTTTAATATTTATGAAAAAAAGTTATACCTATTCTTATAATTATTTCTATTGTTTACGCGAATATTATACATTATTAAATAAAATGACTTTACGGATTTTATCGCGTTTATTTTACATTTTTAAATTCCTGACGTTTCGAACACTTTCCAGCGCCGTTTTATAATTTTATTTAATAATATCTATTCTTTTTTAATCACAACTAGTTTTGATTTTTAAAAGCTTGTTTATGTTCCAGAGCTTTGATATAACATAAGTTATTATGAAACGCTTCCCCATACACTTTTACTCCCAATCTTTAACCTCAAAATTACTAATTCAGTAAAAGTGAGTAAATTAAAACAGCAATGCAGTGATCAATCGAAACATTACTATTGATACGTATTATTGTTTAAAGGAAAACGCATACACAGCATTGACGGCAATGTTAGAAAAACACTCACGAGTTGCTGATGTTGCAGAACGTGACAATTATAAGCATTGCATTGCACGCGATGTGAGCTTATTCTATTTTCACTACATAAACAAGGTATATTATACTTAACGTAATATTAAAATAATATTTACGATGATTCAAAAAAAAATAAACTAAAATCCAAGACACATATTCGGAAAGCATGTAAAAGTCTGTCGTGACGATATAAACCCTACGAGAGAAATGTCGTCTCGTTTGACGATTCTGTTTCAAATTCGCCAAACCATTTTGAAAAGTCGGTCCGAACAAACGAATCCGGCTACGGCTTATTTGCATGTCGCTATTTGACAATGTTAAGGTCGACCCTCGTCATGTTCCGCTCAAGGTAACGCCGCCTGTGGTTTTCGATTATGTTATATTTATTATTATTACTTAAAACCTATTACATCGTATTGTCTGTAATAAAATAAAGTATTGTTTGAATCTTAAGAATTCTTTTATAATATCTTAATTTAACAAAAAGATAATATGATGTTCTGTTTTTACATTGTTGGAAACCAAAAATATGCAACGAAAGCGATAAATTCTTATAAAGTTATCTCGTATATACAAGAAATATGGTAGAACAGAATAGTTATAATTTTAATACAACAGATATGTCTATCTAAATTTTTGGGTCGATTATAAGCAATACGTACGTATCAGTACATATTATAAAATAAAGTCACTTGCACTGTCCCTATATCCCCATGTATGCTTAAATCTCTAAAACTACGCAACGGATTTTGATGCGTTTTTTTATTAGATAGAGTTATTGAAGAGTAAGGATTATATACATTATTCATGCGTAATATCGTAAAGAAACGCTGATAAATTTATGTATTTTGCCATAAATCTTACATACATCTGTATTGCACCCGTATGTTATATTATATACTTATTTTTTTTTAAATGGTCACTAAAACTTAATAAATAAATATAAAAGTTATAAGTCATTAAGAGTGTATTAGCAGACAGTGCTTATAACATCGACAATTTTAGAGACTGGCTTTAATTATAACAAATAGAAATCAGTTATTAAAATGATATTCTCCCCCGTTTTGAACAGATATTTCTGACTTTAATTTTTTCTTGTCTTTAATATTGACCATCTAAAATAGCTAAACATTGAGCTAGATTTTAGATAGAATTTTCAAGTAGATTATTGGCGATACCGTCGTGCTTTATTTCCTTTAAAAATGTCATTAATAAACGCTTAGTATCGTTTACTGTAAACGACTTTTATGTACGACACTGCGTTGCGGTCTCTCTTTGTTTGCTTTCTTGATTAATTTCATGTCTTTTATGTTAAAAAATCATACAAAGGCACGTAATGAATGTCTGGGTCGGCTACAAATGTAATATACGCTTGGTTCTAAAGACACTTCGCAATGAATATAGCTATAGAAAATTTGTACTATAGTAAATTATTAACACAATTATCTTAGTCTCGCTTCATAAGTTTTACGATATATGACTTTAGCCTTGTAGGTTTTACAAAAGTCTAGTTAACAATATTGAAAATTGGTTGCGTCCCCGCAGGATTGAGAGGAACACGCAACCTCCGGTTTCTAAAGCACGCGGCCTTACCACTAGGCTACGGAACAAGAGTACTAGGTAAACGAGACTTCCTATGTCGCACGGTAGGCAGCGCGTTGGTGACACTTTTGGTATTGCCAATATGTATTTTCGTCGGTTAACACTTTCCATCAGGTGGCCTGACTGCCTACGTAGTCAATAATTAAAAAAGCAATACTCAATACATTTTCTGAAAATGTGATGCGAAGAAACCTTAAAATAGACGTCAAATCTCTTTTATTTAAATAAACGCTTAAAGCTGTATTAAGAGCCTATACGGTTATCCGTATAAGCGCAGCTTATGCTGCAAGTGCTTTCAGACCCCTTGGATTTTAAACTTAATCAATAGCTAAGGCGATTTTAAATACAGATAATTTTTCTATTGTTTTTCGTTATGCAGATTATGTCTTTATTTATGATATTTATCTTATTCATTATAAAAACAACAACAAACAGTATAATTTAACATAAATATATTAAATCATATTTTAAAGCTTAATAAAGATATAAAAAAAAGGAAAAACACGGTTGGTGTTTTCAATTTGTTTTTTTTTATTATTCATTCACTGTTGTACAAATGAAATATGCTTATTTTTCATAAAATTGTTATTGATTTTAGCTGGTTAGGTGAATGGATAAGATGATGCATTAACTTTATTAAAATGTTTAGGGCTATGCAATACAAAATATACAGAACGAAAATGTCCCTTCCCTTTTTTGTCAGCGATTGGTTCCATTTTTTTGGAATTATAATTCGATTAGACTTTAATGTTTTTATATTTTAAGATACAGTTTAATTTGAAAAATAAAGAAACGCTTTTTGGATAGTCGCACTTATGTCCACAGATTTTTAAGTCAGTAAAGAAGGTGACGATTATTGTCTGACGTGGAGAAGACGTAACAGATGGGTATGGCAATTTATTCAACATTTAGGTATAAAATTATGCTATAAGTTTGCAGATGTGAAACTTATTTAATAAAGATGTGACTTTGCTATTATAAGATGAAAAGGAAAACTTAATCTTGTAATGTATTAAACATACAAACATTCATTTAGTACCAGGCTTTTTTTACTAGTATTGACTTTTTCAGACTCCATCCTAGGAGTGTCATTTTTCGGACTCTCAAGGTTTTATTTTACTAAACAGTTTCTTTAACTACCTTCGTGATCTAGCGTAGTATAAATTGGAGGTGGTAGGTTCAAATACCGCGGGGTAAACATCCTAGAGTTATCGTTGTTTTCTGGTTGGTTAGTTATGACAATTAAAAAAAAAAGATGATCCATGCGGATGGGCATGTAAAAAGTCGGTCCACCTACCAACCCGCCTTCGACCAGCCTGGGTGAGATAGGTCCACAAACAATATAATGGAGATACCGTGTATTAGGGGATGACTTGACCGATTTTTTACATGCCCATCCGACGCGTGGATCATCTTACGTTTCAGAAAATTGGGTGAATCGTTGTAACTAACTAGGAAACAACGATGAAAATTTGTTGATTCCAGATTCAGGGTTCGAACTCACGACCTCCGGTTTCTATAGCGCCCGTACCGTTTCGCTACGGAGGCAATTTGTCAGGTTATTTTCCTAAAGTTACGATCTTAAAGTAATTGTTTCTAAACGTGGGATCTTTCTGGGTTGGGTTTTTCATATGTTTTGCCGCGTTTTTTCTTCAGTCAGATTCGGACTGTTACGCTTCAACTGGTTTACAAATTTAAGTCACTTAACGAGCTATGGAGAGAGCTGTACTGGGAGTATCTCTGAAGGACCGCATCAGAAGTGATGTGATCCGTCAAAGAATCAGTGTCACCCAGAGAGCCCACCGGATTAGTAAACAGAAGTGGCAATCGGCCGGTCACATAAGCCGTAAAACTGATGACCGCTGAGACTGAGGCAAGATGGAGTGACGACATTCCCAAAGTTGCCGGTGTGTGCTAGATGAGAATGGCCTAAGATTTGAAGCGATGGTTAGTTTTTTTATAGCAATAAAGTGTTAGGTAAGATTTACAAATAAAATGAATAAGTTAGACATTCCAGAAATTGAAATTCAATTGATTAGGTACACAAACAGTACAAAGCTATTTTACCAAATTAAAAAAATTCAAACATTTGCACGCTACTAATACCCACTGTAGTACGACAATACCTATTACCCCCCCCCCCCTACAGTCTGAGGTATCCCACCTAAACGTAGGTACTTTTATGTAAGTGTGACATCAATATGTTTGATGACTTGTTGCGGTTAAGGACCCTTAATTTATTTATTCTAAAATTTTAAATAGCAATCTAATTTTTTAAGTAATAATTATTAATACAGTTAAACATTTGTCATATTAAAATTATTTAATTTTTTTATTCACACTGCGATTGTCTTTCTTCGATTGAACGAATTCCTAAAAAACGTTCATATATGTTCCGCTAGCACAGTACAAAAGTATTTAGGGGGGTTTTGACTCCCAAAAGGCCGTTGAGTATTTTTCTAAATTGCTGCCACGAGCTGCATCGTGTCCAATTAGAACGAGAATTCGAGGGCAGTTTTTGTTCTTTCAGGAAAAGCAGTTCACTGAAAGCGTTGGAGAATTTATCCATATGAATTTTCAGTGCCGACTACATTTTAAGCCAAATAAATTTTGTGCACTTTATATAAAAAATTTGACATCCTATATGTTTTTATATTTTACATAAAAAAGCCTTTTAAATGACTGATGGCCTGGTCGTTTATGTATATTCGGGTCTTACTTGTTTTACAAAGTTTGGTAAGAAAATAAGTACCATTTGAAATAAGATATACCAAAAAGGCTTTAAACAAATAGTAAATCTTGAATACTAAGCTATGCCGAAATTAGAATGCTGCTTTAGATAAATATCTTTATTTACTATATAAGAAAACTTAGTGGTGATAAATATTAGTACAAGTGTCTTTTTGTATTGTAAATGACATTTTAAATGTCAAATCTTTGCAATAGTACTTTACAAAATTAGTAGAAATGACGAGACAAGCAGGACTTTCATCGAATAGTAAGTAATAAGTAAATAAAAAAGCAACGTAAGCTGCCACAATCCATCCACTTACCCTAAGACATAGGGTGTTACGATTCATCTATCCAGTAATTATGCTGACTATTGCGCCCTTAGAACCAGAAGAAGTAATGTTTACACACTACTGATTCATTAGATTGTGACACAAAATTAACAGTTTATAATGAAAACGGTGAAATGGACCTTATTACATAGGTTGATTTTTGTGTAGTGATAATGGAATTGTCGTTTTTATTTGCGATAGTTGTTGCATAATGTGCTCTATGAGTTGGGATTAAGGTTCGTTTTTGGTTGCGTTTATTTTGAAGTTATACTTTTTAGGCGCTTTATGAAAAAATTATGAGTGAAATTTTCAAGATGCGCGCACCTGTGACACAAAATTAACAGTATGAAGCCGTCTGTTAATATATTATTATATAAATATATTAATTTTTAATGATGCCAAAGTATAACTTCTCACGCGTACATAAGTACACGCACCCATTTTTATTATAGCAATACTTATCATGTAACAAAGTATTTTTTTTCATAAATATTTTTAAAATGGTTCTTATAAATAATTTTCTGCAATTGTTATTTTTATTTTGTAGCAATTTCTGTATAATATTTTTCCATAGAATTCTGTTTATTTAAAAGTATATCTTTTAAAATAGGTAAATGGAAAATTTGGGCCAGTGAAGAAAGTAAAAAAAATTGCCTATTTTATAAAACACATTTTATAAAAAACTTAATCTTATTTGAGCTTCAGATCACTTCACCAGTTACTCAGTAATAAATTGACTTATTATTTATTTATCACATTATGTTGCTTATTAGAATAGATACCCTAGACCACTTAACAGAAAAGATGCATTTCATCGCTTAAAAATCTTCTTATAGAGCTAAACCACTGCTGTTTGTGAATCTTGAATTATAGGTGGGCTAGGTGTCTTCACATAAGGTAGCATATTTGTAGTCTCTGACGCGCAATATCTCTTCTTAAAAGTATCATTGACCATAGGTTAACTCATAGCATATGTGATTCTTAAGGTAATTTAACAAAATTTTTATTATTTTACTCATTTGGAAAACTGTTACTATGATATGAAAAAGCCAGTTACAATTATATAGATTCTTCGTGAATCCATGGCCAGGAAAACCATTTCAACAAAAAAGTCATAGCGACATCAGAATGTTAGAAATATGCAACAAGTTTTAATATATAGGTACACAAACAGTACAATTTTTTTTACTAAATAAAAAAATTCAAACATTTGCACGCTACTAATACCCACTGTAGTACGACAATACCTATTACCTCCCCTCCCCCTTACAGTCTGAGGTATCCCACCTAAACGTTGGTACTTTTTATGTAAATGTTACATGAATATGTTTGATGTCTTCTTGCGGTTAAGGACCCTTAATTTATTTATTGCTAAAAAAGTGACGTTTGATATTTTAGTGGAACTTATAACTTTTATTTAATTTTAAATAGCAATCTAATTTTGAAATAAATGTTTTTAATACAGTTAAAGATTTGTAATATTGAATTTTTTAATTATTTTATTTCTCAATATATCTTGTTTAAAGTATCATTGACCATAGGTTAACTCACATCATATTTTACTTATATGGAAAACTTACGGCTATTATTCTTATTATAATAAATTTGTATAAATTATATGAAGAAGCCAGTTACAAGTTTTCACATTTGATATACCTAATCTAATTAACGCAGGGAAAATATAGGTAACAAGCACTAACTTATTACATATTTATAATTTTTAGTAAGTACTGGTCGAACGTTTGTTGGCAAGGTAAAAAATGGATCAATATGTTTCCTTAGCCAAATAGAAATTGCTAACTGAAAATGAAAAAGACCTGCTTGGTTTATAACGTAATTAAGTTCGGAAGACATACTGCTGATTATATTAAGTCGTCATAATTTTATCCAAGACCTAATAAGTGAGACGGTGCTTACTGGATAAGACACGTCCGAGATACGAGTGCCCTCTTGGGACTCACACATCATTATCTCAGACACGGCGATAGGTTGAACGCTTCTATTAAAATGCTGCTTCAATTATGCGTTGATAGGGGTTGTCAAGAGGTGCCCCAATTAGTTTTCGTATTCTTTAAATTCCGAAGATACACTAAAAAACCCGATGTCAGAATATGTCTTGTATTTGCTGCTTTGTTAGATGACGTAACTTACCCATGGCAACACAAAATGACCGCATACGATTGCGCTCTTATTGAAGATAGCCGTTACCCGCGACTTCATCCGCGGATAAATATGTTAAAAGATAAACTTTTAGTTAGTCCAAAAAGTAGCCTGAGCCTCCTGTTATATTAGCAATCTTTAAGTGGAAGTCTCGCTAAAATTGGACAAGCTACCCCAGGGATTACCCAGAACAAACAGACAAACAAACAGAAATGTATGTGTCGTTTTGTTATATCATATCATTTTTATATTGTAAATAGACTCTCCATTTTTTTATTTTGAGTTTAAATTATTCAGGATAACAAAAAAAACAAATCGAAATTGCCGCCGTTTGATATTTGTTTTGAAATTTTCGGATGACAATCTTGGTCAAACATGAAAAGAAATGTGTATGAATAACATTCGTAAATAATTTAATCCATTTCTTAAAAAAAAAAAATGTTTTGGTAAAAAATAAAACTTTTTCAACCACAATTTGATATGATTCCATAAGTTTACAAAGATTTAAAGGCACAAAAACAAAAACACATTTTTATTAATATAGAATATCACACAGTTATAGAAAGAAAATTAAAAATTTTATCAGTGACCCTCTCCGCCATCCTCAGTAATAAGTCTGTATTGGTATATTTCAAATTAAGAAAGCACGAGGGATCTGTGACAAAGAGAATCCAACGGCGGTTAAAATTTGGGATCCTTGGTTTGAAAAATTCGCCGTTTTCCGTTTCAGTGTAGGGAAGGTAAATCTTCTGCTACAAATTCAAAATGAAGTACATTTACTCGACGTGGGTAGCTTTTGCTGTCAAAAATTTAACACCAGTTCGGAAAAGGAGCCTCGACCTGAATACCGAAAAATTTCCAAATAAACAAAACATCAAGTTTAAAATTATCTATTTTCATAAAAGCCTGGGACTTCTATTACAAAGTGTTTATCTTTCAAACTTTCATTTACATTGTAATAACGTTTAACACACAAACGTTTCTTGACACCCGTTTTTAAATTTATTTATGGTTAATTTTTAAAAGTTTTCTGAGATTTCGTTGTAAAAGCAAATACATTGTCCTATAAAAGATTTATATCCTCCGCAGTCTAGTTGCTGGAAAGATTAATCTATGCTTATTCGAAAGATTTATTTGATGTACATTAATGTGCCTTAAAAATATTTTTTTTTCTGTACGTACATTAAGTTTTTAAAAATATGTTGCGATCTAACGGTCAATATTTAATTTAAAAAACTCACTGGTGACTTTTAGCCCGGTTATACACTGCTAAATACTCTTTTTTAAAGAACAAGATTGAAAATATCCCAAATTTCCCAAGTGAAGCCATAAACTTTATACTTTGGAATAATGAAATATTCAAGCGGCTGTCTCCGTCTTACTAATTCTCTTTACAGAATATGTCCGGGGCTAAGTTTCTTTGTAAAATTTATATGGGGTTTCAAAACTTTATTGTTATGTGAAAAAAGTACAGTTAAAAGGTCTGGGCCTTATCCAAAAGACCAAAGCTCCACGTTTCGGGGGTCAAAATTCATAACATTTTGTCTTTTGTTGTTTAATGAAATTATTCCGCTGAACAATGCGCTACTTTGGAGAGGTATTATTACTCATCATTAATACTGTATTACGTCAGTTCAAAAAAAAGGGTATCCTCCCAAAAAAGAGGAGATTTCCTACTCTCGAACTTTTAAAAAATCAGATGCTAAGGGTCATACCCAAAAATTAAATATTTTTAGATCGGGTATAGATTCTTGATAAGTAACATAAGGTTCATTAAAAAAATTTTACCTTTAAAAACTAATCCTAAGGCCTCTGTCTAAATGATGAAGTGGCAACAAATATTTTTCTATTCAGCATTGGGTTGTGCCCCCCAAGCCTAGTGGTATGGTTTGTGCTTTGAAACCGGAGGCAGGTTCAAACCGGGGGACTCAACAAATTTTCATTGTTTTACTAGTTGGTTAGGGAAGGGCGATCCCCAATTTTTTGAAAAGCGATATCCACGTGGGATTAAAAGGTCGGTCCCCCACCAACCCGCATTGGAGGTGGGGGATTTAAAAAAACCCTTAATGGATATGGTGATTAGGGAGGCCTTGTCCGGGTGGATATAACTGATGATGATTGGATTGTAAAAATAAAAAATGTTACACATTCCATATTGTACTTACATTATTCTCAATCATTATCCCCCCAATGTTTTATACCTGTTGAACTCAGGTACCATACTTTAAAATAGTGTTCTATGTAAAATTATAAAATCATTTGAACAAGGATAAAAAATATCCCGTTGAGTTTCTTACGCTGGCTCATCTCAAGTCAGAGACTTCCTAATCCAAACCAGTGGTAGTTTATTTGACAATCAATAAAATCGTGTAATGATTCAATATTAAATGACAATATTTGACTTTGGCTCTGAGCAAATTTCTTTTGTTTCACACTATAAATATAGTTGGGTTTACAAGCCTAGAACCATTTGGTAAACGTTTTTTACAATTAAAGGAATTTATTTATAATATTATTACTTTTATTTGAACCAATTTGTGCGTTTATGAGATAGTGTGTGTTAATGAAATATTTTTGAAATAAAATTATATAAAATTGAAATTACGTTCGTTTTATATTTCCGTTCACTGTAACTAAAAAGAGCTTTTTATAATAAAATAAGTATTATTTTTAATTTGGTTTAACTTTTAGCACAGTTCATAAATTCTTTACTTTATTATGTGGAGTAACAAAAACATTCAAGCTTTGACACTAAAAGAAGAATAAATTTTTCGAATATATACAGAGAGACATTTTCTGCTAGAAGTGCAGCTACGATTTGAAAGACGCAATTCTAAGTTGACAGTAGATCTTATTTAACTAAGATGACATCAAAAGTCAGTGTTCCATTTCAAGAGATCCTAACAACGTTTACGTTCACTGAGGCCCAAAATTCTGTTAATAATTTAGAAACCCTCGTAAAAGCTGTTACAACATTTCTATTTTTTGGTATTACTCCGTTGATATAAATTCATCGGTTGGTTTTGGTTTCAAAAGTGACAAGGTCTTAAATGTGGTTGTTTATTTAATTGTAAAATTCAAATATTCAAGATATTTACTTTTAATTATTTACTATTTGATTTCGCGTTCAATGTAATAAATCGATTAACGTATTCATCTCTAAAAATAAAATAATCCAATACGGTGAATATTGCATTTTTTTAGACGTCAGGAATAC
Source organism: Lamproptera curius (assembly GCA_029286875.1). Taxonomy (NCBI): domain Eukaryota; kingdom Metazoa; phylum Arthropoda; class Insecta; order Lepidoptera; family Papilionidae; genus Lamproptera; species Lamproptera curius. Next base: position 632,779 of record JAGSMT010000011.1, on the reverse strand, counting down.
GGTCATCGCCTTGAGATATAGGACGTTGCGCTGCTTGAATTCGGCCAGGTCCTTCAAATAAAGAGGATGATTTGGCCGATGTAAGCACCGCCATAGGTTCACCACAAACGGTCCCCTATAAAATGAGACATACTACGTACAAAATCTCGTTTCGATAATTATAATTACTGCCTAATTATTGAGCATATCTTTAAGACAGTTTTATTATTGAAAAATAAATATGTACTAAAACGAAACTAGCTTTATGATCAATATTGAAAAAAATATATCATATTTAGAATGTGCATTTTTGGCAAAGTCTTCCCAAAAATAATATGAAATTTAAATGCACAAAAATTTTATATGCTTTGTTTGCAAATTCCCACTTGGCATTTAATTAAAATTTACGCCAAAATCCCAGATCTGTGTGGGAGAATATTCAAAAATCTACTCTTTTTTGCCTTTATAGTGAGGAGGTCTAATTAGTCAAACCGGTAACAATCTTTACACATAATTATTTATAAAAAATATTAAAAAAAAAAATAAACACGTTAAATCCATGAAAAATGTATTTAATGTATAAATTTACAATATCATACCAGCCGACGGGTCCACTGGGACATGGCCTCCCTAAAAACCCCCCCTATCCATTAGTTTTGGACCGATCCCCCACCCAGTAATGCGGGTTTGGGTGGACCTTTTACAGCCCTTCCGCCTGGATCTCATTTTCGGACAATTTGATCCCCAAACTGTCCAAAAAAAACCACAACGAAATTTGTTGAGTCCCCCAGGAATTCGAACCCAGATCCGGTTTCTTCAAGCAAATACCATAGGCTGGGGGAGTCTTGACAAATACCTTTGATTTTACAATTATATTATTCGACACTAACTTTTTGCTGTATAGCTTCACCTGCATAGTGATTGTCATATATTTGTAAGCCTAGGTTTTTTGCTTCTTGCCGGAATAGCACACAGAGGGCAGATTTTTTCTGCATACGAGACACTTTTTATTGTATTTTTGATATACTATGTCCTTATATTTTAAAGTTTATGGGTTATTTTATTTCCCATTATAATGTTTCATTCCATCATTTTACCATCCTCACTAGATAAATCCGTTTTTAATTTTCGCATTTTCATTGGGTGACCTGGACCCTGGAAGGTTGGAAAACGTCGGGCATAATTTAAAAGTAATATATAATTACTATTATAGAATTCGTGTAATCTGACAACAGACAGAAACTGACTCAAGTTTGTACCTCTTCCAAAGTTCACATTTTATTTTTATTAGGATTTGTTTCATATACTTTGATGTTGTTTAAACTTTAAGATGATTTGTAAAGTAAAGGGTAATAAAGATGTTTTTAAAATATTATAAAAAAAAAAATTTCCCAAATGAGGGTGTTTATTTGTATTCTTAAACCTTTTTTTCATTTTCCTCTTTTGGAATTTCTTCTAAGAACTTCTTTGTCGTTAAACAAAGTTAAAAAAAAAGTTAAAGAAATTTATGGTTTCTTTCTTATTTTTCAGTTTGTTCCGGAGTTTCCATTTTTTTTTGGTCATTTTTGATCATCATTGTTACTTGATTTATTCTTAAACTTTTTATGATAAAAATGTTATGATTTTTTTAAAAAATAATAAAATGAAAAAATATCCTTATTAATTTATTTATTTTTTATATATTTTTTTTATATATAAATTTTAATTAATTAATAATTATTATTTTTAATTTATTATAATTTATTCATCTTTTATTTCTTTTTTAGTATTTATGTATGTATTTATTTCTTTATTTATTTTTTGAAATTTGCCTATTTAAAGAATTTAATAATTTTTATCTTCAAGGTATATTATAAATGATGTAATTATAAAATATTAATAATTCTAATTCATAAATAATAAACTGAAACCCGTGGCACCAGACACATATTCAAAAAAGCATGTAAAAGCTTGTATTTCAATTTATTTACTTATTTACTGATTTATCTATTTACGTATTTTCTTATTTACTTATTTACCTATGTACATATTAACTATTTTTTAATTATTTATTTACCTTATTTAATTATTTAGATATTAACTTATTTACTTAATTATTTATTGATTGATTTATTTATTTATTTATTACTTTATTTATTTATTAATTTATTTATTATTTAATTATTTAATTAATTAATTAATTATTTTATTTATTTATTGATTTATTATTTATTTTATTTCTTAATATATTTATTTATTTATTTATTCATTTATTTATTTACTCATTTATTTCTGTATTTTACTATTAATTTATTCATTCATTCATTCATTCATTCATTCTTCATTCATTCATTCTTCATTCATTCATTCATTCATTCATTCATTCATTCATTCTTTCATTCATTCACACATTTATTTATTCATTCATTCATTCATTTAATCATTCATTCATTTATTCAATCATTCATTCATTCATTCATTCATTCATTCATTCATTTATTCTTCATTCATTCATTCTTTCATTCATCCCTTCATCCATTCATTCATTTATTCATTTATTCATTCATTTATTCATTTATTCGTTCATTTATTCATTTATTCATTTACTTATTTATTTACTTATTTATTTATTCTTCATTTATTAATTAATTAATTCATTCATTCATTCATTCTATACTTATTTATTTATTTATTCATGTCTTTATTAGTTATTATTTAATTTTTTAGTTTTTTGTTTTATTCATTTATTTCTGAATTTATTTATTTATTTTTGTATATATACATATATATATATATATATATATATATATATATATATATATATATATATAGAATATATATGTTTAGAATAAAAAACATAAAATAATCTAAAACAACAGGCGGCGTTACAGTAAGTGGAACATGACGAGGGTCGACTAGAACATTGTCAAATACCGACATGCAAAAAAGCCGGAGTCGGCTTCGTTTGTTCGGACCAAGTTTCTTAATGGCCAATTCGAAACCGAAACATAAAGTGAGACGAAACGGTTTATTTAGTCACGACAAACATGCTTTTTGAATATGTGTCCGGTGTCAAGGGTTTTAGTTTATTTATTTATGAATTAGAATAAATAATATTTTATAATTACATCATTTATAATATACCTTGAATGATAAAGTATGTTATAAAATTCTTTACAAATTAATAAGTTGTTATCAAATTTGCAAATAATAAATAAGTAAGTAAATGAATAATTAAATAAATAAATAAATATGTAAAGTAACTATATAAATAAATAAATAATTATAGATATAAATAAATATAAATATGAATGAATGAATAAATGAATAAACGAATGAATAAATAAGTGAATGAATAAATAAATGAATGCATAAATAAGTAAATAAATAAACAAACAAATAAATAAATAAATGAGTAAATGAATGAATGAATGAATGAGTAAATAAATAAATGAATAAATAAATAAATAAATATTACAATAAATATGTAAATAAATAAAAAAACAAAAAATTAATAAGTTAATAAATAAATAAATAAATAAATAAACAAATAAATATATATATAAATAAAAACTAAATAAAAACTGAATGAATAAAAAAATAAATAAATGAATAAATAAATGATTGAATGAATGAATAAATGAATCAATAAATGAATGAATGAATGAATAAATAAATAAAAAAATAAAATAATTAATGAATGAATGATTGAATGAATGAATGAATGAATGAATAAATGAATGAATGAATGATTGAATTAAAAATTAATAAATGAATAAATGCATAAAAAAATATATAAATAAATAAATAAATAAATGAATGAATGAATGAATAAGTGAATGAATAAACAATTGAAAGAATAATTGCATGAATGAATGAATGAATGAATAAATGATTGAATAAATGAATGAATGAATGAATGAATGAATGAATGAATGAAAAAATAAATAAATTAATAATAAAATAAATAAATAAATGAATGAATGAATGAATGAATGAATGAATGAATGAATGAATGAATGATTGAATGAATGAATGAATGAATAAATGAATGAACGAATGAATAAATGAATGAATAAATGAATGAATGAATAAATAAATGAATGAATGAATGAATGAATGAATGAATGAATAAATGAATGAATGAATGAATGAATGAATGAATGAATGAATGAATGAATGAATGATTGAATGAATGAATGAATGAATGAATAAATGAATGAATGAATGAATGAATAAATGAATGAATAAATGAATGAATAAATAAATGAATTAATGAATAAATAAATGAATGAATGATGAATCAGTCTGTTCCATTTCAAGAGATCCTAAAACGTTTAGTTCACTGAGGCCCAAAATTTGTTAATAATTTAGAAACCCTCAAAAGGTAGTTAATGCTTTTAATGTCTATTCTTGGTTAGACCAGAGAGTATAAATTATTTAAAATTTTGGAAGTTCAAAATAGTGAAAGGTCTTAAATGTGGTTGTTTTTTTAATTTAAAATTAAATATTCAAGATTAAATATCTTTTAAATTATTTACTATTTGATTTCGTTTCAAAATTTAAATCGATTAACGCCATTCTTAAAAAAAATAATCCAAAGGTGAATATTGATTTTTTGACGTCAGGAAACGGTCATCGCCTTGAGATATCGGACGTTGGGCTGCTTGAATTCTTCCCTTTAAAATGAAAGAGAAGGATTTGGGCCGATGGGCACCCAAATATGTTTCATACGAAACGGTCCCCTATAAATGAGACATACAATAAAACTGTTTCGATAATTATAATTACTGCCTAATTATTAATATCTTTGAAAGTTTTTATTATTAAAAATAAATAAAATAAAATGAAAATATTAGATCAATATTGAAAAATATATCAATTTAGAAGTTTTTTATTTTAAAAATAATATGAAATTTAAACAAAAATATGTTTGTTATTGCACATTCCTCCATTGGCATTTAACGAAATTTAGCCAACAAAATTGAGATCTGTAGGAGAATATTCATAGCATTTCCAGCTTTTATTGCCTTTTGCAGTAGTGAGAGGTTAATTAAATCCAAACGAGAAAATTCTTTGAATAATTATTTATAAAAAATTTAAAAAATAAATCACGTTAAATCCAGAAAATTTTTAAATTATAAATTGAAAAATATATCCTTTGATTTTAATTATTTATTCGACACAACTTTTTTGGGTTGAAGTTTCACCCGATAGTGATTTTTAATATTTGTGCCAGGTTTTTGTAGTTCTTGCGAATGAACGAGGGGATTTTTCGAAGAGAATTTTTATTGTATTTTTTATATATGTCCTTATATTTCAAAGTTTATTGGTTATTTTATTTTATTATAATGTTTCCCTCATCCATTTTACACAATCCTTACTAGATAAATGCAAAGTTTTTAGGATTTTTTTTTCAAGATTTATGGTTTTTACGTACCATGGACCCTGAAGGGGGTCGGATAATTTAAAAGTAATATATAATTACTATTATAGAATTCGTAATCTAGAATTTCAAAGACAGAAACTATCAAGTTTAATACCACTCATCAAAACATTCAAATTATAATTAGGATATTGTTTGGGGTATATATTCCATGTTCAGTATTCAAACATATAAAAGGATTTGTGAATAAATTGTGGAAAATAAAGATGTTTTTAATAAAATATTCATAAAAAAGAAAAGAAATTTGCTCAAATGAGGCGCTGTATTATTTGTATTCTAATGAACACTTTTTCTCACTTTGCCTCTTTTTGCAGAAGTTTCTGCTTCGTAATGAACTTCATTAATGCCGTTAAACTTAATAGGGATTAAAAGAAATTCTATCGGTTTCTTTACTTATTTTTCTCAGTTTTGTTCCAGGAAGTTTTCCATTTTACATTTACTGGTCATAATCATTTTGATATGCATACACTTGATATACTTGATTATATTTTTAAACTTAATTTATGATACAATGTTATCGATTTTTTAAAAAAAAAATAAAGTGATACAGAAATATCCTAATATTAATTAATTAATTTATTTATATATTTATTTATTTATATATATATTTATTAATTAATTTATTAATTATTAATTTATTTATTTATTGACTAATTAATTCATCTATTTATTTCTTTATTTATGTATTTATGTATGTATTTATTTCTTTATTTATTTTTCTATTTATTTATTTATTTTTTAAATTTACAACAACTTAATAATTAAAGAATTTTATAACATACTTTATCATTCAAGGTATTTAAAATAATGAATTAAAATATTAATTTATGGGAAATATTTGGGCGACTTATTTTCCGATCCATGATACGGAAGACTGATCGATCGGATGCGAAAGAACCAAAGTCGGGAATAAATATATTTTTGAACGAAATACCCAAATTTGTGGATTTGATATGTATAATAATCGTAAATAAAAGAAATAATTATTAAAAAATTTTTATTCTAATCAAAATAAACTAAAACCCTTGACACCGGACAATATTCAAAAGCGGTGAAAAAAAACGTTTCGTTCATTTTTATGTTTCGGTTTCGAATTTGGGATTAAGAAACTTTCCAACAAACGGCCGACCCGGCTTTTGATGTCGGATTTGACAATGTTTTAGTCGACCTCGCCATGTTCCATTTAACGCCATGTTTTTTAGATTATTTTAGTTTTTTATTCTAAAAATTATCAAAATAAAGAAATAGGTATAAAAGAATAGTTTTAATTTAAACTTGATACTTTTAGTTAAAACAAAATTATTCAAAATTTGGTAGATAAAGATATACCTTTATTTACCGGGAAATTCCGCATACCCGTATACGGGGCAAAGACAGGTTATGTCGGATCGCAACGACAAAAATCCAAAGTTCCCATCTTGGCCTTAGAGAAGGCTTTAATTTAACGAATAAAATAAGGGAAAAACGATATTCCCCCGTTTTGAACTTAATTTTATATAGTTTTTCTTGTCTTTTAAATATAAATGTTAAATTTAAAAAAGGAACATCGAGCAAACTAACCCTTCGTTGGCAGTTGTATTTTGAGTCGATTATTGGGATACTGTCGCTTTATTTTTTTAAAATGTCATCAATGGTTTTATTGTTACTAAGCAATGAATACCCTTGAGATTAATTTATATCGTTTCCAAATATGTGTTATAATAATATAAAACGTAATTATGTTATTTCCGCTTTTGGTCTTAAAAAGGTTGTAACAATCTGACCTTATATTGTGTTGTGTTTTTTCAACCTTACCAATTAAGCCTTAAGTTTAATAGGTAATTTATTCCATATATATATAAATAATATTAATTGATTTTTTTACTTATTTATTTATTATGTATGTATTTATTTATTTATATATTCATTCACCTATGTATTGATTTACTTACCTATTTTTTATTTATTTATTTATGTATTTATTTTTTTATTAAAATATATATTTATTTATTACTTTATTTAGTAGTTTTTTTATTTATTTATTCATTTATTTACTTATTTATTTATTTGTTACAAATTTGACAACTACTTAATAATTTGTAAAGAATTAAATAACATACTTTATCATTCAAGGTATATTATAAATGATGTAATTATAAAATATTATTTATTCTAATTCATAAATAAATAAACTGAAACCCGTGGCACCAGACACATATTCAAAAAGCATGTAAAAGCTTGTATTTCACACTTATTTACTTATTTACTTGATTACTTATTAATGAATTTACTTATTTACTGATTAACCTATTCTCGTATTTCCTTATTTACTTATTTACCTACGTACATATTAACTAATTTTTTTAATTACTTATTTACCTTATTACTTATTTACTTATTTAGAAATTAACTTATTTACTTAATTATTTATTGATTTATTTATTGATTGATTTATTTATTGATTGATTTATTTATTTATTTATTTACTTAATTATTTATTGATTTATTTATTTATAACTTTATTATTTATTTATTTATTTACTTTTTTATGCATTTATTAATTCATTTATTCAATCATTCATTTATTATTCATACATTCAGTCATTCATTCACTCATACATTCATTCATTAATTCATTAATTCATTCATTCATTTATTCATTCATTCATTCATTCATTCATTGATTTATTCATTCATTCATTCATTTAATTAGTTATTAAGTAAATAAACAAATAAACAAAAAATAAATAAATAAAAAATAAAAATAAATAAATAAATAAATAAATAAATAAATGAATGAATGAATGAATAAATAAACGAATGATTGAATCAATGAATAAATGAATTAATAAATAAATAATTAAATAAATAAATTAATAAATAAATAAATCAATAATTGAATGAATGAATGAATAAATGAATGAACGAATGAATGAATGATTGATTGAATGAATGAGTGAATGAATGAATTAATAAATGTATAAATAAGTAAACAAATAAATGAATGAATGAATGAATGAATAAATCAATGAATAAATCAATAAATGAATGAATGAGTGAATGAATTAATGAATGAATAAATAAATAAATAAATAAATAAATAAATGCATGAATGAATGAATAAATAAATAAATAAATAAATGAGTAAATGAATGAATGAATGAAAGAATCAATGGATGAAAAATGAATGAATGAATAAATGAATGTATGAATAAATAAAAGAATGATTAAATGAATAAATAAATGCATTAATAAGTAAATAAATAAATAAATAAATGAATGAATGAATGAATGAATGAATGAATGAATGAATGAATGAATGAATGAATGAATGAATGAATGAATGAATGAATGAATGAGTGAATAAATGAATGAATGAATGAATGAGTGAATGATTGAATAAATGAGTAAATAAATAAATAAATAATTAAATAAATAAATAAATCAATGAAGGAATGAATGATTGAATGAATGAATTAATGAATAAATGATTGAAGGAATGAATGAATGAATGAATAAATGAATTAATAAATGCATAAATAAGTAAATAAATAAATAAATAAATAAATGAATGAATGAATGAATAAATGAATGAATGAATGAATGAATGAATGAATGAATAAATGAATGAATAAATAAATAAATAAATAAATAAATAAATAAATAAATAAATAAATAAATAAATGAATGAATGAATGAATGAATGAATGAATGAATGAATGAATGAATGAATGAATGAATGAATGAATGAATGAATGATGAATTGAATACTTTTCTTGAAAATATGTAGGAAAGAAATCTGTTAAAATAGACGTCAAATCTGATTTATATAAATAAACGCTTACAGCTGCATTAAGTGCTTATACGTTATAAGTTGCGAATTCTTTCAGACCTCAGAAACTTTATCAATACTTAAGGCATTTTATACAGATCGTATTTCTATTTTTTTCGTTATGCAGATTATGCCATTATTTATGGTATTTTCTTTATTTATATATAACTGTAAAGGATTTTAAGAAAGTACAGTAAGGTGATGACCTACATCCATATTTTTCTAGTAATACCACAGACCAATAACTTAATTAAGCAGTTCACGTTAGCTGAATTGAACAACTAACATCTTTTCATTCGTACAATGCTCAAGGGATGTAGTGCATCGTTCTAAATGATAAAGAAAAATAGTAAAGAAAACCGTTTGAGGCAGGCATTCGTGAGAGTAAAACAGAGAAACGATCAATTTAAATTGTAAAAAAATGCTTTGAACTAGATACGAATAAGAACAAATAAGTAAGAAATCGAACCCTTTTTTTATAATAGCATAAAAACTTATCATGCAACAGAGTATTTTTTTCAATCACGTATCAACAGGCTGAATGAAATGATTTTATAATTTTTTTGTTAGCTATGTACCAATTTCTATATTATATTTTTTCCGTAGAACTTTGTTTATTGTAAATCGTATATCTTTTTAAATAGGTAAATACAAACTTTTGGCCGGTGTGAAAATAAACAAATTGGCTATTTTATGACTATAATTTTATAGGTAGAAAACTTAATCTTATTTGAGCTTCAGATTACATCCCTTCAGTTACACATTATTAAATTGATTCATAACTTATTTATTAGAAAATGTTACTTATTTATTATATTTAATAGATTTCCTCATTTCATACAGAGTAGATAGAGATCTCGTACCCTAGATCACTTGACAGAAAAAATGCGTTTTGTTTCAAAATCTTCTAATAGAACTAAACCACTACTGTTTATGAGGTTCAAATTATAGGTGTGTTATTTAAATTAGTACGAACTTTACTTGTTTTATACGTTATGTAGTTTGAACGTAGATTTGTTGAACATAGATATTCCTGCAATACCAAATTAAACAAGACTGAATGAAATGGTCTTGGTGGAAATTGAAATTTCACGTTTGTTAAACTTGAATCCTTTCGGTAGGCTAAATCGAAACTCCCTTTTGTTTTCTAATCTCAGCAAGTATGCTCAGTATGTTTTTGCCGTAATATTTATTTTAATATTCACCTTAACATAAATCATTGAAACCAACATCTTGTTATAAGGGAAATAAGGTTGTGTGTTATGTTCCGTTAAAAACCTAGTTGCATTCATGCATTTTAAAGATTTCTAAGAAAATAATATTAATATTATGAATACGGAAATTTGTTGAAAGTAATTGCAGTAAGTTCATTTGTCTTTAACAAAAAATTTAAAATATAATAGTTAATTTTCATTAAATTTTATAATAATACAGCTTTTATTTCAGAAAATCTTATAGGCTATTATTTATGAATATAAAGTTAGATTGGTCTTGGTTGGTAACATATCATCATTATTTATAATCGAAATTAAGTTTCTTTATGCATTACACTTCCTATTTGAATGTTAGATAAACTACCAGTTCGGAAATGGAAGTCTCTGATTCAAAAAGAACCGGTGCAAGAAATTCACCGCGACTCTTTGTTTTAACTTTTTTGAATCAGTTTTTGTGTTATAATTAATGTAGTCATATAGCATCTATTTTTACAAACAAACAATTCCTTTCAGCTTTTTTTAAATTCTTCATCATGATCATCATCAGACCGTGTTAGTCTACATAGGCCTCCTCTAGTGCACATTCTTTCAATTTATTAATAGATGACAGCTGAACGTTTTCTGAGATTTTGTTTGATTGAAGATTTTATTGTTCTTTGGAGTCTTGTTTTTAGAATAAAAAATTATGCTTATTAATAGTACTTATAACATGCATATCACAAAGTACCAACACTCTTTGACTTTGAACTGTATTTTGTAATTTTATTTATACATTTCGGTTTATTACAAGACATTCACTCTAAACATACAAGTTATATAAGTTTTTCATTTTATTTCAGTTAATTTTAGTATAATATAATAACAGTTAATTTAGCTATACTTAACAACGTTCTTTGTAGGCCTTTGTAGTCTTAAGTTGAATGTCAGGAAAATTTTTTCCAAGCCCCTAGCTTTACGCTTTGACGGCGTGATTAAAATATTCAATTGGGACGACTACGAATATAGAAACGGCTACTCCCTTTATTTAGGGGAAAGTGAACTCAAGTTTAGCATTGATATCGTAATATAAAAAATTTAAACTGTAATGTTTTAGTTTATAACGTCTCTAATATACATTACGATGTATCTCATAAGGACGTATAATCTTCCATTAATTTACAAGACTAAAATAGTGAATAATTTTAGATGTTGAGCTACATAAGTACAGCTACATAAGTATTTTAAAATTATCGAGTTAATTTAAAAATACTTATGTAGCCGCGGGCGCTGATTAGCATCTTTCGGCGACGTGACCCTTGCGGGCCTTTTCTCTCCAGATGTGTTGGGACACCCAGACCGTCGAGGTGCCTGTTTGCTCCGCCACGTCGCCTAAGCGGCATCCCCTGTTGAGACCTTCTCTGGGCGGCGGACGCCCTCTTGCCGGCCACCCAGGGGCTCAGGGGGGAAGATTGCGTGCGCACGCCACTTTTCTGCGGATAGCCATGGCGCTGTAGGCCTCCCTCTCTCTTTACGTGGCTTCCTTTCGGGCTATCACGTCCTCGCAGATCGCAAGGACAGCGCCCCACAAGCTTTCGCTTTTTAGCGCCGAGCCTTTGGCGCCCCTGCGTGACGTGGCCTTTGCTGGCCTTCTCACTACGGCTGTATGTTGCTTCCGTAGCCTAGTGATATGGGCGTGTGCTGTAGAAACTGGAGGTCGTGGGTTCGAATCCTACGGGACTCAACATATTTTCATTGTTGTTTCCTAGTTGGTTAGGGCAACCCAATTGTCTGAAAAATAAGATGATTCATGCGTCGGATGGGCATGTAAACAGTTGTTGCACCCACCAACCCACATTGGACCAGCGTGGTGGGAAAGGTGTATTAGAGGAAGCCTATGTCCAGCAGTGGACTAACACAGGCTGATGATGTACGGTACGGGAATAATAGGCATCTGATTCCAACTTTAATATGTTAAGCAAGTGGATTCTGTCCATGAAAAAGCAAAGACCATGAAAATGTATTTATATTGTATAACGCATGTATTCTATAAATGTTGCCATAAGTTGAATTTCTCTAATTTTGCGACTTATAGTAGTCGTGTAGAGTAGTTATAAAATATGGTCTATCAAATTTAACTGGAAAATAAGGTATATTATAATAGTATGATATTTCAGAACGAAGCACTAACGGAAAGTATGACGAGCACGACTAGAACTTCAGTAACAAACTACGCCATGAAGATCTTGAAACGATTATGTACCAGCTGTAAGGCAGTTTATTGAATCTCAGATGAAATTATTCAATGGAATTCAACATTACGTCTCAAAAGTTTCACTTACTTTAAAGTTAAGCGTAGATTTTAGCTTTATAACACATGTCTGACAATAAAAATTGAAGAGAAAGAATTATTTAATCTTCAAGTAACTTTTTTATTAGTAAGAAATAAATAACAACATTTTCTTTATAAAATTGTTCAATTTATTATTTATTAAAAACGTAGACTAATTTAATTATTAATAATTATTTTTATTTTCTATCAGAAATATAATATATAAAAATAATTAAATATAAACTATTTTATTCCAAAACCGAGCTAAATATTTTGGTAAATATATAAAATGCAGCAGAATTTTTTGGCATTCTAATAAATATGTAACATGAAACATTTTTGTTATTTAATATATTTTGTTAATTGTATTAAGACCAAATTTTAAAACTGACTCTACAACTTTTTATTGCAATAATATACATTCGTTTAAATAATGAATTCACAGCTATGATGCGTACTTATATACTTTTATTACGAGATTTTCAACAACCCGATATAGTTTATACTTATATGAAGTGTTGCACATGTCGTTAAAAATTGAATTTCGCATCTTTAACTCTTTACCAAAAATACTAATTAACCAAAGTTTTAAGGTATTTAGAAATATCAGCATTCGTAACCAAATATGTGTACAGTCGGTACTATATCCGTGATTTTGTGTTTCAATTCTAAACTGAGATGTTTCATCCAGTCTGCCACTAGATATTGGTGTCCAAACTCAATTTCCTACTGGATGGATCGAATTTCGGAACGAAACTGGCAGTATGGTTATATAAATGATTCGATCGAGCGATTGACACACGAGCTTCCTTGAAAAGTTATTAAATTAAACATTCGATATGTGCATATAATTAATGTGTGCAATTTTGTTAATTTTTAAGCAGTTATATACTAAAGCAACGTTAAATTTTGACGCATAAGGTATTAGATTTCGTATAGATGGGGTTTCAGTTTTGACTAATTCTGACTTATTATCCACAAATTCAACAATTGAGGTGCCTAAACATTTCAGTTTAACATGTTATGAAAATAACCATAGGAATAAAAAGTAATTTAAAATCGTTATTAGTAATTAATAAACAAAACTTTAATTCAACTTGTTGTTTTGACATAAGGTGAAGTAGTTCTTGATTTGATTAACCAATAAATTAAAAAAAAAGTTTAATATAAAATTAAAATCATGTACATCAGAAACGATATAACATAAAAAAGTTGGTTACCATGTCTAAAAGTGTGAAAAGACATAAAAGAAAAAACAAATAATTAGCTTTTGCCTTGACTTTTCGTGGCAAAAAACAATAAAATTAATAGTACAATAAGCACCAATATACTGACAATAGCATTGCCAGTATATTAGTCCTGCGACAGAAATAAGCACCAAGCAAAAATATAAGCATTTTTTACCAGTATAGAGAATCAAGTGATTTAAACGAATGTGGAATAATCTGCTTTTAAACTAATATAAAGATATCTGATGGATAATTGTACCTGATTACAAAGCATTCATTAAGGTTCAATGGAATAATTTTAAATAATAATACTAATACAATAGGTAAAAAAAATCGTTAAAAATGTTGTTATTCTCACGGTTTAATACTTTATTAATGCCATCAGAGCGTTAACTTCCTGAAATTCAGCGTGCACCTGCCGAGACCCTCATAACAGAAACATAGTGCGTTGCCAGCAGCAGACCCTCCGCACGTGTTCACTGCAGTCTCTCGAGCTCACCGCGCGGTATCCATTATCCGCTTTCACGGAGTCTTCGCGCTGCGGCTTCCATCTGCGTTTTTGAATGCACCTACTCTCATAAAACCCTTCGTCACACCGCTGACGTAAGTGCTTTTGCGTTTATTGCGCTAGTCTTAGTTTTTATCTTGTTTCTTGGCCGAGCTAGTTGTTTTTACAACTATGCTAGGCCCATTTTTGTAACAGAACCAGCAATACACAGCTCCCAGCAGAGCCTGAAAGGGCGGGAAAGATTACGCACGTTCGGCAACCGCTGGATCTCCGGATTGCGTTAGGTGACGCAACCTTTGCCTCATCAAACTTAACCCCTATAGGGACTGGGAGCTCAAAGACCGCTACGGTATAGATACCAAGGTGGTCAGCGAGAAGCTCGGCCGAAAGTTATTGATTGCGAGGCATTGCCCAACCGTTCCCACTGGCCGACTGAGCCATTCCCTGCGGATAACGGCGACGACAATTTTGTCGCTGTCACCATCCGCAGTGAATCGAATCAGGTCGAGGCGCTAACCAATCCTAAATTCGACGACAGCTTTGAAACCTTCAAGTCAAAAAGAAACGCAAGGTGCATACCTCTTCTCCGGCACCCTTTCTTCCCGTCAAGTCGAAGAGGAAGCGCAATGTGCACACCTCTTCCCCAGCACCTTTCTACCCGTCAAGGCTGCAAAGCTGGACGTTCCCACTGCCTAACCCCAGCAGGCATCCAAACCGTGACTTCTTTCCTTAGGGAAAGGGCGCGTACTTAGAACAGTGGTCAACGGACTGCCCTGGAAAATCCCTTGCTCTGAGAAAGCATCTGCTATCAAAGAAATAGATACTCCCGCCCTTTTGGTACAACGTATGTACCACCCACGTACCAAACGCTTTTACGGTATGGTGCTGGTTACTCTCGAGCGCTCCAAGGAAGGCAAGCGCATCTATGACTTTCAACAACTTTGTAGGATCAGTCGTCTCTCCTTTCTAACGGACTCAAAGGGCAGTGTCAAAACTGCCAGTTATATGGTCACGCTTCGTGAAATTTTTTCGCCCACCCCGTTGCGTTAAATACGTCACGGATCACGGCACTACAGATTGCCCCAGACCCAAGGACAAAGAAGTCCTTGGCACTTTTGAGCCCCCTGCGTGCGTTAACTGCCGCAATCCCCGCCACACGGCCAACTGCCTCGGCTGCCGTAAGGCGCCAAAACGCAGAGTTCCTGCAAACCCCAGGGAAATCTCTTCCAGGCGACCATCAAACCCATCCAACAACACCGCGTTCCCACCCCTCCGCCCTTCCAATACTTGTCAATTTCACCCCGCGTGGCAACAGCCAGCGCTGGAGCCAACTCCGAGAGCACGGTGGTCTGCCACCGCCTTAAATAGCCAGCATACTAGCCATAACAATGGCAGCACTGGCCAAAACTGCGCGTCATTTTTATTACTAAACCTCTTTGATCTAGACGAATTCAATTAAGCAGCAAACGCATTCGCCGCCACCACCGGCGACGCTATGGCTAGGTCCTTACTTCTTGTGAAATACAAGAACTTGATTACCGCCTTTAAGGCTAAACCCAAGCAGTAGTCAAACAAACCCTACACTTAGAAATGTAGAACAGCACACGATCATGTCATGGGCCCTACCGGTGAGGTCGAACTTACACACCCTTAGCTATATGACACTGTAGCTTAACACCAAATTAGATAGGAGCGTTGTTGGAGTTTTGCGCAACTTCTTCCCCCAGTGCCAACGCTCCTGACAGTGGCAGTAAAGTTTAGATAGAGCTCTTCTAGTTATTAAATTATTCTTAACAGAGCGTTTGAATCGAGGCGAGGCGTCAGCCCACCTGGTCAGCCCTAGTTTCAGCATGCTAACGGGAACCAGAAAGTGACGGCCGTGGTTAAGTCACTCGGTGAAAAGACGCGCCTGCGGCAACGGGCCCCTCTCACGTCCACAACGGTATGTTCTAAAAGGTTTACTCCACAGAGCACTAGATCCAGTAAAAAATAAACTAAGAATATCCAATAGAGCACTTTAGTTACGCTTGTTCGAGGGTTACTAAATTATTAACAGGATTGTGGGTCTCAGCGAGCGTAAACGGTGTAAGGAACTCGCCAATTGGAACACTGACTTTTAATGTCGCCTTAGTTGATTTTGATCTACTGTCAACTTAAAATTGCGCCTTTTAAATCGTGGTTGTATTTTTAGCATAAAATATCTGTATTCCTCACTACTAAATAAATTTTAAAATGTAAGTATATTTGAATATCAATGCAAATAAAACATTTAGTTTTAATTAACTTAATAATTATCGTATTTCAAGAATACATTAAAATAAGAATAAAACGGAAAAATAAAACAAGCATTATAATTCAGAGGTTTAATAAAATTATTTCATTAACCCACACTATCTTCCCCATAAACGCACAAAATGACGGTTCAGTCATAAAGTGTACAACAATATTATTAGATCAAGTTCCTTGACGGTTGTAAAAAACACATTTATTGCAACCATGCGGATTCATGGGCTGTAAAGATCCGGATATATTTATTGTGTGAAACAAAATAAATAGGCTAGAAATAGGCAGATCTTTACTTAGAAAACCATGGTATAATTTTATATATGTGAAGCATATTTTAAAGCGCGAATAGTATCGCAGTGCTATAGTTAACTGTACTTATACATATACATAGACTATATAGTTGCTATACTAGCCATATTTATACATTGAGACCTAATGTTACACATTAAAATAACATTTAATATGTTTTTGAGCACCAAAAATGGTGATAATTATAAAAGATTTCTTAAACAATATGCAACTATAAATTTTATTAAACAAGTATGGTAAACTTTTATTTCGACATACAGAATTGCATTTACATGAAAATTAATTCTTTCTTTACGCGAATACACACATTATTGAATAAAGGGATTTTTTACGGATTTGTAATGATCAAATTAGTCCGTTTTGCATAGGTCAGCGTGCAGACTACAATTTTGTTATGATTAAGAACTGGCAATCCATGCATAAAAAACAAGACTCATGTCAACTCGGGCAGTCACGTGACTACGGCCGTTAAAAAGTTTTCGAAACGACGGGAATCGAAATTGTAACACGCTATAAATTCAGATAATTTTTTTTAATTGAATAAAGTCACATGATACTATATATATCAAAAAAATATTTTCAATTTCATTTCACATTTCGCTGTTACAGCACAACAAAATTAAATATCGTCGTAAAGTATGGCTTTATTACAAGACCCATTCTGCGGTGCAATAGCTGAACTATTGTTTTATTTACTTAACATGTTATAATATATAGAAAATGGAACTAAAAATAGGAAAGAGATACACTTACAAACTTATTTAAACAGTATGTACTATCAAATTGAAGGGTACTCTCAATATGGCTTGATATAAAAACAAAACTCCTAGAAGATTGCGCAAACTTGAGCGAAAATGTATCAATAACCCTTTTTCATTTCCTTTGGAGTCGATCTGTTTTCGTTGTTTGCTTGCAAATCTCTTGGAAATATAGAGGAGAGTAAGTATTGAGGAGAGAGTAATATTTTATGTTTAAAGGGTAACCTTTCAATATTATGCTAAGATCTTCTCGGGCCAAATATCCAGGGATCTATTTGAATCCTTTTGGACAACCTTCGTCATTAACAGTCATCAAAAATTTTGAAAATAAATAGATTCTTTTCTTTTAATGTAACATGCATCAATCGTAGACTGTAATATTTTAACACCTCGGTGATCTAGTTGTAATTAGCCCTTGTTTTGTAAACCGGAGGCTATGGATTCGAGTTATGGTGGAGCACAACAGTCTTTCATCGTTATTACAATATGGTATCTTCCGATTGCCTAATATCTTAGATGGGGTATGCGTCAGATGGGCAGTGAAAAAGACAGTCCTCTTTCGGAAGACTTATTATAATCAAATTTACATTTTTCTT
The DNA here is from genome assembly GCA_029286875.1 of Lamproptera curius. NCBI lineage: Eukaryota > Metazoa > Arthropoda > Insecta > Lepidoptera > Papilionidae > Lamproptera > Lamproptera curius. The sequence goes on along the minus strand of JAGSMT010000011.1, from coordinate 614,356 downwards.
TTTACTTTACATTGACAAAAAATTAACTAACCAATACCCACTTTGGAGGTCAAATGCCAGTCGGTTTTCGTAAAAACTTAGTTGCGCGGGCGCGTGGTCACTCAAGTTTCGTCTGCCAATTATGATTGAACCAACTAGCTCGAGTGACGCCGATATGGTAGATCCTATTTAAGGACCAGAAGCGAGGATGCGGTTCGAAGGACCGCGTGATCCGGCTCGGACAACGTGGTTATGAAGCCGGATTGGAAATGCGATAATAGGAAGGATAAATACCTCATCTGATGGCGGCACAGCTGCAGGTGTCTTCGGTGATGCAGTTGGGGTTCACGGTTAACTTAAAACTATTAGAACGGAGTGTTGGCCATTCGCGTCGCGTGACTTTAAAGTATGATGCGTTGCGTAGGAACTCCCAAAGGCAATCGTCGACAGCGGTGGCGCTGGCCGCCGACCGCACCACGAAGTCTTCTTCTTTTACCCTCCTTTATTCGTCAGATGAGGAAAAATTAAAGGAAAAAAGGAGGGCAGGCGAAAGGAGTGGTAGTAAGAAAGGAATGGACGATTATTGCGTAACCAATTTGCGGCTGTGTTAGGCGACATAGAAATGCGCGCGATTAAAACTATTTAGTTAGACAAATTTACAGATATGCTAGAAGGTAAGAAAAGATAGATTTATAAGAAACCGACACATTTTTTTATTGACCAATACGAAGTACCAAAAGACAAAAATTTATGTTAGTTTTTTACTTTTTTTACTATCTATTAACCATTTCATGAATTGTTTTTATATACTACCTCGACCGCTTACACCCTTGATAACTTATTAAAAACATACGTATTGGTGTATATAACTAGCTGCAATTAATACATAGACCATTTTATAAATATAAAATTATAGTTATTAGCAGCATAAGACTAAAGCCATAATAATATTATTAAGCAAATAAACATAACAATTAGAGTCCGACCGAAACTGTTTTTCCGGCGAAACCGAAACCGAAACCGAAAGTTCGGCCGTGGCTTCAGTTTCGGCCGAAACCGAAACCAAAACCGAAACTCACGTGATCAAGTATAAAAAATCTTAAAATACTAAAATATGGAGCTTTTATGCCTATTATTTTGCTTTATTTTAGTCCTTTATTTCATTTCCTAATAATATTTTTATGTAACAAAATATTAAAAATATATTAATTTCGTTTCAAATAAATTTCTTATAGCAATATGAGTTATTAATAAATAAATTAATAATTGTGACTGTTGCATTAAAGACTAAGTATTAGTTATTGAAATCTTACTAATTAATACTTTGGTTTGTATTTGTAGTTCCGAGGGGGGATCAAAAAGTAAAAATGAGATAGAATATACTGACTATGATAGCTCAATTATTTATTTTTCTACATAATCTCCGAGTTCATCTACACACCAAGTCCAGCGTTCCAAGTTTCCAATGCTTCAATTCCTTTAAGAAAAGGATTGTCTTGGTCCTGCAAAAAGGTCACCACGGCATCGTTTACTTGTTATGTATAGTTTTAACACATGTTTCCTCTTAAGTATTGTATCAATTTGGAGAGAAGATGAAAAATAGCTAGGCGCCAGATCAATTGTACGCTAGCATGCTGAACGGTGGCCATCGCTAATGCCAACCTATGTGCCGGTACTTTGTCAAGATGAAACAGCTCGCCCGTTCAAAGTTCGGCCTCTTTTTTGTCATTGACGGCATTTCTCAACCTCGGTATTAAAGCTGCATAATCTGTAAGGATGGTTCCATGCTCCAGGTAATCAAACAACAATATCACTTTTGAGTCCCAAAATATTGAGGCCATACCCCGGCCAGGCCATATACCACGGCTACGGCATGAAGATCCTTCCGGATAACCCGTGTTTCGTCCACTGCCACAAAACTAGATTTAAAGTTTTTAGATCTTCTTAAAACTTGTCCAACGATATCTTCGAAGTCAATTTTGTTTCTGATTCTCGGCACCCATCTTGCGGAGACTTTTCTCATATTCAAAATTTGTATCAATATGCGTTGAGTACCTCTATATGAAATGCTCGTTTCTTGGATTAGGTATCAGATGGTAAGTCTTTAATCGCTAAAAACAGTTTTTTCGAATATGGCAGGATATTCTTATTGTTTCTTGTTGATTACTGGCTTCGATGGACGTTTCGTTTTCCGTGTACGTTCTCCCTACTCGAATTTAAGAAGCCCACTTTGCGACAATTGATTATGACAGAGCAGTCTCTTCTCATGTTGCCTTTGAGCCGCAATAAATCTCTTGCGTTGTTAACTTTTTATAACAGTGGTTTTTAATGACAAGGTCGCACTTGGGTTTTCTCTTTTTTCGAGAACATTTCGCACACATAGCAAACAAATGACTACATTCAGAAAAAGTAAAGAGACTAGAAGTTTTTTTATTAACAACAAATATCTGAGCTACACTTTCCAGTATTATTTGTATTTATTTTTCGGTTACCAAGGAGTATAACATAATTTAATTCTTCCAGCAAATAGACTGCGAAGAATAAGTAAGTCTCTTATGGGACAATGTATACGTTTTTACAACAAAATCCCAATATACGTTCAGAATTTAACTATTATTAAATTAAAAAAGGTGGTCAAGGAACGTTTATGTGTTAAAGGTTATTACGATATTAATGAATTCTTAAATTATAGCACAGCCTGGTAATGGAATGCTCGCTCCAGGTCTTATTTCAAAATTCCATAATATGTAATGCCGAATTATCAGATTGTTTGTTATTTTTAAAAGATGACGTAAAAAATAGCCCGCTGAGTTTCGCCGGTTCTTCTCAGGTCTGAGGCGTCCTTTTCCGAACCGGTGGTAGTGTGTTTGACAATCAATAAGCAAGTGTAAACTTCAATATTGAATAAATATATTTGAATATATATTTTTATCTCACTACTATTTGTTCCCTTCTAAATTTCTTTTGTCAAACTTGTAATGTTTGTCTGAACTAAAATCGATTGATCTGAGCTCGATTGTAGCAATGATACATTTAACTTTCGCTACTATTTTTAAATTGATAACACTTCTGAAACCAGTTTCGGTTTCGGCAAAAGTTTCGGCCGAAACCGAAACTGCGGCCGAAACTTGATTTTTGGCCGAAACTCGGCCGAAACCGAAACCGAAACCGAAAGTTCGGTCGGACACTAATAACAATGATATTAATAATTTAAATAATTTTAAAATAAAAAAAATCTGTTAAACTATATTACGAGAACTTTGAGGATACGTTTAGTAAGGCATTAAATATTTATATAAATTTACATCTAACGTCATAAAAAGTTTCTACCATCTGTCTTTTTATTTCATCTAACAAGCCCAAAGAAAGAATAATACTACTTAATCAGTTCCCTTGTAGATATAATTATTGCAATATCGTTTATTTCACGAACGTATTATAAACAATATATATACATATTTATTTATATATAATCAGGCGCTGTCCTGTATCATAAAATTACTTATTTACGTTCCAAAGTTTTACGAGAACTTGCTATTTTAGCTTTGCACGGAAGAATTATAACTTTTTATATAGGCAGTCGTATAATAATCGTTATAATTAAATTGTACTTTATGCTAGGATCAATAAAATATTGACAGATTTGTTTTGCAAATTTTCTATTGCTTAGCCCTGAACTTTTTATGAACGTTTTATTCTTTCATCCAAAAAGCTTTTAACTTATGCAACAATAAGTAAAAAACATATTAAAAATCTCCCGTTTGTATTAAATAAATTCTCCATAATATATTTATTAAACGTAAATTTCTTAAGTTTAATAACACGATTTAACTGTTACAAAATAAATATTTACACAAATAAATAGGGAAATACCATAAATAAAGGCATAATCTGCATAACGAAAAACATTAGATCTGTATAAAACGCCTTAACAATTGAATGAGTATAAAATCCAAGGGGTCCGAAAGCATTCGTAGCTTATCCGTATAAGCACTTAATACAGCTTTAAGCATTTATTCAGAAGAAACAGATTTGTCGTCTATTTTAGGCAGGTTTCTTGCCTAAATATTTTTAGGAAATGTATTCAATTTCATTCAGTATTGCTATTTTAAAGTATTTACTTCGCAGGCATTAGAGCAGTTAGGCCACCTGATAGAAAGTGGTCAACGACGCCCATTGACAGTGGCAACACCAATGGTATCAGCAACGTAGTACCCACCGTGAGAAACAGGATAATAAGTCTTGTTTACCCTGTAAATACGCTGGTCATGGTGCCCTTCAATTTGAAACACTTTAGTGTTTTAACACTACCGCTTTGGTGCAGAAATATTTACTGCGGTAGTACCGCTCCCACGGTCCTCTGTGAAACTGGAACTTGCTTGTTAATTACTAAACACAAGGTAAATAAAAATAGACATATAAAATAACAAGTTATAAGTTCCAACTGTAACTATTTTTTTTTAAATCGTTAAACAACAAGTCATACGTCATAAAATTTATAAAGCAGCACTAACACAATTATGTTAATAATTTATTATGATACAAATTTTAACAATATAACCTAATCTCAAGCTATATTCATTATTCAGTAACAAAAGAACCAGGCTTTTATTATGTTTGTAGCCGACCCAGATATTCATTACGTGCCGTTGCATGAAATTTTTTAACATAAAAGACAAGAAATTAATCAAGGAACCAAACAAAGAGACACTACAACGCAGTGTTGTGCATAAAAGTCGTACAGTAAACGATACTAAGCGTTTATTAATGACATTTTAAAAGGAAATAAAGCACGACAGTATCGCCAATAATCGACTCGAAAGTTCGACTGCCAACATAAAGGCGTAATATATAGCCGACTGTTATCATATCATATTTGCCATTATAATCATTGTTATTTTAGACCAACCCGCATTGGACCAGCGTGGTGGGATACGGTCCAAACCCCTAATCGATAGGGGTGTATTAGGAGAGGCCTATGTCCAGTAGTGGACTAAAACAGGCTGATGATGTATGTATGTGTATGTATTTTAGACCGTCAACTTTTAGATTAAAGACAACAAAAAAGTTATAGGTATATATTGGATCAAAAAGTATGAAAATATTTTTATATTAAATTTTATAACTGATTTCTTATTGTTATATTGAAAAATTCAGAGGCCGGTTCTGAAGTTATAAGCACTGTCAGCTAATACAAGTTTAATGACTCAATAATTTTACATATGTTAATTATGTTTTAGTCACCGTTTAAAAGAAAAAAAAAGTACGACGGTATTGCCAATAATCGACCACATATCTGTTGTCTGTTTATAGTAAACTGATTTTAATTGATAGTATATCTTAGTACCATCTAATTATTTCTTGCATTTACGTGATAACTATTTACAATAAATTCATGTTTTACGAATTAATCACTTTGGTTGCATATTTTTACTCCAGGCTTGAAACTTCTGGAATAAGTAAACAGAATTATTATTCTTTTAGTTCAATTACGATATTCTAATTTTAATACAAAATTTGCGATGCATAAATCGTTATAATATTTCGTGTTATTACAGACTTATCCCTAATAGGGTAAAGGGAGATATATTGGTGATTTAATTAATTTGGTGATAGTTTTTAAAACACTTTTGATGACCGCGTTAGCGAATTGCTTTGTTCGCCAAACGCTGAGACAAATTACGGAGCAGTGAAAAGGTTTTATACCGTTTACACTTGTAGCAATTGGCTAACTCGGTCATACAAAAGTGTTTTAAAAAATATCACCAAATTACTTATATCACCAATATATCTTTACCCTTTACCCTACCATGTAGTAGGTTTTAAGAAATAAAAAAAAAACATGAAAGTCTAAACACACGCGGCGTTACCTTAAACGGAAAATGACGAGGGTCGGCTTGAACATTGTCAAATAGCGACATGCAAATAAGCCGTAGCCGGATTCGTTTGTTCGGACTGAGCTTTCTGAATGGTTCGGCCAATTCGAAAACGAAACGTCAAGTGAGAGAAGAGAAACGAGGGATTTATATACAAGGGAATTAATATACCTTGAATCATAAAGTATGATATAAAAGACTTTACAAATTATTTAAATGTAATCAAATTTGCAATAAACATTTATATCGTAATTTTATCTTATAGTTAAATGTTATAATATATAAGTTTAGATTAAGAAGTAATTGTTTTAATAGAAGACCGTATATGTTTAAGAAGGTACCACCGCGTTGGCTGCCACTAATAGCTTGTGTCGTATATGACTGACCGTGCAAGATGGTGAGTAAGAAAAATATTTTAAAATAACTAATAAAAATAAACTGCAAAATATGAAACAGTAAAACTTAATCAATCTAATGGTAAAGTGACGATACCAATAAATATATTTGATCGTCTCTTACGTGGATGCTTATAAAAAAACCTTTTAATTCAACGCAAAATTATTTGTTTTGCTGGTTGTTGATGCTAATGCAGTGTGTTCATTTGGTAACTTTGTAAGGATAATTTCGTAAGCAACGGATAAAAAAAAACGAAATAATTATAATTATTTAATTTAAAAGAATTACAATATAAAACGTATATTCTACTAATATTATAATAAATATACAATTATACTAGTATTGGTAGGTCCCCTTCTTACAGGTACCGGGCCGTAGCCAGTATATTTACTGAGTATACGAGACTTAACGTCCTATGTCTCACGGAAGGCAGCGCGTTGGCGATACCACTAGAGTACTAGTTGGCTACTGCCAATGACCATGGGCATCGGTGACCACTTTCCATAAGGTGGCCCGACCGCTCGTTTCCCTGCGTAGTCAATACAAAAAAAGTAACCGTCTATGTTAATGTAGGAAAAATGTAATCGCATCACACTCGTATCACATTCAACGCAATGCTCATATTTGTCACGTTCTTCAACATCAGCAACTCGCAAGTTCATTGATCATATTTCCTAACATTGTCCTAAATGCTGTATTCTAGTTATCCTTTAACCAATCGTACGTTTAAAGAGTAATGTTTTAAATAATCACTGCATTGTTGTGTCAATTAACTGTTTAGATGTTTGAAGTTAGAGAATGGAAGTAAAAGTGTAAAGGGTAGCGTTTCAAGCACTAGAACATAAATAAACTTTAAAAAATTCAACACTAAAAAAAAACAATAGATATAATTTTCCTTCCATTATTGTCAGCCAGTGTGAGTCTACTGCTGGATAAGGCCTCCCCTTATGCACGCCTTCTCCATTGGAGGTTTTGGGCCGTATCCCACCTTTATCATCAGCCTGTGATAGTCCACAGCTGGATATAGGCCTCCCCTAACAAACCTCTATCCATTAGGGGGTTTTTGGACTGTATCACACCACACTGGTCCAATTCGGGTAAGTGGTTGGACCGACTTTTTACATGCTCATCCGATGCATGGATCATCTTACTTTTCACACAATTGGGTGATCGGCCCATTTTGTTTGTCCCAACAATTAAAAATAATTCGCTTATCGCGCTAAGACATGGCATGGTAATTATCATGTACCCAGAAATTACGCTGGATACGCCGCCCTAATAATCGATTGATTTTCGGAAGAAATAAGCACCGCGGTGATACTACCCCAGGATGTCCTATGTAAAAAGGGTTATACAAAAGAGTAAATAAGAATCTTTACGCGTTTAATTATCACAATTGCATGGTTATTAATTTTTTTTATTAAGTTATAATTAAAAGAACATAAAAATAAAGACGCAGACTGCCTTTAATATAACGAATTGGAATAAGTTATAAAAATACAAATTAAAATATTGTGCTCCGTTCCGAACTAACAGTTCTATGTTAACATTTGTTTGGTTTTTATCTAAATGTTGACTAAATAGCACATTAAGCTTTTATCATCTTCTCGTTGCTAGTCTTCTGTTTAGTTCTTGGCCATACCACCGTGCTATTTCTATTTAAATGGTCATTAATAAACGCTCAGTATCGTTTACTTTAGACGACTTTTATGAACGACGCACTGCGTTGGTGGTCATCCTTTGTTTGTTTCCTTTTTCCGTTTTTTTTTTCTTTATTACTTTCGTGTTTTTTATTTTAAAAATTTTCATAAAAGCTACAAATATACTTGTAATACAAGCTGGGTTCAGGTATGAACCCAGCTTGTATTACAAGTATATACACAGTAAATAATAAATTTTATTTCTAAATAAGATATCTCTAATATGTTTAAATTACACAGTTTTTAGCGATGTACGCGAGGAAAATTATAAAATATTACGCTTGAATAACAGTAAACAAAGTTAGACAAAATTAAAAGATATTTAAAAGGATGATGATATTATTAAAAGGGAAAAAGAGGTATGTATAAATAGAAAATCAAGGATCTCTAATATCTTTTGAGGTATTCGTTTAACTAAAATGTCATGTATGACACGTTTTATACACATAGAAGGAAGAATTTTTTAAATACATTAATGTATATAATAAAAATAGACTATATTACTTAAAAGCAGCTTTGAATATGCCTCATTACGATTTTTAACCATGGTTACTATACCTAAATAAGCTATTCCTAAAGTATAAATATTAAATAATATGCGCTCCCGGATTTAATTGTAGACCATCTATAGAAGTACGATTCATCATCATCATCATCATCATCATCAGCCTGTGTTAGTCCACTGCTGGATATAGGCCTCCCCTAATGCACGCCACCGCTTCCGATCTACGGCTATTCCCATCCAACCCACACCGGCCACTTTGCGAAAGTCGTCACTCCATCTTGCCGCATCTTTGCGAAGTACGATTACGTAAAACATAATTCAAGTCTAATAAACGAGAAATTAAGTAGCTCTTCTTTTAGGAAGTTCGTTAAAAAATGAACCGTAAATATAAGAAAAATGTTTTGTTTGAAAACCGGCTATTTTTAAATAAAGGTCAAATCTGTTTTATTTGACAAAACGCTCAAAGCTGCATTAAGTGCTTATTCGGGTAAGCTTTGACTGCTTTTAGAGTCCAATGTTTAAATTTTAATGAATGAAAAAGGAATCTAAAGCAGACTATATTGTATTTATGTACTGTGACTGTGAAATGTTAATTTCAAAAAGTCATAGTAATGGTTTTTAGTAAACAGTGTTTTTTTTTAAAATCCCGGTATAAAATAGTATTATCTCAGCTACGCGTGCACAAATGATGTCTAAAGGAAAAAAGTCTATTTATAGAATGCTAATACTAAGAAAAAAATAAGAAAAAATAATGTGACAAAGAAATAATAATTTACTTACATTAAATTCTAGGGTATTCAGCTAATTGCTAAAGCTAAGCTAATTAACCAATGTCTCTTTGTTCCTAAATCTTTTAGAGTGGGTTAATATGTCCATTTTTTATATTTCTAAAAAAACTTTATTGGTTATGTCGCGAAGAGAAAAAATCAAAAATTTTATAAAACGTATTTATCAAGTTGTACATTTAAATATATATATTGATTCGACGATAGTTGTAAGTTTAACATTTACTTTTGTCTACTCGTTTCTTTCGTAAAACAAGCACACGCGTCGTTTAATAAACAGACCGCACTTTCACATGTGGTGCTCAATTTAACTATCTGTTGGCAAACAAACTAGCTTTTGTGTTCAGCCGCAACAATAGTTTGAGTATGTTTCGTGCACAGCTGTGCTTCGGAAAATATTTGACTTAATGCATTTACTGCGTTCGTACTATTAAATATAACTAACATTCGAAACTATACCGTTTTACGTATTTATGCGTGAACTTTGTGCTTGTTTAATGATTTTGTTTTCGTATATGTATCGTAATGTTTTTATGGAATAATTAATCCCAAGTGAAAAAAGAAAAAGTTATTCAAGTTAATTTTTATTATAATTTAGTGGTTTTATCTTAGTCCGAATATATTTAGACTAAGCTTCGCAAACCAGACTTATCAAACCAAAGCAGACTTAGCTTAACATACCACAATCGAAAAGCATTTCGTATCTTGGTAACATCTAAAAATATAAAATCCATTATATTTTTAGATGTTACCTTATTTTATTAATAGATTTTATATTTTAATATGTTAACAAGATACAAAATGCTTTTCAACTGTGGTTTGTTAACAAAAAGACTGTTATGTTGTGAGAGCCAGGGTTTTAACAACATTTCGCATTGTCTTAGCAGTGAGTTGGTTGCGATTTGGTTCAGTCGAGGGGAAGCTTACATAAACCTGGCCTGCGTAGGCCGTGAAATCTGCTCTAACTACTGACTATGCGCATCCTAAGAGCCAGCTTAGGATGCGCCTAGTAAGGTGCAAAAGACGAAGACGAAGACGGATGAAGTGGTGCTGATTTTGACGATCCTTCTGAGGCCAAAACATCTAAGCAGGTGTCGCATTAACGATTAAAGATATGTAACTCTTATTTTAAACGACTGTATGCTTCATATTGCCATAGAATAAATTATTATTTTGTACATCACATGTATTTTATAGCATACTAATTGTTACCCGTGACTCCATGCGCGTGAAAATAGACAAATTAGATATCGTTATTTGACACTGCAGCTAGTACTTGGAAATATATTTCTAAAATAGCTATGTTGTCTAACCGATAGAGTCCCGTCAAAATCGGATTAGCCATTCCAGTGATTAGCCCGCATAAAAATAAAAACAGACAGTTAAACAGAAATAAAATCTTTTGGTATTTTTTTCCGAATTAATCCACAATTTGCTTATTAAAAAGCATTTATTTTAATGACACAAAAAACACTCCATCCATCAAATCTTGTTTTTGAAGTGAAAATTCTTTATCGTGGTTAGAAAAAATTTAATGTAAATTTTTTTCGTTACGCTCTCATTTATCCGTTACGAGCCATCTTTGTATTATCATTAATTCATGTTATGCGCCATCTAGCGTTTAACTTAACGAACATTCCTAAAGTCGCATACTAAAATTTTAACAATAATTACGTATATTTGAATAATTATTTGTCTTATTTTTTATGTTCAAATTAATGGGCTGAATTTATATTTATGTGAACTTGTGTTTATAAAATAAACTAGTCTATATTTTAATCTCAATATTTCTACTTAATTCGGCTTCTTGACATGTTACAATTTACTAATGTGTTTGGTGGAGTCCTCTACTGTCGTTTTATTGGTACTAATTAAAGTGAAACTTCTTTATCGGGGTTGAAAAAAAATTTAGTGTAATATTTTTTTTTGAAAAATAACGTCATAAAGAAGTTTCAGTTCTTAGGAGTGTACGCACACATTTTTTTTATAGATTTGTATCAATGAAAAGACAACTTAATTGTTACTTAAACACCTTTTTTAAAGTTTGGTGGATAAAAAAAATACATATTTATAGCATGAATATATCTTCTAGGTATCAATCTCTTATACTATCTCTAACCGTTTCACGTACATTTTTTTAAGGAAGAGCCAACTAATTATTTTTTCTCTCATTTGAAATTATCTTTCACTAATACACTTTCCTGCAACAACACCTACAATATTAACATATTACTTGTTAAAACAACCTACATCCTATTTGGGTATATTTTGCGTTCATATGCAATCGCATTTTAGATTCAGTAACTTGTTTGCTTAGAGCCGGCTACTGTGTGGTAATTAAATTAGAAACCGTCCTTTATGGCGGAAATCGAACAACTGAGTTTTTCTCTACTAAATGCATTCTCATTTTTACCATCAGATACATTTTTTCATAATCAAAAATGAATTAATATCATTCTCACAACCATCTGATATCTAAGACGTGTTTTGATTTTCTTTTTATTGCTATGCAGCGTTAAAAAATAATATTAACTATATGTTATTTATGTTTACATATGGGGAGACAACATACAAAATATACTAGTTACTTTTAAAGAATATAAATGTCATATAAGAACCTATAACGGGAGCTAATAACCAATATTATAAAGGCTCCGTGACTACTTAACCAATTTGAAATATTTTTTAAACTAGAAAACTATATTTTTCAAGAGTAATATAGGTTAATTTTCATCAACATGGGCACATCGTGGATGGATTCCTAGTTTATTCTGTTGTCTGCTTACGCAATCACGAAAATAAAAATGTTACGGATTTTATTGCGTATAATTACTTTAAAATTATACCCGACGTTTCAAAATCTTCCAGAGTCCACGGTTACGGGACCAACCATGATAAACGCGACAAAATTGATGAAAATTGTATTACTTTTGAGTATAGTTGATGAGTAGATGGATTGATTGAAACATTCCTATAGGAAATAAAATATCTTTAAGGTTTTAATATATAGGGAATAGTATAGTAAATATAAATTACGTTAAAAAGTGTCTTGTAATTAGAAATAAAACTATTCCGGCAAGAACTGCAAATTCCTATGGGCTAACAAACATATCACAATCAACATCCAGGTAAAACCTTAGGCTAAAGATATTGTAGAATAATATAATTGTAGAACCAAAGGATATGTTTTCAGGATTTATACATTAAATCTCATCATCAAATGTTAATTCTCATCAAGATTTTTTATAAATAACGGAGTACAAAAATTTTTACTCAGTGTGGAGTCATAATTAGACCTCGCTAACTACTAGCGAAGGCAATAAAAGCATGTAGAATTACCATGAACATTCTCCTACAGAACTGCGAATTTTGGAGCTAAATCTACATTAAATGCCAAGTGGAGGGAAGTGCGCAACAAATGGGCATGCAACAAAGCATATACGAGTACTTTATTTATCTTTCGTATTTCATATTATTTTTAGTGAACTTGGCAGAAAATGTACATTTTAGAATTGATATAACATTGTAATATTGAACATTAAGCTGGTTTCATTTTGGTACCTATTCTCTTTTCTTTGAGACAGGTGTCTAAAAACAATAATCAACAATAAAATAAAGAGTAATTGCAATTATCAAACCGTGATTTTTTAGGTGGTATGTCTTCATCGTTTTGCGTTATTTTATTTTAGAAGATAAATTTCTTGATCGATATATTTAATAGAACGCGAAATAAACTAGGGAATAATTAACAATAAACATTAAAGACAATTGATGAAGTGACCTTTTTTAAGACCTTGTCACTATTTATGGACTTGCAATATTTATATATTGGACAAAACTTTTGGCTGATGAATTTCTACGCTCTACGAGCTACGTAATACCAAGAATAGGCACTAGAGTACTTTAACTACGCTTCTACGAGGGTTACTAAATTATTAACAGAATTGCGGGCCTCAGTGAGCTTAAACATTGTTACGATCTTGCGAAATGAAACAGTGACTTTCGATGTCATCTTTGTTAATTAGGATCTACTGATAATTTACAATGACGTTATTTAATTCGTAGACAGCTACTAACTCTAAGCAGATAATGTATCTCTGTATATATTCAAATGAATTTTTCTTCTTTTAGTGTAAAGCTTTAACGTTTTACGTTTTGTTACTCCATATAATAAGAAGAATAAAGAATGCGTCTACTTTGCTAAATGTCAAAGCTAAGTAACAGTGAACGGAAATATAAAACGAACTTAACATAATTATTCAGAAGTTCAATAAAATTATTTTATTAATCCACACTATCTCTCCCATAATCCCTCCCCCCGGACCGCGGAAGCGATTAGACATGTTCACTGTACAAGTTTTTTTCCACTTTTATTAATTAAATTTTATAAATTCAGTAAATCTCATGCGTTACAAAATATAGCGGGGTACCCGCTGTATTTTGTAACGCAGGCGCGCATAAGTCTCGTTATATCAAGCGACAGCAAAAGAAGATAAGCGCTCCAAGCGATAGCAAGTGTTCTGCAGGTTACGTTGCGTATTAGAACGTCACCGCCTGCATGCAATTTACAATTTTTGCAATTTGCCACGATTTAACAGTGTAAGAGGTAGAGGGACGTATTATAAGGGCTTGGACTAAGAACAAAAATACATCACAGTTTAATCTAAAAATTATTATTGTTTTTTTAATTTACTCGCTCCCCGCCCCTAAATAAAGTGATAAGCATGTCGGAGTCTGACGTGAATAAGATGCCAAACACTTCGTCTTGCTTGCAGGAAGTAGGTCGAAGAATCACGAGAGAAGAAACGGAAAGGGTCAGTTTTGATTTTCGGGCCATCATTCGCGAAGAACTGAGAGCGTTCATGAATGAAATGCAAGCGCAGCAAAACACGCGTCTTGATGCTATAGAGCAACGTATCGCAGAAATTAAAACTCAAAATGACGCAATTCACTAGAATACTATAGATATGGAGAATTCGATTGATTGACCGCAAACTTAGATGACCTAAAATCTACAATCAGTCGTTTTGAGATAAAAGATAAAAAAGTTCGAAAAGAAATTGATTTGAAAATAACAAATACAGTGGAAAAATATGAAACACTGGATAGGCTGTCCCGTAAAACTAGTTTGCAGATTAGAAACTTGCCGAAGATAAAAGCAGAAACTAAGGATCAGCTATTTGAAATGATCAAGAAGTTATCTAAAACCTTGTCGATTAACATGGAGAACCCTGCACTTCGTGATGTATATAGAGTGCCCAAAAAATTCGACCGTAAATTCGGTCGTAATAGTTGAATGTTCATCAACTTTAATAAAAGAAAACCTCTGGAATGCAGCAAGAAATTTTAAAGACACCGCAATCAAATACAAAACAGAGCAACTAAACTCATCACATCTAGGCATGGAAAAGCCAAATAAGGATATATATCTATGTGAACATCTTAAACCACAAACGTCCGTCTGTACTATCTCGCGCGAGAATTTCGAAGATCAAATAATTATGCGTATTGTTGGACTGTAAATGGATTAGTTTATCTACGCAAGAAACATGGTGACCCCTACGTACTTGTTAAGAGTGAAGATCAATTACGTGCACTAAAAAATGACTATCTAAAGACGTAAATCAAATTGTCTTTACCATAGAGACAGAAACAGTAAAACTAACCCTTACACACACGCAACACTCAAAACATACATACACGATAACAGAATACACAAATAATCATTTTATAGCACATCAGATACTATTGTCAAGAATTAAATATTTTCTTTCTAAACATCAACTTATAGATTATTTTACTATTTACAAATCTGGATATGGATAATCTTGAACTTAACAATAACAGAGATGGCTCATGTAACGTTATCTGCAAGCTGATTAATGACCCAAGCCATCTTCGCCCTGAACTAAATAAAAATTTAGATAACAGAGCCAAATTTAAATATCTTCATTTAATACGGAATCATTACACTTTCTTATTTATTGTTAAATAAACTAACACCGGTTCGAAAATGGAAGTCTCTCACCTGAGAAGAGCCAGCCTAAGAAACTTAGTGAGACATTTTTGTTTTTCCTTTTTACAAAAGATTTTAAAATTTTTTACATAGAACATCATATTTTAACAGTTTAAGCTTTAGTAGCCTGGAGCGAACAGTTCTGTATCCTGGTGTGTTATATGTATATCAAGTAGTTATTACAGAAATAATATCCTTTAAAACGGAAACGTTCCTTAACAACTTTTCTTAATTTATTTACAGATAAAGCTGCACGGTTTCTGGAAATTTGTTGTAGAAGAGTATGCATTGTCCCATGGAAGATTTCACTGCTCTTCGTGGCATACTTCTTCGAAATGCAAAATTATGCTTAATTCAAGTAACATATACACTATATTTTCAGAGATTGGTTATGTTAGAAACTATGGTATAATTTTATATATCTGAAGTTTATGTTGAAAGGAGGTATTTATATTATTAGCAGTATCGCTTTTCATAATGGCTTTTCTTCAATTTTTAAATTTACGCATTATGAAAAAAATTAATTATTTCAACTATACTAAGAAAATCATAAATTTCACAGAAACAGTAACACAATAATTTTAGATTTATCCATTAAAATGTTTTCATTATGTCACTGTTAAATTCAAAATACATTAATTATTATGTTGAATGTCGTTCCATTCAAATATTGCTACTAGTGTGAAATAACTTGACTATTGTTTTATTTATTTCAAAAATATATTAAATATAAAAAAAATCACAATTAAAAATCAAAACGCAGAAAAATAACAGATTAACAGTATATACTATTAAATACAAAAGGTGCTATCAATGTGGGCTAAAACTAAAACAAAATACCTAGAAGATTGCACAAATTGGAACGAAAATGTATGAAAAACCCTGTCTCATTTTGAAGTCAATCTATCTTTGTTGTTTGCTTGCAAATCACTTGGCAATATAGAGGAGAGAAAAATATATTGTGTTTATCGGGGTAACCTTTCAATATTTTGATAACATCAATTTTTTTTCTTCGGGTCAAATATCAAGTTTTTTTTTAATTTAATCTTTCTAGCTACCTTAGATATTAGTTGCATTCAAAAGTTTACTTTTTAAATTTAACATGCATTTATAACTGTCTGTAAAATTTTAACAACTTTTCCTGTATAATTTATGAAAGCCCACTGGTTAGTAGTAAACCCCTTGCTATATAAAACGGAGGTTGCGGGTGGATACTGATTTGAGAATGAATGAGCTTTTGCATTATGTGAGATTCAATGCAACATTATTTATTTCACAACCCAATGCTGAATAGAAAATATTTGTTGCACTACAAGTCATCATATTTAGTACTTCAGGCACTGTCCTGCAACATAAAATAACTTATTTATGTTCCCTATAAAGCTGATCCACGGATAGTTGCCAAAGTTTAAACGAGAACTTGATTTATTAACTTAGCACAGAAGCCTTAGGATTAGTTTTAACAGTGTAACGATTTTTAATGACAGCCTTATAGTAATCATTATCAATGAATTGTATTCTATACTCCGATCGATAAAAATATTTACATTTTGTGGTATGACCTAGTAGCATCTGATTTTTTAGTTGTGGCTTCAGGTAGTTTGAATGATGCGATGATGATAATCTGATTTCGTTCCTGAGCCATCTAACTCTGAGGGTTGACGTGAATGGTGATAATGATGAAGGTAAATCTCCTGGAGCTCCGGTAAGTATGAGAGTTCCACAAGGATCTATTCTTGGACCTTTTCCCTTCCTTGTTTATATAAATGACCTACCTCATATAGTGTACAAAAGCAATGAGATAGTATTATTTGCGGAGGATACCTCTTTGATTTTTAAAATCAGACGTAATACAGTGTTTATTGATTATGTAAATAATACCTCTCCAATGTAGCGCATTCGTTTAGCGTAAATAATTTACTATTAAACAAAAAAAAGACAAAATGTATAAAATTTATTACCCCTAATGTAAAACAAGACCTTGTTAACTGTGTTTCTCCGCTTTACAATAGACAAGTTGCAGGAGCCCCCATTTAAATTTAGTAGCGAATAAACAAAGCTCAACGACATTTGCTGTAAAGAGAATTAGACAAATAAATGACGTGGAGACAGCCCGGTTGGTATATTTCAGTAACTTTAACAGTATAATGTCTTATGGCATTCTACTGTGGGGAAACGCGGCCGATATTAATACAATCTTTGTCTTTCAAAAAAGCTCTATTCGTGCAGTGTGTCACCTGGGCCCTAAAGAGTCACTCAGAGAGTTGATTACTCAAATTAAAATATTGACCTTTAGTACTCAATATATTTTTGGAAAATTAATCAATGTGCAGATAAACATAATGATTTTTAAGGCAATGCACATCAAATAAATACTAGGAACAAGCATGGACTAATTATTCCAGCATCTAGATTGCGAAGAATTTCAAAATTTTTTATGGAACAATGTTTTTGCTTTTACGACAAAATTCCAGAACGTTAAAAATTTAACCACTAAAAAATTTTAAAGTTTTTAAGAAACGTTTGTGTGTTAAAAGTTATTACAATGTACATGAATATTTAAACGATAACGCACTGTAGTGATGACATGCTTGCTCCAGGCTTTTTTCTAAAAAACGTCCAGCTGAGTTTCTTTCGCTGGTTCTTCTTAGGTCTGAGGCGTCCTTTTCCGAAGCAGTGATAGATTTTTGACTATCGATAAGTGAGAGTATCGCTCCTACGTTGAATAAAGATATTTGATTTTGATAAATTTTGATTTTGAAGCATATATTCCGTTTATACAATAATGCCTGACCCACATTTTTCAACTAAGACTTTGGATTCTCTTTATCACAGATCCCTTGTGCTTTTCGAATTTTTAAATATCAAATCTAAAATATATTTAAAATATATTCAGACGTCGGATTTTTTAAGTGTATCTTGGGAGTTGTAAGAAGACGAAAATTAAATGGGCCACCTCTTGACTACCGCTATCAACGCATATATGAAGCAGCGTTTTACTACAAGTGTTCGACCTATCGCCGTGTCTGAGATAATGATGTGCGAGTCTGAAGAGTGTACTCGTGTCCCAGACGTGATTTATCCAGTAAGCGTCGACCCACTTATTAGGTCTTGGATAAATTATAACGATATAATATAATCTGCAGTATGTCCCCTAAGCTAAAATACATTAGAAACCAAACAGGCTTTTTTCATTTTTTGTTAGACTATTCCATTTGGGTAAGGCAACATACTGTTTTAAACGCTACTTCTTTAGCCAAAAAAAACGTAAAACCCTTTGCGTTCCTAAAACTCGAACTAACTATCCATGTAATATTTGTATAAAAATAACAGTAAAAATATGAAAGTTAATAAAATTTATTAACTTTCATTTGGATATTGATCCATTGGAACGATTGTTGGCAAGGTATAACCTTCCCAACAACCGTTCGAACAGTTCTTGCTTAAAATTATTATTCTCTATCAGACTCATTACAGTTAGTTTGTATATTATTATTCATAATATATTGCAATATACCTAAAATTAAAAATTAAAAAGGTTTAATTCGATTGTTGTCGGATAATTTTTAAAAAGGGAATGTGTAGGTTAGTACCGTCGCGATGCCTAATCCTGCCTATAATCAGTAGTGTGTAAACATTACTTCTTCTGGTTCTAAGGGCGCGGTAGTCAGTATAATTACTGGATAAACAAGACGATACATCCCTTCATGTTACGTTACATTCGTAGGGTGAATGGATTGTGACTTTTTTATAGGCAGGGTGTTTGACTTAATTCCGATAAAAGTTTTATGAACTATTTAAAAATGTCAAATTTTTGCATTTCTTTACGTTTAAAAATTTCAAATCTTTACATTTCTAATCCTGGCACAACTTAGTACTCAAGATCCACTTTTTGTTAAAAGCTTTTTTGGTATATCTTATTTCAAATCGTACCGCTTTTCTTAACAAGCCTTGCAAAACATATTATGACTAAATTAAGACCCAAATATATATAAACGACCAGTCCATCAGTCACCTAAAACGCTAAATTATGTAAAAAGATTAAAACATATAACACATGAGACGCTAAAAGATTTTAAATAAACTTGATAAAATTCATTCGGCTTAAAATGTAGTCGGCACTGAAAATTCAAATGGATAAATTCACCGACGCTTTGGGCGAGCTACTTTTCCCGAAAGTACAAAAACTGCCTTCGAATTCTCGTTCTAATTAGACACGATGCAGCTCGCTGGCAGCAATTTAGAAAATTACTCAATGGCCTCTCGGGAGTCAAAAACCCGCTGAAATGCTTTTGTACTGCGCTAGCGGAACATATATGAACGTTTTTCAGGAATTCGTGCGATCTGAAAATGAAAATCACAGTGTGAACAAAAAACTCCTAATTCAAATCGATTTTTTGAATATTACAAATCTTTTATTGACGGAGGTTAACATTTTTCAATAACAATCATAAAAAAAATAATTGGACATTGCTACTTGAATTAAAATGACTACTGTAGGGTCGACAAAAATATTTTTTTATAAGACTTCGAAGCCACAAAAAGTAATTAGCATCTCTACTCTGAATCTATACTAATGTAAAAAGTACTACATTAAAGTGATAAATTTCATACTCATAATCAAATATCTTTATTCAATATTGTGCAACATTCACTTATTGATTGTCTAGAACGCTACCACTGGTTCGGAATAAGACGCCTCCGACCTGAGAAGAACCGACGAAAGAAACTCAGCGGGCCTTTTTTGTCATCTTATAAAATAATCAAATATACATTGATATGAGCTACATACAGATTTTTCATACGTAAAATAAATTGGAAAAGCCTGGAGCGAGCATTCCTTTACCAGGTTGTGTTATCATTTATAAATTATTTCATGTTATAAGAACCTTTAAAGTTTCTTTACTGCTTTTTAAATTTATTAATAGTTAAATTTTCAAAGTTTACTGGGGTTTGGTTATAAAAGCACAATGTCCCACAAAAGATTTGCTTATTCTTTACAGTCTAGTTGCTGGAAAAATTTAATTTTCTACGTTTCTAGTATTGATGTAGTTTAGTACCTATAAATAGCATGCGACTATTCGATAGCGGTTAAAAATTGGTCGTATTTGCTAAAATTAATGAGAACGAGATAATAAAAAAAATCAAAATCACAAAGGACTAAATTCGTACACGTTTTATTACCATTGGTTAAATCTTTTTGCTCGTTCATCTCAATTATGAATAAATTTTCATTACTTTCCATTTTAACGGAAAGAGTAGAAAGTGCCTTTTTCGGTCCCAAAGCGGTATTGTCAAAATATCGTTTTCTGATTTGATGGTCACCGTAGCCAGCGTATAAACTTGGTTATCAAGACGTAACATCCAATGTCTCAAGGTGGGCAGCTTGTAGGCCCCTGGTATTGCCAATGTCTTTGGACGTTGGAGACCACCAACTGGTCTGATTGCTCGTAAGCCTTCATATGCCAAGAAACAAAGGAAGACAAAAAAGCGACGCTTGACTTGAATAGAAGGTGATACGCACCGTCAACAATAAATAGAGTGAGACGAATTGAAAAGTAAACTCTCAAGTAATCATAATTATCATCATTAGCTTCTGTCAGTCCACTGCTGGATAAAGGCCTTCCCTAATGTACGCCACCACTTCCGACCCTCGGCGGTTCTCATCTAGCCCACACCGGCCACTTTGTGAATGTCGTCACTTCATCTTACAGTAGGGTGACCCATACTACGTTTCTCTAGAACTTTCCGGCTCCAGCGGTCGTTAGGTCTGCGGCTTAAGTAACCGGCCCACTCCCACTTTAACTTACTAATCCGGTAAGCTATATCAGTGACTCTGGCTCTCTGATGGATCCCATAATTTCTGATGCGGTCCTTTATAGATGCTCTGGCCTCTCAATAGCTCCCTGAGCGACTTAAAATTTGTGGACCAGACCAACCGTAAGTGTCCAAGTTTTGGCAACGTGGGTCTTGACAAGTAGGACGCAATGATCGAAAACTTTCGATTTGAGACATAGGAACTCTCATTTATTAAGCAATTATGCTGGAGACGGTGCTCGTTGAACAATAGCCATCGTTTTAAAAGGACCAACTAGAAAGGTAATACGGCACCTATTTCTGCAACAAGGAGTGTATACTTATTTGTTTTATCAAAAATATATTAAAATTCTATTTTCTTGTTGGTTAGAAAAATGCGATAAAATACCTTAAAATGTATTATTTAAAACTAATTATTACTGGCATTTCGTATTCACCTATGAAACTTTTCAGAACATTAATATACAAAATGGAGATATTATAAAAAAGATATTTACAATCCGATGAATGTTTTTACCATTGACGCCAGCTTCGTCTTACTTTATACTTTTTTGCTTAGTAATAAACATATTTAATTAAGTAAGTAGTACGTAAATTTCAACTTGTTATTTTATAATATTATCTGTTTTTTCTTGTTAATGTCTTGTGTTGTATGACAGTGATTCCTTTGGTCCCTATAAAATCCTGTTTACCATGGAATTATGTAATGTCGGTACATATCATAGCAGTCTAAGTATTATAAAATATTTTTTTACCAAACACTATTATTTTAAAAAATTGTGATTTTTCTGATCTCCTATACGTGATGATTATTTTTACTCTAATTGCAAACAAAGGCAGACGACCAGTCAGATGACTTTATGGTCCGACATCCATGGACTTCGTTAATAACGAAGGTATCTCCAATGCACTGCCTACCGTGAGATATATGATGTTAAGTCTCGTTTACCGGATAAAACGCTGTCGATGGTGCCCTTTAAACCGAAGCACACTAGTGTTTTCATACTGTGTTTCAGATCAAAGGGAACCGTAATGCTTTGCGGCAGAAATAGGTACTGCGGTGGTACCACCACAGGCAGCCCCTTTGACAAGGGAACCGACCACAGCAACAAAATTATTTAAATTTTTTCCTTCCACATTTTTTAGTCTGATCGCAACTGCTATTTCATATTCAGTGGAACGTGAGAGTTTTATACAAAACTTTTCGTTGGAATTCAATACTCACTTGTAAAAGCCTGATAAAAAGTTTCAGAAATTTAAACATGCATTCCATTTGTAAGTTAATATTCTGCTATGATTCGCATCGTTGTAATTTGTTTAATAAATAAAATTCACAGACAGTAATTATTTGGGTTGATAAAGATTATTTTTATTTAGTTTGCACTTCCTATTTAGTCCTATTTTTGACTTATTTTGTAAAATAAGGGGTAACCATTAAAAAAATAAAAAGATACAGGCAATATGTATTTTATTAATAATTTTTTTCTCTTTTTTCTGCATTTATGAATTCAAATCCGTGGAATTTTCTGCCTTATTTTCTTACTTGTAAATCGTGCATAATACTTTTTGTGTATAAAAAACTAACAACGAATTTTATTAAAATGTAATTCATTATTTTCATCCTTTGTTAGTAGTAGGCTGAACATAGGCCTCCCCTAATGCAAGTCACCGCTTCCGATCTTTGGCTATTCTCATCCAGCCCACACCGGCCACTTTGCAAATGTCATCACTCTATCTTGCCAAAAGGCGTTCTAGGGAATTGTATGAATTGCGATTTCTTGCTATACAGAATTCGGAGCTGCGGATGCAGTACCCTAGTGCCGGCCGTCGAACAGTAGAGGCCGTACGCCACATCTTAAAGTATTGGCCTAGAAGTAGACACAGCTCCCTCAAATTTTGCCCGGTGCAGGTTCTCTCAGGACAAGGTTGTTTCCGGTTGGGAGCCCGCGGAGGAGTACCACCACTGAGATGTATGTGCGGAGGAGACGACCCAGCACGCACTGTAGGAACGCACGGAGGCACGTCTGGGTTGTGAAACGCTGAGATCTTTGTATTGTCGTGGAGCTCGACCTTTGTTGCCTGCTGTAGTGCGCACGATATTATAGAATGAAAGGTCATGTCAATGGTCATCAAGCACCATCCTTGCGTTCTGAGAGGAGGTGAGGGTCCCGAAAAAATCCACGGAAAGAAACAGAAAGGCCAACAGCAAGGGTGGCGTACGCACGCAACCTTCCCCCCTGACACTTAGCACCTGGGTGGCTGGCAAGTAGATGTCGGCTGCCCAGAGATGGTTCAAGAGGAAGTGCTGTGCAGTTTGACTTAGCACAGCACCTAAAGCAACATTTCGACCAACAATTAGGATTAAATTATGAAGTTTTTTCCTCAGCATTAAACTTAAATTTGAATGTTGTCGAACATTATGAAATGTTTTTAAAGCTGGTCATTTTTTGGTTACATTTTGCTTGTGTTTTCTCTTTTAAACAATATTTATTTATTTAAACTATGAGCACGAAATGAATTACATTTAAACCCACAGTTTTGAAAAGCGCACCTAATGAAAAGTCGTCACCGAAGCCCATACACAATGGCAATACCAGTGGCATCACCACTGCGCTACGGTGTCCTTCAAACCGGAGCACAGTAGTTTTTTCACACTACTGCTATGCGGTAGAAATAGGCACCGCGGGTGGTGCCACCACAGACGGTCCACTGCAAAAAGGGAACCTACCACCTACAGAGTGACAGCGTTATCCACCTGAATCTAACTACCCTAAGAGAATACCTTTAGAAGTAATTTTAAATATTTCATATATAAATAAAATTAAATAATCTAACATTTCAAACAGCCTTGACACGCTATAAATTATAGTAATTTTGAAATAATCTATAAACACGACGCTGTCGTAACTATACATCAATCATTAACAGCACAAAGTTTTATTCCATGCAAGTCAATCGCGATATTTTTAAGCGACACCGGCAGAAAACCCAATATTTCCAAAACTCGAATATGAATAGCTCAGTCACTCCATCAGAGCGTTTTATTCGATTCGCTCCGTTGAAGCGTCTAGTTGGTAGGGATTGACGTGAATTTCGCGGATATTCATCTCGAGACGAATGCCTCCGACAGAGCTACTTTATATACTACTATATAACTCTTAATGCTTCTCTGATTTTCTTTGAGCCTGTTTAATTTTTACTTGTATTTACTTTAATCATTATTATCAGCATGTGTTAGTCTACTGCTGGACATAGGCGTCCTCTAATGCACGTCCCCTCCATTAGGGGGTTTCTGGACCGTATTCCACAGGTAGGTATTTATTTTATATATAGTATTAGTTTTAATTTCGATTGTTTAGATTATTTTATTTTGAAGCATGTAGACTAAGATGTATTTTTTGCATAAAAAAACAAATAAAAAATTTATGAAATTTTATTTTAAATACATCTACTATTCTAAAATGTCTCTTATTGTTTCCACAGCTGGTTTTGACGCTGCCTGATTTTTATTTATATTTACTTCTGATTCCATATATATATTTATATGTTGATCATAATATTTAGACGGTTTAATATTATTTTTTTCATTGTATTTATCTTCTACGTAAATATAACAAAAGTAAGTAAGAAGTAGTATATAACGTCCTAATAAATTTTTTATAAAAATAACAATCGTAAAAACTCTGTATGTAAACAGCTTTTTATTTAATCCAACATAAAGAATTCAGACCACCAAGAAATGGGGGGCGGGAAAAGGTATTCGACCGCGTAATTGCTGTTTTCTCAGCGCCAACATTCCAACTGCATTCAGCCTTCACCGGACCTATTAAGCTAGTTTTGAAATTAAATTTCAGGTATCCATAAAGAGTTTTTTGCATCACTTATTTGACCACGAGGGTTCATGTACTATTATAACCTTCAGTTGTGTAACAAGTAACCTCAATTTTCTGAATACAAGTATGCTATCATAACTCAATCAGGGTGGAGAAGTGTCATAAAAAAATCTATCAGTTTTTCAAATGTCAATTTGAAGTATATGGAGATCCAACGTTGCATTACCAATGCATCAACACTTGATAGGTTTTTTGTTGTAGTGGTGCAGTTTTATTGTGGCCGGCCCAGTCGCGGGGAAGCTAAGAGTTAAGAGTTTAACCTAAAAGAGTAGGCCCGGTAGTAACTTTTGACTTATTTAAAAAATATATGAAAGAGAAGACAGTATGAAGAATAATACATAACTACAAAATTAATTTTAATACATTAATATCGTACAGCTTAGCTGTATAGGATCTGCTAAGTAAGCACTATCATTAATCTTGTGAAATAAAGAGAAAATAAGGACATAATGGTTCAGCGAGCTGTTAAAATATTTCTTATTGTTCAAGTTTATAAATTTGTATTTTGTAAGAAATTATAAGAATGATAAAAGAAAATGCTTTCCAACTTTGAATAGCTTTTTGTCCTTTCAACGTAGATTTTGTTAAGAATTTTTAGTTTATTAGTAATTTTTGTATTGAATGTTTATTAATGGCGTTTACTTAAAATTTTATGAATATTGTCGTCGTTAGTTTCCTAGTTGCTAGTTCTTTGTTTATATGATATATTTACCCACCAACCCGCTTGGACCAGCGTGGTGAGATACGTTCTAGAAATCCCCCTTATAGAGAAGGCGTGCAGTAGAGGAGGGTTATGTCCAGCAGTGGCACACAAACACAAACAGATATTAATATATTTTATCGAAGTATGAAATATGGCCTAATGAAATATGGAACGTTAAGAGATTATATATTTTTTTAATTTATTTATTTACAATTTCTGCATATCTGCATGCTTATGCAGGTGTGATCTATCTGTAGCTGTAACCACCCTAAGCTTAGCTGGTAGATAATGACTAAAGCATTAAACTTAGGCAAGTTTATTGCTTTAGGCATTATTAAGAGATTGTTAGGTAGATGCATGATCAAAGAAAGAATAAAAACAAATTATTTTTAGAGCTAAACGATGTCTCAAAAATAAAATACAAACATTATTATAAATATTGAAAATATATTTATACATATATATTACGTTATAATGAAAATAATATACTTGCATAAATATTTGATTATATAACAATAAAATTTAATCAAAGTCAAATATCTTTATTTAATATGGAACCAAGGTGTGTTATCTATCTAGCAGTCATTACAGCAATAATACCTTTTAACACACAAACGTTCCTTAACAACTTTTTAAAATTTATTTACAGAAAATAGCTGAACGTTTTCTGGGGTGCTATTGTAGAAGAGTATACATCGTCCCATGACAGATTTCATTGTTCTTCGGAGAGTAGTTTGCGGAAGAATATTATTTTGCTTTTGTTGAAAATGTTATTTCATAATGTATATATTGACTATATGATATTATGTGTAAATTCATCTATCTGAAATCATACGCAGCGTGCTATCTAGTGTTTTCCTACCGTTCTCCATTAAGTCTAACAAACTCCTTAACAAAATCAAGTCTTCTAGAATATAGCAACAAGCCAAAAATATATTCTGATTTTATGAAAGATTTAGCTTATGATTTTTCTAGGTGTAGAATTTGACGAAAGATTGATTATATTTGAAGATGATTGACGTTTCCTATTTTAGAGAAGTGCTAAAAATATGTGATCCATTCAAGAAACGTATGCTGAGCAAAAAAGCAACGTATATTCATAAATGGAGATATTTTTCTGTGACCGGTTTAACGACGGTAAAATAATAGTAAATTATTAACTAGTCGACGGATAAGGAAGAGTCATATTAACCAACGTACCAAATAAAAAGTAAAACAATAAGAAAAGCGATAATTTTGAACCGTAATTGACCGACTTTTAAAATAAGGAGGTATTCAAAATGAGGCGCCTTTTTATGTGTACTCTATTTTATTTAAAATAATATTGTGACCATAATTACTTACTTTACTTTCTTTACTTTGTATTTTACTTTTTTTTGTCACCTCGAAATAAAGGAGAGTTTAAAAACTAAATAGTAATAGTTTAGGAATTTACTAAATAGTAATAGTTTAGGAATATTCAAAATGAGGCCCTTTTATTGTACTTATTTTTTAAAATAATATTGTGACCATAATTACTTACTTTACTTTCTTTACTTTGTATTTTACTTTTTTTTGTCACCTCGAAATGAAGGAGAGAAATATAATGTTTAAAAAACTAAATAGTAATAGTTTAGGACTTATTCTAAGAGTGTTTAAAAGAGTTTAGGTGATTTCTTATATTTTATAAATATAAGAACTGTCTGACTTATTACAATGAATAAAGTAACAGTACACTGAATTATACCGTCCTAATTACACGTATTTCAAGTTCATCATTTAACCCTCATTTTTTTTACCCCAATCATTTTGGAAATGGGAGGAAGCAACCAAAACAAATTGCAGGGGCATAACCTCAATAGTACGCATTTTTTATTTAGTTTTCTTTCTTCGACCACGCTGTACTTAATTTAAAAGTTTCCCAGCAACTCAATTAATTTATCATGGTCCTCTTTTAAAAAAATTTTTTTGACCTCAATCCTGACGTAGATAACCTTACTAACTATGTCTAGACGTCGTTTAATTTTTATCTATGTTCTGTAAGTATAATCTTACGAAAAAAAGTATATAAAAACGCCCCAGGCGTTATCAATATTTGAATCTTGCATATTTGTATGTTAGTCTGTTTTTGAAATCGATTACAGATTTAAATAGTTTAAAATAGATTAAGTATTCTTAATTAAAAAATATTACGAATAATTTTGAGAAGCGTGCAGTGCGTAACAAATAATTAGGATTTATTTTCGTTTCCTGCGTAACGAATGCATTATAATTTGGTGTAACTTATGATGGTTACGCTATTATTTCTCATTAAAACTTTCAAGGCCAACTATATTGCTATTTTATAATTTATAAACTAAGTAATAAAAATTAAGTTTATATTTTGTATGTTAATATTTTGTAATAAAATCGTATAATCGGTTCCTTCATTTACGTGCAATACAAAATTCAAAGTTAAAACATATTTTCACAAAAGTTAGTCTAATCATGCTTGTATTAATACTTTAATACACTTTTTTTAATTGTCTCCGTATCCTAGTGCCAAAGGCGAAGCACGTGCCTTTGGTACTAGGCTACTGAGGCAGAAATTGAAGGTCGTGGCTAAGAATCCTGCGGGGCCTCAACAACTTTTCATTTTTGTTTTCTAGTTGGTTAAGCGTAGTAACTATTTAACTACGCTACGTCTGCCTGTTTTGGCTCATCTTTGGAATTGCTGATTCGATTTTTTGTCGGAACTTTACTGGAAAAGGAGCCGAAGTTACTTCGAGTTACATGAGTAATACCAATTATTTAGATTTTCACTTAGACGAATTTGCGAGCAACTAGTTTGGTAACTCTATAAAACTGGTTGGAAATTTTCCAATTTTTACTGCACTGAGCAATTTTAAAGACTGCTTTCCCTGACCGTTTTCTTCGCTACTTTTCTTTATCATTAAATACAATGAACAATCGTCCCCAGAGCATTGTTCGAACAGAAAGATACGCTGCAAGCATTTCGATTTAGTAAATGTGTGCCTTTTATTTCAGACGACTTTTTTATTCCATGTTTTAATTACTGCAGTAATAAAGTATTTTAAGGTAAAAATTTCAAGTATCTACATGCAACGTTTGGAACATATAACGTTTTTTTTTTTTTTTTTTGATGGATCTCGTGTTCTGTGGAATAAACCTATTAGAACATAACCGGGTTCAGGGGACCCGTTGCCACAGGCGCGTCTCCCCGTAAGTGACTTAACTTCACAAGGGCCCCAGAAGGGAGCCTAGGCTTAGGTTGTCACTTTCTGGTTCCCGTTAGCATGCTGAATCGGGGGCTGCCCAGGTGGGCCGACGCCTCGGCTCGAATCAGACGCTTTGCAATGATCATTTAATAGCTAGAAGAGCTCTATCTAAATTTTACTACCACTTCTTAAAGCGTTGGCGCTGGGAAGAAGTGGCGCAAACTCAGCAACGCTCCTATCTAATAGGTGTTAAGCTACAGTGTCATATATCAAAGGGTGTGTAAGTTCGACCTCACCGGTGGGGCCGATGTCATGAGTGTGTGTATGTCCTCACACTCTAAGTGTAGGGTGTACCTGGCTACTGCTAGAGTGTCGCTACCTAAGCCTTAAGGGCAGTAATTAAATTCTTGTATTTCACAAGAAGGGAAAACCTAGTGATTGCGTCGCCGGCGGCGGCGGCGAAATCATCTGCTGCTTGATTTAGCTCGTCTAGATTAAAAAGATCTAGCGACTTTAAAATGATGCTACATTGTTGCCAGTGCTGCCATTGCTATGGCTAGCATGCTGGCTCTTTGAGGCGGCGGCGGGCCGCTGTGCGCTCGGAGTCGGCTCCGGCGCTGGCTGTTGCCACGCGGGGCGGAACTGCCAAGCGTTGGAAGGACGGAGGGGTGGGAATGCGGTGCTATTTGAAGGATTGGGTGGTCGCCTGGAAGAGGCTTCCCTCGGGATCGCAGGGACTCTGCGTTTTGGCGCCTTAGGGCAGCCGAGGTAGTTGGCCGTGTGGCCGGGATTGCGGCAGTTAACGCACGCAGGAGGTTCAAAGGTGGCGAGGACTTCTTTGTCCTTGGGTCTGGGACAGGATGCGGTACCGTGATCCCCGAGGCATTTGACGCAACGGGGGCGTGCGAAACAGTTCCGCGCAGCTTGGCCGAATATTTGGCATTTGTGACACTGCCCTGGCAAACCGTTAGAATGAGGCCGCTCAAAGAGACGCCGATCACACCGTTGCTCGACATCGTAAATGCGCTTACCTTCCTTGGTGCGCTCGAGCGTGACTAGCACCATACCATAAGGGCGTTTGGTGCGTGGGTGGTACATCCGTTGTACCCCTAGGACGGGAATCTCTAATTCCTTTAATGCCGAAGTTATCTCCGAGCATGGGATCTCCTAGGCAGCCCTTTGACCACTGTCCTAAGTACGCGCTCATCCGGGAGCGCGAATGTGTGATATTGGTGTTCCTTTTCCCGGAGGAATAAGGTCACCTTCCTAAAATCATCTGAATTCTCTAATTGCAATTTGATCCCCTGATTGCTATCAGAGGCCTCAAATTTAAATCTGATTAGATAGGCCGAGCGAATCTCGACCATTTCTCCTTCTCGCGGAGATATATGGGCGGTGGGCGTTTCCTACGAGTAGCCGTGCCTGGGAAGGCTGGGACGGCTGGGCAGGGCGAGGGGCCAGGGGCGCCTAGGATCGGTTGGATGGATGGGTGGGATATTTGTCGTCTGGGAGGACGACGGTTCGTCAGGAATGGCCTGGACGGTCCGGTAGTTGAGGTGGGACCACCCTGGTCGGAAGGTAATCGGAGATGATGCCCGTGTACTGCGTCGGTGAGCTTCATATATAATTTTTTACCGAGCTTCTCGCTGATCGCCTTGGTGTCGAGACCAAAGCGAGTAGCGAGCTCCCGGTCGACCATTATGCCGATTGTGACTTGTCTAGCTTAGGCGAGACATCTGCGGCGTCGTCTGACGCAATCTGTGTGCCCCGGCGGTTGCCGGGCGTAGTTTTCTTACCGCCCTGCCGGCTACGGCAGGGAGGTGTGTCTGACTTGCTTCTGAAACAGGAAACAGAATATTAAAACGTTCGGTGGGCCTAGTAAAGTCGTAAAAACAACTTGTTCGGCCAAGAAACAGAATTAATTAACCCTAAGAAACAAGATTATGCGCTTAGCTACAAGCGGCTAGCAACACAATTGTGTTATGCAAACGAGTTGCAAAACACAGCTGCGTACAAGCCGACCGCTTGAGGTAGCGCAATAAATTCCACCGCGATGACGTCAGCGGTGCGACAAAAGGCTCTATGAGCGCAGGTGCACTCATAAAACGCAGATGGCGCAGCGAGACGATTTCACGGCGGCGGACGATGACTTCTGCGAAGCGAGCTTGAGACTTGCGGCGAACACGTGCGGTCGGGACCGCTGCTGGAGGCGCTCTGTATATGTTTTGTTGACATATAACGTAGACATTGAATTTCTTTATTGTGTCGAAGTATATGCTACTGTTTATCTCACTGATACTCGGTGATTTAGCCATGAATATAACATGGTAACAGCCTATGATGAGGTCTCTCCGTAGGCCTCGTAAAGTTTCAAGTCATTCTTTGGGTACCAGCCCTAAGTATGTACTGCCCCCTCACAATTATATTAAACTCAACACTAAGTCGATTCCGAAAGTTAACCGTTCGTCCATTGAATAGTTGTAATTTTCTGTCTTTACAACTTACATAATATTAAATTTTGAACTACTAACAACTGTTTATTTCTTTCTAATCATGTGGAGTTTTATTAATAATTGTATGATCTACAGTTCCCGAAACCTAACATCTCGATTTGCAGTTTTCTTAACTGGAAAAGAAGTTCTAAAGCCTGAAGTGGGTGGATGTCCGTCTCTTTTTTTAAGGCAGATTTTAAAGCTTACTTACTTCAGGAAACTTAACGCAAATATCACCTGCACTTTGGCACATGGTTTTCTTAAATGTTTGTTACCTAGTTTATAGTAAAGTGACTGTATCAAACTTCTTAGATGAACTTCTTCCAATCCACCAACAGCCACCTGTGCACTCATAGTAATAACCATACATGTTAAGATAGCACATTAAGCCTTTGCTTCCATTTTATAGGCGCTTCAATGCAAACTTTTTTCAGTATGTAAGGTAAAGTCTATCGTTACGTTAAAACATTAATAAATTTACAAACTGGCATGCAGCGCGTGACATTATTTGTGTTTCTTAAGATTTAAACGCCTGTCGAATGCATTATCAATAGGTGTGACTCACCGTCTTTATATTCTCTCAATTAATTATAGTAACGTTCATAATTGATAATGTACAACTAATGAGATAGGCAATAATATAAAAAAATAAAACTTTAGATTCAAAGAGAAATTTTGATGTTAAGTGATATATTTTGTACGAATAATTTTGTTGAATCTATTGCTTTACGCATATCCTTTATCGTCGAACGGGGCATTCTCGTCGTATTTGCATCTCTCTTTCCAATCGTCGACGTCTAATAGAAATTGGGCAGTTATATCATAGAACTGTGCTACATCACAAAGACTGTCGCAGCCATTGATTATAAGATACTGCACCTCTGCACCTGGCGACTTTAGGTACACTGGCTGAAAAGATATAGTGAATACTTAATTACACAAATTTATTACTGAACATCGATCTTTTTAATAATAGTTGACTAATTTGCGTACCTACCTAGGCTAACCTAGGCTACCTTACGAGTCAGTAGTGGAACAGTAATAAGAACGACGCCGCCGAAGTTTTCTAATCTATCAATTATCAATAAAATGTAATTCAAGTCAAAAGAATAAAAAATTAATATTTAAACAAAACTTTGTTACTGAACCCTAATAGTTTTTTATTTATACTCGGGTAAGAATATTAAATATTTATTTAAGATATAAATACGACAAAATAAAAAATATAATATGGTTTTGTGTATTATCACGTCAGTGCCAAACATCTTCTAGTGTTTAGGGACTATGCTTATATTCGGCTGTATTATCATCAACATAATCCTCTATTATTCCACAGCTGAACATAGGCCTCCCATAATGCACACCTTCTCTATTAGGGAGTATTTGGACCGTATTCCACAACGCCGGTCCAATGCGAGTTGGTGAGTGGACCGACTTTTTACATGCCCATCTGACGCATGGATCATCTTATTTATTAGACAATTAGGTGATCGGTCCAAATTGTCCTAACCAACTTGAAAACAACAACAACACTGTTTCTCCGTGACATTCAAACCCACGACCTCCGGTTTCTAAAAGCAAGAGCCAATGCCGCTTAGCCCCCAGGCGGTTCAAACGGTTAATTAATTTTTCCAACACGTGGATTAAAAAATTCAATTGGACGTGTAATGAACCGTTGTGGTTACGGTGTAAATATTTTCGGGTGGGGAATTAAACGATCACAGTTTAACTACCATAATTAATAAAGAATGTTTGAATTAAATAGCAGAACATAATAGTCTTTAACTGCCTCCCTGGCCTAGGAAAAGGGATGGCTTGGGGAAACCCCGGAGGTCGGGTTCGAATTCCCGGGACCAACAAATTTCATTTTTGTTTTCCTGGTTAGGGGCAATTTAAATCACCCAATTGTCTGAAAGTAAGATGGTCCATCGTCGGATGGGCATTGTAAAAAAGTCTTACCCCCAACCCGTTGGACCAGCGGGTGGGAACAGGTCCAAACCCCCAATGGATAAGGGGGGCCAGGGGGTTTATGTCCAACAGTGGACTATCAAAAGGTATGATGATGATGATGAATAAAGTCTTCTTGGTCTACTGCAACATTATATAACTTTTACAACGATGGTGACCCACCTTCTTTTACATTTTCTTACTATTTTGATTGTTGAACCATTTGTCCTTTTTTGTTTTTGCAACCGTGTTTTATTGTTTTTGTTATTTTAATTTAAAGTATATTTTCCCACTACACTGGGCGACAATAATTAATTTAACAATTTGTTTAATAATTAAAATCCTTAACATTCGATTTTGTTTCGAAGTAATCGATATTTAACTTGAAGAAACAAACTTTTAACATATTTTTTAAATCTTAACGCTTTTTAACTTTCATGAAGGTAATTTCACAAAAACATTTTTTTAATTAATAATTTTTTTCAAAAATCTTAACATTTATTAAACTATAAGGTTTAATTTGTTGAACCACACCTTAAGAAGAATTTCCTCAAAATTTTCCGTTTCCATTGTAAATTTAAAAGATTCTTTCAAACTTTCTTAGCTTTTTTCTTTATCATTGGGTTGATTACCCAAAATCCCCAAACATTGTTCAAATAAAAGACTTGGCTGCGGGCTTTCGATGCAACAAACTGTGTGTGTTATGTCTTTATTCTCTTTGCATTTAATTTAATTGATTAGTATAAGGCTACCTTTATGATTTTGTAAAAATTTATGTATTGCCATAATAGAAAATTGGATGACTATCATTAAAAAGGAAATTTATCACCCCTAATAAAAAAAGGAAACTTTAAGAATAAAATATGTACCTACATCAAAAAGATTAATACTTAGCGGTAATCTTAATAATTATAAATGGGCACTTTATGTAGCAATAAACGTATTTTTTTGTTTACTAATGTTTTGCGGAATAATGGCCCGCCAAAATCTTCAAATGCAAAACGCGAAAGTTATTAAGCTGTTTGCGGGGATGCCTTTCAAACCGGAAGACAACTGTGTTTATACTTCACTTTGAGTAATGATTGTACTCATCATCCAATAATTATCTCAAATTCAGCCTTATTACTGTTTACGACGACGAAAAGAAGAACAGTTTGAAAGATTATTTTTATAAAATATATGCTACTATTACTTACTAGAACAACGTATCTTCCCGTCTCCTTAACTCTTCTTAGTTCTAGTCCATATGCTGCTGCATACAGTGGTGTACCTTGCCTTGGATAAGCTCTGGTGATGGCTTCGAATGCATAAAGGTTTGTATCATGTGCCGAGTAAATTCGTACTTTCTCTGTGGGCTCACCAGCAATAGTCGCGGAAGCCACTTCGAAAAACTCTTTAAGCAACAAACCTGTGAAAATAAATATGTGTCCATAGAAACTTCTTTAGCTTGCTGGTTGAAAATTAAATAATATTTAAATATTAAAACAAATAGAAAATTTAATTTTCAATCATCAAAACTACACGTTTGAAACGACTTCTGTCACATTTTTAATGTTCTTTTAGTAATTGAGTGATCAGTTATATAAAAAAAAATATCCTCTGATTCTCAATAACTACGAAAAAAAAATCAGTCAAAGAACTACCATTTAGGAATACATATGCTGCATGAAGCCTTTTATATTTCGATAAATATACATAGTTTTAACCAATATGAAAACAAAATAACATAAAAATGTACTTTTGCTGCAGGATTTTAATTCACGGCCTCTGAATTGTTGACCGCAAGCCGTTGTCACTTTGTTGAAAGTCAGTGCATTTTTACTGAAGTTTAATATTAGTAGTATAGTCAATTTCGCGATTTTAATTTACCTTTACGGTCAAATACAAATGACTATCGTGAATTTATTTCAAAATCGATCTTCGAATTTTTTCTGGTAAATATTTACACTGAAAATTGGTAGGCGCATCACGTTTAACTTTTACCAAACAAAACTAAATACGATGTCCGCTATTGCCAAGAGCCAGAACCAATTCAGAGGATTGCCATATGATTGGTTCAAAGTTATCAGTCATAAACGGTTTGAAAATTAAAACAAATGAAATAAAACGAACATGGTATGTACATAAAATATTGTCACATTGGTCTTTATTCTAGAGTTTATATTCATATATACATATAAAACTAGATATTTGAAATACAATAATCTAAAAACTCCGTTTAAAAAAAAGCGTTCGTGTAAAAAAGACTAACTCAAATAATAGTTTTCTTATCGTCGTATTTTTCGTTACATTACAAATAAATTAGGCTTTTGTACAGCAGTTGAAATTTTTAATTGCTTTAACGATTTTGACAATTTTGGTTAAGAAGGCGTGCATTAGGATGGCAGCAATGGCCTAACACAGGCTGATGATGTGCCTATGTATGTATGTATGTATAAAGACCCATTTTACGGGATTATTGACAATTAACAACTCCCTCTGAAGAAGATGTACGGATCTCATAAGAGCTATTGTTTTTATTGCATACAAAGGCAGACAAACAGTCGGGCCACTTGATGGAAAATGGTTCGCGATGCCCATGAACTTCGGCAATACCATGGGTAGCAATGCACGCGCGGCCAATAAAAACGCTGGCTACCGTGCCCTTCAGACTAGAACATGGTAGTATTTTCAAACTATTGATTTGAATCAGAAATACGCACCACGATGGTACGACCCCAGATGGCTCATTGTAAAAAGTGGACCTTTTTGCGAATATGTTGGAGAAGAGAGAAGAGACAGACGTACAAAAATAGAATGTGGCCAGAAAAAAGCCAAGTTACGCTTTGAAAAGATTACTTTAGAAATTTTGTACCAACCTGCTTGTAATGGAAGCATTGTATCGTTTCCAAATAATATATCAAAGGCGTATCAGCTCCTGCCTTTATATCTGGCATAAGTTTCTGTATAGCTGGCTTCAAAGGTATTCCTAGTGTAGCTAATAATATGAAATCAAGCCAAATCTCCACTTTAGAAAAAACATAAATACATAAATAATAAAAGTAATAAATATCTATGAATTTTTAGTGTTTTACTTTGCATTAACCATCAAGATTGTCGTTGTTGTAAATGTCCGACTAAATAAATTTCGAAATTCACAAAAATTAAGGCAATATATATGATGAAAAGTAATATTTCTATTTATTCTTGAACTTTTTTGTGGTATTAAAGATTAGAATGTTTTAAATTTCAAATGTTTTAATTTTTAAACCAAATACAGAATATTTACAACTGTAATGTTAAACTAAAAGTCAATGAATACCTTAAACAAGACTGAATGTCAGAATTAGAAATACCTACAGTACTTTTCAAAAATTAGCTAAAACGGATATATGATTCGGTTATAAAAACACTTAAAACTTTGAAGTTGTAGTATATTCATTACGGCTTCAATGAAAAAGTATTTATAGATGTTTAACAAATTTTGTTTATGGTAAGTCTTTTTTTACAGGAGGTTGAAGCAGTAGTGTCAAAACAATACTGTTTTCTGGTTCGAAGGGGTGCCCTTAGAAGCTGAAAACAGTATTAGCAGCAGCGCATTTACTGAATAAACGAGACGTAACATCGTATGTCTCAGACGATCACTTGTGGCGTCATACGTCATATTTCTCATAGGCAAGGCGTGTCACTTACCATCAGGCAAATGTCTTGCTCTTCTCATCACTATGTAAAATAAAAAAGAAATATCTATATAAGATTTGAAAAAAAATACTAGTACCTGACTAATAAAAACATCATATGCTGTATATATTTCAGCCGGAGTCCTTGTTATGTCACGATTTATTAATGAAGAAACTTTTCTCACAACATCGTTGTGAGGTGCCATTTCGGGTGTGTATGTTCTTAGCTTCTCGACAAAATGCTGATTAAAAGTTGGACAGTTCATACCCATTAGCTGTAGGTAAAATTAATTATAAAGTCAGTAGAATCCAATAAAATATAACAATATAAAAGGATTCCTGGAGAGGCCACAGATCCAACCATTTTTTTTATTGCATACGCAGGAAGACGATCAGTCGGGGCCACCTGATGGAAAGTGGTCACCGACGCCCATAGACATTAGCAATACAGGTATCACCAACGCACTGCCTACCGTGAGACATAGGATGTTAAGTCTCGTTTACTCAGTAAATACGCTGGCTACGGTGCCCTTCAAACTGGAACACAGTAGTGTTTTCACACTACTGCTTTGCGGTAGACAAAGGCACCGTGGTGGTACCCAAACAGACGGTCCCTTGTAAAAAGGGGACCTACCACCGGTAAACCTGAGAAATTTGTTAAAGTAAAATAAAGTAATCACATACTTAAATTTATACGGATATGGATCTTTTTAGTATTGCCTATAAAGCGTTTAAAATATTGACTTATTCAATGCACTTCTTAACTCAGAGGTAATTTTTGACGTAAATAAGAAAAAGGATTTTTTTTTAATTTCCGTTAAAAATTTTAATAACAAATAATTTTGTAGGAAGACTGTACAGGAAATGGATTTTATGTATATTAAGTTCTGTGACAACTTTGAAATATGGCACAGTATGAAAATTTTAAACTTACAAAATCATGCCGAAGCGGTAAGGTTGTATAGGGAACTGGGACCCAATTGATTTCATCGCTCCAACTCTCCCCTTCGGGTCGATATAAGGCAGCCATCGCGACCAGGACAGTCATCTTTGCACGTGTAGAATCCGTAGACCGGATATAGATTTCGGATGGATCATATTTAGATGAAAGATATTTTCCGTATCTGCTGCGGATAGATTTACCCAGTTCGAATGCTCTGCGTTTTCCTAACTGGCGCGAAATTCAATATAATAGTAAATTAAAAACGGCACCCGTTAATTATATCAATCATATATTATTATTCTACTACAGTTACTACTGTTAAAATATATTTGCTCCTCGTCGGGTTACTCTAGTGACTATATTCTTTGTAATTTAAAGTTGTTAAAAAAAAGGAAAAGAGTGATGTTGAACCTGTCACATAATATGTTCTGCGACGTGTAAAAGTTTTACCCAATTACATATTGTAAATGAAAATGAGTTTGTAATTGTAACTATCGACTACAGCCTAAGATTTGGATCTTGTGAAAGCACGACTTTTTACTATAGTAGCCTGGTTGGTGTTAAAAAAATTAATGATTTATGCATTGAATGTGTATAATGTTAAACATACTAATTTGCTATAATGTACATCTTTTATTTAATTTACTTTTTTAATGTATTAACTTTTATGTGAAATATTTTTATGCGTTTTTACACTCTGAACTATATTATAGACGAGTTTAGGAAGTACACTTACGTAAAACATACTATATGTCTATAATTTACAGTTTCGGCAACGTTTGTAATTTAATCGTACGAGATTGTGGTTTTTGGTGCCACATTTCTTTTATTTCTCAAATGTGTATGTACCCCCTTTCTTTGGGAAGTCGGTCATAAAAAATGGATGATTTACGGAGTTGTACAATCTTAAACTTACTCTTTTTACTTCGCTTTGATGTAAATCTTTAATTTAAATACAATTCCTCTTTATATGTTAAATGTTCGCCAGATCTTGATTAAATCTGAAAATGTGCGCTAAGATCCCAAAAATCAGGTCGCTACTTGAGCCGAAATGTTACATCTCTTAAAACAAGTAATATTACTAGTTCCGCGTCGCTACTGATAGTACTTGTTAGTACCGGAAAAAAATTGTTATACGTCTGCTTTATGGCATTAACAGTGGATTTTTTCTAGTCGCGCCCACTAAATATGAATTGTACCCTAAACTTAATTGATCACATTAATATTCCGTTGGAACTAAATGATTAGGCCATTATACATAAATATGACAATGGAACTAAATTTTGATGTATATTTTAGCAAGATAGCTATTATTTCAAATCCAATCCATATATTTTTGGAGCGCACAAATGGAGCACATTAAAATTCAACTCCGTTCAAAAAGTTTGTTTCATAAAACTGTCACGTCCCACTGAATATGGAACAGTAGACTGCTTCCCGGATTGA
Organism: Lamproptera curius; assembly: GCA_029286875.1. Lineage (NCBI taxonomy): Eukaryota > Metazoa > Arthropoda > Insecta > Lepidoptera > Papilionidae > Lamproptera > Lamproptera curius. The sequence goes on along the minus strand of JAGSMT010000011.1, from coordinate 575,002 downwards.
ACATAACAGGCAGTCACAAATTGCATAACTTATAGCGTCTACGAGTCGGTCATCTATTGCGAGTAGGAAGTGTTATTATATGATGTAGAATAATGATTTTCATGTCTAAAATTTAAAAATACTGCTTGCTAATAACCTTAAAAATTTATTTTTATACAATCAAAAAATTTGGATTTGAATAAAATTTGAATATTTTAAATTCAAGTTAAAATAATTGAATTAATAACTGTCTTACTTACAATTTAATCAGTAACCTCTACAATAAATTAACATTATATTTGAATTAAACAGTCCAGTTTCTGCAAACCTGATTGGTAGCTGTCGTTAGTCAACAAAAGCCGATCAAGTAAAAAACTACCAGAACCAAATTATTTGTGCAGAATATAAATAACCCATTAGTGGACTCGAATAAAAGGTACAGTAGCATATGTAATGGCTCAATAGTTAAGCGAAAAATCCCCTTGTCATTTCAACGTAGCGAATTGTTTTATGGTGTCTTACATTTGAAAAGTATGTACAGTTTTAATTATTTAGGGCAGCTCATTACTTTACATAGTATGTTATTGGTAGTGTGAACTAAGGATAAACTTGCTTAAGCCTTTTAAAATGTTCGTTTTTGGTATTGGCAAATCTTTTTAGTTCACAGAGAACTTTGGCTTCACTTAAAACTTTACCTTCAAATATAATAAGAAATAAGTTTATAATTAAAAAATCAAACAATATTGAATAAGTTTCTTAAAAAAAATGCTTTAGAGACAGTAAGGATAAAACAAAAAAAAATACACACACGGGAAGGTATACTGTTATTTAAAACCACAAAATATTTATGACCTAGTATAAAAACAACCTTTTACTAAATGGTTTAACTTTAATTTCAAATAATTAAAAATATTAGACTCTACAAACATTGTATAATAGTAAAGGACTCACATCTGTAAGCTGTCCGTAGCCGAGTGATTTCGTTATTTTCTCCAGCACCTCTGCCTTATCACTCAAGTGGAGAGAACTCTTGGTAGGGGTCCTATCGCCGTGTCGATTTACCTGAAACGCCATTAACATAAATAAGTTAGGGGATTACGTATTGTGATTTTCTAAGTTTTTTGAAACTGACAGGTTATTCCTCTACGATGTCTTATTATGATTTGAATCATTAATGTTTCAGTTTAAAGGGCACTGTGGTCAGTTCTTAGGGATAACGAGACTTAACAAATAATTACTCTAGGTCGCAAACAAACTTGTACGCTGCGCTTTAATAGGCAGTGCATTTTTAATAGTATTACTCTAATAATAAAAAGGGTTACTATAGTCTCTTGTAAACATAAAAACTCTAGAGTAACCTTAATAGTTAAGCAAGTTTTATTGGTTGTAACAAAAAATTAAATGGTATTTTTAACATCTTTTATCAATCTTCGTTATAGCAGATGGTAACAAGATTGAACATGTCTAAGAATTTATTTATTTAGGACACATTATATCCCCTTCAGATAAACTGACAAAGAAAATAAACAAGAAATCAGCCCAAGAATGGAGAAAATACTGGTCACTGAAGGAATAAATAAAAAATAAAGATCTAGGCAATCACATAAAAGAGAAAACATTTGAAACCTGTATTCTACCATTTGTCACGTATGTCTGTGGTACTTGGTCATTGACACTCTGACATAGCACTATATACTCTTTTCATAGCAAAAAAAGAGGCATGCTAGGGCTACAAAATAAATGATAGAGATGGTTCCTGACTCTACTCTCACACTCTGTGAGAGTAGAACCAGGAACGTAGACATAAAAACAAGAACTAGACTCACAGACACCGTTACTCGGATAGACCTTCAAAAATAGAGATAGGCTGGGCATATGATACGCCGCTTCATTAACAAATGGAGCAAGCCACCCTCTGGCAATCAAGGCACCTGGTTCTTACGTCATCTGCATAAGGACCAGGCGTCGTCAAGTCAGGAGATGGAAAGATGACCATAACAGACAGTGGGACCAATCTGGTTGAGAGGAGTAAGGGACAGAACCCATATGAAGTAATTGGAGGAGGCCTTTGCCAAAAGGTACACCGACCTTAAAGACCTCTTGTATCTCTTAGTTTAGAAATTAAATTATTATTATCAACCTCCGCTAGGATTTTTAAATGATGTCTTTTGCATCGTTATGCCTTTATCACAATCACTCTTTTAAACGTCATTATTCAATAATAATGATGATTAAAAGAGTGTTTATAGTATAATAAGATTTGTTTCAGTAGCAATCTACGAAACAAATCTAATTAAAATATTGTACGGTACTAATTGCATGGATTTAACGCATTATACCGTTTCAAATGCGTTGTATTGTAAAATACTTTCGATAAATTTATAAGTCCTCTTTTATATTTCTAGTCAATATTTATGGTATAAGGGAAAGGATTTTTTTGTTCGTATTTTTGAAGAAACTCAAACGCAACTGAACCGATTTGAAATTTTCTATATTCACTACTAGAAAGCCATAGCATCCTTGAGATATATAGGCTATATTATACGCTATAAACATCCTTTCCGAAAATTTAAAATCACTCGTGTTGGTCAGAGCCCTAGATGGGTTACTAGTTTTTATAAATCAATAAATAACAGTTATTCAACAAATGGAGAGTTAAAGTATTTTTACCGCGTTTATGTACTTATTTAATTATATTTTAATTCCCGACCCGTTTCGAACTGACACAGGTGTTAGGCATTATTGTCACTCCTAATGCGGGCATAGCAGATCTAAATATATTTGTTTTAATTGTCCAAAAATAATTTAACTTTGCTCCGTTTTATGGAAATAGATTATTTAAAAAACTGGCGGAATGGGGAGTTAAAACATATTTTCAAATGTAAATAACCGCGATGGAATCTTTTGAAAGACTCTTCATAAGGGACTCTAAATAAGGGAATTTAATAAACCAAAATTATGGAGTCAAAATAATTAAAAAAGAAAAGTTAACAGATACGCCTTGTCGGTAATAAGCACAACACTATGCTAGTTGGCTCTCTGTCTTGAGGCAAGTTTTATTCCGACCTATTTTGTAGCACAAATACGTAGCCCTGTACCACGAAAGTGTTTTTGAATTATTTTGCAATGACAATCGGATAATAATAGACTGGCAAATTAGTAGATAAATTTACCCACCGGTAAAGTTATTTTACCGGAACATACACAGTTTAAAAAGTTAGAAAATTAACTACTTTAAAAAAAATTCTTTAGTATATTTGAGTAACTATCCCATTGTGATGTTTAATAGCTCTCCCTACTGTAGGTAAATGCGGCAGATACCTAAACGATCATAACCAACGTCCTGATTGTTTCCTATAACAACATTAAAAAATTGTTGAGTCCCGCAGGATTTGAACCCTCGACCGACAGTTTTTAAATTGCAAGCCCATACTACTAGGCTACGGAGGTAGTTCTTCTATTTTGAATAAGTATATTTGACATTTTTTGACAAAGTCTAAAAGCGAGCGTTATATTTTCATATTAAAAAAAATACTTGTATTTGAACTATTTATTTTAAAAAAAGCATAACATTATTTTTCCTTGACAACTATGCACAAAATTTAAAACTTGTTAAAAAATGTCTATGCAAATTATTGACCTATCCGGTTTTAACCCCTTTTTTAATTTTGAAATTTAAACAATGAACACTGTCATGATTTGTTAGTTGGACATTAAATTCAAAAAATTCTTTAATATACAATTGCGGAGCTAAAATAACCATTAAAATACCATACAACTTATTCATAACCAAAATGGTAGACCGTTATTCATTCTAATAACGTATTTAATAAGATAAAAAAATTCTGAGTACTCAACTGCAATGACTATTAAATATTTGTCAGAGGCAAGCAATTCAAAAGAACGATTTATTCTTGAACCGAATAGTGAAAACAAATCGAAGTGACTTACCAAAAATGTGAAGATTAGGTCAGTATTGCTTTGAACATCATCATCAGTAAATGCACATACATGGAATGAACACCCCATTGAGATCAGCACCAACAATGAAAATACTTTAAATATTAGACAAAACATATTTGTAACTAAAATTTAACAGTTTCTTATAAAAACTGTCAACTGTTCTAAAACAATACCACAAGACGGTGAAGGAAAAATGAAAATAACATTAACTCGATGAATTTTAATATATCACGACTTTCCGAGAGATAACGATATCATATTTTTAACTTTGAATACGGACATAATTAGTTGATTTCGTTCAATTGCCGTGACTTTTCGGAATAAAATGAACACTGTCCAATTTTATTCGCGTACTTTGTTTATAAGAAGCATGAAGATTGACAAATTTAATATTTAAAATTTAATATTTGAAAGACTAACAAAATTTTTATAAAATATGAACTGACGTATACAGTTCGTACAGTTTTAAACGAATCCTATGATCAAATGGGACTGAATTTAGTTGAATATACAAGATAAGATGATTGCAGAGATTCGTCCTATTGCGAACAAGTTTATTTCGTAACTGGTCTATTTACAAAATTGCAAAATTGACATTGGTCTTTGAACATTTAATTCGTCTTTATAACATTTGCCTTTGACCTTGAGATTTAGATTCTATGATGATCGAATACTAGAACGGAGGTGATATCGTTTCAAATAGGTCCACTAAGTTATTGTATTTTAATATTACACGGAAATAAACTTTATAAAATCTGGAAACGAACCGTCGTGATACCTAAGGACTCGCTCGGCTTTATTGCTTTGGGCTTAAAAGGTTCTGGATTCAAACCCCAGAACAAACTGCAGTTATGTTTAACTGAATCGAGAAATAAATAATACAAAATGTGGTTGAACGATAAAAAGTATTATGTTAATGGTCATATAAGTCAAATCAAAACCGATGAATATGTGTGAGATATATTATAAGCATACTTTTTCCATCCATGACCACTCACCGATCTAAAAGAGAAGTTAATTTTTCTCTTGTTATCTATATGTATATGTTTTAGTTAAGCCACACTAACCTGGATAACCACAGTTCTTACAATATGCAATCTGCTTTAAAAACATGCTTTATAACCATTTATTACTTTGTTAAAACCATTTTCTTAACACTACCAGACAACGCAGTCTAGACGTCGGCAAACGAGATAAAATATTGCACGTTCAAGCAAAACGTAGTGTATATATTACATAGAAAATTATTTTAAAAAAGATTTTTTCGGTTTGGTTTTGGAAAAAAAATCTTCTCAATATGTTTTAATGACTGAAAACTCAAAATTCTGCATTAATTTAATGAATTTGTATCTTTCTAGCGTTAAAAAATTGAAATAGCGAAAAAAAGACGGACAGCAAAGGCTAAAATATAATGAACTAATGATGCTTTGGTACACCCTTAGCATCGCATTATTTTCCCAACTCTTTTTTCCTTACTCGTAGCAGTTTCCGTAAGTAATTATTATCATTAAGTCCGCCTTCTAATCCATGTAGATTTTTCTGAATAAGAGTTTACCGCAGAGCAACAGGTATCTGACATATATAATTCAAAAGATTGACTACGTTCAATGGCTGAATAAATTATAAGTTAATTTGAAGGATCACATCAAAACACGACTGCCAGAGATCTTAAGCCAGAGGTCTTGATAACCAGGACCGAATTTTACATATCCAAAATGAAAACGTGTGGATCATCTTGCTTTTTAGATACACTAAAATGTCGACCTCAGCCTTTATTGTCCTAGCCAACCAGAAAACAACAATAACACAGAAAGTTGTTTCCCTGCAGGATTTAAACGCAAGGGTCAATAACACGAGGCCACGGAAGCAGTCAACCCCTAAATCAAATGTTATAGGATGGTTTTTAAAAATTAATAAAAATAATAACTTAAAAAAAGGAATATATTATTTTAACAGAATGCTTACAATAATTTACTTATAATCAGTATAAGTAAAGATTTTATGTTTTTTGTACACATTACCTCGGCGCCTGTCAAAATGTTGACATGTTGCTTCATTCAGAAAAAAGTGCAGTGTTACTTTGCAGTCTTACGTTAACTAAAACTAAGACATTGTTTGCTTGTAAAAAAAAAACATCAGAAATTTTGTTGTGATTTTATTTTGTTTATATTGTTGTTTGACTGATGGTTTTAATATAACGAGTAAGCAGCATCATATGACCATTTTTATATCCTTTAATATATTGTTTATACATTTTTTTACTAAATTATTACGCACAAAACGCCAAAGTAAAATAAATAAAATTGTAGGAAAATAGACAAGAATAGTACATTTAAATTAAATATATTTTTTTTAGTTTGCTTTGTAACTCCATTCAATCTATTTAAATAAATGAACGGTAAAAGTAATAAGAAAGAAGTATTTTTTTAAACATCTTGCTATTACTGATGGGAAAACTCGGGTTAAAATTTATATAACTCGTGTTGAACTCGATGTATGTAACTCGGGCTCAAGTGGATGAAAAAAACCACAAATGGATATATTAGCTAATGATTAATGATGATGAATTTTATTCTTAAAGCTTCACTGTATTTAATAAAAATAATTAGAAAAGACTATAAATTTTTAATCTTTACCTTTAAACTAATTACAGGATTTTTTTACAATGCATGCGCACACCGTCACGAAAATCTGACACCCTGAAGTTATAGTCATTACAGAAGCATAATTTTTTAAGCGTATGTATGTACACATGAGTAATATTGCTTAATATTAAATGTATTCGTGTATAGAAGAGGTAATACTAACTAAAGCAGAGTAAAATAGCCTCATTATTGTTTATTAATCCCAATCACTATAACTATGATAACTATTAGCACAAAAAAAATTGCTTAAATTAAATTAGATGATGATATTATAGTTATCATAATGTGTTAAGTATTCATTAAGTAATTATTATATTACAAGAAAAATATTCATGCTGTCAATTAGCTACTAATAAGTACATAATGGTTTTCGAACTTGAGTTGAGAGATTTTAACTCGAGTTAACTCACAGCATACCGAGAGACTTCGTTCAGTCTAAAAGATTTGGAAAGTGGTAGTTTTTAATTCCTAGCTAATTAATATTCGGGCGGGGCGAATTGCTATATTATATGAACTGCATAGAATAGCAATAGAGTTTAAATGAACATTTTATTTATTTAGAAAAAAAAAGGTCGGTTTAAGGGTTTTCCCCTTAATTATTCGAATTTTTCATGCCGTAACACCGTTTTTTGGAATTCAACAAATATTTAAATTAACGAATGGGCCCAATTGGTCCAGCCGTTGTTGAGTTGTGCGCTTACCAACACATTTTGCGATTAGTTTGTTTATAATAAAGATAATTTTGATCTATTTTTAAGGTTGAGGCATCATTCGCAAATCAGGTAATAACGACAATGCCGAACATTTTCTGCTACCAAAAGTTACATTGATTTTAAAAAAGGTAATTGTATTAAATCTTACTAAACTCTGGATATGCTTGAAATAACCAAAATAAGGCAATTCTGTATCTTGAACATTTCTTTGGTAAAGTAAAAGAAGCTTTGTAGCAGCTCAGCGCATTAATGGTAGTAATTATGTATGTCTATAAATGTTTATTATAGTTTGTCTAATTATTATTTTGTTTAGCTTAAGTTTACTCCTATTCATAATTTTTACTTTATAATAAAATATTATATAACTAAAATATTGTGACGAACAGATGGACAGAGCGAAACATAAAATTTATTAATTATATAGTTACGGCTGCCCGGCCCGGCACTCGAGTTAGAGAACCGGTTTCCACTTCAGATCCCGCGCGGCAGACGGGCGCGCTTGCGGCCGCTCTGTCCATCAGTCCGATGATCATCTCGACGCGAGACGCACGTCGATCTGACCCCCGCCGCTGCTTACGAGTGCGCATGTGCTATTGCTTGTGAATATTTCTTGGACTATCTTGTAATTCTTAAACTGTCTCCGCTATTCTCAACTTTCCTGCTATTCAGTGCCGTACCTTAATCATACATTTTTATACGAGTTGGAGCGTTTAATTGACCGCCGATAGAATACCTGATCCTTATATATATATACAAATATATCTACAGCTTTGATTTGCATGGTCTAGAAAAAAGATCGGATGTATTTGTTTTTTAAATTTTCTTTAATTAGGTTAAAAACAAACAAAATCACCAAAAAAGATGTAAAACTAAGGACTGATCGTAAACTTTAAGCCCCCGTGCCACCATTCAAATTAAGAGCTATAAAAAAGATATTTTCTTTTCTGGCTTATTGGAAAAGTAAATAAAAAGTAACTAAAACGAATGTTTGTTTCCAAAGAGACCTTATTATTTAATAATAATTTGCTTAAAATGCGATGACGAAATAATACCTTAGTAAATACTATACAACTGCCTCCGTAGCTTAGCGGTATGAGCGTGTGCTTTAGAAACCGGAGGTCGTGGGTTCGAATCCTGCGGGGACTCATTAAATTTTCGTTATTGTTTCAGATACATATTTGAAAATTTAATGTATGAGCAAAAAATAGAGATGATTTCCTAAGACATTGTGATGCACATAACATAAATACAAGGAACAAACATACTGCAACTAGACTGCGAAGAATAAGTAAGTCTTTTATGGGACAATGTATACGTTTTACAACAAAGTCCCAGTAAACGTTCTGAATTTAACTATTAATAATTTTCAAAAGGTAGTCAAGGAACGTTTATGTGTTAAAGGTTATTACGATATTAATGAATTTTAAATGATAACACACCCAGGTAATGGAATGCTCGCTCCAGGTCCTGTTTTAAAATTGCATAATATGTAATGCCGAATTATCAAATTGTTTGTTATTTTAAAAGATGACATAAACAATAGCCGCTGAGTTTTCGCCGGTTCTTCTCAGGTCTGAGGCGTCCTTTTCGAACCGGTGGTAGTCTGTTTGACAAAATAAGCAAGTGTAAACTTCTGTATTGAATAAAGATATTTGAATTTGAATTTGAAGATGATCCATGCGTCGGATGGGCATGTAAAAAGTCGGTCCACCCACCACCCCGCATTGAATCAGCGTGGTGGGATACGGTCCAAAACCCCCCTAATGGATAGGGTGTATTAGGGAGGCCTATATCCAGCAGTGGACTAACACAGGCTGATAATGTAATGTATGTAAAATGTATGTAAATACAATATTTATGTAGGAAAACAAAGTTTATAACAATATTAAATTGTACTTGCAAATTGTATTTATACTATAGCTTTTTTCTAGCATCAAATCTGGCTTTTTCATTTAAAAGGAATCATATTCATCGACGGAATAGTCAAAATAAATATTCAAGTGTTTACACACCACTGTTATAAACCTGAACATATTATTGAGACTTTTTTATACTTTTTAAGTAGAAGTAGAATTTAGAAAGGAAATTCGGTCCCTATATTGTCAGAAAACTTTCACACTATATTTCTAGACACTGGTAAAAAATAAATTTAATCCCACGATAAAAAAGTTATTAATATAAATAAAATCTCTAGATACTTTGTTGGATTTTATCCACCAAATCAAATAAAACATGAAGCTTTTGTTTTACAATACTTAAGTTATGCATTGTAATCTATAAAACTGAGGACATTTTTGGCTCATTTACTGTTATAGTTCAAATTGTTACTCAAAGATCTATTGTTATTGTCGCAATTCGTATCACTTTTAAGTATTTATACGAAAATTTTAAGTTGGCTATGTGAAGTGGTTCATCTATGGGTCATCTTATGTTAGTTATTTTATCGATTTATATAACTTGTTAATTATATATTTTAATCCATACATTTGATCATTAATGATTTAGATACAGAGTATTAGTCAGTTGGTGATCGTCCATGCTGGAAAAAGTCTGAAACGTCGGGATGAAATATATGGAATAAACGATTTAATTTAATTTATATTAAAAAGGACAGTATGTTTTTGTGTTACTGGACCACTACACTATAAGATCAAGGAGACAGACGGGCAACTTCTAATATATTTTCTAATTCATAAGCAGTAGTAAATGTTCATAAATCATTACCAGTAAAAGCCTAAATGGAAGCGTATTTTTCAGCCCATATGTTTTTAATCGGACACAAAAGAGCCACACAATGCTCAATGTTAGCGGAACACAAAGCGTAATGGAGTACCAACAATTTTATGGTTGAATACCTTAGTACCTTTTCATAATGGTTGAAATTGTGTAACAGGGTGACCGTCCACCCGTTGGGTCTTTTACTACTTTTAAATTATCAAAGAGTGTATCTAAATTCTACTAATTTCATGTAAACTATTTTTATTTCTAGCTCTATTCATAACCATTTGAAAAGTCGGCATAAGTTTGCATAATATTTTTCATTTAATTCGTGTAATATAAAGATGTACATTTAAACAATTTCCTCTCTATATATCAACCTGCTACATAAAAGATTTTTTTTGCAAAATCACAGGACAGTATGGTTATTGAATATTATTTCAATAGTAAACAGAATTTAATTTCAATGTGACGCCATAAACGACATGTAACGTGTCACTGCAAAGATATTTGATGGCGCGCACCGAAGCTTTTAGAGTTCGTATATGATTTCAGTGCATCCATTTACTTGGCAATGCAAGGATCGAACGGAGTTCTGTCTGTATAAAAGTTCGTATAGTTTAAAAGTGTTCTTGATATATCCAAAGACTATTACTGATAGGCAAAATGATTATTAAATTTCATAATATTATATGTGGTTGAAATTTGTTTTCACTAGGTAATCATGAAACGCTTATTTGACTGTTATATACATATATTAAGACTTGGGCATTATTTTAACAATATTTTTAAATATATCAAACGTTTACTACGTAAGATAAAAATGTACAATTGGTCATTCAGTAGTTTTTTTTTAAATGGCTTATCTAAATGGCTATATAATTTAAAAAAAATGTTTTCAGCTAAGATCTAATCGCAATAGATAAGAGTAGACGTGGTTCAATAAATAATAACAATTTCACATTTGACTCTAACGAACTGAAACAATTCTGTACTTATCGAAGAAGCAGAAAGAAGAATAGAAAGATATAACTTTGTTTATCATAACTAGTATATTCATATATTCAGTGCTAATTTCATGCATTCAAAAGTCGCATGTTTACATTTTACAAGTTTTGATACGTTTCTTACTATTAGCGCTATTTACTCTAATTTTGTTACATGTTATTACATCACCAAAAACTGTAATTTATACATGTCAGGGATGTTTTATCAGTCTTATTTAGAAACCAAATTTATTATTTGTTGTGTAAGTATGAAGATCCAAGCTTTTATTTCGAGTATGTTTGTCGCTGACCTAAATTCATTACATGTCATTGTATGAAAATTTTAACATAAAAGACATGAAACTAATTAAGGACGCAAACACAGGGTGCCCACAATGCACTGCGTCATTCATAAAAATCGTCTAAAGTAAACGATAATAAATAAAAAATACTAAGCGTTTATTAACAATAAATAGCACGACGATGGATAGCTAATAATCCACCTAAACTTTGACTGGCAACTAGAAGATGATGTAGATAGCTTAATGTTTAGCTATTTAGTACATATTTAGATGAAAACAAGTAAAGTGTCAAGTTAAATAGATAAATATATTAGTTCGTAAAGGAGCACAATATTTTAATATGAATTTTTATTACTTATTCCAATTCATTATATTAAACACATTTAAGTAAAAACCCAGACATTATTACTTTCATGTGTTTTTACTGTTCAATTTTCAAATCACTAACTCGCATGGCCAGTCGGATACCGTCAGTTAACCACGGAGCCGGAGGACGCTTAATTTTAACTGCTTTGACTGGTGCATGCGTATCATACAACTTAAGAACTTCGGTGTTGAGGACGTTAATCTTATAATCAATCGAGTCCGATTCCAACAAAGACTGCCACTCAATTTTAGCAGCATCCTTGCGCAGCTCTGTGGTGTCCATCCTTGCAAAAGAACGCAGGTGCAGAACTTTGGGTTTGGGTTTAGGAGGTTTGAGGGAATAAGATAGGAAAATTAGGTCGTGGTGAGAAAAGCCAGGGGCTGGATACTGGCCGTGAAAAGGAATCATAGACGGATTTGAGGAAAGGATTAAGTCAAGCCAGGTGTCTTCACCGGAGGGGTTTTGATGTGTAGCTTGGAGTGGTAAGACGTGAAAAGCATTTGACTTAACAATGTGCAGGAGTTTAAGAGTGCGAGGAGAGTCAGGTTTTAGGAGGTTGGTGTTGAAGTCTCCCATGATGACAAAGTGCGAATACTCAGAACCCAAAGATTCTAGGACCAATTCAAATTCGGTGAAGTAATCAACGTTGGGGGGACAATATACTACGCCTAAAACAATTTTAGTACCATTAAGAATGACTTCAATAAATAGATATTCAGCCGAAGCTGAATAATTTTGTGGTGAGGAACATATCAATTTAAATGTAAGGTCCTACCTAAGGTAAGCTGCCACACCCCCAACTCCTTTGTCGATGCGGTCGTAACTAACACAAAGCCAGGAAGGGCGTACATCGTTGAAGGTAGATGTGGATTTAGCCAACTTTCGGAAATTAGGATGGCGTGTGCGTTGCAGCTTGAGAATGCGTCGCATAAATCCACAAAATGGCTTGGAACACTTTGGGCATTAATATGACAGATGTTTAAAAGATTATTAGCAACTAAAGTAAAATGTTAATTTAAAAACTCACCCAATGATTTGGGTTATGAGTCAAAACAAATATTGGAAACGCAACTGACAGATGCATTTGCTAAGTAAAATGATTCATTAGAATTACTCTCGATAGACAATTATTAATTTTCTGAAAATGTGATAAAAAAATATATAAGTAAAATATAAATATAAATGTATATAAATAAAATAAATATGATTATTATAACCTAGTAATATATATAAAAAAAAAATTCGTACCACACGCCAGCATAAACAAGTACAGGTTTACAATGTCCATAAAACAAACTCTATCATAATATAATATGTAAAACATAAAAATAAAATAAAAAAACAGAAAAAAAATGCACATACAAAAAATTAACATGTAAAAAAAACAAAATTCTTGTGAAAACGCATGCGCTCTGCAGCATGTGCCTTCATGTTTTGACACAAACGTAAAATGAAATTGACATCGGTGGTCTTCCTCCAGACTTAACAATGGAGAGCTCATCTGATGCTCTTTGTCCATAATCAGCCATTAATCAGCGAAAAGGGCGGCGAAAAGGTCGAAATAGTTAAACATAAAAAAAATTAATCCACCTCATCTTCGTACCAATCGTCATTTTCTAAAATGACATGAACTAGACAAAGGACCTTTTATCGTCCATGTTATTAGATCCTCTCCTGACCTCTCCACTGGACAACCTATACGATTGCTTCATTTTGCTCACGTTAATACATAGGCACAATGTACCTGGTATTGTGATGGGAGGTTTAAAGCACTGGGAGGAATAGAGTTTCTGTGGAATTTAAAAGCTCGAAGCCAAATTTCTTAAATACGAATTTTTAAAATCTGCACATTTACGCCTCTATCTACAGTTTCAATATCACTCGCAGGTGTCAGAAATCTCACGACTGACCCTGGAGGAGCTTTTGACAATCTTAAACCCCTCAGAATTGTGGTGAAGTAGTAGAGCCTGCCTGCCTAAACACCAAGATGCGCACTGATCTAAGTTCACATGGGTCCGTCACAACAGTGTCCTCACTTTACTGGTTAAATATTACCTGAAAAGTATATTGTTATCATAGTTCCTACATCTGCCTTTGCTTACTAGCTGCCTACTATCCGTGCAGAAACTGCTGTAGGTTTGCCATATAGCATCCAATGCGATCCCAACCTAGATGCTATTCCGTGGTGACGGGCATGTTCAGGTGATAGCTGTGACCAACCCTAGTCAACATTTGTTTGTTTATTCTGCAGGGTCTACATAGCAACAGATCCTAAATGCCCTGAAAACACTAGGCATAAATCTATTAAAATTGTATGTCACAGGAATGTATATCTACTCCTAGCTGCTCAGCCTTCTTTACCAAGCGATCTTATTCAGTTGTAGCAATTCACTCCAGTCCAATCATCCCATCCACCATGTTGAGTCAACATGTACCTCCTCTTACCTCGTCCACTTCGCTGTTCATCAAAAATTAATTCAGGCATCCTACATCAAAACTATATACAATCCCTCTGTCCAAAGCTCCTCAGCAATTCTTGACATTATCCCATAATATATTAGTTGCTCCTTTGTCTTCTAACCTAATGCTGTGCCCTATCCTCTTCAGAATCTGACTCCTATGCTTCTCTATGATCTATCTAATTGAATTACTTAGCTTGCCTCATCAATATCCTATCTAAATTTTCCAGACTCTACCGAACAATGTCATTATCCTCTTCAAACTCTACAATCTTTAATTTCCAAAATAACATTCATTCTCCAGTGGAACAGTAGAAGTGTCTCGTCCCAAAACCTGACTGAATTTACTTGGTTACATCTTATAAGCCGTGATCCTTTCCATCTCGAGACATGGTTAAAACCGGGGTCTTTGTTAGGCTCAGCTCATTCATTCCGGGATGACAGGGATGACGGAAGGCAGGCTGTGCCCTCTGGTTTAGAGATCCATCACTTACTCACCAATTCCTATCCCTCCCATAGTTCTGACTACCACATAGTGGCGGTCAGAGCTAAAATATCCTTTCATTCCTACATTCTCATCCTAATATTAATGTTATCTCTGAATTCAAATCCATTCTTCCACCATCCCTAGCCTCACATAGTTATGGAATTTCAATTGTCACCATCCTTTGTGGTTCCAATACGCTGATCCCTTATTCACACTTCCTTGACCTTATCGATTATAATAACCTGTACATCCTTAATGATGATCTCCCTAGGGCCTCCTCAAAAATTCCAATCTCTGACCTATCCTGCCCCTTTAACAAGTTTCCTCCTGGTCAGTACTGCCTAACTCTTATGGTAGTGACCATTTTCCAATAATAATTAATTTCCTTCTCCATTCTCCTCCTTATCCAAGTCCTACACCTCCAACGATTCAGGCTCTCTGAGGCTGACTGGATCGAATACTCCCAAATCCTTGAATCCAAAACTCTATCTCTTCCTATAGTTGATTCTACAAATTTTACCTTTTATATAATGATTTTGTTAACTGTATAATAGCTGCAGGAAGAAACCATTCCCTGAAAAGCTCCTTCCTGACTGTTTATCCTCTCCTTGAGTGGGACTCAGAGCGTACCGCTTCTGTGAAAGTCAGAAACCAAGCAGAAAAGGCATTCACTAATAATATTTGTATAAAAATTTTACTTTACCGAAAGACCTGTGCAAAACAAGAAGAATTCTAGCCGGAAAAGTCGAGGGCTGGCTGAGGTTTTGCAGAATCCTTATCTCCTCAAACCTCCATATCAATTGTTTGGCAAAATATTTCCGATTTCGTGGAGTGTTTCCAGATCAAGACATTCCCTCTAATGATTCCTCCACGGCCTCAACATATTTCCTATTCATCCAGACAGAATGAATTATAATTTTTCCTATCCTGAACTATCCTGTGCTCTTGACAACTTGAAAGATACCTCCCCAGGCGTTGACGGAATAACATATTCTTAATTATTTCTTTATTTACGCGATTATACATATCAAATCCACTTATTTACGGATTTTCGCGTTACTTAAATATATTATTCCCGACGTTTCGGATTCTTTTCAGCATCCATGATCACGGGCAGACTAAGTTGGTATATGTCTGTATCTCTATGTTTTTGAATAACTGTCAAATTATTCAAGGACGGTTATTCCTGCTCCTCTGAATGGGTTCCAGGGTCATGGAAGACTCAAATAATCATCCCAATTCTCAAACCTGGCAAAAACTCTAGTGTCTCCTCATCATACCGTCCTATTGCCTTATCATCCGTAATGGCAAAAATTTTAGAACATCTTGTCAAAAATAGATTAGAGTGGATCCTTGAGAACAGAGGCCTGCTCTCAAACACCCAATTTGGATTCAGACGTGGTATGAGCACTATGGATAGTCTTGGTGTCCTTTCCTCTGAAATAAGACTTTCGCTTGCTAACAATGAGCATGTTATTGGGGTCTTCCTTGACATCTCGGCAGCATACGATAATGTCCAACTTCCAGTTCTCAGGCAGAGAATGCTTAATCTGAGTATCCCTGTGAGGTTGGTTAACATTATCTTTAGCTCTCTTTTATGCCGTTCTATTTCGTCCGACATAATGGCTCTCTCTTCCTTCCGTCTCGTGTGGAAAGGTCTCCTCAAGGGTCAATCCTAAGCCCCTCCTTTATAACCTGTATACCGCTGACCTTGACTCTACGGTCACCAGTTTTGTAAAATACTTCAATATGCTGATGACTTAGTCCTCTAAACACCCTGCTCGCTTTGCCTGATGGCTGTACTCTTCTCTAATCCGCTTTAAACTACTTACATGTTTGGCTCTCAGATCATGGTCTTTGTCTGTCTATCCCTAAATGTCATGCTGTTACCTTTACGCGTAAACGCGTATACCACCCTTAGACCTCTCCTTAGACGGAGAACCAATCGCTCTCAAGGATCATATTAAATAAAAAATCTGAATAAACTTGACAGAATACAGTCTAGGTGCCTGCGTATAATTACAGTAGCTATGAAATCTTCTCCAATTAATGCACTACAAGTGGAATGTGTGGACCCTCCTCTTTTCCTCCGCAGACAATTTCTCGCTGACAGGTATTTCTCCAATGCTGTTCAGTTTCCCTCTCATCCTATTCTAAAAACCCTTTCCCACCTATCTCGGTCTATTAACACATCCCTCTATTGGTCCAATAAATCCCACCCTCTGCTGGCAAAAAGTTTTGAAAGACATAAATTGTCTTTATTCTCTATCCTCCCTAAAACAATTTCCTCTTACATTCTAAATTTCGACTCCCTGATATTCCAGCCTAAAATCATACTTAACCTTGGCATAGGTAAGTCCACTCTAAATGCTAATAAAAATTTTATGAAACAGTAAATAATGAATGGTCTAGTTGGGTTTTGGTTTTTACAGATGCTTCAAAAATGGATGGTTTCCATGTTGGGGCATCTGTACTTATTCCGAAATACCAGGTTGTGTTAAGTTTTAGATGTCCACCAGTATGTTAAAGTTTCACGGGAGAATCTATTGCTTTTCTTGAAGCAGCCAAGTATATAGATGCAAACAGATCCCACTTCCTAATTCTCTTATCCTCAGCGACTCAAAAGTTGCCTAGAGGATTTGCAGAAACTCCCATTCCACTCCAAAAACCTTTCTCAATTTCTCACCACCGAAGATCTTTTATGCCATCTGGAAAAGCTGGCATTAATATCTTCTTTGCATGGATCCCAGGCCATTCTGGTATAAAAGGAAATGAAATGGCTGACTATTATGCCAAACAAGCTGCTGTTATTGGTGACCCTTGCCACTCCTTCATCCCCTCCCGAGACCTACGCTCTATGGCCAAACCACTATTAATGGAATCATGGGACAATTTGTGGCAGAAAAGTAATAAAATCAAAGGCAAATTTTATGCATCTATCCAACCTAATATCCCATCCCGCCCATGGTTTTTTAAATATAAATCTATTTCAAAATTAATCACCTCTATTTTAATCCGTTTACGTTTGAATCATGTGTGTTCCCCAGTGTTTTTAGCCAAATTGCGCATTCAGGATCACTCATTGTGCCAGTGTGGCTTAGCAGAAGGTACATTGGAACACTTGTTTTTCTCTTGTACAAACCTAGTAGTCCCTCTTTATGACATCCTCCCTCCTAAATTACCCAGGCCTATCAACATCCCATTCCTTCTCACTTTTAGTAAACCATACCAAATTAAAACTCTTTGTAAATTTATTCATGTAAATAATATAAAACTTAAAATTTTCCCTCTTCTCCCTCCCATTTGTTTGTCTGTATCAATGTTTGTTCTGTACCAAATATATGTTTGTGTTTAGTTCATAACATGTTGACTGTAGTTCTATACTTACTAAATCATTGTCTTGTGCTTGTCCCAGGTATCTCAACCGATTAAGAGCTTTTTACTGTCAAATATCATCTTTACTGATCCGTTTCAGCCTTATACTTTGTGTTACCTCAACCTTGACATTGGCAGAATCACCGAAACATCCTCGGTGGAGCCATTATAAATAAAAGAAGAAGAAGAACAAAATAAGCTGTACCAGTTTAGCCTACTTACACTAAAACAAAAGAATACAAAGTAATCTGAAAATAACGTAATATGATAAAAAGAGAAAAAGATACATTCTCCCCTAAGTCATGACGATTGTTCGTCCCGTGTTGGGAAAGAAGGTTCGTTTCTATAGGTGGTGGCCCCTGACGGTCCCATGTAAAAGGGACCGCCGTGGTACCTATTTCTTCCGAAAATCAATCGGATTTAAAGGCACCGTATCCAGCGTAAGTAATGGGTAAACGATTAGTAACATGCCATGTCTTAGGGCGATGAGCGAATTATTTGGAAATGTGTCATTTAATACAAGTTTGCAGACGAAAACCTCATGTAACTGAAAATGCAATTTATTGTAATGGCAATACGATTTTTTTTAAATGTCCAATTGGTGTTAGAAATTTTCACGAGTAATTACTTATGACAATTTACCACGCCGTCCACTCCTAGGTCCCTGTAGATTTGATCGACGATTTTGACAGACGATGTAACAACAGATGATTTAGATTTTTTATTAATAACAAAAAAATATATATAAATTGTTTGTTTGAATTTTGTCAAAGATTACTATAAAGTGCGAAATCAGTCCAGGAAGCTGTGCTACTTAAAGAAGAAGTAAAATACTATCACCTTTTCGTATTTTAACATTAAAAATTTCAACATTTATGAAAAAAACTATATCTATCTCTTTTTATTACAACTAGGTAGTTTTGATTTTTAACGTATTACTATCAGTTTGACTAATTTTTATTGGTTTATATTTATTAATTGTTTAAATCTCTTTTTCTAATTCACCATCTCTCAATCTGTCAGTCATATATAACACAGCTACTCCAATCCGAAACACAGTAGTGTTCTGCACTAGTGTTTCTGGCAAAAACAGGCATCGCAGTGGTGACTTCTTAAACATAATTATGTGGCCTTTTATATTAAACAACACTTACTTCTTATTCTCAACTTATATATTATAACCTGGTAGTAAAAGAAAAATAAATACAAAAAGGGAGAAGTATTTTACGTCAATGCCAATATAAATGCATATTGCGAATTTGTCAAAAACTAAATAATCTGTAAAGTATTTTATATCATACTTTATTATTCAAGGTATATTATAACTTATGTAAAATAAAATATTATTTTCGATTATCCATAAATACATAAATTAAAATTCGATACACTAGACACATATTCAAAAAGCATGTAAAAGTCTGTTGTGACGACATAAATCCCTCGTTTCTCTCGTCTCACTTGACGTTTCGGTTTCGAATTGGCTGAACCATTCTGAAAGCTCGGTCCGAACAAACGAATCCGGCTACGACTTATTTGCATGTCGCTATTTGACAATGTTAAAGTCGACCCTCGTCATGTTCCGCTCAAGGTAACGCTGCCTGTGGTTTTATATTATTTTATATTTCTTTATTACTTAAAACCTAATTCATGATATTTTCAGTAACAACATGAAATATTATTACAATTGATTTATTCTAAATTTCAGTGTTAAAATTTTAATTTCTTCTTATATTTATACTCCCAAAGCTTTAAAGATGTAACAATATATAACTAAAAGATTATATAATGTTACATTTTGTAAACTTTGGGAGTCTAAAATATGCAACCAATGTGATAAATTCGTAAAAAATGAATTCATTTTAAATAGCTATCACGTAAATACAAGAAATAATAATACGCTACTAAGTTATAATTAAAATTTCTTATACTATGAATTAAAATCAGGTACTATAAACAAACAACAGATATGTGTATCTGAAACTCTCAGATCGATTTTTTGGAAAATATTTTCTTCCGTTTCGAACCCATTTATTTATCTATAAATATTTTATTGTCTTTAATATCTGAATGATGACTTTCCAAAATAACTGAACATCGTGCTATCTATTACGCCTTTATGTTGGCAGTCGAATTTTCAAGTCGATTATTGGCAATATCATCGCGCTTTATTTTCTTTTAAAATGTCATTAATTAACGCTTAGTATCGTTTACTGTAAACGACTTTTATATACGACGCTGTATTTTGGCCCTCTTTGTTTGTTTCCGTAATTAATTTCAAGTATTTTATGTTTAAAATTTCATACAACGGCACGTAACGAATATCTGGGTCGGCTAAAAATATAATACAATCCTGGTTCTTTTGGTTCTAAGCACTGAATATAGCTAGAGATTAGGTTATATCGTTAAAATGTGTATAATAATATAATATATAAACATAAGTAACTTATTAGCCACACATTTTTATAATGCATGCACACCGTCACGACACCCTGAAGTTATAGCCACCAAAGGAGTATTATTTCTTAAGCGTACATATATAAGTAATATGGCTTAATATTATATGTATTCGTGTATAGAAGCGGTTATTCTTACTAAAGCAAAGTAAAATAGCCTCATAATTGTTTAATAATCCCAATCACTATTAGCAAGATAAATTAGATGATGATAATATAGTTATCATTATGTGTTAAGTACTCATAAATCTACAATTTCTACAAAAGAAAATGTCAAATTATACGAAAATACTTTTGCTGTCAATTAGCTACTTATTAGTTAATAATGGTTTTCGAACTTGAGTTGAGAGGTTTTAACTTGAGAACGTTACTCGAGTCGACCATCACTACTTGCTATTATTATACACGAAAGACAAATCACACACACATTTACTTGAATAATACTTTTAATATTCTAAACAGTAAGACGTAGTAAAACATCAGAAACATTGTTGGTTGTTAATGTAACGTTGTATATTATTAAAGTCTCATGTAGTTTATGGGGTTTAGAAAGGTTTTTTATAGCATTCAAAGATTATTACAGAATCATTTAACAACATTTATTTGCTACGCAGGCAGACGAGCAGTCGGGCCCCCGATCGTTAGTGGTCACCGATGCCCATTATTTACATTTCTATGTCGCCAAGTTAGGAATAGGGCGTCCACAGTGCATCCCCATCCTGTTCTGTCTTGACGTTCTTGTTTTATTTCGCTCTGAGTCCTTACCGACGCCCATAGACATTGGCAATACCAGTGGTATCACCAGTGCAATGCGTACCGTGAGACACAGGATGTTATGTCTCGTTTACCCAGTAAATATGCTGGCTACGGTGCCCTTCAATCCGGAAAACAGTAGTGTTATCACACTACTTCTTTGCGGCCGCAATAGGCACCTTTAAATTTATATTAAGCCTGTATTATTCCGTTCCACCTATGTATCATTTTTAAATGTAACATTTTTTGTGTTTTTAATATGGCTAAGACGAGACTGAAGGTGTGTAGACATTTGTAACATGCATTTTTTTATTTAGATTATTTTTACTATATGAAAAGTTATTTAAAGCTGTCGTGCCACTTCTGGAAAATAAATGCAATTAATCCGTTAAAATAATACTTTACACATTTATCCTAACGTATCGTTTGTAAACCTAGCGTAAAGACTAGAAATGAAGACTTGTTTAATGAAAATAAACAGCTATTTAAAATGCATTTTCTTGAGCCTTCAAAGATAAAGTTTTAGTGGTACTATGTACGTTGGTTACTTTAAATGGGTCGTAATTTAATGGGAAATGTATGAATACTTACTAACGGCTTCAGGGCTTATAAATGATTAGTTAGCGCCTGTGTCTATTAAGAGCTTTATAGGTGGGTTCGCTTACTGTACGTAACCTAATTGCTCTGAGTATTAAGATTAACTCCTATCCTGGTTTTTCTAATTTGCGATCTCTGTGAAAATCCTCCTAGTTTAATCGGGTGTTATTTGATTCAACCCCTTTTGTAACGGGAATTTCCTCGCAATCGACTTGGTAATTATAATTATAATACGGATCGGATTCATATTGAACATAGTCGCGGTAAACGTATTCCTTATACGGGTCAAAACTGTAGTCATATTCGTTGTTATAGTCATGGTCATTGTCAGCCTGGTTAAAATTTACCTCACGTGATTTAAAGTAATTGTTAGGTGGCGGATTTCCGGACTGTCTCCAGTCCCATCCTGGAAACAAATGGTGTAACACCTCTCATGGGAGTAGGACGCGAATTATTAACTTGGGGTTGTGGGTCTGTTAGGAAACTTAAATACATTGCTCTGCTGGTTATAGGTGGGTGGTGGAGTACCCATCATTTGTTGGGTACGGAATGGACCACGTGGATGTTGCATAGGAGGCATATTAGGTTTCTAACCCTGCATAGGACGAGATTGCAATGCGGATGGTTGTAGGAATGCTGGATGTGTTTGCATTTGTGGTGATCTAGAAATATTAAATGGAACAGGTTTCGGATTGAAATTATTTAAAAGTAGGTTAAGGGATGGTTGCGACCATTCTTTCTTACTAGGTCCACTTTCATTACGTTGTTGGAGATATAAAGTATTTGATACCTCCTGCACAAATTCTAGAGCCTTTTCCGTAGTTTCCGGACGCATACATCTAATTTTTATCTTTAATCCCGCAGATAAGTTTGAAGTGTTAACTTTTATATAGCGCTTGTTTAGCTTCAACTGAGTGCCGATGTACCATTACGACGTCATTATTGTACTCAAAAGGCTCTGTACGCGTTCGTAAAACTCTTGTGGGTACTTGACCCTTGGGTTTGTAAGAATATAGCGCCCGTATAGCGCGGTTTCGTCGCGATGGTCAGCGAAGTTATTAATAAGGGCACTTTTGATTCCTGCCCATGTTCCGGGAATGCCATTCGAGTTTAACAATCTAGCCGCGGAACCAGTTATTTTATAAAGTATACCATTTATAAGGGTCAAATTTATAAATTCAGCACCAGGTTCATTTTTTACGAACGTAGCTTCGTAGCCAATCTTTATTAACTGACTCTACTTTAAAAGATCCTACCAACTGCGCCAATTACGTGGGCTGCAGCCAAAAGTTGCAAAAAAAGCAATTAATACTTAAATTATTTATTATTTTAATAAAATACTACATTTAGATTTATAACTAAAGAGGTGATATTCTGAAGTGTGAATATATTCTATATTCACACTTCGAAGTATGTGAGTGCCATGCTAAAAGAATTTCTACATCGGTAAACTGCACCGGAAATGCTGACTCGTTGCCTCGTACCACAACTCTGGTGCCGGATGGCGTTGCAACAATGCAGATATCATAGATTAGGGTTCGGTAACAAATAAACTTAAATTGTAAACAATATTGACAATAAAAATGTTAATTTTATTATACAAATAAAATCATTACCGTAAGTTTAAAATATAATTTCTAAATAATGATAACCTAACTTAAAAATATTTATATTACAGACATTAATTCGTCGCCAAAGTAACATGAAGATAATCCTCGAAAAAGGTATCCTTTCAAAGAATTTAGAATGTCCAGCTAGATGTCAATGCCCTCTACAAATGAGAGACTAAAACTACGTGGTCAAATAGCTTTCATCTCGCCTTTATGGTCCTCGAAATTCCTGAAACCCGATTGAATAAATAGAGTGTCCACGCGTTACTTTTATAGAGGATTGTTATTTACTAAGGAAAAAATAATGAAAATGTTACAATGTTAAATCCATTATATAATAATATTTTTTTAATATTGCTTCTAAGATGCTACTGGTAGATTGTTATAAAGTGTGGATTTGTAGCGTTCAAGGCTTGGACTGAAAAAAGAGAAGTAGAACTACAGTAAGTTACAATTATTAAAAATCAGGAAACTAAAAATTTGTTATTACACATTTTTTGCGATCGCTTACCAACAGGGGAACGTTCAGTTTGTCTTTTCATACGCTGATACTTT
Source organism: Lamproptera curius (assembly GCA_029286875.1). NCBI lineage: Eukaryota > Metazoa > Arthropoda > Insecta > Lepidoptera > Papilionidae > Lamproptera > Lamproptera curius. The sequence goes on along the minus strand of JAGSMT010000011.1, from coordinate 551,040 downwards.
ATAAAAAGTTAAATACTGACTGAAAATATGACAGACTTCTATTAATCAATGTATTTAAACTGTAAAGCTGCTCTTGTGCTGCCGTTTCGTTAGTTACTTAAAACTTGAAATATTTTCATTGTTATTACATGTTGTAGTTTGTAAGTTTCCTTAAAATATTGTAAAATATATTTTAAATAAGAATCGTTTCCGTCTGTCTATAAAGATACACGTTTATATTGGATGAATTTCAGAATATGTTCTTATGATCAACTGTTCTTTAGAACACTAGCAGACCTGACAGACTTTGTTCAGTCAAAAATATTTGAAGGTGGTAGTTTTTAGCTCCTACCTAATTAATAGTCGGGGCGAATTGTTTTCAATTAAAAATAAATATGAACTGCATAGAATAGCAATAAAGTTTAAATGGACATTTTAGATAGAAAACGTTTGTATAGAAAAGAAAAGGCCCGATTTAGGGTTTTCCCCTCAATCATTCGAATTTTGTCATGCTGTAAAAATGGTTTTTAGACTTCAACAAACATTTAAATAAAATTGGCCCAATTGTCCATTTTACTACATTAAAAGCTGATATTATTTTACTATGCTTCATAAGGTCAGGAAACTCACCCCTATTTATAAGCATTAAATATAGTAGCTAGGCGCGATGATATTACATTGATAACAGCAGTTAACACCTTAACAGAGATGTCCCTGCAGTCTGCCGTTCTTTTGATGTCTAGAGATTTAAAAACTTTGATGACATTTTTGTGACTCACTTCAGTAACCTCAAAAAGTACTGTACATTCCTTAACATTTTTTTTAAGAGTGGCTCGGCAACTATTGAAGATGTTAAAACAGACTTGGTAGAAGAAACCGGAATATCTGAAAAAAACTGTTCGAATGCATTTATTAAGCGTGCTAACGGGAACCGGAAAGTGACGGCCCAAGCCGAGGCTTCGGGGCCTTGATGCAGTTAAGTCACCCCCCCCCCCCCTTCCCACATCCAGCATGTTCTAATGGGTTTACTCCACAGAGCAATCCAGTAAAAAAAATGACAGAAAGCGTTATACCACATAGTAAAAATTATTAAATTAAAAAATACTCGTTTGAATAATTGAACAATTTAAAGAGACACGTTAAATTCTGCCACCTTAATCACTTTATAGAGAAATTCTGTAAGAAACCTATAAAAAGCCTGTAAAATTTAAACATGCGACTTTTGAATGCATGCAATTTACACTGAATATGTGAATATACTAGTTATGATAAACAAAGTTATATATTTCTAATCTTTTTCTGCTTCCTAGAAAAGTTTTTTAGTATTTTTTTAGTTCCTTTGAGTCAAATATGAAATTGTTATTATTTATTGAACCACATCTTCTCTTATCTATTGCGATTAGATCTTAGCTGAAAACTTTTTTTAAGTTATATTAGCCATTTAGATGAGCCATTTTCAAATCTCCTAATTTTTTTTTTATGGCATACGCAGGCAGACGAGCAGTCGGGCCACCTGATGGGAAGTGGTCACTGACACCCATAGACGTTGACAATACCAGTGGTATCGCCGACGCGCTGCCTATCGTGAGACATAGGGTGTTAAGTCTTGTTTACCCGGTAAATACGCTGGCTACGGTGCCCATCAAACCGGAACGCAGCAGTGTTTTCACACTACTGCTTCGCGGCAGAAATAGACACCGTGGTGGTACCCACCCAGACGGTCTCCTGTAAACAGGGATTACATACGAACTCTAAAAGTTTTGGTGCGCGATATCAAATACATTTGCAGTTACACATTGCATGTCGGTAATGGCATTATATTAAATTGAATTCTGTTTACGTTAGCTACGAAAAGACACTTGAAGTAAAATTCAATAACCATATATTATACAAACTTATGCCGACTTTTAAATAGTTATGAATAGAGCTAGAAATAAAAATAGTTCACATGAAATTAGTAGAAGTTAGATACACTCTTTGATTATTTAAAAGTAGTCAAAAAGACCCAACGGGTGGACGGTCACCCCTGTCACACAATTTCACCCACTATGAAAAGGCATTAAGGTACTCAACCATGAAATTACTGTTTCTCCATTGCGCTTTGTGTTCCACTTACATTGTGCATTGTGTGGCTCTTTTGTGTCCGATTAAAAACATACGGGCCTAAAAATACGCTTTCATTAAGACTTTTACTGGTAATGATTTATGAAAATTTACTACTGCTTATGAATTATAAAATATAATACAAGGTGCCCGTCTGTCTTCTTGATCTTATAGTGTAGTGGTCGAAAAACACAAAAACTTTTCAATTCGTTAAAATTGGAGTTGATCCTCTTTAGTTTCGTTACATTTGATTTTTAAACTTTCCGTTTAATTTTAGTATACTTTTGCTTAGTCACTACCATATTTTCCTCTTTGATATAAATTACATTAATCGTTTATTCCTTATATTTTATCCTGACTTTTCGGACTTTTTCTAGCATCGACGATCACGGCCAGACTAATATGGGATATGTATTTATCTAAATCATTGATGATCAAATTAATGGATTAAAAATGTATAAACATCAAGTAAATTATATAAATAGATAAAATTGCTAACATAAGAAGACCCATAGATGAACCCTTTCACATAGCCAAATTAAAATTTTCGTATAAATAGTTAAAAATGGTACGAATTGTGACAATAACAATAGATCTTTGAGTAACAATTTAAACTATAACAGTAAATGAGCCAAAAATGTCCTCAGTTTTATAGATCACAATGCATAACTTAAGTATTGTAAACAATAGCTTCACGTTTCATTTAATTTGGTAGATAACATCCAACATTTACTGTATAAAAGTTCGTATGGCTTTAAAACGTTCATGATACATCCAATGACCATTACTGACAGGCAAGATGCTTATTATATTTCTCAATATTATATAAAGTTTAGTTTTGTTTTTACTAGGTAATCATGAAACGCTTATTTGACTGTTATCTACATATATTAAGACTCGGGCATTATTTTAAAAATATTTTTAAATATACCAAACGTTTACTATCTAAGATAAAAATGTACAATTGGTTATTCAAGAGTTTTTTTTTTAAATGGCTTATCTAAATGGCTATATAATTTCAAAAAAATGTTTTAAGCTAAGATCTAAACGCAATAGATGAGAGCTACATTGCCACAGGCGCGTCTCCCCACCAAGTGACTTTCCGATTTCTTCTACCAAGTCTCTTTTATCATCTACATCAGCTGCCGAGCTACTCTTAAAAAAATGTCAAGGAATGCACAGAACTTTTGAGTTTACTGAAGTGAATCAGAGATGTCATCAATGTTTTCAAATGTCTAGACATCAAAAGAACGGCAGACTTTGAAGGATGTCTGTTAAGGTGATAAGTACTGTTATCGATGTAATATCACCGCACCTAGCTACTTTATTCAATGCGTGTTTCAACAGGGTTGAGTTTCCTGACCTTATGAAGCATAGTAAAGTAATATCAGTTTTTAAATCGGGTAGAAAAGCCGATCCAATTAATTTAAGACCTATATCCGTATTGCCTACACTGAGCAAAATCTTTGAAAATCTGTGCTGTCATATTAAAATCTTTTTATTTACAAACTCCTTGGTTTTGAAAATAAAATATCATTTATTTTTTTGACGACGCACAAAATTAATTGATTGATTTCCGAACGAACGATTGAACGTATGACATTTTACATATAACCTGGACAGTTGACACAACACCGAGCGCTGGGGAGGCGGCCAGTGAGGTTCGAGTTGTCGGGAAGTGCGCACGCCCCACTTGTTTTGGTGGAATGTTACATATCGTTATAATACGATACTTAAATGTCACAAATTCGATTATATTAGTGTAATCTTGGATAAATTCAATTGTAAATCGATGATGACGAATTTTATTAAACATGTATAAACCATTAAGCAATATATTTTCTAATTTTAGAGCATGTGTCTCCTCGCTCGACTACTTAAGCATATAATTGCGGATAAACTGAACGTTGCCAGCACGTTTTCTAATGTCGTGAATTTATATTTAAAAAAAGAATCTCGGTCATGTCAAACTTTTTTAGTCGTTAAGAAAATGGAATTTACTCGAGAAAATTCAAGAGCGATGATTTATTATGACTTTCGAAATGGCTGTATTTGGTGATGAAGCCCCATCCAAAACCACAATTTATCGCTAGTTTCTTGAATTTCAACGTGGATGTGTCAAGCTCAGTGGTGATACCTGCAAGGTCGTCCAAAATTGCAGGCACACAAGAAAACGTTGATGCTGTAGGTAAGCTTATGGAGGAAGATCGAAATGTAACATACCGCGAAATTAAGGCAACAGACATTGGAATGAGTCAAATACAAGTAATCTTTGCATGAACAATTTGTGTAAAAAGTTGTTATCCTGATGGATACCGCATGCGCTCTGTAAAGAGCAAATAAAATAGCTTATTTACCGGTGGTAGGTCCCTTTTACAGGTGACCGTCTTGGTGGTACCACGCGGTGCCTATTTCTGCCGCAAAGCAGTAGTGTAAAAACACTTCTGTGTTTCGGTTTGAAGCGGCGCCGTAGCCAACGTATTTACTGGGTAAACAAGACTTAACACCCTATGTCTCACGTTAGGCAGCGCGTTGGCGATACCACTGATATTGCCAATGTCTATGGGCGTCGGTGACCACGTCCCATCAGGTGGCCTGACTCGTCTCCTGCGTATGCATAAAAAAATAGATCGCAGAATAGCACTCACATGGAAAAGTATTGGGCCTGAAAAGAAATTTTAAATCACGACTACGCCGTCTATCAAAAAAATTTATATGATTGCGAAATTTTTTCGTCTCACCTACGGCTTCCAAACATAGTTATTTGATAGCAAACTAAAAATAAAATCCAGACTTCTCAAAGAAGAATGGAAAGGCGCTCTTTAGCCTAAAATTGAAAGACAAAGTAAGAAACACAGAAATTGCAGCACAACAAAATAATAGATGCATTAAATTTTTCGTTAAAAGAAAATGGAGATAGGCAGGACACATAGCTAGACATGAACAAGACAGATGGACCAATAGGATAATAGAATGGTATGGACCACGGGCTTTTTTTCACACTGTTTGTTTTTTAGTAAATAATTGTATCATTATGTATATTTTATAGTGTACTGAAATTAAATAAAGCTTTATATATTATTATTCTGTTTTCTAAGTAGTTTCTCGTCTGGCTTCATCATCATGATCATCATCATCAGCCTGTGTTAGTCCACGCTGGACATAGGCCTCCTAATGCACGCCACCGCTTCTGAACTTTGGCTTTTCTCATCCAGCCCACACCGCCACTTTGCGAATGTCGTCACTTCATGTTGCCGCATGGCGTCCCTACACTGCCCGCCGCCCAGAGAAGGGCTCAAGAGGGAGCGCCGTGCTGTTTGTTCCGGCACGGCGCTTAAAGCAGTCCTGGTGTCCCAACACACCGGTGGGAGTGTTGGGACACCGGAGGCCCAAAAGGCGAGGGCCACGTCGCGCCGGGTCGCGAAGACGTCATCAGCGCCCGCGGCCCCGGCTACAGCGACATGAGAAAGGAACAACCGTGGTTTTTAGTGGTATACGGCCGCTCCATCTTGGTCCGGGGAGCCCACTGTGGCGGCGGGGAATCCGTAAGCTGGATTTTTCCAACGCAAAAAAAAAAAAAAAAAAAAAAAAAAAAAAGGAAACGTACTCGAAACAACTTCGAGGGAGGTAAGTCAACTGTGATCGGTCCGGATCAAAGTGTTCGTTAAACATGACCTTGGTTTTACCCAAGTTCATCCGGAGACCGATGCGTGCAGAAGACTCAGGCTGGCTTAATAAATGCAAATTATAAAATTAAATATATAATAAACAATACATATATAAATTCATCCAAGCTTAGACAGAAGCCCTCGGCAGGGAAACCAAACGGCCGAGGGTTAGGTAGAAGGAGAGAAACCGGCGGACAATGCGAGCGGTGTCCAGAAGCCTCGGTTTCTGCATTTGAGCTAGAACGGTCCGTCTCAGGTGTTGTGAGAGGCTCACTGGGATTATTTTGCTCTGTAACAGATAATGATGGCTCTAGCTCAGCAAAAATGCGATGCATTCTTACCCGATACGCAAAACATCCGGTTTCTCCACTTTTTGCCCAAAATACGCTCGCAATGCATTCCGATTAGCTGTAGCTTAGCACCATATTGGATAGGAGAGTTTCTGGAGTTCCTTGCGCCACTTCTTCTCCCAGCGCCAACGCTTTAAGAAATGGTAGTAAAGTTTAGTTAGAGCTCTTCTAGTTATTAAATTATCCTGTAAAGCAGCCGAGGAGTCGCCCACCTGGGCAGCCCGATTCAGCATGCTAACGATAACCAAAAGCGAAGGCCAAGCCGAGGCTCCCCATCTGGGGGCCCTTGGTGCAGTTAAGTCACTCCGTGGGGAGACGCGCCTGTGGCAACGACCCCCCCCCCCCACAACCGGTATGTTCTAAAAGATTTATTCCACAGAGCATGAGATTCATCAAAAAGAAAATCTCCCACATAATAGTACTTCTTAACATAAATATATGTACTTTTCTATCATATTATAATATATGTACTTAATCTATGTTTTAAGTGCGTATAAATCTACAACATTTCACTAATTTTTATCCCTTGATCCCGTTCCCCATTTCTTTCATCATGAAGCCTGTGTTAGTCCACTGCTTAACATAAGCCTCCTCTAACGCACGCCTTCTCCAACAGGAGGTTTCGGGACCGTATCCCACCACGCTTGTCTAATACGGGTTGATGGGTGGACCGATTTTTTACATGCCCATCCGACGCATGGATCATCTTACTTTTCAGACAATTGGGTGATCAGCCCAAATTGCCCTAACCAACTAAGAAACAACAATAAAATTTTATTGCATCCCTGCAGGATTCGAACAAACCACCTCCGGTTTCTAAAGCACACGCCTTTACCACTGGGCTACGGAAGCATTTCACTATTTCTCTATATACCTCTAACTATCTTTAAAAAATGTCATCATCCTTTTAGATAAAAAAATCAAATTTTTTATGGTTTTGTATTATACTCAAAAATTAATAAAAAATTATATTTGCGTTTTTGTCTTCAATACTATTTGTGGTTTAAAATATGAGTGACGTTCGGATAAAAAAATCAGTTTCAGAACCTTGAAATGTCAATAGAAAATAAATTAAAACGTGATAAGTATTACTCTACTACTAGATTTACTCTAATTTTGTTATATGTTATTACATCACCAAAAACTGTCATTTTTACATGTCAGGGATGTTTTATCAGTCTTATTTGGAAACCAAATTTATTGTTTTTGTGTAGGTTTGAAGAACTAGCTTTTATTAAGAGTGTGTTTGTCGCCGACCTACATTCATTACATGTCGTTGTACGAAATTTTTTAACATAAAAGACATGAAACTAATTAAGTAAGCAAACACAGGGAGACCACAACGCAATTCGTCGTTCATAAAAGTCGTCTAAAGTAATCCATACGTTTATTAATGACTGTTTATAAAGGAATAGCAAACAGCGATGGTATGGCCAATTATCGACATAAACTTCAACTGGCAACTAGAAGATGATGTAGATAGCTTAATGTTTAGCTATTTAGTATACATTTAGATAAAAACCAGTAAAGTGTCAAGTTAAATGGATACAGAACGAAAGTTAAATAGATATCGAACTAATATATTTGTAACGGAGCACATTATTTTAACATGATTTTTTATAACTTATTCTATTTCATTATAATAAACACATTAAAGTAAAGACGCAAACATTAATAATTCAATGTATTTGACCTGTAAGTTGATAAATTTATTTTAAATTTATAACTGTTGGCGTAAATATTAGTAGGGTTATGATTTAATATTTAGTTAGAAATGAAATAAATTAATTGTCAGTAAAGTAAGGAGATACATGCGTGGAATGTATCTCGTTACTTTACTGACTGAATTCGGCTTTGAACCTTTCGTATTTAATCCCCTAAGTCATGACGTATGTTCGTCCCGTGTTGGGAAAGAAGGTTCGTTTCTGTAGGTGGTGGCCCCAGACGGTCCCATGTAAAAAAGGGACCACGCTTTTTACATAGGACCGCCGTGGTGCTTAATTCTTCCGAAAATCTATCGGATTTAAAGGCACCGTATCCTGCGTAAGTACTGGGTAAACGATTATTAATATGCCATATCTTAGGGCGATGAGCGAATTATTTGGAAATGTGTTATCTAATATAAGTTTGCAGATGAAAACCTCATCTAACCGAAAATGCAATTTATTGTAATGGCAATTCGCTTTTTGTTTTAAATGTCCAATTGGTGTTCGAAATTTTTCACGAGTAATTACTTCTGTGACAATTTACGACGCCCGTCCCTTCCTTGGTCCCTGTAGATTTGATTGACGATTTTGATAGACGATGTAACAACAGATGATTTAGTTTTTTTAATAAAAAAAAAAAATTTAATTGGTTGTTTGAAATTTGTCAAAGGTTACTATAAAGTACGAAATCAGTCCAGGAAGCTGTGCTATTTAAAAAAGTAAAACACTTTTACTTTTTCGTATTTTAACATTAAACAAACTTTATTAACATTAATGGAAAAAATGTAAATTATATCTTTCCCTTTTTAATTACAACTAGTAAGTATTGATTTTTTAACGCTTTACTATCAGTTTAAATAGTTTTTATTGGATAATATTTTATAGTTTATTCTTATCAGTAATTTAATAAATTTTTCTTACTCACCATCTTTCACTCGGTCAGTCATATACAACACAGCTACTCCAATATGAAACACAGTAATATTCTGCTTAAGTGTTTCAGGCAAAAACAGGCATCGGGTGGTACCTTCTTAAACATATACGGCCTTTTAATAAAACAACACTTACTTCTTAATCTAAACTTAAATATTATAACCTCGTATTTTAAGAAAAAAAAGTTACAAAAAGGGAGAAGTGTTTCACATCTATATATACGCAAATTGCAAAAACTAAATAATGTGTAAAATATTTTATATCATTCTTTATCATTCAGGGTATGTAATAACTACAGTAAGATAAAATATTATTTTCGATGGTCCATAAATAGATTAACTAAAATTCGAGACACCGGACAAGAAGCATGAATTCAAGAAGCATATAAAATCTGTCGTGACGACATAAATCCCTCGTTTCTCTCGTCTCACTTGACGTTTCGGTTTCGAATTGGCCGAACCATTCAGAAAGCTCGGTCCGAACAAACGAATCCAGCTACGGCTTATTTGCATGTCGCTATTTGATAACGTTAAAGTCGACCCTCGTCATGTTCCGCTCAAGGTAACGCTGCCTGTGGTTTTAGATCATTTTACATTACATTATTACTTAAAACCTAATAAATAGTATTTTTATTAATAACATGAAATATTATTACAATTGATTTATTCTAAATTTCGTGTTAATTTTGAATTTCTTTTATAGTATCGTAATTGAAATAAAAGATTGTATAATGTTACATTTTTAAATTTTGGGAGTCTAAAATATGAAGCCAATGTGATGAATTCGTAAAACATGAATTTATTCTAAATAGCTGTCACGTAAATACGTATGTCACGGAAATAATAATATGCTCCTAAGTTATAATTTAAATTTCTTATACTATGAATTTAAATCAGGTACTATAAACAGACAACAGATATGTGTATCTGAAACTCTCAGATCGATTATAAGGAAAATATTTTCTTCCGTTTCGAACCCATTTATCTATCTATAAATATTTTCTTCTCTTTAATATCTAAATGTTGACTTTCCAAAATAACTGAACATCGAGCTATCTATTACGTCTTTATGTTGGCAGTCGAACTTTCGAGTCGATTATTGGCAATATCATCGTGCTTTATTTTCTTTTAAAATGTCATTAATAAACGCTTAGTATCGTTTACTGTAAACAACTTTTATGTACGACACTGCATTGCGGCCCCTCATTGTTTGCTTCCTTAATTAATTTCATGTCTTTTATGTTAAAAATTTCATACAACGGCACGTAATGAATATCTGGGTCGGCTGAATATATAATACAAGCCTGGTTCTTTTGTTACTAAGCACCGAATATAGCTTGAGTTTAGGTTATATCGTTAAAATGTGTACTAAAATAAATTATAAACATAAGTAACTTAGGCCCACTTTATAAATTTTACTACTATACTTTATTACTTTAGCCTTATAGGTTTTATAAAAGTTAGTTACAGTTTTAACTTATAACTTGTTGCTACTATATAGCTAAACTAATGTATGATTATATATTTTTTATTTATCTTATGTTTAGTAATAAACCAGCAAGTTCCCTCTTTTACAGAGGGCTGTGGAGGCGGCATCATCGTGGAGAATATTTCTGCCGATAGCAGTAGTGTGAACAGTCTATTGTGTTTCGGTTTGAAGGTCCCATAGCTAAAGTCAAAGTCAAATATCCTTATACATGGTGGCCCATAAGTCCTTCAAAAAGTAAAAATTGGATAAAACGAACAGGGCGCACGTAAGCGGTGCAGGGTAAGCGGGGGGAGTAACCTCGGTTTCTGGGAATTTAGTCGCGATGGAGCGTTTTACCAGAGCGGACCGTGCGTTTTGTGTGCGCGAGTTTTATAAAAACGACAATTGGCAACCGTTGCGCGGCTAAATTTCGAGAACACAAAGGTTTACACAACTTGACGACACTCCAACTCTTCAAACGATTAAGAACTGGGTTGCTAAGTTCGACGTTAGCTCGACGTCAGATAAACCTCGGTTAGATAAACGCCCAAGGACGTCACGTACGGAACGAAACACAGACACATTGACACAGTCTATTCGCAAAATCCGTCACAGTCAACTCGTAAGCGCGCCAGAGCATTAAACGTATCCATGACATCGTTACAACGGATTTGAAGAAGATTTACATATGAACCCTTACAAAATTCAGTTGGATCAAGAATTAAAGGAAACTGACGGTATTCAAAGAAAAATTATGCGAATGAAATGTTGAATCGGTTTACTTTTCAATAACATAATGTTCTCTGACGTGGCTCATTTCCATCTTAACGGGCATGTTAGCAAACAAAATTGCCGCTATTGGAGCCCCATCAATCCAAAACTTAAGCATCAGAAGCCCTTACATAGTCCGAAAGTGACTGTTTGGGTCTATGTCAGCCCATGGTATCCCAGGGCCTTACTTTTGAGGATGGCAGAGGGCGGCAGTTACGTTACAGTCGGAGCGATATGTGGCTATGATCGAAGAGTTTTCATACCAGGATTGCAAAACTTTTCAGGCTTTAATGCCAGGACGTGTTTCAACAGTATGGGGCCACTTCACACCTCAACACTGCTATGCCCGTAATCCGTCAACTTTTTCCTGGGCAAAGTGATCTCTAAGAGGGGACATTTCCTGGCCTCCCGTAGTCCAGATCTGAGCCCTGATGGATTTTTTGGGGCTACCTTAAGGCTAAAAGTATACGACACAAACCCGCGGTCAATTGAGGCCCTAAAGAAAACATCCGCAGAAAATGACAAGCATTTCAGCAGTGACGTGCCGCGCAGTCATCGACAATTTTGACGTCGTTTGCAAGAGTGCCGTGATCGCAACGGATTACATTTAGAAGATATTATTTTCAAAAATAATTCCGTTTTTAAGCTTTTTTGTAAATAAAAATTTAATTCATAATGTTATTATTTTTTTTTTATGGCATACGCAGGCAGACGAGCAGTCGGGCCACCTATGGAAGTGATCACCGACGCCCATAGACATTAGCAGTGGTATCACCAACGCGCTCTATGAGCATAGTGTTAGTCTGTACCAGAAACTAACTAGTGCCACTTCAAACGAACACAGTAGTGTTCACACTTTCTGGCAGAATAGGCACCGCGGTGGTACACCAGACGGTCTCTGAAAGGAACACCACGTAAACCGGAGTTTTATTTAATAATTTTTCATATCAAAGGACTAGGCACCATACAATCATGGAAGATTACACTTTTATTGTCTGACAATACTACCGCCGGTCAGAGGCTTCCTGACCTGAGAAGAACCAGTGTAAGAAACTCAGCAAGACTTTTTTTTTTATTTTTACAAAATTTTTACAATAAACATCACATTTTAATAGTTTGAAATAGCCTTCTGAAATAGCCTGGAGCGAACAGTTCATTACCAGAGTGTGTTATCTGTCAAGTAGTCATTACAAAAATAATATCCTTTAACACACAAACGGTCGGAATACAGACTAAAAATAATTAATTATAATTAAGAACTGGAAACCCCGCTTCAGCACTGGCAACAAGACGCATGACATCTCAGTCTATCCCGTGACCACGGCTTCTGGAAAGTGTTCGAAACGTCGGGAATTTAAATATGTACAATAAACGCGATAAAATCCGTAAAAGTAATTTTATATAATACGATTTAACTTTTACCAATAAATTTACATAATTAATAAGGGAAATATCATAAATAAAGTGTAATCTTAATAACGGAAAACAATACAAATACAATCTGTATAAAACGCCTTAGCTATTGGTTGAGTTTAAAGTCCAAGGGTTCTGAAAGCATTTGCAGCTTATCCGTATAAGCACTTAATACAGCTTTAAACGTTATTGAAATAAAACAGATTTTACGTCTATTTTAAGTAGGTTTCTTTGCTAAATATTTTCTGTAAACGTATTCTGTATTGCTTTTTTAAAGTATTTACTCCGCACATTACTTTATAACTTATAACAATAATGCATTTTTGATCATTCTGCATTTGAACTTTTTATACACCAAACCTTTTTTTTTATCTTTTGTTCTTAAAAAACAAGAGAAAAAAAGTGAAAATGAGGTAGAATCACCTAATTTAATACTAATCCCCAAGTAAGATAAAGATATTGTTTCATATAATGTTTATCTTGGTATTTAACTCAAAGTGCAAACATACTTTACACCTTGTATCTGGCTCAAGAGCCACGGTTTGATCAAAGCTGCTTATTTTACAACACATGTATTACTACTAGATTACTATTATACATGTTATAGAACTATTAACATAACTATTCCGTCGCTTAGTTATTGTTATGAAATGTATATAACATCATTATAAGTCGGTATAACACCTGTATAAAACAAGTGTATGCACAAATATGCTAAATTGTGTATGTATTGCTTATTGTTATGAAGGTTGTGTAAAAGATATTTTATGTTTAGCAATTCACGACAATAAATATTCCAAATTGTGTGTGTTTTAATAATCTTTGGTCATAAACATATACGTGGGCGTTTTATTAATCTTTGCCTGAAGTAAATTTGGAGGTTTCTTATTTGTTACTTAAGGTAAGGTTAAAGACTTATATTCTATATTGACTACGAAACTTTACTTTATCGCGGTAAAGTGAAAAAGACGTATTAACCAATTTATAGCATATATTTATAAAGAGAATTAAGTAATAGTTGCGATCTTGAGTTCGAATAATTGTCCAATGCATATGGACGGACCATGTGCATTCATATGTATTCTTTCAATTGGGTAAACAAATAAAAATTGCTAGGCACAAGATCTGGTAAGTGGTGGTCAACTTTGGAGGCAATTTGCTTATAAGCAGCAGATCGAAGTTTCCCTCTTCTTTTCTTTTTGATAGCATTCTTCAAATTATAAATACTCATTCTTTATTGATATCCCTTCTGAGTCCCAAAATATTTAGGTCGTAATCTTGCCAGTGCTGGCCGGTTCTGAAACCTGTTCTGTCAATTTTGACAAAATTTTTCGAATCTCGAATCGAGTCTCGGAGGATAGGGAGAGCGGCCAACGAACTTCCGACACTCTTCCTCCTCCGCGACTCCTCCTTGGTCTCGAAGGACAGGAAGGTCGGCACACCTACATCCTGCAACCCGTCCCTCGCACCCTCCTAGGTGCAAATCAAGCAGGCTTATTCAGACCGCTTCAGCCTCCTCCACGGCCGGCCTTAATATATAGCCGGCCGTATACTAGCCGTATACCACGATACTGAGCCCCACCACTACGATAAAGCGAGAACCTGTTCCGGGGGAAGTTGAAAAGACTACCCTAAGACTTCTTGTGGAATAGGGCGAAGCAGAATCTACTAAAATTGTATCCAAATCGCAATGAATCCCTGCGTCGTTAACTTTTTGCAGAGGTGTTTAATAACGGTTCGTACTTGGGTTTTGTACATTTTCTTGAACACGTTTCGACACGAAGCAAAAAAAATTACTATATTTTGAAAAAAGGAAAATTTAAGTGTCTGTCTGTGAGTACTATATAAAGCAATAAAATTTTGGTTCTAAATTGCCCAAACCATTTTGATGCTTGATTGGAACAAACGAGTCCGGCTTCGGCTTATTTGCGTGTCAGTATTAGAGAATGTTCAAGTCGACCCTCGTCATATCGTTTAAGGTAACGTCGCCTGTGGTGTTTTATAATATTTATCTTTTTTAAATTAATACCCCTGCATCGGCTGTATACCAATATTTTTTGATATTGTAAACTTCCAGGTTTAAATTTAAAAAGGACAGAACAACAATCTGTAAGTTATTAACATTTATAAACTGAAATTATATTAATATGAGCGTCAATGACTCAGTTTACAGTTTTCCCCGTGTTGACTAAGCTTTAGTGCAAGCCAATATAGCGTTGTTGAATATAAACATAATAACTACCGTGCGTCAGTGAAACCCTACCAGGAAAGCCACGTCAAAATCAGGATAAGCTGTTGTTGCTACCTGTGGATAAAAACTTTACAGTGGACTTGTATTATATCTATTTTTCTATCGATTTTAGGTAGTTTATAATAGACAACAATAGAGCTTGAGGCCTTGAACGCCCCAATAGAGACGCTAAAATAAATAAAAAGTCGCCCTATTACTTTTAGTTTTCTATAGAAGTTATGGTTATAACGTGTCGGTTAATAATTCTAGTTAATAAATAAAATGACTTTACGGATTTTATCGCGTTTATTACATATTTAAATTCCCGACGTTTCGAACACTTTCCACGCTTTAAATATGTAAAATAGATGTTCGCGTGAAGAAAAGAAATAATTCTTCTAGTTCTTAACTGAACTCTAGAAATAGCTTCACTGCACCTTTACAATGAAAATACATAACAAATTAGTATCTGCTGGTAGATATCATGTATTGTAGGAAGCTACTACCTACCTAACTTCGTGCGTGGGTTTAAAACATGAAGGTGCTACTAAGGGGTACTACTTTACTCATAACGGTTAGTAAGAGTAGAATGTGCTGATCTATTTTCAGTCCGGACAGTCAAGTTGGTACTGATTGTATAAAACTACTTATACTAAAAAACTTTACATCATCATCATCATCATCAGCCTGCATCCGTCCACTGCAGGACATAGGCCTACTGCGAGCTTTCTACATTACGGTAGCTTTTGAACCCACGTTGCTCTAATGTGGGTTGGTGTGTGGACCGACTTTTTATATGCTCATCCGACGCCTGTATCATCTTACCTTTCGGACAATTGGGTGATGTCGCCAAAATTATCCTAACCAACTAGGAAACGACAGTGAAAGGTTTTTTAGTCCCCGCAGGATTCGAACCCATGAACTCCGGTTTCTAAAGCACGCCCTTTCCACTTGGCTACGGAGGCAGTCGAACTTTTAATTATTATCGACTAGCGGGATGTCTTTTACTTATTCTGCTCGTTGGCAGTTTTTATGACAACATATCTACTTATCAGGCAATGGAGATAAGCATATTGTTAAGGCTTTAAAAACAGAATAGGTGTTGTGCTGTCGTGTGCTGTGTAGTGTAGTTGTACGTAGGATAGGAATTTGTGCCATAAAGCTTTGGTTGTTTCTCCATGTCCATCTTCAAAATGGTAAGTTTGTGGTTCACTGGAATCGAATTCACTTTTAAGATGTCTTGCATAAAAGCAAGGCCTTTTAGCCATGTAAAAGTATTTCTGACCTGTGACGATAGTTTTACTTCAGGTGTGTATATTTCGCCTATTTTCGTGTTAATTCGTCAGACAGCTCCTTGTAAAAAGATCTACCTTCTCTAAAAATATATCGTACGTCAGTTGTCACTTATGCTAGTAAAATAATTACCAAGACAGATTTAAACCGCATACGAGGGCTGCATCAAAAGTATCGAGAATAGAATGTTTTCACTATTCCTGTCATATTAAAATCTTTTAAGTTCCAAACTCTTTGATTTTGAAAATGAAATACAATTAATTTATGTAAAAAAATTACCGGTCTTGTCAAACTTTTTTAGTCGTTAAGAAAATGGAATTGACTCGAGAAAATTCAAGAGTGATGATTTATTATGACTTTCGAAGTGGTTTAACACAAAAACAATGTGTTGACCGGATGCTTTCTGCATTTGGTCATGAAGCAGCAACTACAACCACAATTTATCGCTGGTTTGCTGAATTTCAACGTAGACATGTCAAGCTCAGTGATGATCCCCGTCAAGGTCGTCACAAACTGCAGTCACGCAAGAAAACGTTGACGCTGTGCGTAAGCTGATTGAGGAAGATCGACATGTGACATACCGCAAAATTCAGGCATTTTAGACATTGGCATGGGTCAAATACAAATAATCTTGCATAAACAATTAGGTGAAAACAGTTGTTTTCCCGCATTCTCTCTGTGAAGAGCAAAAAGCAGCTCTCGTTACTTGGTGCGTCAGAACTCTCGTAAGACTGAACTCAAAACCGGCCATTTTGCGATTATTCCCCTTGGGGACAAAGAACGGTCAATGCAAAATGAATATAGCATTTCTTTGCCACAGGTTGTTTCTTAACTTCGTAAAGATAACTGCAACCGCCACATCATCTACCATCACAAAAATTCGAGTTCTCACACCGCGCATAGAACAAGAGTTGTTAGAGCAAGAAAACATAGAATTATTAGAGCATGCCCCCCGTACAGCCCCGACCAGAGCCCTAATGATTTCTAGACTTTCTCTAAAATAAAGAATAAATTGCGTGGTCAGAGATTTTCATCACCTGAAGAAGCTGAGAACGCCTACAAAACGGCCATTTTGAAGATTGAAATCGTTGCCTTAATTATTGATTCCGTCGTATGAAAATATACATTTTTAAATAGTAAGGTTGTGTCACTTCCTTGTTTCCCGTAAATTTCAGTGCCGCCCTCGTATTAACGAGTTAGCTTCCGAACTGCAGGCAGTGGGCCGTCGTAACATACTCTTCTTAAAAGAACTATTTTAGCAAAAAGATTTTGCAAACAAGTTAAAAAAATTATCTGATGAAAATTTCACAAAATTGTAAATTATTCATCATCATCGTCATCATTCTGTGTCATGTTGTATGCTGGACATAGGCCTCCTCTAATGCACGCAACCGCTTCCAATTAATTATTGTTTAAATAAAAAACACATTTTAAATAGTAAGATTTATAGAAAAAAATAAAGAAGAATATATAAAATACGTTTTGTTTATTGAATTCCCTGGATGTATTTCGATAGGGTGGATTTCATTTCATACGAACTGGTGACTCAATTTAATGTATAGTCGGTACAATATAATTTTAAAATTAAATGATTTATGTCACTGCATTTTCTACCAAACTTAATTGATGAGCATCCACTGTTTTAATTTCATTCGATTATAAGTTTTTTACTCATCATCATTACATCGGCAATCTTTTTTAGTCCACTGCTGATCATAAGCCTTATCCAATGAACACAAATGCGCCCAATCCTTTAATACTCGCTTCTAACTTGAGCCGGCTAATGCACGGAGATCGGCATCCTACCTGTTCGGGGATCGACCAATGTCCTTCATCTTCCCAAACGCGGCTTGCGCTCCAAACTGTTCTTTTTACCACATGACTTAGAGCTGTGCAATATGTCTTATAAGTGCTCTACCGACTCGGCCAGTAAAACTATATCGTCAGCAAGTGGCCGTGTGAAAGGTACTCGCCAGTAATGTTTATGCTATACTCAGCCGAATAAGCCTAAGGTCTTGAAGACGTCCTCCGAAGCATTTGTGAACCGATTCGGGGCAATCACATGCACCTGATGCACTCTACCTCTAATTGGATTGATCTGGTATGGCGCCTTGGAATCAAGAAAGACATAATAGCTATGTAGACCTCTCAGCACCTCGATGTATTGATAATCGACCAGGCGTAAAAATGTGACGACCCAACCGCTTATTTGAACGTGGCGATGCTTACAGTGGGAGTAAGGTGGATGCAGTACAAATGCAATCAGTCAATTGTCAATCCACCTGCACAGCGCGACAATTGTGAGGTTCCTTTTTATAGTTTTCTTAGTACCTTAAAGATTACTATAAAAAGATATAAGAATATTTAAAAATCAATTCGAATTTTATAATAAAGTACTATATTTTATTTCATTTGAAATTACAAATAACTCTTATTATCTTTATGTATACATTTTCAAGAATGCACTTTTAACAACAGAAAGACACGAAACATAAATTATAATTACATGTCAAAATTAATACATCATAATTTAAATACCTTATATGTTATGTAATTATTTATGCGAATAATTATTTCATGTTAGTTTCCTTAGCTGGCACGTATATATATATGTAAAGATACAGAGATTTAAAAACTAAATAAATATCACAGATCTATTTTTATTAAGAACGTAAAAGAACATAGGATAAGTAACAGTTTATAAAAAAATCCACTGTGTATTTAGTAGAAAAAAAAATATTTTCATATCAACGGTCCTTCGTGTTTATTTGACAGAATCCATAACAAAATAGAATTAGAAAAATAGTTACAAATTGTATATACTTTTTATTATTGCCTGCGGAAAAGTATTATATATCTTGGTACATTGTTTTGATTAAACACCAGTTCGATTAATCATCCAATATATTTATATACATTTCTTATAACGATAGTTTGCTCATTGCTTACTCATCATACTTATAGTTCTGTATTAAATAATTACTACATAATTTTTATGACTTAACATAAGCTAACAATATTTATAAATGTTTATATTTTTTCAAATTAAATAAACGAAAAATAATTATTTCATAACAAGGCCTTAAAATATTAATATATAAGAAAAACATTCTTAAGTAGTATTATGTCTATAAATTTTCCTTCGAAACTCATAATTCAGTCTTGATGTTACAGATTTGGTAGAATTCCTTTTCGGTTAATAGGTACTGTTTGGCAAGATCTAGGAACTTGCTCAGATTGCAGTAATTGCTACTTTCGCATCCACTGATGTGCAGATACTGGGCAACTGATTCACCAGCTTTGGGCAGGTAGACCGGCTGTAAAAACATTGTATTGGTTAAGTTATGCATGTTTATAGAATGAAGATGAAGCCCTGCCTAATAGAAATGTAGGGCAAGCTACCACAAATGGTTGCTGTCCAAAAATTTCTATAGAATAATTCTGTTAGCTTTCTTTGTAAGAAAAAAGTAGCCTAAGTTATTCCCGGTTACATAAGCAATCGTCCAGTGAAATTTCTATCGAAATCGGAACAGCTCATTCCAGAGATTAGCCAGAACAAACGGACAGACAGATAGACAACAATTAATATTAATATTTAACAGTATTTGTTCGTTTTTTAATCGCAAGCAAATTTTATTTGAGCAAAATTTCTTTGAGCACTCACCAAAACACTAAGTTCACCATCCAACTTATTCTTATACAACTCTAAAGCGAACAAGGATCCATACTCAGGAACTGTCTGTTCGCTCCTGCTTATCCTCGACACATCCATAAACGCTCCGATATTGAAATCGTGCCCAGAGAACATCCTTACTCGGTTCTTAATACTTTGTCCCGCTGCAATATCGTTTGCTGCATCTACGAAGTTTTGAAGAATCACACCTGAAATTGTTAGTGTATCCTAGATTATAATTTCTAACTAGCAGTAGCCCGCGACTTCATACGCGTGGTAATAAAATACACATGTCTTTATAAAAAAATCTAAAAAGTTGTCTAAGTTACTCCCAGTTACATCAGCTATCTTTTAGTAAAAGTCCTGGCGAAATCGAACCTTCCATTTGGAGATTAGCCAGGACAAACAGACGGATAGACAGAGAAAAATTTCAAAAGATGTTGTTTTGCCTTATGTACTTGTTTCCTATCACACATACAATATTACACAAATAAAATCATACAGTTTTACGGATTTTATAACGTTTCATGGCTTGATAATTGTTTTAAAATTACACCTGAAGTTTCGAAGCCTTCCCATGGTCTTTAGCTACAGAACAGGCTGCTCCATGCCTATGGCCTTAACTGTACTTGCTTAAGCGACAGAAGGTATTATCAGATTAATATAATTACTATTTGGTTTTCATAAATATATTTTTGCTACAATATAAGGAAGACCGCGTGACAATTTACAACGTTTATAATATACACAGCTCCCCTTAAATTATTAAAAGATGAAATTAAAATTATGAAGAATAAAAATTCTTCTTTAAACGGAATCCCTTTTAGTTTAGTAGTTTCAATAAGATTTGAAGACTTTTACATATTGGTGCAACTTACTTACCACCACCAATCTTTGTCATTTCATCAGTCCTAAAGTACAATCTGTATGCCAGCCGAGCCGCCTCCCCTAATCTGGGTAAAATTGGCCGCACCCATTGAGGGACGTCCATGCCAAGTGAGACCTATGAAATATACATAATTTAATACTTTTCAGTCTATACGATTGTTAAAAGAGTTCTCTTCAAGAGAACTTCAAAGGACATGTTGACGATGAAACTTGTTCCTTACTATTGGTTAATTTATTCTTTACATTGATACACACTTCTTACGCATTATATTTATAAGTTATTATTTTAAATAATCCGCAACCCGTATAGAACCAGCGTGGTGGGATACACTCCAAAAACCCCTAATGGAGAAGGCGTGCATTAAGGAAGGCCTATGTCTAACAGTGGATTAACACAGGTTGGTAGTGAATTGTAAATATTCTTATAAGTAATTACTATAATAACGAAATAACGAGCACTGTAGACACATGAATGACACTTAAAAATAGTGAATTTTTTATGTTGTAGTAAATGTTGTGGATGTGATTGTTTGAGACAGAATATGAGACAACGAAACCAGACAGAAGTATTATACGATGTTCATTACAATATTAAAAGTGAAACGGTTCGTTCAAAGGAGACAATGGCAATTAAAGTGCTAAATATTTAATTTATTTAGCATAGAAAATTGTTTCTAAGAATTTTAATTAATATATTAGATTCTAACAATAAGAAATTATTTCAAATAGCAAAAAGGTAAACGTAAAATTATAAAAATTACGAAAATGATTTTATTCAATTATTTTACCTAATATTATGTTTTCGGATTAGGATTTTTTTTATAATAATGCCAAGGATCAAAACTTGGAATTATTTTGGCAATTTCCATTTAGTTGTATATTAAAGGGGGACTTTATTTTATTAAATACAGTAAATATGCTACTTATATTCCTAAGTCTTAAGGATTTCTTTATCTAAAAAAATACTGCTTTGCTTTTTTTATTGAAGCAAACTTGTTTCCTAGTGCCTTGAGTCGGTTCAATGCCATTTTATGAAAACAAAAAGAATAGCGGCAATTTTTTACAGTTACATTGGCTTTAATCGAGGAAGTGACCTTGCTTATTTCTTATCACTTTGTTCGCTTTGATATGGGACCGTTACTTTACGACTTTTTGTTTACGTTAAACACATGTTGTTAAGTAATAGTCGTATTTTATTTTTATTTAATAATACAAATAATGTCGAAAAAATTATTGCACAATAACACAAAGTTATTTATATGTTTTAATACATTTTCAATATAATATCTATTTGACATATGTACATGATTCCGCATATTAATTTTATACTCATAATTACTTTACGTGTATTTCAAACAATTTTTTCTATATATTTTATTGTTCCAAGATATTAATTGAATTTCGAAAACTGTTTCATACTATTGATGTTCTTACTTAATTCAGTAAAATCACCAAAGACCTTTCTTTCTTCAGCCTTTTAATTGTCCAAGTATCATAAACGTCTGCATTCAGAAACTGCTCTTTATAAAGGGTATTTAGCAGTCAGTTCTTGGATTAAGTAAAAGTCAACTTTAAGTTTCGATCTAGTGCTTGTTCATTGTAGATTTTAATTATACAATCAAAGGGTTGTCTAGCGTACATCATTTCTTAAATACATAGATATAAAATAATTATAATTACCTCAAAGTCGTTTATTTCAACTAGATCTAAACAAACTACATACCTTATATTAATGTTTCAAACTTCTACATGTAGTCGATGGTAGTATTTGAATAATTCAAAGGGTTTTCATACATCAATTATTTAAATACCCTATATGATTATATAAAATTTAATTTATTCCAGAGTTTATCTGTCAATCATAAACATACCTCCATCTATATTCATGCGTAATAATCAACAATTAGAGAGTTATATTCGATACAATTATAATTGTAAAATAAATTCAAAATTATTTTAGAAATCTATTTCGATACATTATTATGTTACAATAATTATTCAACGATATAATGATAAACGTTTCACGGACCGTTATTCCAGGAAGCTATGTGTCAATGTTAATTAATTATTCCCACCTACCATCTATTTCATCGAGATCGTTTAATTAACAACATTGAATTAATCTTGTCAAGTATTACAAATTATGAGTAACACTGAAAAACATTATTTAAATTATTACGAGAATTATTTAAAACAATTTATTTGATTTATATTTATAATAGTTTATAGAAAAATTTAACAAAATAACCAACGCTTTTTATAACGAATAGGTGAATTCTGCTAATATGAGGGCTGCACTAAAAGTATTGGAAATGGAATATTTCCACTATTCCTGTCATATAAAAATCTTTTTAATTGCAAACTCCTTGGTTTTGAAAAACCACTACCATTTATTTATTTAAATTATTCTCTATTCCCTTTATTCTGGTCATGTCACAAGGTCTTGTCAAACTTTTTAGTCGTTAAGAAATGGAATTGACTCGAGAAAATCTCAAGAACGATATTTGTTATGACTTTCGAAGTGGTTTAACACAAAAACAATGTGTTGACCGGATGATTTCTGCATTTAGTGATGGAGCCCCATCCAAAACCACAATTTGTCGCTGGTTTGCTAAATGTCAACGTGGACGTGTCAAGCTCAGTGATGATTCCCGTCATGGTCGTTTAAAACTGCAGTCTCACAAGAAAACGTTGATGCTAGTGCGTAAGCTGATTGAGAAAGATCGAATGTGACATACCCCGAAATTCAGGCAACTGTAGACATTGGAATGAGTCAAATACAAGTAATCGTGCATGAACAATTATGTGTAAAAAAGTTGTTATCCCGATGGATACTACATTCGCTCTGTAATGAGCAAAGAGCGGCTCGCGTTACTTAGTGCATCAGAACTCTCGAAAGATTCCACGCAGGATTCTCTAATACCTGTATACAACATCATATTAGGTGACAAATCCTAGATATGCGCGTACGAACCCGAAATAATAAACCAGTCACGAGTTAGGGTGTTCGAAAATGAGTTAAAGCAAACAAAAATTGTTCGTTTATGGAGTGTTGCAAAAAATATGGTGGCCACGTTGGTCTGCTTCTCCCCTTGAGGGACAAAGAATGGTGTGTATGCTAGTATTTGTTTGCCACAGGTCGTTTCTGAACTCCGTAAAGACAGCTGCGCATCATCCATCACGAAAATGAGAGTTCTCGCACCGCGCACAGAACGAAAGAGTTTTTAGAGCAAGAAAACATAGAATTATTACACCGTCCCCTTCGTTACTTTCCCCTCGAATAAAGAATCAATTGCGTGGTTAGAGATTTTCATCACCTGAAGAAGCTGTAGACAAATTTTAAGCCGTTTTTGTTTTCTGAATGTTTTGTAATATGAAGCGATTACATAATTATCTAAATAATGAAATCGCCTATACATGAGATTAGTATGTATATATTAGTAAGTGTCATCCGTCTATCTTTTAACTAACTTCCTATTAATCCATGCAGATTCATCTTTTTGTTTCAAAGTTAGATGGAAATTGCTCTATTTAGAAAAAAAAATCGTTAGATTACCTAAGATTAATTGCCAAGATATCCTCTTGGTAAGAAGGTGTAGGAGAAGATAACATCATTCATCATTACAAAACCTCACTGATAGAAACCTAATTTAGAACTATTACTACTACAAATTATTAAACTATTATGACATGTTATGAAATTGTGAATCATGACATGATTATGTCATAAGTTTTACTCAGTTTTGTTTCTAAAAGTATGAGACTTACCTGACTTCTGAATAAGTCAAAGAGCGTCTGAAATAAGAGAGGGTCTTCAGTGAAGTTTCGCCCGGTTTGTGCTTTTAGTTGGGGGATCAGGTCAGCGAATGGTGCGAATTCCTCGTTCACGGAGGTCCTTTTCGCTTCCTGCATCAGGTCTTTGAACTTTTGACAGTTGGAGTAATAGCGCAGCTGGAAAAAGAAACGAAAAATGTTACGATCATTGTGTTACAGCTCCTTTATGACAAAGGTTCCTGTTAAAAAAAAATGCATCAAATATTTATTTAGTTTAGGTTCTACTGCACTTAAGAAGTTCAAAAACATTTACCAGTTTATGTCTGCATTAGCAGCCAACATTAATCTGCATTATTTTTAATAGTTGGTTGTGTGTAAATTTAATATGCGTAAATCCATATTGTATGATTGCGTGATATTATTAAATATATTTTAAAATGTATATTTAATAATATCGTAATATTTTATAATAGTCATTTAAAAAAAAAGAAACACTTTTATAAACATATTACATAATATGAATTTTAATACTTTTAACGAGTAGAAGGGCGAGACTTGTGTGTTTGTTAAATAGAAAAATTATATGAATGGAGAATATAAATTACAGTTTTCTCTTAATCTTTATATCTAGCTTATTCTTTCTATAAATAAACTGCATGCAATTTATATAGTGTTAATTTAGAATCCAACAAGGAGAATAAAGGTAAAATATTTAGTACATAGAATGACAAACATATTATAATTAAATTTACTAAAATAGATTCTCTGATGACATTGATTTAACTATCATTGAGTTCAAGTTCGAACGAATCATGATCAACGCAAATTTAAGTATGATAGTTATAGTTCCATTTATATATCGAGAAAAATACGTCGTAATGACAAATTAAAAGCATCATGTAAATCAAAAAAGAAAATATATTGAACACTTATATGAGAATCAATTTTTCTATATAATTAGAGTTACAACAATTTAGTAACTAGAATATTTGTCTAATGCTGATCTTTTCACGGTGATGGATTTGTTATCAGTTATGCAGTCTTTATATATCGAGATCAAGAAATATTGTAATGATATATCTTATGATTTTATTAAGAAGCTGATGTCAATAGCCACTAAAAGCACCATAAAATAAGAATTTATTTGAAACATATTTTTTACTATGAGAGATAATATTTAAGATAGAATTAAATCATCACAATTTGCATGGACAAAGCGTGGTGATTCTGGTCAAACAATTGGATTTACCATGTTCACGTTCATGCTATTCAGTCTATGATGAGATTAGTAATGTAATGATCATCTTTCCTATTTTACCTAAAACAGTCTGATGTCAGAAGAGAGCCGACATACTAGACTTCATGCCCACCAGACTGATTTACTTAATGCAAGATTTTGCTGTTTGTTGATCTTGTTAGCTAGTGATAGAGAGTGGCTAATTGAAACGGAGTCGTAGATTCGAATCCACCACAATTTTCATTGTTGACCAGTGGTGGTAGGTCAAAACCTATGGGCGATGCACATGTCTAGAAGTGACTAACACAGCTGTCGGATGAGCATGTAAGCAAATAGTCCACCCATTCCTTCCGTCATTGACCAGATGGGACGAATGCAACAACCTTGACTGGACTAGGTGTTGAGCTTGCCCACAGTGACTTATTCTAGCTATATGCATAGGAGTTTTGATCCATGACAGCATTTATTAAGTACAGGGCTTTTATTTTAATTAAAGAACCAGAAAGACAAAATCAAAGGCATTAAAACAGTATTATTCAATCAAATAAGATTTATTACCTCTAAGTTTAGGCCGTTACGTTATTTTTTTTTGTTAATTACAAGTTAATGGATTATATATTTAAAATTAGTTTAAATGCGTTGGGACTGAACCGTTAACGATAATAGAACTAAACCAAAACAAGTGTAATTAAGAAAACTGGAACTAATTATCCGAGTGATGTTATGCCCGGACGTGACATAATTTGGTCACGGTATTGATAAACGGTGATGTCGCAAAATGTTTTATTTGGAACTAAGACGTAATTTAGTTAATGTATGGATCAATTGTATCAAAATATAGTAGAAGTATAAGGGTTAAAGTGCAACATAGGTATAGGTATATTACTTCTAAGACTTAGGATATTAGGTCTCATTTGCCTATTAATTACTTTGGTAACGGTGCCGTTCAACCCGGAAGACAATATTGTTTATTTATTCACATGGTTCAAAAAACTTATTGCCTGAGGCATTATCTTCCAGTATTGTACACTGATTTTGACTGAGTTAAAGTCAAATATTTTTATTATTGATGGTAAAATAAACTACCACCGATTCGGCAATGGAAGCCTCTGACCTGAGAAGAACCAGCGTAAGAAACTCGGGGGAACATTTTTTTGCCCCTTTACAATTAGTTTTACAAAATTTTTATTTCGAACATCACATTTAAATAGTTTGAAATAGCCTAGTGCGGACAGTTCAATGCCAGGGTGTGTTATCTATCAAGTAGTCATTACAGTAATAATAATGATTTACAAATATTTTTTTATGTTTATCAACATACATTTTACTGACTATAACAACTGTTAGAGCTATTCAAAAAGAGACTGCGTTTTTAAATGCATATATGATGCATAAATAGTCAGATCATATTGTCCGAAACGACCACGAAAGTAATGTAAGATTTTTATAAAAATCCATTTTCTCAATTCTCTTTTTGTCTTTAAACAATCTTGGTTCAATGGAAAATATGATGGAAATACTGTAAAATATGCTTCGATAAAGCTTCACAAATCTATTTTCGTCTAGACGTCCAATAACAATAACACCTCAGTCTGACCACGCCACGAAAGACAAAAGGGAAAACGTCAGGAATATTGTAAACGAAATTGAATTCCATATTTTTTGGTTGAAGGGAGAAGACGCGCAGGACGTTCATCTGATGGTAAGTATTCTAGCTACAGGCTCTTCAAATCGAAACACAATAGTGTTCACACACTAAATTTGCGACAGAAATAGGCACCACGGTGGTAGCACCCCAGACGGTACACGTGACGTAAGTAACTGTTTACTAAATAAAACTTACATAATCCTCACGCAAAGGCGCTGCAGTGTAGGGGACTGGTTGCCAGACTTTTCCTAGACCTTCATCCCATTGTTGATCGGTTTCAGGAGGATAAGCGGCCGCCATAGCGACTTGTGCCGTCATCTTCGTGCGCTCTTTGTCTGTACTCCTCACTGATATCTCGTCTTGGAAGTAGATGTTGGACAGCAGTTTAGCTTGACAACCATACCGTTGCCTCAAAAACTTTCCGATCTGGTACGCCCTCCGTTTTCCTTGCTGGAATTATGGTATTACGTCTCGTAAATGACTGATCATCGTCAATATCTTTTTCCAATTTAATTCACAAAACCAAATTTTAAATCTGAATTAGTTATCGAAGATTTTATTGCAGAACTGTTTTAAATCTACATTTGCAAATGGTTACTGTTAAAAACCGTTAAAGGCTGCATAATTGCTTTGGAATATAAATGACAAAACTTTTCTTACACGTCGCCGAGGACAATCACCCAAAAGCAGACAACAACCGTGGAAAATGAAATTTACCCAAGCAGCGAAAACTTAAATGCTTTAAAAACAGTGGATACTATTGTTCGTACTATAAGAAATAGCATAATTTGTACCACGAAAGTAAAAAGCGTGTACTATGCTAAGTGGAAGCCTGAAAAATACTTATACTTACTTTTCTAATGTAAATACAATAATATAGATACAGACAAAACAGATAAAATATGTTCATCACACAATATATTTCCCGTGGTGGGAATTGAACCCACACCCTTCAGCGTATCATTCAGGGCTACTAATCACTACACCAAACGGGTCATATTTTACCGTAAGCACAACTAAATGATGCAATATTTTAATTAAATTCAATGCCATTGACTTACATTCGTTAGCCCTTCTAAACCTTCGATGTATGTTAGGTTCATGATCTTCTCTTTTCGCTTGAAAGTGACAGCTCGTCAGCGTCAGGCGTCCTTTCACCGTGCCGGTTCACCTTGAGGCACATTAACATTAATGCATTGTCCATCCATTTTATATTTGTAAATGCAATTGCGAATGTTAACAGAAATTTTTCCGTTCGATTACTGCATTTAATAACATAAACAAGAGATAAGAAAATATCTCATCTTATTTTCGTAATTGCATTCTCTTAAATGCTATTCTAAATTTATTTTACATTTATTCAGGTTTAGTCTTTACTAGTTGGTTTTTGAAAAATGGATTCTTTAAATTATTTTAGCTCATTACCTAAATTTATTGAGCCTATGATTTAATAACAAAAAGCTAATAGTACTAAAAAGAAAAATATGCCCTTTAGCGGTTGATCGTGTCAGATATCCCCTTAAGGAAAACCGACTAAGGAAGTAGACTATGCCTATTTCTATCGCAAGCCAAGTGTTAAATGACTATATTGCTTTTTTATTGTCAACGCAGACAGACGAGCAGTCGGCCCACCGGATGGAAAGTGGCCACCGTCGCCATAGACATTGGCAATACTGGTATCACCAACCCGCTGCCTACCGGGAGACATAGGGTATTGAGTCTCGTTTACCCAGTAAATACGCTGGCTACGGTGCCCTTCAAACCGAAACACAGTAGTGTTTTCGCACTACTGCTTTACGGTAGAAAAAGGCACCGCGGTGGTACCTACCCAGACGGTCCCGTGTAAAAAGGGGACCTACCACCGGTGAGTTGCTAAAGATTAAAAGAATTCGTATCATCCTAATTCTGCTTTATTTTTTGAGCTTACTAGAAAACTATTTCTTGATATGCCAAAAATATGGTGACAAGTTAAAAACTCTACACCTAATTTCGTTAACTTTTACCGAAAGACTAGTAAGTAGTAAAAGATCACTTACAACAAAAGCGAGTAACATTTCTTTATCGCTGGCTGGATCATTTGTTATCGCGATCCCCCTTGAGATGTGCAGAAATGCAAGGACGTACGTCAGTAAGCAGTAGCGGAACATTTTCTGTAAAAAAGAGAAAAATAAATATAATGGATTCAATAAAAGATATCAATATTAAAAATATACCATATATAAGATAATTCACGAGATTTAACTTCCTTATTAATAGTTGTATGTTTTAATCTTATTTTTAATACAACATATGGGAGGAGGCAGAGGCGAACATATATCAAGAGTGTTTGACTCATAATTTGCTTAAAATTAAGTTGTATGATATGCAATATATTAAAAAGGAGTCAAAGAATTTAGCAGCTACAAAATATATTTTCTGTAGTACAAAACATAGTTGTTCTGCTTTCAATGCTCATAGTCTAATAGGATAATATGGAACATATATCCCAATTCTTCTGACATACATAAGCCGTATGAAAAATGTTTAAACTTTGATAAGTGCTATCTATGTAAAGTGCGTTTAACTGAAAAATGAATAAATTCCTTAGATATGTAGAAATTAGTACAGTTAAGATTTACTGCCTCCCTAGAGTAGTGGTGATAAAATCCTGCGGCGACTCCGCTAGTTTTCTAATTTTTCTCCTAGTTGGTTAGGACAATGCGGGTTGATCACCGGATTCAATTGGAAGTAACATGATCCCTACGTCGGATGGGCATTTAAAAAGTCTATGCATAATCTCTCTCTTCGGTCAGATCAGATATCTGTCCCATCAACCACCAACGTAGTTCGCCAATCTCTAATATAGATCGGTCACCGTAGTCGAAATCGGCTACGAGAACATTATTAGTATTAGTGCAGATAAGGAAAATTAATATATTGAGATCACACTCGTGTCTGATGCCACGTGATATAATCAACTTTGGCCTTTCGTTATATCCAGATACGGATGTGTTTGAACTTTCACCCCATAATCTCTAGTTTAGCTATTGCTATAATATTATCTATTTGCATTTTTGTACTCATAATTTAGACGCAGCGATAAATTGGGTCACACGCTGTTTGTTTGAAATTTGACTTTTTAAATCGTTATCACAATAACACCTTGGGAATGGTAGGATATAAGCATCAATGTACTTCAACAATCAGGATTAACATTAACCGTATTTTAATAGTGCTTGGTATTTTAAGATACTCCCTGTTTTAACGTTACTGTTGAGTATTCTTACATCAGTTGTATTTATTTTTATAGTGGTTACGTAGATAGTATATATTAATAAATAAAATTGGAATGCCTCTTTGTCACTTTATAATTACCCTTTTTAAATGATTACACTGTGATATATGACCGATACAAACAACCGAAGAACAACATTTTATTTAATTTCTCCGTCTGTCTGTTTGTTCTTGCTAATCTATGGAATCGCTGGACCGATTTTTACGAGACTTTCTCTTAAATATCTCTATTACTGGGAATATCCTACGCCCTTGTATAACAAGAAAAATTAAAAGATTTCTTTTACATATTAGCACGCGTCGCGGTCGGCAGTATAAAATGAAATATTAAACTTTAGTAAACGTCAAATAATACAAATCTTCATAAATGCGTTCTTCTTATTTCGTTTTATGTTGCAGGAGTAGAATAAACCTACAACTTTAATATACCTTTCATTTTAATATACAAGTGTTTAATGTCCACGTATTATTTTACAGATAGGCATACCGGTCAGTTTGAACCAGATATGCTTTAGTAATAGCATTTGCTAGATATTGTGTTTCATATCGAATGACCAAAATAAAATAAGAATATATTGCAACGTACCCAATACTTGTAACTAGTAGCCATTACAGCGCTCTATACAGAAAATGAATAATGTGGATAACTTCGAAAATATGAGAGATTCAATATGCGGTGGCAAAAATCTGAGGCTAGTGTCGACGAAATTAACCAATTTCTTTATATTCTCTATTTTGGTGACGGTCTAAACTGTTTAGTTCAATTTACGCGCCATAAAATTAATTTGTGACTTACGTTACGTTAACTTTTTTTCAATTAGCTATTTTCTAAAAGTATCATGGGGTTGGCTTCTAATACATCCAGATTTATCTGAATAATTGTTTTAACGCAGAGCCACTAGCATTTTACCTACACAACCCAAAGCAACTCTTTGCAGGCACTGACTTTCTATAACGATGCCAAAGATAGTCTTGACAAACGGGAACGATTTTTTACATGCTCATCCGACTCATGAATAACCTTTGTTACGCAAACATATAAGACCAGGTTTACGTTCATTAGGACGACAAAACGATTTTAACTTTATGCTTACTTTTGAAGTCGGTTACATTTATTGTTAAATAAAAGTTACGTTTATATTATACTAACTACTAATATAATTTTTATAAAATTACAAAGAAAACTAAAGTACTAAGCCCTTTTTTGACAAACTGTAGGCTGGTTAGAATTTTATTCAAGGTAAATGACAAGGAAAAACTAGAATTCACAACAAAAATAATGCTCAGATTGAAGAGAGCACGAGGCAAATAAGTTGAACGTTGTACTAGATAATTATGGAATTTCCACCAAGGATAAATAAGGAAGATATAGACAATAAATTATTAAATTATCAACCAGTGATCGATTACCTTACTAAAAAATTTGCTTATTAATATTTAAGTTCTTAAGTTAATCTATCTACTAGCTTCTTAATATTTAGAGCTGAGTACAGGACCTAAGACAAAAATGGTAAATGCACGTAAACACCAATAGTATTCCACCGCACGTTAAAATCGGTAGTATTTTTCTTTGTTCAAATTTAATTTAAAAGTTGTCATTTGAAGTTAAATTAGGTGTAAGTTTTAGAAAAACCCAAAATTCCCAAAAATGTTTATCTACCACAAAAGTAAAAATGAAATATTCAGTAGAATTGTTAAATTACAACGTGGAGGTTAGTATAATTGAGCGTAGAGAAATAATCTCATCGCGATTGCGATGTAACACTTGTTTTCATAAATAATCTACAAAACTGGTCACTGATGTCATAGTAATTAGGTTCACGTTACGTTCACGTGATTAAACGCTAATGTGCTAACGACCTTACTACGTCGTTATACGAGACATAATAAAGTACGATAAGGTAAAGTAGAGTTTGTTCCACTTGGAGAACACAGGTTCGAGTCTGGTGGATAACATTAAGATATCGTACAAGGATAATCTTTGATTGTCTGATCGACATACATAACTGAATGTGTATGTTATTGAAATTTCAGATATTAAATACATATTATGTCAGTATAAAGTTTATTTCTATATCTGTTTTGAAGGCTAACGTCGCTTAACAATCATAATTTAACCTCAACAGAACTAAATGATACATACAATTGATGAAAACGGGTAATATGAAATGAATAATCAAATTAAAATTGCG
This sequence comes from Lamproptera curius, assembly GCA_029286875.1. Taxonomy (NCBI): domain Eukaryota; kingdom Metazoa; phylum Arthropoda; class Insecta; order Lepidoptera; family Papilionidae; genus Lamproptera; species Lamproptera curius. The sequence continues at coordinate 518,442 of JAGSMT010000011.1, read as the reverse complement.
TTATGGATTATCGCTCATTGATTAATCTCGGTGACACTTTATCAATAACAACGCTGGCTGTATGGTCTACTTTCACTCTACTAATTTTGGGTTACAATAAATTCCAAGTCAATACCTTATCAATTTTAGAACTAAAGACAGGATATACTACAAATACTCGCGTTTAGCTTATCGCAGGTGGAAGTGCAATATCATTTACAAGGTCAAATGGAAAATAATTATACAAATTGGTTATCTACACACTCACAAAAGCAGGACAAAAAGGAGTGAGTTAAACATGTATTCCGTCTATAAAATAAAGTCCAGCAACTGATCGAAGTAAGATTCAGACCCACCTGGGCGCCCAGGATATAGCTTGCTATTGGGTTCACCAGTACTGTTATAATAGCAACTGATCTAGTCGCGGCTCGGCCCAACTGGGCATCTTCGATACAATTCTGTAACGGGATATAAGTGGCGACCGGAGCCGCGGTCTCCCGTTTGTGTACTTTTGCAGCTACCATACAGCACATCGGCCTTATTCGAATACGCAAAATTGTAAAAGTTAATTCCAACAACGAATATCCTTAAAAAGTTTAACCTGTCACAATTATTTCATATACTCCTAAAATGTTACGAGTCTAATGAGGCAAAGGTTTAAAAATTATGGGCTTTAGCTTTACTCCCTTGCCATTATTTAAAATAAGTTATTTTAATGATGAAAGGTTTCGTGTTTAACCAGGTGGTTTGAGATTTGTTGGCCTTGTTGTTAAAAAGATCTCCAATATTATTAATTCTGTGAACAGGTAACGATAGGTAATGTAGCAGAAGTATGGAAAGTGAAGTGTAGTGAGCTGTTTCTTATTTTCATCTGCAATTACATTGTACCCGCCTTTATCTTTCAAGTCCATTTTTAAAAAAATATCTAATTCATGGCTTTAAGAATAAATAGACTTTTTCTAAGAATTACATTAAAACAAATTTTACGCATGAAAACTGAAGACTATGCTCAACTTCTTATGTGTGTTGATTTTACATCGTCAATGTGCGCTAATTAATATTCTTATTAATTTTATGGTACAAAAACTACTATTATTATAACCTTGACCGTAAAAATTATGTAATTTTACTAAATATTAAAAATAATACATAGCATTAAAGTTGTTGTATCATTATTATTATAGTTACAAAACAATCGCTCCTATTATTCCCGAGGTTGCTGTCTCCAATGTTTAGCTAATAGACCAATGGCAATATTACTGACGTGACTGTCGTACTATTACTATTAATTTTAAGTGTGTATGTTTGTTTCTCTATAACGTAGAAACTATTTTTTTTTCGTTATATCAATTGCACAGTGATACAGCTTATATTCCAGAATAATATATAAGATATCACAAGTACATAGTTATAAAGATTTTAAGAAAAAATTTCATCAAAATAAATTTAGCGTTGAATAACATGTTATAAGTCAAACAACACTCAAGTATTAAAATAAGCAAAATTTGTACTTTGCGTAAAAATATTAATATTTAATATATTTTTTAACATAATATTAATTTAGCCAAAGCAGGAATCGAACTCACACATTTTATCACTAATCTCAAGGTTGCTGATGACCACAAGGGTTATCAAAATAAAATAAATAATTAAACGATATATTGCCGATTTGATATTACTTATATAACATTTATGTCAGCAAAGCTTAAATAAGTGATAAAAAATAGCTTTATGTGTTATATTTTATAAATAAGCGTGTTAATTATAAATATTTTACACCAACGTAAAATTAGGACTTAATTTTTTTATTATTAGGGTATATGCCCACAGAGTTTCATTTATGTTATTCATTTAAACATTACGCACATAAAATATTACCTTAAATCGTGACCATGGTGTACTCGAAAACTTAAATTTACTAAAACTATCAAAACTAAAAATGAAAGATCCATCAACTTCTTTTCAGTATTTACAAAAAAAAACTTAATTGCAATAACATAATAAATTTGACTAAATGCATTAGCAAAGTCTTGTAATAAATCAAAGTTGGAATTTTAATAAATCCACAAAGATAAAAGACAATAATGGAAAGAGTAGATGTGTTTGTCTAGTGGTCCTTCGTGGTCTAGTGATATTGGCCCTTGCTTTATAAACCGGAGACCGTGGGTTCGAATCTCGAGGGTAAACAACTTTCTGTTATCGTTGTTTTCTGGTTGGTTAAGACATTTACTGCCAATCATCCAATAGTCTGAAAAGTAAGATGATCCATACGTCGAATGGGCATGTAAAAAGTCGATCCATACACCAACCCGCATTGGACCAGCGTGGTGGGGTACGGTCCAAAAACCCATCTAATAGAGAAGGCGTGCATTAGGGGTATCCAGCAGTACAATGACAATGCTCACGATCATGATAATGATGAGATGTGTTTGGGAAAAACTGAACACGAATTGATCTTGTATGACTAAAAAGAGATAAATTTAAGAGACAAAAGTCTAAGAAAAGAAATACAAATAGTCGTTTATATGCTCTACATTGAATAGCTACTGCTTAGCTATTAGCATTTTTGGAATTCAAAACCTATTTATAGTTTTACTTTATTTATACATATTATATGCTCGATTTTTTTTGTGTTATTCACCTGTAATACTAACACTATAAAGTGATTGTCGTAGGACGTTAAATAAAACGTTACATAGATACATTAAATACATTTTGTACTCAATGTATTTTTTTATGTTAATTTCATCACGAACGATCAACTTCAAATAAGCGGCGCCTTGTGAATGCATATTTAATTATTAGTTTTACATTAAAACGGAACCGCTGCATTTATAAATGTTATTGTTTTTATAAAGGATTATAAAAAGGTTATTATGTTAATAAAATATGAAAAAAAATGGTTTTTTTTTCATATTCTGGGTAACAAATAAATTTGCTTACCAGTTTTTATTTTTGTTATCTTCACTTTACAGTAGTTCCTATGTGTACTTTACTAATAATGTACCAATTATACGCGAGGTTGTGCCTTTGCGCGATCCGCGTTACTACTGAATTCGCTGCGCGCCCGCTGTGGCCTTTGTAGGGCACAAGTTAAGATCGTGTTCAATACATGGATTTAATCCTGTGTTTACGTTAAGTTTTATTCAATATACAAGATATGATAAATAAAACGGTAAACGGATTTTATCAAATTTAATTACTTTACAAATGTTTAAATTAAACAAGGCGTATCAAATCCTTGCCCAGGTCACGATTACGGGACTATCCATCGGTGTTTTTCATGTCGATTTATCATGTTTAGTATTCGCTTAAGTAACAGACAGTATCATAAAAACACCAAAATTTCATGTAAGTCGAGAAAATGTTATATTTTCTCATGTATCATTAAAATTAATTTTATTGCAACATTTATTTACAAACATTATTTCAAACATTACTCGTCTAAAAAAAATAAACATCAATTCTCACACGTATAGACATTCGGATTTTAAAAGATTAACAAAAACATAATTGACTTTACTTCAATATTTATCCTGTTTACCTAATTTTAATCATTGTTGAGTAAAACTAATTAAAAAATATATTAGTGATTTGACCGCAAATGAAAAAAAGAACGTTTAAATTGAGGCTAATTTATTTTAAGAATGTGGTTTACCCAATAACGTTCGAAATTGCTCGTTATATGATTTAAGAAGATTTTATGTAGTCATAGATATTTCCTTTAAGAATTATTAACATTAAAAATTTTCAACTTTAATTTGAATAAGTTACGAAATTGTTTTATTTAAAAGAAATATTAAATTAAAGAGTCTGTGTAAAATTTATATTAAAATAACCGTTTTTAATACGTACATTGTAGTTATAACGGTACATATTATAAAACATTTTTTTTTTATTTCTGTCTGTTTGTTCTGACTAACCTCTTGAATGAGTAGCCTGATTTTGACAGGACCTCTACTGCAAGATAGCTGATAACATTGGGAATAACTTAGGCTACTTTTTAATTAAAAAAATATAAAAATATTTTTTACATAATATTGCCATGCGGAAAAAGTCGCCGGCGACAGCTGGTCTAGAATGTATTTTAACTAAGTATCCCTGGAGCCAGTTACGCAATGGTTAAGGGTGACCTAGCACGCCTAGTGGGTAAACATTAAATATGGTCTAGAGACCTAAGTGTACTTTAGAATGCGTCCTAAAAACCATTAATAAATGAACTGTTGATGTTGTACAGGTAGCTTGTTTTTCTTTCAAGATAAAGTGTGAATGCTATTGATACACACTGTTGTCACAAATCATTGGTCAGTAGACTGAACATTTATCGTAAAAAAATCCTTAGGAGCTATGTGTGTCCATAATGACGTGAGAAGCATAGGTTTACTCACAGGCCAAGAAACTTAACATCTATCGGCGCAACTGAAGGAAAAATAGTGTTGATGTCACGTAAGTTACATTTGTTTATCCTTCAGGTCTGTTTATAAGTAATTAGAGACCTATGTCTAAACTTTACATTGGCACGAATAACCGGCTACTAAAATCAACAAAATAAAGCAATAAAAATAAACAATGTTCACGTTTCGAAGGCAGTTTTTTTATAGTTATTTTACACATAAATGTCTTGTTATTATAATTGTAGTTCCGGTTTAAAAATTCAATAGCAAAGGCCTGAAGCAGAGTAATCACAGCTGTCGTTAATAAAGCGTTAGTTTTAGGATACTGTTTCATCATCATCATAAACAGCCTCTAGCAGTCCACTGCTGGACATAGGCCTTTTTTGATGAACGCCAGGACGTCGATTTTTTTGGAGTCCATTAAAAGGATTTGCTCATAATTGCTACGCTGAGCAGGCGGATTAGCAATTGACTAATTGCACTTGTATTGCGGATCTATTTCACACCCACTCTTAGGCAGATTCACCATCAAGTGGGTGGTGGGGTCATCACATCCCTATTGCTAAGCAATTAAAATTAAACTAGTGCAAAGATCGACTTAAGGACTTCTATCAAATCTTAAAAGATATTCAACTGCAAAAAATCTAGATCTGTTAGCTATTAATTAACATTATAATAGTATTATTAAATAAAATGAATAATTACATACGACTACAGCTACTACTAAAATTGCACTACTGGAGTATCATAATCATTAAAAAGTAGTATTTTTTTATATTAATTTGATGGAATATTTCTTTGTCATACGTATTAGGAAATATGAACCATTTAAAAGAAATGTATGAATCGTACCCGGAACTGCGTCCAACAAGTGCACTGGCATTTAAGCTAAGAGTTAAGGACGATTAGGACAATAAATATTAAAGCTGATCCAATCGAATAATACGTGAAAGGTTAGCACTGAATATGCTACAGAGATAAACTTAGTAAAAAAGGATTGTGACGACCTAAACGTTGCAAAACCTTTTAAAATTTCGACACAGCAATTGCAAATCTTTTAACGATAAAGACATAAAGGTCAGTAATATTAATTTTGATACTGTCCCATTTTACTTTCACGTTTTGTTTGACAAAAGTATAAAAATACTTTTGCAGAAATATGACTAAACAGCTTATATGTATGTACAAAAAATTGGTAACAATGGTTAGAGTAGACGATTGTTTATCATGTATAAAAACATCAGTAATAAATAATTGCAGTATTAAGGAATTATTTTATTTATTATATTTTATATATTTATATTTATTGAACACGGATCAAAAGATATTAAAAATAGCACATACTGCTACCGTGCTCCACACAAAATCTGTTTGCTTAACTACAAAATTGCTTTATATACACATATTATTTAAAAAAACTAATTCATAACACTGAATATATGCAGAAAGTGGAACTTATAAAGATAATATTATGAATTTCAATACGCAAAAGATTTACATTCTACATGTATTTTTTAATAAAATCTAAAACCACCATTTATCTGACGTTAAAATAGAATCATTAGCTATAAATATACATTCCTATATAGTAGTAGATTATACATACGTAGTCCAGTCACAAATTGTGTTAGAAATGAAAATTATTTTCTAATCGAAATGACCATCTTTAGCTTTTGTACGGGCCTTTAATTTCTTTGACTACGAATCCATGGACGTACGTACTGTTTCCAAGGGAAATTACGCAACTGCTTACTCTATTAATTTTTTAAGACGCCCAATGTTGCCATTTAGACCAGGCCATTTTTTTTAAACTGTTCATAATTTGAACCCTAAACGGTTGAGGTCTGGGCTAGATGAAGGCCTGTCTTCAACTCTTTCTAAAGTTAAAAACGTTGATTTCAAGCCAGTCTAGTCAGTAGTTCGTGCCTTGCGATTAGGCATAGAGCCACGCTGAAAAGTCCACAGTATATTTTTAAAAAGTGTATTGCTTGTAACTCCTTGATAAGACACTCCCCAAGAAACCATCACTGACGCAGGATGATGAGCAAATTGTACGTTTCCAACAACTTGAGCAGCTTCTTTACAACTGTGAGCGTACACTTTATCATTTTGCTCATTGTAGATTTTTATTTCATTGATAAAGAAAATATTTCTGTGCCTTTCATCTGCGCATCGCGACAGAGCCATTTTGATCGATCTACTCTCTTCAATTGAAAAGGATAATTTAGGGCATGTCCTGTAAATTAGCGGTAAGCACCCAGGTTCATGTCTTGTCTTATAATTCGCGTCGGAATCCTAGCGGGAATCTTCATTTCTTCGGCATGCACGTGTGATGTTAGAACAACAAAGACCGGTAATTCTGATTAACGGCCTTCGCTCTTTACGGCCGCCCCTATCTTTTCTGGTCTTCGATAGATGAAGTACGTTGATACGACTTTTGAAGTGGCTGGAATATGATCGACGGCTACATATACACTTTATGCTAAGCGATCATCATCCAATCCTATTTTAATTAACACCTCATTTCATATTATAATTCAATAATGATCCTGAAAATATATGTGAACTAACGCAAAATTTAAATAAGTTTTTAAAATAATATACGTGTTCGAATTTCAAATAATTGAAAATTAAAAAAAAAAAAGAAATGTTTTATGTCATAGTATTTATAGCCAGAACAGTTATAAAAACTATTTCTTAATTTATTGGTATTCATATTAAATAAACATTCCATATCGTAAATATATAATCCATTAGCTAAAGGTCTCGAACTACAAGAAGTAATACTGAGCTACAGCACGTACTTTCGCTAAATTAGCGTTAGAGTCATGTTTAATTATTGCAGAATGTAATTAAATTTGCCCATAGAATAATGAAAATGTACAGTATAATGGATACACTTACGAGAACAGTTTTATTAAGGTTTTGCATGTATTTTTAAATACCGTCATTAATCATATACAAAACGTTATATGTTTTTGACATGAAGACACTGCATTGTTCGTGATATTTTAAGTAATGCCTTTATTTATCGAATTTTTAAACTTACATATTTTTACAGGCTTTCTCTAACATGATCTAACAAAAGAAGGAGATAACGTATCGCCGGAAGAAAACAGCAACGTCGTATTGTAACAAAAAGAAATAAATTTTATAACACGTAAAAGTTATGATCAAGAATTTATTTTTTGAATTGTTTTCCAGTTAAACAATTAAATTTTTGTCAGTTACCACATTTTTGTTTTCGATATGTTTATTGTTAAGACGGTAATACTCATGGTATTATCCCATTAAATAAAATATGTATAGTTAACTGTTAACTGTATCGGAGATTATTCACAAACAAAGAGAAAGGTTATAAACGTTTCTCTTTGTTTTTTTTACTAACGCGATCTAAAAAATGTAATATCTAATTGTTATTATCTTAGAAAAAAAAATTGTGCTCCTGTTCTCCACAAGCCCCATATTCTTAATGAATCCTTATTTACCTTCGTGTCTCAATCTTGCGTGGCTCCTTCCAATTTTTTCTAGCCGAAACCAAGCACTTCAAAGAGTTCGATAGAACAAAAATTATAAAGTTTCTAGATACTAATATTATTATTCAAATTATAACTTGTAAATGAAAAGTGGTGATGATGAGATAATTTTTATTATGCTAACATATTATACCCAGTGTTTTTTTTCATATTGTGGATTTCATGTTTTAATTAATTACACGCGTAGTCGCTTCTTAAAAGAAATGTTTTATATTAAATTAAAACAGTAAAATATACTTCCAGAGACGTACTGAAAGTTGTCAACGTCCCATTCATCCGGCTAAGTCAACGGATCCTGTATGGATGTCACGTGCACGGGCAAATTGAAGGATAAGACAGGCGAAACTAATGCTGCTTCTAATTGCTTTTGTGTTGGGAATAATGAGTCGTTGAAAATGCATTCCGTTGATAGATATAGGGATCACCAAATGAATTTTTAGAAAGCATCAAGAGGAATTAAAAATTGTATATTTATAGCTAGTCCTAACCGCTTCCAAACTTATATAGTTATACTAGAGTTCATTTAGCTGGCGAGTGGCTTACTTAATTAAGGCGTCTATCCAGTAAACAGGAGGTCGCGAGTTCGAACCTCGCTGGGGCCTAATAGTAACATCAAACGAGTTCATTTATTTAACTAAGAAAGATTCAAAATAACTCATCCCATTCTACCCCTTGAGTCTCAGTGACCTTTAAAATATACTTAAAATACTATTAAAAGGTCAAATAGATAATCCGCAATCAGATATTTCGCTATTTATTTCAACCTTCCTCGATAACAATAACTTGATTCTTCTTGAATGTTTCCCTTAATTAATACTATAACCCTAACTAGTTTATACTCTTTCTAATGGGAGATCGTGCTAACCATTATAAAGTATTAGTATACTCTTTAGTGCAAACTAAAAAGTTGACTTTATTTTTTGATATCGAACCAATGTCCGATGCGTTCTACCAAGTTAAATAATATTTAATGATAAATAATATGATATTTAGATACATTAAATATAATGATGAATATATATGATTAAATGAGTAACTATTATTATCTATTTTATAAATACATTAAACATAAAGAGAAACTTTCAACTAAAATTAAATAGTAAAAATTGCTATCTGGTGCGCTCAACTTTGTCCGCGTGGTAATAATAAATATAGAATGAAAATATCATATTGATATCATCACGGCTTTTTAAAAACAGAAATTCCAAATTAATTTATTTCTTACTAGCTACCCGCCTCTACTTTGCACGGGAGCTATGATAAGAGAAAATATACCTAGAATTTTAAGCGCGTGTTATATATATAAACCTTCCTCTTCAATTGCTCTATGTATTAAAAAAACCGAATCGAAATCTGTTGCGTAGTCTCAAAAATTTAAGCATCCATAGGAATATACGGACACACAAAGTGAGTTTGTTTTATACTATGTGGAGACGATTATACATCTATACTAATACACTAATCCATATTAATATACGCGTAAGTAACTCTGTTTATCAATCTGTCAGTTGTTGCAGTTTAAACCATTGAACCGATTTTTATGGAATTTGATGCTATAAATAGACTCAAAGAAAGATCATAGGCTACTTATTGTTGCGATAAAAGTAGTTGCAAGGGTTAATGGGGCATAAAAGATTCGAAAGTTCTATTACTCTATGAAATAATTCTTGCGTATGTAGCCGGATCTCAGGCGGACCGTGCGCTAGTGCACATATGCCTGATATCTCATGAAATTATTTTATACGTGTTTTATTGCACCGAGGGCCCCCAGAAGGGGAGCCTCGGCTTAGGCTGCCACTATGTTATTGCTGTTTGCATACTGAATTGAGAGTTGCCCAGATGCGCCCAAACCTTGGCTGAATTTTAAACTTTGATGAGGCTTTCAAACCAGTCCGTCTTATACAAAATTGTACCTTTAAACCATATGGACAACTAGCCACTAGTTGTAAGTTATATAATATTGAATAATCATTTTGTAGTGTGTTTGTAGCAAAATATAAGGGTAAATCTTGATGCTTTAATGATTATTATTAGTTTTATAATAAGTATGTAAAATTAAATACTTTTTACTATACATGTTTCATTAGTGTCCTTAATCTTCGATTAGCGGTGCTAGAAACGTATGGAGAGTGGCCCATGTCCCTTAAAAAATGGTTACATATAGTATGGGATGTAGTTGATTATACTTGGTATATAATCAAGTTTTCTAAAAAACATGCTTTATATGATGAACGCGTGTTTTAGCCACAACGATGTATTATCAGCACCTTTATAAATAGTTGTACGATATAAGTACAACACTGTAACTTTATTATTGTACATTAATTGAAGAATTTTGATTACGTATAACATTTTTATCGTCCATCTTTTAATGTTTAGCTTAAGCTTTGTTACCATATAGTGCAAGGAGCAAAGCATCGAGGTTACGTATTAAGATTTATAACTAGGAGATACGCTCTGACTCAAGTACCTCCTTCTTGTGGGATTATGGTCTAAAGAGGTTATAGTACATTAATTTATTAGACCGTCTATCGTGTACGTACTAGATATTTATTTAGTTAAATATTTTGACCGCTGTAACCTACATGGTGTTTAAATAAAAGATTAAAAGCAGTGCGCCGAAATGTGTTAACGGTATATACGGCAAAGGGTTTATAAATATTTGACAGACTGAGTCCCAAATCATGTGACATGTAATACTTTCATTTATAATTTTGGTAGCGAAAGAAAGTTAATACGTTTAATTATCAATTTATAAAACTTAAGTAATAATTTTTATTAACATAAATAAAGCATAGTTTAAGTTGTACAATTTTACCGGATTTTATGACCGTTGAGACAGTAATCAAATGTCATAAAATCTGTCCGTTTTCATGGTACAGTTACCATTCACAGCCTATTCAGCGACCAAGGTCACGGGACAAAGCTGTTTAAGACCATAAATTCAATAAATCCATTGGCTAAATAGCAAATTGGAATTCCCAGTACTACTTGAAAACCCTTGGATCAACAGCCACTAGACATTTCTTAAAAGTCTTCCAAAAACATGGGAAGTAATGATTTAAACTCCACAGACCACTATTGTCTTAATATATAAATCTTAACATATATCTTCATGTCACGATTTTTGCCCGGATGAACTCCCATGTGCAGTATAATCCAACTTAAAAGATAGAATAGCTTACATCTTAATTTATAATGCAATAATGTTTTAAAACAATTTATTTTCTATTATTATTTGTTGCAAAACGTTTGCTATAAAACGATTGTGACAGTGCGATATCTAAGAATAGCGTTGTGTGTGTCTTGCAAAAACTTTTCATTGATAATAGGAGAATTGTACAATAAACAGTAATTGCTAAAATTATTAATTTCGATAAGTCAATTTTATAATAATTTTTATTTATTGTTAAAAACAAAAACGCAATTTCATAGCGCCGTTATTTTATACCAAGCCATCAATAAAAAAAAGTAATGAATAATATAACAGTAGTAGCGTCCAAACATGCGCCAACAATATAAAATGTTAAAATTAGAAATTAATTTTTACAGAGCAAAATTAATAAAAGCGATGTCACATCTTATATAAAGGAAATATTTTTATGACATATTCAACGGCGGATACGATTGAAAGTACTGTATATTCGTTATTTATTATTCCTTCCGATAGTTGTTTCCTCACGCTTGCAACGAATGTAATCAACTTTTGTTCTTTGTTTTTTAATAACGATGTAACTAAATCATTAAAATTATGCTTTTGGTGGTAGTGCTCCGTATCCATACAAATTATAACATATTTAATAGGAAAGTTTGATTCTTATTAAAAAACACGTTAATAATTTTTTAAATTAACTCTTTTGTATAGAAATTTGCACGATATCAACGGAAGAAACATTTTGATTAATCGTATTCAGTCTGTCCACGTTATATACTAATCCAATCGATTTTTTGACCAGTTTTAATTTTTTCAACGTTTTTAGGTGTAACGGTAGCATCATCAAGGTCATTGTTTTTTTACAAATGATATTTATCTAATAAAAAATGGTGGTCGTCATGACTTATATTCTCTTTCCGTTTATCTTAAGCCCTTAAATTGTTTATTACAATGTAAAATAAGTAAATCCTAGCCGCAGCAACGCATGACAGGGTCCGCTAGTTTATTTATATATTGGACTTTAAAACATTACATTCTAGCTGGCTGTTTACTGTGGGAACAATCTGGATTTAGCGAATGCAGAAAGCAGTAAGTAATTTATTTTATGACCTGAAATATATGTCTACATGATAAATTTTAGCTCATAGCACAAATTCTTAACCAATAATAATGTTTAAGATAAACCAAAATTGAGAACTGAAATTCTTAGGGATTTAAGCAAAAAACAAGAAATAAAACATCATTTAAACGTTTTAATCGTTTCAACGGTAAACTTTTTTTTAAATATTTAACGACATTAATGATTATTTAAGCCAAACAAAAAATACTGATCATCTTTATTGAAATTCTTTAACAAATAAAGTTACTCCTGGTTACATCAGCTATATTCCCATAAAAGCCCTGCCAAAATCGGACCATTCTTCAGATAAGGCAGAACCTGCAGATAAAAATTTAAACAACCGTTGTTTTGTTATATGTACCGGTAACATCTATATGTGCTCATTTAAAAACGGTTATCTTGATAAAGCGAACAGACACTCAGATTTTATTTATTGGTATATATAAACAAAAGAGGCTTCGGTTCTCACTTTTGCAATCCCTTTTAATTTCGGTAACGACAACTTTATTTCTTATCTCATCGCGTATTCCGCAACGCCCTATCCCTATCCCATGATATGGTTAGTCGATTTATTTGTTCCGGCTCATTGTGACGGATCTTTTGGGTAACAGGTTAAGATGCTACTGCATAACAAACAAGGAGCATCATTTCTCCTTGTTTAAATGGGTTGGTTCTAAGATGCATACTGACCGAAGATGGTAAATTTATATTCAAAGGATATGTTTTGTATAGGAATTAAAAAATAAATATTTCTTAACACAAAATTAATCCTTGACTTATTTATGAATACTTTTTATAGTATCACCGTTGGCAGCTTTTAGTATTATCAGGAACAACTTTTTGTGCTTAAAAAGTAGAGAACACTCTTAGGATTTTAAGAATTAGTTTTGTTTATCTTGACTAAGGCTACACACAACTCAAGATTTCTGACTTCACAAAATTCCTTAAAGTATTTTGAATAATTTGATTTTTTAGTATTGTATTATCGTATTTAATACAGTTTGACTGTATTGCTTACCCATGTAATATCCTTTACCACATTTTCTCTGAAGAGAAATATCGGATAGAAGCGAAAGATAAGAAAAAATCAATACAATATTACGTTGCGACAAGCCCCATTATTGTACTTGACATACATAATAAGTGCCATATTGAATCGGGACAGCGTATACTCCAGCGTTTTTATCGCACTTGAGTTCCATAGTTGTAACAAAGCTTATATCTAGTTGATTCTTTTATTTCTACAGCCTTTTCTCTTTTAACACAATAAACAAAGAAATATTATAACATTATTTTTACCGCTAGCGTTGTAGTAAAATAACCTAATTGGATCACTTTTTACCAAATATTGACCCTAAAAACCCTTTCAAAAGAATCTTATTTTAATAATTATTCTGGTAAGTTATATTTCTCAATAACAGTTTTAAAGCAAAATGAATACCATCTATGCACTGACAGAGAAAACTGTATGCAAAGGACAGATTTGATATCAGACAATATAAAGGCAAGGCTATACTTCTGATGGACTTTTAACATGTTCATCTAATACATAGATCCTCCTACATTCCAGCTCATCAGCATGATTCACTATGAGATTCAGACCCGTGACTTGTTTCGTTGTTGACTGGTTTGTTAAACAGTTAACAAAACCTTCATATGATATTATTTTTTTATTTACACTTTATGCACTAATAGTATAGAGGCGGTTTAATGCCAAAGGCATTTCCTTCCGGTCAATTTTAAGGTAATGCAGAGCTAGTAAGTGGGGAGGTGCACAGAGAAAATAAAAAGGAGAATGTATTTCATAAATCTTTTTATCATGAAATTAATCTTTATCAAACATACATATGCAATAAGTATTAAATATTATTAATATTAACCTCGAACCGAAAAATTCCGTTCGCCCTAGCGTCAGTGTTATTGAAATTAGGCTCCTGTGATTGACATCCAATTATATGTTGAAGAGATTTTCTTCATAACGTCTTTTTCATCAAAGTTCAAGCGTTGAACTTATTTAAGATATCGGTCACCGAGGAGTTTAAATAATTAAAAAGGTATTTTCATTATTTGGGTGTTATTGAGGAGGGTAGTATATTAAATTTATCAAAATTCAATGTCACTGCTTTGTCGGCTTTTTTATCATAAAAGTTTAAGAAAAGTTTATATGGTTTAATTATTTTGTTCATTGATTTCATTTTAGTAGATAAAAATAACACAGGATAAAATTATAAGATAACTAAGGAAGTGATTATCACGTAAGAACGGAAAGTAAGACCTTTCTTATTATTTTTATCCGTCCATGATAACTATTAATTTATTTTCTTTTTCGTAATATATAATTTATCAATAAACACGATGAATTCAAGCTGCTGTTAACTTTCCAAAATAATGTAATAAAATAGATTTAATGCAGTTTTCGAATGCAAATATTAGCTCTCCGAATATAATAGCACTTGAGTCACTGGTTAGTGTAGAGCGAGCTAGTGTGTACTGATCAAACAACGTGCCATCCTCAAACGTGGAAAATGCAAACATGAAATTTCAATGGGGCTCAACAAAATGTATTTTCAAAATTACTGTCAAATGATGTACATGAAACACATAAATATTATATTACCGCTAATAAAAATACTTGAAAATATTTTGTAAAGTATTTTGTAAAGTATTTTTGTCTTTTTTGGGTTGATTACATATATATATCTTGCTACAAACATGATTATTACGTATTTATTGCTAATGCAACAGATGACTTTATAGAAATTTAAACGTTATGTTTTTATTCTGCTGTTAGTATGTGTTATTATATTTAATGCATGCGCGTGCTATTGATGAACATAGTTCTCTAATTTTTGTCTTATCTAAACATTTCCTCGCTTCCCAACGGTTACTTCTTCTCGGTTTACGTAATTAAGTCGCGCAAAAATTTTCGACAAAATATGTACATACAAATAAATACGTAAAAAATCAGGATTTTCATTACTGCGTTCGAGTTTTAATTAGTAAAAAAACGGAAACAAGAAAAATATGAATAGGCCCCGGCGAGATTCGAACTCGCGATCTCCTGTTTACTAGACAGGCGCTTTAACCAACTAAGCCACGGCGCCGACTGGATAAATATTGAAACTGCCATATCTACTCTACATTAAGCTTTGAATGGAGATGGTATATATTAAGTTGAAAAAGTCAAAATTTTTAATAAATATAACTTTATTCAAGCACTTACAGCGGATTCTCTCTAATATGTTGAATTAGTTAATACAATCTTTACTACGTATGAGAATTCATATAACATTCTCATGATAAGCTTATAAAGGAAATGAGCCTATGGAAATGTGTTACATAAAAAACATGGCATATTATTATTAAAGTAATATGGAATAGACGCACATGTGCAATAGATTGTACACACTACCACGTGACAGCAATATATCCCTGTGAAAGTATTATGATACTTCGTTGGCTTTGGTTTTTTATTATACACAAATAAAAGAACGCATACGGAGCCTAGCGCTACTTTGCTCCGCAAACCGGAGGCCACGGTTTGATTGTCGCGGTAAAACAACTATTTGTTATCATTTTTGTTTGATGGAATAGGCCAATATGGCCCTGTCGCCCAATCATCTGAAAACGGACATGATCCATGCCTTTAAAAAGTGGTTCCCTGCTATCAAGACTCTCTTAACAGTCGTTATAGGATGTCTGTGCTTTCAAATTTACTGAATATTAATTCCTTTATGGAATATAGAAGTGCTTAGATTTCAGAGTACAGATGCAAGTCGCTCTAAGGCAAAATGATTACTCTGGTAAATCTAGATGGATCAGAAGCCGACCCTAACTAAGACAAAAGATAGAAAAAAAATGAACAGGTCGTTTCAGAATCCATTTCCCCATGTGAAATGAACATTAGGTAAATATTTACGAAAACTTAATAAAGCTGTGTTATTTATCATACACAGTGTTCATAACATATTATTTGAACACTCTTTTATCACTCTTCAAATTTTGTTACGGTTTTTTTACATAGTTATTAAAAGTGTGTTGTGCAAACTATTGAATTGAACTGATTTTTCATACAACATATCTTGCATGAAGATCACGTATTGAAGCGATTCGAAGCGTAAGACAACTGAAACTAATTCTGTTTCTAATTGCTTTTGTGTTTGGAATAATGAGTTGTTGGAAATGCATTCTACTCAATGCGAAATGAGAATTATTCAAAGTTCTTATTAAAGCCATGTTCAAAACATAAGCCTGAAGTAATTGTAAATAAAAAAGTCTTAAATTCAACGTATTTCAGGGTCAATCAATAAATGTATTTTTTAATGTAATAGGTCTAACGTAGTTTTACAAGAGCAGAGGAGATAAATGATTAAGAGTGAACGTTAATGGGCGGATATAATGATGATGATGATTACTAAAGGTAATCCATGCTTTGTGCTTCGTACTGCTATTACGGCGTGTATTTAGGATTCTAACCCAAGGCCTATAATTAATTAAGAAATGGCTTATTTTCGACGACCTGCTTGCCATAGTGGTCAGTGATATTGACTACTGTGCCTGTAGGTATGGGTTATTATTGATATTTTTATGTATTTATTAGTCGTCAAGTTGTCACATAACAAGCTTTACTTAGTTTGAGACTAGATGTTATGGTGTTGTCGTTCGAAGATAAACACAAATATATTTGTTAATACTTGAGGCCATTTTCTTAAGAAGCCACAGTAGCGGTAACTGTAAATTACATAAAGCTTGTATATTGGCAAACACTCTTTTGAAATATTTTACTTCATTTAAGTTATAAAATGTTCACAATACAATTTTTGTATTAGCTATCGATAACACTTAATTTAAGTGGGTTGTGTTGTTAACGGTTATTCTAATGTCATCCATTAAATAAAATAGTACGCGGGAAGATGGCAAATTATTAAATTATTACATTATATGTATTAACTAACATTTAATGGTAAAATACGATGTAATACCAATCTTATAAGGTAAATAGAGGTTACACGATTTAATAAGTGTAAACTTACTTTTTAGGTTCTGCGTAATGTACAGATTTAATTTATTAAAGTAGACCTTGGAATTAGATAAGAATTGGAGACTCTAGAAGTAAAAGCTTTTAGAAAACGTACGTACGTACGTAACGTACCCAAATGTAAACTTTTGCTTATTGGATAAGGTTTAATAAGTCTTCAATTTGACTGAGATTTAATTTAAGACCTATTTTAATTCAAAAATTACAACAGACATGCAGGTATTATTTATTGAAAAAATATATAGAGAGTAAATGTCACTATATATACATACTAATGAATAATATGAATAAATATTTACAGTAGATCTCTTTCTTTAGAAGGGAACATTTGGAGGATACACCTATCCTCCGCGGTGCTATTTCTGCCGCAAATAAGTAGTGTATAAGCATTTACGTGTTCCGGTTTGAAGGGCGGAGGTAAAATTTTGTCACAGGGTGGCGAATGGATTTTTTGCCTTACACTGCCTTTTTTATATGCACGGTTTATAATTTACGTTAAGGGAACGACCTTGATTCATTGATTTTAAAATTCCATCGTCAGAAGTATCTATACAATTATAGGATTACTTTTGCCCCCTTCATTAGCTACAACTTGCCTTGAAATTTGTGTAAATTGTATTATTACATAAGTAAATAATTTAATATAATTTAATTATTATTTTTATACTATAACTTTATCGTATCACTTGGAAGCTTGGCACGTTAGGTTATTTTAAGTTTGCATCTGGCTTTCAGGTGATCCACTGGCAGTGTAATGCTAATCCAGGTTCTATTCAAGAAACTTGAAGCTGAAAATCTACGAAATTAAAAAAACTACAAAAGCCATTACAATTCTTGGAGTTAAAGTGGAGATCTTTTTCAAAGAATAGTTATTATTAGTTTGTACTTCCAAGAAGCGGTGCAAGTTTATTAGTTTGTACTTCTATGAAACAAGCAGATAGAAATATAAAGAAAATATAAAGATTTTTTTTGTGAAATGTTTAAATTTGTATTCTATCATATTTTGTTTTAAAACATCTGATACAACTTAAACATGCGACTAAATGCAAATTAATAATTCTATTCCTCTATTGTTTTCAGAATATTGAATTCAATTACTCAGACAACAACATACAACATTCAACCTTTTCGACTACTTTTTTCGTAATACTTTGTAAAGACGGACAGACAGATAGACAGACAGGCAGAAGGACAGAGTTAATTTCGAATTTATAATAATAGTTTGGATTAGCGTCCATCCCAATTTTGCACGCGTGGATATCTTTTCTAATTTTGGTGCAAGTAAAGATGCTTAGAAGACATTTTATGTCTATTGTTATTGCAAAGTTGTAATCAATGAAGAAGAATTAATGTTTACCAAACTGTAAACTAAATGAGCAACAATATATACCGGTATTCATGTAAACGTCATAAAATACTTACAGAATTAAACTAATTTAACGGTTTTGGTTGCGTTTGTTTTGATTATGGTAATTTACTAAAACCCATATTACTAGTGAAATGTAAATGAAATGTTTACGAATTGCTACTATTATTATTTTCATAGTACATGGCAATAGTAATATAGAATTCAAAATTGTATTTATTACAATTTTGAAACACAAAAGTCACCATAACCATAATTAATTTTATAACGTTGTATAAGCCGGGCAAAATAATTAGTCATGAATAAGACGATTTATTCTGTGTAAAAATTGCTTTCTAAATTACATACAAATTATAAATAAAAAGTATAATGTAAAAAACATGATTTTCAATGCTTTATTCGAGGTTTTTGTAATAAAAACACGGAAGCAAGAAAATAAAATTATAAGACACAAATAGGCCCCGGCGAGATTCGAACTCGCGATCTCCTGTTTACTAGACAGGCGCTTTAACCAACTAAGCCACGGCGCCAACTGGCTAATATATTAAAAATGCCATATGTACTGTACATTAAGCTTTGAATGGAGATAATATATATTAAGCTGATAGAGTTGAAGAAAGTTAACTTTATTCAAGTATCTCGTATATTAAATTTGTTCAAACCAATGTATACTACGTATGAGAATTCATATAAAATTCTCATGATACGCTTATAAAGGAAATGTGTAACATAAAAACATGTCATGTTATTATTAAAGTAATATAGAATAGGCGCACAAGTGCAATGGATTGTACGCACTACCACGTGACAGCAATATATCCCTGTGAAAGTATTATGATACTTCGTTGCCTTAGTTTTTATTATTTACAAATAAAAGAACGCATACGGAGCCTAGCGCTATTTTTCTCTGCAAACCGGAGGTCGCGGGTTTGATTCTTGCGGTGACACAACTATTTGTTATTATTTTTGTTTGGTGGAATAGGCCTACATGGCCCTATCGCCCATCTGAAAAAGGACATGATCCATGCATTCAAAAGTGGTTCCCTGATGTCAAGACTCTCTTTAACAGTCGTTATAGAATGTATGTGCTTTCAAATTTACTAAATATTAATTCCTTCATGGGGTACAGTAAGTTGGGTTGCAGAGTTCAGATGCAAGTTGCCCTAAGTAAAAACTTAGGATTAATCTGGTAAATATAGATAGATCAGAAGCGGACCCTTGCTAATTTAAGAAAAAGGCTGCGAAAATAAATTTACCGGTCGTTTCAGAATCCATTTCCCCATGGTCATTAGGCAGAGTGACGCCAGGTAAAAGGTTACGAAAAAGTTGCAAGTTTAGTTACGTATTTTTGACATAATTATTAAAAGTGTGTTGTGCAAACTATTGAATTAAACTGATTTTTCATGCAACATTTCCTGCATGAAGGTCACGTATTGAAGCGATTCTAAGCGTAAGACAACTGGAACTAATTCTGTTTCTAATTGCTTTTGCGTTTGGAATAATGAGTTGTTGGAAATGCATTCCACTGAATACGAAATGAGAATTATTGGAAGTTCTTATTTAAGCCATGTTTAAAACAAAATTACCCTGAGTAATTGTGAATAGAAAAGTCTAAAATTAAACTTATTTCAAATTGCGTTATGTATTCGAGGGTCAATCAATAAATGTATTTTTTTAATGTGATATAAAACGTATTACATTGTTCAACCTTTAGTTTAACAAGAAAATAACTTATTCGATAACAAGCTTTTGATAACACTTAATTTTAGTAGGTTGTTTTGTTAACGGTTATTCTAATGTCATCCGCTTAACAAAATAGTACAAGGGAAGGTGATAAATTATTGAATCATTACATTATGTATCCTAACTAACTCTTTATGGTGTAATCCGATGTAATACGAATCTTATAAGTTTGGTAAATAGAGGTTGCACAATTTACTTAAGTTCTGCGTCATGTACAGATATCATTTATAAATGCAGACCGAATTGGAGACCCAAGTATTTTTACGCTAAAAAGCTTTTAGAATAACGTACCCAAATGTAAACTGTTGGTTGTTGGATAAGGTTTTATAAGCCTTCAATATGACTGACTATTTAATTTAAGACCTATTTTAATAAAAGAAAATAAATAAATTTACAACAGACGTACAGGTATTATTTATTGAAAAATTACATAAAGAGTAATTAATGTTAAACTAAAATAAATGAAAAATGTTCCAATAGATCTCTTTCTTGAAAGGAACCGGGGATATACTTTCCTTCCATTCTATTTCGCAAAAAATAGTGTGTATTTTGTCTTCGTTAAAGGGCCCGGATAAAGAGGGGAAATTTTTGTCGGGGCGCGAGCGGATTTTTGCCCACGCCCGTTTCTTATGGCAAAGGTGTAGAAGTTGGGGAAACAACGTTCATTGATTTTAAAATTCCACCGTAGTATTATTCAATTGTAAATTTTTATCAACATTGCTAAAACTCCCTTGAAATTTGTAAAGAATTGTATTATTAATAACAAATTATTTAAGTAATTAAATTTTTTATTTTAAGTTTTCGTATCATTGAAAGGGCCGCTAACAATATTTTGTTTGCATCTAGCTTTGGTGAGCCATCGTGTGTGATAAACCAGATTCTATTAACAAACGAAGTAAATTCTTGAAATTTAACTCAAACCATTAAACTGGAGTTAAAGGGGATTTCTTCAGTGAAAATTTTATTAGTTTGTACTTTAGAAGGGTAATTAATAATTTTACTTCTGTGAAACAAGCAGATAGAAATATAAAGAAAATATATAAAAATTGTATTCAATATTTTGTTTAAAACATCTGATACCCAAATATGGACTAATTGTATAAAAATAATTCTTTCCTATTTAAATAATTCTGTTCCTATTCTTTTACAGTATTGAAATTCATTTACTGTAAACAACATACAACATTAAACCTTTTGACTACCCGTAATAATTTGTAAACGGACAGAAGGACAACGGCAGAAGGACAAAGTTAATTTCAATTTATAATAATAGTTTGATTACGTCCATCCCAATTTTGAGTGGTACTTTTCAAGGGGCAAGTAAAGATGCTTGAAGACATTTTATGTCTATTTTGTAAAGTTGTAATCAATGAAGAAGAATTAATGTTTACCACATTAAAAACTAGATGAGCAACAAACATACCGGTAAGTAAACGTATAAAAATACTTAAGAATTAAATTAATTTAAGGTTTTGGTTGGTTTGTTTTGATTTGTATTTTGAACCCATATTATTGAAATGTAAATGAAATGTTTAATTCCATTATTATTTATAGAACAATAATAGGAATTCAAATATTTTATTACAATTTTGAAACAAAAAGTCACCATAAATAATTAAATTTAAACTTGTATGGGGCAAAATAATTAATTATGAATAAGCATTTATTCCTGAAAATTGCTTTTTAATTACATAAAATTATAAAAAAAGTATAATTAAAAACATGATTTTTAATCATTCGGGGTTTTTAATAAAAACACAAAAAGAAAATAAAATTATGAACAAATAGGCCCGGCGAAGTTGAACTCCTTCCTGTTTACAGAGGGCCAACAAACGGCCCCCCAAAAAAACCATATGCCCCGTTTGTGGTAATAAACGATAGAGCAAAAGTTAATTTTTCCTTTGGGAATTTTCTAAATTTAAATTTTTTCAAACCAATTTTTACGTATGAAATTCATATAAAATTCCGATACGCTTATAAAAAAATTGTAACATAAAAAACTGCGTTATTATTTTAAAAATGGAAAGGCGCAAAGGCAAGGATTTACCACTCCACGTGCAAAATCCTGAGTATTATGATATTCTTGTTTGTTTTTATTTCAAATAAAAAGAATGTATCGGAGCCTAAGGCACTTTTCTCAAAACGGAAGTCGGGTTTGATTCTTGCAGGACACAACTATTTGTTATTTTTTGTTTGGGGAATAGGCCTTTTCCCTTCCAATCATCTGGGACAGATCCATCATTCAAAAGTGGTTTCCGTTCAGACCTCTTTAACAGTCGTTTAGAATTCGGCTTTCAAATTGACTAAAAACCTTCTGGATACAGGTTTGGGTTAGGTTCAGATGCTGCCCTATAAAAAACTATTAACGAAATATAGATAGAAACGGTTTGATAATTTAACGAAAGGTGCGTAAATTTTCCGTCGTTTCAGAATCCATTTCTTCAAAGTGACTGACGAGGGTAAAAAGGTTCGAAAAAGTTTCCAAGTTTAGTTCGTATTTTGAATAATTATTAAAGGGGGCAACTATTGAATTAAACATTTTTCATCCTTTTTCCGCTGAAGGTCAGTATTAAAGATTCTAAGGTAAGACAACTGGAACTAATTCTGTTTTAATTGCTTTGGTTTGGTAATGAGTTGTTTGGGAAATAAATTCCCTGAATACGAAATGAAATTATTGGAATTTCTTTTAACCATTTTCAAAAAGCCCTAAGAATTGTGAAAGAAAAGTCTTAAATTTAACTTGTTTCATATTGTGTATTTTTTTTTATATTTAAAACATACTTTAAGTCTAATTAAATTGTTATTTTTTTTAGGTTTTCATTTAAGACGCTGGTATCTGAATCAGGCCTTGTTTTTGGTACATTTTCTTGTTTCATCTTACATTTCATCTTACCTAATTATTTATTCTATTATTTACACCTTTCGCCTTTGCACTTAATACCTTATTCATTAAAAAGAATACATAATTTATTTATATTAAATTTATTACCTAATACTATTTTTGTTATTTGCTATTTTACAATTTGTTGCTATATCTTGCAAAGACTTCCTTGTGTTCTCCTTTAATTAGGGTGGCTAAGGTCTCTTTATTGATTTTGTTCCGGTTTCGATGGCCAGGCTCTGTCGATCTCTTTCGAATATTGGGCACTCTGTCAGCAAATGAGGGCGCTCTGCGAGAGCCTCCCATCGCATTCGCATACCGGTTGTCCGGCACTTGAAGCGTGGAGATACTCCGCAAAACCCCCGTGCCCTGTTAATGCCTGCACCATATGTAGCGCCGGTTCCACTCGTCAATGGACTCCTGTCGGAGAATCCTTTTGACGAATGAAACCGGACACTCTTCCTAGTCCGGCCGTCTCTTTATACGCAGGGCAGCCTCCTTCGCGAGAAGGTCCGCCCTTTCGTTACCCTCCACACCCGCATGTGCCTTAATCCAGTAGAGGTCAAGAGAGTCGCCCCGATTTACCAGTTTGGCGATATCCTCTCTTGCCTCTACGGCCAACGGGTGTGGGGAGTCACTCCTACGCTATGTATTTGAGGGTCAATCAATAAATGTATTTTTTTAATGTGATATAAAACGTATTATATTGTTCAACCTTTAGTTTAACAAGAGCAGGGGAGATCAATGATTAAGAGTGGATAGGAATAGGCGGATGTAATGATGATGATCATTACAAAAGGTGATCCGTGCTTTGTGCTTCGAACTACTCCTACGGCGTGTTTTTAGGATTCTAACCCACGGCCTATAAGTTATAAAGCAATGGCTTATTTTCGCCAACCTGCTTGGTATAGTGGTTAGTAATATTGACTACTGCGCCAGTAGGTGTGGATTCGATCTCTAATTACGGTAAAAAATTGCGAATAAGCATAGGGTTTTTCTCGTAAGCGTGAGTTTTTATGTATGTAAACATTAAATGTACTGACAAAAGATTATGTTTATGTATTTATTAGGCGTCAAGTTGTCACGTGGGTATGTGTGTAAGTACTATCGTCCGAAGATAAACACAATTATATTTGTTAATACTTGAGGACATTTTCTTAAAAAGCCACGGTAGCG
Source organism: Lamproptera curius (assembly GCA_029286875.1). Taxonomy (NCBI): domain Eukaryota; kingdom Metazoa; phylum Arthropoda; class Insecta; order Lepidoptera; family Papilionidae; genus Lamproptera; species Lamproptera curius. The sequence goes on along the minus strand of JAGSMT010000011.1, from coordinate 494,055 downwards.
GTAACTATAAATTACATAAAGCTTGTATATTGGCAAACACTCTTTTAAAATATTTATACTTCATTTAAGTTGTAAAATGTTCTCAAAACAATTTTTGTACTAGCTTTTTGGAGACTGAAGTATTTTTACGGTAAGAAGCTTTTAGATTAACGTACCCAAATGTAAACTGTTGGTTGTTGGATAAGGTTTAATAAGCCTTCAATATGACTGACTATTTATTTAATCCGGTGGAAAGGGCACCGGATAAAGTGGCGGTAACATTTTGTCACAGGGCAGCAAGCGGATTTTTGGCGCCTTACACTGCGTTTCTTATAGGCAAGGTGTATGATTTACGTTAAGGGAACAACCATGATTCATTGATTTTTAAAATTCCACCGTAAGAAGTATCTATTCAATTGTAGAATTACTTTTGTCCAATTCATTAGCTACAACTCCCCCTGAAATTTGTGTAAATTGTATTATTAAATAAGTAAATTATTTAATGTAATTAAATAATTTTTTTATTGTATAAGTTTATCGTATCACTTGAAAGCTTGGCACGCTAACTAAGGTATTTTAAGTTTGCATCCAACTTTCAGGTGAGCCACTGGCAGTGTGTGATAAACCAGATTCTATTCAACAAACGATTCTATTGAAGCTGAAAATCTACGAAATTCATGCAACTACATAGGCCATTACAATTCTTGGAGTTAAAGCGGAGATCTTCTTCAAAGAAAAGTTATTATTAGTTTGTACTTCTAAGAAGCGGTGCAAGTTAATTAGTTTGTACTTCTGTGAAATAAGCACATAGAAATATAAATAAAATATAAAATAATTGTATTCTAACATATTTTGTTTAAAAACATCTGATATAACTTAAATATGCGACTAATGCATAAAATTAATAATTCTATTCCTCTATTGTTTTCACAGTATCGAAATTCATTTACTCGTACAACAACATACAATATTCAACCTTTTCGACTACTTTTTTCGTAATAATTTGTAAAGACGGACAGACAGATAGACAGACAGGCAGAAGAACAGAGTTATTTTCGAATTTATATTAGTTTGGATTAGCGTCCATCCCAATTTTGCACGCGTGGACATCTTTTCTAATTTTAGGGCAAGTAAAGATGTTATAAGACACAATAGACATTTTATGTCTATTGTTATTCTAAAGTTTAATTAATGAAGAAGATAATGTTTACCAAACTTTAAACTAGATGAGCAAATAGATACCGGTGTATATCAAACGTCATAAAAACATATAGAATTAAATTAATTTAACGGTTTTGGTTGCTTTGTTTTGATTAAGGTAAATTTATCCTAAGGTTACTAAACCCACATTACTAGTGAAATGTAAATCAGATGTTTACGAATTGCTACTATTATTATTTGCAAAGGACATGTCAATAGTAATATAGAATTAAAAAGTATTTATTACAAATTTGCAATACAAAAGTCACCATAACCATAATTTATGTAACCATAACCATAAGTAATTTTAAAACGTTGTATAAGCCGGGCAAAATAATTAATCGTGAATAAGACGATTTATTCTGTGTAAAAATTGCCTTCTCAATTAATAATCTTCGAGGCCGCCATTAGTTATTACGTAATAATTTATTCGTTTAATGTTACTAAAATCTAGAAGATTATTTGATATCTTTTTGTTCAAAAATAAATAATGTTATTATAAAAGATGTTATTTAGACGTAAGGTACATTAACTAAGATATATTTGGATGCTAGTAAGGTAAATAATTTTGGCAAAATGTAACTTTACCGTAATGTAACAATAAACACTATGCAACTTGTGAAATATGTTTCAAAGACTATGAGTAGTTATTTAATCACGCTTGGTTGAAATAAACTCAGATATAAGTAACAAATTGGATTTAAGATATATATCTATCTATTTTTAATAAATCGATTTAACGTCACATTGTGTAAGGTACGAGCACCCACTTCGGATTCTTTTTATCAAAAATGTTATGCTTCCAGACTTTTTTTATCTAGTACAGAGTTTGCGGGAAGCTACCATCCTCACGAACTAGGTACCACTTTTTGCTAAAAGTGAAGGCCACACGTACAGAAGGTACGTGAGCTAGGTATTCTTTGTTCCTAATGATCGTCGACGATCGGTTTACACACCTAGAAGCCGACGATCTGGAAACTGTTTTAAGCGATTACTGGGGACGGTGAGAACCGCCCTGAAACGGAGGTGTTCTCAGTGTACCAGGTGTGTGTTTCTCTGTGCTTGTAAGCGAGGGCGAACTTCTCTACTAGTGTGGTGTGTAAAATTAGGTGACTGGACTCTCGTTGGTCTTACTACTTTATATCTATTCCAATAAATAAAATCAGTGTCTGTTTGTAACATTCAATTAAACGTTTTTAAATAAATACATTGTCATTTATAACCGGTATATACAACAAAACAGTTGTTTTTTTATTCTGTTTGAGTTGGCTTATCTCTGGAATGCATGGTCCGATTTTGACAAATGCTGGAAGATAGCCGATGATACTGGGAACAACTTACTTAGGAAAAAATCTATGTAAAATAGAAATAAAGACTAGAGCTAGTCGCCAATCAGGTCAAAGGCGTCCTATTCCTAACCGTGTGGTAGCCGAGGTGGTAGCTCTTTTGATAATCAATAAGCGAGTGAAATTATCCTAAATTTATCTTTGTCTTTGGAAAGATATTTATTCTATATATTGTAGCTAAGTGTTTACTTTTATTTTAAAAGAACCAGATTAATTTTAGATAAACAACGACACACGGTAGTGTAATTATTATACAGTGGTAAACAATCTCAATAAAATTTCAAATACTGTTGTAAGTAATTTACGCATATCTAAAACAAATATTTCATATTTGCTTATAATAAAGCTTACTAGCAATACAGACTTATTTATTATTGCATTAAAATAGATCTCAGGAGCATCTTTAAGAAAGAAAATAATAAAGTGTTGGAGTTATAGATTTGCATTTTGTAGATCAAGACTTAATTAAACTGTAGAATTACATTGCTGCCTTTGCCTTTAGATTCTATTATCGTAGAATGTCAGATACAACATAATATAGTAACTTAGTCTTCGGCCTTGAATTAGGCTTAGTTTGCGATTGACAAATCATCTTCCCCACCATACATAAAATTAAATTCGAAGTAAAAATATATGCAGTTTAGGTTGTAATAAGTAAAATTTACGTTAAAAATATTCACGTGAAGTAAAATTATGAAAAATAAATAGTTCATTTATTTATAACATTAACAGCTAACATTTAATATAATGCGTTAAAATTGTTCACAGTATCCATAGAATTTTTTACTATCAAATAAATAAAAAGAAAACAGAATACTTCACTCGATAATAATCAAAGCACTTGTTGCATCTAAAAAAGTTGACTTTTTCTAAAAAAACTACTTTATAAAGCCGTCTCGAGTGCAGCTAGGCAAAATTAAAAAAAGACCGTGTTGTCATTCTTTGGACCACCTGAAGCTTTATACGCATGTTTTGTTTTTCATTCTTTTCTCTTATAAAAAAAAATATTATTATCTATATTTACTATTAAAACCGGTACCAGATCTCTGTGTTAAAATGTCGAAATCACGACAAGTAAATATAATCACAACTTAATTCATACCGTTTCGGTTAAAAGCCTACTATTGCTACGTCAATAAGTTGTTAATTTACCTTTTTACTGAATCAATTGAAAAGGTTTGCAGAAATTTCTGGTTAAAAATGATCCATTGCGTAAGAATGCTAAGTAGTAAAGCACAAATTCCATCACCATCTATAGATGGTAGCTGTTAAAATTAATTGTCTCGATTATCTATTTATTACACTAAACACATATCACTGAGACGTTATCTGTAAACAAGATAACATGCAAGTCACTAAACACTTAATAATGCTCAATAGTAAATTAAGACTCCAAATCTTATTTGAAGGTCAAAAAAAAAACTTTTGTTGGTAAAAATCAAATTAAATATAGATCGCTACGCAAAATTAATGCTAGCAACAATTCCTTACGTTCTAATAAGGCTAATAAAAATATTTTTTATTTAGCATTGCTTATACTATTTTGTCAATATTTTTATATACTTGTTTGCGTAAACGCTTTTGCTCAAATATTACAAAGGACCAAGACTTTATGTTTTAGGAACTACTCTACTCAAATTAGACAAGGATATTCTTCTTTCTTGATGGAACTATCGGAACTGATTAATATTTCTAGGAACAGTTCAAAAGAAGTGTGGATTTTTAAACAAATACTTCTGCTGTAAGTTATTGCATGTTATGCAACAGAAATTGATGAATTTTATAAGAGTATAGATATCACTACATAGTATAAAACAATGTAATTGATCGTGTTTTGTTTGTAAACTACAAATAATTCATTTATATAAAGATTGTACAGTTATTAATTTAAAATAAAAAAAACCTCCTTGTCGAGAAGCCGTGTATTAGGGGACCTATGTCCAGCAGGGGACTAACACAGACTGATGATGATGATGAAAGATTGTAATTCGCTTATTCCCGATTAATCCTTGCTACCCGAGAAGTTTTCTATCGAACTTATCACCGTATTGGGGAAATGTAGTTTATTCTCTCCCATACAGCTGTATAGACTAAGTCACCGAATTTCAATCACTGAGTAACCGTCTACTTATAAATTACTATACAAACGAAGCCGTTTTATTGCCATGGGTTGTTACTTTGATTACAATTATTTCGAGTCTATTGGTCTCTATTGGTTACCCTATAACAAATACTTCTATAACTATGAATGTTAGTTGCAATGAAACAATTATATGACACAGCACGTGTATTTAGCCTTTTTACAATGTTTACTATAATTGTGTAGTAAAGATGAAGACAAAATGCTATACCATACTTATATATAATACTCGCTAAATAATTTATTTTAATTAAATTTAACCTTGATTACATCGAAATTATATATTATTTTATTGATATACATTTATTTCATTGATACGTCAACCACGTATTTTTATTAGCTTCATTGGTCCTTGTATATCTTATGTCCTGATATATTTATGACACGTAAAGGGTGAATGGAAAAATAGAAAATAAAGAATGTTGAAATTTGTTGTTTATGCAAAAGTATACATATTTTTAAGCTGGACGGAGTTAAGTATTACAGAAAGCTCCGAAACAACATCGTGTTTTAGAAATGTTGGCCTGAAATAACACTGCCTTTGCAAAGCAACAAACATTCAAGGCTAACACATGCGCATTTGTAGTGGAATGTCGCTCGACTAACATTTTCACAGGGCAACGAAGGTTTAATAGAATATGTTTTTCATAATGTACCTCCCACTAAATATGCTTTTGACAGTGGCACCGTTCCATGAAGTATATTTTACAGACTTCCATTTTTCAGCTTATGGTACAAGGGTATGGATTTTTACCAAGAGCTGTATGTTGATGGATAAATTTGTTTTTTTTTGGCGTATTTGATGATCAGTAAGAGAATGTAATGCTTCTACATTGAAACACTATAAACTACAAACTATATTTGATTTTGAAAAACACATTACACTCTTAGTTACGTGGGTACATAACAAAACTTAAATGTTGGTAAACACGCCGCAAGGGCTTAAATAATAAAGTAAATTAAAACAGTAATTTTGAAAGAACCTACTGAAAGCAGTTCTATAATACTATCCGATATTACTAAATGTGAGCAAAGCACGTTAGGTTTTCTTACTGTTTACAAAAATCCAAATTTGTCCAAGAGATATTCTTCGTGTTAATAATATTAAAATTAAGTTTTTTTTTATAACATCTAATAGGCAAACGCGCACGCCGGGTCACCTGATGGTAAATGATTCACCGCCGCCCAAAGTCACCAGCGACGCCAGTGCGTTGCCTACCCTTCAGGTAAGAATATGCTCTTTTCTTGAATAACCCAATATTGCAGTTATTGGGAAAGACCGCTGGGTGCAACGAATTCCAGAGAAATACTGTGCGTGGTGGAAAGCTGTTTTTAAAACGCATTGTGGAGGAACGCCAACCATCCAGATGGTGCGGATGATAGTTCCAGCGAGACGATCGGTTGCGAAAATCAGCGGCTTCTGATTGTTGAACAACCCTCGGAACACTTCCATCGTAAATTTTGTAAAGTATGTATAGGGCAGATTGATTCCTACGCAGTACCACAGGATGAAGCTGATCGCGCAGTTCAGGATCGTCGACAATCCAAGATGCCTTTCCTGGAATCGGTCAAATGGAGATAGCTGTAAGCCGGAGCCCCGCCAAAGGTGGCAGTAATATTCTATGAAGCGCTTATACAGTTTAAGGCGTGAGCCGGCTGAAGTACTGTTTGGCCCTGTTGAGTACTCCGAGTTTTTGGCGGTCATTTTAGCCTTGCTTTCCAAATGACCGCCAAACTGGACAATACCTCGAAATGTCGACACCCAGAATGCCAATGTTTGGCTGCACTAAGGTGAGTGTTTCCGAAGAGTGGCGATGCGACAAAGGGGCTTTTAGCGGTGAACGCGCAAACTTGAGTCTTTGAAGAGTTAAACTGGACTAGATTTAGTCCCCAATCGGAAATCTCACAGGGATAATCGATTTCAGACATAAGTTTGTTCCGACACTCATCGACGTGGTTTCGAGAGATATTGCTGCGGCGAAATACAGTGCATCCATGGTACTGCCATCTGCATATCATTGAATGCCCTAGTATGCAACAAATCATTGATATGCAAAATGAACAATGTCGGGATAACACGCAGCCTGAGAACACCAGTGTTTACGGTCCGGAGGTCGAGCATGAGCCGTCTACGACTGCAGTAACTCTCCGTTCCGCGAGGAAACTGCCGATCCACCTACAAAGTCTCTCAGGAAGCCCATAGGAAGGAAGCTTCGATAGTACGGCTTTATGCCAAACCCGATCTAAGGCTTTCGCTATGTCCAAACTAACGCTTAACGCCTCACCCTTACTCTCAATCGCCTGCGCCCAACGGTGAGTTAATAAAGCCAGGAAATCAATAGCTGATCGCCTATTGCGGAAGCCATATTGGCGGTCGCTGATGAGCTGGTGCTCTTGAAGCAGATGTTAATCTGGAAGCAGAGTTGTACTTCTTCTTCAGTGATTCAGAGTTTACATCCTTAGCGGCCTTTGCCCTAGCCCAAGTTTGGTAGCATTCCCGCTTGCGACGCTGTGCGCCACGGCAGGACCCACCAAACCAGGGCCGAGACCTGCCACCGACAGGCACCGCTGAGCTAGGAACAAACAATTCCATGCCCTGCAGCACAACGCCGGCAACCGAATCAGCGCAGGTGCTAGGATCCTCCGACTTGAAGCAAATCTGCCCCCATGGGTAGGATGCAAAGAAAGAGCGCATCCCCTACCAGGTGGAAGTGGTAGCGACAAGACGGTGAGAGGCACCTCGCTCCGAACTAGGCAATGGTCCGATGACCCGAGAGGAGCATCGACCCATACCCGAATGGGTTCGGGGCGAGAGGTCAGCAGAAGGTCCAATAAGGAAGGTGAATGGTCTTCCACATCCGGCACACGAGTGGGAGAAGGTACCATCCGCGTTAGACCATTGGCAATGGCAAAATCGTGAGCAGACCGTCCTGCTTGGTCAGTACATGTTGACCCAAGCCAATCAGAGTGGTGTGATTAAAGTCACCACACAACTTCTGCAGTAGGAATCTGCTTAAATACTCTGTCAATCAATTTCCGAATTTCCGCTATACGACCTGTAGAGGCACGCGTGGACGCGAATGTGATTCTCACAATCCACGCGCACCCGAAGGAAGAAAGGAAGTGTTTCACTTTCTGCTCTTAACTAAAATACGGTTGGTTTGTTAATGTAAACGACCTTGAAAATATGTAGGTACTACTTGATTGTAGACGTTAGTAAAAGTTATTTCATTTAGCAGCGTTAATCAGGACTAACTTTCTTTTGAAACTTATTTCAGAAAAGGTTTAACTTAGACAAAGGTTAATTTTGCCTCACCTTAATTGAGATTTGTTATTAAAATTACTGTCTGACTATCGTTTTTTCTTACTTTAATTTTACAAACATTTCGTGAAAATACTAAATAATGTTGTAAATGCGCAAATGAAATACCGTTTGCATGAACATGTTGAGATAAAAATAATATACAATTTTAATACCTTTAAATACTCTTTTAAGGTAATCAATCAGAAATAACAAAAACAATAAATAAATAAAATTATAATTCGATAATATTGCGTATTTTCAAACCATTCACCACTAATATTTATACCGGGGCCAATAATATTAATTCTAAGTGAATTCAAGTAACTAATTGCGCTAAAGCAAAAAGTCAACAAAAAAAACAACAATAAAGTTTCGAAGAACAATCTATAGTCTGCGGATATCCCTACAGGTTTTTCTAGTGGTTGGAAATTAACAGTACAATATTTACGATGTCGTTATTTATTATATTTTATAAGAACGCTCCCTCCAAATTCAAAATTAAAATTAAGATATTAATATAGTCTCTGTCAATTTACATGGTAACAGTTAAAATAAGTGGATCACGAAACATAACTTGATGTCTTTGATCTTTGATTCCTCTTAAAATCATCACAAATGGCTTACCATATAGTTACTAGTGCTATGACGGATGATATTTCATAACGTCAACAATAAAGTTACTCATTGGAAGTATAATTGTCTTAAATAAAGTGCTTTACATTGTACACTTCTGTTCCATTTTCTGCCCAATCACAATTTTTGAAATGCGCAATGCTTTTGCTAGAAAATGTCCAAAACTTTGAACGTTTTGTTAGGACGAGAAATGCAAAAGTTAAGTATGCAAACAAGTTGCCACAGAGACAGATTAATTTTACTTTGCATTTGTAAGTATTTTTTATTGATTTGCTAAAATGTAACATATTATAAGTTTCAAAATGTATTGGCATTTGTCAAATTTAAATTGACATATTGTGTTTTATGAGCTGTAAGCGCTAGCATGTAATAAATTTGTTTTATGTCTGTTTTTATTGTCTTGTCTACCTTATTGTTATAAGGCTCAAAAAGTTTTAACTTTTTAATACAAAACTAAATTGCTTTGAAGGTGAACTTCATTTTAAGTAATTTTAAGAAATTTATCACTTGATGATGACTTTTAAAATTTACAAACTGTTTTAATTTCAACTCTATTTCAATAACACGAGTATTAATTGGTTGTTTAAAACATTCCGGAAACTTACTTAAAATGTGTTCCCTTTTTAAAGAAATACTTGAATCATCCATAACAGGCAGTTTTATTTATCAACTGAATTTTTAAATCAATCTTTTTAAACGCTACGTTGGATAGTTTTAATAGAATTATGTCAATTATATAAATATACGTACTTTATGTATGTAAAATAGTAAATACCCACTAAATTAAGGGATATATTTTTTTAAGTTGTAAATTAAGATATGTAAATTTACAACTTTAAAGAATTTTTTATTTACAAATATATAGAATGAAAAATTGTATGTATATATTTTACGTTTTAGATGATAATTTATACCAATGTCCTCCGAGTTGATTGAGAATACGGCCGACAATCCAAATTGATGAATAGCTATTTACGAAGGAGATATAATAGTACACAAATGTAAACGAAAACTCTGATGCACTTCATCGTCCCTTTCTAGCGTAGTCCGATGAGACGGTAGGCTCAGAAGAAGATAATGAGCAGAACCAGCTTTTGGCATGCTCATCCAATGCAACGACCATCTTACTCAATAGGCAAGTGGATAGTCAGCTCGAATTGCTCAAACCAACTAGGAAACAACAATGAAAAGCGGTGGAGTCCCTGCCAATTTTGAACCCTCCTATTTCCACTAGGATAATGAGACAGTTAAATATTGTAATCAACTAATCAATATTTTAATCGCATGTGAAGGCAGACGAATAGTCGGGCCACCGGATGGAAAGCGGTCACCGACGCTTGAACGCAGACATGAACAGAACTATTGGTATCACCAATAAACTGCCTTTTTTTTAAACCGTTGGAAAAATCCAGCTTACAGAATTCTCGCCGCCAAAGTGAGGGGGCAGTAGGGATATGTGGGGCTCCCTGTTCCAAGATGGAGCGGCCGGTATGTCCACTAAAATACCAACGGTTGCTCCCTTCTCATGTCTCTGTATCTAGGGCCGCGAGCACTGATCAAAGTCTTCGTCGACCCCGGCGTGATACTAATGGGCTTTTTATTTCCGAGTGTGTTATGCCTCTCGAAACGTCGTTTTAGGTACCATGTACAAACAGCACAGCAACCTTTTTTGAACCATTTTCTGGGCGACGGACATCCTCTTGCCGGCCGCCCTGGGACTCAGTGTGAGGGGGGAAGGTTGCACGCGTACGCCACTCTTTGGTGCCCTGGCCTTCTTCTGCGGATAGCCAGGGCACTGTGGGCTTCCCTGTCTCTTTCTGCGGCTTCCTTCCGGGCCATCACATCCTTGCAGAACGCAAGGACGGCGCCCCACGAACTTTCGCTCTCTAACATCCAGCGCTCTACAGCAGGAAGCGAAAAGTCGTGCTCCACGACACTACGCAGCTCTCGGCTTTGCTCAACCCAGGCTGGGCACTCCTCCAGCCCGTGCTGGGTCGTCTTCTCCGCACATACGCCACTGTGGTGGCACTCCTCTGTAGGTTTCCTACAGGTATCGTGGCACAGATACCGACCGAAACAGACGTGTCGTGGGGCGTATGGCCTCCACCATTCGACGGCCAAAAAGCGGTAAAAATAATGAAATGTAACTTTTGAATTTTATTTTAGAATTCTGAAAGCAAAGTTTAAATATTATGGACCTAATAGTGTAATTATTTATCTATAACTAATGTTTACCCTAAAATCAATTGGATTTTCTCTCCTAACAACTTTTATATCGTAAATTATCAATTTCATCAAAAATAAACCTACTTCGACGTGACTGTATTTATCAACCAAAATGCGCTTAAGTAATGCCCCGTGATTCTTTCTGTTACATTTTAAATCTTCATAATCTCAATATATTAAATAATAGTTTAAGATGCAATTTACGAAAATATGCACATCACAGCTTATGCCCTTGTTCACTCAGTAACGTTTCCGCGTTGACCTAAATACTTGAGTAATTCTTCAATTCATTGTTCAAGATCCGGCATCTAAGCTTTAATCTTGAGAAATGCAAATTTTGCATTTGCGTCGTGAGACTCAAGAGTGGTAATGTAAACAGATGAGTCCCACTTACGTTAGAAACATCTCTGCAATGTTGTATTTTACGTATACAATGTTTAAAGAAGAACACAGGTTTTTGTTTGAAGAAAATGTACCTATAATTTTTTTTCCTATTTGATTAGGGCTATTTGGGCCGATCACGCAATTGTCTGAAAAGTAAGATGATCCATGCGTCGGATGGGCATATAAAAAGTCGGTCCACCCACCATCCCGCATTGGACCAGCGTGGTGGGATACGGTCCAAGAACCCCCTAATGGGTAGGGGTGTATTAGGGGAGGCCTATGTTCAGCAGTGGACTATCACAGGTTGATGATGATGATAATTTTTTTTACAATTCAACCGCATTATTAATATAATCAAAGTTAAATTCGATCTTTCTTAATTCAAATTGAATTCGCTTAACCAAAAATATATTAATTAAACTAACGAACAATAGAACCAGTTTTAAACCATTGGAACCATCCGGGAAAGAGGTATACTTTGAATAATTAAATAAATAGTTTTTAAAATTAAATAAATAGGTAAAAAGATCTATATGCAATTTGGCACTGTTCGTTAATTGTCGATTTCAAGTACACAAATCTGCACTTTACAGCGTACATATCAAATAAATATTTTAGAAGAGGGCAAGACTAAACAAAGCTACAACAACAAAACCAAAAAAACAGAAATTAGTTTACATTTACAAGTAAAATTTAAACAAAGAAAATATCTTGAAAGCTGACGCTATACAGCCGAAGTTAAGACTCTGTCAGTGTGTTTCTACTACTACCAAAGATTGCTAAGGCCATCTTTGGCAGTAGTATAGTATGTCAGTACCATGTTATTTTACAGCAAATCAACTGGCACTGTGGAATACAGACACACAATCCCAGCAGTGCTTCTTAAAGAGAAGAGAAACGTTTAATCCTAAAACTCAAAATTTTTAACTTTCAGCCAATTCAAGAGTTATTTACGTAATGCTTACGAGCATTGCGTAAATAACATACCGATTTTAGCAAAACTAGTGTAATTTTTTTTTTATTTAAGCGATTGTTGTACACACCAAATCAACTTGTTTAATTTCTTACGTTAATTCTATGTTTATCCCCGACATTTCGGACTCTTTCCTGCATCCATGATCATAGATTTGATATGCAAAACTAGCATTTTCGCTTATTAAAAAAAATATCTTCAACGTTCATGAAAGTTGATCATAATGTACATTTGATGGCTAATTAAATTTATAATAAATTCTACATGTAATAGGATCTTTTTAGGATCAGAAAAGCTTTGGAACATTCACGCCTCTCAGATCCGATTTACCCCCACGAAAAGATCCACCTAATTTCAACAAGACGTTGAAATAGCCCCCTCCTTTTTTCTTAAATTTTCGCTGTACTATATTGATGAGTGTACAACATGGTACAACACTTTAGAAACCGGAGGTGGTGGGTTCGAATCCTGCGGGGACTCAACAAATTTTCAATGTTGTTTCCTAGTTGGTATTTATTTAAAAAGCAAGTAAAATTTAACAAAAAATATGATCATTCAAACAGTATTTGTCAAGTTTGCGAAATATAAGCCGGTGACAAGTGCCCTTTCCAAGACCCACCGCATTTTACATCTCTAATAACTTTTAGGGATACGGTCCAAAACCCCCTTATGGATAGGGGTGTATTAGGGGAGGCCTATGTTCAGCAGTGGACTATCACAGGCTGATAATGATGATGAAAAATGATGAAAAACTTTTAAGGTATTCATGTAATCAATATGTCATTTATGATACGTTTAATGCACTTAGCATGTTTTTAAACTTTAGCCTTAAATGCGGTTTGATTATGCCCTATCTGAATTTTTTACAATATTTTCTTTAAAATTCTTATTACGGGTAAATCTTTAGACAAAGGTATATTCACTCCAGGACTACTTTATTATAGACAATATAAAGAAGTACCATTATGTACAACATAGTTTAAGTCTATCTTTTATCTGTTATGATTTTACAGGACAATATTTTCTTTCTTTCCTTAATACGGATTAAAATTATATTAAACTACTTATAAAAATATTTAAAAAAATAGTACCAAATGACAGCTAATACGGGAGCGAAGAATTGAGGATAAATAAAAAGATAGCATATTAAAAAAAAACATAGGCCCCGAATTGATTACCTCCTTATTTTAGGAATTCAGTCAAAAAAGTAAGTTTATAAGTAATAATCAGCCATCTAGTTACCATAGTACAAACTTTGCTTAATTTGGGACTGGGTGACGTATTAATCGTCCGGAAATATTTATTTATATTCTCCCATTTTCGGCTTAATTCCTTAATTTTTTAAAATCAGCTTTTTTTAATTTGCAAAATGTTAAAACAAGTGCACAATGCGTTACAAAAGTAAATTAAAAAAGATTCCAGCTTTAATAGAACAAACATCTATCGCTGAAGTTGATAAGAACGTACTTACTTAATTAAAAAGTATTCACGGTAGTCTTAGAATAAAACTAAAACAGAACTTGAATTTAAAATAAAATTTGCAGCGCTTGGAAGCTGTAATTAATAGTGAAAATACATTTTGTGTAAATTCTCTGATTTATTATCAGATCTGGATGAAGTAATAACGTTAATGAAGTTAATAGTAGAAGCTAATAGTAGACTTTTTATTTGGCAAGAATTAAGAGGTGCGATTATTTAAATCATTTATTCAAGAAGAATTGTGTTCTTTTTGATCAGACGACAAGCGTGGGCCAAATTCAAAAGCCTTTGAAATATTAAAAAGATACATTTGTCTCCTTGTAAATTATTCACATTGAATATGGCGTATAAATGATTTATCTTCGAAGGTAAAACCACATATTTCTTACCAAAAAAACAGAGCTGTGATACACCATACAAAAGAAAACCCTTTGAATGGAAATGGAGAAAGAGGCAATACTTTAATGTTTATTCAATATTTTATACAACCTAATAACGAATATGTCGTAAATAAAAAAAATTCAACACTGTTTCATACACACCTTTACCAACTTCTTTAGTTGTTTGTTGAATCAGCGATGTCTTTATTCATCTACTTTACATTTACTCCTAGCGTTTATTTGCGAGTTAAGACTACATTACAATAATAAAGGTGGTAGGTCCCCTTTTTACAGGGGACTATTCGGAGTGGTACCACGGCGGTGCCTTTTTCTGCCGCAAAGGAGTAGTATACAATCACTACCGTTTTCCGGTTTAAAGAGCAGCGTAGCCACCGGATTTACTGGGTAAACGAAATTATTGCCTGCCATCATAAGCATTTTAGTAAAATGGACTCTGATGTACGCAAATCTTTGTCAACTCTTGTTTCAATGACCGAAAATCTTAGTAGATTTTCTGTTATTGAAACAATAATTCCTTTATTTTATTTTGTTGCCTAAATTATTTTTACAAATTTCCTAATATATCTTAAATATTTATACATAGGTTCACTTTCATAGTATTAGTATTACTACTAAAAATGTAGTACGAAATGAAGGTAATATTGTACAAATAAATAATCATCTTCTTTATTTTCAACTTATCGATCATCATCATCATCATCAGTCTGTGATAGTCCACTGCTGGACATAGGCTTCCCTAATACACCCTATCCTTCAGGGGTTTGGACCATATCCCACCACGCTGGTCCAATGCGGGTTGGTGGGTGGACCGACTTTTACATGCCCGTCCGACGCATGGATCATCTTACTTTTCGGACAATTGGGTGATCGGCCCATATTGCCCTAACCAACTAGGAAACAACAATGAATTTGTTCAGACCCCGCAAGATTTGAACCCACGACCTCCGGATTCTAAAGCACACGCCGATACCACTAGGCTACAGGCAGTAATCTCGATCATATTTCTGAATATTATATATTTATGAATATTATACTTTTTTTTGAAGCTACATTTGTATTACATTTTCTTTACAAGTGAGCTAATCTTAAAACTGTTAAACACTTTCTCCTAGCTATTTTCCCATGTTCGGATCGGCTTATAATTAATTAAGCTCCACAAGCATTTGAAAACGCATTCTGTGGATGCGTTAATTGTCAATAAATATGAAGAAATTGGCATGTTACATTGAATCCTAAAGTTGGATCGACATTTTACTTGCTCATCCGATGCATGAATCTTTATTTTCAGACAATTGGGTGATCGACTCATATAATTCTAACCAACGAGAGAAAACGACAATACAAAGTTGTTTCCAACCCACCAAAGGATTCGAACCGACCGCCTCCGGTTCGAAAGCAAGATTTCTACGCCACAGATGAGGTTAAAACTATTTAACGATTTATATGATTCTCTTAGAACCTCATTATCTTATGATAAATAACAGATTTAAATTATAACCATATCAATGTATCAAATACATTGACTTAAATTAAATACATAGCCTTAATTATAGCTTTTGTAATACTTTAAAATTAAATCTTTGTTTACAACTGAGAAAACAAGTAACGATAGTGAATTGGAAAGTAAAATGTTCTAGACATTGCACGCCAACATGAACGACAAAAAGAAAATACTGTGGTCCTACGTATTTGTTAGTTGCAATGTTTTCAACGGCTACTGCAGCTTCACATTTGGCAGAATGCCTAACTTTTTATGAGGATACTTCTATTCGCTAGCGGTAATTTTTAAAAATTTTAAATGCTTCATGCTACCAAAATATGTTTTAGTGATACTAAATATAGGACGAGGGCTTCAGAATTGTAAATCAATTCTTTTCATATCTGTAAGAAATATACTATATAAATCACTTTGACATAGTACAAAGGATTAGCTCGTTGAAGTGGCAGTAGGCCGGTCACGTGGTCAGAAGAACCGATGGTCGATGGGCCAAAAAGGTTTTGGAGTGGAGGCCACATTCGGGAAGATGGAGCGTTGGTCGTCCATTAACCAGGTGGGATGCCAATCTCTGTGTAGTAGCCGGCTCAAGTTTGCAGCGAGTACCAACGGATCGGCCGTCTTGGCGTTTATTGATAAAGGCCTATGTCCAGCAGTGGACAGATAGGAGTTGCTAATGATGATGAAATCACTTTGGGGTGAATTCCGTTTTATTTATTAATCTATTTTAGGAATATTTAAATAAATACGAGGTACGTGTAGGCAATAAATTTCCGACTAAGTTAAATTTATCATATCTCAGCAATCTAGGACTGTATGGCGATGGAAAAATTAGTTTATTTTCTAAGTAAATTTTATAGTACGAGTTTGTTCAAACGATATCCGAACTTTGTGTTTTTCCAAAAATTATTTATTTATTCATGAATATCTATTTTTTCCCCTTCAAAGTTATACACTTGTGTCAACGGTTCGAAGCACTTCAAAAATCATTTTTTTTATCTTGTTCAGCTCCTCCTTCGATGCCGTCTTTATCTCGTCAAGCGTAGCGTAAAGCCCTTTCATGGGCCTCTTCAGTTTGGGGTACAAGAACAGGTCACAGGGAGCCAGATCAGAGGAATAGGTTGGCTGCGGCATCATTAGTGTGTTGTTTTTGGCCAAAAAGTCGCGCACAAGCAACGATGTGTGAGCAGGGGCGTTCTCGTGGTACAAAGGCCAATTTTTGTTCTACTACAAATCTCAAACTTGCAGGTAATATTCCTCATGACAGTTATTCGATGTGGCAAGAACTCAATGATACATCACATTCGACCGATCTTGGGGCGATTTTTTCGGATTTGATTCGTGCGGCAGCTTCCATTGAGATGATTGAGCATTGGTTTCCACGTCATAACCATAAACCCACGATTCGTCACCAGTTATGACCCTCTGGAGCAAATTTGGGTCGTCGCGGATAGAGTTTAACATCTCATTAGCAATGTTCATGCGATGGTGCTTTTAGGCGCAATTGAGCAATTTTGGTACGAATTACGCGGTGACTCGTCTCATGCCCAAATCATTAATAAAAATCGAATGGCACGAGCCAATAAATACTTTTAGATCCTCAGCAACTTCTCTAACGGTGATTTGACGATTGGCCGTTACCATTTTCCGCAAAATCCGTAAAGTAATTTTATTCAATAATGTACAATATCCGCGTAAACAATAGCAATAATTATATTTATTTCTCCTAAAATCGATGCTGGTGGAAATAATCATTTTATTCAGATGACATAAAGAACTATTCTGCTATGTTGTGATAATTAAAAAAAAAACATTTTTAAATGCAAACGTTTATATACCATCTTTATTATGATAAAGTAGTGACTTAGTGCGTGGAATAGCGAGATGTATTCAATTATACTGTAAAGTAATATATATTAGGTGTTTTAGTTTTACATGTCTACAATTAGACTAAAAATTACGTATCAATGACATATTTCCATATTGTCTTTCATTCCTATTTCAACTCCTTGTTCATCCCCTCACAGTTTGAAATTATAAATGCATTAATTCAATCACATATTAAGAATGTAGACACAAATTTAATATATTTAATATAGACGTTAATTGCAACGTCTTATGTAATACAATGAAGAATTTTCAAATGAATATTCGTCCCCTATTATGTCGCATCGCCATATCGTGAATATTTATAGAGTACGTTTTTTCTTGCAATCTAATCTTCGTATGCACCAATATTTCATTAAAATTGGTTCTATAATACTTTCTGATATTAATATACGTGAGCACGTAGTGAGTTAGATATTATCTTACTTTTTACAAAAATCTAAATTTGTAATTTTGCAGAGACATTCTTGGTGTACGTAAAATTAAAAATAAGCGTTTTACTTTCTGCTCTTAAGAAAAATAGGGTTGCTTTGGTAATCTAAACGGCCTTGAAAATATATAGTTACTACTAGGTACTACAACGATTGTAGACGTTAGAAAAGTTACTTAATTTAGCAGCGTTAATCCAAACCAACTTTCTTTTGAAACTATATTCAGAAAAGGTTTAACTTAGACAAAGGTTAATTTTGCCTTACCTTAATTGAGATTTGTTATTAAAATGACTGTTTGACTAAAGTTTTTATTTTACTGTCATAAGAGTATTTTACAAAAATTTGGTAAGAATACTAAATCATTAGGCAAACGCGGTCTGAGACGTCATTTATTTATCTAATGGAAAATGAAATACCGTTTTGTGAAGATGTTGAGATAAGAATAATCTACAATTCTTCTTAAAAACATGACAAATGGCTTATCATATAGTGACTAGTGCTATGACGGTCTTGTCGGTTTTGTACAAACTTAACTTTTGTACAAACTAAACTTGAAATCGTTGAAGAGCTTCTAAACATTCCAGGTTTCCACGGAGTCAAAAGCTTTCTTATAGTCCAAAAGGGCAAGGCACAGAGGCTGATTCTACTCATGAGTCTATTGTACAAAGTACTTATTGTGTAAATGTAGTCTATGGTGCAGAATCTTCTGCGAAACCCAGCCAGCCTCAGTAGCCGGAATTCCTCCCATAGCTTGAATATGTGGCATCAAAACGAAATCGGTCGGTAATTTTTGAAGAGTATTCTCACTTTTCTTGAAAAAAGGAACAACCTCGCTTTCAAACAACACCTTGGGAAAAATGTCTCTTTGAAGGATGAAATTCAATCTCGCTTTGTAATTCACTTAGAAAAGGGTCGCCCTCTGCCCGAAGCAGTTTAAGAACCACTAAGCTGATCAAAACTGACATGAAGAAGCTCATCAGAATGATGCCGAGTTAGACTAGAACGCGGATCGTTAACCCGGTAATCAAGTTGAGGAGACTGTAACGCGTATAATTTGCGATAGTAGAAACTGCCGAGCCATAACAGAGCTTGGTCTTATGGCTTCTGTCGAGTTTCTCCACAAAAATCCTCCATGCCCTGTTTTGCTCAATTGCTTCTGATATCCGTTTCGTATCTGAGCAACGACTTGATTCCAAATTAACTGATAATTAATCTATACATTAAATGCAGTGTAACGTTTCGATTCCATAGTGCAGTTGCCAGTCGTATTGCGTAAATCTGTCTTTCTAGTAAATCTGGATAGAGAAGAAGCTGACCCTAACCTCGCAATAAGTAATAATATTAAAAATTATTAGTATTTTAACAATAAGTTCACTTGTTTGCTAACCCCATACAGTAACTTCTAAACGCTTTTATTTAAATATTAATCTTTTCGTTGACCTTAATTTTTTTGTGACAACATTATCTGCGTATTCATACTTTTTTCTTTATCCTATTGAATTACTTTTTTGCCTGAGCAATAGTTGTAGCCGAAGCTACTTTATTATTTGGTCCTGATACGTTCATTTAAAGTTAATGTAATATTCACACTATAATTTGATTGCATTTTTCTCTTTTGTAAGTTTTATAAATAACATCATAGTGATCAATTCTATTAAAAAGAATGCTTCTTATACGGAGTTGTAGGAATGAACCATAACATACGTTTGTAATGCCCCGCAATTGCTTCTGCCACATTTTAAATCTTCGATATCTCAAACTTTCATTAATAACTTAAGTTTTAGTTTACGAAAAGATACACATTACATTTTAAAGTTACGCCGTCTAAGCTTTAAGCTTGAGAAATACAAATTTTGCATTCACGTCGTACCATCTTTAGTCAAGAGTGTTAATATAAACATTTAAGTCCCACTTGCGTTAAAAACAACTGTGCAATGTTGCCATTTTCGTATACAATGTTTAAAGGGGAACAGGTTTTTTGTTTTAAATATTTACAATATTTAAATATTAGTAAATATAAAAAAAGGTTCGGGAAGCTACGACATATCCTCTCGTCCAATATCTTCTTCGACCAATGCGTGTTGCCAGTGATGGCCTATGGAACTGAGACATAGTCCTTCACTGCCAGCCGTATGGGGAAGCTCCAAGTCGCTCAGTGAGCTATGGAGCGATGAGCAATGTATCTCTCTGCGTGATGAAGTACGTAACGCAGCCATCTGCAGAAGAATCATGGTAACCGACATAACCCGCAAAATTAGCAAGCTGAAGTGACGACCTATGCAAATGTGCTGGTGGTCGGTAAATGCAGGTGGCACAGGATCGTACCTCTTGGCGACATATGAAGGACACCGATCAGTGGGCTCTGACAGGTTGAAACGACGACAACGAACCAAAGAACAATAGAACCGGTTTTAAAAAACATTAGATATATCCGAAAAAGATGCATAGTTTAAAAAATATGTAATAAGTAGTTTTTTGAGCCAAATAAATAGTTATCTATTTTTATATAACTATTTTATTGTCTACTTTATCTAAATAAAATCTTCATTTTACATAGCGAAAAGTTTATTTTAAATTAACGAAAGTTTCATTAAAATTAAAAAAAAGTTTTCATATTATATTAGAAACTCATTAAGTAGTAATGTTTTAATATAATGTTTAAGACTAATTACCATAGAGTCCATCCCATCATATACTCCTGACCTAAATTAGTTTGCCGACAAAACTTCCATAAGTAAGCACTTGTTCTTCGAACGTGTCCTTTCACGGAGTTTGCGACCTATTTCTCGGGTACTCGATAGGCTACAACTTTTAATATCAAAAAGAGAACCGGTGCAAATGACACATCTATAATGTGGCTTACTTTAATATTGGTTTCTTGTATAAAGGAAAATGTAATCCAATAAAACCCTTATGAGAATACCCATAACTTTTACTATTTTTGTATGTCTTTGCTTTTTTTAACAGTCCGACCCATGGACATCGGCATTCCCAGGGGTATCATCAATGCGCTGCCCTCCGTGAGATTTAGAATGTCACGTTCTGTTTACACATTACATTCCCTTTAAACCCGAATACAATAGTGTCTTCACAGCACCGCGTTGCAGCAGAAATAGGTACTGCGGTGATGCCACCCCAGACATCCTCTTGTGAAAAAGGACCTACCACTTCGTACCTGTGCCATCGCTGTTTGAAACGTTTTGATAACGTACTGGAAAAAAAAATAGGGATAAAGAATCATGTTATATTTTGTTATTTTACCGCAAGTTTATTAGTATATTTCAATATTTTTACAACATAATGTAAAAAATAAATTGCATAATGAAATAATAATTTTTTTTAATTCAGATTCAAAAGAAAACGTACCATGAAACTATTAAAAGTAAGTAAACATTTTACATTACTAAAGAAAATAACGTACTACGTAATACGAGGAATGACAACACTGCCCTTTTTTACTTTTGCCTTTCTGCACTCGAGGCAGCTTGGGGAGTGCTTTTTTAAAAAATGTATACATGTAAGTTCAATATTTTTCCTTTGCTTAAGAACTTTCCCTAAAATATAATACAGGCTCAATAAAGTTACATATAGGCTAAAGTAAATTTTAATTGAAAAAAAAAACAGAAATGGCTTTAATAAGTTGTAGATAAAAAGTATTTCTTCCCTTGTTTCCTTGATTTTTTTTTAATTTTGAAAGTCCAAAAATTTTAGGAAAATATATTGCTTGGTTGACATGTTTGATTTTATTTCTTGTTAGCTCTATTTACTAGAGGTCTATAAGAAGATTTTTTTTCGATTGCGACGCCGTTTTTTTCAAATACTACGATATAAAAGAAAAAAGGTACTGTCGCTTCGACTCTTTTAGGGTGGTTATTGGATTCGGGTGGTTGCTATTGGATTTCGATAACCATGAGGCGATTCATCTCGTCAAGGAATTCAGTAAAATTACATATGCACTTACCCCGATGCACTTAGGAAGGACAAGTAAATTATAATGTAATATTGATCTGTTTTACTCTTCTATTTAACATAAATTACACTTCTAAAATATAGATATGGGGAAAATTTCCGATATTTGGCATTTGATAGTTCGCTGCTATAGTTCATTTCAGATATTTAGTTGTTGATAATTGAGTTGCTTACCCTTATACATAAGACACGTCCAAGATACGAATTTCATCTCAGACACGTCGGCAGGTCAGACGCTAGTAAGGTGATAGCGCTTGTCAAGTGATGCCCTAATTTGTATTCGTCTAGTTTACATTAATGTGTTTTTTCTTATACCTTTGGATTTGTTTGCTTGGATTGCACTTTTTTTTAAAGATTTCAATTAATTCAATTACCAACGTTCCAAGCAACTTCTGGTTACCTAAATTTGTGGCTTGTACTTAGTTTAGTGCATACCAGAGGCAGAAAATAATGTCATCTTTTCCAGGGTTATGGTATAACAAATATTACTGCCTTCCAGTTTTTAAGGTCATTGTAACCGTTAAATTAATATTATGAAAATATTGTAGTATTTCAACAAGGTTATACTTATACAATAGAAATTTAGTAAAGTGGAAACACAAAGCAATTGAAATTTAAACACTACGCTATCCAAAGAATAAATTAATACGGAAACTCTATATAACTTGCGTTTTAAATTGTATGTACATCTCGAAGCAATTCTTAAGGCAAAAAACAAGAACCAAACGAGTCATTCTTTATATTTATGTTACAGAACTGAGCTCCGCGTGTGAAAATTCATCGCATTTGTATTGAGGCATCTCGAGAGTAGAATTGTGTAAAGGAAGCGGTGCTTAAGTATACATTTACGACCCACTTACGGAGCGCAACTTAAATACGTTATGTAAAAGCTTTTGTAGCATTCACATTCTAATTTTCAAAATAGCTTGTTCAAAAGGTATAACCATTAAGTGTTAAGAAATGCGTACACTCAATAATTTTATTAATAACTTTAAAAATAAGGTCCTCCCAGTCGATTGCGACTTCAGCATCCTTAATATTAGAGATGGACCAACTTACCACGAGATATTGTAGTGTATAAGTGTACGCGCAAACATAAGTCTCTTTGTTGACTCATAAAGTCCGATGGGACGGACAAATGACAAGATGAAAAAGAGATCATTCGGAGGACCGACTTTTTAAATGTCTATCTGACGTATAAATTATCTTACTGTACAGACAATCGAGTGATAAGCCCACATTGCCCTAACCAAGTAGGAAACAACAACAAAAAATTGTTTAATACCAACAGGATTTGTACCCACGACCTCCATTTTCAAAAGCACAAGCTTTTACCTATAGCCTAAAGTGGCCGTTATTTTACACTATGGGCTCAGCAATTTGTTGCCTAACGTGAGACATAGACGTTACGTTTACCTAATAAATATTTTATCTAACATCTTATTAATTATCAGTTATTGGCGATACAGAAGCAGAAGATTTGAGGTTAGAATTATTCGCGAAAGACAGATAAACAGGTATAAAAACTGCTTTTTATTAAAGTCTGGTTTGCTTAAGAATTTAAAAAAAAATTATTTCGTTTATAAATTAGGAAACAAAGTGTTATAACGTTTTGATATTGATTTTCAATTGAAATATACTACATTAATATACTCCAAAATTAATTGCTCCAAACAGGAGTTAAACATGTTTGAGTGTGCACTCTTTATTCTGAAACTCAAATACAAAATATAAAATATTATATGAATTGTATTCCCAAATCCATGCTGATTAATCAGTGGTTATCTTAATTAACAATAATATACTGATTGAAATCTACCAATTAGGGCGTTATCAAGTATCTTGTTTATTTTAAATCCCGGTAAAATATTACTTGTTATTAATTTATTCTACAAATCAATATAAATATGACCATAACTTACAATTATGTTAATTTTTCCACACCAAGGCTATAGAAAACGGAGAAGTATATTATTTATATCACACTCGTAAACATAGTTATAAATGACGCAAATATCCAAGTTTACTTTTATAATAAACTTTGATATTTGCGTCGTTGCATAATAATGTTAAACACTATAACTTTGTTAATGAATACTGTTTTATATATTATTTTAATAATTAGTTCCTGCCTACATTGAATTGAAATATTTATTTGCTTATGTTAAAAAAAAAAATAAGTTTTTCCACACCAAGGCGTGAAAGAAAATGGGAGAAATATATAATTTATACCACACTCGTAAACATAGTTATAAATGACGTAAAAATCAAAGTTTACTTCTAAAATAAATAAATCATTGCATAATTATATTAAACAGTATATATTTGTTAATGAATACTGTTTTATATATTATTTTATTAATTAGACACTGTCGTTTACTTACTACTGTGTTCTGGTTTGTAAATAGTTGGACGGAAACCAGGTCGACGTTTAACAACCTCATCACAAAAGTTTACGGGATTACGGGTAAGTGAGATGGTAAGGTTATCTTTACTCATCCATTTATCTTATACGAGTGGAAAATAAAGAGGACATACTTATGAGTGGTATCAGAATAAGCAATCCTAGAGAATTCCTTTATGTCCATCTACGTTCAAGCCTTTTGAGGGGTGAAGGTAAGGACGATTAATACATCTGACAAGGAAGGAGATAAGTAGGGATGCAAAAAGTATTCAAAAAGTTAACTAGCCCACTGAATTCCACATTTCATTCAAATTTATGGAAATTTATTTCAACAATTTACGTCAAATTTACACAATGACAAAAATAGTTGAAAAGATGCTCTGATGTTTTTAGTATTATTTTATTACACATTAAACCGTAAAGGTAAATCAAGACGTTAAGGGGCAGCTAGTATATAAAAGACGTTCTACTTAACTCGTCTGCGTTACACAAAGGTAAAACAAAAGAGACATTGCTACTATGTCTCTAGCCACATAATAGAAATAGGACTTTAAACCTGAATGAAAAGATCGCATTTAGCGATTGTTGTTCGATGAATGAGACGAACTACTACTGTTTTCAAGACTCATATGTTTACATTCCTTGCTGTCACGTTTTGTACTGAAGATAACAAAAAATTGAATTAAAGGTACCCAGTGATTTTTTAAAGTATTTTTCTCTAATTGGTACGTTGAAATAACCATTTCGAAGATACAAATGGAAAGAAAATGCGGGGCAATCAACGAATCCACGAATAACCATTCACGGTTTTATTGTGTTGTGTTTGTGTCGTCAATGGTTTCGAGAAATGAACAATAATTTATTGGTTCAAAATCTTGCGAGAACCATTTGTAAACACAAATAGTTTTCTAGTCAATGCTAAAATGTACAATAAGTATTTTTTTTTTTAAAAAATTAATAATGGATTAATGATAAATGAAATAATGGATGATAACTGCTGAAATAATGGATGATAAGTACAGACCGTCGAACGGTCTGAACTTTGCAACTCGATACGAAATTGATTCATATCCATATCCCAGGATACGAAGAAAACTTATTTAACTGTCTGACATCATAAGCAATTTAGTAAAATGTACTTCTGATGTTACAATCATCGCAAATCTTTGTCAATTATTGTTTCAATAACAGAAAATCTTAGTAGATTTTCGGTTATTAAAACAATAATTTCCTTTATTTTATTTTGTTGCCTAAATTATATTTACAAATTTCTTAATATATCTTAAATATTTATAAATAGGTTCACTTTCAAAGTATTAGTATTAGTATTAAAAAATGTAGTACGAAATGAAGGTAATATTGTACAAATAAATAATCATCTTTATTTTCTTCTTCTCGATCATCATCATCATCATTATCATCAGTCTGTTATAGTCCACTGCTGGACATAGGCTTCCCCTAATACATCCCTATTCATTAGGGGGTTTGGACCGTATCCCACCACGCTGGTCCAATGCGGGTTGGTGGGTGGACCGACTTTTTACATGCCCGTCCGACGCATGGATCATCTTATTTTTCAGATAATTGGGTGATCGGCCCAAATTGCCCTAACCAACTAGGAAACAACAATGAAAATTTGTTGAGAGTTTCGCAGGATTTGAACCCACGTCCTCCGGATTCTAAAGCACACGCCCATACCACTAGGCTACGGAGGCAGTAATCTCGATCATATTTATGGATATTATATATATATATGAATATTATACTTTTATTTGATGCTCCATGTGTATTACATTTACTTTACAAGTGAGCTAATCTTTAATATGTTCAATTCTTTCTCCTAGACATTTTCCCATGTCAGGATCGGCTTATAATTCGTCGATATTTTATCTTAGAAAGCGCCACTGGTATTAAGCTCTATTAAGCTCCACAAGCATTTGAAAAACGCATTCCGTGGATGCATTTATTGTCAATAAATATGAAGAAATTAGCATGTTACATTGAATCCTAAAGTTGGATCGACTTTTTATTTGCTCATCTGATGCATGGGTGTTTGACCCATATAATTCTAACCAACGAGAGAAAAACGACATCACAAAGTTGTTTCCCAACCCACCAAAGGATTCGAACCGCCACAGATGAGGTTAAAAACTATTTAACGGTTTATATGATTTCTCTTAGAATCTCACTATCTTATGCTAAATAACAGATTTAAATTATAACCTTATCAATGTAACAAATACATTGACTTAAATTACAAATACATAGCCTTAATTATGGCTTTTTGTAATACTTTAAAAATTAAATCTTTTGTTTACAACGAGAAAATAAGTAACGATAGTGAATTGGAAAATAAAATGTTCTAGACATTGCACGCCAACATGAACGACAAAAAGAAAATACTGTGGTCCTACGTATTTGTTAGTTGCAATGTTTTCAACGGCTACTGCAGCTTCACATTTGGCAGAATGCCTAACTTTTTATGAGAATACTTCTATTCGCTAGCGGTAATTTTCAAAAATTTTAAATGCTTCATGCTACCAAAATATGTTTTAGTGATACTAAATAATGGCTTAAAACGAGGGCTTCAGGATTGTAAATCAATTATTTTAATATCTGTAAGAAATGTACTATATAAATCACTTTGACTTAGTACAAAGGATTAGCTCGTTGAAGTGGCAGTAGGCTGGTCACGTGGTCAGAAGAACCGATGGTCGATGGGCCAAAAAGGTTTTGGAGTGGAGGCCACATTCGGGAAGATGGAGCGTTGGTCGTCCATTGACCAGGTGGGATGCCAATCTCTGTGTAGTAGCCGGCTCAAGTTTGCAGCGAGTACCTACGGATCAGCCGTCTTGGCGTTCATTGATAAAGGCCTATGTCCAGCAGTGGACAGATAGGGGCTGCTAATGATGATAAAATCACTTTGGGGTGAATTCCGTTTTATTAATAACCTATTTTAGAAATACTTAAATAAATACGAGGTACTTGTAGGCAATAAATTTCCGACTCAGTAAAATTTATCATATCTCAGCAATCTATGACTGTATGGCGATGGAAAAATTAGTTTCTTTTCGTAAGTAGATTTTATAGTACGAGTGTGTTCAAATATAATCGCAAACTTTGTGTTTTTTTCAAAATTTATTTATTTTCATGAATATCTATTTTGTCCCCTTCAAAGTAATACACTTGTGTCAACGGTTTTTCCAATCTTTGAAGCACTTCCAAAAATCATTTTTTTTTTATCTTGTTCAGCTCCTCCTTCGATGCCGTCTTCATCTCGTCAAGCGTAGCGTAACGTCATCCTTTCATGGACCTCTTCAGTTTAGGAAACAAGAAAAAGTCACAGGGGGCCAGATCTGGGGAATACGGCGGCTGCGGCATCATTAGTGTGTTGTTTTTGGCCAAAAAGTCCCGCACAAACAACGATGTGTGAGCAGGGGCGTTATCGTGGTACAAAGCCAATTTTTGTTCTTCTACAAATCTCAAATTTGCAGGTAATATTTCTCATGACAGTTCTTCGCTGTGGCAAGAACTCAATGATACATCACATTCGACCGAACATGGCGCGATTTTTTCGGTCTTGATTCGTGCGGCAGCTTCCATTGAGATGATGGAGCATTGGTTTCCACGTCATAACCATAAACCCACGATTCGTCACCAGTTATGACCCTCTGGAGCAAATTTGAGACGTCGTGGACAGAGTTTAACATCTCATTAGCAATGTTCATGCGATGTTGTTTTTAGGCGCAAGTGAGCAATTTTGGTACGAATTTCGCGGTGACTCATCTCATGCCCAAATAATTAATAAAAATCGAATGGCACGAGCCAATATATACTTTTAGGTCCTCAGCAACTTCTGTAACGGTGATTCGACGATTGGCCGTTACCATTTTAAATGTTCGGTATCTCAAACTTTAATTAATAACTTAAGTTTACGAAAAAAAAACACATATCAGTTTAACTCCTTGTTCATTCAGTAACGTTTCCGCGTTGACCTAAATATTTAAGTAATTCATCATCGTCGTACCGTCTTTAGTATCAAGAGCGTTAATATAAACAGATGAGTCCCACTTGCGTTAGAAACAACTCTGCAATGTTGCCATTTTCGTATACAATGTTTAAAGGAAAACAGGTTTTTGTTTTAAATATTTACAATATTTAAATATTAATAAATATATAAAAAGGTTCGGGAAGCTACGACATATCCTCTCGTCCGATATCCCTGAATGCCTGAAGACTAAGGTCTTTAAACAATGTGTGTTGCCAGTGATGAGCTATGGAACTGAGACACTAGTCCTTCACTGTCAGCCGTATGAGAAAGCTCCAAGTCACTCAGTGAGCTATGGAGCGATGAGCTATGTATCTCTCTGCGTGATGAAGTGCGTAACGCAGCCATCCGCAGAAGAATCATGGTAACCGACATTACCCGCAAAATTAGCAAGCTGAAGTGGCAATGGGCCGGCCACATAGCTCGTAGAACCGATAACCGTTAGGTAAGAAAGGTTCTCGAGTGGCAGCCTCGTACTGGCGATCGCAGTGTCGGACGACCTCCCACGAGATGAAGTGACGACCTATGCAAATGTGCTGGAGGTCGGTGGATGCAGGTGGCACAGGATCGTACCTCTTGGCGACATATGGAGGACACCGATCAGTGGGCTCCGACAGGCTGAAACGACGACAACGAACCAAAGAACAATAAAACCGGTTTTAAAAAAACATTAGATCTATCCGAAAAAGATGCACTTTAAAAAATATGTAATAAGTAGTTTATTGAGCCAAATAAATAGTTATCTATTTTAATACAACTATTTGATTGTCTACTTTATCTAAATAATAATTTCATTTTACATACCGAAACGTTTATTTTACATTAACGAAAATTTCACTAAAATTAAAAAAAAAGTTTCCATATTATATTAGAAACTCATTAAGTAGAAATTTTTTAATATAATGTTTAAGACTTTATATCATGTTCCTAAAAAAACTAATTTCTGGAAGCATAGATTGTAACCACTTACTTCAGGAAATCAACTTTAGTATTCCTTACCAGCACCCACGGCACCCTATCACTAAAATTTTCCATATTCCCGCAAGAAGAACAAACCTCCTTAAATATTCTCCCGTATCAAAGATTTGTAGCGAATATAACCAAATATGTGCATTAATAGACGGCATCGACATTTTTTACGACACGTGTCCTGTTTTAAAAAACAAACTAGTTTTCAAGTTTCTTTGTTCATAATTGATTAGACACTGTAATAATTAACACATGTTTTGTTTTTTCTCTTTAAGTTTTTCTTTTTTTGTCGTATTTTTAACAATTAAGCTAAGGTTAAGACTATTGTTCGTTGTTTGCAAAATTATTGTAACATGTCATAATGAGTAATAAGAGATCGCTGTACATGCCTGTAACTGGCTTACATACCTGTACCTAATCCATTATTCGGTAATTGTAATGTTGAATGTTTTGTGTGTATTGCTGTTGGTGTGTCTAAATAAATAAATAAAGACTTATTACCATAGAGTCCGTCATATACTCCTGACCTAAATTAGTTTGCCGACAAAAGCTTCCATAAGTAAGCACTTGTTCTTCGAACGTGTCCTTTCACGGAGTTTGCGACCTATTTCTCGGGTACTCGATAGGCTACAACTTTTAATATCAAAAAGAGAACCGGTGTAAATGACACATCTATAATGTGCCTTACTTTAATATTGGTTTCTTGTATAAAGGAAAATGTAATCCAATAAAACCCTTATGAGAATACCCACAACTTTTACTATTTTTGTATGTCTTTGCTTTTTTTTAACAGTCCGACCCATGGACATCGGCATTCCCAGGGGTATCATCAATGCGCTGCCTTCCGTGAGATTTAGGATGTCACGTCCCGTTTACACATTGGCTACGGTCCCCTTTAAACCGGAATACAATAGTTTCTTCACCGTACCGCGTTGCAGCAGAAATAGATACTGCGGTGATGCCACCCCAGACATCCTCTTGTGAAAAAAGGACCTACCACCTCGTGCCTGTGCCATCGCTGTTTGAAACGTTTTGATAACGTACTTGAAAAAAAAAATAGGGATATAGAATCATGTTATATTGTGTTATTTTACCGCAAGTTTAATAGTATATTTTAATACTTTTACAACATGCAATAAAACATAATGTAAAAATTTTTTGCATAATATACATGTTTATTCGTACTGTACCTTTTATTACGATTACATTAAAAAAAAAATTAAGGATGCCTCAAATAATAAATGACTTTTTTTTACTACAAAACATAAATTGAGTAATAAGAAATGTTATTTTAGTTGAATACATTCTGTAGAGAAAATCCCATAAAAGGTGTAATTTTTTTTAATTCAGATTCAAAAGAAAACGCACCATGAAACTATTTAAAATAAGTAAACATTTTACATTACTAAAGAAAATAACGTAAGAAACAAGCGTGTATAGCAGTCAGGTGGTACGAGGAATGACAACACTGCCCTTTTTTACTTTTTCCTTTCTGCACTCGAGGTAGCTTGGGGAGTGCTTTTTTAAAAAATGTATACATGTAAGTTCAATATTTTTCCTTTCCTTAAGAACTTTCCCTAAAATATAATAAAGTTACATATAGGCTAAAGTAAGTTATAATTGACAAAAAATGGAAATGGTTTTAAAAAGTTGTAGATAAAAAGTATTTGTTTCCCTTACAATTCATTGCTTGTAAGATTTTGTTTTGAATTTTGAAAGTCCAAAAATTTTAGGAAAATATATTGCTTGGTTGCCATGTTTGATTTTATTTCTTGTTAGCTCTATTTACTATAGGTCTATTAGAAGTTTTTTTTTCGATTGCGACGCCGTTTTTTTCAAATCTTACAATATAAAAGAAAAAAGGTACTGTCGCTTCGAATGTTTTAGGGTGGTTATTGTATTCGGGTGGTTGCTATTGGCTTTCGATAACCATGAGGCGATTCATCTCGTCAAGGAATTCAATAAAATTGCATATTCACTTACCCCGATGCACTTAGGAAGGACAAGTAAATTAAAATGTAATATTGATCTGTTTTACTCATCTATTTAACATAAATTACACTTCTAAAATATAGATATGGGGAAAATTTCCGATATTTGGCATTTGATAGTTCGCTGCTATAGTTTATCCCAAATATTTAGTTGTTGATAATTGAGTTGCTTACCCTTATACATAACACACGTCCAAGATACAAATTTCATCTCAGACACGTCGGCAGGTCAGACGCTAGTACGGAAGTATTTGCTTGAAGAATGCACTGATAGCGCTTGTCAAGTGATGACCTAATTTGTATTCGTCTAGTTTACATTAATGTGTTTTTTCTTATACTTTTGGATTTGTTTGTTTGGATTGCACTTTTTTTTAAAGATTTCACCAAATTATCAACATTCCAAGCCACTTCTGGTTACCTAAATTTGTGGCTTGTACTTAGTTTAGTGCATACCATAGGCAGAAAATAATGTCATCTTTTCCAGGGTTATGGTAAAACAAATATTAATGCGTTCCAGTTTTTAAGGTCATTGTAACTGTTAAATTAATATTATGAAAATATTGTAGTATATCAACAAGTTTATACTTAGACAATAGAAATTTAGTAAAGTGGAAATACAAAGCAATTGAAATTTAAAACGCTACGCAATCCAAAGAATAAATTAACACGGAAACTCTATATAACTTGCGTTTTAAACTGTATGTACATCTCGAAGCAATTCTTAAGGCAAAAAACAAGAACCAAACGAGTCATTCTTTATATTTATGTTACAGAACCGAGCTCCGCGTGTGAAAATTCATCGCATTTGTATTGAGGCATCTCGAGAGTAGAATTGTGTAAAGGAAGCGGTGCTTAAGTATACATTTACGACCCACTTACGGAGCGCAACTTAAAGACGTTATGTAAGGGCTTTTGTAGCATCCACATTCTAATTTTCAAAATAGCTTGTTCAAAAGGTATAACCATTAAGTGTAAAGAAATGCGTACACTCAATAATTTTATTAATAACTTTAAAAATAAGGTCCTCCCAGTCGATTGCGACTTCAGCATCGTTAATTAGAGATGGACCAACTTACCACGAGATATTGTAGAAGCACAAGGTACGCGCAAACATAAGTCTCTTTGTTGACTCTTAAAGTCCGATGGGACGAATAAAATGACAAGATGAAAAAGAGATCATTCGGAGGACCGACTTTTATATGTCTATCTGACGTATAAATTATCTTACTGTACAGACAATCGAGTGATCAGCCCACATTGCCCTCAACAAATAGGAAACAACAACAAAATTTGTTTAATACCAGCAGGATTCGTATCCACGACCTCCGGTTTCAAAAGCACAGCTTTTACCTCTAGCATAAAATGGCCGTTATTTTACACTATGTAGTAAAGATATATAATGGGATCAGCAATTTGTTGCCTAACGTGAGACATAGACGTTACGTTTACCTAATAAATATTTTGTCTAACATCTTATTAATTATCAGTTATTGGCGATACAGACGCAGAAGATTTGAGGTTAGAATTATTCGCGAAAGACAGATAAACGGGTATAAAAAACTGCTTTTTATTAAAGTCTGGATTGCCTAAGAATTTAAAAAAAATAATTTCGTTTATAAATTAGGAAACAAAGTGTTATAACGTTTTTGTATTGATATTTAATTGTAATATATTACATTAATATCTTCCAAAATTAATTGCTCCAAACATGTTTGAGTGTGTACTCTTTATTCTGAAACTCAAATACAAAATATAAAATATTATATGAATTGTATTCCCAAATCCATGCTGATTAATCAGTGGTTATCTTATAACAATAAAATACTGATTGAAATCTACCAATTAGGCGTTATCAAGTATCTTGTTTATTTTAAATTCGGTAAAATATTACTTGTTATTAATTTATTCTACAAATCAATATAAATGTGACCATAACTTACAAAGAATTAAAAATTTATTTGCTTCTGTTAAAAAAGCATTTTTTTTAATTTTCCACACCAAGGCTATAGAAAGTGGAGAAGATATTATTTATATCACACTCGTAAACATAGTTAAATGACGCAAATATCCAAGTTTACTTTATAATAAACTTTGATATTTGCGTCGTTGCATAATAACATATTAAACAGTATAACTTTTGTTAATGAATACTGTTTTATATATTATTTTAATAATTAGTTCCTGCCTACATAGAATTAAAATATTTATTTGCTTATGTTAAAAAAAATTAAGGTTTTCCACACAAAGGCTATAGAAAATGGGTGAAATTTATTATTTGTACCTACACTCATAAACATAGTTGTAAATGACGTAAAAATCAAAGTCTACTCTAAAATATATAAATCATTGCATAATAATATTAAACAGTATATATTTGTTAATGAATACTGTTTTATATATTATTTTATTAATTAGATACTCCGCTTACTTGCTACTGTGTTCTGGTTTGTAAATAGTTGACGGAAACCAGGTCGACGTTTGACAACCTCATCACCAAAGCTTACGGGATTACGGGTAAGTGAGATGGTAAGGTTATCTTTACTCATCCATTTATCTTATACGAGTGAAAATAAAGAGGACATACTTATGAGTGGTATCAGAATAGCAATCCTAGAGAATTCCTTTATGTGCATCTACGTTCAAGCCTCTAGAGCGGTGAAGGTAAGACGATTAACACATCTGACAAGGAAGAGTAGAGGATGCAAAAAGTATTCAAAAAGTTAACTAGCCTCAATGTAATTCCACATTTCATTCCAATGTATGGAATTTATTTCAACAATTTACGTCAAATTTATACAATGACGAAAGATAGTTGTAAAGATGTCTCTGAAAGTTTTTAGTATTATTTTATTACAATTAAAACCGATACGGTAAATCAAACACGTTAAGGGCAGCTAGTATATAAAGACATTCACTTAACTCGTCTGCATTACACAAAGGTAAAACAAAAGAGACATTGCTACTTATTTCTCTAGCCACATAATAGAAATAGCACTTTAAACCTGAAAAAAAGATCGCATTTAGAGATTGTTGTTCGATGAATGAGACGAACTATTTACTTACTTTCTTTTCAAGACTCATATATTAACATTTCTTGCTATCACATTTTGTACTGAAAAAACAAAAAATTTAATTAAAGTTAACCAGTGATTTTTTAAGTATTTTTTCTAAGTGGTACAGTTGCAATAACCATTTCGAAGATACAAAATGGAAAGAAAATGGGACAATCAACGAATCCACGAATAACCATTCACGGTTTGTTTTGTTGTGTTTGTCGTCAATGGTTTCGAGAAATGAACAATAATTTAATGGTTCAAAATATTGGGAGAACCATTTTTAAACACAAATAGTTTTCTAGTCAATGCTAAAATGTACAATAAGTTAAATTATTTTTTATTTATTTAAAAAATTAATAATGGATTTATGATTAATAAAATAATAGATGATAACTGCTGAAATAATGGATGATAAGTACAGACCGTCGAACGGTCTGAACTTGCAACTCGATACGAAATTGATCCATATCCATATCCCAGGATACAAAAACTTATTTAGAAATTTAGTTATCCTTTTTTGGTTTTAAATATTATGACCAAAGGCGTCGCTAAAACTAAGCTCTTAATATTAAAGGAATACTGCCTTTGCATATAGAAAAGGGCTTACAGAGTTCAATCTAGTAGTCATTTTATTTTGTAGTTTGAAATTGCAAAGTAGTTTTCCCTGTAACTAAGCTTATAGTATGTAGACATAAGCGCGATAGTAATGTTACACTTTTTCAGTTTAAATAGTTAAAATTTAAATAATAAATAATTGAACAAAACCAAAGGGCAGTTGTGTCTGTGTTGTTGTATACTGTATTTGCAAAAACATTAATTTATTTGCACAAGTACTTTTGGCGATTGTTAGGGAGAAAAGCTTTGACCTCTTTTTTAAATCGTTAACATAATTGCTTTATTCTGTTGTTTGTTTCATTTTTACTGTATTAAACATTGAATTAGCAGAGAGTTGAAACTGAGTAAAATACGAGAGCTAATATTTATCACGCGAACATTGTCAGTGCTAATATTATTATTTAGCATTTGATGTAAAATATTTATAAACAAAATAGGTGACTGCCGTTTAGTTTTATATTCATTTTTAATCATGATATTAATACATTATTATTAGTAAACTTGATGGCTAATAAAATTTATTGCCTTGTGTGATAATTTATTAATTTGGTTTTGTCTACTTCCTCTGTCTTGTTTCCTAAATAAATTTAACGTTCATAAGGATCTTTTAGGGATTAGAAAGGCTTTTGAACGTTCACCCTTTTAAATCCGATTAACTCTAACAAACGACCTGTCCAATTAGCATTACCATAAGACATTACAATACGGCGCTTTTTTTTCTTTATATATTTGCTGTAACATATATAGAACGAACCTAATTCGCTGGAAGACCTGCATGGCACAGTGGTTAGCAACTATGGTTATTGCGCAAGCGGGTGTGGGTTCAATTCCTAGCACGGGAAAAATATTGTGAGATGAACATAGCGTTTTATTCGTGTCGTGGTGTCTATATCAATATTATTTGTATTTATTTACAAAAATAAAGTAACATTATGTATATATCTGCCATGTCGTTTCCACAATATAATCTTTGCATAGTTTGGGACTAGATGATCTTGTCTATTATTAGTCTTTATATACCCCTATTTTCAGTTTATCTTTTTTGTTTTTTTTATTTGTTATTACGTTTGACAATTTAAAACTCAATTTTTATTGTAAAACGTAATAGAAAGTGCTACGTCTTACAAGAGGAGAAGAATCTTTTCGTTCTTGCATTAATCGAGTAAACATTTATTGATGAAATTGATTAGAAAGCAGTAACTTAATTAAAAACTATTTATGGTAGCCTTCGAATAAAACTAAAAAAGAACTTTAATTTAAAGTAAAATTTGCAGGAATTGGAAGCTGTAACGAAAAGAGAAAATACATTTTATGAATACTCTCTAATATCTGATAGCACTTATTAAAGTTTGTAGTAAACTTTTTATTTTAATGCCTATAGTTTACAGGTTATTAGATAATTATAAGTGTTGGTTAAAAGTTCAATGCTTTTTGGAATATTAAAAAGTTTAATTTATCTCTATTTAAACAGTTTGCATTGATTAGAGCATAAAAATTATTAATTTTCAAACGAAAAATTACATATTTATCATAAATAACTGAACGACACAAAAGAAACCGGTGGTTGGTCCACTCTTTACACGGACCGTCTGTGAAAACACTAATGTGTTCCGGTTTGAAGGACACCGTAGCCAGCGTATTTACTGGGTAAACGAGGCTTAACATCCTATGTCTCACGGTAGGCAGCGCGTTGGTGATACCAGTATTGCCAATGTTTATGGGCGTCGGTGACCACTTTCCATCAGGTGGCCCCGATTGCTCGTCTGCCTGCGTATGCAAAAAAATGGTGAATTGAAAACTAAAATGTTATAGACATTGCACGCCAACGTAAACGACAAAAACAAAATACTGCGGTACTACAGTTGTTATTCGCAATGTTTGCAACTGCTACTGTAGCTTCAAATTTGGCAGAATGCCTAACTTTTATGGGAATACTTCTATTTGCAAGTAGTAATTTTCAAGAATTTTAAAGGCTTCTAGCAACCAAAATATGTTTTAGTTTAACTAAATGAAAGACAAGAGCTTCAGAATTGTACGAATATTCTTTAAATATCTCTAAGAAATATATAAATTTCACTTAGGGGTGAATTTGCTTTTATTTTTAATTGATGTATTATAGGGATGTTCAAATAAATCACGTCAAGTCCATAAATCTCTGACCAAGGTTGAATTTATCACATCAAAACAATCCAGGTCTGTATGGTAATCGATAATTTTTGTGTAATTGACGACCAATAAGAGACTGTAGCCTAGTGGTATAGGCGTGTGCCTTAGAAACAGCTCTCTGCGTTGCTCGACCTAGGCTAGGCACTCCTTCAGTGCGTGCTGGGCCGTCTCCTCCGCACATACGCCACAGTGGTGGCATTCCTCTGTAAGCTCCCTACCGGCCATGCGGCACAGGTACCTCCCGAAACAGCCATGTCCCGAGCGAACCCACGTCGCGCGGAATTTCAGGGAACCGTGTCTTCTTTAAGGCCACCAGTTTAGTACGGGGCGTATGGCCTCCACCGTTCGACGGCCGGCACTGGGGTGCTCCAGCCGCAGCTCCCAATCCTGAATTGCGAGAGAGCGCACCTCGTCTCTGCGCCCTTATTTCTTCTGAGCTGGGCTGCAGCTCCGAGAGACTCCGCCTCCTCCGCCAGAAGAAGAGTGACGCGAGGATTTCTGCATCTAAATCCCAGGGCAAGGAGCCAGCTATCAAGCACGCCACCTCGCCAGAAATTGTCCGGTAGCCCCATACGGCTCGGATCGCCAACACCCTCCTGGTTCGTTTCAGTATCGAAGTACTCTCCTTTTGGAGGGTGTCGGTCCACACGGAGTCCCCGTACATGACCATAGACCTAACGACTCCGGCGTACAGGCGCTATAGGAGCTGCTGTGTTCTCCAGTGTTGGGGAGCCATGTGGGCGTCCGCAGGAGCGGTTCGAGGCCCATAAAAGCACAGGGCCTCGGATTTTTCGAGCGCCAACTCTAGTCCTAGCCTCCGGATGCACCAAATTATTTGAGCTACCCCGGCAGTGGCGAGCATCGCACCTCTGCGAAACTAGGTGCCACGGGCGGTGACGAGGGTGTCGTCAACGTAACAAGTAATGTCGACACCTTCGATTTTGCTGCCACGTAGCACCCAATCAAAACCAACGTTGCACAGAAGCTGTCCCAACACCGACACCTATGGAACTCCACACGACATCTCGATGGTCCGGAGCTCATCTCGGCACGGGAACTCGACATGCCGATGCGACAGGTAGGCCCCAATCACTTTTTGCAAGTAGGGGGCACCCGTGGTAATAAAGCGCCTCCTTTATGCAGGCCCAGGGCAGTGTTGGAAGCGTTGGCGATGTCGAGAGACACCACCACCCTCACCCCGGGACGCCGCATACTACCTTAGGGACCTGACACGCAGCACCGCGTGGACGGTCGACCGGCCCTTCCGGAAGCCATACTGCCACTCCACCAGATTTGGGCCGACGTGCTCCAGGTGGTGGACGATGCAAGCCTCCACGATTCTCTCAAAGAGTTATCCCACATCATCCAACAGCACGATCGGCCTATAGGTGGCGGGTGAGTCCGCAGGACGCCCCACCTTTTGGACGAGGACGAGTCTGCCTGTAAACCACCTCTGTGGAGTTAAGGCTTGAGCCAGACAGACAGAAAACATTGCCCTTACTCTGGGCTCCAGGGCATCCCCTAGGGCCAGCACCAGTCAACAATGCGCTGCCTATCGTAAGCACACAACTATTTTCGACAGAAAAAGGTACAGCGGTGGTACCACTTCAGACGGCCCCCTGTAAAGGGCGCGGTGCCTTTTATGAAATTCGTGTGTATAATTGATAATGGGAGTTAACTGCGAAATAAAATAACGTGAGAAACAAGCGTGTATAGCATTTAGGTGGTACGAGGAATGACAACACTGCCCTTTTTTACTTTTGCCTTTCAAATACAACAACAAAAATCTGCAGGATTTGTACCCACGGCCTCAGGTTTCAAAAGCACAACCTTTTACCACTAGGCTAAAGTGGCCGGTAATTTACAGTATGTAGTAAGTATGTTTTTTTGTCAACAAATGCAGACGAGCAGTCAGGCCAACTGATGGAAAGTTGTCCACGACGCCCATGAACATAGGTAATATGATAGCAACACTAATCCATTTACCAAGTAAATACGCTGGCTAATATCTTATAAATTATCAGTAATTGGCGACACCGAAACAATAGAAATGAGGCTAGGGTTATTCGCCGAAAACGGACAAATAGGTAGAGAAACTGCTGCTTATTAAAGTCGGGATGGCTTAAAACTTAAAAAAATATAATTTGGTATAAAATTGGGAAACAAAGTCTTATATTAATTAAAATTGAAGTAGTATATTCATAAGTAATTTTATGAATATACTCCACAATTAATTTCTCGAAACCGTAGTTTAACATGTGCACTTTTAAATCTGAAACTCAAATATTAAATATTATTTGTTTTGTATTTCCAAATCAATGCTGATTAATCAGTGGTTATCTTAATTAACAATAAAATACTGATTGAAATTTAACCAATTAGTGCGTTATCAAGAATCTTGCTCATTGTAAATTCCCCTAATTTATTACTAGTTAGTAATTTATTCCACAAATCAACATAAAAATGACCGTGACTTACAATGAATTAAATAATTATTTGTCTATGTAAAAAGAATTATTTTTTTAGGTTTATTTTGACCTAGTCTATAAAGGAAATGGAGAAATGTACTATTTATATCACTCGTAAACATACGTAGGAAACGAGGCGAAAATATTAAAGGTTGTTATTTTATAAATATAAATCATTGCATAATAATATTGAACTGAATACCTTTGTTAATGAGGACTGTTTTATATATTTTTTATTTATTCATGCGTTGATTACAAGCTCCGCATAAGGCAAAGGTTATTCTAAGGGATTTTTTTGGGCAAGTGAATTTTTAAGCTCATTTTAAATCATTTACTTTTCTAATAGCAGCAAAAACTTAAGAAGACATACTCTTGAACAGTATCAGTATTACCATTCCTGGAGAATTAGCGTCTGCGTTCAAGCCTTTTGAGCGTTAAAGGAGAGGGCGTTTAGCCCATCTTACAAATAGGTGGTAGATTGGGGTAGGTACTGGAAACTGGTTTATTATTAATTCGGACCTGATAAAATCATGTCACAAGAAGTAAATCACCAGCACAAGTAATAAAAATAATTCAACTTTTCGATTTTTATGTCAAATTCTTATGTACTGATACTATCTGATTGAATTATAATTAAAAAACCTCATTCATAATTAAAAAAGTTAACTAGCCCAATTAGTTTTACATGCTATTTCTTGTCACAAATGGGTAATTTGTGTAAATTACATTACTTACAAATTTGTGCATAATTGTTACGAAAAATTAAATTTATTAAGAAATTATAAGACAGTGTTGTTTATCATCTTACTTTTCAGACAATTGGGTGATGGGCTCAAATTGTCCTAACCAACTAGGAAACAACAATGAAAATTTGTTGAGTCCCCCGCAGGGTTCGAACCCACAACCTCCGGTTTCTAAAGCAAACGCCTATACCACTAGGCTACGTATATCACACATATTTAATTATAATTATGGTTAATGCTTGTAATTCAGCAACATAAAATAAGTGGTCTTTTAACTGCATACGATTTACATAACAAAAACGTTTTTAAACATTTTTGAAACCCATTATAAAACTTATATCATAGTGACTACTATGGTCACCATAATTTTTATTTTAAATCGTATAATTATGTTTATCTTAAAAATAAAATCGAAAAAAGGTAAGATTTTATTTTTGACATTACCTTAACTTTATCAAGGAAACATGGAAAAAATTAATAGAGAAGAAACTTCAAAAATTATTTTCAATCAATAAATTCAAACCAGCTGTGATAACACTGTTAAACCTTTAAAAATTTTTTTTTTAAAAAGATAAATAAATTAGTAGAATATAAAACCTATTTATGTCATTATTGCGGTTAGTTTTAAAATTTAACCGTTTATAAGATTCGTAAGTCAATATTTTTGCTCTCATGTTTTGTACTGAAGAAAACAGGAAGTTAAAACTAGTAATTTTTTAATTATTTTTATCGGATTGGGCCGTTGA
Source organism: Lamproptera curius (assembly GCA_029286875.1). Classification (NCBI taxonomy): domain Eukaryota; kingdom Metazoa; phylum Arthropoda; class Insecta; order Lepidoptera; family Papilionidae; genus Lamproptera; species Lamproptera curius. Next base: position 453,002 of record JAGSMT010000011.1, on the reverse strand, counting down.
ATTAATTATTTATGTTAATTTCGATTTCAAATATTCAAATGGAAAGAAATGAATGGCGATCAAAGAGTTCACGAAATTAACCATTTACGAATGGTTACGAGAAATTAACAATAATTTAATGTTCTGAAATCTATCTATTTATAAACACAAAGAATTTTATACTCAGTATCACAATGTACAATACGTAAAATGACATTCAGGTGTCGGTAAATTTCGTTGGCTTTGACTTTCGAAACTTTGTAAATGAAAATTTATTAAAAAAGCCTATTATTCTGTTAGATACTACATTGATGAACTAGATGTGTGGAAATGCCTGCACTGTCATGTACCCTTACAACTGCTTATGTAAAGATGATTGTTATGTATTAATAAACATTTCTTTTTTAAATGACGACCGCAGAGAAGTAGAGAGTCTTTTTCTGGACAGATCGAAACATTCAAACCGGTGGTAGATTGACGTGCATAATAGCTGGCCGAAGCCTCAATTGAATTAAAAATAATTGAATTTGATATTATTCTTTTAAGCGTGTCGAAAGATCTCAATGTCTAGCCTATGTAAGAGAAACCTCATTTACAGTTCAGCTTGTATATTATAGAGATATTGGGTGGGACCCTTGGGTGATCGTTAATACTAAATTATCTTGTTAGGCGACATAAAATACATTTTTATGCAAATTTTCTATAAAGCTAGTCTTGTATATCTCCTCTCTCATGAAGGACAAGACTCACTCAACTGTGGATGGCTTTATTTGTTCTGAGATTAGTAGCTAATTGTCACGCAAGAAAATTCCAAACATAGCCCGCTCGGTTTGAAAAATTTGTTAGAAAAATAAAGTTTTCAAGAACTCATGACAAATGCAATCGAAATATTTCAGTTATTTATTTTATTTTAAATTAGACTGTTTTTTTTTTTTGGATAAAAAAGTAACAAGATAAGACAAAGAGAAACTCATAAAAAATATAATATAAATATTTTCGATTATTATTTGTTTTGCTACGAATAATTAATAGAATAAGAGCTTTCCTATGGTAAAATTTGCCTTTATTACAAAAATTTTATAAGATGGTCTCGTTGCTTCGTTATCTATTACGAAAAAAGTTGAGGTTTTATTATTTTTAATACAAAAATACGAAGTGGGATATAATTTGACATTAATTAGTTTAAATTGCTTAATTAAAACGTGGATTTTTATAATTTCCCCAGGTTTCTCTAATCTCTACATTATTTTATTTGCAAAACCTGCTAATTAACGTATTCATCAGCGTAATTAATTGTGAGGAAGCTTTGCTCAGTAAAGATTATTGCATAAATTAAATTTCCTGCTACTAATTATAGCTGAACTTTTTTCTGAAATAAATTAGCACGGTAAATTAATTGTTTTAAATATTCATTACACAGAAATAAATATCTTTGGCCCTATGATATTATTAATATAGATATGGTATGTTCAATAAAATATTTCGATAGCATTTTTCTCTTTGATAAAACTATTCTATTTAATAACAATTACCCGTCTAAATTCCTTTAATGTGTGTTTTTTGTATTACTTACGAATTGAAGTTCCTGGGCTTCGTGATGAGAAACCTAGATTTTTTAGTGCTTTAGCATTATCTACACACACACCGGTTGGAAATTAGTAATAAATTTGTTATAGCAAATATATCTCGAAATAGTATAATTAATATAATTTTTGGTAAATATGAAGATAAAAACGATTTCTTTTTGAGAAATTGATAATGGAATAACGATTAATGGATGAAAAATGTACAATGCTTATAACTTCTTCACACTCAACTTTGTCACATTATTAAATTAGCAATAGTTTTAGTATTGAACTTGAAATTAATTTTTTATATGTTTTGTTTTTAAATTTTCAAAAAACGAGTTTTAATATTTCATCATCAGCAGCCTGTGTTAGTCCACTGCTGGACATAGGTCTCCGCTAATACACCCCTATCTATTATGGAGTTCTGGGCTGCTGAACCAATGCGGGTTGATGAGCGGACCGACTTTTATATGCCCATGTGACGCATGGCATGGCATTAGACCAGCGTGGAGAAGATGTGCATTAGGGGAGGCCTATTCCCATCAGTGGACTAACACAGGCTGATGATGATGGTTGATACGTACAAGTTTTATTATTTTTCCATCGTATTCCAAATTAGTTCATAGTATCTTAATAAATTGTAACTGCCTCCGTAGCCTAGTGGTATGGGCGTGTGCTTTAGAAACCGGAGGTCGTGGGTTCGAATCCTGCGGGGACACAACAAATTTTCGTTGTTGTTTCCTAGTTGGTTAGGGCAATTTGGGCCGATCACCCAGTTGTCTGAAAAGTAAGATGATCCATGCGTCGGATGGGCATGTAAAAAGTCGGTCCACCCACCAACCCGCATTGGACCAGCGTGGTGGGATACGGTCCAAACCCCCCAATGGAAAGGGGTGTATTAGGGGAGGCCTATGTCCAGCAGTGGACTATCTAAGGCTGATGATGCATGATGCATGTAATAAATTGTGGCGTAGGGATGTGACGACCTCACCACCCACTTGACGACGGATCTGCCTTACACTGGGTAGTAACACAGAAGAAGTTTTAACACAGTATAAGTGCAATTAGTCAATTGCCAATACGCCTGCTCAGCGTAGCACTTATGAGCAACACTCTTTAATGGACACCAACAAGATTGGCCGTCTTGGTGTGCAATAAAAAAGGCATATGTCCAGCAATGGAGTGCTAAAGGTTTATGATGATGATGATGATTCCCTATTAAATCTTACTTTGAACGAAATTAACTATTGATATAAACTTTATATATTTAAATTACTTCGACATTATATAGAATTCTACATTTATAAGCACATTACACTAACTAGAATCAACAGCAGTTTCACACGCTAACTTTTTAAGTTCAAATAGTTTTTATTGCTGCCTTGCTTTTATTAGTCATAGCTTTAATAATGTTTTATTCATAGATTATCTTAAAACGGTTTCTCTTATAAGTATACGTATATCAGCAAGTGTTTTATAAGATGACCAATCTGAGCCAAATGTCATCTGCTTCATATGTATATAAATAAGATAAACATTTGTGTTCTTAGTTAAAGAAAATAAACATCTTATTTAAAAATAATAATACACTGACCTTTGCTTTACATTCAAAATGTGGTTACATTTCGAATTGCTTGCTCGATACGATATTGATAGATATCCATATGCCAGGATACAAAAATAAACTTTTTTTTTAAATTAAGCATCGTTTAAACTAAGCTCTTCGTATTAAAGAAATACTCATTTTGCATATAAAACATGGTTTACTGAGTTCAATCAAGTAGCCATATTATATTTTAGTGTAAAGTGCAGAGTAGTTTTCCCTGTAAATAAGGGTATAGTATATAGAGATAAACGCTATAATAATGTTATTTGTTTGTAGTTTAAATTAAGTTAAAATTTTAAATAAAGAATAAATGAAATAAAACTAAACGGTTGTTGTGTCTGTGTTGTTGTACTACACTCTATTTGCACAACCCTTAATTTCTTTGCACAAGTACTTTTGGCGGCACTTGTTAGGGAGAAAAGCTTTTAACTCTTTTCATCTCGTTAACTTGATTGGTTTAGTATGTTGTTTGTTTGCTTTTTACTGTGGGTGCAATACATTGAATTAAGAAGAATGTTAAAACAGAGTAAAAAACGAAGTCAAGCGAATATTATCACTGATAATTATACTTTTCATCATTTCATATAAAATATTTTTAAACAAAATGGGTGACAGCCGTTTGGTTATGTATCCATTTTTAACCATGATATTAAGTTATGTCGAAATGGCTGACAGTTGTAGTAAAGAGTGACTGCTATATTTTACAACTGCCATTATATTCTGTGAACTTTCATTAATTCATATATCAGGCCACCGAAGTAGATTAAATAATTATATAATCTGAGTAATATATCTCCACAGATTATTACCTAGAGTGTAAATGTTATAATTAATGGTAAAATATAAGTAACTAGTAAAAAAAAAAATTCTAAAAGTCTTGCTTAGAATACCTTAATAAGTCCAAGTTATAGTTGCAATTTTCATGGCTTTGCAGTAATAAAGCTTACAAAATAGTAAGTAATAAACAACAATAAAGACAAACAAATATCTAAGAAATGCCGAATATCGTAATCGTTAGTATATCCGGAAATGTAACTTTGTATCTTCCAAATGCAATCGTAAAACTTATCCCAAGTCGTTATCTGGTTTATTGTTGCGTTGTTGTTTTGCTTAGACATTAAAAATCTTTATGCCTTATCAAAAAGTCCTATAAATTCATGTGAACATGTGAAGATTTACATCTAATACAAATAAAAATCGTAATCGGGCCTCTGAAATCAATTGCTAAAATAGCTTAGACATTTATTTTTAAAAAGAACTACTTCTGTAACGCCGTTGGGTGTGGGTTCCACTCCCGCCATGGGAAAAATATTGTGTGATGAATATACTGATTTTCTCGAGCCAAGGTGTTTGTCTATACATAATATGTACTTGATTACAAAAGAACACTAAGTGTTTGTATTTATCAGTTGTACAGTTTTTATAGTACAAACTTTGCCTAGTTTAGGACTAGATGGTGTCGATTCATTCGTCCAGAAATATATTATATAGAATTGTATATTAAATGGATATTCCTTTAACTTACAATTTAATAAGTTATCATGGAGTCGGCTACAATTAAATAAAATTTTAGTTGAATACCACTTTTATGAACTATGACTTGCATATGACCTCAACAAACCAATAGTTAAACTGCATTCTATGTATGAATTAGATAAATTTGAATCATGGACGTTAAATTGAGAGTCTTAAATTTATAGACGATTTACAGTTTATACATTATCTCGGTGTTTAAAAAAAAGAAAACGTTTTACCATATAAGTCTTGATTTTATATTTTCAGACAATTCGAGACTTCGTAGTCATAACATAAATAATACAATGATTCAGTTTTATTAGTTACGCGATTATTTTACACATCAAGTTATATTTTTATGGATTTGTCGCGTTGAATCTTTATTTGCGAAATTTCGGACTCTCTACAGCATCCATGATTATAAATTTGTAAGCAAAATTAGTGTTTTCTTTTATTCCAAAAAAATTAAAATTTTCATTTGATTAAAAGTTATTCATAATTTACATTTGAGGATAATAAAATGTATTGCCTTGTATGCAAAGACATTACTCTCTCCTTCCTCTATATTGTTTCCTAAATAAGTTTAAGGTATAAACCTTTCAGATCCGGTTTACCTTTGCAAAACAATCCACCCAATTACTATAAGACGTGAAAATAGGGTGCTCCTTTTTCCCTAATTAGCTATAATATATTGATGCATGTACAACATATTGTTCCCAAATTAGGCAACGTTGCAGAATGACCCACTTGGCGCAGTGGTTAGTGACTCTGACAATTGCGTCAAAGGGTGTGGGTTGATTCCTACCACGGAAATTGTATTGCGTGATGAACATAGCTTTTATTTTAAGTGTCTAGTGTGTATTTTGTTATGTGTATTTATTTAAAAAAAGAAAGATCATCTATTTCTCAGCCATTTAGTTGACATAGTCTAAGCTTTGCTAAGCACTAGATGTTTTTATTTAAATTCTATTTTTTTCTTGTTATTAAACTTCGGTTTTTTTATTCAGAAATGTAATAGAAAGTGCAATGTTCTACTAAAGAAAATTTAAAGAATATTTTTGCTTTAGTAAAATTTCTTATAAAAAACAAATCTGTGATAAACGATACAAAATAAAACCTTCCTTTAGCCGATTATCAAAATAAATTTAGGTCCATTATTTATTTCTCAAACAAGGACAAAAATTTGTTTCCTATTCTTATAAATGTTAAAGTATCGAAAAAATAATAAAATTGTTAGGTTGAACTTTAAAGTTTTTAGAACCTGATAAAGTGTCAATAATTATATTGCACAAGTGGTAAATAAAATATCATCATCATCATCATTGTCATCACCGTTACCCTGTGTCAGTCCACTGCTGGACATCCGCTTTCCCTACAGCACGCCACCACTTGCGATCTTCCGAACAACAAATGAGACTCTGGCGAACAACCCACGAACACGCATTGGACTAGCGTGGTGGGATACGGTCCAAAACCCTCTAACAGACAGACTAAAATAAAATATAGTTAACACTAATTATTTAAATGTAGTATTCGTACACCTTTACTGATGTCTCCAGATTTTACTGTGGGTTATGACTACATAATAGATTTAGAGGTAGGTCCCCCGTTTACAGGGGACTGTCTAAGACGGTACCACCGCGATGCCTATATCTCCCGCAAAACAGTGGTGTACAAACACTTTCGTATTTCGTGAAAAGCTTCCTGATGTCCATAAACCTCGGTGTCTTCTTTTTATCCGATTGCATGACTATTCGTCTGCCTTTGTAAAAAAATAAAACAAAAAAAACGTGGAATTTTGATGTTACAGTCTAATAACTGAAATTCTGTTGCCTACATTATGTTCTTTACGAATTTATTTATTTTAAATATTTTTGCATAGCATCGCATTTAGAGAACAAGTATTTAAACACAAGGACAATTTATTAAGAATAAATAACCTTTTCTTTATTGGTACTACATCACATATGAATATTTTATAAGTCTGCATATTTCGCTGAGCTAAAATTATACAAGTGAGTAAAAAATAATACATTTCTAGAGCAAACAATACCAGAAGAAAACAAAACCTTAATGACTCGCAAGCTTGATAACAACTCCGCGTAGAATTATTGTTCCCTTGTGGCAGCACGTACGTAAGCCTACATTTACACCTCTTTCTAGGTCGTTTTATACATTATGCTACATTTGTATTACATTTTCTTTACAAGTGAGCTATTTATAAAACTTAAACTCTTTCTTCTATCCATTTTTACAAATTATTACGGGATCTGCTTCTAATTCGTCGAAGTTTTACCCCAGAAAGTTTGACTTTTTACAAAGTGCGACTGGCATCTGATCTCCACAATCCGAAGGGTTAAGTGCATTATGTAAGTCATTTATATGATGCATTGATTGTAAACAAATTGTAAGCCAAAACAATTTGTAAACCAAAACCAATTGTAAACCAAAAGGTAAAATGCATATGTGGATGAATTAGTATCAGAATAATTTGACAGACTTTGGCAGTAGTATAGTATATCAGTACCATTTTTTTTGCAGGATATCAACTGGCACTGTTTTAGAAATTGATAGCCTTAAAGTGATAGTGGATGTGCCGCTCAAAAGGAAGGAAACACGTTTTACCATTAAGCTATACATTCTTAATTCTCAGATCATTAAAGAGACTAATCATTCATGATTAATCCAAACTAGATAATTATTTCTTTTATTTACCCGATTATAATACATATGAAATACTTTTTAAGGATTTTTCGCGTTGACTTTTATATTTATTTCCGACATTTCGGACTCTTTCCAGCATACATGATCATTAATTTGATAGGCGAAACTAAGCTTTTCCTTAATTTAAAAACGATGTAAATATGAATGTGCTAATGAAATTTGTAATCTTGCTGTGTGCCGCTATTCTCTCCTTTCTCTATCTTGTTTCTTAAATAAACTTAACATGTAATAGGCTTTTTGTACGATCAGAAAAGCTTCAGAACGTTCACGCCTTTTCAGAAAGCGCTCCCGTGTTTAAGCTTTATATCATTTTAGATTTGATATGTTCCGTGATACGATGTAATTTGATTGGTGCATGAGTGTATGGCTCTGAAAGCCGAATTGCACTGAACTGGCAACCCTCTCGATTTCATAAACTCGCGTAAACGGGTTAGGATGAAGCGTTCATAAATTTTCCCAAAACCCTTGTGGAGGCTAATGGAGCGGTTTGAGGTTGGTAGGGATGGTGGCTTACTAGGTTTGAGAATCCTATAACTACAGCTTCTTTCCAAGTGTTTGAAAATACCCTGGAAAGGGCTGCGTTATAGATAAGGACACGTAGGCCAATCAGGTGTGTTGGCAAGATTTTAATGACGTGGTCAGAAATTTCATCGGTGCCCGGAGGTTTCCGTGGTTTAAGGTTTTTGATTATCGACTCGACTTCAGTTTCCGTAACCAGTGAAGTTAAATCGCGCGGTGGTGTTTTAGTCAATTGGTCGACCTTGCATTCTACCTTGCGGAGATGAGCGGCTTCCACCGGTTGAGTGCTGGGTGTGCATTGAGCCTCGAGGCTGTCGGCTAGGCATTCGGCTATTTCTTCATCCAAAAACGCTGGTGTGTTGGAGTTGGGTTGGGTGAGTGGTGGTATCGCGGGAATTCCGGTGCCGTCTTTGAGGCTTTTTGGAATTCGCCAGAAGGCGAGATGGGATGGATACATGTTGCTGAGATCGTTATCCCACCGATCGTTCCTGAATTCAGATATGCGCGTTTTGGAATGATGTTCAAGAGCACGTAACTGCCTTTGGTTCCGCTCAGTTGGATACCAACCGTAGGCACGACTGCTGCCCTTTGCGTCGCAAGAGGTCCTACGTTGGCAGGCCCAGCGGGGGTTTTCCTCCACTGGGACCTGCCTCGAGGAGGCCCTGATGGCACTTTGGACGTGCATTGGAGCGCATAAGCGGCAGATTCGTGCATTAGCGCTGTGCAGGACTTGTTGGGAATGGTATGAAGGTGGGTGTGCTAGTGCAGTCTAGCTGAGACTGGAGCTTACACCAGTCGACAATGGTCTTGGTGATGATATTAGGGCGAGTCCGTGGGTCCTAGCTTGAGAGGTCCTGGAGGACTTCTATGCTTCTGAAGGTGAGGTTAATGTTTTAAATAGTGCAATTTCAAGCACATCCGAATTTTGATTCACTTGGAGTGGATAACGAGGTGTCTGTTATGGTGTGAGAGCATCGAGTTCTCTACCGCGTCTGTTAGTCAGAATGTTGTTCCATCGAATGTGCTTGCTATTGAAATCTGCCAGCCAAATGACGGCGTCTCCCTAGTGAGAATAGTGCATTGAAATCTGACTCTAGAGCGTGAGTGTTATCATTACGTATCGTTATTGGCGCGTGTCCTGTCATGGCTAGATGACAGACCGAGGCTTCTAAGTACACAAGAGTCGACGGCGTGTCGATTGCTACGCAGTGCAGTGACCTTTTGTAGTAGATGAGAGTGCCGCCGTTTTTAGTGACGGCCCTGTCATTTCTAATGACGTTGTAGTTCGCGATTTTAGGATCGTTTCTGCTAGGTTTAAGGAAGGTCTCCTGCACTAGTAGAACGTCTACGTCGTTTTCTCGTAGGAAGTTTGATATTTCGGTCTTTTTATCAGCTAGACCGTTCGCGTTGAAAAAGACGATGTTTATTGCGCGTGGCTTTAGACGGCCCGGGCCGTTATTATAACTCGTAATGGGTGTATTATCCATGTTGTCCCGATATTAATTCAACTAAGTGCCTATGATTCCGACGGCGTCGTCGAATTCTTCGGTTTATCGATCGAGCTTTGCGAAGTCAATCTGTCTGATCTGGCTTGTTCAAGGTTGCTCCCAGCGCTGCCATTGCTATGGCTAGAGTACTGAGGCGCGCTACGCGGAGCGCTTGTTGGTGGTGCGCGAGGTGCGGCGCTACGCGGGGCGCTCGCGCGGTCTGACGCGGTGGCTGTTGTCTGCCATGCGGGAAATGGTGGCTACGTAGAGCGCCAGGCGTTTGCCACGCCGGAGCGGTCCTGGTAGGTGCCTAGGAGCGATAAAGGGTGGTGGGGGCTTTGAGCACCCCAGTTGTTTGCCGTGTGACCGGTGCTTTGGCAGTTAACGCATGCCGCTCTAATTAGCAGTACGTCTTTGTCGCGACGACGGGGCAGTCAGGTGTGCCATGGACGCCGAGGCACTTCACGCATCGAGGACGCGCGTGACAATTGCGGGCCGAATGCCTAAATACTTGACAGTTGTGACACTGTCCTGGGATCTCCGTTTGAGCGAGGTGTTCAAGGTGATGCGACCTATGTCGCAAATGTGTTTTAGGTCCTTTTTTCCCTCGGCGGAACGTTCAAGGATCGAAGGACCACTATACAGTCTTTGTTTGCGGTGCGTAAGGCGTATCGCTGAGTAGATTGGTATGTTTGCTGATTTAATGAACTCGTGGATCTCCGCGGTGGGGATCTCCTTCGGCAGTCCCTTGACTACTGTCTGAAATACGCGCTCGTCCGGGAGCGCGTGCATTATAATAATAATTGTTCGCGTTGAGGAACGTTTGACCTTGACGGTGTGCGCGACTGCCTCTATGAATTTACCAGTTGCGGAATCAGATGCCGTAAATTTGACTCTGTTAGATAGAGCGACCGAAGCTCTGCCCATTTATCTTTAGACCGGATGAAATTGGTGGCGGTTTTTTGTCTCCAGGCAGAGATCATTACTTGGATTGTCGTGAGGCGGCGGGTTGCTGCGAGGCAGCTGAGGCTACTTGATCGTGAGGCTGCGGTAGCTGATGGCCCTGGTGTTGTTTTGGAAGAAGGCCCTGAGGATGTGGTGGCTGATGGCCCTTGGGTGGCTGGGGCAGATGGTCCTGCGGTTGATGGTGGCCTTGCGGCCGATGATTTCGGCGCTTTTATAAGTGGATCTGGAGTCGGCGACGATGCCAGTGAGGGCCTCAGACTTGCGCTTTTTCTTGCGCGACACTATTGGTAGGAATCCTCCTGCGTCGGAGTCCTCGGTTTCGTCATGGCCAACCTCGCTTTACCTCCATTTCCAGTAAGACGTGGTTGTGGTGGTGGAATTGGATGCATTGTCGGATTGCCTGACCTGCTCCGATGCGGAACCCACGTTGGCTAACGATTTTTGACTTTTTTCCCTTTTGGGAGTAGGCAGAGTAGAAATGTCACCGTGGCAATGATCGCGGCGCGTATCACGTGTAGGCAACCTGCGGCGGCATTTCTCTGAGTTTATCGACGTCTAGGCGTAGGCCTCTAGAACCATTTGAATAGTAGGAACATTTCAGCGATTTTACGAATTGACTTTGGCTTGGTAAAATTTCGTGATCATCTTCAGGTGAAGCGAAGGTATGCGCCAGGGAGGTGTAAACTTAACGTTAATAAAGATCTAGGCGCTTAGGAGCGCTTGCTGAATACTAAGCTGCCTAACGCAGCAAGTAGCGTTTAGGTGGATAATAACAGTACCACGTTGGTCGTGTGCGTGTAAGGTATATTACGTTCGTTGTGAAGCGGCAAGAGTAACTTTAGGCTTATGGGTCCCTACATCTCAACAGAAACCTGTGAACGATTAATGTTGCGTGACATAGATTTGAATGGTATTTTCTTGTGATGTTGCGTTATAAACATTAGTTTCCAGTATGGTGTCATCTTTGCATACGAACATTTTTTTTTTTTCATTTTATAGTTTTAAATATTATATTAAATAGTTAAGTACGTAATTTGTTTCGTTTTGACTGAAATGTGTTCTGTAATTGTGGTGAAGCACGCTTGTTTGTTTAGCTTATTATTTTTGCGGTGTTGGATGCTTTTAAGTATTAGGTTATAGTTTGTATATTTTGTGTATTTGCGATAATTGACGCTTTGTGCTTTTGTACACACATTATTGTTATTGTTGTTGTAAATTACATTAGCTTTATAATTGTCTACTCTATCTAACAATCAGCATCATCAGCCTGTGATAGTCCACTGCTCGACATAGGCCTCCCTAATACAGGGTGTATTATCAATTAGGGGTTTTAGGACCGTATCCACCACGGTGGTCCAGTGCGAGTTGGTGGTGGATCGACTTTTACATGCCATCTAACAACATCGACATTAATTTCTCTGCAAAGTAACACATACTAATAAAAATGTCTTTATCTTAACCGCGAATTTTATTGATTTTCGAATGGCTCCAATAAGACCAAAGCGAAGGCCTCTCTGGTTTAACTTTAAGCGAAGTGATAATGAAGTCACCTGCAATTATTGCTCCTCTAAACTGAGCACAGCTTACTGGAAACCTTAAAGAGGCATATGACGACGAAACATCCATGCATACCCTTCCATACATATCTCTACACGAAGACAGACTAACAGCTGTAGAGTCTGACGACATCCCTTCTGGGTCATTCCAGCAATCCAGCTCAACGGCGCCAGGTACAATCCATATTATGCCGTCCAACTTAATAACGAATTATATACGCAAACCGCCATCTACACGAAAGGTGGACCAGATTGATAAACAGGTAGTTGCTATGGTTACAAAAGGTCACCACTCATTTCGCCTTGTCGAGCAGCCAGAGTTTAAGAAGTTGATTGATATGGTGTCAACATGTCCCGGATGTCAGTTAAAGGGAATAATTGGAATAGTTTTTGGGATTAGCGTATTATACCTAATATCTAATTTAAAAATTATATGGAAATATTTGAAAGAGTATTTCAACATTTGAATGAATCGTTTGCTCTTTGTCTCTGTACTGACGCATGGACATCTTACGCAAATGAAAATTATATTGCAGTCTCTGCACATTTTATTAATTCCGACACCGCCTTGGAGTGAGTAGCGAGAAATACGTAACTTTATCGAAGGTGTTAGTATTTACACAAATATTATCTAAAAATATAATCAGCAACCTCTCGAAAAGTTATAAGCACCCTGTAATCTTAGAATTGTTACAAAAAATAAAAATTCAAAAAGAAACGCGACTTTCTAACTTGGAATCACACATAAAGGGTAACCCTACATTCAAACTTAAAGGGTTTCGTACAGCTTACAAATGTCTCTGAACGTCCAGTAAGTTCGGATACAAATCCCGCACCCGTAAATTTGGATAGTATGAGGGATGACTTCGATACAGAAATGAGTCAAGTGGTTCACCCAAAAAACTCTGTTGCTGGTATACGAGAGCTGGATAAATACCTCAACGAAGAGTACCTCAACCGAAAAGAAAGTTCATTGAAGTGGTGGCACAATCGAAAACAAAAATATCCCCATCTATTTCAATTAGTGTTAAAAAGGTTGTGCATTCAAGGGACATCGGTGTCCTGTGAGCGCATTTTTTCTGGGGCAGGTCAATTAATAACCAGTAGGCGTAAACTATTGAAGCATCAAAGTCTCACAAGTGCTTTTTACATAGTAATATATAAATAAAATTAGATCAACATCCGGAATTATGATTCACTTGGACACTGAAGTTGGCAAGCGGTGAGGCATCGATTTCTTACCGCGGTCTGGAAGGTCCGAATGCTGTTCCATCGGATGCTTTTGGCTAAAATCGCCAACCAAAATGACGGGTCTCCTAGTGAGAATAGCGCATTGAAATCTGACCTAGAGCGGAGTTTATTTACCGGACAAATAGATCGGCCATTGTTTTTGGCGGCCCTGGCCATGGTAAGGAGAAGGACCCAAGGAGGTTTGGGCACACGAGAGTCAACCCGGGTCGATTGTTCGCAGGCAGTGACCCTTTTGTAGATGAAGGCCTGTTTTTAGTTTCCGGCCCTGTTTCTAATGATGTTATAGGGTTTGGATTTTAGGATCGTTTCGTTAGTTTGGGAAGGTCCCCTCACCCAAGAACGTCTTACGTCATTTTCCTGGGAAGTTTGAATTTCGGTCTTTTATCAGCCAGACCGGTTCGCGTTGAAAAAAAGATAATGGTTTAGGGCGTGGCTTTAGACGGCCCTGGGCTGTTTTAACAAACCGTGGGTGCTTTATCCATGTTGTCCCGATAAATTCCAACCAAGTGCCCTACTTCCCGGAGTAGGAAAATTGCGCGGAAGATTCCAGACGTCGGAATTTTCGAAAGCTCTGCAAGTCGATTGTCTGATCTGACTTTGTTCAAGGTTGCTACTTTGTCCAGCGCGCCTTCTCGGCCAGAGTATTGAGGCGGGAGCCGCTTTGTTGGGTGGTGGTGACGTGCGGTGTTACGGGGGCTCGGCGGGTCTGAAAGCGTTGGATGTTGTTGCCATGTGGGCAATGGTGGAGGAGCGCCAGCGTTTGCCACGCCGGAGCAGTCTTGGTGGCGGTGGCCAGGAGCCCCCTTTTTTTTGGGCACCCCAAGTAGTTTGCCGTGGCCCGGTGCTTTAAGTTAATGCTGCCGGCGGCTCGAATCCAGTCGTCTTTGTGTGCCATCGACGTTTAGGCACTTTACGCATCGAGGAGGGCGTAAATTGGGGGCTGAATGCCCAAAACGGACAGTTGTGGACACTGTCCTGGGATTCTGTTTGGAGGCCGAGGTGCTTTAAGGGATGCGACCCGGGTCGCAGCTGAATTGGCAGGACCTTTTTCCTCCGGGGCCGCCCGGGACCATTGGAACGGCTTTTGTTTGGGGATGCAAGATGTATCGCTGGAGAGATTGGTATGTTTTGTTGATTCAATGAACTCGTGGACTTCCGCGGTGGGATTCTTCCAGTCCCTTTGACTACGTCCGAAGTATGACCTTGTCAGGACCGCGTATGTATGATAATAGTAATTGTTCGCGTTGATGAACGTTGTGACTTGACGGTGTGCGGCGACAGTCTCTAATTGAATCTTAATTCCGGTTGTGGAATCAAATGCCGTAAATTTGACTCTGTTAGATAGAGCTGACCGAAGCTCTGCCCATTTGTCTTTAGACCGGATGGAAATTGGTGGCGGTTTTTGTCTCCAGGCGAGACATTTCTTGATTGCCGTGAGGCGGCGGGTAACTGCGAGGCAGCTGAGATACTTGGCCATTTCGAGTCAGACGTGGTTGTGGTGGTGGAATTGGATGCATTGTCGGATTCTTCCAACTGCTCCCGTGCGGACCCTACGTTGGCGAGAGATTTTTGCCTTTTTCTTGAGGTTGTGGCCTACCCTCCCGCCCCAGTGAGCAGGAGGTGCAAACTTAACGTAAACAAAAGATCTAGCGCTTTAGGAGCGCTAGGTGAATACCTAGTGCTGCCTAATGCAAGCAAGCTAGCGTTTAGTAGATAATAATAAATACGTGGGTGGAGTGCTTGTTAATTATTTACGTTCGCGGTAAAGCGTGGCAAGAGTAAGTAAAGACTTATGGGTCCTACATCTCAACAGAAACCTGTGAACGTATAATATTAAAGATTTGAATGGTATTTTCTGTGATGTTGCGTTATAAACATTTAGTTTCGCATCGTAGGGTGTCATCTTTGCAAACGAATATTTTGTTTTCAATTTATAGTTTTAAATATTATATTAAATAGTTATGTACGTAATTTGTTGCGATTTGACTGAAATGTGTTTTGTAATTGTGGTGAAGCACGCTTGTTTGTTTAACTTATGATTTTTGTGGTGTTGGACGCTTTTAAGTTTTAAATTATAGTTTGTATATTTTTGTATTTGCGATAATAGACGCTTTGTGCTTTTGTACACACATTATTGTTATTGTTGTTATAAATTACATTAGCTTTATAATTGTCTACTCTATCTAACAATCATCATCATCAGCCTGTGATAGACCACTGCTAGACATAGGCCTCCTAATACACCTCTATCCATTAGGGGTTTTGGTGTGTACTCACCCAATGGTCCAATGCGAGTAGGTGGGTGTATACTTGTACTTGGTGTGGGTTTATACTTATGTATTAATATTTATATTTTACGTTTAATGTAAATTAGTCTAAAAACTGAGATTTAAAAGTAAAACACGCGCATTCCTTTGTGTTCTGTTCATTTCATGTCGTTGTATTCACTATTCATCTATAACTGTACTATTAGTACTAATAGTGCGTACTAGTACGTTGTTCTTATTGTACTAGTACGGTGCGAACTGACAGATGTCCGATCAGGCACAAGACTAGTTGTAGACACTGATAAATACATAACATATATTTTAATCTGTTCAAGTTTTTCTAATTTTCCTATACAATCAATAGGAGTTTTCACAGCCTTACACTCACACATACCACATTGTTCTAACAGTCTTTCAACATACATAGTTTGATTTAAATACACTCTATTCTCATCATCTCTTTCAAATTCAATACCTAAACAAGTCCTGATTTTGCCTAAATCTTTCATATCAAATGCATTTATCAATTCTCTTTTCACATCTTTCAGCCCTGTATGATCATTTGTAGGTAATATTAAATCATCTACATGTACAGCAATTAACATTATTTTATGTTGGTTTTGTGATACAAAAAAACAAGGATCTAGTGGCGTAGGTACAAAACCTATCAACTCTAATCTACTTACTAACTTTTTATGCCGCTGTAAACCTGGCTGACGTAAGCTGTATAATGATTTCTTTAACAAACCTACCGCATCATCACAATCATACATCTTTTCATACATGATTAAGCAGTTTTATAATTTTCTCGTCTTCAACTGCTTAGCTATCTGTTTCTTATTGATTATCTTATCTAGTACATCATCTATCTTATCAGGTTTCTCCACATATACTTCTTTATCTAATGTACCATTAAAATATGTTGTGACCATGTCCATTTGATGGATCTCTAGACCCAACTCTGAAGATGGTGCAGCTATCATCCTTATTGAAGATGACCGAACTACCGGAGATGATATCTTGTGGAAATCCTCTGGCCGTTGAGAACAACCTTTAGCAACTAGATGGATTATCTTTCATGTTTCTTTACTTTTAAATACCAATCTTTGCCAATCACTTTCGATCACTTGGTCGTGGCAGTATTTGCCACGTTTCATTCTTTATCTGGGCTAGATAGTCATCTTCTAATTCCTTCTCCCAATCTGTAGAATCACTAGTTCTTTCGGCTTCTTGCCATGTCGTTGAATCAACCGTTACCATATTTGTTGACAACTTATCCGATTTTTCATAGTCTGTAACACCTTCTGTCCGTTCTCATCATTCTGTTGGTACTCTTTTCTGAGTCTCACCTGCCAGGCCTGTACGTACCAGTCTCAGTTTACCTCTTTCTCTTTTAGGCACTATTAACTCCTCCCAAAGGACGGTTGAATTTCTTTTTCTTAGTGGTTTTTCCGGTGTATTAATCTTCAAATTATCATTTTATTGTCTAATATTTTTCTCATTCTTGCTCCTCCTATTATTTCATTATCGAATGCGCTTTCTTTCATAAACTTACATCTCGTGCTATAACTATTCTCTTTGTTTTGGGGTCCAAGAATTCTGTAAGCTTCAGATTGATTGTCTAACTTCTGAATTACTTTCAAACTTTCCATTCTTTTGTAGCATAGCTTTGCTCAAATGTGTTCTTGTAAATCACTGTAGGCTTTTTTCCCTTTCCATACAGTTATAAGGTATTTCACCCTTCAAAGCAATAGCAGGACATCTGTTTCTTATAAAGTTTGTGTATTGGTAGCTTCAGCCCAAAAACCTAGAGGGCTTCCGGCTTGGTACATCATGCATCGAGCATCACAATCAATGTCCTATTCTTTTTTCAGCTTTACCATTTTGTTAATCTAGTTAATCTTCTTTTGATTGTTCTTTCTTCAAAAATCATCAACCTTTTTATTTATGCATTCTCTTCCATTATCAGACTGTAAATTCTTTATTTTAATACCGTTAACTTCTTGTATATATTAAAAATAAGCGATAAGTAACAAACATCTTAGAATTGCCTAATATCTTTATCGTTACTTAAATGCGCTGATGCGGAAATAAAACTTTACATCTTTCCAATGTACTAATAGTAAAACTTTACGCAAGTTGTTATCTGGTATATTGTTGCTTTGTTGTTTTGCATGGACCTTAAAATGCTTTCCTTATAAAATAGTCTTATGTTTGTATATTGATGTATACACATATAAAGTTGTACATCTAAAGACTAATAAAATCGCAACAGAGCCTAATCGCTTCTATTCAATTCAGATTTACTTGAAAAGTGTTTTTATGGAATTGCATTTGACCTCAATTATCCTGAAGGTAAACTGCACTCAACATTCTATACTTCTGCCAGAGATGGTCTTGAGAATTGTACTATTTTACAGCAATTCAACCGCACTGCGTTATAAATTTAAAAACTTCAGACGTATTAAAACTGTATTCACCACTGCATTTCGTCAGTAATATATCCTCCTGGTTGTACTTCTTAAAATGGAGAGGAAACGACCCAGCAAAATATTCTAATTGAAATCATTATATAAATAAAGCAAAGTTTTAAGCAAACCTAGGATTATTCAATAAAACGGCTTTACCAAATTTTGTCACGTCTATTTACATTTCTATTCCCGTCGTTTTGAAAAAGTCCACCAGCCTTGGTCTTTAGCCATGACAGACTAAGATGTCCTGTTGCCATTCTTGAGTGGGATTGGCAGATCTTAATTATAATTAATATTTAAGTACGGACGATAATAATCCGTTAAAAATTCCTTGTATCCAATAAAGAGTAGTATTGTGTAAACATAAGAATTAACTATCGAAACTAAGATTTTTATTATTCAAAAAATTTAATTAATTGATCTTATAGAAGATTTTCGTTATTTACATTTTATGGCTAATTAAATTTATTGTCTTGTATGCTAATTTATTCTCTATTTTCCTGTCTTGTTTCATAAATAAATTTTACATATAATAGGATATTTGCAGGATCGGAAAAGGACATTCACGTCTTTCAGATTCGATTTAACCCAGCAAAAGATCCACCCTATTAGCATAAAACGTTGGAATAGAGCGCTCCTTTTTCCTAATTTACTGCAATATATTGATGCGTGTACAACATATTGTTGCCAAGTTAATTTCTTCGTATCTAGGCGAAAAATAAAATGGACGTGCATTATCATTTGTCCGATCATCAAATATTTGTTTGTTAAACAAGGCAAAAGACAGTTTCATTTGTAATATTTAAAGATTTTCAATAATAAAGTATCAATAAAATATCATTCTTACGATGTCTCCATTTATATTTCACTTACAACTAGATTTTATCTACAAGAGGTACTGTGTTACAATTAAAAAGTGTAGTAAAGAGGCTCTTTGTCCTAGCCATTTTCTCAAGTTATCATAGAATCGGCTTCTAATTAGTCGAGATTTCACCTCAGTAATAGTTTTTGCTAGTGCAACTGGCATCTGACCGCCACAGCCTAAAGGCCATTCTGTGGATGCATAGATTGTTAATAAATTTTATAATTCCCCATCCGACGTATAGATCATCTTTCTTTTCAGACAGTTGGTTGATCGACCTATATCATTCTAACGAACGAGAAAACAACGACAACACTAAGTTATTTCCCACAGGATGCGAATGACGTACGGTCTTTAAAGCACGGGCTAATACTAGCACTGGACCATGATAAAGTAACTAATGTTAGTTATAATAAAATGTGACAGACATTGCACGACATAAACGGCAAAAATTCTGTGGCTCTAGAGTATTTGTTGTCAAGATTTTAAAGTGTTTTAATGATGCTTAATAGATGATAAGTTGTGATTTTAAATCTATTTCTAAAATATCTCTACACCTTTCTTCTACTTTCTTCTACACCTTTTACTTTGGCCCTTTAACTTTGGCCTCAGCAAACAGGGAGTGGCGGCATTGCCTAACACCTTTCACTTATCTCTCATACCCGCGTGAAAATACCAAGAATACTATTTTGACCGTCAAGGACTTATCCTCCTTCAGCATCCTGCCGCTAGTACTGTGACACAACCCTTATATCAGAGGGCAAACCTACAAAAAATGAATAATGTATAATTATTTCTATTGCTTGCGCGAATATTATACATTATTAACATAAATACTTTACGGATTTTATCGCGTTTATTTACATTTTTTAATTCCTGACGTTTCGAACACTTTCCAGCGCCGTGGTCACGGGTAGACTGAGATGTCATGTCTTGTTGCCAGTGATGAAGCGGATTTCAGATCTTAGTTTTATTAATTATATTTAATCTGTACTCCGACCTATGCAAAACGAACTGATTTTATCTTTACAGCCAGCAGTGGTATTATGCTTGGTTTAAATTTTAATTTATTAATTATGGGATCCCAAGCAGGTGGTAGAACCAACCATCTTCTCTTGAAATTTGGATGTTTTTAATCTCAATAGCCTCACGGATCATCCTTGGTAGGAATCGGTGTTCTTTAGCGAGGATTTGTGGTCGATCAAATCTAATGTAATGGTTTGGGTGGTTTAGGTATGGTCACACCTGCCGACTTGTTGGGTCTTTATGTTTGATGTCAGCTATATGTTCCTTCACGCGGGTTCTTATTGCTCCTTTGTTTGTCCAGTATAAGAGGCCGCAGTCACAATCTAGCTTGTACACTCCTGGGTCTGTAGAGGAATATTACACTTGACAGGTGGTAGGAATTGACCAATCTTCTTCAGCGGCTTGAAATAAGTTTTGATTGAAGCCGCCTCAAAATGTAGCCAATCTTGTCAGTTACGCCTCTCACAAAGGGTTAGAACAACAGGTACTCGCTCCACTGTAGCTGCCTTCACTCGGTCACTGTGACGCTGCCGTGGCGCAGGAGCTTGTTGTGTCGCAGTACTTGCTTAACATGTTGAGCTCAGCCGCCAGGTGTTCATCATCACAGATCCCTCGTGCCTCTGAAACAAAGATTTGCCCACGGTAGCTAACTGGGATGGATGATGGTGTGAATTGCCATTTAAATATTTATTTGTATGGGTTGGTTTCCATACACAGTATGGCTCAAGGTGTTATCAGGATGTTGAGCCAATTTATAAGAGGTGAGTCAATTTGGCTAACAATAGGTATAGGCTATAGAGTTTCATCCGATAACAAATCAAAATTAGAACAACTGTTATCGGATGAAACTATTATAGGAAGGTCAAAACGACCCTACTACTAAAACGCTCAAATTAACTAGCGATCTTATTAAAAGCACTCGAAAACTTAATCTTGACGTAAAATTGATAATACCTTCATGTCCCAAGCCCCAAAATTGTAGGGTTGCCTAAAATACACAAATTGAATGCTCCATTAGCGCCCTATTTTAGCCAAATTGACTCACCTACTTATAAATTGGCTCAACATTTACTCAGAGGACAAACAAGCGCGTTTACAAAGGATTCATACCATTTTGTTAGCGAGCTAAAACATCTACATCTTGCTGACAATGAAACTATGGTTAGTTTTGATGTTCAATCTTTGTTTACATCTATACCTATAGAAGATTGCATCAATATTGTAACAAGAAAGTTAGAGGAAAATAACATCTCAATAGAATATGCATTTTACTAAAACATTGCCTAACATCTGGCTATTTATTGTGGAAAGATGAGTTCGACATGCAGATGGATGGTGTAGCGATGGGTTGCCCGGTGTCTCCTATTGTTGCTGACATTTTATGGAAGACTTTGAGGAGAAGGCCCTACTCACTGCTCCCATTCATCCAAGATTATATAAGCGCTATGTGGATGATACATTTACCATCTTACCATATGATAAAATAAATGCATTTTAAACCACCTTAACTCCATTAATTCAAAATACAGTTTACTATGGAGTTAGAAAGTAATAATTCTTTAGCTTTTCTTGATGTTTTAGTTATTCGCAATCCTGATAACACCTTGAGCCATACTGTATAGGAAACCAACCCATACAAATAAATATTTAAATGGCAATTCCACACCACCATCCATCCCAGTTAGCTACCGTGGGCAAATCTTTGTTTCAGAGAGCACGAGGGATCTGTGATGATAAACACCTGGCGGCTGAGCTACAACATGTTAAGCAAGTACTGGACACAACAAGCTTGCTGTGCCACGGCAGCGTCACAGTGGCCGATTGAGAGCATCAACAGTGGAACGACCACCTGCTGTTCTACTCTTTGTGAGTGGTGTAACTGACAATATTTGCTACACTTTAAGGCGGTCTTCAATCAAAACTTATTTCAAGCCCCTTAAGAAGATTGATCAATTCCCACCACGTGTTAAGTGTAATGTTCCTCTACAAGATCCAAGAGTACAATAGCTAGATTGTGAATGCGGCCTCTCTTATATACGACAAACAAAGCGTGCAATAAGAACTCGCGTAAGGGAACATATAGCTGACATCAAACATAAAAGACTTAACTAGTCGGCAGTTTGTGACCACACTTTAAACCACACAATCCATTACATCAGATTTGATCGACCACAAATCCTCGCTAAAGAACACCGATTCCTACCAAGGATGATCCGTGAGGCTATTGAGATTAAAAAACATCCAAATTTCAATAGAGAAGATGGTTGGGTTCTACCACCTGCTTGGGATCCCATAATTAATAAATTAAAATTTAAACTCAAGCATAATACCACTGCTGGCTGTAAAGATAAAATCAGTTCGTTTTGCATAGGTCGGAATACAGATTAAATATAATTAATAAAAACTAAGATCTGGAAACCCCGCTTCATCACTGGCAACAAGACGCATGACATCTCAGTCTACCCCGTGACCACGGCCGCTGGAAAGTGTTCGAAACGTCGGAATTAAAAAATGTAAAAATCCGTAAAGTAATTTTATTTAATAATTAATAATGTATATTACCCAAACCAACTAAGAAAGATAATATAAAGGTATTTCAATACCGTTATTAAATCTATTGATATTAGTAATGCAATGAACGTGGTTTGCTATATTTGAATGAATAATCAAAATAATTGATTGATAATATGTCAGAACCGAATAACGAATCGACTGCATTGGACAGAATAATTTAAAAAAGATTTCTCTTAAAGTTTTAAATTTATTTTATATATAATAAGCTGAATAAATGAAATATATGTCGTACTTAGTTTCTAGTAAAAATATAGGAAAAGAAAATGCTATTCTATTTCTACTCAAAGGAAATTTATACTTGTTTATTGTTCAGATACGTTATATTCTTAGAGCATCGGCAAAGATCTTTGAAAGTTCAATGAAAGACACAAAGCTAACTATTGCAATGAGATACTATCGTTTTATATTTTCTATTTGTTACAATAATTTTTATTTGCATTAAGTTTTTTTTTTTAATTTACCGATGTTTAACAAACTACGCTATACTAAGAGCGCAATAAACGTAATTATAAATTTCAAAAAAAAGAATCTAAAACGCAAGATAAAATATTATGTCCAATATATACACATTCTGATAAAGCATAGTTTTGGTTATAATTACTTTTATTTATGTTATTCTATTTTGCTTTTCGGCACTTGTGTATTTACCTACTTATCTTTAGGAGCAGCAAAAAATTGCATTCGAGACAAATCAACACCTTAAAATGCTTTAGTTATTGCATTGTTAATTTTTAATAAAAATACGTCATCTATTCTTAAAGCCGTCCCGATAAAGTGTTTGAAAAATCTACCACGTATTATCTACGCAATGTTTGTTTTTAACCAAAACGTTTTATGAATGGTTGACAAAGTTTCTCCCTTTGAATACAACGCTTATTAAATTTTCTTTAAAGCAAAAAACGTTGCTGAGCTGCGTAACACAAATTTGAGACGGTAATTTTCCTTATAATTTCTGTCTTTTTATTTATGTAATGTTTATTCCATTTCAACAAAAAGGATTTTTTGATTAAAAACAACTGATCTATTTTTGCCTTTTGAGAAATTTAATAAGGAATATCTCCGCTCAATCAAAAGAAAATCCGCGATTTTGTTTGTCTTCAAAGACTTATGGTGTTCTAATTCTAATTTGAGTACCACCACATATATATTACTCAGATAGATATCAAATTAGTGAAAAATAAAAACATTTTCGGAAACTAATAAATTTGGGCGATTGTTACTTAAAATAACTTTAACGCAGTATGTTCTATGTCAAAGCCTTGTTCTATATGGAAGCATTACAGTTTCTATTTGATTGTCAAAGATACTACCACCGGTTCGGAAATGGAGGCCTCTGACCCTAGAAAAACCGGCGTAGAAACTCTGCGGGACTTAATAATTAAATAAATATAAAATTGTAGCGTCCATTACCATCTATTCGTTGTAAATAAAAAGGAAACAAAAGTTTTTAAATTCAGGTTCTTATAGATAGTTCCTATTTTACATAGGCATGAAAGATTTTTTAATAATAACTTATTTGTAATTCTGACTATGACTAAAAAACTAGTAATTCGTTTAATACTGCGATCTTTTGGAAGCATTTTTCAATACTTAATATATTTTTTAATGACTTACTGCCATTTTCTTTAAATTTGACTGATGTGTGACTTTGCGTTAAATTACTACGGGATCCAGTGTCTCCGAGTTATTCCTAGCTAGTAACGATTTGCCAAATATCAGGTCAGTGAGTAAACTTCATCAAATAACCCCGCTTCCGCTGGAAACCGAATTCACCCTGAATATATTTTACCGATCGGTGATTACATCCAGCTTAGGAGGAAAAATATTGATCACAGAGACATCCCAGAATGTGCTTCTAGTCCGTAATGATGAAATCTTTCTAGTTCATAGTCACAGTATCGGGACTCCACCGCCATGTTCACTTCTTCTTTAAATTTGAATTCATTAAGAAGAGCCCTTCTTCCTCGAGAAAATTGATAAGGGGACAAATCCCCTGAGATTTCGACTGCCTACCTCGTAAAGTCCTAAACACGATTCGATGCCAGTACGTGCATCCAATTCGTCATTAAAATCTGCAGTGGTTGTCATGGAAGACCCGGGAGATCTTGTCGTACATGGTCTCCACGTGGTCGTCAGGGTGTGCCAATGTGGCCGATACAAGTATGTGCACTTGTATCATTTTGAGGGAATACCTGTTAGTGCGTTTAAATACAAGGTACGCTACCCTATTCGAGACACACGAGGCTGCGATAATGTTGTCAACAAGGGATTTACACAAAAGGAGTTCAACACCACCCCGTGACGGATAGGTGACCCGATGGAAGAGTTACAGTGTTTTCTCCTGATCTTCAAACTTCACATAACCTCAAAATATGCTATCGGTTATACCCAGTTCTACCTCAAGTTTGGCCAGGTATTCGCGAAATCTTAACATTTGCCCATTATTGGTTGCCAGGTCAAGTTTTTGGTACTAACGATCCGACAGACGGAATAGTAATTAACATTAAAAAATTACAGCGGCAGTGTGAAACTTTGACAGGCATGCGAACAATACTTCAGTCTATCCATGACCACAGACCCTGTTAAAATATCTGAACAAGAGGAAAATTGTTATCAAAATTTTACGCGATTAAATATATAAAGTCTTACATTAAATTATGTATAAGGCATTTAATAACAACTATTTTAAATATTGACAACGACAAGTGACACTATGTCGAACGGTACGGAATACCCTTTTAATTTATTATTACCTCTTTATTACCTCCGTTAACTTTTTCTTTATTCATGAGACGTTATTACGAACGCAGTGTTAATTGAATTTCATGTTTAATTCTAAGAAGCCTCCGTTAAGTAATGATAGAATATAGGGCTTTATTCATCATCATTATAAAATAAAGCTCTGCTCTGCTTAGTTAAGTTACTGTTAAGTTACACCATTAGCATATGTGTGATTATTTTTATTAACATAATACTACAAATAATTGTTAGGAGACAGTCTTTTCTGTGACCACCGCCGCTAAGTGTTTGAAACGTCGGTAATTATAATATATGTATAAATACTGCTCGTAAATAAACGCCATTAAGAATGTTCAAAACTCAATAACAAATGCATATTTAAAAAATAACTCGGCTGTTTCTAAAGACGGTGGCCATTCAGCCGTAAATCAGTAAATTGTTATCAATACTATTTCTGGTTTGAAGTGCACTGTATCGTGGTTACTGGATAAACGATACTTACCATGGCATGTCTCAGAACCATAAGATGATTTGTGGCGTCTTACACTGCCTTATGGGTAGGTCAAATCACTTACAAGCAAGAAACGTCCTGTTCGTCTCATCGATCAAACCAACAAAATAAAAATATATTTTATTTTCTGTACAACTCCAAACAAAAAAATCCATTAATAAAATGCGACAGAATAACGTTCATCATCCTTCGAACTTAACACAAGTTTTCAGTCAATCAAGAACGATGAAACTAAATATGAATATTGTAAAACTCACACTAAGTATAATCTATAAGCTGAATTTAAACTATTGATATTATTGTTATACCTTGTTGATAAAATTTTTGATGTGAAATACTTGATAATTACAGTAATAAAATATAAATTAAACCATTGCTTTATTTATCGTTCACATATATTTTTAATTTATCATTACATAATAAAAAGGCGACCTTTACAAATTGCTACGGATAAAACAGAAAAAGTTCTGTTAATACTGTTATTACTATATTTAAGATGTTGACTAAACATAATAAATTAGTTACAGTAACATTAAAAGTAAAACATCTTTTATATTATCTTTAAGAAGAATGCTACTTTTAACATGAGTAGTCTGATTATTATTACAGGTAAAAACAAAGATATATAAGGTATATTACTGGCAGCCATCAAACTGACAATCACTCATAAATATTATATCAAGACGAACCCTCTCTAACTTATTAACTAGCAGCGGTACAATTTTATACAAATTTATATCTGGATAAATATGCAAAACATAATTTAGCAAAACCGCAATTTATTTGCAATTAGGCATGGTGTTTTATTGAAAAGTCTTTACTTGTTTCAAAAGGATTAATTTGTATCACATCAGAAAAAACCCAGAGCCGCTGATTTAAACGTAATTCCCAACCGCGACCTATTCATGTATTGAATCGCAAAATAAGCTGCGAAGTTTGAAGCGATGAAATAAAAAATCAAATTGAAAAACGAAATTATATTTACTCGGCAGTTTATTTCAATAAAACTACGAGTTTAAATGGTTTAATCGTATCATACAATATATCATATTTCATAAGGAATGGTTTTATCGACTTTAATATCGTTAATAAGTTTTCTATTTTTTTAAAAATTGAAAAATATTGCATCACATTTAAAACTAAGAAAGTACACCTAAAAAGCCTTTGTAATTTTTTTTTTAAAGAACGTGATTATTACACATTTAGCTGTCTCCGTAGCCTAGACGTATATGCTTGCGCTTTTGAAATTGGAGATCGTAGGTTCGAGCCCTGCGGGGAGTCAGCCACTTTTCATTATTGTCCTCCGATTGCTGTTAAGTAAAATGCTTCATGCGTCGGATGGGCATGCACAAAATCGGTACTGCACCTGACCTCTCTCTGATCCTGTTGATAAACCGTCCAATTAAACTATGAGGGTGAAAAATAGGGAGTGCACTTGTGCCCTAAAATGTATAACGCCTAGTCGCTCATATATAGTCCGACCGCCGCTGGTCGGAATCGACTGGGGCTACATTATTTCTATTTTAAAGCTTTCTAAAAACCTTGAATAGTAGCATAATATTTTATTTAATTACAAATAAAATGGGAAAAAAATATTTATCAACATATTGGATTGTCTGAAAAAATAATTACGCAAACCAAAGGGCCAATATATACACCAATTTGAAGTTAGCATTATAAAGGTTACCAAGTTCGCCAGATGCTAATGCTTCGTCGATAGCAATATTCTTAAAAACCTAATACCATAAGCTTGAACTCAATGTTAGAGTTGTAGATGGGCCTACTTATTCCATATCCTTTTTGCTTCTGACGCAGTACTCGAGACGGCTGGGGCGAAGTGCTTTTTTAAAAGCCGGAACTATGTTTGTTGAAATCACACCAAGCTACAACGAGTGAGTTATGAAATGAACAAGTTTAAATAGTAATTGTAATTCTACAAGTCTGCCCGCCGCCCTAAAACATTGGAAGTTACGTCTTATTTACCAATAAGTTTAAGCCGGACTTCTGCTTATAGAACACAGCATAATAGCGGTAGAAATAGGCACCTTAGTATTACTTCCCCAGGTCTATCTTTGAAACTTAATATAACTTCATTTCAAATTTTAAAGCTAAAAATTGTAACTTTTATTCTTCTTAAAGATCTAGATGGCTAATTAATATTAATATTATTAACATACTATTTTATAAATCGGTCTATGGTGTATTTATTAGAAATGTAATGGCCTGTGTATATGTTTGCGTTTCGTAGTATTCCAACATTATAGCTTAGTCAAACTCATTCATATGTAGGATGACACTGCTAAGAATTTTTTACCAGGAATGCCTTAGTTAGCCCAACTTAAACTTTTGCATGCCAGGAGATTCAATATTGACTAAATTTCTTCTTTATTAAATTTATGATAAAGTTTTATGTGTGCCTGTTGTGAAAAACTTTATTCGCTTTGATTATAATTAGCGATACAGATGACTAATTGAATACGCTAAACCTGAAACTATTATTAGGTAACAATTGAGTATAATTCAATGTGTTCCAAAAATACTAATAAAGTACAGAATAAAGCATTTTTAGTATTTATTTACAGTCTTTCTAACAAATGTTCACCACCCTTCCCAAGGTTTAACACTATAAAGATTTACGTAAAGTAGATGGGCCTTGTATCTTTACTTAAACATCCCTTTACAAATGTCTTGGCTTAGGATGCTACGACGCAGACACAAATTACTTTATTTAGTAAAAAGCTCTGAATAAAAAGACGAAACAAGTGTTCTGCCTTAAAATAATTTAGTAGATAGAAAAAAATAACATTGGAGTACGTAACAAGGCTTACCTAACGGTTAATAAGTTTTCTTTTACCTAATTTTTTTATTTATTGATAACCTAATGTATTTTCGGAATCTTTAAATTTATGCGCGAAGTAACTAGGAATATACGTACACATATGTCAAAAGCTCCAAACATCCTTCTACAGGAAGTTAGTCCAAATTTAAATAACACATATCTAGCAGCACTGTCGCAAATTTGTAAATCAACACAGTCTGAACAAAGTAGCAAACAGGCCGAATAAACAATTTCTCACCTGAAGTTATGTTGTTTAAATGTTTATGTCAACTGAATCATCCAACATTATAATTTCCGTTCTGTTAAATATTTAGGAATTTTTTTTTAATTTGCTAAATTTATCTTCGTAAAAAGAGTGATAAGTAATGTGTTATATCTTCGATGATGTAATAAGAGAATCATTTAGCTGATTTTAAATTATTAAATAAAATTTAACGCCTACGATTGCTACAGAGTTGTCGCAATGTTTGGAAAAGAAAAGTATATTAATGTGATTAGTAACCGATATAAAAGCCGTTTGGGCCTTTTTATTCTATAATGATTGGAATTCACGTGAGTAAAGTCATAGATGATTTTAAATAAACTTTTAATTATATCATTTTATTATGACAGAGTATAATCTAGTACTTTATTTTAGCTTTAAGTCTAAATATGATAAAAAAGGAAGTGACTAAGGTGGTTAATATGTACACCTAGCCTTTTAAATTCCTGTTTCGTATAAATTTCCATAATGTTTGTTTGTTTCATTTTGTAATTTGACACGAAGACATGTAAAATGTACTTCCTACAACACGTCATCACGGTAATAGTTTGTAGCATAAAGAATCATATCTTAATACAGAATGGCTAGTTCAGCAGTCTGATTTTTAGATAGCTTACACACCTAACATATAAGTTCCAAGCAATTTAGTTGTAAAAGTGAATATTCTTGTAGATTACTCCAAATAAACCCTTATTTAGGTCAATTTAATATTTTAAAAACCCTTTTAAAATAATAAAATCACGTGACAGGTCGATATAATTTCTTTATAAAGATGTTCAGCGTACTGAATCTCTTAAATTATTACTTACATGATACTAAGATCCTCAGTTCGGCAGCGGAAGATATTAAACCTGCTAAAGTCCTTTAAAAGTTGACAAATGACATTTTTATACGACCTCGGCTATACGCAAAACGCAAGCTTAAGTGGTTCAAACCATTAGCACTGGCAAAGTGATAGTAGATTATATATTAGCATGAGTTTCTACGAAAATTTACTGAAAATTTAATGATTAATAATAAAATAAAACATTATTTAAGCGATGAGATGAGCAGTACACAATGATGGGACCTACCACCTGTAGAGATACGAGATACTCGTATTGGACTACTTAAATTTGATGCGGTCCTTTAGAGATACTCCAAGCATTGCCGTTTTAAATTTATAACCCGATATTGATTATTTTCAAGGTTTAATACATTTTATGGATATCGTTATAATTCCATTACAGTTTTGATTAAAAGCATGTATTTCGTCACTTAATATCACATGTTTATTAAATAATAAAATAATATTAACGAGAAAATCGACATATTTAACATTGATAAATTTAATTTCATTATATTTCTGCCAAATATGATTCGTCAATGGTTTTAACTTCTTTGAAATGTTCCGTATTTTATATATTGGAAATAAAATATTTACCGAAGTAACAACGAATGAAAAGGCAGAAAAATGTCAGACAATTTTAACAATTATTTGCAAACAAATAAATACATAAACTAAAAGTTAAAGTTAAAATTTACGCTTGTAATTCAGGCTACCTTGCGTATAAATTGAGAATCTTTTGATAAACTTTGTTTTTTTTAAATTATTTTGAAATTGTATACCACATACATCTGCTCCTGCGGTCATTAACCATTATCTCTTTAGTCGGCTTTAAATAAGTTTTTATACGGCAAAGGTTTGCATAAATAATTTTTCAAGCCTACTATGAAACAATAATAATAATATTTCCGGATGAATAACACAACATCACCGAGCCCTAAACCACACGAAGCTTGTAGTGGAAATTAGATAATTGATAATAACATAGACTATCTTTTGTTTAGTAAATAAATGCATATTATATAAATACAAACTCCCAGATACGAGAATAACGTTATGTTCATCACACAATATCACTCCCGTTGTGGGAATCGAACCCACATCCTTTGGCATAATAGTCAGGGTCACTTACCACTGCACCAATCGGATCGTCTCAAATTAAATTAAATCAGCAAACCCAAGAGTGTACAGTAAATTGACCGCATCTACTATAGTCCACACTTAAAAGGCCGGCCTAGGCTTTTATTAACGAACACATACTTGATAGGGTAAAGGGAGATACATTGGTGATATAAGTAATTTGGTGATATTTTTCAAACACTTTTGTATGACCGCGTTAGCGAATTGCTTTGTACGCCAAACGCTAAAACAAATTACCGGAGCGAGTGAAAAGGTTTTATACCGTTTACACTTGTAGCAATTCGCTAACGAGGTGATACAAAAGTGTTTGAAAAATATCACCAAATTACTTATATCACCAATATATCTCCCTTTACCCTATAAAGTCTATCGATCTAAGACTATCGATGAATTCTGCAACTTGTTAGCTTAGTTTACATCACCCATACCATTACTTAGGATTTAAACAAGTCGATAAAAATAAGTTGTAAGCAAATAATATTAATAGTAATTAGATTGTGAAATAAAATTTTCTCAACGTTGTCTTGCTGTTGAAAATTGGAATTATATTTGAAGCTAACATCTAGGAAAAAGTAGCGACGTTTTCAAACCTTTTAAGGTAATTGGGTAAAACTTTTGCATGGAATCGGATCTAAAGGCGTCACCGTCCTACAGCTTTTCCAATTCGTGAAATGTATTTCACGGACATAACATAAAAACTGCACAAGAAAATTTTGTTCAAACGAGAAATATTTACGTTGCACAGAAAAGTCAATAGTGTATCAGTAGCGTGTTTGTGTTGCAAATTTGTGATTTACATGCAATATTAACGATAATATATAATATTAATACATCCAATATATTTTACTGGTCTAGAAATTATATCACGGCTTACTTTCCAGTTGTAGACGTATTTTTAAAAATTATTTATGCTTAATGCCATAGGCGTTTTCTCCCAGTCAACTTTCAGGTGGTGCAGAGATAATAAGTGTGGAGTAGCACAGATAAAATAAAAAAGAAAATGTAATGGTTAAATATAATTTTAAAGGACTGCCTCCGTATTCTAGTGGTATTGTGGCGTGTGCTTTAGGCACCGGAGATCGTGGGTTCGAATCCTGCGGGGACTCAACAAAATTTTCATGGTTAGGGCAATTTGGACCGATCACCCAGTTGTCTGAAAAGTAAGATGATCCATGCGTCGGATGGGCATGTAAAAAGTTGGTCCACCCACCAACCCGTATTGGACCAGCGTGGTGGGATACGGTCCAAAACCCCCTAATGGATAGGGGTGTATTAGGGGAGGCCTATATCTAGCAGTGGACTATCACAGGCTGATGATGATGAAATATAATTTAAACAAAGATAAGTGTTTTATTCATAAGTAAAACAATATATATATATATATATTATATACATGTCGGCGCAAGTAGTCCCAACTATTAACTCTATAGTTAAACGGTGTTAACTTGCTAAGATTTAATTATTATTATTAATCTGTATTAAGATATCAATGTTATAGACAATCGATTATTAAGTGTTGTATCGAGTTTAAATAATTTCACTATTTATTTGCGATTACCCTCTAACACTGTTAAAATGCGAGATATCAAAAGTGTTAAATATTGAGATGTTTAGACATTGTGAATACCTTTCTAAATTCATTTAAAGAATTAACAAATGAATTACTACTTAAAACTATTTAAACATAACTCGATGCAACACATGATATTGATTGATTGATTGGTTAAACACTGTAATAACATAATTTAACTTTAGTATTAGTTTTAAAGATTTATTTATGGAATTGTCTGAGTAAATTAAACAAGAATAGATGTTTATTGAAACCATTAATAATAGTAAATATGAAAGTGTTATGACTTTCAAAACACCGCCACTTTGATATAAAAGGGCTGGATTTATTGTAAAAACACATTGTGTTGAGAGCTGTCGGCAGAGGCAGGTTATTCTGTGAGTACCCTCTATTTCCTCATTACTATAGAACTGTGATAACTGTTTAATTATAATAATTTAAAGTGTTAGTCTATTTGTTTTATTATAGATTTCATTATAAGTCGTTTAGTTTCATTGATTGCCGATGAGTGACCCTGATAAAGAGATAAGTGACGTCAGCCCGGCTGCGTTATTGTTTCTAAAATCCCATTGGACCAGATGCCTCGTTATCAGAAGCGGGATTACCACCCATTTCTGGCCATCCTTTTAAATTAAATGACAACCAGAACACTTCTGTTAGCGGGGTCCCAATGGAATTTTTCACTCAAATGATGCAAACTATGAAGACTATATCCGGTCGCATGACGTCTCAAGCAGAGTCCGAGTTAAAATAAGTGACGTATATTTGCCATCATATGATCCTGATTCAGACATAGGAATTAGAGAATGGTGTCACTTCATTACCAATGCCAAGTAAATTTATAACCTTAGTGACTATGAAGTTCGAATGAAAGCGGGTAGTTTGCTTAAAGGTAGAGCAAGGTTATGGGTTGACAATTGGCTTGTGTCTACAACTACATGGTCAGAATTGCGTGATGTTATGATTACAACCTTTGAACCGGAAAATAGATACTCTCGCGATATTGTACGCTTTAGAGAACATGTCTATACTAGTTCAAAGGACATTACACAGTTCTTATCTCAAGCTTGGGTATTATGGCGACGTATTACAAAAGATAAGCTTTCAAATGATGATGCAGTTGAGGCAGTGATTGGTTGTATCGGAGATGAGCGCTTAAGAATTGAACTACTAAATGCTAGAGCATCTTCGGTTCCTGAATTAATATCTGTCGCGTCTTCTATACGGAGTGTTAAGCGCTCTCATTCTGGTACAGTGGCGGGGCCCTCTAAAAGGGCGAGATTCGCTAATTTCTCGCTGTTTTGTCAATTTTGTAAGAAATCGGGTCATGACACACATGACTGTTGGCATCGCAACAAGACCCATACTCAACCCCACAAAACCGAACAAAATAAAACGGCGCCTAAAAACACTGATAAACCTACATGCACGTTCTGCTCAAGGGTATGACACTTGTTATAAGCGAGAACGTACAGTGGTTTCAAGATAAACTCTGTAGGTACACCTAAATTAAATTCTTTGGATGTGATGATTGGGGATTTAAAAATAGTGGCTATTTTTGATAGCGGGGCTGAGTGTTCTGTAATCCGTGAATCTCTAGCTGCTAAATTACCCGGTAAAAGAATTGATATGGTTAAATATTTAAAAGGGTTGGGTCAATTTACAGTAGTATCCTTGTCAACATTAACAACGGTGTGTCTCATAGATGGTGTACGTATAGAACTACAGTTTCACGTAGTCTCGGATTACGAAATTTGTTCGGATATTTTAATAGGAATGAATCTAATCGAAAACACTAACCTAAGCGTGATGGTAAACTCACAGGGTGTTAAATTAGTTCATCAGCCCATCGTTTATCATGTGCTATCTAACAATGAAAAATTTTATAATTTAGATTGTGATTTGAATAATATTGATCAAATCAACGAACTAGAAATTTTATTGAACAAGTTTGAACATTAGTTTATTTGTGGTTATCCTCTCACTAGAGTCAATACAGGAGAGCTTGAGATTCGGTTAAGAGATGACGGCAAATATGTCGAACGCAGACCATATAGACTTAGTCCGGTTGAACGGGAAAAAGTTCGCAGTATAGTTAGTGAGTTGCTTGAACAAAATTATTCGCGATAGTAATCTCCTTTCTCTAGTCCAATAATATTGGTCAAAAGAAAATGGCAAAGGATCGTATGTGCGTTGACTATCGCAAATTGAATAGAAATACTCTGAGAGATCATTATCCGTTACCCATTATTTCCGATCAGATAGACCAGTTAGCTGGAGGTGTATACTTTTCTACCTTTGATATGGCAGCTGAATTTCAACAGATTCCCGTGTCCGAGAAATCTATTGAAAAAACCGCCTTTGTAACCCCGGATGGTTTGTTTGAATATTTAACTATGCCGTTTGGACTAAGTAATGCAGTTACAGTATACCAACGGTGTATAACAGAGCCCTTGTTCACCTATTAAGCTCCGATGCACAGATTTGTCAAGTTTACGTCGATGACGTACTTTCAAAATGTAAAGAGTTCTCGAGGGTTTATCTCACCTTGAGCGTATATTGATTGCGCTTCAGAATGCCGGGTTTTCAATTAACGTGGATAAACTGCTTTTTAAACGCTCTATTGAATATCTGGGTAACATAATATCAGACGGACAAGTAAGTCCAAGCCCAAGAAAAGTAGAGGCTTTGACGAAGGCTCCTATTCCTAAAACTGTCAAGCAAGTTCGTCAATTTAGCGGGCTTGCTAGGTATTTCAGACGCATTATCCCAGACTTTTCACGTGTAATGGTTCCACTTTACGAGCTTACAAAGAATGACGACACGATATAGCTCGAAATTATGTAATACGTTACCTGTCTACTGCGCCTACCCTTTCACTTTTTCAGGAAGATTTACCAATCGAGCTTTACACCGACGCAAGCAGGATTGGCTATGGAGCAGTACTAGTTCAGATCATCGGTAATCGCAAGCATCCAGTCGCCTACATGAGCCAGCGCACCACGAACACTGAGAGCCGGTACCACTCTTACGAGCTCGAGACCTTGGCAGTAGTGAGGGCAGTAAAACACTTTAGACATTATTTATATGGAAGGAAATTGAAGGTAATAACAGATTGTAATGCCTTGAAGGCATCTAAACATAAAAAGGATTTGCTCCCTCGAATCCATAGGTGGTGGGCTTTTCTACAGAATTATAACTTTGACATAGAGTACAGAAAAGGCGAGCGCTTACAGCACGCAGATTACTTTAGTAGAAACCCTTCTACTGAAAGGTCGGTTAATATTATGACTGGGGATATCGAGTGGTTAAAAATTGAACAGCGGCGTGACGACGTTCTTCGCCCGTTGGTAGATACCATGACCAGTGACAGCCCGTGTGAAGAACCTCAAAAGGGTCTTCGGGGGCTATTCAAGCACGGCTTCATCCAATTGAAAAACCTACTGTTGCTTCTCAAGTCGTCCATATGGACGTCACAGGTAAACTCGGCATCGAGGAGCGCTGAAGGACAAAACGAGAATGTGATTGTCATCGACGCATTCTACAAAATATGCATTACTTGACTACTCCAATGACAAGAGCCCAAGCAGCAGCCTCGCAGCGCTAAAACGTATTGTACATCTGTTCTGAACCCCGGTCCAGATTATAGTCGATGGTGGACGAGAGTTTCTCGGCGACTTTAAACTCTATTGCGATCGTTTTGGAATTGAAATACATGCGATTGCGCCAGGAATAAGCCGAGCAAATGAACAAGCAGAGCGAATTATGAGCACTTTGAAAAATGCGGTTACTATGATAAAGAATTTTGAAACTGAAGATTGGCACACCGCGTTGGGTGCTTTACAATTATCGCTTAATTGTACTCCACATAGAGTGACTGGAGTTGCACCACACCATATTGATGACGAATCCATTGATTTTGAATTGCTAGAAAAGCATGTGGAACAGAAGATGGCTGCAGCCGCCGCATATGAGAAGCGCTGATTTGACGAGAGAAGGGCAAACATTCGTCCTTTTCAGCGAGGTGATTATGTACTCATTAAGAACAATCCTAGAAATCAAACTTCACTTGATCGCAAATATCCACACGAGATATACAGGGTCCTTGACAAAGACCGCTACATGGTGAAGCGAGTTGTGGGAAGAGGACGTCCCCGTAAAGTAAGCCATGATCAGCTACGCCGTGCTCTGCAGCCAGCCGAACAGAGGACCGTGTCGGCCGTTGGGACGCATAGTGAAGAAGACCCTGAACAACAAGCGTCAACGCAGTCATCAGGCAATGCTGCAACAACGTCTACTGTGGACGTTCTGCAGTAAGTGTCGTTCAAAGGATTAAGTTAAATTACATTCAGTTGAAGTTAAATACTTAAGGTGCGTTGACTTCTCTTTATCCAATTAATCGAAAGAATTTTTGTATCTGTTATAAATGTTGTGTGAAGTAAGTTAACTCCACACCATTGTTCCCAACTGTAGGACTGGACAAATCGTTATATTCCTAGGTTCCTTTTCCATTTAATCATTTACAGAGCCTCTGGGGACCACGGTCATAACAATAAGGCCTAGGCCCCAGCATCGACCTTCCCATTCCCTGTAGAGCCCTGTGACCAGTGCTGCAAGACCGCTCAGCGCCACAGCATCATTTCCGCCTACGAGAAAATCATACAACTATGCGTGGAGCATTTGTATGAATAAAAAAAAAAAAAAAAAAAACATGACATTACAGAGCCTCTGGGGACCACGGTCATAACAATAAGGCCTAGGCCCCAGCATCGACCTTCCCATTCCTTTAGAGCCCCTGTGGACCATGGCGTCAAGACCTGCCAGCGCCACAGCATCATTTCCGCCTACAAGAAAATCATACAAGTATGCGTGGAGCATTTGTATGAATAAAAAAAAAAAAAAAAAAGACATGAAAGTATGCGTGAAGCATAACTATAAAGAAAAAAAAATGCAAGTATGCGTGGAGCATTTGCATTAATAAACAATCAAAAAAAAAAATAAATAAATAAAGGAAATATGCGTGGACCACGGCGTACAAGACCGCTCAGCGCACAGCATCATTTCCGCCTGAGAAAATCACTACAAGTATGCTAGGGGATTGTATTAATAAACAATTAAAAAATGCAAGTATGCGTGAGCATTTGCATTAATAATAAAACAAATAAAAGTTCAAGTATGCGTGGAGCATTTGCATTAATAAACAATTAAAAAATGCAGTAAATGGAGCATTTGCATTAATAAACAATTAAAAAAATGCAAGTATGCGTGGAGCATTTGCATTAATAAACAATCAAAAAAAAAGTAAGGTATGTGAGCATTTGCATTAACAACTAGTAAAGTGCATGTATGTATAAACATAACGAAGCACTTTTACGCTCACTTCCATATACAGCAATTGTAGAATTTGATTACCACTTTAATGGTCCCTATTTAAAGCTTTAACGCATGCTTGGTTGTTGAATTGGTACACAAATTTAAATTTTTAAAAACGCGCAGCACAGTTATCACAGTCGTTAGCTAGGACTGCCTCGTACCACTGTGGTATGGGCGTGTGGAACCGGAGGTCGTAGGGTTTGAATCCTGCGGAGACTCGACAGGTTTTCATTGTTGTTTCTAGTTGGTTGGGCAGTTTAGCCTGTCACCTGATTGTCTGAGGTAAGATGATCCATGCTGATCGGATGGGCATGTGAAGTAGGTCCGCTACCAGCCCGCATTAGGATGTATTAGGGAGGCCTGTGTCCAGAGTGGACTGTTAAAGGCTGATGATGTGTTAGCTGTTGCCAGAATATGCTCATTTCAAAGAAATGTATTAAAAAAAAAAGGAGGAAAGGATTTTTCCTAAACGTGACTGGCTGAGCACGCACCTGTCCTGCAGAATGGTCCGTGTTCAGCTGCAAGTAGTCCAACTATTAACCTATTGTTAAAGGTGTTAATTACAAGATTTAATTACTATTATTAATCTGTATTAAGATATCAATGTTATAGACAATCGATTATAAGGTTGTATCGAGTTTAAATAATTTCATTATTTATTTGCGATTACCCTCTAACACTGTTAAAAATGCAGAGGATATCAAGTGTTAAATATTGGATGTTTAGACATTGTGAATACCTTTCTAAATTCATTTAAAGAATTAACAAATGAATTATACTTAAAACTATTTAAACTATAACTCGATGCAACACATGATATTGATTGATTGATTGTTAAACACTGTAATAACATAATTTAATCTTTAGTATTAGTTTTAAAGATTTATTTACAGGAATTGTCTGAGTAAATTAAGACAAAATAGATGTTTATTGAAACCATTAATAATAGTAAATAGAAAGTGTTATGACTTTCAAAACACCGCCACTTTGATATAAAAGGTACTGGATTGTATTTAAAACACATCTGTGTTGAGAGCTGTCGACAGGGCAGGTTATTCATGAGTACCCTCTATTCCTCAATACTATAGAACGTGATAACTGTTTTAATTATAATAATTTAAAGTGTTAGTCTATTTGTTTTATTATAGATTTCATGTATAAGTCGTTTAGTTTCATTGATTGCCGATGAGTGACCCTGATAAAGAGATAAGTGACGTCAGCCCGGCTGGCGTTACTGTTTCTAAAAATCCATTGGACCAGATGCCTCGTTATACATATATATATATTTATATATATATATATATATATATACACAACGACAGTATTATGTTATATTTTGCAAGTCTTTTGGTGCTCTTTGGTTTTCTTTTTAAAAGTAATATAGCTTTTGGCCATCCTGATTTAAAGAGGTACTGCACTCTAAATTTATTGAACTAGGAAGGTCTGTCACTCGCGACTTACCGATACCTAAAGCTATAAGGACGAAGAAGCTTTCAGACATCGGCAGGAGTAGATTTAGTAATGCTATCCAGAAAGTATCGGTGCTCAGCGTTGCGTATCATCTTTTTACACCGATTACGTGCTAATTTGTCACTGGGCCAGTTTTCACTAGTACGCCATTTTTTTAATTTTTGTGAAATAAACGATCGCAGCGCCCTCATGGCCATGCGAATGCCTTCAGTTAGCCAAGGTGCTGGCGGTCGATTTACCTTAACCTTCTTTATAGGAGCGTGGATGTCGTATAGCTCAGATATAAGGGCGTTTGAAATTTGAGTCTTATCGTCAATTGTATCTTCCTTAGTTACAGCGCTCCAATCCACTTTCCCAGCATCTTACGTAACACCACTCCACATTCAATTTTGTGTAAGACCGCACGTGCAGAACTTTTGGTTTGAGTGTAGGAGATTTTAGGATGTAAGAAACAAAAATTAGGTCATTGTGGGAAAAGGTGTAGGATGTTAACCATGAAAGGAAAGTTAGGAAGGATTCGACGAAAGGATTAAGTTAAGCCAAGCATCTTCCCCAGAGAGGTTATGGTGAGCCTTAAGAGGCAAAATATGGAAAGCACTTGACTCAACTATGTGGAGGTGGTGGAGTTTACAGGTACGTGGAGAATTTGGAGCGAGGAGGTTGGTGTTCAATTTACCCATGATAACATAAGTCTTTACATAAGCCTTGCTGTTTATGTAAGTATCACTCAAAATAAACAATTTCAACTAATATCAAACTTTTTCTTACACTAAACTGCTCATTATTTTTATAAAATATAAGGTTTTACAGGACGTGTTAACTTTTTCTACACTTACCCACAAAAGAATCTATCATTAGAAATTAAATAAATATATGATTAGAAATTGAAAAATACGTATTTGTTTCCTTAGGTGAATCTTTAATTCATCATCAACATCAGCCTGTGTTAGTCCACTGCTGGATACAGGCCTCCCCTAATGACGCCTTATCCTTTGTGGGATTTTTGGACCGTATGACACCACGCTGGTCCAATAATCCAAGGCTTATAAAAGGTGCAAAAAAAAATTAATATGTGTATCCGGTAAAATTTGTACTCGCTAAAAAATATTTAGACTTAAAAGTTTACGCTTTTAAAGTGTGATTGAAAAAAGTTTCGTTTAATCAAACAATAACCTTGAAATTACAATTTAGATCAGATAATTCTATATGATATGTGTGCGATAGTTGTTAAAGTTTTATCTTATTTACTGAATTACGTGTAAAATTATGTTAATTTAATAAACGTAATTTTTATAGAGTGTAAATATTTCTCATAACTATCTGTTGCTAATATTAAGAGAGGTCCAAATACTACTTCGTTATAATCGATATTAATTTTTGTGTTATTAAGTAGATTCGGTTTCCTGAAAAATTATTTACAATGAGTAGAACATTGTCAAAATCTGAAATCCCGTATTGGCAAATAAATAAAATAGATTCCCGTAAAAGCACTGATTAAAGTTGCACAAGATAGCTGAGACTGTATACATCTCAAAAACGTAACAATAAGTGAAACTGCATTGGTTACATCCTGGACGAATTATTGAGCTAAGTAACCTTTTGAATCATGTGTACCGCGTTTGCTTACATTATTGAAATCTGTGACATCCCTTTAGAATGATACTTGAGCTATGTAAACGCAACCCGAAAGAGTTTCTGCATAATTTCATTGCAGTCAATAAAACATGGATTTATTAGTATATACTACAGACTAGGAAAAAGTTAAAAAGTGGACCTTACTCAAAAAAATTGCTTAAACGTGTAATCTTTATTGATTTGAGCAGAGCTCTTTTGGCCTAAACTCATATTTCGTATTCTTATAACATTATTATAGTTAAAATCGGCTCCATATTCAGGGAGTCACTTATGAATCTTTGGTGTTGTCGTCCGAAACTGCGACATTAGCGAGTACGTGGTTGCCTCTTAAAAACAATTCATCGGTTCTACAAACTATGTTGCTGGTCCATTACCTCTTAAGCATGCTAACTGAGCTTTTTCGGTTTACTCTCTCATACAGAGAAATAACGTGCATAATAGTCAGCTCCATATCTCGCTAAGTGACTAACAGCTTTCTCATACGGCCAGCAGACATCACTGGTAACATACATTGGTTGATAACCTTAACCTTTGGACATTGAGAAGTACTGCCAAGTTGGAACGCACGGTATACCCACTAAAACCTAACAACCGAACTACTTGTTCAACGTGAATATATTAATTAACAACTTCGTCCACAAAACTCACGATGACCACTGGCGTTGGCATGACATTAGTATTAGACACGAGTTTCGTCTTGCCCATGTTCATCCTAAAGCACATGAATTGATATACACCGTTGAGGTCTTGAAGCATAGCTTTTAAGTCCTTCAGCAACTCCGCAATGCAGCAACTATGCAAGTCCAATGATTTTTTCATTTTTATTGATGTTAATACCTCGTTCTTTCCAATCCATATTTTACAGCATGTTCTAATGCAGCGGTAAGAGTTTCTGGTGTATAACGTCATCCTATCTGCTGTATTGGATAAACTTCATACTATTTGGAAGAAACTTAATATACAGACTGTCAACTTAGCATCACTGTAGGGCCATTTACATGGCACACATTAGACAAACCGATTAAGTTTTAAGCTGAATGAGACTGGAAGCACCCGTATGGTTCATCCAAATAAACACTTCATGCTGATTATTTGAATGCGAAACATTTGCAAAAGAAATAATTGTATTGTTATGCAAAGAGTAGTTCGCTAAGACTGTAATTTCTTTCATATGTTAGGGCAAAAGTATTTAAATCTATAATGTCTTCGAAAATCATTACTAACACATTAAGCTCTATCATTTGATCATTTATTATTGATAATGATATACACATCAGAGTAGGTCTACTTTTATTCAATATATTCAATTTATATTTCTTATTATTTTTATCAATTTAAATATTCATTGAATTTTTTTTTTTCAAAAGTAAAGTTATTTGTACAGTTCTGCATAGTAATATCATTAAAATTAAGTTATATTTATTACTTACGCCAAATTGTTGTTGTTGGTAAATCAAATAGGCAGCAGAACTATAAACGAAGATCGCGAAATTAGCAAGCTGACCGGTCAACCGCCGAGGTCATGGAGCCGTGAACAGTGACGATAGGTTCTCGGGTGCCCTTGTACTGGCTTTTGCAGTAAAGGACGACTCCCTACCAGATGTTTATCAATAAAAATGTACCAATAAAAACTTACTTTTAATGCTTTCGTAGCCTAGTTGTAAGGGCTTGTGCTTTAGAAACCGAAGGTTGTGGGTTTGAATACGGGGACTTACTCCGTAGAATTTTCTTTTTTAAGTTGTGTCTTTCTTGGTTAGGCCGATCCACCGGTTGCCTGTAAAGTAAGAGGATCCATAGGTCGAATGGGCATTTAAAAGTCGGTCCTTCACTTGATCTCTTTCCGGTCGTGTCAATTATCTGTTCAATCGAACTATGCGTGTGAAATGATAAGGAGTGCACCTGTGTTTGCAAGTACACTTGTAAAATATAATATCTCCTGCGCAGTTGGCTGATCTCAATATATAGATCGATCGAGCAGAGTACTAGACTTATGGAAACTTGAGCTTAGACTTATAGCCACGATACTAATTTTATGTTAATGTGATTTTAAAACTATATTAGTAACACTGAAAGATAAAGCAAATAAATATAATTCTAAATCACAATTGATTCGGTATTGTTATACTTTAGTCTAGTTACTAGGCATTATTAGCAATCGAATGTGTGAAAATGCGGTATATTTTTGGACATGTAGTTAATCTATAATTTATTACGTAAATAAATGCGATAAAAACTTTAAAATAATTTTGTTCTATAATATATAGTATTCGCATTTCAGTATTCAGAATTAATCGTGAAATGCAATTGATAAAATTCTTAAAATTACTTTAAATAACAAATGTATATTTCATATCTAGATGACAATTGTCATCATCAAATATTTTAGAGTCACCAAATTGTAATTTTACGTAGATGCCACTTTTAGTACAATCTGACTGACTGAAAAGGAATTTAGTGTATTAGGAAATGAGAAATTGATTGCATTATTGCTTTTATTGCGATGTTGTACTATAGAACTTGACCGCTAGAATATAGCATCGTTTGGATTACTGCCAAACGTGTTTTATATAAAAATATAGAAAGAGACAGCTCTTCTA
Organism: Lamproptera curius; assembly: GCA_029286875.1. Lineage (NCBI taxonomy): Eukaryota > Metazoa > Arthropoda > Insecta > Lepidoptera > Papilionidae > Lamproptera > Lamproptera curius. The sequence continues at coordinate 409,669 of JAGSMT010000011.1, read as the reverse complement.
CATTTTATATGAAGATTACAAATATGTGCCACCCTGTAAATGAGATGTCTGCTTATTAGAAATTTCGAATTTACAATTAATAACTAAAATAGAATTGTAACTGGGATTCTAAATCAAAAACTAGCTTAGTAGATATTCAATGTAACTAACAAAACTTCTATTTGCATATATTTAAAATCTAAAAACAAGTCATAGCAATAATTTTAATATTAAATTATATAGTTTGAATTTCGTTTCGAAACCTTTGGATATTGTTTTATGACTAACTGCTAAAGCTCTTTTATACAACTATATTGTAGTGGGTATTAATATACAATTTAATTGTTACCAAGTATGAACAAATATATTTTTTTTTATAAAAATATTGCTCCTTTACTCACGAGATGCTCAAATCTAGGAAAAGTAGTTGCTGTCATATTATGTCGTATAAAACCTCCTATATAGTGCATAGACATGCTTCTTAACGGCTTACCCAATAACGCTAAGAGCTTTTCAGACGATGGTAATCGACTTTGATAAAAAGATAAAATTCAGTTTCCGAACATATCATATTAGTGAGAAAGTCTACTATCTTCAAATTAATAGTGGATATGTGCCGTAGTTATTGTAATTAGCTGTTTTAATTTTATCAAGTTTTATTACAATCTGCAGTCAACAGAAACTTTAAGCTCTTAAAACTCAATTAGCCTACTTTTTTATTTTAGAAACCAGCTATTAACAAGAAACTAGCTAGGTAGCTTAACATGGTTAAATAAAGCTCTTTTAGGTTGTAAAGATAAATAAATAATATAACGTTAAAATTATGATTTCTGATAAAATGTCTTTTTAGGATACCAATGTGATAAATTAATAAAAGTTTATTTTATTTTTTTACCCATGAACTCGAATGCATTACTCAATGCTTTTGAAATTTTATCGAAAGTGTTAGTGACATAAATATATTGATATTGAGCGATTTTAAAAACGTCGCATTAGATTATTATTAAAGTTTAAAATAAATTAACTCTAATAAATTTGAAAGCCTAGTTTAATCTTCTAACTTTTAACCTATATATCTTTTAAAAACCAAGTTCCCGATTTAGATTTATAAATGCAAACAAACACGGGGGCCCAGTTACCATCATCATCATCATCATCATCATCGCCGGCAGTCCACTGCAATGGCCCTTAATGCCCCACCCTTGATTTCGATTTTTCCGCCCACCGTGGCCCTTTGCGAATGTCGTCACTCCACTTGCCCAGGGCGTCCAGGTTATTAAAACTATAGCAAATTGACCTGGATCTTGAAATTAGCAAAATTTTTGACATAGCCATTGAACTGGTCTACAGAATCATCTATCATAGCCGGTTGGTCCCTAACCACCCTTCCCCATTAGAGGGTTTTTGGACCGTATTCCACCGTGCTGGTCCAATTATAAAAAGGCATTGGTCATTATAAAATAGGCATTCCCAAAAAAAGAGGTTTTACTAATGGTTTTTAAAGGGTTATTAACAGCCCCTTTAGATTTACCATACAAAAATTGAATTACCTGTTTCTGGCTTTTATCCTAAAAGGATTTGATTAATGAACCGGGTCTATCAGGACACGTTTCATAGGCATGTAATGATTTAATTAAATATGTCTTTAACTTTTTATCCCAAAATTATTTATAAAAAAAACCATGACACTTAGTATCTACTATTTAAAAAAAACGAATGATCATAATCGGAGCACTAGGGGCTAAATAACATTTAAAAAAAAACATACCTAACATGCCATTGCTTTACAGCGGGTTTTTTGAACCCAAAAAACTGAAATTATTTTCTGGGTTTGGAAACACACGACAATGGCTTGAAAATTAAAAATTAGCGTTGTGAAAATGGGGTCCGAACCATAACATGGGAAAATGGCTGGGTTAAAAAAAAAAATACTATGACAAGTTGGCTTTCATAAAAAGCGCTTTTAACCAAACCATAAGATTTGACCCACTCCGCAAAGGAACACCGATTGCGACCAAGAACGATTGAAAAAAAAACATTACTTTAAATTGAAAAATCCAATTCAATAGATAAGAGAATTGGGGTAAATGGATTATGGTAAAATATAAAAGCAAGTGCAAACGTACTGACAGAGCAAAAGAAACGTTTAGCTCGGTAAGTATAAATCGAACAAAATAATTTTATAATTAGACCGTCTGTCCAGTGACCTCTGGGAAGGGTTTGAAACGTAGTAAGCAATTTTAAATAATGATAAAGTATTTAACAGCAGTAAAATCTGTGAAAGTGCATTTTTATCCGGTAAGTAATCTTAATCAACACAATGTACATTTGTTTGTGTTTTTTCATTTAATATTCAGGGGCTTTTAAACTACCCCTTTTTAAATGACAAAATAAATTTGCAAATCAGCGTACGATTTACAAAGAAAATACGACATGTCTAAAAAACAAGATAAACTCTTCCTTTCGTAGAGTCGTATCAACACATAATATTTAGAAGCAAAAGAGAAAATTGCCTACTTGATGTCAAAGCGAACGTACTGTTTATCGTTCACAAACAAGATGTTGTTCTGTATAAAAATAGTACAGTTTAGTTGCAATGCGTTTTTAAAAGAGATACAATTTAAAAAATTGCTCCTTAAAAGATTTGTTATTTTTATTTGCTTTTCCAGTCACTTTTAAGTCCGTATTATATAAACTAAAGGTAGTATAAAATATACAAGAAGGGGAAAAACAAGTACTCATATTAGGTTCTTAATTTATATCTACGGTAAGCTTTATCTAATGTCATAGTATAGAACATAATTTTTCACATTTACAATTTTCAGATGATGTTGAAAGTGTAAAAGTTCAATGGTTCAATTACATTAATTTATAATTGATTTTTATTTTTTTTTTGAAACGAGACAGACGAACGGGGCCCCCGGGAAAGGGCCCGACGCCCAAAACTTGGCTATCTGGGCGCGCTGCCCCGTGAAATATGTTAAGTTCCCTTTACCCAGAAATACCGGCGGGCCCTTCAACCCAAACACAGTAGTGTTTTCACCTACGTTCCGGCCAAATAGGCACCCGGGTGGTACCCCCCAAGACGGTTCCTGTAAACGGGGATTACCATGGAAAGTTATGAGTATTTATGCGTACGCAAAATAATATATATCACATATCATCGCCTTTATTGTCCCTGCGGACAAGGCCTCCCTAATACACCCCCTTATCATTAGGGGTTTGGAATCCACCACGCTGGTCAATGGGGTTGGTGGGTGGACACTTTTTAAATGCCCATCCGACGATGGATCATCACTTTTCAACGGGGTAATCGGCCCCTTCCCTAACCAACAAAACAAAATGAAATTTGGCGTCCCCGGATTCGAACCCGCCTCCTTTCTAAAGGTCCATCCACTGGCTGAAGGCAGTCACGCATAAATAAAAGTCGTTCTTTTATAATTGGAAGTTTTTTTATAAATTTAACTGGTCATGACAAAATAAAACAATTACCCAGGTTCGGTAGTGTCCAGTAACAAATAACAAGGTAATTGATCAGTGGGCCAAATTAAATATAAGTGCAAAATTTATTACTTAATACTGAAGGAAAAAAAGTTGAAATAAATCATAAGTGCATCTCCAATTTTAATTATCCAATAGTTACATGAGAAATGGTTGAGGCTTTTACGTCCTTTTATTATTCAATGGATTATAAAAAAAAAAAAAAATTTTTAGATGTCATTATTTACATAGTTTATTTTAACGCCATATAAAATAATTTAATAAAAATTTCACCCAACAATAAGCAACACTGCTAAAAAGACTTTCTTTTCTTCTTTATTATTGAATTTTCTAAAGAGGAAATGTTAGTTATAATTTTAACTAAACAAAAATTTTTCTCAAGGCTAATTGATATTATTTTGCAACATACAACCCGATAATTTCGTCCTTAGATAAGGCGTTTGATCCGCGCCGATTTTATAAGATCCATAAGAAAATGGCCATTTGGAAATTTAAAAACTTAATGCCTTTCATTCTCCTTTACATGGTAACGATTTTCTGTTTATGTAGATTTATGGAAAATTTTGTTTTTTCTGAGAAAATAAACTTTTGCCTTATTGTTTTGATTATCACCATTATTTCATTTAAAATTTTCCCTTGCCCGGCTCACGAGTAGACGTCTTCCCATTCTCAAATATTTTTTTGGTCAGTGTTGCACCGTGTTTATAAAGAAAAGTTTTTAAAAAAATGTTTATTTTGTTTATTGGTTTTTCTTTTAATTTCTTTCAAACACTAACGGGTGAAAAATTTGGTTTTTAAACTATTTTTTTTTTTCTGCTCTGTTCAAAAAATTGTCGTACTATTTTGTCTTTATGGAAGGTGTTAATAATTTAAGTAAGTAGAGTTTGACTAAAATAATCGTAATTTTCAATTAATATCACTTTGTGGAGCTCTAATGCCTTGGCACATCTTGGTGTAAAGTCAATGACAAAAAGCGTCATTTGTCATCTCTGGAACCTTAAAAACCCTTCTTCCTTTTAATGTCTTCCGCTGCCACAAATAATAAAGTTACTATAGTTAAGTAACTAAATATCTTAGTTTCATTTGCGTAATTATATCACTCTTAAATATTTGAAGTAAAAGATATAGAGAAATAAGATATTATTCCTACGAATTTTACCTTTTTCCGAAACACTTAAAAATAATTTAATACATGCTTTAACATAATACATTGCATTTAATCTGACCGATTTTAAAACCAAGTATCGTATTTAACCATGAGCAATTTTATCAGATATTTAAAGTGATGATGTAATCATTTTCTTTCAACTAAAATGAGACATGCGTGTTTATTTGTTATTGATTATTGCTATTAACTTAGGTTAATTAAAACCAAACCATGGCAGATAAGTCAATCAACCATCTTATTTGGAAATCTTAGCAACTCATTCGAAGGTACTACAAAAACTTTTGATTTAAAAGTGACAAAACCAATGATGTAATAATTCAACGTTTTGTTTTCTTAAATGATGAGTGAAATATGTTTACAGATAAGAATAAATTTTATTTATGGGACTGTTTATCCGCCTCCTACAAACTTATTCCAGTGTTTCTGACCGAAAGGTCGTTAAACAAAATTCTTATTTTAATAGAAGGTAAAGTAATTATAAAAAGGGTTAAAATTTTTTTCATTCTAATTTCCAAAAGTAATTCTGAAATAAAGAGTGGGGTGTGTTACTTTAATTTTAAATAGAAAGTTTTTTAAAAAAATTGAAAAATAATATATGTATCTTAAAAATTTTGAACGTTGAAATAGTTTCAAATGGCACTAGTATTTTATTTGCTTGCCTTCTAGTAAAAACTAAGCTTTACTTTGTCTAAATAATAATTCTTCTTTGGTGTGATATACTCTACAAAATTAATGATGCAAAAAATCCGTTTCGCTCATGCATTATAGGGTTTTCGAAAGACATAAACATTTGAACAAACTTACGCCGAAGTTTTCTTTTGGGATGTTTGTTGCTTTACTTAGGAAGTGTTGATTCGCAGATTTTTAGCAATGTGAATACAAACTTCATTGATTTATGTCTAAAATAATATGTACATGCGTTAGAAACTATACTTCTTTCATTCTTAGATAAGACGTACTGCTGTTTATAATCCCTTCGGTTTTTAAAGAATTCGGTATAAAAGGGGGTTTTAGATATCTTTTAAACATCCCAAAATGCGGGCGTAAATGGTATAAAAACCGTTCAACAACAAAATAATTTTTTTTTACGCTTTTGCCTTTATTATCTGATTTTATATTTTGCTATCAAATTTTTTTTACAATTTGCTCCTACTCTTCAACTCTTTAATTGCATTTCTTTTAACATCCGATTACATTTTTATGAGTAAGATGAAAATATTTTAGAACAACTGTTTTTAATTATGAATTAATTTTATTAGTACATTTTTATCGATATTTCAGTTTTTTTAAATTTTGACTGAATGTTCACTACAAAAACTAACTAATTAGTAAACTCCCGTTTAAAGGGGTTAAATTTTAATTTTAAAAAAATAAAGTAAAGGGGTAAATTTTTTTTTAAAAAAGATTTAATACCATCTTTACGACGCAGCGGAAATTTTTTTACAATCTCTACAAGTGACATCTGAAAGTGAAATTTACAAAAGTTCATAAATTCCAAGTTGTCTTCTGGAGGGTACAATATTCTGTTGTTGTTTTTCTGTGTTATTCGGTCATTGCGGCATTCAAAAAGCAAAAATCTTTGCTGGTCTTGTTTCAAATGCTTAACAAAATTAGTTAAGATTCCGTTATTGTTATGCTAAGGTGTCCGATCACTACCTGATTTTTGAGTTTTTTGTTATTTTCCCCAAACTTTTAAATCCAATATTTTAAACCCAAGTACTTTATCTTTGTAGAATAAGCCGGTTCAGTTTTTTATTATTTTGTTAAGGGAAATACAAAATAAAAGTTTACCTTGTACGTGATATAAAGTAGTGTTCTTCTTGGGTCACTGTTCGGTCAATGAGACACACACAGAAAAATAAATACAATTTTTAAAAAGGGGGATATAATCAATTTGTTTATAATAATCTTTATTAATCCCAAATATAATCAGGCTACTTGATGGATAGGGTTAAAGTCCAAGACGTTCGCAATAATGAAATCATCAACCCTACCTACCGTGACATAAATGTTAAGTCTTGTTTCCCTAAATTTGGGGTCTGGGCCATTAAACGGAACACAATAAGTTTTTCACACTGCTTTACCGCAGAAATAGACACCCTGGTTGTACCGAGATCCTTGTAAAGGGGATACCCTAATTTTCCTTTTTTTCATTGTATTTTATAAGGAAAAAGTTACAAGTGGATACAGTATGCTGCTAGATTTTCATTATTTTTATTCAACGCCTTATAAACTATATATATTCCGTAAGTATATATGGTTGATAAGTCGATGTAAATTCATGCCACTTATGTAATGTAATATTACCAATTAAACTTTGCAAGTTTCTGATTAAAGATTGCAAGCAATCAGTCAATGATGAATACCAATTAACACTATGTTAGATATAACATCGAGGAGGGCACAAAAACTTAACGGGTTGATTCATTCTATATTTAATGTCACTTTAACGTTGTTTCCCTTTATATAAATCATTAAAAACCCTAAAAACATAAAAAACTATATATTTTTTGATAATTAAACAAAAGAAAAATCTTATTTTAATATCCTTAATTTTAATTTTTATTTTCTTGTTTGTAAACAAATAAATTTCAAAAAGAATAATAAAACATAAGCATATTTTTGTAAATGAACCCTTATTGAGCAAATTTTAGTTGTTGTCATCGTCCTTTTTTAATCCAAATGTTAATAAAAATACAATTACATAAATTCTTTTGACAAGTCTCAAACTAAGTTAACTTTAATAAGCGTTCTTGGAAGCAGCTAATAAGTAAGGTAAAGTAAACTCAGCTACAATAAATTAAAATTGTTTTAGTTGTACCTACTTAAGAACTTTTTATCATCATAACAAAACTAAATATAAAGTTTCTGTTTTATTGAAAATAGGTCTATTCACATAAGAGTTATTCAAGATTAACATTTTGTTTTAAACGTTCAATGGAAATAATTGTTCATCATTACAATTGGCACTTATAAAAATAAGAATTTTCCTCTTCTGTACATAATACATCTTTATAAAACTATATAAAAATTAAAACTGTTCCTGCAAGTGTCCCATCATTAGTTTGATTATTTAATTAATTTTCCACGACTTTCTTAGCTATCAAACACGTATACTTAATTTGTTTTTAATCATACCAATCTGTTTAAAATTAGCGTAGACGATACCTTTGGGCAAATTGCCAATTCAATCGTTTTCGAAAGGCATAAACATTAGCTTTGGTGGGACCAAAGCATTAAAGCGTGTTTTGTTTTGACCTTTTAAATATGTGCTCTATGTATTATGGTACTTAACATATGAGCATTTTAGACCAATTTAAAAACAATTTTTAAAGCTTTTATTTTTTTTTTTATTAACACTTTAAGCACTAGGTGGTGAAAAAAATAATGGGGAGGCAAAAAAATAAAATATAAAATATAAATAAAAAATAAATATTATGATATAGATAATATGCATTATATATATATAAGTAAATATATTAACTAATAAATATAGGTTTATTAATATTATATATATATATATATATTATATATTTATATATATATATATATATATATATATATATATATATAATTATATAGTTGTATACAAATAATATACATAATTATAATTTGATTCATAAAATTCCACATAAGTATATAATAGAAGTATTATTTACTTTAAGCTTTGAGTGCTGTTTGGCTTTTTAAAAAGTAATATAACTTTTGGTCCTGATTTCAAGGTAGGCATTTCCTAAAAAGACTGGATAAAGAAATGAAGTGCATAAGTAGACGTTTGTGTCGATCGAAGATTTTGTTGACTTCATTTTGATAATAGGAAAGGGTGTAGGAGAATTTGAAAGGAATAAAAGGTGGGGGCTCGGAGGGCGTCGCTAGAAGGGGAACCACGAAGTTGAGAACGGTGCAGAAATGTGGTGTTTTTTAAATTGAAAACGAATGTCAGATTGGAAGCGGTCAAGTTTGTTGAGGGGATCTGCATTCAGGCAAAGGCCCAAATGTCACCATGTCGAAAGCGGGAAAAATTAAGGTCTGCACGCGCATGATTTCTCTGAATTAAAGTTTTAAAACGATAAAGGTGCAGAACACCCGTCACTTTCAACCGAACTTGCATTCCAACTCAGCGTTGTGCCAAAAAAAAATAATCCGTGATTTTTAACCTCAGGGCTAAGGGAATATGGCTGCTTAAAAAGTAATTTGAGGAAGTGATCCATATCAACCTTTTTCAAAGTGCACACTATCAAAGATACCGACACTTTAAAGGGTTAACGGTTAATCCAAACTTACCACAATTTTTAACGCTAAGTCGTTTTTAAGTTTTAGGATCGCTTTGGGTGGTTTGTCAAGTGATTGTTAGTGTATAATTTGTATAATAAATGATACGCATTGAAATAATGAAAAATTTAAAAAAAAAGTGGAAAGAAACCCCTTAAAAATTTGAGTTTAACGGTTAATAACCGATTGTTCACCCGAAGATAGGGTGGACCATTCAAGCACCTTGAAGACCATTAAATGAGAAAGGATTGCAAGAAGGATGTCATGACGCGGTTTAAAGGCGTTAGTGAAATCAATAAACCAAAACTGTGATCATGGTGGATTCCTACCCGACTTTATATCCCATCACTTTAGTGGGCTGTGGGGGCTTTCAGGTTTAAAACCCGATTGTAAAGAACATGACTTGCTGAAACTTCTACAGAGGATATCTTGGTGTGGAAGTAAAATGAAAGTTTCTTTCTAAAGTTATTGAACCGAAGGTTTGTCCTGCGACTTACCCGATGCCTAGAGTTCTAGGAATTTGATATCGGCAGGTTGATTTAAATACTATCCCAGAAAATATCGGCTTTCGTTGCGTTCATCTGATTACCCGATTGTGCAATTTGTCTGAACATGTCCAATTTTTTAATTTGCAAATAAAAGATCTTCCTCAATCAGTTAGCCAAGGCTTGGTCGCTTTTTAACTTTTTTATAAAGGGGTGGATGCGAGCTCAGATAAAGAGTTTAAAATTTGACATCTAAATCGTATGTCCCTTAGTTCACGCTAATCCATTTCCCAACATCCTCGAACTTTCACATTAAATTTTGAGTGACCTGGTCAGAACCTTTTTTAGGAGGGGATGTAAGAAACAAAAATTAGGGGGAAAAGCCAGGGGGGTTGACCATGAAAGGAAACTAAGGAGGATTAGATGAAAAGGATTAATCAACCAAATTCCCCCAGAGATTATGGTGATGCGAGGGCTAAAAGGAAACCTTGATTCAACTAAGGGAGGAGGGAATGGAGAATTTGGGCGGGAGGTTCGGTTAAGTCCCGGAAACATTGGTTCTCTCTGAAAAGATTCTAATACCAGTTCAAGTCGGGAAATAACGTAGGACGAAAAGAAACCACTAATTTGGCACCTTGCAGCGTTACCTCTAAAAAAGAAATTCAGTTGCGGAATAGTTTTGGGTGGAAAGAGGCTAAGATTTTGTATGGGAGATCTGACCTAAGATAAATATACGCCTCCCCATTTTCAAACGGTCATTGAATAAAAACGTAATCTGGGTAGAATAAATGAAAATGGAAGGAAAGGGTTTTAAATGAACCTCTGAAATAAGATGCATTTGAGTCGGAGAACCCTTCCTGATCCAAAATGACGGGAATACCTGCGCGTTTAGGTGTCAAATGTTTACTGTTATTTTTTTTGGGGAAATGTGTATCTAAACTCTCAATGACTCACCTTCAATTAAAACTATGTACTACAAGAGGTCAAAGATTCATTTCTAAATAAAGGGAATCGTACTCAATATCAATCATAATAAATATTTAATATAAAAACAAAACAAATAAATAAAATAAAATTATAATTGTAATACTATTTAAATATAGTGCTCAACACTTGGTGGGAAAATCTTCTCCCCCCAGCCTCAAAATAAAAAAGAAAAAAAAAAATTAAAAGAAAAAAGAATTTAACCTAAGACTTTTCCAAACATTAAAAACACAATTTTTAAAAAGAAAATATTTTTTTTTTTAAAAAAAATTATAATAAAAAGAAAAAAGAAACGCACCCCAAATCAAATCAAAATAGTTTAAGGTTTTTTAATTTGTAAACAAAAAGGTTTACTTACAACTGAGGGAAAATAAGTTAAAAGTCAAAATAAGTTTAAGCGACGGACATGAAATAAAAATACAGATATAAACAAGAAATAAAATGGTTGTAAAAAAAAAACAAAATTATAAAAGTATAACAAACAACTAATCAAAATAAACTAAAAAGGGGCAACAGGAAACTAATTAAATGATGAGGCATTATTATTTGAACAATATATATTTAAAATGATACTAAAAAGACTAATATAATAAGATAAACATTGCATTAAACAAAACATAACTGTGCCATTTTATGTTTTATTGGGCGACCGGGAGACTTTGGGCCCGGCGATAAGGAAGTGGGCTCTCGTAGTGGTGATTTTGCGGATGCCCTAAGTTTTCATAGATAATTCCTGGTGTGTCCCACCGATCGCATCCCAAAATGAAGGCGAGTTTAAAAAACTGTTTGTCCCCCGTCAGGAACTCCTTCACGATATTGGGTTAGAGTTTTGGCCCCAGATATTTTTTTGATAGCCCCATTAGTAAACCAATTAAGGGCCTTTTTGTTTTTGTCGGAACCCCAGTGATGGCATACTTTTATCTCGATAAAATATATTATTAAGTCCTAAATTTTTAAGACAATCCAGAATCATTTTAGAACAATCTTCCTTCTCTTTTCAAACCCCAGGAACAATTAGAGCCTTTCGGGCTGTGTGTGTCCAATTGTCACCTGTTTGGAGCATTCAATTTCCTCGGTAATTTGAAAGAAAATTACTCCCCTTAGGCTTTCTGCCTTTCCACTGTGTCCTTTGGAAGACCCCATTAGAAATCTGGACTCGGGGTTCAAGTCTTTTAATATTTTCCTCAAGGCGGTTTGAGTGTTTTTATAAACAAATTGGACATATTGCTCAATATATAACCAAAGGAAGTGTTAAGGGCTGGGGTTGGGATTAAAAGAGATTTGAAAACATAAGTCTTGGTTTATATAAGTTTCACCTAAAAATAAACAATTTAAACCAATATTAAACTTTTTTTTACAAATTTATAAATAATAAAATATGAGACGATTTAGGGTTTAAATTTTCCCCTACCCCGAAAAAATTTTATTTTATTTATCATTTTTAAAAATGGTTTTCCAGTTAAGGTTCAATTCCGATTATGAGTATTCAAATGAATAAAGTAAACTATTAAAAATCTCTAAAGGATAAATATAAGTAATCTAGGAGAATAAAATAATTTTATTAATTTTAAAATTTAAAAAAAGTTATAAAATTAAAAAAAATGGACCCGGAATGTAATAATTAGTTAAAATAAAAAAGTTACTACGGGAATTATAATAAAACTTTTCAAGTCGTTATCTGAAACCGTTCGGTTGTTTTCCTTCACCGTATAAAACTTTTGGCTAACTTGGAATTTTTTATTCTTGAGTTGCCGCCACCCCAGGAATAAGAATTCCGCAAATGATTGAAAATAGTGTTTAAATAAAAAGGGTCCATTATGTCCCCATCTTTAGGCAAAAGTTTTATGGCTTTGTTAAGTCTCCCTCAAACTTTTCATCCCCCGGATTGAAACCATAAATTGCTAGAAAATTACTTTTCTAGTTTGGGTAACTAGACACAATTTTTTTGTTTTCATGTTTCTACATCCTTTTTTTTATATCGTTTTTTAAATTATGGAAAATAAACGGGGTCCCAAACTAGACGTCATTATGGAAAAGTTATCTGATTTGGCAGCTCTAGACCATAATTTTCAACTGAATAAATATGTTAATTCTGTCCTTTAAAAAAAAATTTTTTCAAACCTTTATTTGCAAACAATAAATATCCTAAAAAATTTACACTTTTAAAAAAAAATTAACAACCCCAATGTGATCACCCTTGTTTTAAAAACGGGTGTAATCGGATGCATGTAAAAATTTGGCCAACCTACCAACCTACATTAGAAGCGTGAGGTGCTTTAAAACCCTCATGGGGGCCTTAAGGGGCCCTTGTCCGCAGAACTTTCCAGGCTGATGATGAAGATTATCAATTACCAAGCAAAAATTCTTCTTATCGTTTCAAATACTGGCCAGACAATTAAAGCAGTGTTATTATACCAATATTAATAGGTTAAAACAAGCGTGGGGCCAAACCCCATTTTCTTCACCAATCCCGGATAAAATTTTTAGATTATCCGTAATGCCTCCCAAGCCTGTGGTTTGGGGGAAAAATTGGGTCGTGGGTTCGAACCTGCAATTAAAAATTTTTTCTGTTTTAGTGGGTTGGGACAATTTGGACCGATCGTTGTCTGAAGAGTAAGATGATCCAGGTCGGATAGGCATGTAAAATCTTCCACCGGGGTCGTGGGGATATAAAACCATTTGTTTAAATGGGTTGTATTAGGGGGCCCGCCAATGGACTATCAAAGGCTGATGATGATGATGAGTTGTACCATCAGAAAACCCTAGATTTGAAACTAATGGAAAAATGGGCTAAAAGAAAACTTGGGGTGGTTTGGTAACTGGGTCCATGTTTCATTTCCAGTTTACAATCCCTAATAATAGATTGAGAAAATTTCACTGAGAAAATATTTTCTTGTACAATTTTTTATAAATAAAACACGTTTTCCCGTCCATGATCATTCCTAACATAGTCTGAGTTTATTATAACCAAAGCTCTTACTTTATGCTAGTCTAAGGTCACTTGTGTATCCTCAATAATAAATCTTTTATTTAGATCCTATAATGCTGACTGCATATATTCTTAAACGTTTTTTTGCCTCCAATTGTCTTAAAACTTTTTTCCTTTAAATGATTAATCGTCTCAAATATTTTATTCAACAGCCTTCCCCAAATATTCTTTCCTGTTGTTGGAAAACCCTTTCCCTTTTTAAATAAATCTGCAAATTTAACTGTGAATATTTTAAAAAAGCTAACCCCCCTGCAACGCAGGGTAACCCTTACTTTTTATTTAAAAAAAAGTTTAAAACTTCCTTTATTAGAATCTTCCACAAATTCATAATCAAACCACCCTTTGCCAGAGACAGCCAAACAAATTAACAGGTTAAAACAAAAAATAAAATGGTTTTGTTATCTATCGGCTATATGTATACCAAAAAGTACTTAATCATTTACTTAACTATTTTAACAAACAAACGCTCCCATTTTGTTTGTTTCTGTATATAAGATTTTAAAGTCAACTAAGTTTTTAAACGAGAGACAAGAAAAAAGTGTTGTCTAAAATTTGTTTTACGTAGTTCGTTATAATTTTTGGACATGAAAGAAAAATTAACTAGCCTTGTATTCAAAAAGAGTCAGCAATGTTGTCAACCATTCATAAAGCGCTTTTGTTTGAAGCCAACGAGGTCTATTTGATTTTGCCCAAATTTGTCCTTTGGATACGAAAAAATAGAATAGATAAATCATTTAAAAACGTAAAAATTGTATGTATGCATATAAATTTAGTAAAAATGCTGTATGACAAAAGAAATTAAAGTATCGTATCGTTCAAAACCTTCGCTATGTGTCTTTATATTGAATTTTTAAAGAACTTTAGAAACGCTACCCATGTACAATGGACATATCGTTTGTAAACAATAAACAAGTAAACATTTCCTTTAAAAAAGATAGATTTTTTCTTTTTCCCCGTTTTAAAAACAAACAGCGTGGTCTTGTTTTCTGTTGTCATAAAAGCGTCAAGAATAATAAAATTTTTAGTAAATTAACTACATGGTTTAAAATTTCTTTAATATAAAAAAAATGTAGTTTTTAGAATAAATGTTTTTAAATTTTCTTTAAATTTTTAAAAGGGTTGCATTGTATGTATGTCTCATGAGTCACCAAATAAAATAAAATCTGATCAAATTCTTATTTTAATATGAAATTAGAACGTACCCATCCAGACGTGGCAAATAGACGAGATAGTTAAATTCATTTTTAGAATTAAACAAATTTTCCTCACTTTTTCCCAGTGCCAAATCAAAAGCCTTCAATCATTACCCCCAAGCCTATGGTGACGGAATTTGACACCGACGGTTCGCTTTAAAATTCAATCGCTCAACGGCTAAGGAAGGGTTCTCGGGTATCCGTAAAAGGACCGCATTTGAATAATTTTCCGTCAGGGCCGGAACAGGTCCCGACATCATCCTGGCAAGGTGGGGTTGAAATTGAAAGGGGGCCGGTGTTGGCAAAAGAATGCCGAAGATCGTAAGTGGTGGCGTACTAAAAGCGTTATCCAAGTTGAATGACACAACTGATGATAATGAAAATATCAATCAAAACTTTAAAGAAATAAGCCTTTTTCCCATTAAATCAACCACTATAAATTATTTGACAATAAAATTGCATTATCGATGGTGTTTATCAGAGTGTTTCGCGTAAGCAAAGATTTTTAACCTGTGACAAATAACCAAATACGAACAAAATCGAGTCCTTTCATCTCCGACTCTATAGTCATTTTCTAAAACTGTTCAAAGCAAAACACAAGTTGCTTTGGCATTAATAATTAAAAGTTTCATCATCATCATCAACGCAGTCCACTGCTGGACATGGCCTCCCTAATCATCCACCCCTTCCGTCTTGCTCTTATCCAGTCCACCGGCCCTTTGGAATGTAGTCAATCCATCGGAGGGCGTCCCAACTACGTTTCCCGGCCTCGTCTCCCCCGAACCCCGACTTCAGTGATCGGTTTGGGCCGATATGACTACCCCTGCCCTTGTTTACTAACCGGTGGGCTTATCGGTGATTGGTTCTCTGACGGATCTCAAAATTCGTGCGGTCCTTCGAAGGCTCCAAACAGCCCTCTCCATAGCTCCTTAGCGCTTTAAATTTGTGGACAGTCAACCGCAGTCTAAGTCTCCACCGTAGGTCAAGAGGTGGACCAAGATCGAAAAAAAATTTGCCATGAATGAAAAGGGAAGTTAAAGCCACAAATAAAATTTTTCCCCAATCCAAATATTTAAGAGCATAACTCTATACGTGAAACATCGATTATTCATATTATATTCATAAAAAGAATCACTTTCCAAAGAAAAGCTTTCTTTTGATCTAATGATCTTGTTATGGTTCATTATCAATTTTTAGATAATAAACAAAATTAAACACATTTACCCGGGTTTCAAATATAGATAGTATAACAAAAATTTCAAATTTTGGGTCGGTTACTGCAGGTTCTAATTTCAAGTTTTGTGTTGTGATAAGTTCAGTTTGACCTAGTGATAAGGGTGTGCAGAAACCGGAGGTGGTGGTAAATCCCAGGGGACTCAATAAATTTTCATTTTGTTCTCTTTGGTTAAGGAATTTGGAGGATCATCCAACTGTCTGAAAAGTGGAGACCCATGGCGGTGGGCGTAAAAATTGGTGCTCACCCACCGCATTGGTTTGGGATACGGTCCAGAAACCCCTAATGGGAAGGGTGCGTAAAGGCCTATTAATCGGCAACAAGGCTGATGAGATAAACTTAGCTTACAACCCGGGTGTTATATTGATGAAAGCTTTTGCATAAAATTATTAAAATAATTAATTATTCTAATTCGACCAATTAAAGTTATGATTATTTTTTAATATTTTAAAATTTCAAATAAATAGTTTTAAAAAATTAAAAAAAAAAAAACAACATTATCACAAAACCTTGATATAAAGTGAATAAAATTTATGGCATCACCATATTTATAATAATAAAAGGCGTTTTAGTATTATTCATTATACTCCTATATTCTCCCCAAAGGACTGTGATTTACGATAAATAAAAAGTTGGTCGAGTTTATTAATTGCCCTTGATTTTTTAATTTTTAAATAAGCAATAAAGTTATTTCGGTAATAAAAAAAAAGCCAGTTACTGCAAAATTTTCTTGGGATCAAACATATGAACCCCATTAACCAATTTTTTGCACTTTTGAAAAGTAAATATTTCTTAAAATAACTTAATTGAATCACATTTTAATAAATAGGACTTTTACAAATAATATTGATTAATGAAGGTTTTCTTTTTGTGTGATTTCCTTTTAAACTTTTAAATCCACCTACAAATTATCACAAAAAAGTTGGGGCAAAACCCTTTTATAAACAATATATTTTGGTTATGAAAGTTGTAATAAAAATACCAAAATTTCCCTCTCAGGCTCGTAATTTGGAAACATAAAAACGAATAAAATTATAAAAATTTTATGATCATATGTCAATTTTAAAATTTGTGCTTAAAATTATGTCTTATATTTTTTTCTCAAAATTATTAAAATAAAGGATATGTCCACATTTAATCAAAACCAACTAAGACTGATGGTTATTCCCAAAAAAATTGAACAGACCATAAAATATCCCCCGTGATCTGAATGCTGAAAAACAAAAACTAATAATTATAACAATCGAAATATCCGAAAATATGGTTTGTATGTATTGTAAAATCAATTTAAAAACCGCCCAACTGAAGGGGATGAATTATAACATGTTTGGGATCCAAATATAAATTTCCATGACAATATGACTTTATAAAAAGATTATTTCTCTTTATCTTTTAACAGACTTTATACATAAAGTTCAAAACTATTTTTATACAAACAGAAATTTCAAATGGATATCATCTGGCACCGTGTCTTAGTTGGTTAAAGCGCCTGTCTAGTAAACAGGAGATCGCGAGTTCAAATCTCGCCGGGGCCTGATCTCTACTACTTTTTTTAAATTGAAGCGTTAAATTACTTTAACTATATGATATGTTCTTGCATGTTCTATGAGACATCTTATTTATCCAAAAATCAATAAAGCATATTTTTAAGAAAGTTAACTTTCAACTTTTTCAGTATGACCAATATTTAGGGCAAGTATAATTTATAGATGACTTAATAATATTAAGAATGTATTAATAAATTAATCACCTTGCGCACCTTCAATTTATTAAGTAACTTAAAGTTTCTACTTAAAATTTCGTTGATAAAGGGTTCTTTTTACCTGGGTTGACGTTCCTCGAAGTTAACGCATTTGGGCAAATTTCAAGCTGTTAAAATTTGGGAATAAAACATAATACCTTAAGGATTTTATAAAAGGTTTTGAAAATATAGCCGTTTATGAACAAGTATATTTTTACTTATTGTTTCATAATTTTAACAATTAAAATATTAAAAGTTTTTAAGATATATCGTTGATTACAACTGCTCGTGGCCGGGCCTTACTCTCAAACAGCTGAGGTCGTAGTTTTTAAATTCTGCGGACTTTGAAATGGTATTTAAATTGATTATAATTATTATTAGTAGTATACGAGAAAAAAAAAAGTCTGAAAAATTATACCTTTTGTAATTGAATAAAAAAAAATAGTTATCTTTAGAGAAAAATTGAAAGAAAAATAATTGTTTAAAAAATTAATTACTGATTAATTCGGCAGTACCATTTTTATTCGATATGGGCAAAGTACAAAATACAGATTGATGACTTTTGATCATGTTAAATTTTTAGTAAGTACTTACACTATAAAACATTATGAAACTAATACACTAAAGATTTGAAAAAGTTTTGAATATATACATTCCAAACTTTATATATTATAATATATTATAATACTTTTAAAATTCATTTTAGGTTAATATTTTTCTTCTTTACATACTTTTTGGACATGATTTAAAAAATATCTATAACTTTAACAGTTGTTCTAGGTACTAGTCGAAATTTTAGAACTAATACTGTTTCATTTTCCAAGACTAAAAAAACTAAATTAAATAAAAACCTTTCGTTTTTAAAGATTACATTATAAAGACAAAAGAAACAGAGCGCCTGCTATACAAATTTTCCTGTAATTTCGCAAAGCTTTTCCGCAAAGAATTGGGTCCCGGGGAACGTATTGAAGGGTGAATGTAAAACATTGAAAAAGGTCTTATTAGGGATAAAATATATTTAGAAAGAAATAAAACGAAACGGTGTTCTTGATTTTTAATAAATGGTAATCATGATCCGAACAAAATAATGAAAGTGGCTCTATTTTTTAAAAATATTTATATTAATCTACATTTTAAGTAGTGGACATATTTTTGGATTACAGTTATAATTATCGACGCACAGTTACTAATTGATTCTTCCCACTAAAAAGTTGTCCAAATTTAGAATAAGCTACTAAACCCAGCTCATCAAATTGTTTGTGGATGAGGTAGGCCTCCTCAGATTTGCATCTTAGAGGTTGTCAATCGGTATATAGTCATCGTTATTAGTGACAAAAAACCTTCCAGGAATACCGTTTAGTTTGGCTATCTTAATCAATACAGTCTCCTCACAAAGCTTTACAACATTTTTAATTCATCATCACCCTGGATAATCCATAGGACAAGGCACCTAATACACCCTATCCATTGTGGTTTTGGACCGTATCCCACCAGCTGGCTAATACGGTTGGTGGGTGGACGAAAACCCGTCCGACGCATGGACTTTACTTTTCAGACAATGGTGTTTGTCCTTCCTAACCAACAAAACAACAATGGAAATTTGTTGGTCCCCGGGATTCAAAAGACCCTCCGGTTTCAAAGCCCGTCCATACCACTAGGCAAGGGGCCGTTTTTAATTATTAAATAGAATCTATTTTAACTGCATCAACGTTCAATTTTTTTTGTTTATTGCGGCGTTTGTGTTTTGTTGGCCCCATCTGTTTTTTTTACTTGTTGGTTTGTCTTTGTTTCAGATTAAATTGATAAAGTTTCCTAATTTGACTCGGCAATTGATCATCTACCTCCTGCAACATGAAACCTAAATTCCATATTTGCAGGATTTTTTTAAGTACCCACTACAACCTTAAATACTGAAATGGACGAAAGAGACAATGTAAAACAATATACTATATTAAATAGCGTAAATTTTTAAAACAAAAGAAATTTTTGTATTGATAATTCACAATAACCCAAACTTTATTTGTTCGTTTTGAAAAAATAATAATAGTCAATATATTTTGCTCGTTTCATAGTAACGAGATAAGCTCACTTAAGATAGAAAAGAGATTAAAATAAAATTTTCTACAGAAAATATCTTTTAGAAAATGACCTGAAAGCAGGTGTAAATGTAGGTTTACTTGTACGTGATACCACGAAGGTACAATAACTCTACGCGGAGTTATTGTCAAGCTTTCAAGCGTATTACATTTTGTTTTCTTATGTTATTGTATGATTACATTCTACAAATAATACGTTTTGCTTTTATTTTAGTTCCGAAATTCAGTCCTAATTTCAGTTTTTAACCCTACTAATAAAATAAATGCGAAACTTGTCAATATATTTACGAGTTTCCCTCGATTTCAAAAAATTAAAAATGTTCCTAAGAATTTAATTGAATTTAAGATATAAAACTGAAAAATTTTAATTAAGGTAAGCTTCATTTATACATAAAGTGTTTGTGTATGCATATATCTATGTATTAAAATTTTGTAAAAATAAAAAAAATGTATTACTCAAAATGTGTCTGCAGTCAATGTTTTTTTTTTTAATTTCAATGTTGAAAAAAACATGATCTTGTGGTTGTTAAAACTTTACAGATAATCACGCTAGATTTATTTTTACAATAGGCACAAGGGATAATGCATGTCCATTTCTATTCAAAGGAAAGATTTTCTTTTGTATTGTACAACTCAGATTTGTTCTATATAAGATGTTACAGTATCCTTATTTCCTCTGAAAGTAAAATCAATTATAAGACCATAAAACTTTATAATATTTTGATGTCTGTAAACAATTTCACTGTGATCTGAAAATATGTTAGGTAACTTTAATAAATACAGCTTCTTTATCATCATCTTTATCATCAGCATGTGTAATCCGGTTTACAAAGCAAGGGCCAATATCGCTAAACCAAGGAACTCGTGAGTGTTAATTAAACACTAAAGATAGGCTCCTGCGGTCGATCGTTGCACTGAACAGCTGATACGCTGATTTTTAAAAATAGCCAAATCCAAGTATCCAAGTATCTAGGTCCCTCAGGTTGTTTTTTATTCATTTATCTTTTTTTTAAAGATTTAGTCAAAACAGTTAAAGTGTACACAACTACGAAGAAGTTTGTATTCGGCTTTAAAAAACAATAATGCGTTTTGCGTCGTCATATTAATTTTACATATAATTACTAGTCGATATTTTCTATTATTAGTAATAGTTAGTTGTACTTTTACTGTACTTTGAATATATTCTTATGTCATTGTTCAAATTAATTAGCATAATTATAAAAAAAATAAGCAAAGACGTAACCTAATGAAAAAAGGAATAAAAAAATTCTGTTTCATAAGTATAAAGGTGTGCTTGCATAGAGCTGCTTTTGTTGTCTTGATATTGTGACAACCTAATGTATCCGATTTTTAAACCTTTTTGTATAAATAAATTTACACAATCTACTCATTGATAGAATAATGTAATGAATAGAAAGAAAAAAAAAATAAAAGTTAATAAATTAGGTTCGATTTAAAATTGTGCAAAATTTAAATAGCTAAAAAAGTTACAGCATTCAAAGTTTACATACGTTTTATACGCATCGATGAAGTACAGTAAATTACAGAAAATAGACGCGAATTTGAACGTAATATGGTAATTGGGTGGAACTTTTCGCAAGGGTAAATCGGATCTAAAAGGGCGTGAACGTCCTAAAGCTCTTACGTTCCAAAAGATTCTTTTACATGTTAAATATATTGAGGAGACAAAATGGAACAGGAATATAAGGAATAAAAGTCTACAAACATTATAAGCCATTGCACGTCGTTACTCTAATTTAATGTTAAAGAACTACATGAATTTGCAGCTGCCTAAGTGATGCCAATTTAATATTATAAATTCCTTAATTAGAGATGTATTTTATAAATTATTATTCTTATCATTAATAATGAATATCAAATGAAAGATGATCTAAATTATTTTTAACATCATTCAACTTTTATGCAAAACTTATATTTAAAAATCAGCTATTATACTATAACATAAGTAAGAATACAATTAATATTAATCGTATCATTGATAAACATTTTACTGGAACATAGCCAATGTTAATGGTTTAGTGTGTACCAACATCTCCTGCTTGCTTTCTCAAGCACGCTCCTGCGAATAACCATGTACTTGTATAATAAGGGTTTAAAAGTTGCGAATATTTATGCCTAATCTGCCTCTATCAGTCTACTGCTGGACATAGGCATTTTTAAATGAACGCCAAGACGGCCGATCCCCTGCTACTCGCTGCCTATACTAGGGGCCTTGGGGGGGCTTTTTGCCTTTCGTTTACGTCCATTAAAAGAAATTTTCATAATTGCCACGTTGAGCAAGGTGGATTGTCAATGACTGATTGCACTTGTTCTGCGGATCCACCTTACTCCCAAAGTAAGGCAGCTCCGCAGTCAAGTGGGCCTAGGGGTCTCTACATCCCTACGGCAAATTCACTTATTACCCAAGTATTATGTATAGAAATCAACTATTAAACTTTAACGTAAATGAAATTACAATTTCTTTAAAATATAAAGGGTGTCTGACAAGAGTTTTCCACTATGTTAGGAGTCTGGCAATAAATGATGATTTTTTATTATTTTGTGAAGGTAATATTAATATATTAGGGACAGTATACCTCAGACTTTAGAATTTGACAGAGTTATTTTTGCATTTATAATATTAGTATAGATATTACAAATGAGGCGTCTATCAATAGAACCAAAGTTTTATGGCTTTTGCTTCGACGATGACGAATTCCTATATTGATATTTACAAACTTTTCAAGCCCTAATTCATCTCTGTATAGTTCAAAACTACAAAAATTTTAAAAGCCACTTGTGGTGTAACTTTTTAACCACAAGTATTATGAAGCAAAATTCCGTCGTTTTACGTTCAACGATGACGAATCTCCATATAAACTTTCATCCCCTTTTTTGTTATGAAGGGCAATGTCTACCCTTCCAAGCGGGCGCAAAAACAGGTTATGTTGATCTCGCACTGACTAAAACCACCACGATGTTCCTTCTTGGCGCCTTAAAGAAGGTGTCACAGGAACTCTTTGGCAGTCTTCTGCGACCCCGCCAGTGCTAGCCGCCAAAGCAGCCCCATCTCGGCCCTACGGTCATCTACCTGCCTCTGTGCACGTCAGAACTATCACGCCCTTCGTCTCGTCTCCTCTTACGGCCCCTCCATACTGCATCAGCAGTGCGGCCCCGCCGAGTCGTTGAGGATAGGAAAGCGGCCTACGGAATACCGACACTCCTCTTCCCCTGCGACTCCTTCTTGGTTGCGAAGGATAGAAATTATCGCACACCTACCTGCAACCTGTCCCTCACGCCCCTCGCATCCCTCGCACTGCTTGAAGCGGGCTAATTCAGCGCGCTTGGAGCAGCCTCCTTCACGGCCGGCCTTGTTCCGGCCAGGTTCCTCTTAGTTTCCCCATAGCTGAGTAGGCCGCAGGTACTAAGCCCCACTGCTACGACAAAGCGAAAACCGGTTCGGGTGGAAACTTTCATCCCCCTTGTTTTAGCCCCCCTTAAATCCAGCTTATGGATTCTCTGCCGCCAAAGTAACGGAACAGCAGGGATGTGTGGGGCTCCCCGGCCAAGATCAAGCGGCCGGTATTCCCTATAAAACTCTAACGGTTACTCCTTTCTCATGTTGCAGTAGACGGGCCGTGGGTGCTGTTGTTTTTAGTCTGTACTCCGACCTATGCAAAACCTATGCAAAATAATTAATTACCATTAAGATCTGGAAACCCCGCTTCAGCACTGGCAACAGGGCGCATGACATCTCAGTCTACCCCGTGACCACGGCCGCTGGACAGTGTTCGAAACGTCGGGAATTTAAAAAATGTAAAATAAACGCAATAAAATCCGTCTAGTCATTTTACTTAAAAATGTATAATATTCGCGTAATCAATAGAAATAATTATAGATATACTTCAATTTTTTTTAAACATGTATTTAACTAGTGACATTTACATGTAATATTAGAAGAGTACAATATTGCTCCTTTAATATGCATTACAATTATGAGAGAATTTTTGTCACTTACAACCAATTTATGATAAAAAGGGTCAGAGACGTTGACAATCAAATATGTAAATCAAGCGAAATAATTTAATAAAAATTGGATCATCATTAAGAAATGTATTAGGGAAAAGTAATAAAAACAGCCTAAGCTACTCCTCAGTTTTATTTTCTAAGTGCTTTTTAAACTTTGCCCGATAAATTTTGTATTAAATGATAATTTTAAAGAAATGTAAGTTCTATATCTACAAATTGCAGCAATTTACGAAAAAAAAGCGCTGTATTCAAATGTTTCGGGATAATTGGGTAAACCGTTACACTGGGATAGAGTGTCTGTAAAAGGTGTAAACGTCTTAAAGCTTTCCCATTTCGCACAAATCCTATCCCACGTTATATTGAGAAAAGAAGACGGCAGAACAATGACAAAATAAACACTTTTTCACATACATTTACGATGTTAGAAAAATCTTTACAATGGATGTTGCCTAGCACAACTTACATTATTATGTACATATATTCATATGTTACATATATATTTTTTTAGTAGTACCTCCGTGGTGATTCCTTCTACCACAAATTAATAGTTGATTCTAGTGTCATCCGGTTTAAAAGGCACCGTTGACAACTTAATTACTGTTATATGTTATGCTAGCAATCCCCCAAGACCCCCTTGTGGGTGGAATTTCGTAAAATCCGTTCTTAGCTGACTTCTACTCGGCAAAAGGAATATTCCTACCACATTTCAAGCCACTACGCCTTATGGTTCCATTTTTAAAAATAAAACATTTTTTATCTATATATGAAAAGAGATTCTCACCTAAATTCCCCGATTAATAGGCATTGGTGGACAGCAATGATTTCCACGCACAAAATGTATTGAAACCCAGAATCTGTAGCCTTTGTGACGTAATTATAACAATGAACACTTTATTAACATTGAATCTGTATAGCTACGCATAAACACTCATCGCTATCTCTAAAAGTTCCATAATGTCAATAAAAGATAAGACCTTAAAATACATACATTAAAACGAAAAGAAAAATAGACAATTTGGACTAAAACATTATTTGCTATTTTACCAAAATTAAATTACGATTATAAAATTGTACATTGGGAATCGGGGGTATATGTAAAGGTCTGCATTGGCGTGCGTGTGATAGAAGGTAGAATGTACTAGCCGCTCATAAACTTTAGAGTTAAGACTTTGATGCCAAGCTTTTTTGAAGCAATCAAAAACTTTTTAAATTTTTTTAAGACACTTTGATCTTTATACACGTCGACTAGACTAGACTAGATACATTTTTGACGTTCAGTAGAGCCTAAATAAAGCAAATTAATTTTAACTTTGACTTTGACAGTTTTGCTTTGTGCAATATAATGAACGAAAGAGAGGAATATAAATGAATTTAGGGTTATTAAATACAGAATACTTCTACATACTTAGGACTTAGCAAGGTTTTAGATTATAACGCTACGCTATTAGTTACAGCACTAATTATTTAAACTAGGTAACTTACATTTGTATTGTATAAACTATTCCTCGTGAAGTACGTAATCAATGCATATCTTCAGAATCTTCAAGCAAAACAAAACATTTCTTTCATGCATCATTGTTTATCGCAATGTTGTTAGCCTGCTTTTGTTTTTTATTATTTTTCTTTCCATTGATTAAACACAGAGAACAAGAAATTTTCACATTGTTACAAAAAACATTATTGAAGATTGCTATTAAAATTAATAATTTTTAAACGGTCTTTGAGTTTTTTAAGTTGGTCCAGCGTAGTAATTAAAGAATAATTGATGTTGAGAGTCAAACCAAATCAGATAACCTTTCAATAGATTTTTGTATAAACTGCAGAATTTAAGGTAAACAAAAATGAAATTTTAGATGTGGAAACAAAAGTACATATAAAGTAGATAAAACTTAAAATGATCTAATGAAGAGAAAAACGAAGAACAAATGAAGCAAGAACTTTATGTTATTTCATGTAGGTAGTAAAACGTTATATTTGTTATAAAAAGCTGTTCGAAGGTAAAAAAGGCAAATTGATCCATAGCATGCCTTGACGTGAGCAAGATATTATTTATAAAATTCCAAAATTTGGTAATGATGAAAAAAAACCCGAAAACTGTAACCCTTAACCCTTACAATTATCATATTTTATGAGAATAAAAATCTTTAAGTACAATGTTTGCAGAGATTTAACATTGTTAAATAGCAAATAAGATCTAGTTCTAAGTTTAACGTTTGTATGCACCCGCGATCTATCCTCGTATTGAAACGACAAAATATTCTTTAAAATTGGAAATGCGCGGAGAAAACACTAAAAGACTGAACAAAATCAAATATGACATATATTGATATAAGTTTATGTTTCCGTTACAAAGTATTATATGATAAAAAATTGTTAAACGTTGTAAAGAAAGCAGAAACCGAATCCGGAACCTAAAGCGTTTTCATTAAAGAAATTGTGCAATGGTTGTTACAATTCTCTCACTGGCAACAATTTTGCAGTTGCACATCTTATATACTTAAATTCGGAAACAATACACAACTTTAATTTACAGAAAACTAGTGTAAAGTAAAGAAGCAACGTCCAAATTGCGCTTTAAACTTCAAATATTCTACGAAGTACGGAGTTCTACAAATCATGTATTAAATCGACAATAGAACGTGCTAGGCGGTTTTTCGACTTAAAAGCAGTCAGAAGAAACTTCTGCAAACAGCGTCTTACCGGAAAACCTAGATTCGTAAGTTGTACAAAATGCTTTCATAGAGATTACATGTACGTGTAGGCATCTAGGAAGATTATTCTACTTTAGAGATATTATATCTTACATTCACAATTAAAGTCTGTATAGTATAAATGTCTACTGTTATTTTATCCGCTGTAGTATTTTAAAATTATTTCCAATTGAGATGGATTATCGTAAGTTGATAGGCCTGTAGTTTCAGAATGCTAGATTTAATTACCTCATCACATACATTTTACTTAAATGACGAGTTTACTTCTAAATTTGTTAATTGTGTCATTTACGACTGATTGATTTTTAAAATAACGGGTTATCCAATTTCAAAGTTTGGGGTAGTCAGTACCCTGAGACTTTTTCGGAAAAGTAGAAGTTTTAACATTACGTTCTTATATGTTATTAACAAATAGGAATTATAGAAAATAATTAAAGTCCAATTTTTTAATGAAGATATGAAAAATCATACATTAATTACGTAAATATAGCGTGTAAATTATTTAAAAAATCCCTACTAGAGGATTACGTTAGGGGAGGCCTATGTCCAGCAGTGGACTAACTCAGACTGATGATGTATGGTAAAGTGGAGAAGGGTTTGAGAAAGAGCTTTGTACCAAACCTAACTCTATGGCACGAATTGCCAAGGACACCCTTTCCTTCAAACTTTATGTGAGGTGAGGAGACATGTCTATAAGAGATCTCTTGTGTACGCCTCTGTGCGTCCTCGTAGTGGTGAAAGAATTTCTACAAGATATTGTGCCAGTTTGTATGTTGGTGAATCTATCTGACTGACAATTGGGCGTAATGGAGCATTAGGTTTATGAATCTTAGGTAAAAACTGGAGAATGTCAAGCAGGTACTGCGTGACAACAAACTCCAAGTTCCACGTCTACGTCGCAGTCACCGTGTAAAGCCAGCCACAGTCGAAAGTGTGCCTGCCGTGTTACCTTATATCAGAGGAGACACCGACACAATCGGTTATATTTTATAGCGAGCTCACCCACCAATCCGCATTGGACCAGCGTGGTGGGATACGGTCCAAACCCCCTAACGGATAACGGTAACACAGGCTGATGACGCTGCTGCTGATGCTTATAGCGAGCTTCTATTAAAACATTATAAGCCGGCGTTATATTCTAAAACGCAGATGTGTGAAAACACTACAGTGTTCCGGTTTAAAGGGCACCGTAGCCAGCGTATTTACTGGGTAAACGATTCACATTCTATGTCTCACGGTAGGCAGCGCGTTGGTGATGCCAGCATTGCCGATGTCTAGGGGCGTCGGTGGCCATCAGGTAGCTGGACTGCTTAACTGCCTGCGTAGGTAATAAAAAAAAGTTTGTCCTGCCGTTTTTTGACCTCTGGGCCCTTCCCAGAAGTCAGATATAGGTTTAAATCGTATTGAGCAATTTAAAATAATGATGAACTATTAAACCGCAGTAAAATCTGTGAAAGTATTATTTATCGGGTATAGTAATCGTGTAATCAACAAAATGTATCGTGTAGTTTTGTTAATTTTATATTCAGAAGGGCCTTTTAGACTAATGTTTTTCAAATGAAAAAAGCGTACGATTTATGAAAAAAATACGGCATGTTTAGTTCAGTTCTTTGGTTTGATGGCGTTTCCTTGTAGATTTCGCCAACGTCAAGTTTTTCGATTAGACTTTCGGCATGTTTAAAACGTAGTCGTATAAACACACAATATTTTAGTATCAAAACAGAAACTCAAAAGCGTACTTGATGTCAAAGCGATCGTTTTTTTTATCGTTCACAAACAAGACATTGTTCTTTATAAAAATAGTACAGTGTAGTACAGTTAAAAAAGAGATACAGTTTTAAAAATCGTTATTTAAAAAAAAATATTCCTTTTTCTAGTCACGTTTAAGTCCATATGTGTATAAAATAAACAAGAAGAGAAAAAGAAATGTGTTAATATTAGAATACTCATATAAAATATTAGAGCCTCAATTTATATCAACTGTAAGCTTTATCTAATGTCATAATATAGAACATAACTTTTCTCATTTATAATTTTCAGATGACATAAAATTTCTAGGTTCAATGGTTAAATTACATTAATTCAAAATCGATTTGTAATGAAAAATGTAATATGCCTACGTATAAATTAAAGTTGCATTTTAATAATCGGTACAACTTTTTATAAATTTAAATTGTCATGACAAAAATAAAACAATGATCTCGATGGATTCGAGTGCAGTGTCGTAACGTATAACAAGGTAATTGATCAGTAAGCCGAAATTAAATATAAGCCTGCAAAATTTATTACTTAACACTGTTAAGGAAAATAACGTTGAAATAAATCATATTAGTGCATCTCGCAATATTAATTATCCAATAGTTACATGATGAAATGGTTGAGGCTTTGACGTCCTTTTATTATTCAATGGTAGTTATAAAAAAAATAATTTAAATAATCTTGTTAGATGTTACATAGTTCTATTTTAACGCGCATATTTAACATAATTTAATATAAAAATAATTCTACCCAAGCTAGATAAGCAACACATCGCTAAAAAGACTTTTCTTTTCTTCTCTTATTATTAGAATTTCATCTAGCAAAGAGGAAGTGTTAATAAGGTTATAAAATAACCTTATTAACTAAACTTCACAAAATTTGTCTCAATGGCAAAATAGCGAGTATTATTTTGCAACATACAACTCCGATAATTTCGGTCACTTAGATATAGCGTCGTTTGATCCGCTGCCAAATTTCCTATAAAGATCCATAAGAGAAAATGGCCATTTGGTAAATTTACAAATTCTCTAAGTAGTCTTTCATTCTGCCTTTACATGGTATACGATGTTCTGTTTATGTAGACTTAACAATAATTTTGTTTATTCTGAGGAAAAGTAAACCATTGTGTTCAGTTTTTGTTTTTGTATCATAATTATCACCATTATTATCAGATTGTGATAGTCCACTGCTGGACATAGGCTGCACTAATGCACGTGACGTCTCCGTCTATTCTAAAATATTTATTAGTCAAACAGTGTTGTTGTTATTGTCGTTTATAAACAAACGTTAATTTTAAACAACGTCTATTTTTTTTTTTACTTTTCACATTTGTTAGTATTTCTAGTCCCAAACACTGAACGGATCTGGATGAAATTGGTTTTGAACTATTATATTTTTTGCTGTTTCATGTTCATTTATAAAAATTTTCTTCACAAAAGCGATGTTTATTTCAGACTATTAATTTGATACTAACCATAAATTTAGCTATAGAGTTTCGTACTCAAGGTAATATTCAACTTAATATCACTTTGTGGAGCTCTAATGCCTTGGACTACTTAGTCTTGCGTTTGGCGTAAAGCCAATGACATATGAAAGCGTCATTTGTCATCTCTGGAACCTTTTAAAGCGCTTCTAGCACCTTTAATGTCTTCCGCTGCCACGAATAATAAATTTGCTTTTGTTAAGTAACTAAATATCTTTGTTCTATTTTCGTAACAACATATAGATGTTAAATATTTTAAGTACAAGATTTAGAGAAATATGACATTGTTCCTACGAAGTTTATCTTTTTATCTCTAAGTACTTATGGAAGTTAAGACCTTTTTAATTAAAATATAATGAATGACTAAAAAAATACAATTAGAATAATTTATTACACGCTTTAACATGCAATATATTTGCATTTTTTGGGACAAAATTTTAAAACCAAGCATTGTATATTAGCATGAGTGATCTAATTAGAAATTTTAAAGTAATGGTAATCATTTTCATTAGGTACGGGCGTTTGCTTTGAAAACTGATTGTTGTGGGTGCGAATCCTGCGTGGACTCAAATAGCTTTCATTGTTATTTTCCAGTTGCTTATGGCGATTTAGGCCAATTACCCACTTGTCTGAAAGTAAGATGATCCATGCGTCGGACAGGCATGTAAAAAGTCGGACCACCGACCAACCCGCATAGTACCAGCGAGCTGGGATACTATCCAAAACCCCCATAGAGGAGGCGTGTGTTAGGGGAAGCCTAGGTCCAGCAGTGGACTAACACAGGCTGATGATGTGTGTATTTAAGACATACGTGTTTATCTGGTGTTGATTAATGTTATTAACTCAGATAATAAAAACCGAACCATCGCAGATAATGCAATCAACCATCTTATTTGTTTACTATTAATTATTCCACAAGATAAATTATGCAAAAAAATCTTAGAACTCTAACGAAGTGAAAATAACATTGTACGATTATTCATCATCAGCCTGTGATAGTCCACTGTTGGACATAGGCCTCCCCTTATACACCCCTATCCACTAGAGGGTTTTTGGACCGTACCCCACCACGCTGGTCCAATGCGGGTTGGTGGGTGGACCGACTTTTTACATGCCCATCCGACGCATGGATGATCTTACTTTTCAAACAATTGGGTGATCGGCAAATTGCCCTAACCAACTAGGAAACAACAATGAAAATTTGTTGAGACCCCGCAGGATTCGAACCTACAACCTTCGGTTTCTAAGCCACACGCCTATATCACTAGGCTACGGAGGCAGAAGGATTGTTCAAAAGACATAAATATTTGAACAACATAACTTCCGCCGAGAAGTAGTTTGTTTGGGATGTTTATTTCTTTACTGAGGAAGTGTTGATTCACAGATTTTCAGAAATGTAAATACAAACTTCACTGATTTATCTCTAAAATTATTAATAAGACAATAAAAAGGGCGTGTGAATTTATGTACATGCGTTACAAACTATTTCTTTAATTCTTAGATTTTGATTCTTCAAGTTATGCTACGTTTGTGGAAATAATTGTATATAATATATATAAATATATATATACCGTGAATACAATTGTCAATAGACTATAGCTTCATGGTGTCGGTTTTTGGTGACAGTGTGCGCGCAAATCGTACAAATTTACTCTTCTTAACTTTTCCTTAACTCGCCAAAAGAAAAAAAACTTCAAAAAAAATTGTAATTAAAATCTGTTCTTACAGATTTCAAATTCAATATCAATTCATTTCAAAAATCAACAAAAATGTCGACTTTAATGTTTTTTAATACTAACTTCAGCTCGTATCTTTTACTGTGTAGAGTACGGTAGGTTGCTAGTTTTTTTTTCATCGTTTCTTTTGCGGGTGTTGAAATACAAAGGTTTAAAAATTCGTCCACTGCTTGTACACGTCAAATATAAATCTACACTGGGTCGGCCAATGTACAAATTTACACATAACATTCGATATTTTTATATACTCTAACATTTATTTGTTGTTTTTTTTTATTAACTACGTAAACAGGCCAGGCCACTTGATAAAAAGTGATCACCGACGCCCATATACATTCGCAACACCAGTGATATCATCAACGCGCTACCTACCGTTAGACATATGATGTTAAATTTTGTTTATCGTTTGTTCCCAGTAAATTGCTGCTTTAGGTTGCCATTCAAACCGGAATACAATAGTTTTTTCACTCTGCTGCTTTACTGCAGAAATATATACCGCGGTGGCACCGCCCCAGGCGGTCCCCTGTAGGAAGGAGACAACCACAAGTACCCTATTATCATTGTGCTATATAAGCAGCAAAATCTTACAAACTGGGTACGGAATGCAAGAGGTCTTTGACTATTTTTCGTTCTACGCTTTATAAATTATACATATTTCGTAAGTATATATATGTATTTGTATAGGGTATTTAAATACATACCAGGTATTTAATGTATTATTATTAATCAAAGTTTGTAGATTCTCTGATTAAAGATTTAAATTAATCAGTCAACCGTAGAAACCAATTAACGCTACGTTCGATTAAACATCTGATAGAGAGAGACAAAAACGCTAACGGAGTTGATTAATTCTGTCGTATGTTGGACATGACGTCAGTATTACGTTGTTTTCTCTAGTTAAATCAATGTAAGAAATGGTCCCCTTTTAACAGACGGCCGTCCGGGGAGGTAACCTCGCGGTGTCTTTTTCTGTCGCAAAGCAGTAATAAAATACTGCTGTTTTCCGGTATGTACTGCAGCGTAGCCAGCATATTTACTGGGTAAACGAGACATCCTATATCTCACGGTAGGTAGCGCATTAGTAATATCACGGGTATTGCCAACGTATATGGGCGTCGGTGACCATTTTTCATGAGGTGGCCCGACCGCTCGTCTTCTGTTGTAGCCAAAAAAAAGCTTGTACCTTTAAATATTTAAGAAATTTTTAACATTTGTTTTGACTGTTAAACATTAAAAAAAAACAATCTTATTTGATTATTCCTTAATTTACTTTTCCTCTATCAGTATTTAAAATAAATAAATTTATAAGAATAACAAAACCATGCTGTTTGATTTCACAAAATCTTATAACAGTGTCATAATCGACTTTAACTAAAGTGTTATTCAGTAAAAATTGTTTTGAACTTTTAATCGTAATAATTGTTCAACATTACAATTAGCACTTTTAAAATAGTGTGACTTTCAAAATATAAGATTTTTTGGATATTCTGTTCACACATCTTGCATAGACGATATTTACAAATTAGCCTTTCCAATACGTTTTCAAAGTAAGTTCGTTCTATAGTAAAGAATAAACTTTAGTTCATTTTTCATAACTTTCTTATCTATCAAACACGTATATTATCTCATTGTTTTCCATTATACAATCTGTTCAAATTTTGCAGTGAACGATTACATTTTAATGTAGCATTGCTTATTCATATTTTCAAAGGCACTAAAGTCTGTTTAGATGAATAATAGCAAACATTAAAACTCTTATTGATTAATGACTTTTCTTTCAGAATATTGCTTATGATCATCCTTTGTATTTTACATTCATATTATAAAATTTAATAAGTGGCTTTTATATTAAAGCACTTAAAATTTTGAAGAATATATCAAAATATTTTGATATATTCTATTTATCATTTTAATGTATGCATTTTCCACTTAAGGTTCAATTGCCGACTACATAGAGCTATTCTAAAATGAATAATAGTAAGCTATTAAAAACTCTCGTAAGGATAAAATATAACATAATCTAGGAGAATAAAATAATTTTATTAATTTGTAACAATTTCGCAAAGAAGTTATAACAATTAAAACAAATGGACGCCGAATGTCATAATTACTTAGTTATTAGTAAAGTTACTACGGAATAACTAATCGTAAAACTTTGTCAAGTCGTTATCTGATGTAACCGTTCGTTGTTGTTTTCCTTCACCGTATGAAACTTTTCGGCTAACTTGTTTGCGATATTTTTATGTATTCACTAGCCGTTGACCGCCAGTTCGTCCGCATGGAATAGGAGAAATATCCGCGAAGTGTATTTAAATATAGTGTATATTGTAATAAAAATGGGTCTCATGATGTCCCCCTATCATTAGGCACAAAGTTTTATGGCTTTTGCTTCAACGATCATCCCCGTTACAAACCTTTATTCATCCCCGTACCGATTGAAACCATAAAATTTCTAGAAAAATCTACTTTTGTCTAGTTTGGAGTAACTAGACACATTTTTTTTCTGTTTTATGTTTCTACATCCTATTTTTTTTTATATCGTTTTTGTTAAATCATAGACGAAAATAAGCTTTCAGGGACAGTCCGCAACTAGACGTCATAATGGAAAAGTTATCTGATTTGGCAGCTCAAGGCCATAATATTCTACTGAATAAATAATTGTGAATAAATAATTTTCAACTGAATAAATAATAAATAATTATGTCATTCGAAATACTTTTCTCAATTTCACTTTGTTTAACGCAAATAATACGCAAATACGCTACAAAAATATTCACACTTTTATATAAAAAACTTAACAAGCCACACAATAGGTCGATCACCCAATTGTTTTAAAAAGAATTGTGCGTCGGATGGGCATGTAAAAATTTGGTCCACCCATGATAATATTTAATTACAGTAGCCTTTCGCATTTAAGATTTAATTACCTAGTTTTTGATTTGTCCTATTCCTTTTAAAACAAATCTGCAATTTTATCTATGTATATTTTAAACAAATAACTGTTACCTGCGGCCTTATCCGCGAAGTAACCTCTTGCTTTTTTGTCACAAAACAGTAACTTAATTTACTTCCAGTTATATCAGCTATCTTTTTAAAAGTCCCTTCAAAATCAGATCAGCCAGAACAAATCGACAGACTGACATACAAAAAACTTTAAAAATGGTGTTTCTTTATACGAATCGGCAATATGTATAAAACAAAGTAATCGTTTAAAAACGGATATTACAAACAAACACTCTAATTTTATTTATTTGTAGAGTAAAAAAGGGCAGAGACTTTAT
This sequence comes from Lamproptera curius, assembly GCA_029286875.1. NCBI lineage: Eukaryota > Metazoa > Arthropoda > Insecta > Lepidoptera > Papilionidae > Lamproptera > Lamproptera curius. The sequence goes on along the minus strand of JAGSMT010000011.1, from coordinate 375,029 downwards.
AGAAATATAAATCCTTAGTATTGTCTAAAATTTGTGTTACGTAGCTCGTTATAATTTTTTGACATGAAAGAAAAATTAATTAGAGTTGTATACAAAGAAAGTCGGCAATGTTGTCAACCATTCATAAAACGTTTTTGTTTGAAGCAAACGTAGCGTACTAATAGTTATTAAATAGACCAAATTTGTCCTTAAATACACGGGACGAAAAATAACAGTTGAGTAAAAACATTAAAACGTAAAAAATTGTGCATGTAAATTTAATAAAATTGCTGTGTCAAAAGAAAAATTGAAAGTATCGTATCGTTGGAAACTTCGCTGTGTGTGTTTACATTGAATTTTTAAAGAACTTTAGAAACTCAACTCATGTACAATGAACATATAGTTTGTGAACGATAAACAAGTAAACATTTCCTTTGAATAAAAATAGACGAGCATTTTCTTTTGTCTCCGTTGCTGGAACAAACTTAGCGTGATCTTGTTTCCAACGGTTGTCATAAAATCGAATCAAGAATAATAAAAGATAGATATATTAGTAAGGAGTATTACACAGTTCGAAAAATTTACTTAAATTTACAATAAAATAGAGGATAATTTAACATTAATTGTTTTAACATTCATCTATCAATTTTTTAGACGGGATATGTATTTTAAGGGTGTGTTTTTTATAAATCACCAACACATAAGAGAAATCGATCGGGTCATCAATTAAGATGTATTCATTATTTTCTCTTCAATGTATTATTAATCAATCAACCATATTAAGCCATATAGGATATAAAAAAAAATATTCCTGACTTTTATGTCGTCTTTTTATCTCATTAACTGTTTATTTTACTTCCCCGATGAAGCTTTTCCTTAAAGCAAAAGCTTTGATACGTCCACGCCTTTAAGATCCAATCTACCTTTTTAAAGAGCTTTTTCCAATTACCTTAAGAACTTTGGAATCTATGCTTCTTTTCATAGTAGATATGAAAAGGTTATAATAATAATTTTGGTTTAAGAAACATTTTAATTAAACCTTAATTTTTTTCTTTTTTATTCATTGAAATTTTGTTTTAATAATGGTCTAAAGAAACTTGTTATCTACTATTATAAACTCAGCCTTATCGTAGTTACCTATACTTATTTTAAACTAAACAAGTTTATTTAACATTTATTGCTTTCATTTTCTTATGACAATTCAATATATAGAATTTACTTCGTTTATTTTTTGGTCACATTACTTAAAGTTGTACAAATTTAAGCGGTATGTAGCTACAGCAATGTTCTATTTATTAAGTTTTATGAACTATGATACCTCTAGCTAAGAACTGCGTTGCTTATTTCTGACAAATTATTAAATATTCGTTATACTCAGCTATATTTGTCCCCAAATTGGTGACTGCTGATGTACGATAAATTAAAGCTCGTTCAGAGATTTATTAATTACACGTGATTTATTTGAATACCCCTGAAATACATCAGGCTATAAACGTTATTTCGCTATGAGGCAGGTACCTAAAAAGTCCTCTTATTGCAAAATATTTTCCGGATTAAACATATGAACCTACTTACTTTTACTTTAAAAATCCAACATTAACTCGTTAAATTTTTAAATTGCGCTTTGAATGTCACTACATAGTATAAAACAAAGTTGCTTTCTCTGTCCCTATGCTTAAATTATTCAAACTGCGCAACCGACTTCGATGCGTTTTTTTAATAGATAAAGTGATTGAATAGAAAGTTTTATATATATATAAACACATGCTTAATATTATAGGTACGATTTCTATCAGCAAAGCTCTCGTGCGAAGCAGGGCGGGTCGCTAGTAGAATATATTTCTAAAATAACGTTAGTTGAATCACATTTTAATAATGGGACTTTAGCAAAAAATATTGATTAATGATGAGTTTTCTTTTCACATCCATTTAAATCCTGCCTAAGAAAATATATCCTTCTAAAGAAAGTGAGGATGGGTATGTTATACCGCATCTTATGACTGAACAAATGCATTTAAGAGCTTAATAAAAACCATAAAAGTAATTTCATCTCAGGCTCAGTAATATGGAAACATATAAAAGTTATTAAAAAAGTATGTGTAGAATAAGAATTGGTAAAAGTCCCACATATTTATGATCATATATAAGTATTCGTTGTAATTGAATGGTATAATTATTTCTTTTTAAAGAAGTTTGTTACCTTTTTAATAAAAACCATGACATTTATTCCAAAAACATTGAGATACAAACATATACCAACTTAGTCTGCCCGTGATCATGGATGCTGGAAAAAGTCTGAAACGTCGGGAATAATATATAACTAATGCGAAAATCCCTAAAGCAGTGATTTGATACCTATGGCTTAAATCAATTGAACGAAATTCTTTCAACTGGATGCGACGACATTTATATATATGGTATGAATTATTATAACAAAACCATTGTTTACTTTTATAATATATACTGGCTTATTAACGTAAAGTACAAAACTACTTTGTATACATACGTAAGTTTCATATAGTGATTCACCTGGCGCCGTGGCTTAGTTGGTTAAAGCGCCTGTCTAGTAAACAGGAGATCGCGAGTTCGAATCTCGCCGGGGCCTGTTCTCAACTTATTTTGTTTACTTTAATTTTTTTTGATTGAAGTCTTAAATCAGTTTACGATACTTTCTTGCCTGTTCTGTAAGTCATCTTGTTTATCCAAAAGTCAGTAAAGTATTTTTTATGAAAGTTAATGTACATTTTTTTTAGTATAACCAATATTAAAGACAAGTTTAATTTATAGACGACCTAATAATATTAAAATGAATTGGCTATTAATAAATGGGACACCTTGCGCACTGTCAATTTATAAAGTTACTTTAATTTTTACTTTAAAATTTCATTAATTGAGTTAAAGACCTAGTTACCTTCTTCTCAGAAGTCAACCTATTTGAAACGATTATTATTTCAAGTTGTATAATAATTTGTTGCCATAAATCATATTAATCTTTAAGTTTTATATACAAAGGAATATTTTATAATATCAGCACTGTCATAGTGAACGGGAATATATTTTAACAATGTTGTTTTATGATATTCGTTGCCGTATTTTAAATAAGCTTTTAAGATATTCAATTTGATTAACTAATCGCTCCGTGGCCTAGAATTAATTAAATGATTAATTTATACTTTTGTGATTGAATAAATAAATAATAGCTATCTTTAGAGAAGAATTAAAAGAAAAAAAATTGTATAGATAAAATTAATTTACGATATAATCGGCGGAAGCGTGTACCATTTTTAATTTGACATGAAAAAAGTACAAAATACTAAAAATTTGAAGAAGTTTGGAATGTATATATTTAAAAAAATATATTTAAATTAAAATAATGTAAACACAAGTTACATTTTTCTTTATAACTTTACATACTTATTTTATTGCACATGTTTCGTGATTCGAATGCAATGTTTCATCAAATACTTAGGGTAACTAAACTTCACTTTAATTATACTGAGCAATCCATTTGCAACAAATGCTAATATACTTAAAGTCCCGTGAGACAATTAGACAGTCGATGACGGATTATTTCACTCGATTGCTTTAACTAAAGTTGTTTCAGCATGTTTTATATGCAGTTGTTTTTAGTATATTAACTGCCTCTATTGCCTAGTGGTGAGGTGTGTGCTTGAGAATCCGTAGGTAGCGGCTTTGAATCCTGCGGGAACTCAACAAGTTTTCATTGTGGTTTCCTAGTTGGTTAGGTAAATTTGGGCTGATCACCCAATTGTCTGAAAAGTAAGATGATCCGTGCGTCAGTTGGGCATGTAAAAAGTCGGTCCACCCACCAGCCCGCATTGTATCAGCGTGGTGGGATACGGTCCTAACCCCCTAATGGAGAAAGGGAGGCCTACGTCCAGCAGTGGACTTACACAGACTGTTGATGATATTTTAGGTATTATATTTTTAAAACTTCTACTACTACTGAAAATGAATGTAGAAGAAACTAATGAACTACAAAGTTTATATTTTCATATAACTTGAATTTCCATCTTATCATACCTAGAGCAGCACTAAAAGATATTCCAAATGCTAGAAGCACGTAAAATCTTCAAAGTCATCTCAACTGAATGATAGATTTTTCAATAATAAACTAAAAATCATACGATCATTTAACAATTTACTGATTTAAAGTTATTAAAAATATAATTTGGGAGTTTTTAACAGTTGTTCTCGTTACTAGTCAAAATTTTTGAACTAGTACTATATTCCAAGAGCTGAAGAGAGCAATAATGAAACAAAACCTTCTTGTTTTTATAACATCATATAAGGAACAGCGCGCTCGCTATACGCAAATGTTTCAATGTAATTTCGCAAAGCTTTCTGCATAAGTAGATTGGGTCCTGAAGGCGTGAATGTATTCAAGTGCAATGTAAAACATTGAGAAAAGGTCTTATTAGGGATAAATTATGTTTGAGAAACAAGATAAGCGAAATAGTAAAAGTTCTTTTACATTCCTTACCCTAATAAAGTAAACTAATCCAGTGATCTTAGAACAAAGCAATGAAAATAGTGCTGCTATATTTAATTTCAAATTCTCATATCCTTATGTAAATGTACATTTTCAAGTGGTGACCATTTTTCTGGATTTCGGTTATAATTATTGACGTACAGATACTAACTTTTTTCTTTCCACAAAAGAGTTGTCCAAATTTACAATAAGCTACAAAGCCTAGCTTCTCATATATATGTTGGTTGATGCGGAACACCTCACACTTGCATCTTGGAGGCTGTCATTTGTGCAATGTGGTACCATGCCGTTAAAGGATCAGCTAGGGTTGTTGAAAGCTGGTTGCAGTTTTGCGAGCTTCTATATCCATGTCTTCAGTTCTTTTTAATGACCAGCATATAATCATCATAATCAGTGACAAAAAAACATTTTAGAAATATCGTTTCGTTTGTGCACCAGTGGTGAACGCAGTGTCCTAACAATCTTGCATAGCGCTTTTTGTTATCAAATGGAATCTATTTTTAATCACACTCACAATTTCTTCTTTCCTGTATTTATTAAGTAGCGTGCAGTACATTGCGCTAATAGTTTATATGGTACCCATCTGTTACTTTTTTTTACTTACCAATTTGACAAAATTGACTAATGCTTCGATGCTAACATCAAAAGTTCCCGGTAGCTCGGATGGAGATTGATCCTCAATTTTCTCAACTGCAACATGAAACCTGAATTCCATAATTGCAGGATTTTTAAGTACCTACTACATCTTAAAATACTGAAATGGACCAAAGAAAAATGCGAATCGTTGAAAAACGTAATTATTTTAAGAGAAAATTTATTTTAAATTCCTAGTTCACAGCCTACCAAACTTTTTTTTGGTATATAGTAATAATAATGGTCATTATGTTTTACTCATTATATAGTTAAGATATAAGCTTACTTAAGAAAGAAATGTAACTAAAATAAAGTTCTTCACAATAAATATATTTTAGGAAACGACCTGAAAGCTGGTGTAAATGTAAGCATACTTGTACGTGATACCACAAAGGAACAATAACTCTACGCGGAATTTTTGTCAAGCTTTCGAGCGGTTTAGGTTTTGTTTTCTTATATTATCTTATTGTATGATTACATTCTACAAATAATACGTTTTACTTTTATTCTAGTTCCGAAATTCAGTCCCAATTTTAGTTTCCATCAATTTAAAAAAATTAAAAATATTTGGAAGATTTTAATCGAATTTGAGTGATATAATAACTGAAACAATTTAATCAAGGTAAGCTTCATATACAAGTATAATAGTATTTGTGTACGTGTTAAATTTTTGTGAAAATGAAAAAATTGTATTTCTCAAAATTTGTCTGCAGTCAATGTTTGAATATGTACTTAAATGAACTTTATAAATTTACCCTTTTATTGTTTTTTATTTTCTTCTTTAAAGAAAACATAATCTTGTCGTTGTTAAATTTATTTCTACAATAATACATGTCCATTTCTACCCTAAGGAAGATTTTTTTTTGTATCGTTCAGCTTACATTAGTTCTATATAAGATGTTTAAATATCACGACTTTCTTTGAAAGTAAAATCAATTTCATGACATATGATAAAAAGAATCATTAAGAAGTAAAATTGGAGATAGAGATATAATCGATTTTTTTGTGATTTTAAAAATATGTAAGGTAATATCAACCTGTGATTTTCCACTGTTGGACATAGGTCTCCCCTAATGCACATCTTCTCCATTAGGGGGTTTTTGGATATCCCACCACGGGGGTCAAATGCTGGTTAGTGGGTGGCCCGACTTTTTACATGCCCATCTCAAACGGATCTTACATTTTAGACTATTGGGTTATCAGCCCAAATTGTCTAAACCAATCAGAAAATAACGAAAACAATTAAAGTAAATAATTAAAACACTTTAACGTTGTTTCCCCGCGGTGATTCGAAACCCGACCTCCGGTTTATAAATCAAGAGCCAATACCACTAGGTATTATTAACAGAAAATATCGAATAGTAATTTTCTATAAAATAAATATGATAACGCTAAACGCATTACAAATATTTTTTAAAACCGAATGTAAACTTTTTTTGTAGTTATGTTGACTTTGACTATTTTGACTAAAACTTTAAGGTAAGATAAATGAAAAAAGACAAATAAGGGGCCTAGATACTGATTCAGTTTATTTAAAATTCAACGTAGTGGTCCCAGCAGTCAAGGCCATCTTTGGTAGTCGTTAGAGGAAGTCAGTTCCTTCAAATTTTCTGGCCACTAATTCATCCGTAGAATGCAGTTTACTCTTTGGGTTGTGGAGGTCAGATGCAGGTCGCTCTGCGTTAAAACTGTTAATCAGGTAAATCTGGATGGATTAGAATCGACGCTGTTATTGTTCCTTTTTCACCTAGCCCGGGATATTGGCTAGGTGAAAGAAGTACAATAGTTCGTTGTTTTTACAACTTTCACTGTATATTGAACATATTCTTAAGTTTTTGCTTAAATTTATTGAACAATGTCTAAAAAATAAAGCATAGACATGAGCTATTTATAAAACGAATAATACTTTTTCTGTTTCATAAGCGCAAAGGCAGCTTGCACAGAGCTGCTTTTCAAGGCTCTGCCTGAGTTTTTGGTCAAGTTATCTAGATACTGTGACAACATGCTTTCATTGTGCAACATGATTTAAATATCTTATTTTAGAATAAGATTTTTGAAGCATGTTGTAATAATAAATTTACACAATCAACTAAATAACAAAATAATTTAGTAATGAATAGAAAAAAAGAATATAAAAAAGGTTAACTAATTCGGACTGATTCGACTATAGTGAAAAAGTTAAGTTTGTAAATGCTAAAAAAAGTTATAACATTAAAGTTTACGTACGTTTTATACGCATCGACGAATAACAGTAAATTACGAAAAATAGACGCCTATTTGAACGTTTTATGGTAATTGGGTGGATCTTTTTGCAAGGGCAAATCGGATCTAAAAGGGCGTGAACGTCTTAAAGCTCTTACGTTCCAAAGAGATCCTTTTACATGTTAAATATACTGCGGAGACAAGATGGAAAAGGAATATAAGGAATAAAAGTCTACAAATTTTATAAGCCTTTAGACGGCGTATCTCTGTTTTAATGTTAAAGAACTACTTGATTTTGCAGCTGCTTAAGTGATGCCAATTTAATAATATAAATATAATCAGTAAATTATTATTCTTATCATTAATAATGAATGTCAAATGAAAAATGATCTAAACTATTCTTAGCATCATTCAACTTATACGCAAGAATTATATTAAAAAATCAGCTGTTATATAACGTGAGTAAGATTATAATTAATAAGTATTATTAATAAGTATTACTATTATAATTGATATTGAATGATACTGGAAGATAGCAAGGTTAATGTTTAAGTGTGTACCAACATCTCCTTCTTGCTTTTCAAGCGCACTTCTGCAGATAACCAACATACTTGTCTAATTAGGTTTAGAACTAACGAATATGTCTGTCTATGTATAAAAGCGGCCTACTAACTACCAATACTCCTCTTCCCTCGCCTCCTCCTTGGTTGCGAAGGACAAGAAGGGCGGCATACCTACCTCCTGCATCCCATCCCTCTCACCCTCCTAGTCGGCAGGCCAGGTTTCTCTTAGCTTCCCCGCGGCTGGGCAGGCCGCAGGTGCTGAGCCCCACCGCTACGACACAGCGACAAAGCGAGAACCTGTTCGGGGGGAAAATTTCATCCCCTATTTCAACCTTTGTGATCACTTTCTAACCGCCTCCGTGGCCTAGCGGTATTGGCCCCTGCTTTATAAACTTGAGGTCGCGGGTACGAATCCTAATCTTTTATCTTAAATGAATTTTATGGATACTTAAATTGTTTTGTACATGTATTTAACTAGTAATAACAAATACATCAAACGATATAATTGGAATATCAATATAATGTTATTAAGAAATGTATTAGGTAAAAGTAACAGAAACAGCCAAAGTGGATACTGAAATTTATTTTACTAAGTGTTTTTTTTTTTGTACGATAAATTTGTATAAATTGTTAATTTAAAAAATGTATGTTCTACATCGAAAAATTGCAGCATTTTACGAAAAAGAAACGGCTGTATTCAAATGTTTCGGGATAATTGGATAAACCGGTACGCTGGGATAGAGTGGGTGTAAAAGGTGTAAACGTCCTAAAGCTTTCCCATTTCGTACAAATGATATCCCACGGTAAATTGACGAAGGAAGACGTTAGAACAATGACAAAATAACAGTCTTTCACATACATATACGATGCTAGAAAAATATTTACAATGGATCTTGCCTAGCACCATTTACATTATTATGTACATTTATTGTAAAATGTTACATGTTTTTTTTTATTACTAAACATTGATGGACAACAATGATTTTCAGGGATAAAATGTATTGAAACACAGAATCTGTAGCCTTTGTGACGTAATTATAACATGGAACATTGTATTAACATTGAACCTATAAAGATACGCATATACACTCATCGCTATCTCTAAGAGTTCCCTTAAAATACATACATTAAAATGAAAAGAAAAATTGACAATTTGGACTAAACCATTAATTGTATAACAAAAATAACAAAGAAATTTCAAAGTCATACAGTATTACCAAAATTAAATTAGGATTATCAATTAGTAAATTGAGCATCGTGTGTAAATATAAAGGTATGCATTGGCGTGCGTGTGAGAGAAGGTAGAATGTACTAGTCGCTCATAAACTTTAGAGTTAACACTAAGATGCCAAGTTTTTTTGAAGCAAACAAAAACTTTTTAAATTTTATTTTAAAACACTTTGATCTTTATACACGTTGACTAGACTACATCATCAGCCTGTAATAGTACACTGCTAGACATAGGCGTCCCCTAACACACCTATCCATTAGGGGGTTTTTGGACCGTATCCCACCACGCTGGTCCAATACGGGTTGGTAACTTGATCAGACTTCCGACCGTCTTTTTACATGCCCATCCGACGCATTGATCATCTTACTTTTCAGACAATTGGGTAATCGGCCTAAATTGCCCTAACCAACTAGGAAACAACAATTAAAATTTGTCGAGTCTCCACAGGATTCGAGACCACGAGTCTACAGAGGCAGTTAACTAGACTAGACTAGATTTATTTTTCACGTCCATAAATGTTCAGTAGAGACTAAATTGAATAAATTTCTTTTGACTTTGACTTAGGAAACAACAATCAAAAATTGTTGACTTCCGGTTTCTGAAGCACACGCCTATACCACTAGGCTACGGAGGCAGTTGAAATGAATTTAGGGTAATTAAAAAAAGAATGCTTCTATATATCTAATACTTAGCAAGTTTATAGATTATAATGCTGCGCTATTAGTTACGGCACTAATTATTTAAACCAGTTAACATACATTTGTATTCTATAAACCATTCTTTGTGACGTACGTAATCAATGCATACTTTCATAATCTTCAAAACAAAACATTTCTCTCATGCATTATTGTCTTTCCCAACGTTGTTAGCCTGCTTCCGTTTCTTATTATCTTTCTTTCTATTGATTAAACACAAAGAACATGAAATCTTCAATATTATAACAAATAACATTATTGAAGATTTATTGTTATTAAAATTAATAATGTTTAAACGGTCTATGAGTTTCTTGAGTTGTTCCAGCGTAGTTATTATAGAGAAATAGATGAAGATAACTGCTCTTCGTAAGCCAGTGAGTATGGCGATGGTCTGTGAAACCGAGACATGGTTCAAATCTGACGGACTCAAAAAACTTAATTGTTATCCATAAGTGAGTTGAGCAGATTTGAACGATCATCTAAGTAGGTCTGAAAATAAGATGATCACGTCGATGGAATGTATAAAGTCAGTCACCACACCTGCATTGGACCAGCGTGGTCGATTGGTCAAAAACCTTTAATGATAAGACGGAAATTAGGAGGCCTATGTCGCAGTGACATCAAAGTGATGATTGAATGATGATGATGAAGATGAGAGTTAAAACAATTCCGTATAACCTTTCAATAGATTTTTGTTTGAACAAAATGAAATTTTTAGAATTTAAAAAAAATCGCATGAATGGAAGAAAGGAAAATATTGGTGATATAGTAATTTGGTGATAGTTTTAATAACACTTTTGTATGACCGCGTAGCAATTGCTTTTGTTGCTAAACGCTGAGACAAATTATCCGGAGCAGTGAAAAGGTTTATACGTTTCATGTATCAATTCGAACCGGTCACTACAAAGTGTTTTGAAAACATATCATCAAATTACTTATCACCAATATATCTCCTTTACCCTACTTAAATGATCCAATCCAAACAAAGAACGCAGTTGAAGCAAGTATTTAAAAAAATATGTAACGTAGGTAGTAAAATATAACATTTTACGTACAAACCTTTTTTATGTATAATATTATTTAAAGTAATAAGTATTGATAACATGTTGTGACCTATTTCTATTTATAAAATAGCAAAATTTGGTAATGATTAAAAAAACGGAAAAGTTAACCATGAAAATTGTCTAAGCTTACAAAAATTAAGATTTTTAATTGCCAAATAGTAAATAGGATCTAGTATTAAGTTCTATGTTATATACAACTGCGATCAATTCTCGTATTGAAACGAAAAATATTCTTTAAAATTGGAAATTTTCAAAGAAAACACCAGAACTTGGAAAGAAAACCGAACTAAATCTAATATTGCGTTCCTGTGTACTATAAAATTCCTGTAAATTAATGTTTTCGTTACGATTGACAATTTTTTATCTAATGCTTTATGTATTAGATAACATACATAAAGACAATACATAAAGTATTAGATAAAAAAGAATTGTCAATCGTTTAAAACAAAATGGAAACCGGGTCTAAAACTTAAAGCGTTTTCATTGAAGAAACATTGTACAATGCTCAAATCCCACAGGTTGTTTTTTCAAACATTTTTTTTTAAAGAAATTTATTTCTATCATACATTGAGTACGAGTAAATTTCAATTAAACTTTAATCGTTTAGATAACCGATGATTTTACTGCATTGATTTGCAAATGCAAAACCAATAAAAATTCAAATTATGTCTATTTGAGTATCACGTTAACGTTATAAAATTGTTTTAAACAACATGTAAATAATGGAATGGAAAATGAATCTGATACAAAACGCTTTGTTAAATAATGTATAAAAAAATCATTTCGAGAAAATCAATATTTATCCAACACATAACTTGTGACAGCAGTAATCGGTTGACTAGTGAATTTGTATCAGATCGTATTACATACATAAATCACAACACTAAACTGAACTTAAATAGCTTAAAAAAATTTGGTTATATTTTATATGTCTTGAGGATTTTATAATATACTAAAACCTTAGGAAGGGTGCAATACAACTTATGTCAAATTTGACATATGTACTGAAGCAAAATCACGTAAAGGTTTGCTATAATGCTTAACGAATATAATATTACCCTTCCTCTTCAGTCACTCTATCTATAAAAAAACAAATGGAAATCCGCAGCGTAGTTTAAAAGATTTAAGCATGCATTGGGACAGGGACAGAGACCTGGATCTAAACGTTTACAAAACACGCTTAAAATATTAATGTGTAAAATTATTATATATTGCATATTAAGACGGATGTTAAGCTGACAACGTGACCTAATTCTAGGTAATTGGTTTTCAAAAAATAATAGTACTTTCCGTTTTCTCATAAAATATTCTACGGAATGAAGCTATTCTGACAGTACATTTAATTTTTACAGATTCATCGTGCTTTTTATAAGTTCAATTCCATTACTGGCATTTTAAACTCTTTCCAGCATCCAAGGTCGAGATCCTGATTATGATAAGATATATCTTCATCTATACGTATTTAGCTATGATCATAATAAATTAAATTTGCCACTTTATTAAATTTTATAAAATTGACTTCATTTACCTATATTCTTAATTTTGATTCAATTAAAATTTTGATCTTTGCAATGAGAACTAATTGTGTCTTGTGACCTTTTATTTTCTATACGTACATATTTTAAATACTTTTATTTTACTCAATGCAATAATAAAAAGTAGCTATAATATATTGTGATTACAAAAGTTCAAGAAATATTTTTTTTTGTAAGTATTTTTTGATACGTATATAACAATTTATTAGGGGGACTTAATTACGCCTTATACGTGCTTATGTACAGACTGACAAAAGCAAAAAATTTTATACCTTTTGAAGTGCATAAATAAATAAAAACTTTACTACTATGATACTTATGCTCGCATTTGCCTCTGCGTTCTAATTCTTTCCTCTAATGCTTCTGTTTTGAGTTAACATTATTATCAATACTATATTACTTTCACCTTTCTTCCCAATTTTTTCGTGATGAAATTTATTTAATACTTCTCTAGATAAAAAGCAAACATCAGCTAGATCCGTAATATTTCTTTGGTAAATAATGGCCATAACCTTTTCATCTTTTAAGCGCCGATCGACATTTTTTGTCTTGTCAATTCTTAGAATTCATATCTAAGATCATATTATATCATCTTTAAAATGAGGTATTCATTTATTTTGTACAATTTAATATGTTATCTTTACAAAATCACATGTAAAGTTTACATTTTTTACATTGAACTAAATTACGAAATAAGTTTTTTATTTAAAGTTCCTGCTTATAAACGCGCAAATAAGTTCACAGTTCACTTTCTTCAAACTTACTATGTAAAAGTCTAGTATCAAAATAAATTTTCTTTATCCGCTTATAAATAGAAAAAAAAATATTATGTAAATATATATATATTATCATAGGTCTTCTTTTACAGACCGTCTGGTTGAGTACCACCGCAGTGCCTATTTCTGCTGCAAATCAGTAGTGTATAACAGTAGCGTTGCTTCTCACATCCAGTATGTTCCACAAAGTACGAGACGCAATTAAAAAAAAATAAGAATTTTTATCGTATACTAACATCACTTTTACAATAGTTATTTTTTTGGTTTACGCGAATACTATACATTATTAAATAAAATGAATTTTACGGATTTTTACAAATTTTTAAAATAAACTCGATAAAATCCGTAAAAAGTCATTTTATTTAATAATTCACAATTTTACAAGCTCAGGACGGAGCGACATAAATTAAACGTTTTCTAATTTAATATCAATATAAAAAAAAATCTCAGTCATTAATACCATGCTCTTAAAATTTTGCTATGCATTATTTTATTTTATTTGGAAAACTTACAGCTAATATTCTTCTTATAATAATTTGTATGTATTACATTAAGAAGCCAATCACAAGTTTTCACATATGGTAGAATCTAATTAACACAGTAGGGAAAAAAAAGTCACAAAATATATCTAACAAACACTTACTTAATTATTGACTAAGACTATTTGTGCAAATCACGAATAAGCATTTTTTTTTTATTTTACATTTATCAGTTGTTGTCTTTATAAAGCTGTAGAAAACATGTCACCAAAAATAGTGTGAAAACAACAAATCTTGTATTTTTATGTAAAAGACCTAAGTTGTGAGCGTGAAAATTGCATTGCATTTAAATTGCTGCTACACTTGTGGCGGAAATTCAACTTCTGAAAGATAATCTCGCTCAATTACAAACAACAAATGTTCGAACTACTAACACAATCCAAGAACTCACTAACAAGATATCAAATATAGAATCGAGAGTTGTTCTGGTTGAGAATCAAAAGGACAACCTAATGGCTTTACATCAAAAGGTTGAACTGTTAGAGGAACAAATTCGGAATAAGGACTAGTGGGCTCGACTTAACAATGCTGAAATAAGGGGTGTACCTCTGAGAGTTGGTGAAAACCTCCATGAAATTGCAATATCTATTGGAACTTCAATCGGATATCCAATCACAATAAGTGCAATTAATTACATAACGAGAATTCCAAATTAAGATCCCAATAGCATTAAACCGATAATTATATGTTTTACCCACCGCTATGTCAAGGAAGATTTTGTTGCTGCTTCAAGAAGATTCTCTCATCAGTCGCCACTGTTCGCTCCATGTTTTGGATCACAAAGTAACAACCGAATTTTTGAAATTACCATCTAACAAGTCACAATAAATTGTTGCTGAATAAGGTGAAGACCATTGCCAAGGAAAAAACCTATTTATTTGTGGGGGTAAAAACCTCAAAAATACTAGTTCGAAAAAGTGCGACTTCTCCTATATTCAAAATGAGGACGGAGAAAGACCTTCGAAAAATTATCTAAGTTTATTTTTAAGTTCTTTAGTTCGTAAATTTTGTTTGATTGTTAAGGCGGGCCGCAGCTTGAGCGGCGCTGGCTTGGTCGTCACTACTCATTTGCACGACTGATTCTACGAGCGGACTGTTAAAGCAGGTAGGGATGTCATTTCCTTTGCAAATTTAAATCCAATTCTTACTAGCATAAAGTCAATATTTCTCTTTCGCACATGTATACTATCGGAACGTACAATATTTTTTCCTAAAATTAAACTACTTTCTATTCAGATCTATTACTTTGAATACTATAAACATCAATTATGGCTTTAAATATATACTACCAAAACGTAAGGGGCTTAAGGTCAAAGACTAACGAATTTTATAGAAATGTTTCCATTAGTAATTATGACATCTTGTGCCTAACAGAGACGTGGTTACTTGACAACTCCATAACTTTTGTGATAATCTTACTAATATAATGTTTTCTAACCCGAACGATACATTTTTAGCGCCCCGCTGACTTTCTTTCGCCGGTTCTTCTCAGGTCGGAGGCGTTCTATTCCGAACCGGTGGTAGCGTCCTTGACAATCAATAAGCGAGTGTTACACTTATATATTGAATAAAGATATTTGAATTTGAAAAAATTGAATATAGTAATAATGTTGAGATTGCGTTGTGAAGTATATACAAAATATAAGTTATAATGGTTTTGTTTGTGCGAGTCAACGGTGTTGTAGTTGTACACATTTATTTAAGCAATATGCTCAAATTACAAGCATATTAGAGGAAAACGAGCCATTTTGAAAATAACATTGTGAATATCACAAAACCTT
Source organism: Lamproptera curius (assembly GCA_029286875.1). Taxonomy (NCBI): domain Eukaryota; kingdom Metazoa; phylum Arthropoda; class Insecta; order Lepidoptera; family Papilionidae; genus Lamproptera; species Lamproptera curius. Next base: position 359,518 of record JAGSMT010000011.1, on the reverse strand, counting down.
TTACATAACGCCTATAAGATGCGCCTCGTAAGTATGCCATAAATGTTTTCTTAAGCACTGCTTTCTTTACACATTTCCTTCGCTTGGGACGTAGCGATTTAAATGCAATGCAATTTTCACGCTCACAACTTAGGTCTTTTACATAAAAATACAAGATTTGTTGTTTTCACATTATTTTTGCTGACATGTTTTCTACAGCTTTATAAAGACAACAACTGATAAATGTAAAGTAAAAAAATGCTTATTCGTGATTTGCGTAGCCTTTTCTATCTTAGTATATAAGCTTTTTAATATTTATATCAAACAGTAAAACTACCTCATAATATATCAAAAACAATTGTTATTCCACTAACTCCGACGCCTGATAGCACAGATAACTATCGCAAGTGAATTGCTAACCTACAAAACGGTTGCTTCCTACAAGCTACAAGAAGCTACTTGAAATATTGATAATACTTCGTAAATAAATAATAATACAATATAATATTTCCAGACATTTAACACAACAATATCTAGTCCTAAACTAAGCAAAGATTGTACTTTTAAAAGCTGGATGATTGAGACATTCATAGACTTACCAATCCCTAGTAAATAAATACATATTATATAGATACAATCACGTAGACACTTTTTTCCCGTGGTGAGAATTGAACCAACACCCTTTGGCGCAACAGCCAGGGTCACTGACCACTACGCCATGCGGGTCGTCAAATCATGAAGAAACTTGTACAAGCAAAACATAAACAAAACCAAAGGTATACGAAACAACACACAAATGTAAACTAGACGAATACAAATTAGGACATCACTTGACAAGCGCTATCAGTGCATTCGTCAAGCAAGTGCTTTCTTAATGGCGTCTGACCTACCAACGTGTCTGAGTGGAAACTCGTAACTTGGACGTGTCTTATCAAGAAAGCACAGTTTACCTTCTCAAGACTAATTATCTTAGATGAACTTAGGTATAATAACATCTTAATCACGCGTATTTTATTTTGAATGAGCTTTTAAAGAACTTTTTTACAATAGTAGGTAAGCAAATAAATTTTATTATATTATTATTTTTCTAAAATCATTACATGTCTCAAGTATTGACAAATATTAGTCCTTAATTTATATTCAATACTATCATAAACTTTTCAGGTTTTTTAAAATAGATAGTAAGATGGGCACCCACATATTTCCGCAATTTCAATTCTATTTAAATTATGTTTACGCAGTTCATTGATCTTTACTAATCAAGTAACTCTTAAATTCGTTTACTTGTAAAAGTAGTTTTTTTTTTACAATCAAACGCTCTTGTAATCGACTAATTAATACGTAGTTTATATTTCATTTTTAGAATTCTTAATTTTCCATACTTAGCTACAATTGTTTTCGGAAGAATAATAAAATGTTGTTAACTAAAACCCTGAAATTCATGGGAACGCTTTACCTACTTTAACAAAAATATTACTAAGGTAAAATATTGAACAATTTGAAGTTTAATGTTCAATTAATTTGAGTATTTTTAAATTGTTAAACATAACTCACATTCTTTACTTCTCTACTCAACAAATTTTTAATCACAAATTATGCTTTTCTCAAAGCTGTTGTAAAAAAGAATCAGTAAGACAAAGTTAATTGTAAAGAATCAAGACACTTGTTGCGATAGCACAGCAGTAATTGTAAACTGTTTACGTTGACTTTTCTGCAAATCTTTTCCCTGAAGCAGTCTCGAGCACAATGAATCCAAACAAAAAAGGCGGTGTTGTCCTTGCACGGGCTACCTGATAACTTGTTGGTTTAATAATCGCTTTATTTACCTTTTAGTGTAGTTTCCTATAATTGGAGTAATAAAATAGGTATTTTAATAGTTCACTCGCGCACAACAGCTAGTTATATAAATAGCTGTTTATTAGTTAGCTAGTTTACATCTGCTATTTTCCAAAGAAAGTCCCGTCAGAATCTGACCTGCCATTTCAGTGATTAGCCAGATCAAACAGACAGACGGACAGGTAGACAGACAAACAAATTTTTTTTAAATGTTTTTTAATATGTATCGCTTACATATCTGAATGTCATTATTTAAAAACGGTTATTTTTATGTTACAAACAGACACTCAAATTTTATAATTGTTTGCACTAAAAAGCCATATTTACTTCATTTTGAGTATAAGATTTGTTTATTACACAACGAAAAAAAATTACCGAAGGAAAATTAAGCAAAGCAATCCTTGAATTATAACGCAATGTAAATAACATTGTAAGATGGTTCAGTGGACATTAACATTTTAACAGCAAAACTTCCGCCGAGATGATGTTTGTTACTTTACTCAAGTCGTGGTGTTTCACAGATTTTCTGTAGTGCAATGTGAATACAAATATAGTTTAAATTTCATCTCTAAAATTATTAGTAAAACAATAAAAAGGGCGTGTGAATTTATGTACTCACGTTAGAAACTATACTTTTTTTTAAGATTTTGATTCCTCACGTTATTCTTCGTTCGAGAAATAATATATATAACGAGGCATCTGGTCCAATGGGATTTTAGAAACAGTGACGCCAGCCGGGCTGACGTCACTAATCTCTTATCAGGGTCACTCATCGGCAATCAATGAAACTAAACAACTTATAATGAAATCTATATTAAAGCAAATAGACTAACACTTTAAATTATTACAATTAAACAGTTATCACAGCTCTATAGTAATGAGGAATTAGAGGGTACTCACAGAATAACCTGCCTCGCCGACAGCTAACAACAGCTGTTTTACAATAAATCCAGCCCTTTTTATATCAAAGTGGCGGTGTTTTGAAGTCATAACACTTTCATATCTACTATTATTAATGGTTGTAATAAACATCTAATCTTGTTTAATTTACTCAGACAATTCCGTAAATAAATCTTTCAAAACTAATACTAAAATTAGATTATTTTATTACAGTGTTTAAACAATCAATCATAATTTATTATTTAAACATAACTCGATGCAACACATGATATTGATTTATCATGTGTTGCATCGAGTTATTTTGAAATAGTCTTATCTGTAGTAAAAACATTTTACCTAGATCTTAGTTCTCCTAAAATCTTAACAAGGCTAAATATAAAGTTTCTATGTTTACTAGACAAGAGGACTATTAACATAAGTGTTATTCAAGATTAACATTTTGGTTTAAACTTTCGATGGAAATATTTATCCAAGATAACAATTACCACTTTTAGTAAGATATCACTTTCAAAATTTAAGATATTTTAAAATCTTGTCTATAAGTACATCTCTACAAAAGTATATAAAAATTGTAAGCCAGCATGCAACAGCTTCGTTTCCGGTCTAGTGGAGATTATCTAGTTCATTTTCCACGACTTCCTTAGTTATCAAATTTTTATTTGTTTTCTATCATACCAATGAGTTTAAATAATTTGCATTAGACAATATTTTTGGCGTAAAATTAGCCTATTCAATACGTATTTGAAAGGCAAACAGCTATTTTAAAATTAATAGTAGTAAACTATTAAAAACTCTACTAATGATAAAATATAACTTATTCTAGGATGCCTATTGTTTGGTACGCTAAATAGTCATTGAGGAATACTTATCTAAAAACTTTATCAAGTCGTTATCTGATAAAACCGTTCGGTGTTGTTTTCCTTTAGTGATTGAAACTTTCTATCTTGCTTGCTTGCAACATTTTTATTTATTCACTAGCTGTTAAGCGCCACTACATCTGCGTGGAAGGGAATAAATATTCGCGGAGTGTAATGTGTATTGTATAATTATAAATGAGGTGTTATTATGAGCCTATCATTAGACTCAAAGTTTTATTGCTTTTGCTTCAACGATCACCCCATTACAAACCTTAGTTCATCCCCGTCCAAATTGAAACCACAAAATTACTTAAAAAAATCATCTTTTGTATTTAGCAGAGACGGCTTTCATATAAACTTTCATCCCGGACATCTTTCAAACCTTTCAACCATTTTTTCGCAATAATTAATAATCTATTCATTCATCACTTTTCTTTCAGTAATTTCTTGTAATCTATTCTAAGTATCAACCACGCTGTGTCAATGTGAGTTGGTCGGGGGACCGACTTTTTACATGCCCATCCGTCGCATGGATCATCTTAATTTTCAGACATTTTGGTGATCGGCCCAAATTGCCCTAACCAACTAGGAAACAATAATAAAAATTAGTTTAGACCCCGCAGGATTCAAAACCACGAGCTCCGGTTTCTAAATCACACGCCCTACGCCCTACGCTACGGAGGCATTTTAAGGCATTCTAAGTATATAACACCTTAAGTATCGGTTCCATAGTTTAGACAGTAAAGACGGACAGACTTTCGCGTTTGTAATATCAGTATGAATTTATTACAGCTTTGGCGTAATAAGCTCGTAGGTGATTCTTGAAAGTGGCTAAAGAAGTTCTAATTTTATTTAAGAGTTAGGTACTGTAAATTTACAGTAAAAAAAAAAATATTAATGAAAAAATATTTTAAATCCGCTAATAAAAAATTTATTCACACCAAATAAACAAGTAAAGTTTTGAAATATAATAAATTATGTATATTAAGTCTAAAGTCTTACATTTTTATACAATCCACGCGGACAAAGCGCGTGCAAAGCTAGTACAGTAATAAAATAAATCATAAATTGAAAAATGCCGTGACATAGCGAGTGGTGTTGTTGTAAAACACTGAGCTGATTAAAGGATTATCGAAAAGTCCATGATCCTGTTTAATTTAAGCAGAGGACCGATAAAGTATAAGTATCTTTGAAATCCTCATGAAGTCTTTAACGGTTTATCAATTAGTTAATTTATCAGTTAGTCCACTGCTGGACATAGGCCTCCCCTAACGCACGACTTCTTCAATGGGGGGTATTTGGACCGTATTCCACCTCGCTGGTCAAATGCGGGTTGGGGTGGTCCGACTATTTACATGTCCATCCGACGCATGGATCATCTTACTGTTCAGATAATTGTCCTAACCAACCAGCACAACGATTACACAAAGTTGTTTCCCATGGATTCGAAACCACGACTTCCGGTTTATAAAGCAAGGCCAATACCGCTAGACCACGAAGGTGGTTTTACAGGACAGTTTTACCTGCGCATCGAGAATTTAAAAAATACTTAATCTGTTTATTATTTAATTAACTTTACGCGCATGAAGAATAGATTAATAAAGTTATAATTAGTGTCCGACCGAAATTTCGGTTTCGGTTTCAGTTTCAGCCGAGTTTCGGCCAACAATCAAGATTTCGTCTGAGTTTCGGTTTCGGCCGAAACTGGCCAGCTTTTGCCGAAAGCTCGAAACTGGTTTCAGAAGTTGTCATGTTATCAAAATTAAATGATTTTAAAATGGAAACAAAGTTGTATCGAAAGTTAAGTGTATTAAAACTCAACTGAGCTCAAATCAGTGGATTTTAGTGCAGACAACCATTTAAGCTACTTAATATAGATCGATGATTCTTCTAGAACGACGAGAAGGGATCAAAAGTAGTAGTACAAACTAGATACTCCTTGGTAACAAAATAAATAAATACTGGAAGGCATAGCTCAGATATTTATGTTAGTAAAATAATTTTCGATTCTTTTGCTTTTTTCTGAATGTTCACTACATTTTTTGTCTTTTCTCGCACGTTTGCCTTCCTCGGCACGTTTTCTCTAAATTGTATAAAAACCAAGTGCGGCTTGTTAGCGAAAACCTCTGTTAAAACGGCGCATAATATTCAATGACGATTGTGAGGCAACATAAAGTAGTCTGCTCTGCCGTATTTCATTGCCATAAGGCAGAGTGTCCCAATTTTGAGTGAGAACGAGCACGGAAGACAAAATGACATTGCAGCCACCCATCAACCTTCCATCATATTTCCAAGAAAATGCGGCTAAATACAAAACACTGTTTTAAGCGATCAAAGAATTACCATCTGATAGCTAATTCAAGGAAAAGGCATTTTAAAAATATTTAGCTATTATCTGCAAATAAATTTGAAAAAGTTTGAAATGAACATTGTGTGTTAAAGGATATTATTGCTGTAATGACTTGATAGATAACACGCCCTGGTAATGAACTGCTCGCTCCAGGCTATTCCAAACTCTTAAATATAATGTTGTATGTAAATAAATTGGAATTTTAATCGATATAAATTTCTCTAAATTGTAATCTCTCTAATCTTCTAAATTGAAGAAATTAAAGATATTTGACTTTGACTTTCATATTGAGGTATTCAATCTACATTGACACAACTTTTGTATATGAAAAGTCTCGCAAGATCCGAGAATCAAAACAATATCGACTTGACATTTCGAAAAAATTGTTGGACAAGTTGAAGTAAGAAGATTCGGAAAACTTTTTGTCTCGTTTGTAACAGTCGATGAAACATCATAATGGGTTATCCTTTTGGACCTGGAGACAAAACTGAAATGTTCCTAATGAAAACACCATCCCGCTTACCTGAAGAACTTTCATGACGTGGCATCGACTGCAAGTTATGGCCTCAATATGTTGGGACTCAAGTGATATTATTATTTATTACCTAGAGCGGGAACTACATTTAATTCCTAGCCGATGACCACCATTCCAATTGGTTGAGAAGCCCTTATTCACCAGATCTGCATAGCAGTTTTTTTATCTTGTCATCAAATTTTCACAATATTTAGAGAAACATATGCGAAGATAAGTGAAAAATGTTGTCAAAGTACTTTATGCAGGACTATGACATTTTTAAAGATTGAAACCTTGTAAAAACGCTAGATTAGTATGTAAGGAATATGTGAAAATCAATAATTAAGTTATTAATACTCATTATATTCTATCTCATTCCACTACTTTTTGATCCTCCTCGAAACTACAAATACAAACCAGGTATTAATTAGTAAGATCTCAAAACACCAATAGTAAATTTTAACGCATAACAGTAACAATTAGAAATTTGTTTATTGATAACTGATATTTATTCCGCTATGAGAATATTATTTAAAATATTTTTAATTTTAATATTTATTATATAAAAAAGAAAAACAACTTAAATAAATAATTACACTGTCTCTCTTTCATGTCTTAGTTTATGTAGAAAAATGGCTAAAAGCATCAAATTTCAGTACTTTAAGAAGTTTGGTACTCGACCACGTGAGTTTCGGTTTCGATTTCGGTTTCGGCCGAAACTGAACTCATAGCCAATTTTCGGTTTCGTTTCGGTTTCGCCGGAAAACCAGTTTCAGTCGGACTCAAGTTATAATATTATGATAAATGTTCGATTACAAAGATCAATAAATTTAAAATTTTTATTAATAAAATTCTGTTGCTTGTTAGAAATTTGTTTTAATATTATTGAGTTTTATAAGCAAGTTTTTTTATCTGTCGACGGTGGTTTGTACTGAAAAATTAACTGTAAAAAACCGCCTTGGAAGCCCCTGTGGTATTGGTGCTGGTTAAAACCGGAGGGTCGGGTTTCAATCTGCGGGGAAACAACTTTTTTTATGGTTGTTTTACTGCTGGTTAGGCCAAAGACAATATTCCCAAACCAATCAGGCCAACCAGCTGATCAGACGCTGGGGTAATTATGACCATGCCGGAAAGGTATGTTGATAGTTTCCAACCGGGCAGCGGGTAAGAACAGTCCAAAACCCACTATTGGAGAAAGGGTGATAGATTCTATGTCCAGCAACAGGCTGGGGGATGATGATGCAGCAAACTTTATGATGATTATAATATGTTTAAATATATTCAAAAAAATTAAGGTATAGATCCAAAAAGGGCGGGGGCATTGTAATATAATGTTTGTTTAATTATCTTATTTTTTTTTTCCACGCCTCATATTTCCACCGTCACACACACACACACACAAAACGTCATAATCCGTCTGTTATTTTTAAATTACGAATGCTATGTTTTAAAATATGGAGTTTTCTTTTCCTAAAAAACTTTAATATAATGTTTTATAAAAGTGTTTTATTCATTAGAATAACATTTACGGATTGAATAAATTTTGTCTATAACCATAAATATAAATAACTATAAACTATAAAGCAAAATTGTTCAGGAAAAGTTTATTCTTTTCCGTAATAGGTTTTTTTGAGAAATATTTCAACCCTCTGACAATTAATGGTTTCTGCTCTTTTTTCCAAGTAACCATTTTAATATTTTAATCAACAATTGTAAAAGATTATGCACAATTACTAGGCATAGTTTGATTTTAAATAAAAATTATTTAAATAAAACAATTATTATTTCATCAAAAAGGAAAATAAATAGTAGATATAACTACATTTTCAATATTTACAACCCGAAGTAAATGGTAAAAAAAGTAACGGAGAAATGGGTTTAATGTTATTTTCTTTTTACTAACTATGAACAAATGATTTTCAATTATAAGCATATTCTTAAAAAAATTAAGATAAATGCAAAGGGTACAAAATTTTGAGCAGTCGTCAAATAATTTTGGCCTTTTGAATTCCAAAAAGATGCTAGTCGTTTAACCAGCTTTTGGTTAAACCTGTAATTAAGGGAAACACTGGATTAAATAGGAAGGAAAATTTTAAGGATTTTCCGGTAAAATAACTAGGGTAAGAAAGAAGAATAACTGTAGTAAACGGGGATTTATACTAATGCTAGCCTTTATAAAAAATATATTTCATCCGTTTTCTTAGCTTCCTTTTAAACATAAACAACTAGTAAATAACGTCTTACGAGTATTTATAAAAGTGCGTAGGCAGTCATTTATCATAAACTGCTTTTTAATTTTTCTTTAATTATTTATTACCGAATTTTTGTTTCTAAATACCCCTATAGGCCCTTAAGTCTTTTGTGTTTTTATAAATAAGATCATAGTAATAATTTTTTGAAAAACTTATTAACGGGTCTGTTTAATAAGATTATGAATTGAGATAAAGGAGTTGTTGAATGTCTTATTTGGCATCAAGTTTTATTATAAATCAAGAGGAAGTAATTTATTATGCTTGCTTATGAATACAAAATTTGTATGTTATCCTTTTATCCAGTTTTATAATAATATTAAAATAACATTATACTGATGACATAAAGTTCATTCACAAAGAAATAAAACGTTTAATAGATGAAAAAACTTAAATGTTTTAGGATCTCGAAGTTTCTGTAACTTTAAAGGTAAAGATTTAACGTTTAAAAAGGCTTTATTTTAAAGTAGGGTTTTAAAACCAAAACGCTTGTTTTACCTTTACTTAACTCGAAGATCTCTTTTGTGTTACTTTCTTTGTTTTCTGCAGTAGATTATGTTTTACTATAAAATATTATATAAAAAACCAATTTGTCTTTACTTGTTCTAGTCCTTTTTATTGTTATAGTATATTTTTTCTATATTATATAAATAATAACTGCATAAATACCAAAGTAATCTTTTAAAATTTTAAACAAAATATTATATCTTTATTATTATTAAAAAACTGTAATACTGTTTGTCGTAAAACTCATTAAACAAACATCAGCATATTAAAGCAGGTAAATCCTAATTGTAGTAAGTCTAACAAAATAAATCAAAGAATGACTCGTTGATTTAGAATGCATCAAATAAATTGTATACTTTGAAACTACCGTTTATTTACCTCCCAATTTGATAATAAGTTGTTCATGGAAGCCTGAAAATTTGGTTTTCCATTGTATCAAACAAACTGTTTGTTTTGTTCCCGGCTTAGTTTGATACTTAACCTTGTATGCTGTATTAGGCTAAACTTTTAAACAAGAATGTAAAATTAATTACTGTTAGTAAAGAGTGAAATATTTAATCTATCCACAAAAATTATTTTAAGGAAAAAAAAAAAACCTTTAACAGAACGAAATTGATAATAGAAAACTTGTTGTTTCAGCAGAACTTTTAACGGAATCCAAAACGTTTTTCTTGAAAAAAAAAAACCAAAACCAGTAGCCGTCTCGAGGGGAGGGAAAAGGAAAAGACAGTGTTGTCATTGCTCAGACCACCTGGAAAAGTTTTTCAACGGCTAGTGTATTGCCCGGACTTTTCGGACGAGTAAAAGATGTTTTCTTCAAAATTACCATTAAATACACTACGAAACTTTTAAACGTAACTAAAGTTTACCCACCAATCATAATTTCATTATATTAATAAAGCAAAGCCCCTTTCGGTGTCTACCTCTTTCTATGTAAGCTTAATTCTTTGTTTTTATCCAATCCATTTTGAATATTTCCGAAGATCATAAAGATACGCCTTGTGTGCAAAAGCTGGGTTGGGTCCCAGGGGTTTAGCTTAATTAATTAAAAGTAAGTTGGTGTTACATTTATTATAAGAAATGCAGCCAAGACGCCAGAAACTTTACCAAACTGGGAGAGACGAGATGTTATGTCTCGTCCACTTGGTACTTTATCGGCAACAGGTGCCCTTTTCTTCAATTGGAAGGGTGGGTGGTTAACACCATTGGATTTACGGCAAAAATAGGCTTTGCAGAGGTTCTACCCCAGACGGTCCTCTAAACTGTTACTTATCTCGTCGTTTGTAAAGAACAACAAAGAAATTAATTATAAGCAATAGGTGCCTTTCCTTGGTAAAATGTTTAACATTTGTTTTGTTATATTAGGAAAAACATATTTAAAAAGATTTTATTAATTATCCAACTCTTTTGAGTCTTAGAATTTTTATAAAAACAGCATTATGTTATAAACAATTTGACCTTTAAATTGAAAATACTAGTTTTTGGTTTTTACCACCACTACACACTTATAACCCCCAATGATATGTTTAAAGCCGCGTGGCGGGATTGGATATGTCATAAACCTTGAAATATATAGTTAGAATAGTTTCTCATGAAGCCATTTTCCCGTAGTTCCAGGTGACATGGTCTTGTACCGTAAGGAAACGGGAGGGTCAAGATCGAATTTGCAGGTTCGAGTATCGTTCGATTTTTTTTTGTATTGGGCGCTTTACCATTACAAAAGTTGGGAGGATTAGCAGGCCAAAGGAGTGACCAGCCGATGGGAATGGACAAGGGGTCCCTGCCTGGACTTCCTTTGGCCGCGGCCGGCCGTGCCATTGGAATTTGAGGGAAGAGGGAGGTGGATTGTGTTTGCGCACATTTAGATTGACCGGCTGCCGAGTAGAAAACATTATTTTAAATTTAAAATTTTTAAGTTTAAATTTTATGGAAAGAACCATTAAATTGCAAATGAGCAAAGAAGGGCATTCTTCCCTTAAAACGACTTTGAAATTTTACAAAATTTTCTTTTAAAAGGGGTTCTTTAAGGCCAAAGGTCAAATTAAAAATACGCATGAAAATTTGTTATAGGTTAACTCCTGTTATTTATAAAAATACCAAATGTAAGAGGAAATTGTTTAGATTTAACATTACTTTAATTATCCGGTTGTGCAATTATAAATTTTAAAACGAATAGGTTATATTTAATGTTTCATTTGAAATATCAAATGCAATTCCAATTTTCATGAGCGTCCGGATTTGTGGTTTAAAGTTGTTCGGGGCCTTTTAATTGGGATTCGTGATTTATTCCCTTAACAACGGTTAACAGTATATTTAACACTTTTAGTTCAGGCATAATTTATTTTTAATCACTATTGTCGCAACAATTACCTATCTTATTTACTTGACAACCCAACACTACTAAATGAAACTAGTTTCATATCTAACCTCTGGTTAAAAACGCCGATAAAAATATCTGGTAGATTAATATTTTTTAATGGAAAAAAGCAATTTTTTAGAGAAATTGGTACTTATCCTTTTCAAATTTAATCTTGATTATATACAAAGACAAACCCAGCAATAGGGACTTAGGTGGGTGGGTTTATCCCAACGAAAGTTTCACCATTTTACAATGTCACTTTTATTTAAGTAATATAATATCGGCAGTTTGTTTTCATTCGCATAAGGATTTATTTGTTCTAAAAATAATAAAAAAAAATTGATTTGGTAATTTATTCAGTTGATGGCCAACAAAATCCTTTAATTATAATGGCAAGTGTGACCCGGCACCGGCCGGAATAGTTCAAAATAATTTTAAAGTATTTAATAATATTATTTATTTGAGACCTTTAATTATTTTATAAATTTTAATTGAAACTGTTTAAACCCCATTTTTGTTCTATTTGATTAAAACCGGGTAAAGTATTAATTGGCTATTAAATAACCCGAAGTTTTCTTAAATGTTTTTCTTTTTCTTTAAAGTAAAATTAAGGCATCCAAAGGAAACAATTTTTGAGCTGAAGTTTTATTCAATCTTTTTAGTTTTGGGAAATAGTTTTTAAGGAAAACGTTACCATGAAATAGGTAACCAGGAATTTTTACGCCAAAGGGAAGTGATCCAATGTTTGGACAGATAAGGAAACATTAAAGGTTTTTGTCACTACAAAGCTAAAGGATTGTAGCAAAAATTAAATTTTTATTTGTACATATTTTTCAAACACAACCACTGTTTTTAAGGAATACATGTCGGCATTAGGAGCAACTGCTTGCCCTAATTTTTGGGGGCAAAAAGATGTTCATAAAACACAAAATTAGTTTTCTTACATTTAAGAGTGGCTTTTTTGTAAAAAAATTAAAACTTTTATGATGACTGGCCCTTCAAGGAAAAATTAGGGCTTATTCCCAGCGTCATGGTTAACCGAAAATTCCAAAAGACAACGAATTGAAGCAACCTGGTTTTATACAAACATGCTAGGAAATCAGTGTGTGATTAGGTTTAACAGAATTCAAACGCCGATAATCGTCAATAGTATTTTTTCTTACTCTAATTAAACTGGAAGTTTTGGATACTCTTTGGGAAAATCACGTTTTACAAACCCCTTTCTAGTTCCAGTAACTTGATGATTTAAATAATCATTTCACTACTATACCCCCAGTTGATTACATTTGGAACAAGAAAACGGTTTCGTTTATAAATGGCGGACGCCTCAAAAAGGCCTTTTGTTTCTTCCAGTCACCCGGACGAAATTAACAAAGCAACCTCGCTATCAAGTCCAATGTTGTTGATGTTGAAAAATCAAAGGACGTATGATAGTTCCTATCCTTATTCTGTCCTTCCCGCGATGCCACATTTATAAACTTTCCCTAGGAAACCGGTGTTCCATTCTTATGGCGGAAGCTTTGGTCTGTCCTATTCCTTGGTTCTAATTCCTCCCCCGTTCACCATCGACCCATCTCAACCTTTCCTTTGTCAAATTTGAGTCCTGTCCCTAAAAATTTCCTTTTTGTTCACAAAACAATTTTGATAAACCCAATTTGGATTTAACCAGCAACCCCACAGTTTTAAAGTGACCCAACGGGCGGACCATTGAGAATAATATGGAACAGTAATGGTTCTAATTGATTTCAAGCCTTTAATGGCCGTCAAATCAGAATCCCCGCTATCATTTCCAAAAAAAAAAGGGCAAAAGATCGCTGGATTGGTATTCATCCCCTGGGGCATGGGCAGTTTTTCCCAAGAAAAAGTCAGATTTGCTTTATATTATTCGGATCCCGCAAGGCAATAATTTATCCTTATTTTCTGTTTTTACAAACCAATCAAAGACCTTAGTTTATCACCTGTCAAGCCGAGACCCTTCAGGTTATGCCAAACGTTTGAAAAGGCCTGTAGGTACCAGTATATTCAGACAATAAAAACAATTTAAAAATTGGGATAATGATTTTTGTTTGTTTGAATCAAAATGCCAGGCCCTTAGTTAGGTGGCGAAGGGAATATTTAGTAAGTGGAATTTTGTTTCCTTCCCCACCAATTATTTACGAATTCCACAACAATTTTTAGTAAAATCAATCAAAAATTTGGCCCCTGAATGGATGAGAACCTTGTTAAACACATATTTTCAAGGAGCCAAAAAGTTACCAATTGGTTTGCCTTTAAAGACTAAAAACTTTTTGCCCAATTGTTTAGGATAAGCAAGCATTACCTTAGTGGTTGCTTTTCATTGAAGTCCCTTTATATTTCCTGTAATCGACTATGGTGAGTTTTTGGTTATTTTGAATTTTTGAATGCAAATTCGCTTTTAATTAAATTAGAACCAATTTCAAAATTGTATTCGATTCATTTTCAATCTAAGTAAGTATGACCCATGTTTGTCTTATCGCCCAAAAACTTATGGTTCCCTTGCTAAAAGGTGACACTGAGATGTTGACCACATTAATTGCCTTCCTTTGGTTCATTTTACTCCTTCCTACTTAACTTCCCCTTTTGTGTTTTCGTTTTATTTATATTCAATACTTATATTTCTAAACCTAAAAAACTATCCTCGTTTTATTTCACCATGCACCTACCTTTAATTTTCTTGAACCACCCAAACGTTGATTTGGCAGGAAAATGCCTCAGGCATTGAGTCCGCTAATTTAATTACTTGGCATGTTTAATAAAGGAAAAAACTTTTTAGAGAAAATAAGCCAAAACTTTTGTCAAGGTTATTTATTTAAAATTGTTAAGGACATATCCCAGACAAACATTTTTTTTATTATTATATATTAGTAGTAATTCTTTGTAAAAAACCACCGTTAAAAATAATTATAATCCTTTAGTAATTTTTAACAAAGAGTACAGGACACCCAAAAAATAAACCGTTATTATTTCCGTCAGGTAAATTAAGGGTATATTGAGGAAAACTCTGTTTCTTTTGATAACCACTTTTCAAGAAAAAGGCGCTTCCGGGATACCACGGGAATAGGGAATGTCCACTTTGTTTTTTGTTTGTAGTAGTTTTTGAGAGTCTTAAAGGAACCTTTACCCTTAATGTTTTACATGGAGGATTCAAATAGAGAAAATATTCCTTTCAAAGGAGTTTGTAAAGAATGTTGTTTTTTTAAAAAAGAAATTATGTTTTTAATAAATTTTAAGAATGAACTTTTAAATATTTAAATATTTAGGAGAAATAATATAGTAAAAATATATTTTGTTTTATTCATCCAGATATATTTTAAATAATAAAATTAAGTTAATATTATAATAATAAAGGTAGTTATAAAAACCAGTTTCGTTTTGAAGGTTAAATTAGTAGGATTGAAATTAATGCGGAAATAATAAAATGACGTTATTAAAAATTGTTACAAAAAACCTAACCAAAATAATAATTTTGATTATCAGAGGTAATAAACAAAGGGCTGAATTATATGGATGAAAAAAAAAAATCCATATTTTTAAAACAAGCCTTAATTAAAAGTTAGCAAACGACAATTTCAATATTTGTATTTTTGGGAAGATCTTAAGGGCCAATTTTAAATCAAGTAGTATTCATGTAAGCGTGGTAAAATTTGGTAAATTACGACCAAAGGTTTTCAAATTATGCTAATGCAATTCATGGTAATTTTATATGTAAGAAATTTTAATTTACCCAATTTAAAATTTGTCCTCAATTTAAAAAAATTGGGTTAAAAAATTATGGGTTAAAACCAATAATTATTATATACCGTTGGTAAATTTGGAAAAACCTATGATGGATTGGTATTTGTAATTATAGACCGGACGATAATTGCCACAAAAAATTTAATTTTTCGATAGTTTAGTTTCCGTTCCTTTTTGTTGTTTTTCGTATTTTATTATCGTAATCTGTACTTATTTCAAACTATTTTCTTTGAACAAATGGTATTTGAATTATCGTTGCAAATAAAACAAATGAACAAAATTTGAAAAAATCAATCCTAATTAGGAAGAATAATTAGGGTAATCTTTTTTTCAAGGTTTCTTGGTTACAATTAATGTTCTATTGGATAAAACACGCCCGAGATACAAATGCCTACTTCGGACTCACACGTCTTTATCTCAGACAGGTCGGTAGGTCAAACGTTAAGGCAAAACGCCGGGTTTCAAGAAAACACCGATAGGGTTGACAAGAAACCTTAATTAGTTTTTTACCTTTTAATTGTTTTCAAACAATCAGAATGTATTTTTAAAACTTAAGGCCCTGGGCACCAGAAAAGACTACCTCAATAATAGAATTGTATTTATATGATAGAAATACGTGTAAAAGGACGTTTTCAAAATCAATTACTAATTGAACAGAGAATTATTAATTATAAATCTTGATATGATTTCAAAATGTTTTTCATTTTCAAAATTTTTATCCTTAAAATTTTACCGCCTGGGTATTTCCATAAATTTCATTTTAATTGACGCGGAATCATTCTTCTTTTACGGTTTAATTTATCTTTAAGCTTACCTACAATTTTAAATATTGTTCTACATTGGTCTAAATTCAATTTAAAACAGTCTAAAGTCTCAAATAAAAGGCAGGAATGACCCCTTTACAAACTAAAGACTTGAAAGACAAAGCCTTTACTTTGTAGCAACATTGAAAAAAAATAGGATTTTAAAGGTTATATTTCCCACCTTGGTTTGCTTATTTTGTAAAAAAAGGGAAAATAAAGTCAAAAATAATGAAAGTTTTCAGTGTTCAAAATTGTGCTGTCCATAAATTTAGTAAAATATCACAATATCTAACAATTAAGTTCATTTCAACCACGCTTTTTTATTCTAAGCTTTTAGCTGAAGTGGTTATTTTGGCGTGTCGCATCCTTATGGAGAATATTTAAATGGCTGGGATGTTTTAAGTAAAGAAAAGGGCAAAAAACCTTGTTAAAAGGATGATGAAAAATTCTTTGTGAATGATAGAGATAATTGAAATTGCTTTTAACTTAATTTCAATTTCCTTTTAAGAAATAAATTGGAGGCAAGGTTTTGTAATTAATGATAAGGATTTTAATTTTGTAAAATTAAATTTTTTTTTTATTTGTGCACTGCAAATATTAGGTTACGCAAAAAAAATTTACATAATTCATTGGTTAAAAATTTTAAAGTTAATATGTTGATGTTTAATTTTCAAATTTTCGACATTCCATAACACAGGCTAAATTGGTTTGTTGTTTCCAAGGTCAATTTTACAAAACAGTAAGAATTCTTTAAATATCTTGTTATTAATAATTATTTTTATTATTTAAAAACCAAAATGACTGCAGTTTGCTAGATTTACTTTTTGATAAAAAAAAAAATTTTCGTAAATCCATTTACAAAACCGGTCTTCGATATTGATGAATAAACTTACCAAATATAGTTTTTATAATTTTGATGCACACGTGATAAAACAAACACTACGTTTATGAAATAACAACATAAGGTTGATTGTGTTGGTTGCATATATTTTGTGGCACTCTATGATGGAATCATCTTAATGTATTTTGGACAATCATCATAACTTAATTTACTTTAAAAGTGGAATTTAAGTTTATTAATAAAGGAAAAAGAAAAAAATTTTAAAAGGTTCACCAAAAATCTTAAAAGAAACCCCAAAATTTTACATTTATTATGTCATAATGTTTGATACAAGTTTATACCTATTCCTAATAGTTTACTACGGAACCCCCGAAAAGTTGTAATGGCAAAATTAGGAACGGAAGGCTGCTGACCTGTTTTGGGTAAATAGTCTTCGAAAAGTGAAAATCCTTTTCGGATTGGAATAATGTTGCGGTGAGGGAACTTTGAACAAAAATATTTTGTAATATTACGGGTGTAAAAACTGTGATATAAACAGTACTTTGTAGCTCAATTTTTTACTTACTTTATTACTTTACAATAAAACAATTTTTTTGTAGTACTTTTAGGATATAAGTCCATAAAAAAAAATAAATCTTTTAACAAAGGGAGAATGCCTTTTCGTTTTTTTTTTAGTAAATTGGTGAAAAAAACAAAATAAAAAAAATTTTGGGTATTCGTTTGGATAAAAAAAATAATAATTTTAATGATAAATTTGGATATTTTAATTAAGGGAAATTTTTAATCTTTGTCTGTCTGTTTGTTCTTACTAATCGCAGGTTGGGACCAGTGGATTTTATTGGATCTTTCACCGAAATAAGGAGATGCAAAGGGGAGTAAATTGAGGCTTTTTAAAAAATATTGTAATGGCAATATGGTACCATTTTTGATTTTTTACTACGCGAATGAAATCAAAGGCAACGAAAAGTAATATGTAAGATAAAAGATCATTCTGTCCATAATAATATGGAAAGGTAGAAAATTGATGTCCTACTTTCCCTTGACATAGAAAACCACCAAGAAAAATCGAACTTGTTTTTAAATCCTGGAAGAAATTACACTTGAGTAGCTTCTGGGAACCAAAGAAAAAGTTCCAAAATGCTGTTAATACTTGGAACCCAAAAAGTTTAACGTGATGTTCTAATTTAGTTAGTATGTATTTAGATTTCGTTATCAAAATATATAAAGTAAAAAAATTTGGATATTAAAATAAAATTTTCTTTAAATTGTTTAAATATATGGCAAAAAAAAATATAGCAGGAGAATTATGTTTTATTAAAAAAAAAAAAAAATAATATATAAAATCAGATGAAATTAATATCTTGTAAGGTCAAAAGTAATTCGGCTAATATTTTTAAATTAAGTTTGGTTATGTTTAAAAGTTTGGGCCTTTATAAGACTGCCTTATTTACAGGATGAATATCATAGAGATACTGCTACGTAAGTGTAGTTTATTTTTAGGTTGGAGGACTGCAGTTCCTACGGGGCAGATAAGTCGCCTCTGACTATGGAACTGGTCTACAAGTTTTCCGTAGCTCAACGTGCAACGGAATGCGCTATGCGCGGAGTCTATCTGTCGGTTAAAATTGAATGAATTTATTGGAAACAACCAAAGTTCCGAATATGAAAAGGATGAACCTGTTAAGGGGGCAAGGGCCGGTCAGGGTGGGGAAGAAACCGATCGTGGGCCAAAGGGAAGACGGAGCGTTGGTCGACGGCAGAACCGGTTGTTGGTTAAGGAGTAGCAAGGAAATCTTCATTTTGGTTTCCTATTTGTTGAAGTAACCCTTTGCTTTCCATTTTTGACTTGAGACAAAAATTAAAAATTGTAAAATCTATTGATAATTTGTTTATTTCCACTTTTGTACACAAATAAAAAGGAAAGGGAGAATTAAAATTCAAATTATTCCTAAGGCATTTCTCCCGTCAACAACTTTGGACGATTAAGAGAACATGTGGTTGGGTTTTAAAAAGTTAATTTAGAAAGACAATGATAATTTTCAATTTTAACACAACCAAAAAGTTAACTGCTTTTGGATTTTAAAGGAACAAGTTTTATTGGAGGATTTTGAAATATTGTTGTAATTAAGTGTTCATTAGGAGCAATTAAAAAAAAAGGATTTTAAACCATTAGTTGATTTTACCGAGTGTTACCTTCATCAAAAGTCAAAAGGGGGAAGGATGAAATTATTTCAATTTTACAAAAAACGGAGCTTAAAAGATTTAAACAAAAACAACCTTCAGAGATTCCTTTTGAAGAGGATTCATCCACCATTAAAAATCCTTTCCTTAGGCGCCACAACAAAGTAAATTTGCATTTTCAAGTTCAAAGCGGAGGTGGAATTTGAAGGAATTAATTCATCAAAATTTTTGAGGTATTTTGTTATCAAAAATTGATATGCTAAAATATTTTTACGTTGAGTTCTCAGGAACACTATGAGTTAACCTTCAAAACCTTTCCTCCCTTATAATATTAATAGTAAAATAACAAAATGGTTTAAAGCGTCATTAAAAAAAAAAAGGGGGTTGACTTTAGATAATATGAATTCAGTCGTTGTTAATTGTTTTGGGGAATAAAACAAGGCCAGGAGCCTTGGGATTAAAACGGAAAAATTTGGTCCTTTAATTTAAATAAAAGAAATTAAAATGATAATCCGAAAATATTGTAGGAAGATCTTTTCATAGTGCTAATGATTCAAAGGGTCCCTTTTAGAGACTTCTGACCCAAAACTGGCTGACAAAGTTTTCAAAAGTGGGTCCTTGTTCTTCGCACGGCCCCATCCCAAGATGAACCTATTTATTGAAAGAGGAGTTTCCTTTAACACGTAGAGAAGTTACATAAATGGAAAATTGCCCTTAATCAAAGAGGAAGGATAAAAAGCTTAGTTTTAATGTAGACGTCTTTACATAGATTATTTTAATATTGGGTCGATTTAATTACTATGATTTAGTATTTTTTAAATAGTTTTAAAAATTGTAAGGTCACAATTACGGGGTTCAGGAATTTATTAAAGGATAGGACCACAGTTTTTAAAAACAAAAATGTCTATTATAATTAAAGATGATTAAATTGAAAAAAAATTTTGTTCGGCAACTATTTAAAACGATTTTTTAAAATATTACAAACAAAAAAAACTTTTGGTTTTAATTATTTACCTTGAATTATAAATAAATTAACTGAGTAAACAAACCAATTCATCCCGGTGTATAAAAAGTTTGGAAACATTGGGAAATTAAATTTTTAAATAAACGCGATAAAATCCACCAAGTAATTTTTATTCCAAATGTAGTATTCATAAACAAAAGAAGTGAGAAAACGATATTAAAAAAACAACCCAGGGTAGTCCCTTGGATAATTTGAAGAGTTTCAGTAGAATTAATTTTAATTTTGGGGGTTTCCAAAAATTTTTATGCTTAATAAAAGTTTACTAAATTTATTTAACAAAACCAAATTTTGAATATTTTTGAAATTTTCCCAATAAAAGGTTAAAAGTGCACTCTATGTCTATGTCTCGGAGGGATCCAGTTCTAGATTCACCTTTCCAGTCAAAGTTAAGTAGGATGAGTTATGGTTTCTTGGACTTTTATTTTGATTTTTGAAAGTTTTACCTCAACAAAAAAAATTATTTGGAAAATGTAAGAATAAAATATTCAGTTTTTAATGTTAGGGCCCAAAAGTAAGAAAGGAAAATGGTTATGGATTTTTGGAAAAAAAAATTTTTCTTAGATATTTTTTCATATACTCATTTTTCTAAACTTTAACCGAAGCAAATTGGTTTGGCTTTATTTCCAAATCTTCTTTTCAAACGAAACAGAGATATTTTAGGGAGAAACCTTTAACAAAAGTAGGAAGTAAATGGTTTTAACAAAAATTAAGGAAAAGATGTTTCCAATGAAGGACAATAAAGGTTTTTGTTATTATTTATATTAAAATTTTTGCTTGCACCAGGACGAGGTCATGGAGGCAAAAAAAAAATTGTTTTATTTTTTTTGATATAAAAATTTAAATAAAAAAGCAAATCAAACCAGGCATTCAAAAGATTCACCAGAAAAAACACTGACAGAAAAAAACGTTTAAATATTAGAAAAAGTTTGATCCAAAAATATTAATTTTTAAAAGATTTCAATTGTAATTTTAATTTAATTAGAACCCGTTGTTTATGATACCTTACCTTTCCAAGAATTTTATAAAAAATTAGAAATTAATTTTTTATTTATTTCCGTTGTTTATCCCCTTTTGACATACGAACAAACCAACTGTATAAATTTGTAAGATTAGAAGTTTTTAAAGTTTTTTTGATTTGCAAAAATTACCTGAGAAGATGCGGAAAAATCTGTAATCGGATCATCTATGAAAACTAATTTTAAAAAAGATATGAAAAATAAAAGCGACTGCACCTTTAAAGTGAGCAAAGATTTTACACTAAAGAATATAACGCGAAGAATAAACGACGTCGTGTAAAGTTTTAATGTGGTCCGAGCAATGACAACACTGTCTTTCTTGATTTTCCCTCGCTACACTGGAGACGGCGCGGGGAAGCGCTTTTTTGAAAAAATACCTGAACGTCAAACTTACAAGATGTTTCCTATACAGAAGCAACAAGTCTTTTGATATTTGTTATTTGCTCTGTCTACAGTTCAAACCTTCTGTAAAGCTATTTACGCGTATACAGAGCAGCCTCTTTTTTAAAATCAATTGTTTATTTTGTGGTTACTAAATCAGTTTAACCGTGTTTTATTCAAATTATGGAATAAGATCCCTTGATTTTATTTAAGAAAAAGAAAACGTATTTCGGAAATATCCTTGTTAAAATTTTAACCTTATGCATTTTATGTAAACTTGGTATTGATGCCTTTTTTTTCGAAAGGCAAATTATTTACCATTGAGTAAATGGTTCCCATCGGTTATTACCACACCTTTACAGTAATATCCCAGTTGAAATACCAATAAGAAATTGAAATGTCTGTTTGAACACGACAAATTTTTACTTCATCATCATTATTCGTCAGTGAATAACCGGACAAGGCCTTCCCTAATCCACGCCCTTTGTGGGGGGTTTATTTTTGAAACCCGCCCTGCTGGCCGGGGGGGGGATTGGACCGATTTTTCCACATGCCCATTCGGAGCAGGGATTCATCTTAAGTTTAAGGACAATTGATCGGGGCCGATTCGATCTTTGGAAATTTTCCTTAACCAACTAGGGAAACAAAAAAAATTTCTTTGAGTTCCCTGGGGATTCAAACCCAAGACCCCGGGATTCTACAGACATGCCATTAGGCTTACGAAGCCAGTTTTAAATTATTCCACCCTGGTTATAAAAAACGATACGGTCAAGATTTTTTGTTCTTTTTATCCGTCTATTTGTTTGGAAATTTTATTGTTAACAAAAATAATTTGAATATTCTTTCAACCACGCGGTTGAAGTCGCACGCAACCCTTAGTTTTAAAGATACTTATTTATTTGTTCCAATTAGGAGGAAATTACCTTACTAGGAAGAAACAAAAGGAATATTAAACCACCAATTATCAAAGGTGGTCCGAGCAAGACAACACTTGTCTTTTCTTTTTTTTTGGCTTGTGCTCGAGATCGTTCAAGGAAAAATTGTTCAGAAAAGCCAACGTAAGCAGTTCGGGTACTCCGTTGGGCCAACAAGTTTCTTGATTCTTTTCAATTGATTTTGCATTAATTTTCCGCTTTATTTTAATAATGTAAAAAGTAGTGAATTTCATGAAAATAGGAGAAAAAATATAACAACAGTATTTGACTTATTTAGCTAAGTCAATTAGTAAATTTAAAAAGAAAACGGATCGCTTCAAATATATATTTGTATATGAGTTGTTTTAGCCAAATATTATATATTAATGTGCATGAAAACTTTGTTTTATTTCTGTTCAACCCGACTGTAAAAGTTTTAAATTTTTGGTAATGAAAACTTTTTAGTTACAAACTTTTAATTTTAAGTATTGGTGGAAAACAATGCCTCCTAACCTAGTGGGGGGGTGCTTTAGAAACCGGGGGTCGGGACGAAATCCTGGGAGACTCCAACAAATTTTAATTGTTGTTTCCGTTGATTAGGAAGTTTAGGGGCGACCACCAGCCGAAAAGTAAGATGATCCATTCGTCGGATGGGAATTAAAAAAGTTGGTCCACCCACCGCATTGACCCAGTTGTGGGGGAGATAGTCCAGCCATGTCCAGCTATGGACTAAATACAGGCCCTTGATGAAAACCAGCAAAATTAAAAAAAAGAAAACAATATTATTAATTTTATTTGGCGTATAGTTTATAAAATACAAAATATAGGTCTAATTCTTTCAGTAACTAGGACTTTCAAAATAACAAACCTTTTATTCGGGACAAGGTTTTTTCACAAGAAAGTCTAAGAAAAATGTTACACCATATAACCAATATACATTAAAAAAGTGGTAAGGAAACAAAGGTAAAGGTTATTTAAAGTAAACGACTTTTAAAACGATAACGCAACCTTAAATGGGAATGCCGCGCCAGGTTTTTCAAATGCCAGGTTATTTGTATATTTGAAATTGTTTGTTGATTGTATTAAACCAATAAAGATGACGAAAAATCCAGCTGGAGTTTCTTTTGCCGGTTCTTTCCTTGATCAGACGTGTTTTATCCCTGAAAGGTAATAGCATTCTCGAGACCAAAAAGTGCTTTTTATTGAATTAAGATATTCGAATTGAAATTGTTGGGTTTCTGGTTTTAAGTTTTAATATTTGTTATGGATACTTTGTTATTCTTAAGTTGGACCCGTAATTCAGAGTTTAATTGTCAATTATGA
The DNA here is from genome assembly GCA_029286875.1 of Lamproptera curius. Lineage (NCBI taxonomy): Eukaryota > Metazoa > Arthropoda > Insecta > Lepidoptera > Papilionidae > Lamproptera > Lamproptera curius. Next base: position 335,728 of record JAGSMT010000011.1, on the reverse strand, counting down.
CTATATAATAAAAAAAAAAACACTTTTATACATTAAAATCTTTTAGAAAACGTTAACTGTCCAAGTAACCGTTTTACTTTTCAAAGAACGGGTTGGATTATGTTCCAGTAAACCGGGTTATTTTTTAATAATTAAGGATTTCGGAGTTTATATATAAGAATTTTAACTTTTATAAAACAATAGGATAAGCTATTAAAACGTGAGCCCATGAAGGAAAAATAGGGCAAAAACCTGGAATCTATGTCAAATGTTTTGGGGCCGAAAATTCTGGGTTCTTCCAACACTCTGGATTCAAACCACTATTGTTGAATGCGGGCGTTGCTTTTAAAAATTAGTGTTTTTCAAACCCATTTTGGTTTTCTATTAAATACCAATTAAGAAGATGTTCTTTATACCTCTTTCTTAAGAAATTAGTCTTGAGAAGGTTAAATGCTTTTCCTTTGATAAGACACGTCCAATCACCCACTTGCTTGAAAAAAGTAAGATGATCCAAGTTGGACAATGTCGGTAAGGTCAAGTCGTTATTAAGGAAGCAATTTGCTTTGAAGAGTGCACTGATAGCAATTTGTCAAGTGATGTCCCAATTTGTTATTCTTCTAGTTTTTTTCTTGTTTTATATCTATGGATTTAATTATTTTTTTTAATTAGAAATTTTAAAGAAAGATGGTTGGTCTTTACCAATTTCCTGGGATCCAATAAAATTCAAAAAATTAAACGGTAGAGTTAAAAAAAACCCGAAGAACAAAATAAATACTTTTGTCAAACCAACATTAAAAAATTAAGAAATGGAAAGATATGTCAATTTTTTAAATAAAAACTGACGGGTTTTGAAAACATAACAGAGATACAGACATAACCAACTTAGTCTGCCCGGATCATGGATGCTGAAAAAGAAATTCGAAACGTCGGGAATAAATATATTTAAATAACGTGAAAACCGTAAAAAGTGGGGATTTGATATTTGGGATTTGTTTGTATTTTTTGGCTTATACGCAGGCAGACGAGCAGCCAACCATACCTGATGGGAAGTGGTCAAGACGTTCATAGACATTGGCAATCCAGTGGTAACGCCAACGCGCCGCCTTACCGGAGAATAAGGGGTTAAGTCCGTTTACCCAGTAAAATACGCTTTACGGTGACCTTCAAACCAGAACACAGAGTTTTTTTCACAATTACTGCTTCGCAGCAGAAATAGGTACCTCGATGGTACCCACCCAGACGGCCTCCTGCAAAAAAGGGACCTACCACCGGTTTTATATGCACAAGTTTCTTAATTTAAGAGAATGGCTCCACCTACGAAGAAGTCATAAGAACCCTTTTTATATGCGAGCTCGTCAAAACTTTTCTCTCAATCGCGGCTTGTTTTTGAGTTTTTCGACCGAACAAAATAGTTTTTTCGGTTGGAAACCTCAAATTGTGGAGAATTAACCCCCAACCCTCTTACGGTTTTTTTGTAAATATATTAGCTATTGTACCCCCCACATTATGAGGTTGAAATCATTATTTACTGTACCACGAGTATTAATGAGACGTGGAGCAATATTATATATGTTCCAAACAGCTGAGGGTTACCATTTTTTTTTGGTAATACTAGTTCACTTGGGAGAGTCGAATTGCAAGGGGTTGCAGTTAGTTGATGGATGGATGTAAAAATTAAAAAAGCATTTAAACTAAGATGGAAAAGGCTATGCAAATCTCAAATAACCTATTTATTCCGTTAATATCTTACGATTCTGTAGGAAAAATTGTCAACGAAAATAGTTTGTAAAACAAAATAAAACTAAAATTTTGCATTGCATTTAAATCGTTTGGTCCCAAGCAAGGAAATACGTAAAGGAAAGGGTGCTTAAGGAAAATTTAATGGACACTCTGAAGGCAACCCAAAGAGGTTATGTAAAAGGTTTTGTGATATTAACATTGTTATTTTCAAATGGCTCTTTCTTGTCTCGCTTTTTATTTTAAGCATTTGCCTGGAATAAAATGTGACAAATTACTATTAAAATGTATTATCATGGTTTTGATGATTAAGATTCTTTTAATATTGATATAAAATTAGAGGACGTATATTGGATAATACTGATGTTCAGGCTTCTGAAACGTGAAGTCATTATACGATTAAAAATCTTCTAAGTTTTTTTTATCTGGGTCTCGTATTCTGTGGAACATACTGGATGTGGGGGGGGAGGGAGGAGAGTTGTCGGTAGCGCGTCTCCACGACGAGTGACTAAACTGCGCCAAGGGGCCTCGGCTAGGGCCGCCACTTTATGGTTCCCTTTATTATGCTGAATCGAATTACACTAATAGACGGTAGTGTTTACACTACTGATTTGCGCTAGAAATAGGCACTGCGGTAGTACTTACACAGACGGTCTGTAAAAGAAGAACTATAATAAAACTAAGTACATCTTATAAAACAATATAACAGTATTTAAATTCATAAATTGCACGTTACTTAAATGATTGGTTACAATTGTTCTATAATGAAAACATACGGTTAAGGCAGATAAACTTAATATATAGTTTTAGATTATTATTCCTTAGGTGACTATTTAAAACTTTTTATTTTATAATTCTTTTGCGAAATTATTAAAATCAATAAAATTGTTTAATTCTCTCCAAAAATAAGTTATTTTTTATCCTTACGAGAGTTTTTAATACTTTATATATTTATTCATTGTAAAATAGCTCTATGTAGTCGGCAATTAAACCTTAAGTATGCATAAATATTAAAATGATAAAAAGAATATATTACAACATAAAATCGCTTTAAAATTGTTACAAATGTGGCGCTGAACATGCATCAGATGTAGAGCACCTATAATAGATAGAGCACATATTTAAAGAAAAGTCATAAACAATAAGGCGCTTTAATGCTTTAGTCCCACTAAAGCAGAATGTTTTATGCCGTTCGAAAACGTATTGAATAGGCTAATTCTACGCCAAGGTATCGATCGTCTACTGCAAATATTTATACAGATTTGTATGATTAAAAACAAATGAAAAATACGTATCTAATAGCTAAGGGAGTCGTGGAAAATGAACTAAATAATCATCAATAGACTGAAAACAATACTGTTGCAGCCACAGCTTACACTTTTTATATATTTACTTTTGTAGAGATGTACTTAAAGACAGAAGTCAATTATTTTTAAAAGTGTTAACTGTTATGTTGAACAATTATTTCGATGGAAAGTGTAAAACTAAATGTTAATCATGAATAACATTTATGTTAATGAACTATTAATTATTATTCTCTAGTAGACATTGAAACTTTATATTTATCTTTGTTAAGATTCTAGAAGACGTAAGAACTGGGTAAAAAGTTCTTTACTACGACTAAGACCATTTTAATTTATTGTAGCTGAGTTTTCTTTACCTAACTTATTAGTTGCTTCCAAGAACGCTTATTCAGGTTGACTTGGTTTGTGACTTGTCAAAATGAAATTGATGTAAATTATATTCTTAATTATTTATTTCAATTGATAAAAAATATTAGACTGATAAATACAATTATGAATAATCGCTTCAAATTCAGGGTTTGTTACAGAAGAATATGCTTTGCGTTGGGTTACGTTATTCTTTTTAAACTTAATTGTATGGTACTCTTAATAATGGAATTAAATTAAAGGATAATCAAAATAAGATTATTGTTTTATTTGTCAAATGTATCACAGTTAAAAATTATAACAAAATTTTCCGAAAATATTTTTTGAACAAGTGTTTTTTTTACAGTGATTTAACTAAAGGAAAACAACGTAAAAGTGACATCATGTCCAACATATGACCGAATTAATCAACTCCGTTAACGTTTTTGAGCCTCTCCATCAGATGTTATATCGAACGTAGTGTTAATTGGTTTTCATCATTGACTGATTGCTTTCAGATAAAGATCTTTAATCAGAAACTTACAAATTTTGATTGATAATATTAATTATACCTGGCATGTATTTACACCGACTTTACAACCATACATACTTATGGAATATAAATAGTTCATAGGCGTTGAATAAAAATAATGAAAATCTAGCGGCATATCGTATCCACTTTTTAAGATTTTTCTGCTTACAAAATATATCACAATGAAAAATAATAAGTTATTGTAGTGGGTAGGTCCCCTTTTTACAGGGGACCGTCTGGGGCGGTACCACCGCAGTGCGTATTCATGCCGTAAATCAGTAGTGTAAAAATATTACTGTGTTCGGGTTTGAATCGCATCGTAGCCAGCGAATTTACTGGGTAAACAAGACTTACCGCCTTATGTCTTACGGTAGGTTACACGTTGATGATACTACTGGTATTGCGAAGGTCTTTCGGCGTCGGTGACCACTTATCGTCAAGTAGTCCGACTGCTCGTCTGCCTGGGCAGTTAATAAAAATTATTATAAATAAATGTTAAAGTGTATTACGTATGTTATTTAAAGTAAATAATATTTCTTTTTCTGTGTATATACGTACATTGACCGATACAGTGACCCAAATATAAGTCTGCAATTATATTTGACGTGTACAAGCAGCTAACTTTTATACTTTTGTATTTCAACACCCGTAAAAGAATCAATGAAAAATCTAGTAACCTAGCTTATTCTACACACCAAAGCGAGTATTAAAATACAGTAAAGTTCTAGAAAGTCCGGTAGTAAATACACAGAAAAACTTGACACCATCGTGTCACTTTTCATGCACGTCAGCATAATATTCCATACACATTTTGTTAGGCATTTGAACAAGACTAGCATAGATTTTTGCTTACAGAATGCCGCAATAACTAAATGACACAGAAAAACAACAAAAGAACATTCTACCATCTGGAAGACTACTTGAAAAATGTTCATAATTATTTACATTTCTAAGATCAGCTAGTGAACCATAAATTATCTACTACTTACTAATACAGTTATATCTTAAAATAAAACATTACGTTCTTTACTTTTGTTGTATTTTTGAAAATGAATTGAAGTATACCAGCTCTAACAGGAATTTTCTAGTTTTTTTTCTAGTGAACATTCAATCCAACGCCCACAGTGTTTAATTTAAAAGGAACTGAAATATCGATAGAAATGCACTAATAAAATGAAATCATAATCAAAATCAGTTACTCTAAAATCATTGTTATCTCACTCATAAAAATGTGATTGGATGAGATTGCTGAAAGAGTCGAAGGGTAAGAGCAAATTGCAAAAAATTAAGTTAATAGCAAATATGAAATCCAAAACTAACAAAAATATTAACAAACTAGCAAAGATACTAAAAAGGCAAAAGCAAAAAGAATTTCAATTTGCTGTTGAACGAGCTGTACATTACATTTATCAGCTTTATATTATATTTATATCACATTCAGATATCTAAGCGGTATATATAACAAAATACTATTTAAATTTTTGCTTTTCTGGTAATCTCTGGAATGGCAGATCCGATTTTTTTGGACGGAATTTTCTTTGGAAAATAGCAGATGTAACTGGGAGTAATTAACTTTTTTCTTACCACAAAAGTTCACTCGCGCACATCAGTTATTTATATAAAAATACCTACTTTATTCCTTAAATTATAGAAACTACTCCACCAACAGTTAAATATAGCGATTAAAAACCGACAAGTTATCAGGTGGCCCGTGCAAGGACAATACGGTCTTTTCTTTTTTGGATTCGTTGTACTCGAGACTGTTTCAGGGAAAAGCTTTTCAGAAAAAGTCGACGAAAACAGTTTACATTTCCGGCTTTACTATCGCAACATGTTTCTTGATTCTTTTCAGATAACTTTGCGATTTTTCTTTTACCTTAATAAATGTAAACAGTAGTAAATTTGTTGACTAACAATTTAAGTCAGATTTTGACTCGTAAATACATTTTACAAAAGCTTTGAGAAAAGTATTATTTGTGATTGGAAATTTGTTAAGTAGTTATTAATAATAAAAGTTAAGTTTAAAAATTAATAAATATATATTTATTTATATATATATTTGTTCATATTGCAACTACTCCTATTTTAAAGAATCTCTTTCTCAGAGGAATTGAAGGTTAACTTCAATTAATCGAGTCGAGTATCGACTTCAATTTGTTTAACATTTCGTCTTACTAATATTTTTTGGTTTTAAAAATATTTTATAAGTCGTCCTAATAATTTTGTAACTTCTTAACGATGAGTAAAAATTAAATAAATTACATATTAATATTCGATTAAAATATCGTTAACTTGTAAAAGTAGGTAAGAATGGCGTCATTACTAAAAATCAGTGAACTAAGTCAACGTTGTTAAGATAGAATTAAGATTGCAGAAATTTGGATCTAATCGATAAAAGGACCTACAAAGTTTATTATTTTTTTTTGGCGAATTCGCAGAAATACATGCGCACCTGATGGGAAGTGATCCTTACACCCATAGACAGTTGACTTTATAATACTTACTTTTTACTTATATAAAACAGGAGGACAGATTGGACAAAAGAGGAGTGCATGATGTCAGAACGGTGAATAGGGCATAGAAGTAGACAGTATTCGTCAACGAAGATTCTTTGCTTGACATCCATAAGTATTGAAAATTAGAAGATATATGTAAGACAGGGCAATTGGAGAATTAAGGAAGGAATATAGAGTGGTTAGGGGCTTGTAAGAGCGTCTGGCGAATAGAGCAACCACTGAAGTTGGGAACGTTGCGCAGATGCATGATCATTTACGAAATTAAAAACAGAATCGAATGCAGTTATTTAGAAGTCGGTCAAGTTTATTGAGCGGATCTGCACTCAGTTCAAAGATAGGCACCTCACCTAGTCGATATTGGAAAAATCAAGGCCTGTACGAGCGTCACTTTCGTTTTAATGGGCAAAAACTTCTGTAACGTGTAGCCACGAGACCGTAACTGTGCAAACACTACTATTTGGCTGTTCCATTTCTAGCGTTATATCTATTGGAGCAGTTTTCCCTGTGACTAAAGGAATGATCCCATTAGTGTTCTGGGTAAAAGACTAACATCTAGATGCATCTATTGCGTAGCATGGTATGTTACGCTAGGTTGGTGACCACTTCCCATCAGGTGTTCGACTGCTCAGTCTGCCTTGCTTGTTAACAGCAATCAATAATAAGACATATTTCTATGCTACAATTATTTGTTTAGTCATTATTTTCGCATTGAAGGAAAAATGAAGAGTCACTGTCAGAAAACAACTGCCATAAAACTACGCTTTGCAACGCAACTTTATTCCATGTATTTATTTCTACAAAATAGAATAAGGTGAAGGATATAAATCTCAAAGAGGTATAGTTTCTAACCCGTGTACATAAATTTAAACACCGTATTTTGTTGTTTTATTCATAATGTTAGAGATGATCAATGAAATTTAAGCTAAATTGTTATTCACATTGTACTGCTAAAAATCAGTGAATCAACACTTCCTCAGTAAAGCAACAAACATCCCAAACAAACAACTTCTCGGCGGAAGTTATGCTGTTCAAATGTTCATGTCCACTGAACCATTTTATATTGTTATTTACATTGTGTTACTGTAAAAGGATTTTTTTTCACTTAATTTGTCTTTGATAATTTATATCGTAGACTAATAAACAAATATTACACTAAAAATAAGTAAATATGGCTTTTTAGTACAAATAATAAGAATCTAAACAAATGAATATAATGAAAATTTCTGACATAAAATTTTTGCTTTTCTGTCTACCTGCCTGTCTCTCTGTTTGTTCCGGGTAATCTCTGGAATGGCAGATCCGATTTTTTATGGACGGAACTTTCTTTGGAAAACAGCAGGGAGTAATTAACTTTTTTCTTACTACAATAGTTCACTCGCGCACATAAATACCTACTTTATTCCTTCAATTATAAAACCACTCCACCAAAAGGTAAACATAGCGATTAAAATCAGTGAACTAAGTCAACGTTGTTTAGATAGAATTAAGATTGCAGAAATGTGTGGGTGCCAATCTTAAAATCTATTCGATAAAAGTACCTACAAAGTTTATTATAGTATTAAAACTAAATAAAGGAGCAATATTTGTTTGATACTTTAAAACTAATGCGTTAATAACTTGAGACATACAATAATAAAATAATGACCTAGTCGATTCCGACGACGGCAGCCGATCTATATGAGAGATCAGCCAACTGCGCAGGAGATATTATAGTGCACAAGTGTACGCGTTGACGACAGGTGAATCCCCTCTTGCTTCACTCTCAGTCGGATGGATATTTGACACGACCGGAAAGAGATAAGGCGCAGGACTGACTTTTTATGCCTATTTGACGTATAGATCATCATACTTTACATACAATTGGGTGATCAGCCCGCGTTGCCCTAAGAAACCAGGAAAGAACAATATTTTTTTGTTGTGAACCCACGAACTGTTGTTTCTAAATCTGCGATCTTGTTCCAATAGGCTGCGGAGGCAATTTTTTAACAAATAATAATAAACTTTATAACCACTACTTATCTCTGGATCAAATCTGGTTCAAAATAAACTACGTGTGATTAAGATGATATTATAATACCTTGGGTCATATAAAGTAATTAGTCTTGAGAAGGAAAATGTTGCTTACTTCAGAATACACGTCCAAGATACGAGTTTCCTCACAGACACGTCGTTAGGTCAGACGCCATTAAGGAAGCACTTGCTTGAAGATTGCCCTGATGGCGCTTGTCAAGTGATGCCCTAATTTGTATTCGTCTAGTTTACATTTGTTTGTTGTTTTTATATATATGTCGTTGTTCATGTTTTACTTGTACAAGTTTCTTAATGATTCTACGACCTGCAAGTCGTAGTGGTTAGTGACCCTGACTGTTTCGCCAAAAGGTGTGGTTTTGATTCCCACCATGGGAAAAAAGTATCTGCGTGTTTGTATTTATATAATACGTATTTATTTTCAAAGGAATATTAAATCTATGTAGGTATCAGTCATGTGGTTTCCATAGTACAAGCTCTGCTTAGTTTAGAACAAGATAATGTTGTGTTAATTGTCCGGGAACATTATATCACTTTTACGAAATATTATCAATATTTCAAGTAGCTTCTTATAGATTGTTGGAAATAATCTTTTTTTAGGTTACCAATTCAGTTGCGACGGTTATCTTGCTAGTCAGCCGTCGGAGTTAATAGAATAACAATTGTTTCTGAAATATTACGATTTATCACTTATATAATTCTTAGATAATGGAGATGTGGTAGGTCCCCTATTTACAGGAGACCGTCTAGGTGTGTACCACCGCACTGCCTATTTCTGCCGCGAAACAGTAGTGTGAAAACACTGCTGTGTTCCGGTTTGAAGGGCACCGTAGCCAGCGTATTTACTGGGTAAACGAAACTTAACATCCTATGTCTCACGGTAGGCAGCGCGTTGGCGATACCACTGGTATTGCCAATGTCTATGGGCGTCGGTGACCATTTACCATCAAGTGGCCCGACTACTCGTCTGCGTATGCCATAAAAAATTTAGTTTCATTGCTTATTGTAAAAATTTTAAAGCATATAAAATAAGATAGGAAAAGCTAAACAAATCACGAATAAGTCTTTTATTCTGTAATTTAGATCAGTTTAGTCTTTATATAATGTCTTAATGAAAATTTAGATAAATATATCAGTAAAAATAGTTTAAAAAACAAAACTTTTTTTGTAAAATACCTAAGTCGTGAAAGTGAAAATTGCATCGCATTTGAATCGCTGCGTCCCCAGCGAAGGAAATGTGTAAAGAAAGCGGTGCTTAAGTAAACATTTATGGCATACTTACGAAGCGTATCTTATGGGCATTATGTAAAAGGTTTTGTGATATTCACAATGTTATTTTCAAAATGGCTGTTTCTTCCCATATGCTTTTAATTTTAGCATATGCTTAAATAAATGTTTGAAACGCAATGTATGAACCGGTAAGCATGCCCCTCTTACTCTTACTCTTTCCTTTCTCTCTGTCTCTCGTGAACTTACGCAAACTGACTACGCAGGAGTAAAAGAGATGAATGCCTCTCATTTTCTCTTATGGTTGCTTATGGAGAGCGTTACATGAGCTGCGCTGTGACACAGTTTTTTAAGTGCCTCTCTGTCTTGAACCCATTTATAAGCCATTGTCACGTCAAAATCTAAAGTTTTCGCGTGATTTCGTAAAGATATAAAAAATCCATATGATAATTATATATCAAATTTCATAGGTAATAATACAAAGTTTTTTATAAGTACTACTTATACGAGAGTATTATATACTAAGAAAATAAAAGCGAAATAAACTGTTGACCGGCGCTTATGGAAGTCAATCAAAATATTGCCCTTATTTATAATTTGAATTTGAAGATAAAATAATAAAAGTATAGTAAATAGTAGGATTATATTATAAACCTAAAAAAGGACCATTTTGTCATTAGAGGGGAGATTTGAAAAGCAAAACAGTTAAGAAGATAATAAGAATAGAGATATAATTGTAACAAATTTATTCAAAAAACAAAATTGCTTACAAAACGTATAAAAATTTTGCATTTGTTTCTAGCCTCTATCGGAGTATGTTTTAGGGCACATTAAAAATTGTCATATGGGTATCAAGAAATATGGTGTAAAACATTATTTGTATTTATGTGATTGCTCACATATTAAAGCCACTTTTTTAAGATTGCATTAAGTACAATAAAGGTATTTTAAGTATTAAGACTAAAAATCATATGACATAATTGGTTCATGTTACAAAAATTAAATTGTAAGTCTGTCAACATTTTGAATATGTGTAGAAAGCGTCGATTCAATTATTTAATTAATAAATGAAATAAAACTTTCAAAAGTGTCAAATATTACTTTTGTGGTTTTGCAAAATACATTTAGATGCAGATATATACCATCATAATTTGTCTTATAACCTTGGACGCTAAAAAGTCCAAAACAATTTCAGAATGTTAGTAATGAAAATGATTCATAAAAAATCACGATAAATGTGTCAAAGGTAGATGTACTGTCAAAGGATCTTTATTCCGTGCAATATTTTATGAGAAAACGGAAAGTACCTATTCTTTTCGAAAATTAACTACCTAGAGTTATGTCACGTTGTCAGCTTAATATCCGGCTAAATATGCAATACAAAATGACTTTCCACATTAATGTTGTAAGCGTGCTTCGTAAACTCTTAGATACAGGTATCACTATATAGTATAAAACAAAGTCGCTTTTACTGTCCCTATATCTATATGAATCCTTAAATCTTTTAAACCTCGCAACGGATTTCGATGCGGTGTTTTTAATAGAGTAATTGAAGAGAAGATTTATACGTATAACGCATGCTTAATATTGTAGGAATATTAGGCGGATCGCTAATCTTATATAAAATAAAATAGCAAACTTTTACGTGAATTTGCTTAAGTTGATATGTGACACTTGATATCAATTATATTTCGCCCTTCCTATGTTTTATTATTTTATACAATTCTCTAGTTTAAAAGAATATGACCTTATTTTTTTAAGCTATTCATGTTTAATTTCCAGTCGTGTTTTATGTATTTAATACGATCTGATACAAATTTACTCGTCACTGATTGCTGCCATCGCAAATTATATGTTTTATACATATTAATTTAATCGAAAAGATTTTTTTTACATTTTAACAAAGCGTTTTGTATTGGATTCTCTTTCCATTTCATCATTTACATTTTGCTTAAAACAATTGTATACCATCAATGTCATACTCAAATAGACATAATTTTAATTATTGTTGGTTTTGCATTTGCAAATGAATGCAGTCATATCATCAGTTATCTTAACAATTAAATATTAATTGAAATTTGCCAATTATTCCCGTTGTCAAATATCGTGGCTTAATCAAATGTTTAGTCAATATATCATACCTATATAAATTAAATGGTAAATTCTGTCTCAATAATTATAAGTTAATTATTATGAACATGACAAGTTATTAAATAATCAAATTAACTGGTATGGTGTTAAAGATATGTACAAAAATGGAGGACAACATGGTTTTGTAAACTACAATCTTTATTAACAAGTGGTATATTTTTATTATAATTAATTAGATGCCACGCTGGAGTATTCAACGTAATGAGGATCTCTTATAGACATGTATGGCACCGCACATAAAGTTAGAAGGAAAGGGTGTCCTTTGCAATTCGTGCCTGTGGTAAAAACCCTTTCTCAAATATCATCAGCATGTGTCCTCTGTTGGACATAGGCCTCCCCTAACGCACGCCTCCTCCATTAGGGGGTTTTCGGACCGTATCCCACCCCGCTGGTCCAATACGGGCTGGTGGGTAGACCGAATTCACGTGCCCATACGACGCATGGAATATACATGGCACTTTTCTATGTTAGAAGAAAAAACAGTAAAATTATAGTAACTTTGATCAACTAGGTCTCGAATACATTGTACGAGCAGTCGTATTTAGTTCAATTTTTTTTATTGATCTTTGCATGCTTTTTTTCCATCATAAATGTATATAAAATGGAATAGCCCTAATTCCTATTAGTCAATAATATGCAATAAGGTAATGTTAAAATTTCTACTCTTCTTAAATATGTCGCAAGGTACGGACTTCTTCAAAGTTTCCAACAGGAAAACTCTTATTTTTAAAATTCAGTCGGAAAACACACAGTAAAGAAATTTAGAAGTTACTTCGTTACTTTACTACTTAATCCAACATTTTGAAACTGTCGGCCTTTCATATTAACATATTTCATCCCACTTGTAAGTAATTTTGAAATGCTACAGACGATACGGTAAAAGTAAATATTAATATTATTTACACTTATATTGTAAATGTAAGGTACAATATCTTCAAGCTAGAATAATCTTCCTATGTACATGTAATCTCTATGAAAGCATTTTATGCAACTTATGATTCTATGTTTTCCGGCAAGGCGCTCAGAAGTTCCTTTTGAATGGTTTGAAGTCGAATTAAACCGCCTAGCACATTTTATTGTCAATTTACTTTCGTTTCTTAGAACTGTAAGAACTTTTGAAGCTTATAGCGCAATTTGGCCGTTGATTCTTAACATTTCTTTAGTTTTCTGTAAATTCTAGTTTGTTTGTGAATTTGGGTAAATAAGATATTCATCTGCGAAAATATGTGCTTTAAAAATTAAATTATCTGGAAAAACAACCAGTGAGAGTGGCGCCATTATACAATATTTCTTCTATGAAAACGGTTTAGGTTTTGGATCCGGTTTATGTTTAGTTTACAACGTTTAACAACTTTTTATATAATGCTTTATGATTTATATATCATATATTTGTCATGAACAGTTTACAAAGTAATATTTATAAGTAACTAGCAACCCCCCAACCCCCCTCGCGGGTGGAACTTCGTAAAATCCGTCCTTAAATGACCTCTACGCGGTGAAAGAAATTATCCGACCAAATTTCCAGTCGCTACGCCTTATGGTTCCCTAGATATCGTGATGAGTCAATATATAGGTGGAAATCTCTTTTATATATATAGGTTAGAAAAGCAATTTTTGACTCCCTTTGGTTTCCTTTCAAAGTTAGTTTTTATAGTATCCCTGAGACCTTAAAAAGAATATCTTAATTTCGATGTGAAAATAGATAGCGGATGTATATCACGTTGAATCTACTTTTAAATCCTATTCACCGTTTGATAATGCAAAAATTCCTGCAAAAGTTGTACTATAAAATTTTAACTTTTATGAACTAAAATAATTTTAATGGTTATAATTACATTAGAGAAAGATCACAACATGTTATTGATAAATATCCTTTTTTTTATGCAATTTTTTACATAAATTAACATTTTATTACGTACATTGAAAAAAGAATTGAAAACGTGTACATCTAAAATTGTTTTTGTTGTATTAGACTTCGTGTTTACCTTAAATTCTAAAGTTCATTCAAAAATATCTATAGAAACGTTTTCGGATTTGCTTTAACTCTCAAGATGTTATTTTTTATTATTCCTGCGTTCGACCAAGCCAACTCATAGGCCCCATAAATATGAAATAATGAAAGTTGACTGTTTAACTACCGTTTGAAAATCATTAATATACATAACAATAAATCTTCAATAATGTCATTTGTAACAATATTAAAGCCTTTTTTTATTAGTGTTCAATCAATGGAAAGAAAATAATAAAAAACGGAAGTAGGCCAACAGCGTTGCGATAGACGATGATGCATGAGATAAATGTATTCTTTTGCTTGAAGATTATGAAGTAGTTTTTTTTAATTTCCCAAAATTCATTTCTATTTCTTTAGTTCTATTGCACAAGGCAAACAATAAAAGTCAAAGTCAAAGTCAAAGCCGAAGTCAAAATTTATTTATTCAATTAGGCTCTACTGTGCACTTATAAAAGTCAATATTTTACCTAGCCTAGTCTAGTCAACGTGTATAAAGATCACAGTGTTTTAAAATAAAAAGAGTTTTGGATTAGTTTGAAACGGCTTGCACTAAGAGTTTATCAGCGACTAGTACATTCTGCCTTCTATCACACACACGTATAATCATATCTTTACATATACACACCATGCCCAATGTACGATTTTATAATTTATTTTATTATGTAATTTTATCTTGCAATATTGTATTACGTGCTTCAACGGTGAGTTACGTGTTGAGAGGTTCATTATGTTTGTTTTTAAATTTTTTTTTTTCGTAATAATTTCTACCATTAAATGTAAGAAATAAACCTTTTTTGACTTCTTTCTATATATGCAATGTGATTTTTCGTTTAGTACGAAGCTTATGCACGCTTCACGCAAGAGTTTTACATATTGGGACAAAAGTTAACCTAGTTTCAAAATGTATTAATTGGAATATGTTACTGATACTGAACAAACTATTTTCAGGTTTGTACTTTACGAGAAATTGTCATGTATATATTCTTTTACGTAAACAATTGTCACATGTCATATTGGAATTCTTGAAGATACCGATGAGTGCAAATATGGGTATGTATATAGGTTTAATGTTAATAATAGGTAAATTGCTTGACCTATAACTAGGTCACACAGACTACATATTTTGGGATTCCTTACATCTTATCCTTGTAAATCATTGCTGTCCACCAATGTTTAGTAATCTAAAAAAACTACTTTTCATCTAACATAGTACAATAATTACGTTAGCAGCGTTGCCCTTTAAACCGGAAGACACTAGTCTTATCACACTGTGACTTACGGTAAAAATGGGCTTCACAAAACAGAAGTACCTTTTCAATTTAACGTGGAATAGGATTTGTACGAAATGGGAAAGCTTTAAGACGTGTACACCTTTTACACCCAGTCTATCCCAGCGTAACGGTTTCCCCAATTATCCCGAAACATTTGAATACAGCGCTTTTTTTTGGTATATTGCTGCAATATTTCGATTTCCAACATACATTTATTTAAAATTGTCATTTTATACAAAATTTATCGGGCAAACAAATAAAACTGTTAAGAAAATAATATTGAGGAGCCACTTTGGCTGTTTCTATTAGTTTTACCTAATACATTTCTAAATAACATTTTCATGATAATATTGTTTGATGTACATATTTTATTTTCGACGTCTCTGCCCCTCTTTCTTAAAAATTGGAAGTATGTGTAACAATTCATTGTTATAATGCATATTAAAGGAGCAATAATGTACACTTTTAATATTACATGTAAATGTCAGTAGTTAAATACATGTACAAAACAATTTGAAGCATATCCATAAATTGCGTTTCAATTAAAATAAGTATTAATCTAGAATTGATTGCATTTGTTCACTTAACAATTGTTTTGCAAACGTCCATGAAGATTAAAACTTTACGACTAATAACATACGATTTTCAAAAGTATTCATCATCATTATCAGCCTTTGATAGTCCACAGTTGGACATAGGCCTCTCCTAATACACCCCTATCCATTAGAAGGTGTTGGACCGTATCCCACCACGCTGGTCCAATGCGGGTTAGTGGCTGATGAGTCAATAGAATTGCTAAAAAGTATTTAAGCTGATTATAAAATATAGACTTTTTAACAGTAATAAGTAATCATAGACAATACTTGATCCAGAATACTGCAAAAAAAAGACTCTTAAACATTTATCTTATTTACAATGTGGATATGCGGAATTATTGCGTAGTGTCTTTCAAATAGGGCAATCGTAAAACTTTTCCAAAGTCGTTATCCGGTTTATTGTTGCGTTGTTGTTTCGCTTTGATGTTAGAAATGTTTTGACTTATCAACCATAGTTTAGACAACTCAGCCTTGGAATAGACGTAAACAAAATGTCCCACAGCAATGTAACGGCGTCGTGCGTATAGAGGGTTTGAATGTAGTGGACATTTCACTGCACATGTCACTCGGTGATTGACATACTTCATCAGCCTTTGATTTAATAGACCCCTATCCATTCGGAGGTTTTTGGACCGTATTACACCACGCTGGTCCAATGCGGGTTTGTTTGGGTAGACCAACTTTTTACATGCTCATCCGATACATGGATCATCTTACTTATCTGACAATTGGGCGTTCGGCCCAAATTTCCCTAACCAACTTGGAAACAACTATGAAAATTTGTTGAGTCCCCGCAGGATTCGAACCCACAACCTCTGGCTTCTAAAGCACACGCCCATTAGGCTACGGAGGCAGATGCAGGGGATTGACATCCCGGTGTTCAATTCATCAATAATTTTAATACATAAACTGATTTGTTGCCATGGATTACTTTGTTGACCGACTTTCTAAAAAATATTAAATTCGGGGCGTATCTTTTTTGCAAGTGCTGGTTCAGCCTTAAGAGTTAGACTTAAACTGTGGTTAACATAATTGTACTTACTTGTACATTACTTGGTCTACAATAAAGTCCGCGAGAGCATATATCTATGTTTAAAAAATATTCCATTTTTACTAGAACATTTTTAAAAATTGCAATGGAGCATATTTTGTAATTCAATTTAAGTTCACATAAAAGTTATTGCATTTTAAAAAATCTTTATTCGTTGTGAATAAGCGTGTCATATGAAGTGTGTTAAAGTGGTTTCGGCAGCTACACGCTATTAGTCAAATTATAAAATCTTAGTCACTACTTGTATCATTAGTCGTGTCGTGTATCATTAGCAAAACGAAGTCTACATTTTTTTGGTATTACCTTCAGAATATTAGTTGGTATCGCTTTTTTATAGCTAGACTCTTAGCAGTTATGATATAGAAGCCGTCATTGAGGCTGCTGAAAAATCATGTAGTTTTTTAAAGCAAAATAGGAGAAACGCTTTGTGATGGCTTATAAAATTTGTAGACTTATTCTTTCCTTTCCCATCTTGTCTCCTCAGTACATTTAAATGTAAAAGGATCAATTTGGAACGTAAGAGCTGAAGGACGTTCACGCTTTTGTAGATCCGATTTACCCTTGCAAAAAGAAACACCCAATTAGCATAATACGTTCAAATACGCGACTATTTTCCGTAATTTACTGTAATTCATCGATGCGCATAAGGCGTACGTTAACTGCATGTTGTAACAATAGTCGTATCAGACCGAACTGTTTAACCTGATTTTTTTTCTTTTTTTTATAGTCGTTAACAAATTTTATGTTAATTAGTTAATTTTTAAGAGTTTATTCAATAGTGCCTTGATGTAGTTAATCTTTAGAGTTTGTTCAAAAATACAAGGGCATATTATTGCATTAAATAACTCAGTAGACGGTAAAAAATTCAATATAAAAAGATTTTACTCTCTTATAAAAGGTTATTTAAATAATTGTATTTGTAATTCAGGCCACTCAATAGAAACTAAGTCACTAAATAGTGATCCTGTAATACACAAACCACAAGGCTGTTCATACAGGGAAAAAGTGTCCCATCAACATTAACAAAATATTTTAGTGTTTAGTGATCTAGTAGCTAGTAGTACTGTTACAAATCACTGCCTGCCAGGAGGCCACAATACATAAAACAGTAGTATTAAAAACTAAAATAAACAATTACACAACTCTTATTATAATGGTAGTTAATTGCACTCAAATTGGAAAACATGATTTGATTTACAGTATTACCCTATTGTCAACCTTAAGGTCAAAATAGATTATATAGAGTTTATTATACAGAGTGACATACTTTGTCGTCCGATTCCATTGTGCGGATGGGTGATCCTCAATGAACATTTTCTCTTGCGTAAAATTATTTTGTACTAAACGCGAACAAAACTAAATGCTTGAAGAATGATGAAGTGGGGAGCACATATTGACAAACTTTCTAAGAAACTAAGTACTGCAATCTTTGCCATACGCAACATATATATACAATCGGGACCATAGCGGTCCCGTTTGCCGATTTTTTTAAATATCCGAATCAGAATCTTTTCTCATTATTCTAACCTTGAAGTTTTCGTCAAAATAGTCAAAGTCCACATAACTATAAAAAAGTTTACATTTGGCTTTTAAAAAAAATTGAATGCGTTTTGCGTCATTATATTAATTTTACAAAAATTTACTGCTCGATATTTTCTGTTATTGTGGCCTAGTGGTATTGGCTCTTGATTTATATTTCAGTGGCCATGGGTTCAAATCCCAACGGGATACTACGTTAAAATGTTTGAATTATTAACTATAATTATTATTGTTGTTTTCTGGTCGGTTAGGACAATTTGGGCCGATCACACAATGGTCTGCAAAGTAAGGTGATCCATGTATCAGATGGGCATGTAAAGAGTCGGTCTACCCACCAACCCGCATTGTACCAGCGTGGTGAGATATCCAAATACCCCCTAATGGAGAAGACGTATATAAGGGGAGGCCTATGTCCAGCAGTAGAATAACACAGGCTGATGATGATGATGATTATGATGGTGGTAGATGAGCTGTATTTATTAAAATAACCTTACATATTTTTCTGATCACAAAAAAAATCGATTACAGATATCAAAATATTATAAAGTTGATGTGTATCTCCAAATTTATACTTCTAATTGATTCTTTTTTTCATGTCATTAAAATTGATTTTATTTTCAAAAGAACTCATGATACTTTTACAGCTTACAAAATACAAAAGAAAATCTTTCCTTTGAATAGAAATGGACAGGCATTATCCCTTGTCCCTATTGTAGAAATAAATTTAGCGGATTTTTGGTAATGTTATAACAATGACGGCATCATGTTTTCTTCAACGTTAAAATTTAAAAAACAATAAAAGGTTGAATTTTATAGTTCATCCAGGCACAAATTTTCAGAAATATTTTTTTTTCCATTTTACAAAATTTTAACACCGATTTATGCAAACACAAATACTTATTTTTCAAACCCTATTATTTACACAAAACATATTTCAGGCATACCTTGATTAATTTTTTTTCAGTTATTACATCCGAAATTACTTACAGTTGGTAGTCGCAGCATTTTAACTAAGTAACTGAAGTTTCTTAGTTTATTATGTTAAAAAATATCAAACAAACTTTAAAAAAAATGAGATTATTAAGTTAATAATGCTAATAGAAATCTGTGCTTGTTCCTGTCAAATTCCATTAAAATCTTATAAACATTTTTTAATTTTTTTCACTTAAAAGAAATTCGTAATCATTCTTACAAAATTTCGCATTTATTTTATTAGTAGGGTTATAAACTGTAATTAGGACTGAATTTCGGAACTAGAATAAAAGCAAAACGTATTATTTGTAGAATGTAATCATACAATAACATAAGAAAACAAAATGTAAACCGCTTGAAAGCTTGACAATAACTCCGCGTAGAGTTATTGTTCCTTCGTGGTATCACGTACAAGTAAGCCTACATTTACACCCGCTTTCATGTCGTTTTCTAAAAGATATTTTCTGTAGAAAACTTTATTTTAATCTCTTTTCTATCTTAAGTGAGCTTATCTCGTTACTTTGAAATGAGCAAAATATAATGACTATTATTATTATTTCAAAACAAACATATAAAGTTTGGATTATTGTGAATTATCAATTCAAAATTTCTTTTGTTTTAAAAATTTACGCTGTTTAATATAGTATATTGTTTTACATTGTTTCTTTCGTCCATTTCAGTATTTTAGGTTGTAGTGGGTACTTAAAACACCCTGCAAATTTGGAATTTAGCTTCGATGTTGCAGTTGAGGAAGTTGATGATAAATCTAGCCGAGTCGAACTAGCAAAAAACTTTTGATCAATTCAATCAAAGCATCGAAACATTAGTAAATTTTATCAAATTAGCAAGTTAAAAAAGGTAACAGAGTGCCATATGAATTATTAGCACAACGTACTGCACGCTGCTTAATAAATACAGGAAAACAGAAATTGAACGGAATTGCTACGTGCGATTAAAAATAGATTCTATTTAATAATTAAAATGCTGTGCAACTTTGTGAGGAGACTGTGTTGATTAAGAATGTTGTCACTGATAACGATGATTATAAACTGGTCATTGTAAAGGCTGCGGCACTATTTAGCACGAATGACAGCCTCCAAGATGCAAGTCTTGGTCGATTAGCTAGGTTCTGTAGCTTATTCTAAATTTGAACAGTTTTTAGTGGGAAGAATCAATTAGTAATAGTGCGCCGATGATTATAATTGTAATCAAAAATAATGTTCACCTCATAGAAATGTAGATTATTATAATGATATGAGAAATTGAATATAGCAGCACTACTTTCATTACTTTGTTCTAAGATCACTGGATTAGCTTACATTATTTCTCAATACATATTCGAAAACTTAATGTATGTGCAAAAAATAGAAAATGATTTTCGCAGACATTGTGATGCACATACATAATACTAGAAACAAACATAATTTAATTTCTTCAGCAACTAGACTGCAAGAAAGTAAATCTTTATGGACAATGATACCTTTACAAAAATCCCAGTAAACGTACAGAATTTAACTGTTAATAAATTTAAAAAAGTACTAAAGGAACGTTTAGTGTTAAAGGTTATTATAACATAAATGAATTTATAAATAATAACGCAGGCTGGTAATGGAATCTCGCTCCAGGCTTTTTTCAAGTATTAAATACGTATGATAGAACTGTATGTAGCTCATAAGAAAATGTATATGTATATATTTGATTATTTTAAAGATGATAAAATAAGCCCGCTTTGAGTTTCTTTCGCCGTTCTTCTCAGGTGGGAGGCGTCCCTATTCCGAACCGGTGGTGGCGTCCTAGTCGTCCCCCAATGAATAAGCGAGTGTTACACTTCTATATTGAATAAAGATATTTAAATTTGAATTTATTAGGGTAAGGAATGTAAAGGAACTTTTAACATTTTGTTTATCTTGTTTTTCAAATATATTTTATGCCTAATAAGACCTTTTCTCAATGTTTTACATTGCACTTGAATACGTTCACGCCTTCAGAACCCAATCTACTTATGCAAAAAGCTTTGCGAAATTACATGGAAAAATTTGCGTATTGCGAGCGCTCTGTTTCTTATGTCATGTTATAATGTAATCAACACAAAAGACAAGAAGGTTTTATTTTAATATAGCTCTTTTTAGCTCTTGGAATAACCCAATACAATACTAGTTCCAAAACCTTGACTAGTACCTAAAAAAACTGTTAGAAGCCCCGAGATACATTTTTAATATCTTCTTAGCAGTAAATAGTTAAAAGATCGCAAAATTTTTAGTTTATTATTGAAAAATCTTTCACTGAGTTAAAATAACTTTGAAGATTTTCCGTACTTCTAGCATCTGGAATGTCTTTTAGTGCTGCGTAAGGTATGATAAGATGGAAAATAAAATTTATTATAAAAACTAAACTTTCTAGTATGTAGCTAGTAGCTCATTAGTTTCTTGTAGATTCCTTGTCATTGGATAGTTGGAGTTCTGAAAAATAATATTTAGAACAACTACATAAAACATGCCGAAACGACTTAACTACAGCAATCGAGTCAAATAACCCGTCATGGACTGTCTAATTGTCTTACGAGCAGGCAAGAACATATCATAAAGTTAAAGTAATTTAACGCATAAAAAAAAAGTAGTCGAGAACAGGCCATGGCGAGATTTGAACTCGCGATCTCCTGTTTACTAGACAGGCATTTTAACCAACTAAGGAACGGCGCCAGGTGATTCATCTTTGGAAATTTACGTTTGTATAAAAAATAGATTTGTACTTAACGTAAAGAAGCCTGCTTAAATAGATTATTTGTGAAATAATGGCTTTGTTATAATCATGTTATAATATCACTATAACATACATGTAAAAAGTCGTCGCGTGTTAAAGGAGTTTTGTTAAATTTATTTTTACCGTACATATCATATCCACTATTTTACGGATTTCTCGCGTTAGTTTCAGACTTTTTTATTGTCTATGTTGGTATGTGTCTGAATCTCAATATTTTTGGAATAACCGTCAGTCTTCGGTATAGGCTTTTTAATAAAAAATTGACAAATCCTTCTATTTTTCACTTAATATTTAAGCACGAACATCTATATAATATAAATACACTCTATTTTATTTATACGTTTTTTATGTTTTCAAAATATACTTATTAACTAAAAACATGGTGAAACGGAAAATCATACAAAAAAGCAAAAACCATCAATAATCAACATTATTTCCTAAAAGTCCTATTTATTAAAACGTGATTTTATTAAGGTTATTTTAAGAAATATATACTGTACTCAAAGCGCAAAGAATTGAGTTAATGTAGAGGTTCATATGTTCGATCCCAAATAATATTTTGCAGTTTTGTTTTGGGGTACCTTACCTCATATAATGAAATAACTTTTATTAAACTTATGTAAAAAGCCTGATGTATTTCATGGGTATTCAAATAAATCGCGTGCAATTAATAAATCTCCGACCGAGCTTTAATTTATCGTAAATCAGCAGTCACCAGTTCGGGGACGAATACAGCTGAGTATAATGAATATATTCGCAAACTCAAATTTTGTTATTGATATAATATGCTGATGCCATAAATTTAAATTCAGTGTTAACCTAAATGTTTCCGTGATTACGATGTTTTTTTGACTTTTAATTTTTGTATTAGATTTATATATTTAAAACTATTAAAAGATACTATAAATATCATAACTTTAATGAAGTTGTAAAAAAATTACATAATTATTTAAGTTTAGAATTACAATTACACAGTAATAAATACTTTTTGTCAGAAATAAGCAACGCGGTTTTAGCTAACGATATGAAAATTCAAAAAACGTTATATTTAGAACATTACTGTAACTACAGGCCACTAAAACTTGTACAATTTTAAGCGATATGACCAAAAAATCTCTATAAATTCTATATATTGAAATGTCATTAAAAATTTAGGGCAATAAATGTTAAATAAACTTGTTTAGTTTAAAAAATAAGTAAAGGTAACAAATACAATAAGGCTGAGATTTTGTATCTTCCTATAGATGTTTTATTTATTATTCCGAAGAAAAGGTATCTATCTGAAAGTAATTCTTTTTATAAATACACCATGAATAATTAGGCGTTCCTAAATATGATACGAGTTCTGCCCTCAATGTTCCGTTACTGATGAATATTATATGAGCTGTCGTTTTATTTAAGAACTTCACAATTGATAAATGATTGACCGTACCTTAATTAGAGTTTCACGTCCCAAAAAAAAAAAACAAAAAAAAATAAATTAATAAAAATAATAATAAAAAAAAATATATGGCATACTTGTTTCTCCATCCTTATAAAAATAATGTACGGCTTGATAAATCTTAATAACATATAGTCATAGAAGCATTTAAATAATCTTATACCTTTTGATGCTGGGATAGCAAACACAAAAAACTGTAGAAAAATAAATTTTTACACATACTTAATGCACATGATACGAATTCATGTCGTTTTTTATATATTTCGTTACCATAATATGGAATTCTTTCGATCAATTCGATCGATTCGATGGTACCAGAACAGATTTTCATATTCAGATGGTTCTTGCTCTAGAACCATCACCTCAGTGTCTTTCGGATAGTCATTTTATTGTGTAATAAATGTAAAAGCCACTGATAGGAGCATAAGTATAGTTTACAAAGGAAATGATGCTGTTGGTTTTCATGTATTCAAAGGCCGCTTTATAAGCATACAGTAAAGCCATGTCAGTATACTTGTCACTGTGAACTACCTCCGTAGTGCGTTCTACCCCATCTTGACCTACGGTGCCGAGACTTGGACACTTACGGTTCAACTCACAGTCAATCAACGAGCTATAGAGAGGATTATGCTAAGAGTACCTCTATAGGACCGCAATTGGAATAATGTGATCCGTCAGAGAACCGGAGTCACCGACATAGACTACAGGTTTAGTAAGCTGAAGTTAAAGTGGATCGGTCATCGGTCGGACATTTGCCGTAGAACTGACGACCGCTGGAGCCGAAAAATTCTGGGGTGGGGATTGAGGCTCGGCATGCGAAGTATGGGGCGTATTGTGGTAAGATGGAGTGACGAGTGCCGCCAAGTGACCAGTGTGGGCTGGATGAGACTAGCTGAAGATCGGTAGCGGTGGCGTGCATTACGGGAGGCCTATGTCCAGCAGTAGACAGACACAGACTGATGATATGAATCATCGTTGACATCATCTAACGAAAAACATTTGAAGGAGGTACCTAATTTTCCAATTAAATCAAAACTCAACACTTCTAGCTAAATTTATTGTGACATATGATTACATGAGTATTATTTATGTGTAGAGTGGTATCGTGTAAATTATTCGCGTAAGAAACATAAATTATGGAACTGCTTGTGACAAGTAACCAAATACAAACTAAAATCGAGTAAGTTATTATCTCCGACTCTAAAATAACCTCTTTCTGAAAACTGTTCAAGGTAGCAAAAAAAGTTGGTTTAGAACATCAATAAAACAAAAATTCAATGAATAAAAAAGAAAACAGTTTAAGCCATAAATAAAATGTTTCTTAAAACAAAATTTTTATTATAACCTTTTCATATGTACTATGAGAAGAAGCATTGATTTTAAAGTTCTTAAGGTAATTGGAAGACGCTCTTTAAAAGGCTAGATTGAATCTTAAAGGCGTGAGCGAATCAAAGCTTTTGCATTGAGAAAAATCTTTATCGGGGATGTAATATAAACAGTTAATGAGATGAAAAGACGACATAAAAGAGAAAAATATTTTTTTCTTAAATTCTATATGGCTTACTATGGTTGATTGATTAATAATTATTGAAGAAAAAAAAAAATCATAATACATCTTAATTGATCACCCGATCGATTTCTCTTATGTGTAAATGACGTATAAGAGACATGAACCTTTAAAATACATATCCTGTTTAGAAAATTGATGCATGAATGTAAGCATAATTTATGTTAAAATAATCCACAATTTTTTTTTTGGAAATTTAAGTAATTTTTGTAAGCTTTTATATAAAAAATATAGATATATCACTTTACTGATATGTCTACATTTTATTATGCTTGATTCGATTGACAACTGTATGAAACAAGATTACGCTAAATTTCTTCCAGCAATGGGGACAAAAGGAAATGCTCGTTTATTTTTATACAAAGGAAATGTTTGCTTGTTTATCGTTTTCAAACGATATGTCCATTATACATGGGTAGAGTTTCTAAAGTTTTTTAAAATTCAATATGAAGACACAAAGCGAAGGCTTTTAAGGTTTTGTGCACATATAAACAATGTTACGTTTTTAAATATTTGAACTCATCTCTCATTTTTCGTCCTGTGTATTTACGGACAAATTTGGGTAATATCATTCTAGCTCTATCATATTAGCTCGCAACGTTGGCTTCAAACAAAAACGTTCTATGAATGGTTGACAGCATTGCTGACTTTCTTTGTATACAACCCTAATTAATTTTTCTTTCATGTTTAAAAATTATAACGAGCTACGTAACAAAAATTTTAGACAATACTAAGTTTGTTTATATTAACCGTTTTACTTTGTGTTATACATATAGGTGAGATGTATTACAAAACAACGTTTTAAATTTTTTTGCCTGTCAGTCTGTCCATTTATTCTGGCTAATCTCTGGCTAATGGCTGGTCTGATTTTGAAGGGACTTTCTCTTTAAGATAGCTGATATCATTGAAAATAAACTAAGTGACTGTTTTACGAAAAAACGCAAGAAACTACCACGCGGATATCGCCATACGCAACAGCTAGCCGTTTGAAATATGTATAGTTGAAACTGCAGATTTGTTTAAAATGATATAGGATATTTTTTAGGATATTTCATCAATAACTAGGAGAAAAGAATATTATATGGGAAGGCTGCTGTAGTTACATAATATTATATGGAGACAATTAATCAATTGTGATGGAATAGAAAGTTTGTGAGATGAATTGGAGGCAGATTACAAAAAAGTTTAAGAATACTTGATGCAGTCAGCATAATAGGATCTAAATAAAAGATTTATCATAGCGGATACGTCGGAAAGAGCGTCGGTTATAATAAACACATACTATGCTAGGGCCGATAATGGACGATGGACGCAGTATAATTTTGAAATAACATAATTATGTATATATACATGAAAATTTTTCCTCGATGTAATTTTCTTATTCGATCATTTTGATGGATTATAACGTGAAAATGAAGCCTGGATCTAGTCACCATGAGGGCACTGTCTGTATTTTTGTAACGCTTTAATGCCGATTTTCCAGTCCTAGTCATACAAAATCTGAGGATCGTCGCTGTATGGAAAATAGATAAGAATTTGAATTGAAT
This sequence comes from Lamproptera curius, assembly GCA_029286875.1. Classification (NCBI taxonomy): domain Eukaryota; kingdom Metazoa; phylum Arthropoda; class Insecta; order Lepidoptera; family Papilionidae; genus Lamproptera; species Lamproptera curius. The sequence goes on along the minus strand of JAGSMT010000011.1, from coordinate 309,154 downwards.
TCAAAACATGTTTTAACTCCATCGATGCCCTATTCTATTGCTTTAATGATTTTGGGCAATATTTAAAACCGATGGAAAGACTTTTTGTCTGGTTCTTTATATAGATGTATGATTTTTGTGACGTATTTGCGTATTATTTGCGTTGAGTAGAGTGATGTTAAGAGTAAAACCAATTTTTGAAGGACAGAATTAAAGTTTTTCAGTTGAAGATTATGGACCAAAGCTGCCAAATTAGATTAGTTTTCCATGATGACATCTAGTGAAGGACCATCTCCGAAAGCATATTTTCATTTATTATCTCACAAAAACGATATATATTAGGAACTTGGTTGCACAAAAAACACCATCTCCAAAGCAAAAAACAGACTTACGCAAATAAGGAGAGTTAAATTTTAGAATAAAATAAAATACTGATTAAGTTATATATCAGTCTCTTTATAATATTGCTACTCTGCAAGCTCACGATTGTTTTTTTGACAAAAGCATTAGACCTATAATTTTAGTTAATAATATCACCCATATAATGATCGTACTATTTATTTCGAGTACTTCAACTTGTTGTGATTTAATTGGACTTACATATTGTGCTACGACTTGTATCCTCATCACCTGTAAACTAATTACGATTGTCTTAAATGAAACTATTTGCGTTACAGATTAAAGTTTTTTTTTTTTATCACATAAGGTTAAATATCGGCAAAGTGTAATTTATTCGATAAAAGGTTATTAAGATACCTTTTATCGAACAAATTACAAAATACAACTAATTCACACTCTATGATCAGTTTTATAATTGGACGCAATCAATTCGTCAGAATATTCATTTTGCCTTGTCAGATAAACGTTAAATTCGTCATTTTCCATTGTTGAAACTAGTAATTACTTTATATCATTTATACCTTCACGAAGGCTTCATGAACTTTATCAATCTCTTAATCTAAAAGATACATTGATAGTGATCCTTCGAACCTTAATTATATTTCTAATTGTTCTAACTATTGATAAACCGTAAGAAGTTCAAGGGGATTTCAAGGGAAAAGATACGAGTAGTTTATCTGTCCTCTACTTAAATTAAAGTTTAAAATAAATCTTAAATTAAATTAAAGCTTAAACTAACTAATCCTTTAATTCCGTGAAATATAGTTCCGTGAATAATAGTGAGTTGTGAATTTTCAATTATAATTATTACTGCACTAGCTCTTGCACGCGCCTTTTTCCGCGTGGTTTATATCAAGAAATGTTTTATTATTTTATTGTAATAGAAGCTCGTTTAATAGTAATAAGTCATTAGTGAGTCTAAAGTAAACTTAATTGACTATATTTCAAAATTTATCTTATTCTTTGCTGTAAATACAATTTCTGTTAGAGATTCAAGTATTTTTGTCAATCTTTGTTACCGTTTTGTAATATTGTTACGTCATTTATAATCATGAGTTAAGTAATTCACAAAGTTTCAGTTAACTTCGTAATCCTATGTGAAGACCAATTTGGTTTGTTAAAATATATTTTTTAGTTTTTTTTTTACAGTAAATTTACAGTACCCAACTCTTATATAAACTTAGAACTTTATCAGCCTATTTTAAGAATCACCTACAAACTTATAACGACAAAGCTGTAATAAATTCATACTAATATCATAAATGTAAAAGTAATTTTGTCTATTTGTCTGTCTTTACTGTTTAAACCTATGAATCTATTTCGATGATATTTGGTACATACTTAGAATAGATTGCAAGAAAGGACATAGGCTATTAATTATTGCATAAAAATGTTAGAAAGGATTAAAATTGGGGATGAAAATCTATATAGAAGCCGTCTCTGCTAATCTCCAAACAAGTCGTTAGTGGATTTTTCAAGCAATTTTGTGGCTTCAATCTGTACAGGGATGAACAAAGGTTTATAATGGGGATGATCGTTGAAGCAAATGCCATAAAACCTTAGTGTTAGGCACATTATAACACCTCATTTATATTTGAAATTTTATTTAGCTTTGTTAATTTTCTAGAAGAACTAAGATCTAGGTAAAATGTTTTTTACTGCAGCTAAGACAATTTTAATTTATTGTAGCTGACTTTGCTTTACTTTACTACCTTACTTATTAGTTGCTTCCAAGAACGCTTATTGAGGTTGACTCAGTTTGTGACTTGTCAAAAGAATTGATTTAATTATATTCTTATTAACATTTGGATAAAAAAAGACAATAAAAACAATATGAATATGCTCAATAAGGGTTTATTTACAAAAATATGCTTAGGTTTTATTATTCTTTTCAAATAATTGTATCAGTAACACTTATAGAAGAAAAGTTAATTAAAAGATATTCAAAATAAGATTATTGTTTTTTTTTGTTTAAACTTTCACAGTTAAAGACAAATGAAAAATTTCTTAAAATGTTTTTCTATAAGTGTGTTTTACAGTGATTTAAAGGAAAACAACGTAAAAGTGACATCATGTCCAACAAATGACCGAATCACGTTTTTGTGCCTCTCCATCAGGTGTTCATTCAAACGTAGTGTTAATTGGTTTTCATAATTGATTGATTGATTGATTTCAATCTTAATCAGAAACTTACAAAGTTTGATTGGTACATACCCGGCATGTTCATACATTGCCTTTACAACCATACATACTTATGGAATATATATAGTTCAAAATGAAAAAAAATTAAACCCAGCTGCATACCGTATCGACTTTGTAAGATTTTTCTGCTTTCATAATATATCACAATAACAAATAATAGGTAGTTGTAGTGGGTAGGTCTGCTTTTTTTCAAGGGACCGTCTGGGGCGGTACCACGGCGGTGCCTATTTCTGCCGTAAAGCAGTAGTGTAAAAATATTACTGTGTTCAGGTTTGAAGGGCACCGTAGCCAGCGAATTTACTGGGTAAACAAGACTTAACATCTTATGTCTTACGGTAGGTAGCGCGTTGATGATACTACTGGTATTACGAATGTCTACGGGTGTCGGTGACCACTTTCTATCAAGGGCTCGTCTGCCTTCGTAGATAATAAAAAAATAAATAATAAATGTAAAGGTGTACAACGTATGTTAATTATAATAAAAAATATTGATTTTTATGTGTATATTCGTATATTGGCCGATTCAGTGACCCAGTGTAGACTTACATTTGACGTGTACAAGCAGTGGACTAGTTTTTATATCTTTATATTTTAAAACCCGTAAAAGAAACAATAAAAAACACACGGTTAAAGATTCGGAAATTGAGCAAATTGGGTATTAAAATACAGTAAAGTTCTAGAAAGTTAGATAGTAAATACACAGAAAAACTTGACACCATCATATCACTTTTCAGACACCTCAGCAAAACAATAACAAAATCTACTTGAACAAGACCAGCAAATATCTTTGCTTTCTAAATGCCGCAATAACTGCATAACACAGAAAAACAACAACAGAACATTCTACCATCCGAAAGACCACTTAGAAAATGTTCATGACTATTTACATTTTCAAGCTCAGCTGTCAGATGTCCCTTTTAAAGATTGTAATCCATAAATTAACTGCTGCGCCATAAAGTTATTACTATTTGACGTAAGCCATTTTGAAAATAACAAAATGAACTTACTGGTGGTAGGTCCCCTTTTTTAGGGACTGTCTGGAATGGTACTACCTCCGCGGTGCCTATCTTTGCCGCAAAGCAGTAGTGTGCCAAAACTACTGTGTTCTGGTTTGAAGGGCACCGTAGCTACACGGTAGGTAGCGCGTTGGTGATACCATTAGTATTGCCGATGTCTATGGTCGTCGGTGACCACTTCCTATTAGGTGGCCCGACTGCTCATCTTCCTTCCTAAAGCTTTTTACATAACGGCCATAAGATGCGCCTCGTATGTATGCCATAAATGTTTACTTAAGCACCGCTTTCTTTTCACATTTCTTCGCTTTGGACGCAGCGATTTAAATGTAATGCAATTTTCACGTTCACAACTTAAGTCTTTTACATGCAATGCAAGTTTTTTTTTTTAAACTATTTCTACTGATGTATTTATCTACAGCTTCATAAAGACTTTACGCTAAAAAAAGGTAATAACTGGTCTAAATTACAGAATAAAACACTTATTTGTGATTTGCTTAGCTTTTCCCAGCTTATTTTATATGTTTTACCCTAAGCAACAAAACTACATCTCCATTATTTAACTATAAAACCTATAAAAACTTTTTTTGCCGTTGGTAAAATCCAGCTTACGGATTCCCCGCCACCAGAGTGAGGGGGCAGCAGGGATATGTGAGTTTTCCCGGAAGAAGATGGAGTGGCTGGTATAACCACTAAAAACCAACGGCTGCTCCTTTCTCATGTCGCTGTAGCCGGGGCCGGGCCGCTGGGCCATAATTTAATATTCCCGGACAGTTACTCAACATTATTTAGTCGCAAACTAAGTAAAGCTTGAACTATGGAAACTAGATGACTGATAAATACATAAACTTACTACTCTTTTGTAAATAAATATATATTATATATACAAACACGCATTCCCGTGGTGGGAATCGAACCATCAACCTTTGGCGCAACAGTCAGGGTCTCTACCACTAACCACTACGACATGCAGGTCGTAGTGGTTAGTGGTTCATTAAGAAACTTGTACAAGTAAGACATAAACAACTCCAAATACATAAAAACCACACACAAATGTAAACTAAACGAATACAAATTAGGGCATCACTTGACAAGCGCTATCAGTACATTCTTCAAGCAAGTGCTTCCTTAACGGCGGCTGATCTACCGTCGTGTCTGAGTGGAAACTCGTATCTTGGACGTGTCTTATAAAGTAAGCAACATTTTCCTACTGGAATCGACAAGGGTCATTATTATTTGTCATATTATTGTTTGTCTCAAGTTATTAACGCATTATTTTTAAATTATAAAACAAATATTAGTCCTTAATTTAGTTTTAATACTATCATAAAATTTTTAAGCTTTTTTAAATAGATTGTAAGACTGGCACCGACACATGTCTGCAATCTTAATTCTATTTAAAAAATTGTTGAAGAGATGATTGAGAAAGACACTTGTGAGCCGGGGCTTTGTGTTAAAAGTGCTATTATCGTAAACGTATGCAATATAGAATGCAGACTACCATCTCTGAACTAAGAAATACTCTAGACTCTCTTTAATAATTATCTATCTCCCTTTTTAAACGATTCTATGATAATCCATTTAAATAACCATTGATTCTTCAAAGCTACATAAAACAAGATATAATGAAATAATAAAAATCAATAGCCTTTAAATATTTCAATGACAATATTAACCGGTTTAAATAACTGTTTACAATCATTAAATATATAATAAGTTGTATAACGTTGTAGCATCCTGATCATCTATGTTGCCATTGGTTGTTAACACAATGTTCATGTGGTTCACTGATCTTTAGTAATGTAGCCATTCCAAAAACGTTTCTACTTTTACAAGTATAATTGAATAGGTGATATGTAATTTTTATTTTATTTTATTTGTACCCGTCGTTAAGTGCTAGAAAATATTTATTCATCATAATCAAAGACAATGAGATTAGATCGTTCAATTTGAGAGTTTTAGTTCTCAAATTGAACGATCTAGAATACTTCAATAAAAAAATGTTACGAAGATGTAAATTGATCAAACTTTTTTCACATTTCAGTAAAAATATATATTTTGTAATTTTAAACTTAATATTTCTATTTAAAAAAAATATTCAAGTTTTGTAAAAAAGTATTCAAAATCTAATTTGAATTGTTGTAAAGATTTCTTACTGATTACATTTATCAAGATATAAAAGGAAAACCGAAAAGTTATCTGAAAAGAATCAAGAAACCTGTTGCGATGGTACAGCAGGAATTGTAAACTCGTAAACGTTCACTTTTTCTAAAAACCTTTTCCCTGAAGCAGTCTCGAGCACAACGAATCCAAAAATGAAAAGACGGTTTTGTTATTGCTCGGACCACTTGATAACTTGTTGGTTAAATATTCACTCTATTTACCTTATACAAGAGCATTTGCCAATTACGAACTATCGCGCGTGACTTTGTACGTGTAATAATATAATAATAAATTCTGTAAGCTTTTTGAAAGAAGAAATGGCCCAAGTTACTTCCAGTTACATCAGCTATCTTCGAGTGTAAGTCCTGTCGAAATAGAACCAGAATTTACATAGATTATCCAGAATAAACAGACAAACGGAATTTAAAAAAAAATTGCGTATTGTTCATATCTCAGAATGTAATTGAATGTTATTTTGATGTTACAAATAGACACTCTAATTTTAATAATTATGCAGATTATATAAGTTTAAGGCTTTCGGCATAGCTAAATATCTTGCTTTGTTGAATGTTTTATTAAAGAATATTGTAAATACTACATTCTTTAATGAAACCTGCATTGCGACGAAACTTACATTGTCTTTTTCAATCGTTCCCCTGTTAATCGACAAAATATGGTGCTTAAATCCATCCAAATATTATTTAAGTAATAGATTTCCCTAATACGGTTTCACAAAAATTCGCTTCCTTAACAAAGTTATTTAAAGAATACAATGGCTTTTTATATGAAATGGTCAAAACTTATTCAGGAATTTCTGAAACAGGATGAATTCCTTGCTTTTACTGATTCGGTGGCATAAAAATAAAAAATATTTCAGTCTTGAATAGATATTTCACGAAGTTAATCAAAATAAGTATTTAAATAGCTGTTCGTTTTATTGTTGAATAAATTGATTACATATGGTATGATATTTTTTGTAGTATATATTGATATATAAAAAAATCTTACATTATTTACGGTGACACAAAAAGACTTCTGTCTGTCTATCTGTCTGATTGTAGATCTATAAATTAAAATAAAAAAAACTTCAGCAATATCTTAAATTGCACCTAACGTAGGATTTTTATTAAATTAAAAAAAAAACTGTCAATATTAGAATTGTAACCAAGAAAAATTTAAGCTTAAGACACCTTGTTCCGAAATTTAAATGAAACAAACTGATTTTGTAATCACGAATTAAACAATTGATAATTAAAAGTAGCCTATACTGTATTCGCTCAAATAGCTTTACACAAAGTTTTAACTGAGCAAATAACAAATATCAAAAGACTTATTGCTTTAGTACAGGAAATATCTTGTACGTTTGACGTTTTGCGTATTTTTTTATAAGCGCTCCCCCACGCCGTCTCGAGTGCAGCGTGCAAAAATCAAGAAAGCCTATTGTCATTGTTCGGATCACATTAAAACTTTCCACGATGGTCGATCGTTTATTCTTCACGTTATTTTCTTTAGTGTAAAATCTTAGCTCACTTTAAATTATTAAAAGGTGCAGTCACTTTTATTTTTCATATCATTTTTAAAAATAGTTTCCATAGATGATCCGATTAGAGACTGTGAAAAAGAATATATATGTAACCGGTGGTAGGTCTCTTTTTTACAGGGGACCGTCTGGGAGGGTATCATTACGGTGCCTTCTTCTACCGCAAAGCAGTAGTGTGAAAACACTACTGTGTTCCGGTTTGAAGGGCACCGTAGCCAGCGTATTTACCAGGATAAACGAGACTTAACATCCTATATCTCACGGTTCGCAGCGCGTTGGTGATACCAGTATTGCCAATGTCTATGAGCGTCGGTGACCACTTTCCATCAAGTGGCTCGACTGCTCGTCTTCCTGCGTATGCAATAAAAAAAAATATATAATGGCTGACTTTCCCGCATCGTCTTAGGTCATTTTTGAGGACCAAACAATTGTATAAAACCTTCTTAATCGTTAAAATTTACGAAAGGTTTGATCGTGCCCAAGTCTGAGAGATAAATCATGTAACTATAAATGACGAAATTAATTCTCATTACATTTTATACATGTATATTTGAAAGGAAGCTACCATAGGAACTTCAGTCCGGCATAATTAAAATTACGCATAAAATCTATTTAATAAATTAATATTTTTGGAGTGTCTGTATCTAATATTAAAATATATGTTTTATTCTTTCTGTCTGTTTGTGTGAATTGAAATAAACCAACAAAAATTGTTTTTGATTCCTTGATATGCTTTTATTGCTTAAACAAATTGTTGGAAACAAAAATTTTTCTTTTTGTTTATTTAAATAATCTTAGTTTTTAACGTGACACATTCTAATAAAAACTGCCGCTTACAATTACAAAACTAATATTTAATCGTATACTACGAATTAAATAAAAATAATATAAAGGTTTATAAAAACTAATTAACCAAATTGTAATAATATTAAATCAAACAATATTAAAGTAATCTAGATTAAAGGCGATGTTCACTTGAAATAGCTTTTACCCATCTTCTCTTTAACACGAAAACTTGTATTAGCATAATGTTACCATACTCAACGTGTTAAGGAAAATCCTCTTCAATAAATAGGTTGCATCTTCCTGGATAGGACACGTACGAAGAACAAGGACCCACTTTTGAAAGACTTTATCAGCAGCCAGTTTGGGTCAGGAGTCTCTAGGGTCTCCTTTGATCATTAGCACTATGTAAAAAGATCTTCCTACAATCTTTTCGGATGTATCAGTTTGTTTAAGTACAAGGACCAAATTTTGTACGTGTTTTCGGTCTGTTTATGTATAAAGTAAATTTGCCAAATTGTAAGCCTTTTTTTTAGTACAACTTGTAGCAGTTATTTAATTAGCGACGGTTAATAGCTATTTTGTTACTTATTTATACTAATATTTTAAGGATGAAAGATTCCTAAGTTTTGATTTAAGGAATGAATTTAAAAACTAGTCGACTGATATAAAATATTATAGTACATATTACTACTAAATTGACGACCCGCTTGGCGCAGTGGTTAGTGACCCTGACTGTTGCGCCAAAGGGTGTGGGTTCGATTCCCACCCGGCGAAAATATTGTGTGACGAACATAGCGTTTTTCTCGTGTCTGGGTGTTTGTATCTATATAATATGTATTTGTTTACAAAAGAAAAGTAAGTTTATGTATTTATCAGTTATCCAGTTCCCATAGTACAAGCTTTGCTTAGTTTGGGACTAGGTGACGTTGTGTTATTCGTCCAAAAATATTATTATTATTTATAATTTACAACTTTTATTTTTCACCCTTTTCAGGGGGGGTCTTAATATTTTTACGGGCTTTTGGCCATGTAAAAATATTTTAAATAGACAATACTTAATCTATACACAGAAATTTCATAACAATTCTGGCGGTATTTAATATGGCAGCTTTTTGAAGCAGAAGGTAGGTAAGAGGATGAATTTGAAGATTTTTAGACTTTTGTAGCAGGGTTGTGGGAACAACTCCAGTGGTTGAAATAATGATTGGTATAGTTTTAACTGTATCTACACGCCATTGAGTTTTTATTTCAATTGCCAGATCTGTATACTTCCAAGTTTTTCGTTGTTTGAAATTGTCTCGGAGATTAAGTGGGTGTATTTTGCGTCTGAATGAACGATAAGCTGATGTAGAGTAGAGTTTTGACTGTAGAAATATGTACGAAATGTTGTTATCTGCTTGTTGTGGAGGTTTTGGATATCGATGATACCCGTCCTCCCTCTTTTCTCGGGAGAGTCAGACGTTGCTGGCAAGATTTTGGATGGTGTTTTCTGTATTTAGTCATGTGAGTGTTGATAGTTCGTTGATGTTTTTGACCAGTGAATGAATGAGGTCAGTTTGAGACCAGTGAATGATTCCGAAAGAGTAGTTGAAGGTAGGTATAGCGTAAGTATTAATAGCTTTAATAGTGTTTTTTTATTAATTGACTGAATGGCACATTTCTCTATACTAAATGACATTTTTATATCATTTGAAAATGTTTCGGCAATGTTAGCTAAAGTGTTGATTTCTGTTAAACTTGTGCCATATAGTTTAATATTATCCATGTATAGTAAGTGTGTTATTATAGAATGTATTGTAATTAGTGATTTTGTAATTTTATGAAGCCTGATTCAGATTGGTTTAAATTTATCTTGGTAGCCCAGTTATACATAGAATGCTGTAAAAATGTATGATAGTTGGATTTATCTTATAATATTCTAAAATAAATAAAAGCCAAGAATGTGGTACGGAATCGAATGCTTTTTTATAGTCAATGTACATAGTGTAAATATTTTTTTTTATTTCTAATGGCCTGTTTGGATTCTACTGCATCTATCGTCAGCTGTTCCTTGCAGCCTTGACTAGAAGCCTTGGCCGAAAATTTCGGCAACCTTTCTGTTGTTCTGCTAATAAATTGTTGCTTTGAATGTGGTTATAAATAAGATGTGATATACTTGACGTTATAATTTTATAAATATTTTGTAGGCATGTGATTGGTTATTATTATTATTATTACAATTAATGATTCTACATTTATTACAAAAAAAATCCTTAGAAAACAATTAAAGGCAACTCAAGGACGGACCGCTAGTTTATTATATAAATAAGCAAGAAATATGAAATTAATAGTGTATTAAAAGGAATCGCATTTCTTGTACTGCAATTAATTCAGTAATTGACATCGTTTCCTTTATTTGTTGTAGACTAGCTATTAACCGCGACTTTGTCCGTGGTGACATGTAAAAAAACTCTGTCAAAAAACAACTTTTCCTATAAAAACAATTCGGTTAGCCCCCTCACCCAGGACAAAGTTGGCACCGCCCACCTTTCGGGGCCCCCAAAGAGTTGGGCTATCGCCCATTATTCCCGACCAAAACCATTTTTATTCCACCAAATGCCCGGATTCCACATTTAGGCCTGGGCCCCTAAAACCAGGGGACTTAGAAAAATTTAACCCTTAAACAACCAAATGGACAACGCACTCTTATGGGTGAGAACCGAGCAGGTACTATTGACCTAGAACTGACTGAAATGGTGAAGGTTAATCGACATGAAGACCAGGATCCCCAGGCAGATGTCCAGAATGTGGAAAATTTTCCCGGTTGCCTTCGGCAAACCCCCAAGTAATAAAGAACAAGTACGCCAACTTGCCGTACATGTTTACCGAAATTAACCCAACATGATAGACACAGGTAGTTCACGTTCATTTATTAGTCCTAAAAGGAATGAATATTTTGTTATTCTTACAAACGTTTGGTTATTAGTACTACGCGTCTAGTCGACTGACGAAGTCCTTGTCAACCATTTTCCGACAACCCCTTTACTTTTTAAATTTTACGTATATTGACGTAGACGCTTTATGACGGACTTATCGGCAGGTTCCTGAAACAGTTGTTAAAATTAATGAAAACGGGCTCTATACACAATCGTCTGCTATCCCATTATTTACAACCCTAAGAATGACGTAATTAAAATGCCCCCTTGGAACAAAGATTAGGGTTGCCATGACTTGGTAATGGAATGGGCTATTAAATTACAAATTGCTTCGAAGGTGTCAGGATGCCACCTTTTGGTCAGATAGAAGGATGCAACAACATAATCCAAAATACTTTAGACACAGAAAGTTTTAAAGTCAAGCCCCTTTAAAGTATCTAAATACAAAGACAAATTAAATTCAAATTAAACAACGGAACCGATTTGGAAGTTGATTCCTATTAACGGAGAATTTAACAAACTTCTTTTAAATATGAACGCTAAGAACAAACTCTAACAAAACCTTTGTCCGAATATAAGGACATATTTTATTCCGAAAGTTACCTTTAACTTTTACTAACAAGTCAAACACCATATTTACCGGAACAAGACCCCATTTTAAAATTCCTAAGACAACCCCGTTATTAATGATGAAATTAAAAAAAAGTTGACAAAATGTTAGAAAGTAACATTATTCAAAATTTTTTCTCCCTGAGGCCCGCATTAAAAAGAAGTCCGATGCTATAAGAAAAGAAATACCACTTGTTATCGATACCGAAAGTTGAACGAAATTACAACGACGACAAGTACCCCTTTCCAAATATAACTGAACTTTTGCAAATTAGGACGCAGCTGTTCTTTGACTCTTGACCTTCCAGTGGCTATCACCAAATTAAGTCGCTAAGAGGATAGACAAAAACCGGTTCAGCAAAACTGGGACATTACAATTTTCTGAATGCCCTTTTTCTTAAAACCGCACCCAACATTTCAGGGGCTTTGACAAAATTACGCGGCTTACAAGGAATTCACTGCCTTGTGTATCTAGTGACATAATTATTTATTCACAAGCTTGGGAACATTTAGCAAAAATTACGTACCATTTTTTAAGACTTAGGAAGACTAACCTGAAAGTACAACTTGACAAATCAATTCCTCAGAAAGGAAGTTCTGTACCGACAAAAATAACGGTGACCTTGAAACCAAAACGACAAAATTAAAGCCATATTAGATTACCCTTGCCCCGTACAACGACAAATCAAAAGCTTTTAGGTCTGATTGGTTTACTAAATTCATGATTTTGAAAAATTACCAACCGATGACAGCTCGATAAACAGAAGGGTCTATGCCTGTCACTGATGCCCAATATATAAACCTTCCAAAAGTGTAAAGGTTACTTGTTAACGCCCATATTACAAACCCCAGGCCCACAAAACTTTTGTATTAAAACTGACCTTCAGAATATGCTCGAGCAATCCTGTCGCAAGGACCTAATGGCAAACCGTCGGCCCAGTAGAACCCAAGCGCTGAAACCCGTTACAGCGCGGAAAAGGGAAACAAACCATTATCTGGGCAGTTGCTTTCGCCCCTACCTTTATGGTAAGAAATTTATCATCGTAACTGGACCATAGCCCCTAGCCTGAAGCAACTCTTTAAAAGAAACTAACAGTAGATTAAACGTTGGCGCTTACGTTTATCCGAATATATTTCAAATTGTTCATAAAAGGAAAGCAATTGTAACGCAGATGCCTCTACGGATTAGGACTAACGCATTAGGCAAAAGATGAGAATATGTCAAGGATGCTAATGTTGATACGGACGAGAATAGAAATAAGAAATAAAACAGCTAATAAAGGATATGGCGCAATTAAATAAAGATCAAGAGAGAGTTTCGATAAACCAGACCCACCATATCCTTATTATCGGACGATGAAGACACAATAGATTTTGGATTCAGATACCCCCTGAAGACATGGTTCCCCATATTCCATACCTGGTCCATCAAGTTCGACTTTAACTGCTTCTGAAAATCTTCTAGTATTGGAACGACGCATTCAGCGCAGGATACTGAATCTAAGGGTATCCCAATATTGAAGAGGCTATGACACTAAGCCCAACAATTTTAGTTTATTTCTGGTCTGTGGATAGATTAACAGTAAGGTTTGTCACGAGAAAGACAAAGGATCCTTGAATTACTTACCTTTAAATCAATTGATCTTGTAAAACAGTTTCTAAAAGAATACATTAAAAATAATACTAAATATTATATTTACTTTGAAGATAAACAGCATAGAAACAGTTTACCGAAATGGTAATATACTTTATTTAAGAAAGAATCAGTTCAATTTGTTGAATGTACTAAAAGAGTGTTTTACGGATAACGAAGAGGAACAACAAAAATAATTGAATAATACCATTGGGTAAGACTCCATCGTGGCATCAGGAAACTTCAGCTCATTAAGCGATTACTTTTGGCATAACATGGAACAGTCAATTTCAAGTTTTATAAATTCCCTGTGAGGTTTTGCAAGCATGAAATACGTCAAACCTCTCAAACCAGAATTGCAATTAACTCACACTCAATCAAAAGCCGCTAGGAGGAAATTTTCTCGATGTTTTCTCTATCGACGGGCGCTTACTTTTGACACCATCAGCCTTCAGCAAAAGTTGCAAGCGTTCGAGATCCTAACCGGCTACCCCAGAGATAGTCAGAGCCCTTATTAAGTATTTCTCCTTTTATGGTGTTCCCCAGAATTAGTGCAGATCCCGTTCTGAATTTAATAACGCCCTTTTAAAGGATTATTAGTTTTATACAAAATAGATTCACATTGGAACTCCCTAATAATCCAAATTCAATGGGTCTCATAGAGAGATTCCATTAGCACCATTATCGAAATTTATAGAATAGCAAAGTAGAGCAAGTACACCGATGCTTCCTCTGTAAGACGTACCAATGGCTATAACCACTCTATACATTCAACAAGGTTTGACCCCTTTGAAGTTTTACTAGGCCAACGGACTCGAGGAACGCATTTGGCGTAGACTTTGAGAAGCAATCATGCAACAGCCGTTAAGGAAATCAAAGAGAACTAAGTTTCTATATCAACATTTGTCAGAACAAAGGCCATTAAACGTAAGGAAAAAATAATTCAAAAACGAGGCGGAGAAACCGGTTGAATTGAGCCCGGTGACGTAATATTCGCAAAGAAGTTAACAAAAGAAGTAGTAAAGACAAACCCCGCTATCGAAAGGTAGTTACTGATGAAATTGTAAGAAATGTCATAAACGAAGAACCGCGATACTAAAGTTCCAATTAAAATATAAACGCCCTTCCAGGCACCTCCTCTTGCTTCTGCATGCCAGATGAGCCAACTGCGGGCCTCAACTTAGCACTTAATAAAAATCCTGGAATCCTGCCCGTGAAAATGGTGTCGCTAATCAGTAACGACAAATGGATCCTTGTAAGGGTATTAGACTCCTTAAGGGAAGATTTAAAGTTTAATGTTCAACGTCTTTTAGAGTTAAAAAGTTAGAGGAATGTTTGATAGAAGTAATGTTGCAGATAAGTTTATAGATATAAGAGCCAAGTTGAGTATATACAAAATATGACTGTTAATAAATTCAGTCAGATCATTCCGACCGCTCAGTCAAACGGGTCTAATCAACCCGTTAGGTTCACTTATTAAAATGATAACTGGAAATCTAGATAACGACGATACAGTTTGACAAATTGATCAGGTGAAATTGGCTCAACAAAATCTTAATAATAGAAAGTTAACGGTGATCACCGAGATGGTACAACTTTGACCAACTCTACACTGTACTAAATAATAATCTATTCTTAATAGTGCAAGTTAATGGGGTGACAAACATGGAAATTTGAGAACTCGTTCATTAATGCATACAATTTACTTATTCACAACTTTCAGACAATTTGTACTCAACTTGATGAAATAGAAACTAGTTTATCTTTAGTAAGTTAGGAATTTTACATCAGTCTATTATAGAGACGGATAGTTGTTATACCAACTTTATAAAATTAGTAGAAGGAAAATTAGTTTTACCCTAGTTTAGAAAACTTAATTAAGATAGAGAGTCCATAACTTTGAAAGCTTATTAGGAACACAAATCACTTACCTTTGGAATCCTCTGATTGAGAAAGATACTTATATCTATTACAAATTAGTTCCTATACCTGTATTATCCCGTGATTCCTGTTGTCATATTGCCCAAATACCCATATCTCCAAAGGGTTTGAAAGATCAGACTGCTCACTCACCCGTGTCAAAGAAATCGACGAGTCCAGCCCTCTGCATTGATGATGGAGCTTGCAGATACCATGACTCCTCATCACGACTTGATGACGTACCGAGAACGTGACGTCATGCAACAATTCCCATCACCATTGAAAATGTCGTGTTCAAGCACTACATACTAACAGATGGATTCTATAGTAGAAATATGGAGCTACTTACGAGAACGTATCAACGAAATTTTCCTTCAAAGTTAAAGGTCCATACTACCTTTAGACGACCCCTGCGAAGTGAAAGTTCAAAACGTCGTTCTGAAAATTCGTCAGATATCTACAGAAATAACATATTCTAAGTTACCGATTGTAATCTACCTCAATCTTCAACCTGAAGAGACGAAGTACTTGAAACCTGTCAACCTGGAAGGCGTCGACCTGGATGACCTGGATCCTGTCAGTGGCTTGAAGAAAAGTTTTAGTGAATCGGAAGTTAGTGAAGTGAAAGGGCAATCATTGAAGTGCGTAGAATAAGTGTATGGACTCTCAAATCTATGTTCTGACTATTGTATTACTGTGTTTTGTATTGTATAAGAAATGTTATAATAAAGATAGTACGAGGCAGATGTTCTGAAGCTCTCCTGGGAAAACTTTCACTTAAGGAGGGAGGAGTTACGTCCATCGCTACGTGTCAGCGCTCTATATTCTAAATCCAGACGCTGGTGGACAGTTGAACGATAAGCCATCCGCTTCACGGAGGTCTTGTTTAGACTCAGAGCTGAATTTATTAAGTTAGTCTTAGGCATACTCTTGTACGGAATAAACGTTCCCACTTTGAACGATTATCCTTTTTTAAAAGACCCTCCGGCCTCACACTTGACTATCTATATAAATGTTTTGTTTACAAAGAAAAGTAAGTTTATGTATTTATCAGTTATCCAGTTCCAAAGTACAAGCTTTGCTTAGTTTGGGACTAGGTGACGTTGTGTTATACGTCCAAAATATTATTATTATTTATATTTTACAACTTTTATTTTTCAGTCTTTTCAGGGGTCTTAATATTTTACGGGCTTTTGGCCAAGTAAAAATATTTTAAATAAAATACTTAATCTATACACAGAAATTTCTTAACAATTTTGCCGGTATTTAATATGGCAGCTTTTGAAGCAGAAGGTAGCTAAGAGGATGAATTTGAAGATTTTGAGACTTTTGTGCAGGGTTGTGGGAACGACTCCAGTGGTTGAAATGATGATTGGTATAGTTTTAACTGTATCTACACGCCATTGAGTTTTTATTTCAATTGCCAGATCTGTATACTTGCCAAGTTTTTCGTTGTTTGAAATTGTCTCGGAGATTAAGTGGGGTGTATTTTGCGTCTGAATGAACGATAGCTTGATGTAGAGTAGAGTTTTGACTGTAGAAATATGTACGAAGTGTTGTTATCTGCTTGTTGTGGAGGTTATGGATATTGATGATATGTTGATGTAAGGTTGTGGGTATTCGGTACAGATATGTCGATAAGATATACTGTGCTATTGTTTTTATCGTTAAGTTCTATGACCGGTCTATTATAGTGGATCGTTTTGTCTGTAATTATTGTTCTATCCCAGTAGATTTTAAATTGTTCATTGTCTAGTATTTTTTGTGGGGAGTACTTATAGTAGGCTATTTTTTCTGTAATTAATTCGTGTTTGAAAGCTGCAATTTGGTCGTGTTTGTGTTTATAATCTGTTTGAGATATTGATCTGCAAGCTCTGGTTATATGTTGTATTGTCTCGGAAGCACTGTGACAGTGTCGGCAGAGATCAGATTGGAGGTTAAGGTCGTGGATAATATATTTCTTATAGTTTTTGTACTTACGATCTGGTCCTGAATAGCCAACATAAATCCCTCAGTCCCGGGAAACAATTCGCCCTTTTTCAACCATGCGTTCGACGCTGTCTTGTCGACGTAAGAGTTGTTGAGGTCTTGGCGATGTCTGCCGTGGAGCGATTTTTGGTGCCATATCTCTATTGTTTTTTGTGGTGTGGTAATGTTTTCATTTCGTTCTTTTAAATTGTCTCGGAGATTAAGTGGGTTGTATTTTGCGTCTGAATGAACGATAGCTTGATGTAGAGTAGAGTTTTGACTGTAGAAAAATGTAGGAAGTGTTGTTATGTTATGGTTGTGGAGGTTTTGGATATCGATGATACCTCGTCCTTCCTCTTTTCTCGGGAGAGTCAAACGTTGCTGGCAAGATTTTGGATGGTGTTTTCTGTATTTAGTCATGTGAGTGTTGATAGTTCGTTGATGTTTTTCAGGTCAGTTTGAGACCAGTGAATGATTCCGAAAGAATAGGTGCGGGTAGGTATAGCGTAAGTATTAATAGCTTTAATAGTGTTTTTGGAGTTAAGGTGTGAATTTAATATTTTGTGCAATCTTGTTTTAAATTTATTTGTAAGTGTTGTTTTGGTAGTTTTTCATGTATCTGACGTGATTGGTAAGATCCTAAATATTTATAAATGATGAAACAAAATAAATGATGAAAAAAATGATGATGATCATTCTTTAAACCGACCTCAAAAATGGGAACGTATTCATTTTGATTTCTATTTGTTGAAGTAACTTTGCTCAAGCGAAAACCATTTTGGCTTGTCCCAAAAATATTGATAAATGTGTAATAATCTGTTGATTACTTTTTATTTATTTATAGTTTAAATTTACACCAAAATGGTACAAACATGAAAACCATTTTTTTCCAACACTCCGTGAACGAACAATTTTTGTTAGCTTTAAATCCTTTCGAACATAAAAACTTGTGACTGGTTATTTGTTTCGGGTTTGTACGCGTTTATCTAGGATTCTTTACCTGATATTATGTTGTATACAGCATTTGAGAATCCTGTGTGGAATCTTTCGAGAGTTCTGACGCACCAAGTAACGCGAGCCGCTTTTTGCCCTTCACAGCAATTGCTCTAATTGTTCAGCAATTGCCCTAATTGTTCCTGCAAAATTATTTGTATTTGACTCTTGCCAATGAGTCAAATACAAATAATTTTCATATAAATGAATTTCGCGATATGTCACATGTCGATCTTCATTAATCAGCTTACGCACAGCATCAACGTTTTCTTGTGTGACTGCAGATTTTGGACGACCTTAACGGGGATCATCACTGAGCTTGTCACGTCCACATTGAAATTCAGCAAAACAGCGATAAATTGTTTTTTTGGATTGGGCTTCATCACCAAATGTAGAAATCTTCCGGTAAACACACTGTTTTGTGTTAAACCACTTTGAAAGTCATAATAAATCATCGCTCTTGAATTCTCTTGAGTCAACTCCATTTTCTTAATGACTAAAAAAGTTTGACAAGACCTTGTAATAAGACAGAAGCTTTTTAAATAAATAAATGCTATTCTATTTTGAAAACCAAAGAGTTTGCAATTAAAAAGATTTTAATATGACAGGAATAGTGGAAATATTCCATTCCCGATACTTTTAGTGCAGCCCTCGTATTAATTTGTTATGTTACTACTAATACTAAAGTTTTCTTTAACGAGCGCTATTCCTTCTGCTTATATTCTTTTCTTGCAAATAATATTGAAACATTTTAACTAACTAAATTTTTACCTTCAATATTTTTCTAACAAAATTTAAAGGAGTCGCTCTAACTAAATTAGAGCATCACGTTAATCTTTTAGATAATCCGAATATTAACAACATTTTCCATTAACTTTTCTTTGAAGTACGCGAAACTACTCTTTAAGAATCACAATTTCTTCTAGATTTGAGTAACAAGTCTACCGATTTTTCTAGGTGGTTTTCTGGGTCAAGAGAAATTAGGACATTTTCTATCAATCCATATCATTATGGACAGAATCATCTCTCATCTCACATATTACTATTTGTTGCCTGCGACTTCATCCGCGTTGTAATAAATAAAAAATTATAACATAATAAATAATTATTTTTAATATTTTATTAAAAGCCTCAATTATTCCCACCTACATCAGCTATCTTCCGGTGCATGTCACATAAAATCGAACTGGCCTTCCCTGCGATTATCCACAACAAACAGACAGACAAAGATTAATAAAGAATGTTATGATATGAACTTATATGTATCGAGTATATAGCACAATGTTATAATTTAAAAACAATTATTTTAATGACACAAAAATACTCAAATTTTAATTATTTGAAGAACATTCTCCATCTAAACATAAAGGATTATTTTTTTTTCTAATAATCTAAAATCCTTTAAAGTATTAAAGTAAGTAAAAAAAATTGTAATGTTTATATCACAATTTTGACACCATTTTATTATTAATGTTAAAGACTTCAAAATATTTTTAGTCAAAGCTTCCCCACCGCAACATTTTCCAATCCGAAAAGGATTTACACTTTTCGAAGACTATTTACCCAAAACGGAGTCACGACACCGCAATACCGTTCCTAATACGCCATTACAACTTTTTACATTAACATTCGGAGGGTTCCGAAGTAAACTATTAGATATATGTGTAAACTTGTAGCAAACATTATAACATAATAAACGTAAAAATAGAAGGTAAATATTAAAATAAATGCTAAAGCAGGATGATACGCATCAATTCAAATATATTAAAGAGAATTATGTTCAGTAGTGGATGTACAGTAATGGCAGTCGTGGTAAGTGTCCAGGGCGGCATTTTTTTTATGAAATCAAGACTGCTCCATATAATCAATTAATTCTATTAAAATCAATTAATTACTACACAATAACGCAATTAACTGTGTGTGCCTTTTAAACTTATTACCTTTTCAATTAGTAATGTATTGTTGAGGCGAACTTTTTCTGGTGCCCAGAGGCGGTATTAAGTTTACATACGGCCCTGATTATGCGGAAAACAACCTAAAAATAGAAGAATTCTTATAAGGCCGCCTCTTGTCAACTGCTATCAGTGCTTTCTTGAAGCTAAGCGTTTTATTAATAGTGTTTGACCTATCGACCTGTCTGAGATAAAGATGTGCGAGTCCGAAGTGGGCACTCTTGTCAAGGACGTAAGAAACGACCCACTTATTATGACCAGAAATGTCATAGTACACGAGATCATGGCATTTTCCAAAAATGTATTTTTATTATTTATTTGGGCGTTGATTTACGTGATTCTACGGAAAAAAATTAAGTTTTTTTTTCGTAGAATCGTCGTCCACGGTCTATAATACATGACATAGAATTGAATCTAAATCGAAAATATATCAAATGTGTAAGTTAATTAAGTTTTACTTAATGGATATTTAATTAAGTTTTACTTATAATTGTTCCTTGCAAATTCTTTTAACTTCTTTATTATTAAATTCTAATCAAAAGTTGCAAACGGTCATTAAAACTACGATAAAATTACATTTAATACGTAAATACCTGCAAGGATTACGACACAACATATGTAGATGTAAAGAACTTTGCAGTGTCGTAATTTACATGAGTGAGAGACATCCGCTTCCATGAATACTACTTACCCTATACAAGCCACAGTGACACTAATGCACCTTTCAAAAAATCTGAGTTTTTACTTTTTTCACAGGGCGCATTTTCACAGTGCGCATATAGCATCGAGATCGACCGGACCAGCCCGCTCGATCGTCTCCGCTACCTGCGCCGTCCGCTTGATAAAAAAAATATTGCCTATGTCACTCCCTATAATATTAGCTATCTTTTAGAGAAAGTCCCGTTAAAAAAGAACTAGCCATTACATATGCTATGGCGGACTATTTATAGATCTAGAAATGAAGAATATTTCCACTATACATTGTTTTGTTACACCTCATAGGGTTTAAGCAGCTTTTTGTTTAAAAGCTTATGGCTTAGATTAATTTCCGACATTTCTGACAAATATTAATATAATTTACTCAAATATACACAGAAACTGTACACATCATATACCTAAACCTTCGGGAACATCATTCTATCGATTAGTGAAAACCGCGTGACAATCTGTGCTGGAGTATTTGAGTTTATCGCGAACAGACAGAAATACAGACGCGGCTGGGTACTTTGTCTTATGATATGTATAAATGGTAAGTACATCTACAAGAAATAAAGGAACTATATTAATATAGCTACTTTTATTTGTCTTGAATCTTCAAACCATGCCATTTTCGGTGACATAAGTCCCTCTTGGTTCCTCTGCCTCTACTATTAATTCTTTTATGTCCCAGTTATATAAGTATTAGATGATATAACTGGCACATAAAATTAAAAATAATATTCATTATTTACTGTATAGCACTAGGTTTATATGGATAATGTATATAGCATGTTGAATATCTTTCTTTGATTTGCTTCTTGATTCGTTTATTACATATGTTAAAATGAAAGTTAATAACTTTAACTTAAATAAAGATATACAGCGACGCTCAACTTCAATACCTACTGTACATTTAGTACTGTTCCGTATATACATATTACACTCAAGTAATTCATCAATTCACTCAAGTTCCACCACCTAAGCTTTGAACTTATGTAAACGGATAAATCCCACTTGGCAAAGATCTTTGAAGTGTCGTATTTAACATATGAAGTGTAAGTAAAATGAAAATTACTTCGACGCCTCCCGTTTGCCAGCTTTGATGAAAGACTTTTTTAAAAGAGTTAAAAACTACGGCTTTATTTCAATTTAGCTCTAATCAATTTAATTACATCAGTTCTGAGTATTAGAGCGGCAACAAAAGGTATGCTATGGTGACGTATCCTACTTCGATCTAAATGCAGATTACCACAATAAACTTGACCAACTTCTAAATAATTACATTCGAATCGTATTCATTATACAAAATTTGATCATGTGTCTTGCTTAAACATCTATAACTTTTTGAAACTAGCGTCTATCACGTTCCAAACTTGTGGGCAAGTTCCATAGTCCGAGGCCACTTCTTTCCCCGTAGTAACTATTGTCCTAGCACCTAAAAATAACTTTAGTAAACTCTACGTAAAGATCTCTAACAAGAGCTTGCCAAACTTTTAAGCCTAACTTAACTATATATATATATAAAACAAAATAATATTTGACCTTAAAAGATATTATTTTCATTTAATTTCTTGCAAATAATATTGAAATATTAAAATCGTAATGTTTAACTATCTAAATACTTACTTTAAATATTTTGATAACAAAACCTATCAAATGAGTCAAGGACTAACTAAATTAGAACATCACGTTAAGCTTTTAGATAATCCGAGTATTAACAACTATTTCCGTAAACTTTTCTTTGAAGTACGCGAAACTACTCTTTAAGAATCGTAATTTCTTTAGATTTAAGTAACAAGTATTGTGATTTTTCTTAGTGGTTTTCTATGTCAAGGGAAAGTAGGACATCAATTTTCTACCGTTCCAGACAGAAACATCTTTAATGTTACATATTACATAGTGTTGCTTGCTACTTCGTCCGCTTGGTAATAAATGAAAAAAGGTAACACATTAAATAAAAAATAATTTATAAAATGCTTCAGTTACTCCTACATACTAAGGAAGATTGCCGATCTTCCTGTGAAAATCCGTCAGAATTGGACTGGCTATCCTGCGAATAGCCACAACAAATAGACAGGCAAAAATTGAAAAAGAAATGTTGTTTTGTTATATGTATCGGGTATATATCATTTAAAAATGATTTTTTCACAAACAGACACTCCAATTTTAATTATTTGTATACATTCTACATATTGCAAAAAAACACTGCAGAACACTCTCCATCAATATTTAAAAGATTATTATTTTTTATGCACTTATGTCCTTTAGATACTCCAAAAAACTTGTTGTATTGTATAGTATCAAAGAAAGTAAAAAATTGTGTATTGTTTACATCACAGTTTTGACACACGTAATATTATTAATGTTTAAGTTACAAAATATTTTAAGTCAAAGTTCCCTTACCGCAACATATTCCAATCCGAAAAGGATTTACACTTTTCGAAGACTATTTACCCAAAACAGAGTCACGACAAAGCAATACCGATCCTAATACGCCATTGCAACTTTTTACATTAACATTCGGAGCGTCCCGTAGTAAACTATTAGATATAGGTGTAAACTTGTAGCAAACATTATGACACAATGAACATGAAAATAGTAGGTAAACCTAAAAATTTTGTAAATAAATGATAAAGCAGAATGATTCGCATCAATTTAAATAAAATTAAAAGAATTATGTCCGGCGGTGGATTCACATTAAGGGCAGTCGTGGTAAGTGCCCAGGGTGGCAAATTTTATAGAGCGGCAAAATTTTGAAAATGAAAAACATTTTTTTTTATATGAAATCAGACTGCTCCATATAATCAATTAATTCTATTAATTTATAATTTTCTGTTTCATTGATAATTGACTTTGAAAACGCCTTTAAACTTGTTACCTTTTCAATTAGTATTGTATTGTTAAGGCGGACTTTTTCTGGTGCCCAGAGGCGGCACTAAGTTTAAATCCGGCCCTGATTATGCTAAAAACAATCTAAAAATAGAAGAATACTAATTAGGCTGCCTCTTGTCAACCGCCATCAGTACTTTCTTAAAGCTAAGCGTTTTACTAATAGCGTTTGACCTACCGACCTGTCTGAGATAAAGAAGTGCGAGTCCGAAGTGGGCACCCTATCTCTGACGTGTCTTATCCAGTAAGAAATAACCCTTTTATTGTAACCAGAAATCTGCGAAGAATTCGTGATCATTACAGGTAATTATTGCTCGTTCCGTAGCCAAGTGGTATGGGCTTGTGCTTTAGAAACCGGAGGTCGTGGGTTCGAATCCTGCGGGGACTCAACTACTTGTGGTGACAGTCCAAAAAACCCCCTAATGGAGAGGGCGTGCGTTAGGGGACGCCTATGTGCAGCAATGGCCTATAACATAGGCTGATGATGAAGATGATTGCGTGCTAATAGATTCAAATTCAAATTCAAATTCAAATATCTTTATTCAATATAGAAGTTTACACTTGCTTATTGATTGTCAAACACACTACCACCGGTTCGGAAAAGGACGCCTCAGACCTGAGAAGAACCGGCGAAAAAAACTCAGCGGGCTATTTTTATGTCATCTTTTAAAATAACAAACAATTTGATAATTTGGCATTACATATTATGCAATTTTGAAACAAGACCTGAAGCGAGCATTTCATTACCAGGATATGTTATCATTTAAAAATTCATTACTATTGTTATAACCTTTACCACATAAACGTCCCTTGACTTCCCTTTTAAATTTATTAATAGTTAAATTCTGAACGTTTACTGGGATTTGTTGTAAAACTTACATTGTCCCATAAAGACTTACTTATTCTTCGCAGTCTAGTTGCTGGAAGAATTAGATTATGTTTGTTCCTTGTATCTATGTTATGTGCATCACAATGTCTTAGAAATCATTTCTATTTTTTGCACATACATACAATAGGATTGACATTTTTAAATTTTTTTATATGTTTCATTTCCAACGTAAATTTAAGTATTTCTTTTTCGTAGAATCATCTCTATGGGTCATGGTCTATAATACATGACGTAGTATTCAATCTATATCGCAAGAATATTCATTGAATAAGTTAATTAAGGTAATATAAATAATAGATATACAATTTAGTTTTACTTATAATTGCTCCTTGCAAATCCTTAAAAACTTGTTAATTATTAAATTCTGAACAAATGTCGCAAATGGTCATTAAAACTGTGATAAAATTACATCTTACATATAAATACCTGCATGAATTGCGACCCAGCATAGATGTCAAGAATTATGCAGTGTCGTAATTTACATGAGTGAGAGACATCCGCTTTCATGAATACTACTTACCCTATATAAGCCGCAGCGACACTAATGCACCTTTCGCAACAAATGTAAAAATTGCAATTGCCTCTGTTTATAGAAGCGAAACATAAGACAAAAAAATACATAAGCCTCTTTCTATCATATTCAAGTTACTCAGACAATTTAAACTTACCCGTGATGAACCAGTATAACTTTATTGATAGCGCCACCAGTTTTTTAAAACGCAAGTTACCACTAAGCAGTAACTATTATCGTCATTTAATTATGTTTGCAGTAATTCAATCCTACTCAAATGTTACTTAGAAACGACTGGTTTAAAACTACGGCTTATTATTATAATATATTTGTGGCTTATATATTATATCTAAAATATATCTAGATGAATAAAAAGTATTTATTTTTACTGTACGTTGCCGTAAATATCTTTATGAAAGTTCACGTACCGTACATTTATTTAAAAACATAGTACTTTCATTTAAAAGAAGCAGCATTCTTTACAAAGTCCTTTGTACAACGTAAAGGCTTATTAGGGTAACGAGTTCCTTTAAGACTCTCGACCCAAACTATTTCCTGACAAAAGCAAACAGAAGTGGACATTCGTTCTTCGCACGTGTCGTATCCCGAAAGAAGCGCCTTATTTCTTGAAGGTAGTTATCAAAGAAACAGAATTTGTCCTCAATATACTGACAATAAGTTTGTAATTTTACGCAGGTGTACGCGTGTTACTCTTTGATACAAAAACTACTTGAAGGATTCTTTGCAATGTGTAATGGTAGTTTCCACATTTTAATAATTCATACTACTAATATATAAAAATTTTGTGTCTTTGATATGTACCTGCTTAACAATTTGCACATAAAATAATAACCTGACGAAAGTTTTTGACTCCTTTTAATTCGTTAAAAGTTTGATTTTAAAATGCAAAAAAAAATACGTTCCTAAATGTAAGGAAAAATAATTTGTTTTCAACGAACATCGTTATTTACTTTATATTAAACTGCTCGCTTCTAATTCGTTTACTCACTGTTTAAG
Source organism: Lamproptera curius (assembly GCA_029286875.1). Classification (NCBI taxonomy): domain Eukaryota; kingdom Metazoa; phylum Arthropoda; class Insecta; order Lepidoptera; family Papilionidae; genus Lamproptera; species Lamproptera curius. Next base: position 283,077 of record JAGSMT010000011.1, on the reverse strand, counting down.
AAATACATGTCAAACAGTGAAATATTAATTTAAGGTCAAAATTCTCAGTTAATGTAGTGACATAAATCAATTACTTCCACATCTGTCAACATTATAACTTGAGATTCCTTCCTTAAGCGTAAAAATACTCGTTACCTAATACATAAAACAACGTTATTCCATTAAAACTATCGTCCGTAACGCTAAAAAGACTAGATTAAACTTCAGCTCAGCGTAAAATTATCTGTAATGAATGCTTCAATTTTAATATAGAAAGAAAATAGATGTTAAGTAAACTCTCGGATTATTTAATAGCCAATTAATACTTTATGTCAGTTTTAGTTAAATAGAACATAAATGGGTTACTAAGAACAGTTTCTCATTAAATACAAAATATTATAAACTAACTCAATTAAGTAATCTAATTAAAATACTTGAAATAATATTTAAACTGTTCACAGGCGGGTCTATACATTCTACGTAAGCTATTTCTGGATGGTCATCAACTTCAAGTAAATGGACAAGTCAATTATATTGACTCTAATAATATTTTTTATATTTTACTAACTGTAGTAATAAATGTAATATATGACATACTGATGTCATAACGAAATAATTAACAATAAAAATAGATACATATGCGACAATTAAATCAAACTGCAAGATATTATGTTACTTAATTAACAATGAGATTGTATAGAATAAAATTAAAGAATAAATACGAAAAGCAATCTGTAATAAAAAATCATTAGTCCAATACTAATTAACAAAAAAAATTGTTTATTTTCAATTGTCACATAAAGTAATATTTTTACGTATCCCTATGGAATTTCATACGCTTGATATATTTCACAATTATTTTTAATATAGGGTAGAAGTGTCTTTACATGTTAGACTTGTTTCGCTCAAATAATACATGTACTTCAATATTAAAAACTTTAAACATCTACACACATTCATACATCTTCAGCATGTGTTAGTCCACTGCTGGACATAGGCTACCCCTAATCCACGCCTCCTCCATCAGAGAGTTTTTGACCGTATCACACCACAACAATAAAATTTGTTGAGTCCCCGCAAGATTCAAACCCACTACCTCCGGTTTTTAAAGCACACGCCCTCACCGCTAGGCTACGGAGGTGTTTTTAAATCTTGATAAACTTTAAAATAGACATCTACTAGCGTAAAAAAACTCATTTCTAATTTTATAAGACCGATGTTTCTCCTTTAAAACTATCAAAGCGTTCAAAAAGACCTAATTAAAACTTCAGCTGAAAGTAATAATTCCGGATATTCCATTGCCATACTACTGTACTTATTTAGTTCGCTTCGTAAGCGTATCATTATGAGGAATACAAAATCTAATACTAAAATCTTTACTGTTAATTATTTTTAGTTGATTATATTGATTATGTACATTGATAATGTACCTATATTTTTGATAATCTTATTTAATCATACTAATGGCTGAAATTTTTTTTGTTATAAATATTTTAAGGTTTAGCGACCATTTGCAATAGCTTCTGATTTTCCCGCGATTTTCAAATTTCTATCTTTCAGGCCTTTTTCATTTAAAATGCCTCCCGAGACACTTTTTAATAATATAAAAAGGATATTTTTAAAAGACATTTGTGTGCAGTTATACGTATTGACTTAAATTTACTTTAAATATCAACCATTGTATATTATTTTAGGACAATTGGGCGATCACCTCAATTGCCTGAAAAGTAAGATGATCCATGCGTGGATGGGCATATTTAAAAGTCGTCCACCCACCAACCGTAATTGACCAACATGGTGGGTCATGTACAACCCTAATGGATAGGGTGATTAGGGAGCCATGTAAACCAAGTGGACTATCAGAGGCTGCTTGATGATGATGATGATGATGATGATTGGTATATTCATATATTGTCAAACCGGTGCTCCTTTATTTTGTGTAGACAATTTAAACATGTTACGATGGTGTTGTGTACATGTTACCATTTTTAGGCTATCTCTTAATTATTTAATTTTTAATAATTTTCTTGTAATTAAATCGGTTTAATTTTGACTACTCAATATTTAACGTTTTTAAAATATGTTATACACTACCCAATTTAATAAAAATGTGAGCTGAGCGTGAATGATAGGCCCAGTCTATTAAAAACCCAATAATGAGTCTATTGATAGTCGTCATCCTATTTACTTAATATCATAGTTAAGCGACTGTTACGGCTACGTAAAACGCGTCTAGTTCCACAACTTTCTTATGTAATGGCCTTGGATTTGCTGAAATCTAACCCATCCATTGAATTCAATTTACCCATTAGCTTGTAGAGGTCAGATACTAGTCGCGCTCTATCACTATCTGTCGGTAGTTAAACGCATTAACCTAACATCCAGTTTTACTATTGATAAGGACATCCTAGTTCATTCCAACTACGGCGGCCGATCTATATTAGTAATCAGCCAGTGACATCACATAGTATTAGTCTCCACATAGTCGAATGGGACGAAGAGGAATTGCTAATGTTATTGATATTGTTCTACTAATACTAAGGATCAAGAGACACATTACATGTACAGTACACAATCAATTATTACATAATTCTAAATTATTTTTTTATTGGTTTAGAATCGTTTTTTTTTCTTAAAATAAAACGATTATTCATCATAAGTCTGTGTTAATTCACAGCTGGGCATAGGCGTCCTATAATGCGTTCCTTCTCCATTAGGGGGTTTTTGGACCGTATCCCACCTCGCCAGCCCAATGCAAGTGAGCGGGTGGACCGACTTTTTACGTGCCCATCCGACGCATGGATTATCTTACTTTTCAGACAATCCACGACCTCCGGTTTATAAAGCAAGAGCCAATACCGCTGCACCACGAAGGCGGATAAACAATAATTATTCCAATAACATTACATTATATGCAAGTTCAAATGGTGGGGTTGTACAGTGAAGCCTGTATTAAATGATATCTATTAGATTACGAAAGAAAATAGAAGAAACTAAATATGCACGCAACTGCCTCCGTAGCCTCAGGGGCTCAGTGTCAGGAGGTTGCGCGCGTATTTATATATATATTCTTCGCCGCCCTGGCCTTCTTCGGCGGATAGTGAGGGCCCTGTAGTCCTCCCTGTCCGTTTCCGCGGCTTCTTTCCGGGCCATCAAGTCCTCGCAGAAAGCAAGGACGGCACCCCACGACCTTTCACTCTTTAGCATCCTGCGCACTACGGCCGGAAGCGAAAGGTCGTGCCCACGACACTACGCAGCTCTCGGCGTTGCTTGACCCAGGCTGGGCACTCTTCCAGCGCGTGTAGGGCCGTCTCTTCGGCACATACGCCACAGTAGTGGCACTCCTCGTAGGCTCCTACCGCCGCCACGCGGACAGGTACCTCCGAAACAGCCGTGTACCGGAGAACCTGCGTCGCGCGAAATGTTGTGCGTGTCCTCTTTCAAGCCACCACTTAAGAACGGGGCGTATGGCTTCTACTGTTTGACGGCCGGCGCTGGGGTGCTCCAGCCGCAGCTCCCACTCCTGTATTGCAAGGGAGCGCAATTCGTCTCTGCGCCCCCTTATCTCTTCTAGGGCTGGCTTGCCGCCCCGAGACCTCGCCTCCTCGCGCCAGAAAAAGAGTGACGCGAGGATTTCTGCGTTCAGGTCCCATGGCAAGGAGCCAGCTATTAGGCCGCCTCACCGCAGATGGTCCAGTAGCCCCGACGGTCCGGGTTGCCAACACCATCTGGGTTCTCCTCAGTACTGCGGTACCTCCTTTGGAGTGTGTTGGCCACAGGGTGCCCCGTACAGGACCATGGACCTAACCTAACGACTCCAGCGTTAACGACAGGCGGCGACAGGAGCTGCTGGGTTCTCCGGTGTTGGGGAGCAGTCTGCTGAGAGCTGCCGCTGCTCCTCGCCACTCTGGCAGAGGCGCTCAAAATGGGCGCTAAACTTCCATCGACAGTCTAGGACTAGGCCGAGATAATTCAACGTCGGCTTGACGTCGACGCGGACGAAGCAAACAATAATGTGGGCGTCCGCAGGTGGCGCGTTCGAGGCCCGTAAAGTACAGGGCCTCGGATTTTCGAGCGCCACCTCTAGTCCTAACGCCGGATGCGGCCAATTCTATGCGACCCGGCAGTGGCGAGAATCGCAGGCCTGCGAAAATTGGTGCCACGGCCGGTGACGAGGTGTCGTCCGCGTAACAAGCGACGTCGATACCATCGATGTTGCACCACCGACAGAAGCGGTCCCAACACCGACCCCTGTGGAACTCCACGACACCTCGATGGTCCGGAGCCCATCTCGGCACGGGAACTCGACACGTCGATGCGACAGGTAGGCCCCGATCACCCTTTGCGGGTAGGAGGCACCCGTGGTATCGGAGCGCCTCCTTTATGCAGGCCAGGGCAGGGCATACCCTCATCCCGGGACACCGCATCCTGTCAGGGACCTGACCCGCAGCACCACGTGGACGGTTGACCGGCCTTTGCGGAACCATACTGCCACTCCGCCAGATTTGGGCCGAAGTGCACCAGGTGCTGAACGATGCGGGCCGCAACGATTCTCTCAAATAGTTTTCCACACAGCAGCACGATCGGCCTATAGGCGAGGGCGAGTCCGCAGGACGCCCTCCTTTGGATGAGGACGAGTGGTATTAGGCTTGAGTCAGACAGGCGGAAAACATCCCCCTCATTCTGGGCTCCAGGGCGTCCCCTAGGGCCAGCGCCAGCGCGGTTCCCGGAATGCCATCGGGACCCGGGGCGGCGCGTTTGCCCCTCATTTTCAGAAGGGCTGCGCCGAACTCTCCCTACCTCCATAGCTTAGTACAACTGCCTCCGTAGCCTAGTACAACTGCCTCCGTAGCTTAGTGGTATGGGCGTGTGCTTTAGAAACCGGAGGTCGCGGGTTCGAACCCTGGGGGTACTCAACAAATTTTTCTTGTTGTTCCCTAGTTTGTTAGGGCAATTTGGGCCGATCACCCAATTGTCTGAAAAGTAAGATGATCCATGCGTCGGATGGGCATGTAAAAAGTCGGTCCACCCCCAACCCGCATTAGACCATTAATAGATAGAGGTGTATGAGGGGGAGGCCTATGTCCAGCAGTGGACTATCACAGGCTGATGATAATGATGATGAAATATGCACGAACACGATACAAGTTGCAAAAAACACTAGAAAATATGGATCAGCACGACTATCAAAAGCGTATATTAATGTAATAGTAGGTACGTTGCGAGAAACAAATTATATTTAACTTTCTTTACCTTGTGACAATTCGCAGCAGAGCGACATTCCGACACTACAGCACACATGTTAGTTTTGTATATTTGTTGCTTTGCCGAGCTAGTATTATTTCAGAATACATTTTCAGAGCACCATGTTGTTACGGGACTTTAGCTAATGTTTAACTTCACCGAACTACTTATATAAATAGTTAAACATGCATTTGTATATAAAGCTGGTTTTATCATTGACTTTTTTTCTGTATTTGGCAGTCGTACCGGTACCGTACAGTATACCGGTGGTAGGTCCCCTGTTTACAGGAGACCGTCTGGTGGATACCACGCGGTGCCTATTTCTGCCGCGAAGCAGTAGTGTGAAAACACTGCTGTGTTCCGGTTTGAAGGGCACCAGAGCGTATTTACTGGGTAAACGAGACTTAACACCTATGTCTCACGGTAGGCAGCGCGTTGGCGATACCGCTGGTATTGCCAATGTCTATGGGTGTCGGTGACCACTTTCCATCAGGTGGCCCGACTGCTCGTCTGCCTGCGTAAGCAATAAAAAAAAAAAAAAAGTCGTTTTAAAGTTATTACAGTGTTTGTGGTTTTTTTCAGACTTTGCAGACCTAAGTGACCAAGTTAATCTTGTGTAATTTTGTATATCATCATCATTATCAGCCTGAGTTCGTCTACTGCTGGACATAGGCCTCCCCTAATGCACACCTTCTCCATTGGGGAGTTTTGGATCTTATCTCACCACGTTGGTCCAATACTAGCTAGGGTCTTTGTATGTAGTCTAGATTAAGTTCTCTAAAAATATTGCTTGTTTTAACATATAACAATAGTCCACCGGATATTTTTATTGGCCTTCCTAACCAGAGGTTAGTTGTGAAATTAATTACATTTAGTAGTGTTCGGTTGTCAAGTAAATGAGATAGGTAATTGTTGCGACAACATTGATTAATTGTAATTGCACTGAACTAAACATTTACAAAAACAAATCAATTCTCGGGTTTTACTGTAAAGCATTAACTAAGGGGAATAAATCACGAATCCCAATTAAGGAAAAAGGCCACCGGACAACTTTCCGCTCATAGCATAATTGAATTGCGATCCTCATATGTTACCAATGAAACTTATTAAATGTAATCTATTCGTTTTACCCAAACGCAAGAATAATTGCACAACAGGATATTAAAGTAAAGTTGTGGAGATTTTAAGTGTGCACGTAGTAACAAAACGCGAAAGCTTATTATAATTTAATTAGTTCAAGTTGTATTCTTACATATTTTTTATTGCCTACGCAGGCAGACCAGCAGTCGGTCACCTGATGGAAAGTGGTCACCGACGCCCATAGACATCAGCAATATTGGTATCACCAACGCGCTGCCTACCGCGAGACATAGGATGTTAAGTCTCGTTTACCTAATAAATACGCTGGCTACGGTGCCGTTCAAAACCGAAACACATTAGTGTTTTCACACTACTGCTTTGCTGTAGAAATAAGCACCGTGGTGGTACCCACCCAGACGGTCCCTTGTATAAAGGAAACCTACCACCGATAAAAATAAAGCTAAACTTTTATAATTAAGTCTCCGACTGTCTATAACTTTTTAAAGTATGCTTTACTATCTATATATATAAAGCAAATGTCATAACATGTTCTACCAAGAAGAGCACCTAACTATAGAGTTTAATTTATTGCTCTTTCACTTCTACTTTATAGGGAACTGACTAGAAAAGTAACAGTTAAGAGGACCGTTTGGGATAGTAACTCCGCAGAGCCTGTAATGTGCCGTAAATCAGTAGCGTGTAAATACTACTGTCTTCCGGGTTAAAGGGCACTGTTGCCAGCATAATTGCTAAGTAAACGAGACATAACTGCCTCCGTAGCCTAGTGCTATTAGTGTATTAGAAATCGGAGGTCGTGGGTTCGAATCAACGACAAAGTTTTCATTGTTGTTTCCTAGTTGGTTAGGGCAATTTGGGCCGATCACCCAATTGTCTGAAAAGTAAGATGATCCATGCGTCGGATGGGCATGTAAAAAAGTCGGTCCAACCCACCAACCCGCATTGGACCAGCGTGGTGGGATACGGTCCAAACCCCCCTAATGGATAGGGGTGTATTAGGAGAGGCCTATGTCCAGCAGTGGACTAACAAAGGCTGATGATGTGTGATGTGATGTGAAACGAGACATAACATCTCATGTCTCAGTGTGGTGAGCGGATTTCTAGTGTCTTACGCTGCATTTCCTATGGTCAGGTCAGGTATCAGGCATTTCTTTAACTTATTATAAGAAAATCCCTTTTAATTCCATCAAACATTAGCTGAGCAAACTTTGATAGATTTAAAAGTTCTGCCCTAGATGTTAACAAGATTATCCTTTCTCTCAGTAAATTCGATTATAGGCCAAATAATTTCATTGTCGTTGCAGTTTACGTACCAAACAATTTATTTGAGGTTTGGATACCATAAACCACTACGACACTGCCTTTCATGATAAATTACTGAATTGTAATATAATTGTAATACATTGTGATGTGTCACTAACGTTTTGAGAATTAGTGGTAAATATGAAAAAAAAAGCGAGATAAAAATTATTCTAGATCCTTCCCTGGTTCACAGCTACCGTACCACCAACCTTCAGCTCAATCAGCTGTTCTTACATTATAACAATTGTAACGAACACGTCTTACTTTATAAATATAACTTATCTAGCGACCCACCCAGCTTTGCACGGGTACAATAGCGCTATCCCTACTATTTTCCAAAATATTCAAAATTCATTAAATTAAATCAAATAATAAAGCATACATATGGACAGATAGACATCGAAAGCTACTTTGTTTTATACTATGTAATGATGATGGTTAGTGTGCAAACATTCATGTGCCCACGTCTAATAGGTTTCGTAGTTTATTGAAATAGTAATTAGAGTAAAATATTTTTTTCTCGTCACAGAAAAGTACGGAGCAATACACTAGCGTGTAAAGCTTTCAGGTGCTCTGAGCAATGACAACACTGTCTTTTTCCTTTTCACCTCGCCACACTCGACGGCTTCTGGTCGGTGGTTTTTTATTTTCAGAAAAACGTCTGCAGCTCACGTTAAAAGTTCTGCTGAAGCAACAAGTATTTCTATTATCTTATGTTCGTTCCGTTTTAAGTTTTTTTTCATTTGCTATCGCTAAATAATTGTGAAGATAGTTTGTGTATTTCCCGTTTTGCTTATTATTTATTTATTTTACATTCTTGTTTCTAAGAATAGCCTAATATAGCATATAAGGTTAAGAATCAAACCAAGTTTGGGACAAACAGTTTTTTAGTACATATAGAATAAACACATTTACCCGAACTTCCATGGTATTACAAAACGTTATCTATAAAGAAATTGTGTTAATTAAACAGCAATTTAAAAGTATACAATTTATTTAATGCATTTTAAATCTTAGAGTCATTCCTTTGTTTATATTTTGAGAGCGGCAAGTTTTTTTACTGGTAATGACCTTGACTACAATTGGGATTTACCTAATTTATATGCTGATGTTTGATTAATAAACTGCCTCCGTAGCCTAGTTGTATGGGCGTGTGCTTTAGATACCGGACGTCGTAGGTTCGAATCATGCGGAGATTCAACAAATTTTCATTGTTGTTTCCTAGTTGGTTAGGGAAATTTGGGCCGATCACCCAATCGTCTGAAAAGGAAGATGATCCATGCGTCGGATGGGCATGTAAAATGTCGGTCTACCCACCAACCCGCATTGGACCAGCGTGTTGGGATACGGTCCAAAACCCTTAACCCTTTAAGGGAGGCCTACGTCCAGCAGTGGACTATCACAGGCTGATGATGATGTTTGATTAATGAGTTTTACGACAAACAGTACTACAGTTTTTTAATAATATGTTTTGGTAGATATTTTGTTATGTAAATATTTTGTTTTAAATTTCAAAACATTACTTCGGTATTAATGCAGTTATCATTGTTCTATATTATAGAAAAAATATACTATGACAATAAACAGAGGACTAGAAACGAAGTAAAAACGTAATTTTTATTTCCACAATATTTTAATAGTAAAACATCATCTGTTGCAGGAAACAAAAAAGTAACACAAAAGAGATCTTGAAATTAAGTAAAAGGTTGAGGGAACGTTTAATTTTAAAACCTATTTTAAGAAAGGTTTTAAACCTTATTTTGTTTGCTGAATCTACAAGGCTCAAGACATTTAAGTTTTTTCATCAATTAAACGTTTTATTTCTCTGTGAGCTAATTTTAATATTATTATAAAAATAGGACAAAAGGAAAACATAAAAATTCGGTATTCATAAGCAAGCATAATAAATTACTGCGCTCTTGATTTATAATGAGAAGCTTGATGCCAAGTAAAACATTTAATAACTCGCTTTCTCAATTAATAATCTTTTATGACGGGATCATTTCAGAAGTTGTTTCAAATTAATTATTACTATGATCTTATTTATAAGAAAATACGAACACTAAAGGCCTATACAAGTAATCGAAACAAAAATACGGCAATAAATTAAAAAAAAATACTGTTTTTGTTAAGTAACTGTTTAGTAAAAATTTAAATATATTTAGACACATTTAACAACTATCACTTTCATAAATACATGAAAGACATAATTATTTCTTTTATTTACGCGATTATCTGTATCTTTATGAGTATATATATATAGATACAGACATATATCAACTTAGTCTGCCCGTGATCATGGGTGCTGGAAAGAATCAGAAACGTCGGGAATAAATATATTTAAGTAACGTAAAAAATCTGTAAATGAGTGGATTTGATAAACATAAAAGACGTTTCTTACCAGTTGGCATGTTAAAGGAAGCTGAGGTATTTCGGATAAGAATAATATTTTTATGGGCTGCCAGTATTCAGTATAATCCTCGATTTACTATTAGTTCTTTCCTCTTTTACTTTGTCTTTGTTATTACCCTGAAGTATCTTAGAATTACTCTCTTATAAATCCAGCATTTCCTTAATTACAGGTTTAACACAGAGCATCTAGCACAAGTAAAACGACTAGCATCTAACTTACATTAGGACAAGTGAGAAAACTGCAATTGTAAAATGTATACTTTATGGCAAATTCAAAGGCACTAATGATCTATGACGACTGCTCAAATATTTATTACAAACCAATGATTTTCTTTTTTTCTTACTTTTTAAATACATAATATGCTTATCGTGCCCTTACCAACTAAAACTAACAATAAACATGCGTTTCTCCATTAAATTGTTTCACTGACCTTCGTTCGTAAATATAATATTAAAAATGAAGTTATATCCTTTTATCTTTTTTTTGCTTTACTCTTCTTGATTCTTTAACGATAATTGTTTTGGTATTAAATCATTTCATTAAAAATAGGCTTTACTTAGTTATCGTGAACAAAACTTTATAGTTTATGATTCAATATAAAATTTGAAATGGTTACTACAATGAAAGTAGGAAGAACAGAAACCATTAATTGCCAGCGTGGTTGGAATATTTCTCATGTACATTTTGCTCTTGTTTTCTATAAACACTCTTATAGATAAATATATAAATAAAGTAGTAAAATACAATATTCCTAATATTGTTAAACACAAAGAAATATTTATTAATACAGAACTTAACTTGGCACAAATTTTGAATATCGCATAGTATTCCTATTTTGTTTTTATCTAAGCCTCACATTTCCGGAAACTCAAATAATCCCTCAAAATAAACTGTTCTAAGTCGAAAAGCACCTTGCAACACTTTATAGAATAAAAATATCTCCGTCTACTTTTATTCTCTTTAAATATCATACTTTTGTTTTGAGTTCTTTAACCCTGAAATAAATTCAATATAGTATATTGTGTTTGTGAGCATATCTTTGTTTTAGAATATTTATTTATTGATTGTTGTCGTGAGCAAGACGTTCCCGGTTGTAATTAAATATGTGCTGTCTATGAAAATTGCAAAATACGACAAAATAAAGAAAATGTGCCTCCGTAGTCTAATGGTATGGTCGTGTGCATCAGAAACCAAAGATCGTGGGTTCGAAACATGCTGGGAGTTTTCAGTAACTTAAAACAGGACGCATTTTTATCAAAATCTTTTATCTACTATTCTTGTAAACTTTTTTTTAGATAGCTAGAACTGTTGACGACGACGCTCTTTTATTCACATGTACCCAAGATGAAAATACAAATAACTACAGTTTTTATAGTATATTGGAATAATTTTGATATCTAAGTTGGTGAGGACACCCAAACGTCTGTGTAAAACTTTTCCACCCCTATGACCGCGGATTCAAGAATTTGTGTTATGTTCTCTATTAGTCATAAGCGACCCGTACCGGGTTCGCTAGGGTGCAATGCTGGTACTAAATATAATTACCTACTACAAAATGTCCTTATAACCAACGTGGCTGTATTATTTAGACCACTCCGTAATTAAGCTATTTTTTCTCAAAAAATGTTAAGGATAAAACATGGTTATCCATATCATTCATATATTAAAATGTAGTAAGACTATACATATATCGAGTTTTTATTGACATGGTTTACCAATCCTGTAGTACATTATTTAATTTATCGCATGAATTTTTAGACCGCGTTATATTACAATGCGAAAAATGTTGATTTCATTACATCACATTTAGAAAACTTTAAATTTATGAGAGTATCTCTACAATGTTATTCATGTATTTATACATATTAACCTTTATCTGAAATCACCGTATTTATTGTAAATACCTCGTAATTTTGGACAATTTAGAGATGGACAGACAGCGAAAACTACTTTGTTTGTTGTCTAATGACAATAATTAGTTATTCGCAAGTAAAAATTGTTTTCCTTGAACTTGGCACGCGCAGACTAAGTTAGTTTAACTTCGCACCTCGCATTCCAGATGAGCCACTGGCAGTAGTGCAATCATACACAGGAATCTGTTCAACAAAGTTTTGATGTTGGAAATGACGTCTGCAGCAGTTAATAGAAATAATTATATATGTTTAAGGAAGTAATGCTACTAGGAAATGTAAAATTGAATATTTTTTAATTAATTTTCTAATGGCGCGTAAAAATTATAGTAGGGAAAAATATTAAGAGTAAGCTTTTCGATGTTTGCGCCCACCGTCACGAAAAACCGACACCCTGGAGTATTTGTGAGTAAATAAGATTGAAATACGCCGAAGAGTACTTACATTTCAAAATATTGTCCCTATCACTACTTTTTTAAATGGTATAAGCAGCGAAAGAACACGTTTTGACTTGAGTTTAGGTTTATTATTACTCTAAGTTAAAAATACTTCAAACATTCTAATTTGACTACTGCAAGTTTTACAAAAACAAACGAAATTATTATTACGATACGAAACTTAAATTAAAATTTTATGCAATTTGTCTTAAACAAAGCAACCGAGGGAAGTGATTAAAGATTCCACAATAGATCTAAGAAAAACAGTAACCACTAATTGCCGAACCGGAAGAAAGACTCGGCGAAAAGTTAACAATTATGTGCGGAAAATAAACTTTTCCTTTGGTAAGTTTTACTCTGCATCAGTTGAATTTTATACACTCAGTATGCTTTTAATTCCGGCAACATGTATAATACATGTTTCTTCGTAATTGTGCTCAATGCGCTGTGACAACTAATAACCTTAAAACTACCCTATCATGAAATATAAAGTAAAAATTTGAGGCGGATAGGATTCTATCGCGCGAGGTATATTAATTTCTGCCGCGAAGAAGTAGTGTGAAAACACTGCTGTGTTCCGGTTTAAAGGGTACCGTAGCCAGCGTATTTACGTCTCATGGTAGGCAGCGCGTTGGCAATACCCATGGTATTGTCAATGTCTATGGGCGTCGGTGACCACTTCCCATCAGGTGGCCCGACTGCTCGTCTGCCTGCCCAAAAAAAAACGAATTTGGTTTTACAAACATCGTTATTTCATTAAAAGGTTTCATTTATATTTGCTTTTAATGCTTTCACTCACTGTTTATGACATACATAACGATCCGTGAAACGTTTGCACTACATAAACTAAATATATATTTATATATCTCTTTCAATATTAAAACTTGAGATCACTTTAGCGTTTAAGAACACTCGTTACTTATTTCATAAAGAACGTTTTTCCATTAAAACTATACCCTGTAACGCTAAAAAGACTGAATTAAAGTTTCGCTCAGCGTAAAATTATCTGTAATGGATGCTTCAATGTATACTTTAGAAAGAAAACAGATTTTAAGTAAACTCTCGGTTTATTTAATAGGCAATTAATACTTTATGCCAGCTCTAGTCAAATAGAGCATAAAAGAGTTAATTAGAGCAGTTTCTAATCGAGTATAAAAACTTCAATATTAACACTTCAAAATAAACAACTACTAGCCAAATACACTCATTTCTAATGTTATAAAAGCGATGTTTCTGCATTAAAACTATAAAAGGGTTCAAAAGAGACTTAACTAAAACTTCACCGATAACGTAATATTGCCTTATATGGATGCTTCAATATACTTTGGAAAAAAAAACAAATTACAAGCAGGCAATTTAACTAATACATTAATATTTTATGGTATTCCATTACAAATATATTTAGTGAGCTTTGTAAGCGTCTCATTACAAGGGATACATATTTTAATAATGAAATCTTTACCGTTTATTATTTTTAGGTGATTGAATTGATTATGTACATTGATAATGTACTTACATTTTTAATAATCTACTTAAATAATACTATTGGATGGAACTCCATTTATCAATATTTTAAGGTTAAACGACCAACACACACGACACATATAACCGATGACGAGCTGTATTTTTCTGCTTACGAATCGAACGACAGTCTTAGCTCACTGAACAGTACATTGAGCGAGTTCTTAACCAAAACATTTTCAAAAAATGGCATAAGCTTCATCAATACATGTCATTTTAATGCTCAAAGCATCCCTAGCCATTTTACTGATCTGTGTGATGCTTTTTGTAGTTTTTTTTTTTTATGGCATACGCAGGCAGACGAGGAGTCGGGCCACCTGATGGGAAGTGGTCACCGACACCCATAGACATTAGCAATACCGTGGTATCGCCAACGCGCTCCTACCGTGAGACATAGGGTGTTAAGTCTCGTTTACCCAGTAAATGCTGACTACGGTGCCCTTCAACCGGAACACAGCAGTGTTTTCAACTACTGCTTCGCGGCAAAAATAGGCACCGCGGTGGTACCAACCCAGACGGTCTCCTGTAAACAGGGGACCTACCACCGGTAATAGTTGTAATGTACATGCTATCCTGATCTCGGAGAGCTGGCTCAAACCACATTTACTCTCAACTATGTATTCCCTTCCTGGCTACATCCTTCTGCGAAATGACCGTTTAGGTAAGGGTGGCGGTGGAGTAGCTATATACCTAAAAAGTGACTTGCTATTTACGATAAATGTTTAAATGAGACGTAGTACGGCTCCATGGCTCTCTGAATTAATTCGCATAGCCATGAGGTGACGAGATCGTGCTTTTAGATAATTTAAAAAACTACGAAGTGAAGACAATTGGTATTTTTATAAACAATGCAGAAATCGATGTAATCAGATGATACGCAATGCTAAACGCTGATAATCCATGAGAACATTTCTTCATCAACTTCTGCTGATATCTGGAAGCTCTTAGAGACTCTTGGTGTCGGTAAGTCGCGAATATCAAACCTTCCATCGTCAATCGAATTAGATGATTTGAATTTACATTTCACTACCTCTTCTAGATTGGATCATCTAATAACGTCTACAACGGTTTCATACATAAATGGTTTGAAGCGCCCTACTATTAACTTTTTTTTTTCTCCCGTCTCTTCCGACGATATCAAAAAGTGCATCCTTACAATTAAATCCAATGCCGTCGGTTACGACAAAGTCGGACGTCGGATGATAATTCCTATTCCTGATTCCCTGCTTCCTGTAGCCATCCATATCATAGACTTTTCCCTTAATACCCACACCTTCCCTTCGTTATGGCGTTACGCTATTGTTCGTCCTCTTGCTAAATGTTCCAATCCTTCCGCTTCACATCATTATCGACCTATCTCAATCCTGCATTTCTTTTCAAAGATAATCGAGTCCTGCGTTCTTAAGCAAATTTCCCACTTTGTTCGTAGTAACAATTTGATAAGTCCAGTACAGTCTGGTTTCCGACCTGGTCACAGCACCACCACTGCTCTCCTCAAAGTCACTAATGACGTTAGGGTAGGCATGGAGAATACAATGGTTACTGTTTTAGTTCTCATTGACTTCTCTAACGCTTTTAACGCCGTCAGTCACGATATCCTCTTAGCTATCCTAACCCACTTAATGATATCCGATGAAGCGCTGGATTGGTTTTCATCATATCTTCGAGGGCGCCAACAGGCGGTTTATCACGATGACTTGAGTTCTAGATGGCTAGATATTGCCAGTGGCGTCCCTCAAGGCGATATTCTTTCCCCTATTTTATTCTCAGTTTTCTTAAACTTTATCACTCAATAACTTCATTGTGAGTATCATCTGTATGCTGATGATCTTCAGATATACGCTCAGTCTGCCATTAATTCGCTCCCGCAAATAATTAAAAATATCAATGAAAACTTAAACTTAATTAAAAAATGGGGTTATCAATATGGGCTTAATATAAATTCTTCCAAATGTCAAGCTATAATAATAGGCAGTTCACGTAACATGCAAAAAGTGGATATGCTTGACCACCTTAAATTATGTTTAATGATGTTGCCATCCCCTTTTGCAAAAACATAAAAAATCTAGTTCTGATATTTGACAAAACGCTAAGTTGGAAAAACCAAGTAATCCATGTATGTCATAGGGTAACCAATGTCATGCGTTGTCTGTATAGACAAAAAAAAATTACCTACAAACACTAAGAAATGGCTTGTGCAGGCCTTAGTGTTCCCATTAATCGACTATGCTGATGTGTGCTATTTTGACCTACATCCAGATTAACTCAATAATCTAGACCGACTCCTGAATAACTGCATTCGATTCATATTCAATCTCCGTCAAAATGACCATATCGTCCTATCGCTCACAACTGCACTGGTTGCCTATTCGTGAAAGACGTTCGCTGAGGGCTTTATCAACTTTGTATTCATTTCTTAACTCTTCTGTTACTCCTGCTTACTTGTCCCCCCATTTTCAATATCTTTGCTCAACTAATAATAAAAATCTTCGCTCGATGCATAACCGTCTTCTCCTATGTCCTACTCATCGCTCTAACTTCATTCATGCTACCTTTCCCATCCAGTCCATTGTTCTGTGGAATGCGTTACCTCCGCAGATCAGGTTATTGAAAAATCGCTTCGTTTTTAAAAAGAAAGTAAAGGATTATTTTATAAAAAAAACTGTCTACTGAATAGTTAATCAGTATATGGTAGACATTATTTTTTTATATATAAATGAAACGAATGCTATTTGCATTTTTTCTTTTTATTAGCCTGTCCCTGTGCGGCCACATTATTATCTCTGCACCACCCAAAGGTCACCTGGTAGACAATGCCATTGGCATTAAGTCCGCCTTTGTACATAATTTGTGCATAGAGAATAAAATAAATTAATAAATAATTAATTGTAATGAACTGAAAATTTTATAAAAAGAAATGAATTCTCGGGTTTTGCTGTAAAGCATTAACTAAGGGGAATAAATCACGAATCCCAATTAGGGGAAAAGGTCACCGGACTACTTTCTGGCTAACGAGGCTAAATCGGGACTCTCATGTTATAAGTGAATTACAATTCTTATATGTTACCAATGAAACTTATCGAATGTAACCTATTCGTTTAACTTCAAACCGATTTAGTATGTAATAATTAAACATTGGATATTAAAGTAATGTAATAAAATTAAGAAACTTTGTGTCTCTTTAATTTTTGTATATTTTTTATAATAAAAGATTAACCTTAACAAATTTCATTCATATTCTAATTTTACGTTAACCTTTAAGATTATAATCAATCACTTAGATTTACCTTTTTGAAGAAAACTTAGTTTCCATATTCTTCCAAGTGCGTTTATCAGTCTAAACCCTCCAAAATTTTAAGGTAGTGGACAACATGTCAACTGATACATTTTTTATATAAATCAGAATGTTATTTTGACTATATCTACAGGCTACTGGTACTTGATACAACTTAGATTACACAGTGCTCTTCACTCTGGAAGAGAATGATGACTTCTCTAGAGGTCAGGCGTAGGACCACCCCATCCTGGTTCCAACCTGATCGACCATATTTCTTTTTGATTCATTTTAGCACTCGAGTTATTTCTTCATTTATTTTTAATTTCTATCAAGGCTGGTGACTTTGATTACAATTAAGACTTACAAACAGTGCTACATTTATCAAATAGTAATATAAATATAATAATAATGATGATAACTGTAAAATTTTCAAAAAATAGTACTACCTAAACTACCTACTAAACAGCGTTTTGTTTTAGACAATAAAAAATGCTGGAAACGGCAAAAATGTGACCCACAATTTTCTTGAAATAGTCTGATTTAACTGGCTTATTTCTTTTTTGCAGTTGAATAAACACTTGTATATTTTGTTTAAAATTCTAAAATGTTATTTCGCTATTTATGCAGTTATAATTTTTCTATGGAAAAAATAAGCATAACACACAGCCTCAACAGTAGGCTAGTTACGAAGTAAAAACATGATTTTTATTATTATTTATCTAACATTTTATTAGTAAAACATAATCCTTCTAAGAGACCTTGAAATTAAGTAAAATGTAAAGAGAACATTTAATTTTAAAACCCACTTAAGCTTACAGAAACGGCTACGGAGCTAAAGTGAAATTAAATTGTTTACTTATGTAATATTATTGAACTTTTAAGTTTTTTCATCAATTAAACGTTTTATTTTTTTGTGAATAAACTTAAATGTAATAATTCCGTATTCGTAAGCAAGCATAATAAATTACTTCGCTATTCATTATATAGAAGCTTGTTGCCAAGTAAAACATTTAACAACTCGCTATCTCAATAATTAATCTTTATGACAGGCCAGTTCTGTTTAGAAGTCGTTACAAGTTAATTATTACTATGATGTTATATATAAGAAAATACGAACACTAAAGGGCTATAAAAGTAATCTAACCAAAAATACGTATAAATTAAAAAAAAAGTAAAAAATTGTTTACGATAAATAACTGCCTACAACCTCAATAGATTCAGACACCCTTAACAAGTAGCACTTTCATAAATACTTGAAAGGCGTTTTTTACCAGTTGGCAATGTTAAAGAAAGTTGAGGTATTTCGAATAAGATATTATTGTTCTGAGCTGCCAATATTCAGTATAATCCACGATTCACTATAAGTTCTTACTTCTTTTACTTTGTCCTAATTGTAATTTTCCTGAAATATCTTCGAATTGTCTTCTAATTAATCCAGTATTTCCTTAGTAACAGGTTTAACACAGAGCATCCAGCACTAGTAAAACGACTAGCGTCTTACTTACATTAGGGCAAGGGAGAAAACTGCAATTGTTGCATGTATACTTTAAAGGTAATTCAGACACTAATGATGTATGACGATTGCTAAAATATTAATTACTAACCAATGATTTTGTTTTTTCTTAGTTTTTAATTAAATACGTAATATGCTGATAGTGCCCTTACCAACTAAAACTAACAATAAACATGCATTTCTCTGTTAATTTGTTTTACCACTGACCTTCGTTCGTAAATATAATATCAAAAATGTAGCTATATCCTTTATTTCTTTTGCTTAACTCTTCTTGATTCTTTAATGAAATGATAATTGTTTTGGTATTGAATCATTTCATTAAAAATAAGCTGTACTAAGTTATCGTGAACAATACTTAAATATTCATATTATATATATATATATATGGAAGTAGGAATTACAGAAACCACTCATTGCCAGCGCGGTTGGAATATTTCTCAAAATGTTAAATTTTACGCGAAGAATAAACTTTTCCCTCTAAATTGTGCTTTACTTTTATATAAATATATATATAAATAAAGTAGTAAAATACAACTTATCGATGATTTAAAATGCATTAATAAATTGTATACTTTCAAATTGCTGTTTAATTTACACAATTTGTTAATAGATTACGTTTTATACCACCATAGAACCTCGGGTAAATTTATTTATTCCATATGTAATAAAAAATTGCTTGTCATAAGCTCGGTCCGATTCTTAACATACAAGGCTTTTGAACAAGAATGTAAAAAATTATAATTATAAAAGAGTTCAATACTTAACCTCTATTTAAACAAAATATTTCATGACTAGTAAGTAAAAAAAAATTTCAGAAGAGTAAAGAAACTAAAAAAAAGAAGATAGTGTTTGCTTCATCAGCACTTTTAAATAAGCTGATCTAGATCTTGTATTTTACTATTATTCTTCATTGATTATCATATCTATGAACGTGAAAAACAATTTTTGTTCGATGCATACTGTTAATGTATAGATGAATTCAGTTATTTCAAACACTTGTTAGTGCTCAATACTTTAAATAGACAAGACCAATCTTTTACGATGTGATGTTGGTGTTTTTGAGCCCATTCATATCGTTTTTTTCTGTTATTGCCAAAGAGCCACGTCTTTTTTCTGGCTTTACAACCTTTCAAACCAGCTTCCTGAAGTCATCGACGAGTTGTTCGTGCAGATATTTGTCGATTAATATTAATAGACAACTCAGCAGCGAGCTCTGAAGAAGTTTTCTTCCTATTTATTAGTGACTCTCTCGGCCCCGGCGATCCGGGGAAATGCGCTTCAGTCCAGTTCTGGACCTATTCAGTTGTGATCCGGTTGTAGTATGTATTGCATATTGCACTGATTTAATATATATTAAATTTTTATTTAATTCCATAGCCTAGTGGCATAAACTTCTGCTTAGAGACCGCAGGTCTTAGGTTCGAATCTCCTGGAGACTCAAGAACTTCTTATAAATATTTCTTAACTGGTTAGGGCAATTCGGGCTGATCAGCCGATTGCCTGTTAAGAAGATGATCCATGCGTTGGATCGGCAAGTAAAAAACAATTCTGCACCTCAGCTCTCTCTGGTTGTGTCGATTTTTCGTCCCATCGTACTACTAGAGTGAAAGTGCACAAACACTTGTGCTGTATAATCTCACGCGTAGGTGGCTGGCTCGTAAGACATTGTTATATTGTATAAAAATGTGAAAATAATCTGAGTTTGAAATACACCTAAAATAGTAAGACACAAAGAAATATTTCTTAATACAAAACTTCACTTTGTAGGAATTTTGAATATCGCACAATACTCCGATACTGTTTTGTATAAGCCCCACGTTTCTGCTAACTCAAAATAATCCCTTAAACTGTTCTTAGTCGAAAAGCACCTGACAACTCTTCATGGAATAAAAATATCTCCGTCTACTTTTATTCTCTTTGAATATCAGACTTTTGTATAGAGTTCTGAAACCCTATTATAAATTCAATATTGTATTTTGTTTGTTGGAATATAGTTTTAGTATAAAAATCGTTTCAGAATATTTATTTATTGATTATTGCTATTAAACTAAAATATGCGCCTTTATGAAATTATGCAAAAGATGACTTAATAAAAAATTTATGAACCCACTTTAAACCACTGACTGTAAACTAAATTTTGTGCAATACACATACAATATACTGTCGGCAAATAACAAAAATATAGCTATACAAAAGGCGGTAATATCCTATTACACGCAAAACTACCAAATGGATTTTAATGAAACTTCACAATAATACAGCTTACATAATAATATAGCTGATTAGACCCCCAAACAGTTCCAAGCTCGACGTCGAAAGCATGGTGAATATTTGGCATCTCATCGCGCTGATGAGACACCAGAACAGTCTCAAGATAGGCGTCGACAGTATGCTGAATATTTGGCATCTGAACGGGCTGCGGAGACACCCGAACAGTCTCAAGCTTGACGTCTTCAGCAGGCGACATACATAGCGTTTCAAATTTCTACAGTAAACGTTGAAGCTGCTGAATCTCGCAGACGCGCTGTTGCTGAAAGGGCCCAACTAACAAACCCATATTTGATAAAGCTGTATTTGAGTACGACGAGGCTTTTGATTACGAAAGCTACAAGCTTATAAAAATAGAAGCGATGAATAAAGAATATAGATTTTGCAGTGCTCTGGTGCGGTGCTTGGTGCGCGTTGGTTCTACGGTGTTTTGGTTTTTAAAAAGGAAATACAATACATTGGTTCGACATCTTTTGGAGCTGATAACATTGTGTTGATGCAGGGATTTTGCTCGACTTTCACAATTTAAGGGCAAATATATCACCGAATTGGCTCCTTGCTACCTACTAACAGTACGCTATAGATACGTATAAGTTCTACATGATCACAACAGTTTAATGCATGAATTTAAAATGGCTTCAAATAGAGTAACAAATGCTAAAATAGGCACATACAATAAAAACACCTTATTTATATGATGCTATATTTCAATACACCTCGCGGACATTTCTCCCATTTCACGCGTACGAAGTCGCGGGTACAGCTAGTTAAAACATAATTTCTAACTAAGTACCAAATTTTATAATTGAAAATATTTATCTTAATCGAACATTTATCTTTTATTATAACTTTCTTAATCTTCAAATATGTTAAGTGATTTTTCTGCATGCACGTTAAATTAAGTTAATAAAATAATAAACAAATTATTTTTTTTTAATTCTACGTGCGCGGGTAAATAATATGTTTTGTAAGGATGGATGTCTAGTTCTTTTCTCAAAAATTGTAATATAATATTTTTGTAATGTGTTTAATACATTAAAATAACATTCAAGGACTACATTAAAATATGACAATGTCTTCAAATTCATCTATGGAGTGCAGTTTGTCCCTTGGGTTGTTAGGGTCAAATTCCATCCGCTTTGCCGAATAGTAAAAAGCCCTACAAAAGGCTATACATATATAAGAATCCGTACATGGAAAGGAATTATTTAGTAAAATATGATATTTTTACATCCTGTACCTTTAACCTGCGCGTTATGGGGTTGGGTCTGTCTGGCCAACACATCATTTTCAGAATTTATATCTACTATTCTTCTAACTATTTTTCTAGATATGCTACGTAAACAGCTATATAGATATATAGCTATTTACGTACGCTGTTTTATCAACATTATCCATTTGAAAATAGAAATAAAAAATAGAAAACAGATTTTTTTTTAAATGTTGAAATAATTTAGATATCTAAATTAGTAAGCGCGCCCAAACGTCCGTGCTACACTTTTCCACCCCCTATGACCGCGGGTTCAAGAATTTGTGTTATGTCCTTTATTAGTGATAAGCGACCCGTTCGGGTTCGCACGGGTGCAATGCTGTTACTAAATATACCTACCTACTAAGGAATGTCCTTACAACCAACGTGGCTGTATTATTTAAACCACTTCGCAAACAAGCTATTTTAAAAATTATTAAGACATACCAGCTTTTTATTGACATGTTGTTAAGGTTTACAATACTGTAGCACATTATTCAATTTATCTCATGAATTTTTCGCCCGCATTTGTAATGTAAGCGCAGAAAATTTTGTTTATAACTTCACATTAAAAAATTAACTAGAATAAAATTTACCTGAGTTTCTCTACAATTTTATTAATTTATACATTTTAACCTTCCTGTTGAATCAACGTATTTATTATAAATCCCGCGTAATTTTGAACAATTTAGGGGTGGACTAACAGCGAAAGTGACTTTGTTTTATACTATGTAGTTATGACAATAATTAGTTATTCGCAAGTAAATATCGTTTTCCTAGAGCTTGGCACGCGCATTTAACATCCCAGGTGAGCTACTGGCAACAGTGCAATCCTACACAGGAATCTGTTAACAAAGTTTTGATGTCGGAAGTCTACGAAATGCAAACAACTACAAAAGTCATTTTAATTCTTGGAAATGCATCTGAGATCTTAATAGACTAATTCATATATCTTTAAGGAAGTAATGCTACGAGGAAATGTAAAATGAAATATTTTAAATTAATTTTCTATTGGCGCGTAAAAATTATTATAGGGAAAAATTATAGCAGTAAACTTTTTGATGTACGCACCCACGCGTCACGAAAAATATGTATATTTTTGAAGTTATCTTTACATTTATAATTTACAGCTTAACCTATTTGGACGTAGTCGACTATCTCTTTGTAATTACTTCAATTGGGGTGTCTGTAAGTAACGTTAAAATTACTATTTTTAACGTTACTTACAGACACCCAACGAGTACATTGTGATATATTAATGGTACTTAAAATAGAACAATCTATTTTTTATTTGGCTTTATGTCCGTTTGTCCGTTTGTTCTAGCTTATCTCTGGAGTTTCTGGTTTAAATTAAACGGGATATGCACTGATGTAACTAGGAGTAACTTGGCGTACTTTTATTTAAAAAACCTTGAATTTTTGTATATATATTACCACGCGGAAGAAGTCACGGGCAACAGCTAGTTCATCGATAAGCTATATAACACATCAATAACGCTACATGTATAACTTTGTTTTCATGTTGAAATCTATTTAGGGAGTAAATTTAATTTATTATTACGATTATATATTCTTCTCCTACCTTTCGTTGCTATTGTAGCGATGATTAGGAAAAATGCTTTAATAGCGGTTCTATTTTAAAAACATAAAAAACCAGTATTTGTGAGTAAATAAGATTTAAATTCGCCTAAGAGTACTTACATATTAAAATATTGTCTTTTTCTACCTTTTGAATGTTATAAGCAGCGATAGAACATGTTTTTTACTTGAGGGTCAATTATTGCTATAAGTAAATAAAACTAAAAATTTATCATAATTTAATGTTCCCTGTTAATGCACTGCAAGTTTAATAAAAACTAATAAGATTACTACTACGATACGAAACTTAAAGAAAAATTTTATGCAATTTATCTTAAACAAAGTAACCGAGGGAAGTTATTAAAGATTCCACAATAGATCTAAGAAAAACAGTAGCCACTAATTGCCGAACCGAAAGAAAGACTCGGCAAAAAGTTAACAATTATGCGCGGAGAATAAACTTTTCCTTTGGTAAATTTTACTCGGCAGCAGTTGAATTTTATACACTCATTATGGTTTTAATTCCGGCTTAATACATTTTTCTTCGTCATTGTGCTCAACTCGCTGTGACAACCAATAACCAGAAAACTATCCTTTTATGATATATAAAGTAATATTTTTACAGCGAATAGGATTCTATCGCTGTTAAAAATTACAGCGGACGTGGCGAACCAGTCTCAGGGTCCATCCATGATCACGCGTATAAATTTGAAAATTTGTAAAGCTTAATTAAATGCGATAAAATACGTAAATATTATGTTATTCATCATGTATAGTATTTACGTAAGCAATATAAAGTATTAACCATCTTCCCGTTACTATTTCCTTGTTGGTTGGAGCAGCACGGGCTGATTACAAATAAATTCTGTATTAGATTATCTAAGGGTCAGATGAGAATATAAAGTTGGTCCAGTCGTGTCTGATACCCGTCCCACCGGACTATCATAGTGGAGGAATAGGTTGTGCACTTGTGTAGTCCGTACGCTTGTGGATACTTGTGCATTACCATCTTGTCTGCGTTTAGCTTCTCTGTAATATATATCCACCACCATAATAAGAATCGGCTAGGTGGACGTTATAAGTGTCGTCATATAATTTCTAAGTAAATTAAAATGTAGGCGGTGCCGAGTTCTATCGCAAATAAGAAGTATGTACGCAAGACTATCTTTCGGTTTCATGGCTACCGTAGCCAGTGCAATTATGGAGTAAACGACACATAACATTTTATATGTTATATATTACACCATACAATAATTTAAATGTGGTGGTGGGTCCCCTTTTTAATTTATCCCCACGACGGTCCCTATTTCTGCCGTAAAGCACTAGTGTGAAAACACTACCTACTGTGTTTCGGTTTGAAAGACATTGTAGTTAACTGGCTAAACGTGACGTCTCTTGGTAGGCAACGGTTGGCGATACCACCATATTCATGACGCCGGTGACCATTTATATTATACCATTCTTGTTATGCGTTAAAAATAATTTTACTTAATTTTCCAGAAAATATTTACGTGAAATATTTTTCAATTTTAATTAACAGATTTAAATAAAAGTTTTTCGAGCAGTTTTAACAAGTGACTTAACGTTGTCATTAAACATCTTTTAGGGTTTGTTAAAGTACATGAATAAACACTATAATAAATAATTTCATAGAATAGTCTTTAGTTTTCTCGTATAAAGAAGAAATAATTGTCTTACCTTCTACATGACGGCACAAATTTAATTCTAAAACGCAAAGCGAATTATACTCGAGGATTCGTGGGTTAAAAGCTTTTAGATTTAAGCCCATAAAGCCTACAGGTAGGATTAACTTACTTAAAGTTATAAGAATTATTACATCTATGTATTTCATATCTAGTTTTGATCTTGTGCAACTAGAATCAAATTAAAACATTTACATTTGCTAAATAAAAGGAGATAATCACAGCAAACTGTATGATTGAAATTGAAATGAAAATAAATACTTCATATACATAAGTGACGTAACGTCGTATCAAATATTATAAAATATTGGCTTCTCTTACCAGTATCACCGACATTTTGATGAAATTTATTTATTTATTTCCTAGATTCTATATATATTTTATTTAGAATTATATTTTCTAGAATCAAATTCAAACATTAACAATTCCTATATAAAAGGAAAATCACAGCAAATTGTATGATTAAAATGGAACTGAACATATAGTAGCGGAATAATTTTATACTAACGTACAAGAAATATTTCATATACATTAGTTACGTAACGTCGTATCAAATATTACAAAATATTGGCTTCTCTTGACCCAGTTTCACCGACAGGTTGATGAAAATGTATTTATTTATTTTCTTGTAAGATTTTGTTATTTTTAAAATTCGTTTTCATATAAATTTCAACACACTTGTTAAAGCCTATAAAAACAGGTCTCACTAGTATTATCTTTAGTTACAGTACTATTTCGTTAGTCGGAGATTTAACTTAAAATCTTGGCACGTTGCTCGCTAAGTTATTTAAAGTTTGCATCAAGAAATCTAGGTGAACCAGTGTAATCCCGCAACTGATCTACTTAACTGAGTTTGAATCCTCCAAACTTACGAAATCCAAAAATCTAGAGTGATTTATTGTAAAGCTCATTATATGTCATTGCCTGATGTCAAACCCTAACACTATATAAGTCCTATCTTTAATCTATATAATTATATCACCCTCTATCCGTCCAATGCTGGACATAGGCCTTTTAATGAACGCCAAGACGGCCCATCCTGCACGTCCTCGTTGCCAACTTAAATCGGCTTCTAGAGATCGCTCTGCCTTTCCGAAAAGAGCCTCAATCCAGAATCTTTTGGCCCATCGACCATCGGTTCTTCTGACCACGTGACCGGCCCACTGCCACTATATGTAATATTATGTATTATATCTTGCTTATTGCAGTTTCTATGTACAATTAATGGACAACAAGATAATGTTTTAAATTGTGTAAGAATTTACACTGTTTTCGTATATTTTGCTTAAGCAACACATTAAATGTTACTGATACATTATCTTATATAAAAATCAATTGATGTTCGTTAATCTCGTTAAAACTCGAGAATGGCCGATTTGACTAATTTTGGTCTTGTGTAAAAACTATTTGTGGAAGTCCATGGGAGGGTTAAAAAGGTAAATACAGGGTGGCCCATAAGTCCTTTGAAAAGTAAAATTTGAATAAAACGAACAGGGCGCGCGTGAGCAGTGCAGGAAGAGGGGAGTAACTTCGCAGTTTCTGGGAATTTAGTCGCGATGGAGCGTTTACCGAGCGGACCGTGCGTTTTGTTGCGCAAGTTTTATAAAACGACAATTCGGCAACCGTTGCGCGGCGTAAATTTCGAGAACACAAAGGTTTACACAGCTTCGACGACATTCCAACTCTTCAAACGATTAAGAACTGCTAAGTTCGAGGAGACCGGATCGACGTTAGATAAACTGCGTTTGGGTCGCCAAGGACGTCACGTACGGAACAAAACATAGACACAGTGGCACAGTCTATTCGCGAAAACCCGACACAGTCAACTCGTAAGCGCGCAGAGCATTAAACGTATCCAGAACATCGTTACAACGGATTTTGAAGAAAGATTTACATATGCACCCTTACAAAATTCAGTTGGTTCAAGAATTAAAGGAAACTGACGGTATTCAAAGACAAAATTATGCGAATGAAATGTTGAATCGGTTTACTTCCTTCAATAACATAATGTTCTCTGACGAGGCTCGTTTCCATCTTACCGGACATGTTAGTAAACAAAATTGCCGCTATTGGACCCCATCAATCCAAAACTTAAGCATCAGAAGCCCTTACATAGTCCGAAAGTGACTGTTTGGGCCGCTATGTCAGCCCATGGTATCCTAGGGCCTTACTTCTTTGAGGATGGCAGAGGGCGCGCAGTTACTGTTACGTCGGAGCGATATGTGGCTATGATCGAAGAGTTTTTCATACCAGGATTCAAAACTTTTGCCAGGACGTGGTTTCAACAGGATGGAGCCACTTCTCACACCTCTAACACTGCTATGCCCGTTATCCGTCAACTTTTCCTGGCAAGTGATCTCTAAGAGAGGGACATTTCGGCCTCCACGTAGTCCAGATCTGACACCGATGGATTTTTTTTATGGGGCTACCTTAAGGCTAAAGTAACGACAAAACCCGCGGTCAATTGAGGCCTAAAGAAAACATCTGCAGAGAAATGCAAGCATTTCAGCAGTGACGTGCCGCAGTCATCGACAATTTTAGACGTCGTTTGCAAAGAGTGTCGTGATCGCAACGGATTACATTTAGAAGATGTTATTTTCATAAAATAATTGCCGTTTTAAGCTTTTTTGTAAACAAAAATTTAATTCATAATGTAATTAGTTTTATTTAATTTTTTTTTTCATATCAAAGGACTAAAGGGCCACCCTGTATATGTAAAATTATCGAGTTATAAAAATGTCTTTTACCTACATATGTGTTCTCAAGAGGAGAAAAATAAAAGAACTACAGGTAATTTATTTACTATTACTACAATTAACAGTTAGTATATTTACTACAGTTGTTAAGTATCTGTTTTATATTTAGATTGATAAATCTTATACAAAGGTATTTATCTATTATTTATCGATTGAAGTAAAATGAAGTCTGCCGGGTCAACTAGTCACCACATAGTATAAGTAATATTAAGATAACGAAACGCAGTGAGTAAAAATTGTTCTTATTTCGTAATATTTATAAACTTCTCCTAAAGTAGCTTTAGGAGAAGTTAATTTTAATTCCTCAGCGGAAATAAGAAAAACAAGCCACTAATTAACCAACCGGACGAAACACTCGAAAGTTAAAAATGATGGGGAGAATAAACTTTCTTTCGTCAATTTGGCTTAGTAGCAGCAAATATTGTGCTTCTAAAAGTAAAGCAGCATATTTTATTATGACAATTATAAACGCAGAAGTATTTTTAGGCATTAAGCTTTGATCTTTTTTATGTCATCGGAGACAACCTAAGTTGTTTGGTTAATGTTTAGGACAATTTAGGCCGATAACCCAACTTTCTATATGATAGTCCAAGATATGGGTACGAAGTAGGTTTCGTCTTTTAAGCCCATCTTTGGCGGTCTCATTTTTAATTAAAGGACGTCTTCTATTTTTTCTATTGCGTCATCATCATCAGCCTGTGATAGTCTACTGCTAGAAATAGGCCTCCCCTAATACACCCCTATCCATTAAGAGTTTTGGACCGTATCCGACCACGGTGGTCCAATGCGGGTTGGTGGGTGGACCGACTTTTTACATGCCCATCCGACGCATGGATCATCTAAAATCAAACTTTTTAGACAATTGAGTGATCAGGCAAGTCTGCCCCATAACAACTAGGAAATAACAATGAAAATTTTGTTGAGTCCCCGCAGGATTCGACCACGACGGTCCCTATTTCTGCCGTAAAGCACTAGTGTGAAAACACTACCTACTGTGTTTCGGTTTGAAAGACATTGTAGTTAACTGGGTAATCGAGACGTAACTCCTCTGTCTCTTGGTAGGCAACGGTTGGCGATACGACCTTAGACATGACGCCGGTGACCATTTATATTATACTATTCACGTTGTGCGTTAAAAATATTTTTACTTAATTTTCCAGAAAATATTTACGTCAAATATTTTTCAATTTTAATTAATAGATTTGGAACAGTTTAACAAGTGACTTAACTTTGTCATTAAACATATTTTAGGGTTATTTAAAGTATATGAATAAACACTATAATAAATAATTTCAAAGAATAATCTTTAGTTTTCTCGTATAAAGAAGAAATAATTGTCTTACCTTCTACATGACGGCACAAATTTAATTCTAAAACGCAAAGCGAATTATACTCGAGGATTCGTGGGTTAAAAGCTTTTAGATTTAAGCCCATAAAGCCTACAGGTAAGATTAACTTACTTTAAGGTATAACAATTATTACATCTATGTATTTCATATCTAGTTTTGATCTTGTGCAACTAGAATCAAATTAAAACATTTACAATTGCTATATAAAAGGAGGTAATCACAGCAAACTGTATGATTGAAATTGAAATGAACATATAGTAGCGGACATAATTTTATACTAACTTACAATAATTACTTCATATACATAAGTGACGTAACGTCGTATCAAATATTACAAAATATTGGCTTCTCTTACCCAGTTTCACCGACATGCTGATGAAAATTTTTTTATTTATTTTATTGTAAGATTTTTGTTATTTTTCAGTCATATAAATTACCGGTGGTAGGTCCCCTGTTTACAGGAGACTGTCTGGGTGGGTACCACCGCGGCGCCTATTTCGGCCTCGAAGCAGTAGCGTGAAAACACTGCTGCGTTCCGGTTTGAAGGGCACCGTAGCCAGCGCATTTACTGGGTAAACAAGACTATACACCCTATGTCTCACGGTAGGCAGCGCGTCGGCGATACCACTGGTATTGTCAACGTCTATGGGTGTCGGTGACCACTTTCCATCAGGTGGCATCGACTGCTCTTCTGTCTGCGTATGCCTAAAAAAAAAAAAAAATTTCAACACTCTTGTTAAAGCCTATGACAAACATGTCTCACTCGTATTATCTTATTAGTTAGAGTATTATTTCGTAAGTCGGAGATTTAACTTAAAATCTTGGCACGTAGCTTACTAAGTTATTCAAAGTTTGCATCAAGAAATCTAGGTGAACCAGTGTAATCCCGCAACTGATCTACTTAACTGAGTTTGAATCCTCTAAACTTACGAAATCCAAAATCTAGAGTGATTTATTGTAACACTATATAAGTCTTATCTTTATTCTATATAATTATATCACCCTCTATCCGTCCAATGCTGGACATAGGCCTTTTTAATGAACGCCAAGACGGCCCATCCTGCCGTCCTCGTTGCCAACTTGAACCGGCTTCTAGAGATCGCTCCGCCTTTCCGAAAAGGGCCTCCAATCCAGAATCTTACTGGCCCATCGACTATCGGTTCCTCTGACCACGTAATCGGCCCACTGCCACTATATGTAATATTATCTATTATATCTTGCTTATTGCAGTTTCTATGTACAATTAATGGACAACAAGATAATGTTTTAAATTGTGTAAGAATTTACACTGTTTTCGTATATTTTGCTTAAGCAACACATTAAATGTTACTGATACATTATCTTATATAAAAATCAATTGATGTTCAAATTAATCTCATTAAAATGAGATTTTGATTGCTAATTTTGTCTTTTAAAACTATTTTGAATCAAGGACTTTAAAGGAACCCTATATGTAAAAAATATCGGAGTTACAAAAGATGTCTTTCTACCTACATATGTGTTCTCAAGAGGTGAAAAATAAAAGAACTACAGGTAATTTATTTACTATTACTACAATTAACAGTTAGTATATTTACTACAGTTGTTAAGTATCTGTTTTATATTTAGATTGATAAATCTCATACAAAGGTATTTATCTATTATTTATCGATTGAAGTAAAATGAAGTCTGCCGGGTCAACTAGTCACCACATAGTATAAGTAATATTAATATAACGAAACGCAGTGAGTAAAAATTGTTCTTATTTCGTAATATTTATAAACTTCTCCTAAAGTAGCTTTAGGAGAAGTTAATTTTAATTCCTCAGCGGAAATAAGAAAAACAAGCCACTAATTAACCAACCGGACGAAACACTCGAAAGTTAAAAATGATGGGGAGAATAAACTTTCTGTCGTCAATTTGGCTTAGTAGCAGCAAATATAGTGCTTCTAAAAGTAAAGCAGCATATTTTATTATGACAATTATGAACGTAGAAGTACTTTTAGGCCTTAAGTTTTGATCTTTTCTATGTCATCGGAGACAACTTTAGTTGTTTGGTAAATGTTTAGGACAATTTAGGCCGATAACCCAACTGTCTGTATTATAGTCCAAGATATGGGCAGAAGAATAGGTCTCGTCTCTTAAGACTATCTTTGGGTCTCATTTTAGCTAAGGACGTCTTCTATTTTTTCTATTTCGTCATCATCATTAGCCTGTGATAGTCCACTACAAAAATAGGCCTACCCTAATACACCCTATCCATTAAGGGGTTTGGACCGTATCCACCACGGTGGTCCAATGAGGGTTGGTGGGTGGACCGACTTTTACATGCCTATCCGACACATGGATCATCTAAAATCAAACTTTTAGACAATTGGGTGATCAGGCAAGTTGCTCAACAACTAGGAAATAACAATGAAAATTTTGTTGAGTCCCCGCAGGATTCGAACCACGACCTCCGGTTTCTAAAGCACACGCCCATACCACTGGGCTGCGGAGGCAGTCTTCATTTACTGACATCAAAACTATGCAAATGCAATTAACCTTTCGGGTTGTGGAAATCAGATGTTAGTCGCTGTCCGTTAAAACTGTTATTTATTAAGGTGACACCTTAATAATCTTGATAACAGAAACAGGTGAAAAGCAAGATGGTTTATCACTAGCAGAATCTCAACAAAACTAATTTTGCACCATTAACTTATCTCGAAGATCCAAATCGTGTGTCATCGCCTAAAATTGAATACAATTTTACATTTTCAAGTACTATATAGTTGTGTATAAAAAAATAAACTCTATAAATAAACGCTACTCGAAATAAATTATCATTGTAGTCTTTTTACACAAGCTGACATATTTAGAGCTAGCGCCGCTAAAGATACTTAGTGCTTTTACGTAGCGTTTGTCTTTATATTGTTATACAAAACCGTTTTATAAGCCTTTCTTCAAAGATATTAGCTTTTTAGGTTAATATTAAAAGAAACTTAGTAGGTGTTCATCTTCACAAACAAAACTACAAGTACTACATGTGCTTTAACATCGAGTAGTGTTGTATAGTAGTTTATTCATCATCATCATCAGCCTTTGATAGTCCACTGCTGGACATAGGTCTCCCCTAATACACCCCTATCCAT
This sequence comes from Lamproptera curius, assembly GCA_029286875.1. Classification (NCBI taxonomy): domain Eukaryota; kingdom Metazoa; phylum Arthropoda; class Insecta; order Lepidoptera; family Papilionidae; genus Lamproptera; species Lamproptera curius. The sequence continues at coordinate 250,370 of JAGSMT010000011.1, read as the reverse complement.
TAGGGGGTTTTTGGACCGTATCCCACCACGCTGGTCCAATGCGGTTTGGTAGGTGGACCGACTTTTTTACATGCCCATCCGACGCATGGATCATCTTACTTTTCAGACAATTGGGTGATCGGCCCAAATTGCCCTAACCACCTAGGAAACAACAATGAAAATTTGTTGAGTTTCCCGCAGGATTCGAACCCACGACCTCCGGATTCTAAAGCACACGCCTATACCACTAGGCTACGGAGGCAGTTCATTATTTGAGAGTAGTTTATTATTTGAGACTATTTCAAATCACTAATTTTATGTTATGATAACAGGTATTTTGTAAATTTTCCATAAAATTTAACTAGAACTTCTAAATAAACTAGATATATATAGTGTTGTTTGGACCTCTTAAGAATAGTATTTTAATGGCCTAAAAAAACTATAAAAGATGTGTATTTCTATGTGATAGTGCCTTTAGAAGAACATACTAATAAATTATTTCATGAAAACGACCTACAGTACATTTCAGGGTAATGTAATAACTTTCGCATTTGTTTGCATTTTATCTATTTACAAGATCAAATAACAAGAACCTATGTTCTTCTGGAATCCTGTGCAGGACTACTCTGCTGCCAGTGGCTCACCTGGAATGCTAGGTGCTAAGTATAGGTTCGAGGATAATTCTATCGCAATAATATGTCGATTTTAAGTAAAATTAATTCCGGGAAAAGTAAGTATCATACTAAGCAAGGCGTGTACTTGTCCCTTTAATCATTAATAACATAACTTGGTTTTTGTAACTTCAATCTATCTGATTAGGTTATAACTGGGCCTGCTGCGTGTTAAGACTTTAAATGACTTGATACTAAGTTCGGTTTAAGTAATAATTATTTTAACTAATAGGACATTACACATAATACAAAGGTATTCTAGTGGTATCGGCCATTGCTTATAAACTGGGGGTCGGTTGTTCGTAAACAACGTTAAAATTATTTAAAATATTTATTAAACATCATTATAAAATAATAATTTTTATCGTTGTTTCCTGGTTGGTTCGGACAATATAGGCCGATCCCCCAAGTATCTGAAAAGTAAGATGATTCATGCGTCGGATGGGCATGTAAAAAGTCGGTACACCCACCAACCCGCATTGGACCGGCGTGGCAGTATACGGTCCAAAATCCCCTGATAGCTAGGGGTATGTTAGGGGTGGCTGGCGAGGTCGGATGGGCATGTAATAAAATGTCGGTCCCGGCTATTAAGACCATCTTTGGCTGTCGTTATAGGAAGTCAGTGCCTTAAAATTTACTGACAACTAATTCATCCGCAGAATGCAGTTTACCCTTTGGGTTGCGGAGCTCAGGTAAATCTGAATAGAGTAAAAGGCGACCTCATGATAATTTGGGAAAAAAATGCTTGGTAAAAGAACACATAATACGAATGCTTGAAAGTGTTTCCTTAATATGTTGTTCTACTTGTGGCATCACCTCATTAACTCCTGTAATTATCACCATATAGTTACATGAATTTTAATATTATAACGAAATAATTGTATATTGTTTCGATAATTAAAAAACGTTTTATAAAAAAATTCTAATTCAAACATGTACGTCTGTCTAATTTTTTTCTCTTTTATTACAAAGTTAAATATCAATAATACTGAAAACTTAATTTACTACACCTAATAAGCACCAGTATACATGTACTCGCATGTACGTTATTCTATAGCTTTTACCGTGAAAATTCTCAAGAATTCGCAATTAAGTTTACCTTTATGAATTAAATTTGTACCTTACGCCGGACCTAAAAGGTAAATTAATAGTTCTTTGGAGACATTTTATTGTTATTTCAATTGACTTATATTACGTACATTTTTCCGCAAAAATATTCAAGTGAAAAATTCATAGCTGTATAATTATATTTCAACTGTTATAAATTCTTTTAGTTTGTTTCGATTTTCTAAACGTAGTTAACTTTTTGGAGGGGGTAGGTCCCGTTTTACAAGGGGCCGTTCGGGCCGGTACCACCGCGGTGCCTATTTCTACCGCAAACACAAAGTAAATAATATACAGAGACACCAGTTAGTACAACGAAATGGTATCGCCATAAAACTGGCTATTTATTGGCTATTTTTTAAGATGTTGAGGCTCCCGGTAGATGACACTAATTTAAGAGCGATGAAATGCGATTGTCGCTTCTTGTCTTTAGCGCCATCTACGAAACTAACAAAACAAATGTTTTGTAGATGGCGCTTTGTTATAAACGTTATATTTGCTCACGGTCAATGAGTAATCAATAGATCGCGGTTTCGTACTTTATTATCATATGAAGTTCCAAACAATCTCTTGCTTAACTTTTAGCCGGTACGGCTCTTAAATACTTGTTCTGTCGCTCAGTACGAGAGATCGTGTATTCTTTATTTCTTACGTCTATGAAAAGAGTCAAAATAACATATGGTTTTGAAACCACAAATAGTTATGTGGTGATTTTAAACATTTGATGTTTCATCTCCTAAACCGGAATCAGGCGCAATAAGTGAACAGCGCGGACGCTGCATGTTGTTTTACTGTCGTCAAGTGTCGATAAATTGTAAATTATCGCGTTTGGATATGGAAAATTAGAATAAAAGATAAGTTTTTATAAAATATTTGTAATTGAAACTTTAAATAACATGAAAATTATCCGAAAAGAAAAATTTAAATGAAAATATTTTTTCTTGAAGGGAACTTACAAAAATTCTCTAACAGAAGAATATTTGCAAAAAAATGAAAGTCAGGTCTAGTATACTATAAGATCTTACTGAAACTAATAAATACTCTATTTTTAATAATATTTTCATTGAGTTTTTCTTTTATAAAAGTTTGATTATCGATATTTTACCCTCACTAGTAGGTACTCTACACTACTCTAGATACTATAGATCTTTAATTTACAACGCTCGGTACAATAGATACCATATCGTAATTTTTACGGTTTCTCAGAATCAATTCGTTATATTCATATGCTTAACCAATTTAAGATTTTTTTAAGCTTTATAATTCACAGAAATTGCATAAATTTCACTAAAAGGCCTCACGCGCAAGCTGCAAGTGGTTCAAAAATTGCTTCCTCTGAAAGTTATTAAAAGTATTAACAGAACAAATTTTTATTATGATGTCTTGCTTGGGACTCAACAACAATGAAAAGTTGGTTGAGAATATAAAAAGTCGATTCTGCGCCTGTTCTCTCTTCGGTCCTGTTGGTTATCCGTCGCATTGGACTATGAGAGGGAGTGCACCTGTGTTTACACATAAGTAGACTTATCCACTTTAATATTTCATATACTATTCGCAGTTGGCTGATCTCCATAATAGATCGACTGCCGTAGTCAGATTCGATTAGGAGGGCATTATATATTATTATAGGTATTATATTATTATAGTTCTGATATATGACTACTGTGCATTTTGTTACGTTTTTTACACTTTATGTGAAAGAAATAGGATGTTACATAACAATTTTTTTTTTTATGCTTAATATAAATATTATATTATTTTTTAAAACGATTTATTAAGGCAATATTCTTTAAAACATTTTAATTCGGTTGTTTAAAATCTGTAGGGAACACCTATCGATACTAAAGTAACTTTCGCCGGTTGGCAAATATGTCTGATGTCGCTAAACCTCGTAATTGACTAGTAGTTTGTTTACAATTAGTACTGATATTACGTAACTACAACCGCTGGTCCACCTGTTGTCCGCCCGAAGCGATCTAAACCTCGCGGTGTCAAGCGACCATGCGCGGTTGACGTCACAGCGCAACCATTGGACCGCCGCCGACCACATTGCAGAAGCACAATTTAAACGCAGTTTACGCACTATTTATATATTTTTCTTCTTTGAGCCACTCGCGGAAATAGAGTAATGGTTTGATGATTACGCATAGCTGGCAGCAGTATTAAGAGGAATGAGAATTTTTCGTCATATGGAAACAAAATTACTGCTAATTTAACTATAACTGAACAAAAGTACTATCGCAGGTTTTATAACGTAAACTTTGTTTACAATGTGGGACATAATAATAATAAGGCATAGGGAGTGACGGTCTCATCCCCCACTGCATCATATTAGCCGTTTCACCAGTGCAATCAGCCAGCACCGGCCCAAAGATAGAAGGCATTGTGTCGAATGGCGATTAGGGCTGGCGGTGCTTAAAAGCTTGCTCATTAACAATGCCATTGGGGCACCTGGCGCACTCCATCGTATTGTAGCCCCCTGTCGACAAGAGGCTCCGCTGGCAGTGGTACCTTTTCCTCTAATAACATAGGCGCGAATATGGATTCTGATCAAATCCTCCGAACTCGGCGAGGGTGCAAAACTCAACAGGACATGACCCGACCATATAGTTAGGCCCCAGTAACCAACCTACCAGACAGCTTGGTGCCGGCAGGGCCAAAAGTCCAGCAAGAGGTACCCGCTTCTAGTGAAAAGCGCCGCATGCGGTGGACAAAATAATTATATGAAAATGTCATGCGAGCGTTCTTCAGGGCTAAAAAGGGAGGAGTTGACGTCACGGCGTGCCGAACTCGAACAATTGCGACTATGAGCTGTCCCTTTCGAGACTATAGCTGTCGAGCAGATGGAACCATATGAGCGAAACGAAATCAATTCGCCCGATTTGTAAATGGATGTAGGCTTCGAAGGAGCAGCTGCTGGATACGGAATAAATAAGGAGGATACTGCATGAGGCGATTACTGAGGTACAAAGTACCGAGCGAAACGAGCAGAGACCACAGCTTCCCCGCGTGCATATCAATACGGCGACGCGGAATGCTAACAGACTACTTCGCAAAAAGCACTGGTTTGGACGACACTATAGATATGCTGCGTTTGTGGTAGGCCTCCTGCGTGGTGTTAAAATACCCAAGTCTCAACAAGTTAAGCGAAAGATTATCTCGATATTAGCCTGGAGGCAAAGAATTGAACTTAGGTTCGCCAGAACCTTAATCTCCATTGGTTACACTACTAACACAGCTATTAACATTCCTCCAGGGCAGGTAACACTAGATCCAGAGTAGCACGTTTTGTGAGGTAGGCGTTTACCGGTACAAATGTTAATATTTACTTGGCCAGCGACTTTATCCTTACAGAGCGTATTGACCTCCTAGAGCAGAATTGCCGCATGTGGTAAGCGCATTAGGCAGTACTCTGAAAGAGTGGAGCAGTACCATAGCAATTGAATTTTCAATAGTGATCAGAAGAGGTTCTATAAATCCCTGGAGTGTCCAAGAACTGATACCGAGCGTCCAGAGATGAAAAATATGGCATCGCTTTGGCGTGGGCTATGGTACGTGAATTGCGAAGAAGGTTCCTATATGGGTAGCATCGAGGCAGCGTGTGCCTTGATAACAGTGGTGGAACCCGTTTTTATGAGCCAGAAACATGTTGCACGGAGATCACCATCCAACCTGGTCAGGGGTCGACCAACACTCCGTTTTCTTAAAAGTGGCCCCCACTGTAGAACCTAATGGCCCCATTGGCCTTCCGTTCCTCGGACCACGTGACCGGCCCACTGCCACTTCAACGAGCTAATCCTTTGCACTATGTCGGTAACTTTCGTTCTCTGTCGAATGAATTCATTACGAATCTTATCAGGCAGAGAGACTCCGAGCATAGCGCGTTCCATGGCACATTGAGCTACGGCAAATTTGTGGACCAGTCCGATAGTGAGAGACGTTTCTTTCCCGTCATGACGGGGAGTACGCATTGGTTAAGGACTTTTTCTTTAAACTCTGCGGTATCAACGACGTGAGAGTGTGGTGTAGCTTCCTAAATGCTGCCCCGCCCAACTGAATCCTCCTATCGGCTTCTCCCTCAAAGCTGTGTCTTCTCCGCCTTCAGCCTGCCGGTGGCTGGAATTCATCAAGTTTGTTGGTGAGGCGATTGGTCATGACTCTCGAGAACAGCTTGCTTATATTGCCGGTCAGTAATTCTTAATCAGCACCCTTCTTAAAAACAGAACGACCTCACTTTCAAGCCACGCCTTTGAAAATATACCCTGGTGAAGGACGGAGTCGAATAACTTTCGTAACCCACTTAAGACAGGGTCGCCCGATGCTTTAAGCAGTTCGGTAGTAACTCTATCCTTCCCAGGAGCTCTTCCCCTTGAGCTGCTTGAGAGCCAGAATAACCTCATCAAGCTGACGTCCAGGAAGCTCACCAGAGAGATGCCGAGTCACATTTGCACGTGGATCGATAACCCGGTAATCAGGTTGAGGAGCCAGAGACGAGTACAATTTGCAATAGAAATCCTCGATCTTAGATAAGATCTCAGACTTAAAAGAAACAATGCAGCCAGAACAGCTCCTGAGCTTGGACAGATGGCTTTACCCGAGCTTCTCCACAAAAACCTTTGACTATCTATTCTGCTCAATCGCTTTATTCATCCGTTGCGTGATTGAGCAGCGAAGGTCTCGGGGTATCAATTTGCGGATCCGCTTCAAAAGAAGTTTCACATCTGTCGAAGAGGCGTCCTCATGCTTTCGCACCAATGCAAAAACTTTGGCACCGATACTAGTTCTGCCAGCGTTTGCAATATAATGTATTTACGACGTCACATGACAAACTTTTAAATTTATCAGAGTTTATCAACAATTTAGTGAATGTATAATACATATTAACCTTGAATCAATGTTAGGTACATTGATTCAAAAAATATAGGAGTAAACTTTGCGATGGGTGCACCAACCGTCTCGAAAAACCGACACCCTAAAGTAATATTGCAATACGAAACTGAAATTAAAATTTTATGCAATTTGTCTTTAACAAACCAACGGAGGGAAGTTATTAAAGATTCCACAATAGATATAAGAAAAACAGTAACCACTAATTGCCGAACCGGAAGAAAGACTCGGCAAAAAGTTAACAATTATGCGCGGAGAATAAACTTTTCCTCTGATAAGTTTTACTCTGCAGCAGTTGAATTTTATACACTCCTTATGCTTTTAATTTCGGCTTAATACATTTTTCTTCGTCATTGTGCTCAATTAGCTATGACAACCGACAACCTGAAAACTTCCTTTTCATGATTTATAAAGCAATATGTTTACAGCGGATAGGATTATGCCTCCGTGCGTGCGTGTGATTTAGAAACCGGAGGTGGTGGGTTCGAATCCTGCAAGGGACTTAATCGAATAAATAATCATTGTTGTTTCCTAGTTGGTTAGGGCAATTTGAGGCGATCACCCAATTTTCTGAAAATAAAGATTCATGCGTCGGATGGGTGTGTAAAAAGTCGGTCAACCCTCCAACCGGCATTAGACCTGCGTGGTGAGATATGGTCCAACACCCCCTAATGGAGAAGATGTACAGTAGGGCAGGCCTATGTCCAGCTGTGGACTAACACAGGCTGATGATGATGAGGATTTTATCGCGGTTAATCACTTTGCAATCAATAAAAATTATAGTGGACCTTGCAAATCCTTCGCAGGGTCCATCCGTGGTAAAGTAATTAAATGCGATAAAATACGTAAATATTGTATTATTCATCATGTATAGTATTCGCGTAAACAATCATCATCATCATCATCATCATCAGCCCGTGAAAGTCCACTGCTGGACATAGCCTCCTAATACACTATCCATTGAGGGCTTGGACCGTACCCACCACGCTGGTCCAATGCAGTTGGTGGGTGGACCGACTTTACACGCCCATCCGAGCATGGATCATCTTCTTTCAGACAATTGGTGATCGTGCCAAATGCTCTAACCAACTAGGAAACAACAATAAAATTGTTGAGTCCCGCAGGATTCGAACCCGACTCTCTAAAAGCACACGCTGAACCACTAGGCTACGGAGGCAGTTAAGCAATACAAAGTATTAACTATCTTCCCGTTATTGTTTCCTTGTTGGTTAGCGCATTACGGGCTTTGATGAAAAAATTCTGTATTAGATCATCTAAGGGTCAGATGAGCATATAAAGTCGGTCCAGTCGTGTCTGTCCCAGTCCCACCGGACTATCATAGTGAAGCAATAGGTAGTGCATCTGTGTTGCGCTTACGCTTGTGTATAATTGTACATTAACTTCTTGTCCAAATTTGGCTTATCTCTAATATTACTCAATCGCCATAATCAGACTAGGAACAGATTATAAACAGCTAGGTGGACATTATAAGTATTGTTCCATACTTATAATGTCTTTTAAGTTTCCATCTTATAAATTTTTAGGTAAGTTGAAATATAGGCGTTGCCTAGTTCTATCAAATTCAAATTCAAATTCAAATTCAAATTATCTTTATTTGCTAAAATACGGTAAATTCAGATCTTAAACACACATTTAGTTCATACGTATTTCACACATTGGCATGCAAATCATTTATAACTTAAAATATATAACATCAATTTAAATAAAATCGAAAGAATTGTTACACGCATTTTCAACTGAATGTCAGATAGAAATTAATTACGGAATATTGACTAACATATCATAAGTTATAGTACATTGATAATAATAAAAAAATATTATATATAGTTTAACAAAGCTAACAAAACAACATAAAATATACAATATAAAATAAAAAAGTCAACAAAATTGTCCAGATATTAACGAGATGTCTGGTTGTGTTTACAGGCAAAGTATTCCTCTAAGGAATAAAAACATTCGTTTTAACCACATTATTAACTTCTTTTTAAATAGTGTTGTAGTCATTTTTTCATGTTAGAGGGCAGATTGTTATAAACTTTAACAGCCATATTATAACAGTTTTTAGTTTTGTCTTTGTTTTTGTGTTAGGTGCAATTAATTTTTCTACAAATCGGCTACTATATAATGTTATGTCGCTATGTTTGATAAAAAGACTGCTGTTCTTTTTTACAAATACACTTAACTCGTATATATACAAACTTGTTAACGTTAAGACACCAAGCTTAGGAAAGAGAGTTCTACAGGATTCTAACGGCCAACGTTACAAATTGCACGTATACATTTTTTCTGGCATATAAATGCCTTATGAATATGTACTGAATTGCCCCATATTATCAGTCCGTAGCGTAGAATTGAGGAAACATATCCGTGGTATGCAGTTATTGCAGCTTTTTTAGAAACACACGTTGCAAGTTTTCTTAACGGTAAATAAATTTATTAATGTTTTTGCAAACATGTGCAATGTGATTTTGCCATGAAAATTTTTAGACTAATTCAATTGTTTCCTCTACCTCTTAAATTTTTTGTCCATTATACATAATTTTTAATTGTTCTTTTCTGGAACTTATGCTGAATTGTATAAATTTTGTTTACTTTATATTTACAGATAAGTGGTTTGACTGTAACCAATGCATAATACTTTACACCGTTTCATTTATTTCCGTGTTGTATGTCTTTAAGTTTGTACAATTGACAACTACCGAGATGTCGTCAGAAAATAAATAACACTTTCATTTTATTGCATAAGGGAGATCATTTATGTAAGTCAGGAACAGAAGTGGTCCCAAAACTGTACCTTGAGGAATTCCACTATGGTTGGTTCTGAAATCAGATCTATATTTTTAATTATCATATTTGTATCGGGTCCCGTGATTTCTACAATTGTTCACGATTGGTAACAAAACTTTGAATCCACGATAGAGCTGGGCCTCTTATACCGTAGTTTTCTAGTTTATTAAATAATACTTTGAAGGTGACAAAGTCAAAAGCTTTGCTTAAATCGAAAAATATGGCGCATACAGCCTTCCTCTTATCTACAGAACTTAATATTTCATTTGTCAATGAGAACACTGTCGATATTGTTGACTTGTTTTTTTGAAAAGCATTTTGTTCTTTATAAAGTATGTTATGTTTATCAAAATAGTCATATATTCTGGAATACATAACTTTTTCAAATATTTTTGAGAAGACTGGGATTAGAGCTATAGGTCGATAGTTTGTCAGTTCATTTTTGCAGCCTTTTTTATATAGTGGCTTTACAATAGCTTTTTTAAGGGACTCAGGAAATTTTCCGCTTGAAAAGGACAGATTTACTAAGAATGCTACGACTGGCGATAATTCGTGTGAACACTGCTTAATTATCACTGTTGAAATATCGTCATAACCTTCAGATTTAGTATTTCTTAAATTATTAATCACTTTTCTTATTTCTTATTCATCTGTGGGCCGAAGGAAAATACTAGTCATATTTTTTTTTGTGTAACTCTTTAGTATCGTAATCAGTACCTACTTTAGTCACATTGATATAATATTCATTGAACGATTTAGCGATTTTCATTTTGTCAGTTATTATTTCATTCGAATAATTTATATTGGTAATGTCATTTTTAAAATAGTTATAACTGTCCTGTTTCTGTTTAATAATTGTCCAGGTCGCTTTGCACTTATTTTTACTTTTTAATATGATTTTATTATTAGTAATTTTCTGTGATACAACTATGCATTGTTTTAACACTTTCGTATAGTCATTATATCTTTTTTTTAAATGACATTTCTCTAGATCTTTACATTTATAATAGTTGAACCTTAGAGTTCGTTTTTGCTTGCAAGATACTCTAATTCCTTTGCTTATCCATCTGGGAGCATTATTACAATTCTTGACTTTTATCTTTATATTTGGAAAGCATAGGTAGTAAAACATTTTAAAAATATCATAAAAGATATCAAATGCTATGTCTAAATTTGTTTCATGGTACACGTCAGAGAATGACAAATTTTGAAGAATTTCTTTAAATTTTCTTACGTTATCTATTTTATAGTCCCGTTTAAAGAAGAACAAATGTTTTCGTTTAATTTATTTTTGTCTTTATTGGAATAGTAGCTGTTTGACCTGTATTATGATCGAGAGACCAAGCTCGTGTACTTCACCTATTGTGTCTTTAACATTGCTGGAAATATGATCTAAACAAGCTCTCTGTCTTGTTGGCATTGTTAGTGTGGTTTTAGATTATTATCTAATAAGATATTTGTGTAATCCTGTGAGTATTTCGTTTTCTTTAAGATATCAATATTAAAATCTCCTGTCAGAATGATGCATTTTTTGCATTTCGAGTTACATTATATAGCATTAATTGCAGAGTATCTAGAAAATCTCGCACATTGGAATCAGGCGTTCTGTAAATACATATTATAAAACAATTGTATTCCAGAATTTCTATTCCACACACTTCAAATTGGTTTTCTTTTTTGTATTGATCAATATTGTTCAAAACTTTAAATTTTATATTGTTTTTGCATAATATGCAGACTCCTCCCCTATTTTTTTCTTTTCGACAAAAGCTACTTGCCAATTTAAAGCCTGTCAAGTGGACGTTTTCTTCTTCACCGTCTTTCAAAAACGTTTCACTTAAGCATATGATGTCTACAAGTTTATTTAGCCTTTCCTTAAAATCTAGACACATATTTGCAGAAGATCTATCTTATGCATTAAGCCTCAATGTTCTGATGGAAAATGGTTAAACTTGTTCCTGCATTATTTACGAAAAAAATTGTCATTTGCACATTTACTATGAATACACTTTGCTTTGCGAGGAAAGAAGTCCATAATTGATCTTTGTACTAGTTTAGTTTCAAATGACTCTTTGTTTTCTTGAATGTTTGAACAAATTTTTGAGAAATAATAAGGAATGGTTCCCCTCTTAGAGTTGGCTTTTGTGTTTTTTATGTGTGTTACTGCATGTTGTTTCTGCCTCATAACGTTCAATATTTTATTTCTGTTTTCAAAATTCATAAACTTTGAGTTATAGTCTAAACAATCTATAGAAAAATTAATTTTATAGCACGTTTCAGACAGTGTATTTTTGTAGTATGCCCCCGTATTTCTAATAAAATGGCAATTTTTAAAGTTTTTACAAACTATTTCAATACTATTATTTAGTAACTTTTGATTCAAATGTCTATTATTTAAAATATTTATTACATAAATGTCATTATGCTGATATTTTTTTAAAACTGCTGAGAGTTCAGTTAGCACTTTAGTAGGATTACTGTCATTTTCGCCGACACAAAGGACTAATTTGTCTTCGGAGTGAAGTTCCAAATTTTCACAATATTTAAGGATTTCTTCTGTGTCAGCCCCTGGTTTTATAAATCCAAATGTTTTGTAATTTTCATAGCCTGTATTTTTTCTTGCGTTATAAATTTCCGTAGCTAAGCCTAAACATTGTTCAGATCCTAATATGTTTATTTGCTTTTTTATAGTTTCAGTCATGTTTTCTTGAAGTATTTTATTTTCTTGTGTAGGTGTAATTTTTTCATCTATTTTTGTTTCTGGAGTGTTTACTTGAAGTATTTGTTTTGCAGGTATAATTTTTTCGTCAACTTTACTATTATTTGGGATGGTTCTAAAAGAGTCATTTAAAGTTTCATGTGTGTTGTTGCAGTGGTTATCCGTGGTCTCATTACTTGTACTTATAACATCGTTGGATTTACAAATTCGTAATAAGTTATTTATCTTTACGTCTTGCTCTAATATTTTCTTTTCTAACGACCTTTTTTCTAAAATTAAATTTTCAATTTCTAAATGAGCGCTGCTTAATTTAATGCTTAAATCATTATTTATTTCTTTAAGTTCATTTATGTCGTCATAGTCTCTTGTGGATATGTCAGGAAGACTTCGTCTTAAATTGGAATCATTTGAAAGCAGAGAGAGTTCGTGTTGATAAGCGCAGCCAGTTGACATTTGTTTTGTAGCTTTAAACTGCTTATGAGTATTGCCTAAGGTAACGTTGGCGTTTTTTTTGGATTTTTCTGAACTTGTACTTTGGCAAATAATGTCAGATTTTTGCGTGGTTATCGGCGTACTTGTAAGATTTTTAGCCTCAAATGTTGTAGTGTTCTTCGTTTGTAAACATTTATTGCATTTCCAATTATTTTTAGTTTCCTCTGACATAAGATGATATTGCTTGTCAGTCAAAGTATTACATGGGACGTCATATACTTTTTTACATACTTTGCAACTTATAAACTTCTTTGCAGGTGGACTATTGCGGATTAGTCTTTTTCGTCGTACATTTGATACTTTGTTATTTTTTTCGTTTGTAGACATTATTAAATATATGCTTTTAGTTTATTTTACCACAATATTTTTTTTTTTTTTTTTTTTCTTTTAAAAGTTATAAGATTTATGATTAAAAAGCGTAGAAGGAACGAACATAATAAATCCGATCAAGAACAAACAAAGAAATGAACAAAAATCTTCTAATCGATGAGATTTGAACCGGGGTCTAAAATTGTAGTCCAGTGCCAATGATGTTTGATTGTTCACGCTACGGAGTCTATAACGATAGTGTTGGAAAAAATCGTCTATTGAGAGTTTTTGGAGTTTTGAGAACTATTGAGATCGTTTCAAGATACCCTCTCTACTATTTCTCAATTTTTATCACTCGTGACCACTATGTAATGAGATGTTAGTTCAATTCTTTACATTATGATATTCTACTGGAAACTTTCACATTTTCTTAGGGATCTAATGTTCACTAGTCGTTTTCTTTTTTTTATGTCCGGTTTGCACAGTTTTTGTTTATATCACCATTATGATTACACAACAAGGTAAAAAACTTAAGTTCACTTTTACGCTGTTAATGTCAACACAATATTGTAAATAACAATGTTAGCAAATATTTATCTCACAATTGGCACTTTGATCACGTTTCTTTAACGATTCATTCACTAGATATTTTTATATTAATAAATTTATACAGAGCTTGTGTTTACTATGACAGCGACGCCATCTGCCTTTTTAATATCGCAAATCAAAAGTATATAAGCATGAATATCTTCCAGTTTAATGGTTAACGTAGCCAGCGCAATTATTGATGATAAACAAGACATATATTATATATACATATGTAATAACAGGCAATAATTTGAAGGTAGATCACCTTTTACAGGGGGCCGTCTGGGATGGTACTATTACGAATACTTTATAAAAGGAAATCATCGCATCAAACTTTATTATTCAAATTGTAATGGACATAATTTTATACTTACTTACAAATTTACATTATTCATAAGTGACGTAATGTCGTATCAAATATAACAATTTATAATCTTCTCTTAACCAGTTTCACCGACAATTTATTTATTTATTTTCTCGTTAGATTTTTATTATTGTTATTTTATTAAATTAAAAAAAATCGAGTTCCAATAATAAATCTTTGAGAATTCATATGAATTGCAAATATCTTAATAAACATTACATTACATTAAAGCCGTTAGTTATTAGTTTACTTTAGAGGTGTATTTAGTTAGTCAGAGGTTTTACTTAAAATCTTGGCACGTAGCTGACTAAGTTATTCAAAGTTTGCATCAAGAAATCTAGGTGAACCAGTGTAATCCCGCAACTGATCTACTTAACTGAGTTAAAATCCTCGAAACTTACGAAATCCAAGAAACTAGAGTGATTAATTGTAAAGCTCATTATAGCATGTCATTGCCTTATGTCGAATAACACTATTTTTACTTTTTTTTAACACAATACGTAAAGCATATATAATATACAAGCTTATCACCTATTCAAGTGTTAAAAATTAAATTTTAACAAAAAATACGAACAAATTAAATAAAAAACTGTATATTCAGGATATTTTACAATTAATAAAAAAGTTAGTACATAGTGAAAAGCAAAGTCGCTTTCTTCGCTATGTATTCTTAAATCTTTCAAACTACGCAACGGATTTCGATGCACTTTTTTTATAGATAGAGAGATGGAAGAGGAAGGTTTATATGTTTGTATATATCACATGCTTAATATTGTAGGTATATTTTCTATCAGCTCATGTGCGAAGCAGGGGCGAGTTGCTAGTGTAAGATAAAATTAAGATTACGAAACAAAGTAAGATAGGACATTCAAATTAAACATATTAAAATAAATTTTTAAATAATATTCTATTTCATAATATTTGTATGAAAATAGCTTCAGGAGAAGTTATTACTTATCGAAAATAAGAAAACAAACCACTATTTGACAAACGAGACGAAACATTCGAAAATTAAGAAGGATGAGGAGAATAAACTTTCTTTCGTCAATTTAGCTCAGTAGCAGCAAACATTGTGCTTCTAAAAATAAGGCAGCATCTTTTGTTATGACAATTATAAACGTAGAAGTACTTTTAGGCTTAAAGTATTGACCTTTTCTTTGTCTGCGGGGACAACTTTAGGTGTTTTGTAAATCTTCAGGACAATTTAGGCCGATGCCCCACTGTCTGTATGATAGTCCACGAAATGGGCACGCAGAAAGAAGGTCTCGTCTCTTAAGACCATCTTTGGCGGTCTCATTATATATGACGAAGGGCCGATTGTAGAAGCGTTTTTAAAAGAGTCATCATATCATTATCAAGCTTATCTTTAGTTACACGCCTCCACAAAACCCAAGCTTGCGATAAAAATTCCGAAATATCTTTAGTATTGTCGTAAGAATGTTCACAAAACTTTACTATATCAGCGAGAATATCTATTTTCAGGCTCGAAAATCATAATAAGATTATCACGTAATTCGAGCCAAGTGCTCGTAGTTACTAACCAATTATCGACCCATAATTTAGCTCGGTCTTTTAATAAGCTACCTAGAGTCGAAACAGTCCTGGGAATTATGCTCTGGCTCCCTGGAATGCTAGATGCTAAGTATAAGTTCTATCTTTACGTAAAATAATAATAAATAACATAATCATATTCATAACATTTTGGTAGAACAACAATCATTATCTAGTGTCAAACCAAGCAAAGCCTGTACTTGCCCCTTTAATCTTTATTAACATAACTTTGTTTTTGTAACTTCAATCACTTTAATTGTTAGGTTATAACCGGGCCTGATGCTCCGTTTGGACTTAAAATGACTTGATACTGAGTGCGGTTTAAAAAATTATTCATTTAACTCATAGGACATTACACAATACAAAGGTATCTAGGTATCCGCCATTGCTTATAAGCCGGGGGTCGTGGTTTCGAATCCCGTGGGGAATCAAAGTTAAGATTGTTTTAAATATTTAATAAGTATCCTTATAAAATAATAAATATAACTGTAAAATTATAATTATTATCGTTGTTTTCTATTTGGTTAGGACAATATCGGCCTAACCTATAGCCTAATTGTCTGAAAAGTAAGATGATTCATGCGTCGGATGAGCATGTAAAAAGTTGGTACCGGCTGTCAAGATCATATGTGGCAGTCGTTATAGGAAAGCTAGTGTCCTAAATTTAGTGACAACTAATTCAGTCGTAGAATGCAGTTTACCCTTTTGGTTTCGGAGGTCTGGATGGATTAGAAGCCGACCCCATGATTACTTTTGAAAAAAAATGGCTTGGTGAAAGAACACATAACACAAATGCTTCGAAGTGTTTTCTTGGTGTGTCATTCTACTCGTGCATTAGAAAATATGTATTAATCATCATATAATTACGGGAATTATTACAAACATTATTAATTATATTATATTTCGTTAAGTAAGCATTCGATAATTTAAGATGTAATATAAAAAATTTGTAATTCATAAACCTGTACGTCGGCCTACTTTATTGTATTTTATTACAAAGTTAGATATCAATAATACTGAAAACTTAATTTACTACACATCAGACCTAATAAGCATAAGTATACGTGTACTCGTATTTATGCTAAAAGCTTTTACCTTGAAAATCCTTAAGAATCCGCAATTAAGTTTGCCTTTGTAAATTAAATTTGTACCATACGCAGCACCTAAAAGGTAAGTTAATAGTTTTTGAGGCATTTTATTATTATTTCAATTGACTAATTTTGAGTAAATTTTCCCGTGAAAATATTGTATTTGATTTCATTGTATTTCAACTGGTATAAATTCTTTTACTTGTTCTATTCTTTCCATGCGTCGGATGGGCATGTAAAGAGCTGGTTTTGCGCCTTATCTCTGTCTGGTCGTGTCGGTTTTCCGTCCCATCCGTCTGTGAGTAAAGGAAGAGACAATGCATTTGTATTTGTTTTGAGTACACTAGTGTACTTTATTAGCTATTTGTTGGCTGATCTAATATAGGTTGACCGCTGAACTATTATTTTCGATTACTTACGCTAATATTATGGGAAACAACTAATACAAGTTTCACAGATTATATCGCGTCAGTCTGTCCCTTGGATGGACCAAAATAAGTATCCGAAAAGTCGTAAATAATTTAAAATAACTGCAAAATAAATAAATGCGATAAAACCCGTAAAACTGCATTTTATCATAATGTTACTAACAACATTATAATTACTCTGTAAACTGACATAATTATAACATATTCAATTGTTTTATCTAACAACAAGTGTAAATAAAGTGTTCTTTATTCATTTATAACAAAGGTTTACATTTTAAATACGTGTGAATGTAACAGCTATTTACCGACCGAATCTAATTTAAAACAAAGTTGAAATCCCACTTTAGAAACATGTTCCAGAGTAAAGCCCGTAAATAAACTGAATGCATTAGCAAAGACACGAACGCGTTTGAAGTTGCAGCTTGGTTAATACATTATGTAGATAAACTAACATTACGCCAAGCCTACGATCTTAAATGGTTGTTAAACCTAAATATATTTTAATGTGCTGTTTAATTGTTGTTTTAATTTAATTTATAACAATTCAGTAAAACGTAAATATAGGGTATAAAAGACATTTTTTCGGAAAGGTAGGGTAGACTGGGTACCATTGAAACGGTGGACAAATGAAACAAAGTAAATAACGCGTAAACAGTGCGTGGTAGGGTGAGGGGTGCAATGGGACCGGTGTGGAGTAGGCAGATCTCCCATCCGGCTCGTCCCCAGGTTGCGGATAGGGGAACTCACCCCAGATATGGGGGGTATCGGCTTCGGCCGGCGCGGATCGAAACTGGCTGGGGTGCTGCGTCTTTGCTCCGTTAAAGGGTGGAGATATGGCGAGGAGCAGTTGCTCCCAGAGGTGTGCCTGTCGTGGCGGGCCTCAGACCCTTGCTCCTGGTACCCCTCTTTGTTAAGGGGGAACACGGGATGCGAGCCGGTCTAACACTTGCGAGTGCGTCAGAGCCTCGCCGAGCGTGACGTATGAAAGAGCAAAGGTATGTGTGGGGGATTGGGGGGGTAAGGGTAAAGAGTGAGATGTATAAATGGAAGTCCCCGAGAGTGGACGGTGTGATTCGTTTCGGCGTATTGCACTCGGCTTAGCCGAACACCGGGCAACCTTGGCCTGTTGCGGGTGTCGTGGATCACGTCTCGCGACCTGCGGCAGTGCTGAGGGTCCTGCCTTTTTTGGACGAACCGCGAGGAGACAACCTCTCTAAAAAACCGTTAATCTCGGCGTTGTGGTACGTGGCGTCGGGTGCTCGCAAGAACGGCTTGAACGACACACGAGCCATTAGCGGCCAACCCTGGGTACTTCCCGCCCCCCAGGTGTATATAGGGTTACCGGTGCTACATGGTCCCTGGCCCGGTGGACTTCCATTATCTAATATTCGTGGGAGGCCCAAGAGGCAGCAGAGCGTGCAGAGAAAGAACGCACGCTCGAAGAAATTGTGGAGGCCGCTCGGAGCGAACGAGAGGCTGTAGACGAGGATGCCTTGACGGCGGAGGACGCAAAGGAGATAGCTTTTAAAAATCTCTTATAGCCAGGGTGGAGGCGCTTGAAGAAGAAGTGCGGCGTCTGCGGCCCCTCGAAAAAGAAAACCGGCAGATGAAGGCTACCTTTATACCTTTTCTTTTTCCTTCTGGAGGATATTGGCATTGATGGCCTCAGTTCCGCCATGCGGCAACGGGGGCCCGAATCCTCCAGGTTCCGGGCCAACAGCGGAGAGAAGGCCAACCAATTGGCAGAAAAGCTTCGCCAATTGGTTGGCCCTCGATATCCAGGCCCGAAAAATGCGCGTATCTTCGCATCTCGGGTCTGGATGATTCCGTTGAAAGGACCGACGTGGCTGAGGCGGTAGTGCAAAAAGGTAGCTACCCGGTCTCCTCCGCAAAAGTCAGAGAAATCCGCTGGGACCAGTCCGGTCTCGGTGGAGTAGTGGTGAGCTGCCTTATTGCAGCCACCAAAAAAGGAATTGATGGTGGGTGCCTCCTAATCGAGTGGTGCTCGGTGCAGGTCAAACTGCATGCGGCGCGTCCGAGGCGCTGCTTCCGGTGCCTCGAAATAGCGCCGCACTGTTTCCTGTGCGCAGCGGCAAACAAACCGGCTGGCCACAAGTTGGGCAGTGCAGCCTGCACCACCATACCGGGCAAGAGGCAGAGGAATAAGGTGAGACCTGGGCTTGGAAGCCAGGTGCCCAAGCCTAGCGCTTCGGTTGATGGGACTCAAATGACGTCGTTTAAAGATGGCCACGCTGAGCATCCTGCAGACAAATCTGAAACACTGCGCCAGAGCTCAGGATCCGTTGTTTCAGAGTATGGCGCAGTGGTCGATTCAGGTGGCCGTAGTTTCGGAACCGTACTACGTACGTCGGCCCAAATCTGGTGGAGTGGCAGTATGGCTTCCGCAAGGGCCGGTCGACCGTGCACGCGTCACGGTCAGGTCCCTGTCGCAGGATGTGGTTACCCGTTGTGAGGGTGTTTTGGCGGTGTCTCTCGACATCGCCAACGCTTTCAACACCCTGCCCTGGGCCTGCATAAAGGAGGCGCTCTGATACCAGGGGGTGCGTCCCTACCTGCTAAGAGTGATTGGGGCCTACCTGTCGCATCGACGTCTCGAGTTCCCGTGCCATGATGGGCTCCGAAGCCCGTCCGTCGTGTGGAGTTTGATGTGTGCGATAAAATAAGCCACGTAATCCAGTGATTTATGCAGTGTACACGCTAGTTCGGTAGTTCTGCTGCTACCTTTGCCAGGCTAGCCCGCGTGATTAAAGCCAGGTTAATGGTGCCAGTATCTGACCCATGCCAGGTTAATGGTGCCAGTATTTCTCGTTTCTATTCTGTATTGCCAGAACAGATGATAAAGAGAAAATTGTGGCGTGTGTGTGATATTTCCTGTTGACCCATTTACAGGCCTTAGAAATCCACACGACACCTCAATGGTTCCACAGGGGTCGGGGTTGGGACCGCTTCTGTGAAACGTTGGTTTTGATTGGGTGTTACGTGGCGGCAATATCGAGGGTGTCGACGTCACTTGCTACGCGGACAACACCCTCGTCACCGCCAGTGGCACCTATTTTTGCACCTATTTCGCCACTGCCAGGGTCGCTCAAGTTATTGGGCGCATTCGGCGGCTAGGCCTAGAGGTGGCGCTCAAAAAATCCGAGGCCATATACTTTTACGAGCCTCGGAACGCGCCACCTGGCGAGAGCAGTGGCAGCTCTCGGTAGACTGCTCCCCAACACTGGAGGACCCAGCTGCTCCTGTCGCCACCTGTGCGCTGGGGTCGTCAGGTCCATGGTCCTGTACGGGGCACCCTTGTGGGCTGACACCCTCCAAAAGGAGAGTACCGCGGTACTGAGAAGAACCCAGAAGGTGTTGGCTATCCGGACCGTACGGGGCTACCGGACCATCTCCGGCGAGGCGGCGTGCCTGTTGGCTAGCTCCTTACCCTGGGACCTGGATCCAGAAATCCTCGCGTCACTGTTTTTCTGGTGCGAGGAGGCGAGGTCTCAGGGCTGCAGGCCAGCCCCAGAAGGGATAAGGGGGCGCAGAGACGAATTGCGCTCCCTTGCTACACAGGAATGGGAGCTGCGGCTGGATTAACCCAGCGCCGGCCGTCAAGCTGTGGAGACCATACGCCCCGTATTAAAGTGATGACTAGAAAGAGGACACGGCTTCCTAACATTCCGCGCGACGCAGGTTTTCTCGGGACACGGCTGTTACGGGAGGTACCTGTGCCGCGTGGCTGGTATGGAGCCTACTGAGGAGTGCCACCACTGTGGCGAATGTGCCGAAGAGACGGCCCAACAGGCGCTGGAAGAGTCCCCAGCCTGGGTCGAGCAACGCCGAGAGCTGCGTAGTGTCGTGGGGCACGACCTTTCGCTTCTTGCCGTAACATCTTGGGCACTAGGATGTCATAGAGCGATAGGTCGTGGGGCGCCGTCCTTGCTTTCTGCGAGGACGTGATGGCCCGGAAGGAAGCCGGAAATTGACAGAGGCCAACAGCGCCCTGGCTATCCGCAGAAGAAGGCCACGCGCACCAAGAGTGGCATACGCGCGCAACCTTCCCCCTGACTCTGAGTCCCTGGGCGGCCGGCAAGAGGGTGCCCGCCGCCCAGAGAAGGGCTCAAGAGGGAGAGCCGTGCTGTTTGTTCCGGCACGGCACCTTAAGTGACGGTCCGGGTGTTCCAACACAGCCGGAAAGAAGAGGCCCGAGAGAGGCGAAGGCCACGTCGCGCTGGGGTCGCCGAAGACTTTCATCAGCGCCCGCGGCCCCGGCTACAGCGACACGAGAAAGGAACAACCGTTGGTTTTTTAGTGGGTATATCGGCCGCTCCATCTCCATCTGGGAATCTGTAAGCTGGATTTCTCCAACGGCAAAAAAAAGGGTGCAATGGCAGGTCGGGCAGACTTATTATCGTAACTTAATTTAACGTAACAAAACTATGATGATGTAAAAGTAAAAGCGGGATCTACCATGTACACAGACACAGCTGAAAAAGAAGAGGTAAGAAGAGGATGTGAAAATAGATTGAAACTAACCAAAGTTAAATAAGTTAAGGGAAGATTAAATGGTGGAAAGACTAAAGGAAATGCTAGAAGCAAGGAAAAATTAAGATGTAACAAGAGTCATCATCATCAGACGAAGAGAAGTGCTCTTGCGTTGTTTGTTAGTCCAGAAAGCCGACCCAGGGAAAAATGAACACAATGCACAGTATGTAAAATGTGCGCGCATGAAAATGATCGTCGCGATCGATCGCGCATCCTTAACCGTGCACCTAAGGTAGCTTTTAGTTATGTTTGTCACAACTCCTGATTATGTCGTAACCATTCAAGTATTTTAAAATATATTTTTTTAGGTTAATAGTACCTTGAGGTTATTTTTCTAAAAGTTTATAATACAATTATTATTTCGTTTAAGTTTTATTAAAAATAATGTTAGATTATAAGTAGCGCCATAGATTTATTATAAATAAAAAAAAACACTTGTAATAATCAACTGTGCCATTACGATTTGTAAAATGTTATGAGATGTTTAGTAAAGCATGGTAATTGATGCTATTTTGTATTATTTGCATGTGTTTCAATTGACCCCAGGCACTGTCTCAACCGACCCTTTTTTTTTTTTAATAAGGTTTTATACAGAAAATACTTTACAATAATCTCAAATAACATTGACAAGTAGTAGACAGATATAAGTTTTTTTTATTTAATATCTTTAAGTCATGAGTCTCATAACAAATGTCAATGCTATTCACGATAACCGCTAAAATGTTTCGACCATACCCAGTCTCCCCTACCTATATACCGTCTCTATGAAATATCTTTTCAATATTATATAAAAATATCACTCTTTTAATATGATTACTCATTGAGTTCGGGTGTTATGTGATTTCAATAAAGATCAGAGTTTTCCCGAAGAAAAATAAGTTTTCAATATAGGTTTATTTTTTGAGGTGATTTAATTGAGACATACCTCTACTGTGCTAATTAACAAAGAAAAGATGAAGAGAGTTTACACTACACACTCACGAACACAAAAAAATACTTGTAGAAAACATTTTATTTTTATACGGTTTACTTTTACAATATTACAAGTAAGTACGAAATAAAGTAAGTTAATATGAAAAGATGTCTGTAGATATCCTATACTTATATTTAATATAACAATAATATTTTATATGCTTCAATAAAATCCTAACGCAGATATATAGAGGATTTGGCCAGATTTACAATACAATTTCGAGTGGGACTCATTTTCAACTTGACCGACTTTCGAAATCCGTTGGCAAACAGCTTTGGATTCCACCTGAAAATCCGTATAGCAAAGTCGTTTTTGGATTTGTTTGCCGCTATTTTAAAGACAGGCGTTTCGGAGTATTATGTTTGAACGAAAAAACTTCTTTTTTATTTCCTACTTAAGTAGATCGATTAAACTACGTCGAATAAGGAAATGTTTCTTTGGTTTTAAGTGAAATTATGTCGCATTGAATAGCATACGCAAATTAAAAAATATATATATATTTAGATAGAATTTTCATGTCAATATAAATATACCGTTTGAATACCATACACTCATAATGAGGATAAATAATCGTTTTTCTATTAATATGCTTCTAAAAATTGGACAGTTTTAGTAATAACAACAAAAAGTATTTAGTTCTTTATTTAATGCTAGCAATCCGTCCACCTCCCTTCCCTTTAAAACTTTTAAAACGGATTTTCCTGGGGAAAAAAGTGGCCTATGTTATTGAAAGTAAATGTTGCTTTCTAATGGTAAACGATTTTTTAAAAAAGCAGTTTTTGAGTTTGTTCATTCCAAACATACATTCAAAAACACAATGCTCTTCTCTCTATAACATTAGTCTTTGTGGCGTACATAAACATATAGGTTATAATATCCTCTGGTCCAATTACGACAGCGTTCAATTTATACAATCAACCAACTTAATTTAAAAAAAAAAAACATGGCAAGGTGTTTCCTCTATTATAAATAAGTAATCAACGATGTTAAGCGTTAAAAACTTAATGAAACCTCATACTTGTACGAAGGAAATCGAAAAAGAGTTTAAAAAATTATTCAAAAAGTTTAAAGACAACATTAAAATGCTGAAAAAAAACGCCTTTTTCCTACTTTCTAAGGTGCTCACACGCATTACTTTTCCGTTATGAAATGTAAGCCGAAAAATAACAAATTTGCTCTAAAGCCCAATTATAACGCTAATATTTTAGCAATGATAATAAAATATTAAAAATGTTTCGAAGCAAGGACAAACGGCCTATCCAATCAATGTTAAGCTCTGAAATTCTAAACGATTGTTTTGTAGCTGTTTGAACACCATACTTATTCATTAAATATACAATAAATAGCCTGGCTATAAGTAAAAATAAATCAATTTGTCTTATAAATACGTTTTATTACAATTCATTAAAAATTTGAGAAAATAGTTTAAAAAAAACAATAAAGCTATTAAGGACCTCCTTCATTATATAGGACCATCAAATTTTTAAATAATATAGTTGAAAACTAATCGATAGCTACAAGACCTAATGAACTAACTATTATTTAAGAAACCTAACTTGTTAATAAGATTGTGCCTAGGGTTCGAACAACAACACTTACTACATACAACAATTATCAAAAGATTGGAGTTAAAATGTTGTACTCAAGCCGTCGAGAAAAAATTGTTTTAAAATTTTGACAAGAGAAAATGTTTTAATTCTTTTATCGTCTAGCTTAAAGAAAAAGGTCTTCATAAAGGATATACATACAAGTTCCTAATAAGCACGGTAATCATAGTATGGAGATAAACAATAATTATATTGATGATTCTTATGATAATCGATACATAATGTTATAAACAACAGAGGAGGCAACGAATTACTGACTCCGTAGCCTAGTGGTATGGGCGTGTGCTTTATTTTTCAGACAATTGGGCGATCCATGCGTCGGATGGGCATGTAAAAAGTCGGTCCACCCACCAACCCGCATTGGACCAGCGTGGTGGGATACTGTTCGAAAACCCCCTCCGATTTGACGAGGCTTTCTCTAAAGAAAGATTTTGACGGGACCCTCTTTGAGAGAAAATCCGGACGGAAAAAGAAGTCACGTCGAAAGCGGATATAACTGGGAGTAACTGAGGCTATCGTTTTCGAAAAAAAAACTACAATATTTCTTTTTACACATTACCACGCGGATGAAGTCGTGGGCAACAACTTGTAATATAACATAGCATACGTCGAATATATATGCAATATATAAACTATTTACTTCTTAAATATATATGCATGTGTAGTATTTTCTATTTACAATATTAATGTATTTGCACCTCCCTACTTTTATATCTGCGTCACTCCAAGGTTGACTGGCAGATAATGCCATTGGTATTAGGCCTTTGTACATTTCGTGCACAAAGATTAAATAACTAAATAAATAAACCGAATATATCACCATGTAGAGAGCCAAGATAGTGTATCGGAACAAATATCGGTACGATTATCATTTGGGTCATGCAAATTTAACTTTAGCATGCTTCGATTTGTGCAACAGTTGGCTCGACCGCTTAAACCGCTATACGTACGAGCAATCAAATTGCATTCACCATTTACTCGACAAATGGATATGCTTCAGTCTGATCGCTGTGTATAAATAAATAAGTCCACTCAAATAGTCTATGCTAAAATTAAGAAGAGGAATGATTTGTTTGTTTATACGTGTGTTTGTAATGAACAAACTCAAATAGTACTGTACTTAAAATACCAATGAATTATATGCCTTATCCAAATAAGTGAATATTTATAAACATTTTATCTTTACTAATATTATAAAGAGGAAAGATTTGTTTGTTCTGAATAGGCTCCGAAACTAATGCACTGATTTGAAATATTCTTTCACTGCTAGAACTCTACATTAACCCTGAATAACATGAACTATATCGTGGTTACTTAAAACTAAGTAGATTAAGCAACACGAGGCGTTAAAATGCGCGTTAACATGTCTATTGTCAACTGCCTCCGTAGCCTAGTGGTATGGGCGTGTGCTTTAGAAACCGGAGGTCGTGGGTTCGAATCCTGCGGGACGCAACAAATTTTCATTGTTGTTTCCCTGAGTTGGTTAGGCAATTTGGGCCCGATCACCCAATTGTCTGAAAAGTAAGATGATCCATGCGTCGGATGGGCATGTAAAAGTCGGTCCACCACCAACCCGCATTGGACCAGCGTGGTGGGATACGGTCCAAACACCTAATGGATAGGGTGTATTAGGGGAGGCCTATGTCCAGCAGTGGACTAACAAAGGCTGATGATGTGTGATGTGTGTGTGATGTCTATTGTCGCATGCGCTGAAAAACTATTGATATAGTTACACTATAGAACATATAGAACATAAATATGTTCTACATGAATGCTCACTAAAAACTTCGCGATAGCACATTGTAATAAAGCTGCAGGGTTTGTTTGTTTGCTTGAACGCTAATCTCAAAAAACTAGTAGACGGATTTTAAAATTTCAATTCTAAATACTAAAGTACAGTAGAGTACAAGGAGCTGTATATTTATCTAGTAATAGATAAATATATAGCACCTTGCACTGTTTACCTGGTGTAGTAATAGAAGTTTTGGAAGCTAAACCTAATGTCAAACTTAACTGGGGCATAAAATTCGTGTGAGAGTACATTGGTTGAACATCGCGTGGATAAAAAAAAGGTCGCGGTTAACGAATAGAAGCGTTCGCTACTGACGCCATTACTGTTTTACATGACATTTGTTCACAATTATTCGGATATAGAAAAATAGACCATTCTATTACTGTCAGTCGAATAGTCTACTTTCTGGCTATATATAGATCTGTATCCCAGATTGCTATATTGCTAATAGAATGGTTTTCGTTAACAAACCAAGTTACTTAGATTAAGGCGTCTGTTTGTTTTCTTTGATTTATTCTCATATTTCATATTTATCTGTGGCCAATTTGCGGTAGCCATTACAGCCAATTAAGTTTATCAAAACGTAAATATAATCAACGTGAAACTATGTGAATAGCGTTTTATTACTTCCAAAATTGACAGGAATTATTTTTAGATTAATATAACGTAAAGACAAATAATTATTAATATTGAAATGTACGCAAAAACCTTTTTTTTACTGTTTACCACGAGTTATTTAATATTTGTCCCAGATTTTATGAAAAAAAAAGAAAATAGTATAATATACTAACAATACATTAAATATATTCAATTTTATACAATGCTTTAAAGATTACTTTAATGGTTTCTTTATTTCTACAAAATGTTACATAATTTTAAGGATGTAATTAAAATCAGAATAAAACAAAGAAAATTTAATGCCTTATGTTCTAACATTTTAATTCAGGCGAGAAAATCAAAAGTGTACAAAATCACGTAAATTAAAATTATATATCTTCTGCTCTACATATGACATTGTTTATTAGAAATAGGTATCTTAATTTACGTTATACACCTACTCTTTTCATTCTAATTTTATAAACCTTAACTGACTTAAATTTTCATATTTGAATCGGTATCCTTAACTCTATTTTATGTTGTTTATGTAACAAATGAAAAGTTATAATTCACAATTAAAACGTAATAATATAATATTAATTTTGAATACTCACAAAAAATAACCGCGAT
Source organism: Lamproptera curius (assembly GCA_029286875.1). Classification (NCBI taxonomy): domain Eukaryota; kingdom Metazoa; phylum Arthropoda; class Insecta; order Lepidoptera; family Papilionidae; genus Lamproptera; species Lamproptera curius. The sequence goes on along the minus strand of JAGSMT010000011.1, from coordinate 223,232 downwards.
TTTCAAATATGGCAATATTCGATATAATCACTTAGAGTGGGATTCGTTTTCATCTTCACGGACTTTCTAAATCCGTTTCCAAACAGCTTTGCGCCTCACCTGAAAGTCCGGATTGTTAAGTCGTTTTAAATTATTTGCCGCTACTTCCTATACAGGCGTTTCAATATATTTTGTTCTAAGGAAGATCGCTTTATTTATTGAAACATAACAAAATAAATAATTTTCTAAATTGTACATATTCATTATAATTCTTTTATATAATTTTAGTTAGGGCTAGATCGTGTACTCTTGGTTACTAACTTTTATTGAGTAACTACCAACTGGCATTTAATATCTAACAGTTACCCTACATCATATTCATATTTACAATGTACTTAAGGTTAATTTTTAAAAATGTCTATCGTTTTGTAATACAATATGATGAGGACCGAAACGATGTTCGGAATAGCTAGCTTTAAGGTGAGTAACGGTGATGGAATTAATAATACACTAATATAAATATACTAATATATTTTAGCGAAGTGCAGTTATGACTTGGATAAGCCAACTCAATTAATGATATGTCATTAATCGAAGTTCGGTTATAATATATTGATCAAAATGACAAATATATAAAATGTAGTGGATCGGAATACCGTGGTACTATTTAACTCGGGCAAATATGACCGTGTGCTTCGATTTGTGCAACAGTTTACTCAACCGCTTAAACCGATATCCGTGCTAGCAATCAAATTGCATTGCGATTTATTTTACTAGTGCATACGTACAGTGTACATATAGTATATGTACAGGCTGAGTCTTGAGTCATTGCGAATATGCTTAAACAGAATCCTGCAAGAAAAATGTTGCGTGTGTATGTGTATATTCATCAATATATTTATGTTATACTTGAACATACATATGTTTAAATATGACATATATTTCTTTTTAAATTTAAAGATTGCACTTAAATTAAAATTGGAAAAAAACCACGGCCGGGATGACTGTAAACAATAATTATTAGGCAACATAAATGTTTAATAGATATCCAATTGCTTTGCTTTGTGACCGATTTGATCCACAATAAAATCCACGATAGCATATATGTATGTTTCAAGAACAACACACAATATTAAGCATTTTAATGTTAACCTCTTTAAAAATTGCAATCAGGCACAATGAAAGCTTTTTTAAAATAATAAAGTGTAAGTTCACATAAGTTATTGCAATAAACATTCTTCATTCTGTGTACATAAAGTGTGTCATAGATACATGACATTTTGATGAAATGAATACCTTAAAAGTTATCAGACATTTAAAATGCGGTGGCAGAAAACGCGACACAATTTCGTACGGAGAGCACGTTGTTACCTGCTTATATTACGTATTAAGGGCAATGCGAGCTGATGGACCTGCGCCTGACCTCTCTCCGGTCGTGTCGGTCTTCCGTCCCATCGGACTGTGAGAGTATAAAGGAAGAAGGAGTGCACCTGTGTTTGCGCGTACGCTTGTGCAATATAATATCTCCTGCGCAGTTGGCTGATCTTTAATATAGATCGACCGCCGTAGTCGGACTCGACTAGGAGGACATTATTATTACTATTTTACGTAAAATAACTCGGTCATATTTTTTGTTTAAAATTTCACTTGTAATTATTTTGTTACTGTCTACACTATAATGGAAATGACACAAGCACAGTCTAAAGTCATACACTAATGGCGCCAAAACCACATTTAATTCCTACTTATTGGTTAACCGAGTGCTCGAGGTTTAGGTATCTGTGACATAATTTTTGTTAACATAAATCCCATCTTTAATTTGGCTGAGGTATAAATTTTCCATGCGTCGGATGGGCATGTAAAAAGTCGGTCCAACCCACAAATCCGCATTGGACCAGCGTGGTGGAATACGGTCCAAAATCCCCTAATGGATAGGGGTGTATTCGGGAGGCCTATGTCCAGCAGTGGACTATCACAGGCTGATGATGATGATATAGGAATTTTATTATGCCATTTCTCAGTGTACGGTTAGGTTAGTTCATAACTGACTGGTTTATAACCCGAAAGGTTAAATTTTATTCAATGACTGGATATAAGAGATGTAAAATATAAAATGATAATCATGTTATCCTAGTCGATTTCGACTGCGGTGACCGATCTATATTAGAGATCAGCCAACTGCGCAGCAGGACATATTATCAAGCACCAGAGTATGCGCAAACATAGGTGCACTCCTTCTTCCTTCACACTCAAAGTACGACGAGACGGATAACCGACACGACTGGAGGGAGATCAGACGCAGGACTGACTTTTTACATGCCCATCCGACGCATGGGTCATCTTACTTTACAGGTAATCGGGTGATCAGCCCACATTGCCCTAACCAAATAGGAGACAAAAATTAAAACTTGTTGACCGTGGGATTCGAATCCACGACATCCAGTTTCTACAGTTTGAGCCTATAAGCACTAGATTACAGAGGCAGTTCAATAAAAGATATAAGACAATAAAAGGTATAAAACTTATAAAAGATATGCATGTGTAGTATTTTATATATTTATTTATAGTTATATATTTATAATAAAAGTTTCAATTTACGATATTAATATATTTGAACCTCCCCACTTTTACCTCTGCATCACCCCAAGGTTGACTGGCAGAAAATGCCATTGGCATTAAGTACAGAGGCAGGTACATTTCGTGCACAAAGATTAAATAAATAAATAATTTATATATACAAGAAATGCATTGACATACTATACCGGCTTAGGACGCAACTTTCCAAGTAGACTGATTTGAGCCAGGCAGACATGTAAGTCAAAGGAAGTCTGAGATGCTGAGACTATTTTTGCTTTGAAGAGGTAATGTGGCAATCGTCACAGTCCACCTAAAAGATAAGGTCAGATAAGGTCATAAGGTCTATTTAATTTAAAGCCGAGTGTAGAAAAGGCTAAGAATAATTTCCGAAACAACAATTAATTACCAAAAAGGACATCTTTGCTGAACATAATTATATTTAATTAACAATAATCTAAATTAGTATCTCAATTGAATAATGTTAAATGTCAAATGAGTTGAATTATATAAATGTGACTTTTAAAAAAGTTAGTAAATAGTTCAATAATTGACTTGAAAATGTTTAAAATAAAGTTTTATTTTCCAGAGATTTACTTATATATTTCTTATGATTCCTTTATTTTTAAATATTCACTGGTATACTTTAGGTTTGAATAGAAAATCTATTTAGTTATCAATGACATTTTGCTATAATATGTACTAGAAAATTGATACAGATTAATGTTTTATTTTTCAGAAGCATACTTTTAATGTATTTTATACAAATATCATTCGTGTTGCTAACTATGACTTCTTGCGGTAATTGACCAATGAATGGGTCACCACAGGCTATATCAATCTAGGTAGTAGTATTTTAGGTACCCTAGTTTAGAAAAACGAGAATACAGACACACTGAGACATATTTTACTAACGCCCGTATATTATACAGCTGCATATAACTATATTAAATATAGTAGCGCAAATCTAGTTCCAATTTATCCACGTTTATTAAATACTAGCTGTTCACCCGCGACTTCGTATGTGTGTTAATCATCATCAGTCTGCGATAGTCCACTGCTGGACATAGGCGTCCCATAATACATCCCTATTTGTTAGGGAGTTTTGACCGTAATCCACCACGCTGGTCCAATGCAGGTCGGTGGGTGGACTGACTTTTTATATGCCCATATAGAAAGTCAGTTTTTATATGCCCGACGTATGGATCATTCTACTTTTCAGACAATTGGGTGCTCAACCAATTGCCCTAACCAGCTTGGAAACAACAATGAAAATTTGTTGAGTCCCCGCAGAATTCGAACCCATGACCTCTGCTGAGTGCTTTAGGTTTCTAAAGCACTCGCCCATACCATTAGGCTACAGAGGCAGTGTGTGTTAATATAATTGAAAAAAAAAATGTTTTTTTTTTCTGTAAAAAAGTGACTAAGGAACTCCTTATATTATCACCTATCTTGGATCCCGCCAAATTCGTCCGATTTTGACTTTTCCCAGGAAATATCGCAGTCATATCTTAGAGTACTTCAGACTACTATTTTTGGAAACAAAACTGAAATAATTTTTCACGGATAAATGTAAATAATATTATTAAATATCACATATTTATCATTATCCAATAAAGACGCAGAGTATATCAAAACAAATAAGTACTATTCGAGTCATACAAACGTTTGCTTCGATTGTCAACTGTTGGCTCGAGCGCTTAAACCGTACGCGTATATCGGTTATATATATGTTCGATCAATCAAATAGCATTCACCATTTATTTGAACAGTGCATACATTTCACTCAAATCGCTCGGATAAATACGAGTTTATACTAAACTCTATAACAATGATAGATAAATATCCCGTGGCACTTGTTTCTCGAATAAAAAAAATTAATTGTTGTTGTCAGGGCTGTGCGACCAGATAAGTTATTTACCTACATCATCATTTTCTGTTCCTGTAAACAGTGACTTGGTTCTATACAAAGCGAAACGAGCATACGTTACCTCATTTTAATACAAAGCCTGTGGTGAGACCGTCATTTGCCAACTACCGCAAGAATTCATAGTGCGTATGGTATATGGTAGTGGAAACACGTATGTTGTTAATAACTAAATTTATTTCAGATATTAAAAACTGTTAATACTACATTAACATTTTTTTAGTGTTATAGACAGATGAGTCGTATGTGAATAGTAAGAACTTGGTATTTTAGCATTAAACTTTTCTTTCTTACGCCGGTTATTCTCAGGTCAGAGGCTTTTATTTCCGAACCGGTGGTAGTTTATTTGACAATCAACAAGAAAGTGTACCTAATGCTTCACGACACCGGAGGTTGTGGGATCGAATCCTGCGGAGACTCAATAAATTTTCATTGTTGTTTCCTAGTTGGTTATGGCAATTTGGGCCGATCACCCAATTGTCTGAAAAGTAAGATGATCCATGCGACGGATGGGCATGCAAAAAGTCGGTCCACCCACCAACCCACATTGTACCAGCGTGGTGGGATACGGTCCAAAACCCTAATAGTGATAAGGGGTATCTGCTACATTAGAGGCGAGGCTCTATTCCGAAGTAATAACCTTTAAGGACATAAATATTATAATAATAATCATTCCATACAAATCCTAATCACTATGCTGGTATAATCGCGGGAAGAAAGTAGTTAAGCATCTGTCATCCCTTGACAAAACTATTTGTATAAAGTTAAAATAAAAATCAACATAAATAAGGCGACTATTGGCGTGATTAATAAACAGTTTTTTTCTGTTAGACCATCGAATACCGTCAAAACGATTCCTAATATTTTATGTCAGGTATAGATAGGTGCTATTCCTGTTTTGGTTTAGGATCGAAATTTTAACTTATTTCAAAATATATCACATATTAATTCTAAACAACGTGCTCATATCGTTCCAGAACATTATTGTTAAACATACTCGTACATAATATAGTAGCACAATAGATGGCGCCACAGGTGTTTTTAAAATTTGTCTCTTATAATAATGTATATAATACAAACATTTCATCATTAGTATACGACTTTACAGCCGTCGGGTTAACGTCCTGTTATTACTTTCGAAAACTGAAAGTAATTTGAAAAATCAGATGACAATTAATTATAAACATATAGGAAAGTGTACAAATTATTTTTTATTACATTTTGACAAAATAACTTTCTAAGTGAACGTTTAGACTCTATGTAATTATCTATTTATAGAAAGGATGTATTCCGTTTTAAGTGAATAAGGGAAGAAACTCTTTTATTCCCTTTGCTTGGTATCCCGAAATACGATCCCGTGGGAAGTATCTGGAGCATTAAATATGCACGAAATCGAAATGCTCTAGTAGTGCCGCTGGCAAAAGCGTGCTGTTCCACAGATTACCGCTAACGATTGTTTGTTCAAGTCTATTATTTATCTGTGGCCAATTTGCGGTGCACATTAGCGGCAATTAGGTTCTAACTGCACGCGATTCGCGCTGCAAACCGTTTATAGGTTAATGGCCGAATAGTTTGGGTGAATTCATAATCGATAAACAGTTTAATTCCCTAAGGTCAATTAGAAATAAAAATATTGTAAACAATAATGCGAATAATTATATTTCTGATTTTTTATTATTTTATACTTATATTATTTACAGTAAGCCCTCACCTAGCCCTGTTTTGACTGAAAGATTTTTTTGTTAAAGCTATTGTTTGTATTAAACGATATTATATAAAACTGCAAAGAAAAATAATCAAAGATTTGAAACTGATCTTACTTATCACTATTATTATTTAGTTCCGTTATTTTTGTATGTTTATTTGCTCCTAGCCTAGGAGTGTTTTTATTTTTGTAAGAGTTAAGTGTTTAATAATTTTTAATCGAAACAAATAAATCAGCTATATTTAATCTACATCCAATATTTATAGGAAAACACTAGCTGATTCCCGTGACTTCGTCCGCGTAGTGATATATATTTTTTTCTAAAAAAAGTAGCTAAGTTACTGCCAGTTACAACACTTATCTTTAATCGAAAATTCCGTCAAAATAGGATCAACCTTTCCAGGATTGGCCGGAACAAACAGATGGACAGACAGGCAGACTGACAAACAAACAAAAAAGTATAAAATTTAGTTTTGTTATGAGATACACATTGTTATACAAACGGACGCTGAAATTTTATTTATTTGTATAGTGTTAAAGATGATTGAGGTAGACAATCGGGGGCAGGGGCTTCTTATTAATAGTAATATCATCAGTAACAGTATATTTTCAGCAACGTAATGACGTATTCAATATCGAATACTGATAATCGACTCTCGACTAACGACTGTATTTAACATTAATCTGCCCCACATTTTGCCCCATGCAATTTTGTGATGTCTATTTACATAACCATTTACTCCATTGTGGTGGTTTATCGCAGCACGTAATCAATTCTTAGTTTTTACCTGTGACCTTATTCACTCACGAAGCCTGCTATATGTAGGTATAGCAGAGTCTAATCGAAGAACTTGACGTTGGCGATATCTATAAGGAGACGCCATTAAGCCAAAGAGCTCGCACCGTATCTATAAATAGGTACGGTGCGATTAGTGTGTTCTTGTCTAGGGTCTAGCCGCCCACTTCCTGGCAATAACCTAGGAGATATTTATTGTTCTTCGGCCGGTACCTACGCCATTCAGGTTTAGCCTTTAGACTTTACTTGATGACTGCATGAGAGGGGAACGGGATTATCCCCTCTTCCTATAAATCCACTACTGAAAAGGATGAATATCTGAGCTAAGTTATTATTAAAGGAGTAGGAGGTGATAACTTTAGCCATAAACAAACGAGATATGATGCAGTATTTACATATAAAGACTAGACTAGCTGGTCCAGTTTATGATCTGCATAAAACTTATTAAATACTTTTCTAAGAATTAAAATTACGAAATGCACTAAGCGTTCATTGCTTAGTACATATATATTTTATAACTAAACTAAAAATTTTCATATTTTCATTACTTATTCATTATATTGTATAACTAAACTGTATAATCTAAACTGTTGTGAAATATTATAGCACAATGTGTAGTAACTAATACACATATTTCAGAGAAAACGTTATATACTTTTTTTATACATATCATCTTATTTTGACTTTTTACGGAGTCACTTAATTTTTATTGAAAGGGAATAATATTCGAAGTCGCATGCCACGAAAAATTTTATATGATTTTAAAAAATGTTGCATTTCTTTGAAGTGCTATGTTTTTCCATCAACCTATCAATAGCTTTATAACTGTTATATACTACAATTAAACGTCTTTTAAATAGGTTTTGTCATTAATTGTCGTTTATTAGTAAAACAATAGTTAAAATGCTTCAAATACCTTTCTATAAATAGATGGTAGTGCGATTTGCGCTTTGCACCCAATTGCCGCTAATGTGCACCGCAAATTGGCCACAGATAAATAATAGACGAAAACAAACAATCGTTAGCGTTAATCTGCGGTACAGCTTGCTTTTGGCCGCGGTTTTGTTGGCTTAATTCGACTTTGCGCATGGCTAATGCTCTAGATACATCCCTAGGGAATTGAATTTCGGGATACGGAGTGAATTGTACGGGGAAGGAAAAACAGTTTTTCCGACGCTAAGTGATGTGTGGAAGTGCCCTTATTTAGTGTCTATGGCTTTGCCAAATTGTATTTGCAGTAGATGATAAAAAATCCCACATAGCAGACGAATAGTTTTATGAATCTTGCATTATTATTGATAAGGTGACAATTAGTTATAATGTTACGCTGATATAACTAATGTCACTCACTGAGTGTCGACTAATTCGAGGATGAATGTTCTTAACACACCCACGGCACCCTGTCACTAAAATTTTCCATATTCCCGCAAGAAGAACAAACCTCCTTAAATATTCCCCCGTATCAAAGATTTGTAGCGAATATAACCAAATATGTGCATTAATAGACGGCATCGACATTTTTTACGACACGTGTCCTGTTTTAAAAAACAAACTAGTTTTCAAGTTTCTTTGTTCATAATTGATCAGACACTGTAATAATTAACACATGTTTCGTTTTTTCTCTTTAAGTTGTTTCTTTTTTTATGTCGTATATATAACAATTAAGCTAGGTTAAGACTATCGTACGTCGTTTGAAAATATTGTAACATGTCATAATGTGTAACAAGAGATCGCTGCATGCCTGTACTGTGTAGCTGTAATTGTAATGTTGAATGTTTTGTGTGTATTGCTGTTGGTGTGTCTAAATAAATAAATAAATAAACACATCGAAACTGATCAAACTGACAAGTTATAATTATTATTATATCTTTGTAAAACAGTTTCCATTCACATCAATACATCGGTGAACAAATTACATATGAACGAAATTAGTACTCGGTGATATTAGCAAAGAGTTCTACTTTCATACAAACATATTTTTACAATGTTCTTCAAAAGTGGCCAGTTCTAAAAGTAAAGTTTTTAAAAACATTGTCGCCGTTGTAACTATGCCGAACGCACCGCTTCGTTGGTATGAGCCTACGTCACATATAATTCGAGTCTAAATCAATCAAAATCGATACCAAGTCTGAATAAATTTTTTTAAAAGCTGTACTCGTTTTTTTACCCGTAAACATTGATTTCGTATAGATCTCAAAAGTATCATTCTTAACGATTCAGTGCCCAGAACCTGTTTTGTAAGAAGTTTTATATCCCATAAGTCTGTATCAACTGCCTACGTAGCCTAGTGGTATGGGCGTGTGCTTTAAAAACCGGAGGTAGTGGGTTCGAATCCTGCAGGGACTCAACAAATTTTTATCGTTGTTTCCCAGTTGGTTAGGATAATTTGGGCCGTCTGAAAAGCAAGATGATCCATGCGCCGGATGGCATGTAAAAAGTCGGTCCACCGACCTACCCGCATGGACCAGCGTGGTGGAATACGGTCCAAACCCCTAATGGATAGGGGTGTATTAGGGGAGGCCTATGTCCAACAGTGGACTATCAAAGGCTGATGATGATGATAAAAGCAATATGACTTATTATAACAGGTTTGTAGGGTTCATGTTAAACTGGGATCTGAGTAAGAGACAATTCAAAACGTCTGTCATTTAATTTAAAATGAACGCATAACTTTAACATATCTAAATAAATTTCATAGCATAAACCCAAGCAGGTTTATAGTAAAGCTAGTAAATTTTCTATTATATATAAACAGTGCTTCATATCTCCTTTCTTTATGACTTAAGTTATTACCATTCGCCCCTGTGCAATAGACTGGCTTAGATATTCATACTTCTTAGTAGTGAATTAAGTTAAAGGGGAGACTTACGGCTCCTAATCAAATCACCTGATCGCTATGACACGCGAACGTTAAAGTAACTTAATATCCGTTTAATTCTATACGTATGTGACAACACGGTACAGAGCACAATCCTGGTCTTATTATATGCACTTTTTACGGAATTTTCGTGTTAACTATTCGTGTTTTACTAGCAACGATTAGGGCTTTTATCAGCGTCCAGATACTGAAAAAAGTGGATTTAATGTGTATAGCAATCGCGTCAATAATTGAAATAATGAACCTCATCTGGTTATTATTGTTTACTTATATCTATATAGTCCAGTTGCAGAATCACTACAAAATATAATAAGAAGTCGCATCCGCTGTTTGCCCGTCCCTATGTTTGCTCAATTCCTTAAAACTACGGATTATGAAGCAGTTTTTATTAGATAGAGTGATACTAGAACAAAGTCCAAATACGTGCATAATATTACTGCCTCCGTAGCCTAGACGTAAGGGCGTGTGCTTTAGAAACCGGATTCAAACCCACGAACTCCGGTTTCTAAAGCACACGACCGGGGGGACTCAAAAATTTTCATTGTTGTTTATTAGTTGGTTAGGGCAATTTGGGCCGATCACTGGATTTTGGCCAATCCGACGCATGGATCATCTTACTAAAAAGTAAGATGATCCATGCCTCGGATGGGCATGTAAAAAAGTCTGTCTACCTACCAACCGACACTAGATCAGCGTGGTGGGATACAGTCCAAAAACCCCCTAATGGGGTGGGCGTGCGCTAGGGGAGGCCTATGTCCAGCAATGGAATAAGACAGGCTGTAGATGAATGAATGAATGATGAATGAATATTACGGTGCTGACGTAAAGTGATCACCTTGGATTGTCTATACTTCTACAGAGAACAACTCAAAACGGAGCCGTGGACGGACTGCTAGTAAAAATACAAAATTTATCTAGTAATAGCACTTCAAACTGGAATTCTGCACTGTTTACGTATTAGCAGGTTTAAGTAAAAATAGAGGTTGGAGATAGTACACTAGCAAGTAAAGTAGTATATAGCAATATAATAAAAAAAATTGATGATCAATGTTTTGGTTTTATGTTGTGGAGGTCAGATGCCAGTCGTTCTGTGTAAGAACTGATATAGTAATAAATCTGGATGGATCAGAAGCCAGTCTCGTGATAACTTAGGAAAATGGCTAGATGAAAGAAGACTTTAAAGATCAAAATTTACGAGTAAAAAAGAGTATAGCTTTTAAATAATTAAATTCAGACTTGTTACTGACAGTGATTGATTAAGACTCTACTGAAATATATGTATGTAAAGAAGGCTCATACAAACAAAGCGGCGCCGTGCGTACAGCATAGTTACAAAGGCGACAATGTTTTAAGCAACTTTACTTTTGAACTGGCCACTTTTAAAGAACATTAAAAAATATGTTTGCATTATCACCGAGTACTAATTTCGTTCATTTGTTATTTGTTTACCGATTTATTGATGTGAATGGAAACTGTTTTACAAAGATATAATAATAACTATAACTTGTTATTTTGCTCAGTTATTGATGTTTTAAGAACCTTCACCCTCGTGTTCGTCGACACTCTGTGAGTGAAATCAGTTATATCAGCACAACATTTTACCTAATTGAAACCTCATCAATAATAATGCAAGATTTATGAAACAATTCTTTTGCTATGTGTTATTTTTTATCATCTATTACAAATACAATTTGGCTAAGCCAAAGACACTAAATAAAGGCACTTCAACACATCACTTCGCAGCGGAAAAACTGTTTTTCCTTCCCCTTACAATTCACTCCGTACCCCGAAATTCAATCCCCTAGGGATGTATGTGGAGCATTAGCCATGCGTAAAATCGAATTGAGCTGACAAAACCACGGCCAAAAGCAAGCTGTACCGCAGATTAACGCTAACGATTGTTTGTTTTCGTCGATTATTTATCTGTGGCCAATTTGCGGTGCACATTAGCGGCAATTAGGTGCAGAGCGCAAATCGCTCTGCAATCTATCTATAGAACAGATAGTTAAAGCATTTTAACTATTGTTTTACTAGTAAAGTTCCCACGAGTCATGTTGATGCTGTTATAATCATGTAATGCTGCCAAATCGCGTTAGTGAACGACAATTAATGATAAAACCTGTAGCAAAGACGCTTAATTGTAACATAATTAATAATGTAATTATAACAGTTATGAGAGTTATGTATAGAATTAAATTCGCAAATAAAATATTTTAAATCATAAATTTTTTCAATAAAAAATTAAGTAACTCCGTAAAAAATCAAAGTAAAATTAAATAAATGATAAAAGTAAATAACGTCATCATATCATCATCAGCCTGTGTTAGCCCACTGCTGGACGTAGGCCTCCCACTGGTCCACCACGCTGGTCAAATGCGGGTTGGTGGGATGGACCTGGGTGGACCGATGGTTTTCACTACCGTCCCAAATTGCCAACTAGGAAACATTAATGAAAATTTGTTCTTCCCAGCAAATTAGCATAGACCTACTCGGCTTTTAAAGCACACGTCCTACAGGATGCAGTTATATAATCTTATCTTTAAAATATGGTATCAAGTTAATAACATACGTATTAAAATTATTTTATGTGTTTTATAGTTTAGCTAAATATTAAAAAAGTCAGTTTTGTTCAAGATATGGTTCGTAATTTTAACGTATAAAAAATATTTAATATATTTTATGCAGATCATAAACTGGCTTGGACCAGCTAGTCTAGTCTTCATATGGAAATACAGCATCAAATCCCGTTTGTTTATGGCTAAAGTTATACCTCCCGCTTCTTGTATAATAATCTAGCTCAGACAATCATTCTTTTCAGTAGTAGATTTAAAGGGAGAGGGCTATCCCCCTCCCTTCCCATGCAATCATCCAATTGGTGTTAAGGCAAATTTTAAATCCACATATTATCTCATTAAAAAACTGCTAAAAGTATTCAGAGGACAAATTATATATTAACTACTACTTATAAATAATTTAACATACAGCAATGCTCGTTACATTAGTTTGAGGACAGAGATCAGGCGCAGCACCAACTTTTTTCCCGACGAAAGGATTATCGCAAATAGGCCACAAATAAATCCCCTACGAACGGATCACCTTCCTCGAGCAGTCCAAAACCCCTTAATAACTAGGCAACAATACTAAAAGTTGTCAAGTCCCCGCAGAATTCGAACCTAAACTTGTCTTTCTAGAGCTCAATCTAATACCGCTTGTCTCCTCTGTTTTACTCGTATTTATATTTCAACACGTTACAATGCACATTTCTTTTTTAATCTTCATCTCGTTTGCTATTCTCTTTCCCGCCACAGCCTCCACTTGCAAAATTAATACTAAAGCAGTCAAGTAAAATGAAGATTAAAAAGAATTGTGATCGGTCAAAAGAAAAGTTAATGCACTTACGTTTTTAATTAAGTCTTTCATGCTTGTTGCCAGCGGAGTTTGTTTTTTTATTTTCGATACGGTTTTTATGTGCAAAAAATTCGAAATTCGAACGCTCCAGTAACGTAAGACCATAAACTAAAAATCCGTTGACAGCTTTACGCGCCAAAACATTGAGTTCCCGCGTTAAAATGCTATGTGCAATATTATATATTTTACTAGTACTCTTTAAATTAATTTTGGCAATAAAGTATACTATCTTGTATTTACGCAAATACTACACATGATTAAATAAAAGATGTTACGGATATTTTAGCGTTTAATTTGGTTTACAATTTTCCCGACGTATAAGAGACTACAGGATCAATGATCATCTGTCAAAGATTTTAATAACTTTGGTATTTTATTTTCAGAAACTTAATCACTAAACTAAAACTCATCATTTCAATACCTGTTTTCGAAGTAAAATGAAGCTCGTCTTAGGTCAATGTGCTACTTATACTTATTGTTTCAATTACTATTTGCCGCTAACACATATAATTGTAACGTGCCAGTTATCTGATCTCGCTAGTTTATGGCATTTAAAATGGGGTTCTATCGATACACATAAAACAGTTTATATTTCAGTCAAAATTCAAACTCTGTTAAGTTAACACGTATCGCGTTCTTATTGGTTTAAAATCGCGAAGTGACTGCACACTGGCGGCCGTCCACCAATTAAAAGGATTTATATTTTGGCGGCTTATATCTGGCTTACATCATCATCATACATACGTCATTAGCCCGTGTTGTCCACAGCTGGACATAGGCCTCCTCGAATGCCTTATCCATTTGGGGGTTTTGGACCGTATCCCACCACACTGGTCCAATGCGGTTTGGTCGTGGGTTGACCGACTTCTTACACCTCGATCCGTCGCATGGATCACCTCACTCTTCAGACAATTTGGTGATCAGCCCAAATTGCCCTTACCAACTAAGAAACAACAATGAAATTATTGAGTTCCCACACGATTCTAAACCACGACCTCCGGTTTCTAAATCACACGCCCTTACCACTTGGCTACGGATGCAGTTACTTTTGCAATTATAATATTACTATGGATTATAAATAATGAATCTGTAAAGTTTCAACAAAGTCCCATAAGCAGATTTAGCGTTAAAGGGTTTTTAATATATATAATATTAGTATGATCATCCATACTTCCATATACTATAATATTCTAAATTCGAAAGTAACTCTGTATGTCTGACACAAATGTTTCGGTTCTTCTCAGGTCTGAGGCGTCCTTTTTTAAGCAAGTGTAAACTTCTTTATTGAATAAAGATATTTGAATTTGAATTTGTCTGTGTTTAACGTCTTAACCAATTAACATATTTTTAAGGAATTTGGTACATACGTTGAATATATCCTAAGAAGTGACTACTATACTTAGTATTGTAAGAAAAGTAGTAGAAAGTGTTTAAATTGGGGACAAGCCTATATGAAAACTGGTCATAATCGAAGATACCTAGCGAGCCGCCCCTGCTTCGCAAGGGAGCTATGCTGATGGAAAATATACCTACAGTGTTAAGCATATATTATACATATATATAAACCTTCCCCTTCAATCACTCTATTTATTACAAAAACCGCATCGAATCCGTTGCGCAGTTCGAAAGATTTAAGCATACACAGGGATATAGGGACAAAGACAGCGACTTTGTTTTATACTACGTAGTGATATTCGAATATCGTGTTTACCATATAATATCCTATAAATATTCCCTGTCCCGCACCATATCTTATTATATATCAACCGGCTTAATAGAAACGTCAAATCTGTCAGTTGTGCACTTCAAGCGAACGACCAATAGCGTTAAAGTCGGCCATTTTAATATGAAACGGACTCAGTTAATATTGGAAGTAGTAAAATGCTATTCACCCAAAGGGGGCCGGTCGTTAAATCGAGACGTATTTCTTGGAATACCAGGTAGACGGTTTTATGAGAGCGGCGAGTACCTTTTGAACGTTGCAGATTGCGACCGAGTAGTACTTCTTTTGGCCTTTTTGAACGTGGTGTTGAACTACGGACTCCGTAGCCTAGTGGTATGGGCATGTGCTTTAGAAACTGGAGGTCGTGGGTTCGAATCCTGCGGGGACTTCGCTGTTGTTTCCTAGTTGGTTAGGGTAATTTGGGCCGATCACCCAATTGTCTGAAAAGTAAGATTATCCATGCGTCGGATAGGCATGTAAAAAGTCGGTCCACCCACCAACCCGCATTGGACCAGCGTGGTGGGATACGGTCCGAAACCTCCCTATCCATTAGGTAGGTTTTAGGGGTGTATTAGGGGAGGCCTATGTCCAGAAGTGGACTATCACAGGCTGATGTTGTATTTATGTATGTTAAACTATAAAAAAATTGCAAGAGATTGTTTATACCTTCTGTTGCTTAAGCGATGAATAATACAATTTTTAACGGGATTTTATCGCGTTTAGTTGCGTTACAATTATTTAAAATTACACACGACGTTTCGAACCCTTCCAGGGTTAATGGTCACGGGACCGACTAAGATGCTGGGCGTCTGAATATCAGTGTTGATTCAGTTTAATAATTTAATTTGCGGTCGCCGTGTATTTTTAAATAATTGTAAAGAAATTAAACGGCGAAAGAGATGTATATGGTTAAACATTTATTTATTTTCGGTATGTTTATTCGTGGTCGGTCTACTTGCAACGAATGTGGAAGTACCAACGTGATGGCTGTTTCAGCCGCAAGGCGCTAGTTTATAAACAGTACTGTCTTCCGGTTTGAACGGCCGCAGCCAGCGTAATTGCTGGCTAAATGATACGTAAAATTGAAAGTGGAATATGGGTAGAAAAGGAGCGTTAGACATCACAAACCCTTTCATGAGAATTCGTGAGCTTTAAAGCTAACAAGCTAATGGACATAACATCAAGTGTAACGTTCATCTGTTTATTTATTTATTTATTTATTCTTCATGCACAAAATTTATACAAGGCGTATTTAATGCTGATGGCATTGCTTTTACCAGGTGGTAGTAGCATCTTTGGGTGGTGGTGAGATAATAAGGTAGGTCTTTCCTTTTATAATTGAATAATATATTATATTATAATAATTGTTATTACGGTAAATCTTAATAACCTTTCTTACATAAAGTGAGCATTAACAGCACAAAACCGGTGGTAGGTCCTCTTTTACAGGAGACCGTCTGGTGGGTATTACCGCGGTGCCTATTTCTGCCACGAAGCAGTAGAGTGAAAACACTGCTGTGTTTCGGTTTGGAGGCACCATAGCCAGCGTATTTACTGGGTAAACGAGACTTTACACCTATATCTCACGGTAGGCAGCGCGTTGGCGTTACCACTGGTATTGCCAATGTCTATGGGCGTCGGTGACCACGGTGGCCCGACTGCTCGTCTGCCTGCGTATGCCATTTAAAATTAAAACAAAAAGTAAACTAAATTTTATTGTTGGATTTGTTGTAAATACATTTTTAAGACTGACATCCCGTAAGTCCATCCAAGGATGGTTTTGACAACCTGGACTCGTAATTCATCTTAAATTCTAACACAAAGTTGTTTTCACGCAGGACTCGATTCGACTACCTCGGATTTGTAGAACAAGGGGAAATACCACAAACAACTGAGGTGGTCTGAGTCCTACCTTATTTTACTCTGATTACAGTCCACGTAGTTTGCTCTTAAACAATTAACAAATTCCATACACTATTATAAAATATAAAAGTTAATACTAAACCAGTTGATAATATCGGTTTATCTTAAGCTTATATACCTAACGTTTTAAGTTACAATGAGTACCAGAAACAAAAAATATATTTTTAAGAATCTTGCTTCTCAATAATAACTTGGACAATTCTTTTTAATATTAAATAATATCGTCATCATCTCTTTCGTACTAAACGACAAAGGTCTCAATGCATACGGCCGTAAAGTTAACATAAATTATTTAAAGAAAGAAAGAAAAAAAAACATTTCTTAAAGAAACTTGTTCATTGTTCGTACATTTACTGCACGGTTCATTTTTACAACTTTGTAACGGAGTTAGGTGCATATGGAATACAACTGTTTTTTCTTAATTTTTTTATGTTAATAGTGTTGGAAATTCATTAGTAGGTAGTTTCTTGAAACATGACAATTGACACAGAGATTCTTTTGCGATTAATTAATTAAGTACAAAACATTCGTATGGAAAAAAATCATAAATTTCTTTTATATATTTTTCGAACGAAAAAAAATTTGCCCAATAATTTGTATTAAAACTTTTTATCCAATAACAATTGGTTATAATCTGTCTCTCTGTTACTACAAGTCAAATAATAAATAACGACAAAACATGTATTATCGCTACATGTAAATATAAAATAAAAAAAATTATAAAAAAAATTGTTTGCCTTAACGTATTTGTATTAAAAATCAAAACAAATATACAACAAAAACTCTCACACTACTAGACCATTCCTTAAACGAACAATAGAAATAGTTTGTGCAGTAAAAAAGTAAATACGCGTTCGAATTTCGAAAAAATCCAATTTCGGCGGGAAGTGTGGCGGCAAAATACATTACCGGATTTCCGTCTGCAGGCAACGCGAGTCCTCGTCTTTTATAACAAATCAGGTGGAATTATCCCGTGAGAGGAAACGAATGGAGTAATAAGAATGTCTGAGTCGAAGATAAAAATTGAAACGGATAAGATTGCGCGACAGTAATAACTTTAGAGCGATAATCTAGTATCAAAATGAAGCAATATTGTCTGTAGTCCTATTTAAGGTACATTGCATCATTAATACAGAAAAACATTTAGTTATAGGCCTTTTTACGCTTTCGATAAGTTTACAATACTAAAGCTTAGTAATAGCTCAATAAATGGATTATTTTAAAACAAAAATCACATATTTTAATGTCTTAGCGTCTTCCGCAAATTGACAGATAGCCTTTAAACTGTCTATTACTCATTTATGCGCACTTATGTTATTACTTCAGTTTGCTAACTCTACATTTTAATCAAAATAAGAGCACAAGTAAGAAAAAAATAACTACGTACACGAAATTACAATATTAAAGTAACAAAAAAACATTCAATTTAAATATCCACGAATCTCATACTGTTGTTACTGTTCCGTTGCTACTTTATTTCGATCGTAAAAAGTATGAAGTGACGTTGCCCTCGAGTGTAAAAAATTGGACGTAAAACAGGTGTTATACTCTGTAGTCGCGCGATCCTATCAAGTGAAGTTGGCTACGCGTTCAGTGCAACGCCAAACGTTGCTGTGTTCAGGCGTGTGCACTGCATTCGTGCTCTTAACGAAAACAACTCGCGTAACAAACTTTTTATTGACACTTATAAACACGCACAGGGCGATAATAAGTCGCTTGAACGAAAACAAAGTTATTTCAAATGTTAACATTAAGCGAGAACAAGTTTGTGTAAAGTTTTTAGCGAGTTTTGTTTATAACAACGGCGTTGTGTTAACTGGCAGAATTGAGAAGTGCCAGCGTTTGTTCGAGCGCAGTCGCTCGCGTGGGCTATTCTGATTTTGTTAGGTTATATTGCTCTGTTGGTAAGCGACCAGTCGTACGCCGAGTGCCGCTTGGGCTGTCGTGTTGCAGTTCGTCGGCGGAAAACTTTAAACAAGCATCGTAATTTATGAACGCATTATATTAATTTATAAAAGCTGTATATTATATAATAACAATGTCAGTAAAGCAGTGTTCGGTGAAAGTTTAAGTGTGAAAAACGTAGTGTAACTCTGTGCATTCTTCGGTGATTCATCTTGTGAACAAGAATCTTGTTGTGTCGTGGTCGTGGTGTATATGTGCCGGTTATAATATCATGTGCACACTGGCGATTATGTGATTTTCTGGAATTCCAAAGTGAGGCGAGCCTTTCACCGTTAAGAAGGAATATGGTAAGTGAAATCATGCACATACATTACTTTGAGATGTTGGAGAAAAATTAAACTTTAACGAAGTATTTACCTGCGAGGCTGGCGTATCGGTATTTCCAGTTTTGAATCGATAGCTTTTGCCTTTCGCAGCATTAAACGACAATGCCTCACAAAGGCAGTAAGTAATCTTAGCATTTAGCGCGGGTTTTGTTCGCGCGCCGTTTCGTTCCTAATTCTTTGTTTTTTTCTTTATCTCCGTTTTCTGGAATTTTATCACCAGTGTTACGCGATTCTTTTTGTTTTCGTGCATTGTTGTAGTTTTCTCGGAAGTATTAGTATTACACTGCTTATTTTGATACTACAATATCTTTTTCTTAAAGTTTTAGGCGTATTAAAAAATATACCGCTAAAAGTCGGAATTATAGCAGCGACCAGGCTCTAAAAAATATATTTTAGCATTAACTCTAAAAAAAAGTGTCATAGCAATGGAATAGGTATTTTTTAAATATATTCTGATTAACACAAATACTTATGATAGGCATTATCCGGCAGCCGGAATCCAGATTAAAATAAATATTAATTAATTTTTTTTAATCACGATTTTAATTTACTTTTCTTTGCTACCAGTTATGTAATAGGTACTTGCTTAAGATTCAACTAATGCTATAAAGCCTCTGCATCTTTGCATCTTCTCTTAGCGCATTTATTAAAATACAATACGAACAATTCAATTGTCTAAATTTAGTAAAATGAAGTGTCCAAAGTAATAAACACTTTGCGAATAAGATATTACCTGAAGGTATGTGTTACCAGCTTATAAAATTAAAAAAACCTTATAGCGTTAAAATTAAACTGGGTTTATTTTATTTATTATCTGTCGCGACAATTAAACGACAGACAACACAATTCAAATATCAATTCAAACAGTCCCCGTGCCCCTATTACGAGTGTTTGTCTTTAATTTTGCTCTCACTTTGTTTCCAAGTATCCTTTGTTATCTGCGTGCTGGAGGCGAGATGGATAATGATGGCAGTGGTTTTTTTGCTAATTTTTTTTAAGTTTAAAGCAGCATTTTTCATCGAGTTCTTTCGTAAAGAAAAATTCGATAGATAATCGTGAATAATAAACACGCGGTATATCGGATTTGGCCATGGTGCTTTTGAAAAAAATTATTAACTCTTTTGTTATTATACATTTTGTGCAGATACAAAAATGTACAGGCTGGATTATTGCCAGAGGCATCATCGACCAGCTAACCTTAGGCCCTTAGAGTACAGAAATTTAGGCAAGTATAGAAAAAACTTTAATTATTTTTGTGGTATGATTAAGTAATATACATAGGTAGTATAAATATTTTTACAGATAATAAAAATTAAATGGTAGATTATAAAACAATAATAAATATACATAGCCATAGGTATAGTAAGAGGTTATTTGCCTTCGGAAAAAATCGGATCTTTCCCGGAATGCGATGACACCCGAACTATCGATGTATGATCGTATTAAATGGTGGATATTTTCATAGCATTAAAATGAAATTTTATTGTTCAGTATTAAATGTAAAAATTTATAATGTCATTATAATATATGGAGTATGTATAGGTATTAAAGCCATTTGAGAAATAAGAACGTTTCCGAGAAATTACGAAGGAAATTTTTTTCTATATATATTTAAAGTAATTTTAACGGCTAATTGTAATCGGCCAGTGTTATAATGAGGTATACTTTCACTTTTCGCGATTGGAAATTGTATTCTATCCGTGGTGAATAGCTTCATAGTAACAAGAGCGATGAAATTCTGGATACGTCTTTTTCATTACCTGTTTTTTTTTTGACGCGTATATTAGCTTGATGTATGTAAATTTATGTAAATGTTTTTTATCGTTTAATTATTGGAAGCATATGTGTGTATCTTTAAATAATCGCTCATGTTCATATTATTGACAGTTCGTAAGTGTTTTTTAGAAAAATTTTGTTCGTCAACTTTTTTTTATCGAAAACGAAGGCAGACGAGCAGTCTACCTGCTAGGAAGGAGTCACCGACGCGCCTATACATCGGCAATACCAGGGGTATCACCAATGCACTGTCTACGTTATTCATGACTATTACGACTCGTTTAACCGGTAATTACGCTAGCTACGGTGCCCTTTAAACCGGAAAACAGTAATGTTTTACACTCTACTGTTTTGCGGCAGAAAGGCACCATCCAAGACGGTAGACGAACTATAAAAGGGGACCTTCAACCTCGTATAATTATTAAAAATATAGGTACCTTTTTAGTAATTTCATAACAAAAAAGTGCAATCAATTCTTATAACTAGCAATAAAAAGAGAATAGCGTAAAATTCGGACAAACTGAAAGATTAATATTTGCATAAAATTTTATTTGTCTAACGAACATGCAAATGTTGCGACACGTGCTCGGAAAATGAACGAATGCCATTACAATATCTTTTTATTATTCTACTAAACTCTGTTGTAATGTCTTTAAATTAAAAAAAATGCATCCATCAGTATTGGGTCATTATTTATAATTAACTTAGGATTTATTAACGTTATTAGTATTAGAACTTTCAAACCTCATAGATATTTTATGCTAGAGAAATATTATAAAATAAATGTCCTTTTTTATACATTTGAAAGCATTACTTACAATTTACATATTTTGTAACAAAATATTAAAAAAAAATCACTAAATCTTACGATAACGATTTTTTCATCACTTTGTAGAATAAACTCGTATACAATTATAATTTAGTAAGTTAACATGGCAACATTTGCTGATAAATTTTCACAGATTAATTAATATTCCATATAATACCCAATTTCAACTACAATGTTCCGAAGCGTCGAACTCGTCATACATATTACCCACTTCTGCGTATAGAACTAATTATGGAAGAAATGAGACGACCCTCGACCGTTTATCTATATCGTAAAAAATGCACTTTTCTAATCTAGACCCCTTCAGTTATATGAAGAGCATATCTAAAATAAGGGATCCCAACTCCATAACGAACTGAACTTAACTGTAAACTGTAACTGTAGTTATTTTTCTACTGCCATGTTTCGATTCTGGAATTAAGTAATTAAGTTACACCTTTACTTCTATAAATTTGAGGTAATTTTCATTGGCTTTACTATTATCTATATACCTTATGTTACAAATGTTTTTTTTTTGCTGTTGATGACTTGAACAATAAATAAATAAAAATACTATCCATAGGTTTTTAGGTAAGAGTGCTTCGGCTTTGTGACACAAATACGAACTGTTAAGTGCTTTCTAGTAAATATATACGAATATTTAAATAATAGTACATTCGTATTTATTATATCTCTGCTATGATATTCTTTTGAGGACTCGCTTTGATGCAAAAATGTTTCTTGAAACCTATCCTTTATTCATGAAAGGTCAACGTAAACGTGAAGTGCGGAAACATTAGCGAAATGTACTTCGTGTGTTCGTTTATGATAAATTTACACTAAATATTAAAGTATTGGATACAAAATAATTGTTTTATGTAAAACTTTATAAGGATTATTTTATATAGCAACGTATTTACTCGCAAAATGTAACAAACTATCCATGTTTAAATATAAACAATTGCTAAAACCCCGTCTTAATGTCAAGACTTGTCTTAAATACATTATTTATATTTAATCAGTAAGGCAATGAATAACTTAAAGGAGGATTTATACATTAAGTGAAAATGTACATAACATATTCATCATCATCATCATCATCAGCCCACTGCTGGACATAGGCCTCCCCTAATGCCTCCACCGCTTCCGATCTTCGGCTATTCATCCAGCCCACACCGGCCACTTTGCGAATGTCGTCACTCCATAACATATTATGACGATAAAATATGACAAAAATATTAATATAGCTAGTATTTTTACGTGATATATCAAAGTGTTGTATTCTGTAGTCTAGTTTTGTTTCGCTTCAAACGAGTATATTCGCAAACGATCCAGTATTGTGTTAATGATTGATGTGAAGCATCATCCATCATCGATTCCTATATTTGGAAATCGTAATTTCTGGTACACGCGCACGTTGAACACGATATAGGTGTTCGGCCGAAACACTGACAAATGAATCGGCATAATTATTAAGAAATTCTAACGTAAATATAATGATTTTATATACCGTTATAAGTTTAAAATTATTAATCTAGTTTTATTAATATAAAGAGGAAAGTTTTTTATTTTTCTATGTAGCAAAAAGTAAAACTCGGAAATACTTAATCGATTATATATTATTATGCACTCATGAGAAATCTACATATTTAGCGAGTAACAGAGGATCTTTAGTAGTTTAAACAATTGTTATACACCTATAATAAAATATACACAATCGAAGCCACGTATTGATCTAACAAAGCTTTATAATGCGAAACTGGTTATAAGTAGAGATAACACGAACCCAAAGAAATACTGCAAATCGAAACATGTAAGGATAAGCCGGGATCTCGTTGTCACATAATAAGTGACATCGTAGCTAAAATTAAACATAAGGAATACCAGTGCGAGACGGTAGGCGACCGTGAAGTTATCCAATCGTCCTGATGTAGGACCTCCGACAGGTCCGAAACTAGTCAGCACCGAACCTATTTCAGTTTAGCCGTTTATAGTACATATTATAAGGAATACCTTTAACTTTTCTTACTTCTTACTTTGTACTTAGCAGTTGAACTTTGAATGGAATGTTTTCAACAATGGGCAATGCAAAAAGAGAATAATTGATACTTCCTTGAGTGTCTCTACTTTCTTTCTGATTATAAAATATTAAAAGGTAGGGAAAAATCGGCGTTTATTATCTGTCCAAATAAACAACAATAAAACAGGAAAAGGCACTATTTGTTTTTCCTGCTTGTAAATAGGTAACGTTAATTGTTTTTTGTTGATAATTTTTACTTTATTTAAATGATATCCGCCTTGTCGATTTCGACTACGGCGGCGGATCTTTATTATGATAGATACGGCCAACTGCGCAGGTGATATTATAGTGCATAATTGTACGCACGAACACTGATGCACTCCCTGTTCCTCCACTCTCATAGTCACAAAGCGGTAGATCACGTGACTTTTTACATATCAGCCCACTTTGCCCCAATCGACGAGGAAACAGCAATGAAAAGTTGTTTAGTCCCCGCAGGATTCGAACCCACGGCCTCCGGTTTCTAAAGCGAAAGCCCTTACCACTTCTTTACGGAGGTCGTTACATAAATAATGGTTATCCATACGTAATACTGATAATTACGTTTTCTTTCTCTAGGCGTTTATTAATCATAACATGTTATCGGCTCCCTAATACGTGTATTACGTAGAAATTAATGATTATGTAGAAATAAATCATTATTCTATAGAAATAAAAGCAAATCAGCGTGTATATAAGTTATAGTATTGTGTGTGTAAAGTGTAATTTACGGCTTTTAGAAATATTATTACAGTTTTAAGTATTATATTGATAATAATGTTGAAACGTATGATTCTCTGATTCATACATTCGACCGAAAAACAGGTTGGTAGGCTTTGTCTGCATAACTTCCGGTTCGCATTTTGGTCAGTTAGATGAAATTAGATGAATCATTATGTACGCATAGATATGCACCATAATAGACATGTAGATAGATATGTACATAGATGGGCCGCCGTAGTCGAAAACGCCTCGGAGATCTATACAGAGAGCACTATACAGTTGAAATAGAATATAATGATGAATATCGCTTAATTTAACCTTTAAAATTATTTAAATTAGGCAATTAAAAGAAAATTACACTAAGCATAAAGCTCAAAACATTCGAACATGTAAACAATATTAAACCTGACAACGAAGTGTTGACATACGACTTGTGTTATTGAATAAATTCAACCGAGATGTCAATTGTTACTGTACAGCCATCGACCGATAATGACGCCACATCCATATCTACCCGAATGCATTAGAATATATTTAACTTAAGTACATTTTAGACCATACGTAAAGATATCTTCAAAAGGTCCAGAAGAAAGCCAAATAAATTGAATGGTAATATCTGTTAAATTTTTTAAGGATACGGTTTATCGAACTGGAATTACTTTAATCAACACACTTTGGTAGAACTACTACAGAAATCACATCATCAGCCTGTGATAGTCCACTGCTGGACTTAGGCCTCCCTTAATACCCCCCCTATCCTTTAGGGGTTTTTGGACCGTATCCCACCATGCACGATCGGCTCAAATTGCCCTAACCAACTAGGAAACAACAACGAAAGTTTGTAGAGTCCCCACAGAATTAGTTAAAACCCGCAGATTCGAGCCCGCGACCTCCGGTTTCTAAAGCACACGCCCTTACCACTAGGCTACGGAGGCAGTTATTACAGAAATAGTATCTATAATTAAAACCGATTTCAATCAAAACCTACTCGACAAATTCGGTATAACATATTGTAACGTATATCATACAAATTAATTCAATATACGCTCGAGTGAACGTTATGGAAATCTTTGTTGTGTCAAATATAACGTTAGTGGCGGGCTTGAAATTAATTTATTCGAAACCGTTGGATAATTTATGCGCTAACATATTCAAAGTGATAGCTTCGGGCTTATGTTTGTTAGTAACACGACGGTAAGCGCTTGCTTAATTTGCAAGCCTTTCTTATACAGGTTCGAAGGCCGTGCTGGTGAATCTTTAATAGTATCATTATATCACTATAAAAGACAAAAATCCTCCCAACGTTCATATCTAAAAAGCTATTTAATTCATTTTAAACTTATACATTAATCGTTTGAATTTATAAGAGACATCACTTTTATATAGTTATATATGCTATAGCCTTTCCGTGCCAGTGTGGTATTGACCATTGCGTTACACAAGAGGTTGTAGATTCAAATCCTGTGGGGAAACAACTTGTGTTATCGTTGTTTATGATCCGATCGCCTGTAATGCACAGCGTCGGTATCATTATCAAGACTATTCATAAGGAGTCTGTGCCTTAAAATGTGCAGACACCTTATCCAATAATTGAATGCATCTATTATTAGTTTGCGTAGCATTAAACTTGACACCTGTCCACGAATGAGAATGCATTCGCTTCTGACGAATTTGACATAAGAGATCGAAATCGAAGTTTACGTCAATTTCGTTCTTATTATTATATACTGACAAAATTAATCAATAAACCACGAACTAACAGTATACAGTCTAAAATCGAGTCACGACCAATCAAATTACAACCATGTCACTGAGACATTATTCTGTTTTTCCGCAAAATCTCGGCAACTCCCATACATTTATAGCTCAATTTCACCGTCTTCAAATCAGACGCGGCCCTGAGACGTAAATCCGCTGGGGACGTCACGTTACTTTTACGAAGCAAACATACTATATACCCAATATCTTTATAAGGAAAGTGAATTTACGGATGTATGAAGATGGATTCGGTGTGCTTTGAGTGAACTTGGAGTGAGATTTACGTATTTATGGAGGCATTGGTGAAGTTAAGTAACAGAATATATATGGAGGCTTCGTAAATAGTGGGAGAAAAGTATATTATGGAAGAGCCAATAAAAATTCAAGCGTAAACTTAAATTAAGTCTTAGCTCAAACTGTACAACGACTTTAATGTTTTGCCCTAATATAAGTGTATACCAATTTGAGTACTTCACGTTTTTCAAAATTCTAAGCAATTACTTGTAAACACTTATATACGATTGTAAAGCAAAGACTGAATTTGCTACGGTTGCTTAATAAGGTCTGAATGTTGATAAAAATAATTTGCATCTCTTAGGGTCTTGATTAAATTTTCGATATCATTCTTTCAAAATAGGAGCAAACTATATGCAGTTGAGTAAAAATTCAAGACATACTTCTTTAACTGTTTTTAATCAGAATTATATAGTAAGCAAAGCCAAAAGGGAATACAAATTATTGAATAAAGGTACTTTTAATGGATATTTCGCATTTACTAACGTTACATTATCATCACCATCGTAGCAGTCCACTTCTGGACATAGGCCTTATTTAATGAATGCCAAGACAGCCGATTTTGCTAGCGTCCGTTCAAAAGAGTTGCTCCTAATTGCCATGCTGAGGAGGCGGATTGGCAACTGACTAATTGCACTTGTACTGCGGTTCTGTCTTAATCCCACTGTAAGGCAAATCGGCCGTCAAGTGGGCGGTGGGGTCGTTACATCCCTAAGTAACATTAATGCAAAACAAAAAGAGATAAAGCTAAAATTAACGTTAGATTTCAAAGATTTGTCGAAATAAAATGCAACCATGTTGTCCAGTCGACAATTTGATATTCATCATCATCGTCAGCCTTTGATATTCCACTGCTGGACATAGGCCTCTCCTAATACACCCCTATCCATTAGGGAGTTTTTGGACCGTATCCCACCACGCTGGTCCAATGCGGGTTGGTGTTGGGCCGACTTTTTACACGCCTATCTGACGCATGGATCATCTTACTTTTCAGACACTTGGGTGATCGGCCCAAATTGCCCCAACCAACTAGGAAACAACAATGAAAATTTGTTGAGTCCCCGCAAGATTCGAAACCACGACTTCCAGGTTCTAAAGCACACGCCCTTACCACTAGGCCACGGAGGCAGTTTGATATTACTTTCATTTATATCGACAACAATCATATTTGACCAAATAACTGATGTTCTGGCAAAAGAATTTCGCACATCGCATATATTTAAACGAACGAAACAATGGAGTTTAAACAATTCAACTGTTTCCGTTTTAATATCAAGTGGGATATAAAAGGATGCATTCATTCATCTCGGACAATGGTTAAATAGGTTTTTTAAACGTACATGTATATATGAGATACGTGAAAAGATATATTTATCTGTTCCGAAAATATTAATACGAAATTACTTATATACTTTCTGTTGCTTACACGAATAGTATACATGATATGTGATAAAGTATTACGGTTATTACTTGATATTATGTAATATAATATAGTATATATGACGTTTATAATATATTTTTATTTGAATAGAGAAGGTTAGAATAGGTTTCTTTTTTATCCTTGACGTTATGCTTCATGACATCCTCTGTAAGCTTCATCTAACACAGAGTTCGCAGGTAGCTGCCGTCCCCACGAACTAGGTAACTAGAATAAGTTAGGTTGCTACCGTCAGTTACTCTACGCTAGACGGTTTCGACTCCAGCGGTCGTCAGTTCTGCTGCTTTCATGTGCATAGCTTATCACTAACCTTAAGGTGACCTTCTAAGCTTTCTTAACGCATTGTTGAAATAATCAAAGTAATAATATAATTATATATATAGACAACCGATACGACCGCGAAGATCAGGCATTACGACCGACTTACATGACCCATTCGACGCATATGGTCCATGCGTCGAATGGATCTTACTTCAGAGGCAATTGCGTGATCAGCCCGTGTGAACAACAACTAAAAGTTGTTGAGTTCCGGCAGTATTTGAACCCACGATCTCCAGTATCTACATGGCAAGCTTATACCACTAGGCTATGAAGGCAGCTAAATGGGGCTATTTATAAGTGTGCTTACAGCAAATATATCATTTCACTTCCAGTTTGCATTATACAGTATAGTTCTCATACAAATGGCGTATGCATTACATATATCATCATTATGACATTCACCAAAACCGCAAGGGGAAAACGCAAAGTTGTTAAAAAGCACTCATTAAAAGCCACTTCACCTTGCGAAATGTTCGCGTCTGCTATAAAATATCGCTCTCGGCATTACCGTCAGATCCGCTAAAGGCCTCTTTTGACGTTTACTTTTTTTATTCTGTTTAACGCAACAGAATAAAAATTCGTTGTTTTTTTTAAATAGTACAAAGATATGGCTGTATGTCCGTCGGCCGTTGCCTCTTAAATCTGCACTGTGGAAAAGTTTGTTAAATATTCCGCTAGAATTTCGGTCAGTCAGTGCATTCGGCCATTTTGAATTCTTATGCCTGCAATTTTAGTTTGACATTTCATTTTGTTTACGTAATTATCAGTCTCTAAATTGGCTAAACTATAAAAAAATATTTTATGAAATAATTATAATAACATTTATATTATTTATACTGTCTCAAATTACGTTGTTGATATAAATAACATTGATATGGTACATTGTATTTGGCCTTAAATGGAAGTGATCATTATAATGTTTGACCTTTAAAATGTAATAGAGAAAATTTGTGTGTGAAAAAATGTTTCGGCTGTTAAAAATCGTTGTTTATTGTTCAATAGATCTTTTCTTTACTTAATATTTTATTACTAGAACCGATATAAGAATGTCCATCTTTTTTGACTTACTTAGTTATAAAATTTGCTCTAAGTCCAATCGTTGTTCTATATAATATATTTTTTCTATATCGTATGAAATCCGTGTCATATTTAATTTTTTTTTTCGCGACGCATCCAATCGCATTTATATTTCGTACAATGGGATAGCGAATTACTTTGCAGTATTCATTACGCTGACAACAATACCGAAGGAAATTCGATCAATGAAGGCTTAGTGCAATATCCACTATTTCGTTGTCATTGTTCCCCGTTAATTAAAACGGAAATGCAATTTTTTTCGGCGCGTCGTGTATTGATTAAAAAATAGTTAAGGTACAGCGGGCCAATTTAAATGCCACTGCCACAGTCGAAGAATCAAGGTCTCTCTCTTGTCGTTTCTGTCGAGGAAGTTTTAATGAAAAGTATTGTTAAGAATGCTACATGTTTCAATAGTAGTAAGTACTGATTGAACTAACTAACTGACTCCGTAGCCTAGTGGATCGAGTTCGATGGAATGGAGGTCTTGGGTTCGAATGCTGCGGAGACTCAATAAATTTTTATTGTTGTTTCCTAGTTGGTTAGGGCAATTTGGTCTGGTCACCAAATTGTCTGAAAAGTAAGATGATCCATGCGTCTGATGGGCATGTAAAATGGTGGATGGTCCACCCACCAGATGCCAGCATTGGACCAGCTGTGAGTGGGATGAAGTCAGAAATCTTATACTTATTCCCGGTGTTCCAGACTCTTCAAAATGTCCATGATCACGAGTAAACTAAGACAGGATCCTGTATTCCATCTAAATCAATATAAAGAATTAACGCGAAAAGTGGATTTAATATGTATAGTGATTACGTAAGTAAAGGAAACAATTAGTAGTAGCACTTTTATGATATAAAATTTATTTATTTAAGTGTAACAAGGAACGATACATATTTTTAATAATACGTAAGAAATTGAGACTATCTACGTAAATAACAAAAGCGAAGTATGAAAAAACCGATTAAAAGCGGATCATTTATTGGTTTATTGACAACAGTTCATTTACATGACCTTCATTCTAGGAAAAACCAGAAGGATTCTGCTTTTTGTTTATTCTGTTTTGATTAAACAATATGGTTTATGTATCAAATTCAGAATCAAATCCCGTACCTTAAATATTTACAATTAAATTATGTATCGCAATATTTGCACAAACCATTTTAGCTTACATTTTTACTACAAAAAAAAAGTCTAATGTCATTAGTTCTTAACCGCGGAGCGTCCTGATTGGTTACTGTCCCTAACAGTCAATGAACACGCGATATTCCACCAATACGAGGGCTTTTTGGTTCTGTTAGAGTTTCATACTATGTTTACTACTATGAAAAGTAGGTAATCACGGCGGTGTTTGAACAATACGAGGAGCGTACTAAATGTTCTATTGTAATTTTCCATCACACTATCTATTCATACAATTAATTTAAATAGGAGTGTCTTTTTCTTACATTACTATTATACAAAATAACCATTTAATAATTATCATGACCTTTTAAATTTTTGTGTTCGTCTGTTTGTTCCAGCTAATCTCTGGAATGGCTGGTCTGATTCTGACGGGACTTTCACTGGAAGATAGCTGATGTAACTAGGCGTAATTAAGTCGTAGAAGTTTTCCTACAAAAACATAACAGATTTTTTTATATTACCACGCGGACGGATCTGCGCCCAACAGCTAGTGTATGCGTTAATTCTTTATATTTTTGCTGTAGTATAATTTGAATATTTACAACAATAATATATATTCCATTTGGCATTCGCGAAATAAACTTTGCAATAATATTATGAGAACATTCACCATTATCCACCTCTGAGGTGCAGACGACTTATCATTTCACCCATTCGTATATGAATTAAGAACTTTGCGTACTTTTGAGATCGTCACGTCTGCGTTTGATTGCATCATTCGCTTTGTGCAAGTTGCAGCTCGAGATAAGCTCTTTGTGAGTAATGCTCATGCAGCTGTCGTTTGTCACCTGGCGTCGGAAAGTTTGATAGTTGACGCAGACTACGCGGATTCGAACCTCGAGACTGTATTATACTATGATTGTGAATTTATAACTTTTAAACGCTGTAGTTTTAGTTATGACTGAGTAATGCTCAAAGAGCTGTCGTTTATAAACTGTTATATCTCGTAGAGATTACGCATTGAATCTGAGACTCCGATCACATATTAATTGTAAATTTATAACTTTTATGATTTGTGGATTTATCTATCGCTGAGTAATGATATGCTGTCATTTTTCATTTGGTGTCACAAACATTGTTTTGTGTACGCATATTGTATGTGGATTTGCAAATAAGAGTTCATTAGATATGAAAAGTTAATGTATGACATTTATGTATTGTGTTTTGTATTTATTTACAACTGTTAATTATTAACAAATAGTACGATTTTTAAATGTGTCAATTATATGTCTGAGAGTAAAAAATTATCACTATGAGATAACGTATCGTTTGTAATTACTAAATAACAAGCGATAACGAACCAAAACCGTTTACTAGCGACCCGCCCCTGATTCGCACGGGAGCTATGCTGATAGAAAATATACATACAATATTAAGCATATTTTATACATATAAACCTTCCTCTTCAACCACTCTATTAAAAAATGCGCATTAATATCCATAGCGTTGTTTTAAAGATTTAAGCATACATCTGCCTCCGTAGCCTAGTGGTTATGGCGTTTGCTTTAGAAACCGGAGGTCGTGGGTTCGAATCCTGCGGGACTCAACAAATTTTCGTTGATGTTTCCTAGTTGGTTAGGACAGTTTGGGCCGATCACCCAATTGTCTGAAAAGTAAGATGATTCATGCGTCGGATGGGCATGTTAAAAGGCGGTCCATCCACCAACCCGCATTGGACCAGCGTGGTGGGATACGGTCCAAAACCCCAAATGGATAGGGGTGTATGAGGGAGGCCTATGTCCAGCAGTGGACTATCCAAGGCTGATGATGAAGCATACAAAGGGATATAGGGACAGAGAAAGCGACTTTGTTTTATACTATGTACCGATAATTCTACACTGGCATATCCCTGACAACTGCTTAATGTATAAAGTTTAGTAATGAGGATTGTAATGTATTGATAAACATTTATAAAAGAAAAATGACGATCGCATAGTCTCTTGCTTCTTCTTCTCTGGATATGTCTTCCGAACCGGTGGTACATTCATGAGAGCTCGACAGAGCTTAAATATAATAAAGAACATTTGTGTGTTTAAATTACTCAATAAAATCTCGTAAAGAAATCCCCTGCTAGTTGTTATGTGTACCCAAACAGTCACTCTTCAATGCTTCCAACCATATACTTGTATCCATGAACCGTATCAAATCATTTTCTCGTGTAACAAGTATTGTATGAACATATCGGTTTACATTACGCGTAAATTATTCGCTGTAACAACATTTATTCGCATTTAAGTATAGAAAATCAGACGTTTATTACCGAATTCTAATAACCGTCAGCTGTCAGTCAATAACTGTGAGCAGATAAGAAATACTGACCAGGATCCTATGTAAGGGATTTAAACATCAAATTACTAAACAACTGTTATGTGATTAAAAAGAAAATTATATTGTTTATTATATAATTTACACTAACAACAAATCCTGGTATTTGTATAAAATACAAAGATAATTTATCCCCCGAAAATTGTTACGAGAACTTCATTTTCGGTTCATTTAATATTTCCACGAACCGTTACACCTAATGATGCAGATTGGAACGGAACGAAACAAAAATGTTTTCAGCATTTCATTATTAATCGTGTTTCCTGTAACATGAATATTTTCGATAATATAAAGCTAATAAATATATTTTCGTATATATAAAATGTGATAAAATAAAATTGCCATATCAAATCCACTAATTTACGGATTTTTCGCGTTACTTAAAAATATATTTTTTCCGACGTTTCGGATTCTTTCCAGCATCCATCCATTCATCTCATCATCATCATCTCATCAGCCTGTAATAGTCCACTGCTGGACATAGGCCTCCCCTAATACACCCCTATCCATCAGGGGGTTTTGGACCGTATCCCACCACGCTGGTCCAATGCGGGTTGGTGGGTGGACCGACTTTTTACATGCCCATCCGACGCATGGATCATCTTACTTTTCAGACAATTGGGTGATCGGCCCAAATTGCCCTAACCAACTAGGAAACAACAATGAAAATTTGTTGAGTCCCCGCAGGAATCGAACCCACGACCTCCGGTTTCTAAAGCGCACGCCCATACCACTAGGCTACGGAGGCAGTCCATTATCATAAATAAAAGAAATAAAATTGCCATGTTAAAATGTCAGTACTGAAATTAATGTTCTTGTCAGTGAGGTACATTCGTGTCTAGTCTTCGTTCATTAATTGACTTGCAAGTCTACTTCAATTGTGTTCCAATTAGAAGTAATTGCGCGGGTGTTCTCGCAAATTGAAATATCATAATGTATATAAACAACATGAGCAGTTTTACCACATTTAAACTCTGCGTTATGGTTTTTAGTCATAACAACATATTTACTTTTAAAATTACAAATAAAAGTCTGTATATATGTATGTATGTTACATCGTAACTATAAAACTACTCATTTTAATGAAACTTATAGTGTTTAATCATATAGCTTAGAATAAATATACAGGCTAGAGTAAAAACTAAGTAATTGTTAAAGATTTTAACAAATATACATGTGCAAGACTGAGAGTAAACGTTAGTATTATTATCACTACATAGTCTTATAATAAAACAAAGTCGCTTTCTCTGTCCCTATATCCCTATGTATGTTTAAATCTTTAAAAATGAACTTATCTTACGAACTTGAAAATGAACTTATTTTAACATAAACACGGTCAGAATACAAAAAACAATACGTTATCTACATTTAATGTCTATAGATACCTGTTTTTAACCTATTTCTAAACATAATATACTATTATAATATTATATTCAGAAATAGGTATATTTATAATAAAAAATATGTCTAAAACATTGTTCTGTTATTACAATGCCATATTTGATTTA
Source organism: Lamproptera curius (assembly GCA_029286875.1). Taxonomy (NCBI): domain Eukaryota; kingdom Metazoa; phylum Arthropoda; class Insecta; order Lepidoptera; family Papilionidae; genus Lamproptera; species Lamproptera curius. The sequence goes on along the minus strand of JAGSMT010000011.1, from coordinate 188,759 downwards.
CATTCCTTTCGGCACAAACGACTCCGAACTTGAATCCTAATCAACGCTCCATTCCGTCTCGACGCTTACTCCGTCTTTGATCTCGACAAATGGGATAAGCTTAATGTGCGTATGCAACGGCGAGCCGAGCGTGTAACGAATGTTCGTCGAATGTTCGGTGTAAAAATTTGTAGACGGACTGTGAGGTTGAATTAGTTTAAAGAAAACAAAGATTATTAGATTATTAGTTCAAAAAGAACCGGTATTAATAGAAACTAGGTTTTATTTCAAATATCGTCATATCGATTTAAACTTACAATTAATGTAAAGAACGACAACCATGGCTCCATACATGTACCGTACTCATTGATGACGTCACTGACATATACATCGCTAAACGACAATAAACCCATAATTGTGCCATAGATACGGCGTCACTTGATACATTTTGACTACTAATATTGCAAGTTTTATTGGGCTTGTGATGTATTGTGTTCGCGGACTCGTTGCACTAATGTTAATACAGACATTACACTATTTCTGTGTAGTGTATACGCACCTTTACGCACGCTTCGGGCGCTGGACTTGTATTCTAGAGAATTATAAGCGAGATAATAAGAAAATGTTGCTATTTCGTTATCATACGTTTACATTCTTTTAATGTAATAAGCTTTTCGTTTACATACTATATATATTTGACCGAGGCGTTTCCTCGATACCGAGATTAACTTGGGTGTAGAAAGTTTGAAAATATTGAGTAATTAAAAATTAGGACCGTTTTGTAAATATCTTTCGTTAGTTGAACACGTTTTTTATATTATAATGAGGAAAGTTTGATTTAGATTTTAAAAGTTCTTTCACTGTTAAAAAGCTACGTTTGCCAGAAGTAACATAAGCTACCTTCTAAAAGTGTTAGGGACAGAGCGGTAGACGGACTGCTAGTGTATCTTCATCATCAGCCTGTGATAGTCCACTGCTGGACATAGGCCTCCCCTTATACACCACCTTCCATTAGGGAGTTTTGGACCGTATCCCACCACGCTGGTCCAATGTGGGTTTGTGGGTGGACCGACTTTACATGTCCCTCCGACGCATGGATCATCTTACTTTTCAGACAATTGGGTGATCGGCCCAAATTGCCCTAACCAACTAGGAAACAACAATGAATATTTGCTGAGTCCCCGCAGTATTCGAATCCACGACCTCCGGTTTCTAAAGCACACGCCTATACCACTAAGCCACGGAGGCAGCTAGTATATTGCTAAGAAAAAAAAATAAGTACGTGTAGTATTACTATGATTGCTAAAACTATCACTATTAATATTAAAATTTCCAAACTTCAATATTGGTCCTCGTATAATAATGTTTTAGTTTTAATTAAATTTCCAATAAACGGTGTTTTTTTTTAATTTAATTACATCACTGACTAATAAACCTCTACGGACTTAACCGCATTAATTTCAAACTGCTATTTTTTTAATAATGTATTACAAAAATAAAAGAACAGTTAGGTCGCTTATTACATAAGAAAAAAAACATTCAAAACACCTAAATGAGATCGCTTCAAAGTATACAAAAACGCAAAATCCATTATAATAAAAAAAAACATAAATCATCAGTTCACTTCATTTGTACTTTCTTTAATTTCGACGTATTTCCAAACGGAAGCTCCATTCGAGGCTTATTTGTAATTTCCTCCACTCGAATGCAGAAATAACATAAAAGCACTTTAGAGCCTAAACGAGAGTCGAACGTCTTAAAACATTAAACGGATCCACGTGTCCATTACGCGGATTCCGTGTTTTTCTTATCCTCGAAATAGGATTACTTCGGTACGGTGAAGGTAACGGGAGAGTTTTAAGAAAAGACGCTGTTATACAAGAAAGACTTGGCCAAACATTTTAGGTCACTTTTGTAATTATAGTTTAGCCCAACTACACTCGAAAGAATCTAAAAGTTCGACGAGTAGCTATGTATAACAGTGATTTTCGAGTAGACGTGAGTGAGTGCCGTCGAAATTTCCACCGCATTATAATTAAACCTTCTACTCTCAAACCACTTGCTCACGTATTTTGCGTAGGTACGCTAAAATTTAAGAAAGAAAGCCATAAAACTTTTATGAAATTGTCATACAACAAGTTTTACGTAACACTGATTAAAAAACTGCCTTGCTGTGTAAACCACCGAAAGTTCTTTAGCCGCCGTAAGATTTTTTTATGGCATACGCAGGCAGACGACCAGTCGGGCCACCTGATGGGAAGTGGTCACCGACACCCATAGACGTTGACAATACCAGTGGTATCGCCGACACGCTGCCTACCGTGAGACATAGGGTGTTAAGTCTTGTTTACCCAGTAAATACGCTGGCTACGGTGCCCTTCAAACCGGAACGCAGCAGTGTTTTCACACTACTGCTTCGCGGCAGAAATAGGCACCGCGGTGGTATAGGCAGACGGTCTCCTGTAAACAGGGGACCTACCACCGGTGATTAACGCCGTACGTTGATCCAACAAGCCAGCTATTACTGGCTACGTTGCCAAAAAGCTGTAGTGTCACCACACTAGTATTTCGCGTACATTTTAGTCGTTCAACTTGTTAAAAGGGGATCTATCACCTTCCAAAATTTTTTTATATATTCCAGTCGTGTACGACTACTATTTCATTATAAATATCAAGTGTTCTCCCGTGGCGCTTGATCGGTATTGTAAATGCCTCTACTCGGAGTCAAGTGCGCGGTGGCGGGTACTAACGAGGGTGGCACCTACCGGCACTTAGGCACGTCTAAGTGCCCCTCGTGCGCACTAGAGGGGATGTGGACTCAAGATCGCGCAGAGGTTTAGCGTACTCCTCTCTCTTATCTGCCTTACGTCTTTGGTTTTAGTAATCTTACATAGGATCTTTCATATATTTACTATAATTGGTACCTTATTAAACTAGTAGGTAAGATGGTGTCAGATATTTACTAAGGTTTATGTCCTTTTTGATCATTTTTTTATTATTTTATTTGAGCGAATAATATTGTCTTACTGAAAAAAATACGTTTTAATGGCAACAAGACGCCTGATATCTCAGTCTGTACTGTGACCGCGGCCGCTGGAAAGTGTTCGGAACGTCGGGAGCTAAAATATGAATAAATATGTCGTATATATGTATTATTTGTTATCACCGAAACCGTAAGTTAAATGAAATAAATATTCACGTGAGTTAACTCGGTCAATGACTAATTACGTCAAAAGGAAACGCGTTCCAATCGGTGGGGACGTTAGTACGCCGTGGTTGAAACCCTTAAAATATTTAAGCAAATTAAATTTGAATGTTATTATGACTATTGATTGATTCAAATGGCAGGTGATACATGTTGTCAGGTGATATGGTGGCTCTTTTGAAATTTACAATAACATGTTATACGCAAATTTTGCACGAACTGTATTAATTTAGCATAAATCACCCAAAGCAAGATGTTATTAAACAGCACATTTCAAATAACTACACTATATAGTTAATATTAAGATGAACATTTGACAAAGTTGTTTAGATTAACGCAATGATTACTTACATAATGGAAACGCTAATTATTCATAGATTCATTATCCATAGGTTACACTTTGACAGAGCGTGACTAGTACATTAATATCCATATTTAAATTAGACACGATTAGAATATGCGAAACCATTGTCAAGTGGTAACTATATGGTAAATAACATGGCTTTTAAATAATAGTAGAGCTAGTAGTGATGTGGCTTTATTATATTGAAATATGTGTCGACCTTTTAATGTTAACCAAATTTGTTAGTTATGGCATTGTAAGGATCAAGTCAATTACTTGACCAAGTACTACAACGTGTAGTTCGCCTTCTTACTTATATATCCATGTTATATTCAATTATATATATCAGGGATATATAAAACTTGTAATAGTTGAAGATAATTGAAGACAATATAAGCCATTCCATTGCAGTGGAGTGACTAAATACATAATATTTTCTTATCGATCAATAACGATTTTCGTACGACAACAGAAATAGTACAGTCTTATTTTATTTTCCCAGGTTACTAATAAAAAGCATAGTGACGTGCCAACGTCTCATATCGACGTCTGCATAACTATCGATAGTTCATTGCTCATAACCGTAATCTAGCTAGGGATGATCGTGATTATTAAAAGCCCCCCGACTGTTTACCGAACAGCGCGGGAAGCGTCCTAATCCCCTTCGCAAACTCTCCCCACGGGCGATATTCGTAACGGGAACTCGTTACGTGACGTAATTGGGTCGTAATTATTACGCCGTTCGCGAAATGTGTTTTTCTTTTGGGTTGCGATAAGATTTTTGGTTACGGGGTTCGGTTCGGGTTTCTTTAGTTTAGTTATGATGAAATTCATTTCTTTTATTTGTTTTGCTGTTCAAAGTAATAAGGGATAAACGTAATAACTCTCACTCTAACAATATGAATTTATGAACAACCTATACCTAACTGCCTCCGTAGCCTAGTGGTATGGGCGTGTGCTTTAGAAACCGGAGGTCGTGGGTTCGAATCCTGCGGGGACGCAACAAATTTTCATTGTTGTTTCCTAGTTGGTTAGGGCAATTTGGGCCGATCACCCAATTGTCTGAAAAGTAAGATGATCCATGCGTCGGATGGGCATGTATAAAAGTCGGTCCACCCATCAACCCGCATTGGACCAGCGTGGTGGGATACGGTCCAAACCCCCTAATGGATAGGGGTGTATTAGGGGGGGCCTATGTCCAGCAGTGGACTAACAAAGGCTGATGATGTGATGTGTGTGATGTGAACCACCTATGGTCCTCGGAGTAAACCGTTTCGTACTACTCAACATGATATTTAAATTCAAATTCAAATATCTTTACTCAATATAGAAGTGTAACACTCGCTTATTGATTGTAAAGGACGCTACCACCGGTTCGGAATAGGACGCCTATGGCCTGAGAAGAACCGTTGAAAGAGACTCAGCGGGCTCTGTTTGTCATATCTTAAAATAATGAAATGTACGTCTACAACAGTTCTATCACACGTATTTTAAATTAGAAAAAGCCCGGAGCGAGCGTTCCCTTACCTGGTTGTATTATCTAATGTAAATATCTATAATTCTTTTATGTTATAATAACCTTTAACACATTAACGTTTCTAAAACGTTTATACAATCGTATCGTACGCGTAGCCATTGAAATTATAAAACATTCGTATTTCAATGGAGATGATGGCTGGTTATTAGTGATTAAACTATAAAAAATCGAGCAAGGATTTAAAGATACTTTATAAATATAAAAAATATTTAAAGTTAAGAAGGAGTAAGTCTTTTAGCCTTTACTATGGAACCTCGACAACTCTGCCAAAAATCAATTACCCTTAAAAATAAGGATAAAATCTTAACTTCAATTTGTACAGTATATACATACAAAAACTCTTTACAACGTAAATAAATGATTAAAGCGGCGTTGACCGTGCCATTTGACAAGAATGAACTTTAAAAAGGAAGGAAGTATACGTTGTTCTAAATTAACTTCTTAATGCCATAACAAGGTTAACCAGGTATATTATAACCAAACATTACTGCTATATAGTGCACAGTCATAATGTTATTTGGTTTAATGGTGCAATAACAGTTTCCCAAAATCACACGACCGCTATAACTATATAAAACTAATTTCGCGGCAGTTGTTAATCTGTTTCATTCGAATCTATACCATTTGAATGCATTCACCTGCACATATCATCGAATGCTAAATTAGTTAGCATTGAAATGTTTTTAATTTAAAAACAACACTATTTTTTTGTTAATTTCTTTTGTGACAAAATAAAACTAGAAATGTTGTTATATTTTTAAATATTGTTCTGCGAAAACTGTGGTGTTTTGAAATTTATATATTTTTTGAATATTTGCTTATATTTGCTTCATAGGTAAATTTTTTAATCTTTTGTCTGCAAGCAAATCAATCGCCACGAAGGAGTTACAATAAAACTTTCTTAAAATAACATAACGTTTAACTAACACTTCGATATGTTGAAAAATAATATGGATACTAGATGGATATGTAAGATAAACTTTCACTACACTAATAATTATATAAAAAAGAGGGTTTTTTTTTATTTGTCAAAAGATCATTAAGTATATTATTATTATTACAATTGTAAAGAAACTAATAAAGTTAGGACAATTTTGTCTTAGTTAAAACTACCCTTCAACGCACTTTGTCGCGTTTAATTTATTTTAACTGAGCCCCGGGACAGAGTATGGCTTTCAAGGACTTAAAAAGGTCGCAAAAGCGTCTGAAACTATTAAAAATAATTAGACGTGATGAAATAAGTATCTAAATATATTTTAACCAATAATCTTTTCAGTTATTTGCCACGGTGACCAAACTGTTTTGACAATTTCTTAAGAAAGCTTCTTAAGGGTTGGTCTGGGTTGTCTCTTGATGATGAATAACTTAATAAAATTATACTTTTTGGACGAATAAAAACATCATCTAGTCAGAAACTAAGAAAATCTTGTACTATTAAAAATAGATAACTGAAAAATACATGCACTTACTTTTATTTTGTAAATAAATTACTGATTATACAGATACAAACATTAAGTGTTAGCGTTGTATTCATCATCATCAGCATGTGTTAATCCACTGCTGGACATAGGCCTCCCTGTTGCCTCCATTAGGGGTTTCTGGACCGTTCCACAACGCTGGTCCAATGCGGGTTGTAAAGTGGACAGACATTTTACATGCCCACCCGAAGCATGGATCATCTTACTTTTCATACAATTGGGTGATCGGCCCAATTTTGTTCTTTTCAAAATTGATAACTCAAAGTTGATTCCCGGCGGGATTCGAACACACGATCTTCGGTTTACAAAGCCAATACCGCTAGACGACGGAGGCGGTTAGAAACCATAAAATTAGTATCAAAACGCCAGAAATCACAACTGCATCGCTTCTTAAAGCGCTCCAGCGGATGCAAGCAGCTCAAATTCCAATATCGGATATTCGCTTTATACAAACTAGCACGTACACTCTGTACGTGATTCGATTACTTAACCTGGCACTGGTCACCTGATGGTTACTGCTTACCTTAAACTTCGCACAGTTGCGTATAATGCTAGGAAATATATTATAAAGATAGTTACTTATCAATATTTAATTGTGTGCCACTAAATGTATATGAAAAAATCTTTATTCGGTTTGTCGCTAATGTCAAATGTACGGATGTAATGGATTCCACAAAGTGACTTTTTTGTTTATTAATGGATGTCATACTATATAATCCGAATTATAAATTGGACTTCAAATAATATCTATCATCTTATATTGTAGTACAAGCAATGGCCTGGATTAACACACATATTTTTCTTTAATGTAACATATCATAATAGATGTTTTTTATCAATGTTGTCAGTACAATATTCTGAATTTTATTTTAAAATATAATCTGTCATTAGTACTCTACTAAACATAAATCTTCGTAAAATCGATTTCTTCGCATTAGGGAGGGCTATGTCCAGCAGTGGACAAACACAGGCTGATCATGAATACCAACCATATTTATCAAGTCTGTACAGTTAAAGTATAAACACTTAATAAATAACATACAACGTTCATAAACAAAGTTAACTATGGCAACAACTTTTTGATACTAAACCGTAACTTTTCGCAGAGTTGTGTTGCGTTAAAACTATTTTTAATTATAATAAAGCGTACCCCACCCTTAGGTGAACGCCCTTCTCGTTTACCTTTGGTGAAGCAATATAAATTTATCTATTTATATTCGAGGCAACCTATCGGTTTTACTTATAGATAAGATTACATTCCCATTGGCTATTTCTACAAACCGATGTATAACGGTTGTTATTAGTATTTTCTTTAATACTAAATCTACTAAATCAGTAATTTGTACTAGTTTTATAAGGTAATATTCGTTTAAAAAATGTTGGTTTATCTAGTGTTAATACGGTATGTTACTATAGTGAGCAGTAGTGTGCAAGCACTACGGTATTACTGTTTGAATATCACTGTATCTATAATGAAACCTACCGTGAGACATAGGGTGTTAAGTCTCGTTTACCCAGTAAATACGCTGGCTACGGTGCCCTTGAAACCGGAACACGGTAGTGTTTTCACACTACAGTTTCGCGGTAGAAATAGGCACCGCGGTGATACCCACCAGACGGTCCCCTATACAAAGGGACCTACCAGGGGTACGCGAGTATAATTCATTGCGGTGAGTATCCTTAACTACTTTAACAATATAAACCTAAGTCCATTAGTATCAAGCAGAATATCAATGATCAAATATATGTTTCTGTACGTAGTTGACTAGACTTTGACGGTTGTAACGATTTTGATGAGTGAGTTTTCTTCTCCCTTCAGATGCACTTCAATCGTACTCTGAAGCACGAAATAGTCAAACGAACTACTCGCACCATAATGTCGTTAATTCACGCTTTATATAAACATATAGCATTCTTATAATACTGTTACATATTTCTGGGTTAATTAAAGCAAATACTCTCCTTGTAATGAGACTCGCGTACCCCTCAAAGCGGAACTTACCTCGGCCACTTTTTAATTGCTTTCTTTGACCTCAAAACGGACCGGGTTTTATATAAAAATCTTTCCGAGTTTTTTTTTATTTTATATTTCCGTGGGCGAATTTAATTAATGCAGAGCGACGAGGCGTAGCTTAATCACGGTTCAAATGTTCCAGGATTCTGAATGAGGAATAAGGAATAAACTGTTTGGGTGATCGGCGTCTGGAGTTATTTATAGAATCAAGGATTTCGAAGCTGAATATTGATTTTGTATTAGTAAAATTAAAGTAATTTTTACCACATTAGGTAGTAGAAAAAATAGGATCTTTCGCCTGGGATTTGGATGTTTTTTTATTTGAAAGCTGGTGCTTCCCGTTTGGTCCCATAGCAATTTGGTCCAGTTCTGACAGTGGCATCCGTGAGAAATTTGAATAAGTCTGAAATTTACATTAACTATGTGCCCAACAAATGGGCAATTAATAGCTCAATAGCACGCCAATCTATTCAAAGCCGGTTAGTTTTTTGTTAAAATTTTCAATTCTTGCTTGCGCGTAACTTTGTTAACTTTTTGGAACCCAAAATCATTGTTTATGGGTTGAACGTCCCGTGATTAATTTTAAGCGGAACTTTACCGATAAAATTATTTAGGTTAGGCAATGTTATGCTGTGTTTATAAAAAAATCTGACTATATTTAATTCACACAAATTGAAACGGATGTAAATAAACATGTAGTATTTATTCAAAGTTTTGTTTGAGCAAATTTATAAAAATCTTAAGTCTTCGTTAATAACAGTCCGCATTGCATTACTATAATATTTCTTTGACATTTGTTTGTTTGCTTTTTCGTTTGTTATTAATTGTATATGTATATTTATTAATTTAATCATTACGATATTTGATTTTATATCCATTACTAATAATGTCATTCTTAATTTTTTATAAATTCGCTCTCTGAATACCTTTTAGGTGATTTTCACGCGCGCTCCGTTGCAATTTCGCCTATACTCGGAGTCGTTTCCATTTTTATCAGCAGATTACCGCGCCCTACCAATTTGTTATCACATCGTGCGCCTATCACTCCTTCAGGAATTTGCTTCTAAGTACACTGGCAATAAGGGCTTTAACCCTGTGCGGTAGATAAGTATGATAAAGGAGGGGCTGTGTCGAAATATCATTAGTACTATCGTTATCAACGGATAACATCGATGGATATTGTATTTATGTATAGGGTGATACTTTTGCGTGTAACTAGTTTATGGCCGCGGCTCTGCTCGCGTGTGCACCCGCAAGAAGGTTGCAGATTGTTAGCCTTGTGATATTTTAATTTTAGGATACTTTTAGAAATCTCAAAGAGAATTGCAAAGAGTAGAAATGATGACAATTTAACATCTCTTATACTTAAAAACATTGAATTTGCTCAAGTGACCCCAACAGCCACGATGTCTCGTACGGACGAGTCGAAGCGTAGCGCCACTCAACACATAAACACTATCACAGATGCACAACACTTATCACACACGAGGAGAGTTCCGTTCCGGGTAGCGGCTTATAAGGACCTCCCTCGCTATATTTCAGACCCGACTTTAATAGACAATCGCACAGAGACGAAACGTCAATATCGAGACTCCTCTTCTCTAATTACCCGCATTAGAAATAGTATTCTGACTATACATATTTCTAGCTGCCTCCGTAAGCCTAGTGGTATGGGCTTGTGTTTTAGAAACCGAGGTCGTGGGTTCGAATCCTGCGGGACAAACAAATTTTCATTGTTGTTTCCTAGTTGGTTAGGCAAGTTGGGCCGATCACCCAATTGTCTGAAAAGTAAGATGATCCATGCGTCGGATGGGCATGTAAAGTCGGTCCACCCACCAACCCGCATTGGACCAGCGTGGTGGGATCGGTCCAAAACCCCTAATGGATAGGGTGTATTGGGGAGAGCCTATGTCCAGCAGTGGACTAACAAAGGCTGTTGATGTGATGTATGTACATATTTCTAGGTAAAACGACAGTAGTTAATAAAAAGACATTATAAATTTATATTCGAAAACCTAATGTATGTGCAGAAAAATAGAAATTATCTTCTCAGGCACTGTGATGCACATAACATAAATACAGAAACAAACATAATTTAATTCTTTCATCAACTAGACTGCGAAGAATAAGCAAATCTTTTATGTACACGGTTTTACAAAAAAATCCCAGAAAACGATTAGAATTTAACTATTAATAAATTTAAAAACGTTGCAAACGAAAGTTTGTCTGTTAAAGGTTATTATACGAAAATTAATTTATAAACGATAACACAAACTGGTAATGGAATGTTCGCTCCGGGCTTTTTAAATTTAAAATACGTATGATAGAACTGTATATAGCTAACATGAAAGTATATTTGATTATTTTAAAAGATGACAAAAGAGGCCCGCTGAGTTTCTTTCACCGGTTCTCTTACGAATCGGTAGTAGCGACCTTTTCAATCAGTCAATAAGCAAGTAAATAATAGCAGTACAAGGCAAAATCTGTCTATAGTTAACAGTTTAAATTGCTTTGTACATTAAATATGTAAAAGAAAAAGTCAGAGTACTCAGATATGAAATATAAATGGACATGAAGAACTTACAGGCCCCGTATTCCACCCCGACCATACTACTTACGTGCTGCTAAGCAACAATGTGAATATACTGTGTTCTGGTTTGAAGAGTACCATTACTGATTTAATTAACGAGACAACGTTCCGTTTCTTCGCAAGCAGATTGGCGGCGTCTTACGCTGTATTTCAGACGGGCAGGGCGTGCCGCAACTTATCAAGTTGTACGCCTGCACTGTTTGTCTGGTTGCTTCATTTAATTAACAGTATTAATTTAAGTTAAGTTTTTTGAACTTAAACTACACCGTTCACTGTCCTGAACGATATATTCTAGAAGCATATAATGTTCTAAATTACTACTAGCAACTAGTTTTACTGTTTCAAGATTGTAGCAAGCTAATCGATAGTCTACAATCAGTTTCTTGAAATATGTTGGCAACATACTATCGATATTGATATATACATATTAACTCTGACATTATTACGCCATCTGTCGGTCGAAACTATTTTAATTAAACACGATTGGACCGATCAGTCACGGACGATGTTCGCCTTCTGTTTGTTTCAAGTACTAGCTTTTGAGGGATAAAATATGCTGTGCTTTTTTTTTGAACAAGGCGGTTCTTTCTAAATTATTCTTTTTACAAAAGGATCCTGGTTGCGAATCAATATCATCGACTGATTGTGCACGACATTTGATATACTGACTCGTTAAAAATTAAATTGTTTCTGACCTCCACTATTTATTTCCCTTAGTATTTCTCCAGAATATCGGCCCCGCGAAACTAATGAAGCCCGAACACGTCCCACGTCAGCGCAGATATAAAAACGTCCCGGCAAATTAAGTTTATCCCCTCGCATATGCGGTCCCCGGGGAAGATAAATAAAAATTAGGCCGCTCGGTCGATACGTCGCCGTTTCTGATTTCATGTTTGCCGAGTAAATATTACCGAACGCATTGACGGAGTGTTGTTCGGCATCTACAGGTGGTGGATTAATTACTTTTGGGTCCATTGCTAGTGTATTATGTGGTGTTTTATATGTTTGAATGACTGTAATAATATTTTTCATCGGCACAAAGACGTCCTTGTTATATACTAGTAACCCGCCCCTGCTTCGCACGGGAGCTATGCTGATCGGATCTATACGAACAGTACTAAGCATGTGTTATATATATAAACCTCCATCTTCAAACACTCTATCTATAAAAAAACTGCATGAAAGTCGGGTGCGTAGTTTGAAAGATTTAAGCATACGTAAGGATATAGGGACAGGGAAAGAGACTTTGTTTTATACTTTGTAGTACAGACATTAAAAAAACTTAATGGATAACTTTTACGGTTTTTGTTCATGTGTTTTAGTATATTTAAAGTTTTGCAGAAAGCGTATGACTTAGTCAATAGTGACGTGGCGACTGCGAAGTAATCCTGCTCGTCCTGATGTAGACCCCCCAATATGCCTGAAACTAGTCGCCAGCTTAATTTATGTTACCTGTCAAAAATAAGCCACCGCCGAATAAGGGATCTTCGATAGGTCTGTAACTAGCCTAAACTATTCCTGGTCAAAATAAGCACCAATAAAGAATCTTCGATAGGTCCGAAACTAGTCAGAACTAGTCCCGCACTAATGTTACATGAGTTCAGACGTTAAGAAAATATATTTTCAGTGTATGGTTCGCAAGTAGGTACGTTAAAAATAGAGGCATTTTATGCGAAATGTGCATAGAAATGTTATAACTTAGTTTTCAATGAAACCAAAGGTAATTTAAACTTCACAGTTATAGCTTGTTTCTTTAAACGTATAAAACTTTTGTGCGACCGGACCTCAAAGGCGGCGATAAGTTAGTCGACAAACTCAAGTCGGTACACGATCCGGGAAGTTTCCACTAGTTAAGTTGCCTATGGTAAAGTTAAAGGGATTGTACGAATGAACCCGTCCGCTAAGTCGTATTGAAGTAGATTTTGCTTTGATTCTGAATTTGGTCTTTGTTTTAATGCTTGAATCAAATGCAATGTTAGTTTTTAGTGTCGGAAGGGCTGCATTTGGATTGGAAGAAATATGCTCAAATATTTCGTAATTCTGGACAAAGTTGGTAATTGAATCACAAGTTCTCTATTGCTCTTTCATTTGCTAACATTTTAAGCGATAAAACGTGACTAAAGTTTTAAAATATATTTGTCAAAACATTATAGTAGCTATGAAACTAGGTTCTGTTCGTTGCAAAGACTAAGCAATCGTAATTGTGTTGTACACTGAAATTTTATCTGAAGGTGTGCAAGTCTTATATTCGATCGATTTTATTACAGCTGAGATCTACGACATCTCACTGTCGTAGATATTTATTTCTTTATTATTAAAAAGAATACAAAGTACCATCACGTTATGGTGTTGAAAAATATAACTGTTTTTCCGCGTGTTAACAGATATTTATAGCGGACCAAATCCTCGCATTCCACTAAATCAGTTCACTACGTACTCTAATTCAATATTTCCTCTTGAAGATACTCCGAAAACCCAAGGGTAATTGTTACAGGGTTAATGTGATTGTTGGCTCCAAACTCGACAGTGATTCAATTTAACTTGTCGCAGTCCGAAGCGTGGCTACAATAGAAAAGTTCCAATACAAGCGATTCTCCGCTGAGTTTGTTGGAAAAATAACTATATATATTTTCATCTCTCGACAGACCGACCGATAGGACGCTTGACTAAGTTTCCAAGTGGACGGGATGATAGGAAAGTTTCTATTGAAGTATTAATTGGCTTTACTTATTAGGTACTTGATGAACCCCGCGTTACTGTTTGACGACCAGTTTATTGTGATATTTGCTTATTTCAAAGATATATTAGATAAAATTCTTAAATAGAGCTCAGCGACCCGTGTGGCCTCATGGTTGTTAAACCTTATGAGACGCTCACTAAGGGACATGGGTTCGATTCCTACATTGGGAATAATATCGTTTGATGAACATGGCGTTCTTTTCTCGTGTGTTATGTTATTATTTTAGTACAAGTGTTGCCTATATTTATTCAATAATCAATGCATCCTTGTTCAACTATAGGTATGAACAAAATAACACGTTATTTACCTTCTGTACGTGTGGCTTTCGCTTTTGGCAAAAGTGTCGGCCACCTAGTTCGTGGGGACGGTAGCTACCCGCGAACTATTCGTCAGATGAAGCTTACCAAAGAGATGAGTCGTGAAGCAAAATATAGCAAAAAACACGCAAAGTAGGACTGAATAGGGTCTAAATAAGTTAAAATCGTTAAAACCTTGTATAAGTAATATAACCACACCATTGCATAGGATAAAGTAGCCGACGGATTGAGTCGTAAAACACGTGTTTGGTCCTAATAAGGGTGTCCTTAAAACTTGATGAATGTGGGATGTATTATCTATTTGTGTTCGTGTAAAGAGCGGTAAGAGGTTGTAAAACTTATGATTATTGCTAATTTTTAACGCTATTATTCGGCATATATTTGTTTTGTTTTTCAAAGGGTGGTTTTGGGGTGATACATTTGCACTTATAATGAATGCTTTTGTGTCTTAATTATCTACGTGTACAAAATTTAAAAAAAAATCGATTGTACCCAATAATTATGTAATTGACGAACTACGTGCATTCAAATTGAGTTATTGTATTTTCGCTAGACAACAATCACGTTACATGACTCTGACGCTCTATCGAAATATTATTAAAACGATAATAAAGGCATAAAACGATGTAATTTCACTGCTACTACAATACACTTATGTTTATTAATTTTATTTTTTTGTAAATAAACTAAATAATCTTATGATATCAATATAACATTATAATAAATTGTAAATTATTATGATACTTGATGACCATTAAGTTTCGAAAACACTACATAGTAGTTGTATGACAACAATAGTTATACAAGTACAAAAATATATAATAAATGTTTTATTAATAGAGAATAAGAGAGTTCCTGAGTAATGAAGTAATATTAATTTAAATTATTTCCAAGGGTCTTAAAATTGATGTTATAAAAGCTGGATAGGGCCCAAATTAAATAAGGCAACTTTGACCTTGCACGAGTTTATATGTCTGTCCGTTAAGAAGGTTTATTTATAGAGCTATGCTGTTAATAAACTTCAAAAGAAGTTTTTATATGGTATTATTATATACTTTTCTTTTTATTAAACAGAGCTTGTAAATTTACTTTGATGTGATGAAGGAAAAATTGATTTAGGCATGCTTTAAATATAACGCTTTATTAAGGCATTACGAAAGAACTAAATTTCTAACTTGATTTCTGTCTTACTTTTTTTTTATCTAAACGCAAATTCAAAACCATCGGATAAAGTAAATAAAAAAACGATGAATGTATAAATATATATTCTCTTAATTAATGAATTCGATTTAAGAGTTTCTTTTAGTTATGTTAAAACTTACTAAGTACTTAAGTATTTGCGGAAATTAAGTAACTTTTTAGATTTCTCGTACAATATACTTTCTCTTCGAGTAATAAATAGCCTCTAAGAAGGCGGGCATTAAGGGAGGCCTAAATCCAGTAGTGGACTAACACAGGCTGATGATGTATGTATGTAAGAAGAGTTACTCATCACTCAGGATCATATAAACACAAAAATAGCACACACTATAAAACCAAACACTTCAATTTCAATAAAACTATTTCTATATAAATGGCAGAATGTCAATCGGTTTATAACATACACATTTTGTTCAGAATAACGACTGCAGTGTAATTGACCTCGATGATATTTCTTCACTCGATACAATTGAGCGTAAATGGGAACGGGAAGTGAGAGTATCGGATGCATTGAACGATACTAATGCAAGTACAAAAGTCACTGATTCTATATCGGAGGGAAATTGTGTGGCGTGTTTGTGACTGCCTCGTATGCCTAGTGGTATGGGCGTGTGCTTTAGAAACGAGAGGTTGAGGATCGATCCTTTTTGGTTGTCGGCAATTCTGGCCGATCACCCAATTGTACCCGCGTGGTGGGATACGGTCCAAAACCTCCCCCCTTGTAAACTACTTATATCAAGTATGTAATTTATATGTATATATGACTGAAACAAATACATAACTCAAAACTCTCATGCAATCTAATTCTTAGCAAAACTAAACAACCTTATTATTTGTAAAACATTATTAGAAAAGGATGAATTAAGCAGAGCAGTGCACATGTGCAAGCAAGCACATGCATTAAATTTTAATAACTTATCAGTAAATAGTATAAAACAAAGTCATTTCCTCTGTCCCTATATCCCTGTGTATACCTGAATCTTTAAAACCACGCAACGGATTTTGGTGCTGTTTATTTTCATAGATAGAGCGATAAAAGAGGAAGGTTTATGTGTATAATTAATGCGTAATATTGTATAGAAACGCTGATAAAATCATATATTTACAGATATCAGTATTGCACCCGTGCAGAGCCGGGGCGGGTCGCTAGTATTTAAAAAAAAACGTAGCCCAAACGAACATTAAAACGTCAAGCCTATAAGCATGTTATTCGTCTATTAAAATCAATAGAAAGCTATGATTCATCTATAAAAATGTCGCATATTCTGAATGGAACTATTTATAAGTGACTGACGGCTAACTTGACTACACAAATAACTCAGTTAATTATTTAGCCAAACCACAACGTATGCGAAAGATTTTTACATTGATAATTGTACGATAAGGACGCTGTTTGGGTGTAGCAAAGCTTAAATCTATTACAGTTTTTGTATTCAACCTTATTTTTTTAATAAATACATATAATATAATTTATTCAAGTCATACACAAAAAGACTTCAACTAACACAGGCTGATGATGATGATGATACACAGAAAAATAATAAATTTAAAAAAACCTTACTATTTAAAATAGCAAATAATACATGCATCATCATGCGTCATCGTTAGTCCACTGCTGGTCATAGGCCTCTTCTGAGTCACGCCTTCTCTATTAAACGTTTTTCGACCATACATACATACATACATACATCCGTACATATAAATAACATACCTTTTTAGCCCACTCGATATTACTTCCTTCGAACCTTCTTGGTATTTCACTTAGATTCCGAAACTGTAGAACATTTGTCGTCGGTCGGCCGTCCAGCGTTTGAACGTGGTGTCGGTATGTCGGGAATGTTGGAACAATCCAAACATTCCTCTCCACATTGACGTGACGGGTTTATTGGCGTTTAGATTGATTTGTGTGACGAGTTCGATGCGGATTCTAGATTAGGGATGAATGGGAAGTAGTTAATTTATTCTGGAATAACTTGTTATAGTGACTGACATTGTTAAATAATGAATAGAAAATAGTGTCCTGAAATAACTTAAGGTTAATTAAACAAGAGTATTATACAAAGTTACCAAAGTAAATATAAATGTTTCAGTACGCAACATGTCGGTTATTTGTCTGGTTATCAGCTTAGCAAAGTTTGTAGTATAGTTCTTTATGGTAAATATGCCTTTGAATTAGTCCTACTAGCCAATTCTGAAAACGATAAATTCTGCATATTAGAGATCGGTAATTCTTTCATTACTTTAATATTCTAATGAAATGATTAATCGACACGACCGGAGTGAGATAAGTCGCAGGACGCTTGGTTCATCCATTAGGTGATCCACACAACACTCTTATCAAAAGAAATACAAATAAAATCGTTTAGTATTTTGTACGATTTGGTAGATTTTGCAATGATATGTTTTTGAATGCTATACACTTTATTGATTGTCAGAACAGCAGAGGTAAGCCGGCGTTTATAAATCTATTTACATTATGAGTACAATGCACTATCTACAATGAATAGAAAATCCTTCCTTAGTTTTTGTAACATTCGTTAAAGTTTTAATTCTGTCATCATCATCACAAGGCAGTCTTAGTCCACTGCTGGACATAGGTCTCCCTTAATGCACGCCTTCACTATCAGCTGGTTTTTGGACTATTCCTCCACGCTGGTCCAATGCGGGTTTAGTGGGTGGACTGACTTTTTCATGCCCATCCGACGCATTCTATTTTAAGTATAAAAACTGTTAATGTTTCACAATGTTACCGAATACTTTATTACACAACGCGTTCTTTGCAGTTTTATCTTCATAAAACTGCGAATAAAGTACTTTTATTCAATAAACACTTAGTTCTCAACTGTCTCTGTGTTTTTGTCATAAACGAGGTCAAACTTCGTGTGATTCGAGCTGGATTTAAGCAGCTTTTTCAACTGAAATTGGGCCAATCGAAATTACGAGCTTGTTTACTTTAGTTCGTTTGTGAGCCCACGAAGTTGTTACTGAAAAGGAAACTATGTTTCATTTTGTTTTTTATTTATAATGTTTCTTTTGTGAGGTGGTCCAACATTATTAGTATGATCGGTCTGTGTAGGAGACTGTAAAGATGAATAACCGAGTTGTTGTAAATAGATTCATATATTAAAACTATTGTGTTTTTGTAGTTTTTCTTAGATTTAGGTATATATTTTAGTAAATACTAGTTGGGACTATCGCGTTTTATGATGACCCTCAGTGTCGGTTGGTCGTATAAACGCTGGTAGCTCAGGATCAGGATCTGACTGAAATAAGCCGATGCGAGTTGTGGCTTATTTTAAACATAGGCATATACATATAAAATATTCCGACGAACACCATTACAAAAACTATACAAGAAGTTCCTTTAATATGAATAATATATTACCTCCTTTCGATATAAGACCGTACTTTGCACAAAATTAGTTTAAGTTGCATCGCTCCTTTTCAGTGGTGCCGATTTGCTTTTTTGATAACTGGGCTATTAAATTTAATCGTACTTTGGCTTTGCATAATGGAATTATATAATATTCGCAAAGAAATAACACAACATCATCTAGTCCAAAACTAAGAAAAGCTTGTACTTTGGAAACTAGATGAATGTTAAATACATAGACTTATTCTTTTTTTGTAAATAGATACATATTGTATATACAAATACACAGACAAGAGAACATCACTATGTTCATCACGCAATATATTTCCCGTCACAATCAAATCCACGCCCAGCGCAACAGTCAGGATCACTAACCACTGCGCCAAGCGGGTCCAATATGCATTTATACACTCCACCTTCCTCAGACTTTTAAAGCCCTAACTTAGTCTTATTCAGGCCTATTCCCAAAACTTAATGTACCCAATAAAAAGTGGGGTTATGTAATTCACATACTTTCGGTTGCAGCATTAGCTGCTGCCAAAAGCTAACAAGACAATAAGAGATTGCCAAGTTTCTTGGCACCACGTGTCACACTGGAATGCCAATTGGCCGACGGCGAAAATGCCAGTATTTTAAGTTCACTTGAACGGAACAAAGGCACGGTGATTTAATAGCGGGAACAGTAATATAAAGCTCACGGGAAATGTTGGATTGTATGAATATTTGGTGTTTTACGGTTACTATTGTAATTTAACAACACCAGTTTTGTTAAGGCTAGTTAACTCCTAGTTACTTAAGCTATCTTCCAGTAAAAGTCCCGTCGAAATCGGACAAGCCATTCCAGAGATAAGCCAAATCAAACAGACAGAAAAACAAGTACAAATGTTGTTTATATATCACAATGCAATAATTTAAAAACGCATTAAAAGAATATCTTAAATCAGCTCAGTTTTTGTATGTATTCATTACAAACAAAGAAACAAAACCATAAAATATTGTCACTATGTAGTATTGGTACAGATTAAATCAACTTTTATTACATTATCAAGTTCTTAATTGTTTTATATGTCTAACTATAGCCTGTGCCGTGCTTAAAGACGTTGGAAAAGCTCCGTGAACTTACAACTTAATTTAAAAAAGTTTGGTCTACTTTTTGTTTCGACAAATACTTAGTTTTTTTTTCATTACCTTACTATTTCTCAATACAAAGCGCTGTACACAGGAAGGTTTAATCAAGATATGTAATTCGATTAGGCATTAGACTTGTATTACAATGTAATTTGTATTATACCTTGTATTATAATATGTAATCATCTTGAGAATATTATACTTCATAGAATGGTCTACTGCCTCCGTAGCCTAGTGGTATTAGCGTGTGCTTTAGAAACCGGAGGTCGCGGGTTGGAATCCTGCGGGGACTTAACAAATTTTCGTTGTTGTTTCGTAGTTGGTTAGGACAGTTTGGGCCGATCACCCAATTGTCTGAAAAATAAGATGATCCATGCGTCGGATGGGCATGTAAAAAGGCGATCCACCCACCAACCCGCATTAGACCAGCGTGGTGGGATACGGTCCAACACCCCCTAATACATACCATTGGATGATGATGATGAGAATGGTCTATGACAGGCACATAGAACTGTAGCTACCTAGAAGTGTCATTTGTTTTCATTACAAATTGATAATGATATAACACCAATGTCGCTCGAACGTGGCGTTATTCCGCTTTACGTGCATTTAGAATATTATTTACTATAAGTATTGTGACTGCCTCCGTAGCCTAGCGGTGTGTGCTTAACAAATTTTATTGTTGTTTTCTAGTTGGTTAGGGCAATTCGGGCCGATCACCCAATTGTCTGAGAAGTAAGATGATCCATGCGTCGGATGGGCATGTAAAAAGCCGGTGCACCCACCTACCCGCATTGCACCAGCGTGGTGGGATACGGTCCAAAACCCCCTAATAGAGAAGGCGTGCATTTATCAAACATTTGAAAACGTAAAAATAAAGCCCCGTCTATCTCCCACAAGTGAATTACATAAAAATCGTCGCAATAGACTTTTATATGTAACGCTATCTTAGACTGAATAACTTACAGATATTCAGACTAGGGCAATAACATTAGGAAGGAACTTTCCGAAACTATATTCAGTTCACTGAAGCCAAATTGTGTTATAAATCAATTTAATGTACTAATATAGACGACAGGATGTCTTAATGCGTGTAAAAAAGACTGTACCTGACCTAGATAAGATCTAATACTAATATAATCCAGTCTAATTTGTAATGGCGCCAAAATGAAGGGCTACTATTGGCCACTGACACTAAACTTCAATGATCACGCGATGAAACAACAAAACAACATTTTTTTTAAATTTTTTTGTCTATTCTGGTTCGTCTCTGGAATGGATTAGCCGCTTTGACGGGGCCTTCACTAATAGATAGCTAATGTAACTAGGTGTAACTTCGAAAAAAAATCTTTTAAAAAAATATGTTACCACGCGTACTACAGCGGGTTATTGTATAAAATAAATGGCAGACTAATCGCGTTTACTTTAATTTTAGTTCCAGCCATAATGAAGATCAGTTTCTTTTAACAATCTGCAATTAATCACAATCGGTGTTCGAATATTCAAAAATCGAATTGGTCCAAACACGTGATCAAAGATAACATCTCCCGATTGATTCACCAAGTCGAACTCGTGCCTCTGAATTAATTTGACCCTTAACTTAGCCGCTGTACTGGTCAGTTCTCAATATAGTAATATTAACTTATTATTTACGATATAAGGTATAAAATCGCTTAAATAATATAGAGCGTGATCCATTATTTGTTTAAAACATGGAACTATATGGTTAAGTAATTTGAATTTTATTAACATGGTAAAAGGTCTAATATCGTTTGGGTCGAGTTATAAGATGCCATGCTTAAACATTGACCATTAAGCTTATAGAGACTATGGTCTTTTACGTGTGAATATAGCGTAAGATTTATAGCGAATCCTGCTAGGAATCAACTACTTTTCTAAGTTATTTCTTAGTTGTTTTGGGCAATGCGGGCAGTGCGGGCTGATCACCCGGTTGTCTGTAAAGTGAGATGATCCATTCGTCGGATGGTCGTGTAAAAGTCGGTGTCGGTTATCCGTCCCATCAGGCTCTGAGAGCATATAGGAATAGGGAGTGTAGCTATGCTTGCGCGTACACTTGTGCATTGTGATATCTCCTGCGTAGTTGGCTGATCTCTAATACAGATCGGCCGTAGTCGAAATCCACTAGGAGGACATTATTAATAATGTAGCATATATTAATAAGTGGCCGGTGTGGGCTGGATGAGAATAGTCGAAGATCGGAAGCGGTGGCGAGTATTAGGGGAGGCCTATGTCCAGCAGTGGACTGACACAGGCAAAGGATGATGATGATTTAATTATTTCACGATAACAAAATCACACAAAACAACCGTAAAGTGACCCATATCCTTTTTATTTTATTCATATATTATTTCACATTGAATCTACTAATTTCTTGTAATTTATATAAAATAACACACAGAATCTTATTCCTTTGAAAATATACTATTTCGCTTTACAAGTACTAATTTGTTGCGCTTTCAGAACCGGTTGAAACCGTTTCAACAGCGTACATAAAGACGATTTATAAGTATTCATACGATGTATTCTAAACTTACCATAAATGTACTGCACTCGTTAAACGTCTAGACGGAGCTTACCGGCGACTGCTGTTCGATAGTTTTATTATTATCTATATTATAAGTGATATGGGATTTATTTCTTATGGTTTTATTCGATTATTATATATATATTTGATTGGTGGAATGTTGGTTAATAATCGTTGTGTTTGATTTTAAAGTGTATTTTTTATTTTTAAATATGTCGCTGTTTTTAATTTACGCTTTAATTTATGGCTACTGCTACTGAAAAATAATTTAAATAATATCACAATAAAATAATTTATCACATTTATTTTTTAATATTTGTTAAATTTATTTTCTACATTTAAGACTGTTTAAAGTTCGAATTAAAAAAAAATACAATAACTTTATATAAAGGCTGTTTGGACACCTAAAACAACAATTTGTTTTATAATAAAATACCCAAAACATAAACAAAAACAACACAAATTATGTGTGCAAATAAACAGCGGTGGCCTGCATTAGGGGAGGTCCACGTCCAGCCGTGGACTGCCACAGGCTGATAATGACGATTATGATTTTTTTTCAATACTATGATAATTCTATGCTAGTAATTGTCTTCCTTATAATTGTTCTCCTTAGGTCAGGGGCGTCCTCTTCTGAACCGGTGGTAGATTTGTGACAATCAATAATAATAATAATAAATATTTCAATTAAAATTTGATGTACATATCAAAAAGAATATTTTATTGCCGGTTCTTCTCAGGTCACAGGCGTCTTGACGATCTATAAGCGAGTGTTACACATCTATATTATCAAAACATTTATCAAATCCATCATCATCATCATCATCATCATCATCAGCCTGTGATAGTCCACTGCTGAACATAGACCTCCCCTAATACACCCCTATCCATTAGGGGGTTTTGGACCGTATCCCACCACGCTGGTCCAATGCGGGTTGGTGGGTGGACCGACTTTTACATGCCCATCCGACGCATGGATCATCTTACTTTTCAGACAATTGGGTGATCGGCCCAAATTGCCTAACCAACTAGGAAACAACAATGAAAATTTGTTGCGTCCCGCAGGATTCGGAACCCACGACCTCCGGTTTCTAAAGCACTCGCCCATACCACTAGGCTACAGGAGGCAGTTGTATCAAATCCACTAACTTAATAATAACTAACACTAACACTTAATGAAGACTAACACTTAGTCTGCCCGTGATCATGGATGCTGGAAAGGGTCCGAAATGTCGGGAATAAATATATTTAAGTGACGCGGAAAATCCGCAAATTAGTGCATTTGATATGTATAATAATCGCGTAAACAAAACAAATAATTAAAAACAACATTATTGAAAAAACGCGTTCCATATTCAAAAAAAAATAACAACCAACAAGCCGCACCGCGTTATACGTATCCACCGCGGCCGAAACCAGAACCGGTCGAATCACAAAACCGGCGGACTACGATAGTTCGTGGTGTATAATTTTTTTGCCATTCGAAGCGGCCGTAGCCCAGACACCGGTCGCACCGGTTTCCTACCGTAATACCGAAGCGACTTACAACCAAACTATTAACAGGTTAAATTAAACCTTAAATTTTATTGGCTAGAGTACATTTTCCTTAAGCAATTTAAATTTCGAACGACCAAACTATTGATAGGCAAATTTAAACCTTATTTTTATTGGACTAGAGTACATTCTCTGTAAACAATTTAAATTTTGAATAATATACGATTTTGGACTTTTGTGTAGGTGATAAGGTACGGTTTTCTTTGTTGGTGTCAATAAGTCGAGCGTTCGCTGGCCCTAGGCGATACCACAGAGTCGTGTACACCTATTTCGAGCACGAACATTATGCGCGCTGCATGATACGGTTTATTGCTCGCGTTTTTCGAATTCGAGATGGAATTTTAAATTTGGAACGTGACCGTCGTCGCGTTCGGTGAAAATTCAGTTGGTTTTGGCGGGAGTGTTGATTTTTAATAGTTGCCAGTTTGATTTGTTATGAATGTCAGTGTGTGCCTTTGTTTTTTTTTTCCGTCGTGCAATTTTTTGCGGCCTGTTTACATATGTAAATGGTTTTGTGCATTTTTTATTAATGCAAGCGTTTTTATCTATATGTTTATGTAAATATTTTAAACATTGGAGTAGAAGTTAAGTTTAGTGTGATGCTGAAGTGGAATTATTTTTTTGTTACTTAACTTGCAATTAACTATAGTGACTTGACACTCTTAGATTTTCTATTAACTACTGCAGATAAGCGTTGTGTTCTGGATTGCACTTTATTCTTGTTAATTTATTATTGAACGCTTTTAAAGTAGTCTGAACGATTTTCTTTCAAATGAAGCAACAGCTTACGCTAAATAGTAATAAGCCTTAAAATACTTATAACTACAAGTTATTGAAATTATTCAATTAACGTATAAACTTCATAACTTTTAAATATAAATCACCTTTGATTTGCAGTGCAGTACCTAATCCTTGCCTTCTATTAATCCCACCGTCAGATGAGTTAACTTATTATTGGAACTAAGCCGACTTAACCCGGACTGGATTTCTGCTTACTTAAGTGTAGTCTGAATAACCGGTTTTTGAACGAATTTTTTATGGGTTGCAACAATGACTGCTTTCCTAGAACAAGCAACAAAATGGACACTGCAGTCTGTTGTTTTTCATAGAAATTATGTTTTCGTAGAATTTGTTCTATTTTTACAACTTCTAGAAAGCTTTAACGTTAAATAATGTTGAAGAATAAGATAATCTGGTGGTTTATTTATAAAGTTGTATTGGTTCGTTTAGAACAAAAAATTGGTTGTCGTAAAATCTATACGGCGAAGGTTGTGACAACGTCTATTATGGTGAAGTGTATGTGAATATGGATTCGTATATAGGAAGAAGGATCAATGATAATAAAATTTCAAATATTAAATAAAATTCGACGCCCGAGTGTAAGAGAGACGCAAGGCATGAACCGGTAAGCATGCCCCTCTTTCTCTGTTCTCTCTGTCTCTTTTTCACTCAAGCAGGCAACTGCGCATGAGTAAGGGAGCG
The DNA here is from genome assembly GCA_029286875.1 of Lamproptera curius. Lineage (NCBI taxonomy): Eukaryota > Metazoa > Arthropoda > Insecta > Lepidoptera > Papilionidae > Lamproptera > Lamproptera curius. The sequence continues at coordinate 163,274 of JAGSMT010000011.1, read as the reverse complement.
TGCCTCTCACTTTCTCTAATGGTTGCTTATGGAGAGCGTTACGTGAGAGGCGTTGTGACACAGTTTTCGAGACTGCCTCCCTATCTGGAACCGATTTATAAATCATTGTCACCTCAAAACTACGAACGTGTTACTTATTCTGCCTCAATGCTATGGTCCGGTTTGAAGGGTTCCGTATCTAATACAGTTACTGGGTAAACATGACGTAAGTTCCTATGGATATTCGTCATTGTTGAAAATGATACCATAAAACTTTGCGTCTAATTTTTATGTATATTCGAATACTCTGCTATACCACGAAAACAAAGTCGCGGGTACCAATTAGCACTTTATAAGCGCAATAAAATAAAATAATTCAATTTACGCAGCGATGTTATTAATTACATAAAATCTATGTAAAATCAAATTTAACGTTAATAAATGTTTCGTATTTAACTCGAGTAGCTTAACTGGAATGTTCACTTAACAAGGTCGAAGCTACTTGCCCATTAGAGTAAGGGCTTCGGGTGCATTAATAATTCAGATCTGATCCCACTCAGTATCATTAGGGCAGCGAATGTGTTCGTCTTGCGTTATTGTAATTTATGTGCGGTTTATTTCTAATTATTTAGGTTTGGTACATGTCTGAGGTCATTCTGTGACGTGTGGTTTGCTGAATTACTTTGTGTATAGTTTATTCATCATCAACATTATCATAGGCCTGCCCTAATACACCCCTATCCATTAGGGGACTTTCGACCGTATCTCATCACGCTGGTCTAATGCGGGTTGGTGGGTGGACCGACATTTTACATGCCCATCCGAAGCAAGGATCATCTTACTTTTCAGACAATTGGGTGATCAGCCTAAATTGTTCTAACCAACTAGGAAACAGCAATGAAAATTTGTTGAGTCCCCGCAGGATTCGAACCCACGACCTGCGGTTTCTAGAACACACACCCATACCACTAGGCTACGGAGGAAGTCGATAGTTTAGCAATACTTAAAATTAACTTTGTAAGAGGTGGACTTAATGGAAAAGGACATTATTTACCAGTCAACCCGGGACGTGGTGACATTACTGTAGGTGCAATAACAGATTTTATACTGTTGGTGCATAAATAGACGCTTTTAATGGTTGTTAATTGCTTGCAGGATAAGTAAAGAGCCAGCCTTCTAATATGAATGCATTAAGTTTGGAAAGTAATACTGATAGAGGACTTGCTTATGCCGACAACTACTCTTATATATTGAAACCGAGCGAAATAGTTTCTTGTTAAGCTTATTATCTCGTTTTTTGAATATTTAAAAAAGGCATAGACGTTAAGAGAACTAGGTCTGATATTGTAATTTTTGTGTGCATAAATAAACGCTTTTTATGGTCGTAAATCGCGTGTATATTTAGTGAAGAAGCAGTCTAATGATATAAGTACACAAAGTTTCGAATGCGGTACTGAGAATTCTGATGCTTATGCTGGCAACTGATCTTGTTTTTATAAACATAAACACAATTGAATTGTAAACAATTAACTATATGTAATTCGGTTGTACTAAATTTGTTTATAAGATGTTTTATTCATAGGATGTCCATTCGCAATTTTATACTGGTAGTACTGCGTCTAGGCTAAACAAGATATGGATTTATTGTAAACACAGCGCTGAGCTTCTAGTAATCAATGGATGATCTAGGCAAAGGATAATAAGCTAGATTTTTGTACTTATGCAGGCTTGCCTTCTGAAATTATTCGATGGAGCATCACGTTACATGTTGCTGTATTTAAAAAAATTCAGGTTATATAAAAGTATCATAAAGCAATCGAATTTGAGTTTATGCTAGACGATCTTATTTAAAAAGATAGCACAATTTGAATTGCAATATCAATGTAACTCCTGCATGTAATTCTGTGTGTACTATGTGCTATAAATATCGGAAGTTCTGTTATAGATGTTAATTCATGGGAGTCCATTCGCAAGTTTATACTAGTGTATGTTCTAGCTACAGTTGGTTAATTGCAAACACAATCTGACTTCTAGTAATCAATGAATGATCCTGGGATGGATGATAAGCTGTTATGTACCGCACTTCCTCGAATTCGATGGAGCATCACGTGTGATATGCGGTCAAACTAATGGATAAGAGTGTATTAAAGAACTTAGTGTTTATACCAGGACATCTATTAAGATAAACAGATTGATATTAGAATATTCATGTAGAAGCATCGTCTAGAAGCGTGTTTGACAATCATTAAGCAAGTGTAAACTTCTGTATAAATAATAATAAAGATATTTGAATTATCACACTTATTGACTGTCACAAACGCTACTACCGGCAAGGCCAAGTATATGATATTTCATAGTGTACTTATGTGTACGTGTAGTTGTGGTCGTTTCTTTGTGTGTTTGTACACGTGTGTACAATGCGGAAGTGACGACATCTCTGTCCAGGTGGCTGAACATCTGTTCGTCATTAGCAGAGCCTCTTGGAACTTGTTCCGCGACCTGTGTGATTTTGTTTTCGAGTGATCGATTAATTATTTGTTCAATCGTTTGTTTTCATTTAATGTTCTATTTTTAGATTTGGATTATTGTTTTCAATTACGTTTTGGTTCTGGCAATGTTTTAGTTTAGATTTTCACGTCTCTGCAAACCATAATAGTTTTTATGATATTTGGAATTAATTGTTTATAAGCACCTAAATATACATTTAAATTTTACCTTTTTGTATTACTCTTGTTTCCATATTAATATAACTATTTTATCAGAGTTACATTTTTACCTTATCGAGCTCATAAAAGTTAACCACGAACTATATAGAAAAGTAAAATTTATGTAAGCAGATTACTACTAATCCAATGAAAATAATAACGCTTGGCGCTATATTGATTATAAGAACAATGTGCTATTTACACAGATTCCTTCACTTTAAAATCATATTTAAATTATCGCTTGATTCTCTTCTAATGTCTTGCGAGACGATTTGATATGACTTCCTCCTAGTAGGGTACTTGAAATCTCAACATGGGTCACATTTTAATTGGATTCAATTGGGTTCATTGCGGGACGTATTATACTGGATTATAATTTTTTTAACAAGGTGATTTAAATATATAACTAGTACTAATATCAAATATAATTATACTTGCACAAGAACAGTAAATAAATATTGTGTATTTATATTAGTCAGATGATTAACGCGTACGCGTATCGTGAATCGAAAGTGAAAGTGTTGCGTTATTTTCACATTCATTCAAGACGACTTAACAATCTTGATTTATTGTATTTTAGTCGTTAGGTAATATGGGCTGATGGCGAGACGAGAGACTCTTCGGATGCCAGCGTAAGGAAAACTACCAATTCGACCTTTTGACCTCAACTTTTAAGCGTCAGAAGGGTTCAATGTGATGGTTTTAGTATATACTCATCATCATCATCATCAGCCTGTGATAGTCCACTGTTGGGCATAGGCCTCCCCTAATACACCCCTATCCATAAGAGGGTTTTTGGACCATATCCCACCACGCTGGTCCAATGCGGGTTGGTGGGTGGACCGCCCATCCGACGCATGGATTATCTTACTTTTCAGACAATTGGGTGATCGGCCCAAATTGCCCTAACCAATTGTTGAGTCCCCGCAGGATTCGAACCCACGACCTCCGGTTTCTAAGCCACACGCCTATACCACTAGGCTACAGAGGCAGCGGGTTTTGTCAGACTAGTATATACTAGTCCGACAAAACCCGTCCATTTCCCCACTAGGATGGGTATGCGTAGGTATGTGTAGAAGAAAGTGCGAGCCGATCATCTAATTGCCTAAAAAATTGATGCATGTTTCGAATGCACATATAAATCGGTCGTTAAATCAATCTTTGACAGTGATCATGTTGTCATTTGACAGAATCGTCCGTCGAATGTATTTAATGCTCGGAGTTTTTAACGTCAGATGCCAGTCGTTTCCCTAAAAGATGTAATTTGATACACAGCGGATAAGAAATCGTTCATATACCGAATTTGATAATAGACTAATAACAAGAACAACATTCTAGAAGTATCGCGTACGTTCTTAATATAGCTACTAGAGCTTTTACTACCAGCCTAGCACGCGTATGTATTAAAATATAATTTTACTTTTAAACTTTAAAAGTCTGTTAGAGGTCTTTGAGTAATAGAGTAACATAACCTTTATTCATAGCTAAATATTGTATATATATGTTATAAGGCAGACGACCAGTCAAGCCATCTGATGGAAAGTGGTCACGGACGCCCATGGGCATCGGTAATAAAAGGAGAACCTATCACTAATGTGCTTCAGTAGAATTCACGTTAAAAAAATAGCCAACCTTTCATACAAAAATACGCATTTATGTAAAAGGAAGGATTACAAAATGGAAAAACGATCTCGTCACAAGTGCCCAAAGCTCTGTAGTGATACGATCGAGTTATACGTTTCAAGTTATAAAACGTCCATTATGAGGGAAAAGGTCTGAAAACGTCCTGAGGTCGTATGAATCTTTATCGCTTTCAGTCCCTCTGGCCAGATGGCTTCATAACTTCGGGGGCAATAACGTAATCTTCGGTGAACACGTGTACGTGTGCTGGGTGTCTGAGCGTTTTTTTGTGCTTTAGATAGGAAATATTATGTTTCGTATAAACAAACGTTGTTTGATGGTAGGGTTACGGTGCCTTTTTGTTTGTTATGTATGGATTGTGTTATCGTTGTTATGTGTTGGTTAGGACAGTTTGGGCCGATCACCAAATGGTCTGAAAAGTAAGACTACATGCGTCGGATGTCATCATCATCAGCCAGTGATAGTCCACTGCTGGACATAGGCCTCCCTAATACCACCTCCATCCATTAGGATTTTGGACCGTATCCACCACGCTGGTCCATGCGGGTTGGTCGGTGGACCGACTTTACATGCCCATCCGACGCATGGATCATCTTACTTTGACAACTTGGTGATCAGCCCAAATTGCCTAACCAACAGGAACAATGAAAATTTGTTGAGTCCCAGTTCAACCACGACCTCAGTTTCTAGGCACAAGCCTATCCACTGAGGCTACGAAGGCAGTGCGTCGGATGGGCATGTGAAAGTCGGTCCACCCACCAGCCTGCATCGGTGGTGGGTAACGGTCCAAAAACCTCCTAAGGTAGAAGGCGTGCATTCATCGTCATCATCATCAGCCTGTGTAAGTCCACTGCTGGACATAGGCGTGCATTAGGCGAGATCAATGTCCAGCGGTGGGCTAACACATGCTGATGATGATCATGATGATGATGTACTGCGTTTATTTACTAACTCACCAATGAGCTCGGTCCATTTAATTTAATTAACTACCAATTAACGAAAGTAATAACAGGTTTCGATTGAATGGAAAATGTTTTTATTGCTCGCCGTACTATGTCGCGTGATTTGAGATTCGTATCAGTTGCTTTATTAAAACGGCCCTTATAATTGAGTTTCAGTGTGTTGACCATAAAAAGGGCTTTGTATTTAAATGTTAGTTTGGTGTTGAAGGAATTACAGCTATTTCATTGAAATGAATAGTATGCTTCAGAGTATGCATTATTTGCTTTGGTAAATAATTAATACACTCGCATATATAACTAATATAATAAATGTGAGTTTATTTGCGTGCATGGATGAATGATTGTAAAGCTTTCACGTAAAAACTGCTTGATTTTAAATCAAATTTACAGTGACATAGCTCCTATTACACAATTACTTTTAGAGTTATAATTTCCGAATATGTAGTGTGATTATTTAAAATATTACAATATGTGTCATATTTATGCAGGTTGATTTGGAGAGAATGCATTCGGCATTGAGTCCGCTTTTGTACACATTTTTTTTGTTTTATTTGTACGTAAAGTTTAAATAAATAAATGTAGTAAATAATTTGTCATCTGTCAAAGCAATAGCCAACCCTAAAAGAGTAGTGTTCACACAGTACGGATTTTCGGTAGAAAGAGGTACCTCGGTGTACGTTTAGTAAGTCAAAAGTCAATGATTCCATAATATCGCAAAAAATCTGAACTAAAATTAAAATTCTTTGTCACATATATTAGTACTGTTATGAAGAAATAAATTCTCTTAACAATGTTGCGACGTCTTATTATTATTAAATTCGTATACGACAATGTTAATTGCTTTTACAAATGTGAGATACAAATAAAATATTAATAATTTATTCCTTGAACTAGATTCATTGAATTGTCTTAAATATTTTTGCAATTACTTTCAAACAGACGTCAAGTTTAATTGACATCATACAAAATTCACTGTTACTTACACTCCGAACGTCGTCAAACTCGCTGTACTTTCATCAGTGCGATTTCCGTTCACTTGTTTTTTGCTGTCAGACAAAAAACCAGGCAAATTGTACTACCTATTAAGAGAGGCGTGAAGCGGCTTAGATAGCTGTCTTGTCGGGCTGGTTCTACTAAGGCTAGATTCTAGTTAGGTATGGAAGAAAGTCTTAATAGATAAATAATGGGTCATGCTCTTTTAGTCGTACTTTATATACCTGTATTATACTTATTTAAAATTGTACTTTAAAACTTAGTTAGGTGATTGGTTTTTGTAACTTTATGTACAATACTGAATAATTTTGGTTATTATTACAGTATTCATACAGCTTTGAAATGTTTTAAATTTTAGTGATAGAAATTTGACAATACCGTGACGTAGGAATTTGTTATTGTCATTATTTTTTAAAACTATGTTGAGAGGAAAGTGTTCGTCTTAGCTGTTAATACTATATTTAGTCTATATTGTAACAGGGCCTATGTTCTGCAGCGGATGATGATGATGAAGTATTGTTTACAAAAATATTTTTTATGACTTATTTTACTTAAACAATACTATACCAATTAAGTTCTTTATTATTTCCCATTTAGGTTTTTTTTCTACATGACAACGAATTAATATAATGATAATTTGCCGGTTCTTCTCAGGTTTGAAGCGTCCTTTTCCGAACCGGTGGTAGTGTGTTTGACAATGAATAAGCAAGTGTAAACTTCTATATTGGATAAAGACATTTGGATTTGATAAATCTTGATTAAATTTGAAATTGATCGTTCGAAAATGCAGTTCGACCAGTCCTAAATAATTACGCACTATTTTACGTCGTGCATTCAAAATGCACGTTGTAGAAGTTTCACGTTTTCCCTACAGGTACGCTAATGAATATGTATGAATATTTAAATCGGCAAAAGTTATCAGTGATTTATTATATGGCAACTGTCACACTTGTTATTTACAGTGGAAAGTGGTAGCGGATGGCAACTTTAAATGAAGCTTTTAAAGCTTCTGAATGAATAGTTTTCTTGTGACATTTATAGCTTTCTTTTGAGATTATCTCATAGATTATATGTCAATTATTATGTTGTCATGTTCTTTAGTTCTATCTATCGTGTTTATGGGGGATACAAAATAAAGTCTGAAAGGATTTTCGAAAATAACAATTAATTTTAGGGTTTAAAAACTTCCTATAGTTACCGTCTAAATTGAATAAATTTTTAAACCTTACAATGGAAAATCGTACACTAACTCTATTATTACATTACTAGTAATTTTAGCAAACGTTTAACAATACTATGTAACGTAATCCATGTAGGATTAGGCGACAAAACCTCATACCACAGATTATACATTACCGTAGACGTTAAACCATTCATCGTACGTACAATCACTAGAACAAGCTCTATCGCTAAGTGCTTTTTAACTTCCCCCCGAACTTTTAACCTAATCTAAAATTAGTTACGTGCCTGTTTTAACACCGAATCTGTGACTAAAGTAATAGAGCTGTATAATCTATATCAGAGCTAAGTATTATCTGCAATGTTTATAAATATAATAAAAACTATATATATTATATTGATTTACTAAATAACAATTCTATAATTTTCTCTTAAATGCAGTCGGGCCACCTGATGCAAAGTAGTTACTGACGCCTATGGACATCAGCAATGATTATGATACCCCTCGTATCATCAAACGCCTTTACATCCCGAAGGTAAACATAGTAAATAAGCTGCCTGTAGTGCCCTCTAAACCGGAAGACGGTAGTGTTTTAAACTACTGCTATGGTACGCCCCAGTCGGCCCCTGTAAAAGGGGGACCTAATACTTTTATAATCCACTAATTGGCTTAGTTCTATATGTTTCGCAATATTTAACTTAAAGATACTAGATACCGACTTTTTTAGAAAATTGTGTAAATCTTCCGGTCCGAAGTGCCGCTAATATTTAAATATAGGCAAGTTTCGGGGTTGTCTTACATTTCTTTATTTTTACATTTACACGACTCACATTATTCGTTTCAAACGATGGCAGCTGTCTGTTGGAAAGGGAAAATTATATAACAAAAACCTTTCATAAGGCGTAATGTTTTATTTATTATGGTAATGTTATTTAAAGCACCTTTGTAATTTGTAAACCTGGATGATTCGTTTCGTTTACCCAGTATCTGTTGTGTTATTAAACTAGAACACAACGGTGATTTAAAACTATATAAGAAGTAGGTGGTAGTAGATTATAAAAAAAATACTGGTTTTTCTACTGCTCTCCTACAATATACTGTTGCTTAGTTGCTCATTAAATATAAAACGCAACCCTATCAAGTACAATAATGCTGGGCTGATTTAGATCAGACCTAAGATTATTAACCTACAGGGCAGATGTTTCTAATTGCACGTTATTAAAGTTCATTGCAGCAATTATGTCCATTGACGGTGCGCTTAGTTGGCAGACGAAGAAAGCTGTAAGGACCCAGTACTTAGAATGAACACGTACCAATTTATGATTTCACCTTTTACGTATACAAGTATATAGAAATGCCATGAGATTTAATACTGTAAGAAAGATTCATATTTATTTTAATTGTGCGTGCTTTTGATAACTTTATTGATATACCTACCAGTGGTTTTATTGGTTTGATGATAATGATTCTATCAAATGAACCATCAAGATAAGAACTGTAACCTGATCATACCAAATATCGTACGCTCTGCCTTATAATGTACAGTATGATTTCACGAATTCCCTAGAACCCTTGGCATACAATATGTTATGCCTCGTTTACCCAGGAATGATCAGGCTACGATGCGATTTGAACAATAAGTAAAAAGCTATTTTTACAATAATGCTTTGCTGTAGAAATAATCATAGGTACAAATACCATTTCTTCAGTAGGTCTTCTGCAAGAAATTGATCTAACATTTTGATACGCCATGTCATATATTGTAAGATTGAGGGAATCCGTTTTGTAATGTTTGCTTAAATGTTTAAGATATTTTCACAAAGTGTCACTTTTATATTACTACTATTTACGGTTCTAAGTTACTCACAGCTACGAGTTTTATTCAAGGAAGTCGAAAGTACAATATAAAACGCCTTACAAAGTGTGACATGGACTAACCCATCGCTGTAGGGTCTATTTATTGAGTATGGCGTATCACGTCTTTCGATATCATACGTTCCTATCTTCCGCCATGTATGCATTACCCTGTTTCCTTTCAATTTGGCCCTTTGTCCTCCAATATTTTGCTCGGTCAATATATTTTGATATACTGGCATAGAGTAGAAACAGAACGAGAAAAAACTACAGTTTGCCAGATTTTTTGTTGCATGCAACGGTGTAAGTCAGATGCGTGTAAACACTACTGTGGTTCTGGTTCGTAGTAAACCATTAGATAGATCAATTACTAAGTTACATTACGCTATATTTGTAATTGGTTAAAATTATTCCTAAATATAAGTTAATTCTAAAAAAGTAAACTCATTTCTTTATACTATCTCCTATCATCATCATCACCATCAGCCTGTGATAGTCCGCTGCTGGACATAGGCCTCCCCTAATACACCCCTAATCATTAGGGGGTTTTGGACCGTATCCCACCACGCTGGTCCAATTCGGGTTGGTGGCTGCTATCTTCTAAATATTCTCTAATATTATAATTAAGAGATTAGTTGCTACAGAGACAGCTCTTGTTCCCACTTCCTCTCTCTATATTAAAAGCAAAACGTTAGCTACAACACCTTTCACACTAAAATCTAATTTAATTTAGATATACATACATCATACATACATCATCAGCCTGTTTTAGTCCACTGCTGGACATAGGCCTCCCCTAATACACCCCTATCCATTAGGGGGTTTGGACCGTATCCCACCACGCTGGTCCAATGCGGGTTGGTGGGTGGACCGACTTTTACATGCCCATCCGACGCATGGATCATCTTACTTTTCAGACAATTGGGTGATCGGCCCAAATTGCCCTAACCAACTAGGAAACAACAATGAAAATTTGTTGCGTCCCCGCAGGATTCGAACCCACGACCTCCGGTTTCTAAAGCACACGCCCATACCACTAGGCTACGGAGGCAATTTAGATATATTATTATATATACTAGCAAGTGATCGGCCGTCTTAGCGTTTATTGGAAAAGACCTATGTCTAGCAGTGGACGGGTAAAGGACGGATTATGATAACGATGATTATGATGACTGCTTTAAAACAGGTGCGTGGCTGATGTCACCATGTTCAGCTCACTAACAAAAAACAACTACATAGCAAGTTACTGTTACTCCATTGGAAATTTTAATACCATATATAAATAGACAGACGTAGGGATGTGACGACCCACCGCCCACCTGACGGCGGATCTGCCTTACAGTGGGAATAAGACAGAGCCGCAGTAGGTGCATGTGCAATTAGTCAATTGCCAATCCGCCTTTTTAGCGTGGCAATTATGAGTAACTCTATTTAATGGTTGCTAAAACGGTGTCTTGCCATATATCAAAAAAGGCCTATGTCCAGCAGTGGACTAGTAAAGGCTGTTTGCAATGACGATGATGATATTTCAATTGTATTTATGTATATAATTATAATTGTATATATGACGATATAAAGTTGTACCGTGCTCAGAAATGGAATAAGGTCCGCTGAGGTCTCAGGTTCGATTGGCCTATAAGGTCAGCTATTGAAAAGTAACGGTGTCCGAAATCGTGCTGGGTCTTATAATTTATCTTTTAATTGTATCTCCCCTCTTCGTTAACACCTGGCATTGAAGATTCCTTTGTTATTGACAGAGATGCCGTTCGTAAGAGCCGTCTTTATTGGCCTTTTTGATTGTAATCTATTTTATAAAACCTTTTAGATGTTTTTAAACTAGCTTGAGAAGTTATTTTTAATATTTATTAATTATTTAGTTGATTCAATTCATTATGATACGGTTTTCAACAATAATTCTTAAGTTTTAAGGCTATAACTGTCTTTGTTTGCTTAAATGCTTCGATATTTATATTTCGTTTTATTACTATTATATTTTCTGTCGATTATTCAAATACTATACATGATAAAAATAGTTTTACGTATTGCATCGTCTTTCAATGCAAGGTCGAGAGCGTCCTATTCGAACGGTGGTAGCGTCCTTGACAATCAATAAGCGAGTGTTACACTTCTATATTGAATAAAGATATTTAAATTTGAACTTGAATTTAAAAGTACTTCTTGCCGGCTTTGAAAGTTAGGGGAATGACGTAAAACAATTTAAAGTAATTTAAACTTGTTTAACTGTTTTATTAATCTAACTCTTCCAGCGTTAGTTTGCTCATCAATTGCGAAAATCTATACTTTATAAATAATAAGAGTCGGTCCACCGTGGTCCAGCGTGGTGGAATGCGGTCCAGAAATTAAGAAAGCGTGCATTAAGGGAGGCCAATGTGTGTGGCTGATAATGATGGTGATGATGATAAGACATTATTTACCTTATACATAAATAAAGTCGCGGCTCAAAGGAACCGTTAGACGGAAGAAATGCACGCGGGCAAAGCCGCAAGTAAAAACTAGTTTTTAGAACATGTTGTTTTACAAGCTTAAAAAGCTATAAATCTAATACATACATATGTTATATGTATAAATATTGTCATCACGCTGTCAATTATTAAATTATTGGAATATGTTTCGTGTAGCTCCAATCTATTAAGCTAAACTTATACAATTTTAACCCTGTTCCCAAAGATATTTAGTCTGATGAATTTAAATTCATCAGACTGTTGCGGTGAAATCGTATGAAAGATGAGACATTATCATTTTCAACTGTTTTAAAGGTGTTTAATTAATAGGACATTTGATTTCATTTTAATCGTGAATTGAAAATGTATATTAAACCTATATTTAGTCTATAAAACATATGTAAGTATTTTGATTTTTCATAATCAACTAACCCACCAACTTGAGTATTGGACCAGCGTGAGGGGATACGGTCCTAAAATCCACTAATAGAGAAGGCATGCATTAGGGGAGGAGGGCTATGTTCAGCACTGGACTAACACAGGCTGATGATGATGATGATAATCTACATCTTTTTTAATGCCTTAAGAAAATGTATACCATACCATGTATACATGCGTAAGTACAAAATTATTTGTTCAGTTTGGTTGGTTCTACTGAACTTTTTATGAATCTTAACTTAATCAATTAAAGTCTAGTAAAGAAACGGCAAGAAACTGCGTTTTTCTACGAACATATTTAAATCTTTTAAACTTAACTGCCTGGACCTTGCTTTCAGCTTGATAGAAACCGGAGGTCGTGGGTTCAAACTCTGCGGACCATCAAATTTTCGTTGTTGTTTCTAGTTGGTTAGGGACAATTTGGGCCGATCACCCAATTGTCTGTAAAGTAAGATGATCATGCGTCGATGGCATGTAAAAGGTCGGTCCACCCACCAACCCGCATTGGACCAGCGTGGTGGAATACGTCCAAAACCCCTAATGGATAGGGGTGTATTAGGGGAAGCCTATGTCCAGCAGTGGACTATCAAAGGCTGATGATGATGATGAAAAATTAAACACCATCCAGTGTAAATATCATTAAAATTTGTTTAACATTTGTCGTGTAATAAATAACAAATTAAACAAAGAGTATTTCTCAAAAAGTGATAACTAATTTTACTGACAGTTCAATTGAATGAACAGAAAGTACGTAATATATTTATTCACTATTAAATGTCACGATACAGCTCCATGTCGTGAAAACTGTGATTTATTCTTTTGTCCGATCGCCCACGATGCTACGTGACTGTAATAGTCGTGGCAGTATTTACCTTTACAGAAACAGATCGGTTAAAACACGAATCGATAATATTCATAAGCCACGATAAAAAACGGTTTTTATCGATATCGTGCTCGTAACTATTTCATTATCTAAACGACTGATTGGCAATTAGAGAGTTTATCGATATAGTAGTGATGTTTTTTGGGCTTTATCGTGAATTGTGTATAGAAGTATGTTTGTTGTTTGTTCGTGCGATAGAATAGTGTCTGTAATGGCTAATGTCCTAGTTAACTTTGACGATAAATATTAACTTAATATTTCTGTATAGTTTATTGTACAGAGTAAATAACTGGTATAGAATAGGTTAATGGGTTGCAAAGTTGTTTTGCATTTACATCATAGGGAAAGTGTAATTGTTAGATGACTTAAGAGAGATCAATATAAGTTTACTTTTAGTTATTTTGTAATAAGTAGGCTAACTAGAAGAAACATAATTGAAATCTGTCATTTAAACTTAAAATTAAACCCCCTAATGGATAGGGGTGTATTAGGGGAGGCCTATGTCCAGCAGTGGACTATTAAAGGCTGATGATGATGATGATGATTTAAACTTAAAGTATTCCACAGTGGATTAAGTCGGTTCTTTCTGGCTTAATTCAATTTGTTGCAAGTTTTAGCCTGAGTTATCATGCAGTGAGTGCAAATCTGTCGAAAGTAATAAACTACATAAGCTTAGGTTTAAGTAAATAGTCTCATCTTTATCCCGTTTATTCCGTAATTAATAATTTGACATGTCCATTAATTACGATCTCATATATTTAGTCAATTGCCAATTGTCATGCTCGGCGTGGCAATTATAAGGAACTCTTTTTAATATATATAAACCAATAAGATCGGCCGTCTGAACGTTCATTAAAAAAGGCCTATGTCCAGCAGTGGACTGCTAAAGGCTGTTTATGATGATGATGATATTAATTAACTATAACTCACGTTTTATACAAAGTCTTATATAACTCAACAAACGCCTTACATAAAATCAACTAAGCCTGAAAAAAGTGCCAGTATCATATTTCATAATAAAAATTACTTTATTACATCGGTCCATACAATTCGGAGCTCAGCTTTTGTACTGACCGCTAATTAATGCACGCGTATTCATGTTCGGCGGCCATTCGACTTCACGTTTGCTTTTCACGCAAATCTTTGCGCTAGCTTTTAATCTGGCTTGTACAAACATTTGAACAAGGGTACGTGCTGTGAAAATATTCTTTAAACACGGCATCCCTAACCCTATGGTATGGGCCAATTAATGAATTCTCTTGTTTGGATAACGTTCTGATGTTTTATTATTCTGTGTTATCGTGTTATGGTGTTGTTGATAAGATTTTGTTGTGATTATGGTTAAATGAAATAATTTAGCCTTGCTTTTTATAACTGCGCTGTTAAACGCCTCAAGTCCGCCCGCAGATAAGAATTTGAAGTTGCATATTTGTACCTTGCAATCACCCCAGCTACCCCCAATTACCCCCTCTAAATTGCAACGGTAGTTATTTCTATAATACTTATTTCCCGAAGAGTTATTGCTTATATCTTCTTAAATCAGAAAATTTTAATGATAATTTTTACAACATTGCATACTCATGTTCGTGATGTGAAACGATATTGTAGAGTTATTTTGTTATTATATGAAGTATGTTAAACTAATACCAACTTGGTCTTCCCGTGATCATGGATGCTGGAAAGAATCCGAAACGTCGGAAATAAATATCTATCCGTAAATTTGTGGATTTGATAAGTATAATAATCTCGTGAATAAAATAAATAAATAAGTATGTTCAATTTACAAGATATGCAATACTAATTATACAAACATTAATTCTAAGAATAACCAATAAAGCGTGTAAAGACTTTAACGACCAAATTAATCTACTTTCCTCCACTCTTATCTCCTAGCTCGCGCTAGTCAAAACAATAATATAATATTTAATAAATTATAAATAATGTATAATAAATATAGATATAAATAATTCTCTTACCAGTTCTTTCTTAGTTGGTCGAAATTTTCTAACCGGTGTCGAACTTGACATAATCAGATTCGTACAAGCCCATGCTGCAAGAGATTTTGGACTTTGACCCGGCACACTTCAACATGCCATTACATTCAAGTTATATTTCAAGCATACTATAAGAACCAAAACCTACTTGTATTATAAATGCGAAAGTTTGTTAGAATGAATGTATGTTTGTTACAATTTCACGCGAAAACAACTTAAAGGATTGTAATAAAATTTTACAATAACATAGCTGGTACACATCCGAATAACATAGATGCTATAATTCAAAAAGACATTTATACTAATATTATGAAGAGGACAGGTTTGTATTTTTGTGTTTAATGAATAAACTCCAAAACTACTGTGACGATTTAATTTTTTGAACATCATCAAGCTAAATTAACCATGATTTTATAAAATGTGTCTACATGTTTAACATAAGCAAAGACATATATTGATCCGTAATTATTGTATTAAAATACTGAATTATTTTTCAAAAAAGAAAATGTTATCACTTTAATTAATTTATTAATTTTCTTAGATCTAATTAGGCAAAAATGCGAGGCTCTGGAATATGTGTACCATGTTTGAGCGAATAAATGGTTGATTAATTGAGTAGCACAAGCTTCGTGTACCATAGGAAAATCCATTTCTAAAATCCAAAAATAACACGTGCAGAGCCGTGGACGGGCTCAGTAGTGTATTGAATATTTTTTCTTATAAGTGTCATTTATATATAAAAAATTGACATCTGCACGATGTTCCGCGTCGCAAAAACCTTTAGGCGTTCTAGTCATCATCAGCCTGTGTTAGTCAACTGCTGGGCATAGGCCTCCCCTAATACATCCCTATCCATTAGGCGGTTTTGGACCGTATCCCACCACGCTGGTCCAATGCGGATTGGTAGGTGGACCGACGTTTTACACGCCCATCCGACGCATGTATCGTCTTACTTTTCAGACAATTGGGTGATCAGCCCAAATTGCCCTAGCCAACAAGGAAACAACAATGAAAATTTGTCGAGTCCCCGCAGGATTCGAACCCACGACCTCCGATTTCTAAAGCACACGCCTATACCACTGGGCTACAGTAGCAGAGGCCTTCTAGTGTATAATGTATAATCCTTATCATGAAATACAATCACTAAATGTAGTCGCTGGGTGAAGCTATTAAGTTATATACCGTATTAAGTTGTTACATCCATAGACATAAGCGAAATGCCACAGCTCAAGACCGTTTGATCCGCAGGTCGGTACTCTTAACGGTACACGAGATTCGCTCGCGATATCATCTGGCTCCGCTCGCGGGTGTTCGTGACTACGGACGGTCCCGTTGCAACTAGGGCCTAGGGTCGTGTGCCAGACGATAGGTCGATAAAAGTATCGATAAGGATTGCCCGGGATAGTGTCGATATCAACATTATGACAAACAACTACACTATTGAGAAGTGTCAAATTATGACTTGATTTTATTTAAGGTAGATACAAAAAAGTAACACAAATGCAGGGTTTATTTCTTTCATTCTTAAATTAATTTAATGGGTTTAGTTTAACAATTTTTCGCATTGAAGAGACAGTATAAGCGAAACATAAAACTTATGGTAAATAAGATCACTCTCAATGACCTGAGTTGGGACGTATCGTTTACTCGGTAATTACTTTGGCTGAAATGCCCTTCAAACCGGATTACATTAGTGTCCACTCTATTGCTTTGAGACAGAAATTGGCACTGCGTTGCTCCTTCCCACGACGGGGTCGTAGGCCACATCTAATATATTATTTACCAAATCGATTTTTCGTCTCATTTACACTAAATAACGCGATCGTATAGTTTTATACGCCTTATTCAATCAATACAGCGTTGCAAAATATTGTAAATTATATTTAATAGTATTTTGTGACGCTACGAATATAGCGTTTATATGAAATATGTTATCCATGCAGTTCGGTATTATAACTAAAACACGCACTATTTGTACGTTTTCTCGTTTCACAATTGTTGTATAGCCAGTGTTGTATTGAAGTTGTATAAAACAAAAGAAGGCTATTGTTAATATGGGTTCGGGGAATATCGACTGAGAGGCTTTTGTTAGCCGAACATATCGATATTTCCAAAAAATGCTATTGTAAATTAGGGTCTAGTATATCGATAAATACGTCTTTGTTCATGATCTTGATATCGACATGCTTATGTACTTTCTATAACTTTGGTTGGTGCGCTATATTTTTGCTATACTTCCAATTCTGCTTCGATAGTGCCTTAGACCGTAGTACGTATTTACTGATGTTTTACTAATGGTTTAATTGTATGGCATTATATATTATATTCACCGGTGGTAGGTCCCCTGTTTACAGGAGACCGTCTGGGTGGGTACCACCGCGGTGCCTATTTCTGCCGCGAGGCAGTAGTGTGAAAACACGTTCCGGTTTGAAGGGCACCGTAGCCAGCGTGTTTACTGGGTAAACGAGACTTAACACTATGTCTCGCGGCAGGCAGCGCGTTGGCGAAACCACTGGTATTGCCTAAGTCTATGGGCGTCGGTGACCACTTTCCATCAGGTGGCCCGACTGCTCTACTGCCTGCGTAAGCCTTAAAAAAAATGGCGTTGATACAATAATCAATATGACTGAAAACCAAGGTATGGCACTTATGAGTCTTTGAAGGGATTATGTTAACATAAATCCGTTGATTATTTGTTTTAGTAATAAACATGAATGTGAGAAGTTATTTGAGTTTATTAATTATTTAAACACATATTACTTACTAAAGATGCGCGGTACTGTGTAAATAATTTGTTTTTCTCTGACGGTATCTACACAATGGATTAAAGAACTTCTTTACTATATAGTAAGTATATGGAATTTATCAAACAGTTATCTTAAGCAACGCTCTCTTATTGTTAAACCAACAGAGCTTAGAAAGACGACTATATTCAACAATTCAAACGCTGTTTAACGCTATGACTGCTATATTGCTATGCTGCAAAAAATGATAAGAAACGCATTTATAACGTGCAAAAATAATAGCAATAAGACAGAATGTCACTATTTCAAGCTGTAGGTTGAAATATTACACAGATTTAAGCAATGATTTATAGGTATCTAGATGGGAACATAACTTATACTCCGTGAAGGATCATCCCCATAGGATGCTCCCCTATCAAAAGTACCCCTAATCGCGCCCATCGATCCTTCAGGACGTTGGTCTGTTTGTAATTGTATGTATGTATTGAGATTGCGATCTTGCGATTGAACGATCCCAGGACCTGAGACGTTGATTTATAAGGAAACAATTCGTTCGTAATTGAAAATGCAGCTGGATGTATTGATTGAATTGGATTTGTAAGGTTCATACGAACACGTAATCAATGTTTATACTAAAGCTTGATGCGGTTTGAAATCTATTAAAAGAAAGTTTTGTATTTATAGAATAGGATAGAATAATAAGACTGGTTTGCAGACAATAAGTTTAGGTGAAACGCATTCAGCCAAAGAACTGAACTTAATATGTTTAGTGCCGGTAAAATTTTACCTAAGAATTTTTTCGCAAAACCATACATATTTTAGTCCTGATAATAGATATTTTTTCGTAAATTTATTTTAAATGCCAAGCCATTATCCTATAGTATTTAATAAATTTGTGTAAAGATAATATTTTAAAACTATTTACGGCAGTGTGTAATTTTAAAGTAAAACGCAGCTGAAAATAATCTTGAAACTATCCTTAAAAGTGTCCCTCTCTATTCATCATCATCTTCATCATCATCAGCCTGTGTTAGTCCACTGCTGAACATAGGCTACCCCTAATGCACGCCCTAGTGTTCACTCAATTACTACTCTTAATTAATGTATACAACATTTAATATATAAAAATTTACCGTTTTTTGGTTAAGAAGGCTCAAGTACACGTACCATTTACGTAATATTTGCCAATATCACACAGAAATTGCACATAATTTGACCAATTTTGGTTACGATGACCACTCGCTTAACTAATATATACATATTAGTTTATAATATTTATATATTAATTTTTGATTTAAATATATATATATATATCAGAAATTATAGAAGATTTAGTAAAATCGAATTTCGATAAATAATATATATATATATCAGAAATTCGATTTTGCCCCAAATCTTATTGGTCCGGAAATACCGCTGGCGACAGCAGTCCGACGGATTCTGTTGTGTTCGAAGCTGTTAGGAAATTAAGCTATTAAAACTTGTGACGTCTATTTCGAGTTTATGATTTGTTGTGCCAGTAAAATTTTATTGGTAGCCCATAATATATCAAAATCTTATTTCTTTATTTGCTCTATTGTCTAAACTACTGTTAAAAATATCCTTGCTAGATTAGTTATTAGGTCCTTGTCCAAGCTATTGAAACATAATGGATTTAAGTTTTGAAGTCAGAGCCACGTGAACATAAAATTTACCACAGATTCGAAATATTTGAAAGTATTTAAATCATCATCATCATCACCAGCCTTTGATAGTCCACTGCTGGACATAGGCCTCCCCTAATACACCCCTATCCATTAGGGGGTTTTGGACCGTATCCGACCACGCTGGTCCAAGGCGGGTTGGTGGGTGGAACGCCTTTTTACATGCCCATCCGACGCATGGATCATCTTACTTTGCAGACAATTGGGTGATCGGCCCAAACTGTCCTAACCAACTAGGAAACAACAACGAAAAATTTTATTGAGTCCCCGCAGAATTGGAACCCACGACCTCCGGTTTCTAAAGCAAACGCCGATACCACTAGGCTACGGAGGCAGTATATAAATAAGAAGCGTCAATAAACTTTTTTAAAAAGAAGTGGTTTACATTTTTAACTATAAACTTTTAGTTTTAAGTAATTACCTTGATTATTAGTTTTCCATTTTGTCTTCATTGGTAATCAAGTAACGCTTGACTATTTTTTTTTCATAGATTGCTTGTTTAATCTTTTCTTCTGTACACAGTTTGTATTCGTGACTTTTACACAATAGCCATATGCGTCTTATTCAACGACCCTTTTGGCGTAGTGGTTAGTCATCCAGACTGTTACGCCAGAGGATACGGGTTTGATTACTACGGAAAAATATTGTGAGCTGAACGTATGGTTTTTCTTATGTCTGGATGTTTGTAATTGAATATTCATTATATGTATTTATTTGCAATAGATAAGTAAATCTATGTATTAACCAGCTGTCTAGTTACCATAGTATAAGCTTTTCCGATTTTAGGACTGAATGAATTCGTCCAGAAATATTATTTTAATTTTGATTATGGACGATACACGACCTAGTGACTTTGCGTAACTGCGGCGCCTCTGTGTCCCATTCAAAGAGCGGAAGCCAGGCCAAAATGGATGTCTGTAGTGCTTGTCGATGGTACGTGGGTTGAATTCCGAGTGTACAAATAAATCACGTATGCTAATGCAGTTTAACATGCAACGGGTTACATCATTCGAAGTCATCCGAGTGGAGATGTAAAATTTATAATGTTTTATTGTTGTCTGACGACTAGATTAATCTTATATTGAAAAAAGTGTAATTTAATAATACAAATGAGAAATTAGTCATACATAAATTTGATACACATAACTTACTTACTGCTCTGATAAGCATTGTATATATATTCTTTAGCGAGTGACTAATTCCAAGTCCGAAACAAACAGTAAGTCGATTCTACGACTGGGCAGTGAAGTCATCAAGATATCATTGTGTCAATACATCGTTTGTTATTAGCGTCCCCGTTTAATAAAACGCTTAATTGCATTTCATACTTTCTTGTTGATAAGCAAGGAATGTTTTGTTGTTTAATTTGATAATTTCATAATGTAACGAAACTCGAAATGTATTGATGTTAAATTTATTGGGAGTTAAATTATTCGTTTGCTAACCTGGACTATTATAACACTTAATACGTACGTCGCGCTTTTACCTAGAACACATGATTTTGATAACACTTGCACATTGTTTGTGGCGTAAAAAAATTGACAATTATCTGACGCGAACACTTGTTAGTGATGTTAAAAAGAATCTATGTTTCTCAATGCGTTAAATCGAATATATATATTATAATAAAATCTTCATTTTCTCACCACAATATGACACAGTTACATCTCAGTAATTATGTACATACATAATTATTTCCTTTGTTTACGCGAATACTGTACATTATTAAATAAAATTACTTTTTACGGATTTTACCCCGGACAGTTTACCCCGTGACCACGGCCGCTGGAAAGTAAAATAAACGCGATAAAATCCGTAAAAAGTCATTCTATTTAATAGGTACATACATTTATATTGTGGGAGACTGATGCGCCATACTAAGCATAGAGCTTGTATTGTCGGGTAATAATAATACTATATCTTCTGCCTAACGAAACGACTCCTCTCCACCGGCCTCGTAGTTTGATGAACTCGCTTTTTTGTTGTTGTCAACCGTATTCCTATTCGACGAAGGTCGATCATTTTGATTTGATTCAGTGACCGTCAGTTGTGAGGCGTTCAGTTTTTTGTGCGAGTCAATTGCGAACATTGATTTGTTGATGTTTTTGTGTTGTTTTACTGTTTGATTTAGTCGTATTGCTCTGTATGAATTGTTTATTGGGGTGAAACGGACGTTTCAAATATTTTGATGGTTTTTCAAGCTTTTTTTATTGTAATTAACGATTTATCGTTGTGGCACGTGGAAAATATTAAAGTTAACTTTTATAATATGAATGGGCTAACGTGTAAAGGACTAACTAGAGTTTAAACACTCTTAGTGTTTGCAAATTATATGCCCTAGCACCAACAAAACTATTAAAAGTTAATTATTATCTCGTTGTATTGTTTTTTCTGTAAATCTTAAATATTTTACGATCACGTTATAAAAATTACTAAAGTGATTGTCGTCCGTGAAAAGCCTATAAATTTAAGACGTTTAAATGTAATTTTAAATAACATTTTGGTATTCCTTAGTTACTCAAATATAAATACGGTAAATAATTTCTTGATAAACCTATATGAAACTTTTTTTTATCTTTACAATTCAAATAGCAAACAGATGATAACTTTAATATTACAAGAAATAAACTCCAACTGCTTCCGTAGCCTAGTGGTATGGGCGTGTGCTTTAGAAACCGGAGGTCGTGGGTTCGAATCCTGCGGGGACTCAACAATTGGTTAGGGCAATTTGGGCCGATCACCCAATTGTCTGAAAAGTAAGATAATCCATGCGTCGGATGGGCGTGTAAAATGTCGGTCCACCTACCAATCCGCATTGGACCAGCGTGGTGGGATACGAACCAAAATCCCCTTAATGGATAGGGGTGTATTAGGGGAGGCCTATGTCCAGCAGTGGACTATCACAGGCTGATTATGATGATGAACTCCATATATTATTAAGCATTTATTTTAAAGCACCTCTGGTTATTATACATATTTCAAACAGATATACACGCACATATCTATATAAATATATAAAGTAATGCATCTATAGGTAGGGGTTGGGAGTCAAATATTTCAATATCTTCGGCAGTCCGTACCCTCCTCGTGAGACTTAGGGGACTTAACTAGGGGATGATACTAGACCTGGGGTTGTTTGCGATTGTCCTTACTTATGGGGTACTTGCGAGTTCGCAGGAAGCTGGGGTGGAGCGAATTGCTACCACTCGTAACGTATTAGAAGGAATGAATGCGGGCTGATGGAATAATTTAGGACCGCATGGTAGTACGATGTTGGCGTATTCATGGATTATATAGAAATGTTTGTGAATGGTCTTTATTTTTGTTAGATGGAGAAGGCTATGTTTGTGAACGTGGTAAAGGTGCATTTTAGGAATTATCGTGCTTGTTATAAATGTTTTTAGGCTGTAGAAATAAGAAGTATTGGCGGGTTAGTGAACGTCGCACAAATTGATTTAATTTTGAATAAAGTCGTAAGCTAGATGTAGATACAGGAATAGTGAAGAAATTTGAATTTTCGGAAGAAGGCGGTAGGCGATGGAAACTTCTAGGTTTTTAGAACTTTTGATGAGTGAATTTTGATGAAAGAAAAATAAAGAAAGTTTGTCATCTTTCTTTATTTTTCTTTCCGTCATAAAACCCGTAAAACAAAATCCGTAAATTTAATATGAACACCATTGGCGTAAGCAACACTTTTTCTTGCACTTACTGTTAGATTATGAAAAAAATGCGTTATTATCCATTCACCATCATAGATTACTCAACGCGTTACATTACGCCATGAAACGTAACAAGAATTACCTGAATATAAAATAAGACCCCATGCCAAAGCGGTCACATAAATGAGGGGTAGAATTTTTTATCACAAGTCTTATTGTTACCTCAAATACGTATCGAATTCTATCTATTACCACTCAAGTTGTGTAAGGGTGATGTCGTTCACCAGCATTCCTTTTCTTGAACCTTCATTGTGTAAGACGTTTTTATATTTTGTTACGTTTTAAAATATTTCTACCGATCATATAATGCGTAGCTTAGCTCCTTATTTTTCGAATTACAACATTGTAGTTCAAATGTATATAAACTTTCTTATATTCTGTTACATTATATATTTTCTTGTGTTTACGCTAATACTAGATATGATTTAATGTATGACTTTACGGATTTTATCGCGTTCAAATTGGTTTACGATTTTCCCGACGTTTCAGACACTTTGCAGCATCCATCACGGGCAGACTGAGATGTTATTCGTCTGTCGAAGTTAAATTGTTAAACAAATTGAACTTGATAAAATCCGTTAAGTGTTTTATTAAATTACATTATATATTATTAATGAGTAGATGACAAGCGCAAGTTAGTCTACGACTGATGAACTTGAACTTTTTCCTTTACTCCTCTGCTCTTATGAAACTTGGCGTGATGTAATTGAATGTAAATATAAACTTTAAATCCTGTTTCGGAAAGCGAACTATTTAATAGTAAAAAGATTTTTTATGTATAAAACAAAAACTCCTTTACCGTGACCAACAAATTAAAAAGTATTGTTTCCTTTCTATACATACATACAGTACGACGATAACACCGTTGAAGATTTCAGTAAAGATGTCGCATAGTACAGATTTGACTTATTCATGCAATCAGTCTTTCTTTATTGATTCGAATATCGATAAAAATTTTATCTTCGGCGTTTTAGAATCACGGTAAAAATAAATAGATTAGTTCAATCATTTGCATATTACCTATACATATGTGTTTGCTGGACCCTTGCTTAGAGGCGCAACCTAATACCACGTACTTCGTATTAAATAGAATAACAGAATGATATATAAACAATTACCTTGGATCAGACCGTATTGTCCTAACCAACCAGTAAAAATTGCATCTCAAAGTTGTAGTCAAACCCACAACCTTAGCTTTGTAAAGCAAGCGCTAATACCGCTAGGCCAAAGAGGAGCAATCCTGCGAAAAATATGTCAAGTTAACTCCCTACAAAAACGAGAGCTTAGTTAAATTACTGAGAACATTAATTAAAACTAGCCCCGTAGATTTGCGTTAAAGTGTAACAAACACTTTTAGGAACATTCGTATTTCAGTAAGACGAGAATTTATCATTTATCACATTTTTTTTAAAAGTTCACAACTTTGATTAATATCAGGGATATTGCGAGCCTAGCGTGAAGTAATATCGGGGCAAATTGAATCCGATATCGCTTTATCTCGGGCTCTTCTTGGACGGAGTTCAAGCGATTCGTCATATATTCTCTATTCCTTTGAAGAATACTTTTGGAGAATACTAGTGGAGAATACTTTGGGAGTAATGCCATGTAAGCGATATTGGTTGATATATTTGATTGCTGCTAGTTACTAGTATATAGGATTGAATATTTTATTGGAGTTTATTTTTTATTGGTTGTTTTGTTATCTGTGCGGGAAATAATGTTCATACTTGCCGATTTTATGTCATACGAATACGTTTTGTGTTTTAGATATAATATTGTGGTGAAATTGTATAGTGGTATATAGTTTTGGAATGACAAAAGGATACTGCGAAAGGCGAAAAGATACTGCAGAGGATACTGAAGAAAATGTTGGTTAAAAGAAAGTTCTACAAATCTATTTTTATGTCATTTTATACAACAAAATTTGAAGTCTGAAACTTTTTCATATAATGCTAACCTAAACCTAAATGCATATGACAATGTATTATAAACCAAAAACAAGATTTTAACTATAGGTTCATCATCATCATCATCATCATAATCATCATCATCATCAGCTTGTGTTAGTCTAGTGCTGGTTATAGGCCTCCCCTAGTGCACGTTTTTTAACCGTATCCAACCACGCTGGTCCAATGCGGGTTGGTGGGTGGACCGACTTTTATACATGACCATCCGACGCATAGATCATCTTACTTTTCGGACAACTGGGTGATCGACCCAAATTGCCCTAACCAACTAGGAAACAACAGTGAAAATTTGTTGGGTCCCCGCAGGATTCGAACCTACGATGCCCTTACCACTAGGCCACGGAGGCGGAGGGATTATGCATTCATAGATTAATATTTAATACTTTTTAATCCATTATGCGTATCATATGCATTAAAACGATACATAAACCTATTCAAATTCACCGCTTTCACTCAGACCGAGCTGCAACTGGACCCGGCCGGGAATCAATGAACGATTTGAATTAATCTAGCTCAAAGTATTCTAGACGCGTTTCGAAACGGTCGCTATGGTTAAGGCGCCTAACAGAATCTAGGTTTGAATTTAAACCGTCCACAGTGGGACGTTTAAGCCGTTAATGGAGCCTAGCCGACACTTAGGTCCGATTTCGGTTAGGCCTAAGTGGCTAGACGGAATACGTTATTCGTATTCGTTTAGAATGTACGTTTCGTACCTATATACGTAATAGAAATAATTGGTTTTCCTTATTAATAGAAGGTTTTTACGTAAAGTGCACATTTTTCTCCGCCCTCAAAACATTAGGGGAGAAATAAGGTAGTATAAGGATCGTTAGTGTGAGATGTGATGAAACTTAGATATAAAATGTTGAATTAGAAAAATAGTTCTTTATTTAGTCGAAGAGACGGATATGTACGTTTTTTAGACAACTTAATAAAGGTAATGTTAAATGAATTCCAAATGTGGTTTTAACAACCTAAACTGACTTTTGTTATTATTATTATTAATAATGTATTAATAACTACATATTGGCCTAACCAACAAAAAAAGCGCAACACAAAGTTGTTAGCCCGCGTGATTCGAAACCGCAACATCCGGCGTTCGCCATAAAAAGAATCGCGCAAAGTTTTCGCAAAACGCAATAGGTAAACCACACGGCGACATCGATGGGATTATCATGTTATAAGGTATAAGTAATAACATGAAATAAGTGCAACGTTAACGTCAACTAATTTCACCCACCAACCCGCATTAATGGAGAGGGCGTGCAGTAGGTGAAGCCTATGTCCAGCAGTGGACAAACATAGGCTGATGATGATGATGATGATAATAAATTTTACTAAAATAAAAGATTCAACACAATACGTGTTTATAAAGTTCGAGTTATTATATAATTCATAATGCTATTTCAAACATACTTTTATTATAGATATCGCTACGTAATACAAGCTACATGTAAACTGAATAGTATCCCACAAAGGGCTGAGCAATCCTCTTGAATGGACGTCTAATCTTCCAATATGCATGGTCCATATTGAAAATGCATGGATATTCGTTACGTATCGGATTAGACGCCCTTTGTGCATGTCAACGTAAAGGAAACATCCTTCCAGTTTACAATGCAGCTATGATTAAACGCATTACCATATTAAGTGCTCTATCCTTCGGTTGGACAGCGTCTAGTGCAGTCAGCGTCAAAGGACTTAATTAAAATATATGGACTTATATTCTTCTTTACTTTTAATTTTGTTGTCTTAAGTGTTTAAATTGGACTGTACAGCCAGTAAAAGATGTATCGTATTATATAAATGTTTGGTTTGACATCTCAAGAAAAACGTTAGGTTAGTTTTTCTCGGTAATAGCGTCTTTTGAACTGGGATATAATACTATTTTTCGTACTGTTTGTAGGTTTTTTTCTGATAACACTTTCTTTGTTTTATATTTTCCTCAAATGAAAACGTGGCTTTGATCTCGTACGAAGATTTTTAATAGAAAAGCTTTTAATAACAATCCATTCATATGAAAATTGCCTTATCTTACACATTTTATGTGTAAGATAAGCTGAATAGATGCAATCTTCGCAACGTTAACGCGGTCTTTAGTAGCGAACTCCGCAGTTAAATGAAACGCAACCATTAACTTATACTTTATTATTAATACAACGGTTACGATCTAGTTTTCATTTACTACGTTGGATTTTTTCATTTATTTTTTCACCGACCGGTTGAAAAAGCTTTCGCTATAAAAAGCTTCAGTTAAACAATACTGCCAATTAAATGTTTAACTTCTCCGTCTACAGTTAAAAGCAATTAAGGTTATGAACGGAGCAGCGGTTGTAATATCGTTGTGTATTTAACTATAGTTTCTTTTCTGTTTCAGGTAAGAGATGAACATCAGCCTTTAGATTGGATGGACGTTACCCAGGGATATTCCAGGAAAGTAAAACTAGTGTACAGGAACGTAGAGACGTGATTAAAATTCATATTCAAATGAAAGTAATATTTTAAAAAGATAGTATTCAAGAAGTTAATGTTTTATTTTCTTGATTTATTATATTATGGATTTTCTAATTAGATACAGGCTGAGCTGAGGATTGAGTTTGACGATATTAATTCCCTTGCAATCTTTTTATATTATTGGTAATACTATTTTAAACGCATCTTCGTTGTATTCAATTGAACCTTGTTAAACAACTTTCTCGCACAACAGTACTACAACTTTAGGGCTGCCCACCGTAAGTGATACCGAAAAAAATGGCACCAGGTGCTTGATGCAACATCTGTTCGGTACAGGGTTCGATTCCCAATTTAAAATTACACGATGTTTTTTGAAGGCCGTGCTTTATAATACAATATGTTATTTTTATAGGGATGTTTAAGGTAGACTTGAAAAAATTGCATTGAATAATGATCATCTTTAATGTATGAGTATATTAATAGTTAATTTTTTTAATATGGTATATATAAAGGTAAATTACTAGTTTCTTTAAAAACAATTAAATATAATAAGAATATATTCATCGTGGAACCGATCTCGAAGGGTAACTATTGCAATTATAATACCAAAGAATCATGTCGGTAATCCAATGAACAAAATATATTAAAAGTTCAGTTAACTAGTATTGTCCGTGCGAGTTGGTTTAAGTTATTTAGTGATAACGTAGCTTTGTAACAGCAAAATATTTCTTTAAATATATCAATGTTTGAGTTTATCTTTTACATAAAAATGTACAAACCTTACCATTTCACAATATTAATATAGATCTCGTTAATATGTTCCAACTATAGTGAACTTTAAAAGTGTTTTTTTTTCTATTAGAATCAAGCCATTGAAGTTTCTTCGATCTGTTGCTTCTTGTACTTTAGTACAATCGGTAACAGCAAAGTTTGCGACATTCAATTTATTTTGTTGCTGCTCGCAAGTACCTTCCACGGATCGTTTGAGACGAAGCAAATTAATTAGACGATCGGTTACCTTTGTCTGCTTGAAACTATCGGTCGATCTGAGACGTAGTTCTGGAGTAAAGACTATTATGTAGGATGTTTGAGTCCATTACCTGTATTAATGGTTATACAAAAGTTTTAAGGGTTAAAATTATAACTGATGGTTAGAATTCCTTACAAAATGTCGTTTTTACGTGTCATTTTAGTATTTTTTTATTGAATATTATAAAAAAAATCTGCTTAAGTATGTTATTCGATAAAAATAATTTTTAATTATACTGTAAACTACATTTCTAATAATGTCAATCGGAGTCAACGAAGTTGAAGTCAAAATTCCCGTGTTTCAATTTTGTTAAAAAGTGTTATTACTTGTTCTTTAATAACAATATAATTTGTTAGATAGAAATGCTGGTATTTGACTTATTTTCTTAGTCATGGGATTGAATCCTGCAAAAATAAAACGTGTGACCAAAATAAGAAGTTTTTGGATGACTGTGTGTGTGTTAGAATATATTATTAATACAAAGTATTAAAGCACTTTACTTCATTGTCACAAAAACTTAGGTTTCTGATATGCGGACATCCCCGTTAGACCTAACATCTTACTATATTTGACCATTATTAGTGACGATTTACGTTTCGCACTGTGCACTTTTATGTATATAAAATTGCCTTTAAACATATTGTACTAAATTGACTATTCAAAGAGATGAGTTCTTCACCACTTATAGAGTAGACGACTGTACTCTGCTGGGCATGCCCGCACGTAGACGGCCCTGCGCATAACCCGGTCAGCCGTGACAAAGCGATTGTTTCCATTGCATTCAGGCGTTGTGAAATATCGTCACGACTGTCCAGTGGAAACTTTTCAATGTCGACTTCGTTGTATGGGAGAATTTTTGAGTGTATTTTAATGGAGAATAAGATACGATTAATGGACAACGAAAATAAGTCTCAGCTGTAGTGGTACACCGTTTAATTTATTATTGTATTGTAATCTCCTAATGTAGGAGACGAAAATTTTATTTGTCAATAGAAATTTATGTGTATCTTATCGGAAGGCAACTATGCTGCCCATTACACTCTGCCTCCGTAGCCTAGATGTGTGGGCGTGTGCTCTTGAAATCGGAGGTCGTGGGTTAGAATTCTGCGGAGAGTCAACAAGTTTTCATTGTTGTTTCCTAGTTTGTTAGGGCAATTTGGGCGATCAACCAATTGTCGGAAAAGCAAGATGATCCTTGCATCGGATGGGCAAGTAAAATCGGTCCACCCACCAACTCGCATTGGACCAGCGTGGTGACATACGGCCCGAAACCCCCAAATGGAAAGGGGTATTAGGGGAGGCCTATTTTCAGCAGTGGACTATCACTGGCTGATAATGATGATGATGATGAACAAAGCCTAAATGACCTCTTCTTATTTTGCTTTGATATGAAGACGTATAACTAAAAACATGTTTTCAAAATTGTTCCTCGAATTCCCTCATTTGACACTTATTCCGTGAACTCATTTCCTGCTTATGTTCCTCTAATCGTGTTTCATTGGAGCGTCCCTTTTAAGTATTCCTTCCTGGTATCAAATTGATCGGACAATGCGTTCCAGTCAAATGACCATCTTTATAAATTAATTCAGTTTGCAAAATGACTTTGTATGTACTTGTTTTGTGGGAACTGGGTTCGATTCTGTTGGCGGATCGTCTATAATTTAGATAATTTAGACTCTGAATAGAAACAAATATTGTAAACCGTGATAAGGTAGTGACGATTCAACATTATGAATTACATCTAGCGTCAGTATTGTTGAACTGTCACGGAGTTGAATATGTCGAGTGCTGTGGGCTACTTTCTTTACATTTATTTACCGGTGACTAGTGATATATTAAAAAATAGTTTATTTAAAAAAGTAGCCTAAGTAACTCCCAGTTACATGAGCTATCCCTTCAAAATCGAAATAGAAATTCCAGAGATTAGCCAGAAGAAACAGACAGACAAAAAAAATAAAGCTGTTGTTTTGTTATATGTACCGGTTATATATAACAATGTTGTTATTTAAAACTGTTATTTCAATGTTACAAACAGATCCCAATTTTATTTACTCTCATCGGTATATTTCGGCTAAATATAGATGCTAAACGTAGTTCTATAGAAAACTGTAACTGTAGATAGATAGACCAGACTTTAGATCTTTCTGTAATGTGTCCCTTAAAACACAGTTAGGTTTTCGTATTTTGTATTATATGGATTTAATTTGTGTATTAATGTCATTATCATCATCATCGTCGACCTGTGATAGTCCACTGCTGGACATAGGCCTCCCCTAATACACCACCTTCCATTAGGGAGTTTTGGACCGTATCCCACCACGCTGGTCCAATTCGGGTTGGTGGGTGGACCGACTTTTACATGCCCATCCGACGCATGGATCATCTTACTTTTCAGACAAATGGGTGATCGGCCCAAATTGCCCTAACCAACCAGGAAACAACAATGAAAATTTGTTGGGTCCCCGCAGGATTCGAACCCACGACCTCCGGTTTCTAAAGCACACGCCCATACCACTAGGCTACGGAGGATTTTGTATTATATGGGTTCAATTTGTGTATTAATGTAAAGTGTAGTAATTTGTGTATTGTTATTAAATTAGTGAAACTAACTTATGTTGTATAAAAACACAAATGTCTATACAGAAAAGCCAATTGATGTTAAGCTATAAATACAAAATAAAAAAGTATATGTTGAATAGTAGAATTTTTAGGGATTTTATCGTGTTTATTACTCTACACAAAAATATGCTAAATCGTATGACTTATCATAAATAGTGATTGCGTAATTAACAGAAAGTTTTATTTTGAATTAATTCTAAACAAAAAAAATGGAAAGAATCTTTAGAAATAATAAAGTAATGCCTTTAATTTTCTTTCACTGCTCGAAGTATTATAGTGCATATTTACTTAAGCACTGGATACCATTAAAAGTAATAGCACCATTAAGGCTAGACATTCTATGAATAGTTGTTTAATAACTTCGCTCGCGTTATTATCCTGCTAATATTATTAATAAGAAAGCTTCCAAGAATAAATAAATATTTGTTGCTCTTTCATGCTAAAACCACTGTATTGATTTTAATAAAATTTTACAATAACACAGCTTATACTTCAAACTATAGCCACAACTGTATGTCCACTACTGGACGTAGGCCTTCCCTAATACACCCCTATCCACTAGGGGATATTGGGCCGTATCCCACCACGCTGCTCCAATGCGGGTTGGTGCCTACCATACCATTATCATACATATCTTTAGTTATAAGGTATAATAACAGTGTTATGTATGTCGAAAACATCTACAATTTACGAGCTCCGGCATGCACCGCAAAAACATTCAGGCTTATAAATGTTTATGTGCTTCTTCTATATATATAAACCTTATTTGTGGGTCTTTACATTCGCCAAAGTCCATAACAGCTATACATCTTATTCGGTCTCGGGACCATAGACCCTTGGAAGGGTTTAAAACGTCGGGTATAACTTTAAATGATTGTAAAGTAATTAATAGCAATAAAATTCGTAAAAATTGTATAATTTATTATGAACAGATTTGGCTAATTTTGGTCAAAAAATATGTGTGGAAGTCTAGAGAAGGTTTAATCAAATGTTTTTAACTACATATTTGTTCTCAAGAGGTTCTCGTATTGTATACAATGTATACGTTTTTAAGCCGAATCATATCATCATTATCATCATCAGCCTTTGTCAGTCCACTGTTGGACATAGGCCTCCCCTAATGCACGCCAACGCTTCCGATCTTCGATTGTTCTCATCCAGGAATAAGGTATATTATGTTTACATATGTATTATTATCACAAAAATCAGTCGCCACGAGGGTGAAACCGCGGGGCGAGGCTAGTAAGAAGTAATTAAGCTACGCCCAGTCTAGCTCATAACAATATAGGCTTTCAGTGGCTTCTTCAGCCCATTTTCATATAACGCTCCCTCTAAATAAGTCGCCCGTTGAATGGCGAAATGCTTTTCTTTGTATTCGAATGAACGAAGAAATAAGTATAGTTAATTGCACACAGCGGGAATATGGGTGGCCTGTATTTCTGAAGGCAATATCTTTAGGCATCTTTTGCGTAGGCATTTAGGTCGTGTTCGGACTATATAAACAATAAGGCTTTGGTATGTCGTTTAAGAACTGAATATATATGAAAAACGTCTGTATATTTATTTATTTATACTTTATAATAAAGCTTAATATTAAGTTTTATACGAGGTGGACTTAATGCGAATTATGTTTCAGTTAACTCGTGCCGTGGTAAATTTTAATTTCCCGCAACAAAAGTTGGTTATTATCCTTTAAATAGTAACATCTAACTAAACGCTCTAATAAGGCTTTATTAAGGAAAGTGTTATACCAGAGCAGAGCTGCCTGAACGTTTAAAGATCTACTTCAGAAAGTAGATACATAAATTAGATAAAGAACGTACTTCTCTGTACGTACAAGCGAATTCCATATATTTTTCTCAAGAGTATTCACTTTCAATTTCAATGTTAATAAAATTCGATTCATTATTTTGCCTTAAATCATAATGATAACTGAAACTAACAAACTAATAATGTGCTGAAGTATTCAGTTATATTTGAGCCTGTTTAAAAAAGACAAATAACATTACCTCCGTAGCCTAGTGGTATAGGCGTGTGCTTTAGAAACCGGAGGTCGTGGGTTCGAATCCTGCGGGGACTCGACAACTTTTCATTTAAAATATGTACTACAAACGGCTGAACTCACGTGAAATCGGTGGTGCGAGACGGGAAGCGACCGTAAAGTTATCCCACTCGTCCTGATGAAGGACCTCCGATAGATCCGAAACTAGTGTTACTTTTTTATATATAACGTTTTTGACAATGATTCTGTTCACTTTAATATAGGTAAAGATGTCAATGGAAATCTTTCGAGTATTTTAAATCTCCCTTAACTGTATAAAGGCTTTTGTATTCGTAATGAGCAGTGGAATTTTAAACAGAAATTAATGACGTATTCAAGTACCTCCGTAACGACTTTCGACACGCGAAGGAGAAATAGTGATGTGCGTTGCTATTAAAAAAATATTTTTGCACTTTAAATTGAAACTTAGACACCATTTCTATTTATCTATACAAATAAACAATGTGGAAGTTTCTTTTTGTTATATCAAAATGGCGGTCTTTAAACGATTTAATTGTGATATATATCAAAACAATATTTTTTTAATTTTCGTCTGTCCATCTGTTTATTCTGGCTAATCTGTGAAATGGCTGATCTAATGTTTCAGCATTTCACCGGATGGTAGCTAAAGTAACTGGAAATAACTTAGGCTACTTTTTAAAAAAAATGTAATACATAAAAATTTGCTGCTCTGCCCTATAGAGTACGGGGTTTAATTGTTAATGTCGAGTAACGTTATTTATGCTACAGCGAAATAAATCGTAATCGTGGGATACGGTCCTATAGCCCTCCAAAGCCCGAAAGGTATAGTTGGTAAGGGTAATGAATACTTGACTCGAGTAGGTAATTGTAATTAATATAAGGGTACAAAAATAATACAACATCAGCCAGTGTTAGTCCACACCTGGACACAGACCTCCTAAAACGCACGCCTGCTCCATTAGTGGGTTTTTTGGACCGTGTCCTACCACGCTGGTCCAATGCGGGTTAATGGGTGGACCGACTTTTTCCGTGCCCATCCGACGCTTGGATCATCTTACTATTCAGACGATTGGGTGATCGGCCCAAATTGCCCTAACCAACTAGGAAACAACTATAAATATCTGTTGAGTCCCCGCAGGATTCGTACCCACGATCTCCGGTTTCTAAGACACACCGCTAGGCTACGGAGGCAGTTACAAAAAAAAGTAAAACATAATGGTGATACATAATTATTTTTCGAAATCTCGATTATGTAAATCTCATATTTACGGTACAACCGTGCAATCTATTTTAGACACTGTTTATCGCTACTAACACAATCTTATCTTATAAAAATGAAATAAAATAATTTATCTCAAGGTGAAAAAGGTTATCGATATATTGATACAGCACTATTTGTATTGGCGACAATGGGTTGCCCTTGCTATAGGTTGTTGAAACATTTATCGATGCCGTGACGCTTGTTAAAATAATAAAATGTGGCATGTTTGTAAGCAGACCACCATAGAATAGCATTGGTTAAAAACATTATATTGTAATACTAGCGACCCGCCCCGGCTCCGCACGGGTGCTATACAGATATCTGTAAAATTTATAGAAATATAAATAAATTTATGCATGAATTATGCAATTAAACCTTCTTCTTATCTATTAAAAAAATTAATAAACAACGAGTTTGTTCACAATCGCAATCATACTTTCTTACGGCCCGTTTGGATATAAATCTATTTTAAACTTTGAAACATTAAGCTCAAACTTATATATTTAAGGATTTCTATCAGGAAATCGGTGCTCTATTTTACTAAAGTGTAAAGTTTATTTGGTTAATTGCCCAAAACTATATGGTTCTTAATGATTTCTGTTTAGATATCACCAAATAAAGTTAAATCTCAGTACATGTCAAAATTTAACAGAGATCGGGCTTCGAGGACCTTGGGAAAATCCAGGATCGCTTGAGCTATCGTTGTTTTCTATTTTACAAAGTAAATAAGACTAGAGAATTTAAAAAATCATTTGTTATAGCCATATTTGGTACTTGTCCTTGCCCTCTTATGTCATCTACCTAGTCATCTGTCAATCTCTTCCAAGATTTAAATTACGAGTCGCAAAAACTGCCTCCGTAGCATAGTGGTATGGGCGTGTGCTTTAGAAACCGGAGGTCGTGGGTTCGAATCCTGCGGGGACGCAACAAATTTTCATTGTTGTTTCTGTTGGTTAGGCAATTTGGCCGATCACCCAATTGTCTGAAAAGTAAGATGATCCATCGTCGGATGGGCATGTAAAAGTCGGTCCACCCACCAACCCGCATTGGACCAGCGTGGTGGATACGGTCCAAACCCTAATGGATAGGGGTGTATTAGGGGAGGCCTATGTCCAGCAGTGGACTAAAACAGGCTGATGATGTATGTATGTATGATGTTGTTACAAATATGTTATTCTGGTATGGTATGTTGATACTACTCAAGTTTAAAGCTGATCCATAACAATTAGAGGCGAAAAACAGTGTAATATAGAGTAAGTAATTAATTGAGTAATAATAACTCTTTTGACTTTTTAATAATTACTTTCTCTATCTCTATGGGATGAAAGGTATAGAATTGTCCGACCACTTCTCTGGCCTACTTCAAGTGTCGAAGTCACTTATCATTAAGTCCACCTCCTGGGTCCCCTCTTTGAAGACACAGTTGTTTATAGCACCTGTGACTCAGCAGTAAAAAAGTTAGCGTGTTAAGTCGAGGGGAGCACGGTATACTCAGTTCTACCCCTAAGTTAAGGGTGACTTTGTAGCTAACAACAGTATGTGAAGCTTCGTTTATCTTTGTCTCATTTGGTGTACAAGATAATGGTGACGCCGAAAAAAGCATAACGTCGTGAGATAAATGAATATCGCCACTACATTACATTTCATCATCATCATTATCAGCTAGTGCTAGTCCACTGCTGGACAAAGGCCTCTCCTAATGCACACCTTCTCCATTAGGGGGTTTTTGGACCGTATCCCACCACGCTGTTCCAATGCGGGTTGGTGTTTAGATATTTAAGGCCTGTGTATTGTTTATGTTTGTTTACTTGTATTAACCTAAGGAGCTAGTGGTTATGTTTAACAACTTTTATCAAGCAATATAATACAACGCTATTACAAACGTAGGTGATCTAGAATCTCATTAACTTCTTAGTACAAAACGGCTGCAAATAAAGTAATTAAAGTTCCGTTAATTAGACAAAGTTAATAAGATCGGTAGATATAAATTGGAATCATTTAACAAACATGTAGCTCTACGTAATTTACCGTGTTTTTTGTTTATAGCGTTTACATTTATAGTCCCGACGTCAAACATGTGAGTTAAATAAAAAAAATCTGCCTTCAAATCGAGAGACGCATTGTTTGCGATCGAACAAAGCGAATTAACTCCATCCGATGCAATCAAAATAATTCCACCTAACAGCT
This sequence comes from Lamproptera curius, assembly GCA_029286875.1. NCBI lineage: Eukaryota > Metazoa > Arthropoda > Insecta > Lepidoptera > Papilionidae > Lamproptera > Lamproptera curius. The sequence continues at coordinate 126,476 of JAGSMT010000011.1, read as the reverse complement.
ACTAAAGGTGCGAGCGCAATAGAACTTAAAATCACGCGAAATAGAACTTAAACGCACACAAATAGAACTCCGATGCAAACGCAATAGAACTCGCCCAAAGAACCCAAAGTTCGTAATCGTCGGCCGCATTAAACTTTTTAACAAGGCAGTGTGCGGTGGAACTTTGCGAGTTTTGTTCCCGACTCCGGTCTGAATTTATGTATGCGGGGACCAGCTGTGTATATTTATGGCACACGTAATTTCAGTCCGCCGCCGGCTTGTATAAATTCAAGACCGTTCGCTTATAAATCACCATTGTGCAACGACATAATCTAAGTGAAACCTAAGTGACAACTATTGTGTAGCGTAGCGAAGAATAAGTGAAAGAATAAGGGAGAAGATAAGACAAGATAGTGCGACGTGTTACAATTTAATTATAGGTACATAACATATTTAAAATATTTAAAAAGAGTCATCATCATCATCATCATCATCAGCCTATAATAGTCCACTGCTGGACATAGGCGTCCCCTAACACACCCCTATCTATTAGGCGGTCTTGGACCGTATCCCACCACGCTGGTCCAATGCGGGTTTGTGGGTAGACCGACTTTTTCATGCATTAAAAAGAGTAAGAATAAGTAAATGTCAGAATGCTTTGTCGAGACAAGCGAACTTTAATAACAAAATAACAATCCAGAAATAAATTAATAATGATATTGAATTAAGCTTTACCGTTTACCAATTTCATTATCAGCCTGTGATAGTTCACTGCTAGATATAGGCCTCGCCTAATACAGGGTGTATTAGGCGAGGCCATGTCTATCCATTAGGGTTTGGAACGTATCCCACCACGCTGGTCCAGTGCGGGTTGGTGGGTGGACCGACTTTTCCGTGCCCATCCGACGCTTAGATCATCTTACTTTTCAGACAATTGGGTGATCGGCCCAAATTGCCCTAACCAACTAGGAAACAACAAGGAATATTTGTTGAGTCCCCGCAGGATTGGAACCCACGACCTCCGGTCTTAAAGCACGGGCCCATACCACTAGGCTACGGAGATAGTTACCAGTTAATTTTAGCAACTAATACAGTAAACATTATCTGCTACATTTCACCGTAATATACAACTTAAAGTACGGGATCACTGACTTTAATTAATTGTTACTAGCTTTAGACACGCTACGTTTCCTGTGACGTTAAACAAGTAGGTATCATTGTTAATGTTCTTTTTGCCTCTAGGTATTAAAACTAGCCTTTTTTTAATTTAAGGCAATAAGGGAAGAATCACCGCGTGTGTCTTTCGGTGATAAAACAACAGCATAAAGCACTTCTCTGTCCGGTTCGAGGGTCGAATGCAGCATAATCACTAGGTAAACGAAACGCATTATCTTATGTTTGAAGCAAGATTTGTGGCGTTTTACATTATTTACTATAGGCAGAGCATATTATTTACCTACAGGGTAATGTCCTGCTCATCGGCGCTTATCATCGTCATTCATTGACAGTTTGTTCGTCATCGTTTAACGATAAAATCCAAATGCTAGGTTTTTGTTTCGTTATGGAATTCTTTGATTCCATCGCCGCACTCAAAGACCGCGATAAAAGCTTTACAATAGCTTAAAAATATGTTAATTTAAGGAAATTACTACCTTAAATTAACGTATTTTTAAGCTACTATTAAAGATGCGGTAAATAATTTAATTGACAAAATATTTAATTAATATTACTGATGACAAAATAATATACTATATATTAAGTTTTTTTCCTGGTTGTACATACATCTTTTGTGTGTTATCCCTATACGCAAGGTGAGACAATAATTCCACTCAAGTGTTACAGGGGTTGATTGCGTGCCTCTATCCCCAGTGGCCCACACCCCTACTTGCATCCGAATGGCGTATAAAGCTTCGTTTGACTTGCTAAGGGTAGCAACCCCTACGCAGGCTCTCAGGGTCGGACCCTCGAAAACTAATTTTGTGTATTGCATAATACAATACTTCCTCCAACTGGATTGTATAAAGTCATGTTAGTTGGAATTTTTTAATTGAACTTTAATTGAATGAATTACACCGATTAGTTGGACTAGCTTTTCTATAAATTTCATGTTTGTACACGCCTTCGTGGCCCAGTGGTTTTGGCACTTGCATTCCAAATAAAAGGGGTCATCAGTTGATATGCATCTGGTTATCACCGTTCATTAATTTATTTAAACCATGATTGTTAATGACCCATTCTATATTAAGTAATATGACCCATGGTCCACAATCAGAGTTGTAGTTGGTTCATCTTGAATAGTTCTAAGATAAAACGAGTTTTTATGTTATGCATTTATTTCATTATTAGAGCAATCTAAAAGACTATTGGGAGAATGTCCAGAATCAATTATTCTGGACATTCTCGGTCCATCGTTAACGAAAGAAATAACTATGTTTGCCACCTCTAGCATATTGGCAATGTTAATCGATTAAGGTTATGCCATTTTCTGCTGCAATTAATTTATCATTTCATATTTGCTGAAATTTACTCAATAAAACCAGTAACATGTATATCGTTCACGTTTAATCTTTCAATATTAGATAGCTATTTTTAATTTATCAGGATATTCACGTTCGAAGCACCAATAGAAATTATTTGTATCCGGAAAAATATTAAAGCTACTAACACAATTGTAAAATAGCAATTATCATCAGCCTGTATAAGTCCACTGCTGGACATAGGTTTCCCTTAATGCACGATATCATTAGGGGGTTTTTGGACCGTATCCCACCACGCTCGTCCCATGCGGGTTGGTGGGTGTAGCGACTTTTTACATACTCATCCGACGCATGGATCATCTTTCTTTTCAGACAATTGGGTGATCGGCCTAAATTGCCCTAACCAACTAGGAAACAACAATGAAAATTTGTTCTCCAGCTTTTAAAGCACACGCCCTTACCACTGGGCCACGGAGGCTCTTTTATAATTGCCATGAATTCAATGTTTTTACAGAGATTTTAGAGCGCAACTACAAGGAATTTAAGCTAAGACAAGCGGATGAATTGATGTGGAATTAAAAAAGAAGAGGAAACTAGCAAATAATTCAGCGTCCAGCTATTTTTAAACTTAATAACTTCAAACAAATTGTAACTCAGATTAATTTATAAACAACAGGAGATTTAGATGTGCTTATGTAAGGTTATATTAATAAAAGTAACATAAGGTTAGAAGGATGATTATTTGCACGCCAAATTATTAAATATATTAGGTATAATATTTATTAGCACTGAAATTGTAGCTCGAGTTTTTCGTTTTAATTTATATTTACTCGAAAATTAAATTAATCAACTCTTGGTATAAGGTGATTTTGTTTTTACGATTTTCATGCTTCGAGATACGTTGTAAATATGCTACCGATGATTTTAATTTAGTATTTATTTTGGGGTTATTGAATAATTTATATTTACATGGAAAATTGATAAAATTTTTCAACATTGAAAGTTACCAAGTTCTAACATTTTTTTATTAGTTTATCTTATAAGTGAATCTAATAGTTATCTAAATACGTTACTTTTTTTAATTTGTAGTTTGGAGTTTACTCTTTACATACAAAATAATAATCACCCCTCTTTATAATATAAATATAGACGAAGTGCGTTACCACTCCATTACTTCACAATTTTAGCATTATATATTATTGTAGAGATAGTTTTTCTGTCATATAATTTGAAAATGCAAGTGAAGCCGCGGGTGAAATTAGTATTGAAGACAGTGCTTTGGCGAAACTGCTACAAAACCAGTTTTATTATTCACATTTGGACGGCGTCCTGTCGACATATTTTCCAAAGTACCGTTTTCGAATGGAAGACGTTTTGTTTTACGTAAAACGTGCACTTTATGTTCCGTAAGTTATCAGAAGTGGTTTAGTAATATTTTATGAGGGTTAAGATTTAATAGAGGTCAGTATCATGTCTTTATACATATAAGAATGTTCATTTACTTCCAAGTTCGAAGAAAAGTGAAGTAAACGGTGGCCATAGGAATATTTTGTTTATTTCGAATGAAAGAAAAATACATTTTTCTTAAAATTTTGACCTTATACTTTTGCTTTACAAATTGAAAGTTGTCGGTTCGAATTCACGAACTAAAAAACTTGGTGTAATCGTTGTTTTCTGATTGGTTTTGAGCCACTACTTTCATCTCTCCGAACCACTCTAAGGTTGACTGACAGGTAATGATGAATAATACGGTTTTACAGATTTTATCGCGTTTAACTACTTAACAACTATTTAAAATTATGCCCAGCGTTTCAAACGCGTCCCAGAGTTCATTGTCACGGGAGCGAATGGTATAATTTTAAATATTTGTAATAATTAAACTGCCACTGCCTAGTGGTAGGGCGTGGAGTTAGGAACTGTGGGTTCGAATCACGGGACAACAATTTTCATTGTTGTTCTCCAGTTGTTAGGGTAATTTGAGGCCGATCACCCAATTGCCGAAAAGTAAGATGCACAATGCCTCGACGAGCATGTAAAAGTTGGTGCACCTACTAATCCGCAATCGACCGTAGTTGCGTTCTCGAAAACCCCATAAATGGAAGGTGAGCTTTGGGGAGGTCTATGTCTAGCAGTGGACTGAACGCTGGCTGAGATGATGATGAATTAAACGCGATAGAATCCATATCTCTGTCATATATAGTTATAATATAGTATAACTATATTAATAATCACGTAAAGTATTCGCGTAAGCAACAGAAAGTATCATGATTAGAAATAGCTAAGTCTTTTGTACTTTGTACTTTATATTGTGTAAAATAAATAAATATATAAACATATACTAGCAACCCCGCAATCCCCCCTTATGAGTGGAATTTCGTAAAGTCCGTTCTTAGCTGACCTCTACTCGGTGGAAGGAATATTCCTGCCAAATTTCAAGTCGCTACGCCTTATGGTTCTCAGAGATATCGTGATGACTAAATACATAGGTGGGAATCTGTTATGTATATAGATATATGCAAATAAAGAAACAAGAAACACTCGATGGCAATCAAAGTACACGTAAAAACGATGTGCATGTCGTAACAGCATACCGATCGTCGTCTATAGCGATCCTTCAACACGATCTACGTCAGTTCTCGCTTCGTCTGTCGGCGGCCATCTAACTTGTGGATTTATTCCGGTCGTTCCCGTAACGTTTGTTACGATATTACGGTATGGATTCAGCGAAGCGGGGCAGATTTCGTGGCTTGTTACTTTGCAGATGTATGTATGGCTTGGACTGGAGATTATTTGTATGGTTGGTGTTTTTATTTATATGACTAGACGTATCGACAAGTGAAATATAAATTGTTATGAAATTGATTAATACATTTTTTATGGTTGTGGGATTTGGTTTTCAAGAAAATTATTATATTTAAGTTTTATTGTAATATATTCTTTTTGCTAAAGGAAATGCCACATTTAATTATTTATCCCTTGCAAAATAATAAACACCTACCAGTTTTTCATAAAATATCAAATCTAAAACTTAATCATATTAACATTTGTATTGGTCATCTATTTTTGTTTCTTTTTCAACGGCATAAACCAAAAGTATAAAAATCAGAACGTTATTCCGAATTATATCTAGTCAAATAAGACTCTATTCCTTGTAAACTAATTTTAATGTCAAATTCTACTGCAGCCCAATCCAAAGAGTTTCAATTGGTGCATTACCATAGTAAATAATCACGCGATTTTCAGCCAATAACAACTGCCATACGTTTAAGCGCCAATAGATTTCGTTACTAACTGCCTCCGTAGCCTAGTGGTATGGGCGTGTGCTTTAGAAACCGGAGGTCGTGGGTTCGAATCCTGCGGGGACTCAACAAATTTTCATTGTTGTTTCCTAGTTGGTTAGGGCAATTTGGGTCGATCACCCAATTATCTGAAAAGTAAGATGATCCATGCGTCGGATGGGCATGTAAATAGTCGGTCCACCCACCAACCCGCATTGGACCAGCGTGGTGGGATACGGTCCAAAAACCCCCTAATGGGTAGCGGTGTATTAGGGGAGGCTTATGTCCAGCAGTGGACTGATGATGAGATTTCGTTTACCTAAATAATATTAACAAATTGGCCTACGTTGGGTATAGTCAAAACAAACATAGTTCGCCAACAATGGGTCTTGGATCCCATGAATAATGCACTGAATACGTCACTGCCAAGTACTACAGGGTGAATGACCTTAATCCTATGGGGTTTGCTAATAGGATAAATGGGGAACTAAAGTATGGTCGTGTCATGGTAGATCTGTAATCGAGTTATACCAAGTGAATATCTAATGAAATATTTCTATATATAGAAATATATAAAATTTGAGTGTCTGTTTGTAAAAACAAAATAATAATGTTAAATATACGTATATATAGATAAATAACATATTTTTGATTTTTTTCGTCTGCCTGTCTGTTTGTTCTGGTTAATCTCTGGAATAGCTTGTCCGATTTTGACTGGACTTTCGTTCGAATATAGGTAATGTAATTGGGAGTAATCAGGCTTACTAACTTAAAAATAGATAAAATTGAAAAGCGACTAACAGTGTTGGCTATTGAATTTACAAAACAATTACAATCGATTACATCAGTAAAACAATATTAGGAATCGATAAAGATTAATGTGAACAACACTTCTACGTTCAATCAGCTCTATTTATTCCATCTTAACGAGAGGTATCGTAAGCTTAATAATCTTTTAAAGGTATCTTCAACATTTTTCTCCCAAAATGTCTTTAATAATAACGATACACATCTCAATCCGGAATATCCCGGCCATTTGCATTTCGCGCTGCATTATTTAGTATGTTCCTCGCTCTATTACTTTTTGGGGGCACGCCGTTGCCATGGCGACCGGATTCCCCTTTAATCCCCTCCCGTTTTAGCGTGGCGTATCCTTCGACCCCTGTTTTAGTGGCCGCCAGTCACATCGACGCGTGACTATTTTGTTATTTGTTAAAAAATATATTTTTTGATAAATGCGTGTTTTAAAGGTAAGGTCTTATTCAAAATAAAAAAAGGGTCTAAAACATCCTGGTAGAGTCTGAGTTGCAATGAAAAGCATGTATTAGAAGAAACAAGATTTCACGTGTTCAAAAATCAAGGTCGTGAAACCATTAAACATAATTTCACTTTTTATTTACACCTCCCTGTAAAAGGACACAATTGGAGTTTAAATATAAACGTATGTATGCAAAAACAAACTACAATAAGGAAGTTTTCAACGAAATCAACATTGACGGTTTTTATTGTATCTAAGCTTTATGTATGATGTTTTTATAAGACGTTAAATTGCTTCTACTATCTCCCTCTCTCTTCAATCTATAGCCTCACAGCTGAAGACCATGACCCCCTTATCAGTAAATCATACGCGTCCATGTTTGGCGATCGGATCTGGTCAGTCCAACGTCTTGGATTACGGCTTCTGCATCTCGTGCCCTCAACTCTCCCCGTTATCATCAGACGTTCAAAGTTATCAGGGCTGTACGGGTAATATGAGCGAAATATTACCAGTATTGCTACTACTAGTAAATTCAAAAGTACAAAATACTACGTACTAATATCTACTTATTACGCACACAATCTATTCCATAAAATAGAACAAATTCCTATCTACCTTTCCGATTTGTATTATTTACATAACGTCCATATTTTCAGTTCATACGATCCTTTCATGCATAATGTTGGTATTTAAAAATATCGCTCCATTTTTCACATGTAAAACAGTTCGTTGAAGCACGAACTTTCTAATGCATCATTACTCGAACAATACCGTGTATTGTGCGGTAAAATTACATGTAGGCCAAGTAAAAACTTTTACCAAACCATTTCAGTAATATCTGAATTTATTTTTATACATTTCTTGCAACGTGGCTGAAAATAAAAACGTGACTTTTGTTTAAGTTATGATTCATCAGTCATCAAATGTGGAGATTATACTAAACAAAATAAACACTAAATTTTGTAGTGTCTCATGAAATCACATAACATTAAAAAAGAATAGTGGTCATTGATCCATTAGGGGGTTTTTAGATCGTATCCCACCGCGCTGGCCCACAGCGGGTTGGTGGGTCGACCGACTTTTTACGTGCCCATCTGACGCATTGATCATCTTACTTTTCAGACAATTGGGTGATCGTCGCAAAGTTTGAAACCGAAACCCAAGGTTTCGAACCGACGACCTCCGGTTTAAAAAGCAAGGGCCCATTCCGCTACACCACGGAGGTGGCTTTTATATTATTTTACATTCAATAGTTTGCAACATTATCTTGCTTCGGTAAGCAGTACTCGAACAGTGTTTTCAAAATTTTTATGCATATGGAAATTAAAAAGATTTATAAGACAGATAACAACCAATTGTAGTAGTAACTATTGGCATATATAAATTTAATTACAATGATGCCTTTAAAGTTGTATTGTGACCGTGTGACATCCGGCCACCCTCCCCACGGAGCCCGAAGAAAGTGCCCATTGAACGCTCGTTTCCGACGCGGACCGGGCCTTCGCCCTTTCTTCTAATATGCCGATCAGCCGACAAACCGATTCTATACGTCGATCCAATATTTACTAATATTACACAGACATATCGTGTGATTGAATACGCCTATTATAATAATAATAATGTTGTCCAGTCGATTACGACTATGGCGGCCGATCTATTTTAGAGATCATCCAAATATAGGAGATATTATGAATAAAATAAATATATAGGGAATATTATAGTGCACAAGTGTACGCACAAACACAGACGCACTCCTTGTTTCTTTTTTTATGCTGTCAAAGCCAATTGAACGGATAACCGACACGACCGGAGAAAGATAAGGCAGGCCGACTTTTTTACGTACCCATCCGATGCATGGATCATCTTACTTTACAGACAATTGGTTGATCAGCCCAAATTGTACTAACGAACTCGGAAACAACACTGAAAACTTGTTGCATCCCCGCAGGATTCGAACCCACGACCTCCGGTTTCTAAAGCACACGCCCTTACCACTATGCTACGGAGGCAGTTGTCTATATAACAGCTGACTTAAGCCTAAGAATACTCAGCCAGCGTATTTACTGCGTAAACGAGACTTAACATCCTATATCTCACGCAAACATCACATTGGTTATACCCTGGTGTTGGAGATGTCCATGGGCGTTGGTGACCACTTTCCATCAGGTGGTTAGACTGCTCGTCTGAGTTTGTTTTAAAACAAAGTCACAAAGTGCTTTTAGGACTATTTCAAATTTGATTTCGCAGTTTTAACAAGCTTTAATATTGCGATGGCGGCTAAATAAGACTAATCTTTTGAATGATTATCTTAATACAGGCAGTCTTCCTACCTACGGCATGTAAGCTGCGCGGTGCCTGTTTCTGCCGCAAAGCATTATTAGTCACTACTGGATGCCGGTTTGTAGGGCACCGTAGCCAGCGTATTTTTGTGTAAACGACACTTAACATCCTATGTCTCACGGTAGGCAGCGCTTTGGTGATACCACTAGTATGGCCGTGCCATGGCCGTCGGTTCCCACTATCCATCAGGTGGCCCGACTGCTCGTCTGCTTTCGTGGAAAAGTACGTAACACGCTATGTTTAAGGTAATATTAACGATGAATTAAGTTTTAACAATTTTAACAGGCAGCTTTTTCACTCTTTTTCTTCCCTGGCGGTATACTTCTAGCCTGCAGATCTTTAGCTAAGCTTCATCTAACGCAGAGAAGACAGAAAATTACCGTCCCCGTCTCTCTATGGTACAGTGGTAAATGATACAGTTTTACTAATATTATGACGTTTAATTACTTTGCATAAATATATTAGCTGACCTCTATTCGGCAAAAGGAATATTCCTACCAAATTTCAAGTCGCTACGCCCTATGGTTCCAGAGATATCGTGATGAGTCAATACATTGGTTAGGTTGAAATCTCTTGTATATATATATATATATAGGTAATAGAAGATTATACCCGACGTTAACCAACATAGATTATTATGTACAATGCGGAATACGAAAGAGATTTTTTTTAATATTTTAGAGAAAAATCTGCAAATGCTTTTTATAAAGTCTTTAAATTACATAAGTGCATATCATAATATAAATTTAATAATAACGGTGTCTCCGATAAATTTTATATGTGTAATTACGTATAACTACTGGGCAGTGTAATTAGAACTACATTAATAAACTTATTCCGCTATTAAATTAACAATTTTATCCGTGATCCGTCTAACTAGTTTCAAATTTGAAACGAAACTATTTTAATCAACGTTTCAAATTAGTAACAAACTATATCTAATTTACTAAATCATCGCGTTTTCTGTAAATTCAAAACTTTGATACACATCATCAAAGTATGATTAGTAGTTATTCTGTGTAGATTAACTCAAACCATCATAACATTCATCAGACTTTAAAACACATGTATTACCAAAAAACCATGTTAGTAAAGAAATTGTCACGAGTTCATCATATTTTAAACCAAAGAAAAAAATAGGCAAGGTCTTTAGATTATAACCTTCACGTAATAAAAATTCTTATTTGATAATACTCGTTTTTCATATTTAACCGTACGTACCTCTACATAATCGTTTCGAAAAACTTTCCTTGAACGTTGCTTTGAAAAAAGCTATGAATCAAAACACGCATTCATAAATTCGCGTCTCGTATGTCGCTTTCGGTTCGATAAAAGGTGCGTATAATAAACCGAACAGAACATATAGCGGAAAGTTCTTTGTAACATTATTATATATATACGCCTGGAACATGGAAATCATTAATTTAACTTTAGTTTCAGAATTGCGTTGTTTAATTGATTCCCCGCGGATTCGAACCCACAACCTGCGGTTTATAAAGCACGGGCCAATACCGTTAGGCCATAAAAGCAACAACTTATAGTGTTTATTATTATTTATAGTGTCTCACGTCCCATTTATTAATGACGGATTGTCACGAATCTGCCAATAACTGAGCGGTCATGCTTCAATGATAACGCCGACGCTATAGCATTGTTACAAGTTACATTGTTGTTACAAGAGTTCGTATTGTATTTGAGTAAAGCACAAGCTATTTTTCTAAGTTGCTATGCGTTACTGTTTGAATAAATTTATTATTAATTATCAGCATTGGTGTAATTGTTTGTTATACTCTATAACTGCGTTTAAGAATGCGTCTACCACATGATGAAATAATAAACTTTTTTAAGAAATTCTTCACCTCTATCTGTACGTCAGATCGCTTTATCATAATCAGCCTGTGTCTGCTGGGATAGGCCTCCCCTAATGCACATCACAGCTTCCGATCGTCGGCTATTCACATCTAGCCCAAACCGGCCATTTTGCGAATATCATCACTTCATTTTGCCGCAGGGCGTCCCACACTAGTCTGTTACTTATGGAGGCTGCTTCGGCGGCTAGCGCTAGTGGGGTAGCAGAAGACTGCCAAAGTGACCCTGGAGAAGGTGCAAAAGGTTTTGTCAGTGCGAGTCTGACATAACAGTCTTTCTTTCGTCTTTAACCCGAAAAAAAAGCGTCCCACATTACTAGTTTTGTATGAAATTAAATTGTAAGTTTAGTTCGGCATAGGTGGTATCACCGCTCAAGGCGGTAACTCACGTTTCCTAAGACGAATTATGAATTATATTGAAGCGTAAATGTGCACGAATTACGAGTGACGCGTTGAATTACAATAATGTAAGCTTATTGTCCGTTTGTACTAACAAGTAAGTTGATAATGTAAACCGATATCGAAGAACCAAATGTAATTCGATTTGTTTCATGAAATGTTTCTGTTGACGTTACAATAAAATATTTTGTTGTCTTAAAGCCTATGGTAATGCCTTTTTCAGTAGTTTTTATCACTTATTCGTATAAAAAGTTCAGGTTGTTAAGGTTATTAACTGTAGAGCTTCTGTGCCTAGTTGATTTCGTTTAAAGAGCGTTCACCAAATAAATATTAGCTCCCCTTATCGTGCCGGTGATAACATGGACGCAATTAGTGCAGTTTCGTACGTGACTAATGCCCGCTTGTGGTTCTCAAAGTTTCAATTGTAGTATATTAATAAGCCATGCGGCTATGCTAATTGATAAGTGTTTGATCTTAAATTTCATATTCAAATTTACTATTATAGATGTTTGAATCGATAGTTAAAATATTGCTCAATTTATGATTTATGATCAGCCAGTAATATGCCTGAGGCTTAAACGATCAATGTTAGAATCTATATAAGTTGGTTTATTAAAATTGGGAACAGCTCAGCAAATTAGATAGGACGTCTGCAAGATGGTATTAACAGTTCCGGCAAGATTGCAGATGGAGCGGTGGCGTACAATAGGGGAGGCCTATGCCCAGCAGTAGACTGACACAGGCTGATAAAAATATTTTAATCAATAAAAATATCTATACATTAGAAAATGTTAAGATAAAACAACCATTTGGAATCAGACCGTTTCTTGAAAAACGGCATCGGATTTTTATTAAACTGATGTAACTTATACACATAAATTTTGACAAATATGGTTCGGCGCCTCCATGGCTATCGGACTAGCCAAGAAATTAATAACTAATTGAGTGCTCTCGTTTGATTCTGGAGCAATTAATTGACCTACAATTTACTTTACGAGTTTTATCAGCCGTCGTAAATTCTTAGATGGTTGAAAGGTTTATATCTCGGCAAGAATTATTGATGATATTTAACTCTTTGTTAAGTATGTATCGTTTCTACTATATATGCACATAAAGCTAAGACAGTACAATGTATGTTTCTTTTTGGATTTTTATGTCTAGAATATCATATATGATGTTTTTGAAACAAGTTGCAATATTTGAAATGACTTGATCATTTTCAAAATACTATTTTATACACCATAGATAAGAAAAATATGTTCTATTTAGTTTTTTTAGCGGTAAGGATGGCGGATTTATTGAAATTATTATTTAATAGAATCATCACATCAAGTCACATTTCGCGGCTTCGTTTACTTGAATATATTTTTATTAACACTTGCGGGGACAATCTTCCAAAGAGGTTTTTTTATTTATTCCTTTCTTAGTCTTAGTGTGATGATTTGATGTCTTTTATATGCTATATCTTTAAACAAAGGTAATATCTATCACTGAAAATAAACATTAAAACGGATCAGTTGTTTCTTAGCGTGTTTAAGTAAGTAACCGTTAAGCATTAATATATTAGATTTTATATTATAATTCTGTAAAGTTTCTAGCTTATCTAGCTTCTTAAATTGATGTCTTCTAGTGCGTAACAGTTTGAGAAGCACCTTACCTGGCATTCACTAAACACGTTCAGTCGTCCGTTCTAATATCGGAGCAAGCGCGTGCCCATATATATTATTAAGCAGAAATAGAACACTTCATAGCTTTATACTGAATAATTGGAGATGTTTTAGAAACGATTGTGTTGATTCATTTTAATATACTCAGATGCTTTGTGCTATTTGTATTGTAACTTATTTGCTTGAGTATACGAGTTTGAAGACGTTCGATATTAATTAATACTCCAGAACAGTTTCCTCATAACGTAATTATAAGAATAATGGTATAATTAATGTATAATTATTTCAAAGATTAGATTATATAACTTATTTATCTTTTTAGCTTATATAAAAATTTTAGATAACTTCTCGCTAGAAATTTTCATGCTGGTTTTTTACTGGACAGGTGTAAGTGGTGCTCTGTAAAGTCTAAACTGAATAAACAATTGATTAATAATACAATTATACACGGAATTTACAATAATTTATGTATGTAATGCAATAATTTTACGGATTTTATCGCGTTCAATAAATTCAAAGTCCCAATATGCTTAGTTTTATTAGTAATATTTTTGAAGGCCGTTGTATACCGTTTTACAAAGTAAAATAATAATGTGCGAACACTACTAACTACTAGGCAACGAAGGTGTTATCATACATTTGACTGTGACGACCCGCTTGGCGCAGTGGTGAACAGTCAAGAAACAAAAAGAAAGTATGTTTATGCATTTCTCAGTTATCTAGTTTCTATAGTACAAGCTTTGCTGTAGTGAGCGAATTTATATCGTCTTACACCGTTTACCTTATGGGTGGAGACTACCTATCAGATCAAGGACCTGCGTCTGTTAAAACAAAATATAATCGCTTCTTATACACAGATGAGCTCACATTGTTTATCTATAATGTACTTACATCGTCCCACATTGCGCATAAGGCGATCCGACCACAGTATGTAAAGGACCGGTGTAAACTAAGTGTCTCATTACCAGTCATAAACGAGTGCCCGCATGTTGGTCGCAAACAGGACCCGTTCATTTGCATTAGAAACTCAAGTCCTTCCAAATTGGAGCTTATTAAATATATTAAAGCATTTAGATTCAATGTATGATTTAATTTAATATTGAATTTTATTTGCTTCGTGAATAGATACTTAGTAAGAATGTGTAGAATAAGTGCCTGTGTGATTAGAATTAATGTTTTGGCCACTGTAATCTTTTTCAGGGTATTTATTACATTACTTTTGTAAAGCTCTAATCAGGGTAGTACCTACTACCGGTCTACCTCGTGACTATTGCCACTGGAACGTGTTCGAAACGTCAGGAATTGAAAATGTAAAATACATGTGATAAAATCCGTAAAAAGTAATCTTATTCAATAATTTGTAGGATTCGCGTAAACATAATAATTAGTTATGAGTACGTACTTTAACCAATAACACGGATTTGAACTTTGCCTATTTCCATCTACGGAACTAGTATAGCTACCAAAGCTGACGTAAATGTCTATTCTATGAATAGAAACTGTACTTTTTTACGCTGTTGGTTTTTCTCATCATCATCATCATCCTTTCATAGACGACTGCTGGACATAGGCCTCCCCTAATACACCTCTATCCATTAGGGGGTCTTGGACCATATCTTACCACGCTGGTCCAATGCGGGTTGGTGGGTGGACCGACTTTTTACATGCCCATCCGATGCATGGATCATCTTACTGTTCAGACAATTGGGTGATCGGCCCGAATTGCCCTAACCAAATAGAAAACAACAATGAAAATTTGCCGCGTCCCCGCAGGATTCGAACCCTCGACCTCCGGTTTCTAAAGCAAACGCCTATACCTCTAGGCTACAGAGGCAGTAGGTTTTTCTATTGACAAGGAATTAAAATTAAATACACATTGTTCGTTTCTACCCCAAAAAATTTCAGTAAAAATATTAAGTTATGCATCTACATTGTTTACATCAATTCTATCCTTCTTGCTCTGTTAATAGTGCTATACATTTTGGCGTCACAAGAGCTTTACTTTAGAATGTTTATGTCAGTTACGTCGCCTTTTTGGCACATGCACACTGTTGTCATCACAAACTTGTCTTCAATTTACGAATCTACTCATAATATGTTTCATTATACAGTTCAAGTTGAGTGTATACGCGCCTTTAATCACGCTTCGGGTACTAGACTTGTATTCTAAAGAAATATAACATATAATCTTATATATTAATAAAAAGGTATAATCAATACTAGCACAAAGCTCACACGCCACGTCCCAAAGTGCCTTATCATTCCTGTAATGTTTAACATATCTCTAGCGTCGCCCATTCGGCAATCGATTGAGTGCTTTATAAGTGTCGCTTTTTTCGTTGCCACGGGGGCTGCTCACCCCCAGCGAGCGATAAACGATTCCCAAGCAATAAAGTAGATAAGCTAAGCGAGTAACATCTAGCTGGGGAAACGAAATAAGGCTGCACGATTTACTGCGGTATGTCGGAAGGAAATCTTCCGATGTCCTTATATGTTTATTTTATTTCTTAAAGCTTTATGCACAAGCAAGTACAAAGGCGAATGCCAAAAGGCATTATCTACCAGTCAACCTTTGTGGGGCACAGAGAAAATTCATCAATATTATTTTACACATATGTGCACGTTTATGAGTACAAAAATATTTTGGTTGCATACTAGCGTTAGACCTAAAATCTACTAGCACAATGTCTAATGTCGAACTGGTGAAGTTTAAAGTGCCTTTATTGGTTGTGCGAAGTCTAAGTCAACTATCTTCATCATCATTATAATCATCAGCCTGTGTCAGTCCACTGCTTGACACAGGCCTCCCCTAATGCACGCCACCGCTTCCGATCTTCGGCTATTCTCCTCCAGTCCTCACAATTATCTTAACATTCATCTATTTGGCGTGTTTCGAGTTTGATGTAGGACCTCGCGTATAACAATTATGCGTATAAAATATTCTATTCGATTTTGAGTCAGTACCAAGCAAAACAAATTTAGTATGGTAATAAATACGTACAGAATCACTACTTGTCTTCGTTACATAATATCACTCTGCAGGAATCGCACCCACACTATTCAGCGCAGGAGTGTGGGTCATTGACCGTTCTGAATCCCTTTTCCCATCCTTTTCGCGAAAATTTATAGAACCAAAGTATTAAATAAATTTGTGTCATTTGTATGTCTGCCGCAAGGATAAACACTATAAATTTGATGATGATATTTTTAATTTTTTTTTTTTCTTTAACAATATTTATGTATTTAATAGTAGCATATAAAACACTATAACAATATCTTATTACATTTCGAGAAACCAAATACCGCGCCATAAGTCCTAACAGCCTTCCTCTCAATTAACTTAAGTTCTTTCTTAAGTAGGTCCTATCAAGCGGGCCAAATACAATTGTCCTTATTGCAAAGTAACATTAAATTAAATGCCATCCGACTTTCCAAGTTGCTAAGTAATTTAATTTTGAAAAACAATTTCTACAGTCCATTCCGGTGAAAGTCTAAGCTAGACTCGTTTAATACCTCGATGGTCTTCGATTGTGCCCGGAACGTTGTTAAGTTTCAAAGAAATGCTATAGGCCACGAGTGCGTATACAAGACTGTGCATGTTTTCGAAGCTATTAATTCTCGTAACAAGGTATTTGGTTTGTAATATGATTGTTTTATGCAGGCATTTCAAGTATCAACTGCCTCAAACTGTTACAAACCGGAGGTCGTGGGTTTGAATCCTGCGGGGACTCAACAAATTTTCATTGTTTTTTCGTAGTTGGTTTGGGCAATTTGGGCTGATCACCCAATTGTCTGAAAAGTAAGATGGGAATGGCCCATGATGGCCATGGGCATGTTAAAAGTCGGTCCACCTACTAACTCGCATTGGACCAGCGTGGTGGGATACGGTCCAAAAACCCCCCTTATTGTGGAGGCGTGCATAAGGGGACGCTTATGTCCAGCAGTGGACTAACACAGACTGATGATAATGATGATATAATGATGATTTCGAGTATTTTACATGACATAATTATAGTATATTAATAGCGTGATTATTGTTTGCAATGTAACTGTTTTAAGAACATACATAAAGTATTATGCTTCTTACAAATTAATTGATCATACGTTATATACAAATAGGATATTAATATAGATATAATTATTTTTATAATTCCTCGTAAGTTTGGACACTTACTGTGTACATACGTACCGTAAGTAATATCGATCTTAACAAATAAACGCAACACGCTAAAGCGATAAGCTTTTTTTTATTGGTGGACAGTCGTTTAACGACAAATATCACGCAATATTCTGCCAATGAGTGCATTGTAATGTCAACGCTATTAGTTCAAATAGATTGGTCTTATTCGGCCTAAATGCAATATATATTTATTTACGACTAATTTACTTACATATAAAGTCCGCTTTATCACTGATTCGTAGTGATATTTATATATATTTATTTATTACTGACGTTTCGGACTGCTTCAGCATCCATGAGCACAGGCGGACTAAGATGGTCCATCAAATTCAAATATCCTCATTCAACATAGGAGCAATAGTCTTAATTATTGATTGTCAAAAAATCCCATCTTAATCTGTATCGAGGAATAATTATTAAAATAATAATTTTATTTTATACATTTCCGAAAAACTCACGCACAGAAGTGGTACAATATATACTAATGAATAAAGTTAAGGCTAATGAAAAGTTTTTAAAAATTCATTCAAAATTATTATATTATTAATACGCATGAAAAAAACAGTATAGTAAACGGTACAAAACAAATGGTTAGGAGATCATCCGATACTAAACGTGAAATATCAAATATATCTTTGTTAATAACTATTTTTACCACAAACACTACGTTCCGATCCTCGCTCGTCTAGTGTGTACGCACTTCAAAAGGCACGCGGTCAAAGGCACGGGAGGCAATGCCCTCTGATTTAATACTCTATGTATAGTCTGCTCTGATTTTATACTCTATGTTTAGTCTGCACAGTGTCTCTCATGGTGTCTGGTTAATCTCTATTATCAGTCTGGCATTAAGTAGTTTTTGTTCGAGACCCAATTGCCGTTGGTACGTCTACTTTTTTCCGTAGATAATGGTAACTTTAGTATTAATGGTCCATTTAATCTTGTTTAACATGTTTTATACTTAACTTAGTTTCTCTGCATGAGTCTATGAATGACGTGATATTTGTTTGGAGCTATTCTTCTTTGTATGCTTGTTGCAAATTCTTATTGAATTAATAATTTCACTGACTGCTATATGAAAAATAATTAGGTTTTATGCAGACTGATGTCACCATAGCTGAATAAAGGTGAGGAAATAACGGATAGGTATAAATGTCAGAGTATTTTACATACTATAAAGACAAGTAAGATTCAACTTTTCGCCACAAGAATAAAATTCTTTAAAAAAAAAAGGAAAATCGTAACTCTTTGAAATATTTTACAATTTTTATTAGTATTAGTAGAGCTTCTAGACCAGTAAAAGAAGTTGGGTCTTTGGCAACTTGGTAGGGCAGAAACACTACCCTCCTTCAGTAGAACAAGCATTCTATTTGGTGTAGTTATTGTAAATTAAACCGGAAAAAGATTTGAGCCGTACTAAGTAAAAAGTAAGTGTATATTTATAAATGACAGGGTATTGTTTACCATCAGGTTAAAATTTGGTCCTCCTAGCCACATTTCATTCAAAGACAAATAACTACACCCTATATTTATGTTTGGACGGAAAATACACTCCAAAATTTTCACATTCAGTCTTATAAAGTTTATAAAATGAACAATATTATTATTATGAATGTGAACTATGGATAGTCTCTCGTGTTGTTGAGATATTCACAGTATAAATTATTTATACTTTACATTCCTACCCACTGGGAATCTTATTACTATTCTAGAACAATATCTTTGGAGTAGGTTGTAAATTACAGGCTTCAGCTTTCTACGAAATTCGTTGTAAGGTCACGCTACGCTATATTCAAATGGTTTTATTGTGTTCGTCTAGTACATAATAAAATAACTTTAAAACTTAATGATTATCTTTATAAAATATGGACATGAAATAATGAAATGAATTAACTAACCGTATAAATAACCTTGATAAAGAATTGTGATAGACACAATTTGATTCATTCTTCTAAGGTATGCGGAGGCTAAGAAAACTAGATGAAATTCTCATTTATTTCTTTTAATAAGTAATTTGTTTA
This sequence comes from Lamproptera curius, assembly GCA_029286875.1. Taxonomy (NCBI): domain Eukaryota; kingdom Metazoa; phylum Arthropoda; class Insecta; order Lepidoptera; family Papilionidae; genus Lamproptera; species Lamproptera curius. Next base: position 107,012 of record JAGSMT010000011.1, on the reverse strand, counting down.
TTCAATAGTATGTAAACTTTGTAAACATATATGTTTATATTTATTCATAAATATGTATTAATTATATTACGAATTTTGTGTTTTAATTGTATGTATATATTACATAACTGCGTATTGTAGCCCATGGGTAAGGCCGTGTACTTTAGAAACCGGAGGTCGTGGGTTTGAATCCAGCAGGCACTAAACAATATTTTTTATTGTTGTTTCCTATTCGGTAAGAGCAAATTCGGCTGATCACCTAATTGTCTGAAAAGCAAGATCATCGGATGGGCATGTAAAATCGGTCCACCCACTAACCCCCATTGGACCGGCGTGGTCGGATACAGTCCAGAAACCCTTTATGGAGGCAGCAGGGGAGGCCTATGTCCAGCAGTGGACTGACACAGGCTGATAATGAATGATGAATGAATACATTATATGTAGCTACCTAATCACAGTTAAAACACACATCACGACATCTCTCCGCAGGATCAAACGTACATACACCGCATGGCATCCGACATGGAAGTAAGTCACCAAGAAAAATATCGTCTTGTCATTAAAAGCAACCTAATAAAAAAACGGCGAACTTTACTTAATAGTAAGCATCTGAGGTTTATGAAATTCATCAGTTAGACGTCCTATTCATATCCGAAACTATCCCAAATATATTTTTTGCGAAGCTGACTTATAGCAACCCGCATAATGTATCACATTGTAAAGCTAATACTATACCCAAAGGTCACGTACTACATCCCGAATTGTCCCATAACTAGCACAGGGAATATTCCCGGCATGCCATTAAGTTGACGTTTCCGCCGAGTCGCCGGGATACGCGAAAAATCTAATATTATGAAGCAATATGTCTGCTTTGTGTTGACATTTCTCTTGAACATATTATGTTAAAGAGGAGACAGGGATGTTTGTTCTGAGGCTATAAAATGAATAAAAATGTTCATTCTTCTTCGTGTTTTGAGCGTAGACGTATAGTATGCTTTACAAGGATTAATCGCGTTTGTTATCAATTGTTATTGTTAGTGTAATATGGGTGAAATGTACAGTTTTTAAATAAATACAAGGAATTGTCAAACTTTTGCGTTGTAATCGCTAAAATGTTGTTGAATAATATTAGTCCGTATACGACTCCGCCTGTGTTACTCTTATATTTCTGAAATAGATTTTCCTAAGATAAATAGTAGCCTATGTTGATCAAGGATCTTTATCCTTGATTCGTTCTAGTTGTAAAAGAATATACCAAATGGGATCAGTAGTTTCGGAGCCTATTCGAAAGGTTGAAAATCTTTCCTTTTTGTAATATTAGTATATGTTGATTTATCGATTTGTTATTTATTTCCGTCTATAAAAAATATCAAATCAGTTAGTGAAAACTATTAAACTATTCTTTTAAATATTGTTTCATATAACAAGTTGATATGAATTTTAATATATATACATATAATATAAGCCCAGCGTATTCCTAATATCGCTTTCCATTAATGCGTAATATAAAAGGGGCGTCTTTCAGTCTGTCGTTTTATACTCTCCGGAGAAAATTCGTTGGTATAAGATGATTGTTTGCGGAATTGCGTTTCGGGCAATGGAAATGGCTTTTCCTGTTTTTTCCATTTTTACATTTTTATTCAGGATTTGGGATTAATATTAAGATTACTACACTGTTTAGACACATTGATTCTAAATACTCATTATATCAAGAACCGCATCCTGTGGCAGCCCGATTATGATATTTAGTTTATAACACTAATGCTTGAAAGATGCTGCTGTTGAGATCATCATCCTATTTCAGCCTGTTAAAGCACACTGTTGAGCGTAGACCTCCCTCATAACTGCATATTGTCGGGGTCATCCTACCATGCAAAGGCCAGTGCAAAGTTCCCACTATGTCTGACCAATTGTTGTCAATGGTTGTCGGGTTCTACAGTTGCTAATTCTGCGAGCTATGTCAGTTATCTTCGTTCTTCTGCGGACATTTTTTAACACAAAAATATCGAGCATGACCCGCTGATCGATATGAATTAAATGTACATAGAAGAAAGGAAAAATATTTGTTCCTACATTCTAATGTTAATTAATGTTTAGAAACTATAAATAGAAACAATATAGAACATAAAATTTCAATGTATCAAGTTGGTGCATTAAAATATTCCGGTCAGCATGATGATATCATCAAGTTGTTCAACTTATGAAAGCTAGTATTCACTGATACCAGTGGATGATAAACGTACCTATAAGTCTTAAAATACTTTATAATAATACATAATCTGACGAAAATTTCAGTAATTAATTTAATTACGTCGCCCATCCCCACATTGAAACCCTCGATCTTCACTAGCAAAACTCGAAACGACCGAAGTCGCCCCTCGCTCGTAAACAATATTCGTTGTTCAACAAGTTAATCCAAACTCGAAATCCAATCAACGCTAATGAATCCTCACTAAGAGTTTAAGCTCGCTGATTTCGCTATTCGAAAGTGCGTATACACAAATCAAGCTTGATGTAAGATGTTCTGAGAAGAATTCCCTATAAGATAAGGGCGTTCACCTGGTGGTAAGTGATACCTGCACTGCTCATAAGAAAAGCAGCGAGGTCACAAATCCGCTTAACGCTATGAGAAATGAGATGTTGTCCCGTTTAGTCAGTAATTATGCCGGTAACGGTGGCCTTCAAACCTGAAGATAGAAGCGTTTACACACTGATTTACGATCGAAATAGGCACCGCGAAGATACAAACCAAGACGTTCCTTGTAAAAAAGGATCTATCACCTTTATTTCCATTTTCATAATGAATAAAATTGGTTGCTTGTAAAATACGGGCGAACGTTGTACGTGTCAACGTCTTTTAGTGGTAGAATTATTGTAATGTGAATATTCATTCGTATAGTAGGAAGAATAATCAACCCTTTTTCTCTTTCTCTTTGTTTCTCTTTCACTTAAGCATGCCAACTGCGCACGAGTGACAGAGACGCGTGCCTCTCACTTTCTCTTATGGTTGCTTCTGAAGAGCGTGACGTGAGCGGCGCTGTGACACAGTTTTCGAGAGTGCCTACCCATCTTTAACCAATTTATAAGACATTGTCACGTCAAAAAATCATATATTTACTAGGCTAAAATAACATTTTATATTAACGTGAAAAGTAGGATAAGCTTTCTAACCTCCAAACTAGACATGGCTAATAGATATTAGAGCGTACACGCAAGCCAAGCGGAGTCTGATGTAAGATGTTCTGAAAGGATTCTCCCATACTATTCTTATATTTATAATATTATTCTTTAGTATTAAAGAAGGCTTTAGGCTTATCTAAATAACCTTTATTTTAATGTAGTTGCCTGGAATAAGCTAATACACCGATCGATGAAATGGATCAAATCATCGTCTTTATACACGCTTTGCTAATGTATATCCGCACTTTAAAACAACGTTAATACTCGTTACATTTAGCTTTAGGAAAACGTTAAACCGTTAAAATAATATTCAAGCAAAATTTAAGAGTCATTTATTAAATTTACATCTTTTTATTTGTTTTCTAAATAAACCATCGGACAAATAAAATATTCAAAGTATTAAAAAAAGAAATTTTATAGGACATTTCATAGTGCGGAAAATATAATATTTCCTAGAATCATCATAATCTTGAGCCCTTAGGGTCCGTTCACAGACCGGCTCGAGAGGAGAGTAGATTTTATCACGTTGGAAACAGTGTTTTGAGTGATTGTAGTAAAGTTTATTTTGCATTTGCACCTTTTGTCATTAAAATGCCTGAACGCGCTTCGTGTGAAGTAATAAAAGGAGCCGACCGGCTCCGCTTGCGTGCCGCTGCGGCCGCGCAACCGCCATTTGATAGCAACATTTGAACGTAATAGTTGTGCGTACTTGTACGAAAAGATGAATGATGAAAAATTAATAATACTCGTGTCAAAATATCCAGCCGGTCGATGTGAAATAGTTGGCGGCTCCGCTCCGGCCAATTCAAGCGTATACGACCGGTCTGTGTGAAAAGAAAAAAGCAGGCGATGCTCTCGAGCCGGTCTGTGTGAACGGACCCTTATCTGTCCACTGCTTGACATAGGCCTTTTTCAATGAACGCGGAGACAGCTGATGCCGTGCTACTCGCTGCCAACTTGAACCGGCTACTGCAACAAGATTGCCATCCCACCTCGTCATTGCCTAGAATGATTACAAATAACTTTTATATTGTCTTGAAAAATTGTTTTATTTCCTACCTATGTAATTATTATTTTTATTTTCGTGAGATCAATGAGACAAGCAGGATTGTCGCTTGATGGTAAATTATACGCCTTGTCCATAAGAAAAGCACCAAAAAATGACAAAAATTTACTCACCACCCTTAGACATGTGATATTACGTCAAGTATACCCAATAAATACGCTGGCTACGATGCCCTTCAAACTGGAAGACAAAAGTGTTACACACTACTGATTTGCGACAAAATAAGCACCGCGTTGCTACACAGACAGTCCCTTAAACAACGAGAGCTGCCACATGGGAAATAAACAAACAAAATCTTCGAAACTTTATCAAACCAAACAAAACAAACTATAATACGTATACTGAAAAGGCACGATAAAGCCGATCTCTATACTGGCTGGAAATTAATTACACCGGTAATCTTCGTCTACACGTGCCCATTTGGGGCGTAAAGGCTAATTATAACATCCGCTCATGTTAACTAGCCACTCGGTTCCTGCTTACATGTGCCCTAATTATGTTTGTGTTTCCTACGAGTTTTCCTCGCTGTATAACGCTGAAAATGGTAAATAATTTATAGGAACAAACGTATGTTTATTAGTTATTATATATTTAGTATTGAGATACTTAGCATTTACTCTTTAAAATATTATTAGTAACAAATATTTTTAAAGATTTCATGGTAGATACAATTTGTGTCTGTAGTTTGTGTTTATAAAGACCGTTTCAAGTTAAATCAATATAAATAGTGCGAATTTAATAGACCATTTTCAAATACAAGATATACAGATAAACAAATAATATTGTTATTTGATAGTGGTCTGAGGTTTATTTGTTTTATCTTTTTATATAGTTATAACAATATTCACCACTTTGGACTCTTTTGACGATTCCGAGAAAATTGTTTCTTAACCTCGATACATAAAATAAACATATAATAAAATGTAGTTTGTCATTTATTTGTAATAAAACCAAATTGAGGACAGCCCAATAAGCCTAATGATTTACTCTCAGAAATGTCTAAAATATCTAAAGATAATTAATGTTATTAGTTACTTGATAATTACTCGATGTCTTGTAATGGCAATACATATGTTATTTCTTCTTTTATTGTATAATATTAAAGTACAACAACGCGAAAGATACAAACGGATCAATTAGTGCACATAAAGATAAGTTAAACCGTACTATAAATTCTCCAGAGCTCCCCCTTAATTAGGCCATCGCAAATTAGCGACGCAGACTCGAATAAATCAAGGAATCCGGTATTATATAAAGGTGCGGACACACTGCATCAATCGAGATATAATCTACGCACATTATAACGTAAATGTGAACAGTTTAATGACATGTTTACTTGTTTATATGTGAGCACTTACTATATAGTTTGAATTAAAATTACTTTTACGTATTTATCACGTCTTCTTCTACCAGTTTTATGTTCAAAATATTCTGAACAGGAAGTAATACATTAACCGAAAAAAGGTCCCTCTTCAGCTAAATAATGTAACCTAAAATAACAAAATGGCGTCTAGCATTCTGAGCGAAACTTCTAATGTTGGTACTTTACAATTTGGCTAAAGTGGCAATAGACCGGCCACATAGTTCGTAGGACCGACAACCATTGGGTCAGAAAGGTTCTCGAGTGGCAGCATCGTACTATCGCAGTGTGGGACGAGCCCCACATGATTAAGTGACCACCAGTGCAAATGTTCAGGAATCCAGAGGATGAGCGGCACAGAATCATCGAACCTTTAAGCTTATGAGAGAGTCATATGTTCAGCAGTGGACCTCGCTAGGCTGATATGATGTTATATTGAAACACAAAACACCATTGCAAGCAATGACTGTGAAAAGTGCGAACATAAAACCCGAACGTTCGGCGAGCGTTCGCTTACACGCTTGGTTCGTCAGTGTATCCTCACCAAAAGCTATCCAATTTATCCCGAAAGTTACGTAAGTACGGTACCATAATGCGACAGTGCGGGACTTTGGCGTCGCCTGCGTATGATCACCTCACGTACCGACGTTAAACGGTTATGCGTGATACCGATATAATGGATTACACGCGATGATAGTTGTAAAGTTTACTTATCAAAGGGCGTTAATTATAATAATTAATAATAACTGAAGCGTTCTGAATGTAACTATTAGTAAATTTCAAAAAGTAGTAAAGGAACGTTTTTGTGTTAAAGGTTATTATAACATGAAATAATTTATAAATGATAACAAAACCTGATAACGGAATGCTTGCTACAGGCTGTTTAAAATTTAATATACCTGTGGTAGAATTATGTTTATAATGAATGACTATAAAGAAGGCCCGCTGAGTTTCTTTCGTCGGTCCTTCTCAGGTCAGAAGCGTCCTATTGCGAACCGGTGGTAGCGTCCTTGACAATCAATAAACGAGTGTTACACTTCAATATGGAATATTTGATATTTGAAGTTAGTTTAATCCCCATATATTCCGAGTGTTTTTTAATTTTTGATTCGGTCCATATTTTAAGTGCACCAACCACCTAATGGTTAAATGATAGAGAGCACCTTTTAGCATTAAGTCCGGCATTGACATAAATTCTGCATAAACTTTCAATAAATATTAAATTGACATTTCTGACGACATAGACAGAAAGTTAGGATCGTATAGATATCAAAAATGTTACAATCTTTCCGTTGAAATGATTCCTTAACACTTTTTTTATAATTCCCCATATTTATTATGACACGACATGAATCTGCTTCTTGACAAATGGTTCGGAACATACAAAAATGTTTTCAATCCGTTCTTATATGTACATATTGATGTCGTTTCTACCTTCAAAAGTTTATTTATTTTAGAAGTAAAAAAACACTATGATAAGCGAAACTATTTAAATTATGCCTCCGTAGCCTTGCGCTTTTGCTTTAGAAACCGGAGGTCGTGGGTTCGAATCCTGGGCCCAACTACTTTTCTAAGTTTGTTTCATAGTCGCTTAGGACAATCTGGGCCGATCACCCAATTGTCTGAAAAGTAAGATCATCCAAGCATCGGATGGACATGTAAAAAATCGGTCCACGCACCAACCCGCATTGGATCAGCGTGATGGGATACAGTCCAAAAACCCCCTAAAGGAAAAATGGTGCATTAGAGGAGGCCTATGTCCAGCAGCGGACAAACACAGGCTGATGATGATGATTTAAATGTTATTGTGGTTTTTTACTTGTAAGCCGTAGCCACTTATTTGGACACCAAAAGTATAACAACTTCTAGTGTCCAAATAAGTATGCGGCAACTGTCAGGATATATGTGCAGTTTGCAACCTAATGTTCAACAGATTTTCTCTTTGCATTACGTACATTAAGTGTTTCAACCAAACAACATTAGAATTACATCCCTATAGGAAGCTTCCGCTGTCTTTTTCTAAAATATTTTATAATTATATGAACAATGAAGTCCCAAATACGTTATTAAGTTTAAATTCATTTCTTAGATTCGTTTCTAATACTTATTCAATGTTTTTGATCAAATTTCTAACTGCCTTCTTTGTTTTTTGCAGATGATAAGACTGTGCAAGGACAGAGCTGCAGTTAACTTGTGAGGTGAGTTAAATACCTGATCTTTTTAAAACTTTTCTTAAAAACTGAGAGTATGCAAAACGACAATCTTCAATTATTGTATATATTTTTAATTGGTTATGTTTTTATTTAACTCGTAATGCTCTGATTTGTTTATTGTTTCTTTTTCTTATGTTTAATTTCGAAATTATTTTGCAACTATTTTTGCCTATTTTTTCTTTTATTTTATGTTAGGTGTTTCCACACGCAGAAAAGTAAATAAGATTTATCATCAAACACTTTCGTGTGATATTCCATTACATTGACAATACAAGATTTAACATGTTATTAAAATTAGTAACCATCTCTGTTACGACTTTTTTTTCATTAACGCTTAACCTAAGTACGTTGGTGTAACAACATGAGACGATTTCTTCATCATGTAATAACTTAGTAACTTGTATTTAACTTGTCTACTTTTTGATTCCTTGGAAACTTCAAGCAATCTATGAGATTTCTTTTACGGATTGAGAAGTCCAAAAGCTAATTAACTCGCCTAGTTTTGATTAATCTCGCTATCGAGTTCATGTAATCAAAAGTACATTACTGTACTTTTTTATATACGGATCGTACTATATTGTATCAGTAATTCGGTTTTAGAAACTGATATAAAAAGTAATAGGTGTGTTTGTCTGTGATCGTGTGATGCACGTCACTTGAACGTACGTTTGGTTGAGTGTGAATTTTACATTTTTCAAATTTTATACAACGTTTACGTCAAAAATAATAGTTAAACACGATACCACGGCTATCAAGAACGAAGCTTGAAATTAATTTGCGATCAATGTCGTTAGACATCTTTGATATATGTAGATAGTTATTTATTTTAAACACAATAGTTCTTCTTAATACAATGCACTGTATTGTGATAACACTACTTCGTTCTGTTTTGAAGGGCACAGTAACTGGTATTATTGCTAGGTTAAGGGATCGTGACATTTCTCAGGGCACAATTGGACTTGGCGTGTATCTTTCATTTGTTTTTGTCAATTACGTAAACAATCTGCTAGTTATATATATTTTTTTAATAACATATTTGTATGTGCACATTGTTCTGTTGTATTAATGCCTTGATTAATTAACGCTCAAACGAAAATCTCTTCAAGAAAACACTTACATGCAATGGGTCTAAATCATTATTTATTCAAGAGCGCTTTGTCATATTTATTTATTTATTTATTTACACTTCTTGTACAAAATTAGTACAATGGCGGACTTAATGCCAAAGGCATTCTCTGCCAGTCAACCATTGGGTGGTTAAGAGAATGTTAAGTAGGTGCAATAATTAAAAAATAATAAAAAAGAGAAAACAAGGTTTTATACATAAGAATTGGGTCGTTTAAAAGTACTAAATGACAAAATATAAAAAAGAAAGTAATACACGTACATAAATATGTTTACAATACAAATATACGTAATACATATTGCTATCCTAGATACACACATATATATATATATATATATATATATATGTCAAGAAAATCAGACAATTAACTGACGTGGAGACGGCCCGGTGTATACTTTTAGCTATTTCACAGTGTAATGTCTTATGGCATTCAACTGTGGGAAGTGCAGGGATACTAATACGATCTTTGTCCTCCAAAACGAGCTATTCGAGCGGTTTATAACCTGGAGCCCAAGGAATCCCTGAGAAAATTGTTCCCAGAGATTAAAATACTAACCGTTACTTCTCAATACATTTTCGAAAACCTAATGTATGTGCAAAAAATAGAAATGATTTTCTTAGACATTGTGATGCACATAACATAAATACTAGAAACAAACATAATTTAATTCTTCCAGCAACTAGACTGCGAAGAATAAGTAAATCTTTATGGGACAATGTATACGCTTTACAACAAAATCCCAGTAAACGTTCAGAATTTAACTGTTAATAAATTTAAAAAGTAGTAAAGGAACGTTTATGTGTTAAAGGTTATTATGACATAAATGAATTTATAAATGATAACACAGGCTGGTAATGGAATGCTCGCTCCAGGCTTTTTCAAGTGTAATATACGTATGATAGTACTGTATGTAGCTCATAAGAAAATTTATATGTATATATTTGATTATTTTAAAAGATGACAAAATAGGCCCGCTGAGTTTCTTTTCGCCGGTTCTTCTCAGGTCGAGGCTGTCCTATTCCGAACCGGTGGTAGCGTCTTGACAATCAATAAGCGAGTGTTAACTTCTATATTGAATAAAGATATTTGAATTTGAATTTGAATTTGAATTTGAATATGAATAATTACATAAACTTACATCATAAGTACATAAACATACATACACTTATTTTATATATAGTTATAAATATAAAAAAGAGAAAACAAGCTTTTATACATAAGAATTGGGTCGTTTAAAAGTACTAAATGACAAAATATAAAAAAGAAAGTAATACATCGTACATAAATATGTTTACATACAAATATACTGTAATACATATTGCTATCCTAGATACACAATATATATATATATATATATATATGAATAATTATCATAAACTTACATACATAAGTACATAAACATACATACACTTATTTTATATATAGTTATAAATATCAGATTAAAATAAAATTAAAGGATCTGTTTCATTGTTGTAATTGACTTAAGAGTTTCTTGCTCATTTTCCGTTTAAACTCATTACGACTATTGTCATATCACATATCAATAATTTGCTAAAAATACGTAATATACAAAGCAAAGTTACCGTCTGTGACCATTTATCCCTATGAATGCTTAAATCTTAAAAACTACGAAACTGACTTTGATGCGGTCTTTTTATAGATAAAGTGATTAAAGAAGAAGGTTTACATGTATAATTCACGCATAATAATGTAAAGAAACGCTGATAAATTTATATAAATTTCCATAGATTTTACAGCTATCAGTATTGCATGCGTTTGGAGCCAGGACGGGTCGCTAGTATACTAAATGACATACATATTCGGCAATATTTACACCTATATCACAGAAATATCCAATAAATTCACTAGTGTCGTAATTCGTTCATCGAGTTTGCTCGGTGGACTTCAGCCAAGAACCGTTGATATATGAAAGACGAACTCGTGTTTGGAGTGTAAAATTCGATGCCAAGAAGCTCTCTCGTGTTTGATGGCTAAGGAAAGATTTATACATAAGAATATGCGGGCTTATCATTTTATATTACCAGTATAAAGATTCTGACATCGTTATTACCATTAATATAAATTTAATATCACCCGGCTATTAAATTGCATTAAGTATTAAAAATAAAGTATACATAAATCTTTTGTCACTTCTTCAAAGAAGCAATCATTAATTTTAGTTAAGAAGATTTCTTTGCAAGCAATTTGTCTGCGTTCAATTACGCTATGGTTTTTAGAGGCTTCTTTTGCTATAGAAGGATATTTAGCAAGTGAGTGACTTTGAAAATATATTTTATACTATTCACCTATAATTATGGAACAAAGTTGTTAAGCAAAAAGAGTAGCACACATTCGCTATCGATGTAGGTTCGATTATCATTACATAGTATTATGTAATTATCACCTCTCTAGAACCCTATGGGCCCATCGGCCATTCGTCCTTCGGACCACGTGACCAGCCCACTGCCATTTCAAGGAGCCAATCCTTTGAGCTATGTGATAACTTTCGTTTAGGAAAACGGAGTGTTGTCGACACCTGACTAGGTTGGTTGGCGATCTCCGTGCAGTAGCCGATTCAAGTTGGCAGCGAGTAGCAGGGGATCGGCCGTCTTGGCGGTCATTAAAAAAGGCCTACGTCCAGCTGTGGACTGATAAGGGCCGATTATGATGATGGTGATGACGTTATTATCATCTTTCACACGTTAATCTATTTTCTAAGACTGTCTAAGGTTAAAAAGGCTGAGATCATTTAATTATAACTATTCGAAGCAGCCACAACTTTAAAAAAGCATAGTTTATTATTCAAGCTTTGTCTTTAAAGTAGCGGCATTTCTTTTAACTTTTTCACAACTCAATAGGAGTAAGTGCACACAAAGGTGTTAGAAGCAATAAACATATAGCAAATCGATACATCGATGAATTCACTATCAACGAGGCATGAGAGCAATGATTGTTGATTAACCCATATTAATCTAAACTAAAACATTTAAAAAAACCTTTCAGGATTTAAACCAACGAGTTATTTATTAAAGTTGTCGGTCCGTACGACTACTTAGTTAGATCATCATCATCAGCCTGTTTTAGTCCACTGCTAGACATAGGCCTCCCCTAATACACCCCTATCCATTAGGGGGTTTTTTAGTTAGATATTCATACATGTTAACATTTTTCCATTAGACTATCACGTTAATTTCAGCTTATACTTGTCTTGATACTAACATAACTTTTCTTAGTTCAAACCCAACTCTAAACCAAAGAAAATGCTTCGTTGTTTGTACACAAAACATCTTTATATTGTTATTTTTCTACTATAAAATCTTAAATATGGCCTAATTCATCACGCGTAATACAAGACAAGGTTCGTTATTATATAATAAGCGAATAATTGTAATAATAACATCGTACTTCCTGTCAGCGATAAGGGTAACTCATTAACAATTTAACGCATGTATTTAGATACGTCTAAGAAATAACAAAGAACAAAACACCGGGTAAAGAGGAAACATTATCCAATTATTCCTTAACTCAATGAAATACTTTTTCTAATCCCCCAAAGTAACGGCCCGTAATAAGAATCCCCGAACAATTAAATTCCACCTCCCACGGGCCTTTTATACAACTAGAGGTGCTTATACAAAAACCGAACAAAGCTTTCAGTGTTACATTTACTATAGCCTAGCGAAATTACACTCGGGACTGATATGAGCAAAGTAACATAGCAAGGAAGCGACGGTATACGGACGTGTAGTGATTATCATCTTGGTGAAATAAAAATCCCGTCGTATAAGGTAGTCAGTCCCGCCTGAGGCGCTGTGGATTAGGAAACGAAGTACTGACGCTTCTCCCCTGCGACAAGACACTGCCTGTAAATTACAGGGTTTGAAGGCACCCTGCTAGGAGCATCCAAAGCTAGCTTGGCGTAAGAGTTTTCTTAACGACTGGACAGGCACCTCTTAGGTTCCTTGCGGCTGAAATAGGCCACGATAAAGGAAGAAACTATCAGGGGGTATGTGCTTGTGTGTTATGAAACTTCGTTGCCATGGGTTACCATGTTGAAATCAATTTTAAGTACAATTTATCCGCAGAGTTTTGTCTACGTAGGTGGTATGGGTTTGCGCTTAAAAAGCTAGAGGTCATCGGTTCGAATCGTGCGGGGTTCCAAAAAGTCGTTGTAGTAAGTTTTATCTTTGCAATATAGTATGAACACTTGGTCTACTATGAATAAAATATTACATACAGTACGCCCGTTCGCCGTTGTGTACGCACTTTTGTAGAGTAATAAAATTAATGCGGTTAATGGAAAGGGATCGGCTTACTTTAAAGCGCAGTTTTTCGCGTTTTGGGACGAATTTTTTTTCCTGTTTTCAGCTAAATTTTAACCGAGGTAATCCGAGACAGGTAGGCAATTTATGTGCAAACTTTTTAATTAACGCGAATAAGTTGAAAATTCGGCCGTAATTGGGTCATTATGGTGTTTACTCGTAATGGATAACGCTAACTTTAACAAATAAGGGATTTTGTGGCTTCATTTGTGATGTATCTTTGTGGCAAAACAATATGTTATTAAAATAATGTAATATAAAAATACCTCGAAGAATAATGCGTTGCCGTCTATTATTTTTATTGGTTTATTGATTGATACGAGTAGTGCGTTTACCGATAGTGTATGTGTACGCTTTGCCCTTTTTATAACAAGTTGGCTGCGGTGCCCTTCCAAGGGAAGACTATATTTTTATAAATTACTGCTTTGTAGCAGAAAGAGGCACTATAATAGGTCATCCCTACACTGGCTTTCTAAAAAGGACACCTAAATCCTTTAACTGCCTCCGTAGCCTAGTGGTATAGGCTTTAGAATCCGGAGTCGTGGGTTCGAATCCTGCGGGGACTCAACAAATTTTCATTGTTGTTACCTAGTTGGTTAGGGCAATTTGGGCCGATCACCCATTTGTCTAAAAAGTAAGATGATCCATGCGTCGGATGGGCATGTAAAAAGTCAGTCCACCCACCAAGCCGCATTGGACCAGCGTGGTGGGCTACGGTACAAAAACCCCCTAATGGATAGGGGTGTTTTAGGGGAGGCCTATGTCCAGCAGTGGACTATCAAAGGCTGATAATGATGATAATGATGTAATCCTTTAAACAGTTGCTAAAATACTACTATCCTATTGATATTATAAATGCGAAACATTGTATGAATGAATGTTTGTTACCCTTTAATTCAAAAACTACTTAGTCTGGATTTTAATAGAACTTTACAATATCATAGCTTATATATAAGTACAAGTTGTAGGCTATAATATATAAGAATATAGTGTAATATATAAAGATAGAGTATCATCATCAGCCTGTGTCAATCCACTGCTGGATACGCCTCCTCTAATGGACGCTATCGCTTCCGATCTGTGTGAAAAGTGTCATATATGTATTAAAAAATCGGCGAGTTATTCCGGTACGAACTGCAAAAACCTTTGGGCTTATAATATATATGTTCAATAATTATTATCGCAATAAACAATAACTACGCAGTTCAAATCGTGGGGCGATGCTGGTTTTGAATAAAAGGACTTATTCAAAAAGTGTAGTATTCGCGTAATTAAAAGAATTAACATATCGTTGTTGTCAACCCAAATTCTGCGAGTGTTATTTCTGAGATTTGGACCATAGCGGTGAGTCCATTGCCTTATTTAGTAAATTGCCTAAAGTTTGTACTAACTTTTATTGAGGCTTGTTACGAAACTCCACGTTTCTTTCAACGCGTATTTCTACGTTGCGGTTATCTTTTGTGTGTTGTTATCAAATGAATGAGGCAAGTGGGGCGTTCCACCATTTGTCTATTTAATGTCTATACATTTGGGCGAAAAAAAAAAAAGGAAAATGTCCATCAGCTTTGGGGGGATTCCCGGAGCGATATTTTTTGTTAATATCCAACATTAAGCCCCTTATACTGTTATTTGCGCTGAGAAGGAGCAATTGTTATTCAAATGTTTTGTATAAATACCGCTAACGTTTATGTCTATTGTGTTTGTGGTTAGTACGGATGAATATTAACTTTGTTCCGTTTTGAATAATGCACATCATGTTAGGATTATTCGTAATATATTAAAATTCCCTAACAATTCAAATTTGAATAATTTCATTATAAATTACGAGTATTTTTCTTGAGTCTTAAACCAGTTTGTTTATTATTTTAATACTAATAAGAGTAATATCAGCTAAATTCTAAAAGTTTACGAAGCGTTATTCATCTTGAAACTAAACTTTAACTCTATAAACGGTATTGGTATAATTGTATGTTATACTTAATAACTTTGTTTCAGAATATACCACATGATGAAATAATAAACTTTTCATGAAAGATTTCATCCCTTCGTCAGTGCCTCAGATAACTTACTTATAGGTATTTACTATTAATCCTTTTTTAACTAATATAATCTTTGAACTAATCCTTTACTTCCTATATATATTGTTTATATACTTTTGATTCACTCTTTAACGTCATTTCAACAAAGTAAAAGACACTTCGTAAGAATAAATCGCGTTAAAGTTTGAACTTATATTTTCGACGTAAAATTATTTCTTAATACTTTAAATTTATATACTTTCGGAATCTATTTGTGACTAAAACTATATATAGAATTACGGATGTCTGGAAGATATTGCCATATACATTAATCTGCTTTTTTGACCGATTCCCAAAAAGAGGTAGTCAACGAACTTTTTATATGTTACTCGTTAATTCACCTCCAGTGATCATTTATGTTATTCTTTTAAAACGTAAAGATATAGCTTCCATTAACGCGTATAATTTTTTAATAATTAGGTTTTAATAATAAGCTGATAACAACAGTTTAATAGTTATTTGGAAATAAAAAAATTACGGCACCAAATTGTTAAAAGTTGCAATGAGACATATTCAAAGATCATATAATATACATAAAAGGTAAAGCATTTAAAAAATTGTTCTCTACTCCAGAATTTTCCGACTCCAGCGGTCGTCAGTTCTTGGGCTTATGTGACCGATCCACTGCCACTTCAGCTTAGTAATCCGGTAGGCTATGTCGGTGACTCTTGTTCTATGACGGATCACATCATTTCTGATGCCGCCCTTCTTAGATACTTCTAGCATAGCCCTTTCATTAGCTGAGAGACTTCAGATTTGTGATCCAGTTGAACTATAAGTGTCCAAGTTTCGGCACCGTAGATGACGCACTGATAGAAGACTTAATTTCTGACACTATGGGATGGGTGACGAGAAAACTCGAAAGCTGCCCAACCCAGCCGAATCCTTTTATTGGCCTATGCGCCATAGAGCCCTGACTTTATCGCGGTAAATTATTTAACAATTTACCCTACTATACCTATTTTACATTTTAAATTCATTGAAAAGTAATCAAACGCATTAAAATATCTTTTATCATCATCATCATCAGTCTGTTTTAGTCGCCGTAAGGTTTTTGGGCCGTTATCCACGGGACAGTATAGATGATGTAGATGGTGTTACCTCGCAGGATTCGAACCCACGACATCCGGTTTATAAAAGAAGGGCCAATACCGCTAGACCATAGAGGCGGTAGTTTATCTTTTTATCACACGAATAAATATTTTTTATCATACATACCTCTCAAACCTAATCTGATTTCGTGTCAAGGTGTCAGCTTAAAAATTTTAGTCGCTCAATTATTGGCGAATCATTTCTACTGTCAGGATCTTTTGTGCCAGTATTGAATAACATCACGTGACGAAACTACGGGATTTATTAGGGGATTTCCCTTTCAGTCGGGCCTTTGTTCGTGACTCGTAAATCTGAACCAAATTGAGTTGTATATCGTTTTTAAGCGAGACCCCGCTATGATTAAGTTTCGTGAAATAGATGAGAAAGCAGCAGCTTTTTGCATTTTGCCATTTTCCCTTCGTATACTCGGTTTTATGAGAAATTATAGCCGTTCCGTTATTTGTTTTCGTTTCGCTTGTTGTATTATTTTAGTAGATTCTCGTGGAACTCTTAAATCTTAAGGTGGACTGCCTGTTTTACCGCAGTGTACCAACGCGGTGCTTATTTCTGACATAAATCAGTAGTGTAATAACAATACTGTAAATGGAGTTGTATCGTAAAATATTGTAATATAAATCAAAAAATAGAACTGGAAAGTTTTAAAATTATAACATTGTAACTAAACAAATTACAATGTTTTTTTAATTTTATCTTTCTGTCTGTATGCGTGTTCTGGCGTATCTCTGGAATGAGCAGTCTAACGTTTACGGGACTTTCATAGCTAATGCAACTGAAAGTCTCATGGGCTAGCTACTCTTATAAGGTTAATACAGTTTGTTTTATAACTACCTTCTCTAAAATACGTGAAATAACCTTGTGGTGATATCTAAAAGATCACTTCAAACAGTGCAAAATCCACCTCATTTCGTCTTACATTCAATCGTTCAACAACGTTTGTTTTCCCAAGCGCCGCGTTGCGCCAGTCGTTGCCAGTCAGCGCTCCGGCCGCGGTGAATCGTCGGTTTATTTTTAAACCACACCAGTTCAACGCCTCCATAGCTCTCTGCTCCCTTGACAAGACGTGGTAAGACCAGCTCCTGCGGGAATGTTATGGGAAGTGACGATAGGATTGAAGTTTTTAGGCTAACGGTTAGGAACGTGTCTTGATTGTAGTTGTATGATGGAATATAATTTAACAAGTGAATAACTATAACATGGTTTAATATTTAATCAGTGTTTATATCTCATATTTGTGTATATTTATTTATTTATAAAAGAAAAGTAAATGTATTTAGCTTTCATAGTTATGATCACATGATGTTGTGTTGTTTGTCCACGATTATTATTATATTATACCATTTATATTATAATGAGCAAGATGAGACTGGCGTTGTATGGTGCTCAAGTATGCAATATTGAATAATATCTCAGTGACAATTAATCAATATGAACGCTAGATGTATGACGTTCGTTACTCTGGTGACAATTAATTCTAATCTAATTTGGGTAAATTTCAGTCGCCAGGATATTTTTGGTATGGTATTTTACAATAAATGTTGATGACTAGCTAGTTACATCACATCATAAGTCTAGCTTTGACAGTCCACACATACATGACCTCCCTAATCTACTCTCCCTAATCAACCTATCCATTTGGGGTTGAACCGTCCACCACGTGGTCCAATGCGGTTGGTGGTGACTGGCTTTTTAAATGCCCATCCGACGCATGGTCATTTTACTTTTCAGACACATGTGATCGGCCCAATTGTTTGACATCAACAGAACAAATCGTAACTACATAAAGTCAAGCTGTATCCATTAGGGGTATTATAAATATGGATAACTATTTGGTATCGAAAATGCAACTGTAGGTGGTCTATAATTTATGTCCTGTAGATTCAGCGACATATGACAAGAAATATTAATCTAAGCTATACTTTTATGTGATTATAGTTCAACACAATTTCAAAATTAACTATCGTTCCAATAAAACATGTCCTACAAATTAAACTTGTTGGTTGGTAACCAATATAAGAAAATGGAGTTTTATCGTTCGGTACATAGGCACTGGGATAATGCGGAGTCAAATTTAAAAGATCTTTTTTGCGTTTAGCCTTTGAATAGGGGATGTGTTTTTTATACTAAGCTACGGATCTTAGAGTGTATTAGGGGAGGCCTATGTCCAGCTGTGGACTAACACAGGCTGGTGATGATGATTATACTATCGCAACAAGATAAATGAATCGAGTGATACAGGCAAACTTTGCTGTAATAACTTAATAAATATATTAATCTATTCTAGTAAATTTTCTAGATACACAACAAAATTCTCCCCATTCTAAGGGTAATAATTAATTCGTTAATTAAACCTAACTCTAACATTAACATTCTAGTTATACGACCACCAGACATTCCCTATACTAAATGAGCGATGACCGGGGAACAGATTCGGGGAAACGTCAATCCAACATCCAATTAACTGGACCCTCTTTAAACTAACGTCATCAATCAACAAACCCGAGTGGTCAACCCTCGCAGGTTTAATATTTGTTTCAGATTACGAACAAACAAGCGAAACTCCTCATTCGTATCGTTATAATAATATTCGCTTTTAAACTGTATATTCAACCAAAGTACGTATGGAATATAAAACAAAGGCTCTCAATGGTGTCGTACTTAATAGTCGTTTAAACTTTAGCCTTATCGGTCAAATCAACGTCATCATTAGCAGCCTTTATCCGTTCACTGTTGGACATAGGGATCTTTCAGTAAACGCCAAGGCGGCCGACCCCCTGTTACTCGCTGCCAACTTGAACCGGCTTCTGCACGCAGATCGGCATCCCACCTGTTCAAAGGACGCGTGATTTTTCATTGTGAAAACCAATCAATTTAGTTCTTAGCGCATAATGCATTAGCAATATTAGAGCTAAACATTAAACTTTGTTTATTTCAATTACAGTTTGCTTTTGCTCCAGAGTTTACTTATATAAGAAAATTGAGAAGATCGGCTTGTTTGATCATGCTTATATCGGAAATTATAAATCCGATAATTGAATTAATCTAAAACAAATATAGCTGGGATATGGGATACGGTCCAAAAACCCCCTAATGGATAGGGGTGTATTAGGGGAGGCCTATGTCCAGCAGTGGACTATTAAAGGCTGATGATAGCTGGAGCAGTGTCATTTGAATGTTTTGAAAAATTTATCTTTACACTTTACAGATTGAACAACAGAGGAATAACACTTTTTTCTGACTTTAACATTCATTGGAAATTACGTGTAATAGCGTCTTGACTTAATGTTTCCTGATTGGTTCTTCGCTGCCACATTCAAAATCGAGCCATTGTATTCGTAAATTCCTCTTACTATTAAAGTAATATTCTCGATTAAAGTTTGCAATAATCAGCTACTATTTTGACATAATATATAGAAATTTCAGTCATGTGTCTCACTGACAAACAAAGACATCGCTTTTCTTTACATTTATCCTCACTGAAAACCAACATACGTCATGCAATACAATCATACTTAAATAAACTCCACCTGTACTAGTCACGAAACCGCGACACACGGTCCCATAGTATCAATAACGTCATTTAACGACCCTCGAGAGGTTGGATATACGTGGCATAACAGCATTTTCATTACCACGTCGTAAAAGCGATATTAATGCGTATAAAAGTTTACGAACCCGTCCCCAGATGCCTAATACGCGATCGACAGCCTATTTGGCTAATGGTCGGTTTTATAACCGATATGAAATGGTTGCAACATATATTGAGAGGTCGATTGAAATACTGAATAGATCAAATATGATGAAGCTAAGTATTCATTTTTAGTTTTATATATGCTATCGGCAATTATTTCTCTTTACAATGGTGTATTTTAGTCAAAGTATAACGTCGGCGAACTATAATAAAAATTAATAAAATAATGTTTATTATCTAAAATTTCATATTACAAACCATAACATTATGGAATACAAGCCCATTTTTTACTGTGCGACAGGTACTTTACCCACGAATGCCATAAATATTTTCAGCGCCGGGGTCGAAATCATGGCCAATAACTAGTTACTTTTATTACTATTCTTTGATTAAGTAACAGCCTTCTAAGCATAATACATATTCAGTCATATCACTCATATGTTTTATCCATGGGCTTGTAGTCTATTAAGAAGATTGTGTAAGAATAAAATTACTAACGGCACCTGAAAGTAGCGAAGTATAGTTAATTTTTAAAGTTAAAATCATGTCTAATTTACACTATGTGCAATTTGTTTGTCAATAGATAAAATGAATTATATTTATCATGCCTGCCTTGCAGCGGAGTGGTGCTCGACCCTGCTTTGCAAATCGGTGGCAGCAGATTCGAATCCAAATTATATTTATGACGAAATATGTTTAGATATTACGTAATAACTGGTCCTCCAGCTATCAATAATACCACTATGAGCTTTCCTATTGTAATAGTATTTTTTTCTTTATTCTTCGTATCCAAAAAAGTATTGGATTCTTGAACGATGTGGTGAAAGCGTATCGATTCTTAATTGTGATCGAATCGATCGATAAAGAAAGTGATTTCTCGGATAAACTAATTAGACACGGCCGCTCTTTAAACAAGACGTCAAATGATTTCTCGAATGTTCTTGTACTCCAAACCCATTTTACTAGGAGGCTTAACACAGATGTTTTTGTTTTATCGGTAACAAGAGTATCGGTATCGGTAATAATAGTATATAGTATATGTTTGAGAATAAATAAAATATTTTAATCTATAAATTTCGTAGATACTAGTGGATTCACTATTTAGGTGGTACAATATTTTTTACGAACATGGAATCAAAACCGGTATCTGATAAATGGTTATAAGTATTTTTTACTTTCTTTGCTTAAATAGTCACGTACAATGTTATAACTGCATATCATTATTGTTATAAAAACAATTTTACGCATTTTAATTGTTTTCAATTACTTTGCAAATATTCCCGTCACATACTGGAAAACATCTGAATCATAGAAAATACCTGTAAAGTAATATGAAGTTATAAAATCGGTAGATCTGCTTAAATAAGTAACTATACACATTGTTTTGGTTTACTTCAACTCACACTTAGTAAATGCTAGATTTTTTTGTCAACAAACAAACAAGTGACATTAAATGCAATGGATACCATTAAAGACGGTCGTAAACTGTTATAGCTATCGAATAAAAGGGAATCCTTTAAGAATTAAATGCGATGAAAACCGCAAAAGGATATTTCGCACAATAAAAACAAGTTGCTCAAGAAGATAAGGCTTGACGGCATTCAAATATTTGGTTGAAAGAAAACTGTACCAAGGACAATTTGACAACAAATAAATAAACGACGAATGATGGTTAAGTTAACTTAGTATTACTCAATGAACTTTTGCAGAAAAGCAAATGAAGTAATAAATTAATCACATATTCGTGAATAAATTAACTAATTGTTTTTAAACCATTAATATACATAAGAATATTAAAGCTACTTTTTAAGTATTTATCACGTTCATTGTAAATATGTGATTTCCGACGTTCCGGACATTTTACATTTATTTAGGATTAATTTCATCGACTTCAAACAGAGAAGTGTCAGTTTCAAAAAATCAATGTAGTTATTTTAATCATGACATATTATAATAATAACTTGTTTATTCTGACGATACGTCGGTAGTAAATTGTCTACGATAAATCCAAAAAAAAGTGTATTCAATATGAATATCACGTATACTAGAAATTCTTCCTTTATAATTCACTTCATCAATTTTTTTCTAATTTTACAAAACTTAAGCGCGTAAACAGTTAAATAAAATAATTTTTTCAACACATTACATAGCACAGTATCCAGGACAATGTAATCACGTCGAACAATAAACAAACACGCCCTTATTAAGTTCCGCCGCGCGTGTAATGTTTTATTGACCGTTTTAATTGGCACGGTCAAGCGTTATTGGCAAACAAACTCGAGTGTACCGAGGAGCCCTGATGTAATGCAACGGTTATTTTCCGCGGCTTTGAAATAATTTCACCCGACCTCTCATAATAACAGCGTTGAGATAATTTTAAAGGGATGACTTCTTTACGTAAATGTGCCTAATGATGTACTTTATGTAATAATAAAATAGATGCTTTAATATAGTACAGCTCAGTACTAAGAAATTAGTAGAGAAATAAACACCTTGGGTTGAAAACTAACGTTACATTTTATGTATACCTTTTACTGTCATTTTTAAATTATGTTATGAATGTAAAAAGGACCACTTATGAATTGGATAAGCGCTACAAAACCATAGGGTATCCGCCCAAAATATAAGATGTTAAATCCCGTTTCTTTTATAGATAGCGGTGATATCCTTCAAACCGGAACACAGAAGAGCATACAACTGCTTTAGTGTGGTGCCCCTATAAATGCCTTTTAAGTAGAAATAGTAATATAAAATAAATAGCCTATTATCCCGTGGGACTAATATCTGTTTTGAAATAAATATATTAAATAAAAATATATAGTATATAAATAATCTTATACTGCTGCCACTGCCTGTGTTATAAATATTCCAAAGATTTTCACAATTTGGATACAATGTCCGTTGTAAGTTACAGCTATAAATCGCATAAATTTTTCCATACATATTAATATTTCGTCATTAATAACACTAACTTCACTCTACATTAAATGCAAGAACTACATTTACATACATACTATATTAACTGAACTGCTTCCGTGGCATAGTGGTATCGGCTTGTGCTTTAGAAACCGGAGATCGTGGGTTTAAATCATGCGAGGACTTAACTACTTTTCTAAGTTGTTTCCTTGTATAAAAAGAAAAATGATCCTTGCGTCGAAAGGGCATGTGAAAAGTCGGTCCACCCTCCAACCCACATTGAATCAGCGGGGTGAGTTACGGTCCAAAACCCCTAATGGAGAAGCGGTGCAATAGGGGAGACCTATGTCCAGCAGTGGACTAACGCATACTGATGACGATGATATTCACTACTAGAAAGCTTTTACGATATCCAATGTCTTGTTTATTAAAAAAATTGTTTTATTTATAAAACGAATAATAACGGGAAATGTTATCTATAACGTAAAAAATGTTAATTGCCCTCTTCTTGTCATTTGTTTAATAGCGATATGTAAAGTAAACGAATAAAAGAACACGTTTGTTCTGTTGTTCGTCAAAACAAACACTAGTCTTATCATACAAAGGTCATACATTTGTGTTATAAACGTCATAATAACTGACCCGTTGTTATGTTAACATTAAAATTTAATACAAATTATATAAAACGCATTGAAATGTTTCCTTTTCGTATTAATTTAACGAACGGTGTCAACAAACGTTACATAGACTTCACAGTTGATAAATGTATTAACTGTTAATTGTCGACCATGCGTCGTAAGTTTTTTTTTTCATCAAGACAAAATAAGTCTTGACGTCATATAACTTGAATATCGCATTAACGGAAAGCTTTCTTATTGCTTCTTTGCTGTCGATCGGCACGGGATACTTAGCCAATATGAAGAACGTATTCCAGGGCGGTTCTCACCGCCGCCAGCAACCGGTTAACGCAAGTGCTTGAATATCAGCGTCCCGTTTACAAACCGATTGTCTACGATCCTTAGGAGACACTAAAGAATGCCTAACTCACGTACCTTCTGTATGTGTGACTTTCGCTTTTAGCAAAAAGTGTCGGCCTAGTTCATAGGAACGGTAGCTTCCCGCGAGTTCCGGTTGGATGGAGCTTACCAAAGACATGAGATTTTGCTAGAAAAAAAAGAACATATTTATTGACGCCTATAGAATTTGACCTATTTTAACTAGCAAAATATTACAGTTATCTCGTATTTAGTTACTTTACCATTACTTTAAAATTAGGTACCCAAGGACCATAGTAACGAGACAGACTATATTGTTGTGCGTGAAAAATTAATCCGGCTACCGTCAAATTAAAGTGATATAAAGTAGTATATGTGTACGTCAAATTAAAATGATATGAATTATTTGGTACCATAGCTGTCTGACCTTAGACTGTTTTTTAATAAAACTGTGATAATTATCATGCATAGTATTCGCATAAACAACAAAAAGTACTAGCCAAAATAAACTCGTCATACTTACCCTCGTTTTGTTATAATCGTGTACTGCTCTACCGTAATTAAATGTACCACTCGGATGTAAAGGGTCGTCTGAGAGCTATTACGGTGCGCGTTCGTAGGGGAAACTTGGTGCTACATGATTAGTCAGTAATATTAACACTAACCTGATATATCTACGGTTAGTATTAATGAAACAGCACTAATTTATGTCTTGCATTGTATACAAAAGCTATTTCTCACTCCTAAATATTTTAGTGTCAAATTCTATCTTTATACAACGTAGAAGTGTAACGATCGTTTATTGATTTGACGCTACAATCGTTTTGAAATAGTCAGTTTATAATATTTTACCTTTTCACACACACACATCACATGCCCTAACCAACTTGGAAACAACAATGAAAATTTGTTGCGTCCCCGCAGGATTCAAACCCACGACCTCCGGTTTCTAAAGCACACGCCCATACCACTAGGCTACGGAGGCAGTCGTTTCACCTTTTCAACACCGACTAACTATTTGATACCTATAGTTAAGAATTTAATTTAAGGAAACCATATGGTCAGCTAATGTATGTTGGGTGATATAACCACAGTGCTTGTATGTGCCGTGAAGGTGCAGTGTGAATACTTTGGTTTTTGATTTGAAGGGCACCGTAGCTAGCGTAATTCATCATCATCATCATCGTCCACTGCTGGACATAGGCCTCCTCTAATCGACGCCTTCTCCATTAGTGGGGTTTTGGATCGTATTCAACCACGCTGGTCCAATGCGTGTTGGTGGTTGGACAGAGTTTTAACATGCCCATCCGACGCATGGATTATCTTACTTTTCAGACAAATCTTGGGTGATCGGCCCAGAAAACAACGATAAGATAAAGTTATTTTTCCCATGGGATTGTAACCTACGCCCTCCTGTTTATAAAGCAAGGGTCAAGACCGCTAGACCGCGCAGCCCTTTGCTATATGACACTAAAAGTCAAAGTCAAAGTCTCCCAGCGCCAACGCTTTAAGAAGAGGTAGTAAAGTTTAGATTGAACTCTTCTAGCCATTGAATTATCCTTAAGAAAGCGTCTGAATCGAGCCGAGGCGTCGGCCCACCTGGGCAGCCCTCGATGCAGCATGCTAACGGGAACTAAAACGTGACGACCCAAGACGAGGCTCCCCATCTTAGGACCCTTGGTGCAGTTAAGTCCCTCGGTGGGGAAACGCGCCTGTTGCAACGCGCGCCCCCACAACCGGTATGTTCTAATAGTTTTACTCCACAGAGCACGAGATCCAGTCAAAAAAAGCGGCGGCAGAGGCTAACGAAATTACTGTGTTTTTATTTCCGTGAATTTTATTACTACGGCCAAGAAAATTTTGCTCGTCTTGTCCGTCTAATCAATAAATAAAAGAATGTCCCGTCAAGTTCACGAACTAAAGTTAGCGTAAACCGGTAGATATCCTCGTCACTGTCTGCATAAAAATTAAGTTTGCAAGGAATTCGTTATTCAGGACCACCCAGCGGCATCTCACGGCGTAGGATGCGCGTGGGTGTTTAATTTAGAGTTGACACGCGCAAGTAGCGTTATCCGATTTAATTTATACAGATAAATAAAATTCTAGTGTCTCTTTGTAATATTATAGTAACCGTTTATAAATTATCAAATTGTGATATATAAGCACATATAACAAAAAAAATGTATTTTTGTCTGCCTGTCTGTTTGTTCTGAATTTTCTGGACTGTCTGGTCTGATTTTGAGGGATTTTCACTGGAAAATAGCTGATGTAATGGGATAAATTTAGTTTCTCTTTTTCATTTGAAAAAAAGGATTATATTATCTACCGGACGAAGTCGCGGGCAACAGCTAGTAAGCATGTAGTTATTACAGTTATGTTATAATTAGCGTCGAGTAGTGTTACCGTTAGAAACGTGACTTTTTGACATGTTTTTACTGCTTTACTATGCTTTATACTTTATACGCCACGCAATTGCGATTTCCTCCTTAAATTATAATATTAAGGGGCAATTGGAACTGCGTGGCATATAACCATGCGTAAAATACATAAAAACATTAATATCTATGTATAAATTCGAATAATTTAAGTGAAACACCACTACACAGGAAATACACTAGTAATATTACGAATAAAATCTTGAGACATTTACATTTCGTTAAATATTTACCGACACTCACATACACTAAAACATATTTAACCGTGACCTTTACCCGCAAGGTGATTTGACACTGAAAACGAAATAATCTATTTCGCTGACCTCAAATTGCGTTTACACGGTCGATAACCAATCCAATCGCATAACCACCCACGCCGTTATTCTCAAAATAGGATCAAAGACTAACCTATTATATTATCACTACATAGTTATATAATACCTAGATAAATGTGACACACTTTACAGACAGCTGACCCGCTGGAGAGGGCAAGAGCTCTTATCTTCACTGGAGTGTACTCTGCGTCCTCTAGAGATTGACGATGCGTACAACTTGAGTGACCGGAGGATAAGTTACACCTTTGAGGTGTTAATTGCTATTAAACAAAAGTAATTAGTTGTAAAATTGTCAAATAATTACTAAGTGAACCAATGGGACGTCGAACCGTTATGACGTCAGACGTATACGCATTCCAATTGGCCAATGGCAGCTGGTGAATGGTTCCACTTGTGGCATACTTGTTTGTTTCAATGGCGAAACGAGATGATCATTATGTACCAGATGGTAAGCGACAAGAATTGTCTATACGAAATATGTCATCGTCATCATCAGCCTGTGTTAGTCCACTGGACATAGGTGTCCCCTAATGCTCGCCTTCTCTATTTTTTGGACCGTATCCCACCACGCTGGTCCAATACGGGTTGGTGGGCGGACTGACTTTTTACATGCTCATCCGAAACATAGATCATCTTACTTTTAAGACGATTGGGTGAACGCCCCAACTTGCCCTAACCAACTAGGAAACAAAAATTAAAAAAAATGTTATGTTCCGCAGGATTCGAACCCCCACCGGTTTCTAAAGCAGTCTTACCAAACAACCCTTACCACTAGGCTACGTAGGCAGTACCTACCTATGTTATGTGAAGAAACCATATTTTGATTGGATCTGGAATCGTGCAGTAAGGTGCTAAAACAAATTTTAGTCCCAAAGCATTTAGCCAACAATACATCTTCAATTAATCAGAACACCATAAGTGTTGTCTATATTCCGTCTATGCCTTTTGCGAAGTTTCTTTATCGTATTTGGCGCAGCTACATCCAAGTAGATATAACTCAATCGTTTTAAAACGTTCTTCACGCTTCAGTCATTAATATTCAGATTTCATTAATGTAATGCAATCTTTCACCGCGAAGCTGAATGGTATGCTATTCTTTTCAAATTCTTTCTCGTGCTTTCTTTTGTCTAAACGTTGAAAACCTATATAGCGCGATAGATAATGCGAAATAGAAGAATATTTTCCTTTGATACTCCTGTGTATTTGCACTGCGTATTCTTTTATTGTTTTTAAATAAAAAAATGCTATATATATTTCATTCTCAATACTTTGTATTGTTTCACTTAGCTTGTTGGCTTATAATCTACCCAAGTTTACATGAAAGTTTTAACGCAGCGACTAGGGATGTTTTCAGTAAATTTGAAGGCATTGACATCCTATAAGGACCAGAGATAGCGTTGACAACCGAAATCAACTTTAATAATAATAATCTTCTTTTGTGTAGACTGCTGTTGTGTATTCAATGGGTAGCATGGTAAAAATCAATGTTATGTTATCATTATAATAAATGGTGCATGTAACGCAAAGATAGTACTTAGCGTCTTCCATCATGTTGATCTTACGCCGCCTTCATCGATGTTAACCATAACAAAGCTAAAAAACCCAACATGTTATCAGCTACCAACATAACATTACGAAATCGAACACGATAGTTCAATAAAAACACGCATAACATAAACGCTCGCTCGCTGCCGATGTAGCGGGTTCAATCCGTGATCAGATAGAATGGCCCTATATTATATAAGGGTCTGTCGTAACCCTAAACATTCAAGTTTATCGATAACAGAGATTGAACGTTAAATCCTAATGTAGCCGTTGTATTTTTACAGCGCCTTTAACCTGAATTTCAGACGGAATCCTAGTGCACCATTAAGTCGATTATGCGCTTAATGTTTATTCGCTTTACACTTTAACAAAGGCTTTGAACAGCTTGTGAGCGTAACATCGCTGAATGGTGCTTCTGTTTAAAGATTTAAAACTTTTTAATACACTTAAATGTGTGTCCTATGTTTTTCTTAAATTCTTTTTCTTTACACTTTTTAGAAAATGAACAGCAAGGATAAAATTAATAGTCTGCTACAAAAAAAATACTGCGGGCCAATTACAAGTTTAAAAAAAAATAAAAAGGAAAAAAAAACACTATGTTCATCACACAATATTTTTCCTGTGGTGGGAATCGAACTTAAACCCTCTGACGTAACAGTCAGAGTTACTAACCACTACCCAAAGCGGGTCGTGGTTTACCTGAGAAAAGGACTAGAAGAAGAAAGAACAAAGACAAACGTACGAATCCATTACTCTGCATGATACATAAAAAATTAGCTCCTAGTATCCTCACCGAATATCCTGTTTAATCCTCAAACAGAATCCCTCCGTTGCTAACGATCTATTTTCGTTAGGCGAATCCTGTTCGCCCTGAACACGGCGGATTGCTCCGGGCTTACCTTGGGCGCAAATTTTAATGTTTACTTCCACGTTACAACGCGTGTTAACCTGTCTGTTGTGATACGAAAACAAACGTATCGAAGAGAGATTCGTTCGTGAATTAAAATGAGGAAAATATTATAGTGTGCTTGAGGGTACCTTGGCGGTTAGTGATTGACTGGTCGATGTAGATGTGGATTCGGTTTCAGATGGCAAAAATATAGTGATGAACGTAGGTTTTCTCCTGTCTAGGTGTTTGTAATCATAAGCAGATGTTATTTAAAAAGAAAGTAAAGTTTCTGTTACGACAAAAAGTGTGGGTTGGATTCCCGCATTGGACAAAATATTGTGTGATGAACGTTTTGTTTTCTTGTATAGGATTGTATCTATAATATGTATTTATTTTTCGAAGCAAAGTAGTTCTATGTATTTATCAATCATCTCGTTACCATAGTACGTGCATCGCTTAGTTTGGCATTTGTATATGTTGTTATCAGATACTGAAATATTATTATTGCTATTCTGTTAAACTTGTGATTCACCTGAGTTTACATTTGAACATTAGTATGTCATTATTTTATTTTCTGTTAAAATAAAATTTGATTTTTTCACCCCAAAACATCTGACTATCATACACAGTGCTTTTATACCGGTTTCACTTCACATCATCAGCCTTTGATAGTCATCGAATTAGGCCTCCTGATTACTCTTTATATTAGTTTTGGACCTAAAATCCAGGACGCTGGTCCAATGCGGGTCGGTGGGGTTTCACTTACAATCATGTAAAAGTATTACTTGTGTTATTAAATGAATATTGACTTTTTTATCATCTCAATGCTCCTACATCACTTATATAATTGTAACAAAACTGTTTAGTGCTGTCTGATCACTGGCTATCTTTCAAGTTGAAGAGTTAATCATATAGATTAGACTAATCTTTTATTACCTTTTCAATCTTTTATGGAAGATAGAATTGAGTTTTCGCCCATATGTCTAAAAAGATACAGACCAAATTATGTCATAATATTCTCGCACTAATGGTGACCCGTGTTCTGACATAAGTTTGACCTAAGCGCTGTCTATCACCCACTAAGTCGGTTCCGGAGTCAACACGTGTCACCCTAATCCTAATAATCCTCAGTAGAAAGTCTGTCGGCATAAATGGACGACTGTAGCATACTGTTTCAGTTTACGTGTATTTATATTTGTCCAAGGATATTTAAAGGAAATAATTTGCTTAGCTGTTAGGTGGTGGTGGTTTTGCTATTATTTTGATATGGATTAATAGAATGAGCGGAAAGTTTGATTTAGCGCAATGGTACGATCTGTACTTAAAATAATGTGCATAAAAAAGTGTACTATACTTTTGCTACCACTACCTTGTTTTATCTAACATTTCCGGTTTACTTATTTTTTTTGATATTGTTAATATCTCTAGCTTAATTATTGTTACGATGCCAACACTTATTGCATCCTATATATAGTCATGGTTAAGTAATTTATTTTCATAATTCCATATATAGTCTAATTATTATTTTTACCATACTTGCCTATAAAAGAATGACAAAATGTGTAAAATTCAATATTTATTTTAACCCAATCTGTGCGCAACTCAAATTTTAAAAGTAAAAACTATCATTACATCGTTTCTAATGATTTTCGTTCACACGTATGCATAATAGTATTGTAGAACTGAAGTGTATTCCTGTTTAAAGGACGCTTTATGTTCAAACGGCACGGAGACTGCAACAACGCGTATCGCTTGCCATCACTAAAACGCTGGCCTCTTGTGGTTTTATTCGTTAACTAGCTTTTGCCGGGACTTCGTCCGCGTGGTAATATGAAAAAAATCTGTCAAGTTTTCTTCTAAAAAGAATAGCCTAAGTACTCCAAGTAACATCAGCTATCTTTCACTGAAAGTCCCGTCAATATCGGACCAGCTGTTCCAGAGATAAGCTAAAACAAACAGACTATCAGACAAAAAGACAAATATTAAAAAATATGTTGTTTTGTTACATACCACTATGTACTCATTTAAAACGGTTGTCATGTTGACGTTACAAATGGACACTCCAATTCAATTTATTTGCATAAATATATTTATATACTATACAATTGTTGGTATAATTATGTTTATGTTTTGTCAAGCATTAAAAGGTCTTTAGTCATCACATAACTCATTCAACTCACAAACCTTGAGCCAACGGCTTTACTATATAAATAACGCGCTCATTCAATAGGATTACATCATTCATTCACAAAAATTTTTCCTCTACATCTTTCCGCACTTAACATTCGAATCTATCACCTTGTATTTAAAGTTGTTTTTAGCTTGATTTTATTTCTGGTAATTCATCTAATTTTAATTGCCGTAGTTATTAACGTCCCGAGGGAATAGTTTGATGAACGGGAGCGCATCATACCAGTAGCATTTAGTTTATATTTGTTAATATTAATGCGGTCGTTTGATGGACAACTGCGGTTTACTATAAGTCATCGTTAAATACTTTGTCGCGTTTATTACGCGGTAATGGGTAATAAAGAATTATTAAAAACATCTATCAACTATTAGCTGTTGTAAACAAAAATACTTATTTTAAGCTGAAATGTTAAGCGGCGTGATTAAATTTTATCGTCCATTTCGTTTTTTTATTTTTTTGTTTGTATTAACAAGTGATATAATAAATATATTGCTCATTTGTAATGTTTGTGATTTTAAGGTTTTTGTATAACATTAAATGCAACTGTAACTTATATTTAATCATGGATTAAATGAAATTTTCATAATAAATAACTTTTCTTTGTTTATATATGTTAAAACAAATACTTTCTTTCAGTAATTTCAGATTCAGCACACGATAGCGTTTCTGTATGTAGATATTTTATGTATGTACTTGTGTATGAATATATGTCTATATATATATATATATATATTTATATCTGTACTAAGAAAATACACTTTTGTATTACCTATTTTGTCTGTACCTTTTTACTTTTAATTTTTTACGCCTACACTTATTCTCTAAATCATCCAAAGGTTGACTGGGAGACAATGCCACTGGCATCACTTTCACCGTGTACATAAAGTGTTATCGAATAAATAAGTTTAATTAGTAATTAATCGCACTCAAACATTATCCACCTACATTATATTATATATTAATAAAACATAGTATATTAATGACTATATCAAAGCATAAACTGGCACCACAAATAGCTCTGCGGCACGCACGGGTGACGAGAGCGTTGACAGAGTGGCGCGCGTGTAGCTACAAACGCTTCCTTTAACGGGAAACGGGCAATTTGCGAATGAACCCGAATTCGTGGCGTCCGTCACTCGACAGGGATGTCGTTAGATTATTAGAATTATATTTATGTTGGTAATAGTATATAGGGGTGTTTTATAATTAATTCAACATTTGATTGTGTTTATTTTTATAGAAGTGTTCCATTTGCTTATTCGTTGATACCTGTAGCACCGGTTTGGAATAGGGCACCTTTTACCTTAGAAGAACCGGCGAAAGTACTATGTACTACGTTAAATATATCTTATAAATGTTGTAATTTAACATTATAAATGTTGCACATTTAAGAAATTATTAATAGTAAATATAGTTGATTGCGATCTATCCAATTACGTTGTGTCAAACTCACATTGTAATTAACACATTACGAGTTACAAGTGGTCATAATATGCGTTTAGGTCACAATGATTTATTTTTAAATAACTTTGACAAATAATTGGTCGCAGTCGATACAATTGTACCTATACAACCTTCGTAAGCGTAATATATAAAACAACACAGTGGTTATAATTACCTAGTTGGTCCCTCCTTTCCAGAGAGAAGGTCCCTCTGGAAAAAGGAGATCTTTCTTAATCCTTATATTTTTTAGGAATATAGGTCCGAGTACTCGAAATTTAATCGGACCTCATGATAACTTGATATAAGGCTCAATGGAATACCGAAAAAAAATTTAACTAAGAAAGCAAGAGTAAGTTAGTGACCCTGAATGTTGCGCCGAGGGGTGTGGTTCGATTCCCACCACGAGAAAAATATTGTGTGATGAACATAGTGTTTTTGTCGTGTCTGAGTGTTTATATCTATATAATATATACTTATTTACAAAGTAAAATTAAGTCTATGTACTTATTAGTTATCTAATTTCCATAGTACAAGCTTTGCTTAATTAGATTACTAGATAGCGACTAGATGATGTGTTACCCGTCCAAAAGAAAACCTCAACTAACGTTTTATAGCCCATCTTAATTTAGAGATTTTACTCTGTTTTGTGTATTGTATTAGCGAATTTTGTTCGCTTTTGTATAACCACAACTAATAAGTGATAAAAGCACTTGATAATGTGAAAAGCATACTTTAATTATTACACTGTCGGCATACAATATAATTCTCGCGGCACCAATCTCCAATGCAGTGGATTATCCGTAATCCTCAGGAGGCTTTATCAAGCAAGCTGTAATTGGGAGCATTATATTATCACTTTATAATTAAATAGTATTAAGCTATTATATTAATTAACAGTTAAATTTTTATATACAGTAGCCGGAAATACTCTGAGATCATTACGCTCAACGTGTTATCTGACACTAGAAAAATTGAGTTATGACACTAGATAGGTTTAAAAATTTTAAAATAACTGTAATGGTAAAATTCGTAAAATTATTTACCATTTATACTATTCGTGTAAATAACAGTTATTTTTAACAGCGTTATAAGCAAACGGATAGTTTCTTAGTTCGTTTGTTCGTAACAGATTTTATAATATTTAAATCTTATTTGCCGACATTATTAAATATGCATTACCTTTTTATGATTAGGAATTTACAAATATTTACTTGGATAAAATGCCTACTAAATTATGCAATGCGCTATAGTAACCTGCTATTAGGGAAATTATTAATGACATAGGTACACGCCTATAGTTAACCTTAGTATTTTATTTATTTATACTTATTTGCATAATTAAAGTACATAAGGCGGACTTAATGCCTTAGGTCATTTTCTACCAGCCAACCTTAAGGTGGTTCAAGATGTTAATGTGGATGCAAAAATAATAAAAGAAAATAACAGCTTGAACGAAAAGAAAATTAACTCAATAATAATGAACAATATATAAATTTTATATAACATAAACTAATCTTTGTATTATAATTGCCAAGACTTGAATCGTTTTGTAATATTGTTATAATGAAACTCATAATCTACTGTAGATAGTAAATATTAGTATCAATAAATTAAAATTAATATGTGGTGTGACCTCGTTTTTAGCATTGGCACAAAGTTTGGTTTTTATGGTATCTTATTAAACTATCTGTAATCTATGTTAATTTAATAATAAATAAATAATAATAGTCTATGGTATACAATGTTTAATGTCATAACTTACTATTTTCCGTAGCTCCATATTACCGCGTTCCGAATTGGTGCAACGATAAACAGACCTCAATTATTTATTAACAGTCTGAGTTGTCAATGAGCCAACGCGCTGTGCTCATAATGAAGTTAATGAATCCTATTCATCTTCTGGGTGGGTGCTACACTACTACACTTACAACTACTGATTAATGTACATATTTATTTGCCAAAGCTGTTTACATCATACATACATACATCAACAGCCTGTGATAGTCCACTGCTGGACATAGGCCTCATCTAATACCTCCTATCTATTAGGGGGTTTTTGGACTGTATCCCACCACGCTGGTCCAATGCGGGTTAGTTGGTGGATTGACTTTTTACATGCCCATCCGACGCATGGATCATCTTACTTTTCAGACAATTGGGTGATCGGCCCAAATTGCCCTAACCGACTAGGAAGCAACAATGAAAATTTGTTGAGTCCCCGCAGGATTCGAACCCACCACCACGCCCATTCGACTAGGCTTCGGAGGCAGTAAAAGCTGTTTATCTAATTTATAATTTGGCCGGCTTTTTATCCATACAGCTTCAGCTGTATAACAGTTTTTACGCAGAGCCTATTTCATCTGACGTCGACTCCAAAGGATACCCTGCATTCAATAAATGGATTAGAAGTCACTATGTTTCAAATCCCAGTTCGATCAAGAACGAACGCCAAAGATGGTCATGACAGTCAGGGCCTACTTTTTAAATGCACCAGTGACGCATGAATTACTTCACTTTTTGGGCAAATGGAAAACGAGTAATACTCAAATTTGTTTTTCCGCACGATTCGAATTCACGACTAATGATAATAATAAATTGTTCATTGAAACCTTGAATTAAGTTTATTCTGTTCCGTAACCTTGTAAGCTTCAAGGAGTTAAAATTAAATATTATTTACCAACTACCTAGCTAATAATAATAGGGTTAGCGTCAATTAAGTAAATTTTAAAAACAATATAGTACGGACCGTGAATGTATTTTTACGTATTCTAATAAATAAATAACTGACTTAAATGAACTCTATATCGTACGTACCTTTACATCGATAATTCACCATATTTCCATAGAAATCTATTAAGCATTGTATCCCGAAGATAACAAACAGTCAGCCGACACCCATACCGAATAAAGCGTGATGATATGCTGATTTCCATTCGCCATTCATAAACGAACCGACAACACTAAGTGCTCACGGAAAGGGCGATAATTAATGAGTCAGTGGCGCTATGAGTAACGGTACCGTAAACCACTTTGGTGTTACGAAATGTGTTTTGGTACAGACACGATAATTTTATAACTGGCTGCTGAATGTTTGCAGCTGATTCATCTAGTAACAGGAATAACCACGGATTGCTAACGTTTTGTTTTTTTGTCATGTTTATCCACTGTGTGTGGCCTTCGGGTGGTAAAATGGCAAGAATTTTCAACGACAAGAAATAACAATTAACTACGAATTTATCGATAATAGTTATATGACTGAATCGCCATATTTATTACCAGTGTGTTGTTAAGTTATTATTTCGACGAAAAAAGAAAAATAAATGCTGTGAAAATATTAATTGGGGAGACCCGGTGATTAAAAAAAGGTTTTATTGGTATAAAAAGTGGTAGAGTCTTGGTAAGCACCACTGAGTAGTTTCTGCTGCGAAGAAGTTATGTGTAAACATTACTGTCTTCTGGTTTGAAGGGCACTGTAGCCAGCGCAACTAATCGGTAACCAAAACGTAATATGTAACGACTCGGGGCGAATATACATGTGCTTACGATGTGTTTCTTATGAGTAGGGCGTCTCATTTATAACATTTCCTATCATGTCACCGTCTTGCTCGTTTGGAAGAATAAAGTTTGTGGCGATTATACCGTTTATATAGGCTGATGCATGGTCAATAAATGGCAGCTTTATAACTATGACTTACGGCGCTATCACATCGCCATGGTTACTTCGCAAGCTAGTATCACGTTCAGTTAGGGTATACACGAAATAGGCCATAACTCATTTTTGTTAATACCACCTAGCACTAATTGTACGCCGAGTGCATAGACGACCTATTTATCGCACACCTACTCGATTGCGCTAATTGCCGCGTCCATTGCCCCAATAATTCCGACAATGAGGCTGTTTGTCCATTACTGGGTTAATGGATCGGAAGCTATCAATGAGTGGAAGCAACGTTCGTTTGCGATTTGCTGGAGGTTAGGAAGTCACGAATATTCGTTCGGAAGACAGAAAAACTAACTGCACCGCGGCTTACTTTGCCATTTATGCAAATATATCAATTTAATATACTATAAGATGCTATGGAATGTTTTATCACAAACTATAGATTCATGCGTCTTCAAACTTGAAGTGCATTTTTTTGCATCTAATTCTATAAATGTTTATCTATACGTATATACAAATTAATACTATTGGTGTGTCTGTTTGTAAGATTAAAATAAAAGATTTTAAATGTTTACATTGTGATAGGTAAGCGATACATAAAGCAAAACAATTTCCTTTCAAATTTTGTCTATCTACCCGTTTGTTTTGGCTAATCCTGGACTGGGTGATCTAATTTTGATAAAGCTTTCACTGGAAGATACCTTATGTAACTGTAAGTAACCTAAGTTCCTTTTTTAGAGTTTTTATTTATCTTTCACCGAGCGTAGGAAGTCGCGGGCAACAGCTAGTAAAATTAAAACTGTGGTATACATATGGTGGTAGACATGGTTAACAAACAACAGACCTTCGCATCATCCCAAAGTTATTTACAATTACAAAAAAGTAGCATCTGTTCCTAGGAACTATGACGTTTCGACTTTCATCCTGTATTTAATACACTACATAAGATCATACGGGAAACAACCTCTTTGAACCTTGCATACTAGATGTAAATCCGTTTCATCCTTTACGAGTCTATGAATAATCCTGACAA
Organism: Lamproptera curius; assembly: GCA_029286875.1. Lineage (NCBI taxonomy): Eukaryota > Metazoa > Arthropoda > Insecta > Lepidoptera > Papilionidae > Lamproptera > Lamproptera curius. The sequence continues at coordinate 69,443 of JAGSMT010000011.1, read as the reverse complement.
AATGTACATTAGCGCATTCACAATTCCAAACAGGGATTTCCAGACGTTTCAAATGCTCCACAACGATCGTTGTTAGACCAGGATAATGCCTATCTGTTTGTCAGTTAATCGTGCCACGTCATAACATGTCAACGTGTCAAACCTCGCACCATCTGTTCTGTCAAAATTCCGCTCGTATGCCGACTTTGGTAATGTTTTATGTGACGTACGTCACGTGCGCTAATGTACGGCTGTTTTTGCGTTTGACGTCGGCGAAAGGCTGTCTTTTTGACAGGTGATTTGCCTGAATGTGTACACGTTAACCTAAGTCCTTTGATGTATAGGGTTTTTGAATTTTATATGTATAGTAAATAATTCGGAGGGAGATTAATGTATATTTTATATTTAGGGCGGCCCACGTAATCATGAGAGGATGAAAAAAGTCTTAACTAATATTATGAAGAGGAAAGATATGTTTATTCGTTTTGAATATGTACACGTAATACTAAATTGATTTTAAATGTTTAAACTGTTATTAGTTATAATTATATAATACTGTACAACAGTTTTGATGACTGGCTTAGCGTAGTAGTTGGTGAATTGACTATTACGCTCCAGGGTGTGGATTCGATTGTATTTGTGTCGATTCTCAATGTTTGTATCTTCATTATAAGCATTTATTTCCAAAAAAAAGTATTTTTATATATTTATTAATCATATTCTAGTAACCATGGTACAAGCATTGCTCAGTTTGGGACTATCATTCCAAAATTTTTATTGTTCATTGTTTTTGTTTAACCAGGAAAATCCATTCCGGAAATCTAACAATAACGCGGGACGAGAACCCTGGACGGACCGCTAGTGTTATAATCGTATATCGTCCTAAATAATTAACACAAAAGTCTTACACCCTACTAAAAAGGATTATATTTGCTTCTGCCGTTAATCTTCCAAACGATTTATGGTGATTAGATTTTCGTTAATTGTTTCCTCAAGAATTCGGTCACGCGTATACGGGTCAAACGAATTTAAACGGGTTAATTAGTTACAACATCAATTTCGCAAACGGTGGAGTGCTGTTCACTTCTTAACACTGACACAGCATCACTCATACCACTCAGCCACTGTCAACTACGGGCTAATGTAGTCATAACGACACAAAACAAAACTCCAAAGTACACCTTAGTGCTTGAACATAGGGTTCAAATTGCAATAATTGTTGAACAGGATTTGTAGAACACATCCGCTGTTAATTAACGTTGCCCTTAATTATTTCATTGTTTTATTTTAGGCCGTGCCAGTTAATTTTTATTAATTAGCGTCTCGCGGGAACGGAGGTCGATCATAACTCTGGTGATAACTTACAAAGGGCGGAAAGTGTTGTAGTATGATATAGTAGGTACGTATTTTGTGTCGGGCTATGTAACTCGTTAGTTATGGAGGCCGTATACGAAGTTTCTATAGCTGGTACGTTTAGTCGATAATATCGCGTTTATTACTTTCATTATCTACAACGAGGTTGTCATTATACTTTTGAGTTAAATTAGTTGGTGAACAGTTCAAATTCACGATAATAGATTAGTTAAGAATTTTATTTTTTCAGTTACATTTTTAACCTTGCCTTATATACCCTAATATAATTTTTTATTGGTTTTAGCAATAGGACAAGCTGGACGTTCACCTGCCTTTGAGACTTGAGATATTATGTTTCGTTAGCCCAGTGATTACTCTGATAACGGTGACCTTCAATCCGGAATACAGTAGTGCTTACACACTACTGATTTGAGGCAAAAATCGGCATCGGACGTACTACCCAGTCCGTTTGGGGTAGAACCTCCGCGGTGCCTATATGGTGTTTTTACTAAAAAGTTATTGTCTATTTATTCAGATCTAGCAACCCCCTTCGTGGGTGGAATTTCGTAAATTCCGTTCTTAGCTGACCTCTACTCGGCGATAGAAATATTCCTACCGAATTTCAAGTCGCTACGCCTTATGGTTCCAGAGATGTCGTGATGAGTCAATATATAGGTGGAATCTCTTTTATATTTAGTATAATAGACATTTAAAATAACTTTTCGTTTAAATGTAGCATACGTTATTGGATATATTTACAAGATTTACGTATACAATAAATGGTATCTTTCCAAACTGAGAATGGCCTTATCAAAAGGTGCATTTATAAAGCTCGTTTCCTCATTTCGTTGTTATTGTTTCCTTCCCCCGTTTCACTGGCGTTGAGCGCCCAAAGTAAATAAGTTTCGTAATAAAGCAATTTATAGGCGTGCGTGCCGCAATCGTTGTGAATTGATTCATTTAACTTGCCCGCACTGTTGGATGTTAGAAAAGTGTGGATACGGTCCAAATCGTTGAATAAATGCAAGTAAATATATTCACCGCTTTGGTATAGCTATTTGCGATGTTTCTTTAGGTAATCATCGTCTTTGTAAAAATCATTTATAATAATTATTGTAAATTTGCTCATTTTATGTGTACTTTGACTTTTTATGCAAAATTTTAGTAGTATAACAATTAGAATAAAAACAGAAATGCTTATATAGATGTAAAAGTTTTTATCCAGATATAAATGAATTTTATATTTTAAATTGAACTGTAACTTACACTAAAGCGGAATATTTATATGTATTTGCAATAAATGAAATTGTTTTCTTTGACGCTTTGTAATTCGATCTGCAGTGTTATGTAAAAAGGCTAAACTTTTATTAATAAATGGACAATATATGCCTGATAAAATTGAATAAAAAAATACCACTTTGAAATAACCAACAAAAAAAGACCGTGTGCCTCGTAAATAATATATTCGCCGCAAATTTAATACACATTTCCATAAACCAATATTTTTACGCATCCCTAACTCAATAACCCGCTTTTCCACATCCATACCACTCCGAACTTGTGCAATTCACCTTTCAAGAAAGTCCGTAATATGTTTACAAATTGAATAACCCGTATAAAGGCGTTTGTAAAGTTCGTTCCACTTTCCCAACCGAGGAGGCCTTCGGGTCAATAAAGGGGTAACCTTATCGTTACGCACAAAGCGTTGATTCATTCAATTGAGCGGCATTGAAAGCGCGACCCGAAGTAAGCAGGTTCAATTCTGCGCTGAAGGAAATTGTAAGACCCTCGTTCACATGTCAAACGATACCACTTGTTATGTTAAAAAGCGGTCTGTGACAGAAGTAATGTTAAAAAAGTGAAAAGGTTGAGTTAAAGCTAGTTTATAATGCTCAGAAATCTAAGACCTGATTAGGAGGGTTTGTGGTACTATAAATCACTTTGCTGGCTTTGTCAGGTTCGGAATATTGGCTAATTCTTTAATCGTATTGTTGATATTTATTCACGTGTTTTTTTTTTCACTTTGACAAATTGTAATTTTTATATCTAAAATCTCGCGTAAATCGCGAAAATTATATTTAAAAAGTTCGCGTTAAACCGAGTGTTTGTAGCCAAGAAATTGGGTCTTTAAAGAGAAGATTCTACTCTTATCTATAAGGCCGGCAACTCGTTTGTAACCTGTGTTGGGAATACCCATTGGTGGCAAGGATCATTTGCAATCTGGTGAGCCGCCTGAGCGTTTGCAGTTTAAAAAGTTTTACATGAATCTTCATGTCATTTGTCGCTCAAACTACAGGATATAAATTATAGACCGCCTATAGTTGCATTTTCGATACTAAATAGTTATCACTATATAATATCCGCCTTCGTGGCCTAGCGGTATTGGCCCTTGCTTTATAAACCAGAAAACAACGAAAACTTTGTGTCATCATTGTTTTCTGGTTGGTTAGGACAATTTGGGCCGATCACACAATTGTCTGAAAAGTAAGATGACCCATGTTTCGGATGGGCGCGTAAAAGTCGGTCCACCCACCAACATGCATTAGACTAGCGTGGTGGGATACGGTCCAAAAACGTGCTATTGGAGAAGGCGTGTGTATATAGAAAATATGCACGCCTTCTCCATAATACACTATATATTAAATAAATAAAGGTGTATATGCACTATGTATCTTATATATTAAAATACAAAAGTAGTGATACTAGAGTTTATACCACCAAAATTTTATATTAATTTTCCATTACTCACACTAAAACTGCTAACGACTGAGTCAGACATTAAAACTGGCGACTATAAACAGTGCACACGTAAAGCTTAAGCGTTCGCCAGTAATAAATTAACACGGCAGCACTTCATAAAACTATCGTGTGGCCACGCCGCCTGGCCGCTTTGCTCACAGTTTACATTTAAAATCAGGTTAACTCGACGACCGGTGTTAACGCCGCTTCTGTGTGGGCATCACCGTCTGTTGTTTCATCACGCGTTTGTTTTTGTTTTTACGTTTTTTTTAATCTGTTAGTCTGTATTTGATAGCTTCTGAGAATGTTAACGGATAAAACCTGATTACTTTTTAGCGGTTGATATTTTTGATGTGTACTGAAACTTATAATAATTAAAACTCATACACATAATGTATGTTAGTTCTCTTTAATTTAGGTAGTCAAGTGTTGAGGGAGCCGGAGGGTCTTTTAAAAAAAGGATAATCGTTCAAAGTGGGAACGTTTATTCCGTACAAGAGTATGCCTAAGACTAACTTAATATTAATTCAGCTCTAGAGTCTAAACAACAAGACCTCCGTGAAGCGGATGGGCTTATCATTCAACTGTCCACTCAGCGTCTGGATTCTTAGAATATAGAGCGCTGACACGTAGCGTTGGCAGACGTAACTCCTCCCTCCTTAAGTGCGAAGTTTTCCTTTTCAGGAGAGCTTCGAACATCTGCCCTGCGTACTATCTTATTATAACATTTCTTATACAATACAAAACACAGTAATACAATGATCAGAACATAGATTATGAGAGTCCATACACTTATTCTACGCACTTCGATGATTGCCCTTTCACTTTCACTAACTTCCGATTCACTAAAACTTTTCTTCAAAGCCACTGACAGGATCTGCAGGTCATCCAGGTCGACGCCTTCCAGGTTGACAGGTTTCAAGTACTTCGTCTCTTCAGGTGTGAAGATTGAGGGTAGATTTACAATCGGTAACTTAGAATATGTTATGTTTTCTGTAGATATCTGACGAATTTTCAGAACGACGTTTTGAACTCTCACTTCGCAGGGTCGTCTAGAAGTGATGTAAGTACCTTTAATCTCTTGACGGAAAATTTCGTTGATACACGTTCTCGTAAGTAGCTCCATATTTCTACTATAGAGAATCCATCTGTTAGTATGTAGTGCTTGAACACGGACATTTTCAATGGTGATAGGAATCTGTGTGCATGACGTCACGTTCTCGGCGTACGTCATCAAGTCGGTGATGCAGGAGTCATGAGTATACTGCAAAGCTCCATCATCAGTGCAGAGGAAGCTGGACTCGTCGATTTCTTGACACGGGTGAGTGAGCAGTCTGATCTTCAACCCTTTAGCCAGGAGATATGGGTATTTGGGCAATATGACAACAGTGGAATCACGGGATAATACAGGTATAGGAACTAATTTGTAATAGATATAAGTATCTTTCTCAATCAGAGGTATTTCCAAAAGGTAAGTGATTTGTGTTCCCTTTAAGTAAGCTTTCAAAGTTATGGACTGCTCTATCTTAATTAAGTTTTCTAAACTAGGAGTAAAACTAATTTTCCTATTCTACTAATTTTTAAAGTTGGTATAACAACTTATCCGTCTCTATAATAGACTGATGTAAAATTTCCTAACTTACTAAAAGATAAACTAGTTTCTATTTCATCAAGCTGAGTACAAATTGTCTGAAAGTTGTGAATAAGTAAATTGTATGCATTAATGAACTGAGTTCTCAAATTTTCCATGTTTGTCACCTCATTAACTTTACTATTAAGAGAAATAAGATTATTATTTAGTACACGTGTAGAGTTGGTCAAAAGTTGTACCATCTCGGTGACCACCGTTAACTTTCTATTATTAAGATTTTGTTGAGACCCAATTTCACTGATCAATTTGTCAAATCTAGTGGCATCGTCGTTATCTAGATTTCCGGTTATCATTTTAATAAGTGAACCTAACGGGTTGATTAGACCTCGTTTGACTCGAGCGGTCGGAATGATCTGACTGAATTTATTAACAGTCATATTTTGTATATACTCAACTTGGCTTCTTATATCTATAAACTTATCTGTAACATTACTTCTATCAAACTTATTCTCTACTAACTTATTTAACTCTAAAAGACGTTGAACATTAAACTTTAAATCTTCCCTTAAGGGGGTAACGTCTAATACCCTTACAAGGATCCATTTGTCGTTACTGATTACTGCGACACCATTCTTCACGGGCAGGATTCCAGGATTTTATTAGTGCCTCGAAGTTGAAGGGCCCGCAGTTGGCTCATCATGGCTATTGCCAGAAGCACGAGGAGTGCCTGTGAAGGGCGTTTTATATTTTAATTGGAACTTTAGTATCGCGGTTCTTCGCGTTTATGGGAACTACGTTTCTACAATTTCATCAGTAACTACGGCCTTCGATAGCGGGGTTTGTCTTTCTACTTCTTTTGTTAACTTCTTTTGCGAATATTACGTCACTGGCTCAATTCTAAACTCGGTTTCTCCGCCTCGTTTTGAATTATTTTTCCTTACGTTTAATGGCCTGTTCTGACAAATGTTGATATAGAAACTTAGTTCTCTTTGCATGTTCCCTAACTAGCTGTTGCATGTATTGCTTCTCAAAGTCTACGCCAAATGCGTTCCTCGAGTCCGTATGGCCTAGTAAAACTTCAAAGGGGGTCAAACCCGTTGTTGAATGTATAGAGTGGTTATAGGCCATAATGGCATACGTCATTACAGAGGAAGCATCGGTGTACTTCTGCTCATACTTTGCTATTCTATAAATTTCGATAATGGTGCTATGGAATCTCTCTATGAGACCCATTGAATTTGGATTATTAGGGGTTCCAATGTGTAGATCTATTTTGTATAAAACTAATAATTCCTTTAAAGGGCGTTATTAAATTCAGAACCGGATCTGCACTAATTCTGGGGGAACACCATAAAGGAGAAATACTTAATAAGGGCTCTGACTATCTCTGGGTAGCCCGGTTAGGGATCTCGAACGCTTGGCCAACTTTGCTGAAGGCATCGATGGCTGTCAAATAGTAGCGCCCGTCGATAGAGAAAACATCGATGAAAATTTCCTCTAGCGGCTTTGATTGAGTGTGAGTTAATTGCAATTCTGGTTTGAGAGGTTTCCGATCGTATTTCATACGCTTGCAAACCTCACAGGAATTTATAAAACTTGAAATTGACTGTTCCATGTTATGCCAAAAGTAAGTACGCTTAATGTGAGCTGAAGTTTCCCTGATGCCACGATGGCATGTCTTACCCGTATGGTATTCACTAATTATTTCTTGTTGTTCCTCTTCGTTATCCGTGAAAACTACTCTTTTAGTACATTCAACAAATTGAACTGATTCTTTCTTAAATAAGTATATTACCATTTCGGTAAACTGTTTCCTATGCTGTTCATCTTCAAAGTAAATATAATATTTAGTATTATTTTTAATGTATTCTTTTAGAAACTGTTTTACAAGATCAATTCGATTTAAAGGTAAGTGCACTTCAAGGATCCTTTGTCTTTCTCGTGACAAATCCTTTACTGTTAATCTATCCACAGACCAGAAATAAACTAAAATTTGGTTGGGCTTAGTGTCAATAGCCTCTTGCAATATTGGGATACCCTTAGATTCAGTATCCTGCGCTGAATGCGTCGTTTCAATACTAGAAGATTTTTCAGAAGCAGTTAAAGTCGAACTTGATGGACACGGTATGGAATATGGGGAACCACGTCTTACGGGGGTATCTGAATCTGAAATAACTATTGTGTCTTCATCGTCCGATAATAAGGATATAGGTGGGTCTGGTTTATCAGAAACCTCTTGATCTTTATTTAATTGCGCTATATCCTTTATTAGTTGTTTTATTTCCTATTTCTATTCTCGTCCGTATCAACATTAGCATCCGTTGACATATTCTCATCTTTGCCTAACGCGTTAGTCCTAATCCGTGAGAGCGCATCTGCGTTACAATTAAGCTTTCCTTTTATGAACAATTTCGAAATCATATTCGAATAAACGTAAGCGCCAACGTGTTAATCTACTGTTAGTTTCTTTTAAAGAGTTAGCTGTAGCTAGGGGCTTATGGTCAGTTACGATGATAAATTTCTTACCATAAAGGTAGGGGCGGAAATGCTTAACTGCCCAGATAATGGCTAGTAGTTCCTTTTCCGTTACGCTGTAACGGGTTTCAGCGTCGTTAAGGGTTCTACTGGCATATGCGACTGGTTTGTCACTACCAATAGGTCCTTGCGACAGGATTGCTCCGAGAGCATATTCTGAAGCGTCAGTTGTTAATACGTAAGTTTTGTCAGGGTCTGGGTATTGTAATATAGGGGCGTTAACGAGTAACTCTTTACACTTTTGGAAGGCTTCTATATATTGGGCATCAGTGACAGGCATAGACCGCTTCTGTTTCAGTCGAGCTGTCATCGGTTGAGTAATTTTTGCAAAATCTTTTATGAATTTACGATAGTAACCAATCAGACCTAAAAAGCTTTTGATTTCCGTCGTTGTACGGGGCAAGGGTAATCTAATATGGCTTTAATTTTGTCGTTATTAGGTTTCAAGCGTCACTCGTTATTGTGTGTCCAAGGTACAGAACTTCCTTCTGAGGAATTCCGATTTGTCAAGTTGTACTTTCAGGTTAGTCTTCCTAAGTCTGTCAAAATGGTACGTAATTTTGCTAAATGTTCCTGCAAGCTTGCTGAATAAATAATTATGTCATCTAGATACACAAGGCGTGAATTCTTGTAAGCGCGTAATATGTTGTCAATAGTCCGCTGAAATGTTGCAGGTGCGGTTTTAAGTCCAAAGGGCATTCGAGAAAATTCGTAATGTCCTGAGTTTGTGCTGAACGCGGTTTTTTGTCTATCCTCTTCAGCGACTTCAATTTGGTGATAGCCACTGGCAAGGTCAAGAGTCGAAAGTAACAGCTGCGTCCTAATTTGTCAAATAGTTCAGTTATATTTGGCAAGGGGTACTTGTCGTCGGTTGTAATTTCGTTCAACTTTCGGTAGTCGATAACAAGTCGGTATTTCTTTTCATTACTAGCATCGGACGGCATCGGGGGGAGAAAGAATTTTGAATAATGTTACTTTCTAACATTTTGTCAACTTGTTTGTTAATTTCATCATTAATAACTTGGGGTTGTCTGTAGGGACGTATAAATATGGGGTCTTCGTTCCGAGTACGAATATGGTGTTTGACTTCGTTAGTAAAAGTTAAAGGTAACTTCTCGGAATAAAATATGTCCTTATATTCGAGACAAAGGTTTTGTATAGAGTCTCGTTCTTCAGCGTTCATATGGTCTAAACGAAGCTTTGTTAAATTCTCAGTTAATATGGAATCAACTTCCAAATCGGTTCGGTTGTTTAATTTGTTAACTTTACATTGTGTGCTATTGTATTTAGATACTTTAAAAGGGGCTGTGACTGTTAAAATCATTTCTGTGTCTAAAGTATTTTGGATTATAGTTGTTGCGTATCCGTTCTCACATCTGACCAAAGCGGTAGGCATCCTGACACCTTCATGAAGCAATTTGTAATTTAATATTGCATCTCCATTACGCAAGTCAGTAGGCAACCTAACTCTTTGTTCACAACGTGGGGCTATTTTAATTACGTCATTCTTAGGGTTGTAAATAATGGGTATAGCAGACGATTGTGTATAGAGCACTTCGTTTTTCATATCAATTTTAGCATTCAACTGTTTCAGGAGATCGCTGCCGATAAGTCCGTCATAACAGCTGTCTACGTCATATACGTAAAATTTATGTAAGTCAGGGGTGTTAAAAGTCGGGAACAATGGTATGACAAGGACTTCGTCATGTCGACTAGACGCGTGAGTACTAATAACTTCAAACGGTTCATAGTATTTAGAATCAACAAAATATTCATTAGCCTTTTTAGGACTAATAAATGAACGTGAACTACCTGTGTCTATCATGAATTTGGAGTTACATTTCGGTATAACTATGTACGGCAAGTTTGGCGTACTATAGTTAAGCTTTTATTACTGGGGTTTGCTGAAGGCAACCATGTGAAAATTTTCCACATTCTGGACATCTGTGTCCTGGGGATCCTGGTCTATCATAGTCGATTCATCGCTTCACCATTGTCAGTCAGTTCTAGGTCGTAGTAGTACTCTAGCTCGGGATTCTCACCCATAAGAGTAGCGTTGTCCATGTTGGGTTCGTTTAAGTTATGTAGTTCATTTATTCTAAGTCCCTGAGGTTTCATAGGGCTGTACGCATGCTAACATCCGTGGACATCTGCGGAGCTAGTCTCTGCGGTGGACGGTAACCAAATGGTTGTTGGCCCTGGGAATTGTGGGCGATAGCTAACTGCTGTTGGCCCTGGGCGAAAGGTGGGCGGTAGCCGAACTGTTGCTGGCCCTGGGTGAAAGGTGGGCGATAACCGAATTGTTGTTGGCCCTGGGTGAAAGGTGCGATAACCGAATTGTTGTTGGCCCGTGTGAATGCTGGGCGATAGCCGAACTGTTGTTGAACTAGCGGCTTGTGTCCCACTGGTTGGGGTTGTGGGAGGCACGTTAATTGGCTTGTTAAAAGGTATGCCAAATTTAAATTTGTTCTGCGGTAAAGTCACAGGGCATTTTGTATTCCAAATTTAAAACCTTGAGGTTTGTCGGCGAAAGATTTGACTCACATGCACTTTAGGCGGTATCGAAGATCTTAACATCTTATTCTTAGCGTTATACTGGTGCATGAAGTTTGCTTCCTCGAGCACGATGCTCAAGGCATTTTCAGTGAGCTAGCACCTTTGAGGCGCACAATACGCAGTAAATCCTCTGGCAAGTTATAAAGAAAAACGTTTAATGACATATTGTCGTATATAGTGACTTTACTTTGTCGAAGATTCACATCCTGCGTTAAGTTAACTTTGGCAATTAATGTGCTTTTAACATGTTGGATACGGTTACAAAAATCTAGGTAAGATTCGCCACTATTCATTTTCAAAGACTCTAATTCTATCGCAATACATTCTTCAGAACGTGGGTCACCAAAATGTTGTTCTAAGGCTCCCTTTAATAGAGGCCATGTGTCTAAATCTTGCGTTCGTTACTAATGCGCGGCGGCTCTGCCTATAAGCTTAGATGTTATAACGTGAAACACGTACAAATCCTGGTGTGGATTATTATCGATTCTGCAGCAACTTATTACATATTCACACTTTCTTATAAAAAAATTTAATAATTGCTCGTCACCGTCGAATTTGGGGATGACGCTAGCAAAGTCCCTAGGGATCTGGGCTATATTCTCCATTTTTATCCTGAATTCTAACACTTTTATCTTATAAATCAACAATTTTCTTCAAATATCACACTATCTTATACTATGTTTAAAAGAAACCACAAACACACTTCAATTTTTGGAAACAGTGCTCAGAATTTTCTAGATACTTATAACTAGTGAAAAGGATTGGGCTTAGACTGGAAATAGCGATTTGGGTCTACTCACAGACTGCTCATGTCCCTCGGTGAATCTTAGGCGTGCTCCGGGATGCCCTTGACGAATTTGTTTGGTTCTGGATTTCCGTTAAACGCAGAAACGTTCGACGCGTGATCTGATTTTAGACTTTTCGCGACGCGGAATCCTACCGCTGCGCCAGTCAAGTGTTGAGGAGCGGAGGTCTTTTAAAAAAGGATAATCGTTCAAAGTGGGAACGTTTATTCCGTACAAGAGATGCCTAAGACTAACTTAATATTAATTCAGCTCTAGAGTCTAAACAACAAGACCTCCGTGAAGCGGATGGGCTTATCATTCAACGTCCACCAGGTCTGGATTCTTAGAATATAGAGCGCTGACACGTAGCGTTGGCAGACGTAACTAGGTAAAAATACAAACAAACAAATACAAACTGCCTCTGTAGCCTAGTGGTATGGGCGTGTGCTTTAGAAACCGGAGGTCGTGAGTTCGAATCCTGCGGCGACTCAATAAATTTTCATTGATGTTTCCTAGTCCAATTGTCTGAAAAGTAAGATGGTCCATGCGTCGGATGGCATGTAAAAGTCGTCCACCCACCACCCCGCATTGGACTAGCGTGGTGGGATACGGTGCAAAACCCCCTAATGGATGGAGGTGTATTAAGGCTACGTCCTGCTGAGGACTATATCACAGGGTGATGATGAATGTAAAAATGAATGAATTATGTTATTACTAAACTGTACTTCAATTGTCACTGTCTACAGCTATGGGATAGTTATTAAATATTTACATTTAACCCCTGGTCGATTTTTAAATTAATTCATGCAAGTAAATAAAACATAACTTTCTCTTTTTACAGAACACGACTGCAATAATGGAAGTCTACAAGATATCGTTGCTGGCATTGATCTTGTTGACCGGAGCGACGGCAGATTTCACCGCGAACTGCCCGCAAGAATGCAAATGCGTGTGGGCGAGTGGCACAAGCAGGCGGACTGCTCCGAGTCCCATCTACACGACATCCCAAAAACGCTCAGCGCTGAAATACAAATACTCGACCTGACAGGCAACGAACTATACGAGATTACGAGGCACGCCTTCGAAGATGTCAGATTGATCAATCTAAAGAAACTGATCTTGAGGGAGTGCAAGCTGATAACGATACACAAGAGCGGGCTAAGCGGGCTAGCTATCATGATCGAACTGGATCTATCGAAGAACGACCTGAAAACGCTCCACGCGGACACGTTCAAGGAGACGGCGAAGATAAGATGGATATTGTTGAACGACAACCAAATCGAAAAGCTGGAAGACGGATTATTCAACAATCTACCGTTCCTACAGAAAGTTGACTTGAGCAACAACCGAATAGTCCAATTGGGACTGAAAACATTCATGAACGTCCCGAAATTGAATATCCTAAGACTAGACGGGAACAAGTTGGAACATATGAAGATAGATACATTGAGTGCGTTGACATCGCTGTCAAATCTAGACGTACGACAACCCTTGGCGGTGTGATTGCTATCTACAACCGTTTAGGAACTGGGTCATAAGCAAAAACCTGTACACCTCTCCGATTTCCTGTGCAGAACCGCCTAAGGTCCACGGTAAGCTATGGAAAGAGTTGGATTCAAGTGACTTTGCTTGCCGGCCGAGCATCGTCTATCCCACCGCTAAGACAACACTGCGTGCGTCTGATACGAATGTCACATTAGCTTGCCAGGTTAACGGCAATCCTCTGCCAGAAGTGAATTGGGTGTTGAACGCTCAAATTATCGATGGAACTTATAGATATCAAGGAGAGGTGAAATACTACATCACGCAGAGCAATTCGGAAAACAGTAAATGGGTTAACTTGACGATCATCGACGTTGGTACGACGGACAATGGAGAATATCTGTGTGTAGCGAAAAACCCTGGAGGTGTGGAAGAGCAGAGTTTGGTACTAGCTATAGCGCCAACAACACCAGGCATAGTTGTACCACCCGGGATGGATAACAATATGCTTCCAGTTCTGATTGGAGTTTCGTGTACGGCAGCCATTTTGTTGATTCTGTTGGTGATATTATGCTATTGTTGTTGTCGTCGGAGAAGTTCGGAGAAGAAGGCAGACGCTTCCAACGGAGAAGCCCTTATCGAGGGTTCAGTTATACCCGAGATGGAGAAGAGTTTGATCACGGCAGTGAATCCGGTTACCAAGCCACCAAGACGCTACGACATGCCCCCCTCCATTACCAGTGGGGCTACTGAAATGTCAGAGTTGAATAAAACTCTATTGGACAGCGACTCCGTTTTTGGTAAGAAATATTTTACAAACATTTACAGATATTTATTAAAAATAAGGTGTATTAAAATAAGATTTTATCTTCCATCACGTTGGTCTAATAATTATCTATATAATTTTTTGCTATTTTATGCATAAAACGAATTCTCACAGATGCATTCAAGTTTGAAAAAAGCTTTCAAGAACATAATCTTGTAGTGGATACGCACGGTTGACTAGTCAATAATATCTAAGCCATCTTTTCTTTTTTTAAAATAGTTGAACAAAAACCTGAAACAGTTTCATAAGCAAACATACCTAATTTTATATTAAAACGCAATATCTCTTCATTATAGTTTATTAACTTGCGCTAACATTCCCAAAAATATTTTTAAGTAATGTTAAACTAATAAAAGACCCATTTCTTCCCCAGCTCACAACGACGACGAGAAACGATCATTGGAATTCGATCAGCAGAAGCGTTCACAGGACGCCTTAAACGCCGAATACGGTCGCACCGACGGCCGAGCATACCCCCCAGATCTCCTATCTTTCCCCGCCAGAGCAGCGCAAATATCACCAGCCGCAAGCAACGCGTCGACGGTACCCGACACAAGCCGACTCCAGATAAATCCCGTAAGCCCCATCCATTCTCCTATTTACGGCGTAGCAACCAACCAGAATCTTTTCAGGACATTGCCCTACTCGCGATCCCAATCCCCATTTACCACACCCATCACTCCACCAAACATCCCACCGCGGCAAGGCTACGTCACAATACCTCGTAGACCTAGAGTGCCCAGTTGGTCTAGTACCGCCAGCACGCAAATCCTACCAAGCACTGAAGCACAAGAACCGCTATACGACAACTTGGGATTGCGGACAACAGCTGACGGCAGCTCCGTGCTATCGTTAAACAAGGCCGGCCTAGAGCAGTTCTCGCCAATGCGAAACAGACCTTTGCCAGCCACCCCAACTGTTTACCCGACGCCCCATCAGCTGTACTACGCACCGATAGAAGAACAAGAACCGGCCCCGTCGCCCGTGCCACAGTATATGCAAAACAGAAACAGCATCAGTTCCCAGCTGTCTACCCAGCTATCCACGCCCGGACCCCAAGAGCCAATCAACCAACGAATGAGCTGGACTGCGAAGACTTCGACCCCTCAACCGGAGCCTAGGAAAGCGCTGTTCACGGACGCCGAGAGCACTCTAAGCAGGAAAAAGCCTGAAACTGGATCGCTAAGGAAAGCTGTGAGGACAGAGAGCAAGGAAGACCCGACCTCCCCATCCAAGGAAGACCAGCGGAAGGATGGCAATGTCTCCCTCAACCAATCAGGTACTCTGGGCCGCAGTGGCAAGATCCCACCGCGACCACCACCGAAACCGAAGAAAAAACCACCTACAGAAGTGAACCCCAACGAGCCACTCTTCGAAGACGAAGGCGAAGACGGAACTGAAGTGTAGCTGAAGTGAAAACTTGTGCCAATGAGCTTCTATTACGTCACGATGTGACAATATCATAACGTGGAGTGAACGTGCAATCGGACAGTTTGTTTTGCGGTGCTCGTGTATATAAAAACTCGTGCTAGATTTTTTACCTATCGCGTAAAAGTATTAATGAAGGACCATTCGCTGGATAGATAAGTTGTGTCATGTCCGAATGAGTTATGGGCGTACACGTTTCGTATTTTAAGTATTTATTGTTTGTACTGTTCGTTTTAAGGCCGTATCGGTAGCTATAGAGGGTGGATGTAATGTAGAGTATTTGCAAACGAGCAACGAAATGTACCAAAAGGAACCTCTTTTGATCATGGACGTTAATGCTGGCATAGCGCTTATGTTCTGTTTTATTGTTAACTTCTGAAACAAAGTATTAAAATGTTAATTTGCTATATAGCAACATAGTCAGAATAATTTTATCTGGCTACTTCTACAAATCTTAGCTTACCTTTTAACGCTCTGCTGGTTCTTAGTTGTTCGTTTGCAAATTTTCTATCGTGTCTCTCTTTCTTTCTGTAGGTACTTGCCAGTCGGTGACCGCGTTCTCAAGACTGACTATTCTAAATTTGTTTCCAATCATGACATTCCCAAATATTACCCGGAATTTGGTGTTGCCAGTTTCTAAATCTGGCCGGGAAGGCTGAAAATGACGCTATTGCGCTATTGATCAAGTCAATAGCTAACATATAGCGGGAAAAAATGTTCTTCCTAAATTTGAATCACACACCAGTCTTTAATAACTTCTCTAACCCTTCTAGATTTGGGTATTTTTTTGTAAACAACGTCGCTGTAATATGTGTGATTTTCTACCACTAAAATATTTAACTTCCTTAACTCTAAGTTAACATTATTTTAGTTCTTACTCCCAACGAACTGGTTTTGTTTTGTCATTTCGGGCGATGTAACAGAAATTATGTTTAGTGTCTTCGTCACTGTAAAGTCTTTTCTTAAAGTATTTTTTAACTTTCTATGTAATGGTTTGAAGTGGATTGAGTATGCGTTTAATAGAGAGTATAGTTCCTAAATGACAATTTGTTTTAACTGTAAATTAGGTACCTAACATTGCGATTGATTTGCTGTCAATTGTTATTTCTCTCTATAATTCCGAATCATCTGATTCAGCATTTAAACATTCATTCCTTTATAATCGATTTATTTTGTAGTTACTTTTATTAATTTTAATGAAATTTCCAGGATTCTAATCCGTTTTTATGGACAGACGTCAGCGTTTTATTTTTTTGAAATTTTTACTGGTGCTAATTTATCAATGCATTTCTAACTGACGCTGTTCTTAGTTATTTATTTGTATACTAACGCACCCCGTATTTATGAATGCACAAATTACGAAACTTATTGTTAAGGATAAAGTGATAATTTTAAATGTATCAACCCTTAAGTTATGTTCATCGATTATTTTTAGACCGGCTCGATCTAAGACGAATGCATTTTATTGTTCCGTACCGTTTCATTCGGTTTTTATTATTTCACAAGCGAAACGGCAATGATAAATAAATGAGATATCATTAGAATCTAATACATTCGCTTCTCTGACAAACTTCGCTTGTATTACAAATTTTACTTTGTCCGAGTGTACTACGTACGGTATTTTTACAATTTTACTGTAGACATCCAGTTTTTTTTATATAGTATTTAAGCGCTACTTGTAAATACATACATATTATTAAAATTGATTAAAGCTATATTTCAGTAAAATGTTATCGTTTTATTATTTTCTTATATGTACTTTTCTAGCATTACCCTCAAACATTCCTAAGACATTGTGATGCACATGACATAGATACAAGGAACAAACATAATTTAATTCTTCCAGCAACTAGACTGCGAAGAATAAGTAAGTCTTTTATGGGACAATGTATACGTTTTTACAACAAAATCCCAGTAAACGTTCAGAATTTAACTATTAATAAATTTAAAAAGGTAGTCAAGGAACGTTTATGTGTTAAAGGTTATTACGATATTAATGAATTTTTAAATGATAACACAGCCTGGTAATGGAATGCTCGCTCCAGGTCTTGTTTCAAAATTGCATAATATGTAATGTCCAATTATCAAATTGTTTGTTATTTTTAAAAGATGACATAAAAATAGCCGCTGAGTTTTTTCGCCGGTTCTTCTCAGGTCTGTAGCGTCCTTTTCCGAACCGGTGGTAGTGTGTTTGACAATCAATAAGCAAGTGTAAACTTCATATTGAATAAAGATATTTGAATTTGAATTTGATGTAAATAATCTTAATAATGAGTAGTTCATTATTAAGAAGAAATTAATTTCAAATATTTGTACAGACATGTGTACAGCATTCTTTAAAATTGTATCTTTAAGATATCTTGTTTTTGAAAGTTTGATGAGATTTACAGCTATTTACCGCGTTGTGAGATAGCTATGTTGCTGTTGTATGTCGCAAGCTGTTTAAGGCACAAATTGTAAGCTAAATAAAAGTCATTGACACGTAAAGAAGCCGAGTGGTAGGTCCCCCCCTTTTTACAGGAGACCGTCTGGGTGGGTACCACCGCGGTGCCTGTTTCTACCGCAAAGCAGTAGTGTGAAAGCACTACTGTGTTCCGGTTTGAAAGACACCGTAGCCAGCGTATTTACTGGGTAAAGGAGACTTAATATCCTATGTCTCACGGTAGGCAGCGCTCTGGTGATACCTGTATTGCTAATATCTATGGGCGTCGGTGACCACTTTCCATCAGCTGGCAACGACTGCTCGTCTGCCAGCGTATGCCATAAAAAAAAGAGTCCCTGTCTGCTCTGAATTTATCAAATCACTAGCAGACTCAGCGGTTCGCCCGTGTTAGTTTTCGATTTATGAAATGGACTTTCCTCGAATAAAAAGTAGCCTAAATTACTCAAGGTGAAAGTAGCTATCTAATGGCAAAAGATTTTTTGAAACAGCACAGTAAGTTTTGAGTTTATTCATTACGAACATACCCATAAGAATACAAATCTTTCTTCTTTATATTAATAATATAGAAGATTAGTTAAATCGATGTCTACGACATGGCGTTCCACGTATCGCGTTGATATCAGTGAAGTGTCACTCAATGAATTGCATCTGATATTTCTTTAATGAAAGCTCTAAACGGTTGACGTAATTTTGTTGCTATTTGTTCAAGTCGGTTAACTACATCATTCCCACGTATTATTTGGCTTTAATATAGCCGATAACTATTTAGCGGAAGCGTTCACAAGTGGTTTAACGAGATGGAGTGGTTTTCACTTTCACCTTTTTCTTTCACTTAGCTATTTTCCCAAGTTATCGTAGAGTCGGCTTCTAATACATCCAGATTTACCTGTATAACAGTTTTTACGCAGAGTGACTGGCATTTCTAAAATCAAAAAGGAAGTGAACTGAACTGCATTCTAGGATCAATTAGTTGTCAGTAAATTTGAAGGCCATCATATCCTAAAATGACTGCAAAGATGGTCTAGACAACCGGGATATTACATGCTAATCCGATGCATTGAGTAGCAAACTGCAAATCGAGGAGTTCCATTGACGCTGGTGGAAGTTTTAATGGCAATGCGATCCTGATTTAATATAATTGGTGGACAGCAGGGAGGAAGGCTTATATTACAGAATGTTTTAGAAATAAAAACTAGAAAAATTGAAAACTTTACTGGTTTTAGGATCGTGATTACCAAAAATTTCTGTGTAAAGTTGACAAAATAAAACTAGAACTGCTACAACAACTTTTGGGTCAGTTGCAAAAAAGTATAGATATTCTATGCAAAGTCAGAAAATCAAAGACCTAATGCTATACTTGTCATAGTTTCATTGGCTACTTAGCACTAGGGATGTATCATTTAATAAAAGTACTTATCGGATTGTATCGCGTTTCTTGGTTTACAATATTTCCGAAGGTTCACAGGTCACGTCTGCCACAACGGAAATATTGTAAACATAATAAACACGATAAATCCTTAAAGTAATTTTATTAAATTCCTGTAGTATCCACGTAATCGCTAGAAACTGTACCTTAATATGTATACCAATGAATTATATATTAAGCAAAGATATTTATGTTATGCAAATACATAAACTTACTTTTCTCTGTAAAGTACACACATATTTTGTGCATTCATACGCCCCAAAGAAAAAAAAATCATAATACATTAAATTGAATTAAATGTTGATATGGGACTTGCAATTGCTATAAATATTGACACTCATGACAACGAAGAGACTTTCTTATTGATGAATTAGTTCATTACTTTTCCAAAAATTAAATCAATCACGATTGATTTAATTTTGGGAAAAGATCGTAGTTATCGCGCTCTCTCTAATAGCCTCAGTCACATCTATACAGGGTGTCCCAGAAGTCACGCATCTTCGAGGATGAAAGGACATTATTCTGAGACGAAGTCCTAGCCATTTTCAATCAGACGCATAGATAATTATTACATTATGAAAGTGACCAATCAGGAGCGCGCTACGAAGAATAAACAGTTGAGGCTCTGGCAGGTGTGACTGAATTTTTATTTTATTTGGAAAATTGAGGCAATTTAATAAAAATTTAGTAGCGAAGGTCAGTTAGAGGCTCTGGGATGTGAATAAATTTTATTTTATTTGTTAGAAATTGAGTACACTTTTGATTTGGTTAAAAATGAGCAATGAGTATAGTTAGAGGTTCTCAGCTCGTGCTTGAACTTTGGATTTTATTTAACAAAATAGACAAATTTTTATTAAAAATAAGTAATAAAATCTTCTCTCAAGCGATGCCAGCTCTGTCTTCAAGAAAACGTGATCAACATCTTGAGCATTTACTCGATTGAATGTCATAATATTCCATTTGTTGCCTTAAACTGACCCTTGCTACTTATTTTTTTAATAAAAATTTGTCTTATTATTATCAAATAAAATCAAAATTCAGCATGGCCGCTAGACTCTGCTTGACCTGTATTATTTTTAATCAAAATTTGTCTAATTATTTTAAATAAAATCCAATTCTGCCATGGCTGCCAGACTCTCTAATATGATCCTCTACTCATTTTTAACAAATCAAGTGCCTACATTTCCCAAATAAAAATAAAATTTATTCACATCCGCCCAGAGCTCTAACTGACCTTCCTACTAAATTTTTATTAAAATTGCCTCAATTTTCCAAATAAAAATAAAATTCAGTCACACCCGCCCAGAGCCTCAACTGTTTATTCTTCTGTAGCGCGCTCCTGATTGGTCACTTTCATTAATTAATAATTAATTATCTATGCGTCTGATTGAAAATGGCTAAGGACTTTTCGTCTCAGAATAATGTCCTTTTCCGATCCCTACAAGGAAGTGCGTGACTTTGGGACACCCTGTATATTATACAGTAAATTGTTAAATTTCACTTTGACTTTAAACAAAAAACTTTATATTAATGAATATCAAAATGTCACTCGGTTAAAACGATCTTTAGTTAACAGTTCGGGTGTCATCGTATTCAGATAAAAATCCCGAGTTTTCCTAAAAAAAATATTTCCATTTCATCTATACGTACTATGCCTCATTGCCGTTTTTTATTTATTCAAATGTATTCCAAGAGTATAATAAAGTTAAACTAAGTTTACTTACAGAGTTAAGCTAATTTATCATCAGTGAGTGATGTTTACGCAAAAAACTAAAAAACTAGAATAAAACACGATATGCCTGTGTTATTGTAAATAACATTACCCAAACATCCTCCGCGCACTTAATGAGAGCGCTGCCCCCACATTAATGTTCTGAACTTAGCGTGATTTATTTAAAGCGTCTGCGTTTGGCGGAGTGCCAGATTGTGTGAAATCCACTCGCTGTTGTACGTGATTTGCAGTTTGGCTTTCCCTTATGTGAATTATCAATAACACTGAATGACTTCACTATATACAATGCGCGTTTGAATGCGAAACGATTCGTTTGATACTATCTCACAAACCTGGCTTCGCGTGGGTTTATTTGTCAATATTTCTTTCTGTCTTTGATTTTCTCAAGTTGTCATGGGGTCGGCTTTTGATCCATTAATCAGTCAATCAATCATATAAGCCTAACGTAGACTAAAGGTAAACATAGGCCTACTCCACGAGCCACCAATAGTTACGATCCTGATTTCATATCCTTCACGATTGGCCTAAATAACAGGTATAAACTACCTATTAACTATGCTCCATATATTCCAAAACCGAAAACGTGGACCGTATTCATGAGAAATAATAATCATAATTTTTTAGTAAAATTGAAATTGTCCTAAAGCGACTGATATGGATGGCCTAAACAAGTAGGACACGACTTTTTCCACAAAATTTGTTTTCCAGCGAAATTCGAAACTAGGACTTTGAGTTTATAATGCATTAACTCTCTCCAATCGTATCGGTTATCCGTCATACCGGCTTTGAGAGTATAAAGGAATAGGGAGTACAGTTGCACTCCCTGTTGCTTTTTCAAGCAGTTGGCTGATCTCTCATATAGATCGGCCGCCATAGTCGTTGAAAAAACCACCAAATGAAGAAGGCGTGCATTAGGATGTCTGTACCTACAGCAGTTAGTCAACTGTTGCAATTATCTAAACATCATTAGCCTTTGTTAGTCAACCCAGGCCAATGATGATTAGATTAATTTAATTTCAACAATTTCTTCTCTTCAAGAAACACCATATAAGTCGCAATTAATTTAAGACCTTGTTCAGCACGAGCTTTTTCATAAACAATGCGTTTATGAGAGCACTGGGAGCAATTTAAAAACAAACTTCGTAAAACTCGCTATATACGAACAGCATACTTTGAGTCGCTGAAACTTGATTCCGTAACAAACGGACTAATTGTTTCTCTTATATATACGCAAAGTTTACACCAAGTCACTTGCGAGACTTACTGAGTATTGTGTGTATTTTCAATACAAATGAGTTGTTTCAAGCTTTACGTCAAGTAAAGTAAAAAAAAAAATTACTAGATTTGGTAAGTCAGCATTTATAATTGGTGCTCTTCTTCTCTGATTATCGTTTATTTTTAACTTAGGTGGTCGGTACACTTGTTTGCTTAGGTATGTATTGATACTTGTATTGATATAACATAACAATTTAAAATAACTCAATTGTTTCGCGCTCAGATTTATTTCATCATCATCAGCCTGTGTTAGTTTAATGCTGGACATAGACCTCCTCTAATGCACGCTTTCTCCATTTGGGGGGTTTTTGGACCGTATTTCATCGCGCTGGTCCAATGCGGTTTGGTGGGTGGACTGACTTTTTACGTGCCCATCCGACGCATGGATCATTTTACTTTTCAGACAATTGGGTGATCGGCCCTCATTGCCGTTACCAACTAGGAAACACCAATGAAAATTTCTTGAGTCCCCACAGGACTAGAACCCACGGCCTCCGGTTTCTAAAGCACACGCCCTTACCACTAGGCTACGGAGGCCGATTTACCTAAATTACTGTAATATAATGTCTGTAATTTTGTCACGGTTTTAACAGAGTGATTGGCATTTGAACTCTACAACCTTAAAGGTAAACTATATTTAACGAATAGGCTAGATGTATGTAATATAAATGCACTGATGTCCGGAAAGATGGACCTTACAATTTCAAATGGAATTTTCTACATGACCATCAAACGCATGGACTCCATTTGTAAGCAGCTGGTTAATCGGCCTGTACTACCTTAACAAAGCAAAAAACTCACGACCTTCGGCTTGTAACGCCTATACTATGGCCACATTGTGGATAATTATTTGTGTAAATTATTCTGTCATAATATCGTTTCTTTAATAAAATATATAACTTATTGAGTAATATTTTCTTTAATAGTTATTTTAGTAGAAACAAAAATGTATTTGTTACTCATTTTATATGCGAAGTGCAGAACAGCTTGCATCCTATCCGTAGTCAAACTCTTTGTTTTAAGCAATATTACTGCAGTATTGTTCTTAACTTAAGGCGTGAACATAAAACGGCATATTCAATTCAGAATCTTATATGCAGTCTACAGTCCTCCGGGGTTATGTTTTGAGAAAAAATATTGAACTGTTTCTAGAGCAAAATTTATATTTGATCCGAAAGTTTTTAAATTTTGTTCATCACTTGAGACATGAAGTAGCGACAACATAATGTTTTGGCTTATAATACTCCTAGAATAACCCACGTATATTAAGAGGGGTGGATATTTTTTTTATATACATATTGCATAATTTTTATTGCATACCAATTTTACTCTCCTAAAATACTTTCGTAAGACGCTCTTTTAACTTTTAGGTCATAAGTTTGAGCCTAAATGTTAAAAGATGCCTCTATAAGAGATCTATTCCACTCGAACTAATTGCTCAGCGATGAATTAAAATAAAAAAAAGCCTGATAATAGTAAGCCGATAATAATTAAACAATGCCTAAATGTGTAATTTAAATGCAAAGAAAATCCTAATTTAGTTTAAGCTCATACTTATATTGTATATGTGTACATAACATCTACTCAAAAAATTTTCTCGTCTAGAATGAACAACTAAGATTTTAATTTTAAATTGATATGAATAAAATCGAATCACCAGAGTTCTTGTAAGTGCGCACAAAATATTAAATATGTACATAGCAAATTTATTGGCGTCGGTGGCCTCTTTCCATTAGGTCTCTGCCTTCGTAAGCAGGGAAACAAAAAGTTATCAAATAATATTTTGCTGTAACGACCATAAATAAAGTTTTGGTCTCAAAAGCCGTGAGGTTTTGACGTGTTACTGCGTCAAATAATTATAAAAACCCGTAAAATGAAACAGGGTGCCCTTTATTATCGTAGTTCGCTCCCGAACGTTCGTCGATAAAACTTTTAGAACCCCTTTTTTAAGTTCTTAAACGTTTTTTAACTTAGTTTTCGGGTAAAGACGTGCTTCTGAGTTAGAAGTTGAACCATTTATTGTTATGATGCTCATTAAAAGTTTCAAGTTCTTGTACGTAGTGCTTTCAAGTTTGGATTGTTTAAGTTATCTTTTAAGTCTATATACTAGTAAATTTTACGATTAAGTCCTATTTGATACCTAAACTTTATTCTTTATTTATAATTAGCGACCCGCCCCGGCTCCGCACGGGTGGGATCTAAACCTTCCTCTTCAATCATTCTTTCTATTAAAATAAACCGCATCAAAATCCGTTGAGTAGTTACAAATATTTAAGCATACATAGGGATATAGGGACAGAGTAAGTGACTTTATTTTATACTATGTATTGATTAAAAGATTTAGATTATTAAATATATTTGGAATGTCCTTGAACTCGCAGTCTTTCGCTTTTTACTGTAACACACAAATTAAATTTGATATTCTTGTTTACGATACAATTTAAAAACTAATAACAAAATAAATCACAGGGTATTATCATCATCATCATAGTCATCAGCCTGTTATTGCCCACTGCTGGACATAGGCCTTCCTAATACACCCCATCCATGATAGGGTTTTTTGGCCCGTATCCACCACGCTGGTCCAATGCGGGTTGGTGGGTGGACCGACTTTTACATGCTCATCCGACGCATGTACCGTATTACTTTTCAGACAATTGGGTGATCAGCCCAAATTGCCTCAACAAAAATTTGTAAAGTCCCCGCAGGATTCAAACCCACGACCTCCGGTTTCTAAAGCACAGGCCCATACCACTAGGCTACGGAGGCAGTCCACAGGGTATAGTATTCAGAAATAAAATTTTGATTTTTGAATTTGACAAATCTATGCTTTATTAACTGGGACCCTCCTAGACCTTTATTTAATTACCCTTAGGTACTAACCTTATAGATATTCTAACTTGCTTCCGTACGTTTTAAATAAATTTCTACATTTAACTTCTCGTAAGCCTACAAAGTCGACGTAATGCATTAAGGGTGTAGAAAAAAGCGAACACTAAAATAAACCGACAACATATAACGATGAACGTGGAAAGAAGTCATTAGTGACTTTGAATAATTACTCTCTGTCCGGGGTTCGTATCCTATGACGCACTTCCAGTATAATTAGACATATGGCTCCTTTCTCTCGTGTGGTTTGTCTTGTAATAGAATAAGCTCTCGTTAAGTATGTACTTGTTTTAAATGGAGGAGGTGTATCAGATAAACTTATCCTCATTTGAAATAAGATATTGTTTTAACTATCTTTCATATGTAGTCTTTCATTTGTGAGTATTAGCCCCTGTTTTATAAAGTTGTAAGTTTCAATCCTGTTCAATACAGTTGGTTATTATAGTTTTTTGTAGCTTAACAAAATGTCGGCTATTCATTCTATTACATTAAAAGTGAGATCATTCAAAAGAAAGTTTAGATTGTCAATCCACTACTTTGAAATTACGCAACGGATTTTGATGCGGTTTTTTTAATAGCTTAGCCCGCTTGGCGCAGTGGCTACTATCCTGACTATTGCGCTAGAGGGAATGGGTTCGATTCCACCACGTGAAAAATATTGTGTGATAAGCGTAATGCTTTTCTCGTGTCTGGTCTCTTATTGAATAAACATGACGTTCGAATAGAACGTCGCCGCGATTCACCAATAATAACAAGTTCGCTTTTGGCGCCATTAGTTACTTTTTTTATGTCAATTCTATTTCCAATTTGGTTAAACTGTACGAGGGCACATTAAATAGTTTAAAAAAAATATATTTTAATGTTTTATTTTATTTTTCTACAGCTCCAAAAGCTCCAAAATAATAGATACTCTGTTGCCATCGCTTGTATTCCTACAAAATAAAATAATCTTCAATTGCTTCAAAATATTCAGTCATAACTTTTTGCACCTAGATATATCCAGATATTCGTCGAAAATTTTCGTGCTGCCAAAGCTAGATTGTGACTGCGGCTTCTCTTATATTGGACATACAAAGCGAGCAATAAGAACCCGCGCGAAGGAACATATAGCTGGAATTAAACATAAAAGACCCAACAAGTCGGCATTGTGTGACCATACTTTAAATCACCAAAACCATTACTTCAGATTTCATCGACCACAAATCCTCGCTAAATAACACCGATTCCTACCAAGGATGATCCGTGTGGCTATTGAGATCAGAAAACATCCAAATATTAATAAAGAAGATGGTTGGGTTCTGCCACCTGCTTGGGACCCATAATTAATAAATTAAAATTTAAACCCAAGCATAATACCACTGCCGGCTGTAAAGATAAAATATAAACGCGATAAAATCCGTAAAAAGTAATTTTATTTAATAACAATTCAAAGCTTGAATTTTGTATTGTGCGATTGATTTCAGCGCAATATGGACAGAAGCGTTATCTTTATGGAACGAAACTTCCTTAGAGAACATACCAGGCCTTTTATGGTTAAATTACAAAAACATTGTAAGAATACAAGTAAAGTCCTTATCAAAATGCGGATTATTGCGGCAAAAGATACTCAGGTTCAACATTTTTATCATCTTTGCAATATCATTAAAATTATTAACAACATTCGTTAATTAGTTAGTTCATTTGGTTGTGTTATAACTATTTATAAAATCAGTTAAATTTAACAAGCTCATCGCTTGAAACAAGCGTGGTTAAGTGAACAAGTCGTCAAGTTTTCTCATTAGACTTTTCTATTTAGAGTAACTAATTAAAGCGCAGTGATCCTCTCACTCTTCAAATGGCTTTACGACATCGTAATCATTTTATTGAACATGAAATTGAATTGTAAAGACGAAAATATCTTTAAACAGTTGGCCTCTGACCGCTTACAGCCAGTTTTATGACATCTGTGTAGTTTGATATGCTTCATCAGCTTCCAATTTGGGAGAAGGGCTTTTGTTTTTTATTGTCCATTGAAATGTAAAATTATTGGAAATGTATATTTAAATACGTAAACATTTTGTTAAGTGTTAGTTTAACGTTCTTTATTGAATCAACATATTTTTTTTCATTGCCTACGCAGGCAGACGAGCAGTTGGGTCACCTGATGGAAAGTGGTCACCGACGCCCATAGACATTGGTAACACTGGTATCACCAACGCGCTGCTTACCGTGTGACATAGGGTGTTAAGTCTCGTTTTCCCAGTAAATACGCTGGCTGCGGTGCCTTTCAAACCGGAACACAGTAATGTTTTTAACTTACTGCTTTGCGTTCGAAATAGGCACCGCGGTGGTACCCACCCAGACGGTCCCCTGTAAAAAGGGGACCTACGACCGGTGACATATGTCAAATTTACTAATAAACGGGCATGAAACTTGCTGGTAAAATTGTAATAGTAGTCATTAAGAGTGTTTCAAAAGGTTATGTGAAAATTATTTCCATATATATTGATCTTCAATATTATTTTCCAAGGTAACATTATGAAGCTTTAAAATTCAATGTTACCCTAACGTTGCTTAAATAAAATCCAACGAAATTTATATCTTTTTAACATTTAAATGTATATCATCACCATCATAACATCAGCCTGTGTTATAGTCCACTGCTGGATAGACCTCCCTAATGCACGCCTTCTCCATTAGTGGGTTTTACCGACCGTATCCCACCACGCTGGTCCAATGCGGTGTGGTTGGTGGTTTTGGTATACGTCGATGATTAAAAATAACCTGTAAATAATAAACAGGTAAAGGCCGTTAGCTTTGTTGCTTAATGTAAAAATTATGCTAGCCTTGTAAAATTGAGATAATAAAAGCGAGCTACGGGTATGTAAAGGCCCCTCACTCGAGATAAAGCATAGGGAAGCAATGTTTCATTTATAAGACACAACAATAATTGACATATTTAAAAATGTTATGTTTTAGATCCCAATCCCAGTTCTGACCAGAACCTACCAATATCAGATATGGACAACATATCCAAACAAGTAACTCGCACAAAATATTTGAATGTCACCAAAAATATAAGTTAAACGTACGAGTTGTTAAAAAGCGTTATCATCATTATCATCATCAGCCTGTGATAGTCCACTGCTGGACATAGGCCTCCTGATACACATTAGAGGGTTTTGGACCGTAACCCACCACGCTGGTCCAGTGGGTTGGTGGGTGGACCGACTTTACATGCCCATCCGACGCATAGATCATCTTACTTTTCAGACAATTGGGTGATCGGCCGAATTTGCTCCTGACCAACTAGGAAACAACAATGAAAATTTGTTGAGTCCCGCATGGTTCGAACCACGACCTGCGGTTTCTAAAGCACAACTATACCACTAGGCTACGGAGGCAGTTAAAAAGCAATAACAGTATACTTTAGTAATAATTCAACAGGAATTTGTTTCGTTAAAGGACTTTAAAAAGCATTTTGCTAACTTTAACACTTAAAGAAGTTTCTGGAAAGTATTTATATTGCAGATAATCTAACAAACTTTCAGGTGTAACTAATAAAAACTGATATCAAACGATATCTCGAGATACAGACATATACCAACTTAGTGTATCCGTAATCGTGGATGTTGGAAAAAGTCCGAAACGTTGAGAATAAATATATGTATATATCTAACGCGAAAATTCCGTAAAATAGTGGATTTGATATGAATATATCTTCTCAATAATAAACAAATATAATTGCAGTATGTATGACAGAGTTTGTCACTCCTATTGTTTACTGGATAATTCAGACATACCATGTCATGCGTTGTATTGGATGAATACATTCATCATCAGCCTGTGTCAGTCCACCGCTGGACATAGGCCTCCCCTAACGCACGCCTCCTCCGTTAGGGGGTTTTTGGAATGCGGGTTGGTGGGTTGTTACATGCCCATCCGACGAATGGATCATCCTTCTTATCAGCAATTGGATGATCGGACCAAATTTCCCTAACCAACTAGGAAACAACAATGAAAATGTGTTGAGTCCCCGCAGGATTCGAACCCACGACCTCCAGTTTTCTAAAGCATAGTTTGGTCCTTTCCACTAGGCTACGGAAGCAGTCTCACTTTTCTATAAAAACGATAGTGGTTATAAAAGACTAACAATATTTTTATGTCCTGGTTAGTTTTTGGGTCGTTTGCCCCGTTGTATATTGACTCCACTTTTCAATAAGTAGCCGTTTATATAAAAATTTTGACGACTGTAACAATTGTCAATGTATTCGAAGATGGTCTTGAAGACCAGAAGCGACCATTTACACGCTCATCTGGGCAGCAGACCGTATTTCTTTTAAGTTATAATAACATACATTAAATCCACTTATTCACGGATTTTTGGGGTTAATTCTTCATGAGTAATTTTACAATGATATATAGAAACTAAAAGGTCACATGATGATATAGGTACTTTTTGCCTAAAAGATATTCAAATTAGGAAAATAGAATAATGTGTCCTGACGGTTATTCGTAAACAAAGTAATACAGACATATCCCATCGTAGTCTGCCCTTGATAAATAGTCCGGAACGTCTGAAATTAACATAAAGTATTAACACGAAAACCCAAAAATAAGTGGATTTGATATGTGTACGCGTAAATAAAAGGAATTATTTAAATAACATAAATATTTTATTTTAATAATAACACAATATACACACAATTGATCCTTTGTAGGATTGAACCCACTATCTAAGGTGCACGGCCAACTGTCACTAGGCCACGGGTTCATTATTCTGTATATGTAGTCAAATATATTCTAGTCCTTATTTCTAACGTCACTGTACTGAGATAAACATTATACCTTCGTTCTGAAGTTTTTGTTTTATAGCTTTCCTTTTAGATATTCTAATATTAATAGCTTTTTACGACACAAAGTGGCTACACTCACCTAATAATTGGACATTTAACGCAGATCCCTAATTAATATCCCGGCCGTTCTTAAACCTCTGTATAAATAGCCCCTCCTGTTAATTACCACAGCATTAAGTCCTATCAATCACCTTAATCCCATTGAGCGGTGGGACCAAAAATTAATGAGGCAGTGACGGATCACGGGAGAGTTGCAGAAATTGTCGTTGTAAGCAAATATATTATTCATTAACATTATAAACTCTTAGCTATATAAAAAGATGATGTCTATACTTGTTATAAATTTGAAGATATAAATTATGTATAGTTAGGACCGGGTAAAAGAAATTTTGATTATAAGGTTTTAAAACTGATTTCCAATGGCTGCTGCTCTATAGTTTTTGCTTTAGAATTTTTCAGTTATTGTATTTATATCGACTTAGTTTTAGTTCTTATTTAAATTTTGTAATAACTTCGTTTTGTTATATTATAAATGGACCGTTGAAGTAGATTTAGGAACAGCGCCATCTATGAATATTCTGTGAAATTATGTGAGTGTAAGTAATAGTAATTTGCGATTGTAGTTTTTAACGTTTACTTTACTTACCTTAATATCATCTTTACCATAACAATTAATATGATTAAAACAAAAAAGAGTGCTCCTTTTACTTTTCGTTAGGCAAATTTATTTATAATCCTTTTGTGACGGAACGGCAAGTTTTTCAAGTATATTTTTGCTGATAGAAAATGAAAAGGACCGAGAATAAAATACCAAACATTATCAAAATCATTACATCTTTAATCGGATAAGAAAAATATTACGACAATAATAGCAGTTTAGTTATGTCTTAGCTTAGAATAGAACCAATTAAAAATAATATTAAGGGATCGATAGGATGAAAATAACTAAGCTTCTTCAATTAAAATACATAATTTTTTAACGGCAAATATTTTAGTATTTTTAAATTGCTCTATTATTTGGTTTTATAAGTTTAGCAAATATTTATAATTAAGATAAGCTTATCGTACGTATTTGTCTTTTAGTGCATGCTGTAACTACCTCTAAGTGAAATCATGTTATTCTTATTATCAAGTTATGATCATATTTTAATACAACACAACACGTAAACTTTTAAATAAATAAATGAGTGATGTATAACCCTCACAAAGTTTTTCTATCACCCATAGAGAACTCGTATGAATCACACAAATTCTCATTGATATAAATCAAAAGCACCTTGATGGTAAAATCTCCACCGCATTTATAAAGTTTTGCCAAGCGACCGAAACGAGAAAAAGTAGAGATTGAAAAAGTTTCCAAGTTATTCTTTCAGGTACGAAAACTTTCTTTTATTCATAGTGCCAAGGGTGTTATT
Organism: Lamproptera curius; assembly: GCA_029286875.1. Taxonomy (NCBI): domain Eukaryota; kingdom Metazoa; phylum Arthropoda; class Insecta; order Lepidoptera; family Papilionidae; genus Lamproptera; species Lamproptera curius. The sequence continues at coordinate 38,154 of JAGSMT010000011.1, read as the reverse complement.
TGAAACTTATTTTCGCTTCACAATGCAAATAGAAACGTATCAAGTGTTATGTTCTGATTCAGTTGAATGGATTGAACGAAAAGTTTTACTATGCAGCTTTGTCGAAATGTTATTGTACTTACTATACTAAAGTTATTTATATAAAATGTTAACATTCCAATTGGAAGTAAAAATATCACAGAGGCGAAGTTTTTAAGACAGTAGTGTTGCATAGTATTACTTTTATTAGTGGATGGAGCACACAAGCTTTTTCCATTTGACTCCATCAATGAGCTACAAAAATCCCCATCGACTAAATAATAACTGATAGTCTTGATCCAAGGCCAATGCAAAAAAAATCTTTTTTCTTGTAATCGCAGAGAATATTTTTTCCTTCTATTTTTTTCACCTGCACATTGATTCTACGCATAACACCTCCTATATTTTTCAATGGATAGTTTCCGTTCAAGCAACATGCGTTTCACCATGCCGCTTTTTAGAGCGCATAGTTTTATATGAAATTGACATAGAATTTCATAATAACTTGTTATCAGCTATATTTTCATATCATCTGGACTTGGAAATCTTCAAGAAAGGAGCCTTTTCCACTTATACGATTATTGTCATTACTAATCAAAGTAAAGATATAAAAAATTGTTTTCATACATCGAATGGATCGTAAAATAGAATTACAATACGTACAATAATAAAAAAAAACCCGTTGAATAAACTACACGAACGTAAGGGCGTGCTCCGAACGACGGGATTTTATTGGATACCTATGCAAACGAATTGGATATGGATATGGTGGCGAGTGGCTGCGAAACAAATTGCACGCTCCCTGTATCAAGTGTCTGGCTTTTATTTGTTATCAGGCTAGTTGTCTAGTCTGGATACGTTACTATTTAAAACTAGGTGATTTAGAAATAGACTTTGTTACTAAAACGTGACGATAAAGAACAATAGTTTAGTGATTTTACTAATTAAAATTACCGTTTATAGATATTAGAACATTTAAAAGAAATGCAGTAATGATCGGTTTAATTCAGTTTTTCATTGGAAAATTATTAATTATGTTGCTTATTTGTGGTATTTAACGTTGCTGTTTAAAATCAGCTATGAGAAATTTTGTTTATGGCAAGAAAGAAAATGAAATGCTTTGTTGTCCCATCGAAATATGTTGTTTCTGTCATACGCTTAAAAGTTATATAGAATAAAACAAAATATATATATATTTCTGGACAATTAACACAGCATTATCCAGTCCTAAACTAAGCAAAGCTTGTACTATGGAAACTCAATGACTGATAAATACATACACATATATTAAGGAATTATATAAATATCTAAAACGTATGTAAGATTTATACAAATATAAATAAACACGATCCTGTATTGGATAGTTTTTTTGTTATAATTCCTCAAATAACTTTTTAAAAGTTAATGTGTTTCAGTATTATATTATTTTGTAAACATTTGTTGGAAAGCCAAATTTTTTTCATAAAATTGTTCGGGTCTGTTTTCCTGACACAGGTTTTGGTACAGACACAGCAGTTCGGGTATCTTCAAATATTTGTCTTCTCTGGTATGTTCCTATATTAAATTGAAATTCTTACTTTTTTTTCAACATAATAGAAAGTATTTCTGTTTACGCGAATAGTCTTATCTGCCTCAGAAAAGAACACGAAAGTTTCTTTTAAGTTATAGTTAACTCGGGCGTAAAAACTTTTCTTTGCAGTTTGTGTATACAGGTCAGGGGCGTAGCTGGTAAAGTGTTGAATAATTTTTAAGTTTCTTCCACTTCCTTAAAAATTTTAATGTTAAAGAAGGATCTTTATACCGTTACTAAACGTGCATCTCAAACATTTTTAAAATGTTCGAGATCATGTGGTTCGTGTATATAAAGAGTTTTTTCACAAGTTTTATCTTTTTTGAACATATATTCTATAGCAGCAGTGTTGCTAATGGCCATAACCACACTGTTAGATATGGTTATGGTCAAATTAGGAACATATTGCCATAACAACAATCTATTTTGGTATTTCTACATTTGTTGCGATTATCATTTACCACAATAGTAAACCAATTGCTGTCGTTTCTCCAGTTCTATAAAAATGTAATAGAGAAAATATATTATTTTGGTTTTTTGAACTTTTTTTATAACCTACGAAGGCAGACGAACACTTTTATAACCTACGAAGGCAGACGAACACCTTTCATCTAAAAACATCATAAAATAATATTCGTTACTCTGACGTAAGATTTCCAAAAAATATTTTCTGTCGTACTTTACAAGTTGCAATTTGCAAAGTTTATGCAAATAAATTAGCTACTATTTATATTAATTGTCTACAATTAGTAGTAGGTGGATAATAAAAAATCGTCGCGTTGAATCTCTTCTATATAATTTTTTGGAAATATATCAAATCAACTAGTTTACGGATTTTTCGCGTTACTTAAATATATTTATTCCCGACGTTTCGGATTCTTTTCAGCATCCATGATCACGGGCAGACTGAAAATAGTTACATGATTGACCAAAATTGTTGTTAAAAGTTAAATTTAAATTTTACAACATTAAAAAGCGCTATAAAAAGTAATAAACAAAAAAACGGATGAGAAATTGTAACAAACAGTGGGTTTGTTCTTCTTTTGTTAAATAAACAATACAGTGAGCCCTATCGATCGATTAATACCTCGATTTAATCGATTTTATTAATACCTACCCAATTAGGTGTACTCCGAATTAAAACACATATAATATATATATATATATATATATGATGAATAACAACATACTAATCACGATTAGTACTTTAAATAAATGCATTTTTACATACAATATAACAATAGGAGAAAATTTAAAACAATAAAGCTGAGCTATGAAAACTTATATGATGGATCATGCCTCATATAATCGTTTTAAGGTCAGAGAAACGATTGTAACTATTCATTGAGACTGAAGCATTCGGAAGCTATTGCCAGCGTTTCGTCATTGTTTCTAAATTGATAATATTAGAGACTTGTTGCTTTTCGTTAGTAAATCGTGATGGCTAGTTATTATAAATAACATGTTAACATAAATAAATGATTGGAAAGTTAAATGAATTTATCTGAGCTTTTCACTATTGTTATATTAATATTATGTGTAATTAAACAAGGACCAATCAGAACTGCCGTAGCCTAGTTGGTATGAAAGATGTAGCTTTAAACCGAGGTCGTGGTTCCGAATCCTGCGGACGCACAAATTTCGTCATTGTTTTTCCTAAGTTGGATTAGCAATTGGCTGATCACCATTGTCTGAAAGTAAGATGATCCATAGTCGATGCATAAAAATCATGTCACTCACCAACCCATGACCAGCGTGGCGGATAAGTCAAACTAATGGATAGGTGTTTAGGAGGCTATGTCCAGCAGTGGACTAATAAGCTGATGTATGATGGTTGAAAGTGTACCAATAAGTCAGAAAAAGTACATAAAAATTAATTGTCGGAATGGAAAAATCTTTACTTATATCAATTTGGTGTTCGGATTATCCTATTCTATTAGTTTAATGATATATTCCTATTTTTTAAAATGATAGTTATATTATTGTTATTATAAATAGAAAATAATATAAAAAAGGAAAATTATGTTATTGCCGATCTTATTTATATTCAAAGTGTTATCTAATAAGGTAAATATTTATTACAAATAAATTTAATACACGAACATATTTAGATAATTTATTACAAAATATTATTACAATTGATTTTTTTTATATTTCCGACCTAATTAGAATTATGCGGAAACAAATTGGCCTTATTCGTTTTACGGGCCAGTGTGGAAAAGGAATAGGGAGGGGGGATATTTTCAAGGTTCGCTATTAATTATTCCTCAAAGGGCTATAAAAAATCATTATATAATGGCAGCATTAATATTATACTTTATTTAATATACGAATAAAATGCTTTATCTATTTAAAGGATTTGAATTCAATTTAGTGTACGTTAATGAAATATAAAATAAAAGTTTAGTTCCGAAGGGGTTAAAATCTTTAATACGCTCAGTTTCGTACGATTGAATACTAACAGATATTGAGTGTGAAATAGTATGATAAAATAAACACATAGACTGTAAGATAAAATAAAATTACGTTTATATTTCGAACCTCGAACACGATTGAATGATTGTACGAAGATATTTTTTTACAAATATTGTTACAAATTTTCTCACATATACATGTATTGAATGTACCTGATCCTTTAGGATTAAGAAGTTAATAGAAATGATTAAACTACGATTTGACAAAGGTAAGTTATTTGACTATTTTAACATAAAGAATATCGTGATAGTAAAAAAAAAACTAATATATTTTTTTTTTACAAAATCGGTCCGATTCTATATACCCCTACATAAACAAAATATTAATGTTATTATGTGTCTTATCCACAAAATGCTTAAAAATTATTTAAATGATTTAACCGATGTTTCCGGCGAGGCATAGAGCCCTCTTGCTTTTTAAAAATAAATTATTACCCTCATCCCTTATTCATTACATACATTTCCGTATTTTACCTTGTAAGAAAAATCCGAACAAATTATTAAAATCTTATCTACTTCCTGTTCCTGTTTGTATTGGTTTACGGTTTTTTTTGTTGAACTGATTCTTTAAGAGTCAATAGAATTTTTTTCACTATTGACCTAACTTCTTAAAGACAAATCTAGGAGAAATAGAAATAGGCGACAGGGACTCAAGAGCGTAATTAGATGCACTTATAACATGTAGTATAGTATGCACATAAACTTTCCTCATGAAAATAGGTTCCTTTGAGTAAAGTACTAGGTACAAACGGCAATCAAATATTTAAATAAACAAAACAATTTGCTTTGAGGTATGGACAACAGTAAAATTTGAAAATTTGGTTACCGTATTAAGACTACACCATTATCATCATCATTAATTCATTTCATCGTCAGTATTTCCTTTATCCATAACTACAAATGCTTTTCCTAAAAATATTTTTTTTTCGCTCAAATAAACGCGATAATCTCAGAAAATACTGCGAATTTGAAAAGTATTTTAATGATTTACATTTAGTGTATTCAAAAAATTCTTTATAGATAAAATCGCGTTATATATTTTTTTTAGAGGAATCGTATTTTTTTGTTGATATTCATAACTTCTCTAATAAGATTTCCAACTCACTGAAACGGGCAAAGTAGAGATTGAAAAAGTTTATAAGCTATGCTTCCAGGTATGAAATCGTTATTTTATTCATAATTTTAAATGTATGATTTAAAAAGGTCCTTTTGAAATGTAATGTTCTTGAGTGCAAAAGTTATTTTTTTTTAACATCCATTTAAGAGAAATATAAAAGAAATAAAACTTCGATAGACAAGTGGGCTTAAAAGTCCATTAATTTTAAGGTAAATTTCGCTAATTCACCATTTTCATAACTTTTTTATTTTTTATTCAGATTAATGTCATTGAGTATTATTTGTTATTTAGCCAAGTTTTAAATGTTGAAATGGTTAGCAATGAAATGTGTATTATGTGTGTGTACGTGTGTGCGTGTGTGTGTAGTATCTAGTCGAATTGAATTTGAGCGAATTGAAAATTATTTGAAAATAACCCTATGTTAAAAACATATATGTCACTTAAATGTTAACATTTTTTATCACGTTTTACCATGTTAAACGATGATAATAAGAAAAGGTAACGGTGGACAGAAAAAACATGGTTCTATAAAACTAAGTTACTAAGTATAGTAACAAGAAACTTTTCTTTATTTATTATTCATTAACACTTTATGTACAATTACAGTACAATGGCGGACTTAATGCCAAAGGCATTGTCTGCCAGTCAACCATTGGTAGGTTTAGAGAAAGTTGAGTAGGTGCTAAATAAAAAAAGGGAGATTAATATTCTTGAATCAAGTTTCTAAATGTATTTACAATTATAATAAATAAAACACATACGTATACTACGTTATACATGATTGATATACATACATACATATACATATATATATATATATATTATATGGATTTTTAGCCATCCTGGTTTCCGAAGGCAACTCATTCCATAAGTGGTAAAGTTCCATTCCAGCAAATGATTATTTGTTAAGCGAAGGTTTTTGTTGCTGTCTTCACATAGATATTGAAATTTCGAGGATCAATAGGTTGGAGTAACAGGTGAATCTAAAAAAGAATAGAGAGTTGTGAGCGCCCTTAAGAAGCGTCTTTGGCGTATGGGTAGCCACTGCAATTCAGTACGATAAGCCGACACGTGGTTGAATTTACGGAGATTGAAAACGAACCGAATGCAGTTATTTAGAAGTCGGTCAAGCTTATTGAGTTGATCTGCATTTAGGTCAAAGTAACAAACGTCACCATAGTCGATCAGAGGAAAACCAAAGTCTGCACAAGCATTGCTTTCATTGGTGAAGGCAGAAAGTTTTTCAATATATACAGATACCGCATGGCACCAGTAACCTTCTGACTAACGCAAGCAATTTGTGTCTTCCAGCTTAGAGTTCTATGTTCAAATCCAGATTTTTTTTGATAGGTATTGGATGACTGTTAAAAATAACCTCAGGTAGATTGGCATAATTTATATTTGCTAACATTCTTGAGCTACCTAGCACGATAGACTGACATTTAGATGGATTAACAGCCAATCCAAACCGATCAGACCAACTTTAATAGCAGCAAAATCCTGGTTTATTTTAAAAAAGGCATCTGGTTAGCTATCAGAAACCACTTGGGCGTATAGCGGCAGGTCATCAGCGTACAGATGATACGCACTCTGAATATCATTGGTAATAAAGTTAATAAAGACAGAAAATAAGAGAGGGGAGAGAATTTTTACATGCAAACAGACTGTTGACGCCCCCGTAGATAAGAAGAGAACCTTTCCAGCGCTTCATCAGAAACCATAAAATGTGACAGGATAGCAAGGAGGATCTCGTTACTGACGGTATTAAAGGCATTCGAGAAATCTCTAAACTTAACTTTACGAGTGATCCTCTGTTTAGAGACCGTCTGGATCAGAACGTGCTATCTGCGAAGCAAGTGAAGAACCTCTGCGTTCGGTGAAGGCACGAGCTATTACTGGAACAGACTTACTATGTCTCACGGTGAGGTGCGATACCACGTGTTCAACGTCATGTGTCGGTACCACTTCATCAGGTGGCATGCTCGTCTCCGCGTATAAAAAACTAGTAAGGTAAGTTTAGTATTCGCCATACCTTTTCTAATATCGTCAGTCACTTTTAAAAAGGCAGTTGTTGTGCTATGGCCAGGTCTGAAGCCTGATTGTAGTAGGTAAATTAAGTTGTTTCGAAAAACAAAATAAGAAAATTGTTTGAAAACACAAGACTCAAGAACTTTAGAAAGAAATGGCAAAATGGAGATAGGTCGATAATGTGCGAGAAGTGATGGGTTAGGACATTTTAAAATAGGCCGGACAAATGCTTTACGCCATGAGGAAGGAAAGGATCTTGACCACAGGGAAAAATTAATGATGTGTGTGAGGGAAGGAGATAATCAAGTATAGGAACAATCATTCTTCGACCAATTTAGCCCGGTCCAACTGCAGTCTTGATTGACAGGATGGTTTTTTGATGTTGGTACAGGAGCGCAACAAACCATTTAAATAAGAGATAGTTTAACTGACTGTTAGATGATCTATTAAGGAAACTTTGAGAAATGATGATTTAGATCATCTAAAGTGATTGAATTGGAAGGTTTGTAATTCGTGACTTGCCAATACCCACGGTTGCAAGAAACTTCCAGATGTTGGCAGGATTTGAAGATGAAATATTATGGTAACGCTTCATTTTCACACAGTTAATGGGTGCATGAGTATCAAATAACTTGGTAATAAGACCGTCAAATATTGAGATCTTTTTGTCCATCGAGTTCTCGTCAAGCAAAGGTTGCCATACAATATTTTTAGCATCTTCACATAATTGATCAAGATTCATTTTTGCAAACGAACGCAAGTGCAGAACTTTGGGTTTAGGTTTAGGGGGTTTTAAGGTATAGGAAAGGAAAATAAGGTCATGGTGAAAAAAGCCAGGAGTAGGTTGATGACCGTGTGAGGGAATCATAGAAGGATTAGTAGAGAGGATTAGGTCAAGCCAAGTATCTTCACTGGTAAGGTTATGATGGGAACCCAAAGATTCCATTGAACCCAAAAATTCCAGGTTTTACATTACATACATTTTAAGGTTTAAAACTTCCAATTATAGTTATGATTGCGCTGAAATTATACAGAGCAGCTACTAACTATTTAAATGATATAGAACTGGAAACCTAAATTATGTTATATTGAATTGTTTTTTGTTGTCTCGATTTTATATTGTTTTTTTGTATTGCATGGTCCGGAGTAATTTTTCTACACTAAATAACTTAGTTGTTTTTAAAAACTCGAAGATAAAACTATTATCCACCTTCTAAGAGCCATAGCTCGTACGCATTCTCAAAAAATTATAATTTACAAGGCTTTTTGAAATGTGATCAAGTTCATATTCTTTTTAATATTTTTTTTATTGAGAATTTTGAATTCCACAAGTTTGATATATTTTATAGAGTTCATTCAAATGATTATACTTCGCTCATCTTTAATTATTATAAGCGAATATAAGGTAATGCAGAAATGGGTGTACATTCACAAATGCGTTAACAATATACGTACTACTTTGTTATTAAAAGGGGAGTAATTGAAAACGCCTTTGGCTTTTATCTGAAAATTTTGAAAGTTTATAGATTTTTCTTAATGGATTTGATTCGTTTAATAGCTTTTAACAAAATTGAGATTGAAAAAACTATATTTGGCAGATGTTCGAACATACTTCTCTATATTGCTGATCTATTTTTATTTCTTGAAGTAATATTTATTAATTTACTTTTAAAATGTAACATCGGTATAGTTACATTACATATTTGTATAGTTTTAAAATGCAAGCGAAGTAGTCACATAAAATAGGACGAGTCATTAAATATATTATTTTACGAGCTGATGATGATCAAGTATTGAAACGTTATTGCGTAGATGCTAACAGTCTTGTTTGTCAAGCTCAAGTGAGATATTAGTTTTAAGATAATATTGTCTTAATATATCGTGATATATCAAATCCATTTACGGATTTTTCGCGTTACTTAAATATATTTATTCCCGACGTTTCGGATTCTTTTCAGTATCTATGATCACGGGCAGACTAAGTTGGTATATGTCTGTATCTCTGTATGTTTTTCGAATAACCGTCAGTTATAAAAGAAATAATTATATCGTGATATTTTATCTGTCATTCCAAAAAAGCTTGGATGTTGTCGGGTGTAGGCTATTATCATTTTTGTTATAATTTTTGTGACAAAACACATAGGATATTAACTGTATCGAAATTAATACTACCCACCATAATTATATAGCTCAAAACGCTACATAAATTAGTTCTTCCACATTATGATTATAAAACTACGTTGCCCTTTAATCAGTAGCTCAGGGTGATTGTACATAAACGTCTTTCAGCAGGTGGTGTCCTATATAGTGTTCTCATCATCATCATCATCATCATCAGCCTGTGATAGTCCACTGCTGGACATAGGCCTCCCTAATACACCCTATACCATTGAGGGTTTTGGACCGTATCCCACCACGCTGGTCCAATGCGGGTTGGTGGGTGGACCTGACTTTTCATGCCCATCCGACGCATGGATCATCTTACTTTTCAGACAATTGGTGATCAGCTCAAATTGCCTAACCAACTAGGAAACAACAATGAAAATTTGTTGAGTCCCGCAGGATTCAGAACCACGACCTCCGGTTTCTAAGCCACACGCCTATACCACTAGGCTACGGAGGCAGTCACATAGGTGTTCTATGCACACTGATTTATATATACAATTTTTTTATATATACAGCAAAACTCCGCATAATCCATATAGTCAAAATGAAATTTCGTTATATCTGTAAAACGCCATAAAATTAGGATTAGCGTTTTCTGCGCATCTGTATGAAAACGCATTAACGAGGAATTTGCGACGCCATAAAAACTCTTTTTATAGGGTTTTATAAATTCATCGCGGTTTTATTTGCTTTATTTTTATTAGTCGGATACAATTAAATATTAATTGACTAATTTTTTATTAAATTGCAATTGTGTTTTATACAAATAAATGCTTAATATCAAATAAGACATCAGTTGAAATTTGAATCAAATATGAGAAATATTCACTTTGCATCAAAGATACCATCAAAACACACATATCTAAGTTTAACGACGATCTGAGTATGAATATGGTTTCCTAATAAATATATGTATATATATATATGAATAAACTTGTTGAATAAATATTATTAATTTACAAAATAACTACAATAAAATATCATTCACTTAAACTTCTATGCTTCAGGATAAAAAAAAACAAACAAAAGATCTCTTTTTTGCAAGGGACCGTCTGGGGTAATAGCACCGCGGTGCTAGCATCTATCGCAAATCAATAGTCTATTAATAAAACTATATTCCGGTTTGAAGAGCATCGTAGCCAGCTATAATAATAACTTAGTAAACAAGACGTAATAACTTAATAACCTATGTCTCAGGGCGGCGGATTTGTGACACCTTCGGCTGCGTTTCTTAGGTCCAGATCGTTTCACTTACCATCAGGTGACCGTCGTGCTAGTATCGTAGCTTAAATCAATTTAAATGACTATATCAGAAATCGTTTCAATAGTTAACAATTTGAAAAAAATCAAAATGTGAATGCGTTTTTTATTCTATGTATCTACTCTTTCAGCCCGATAGGTCGATTATATGCACGGGTCAAACGATATTAAAAATCTACCAATAAAATTAAGAGCAACGTACAAATTTTGCATGATTATGGTACAGTTATGTATTTTTGAATTTGATTAAATAATGCCGAAACGAATCCTAAAATTTTTAATGGATAAGGATCTAAAAAGAGGCAATTGCATGGTTTACTATAATTTGTTTCTCAACACCATGAAAACATCGACAACGTTTTGGTATTATTTTATTTTTTCTTTTAAATTTAACTTTATTCTTTTAATCATACTTGTCGGGCAAGTAGTGCCAACTATTAACTTTATAGTTAAATAGTGTTAACTTGCTAAGATTTAATTATTGTAATTAGTCTGTATTAGGATACCAATGTTATAGACAGTGGATTCTTGAGTCATGTGGCGAGTTTAAATAATCTCATCTATTTATTTGCGAACACCCTCTAACACCGTTAAAACGCAAGATATCAAAATTATTTAATATTGTGATGTTTAGACATTGTGAATAACTTTCTAAATTCATTTAAAGAAATAACAAATGAACTACTACTTAAAACTATTTAAACCTAACTCGATGCATCACTTGATATTGATTGATTGATTGACTAAACACTGTAATAAAATAATCTAACTTTAGTATTAGTTTTAAAGATTTATTTACGGAATTGTCTGAGTAAATTAAACAACAATAGATGTTTATTGAAACCATTAATAATAAGTAAATATGAAAGTGTTATGACTTCAAAACACCGCCACTTTGATATAAAAAGGGCTGGATTTATTCTAAAAACAGTGTTGAGAGCTGTCGCGAGGCAGGTTGTTCTGTGAGTACCCTCTAATTCCTCATTACTATAGAACTGTGATAACTGTTTAATTATAATAATTTAAAGTGTTAGTCTATTTGTTTTATTATAGATTTCATTATAAGTTGTTTAGTTTCATTGATTGCCGATGAGTGACCCTGATAAAGAGATAAGTGACGTCAGCCCGGCTGGCGTCACTGTTTCTAAAAATCCCATTGGACCAGATGCCTCGTTATACTTTATTACAATCACGTCTTCAATGATATCTCATTGCTTACAGATTTATCAATCTGTAAGCATAATCGAAAACATCCAACAGAATTTTTATCTCAGAATTTCTTAAATTCTCATTGGAAACATACGCCTGAACAAAGTTTTCACATTTGACAAGGAGAACGCGAAAATGTGGTTTACAACTTCACATCCGGGCTGCACGTTCACATCCCAACTTTAATAAGGATGAAGTGATACCCTTATTGAATTAATATAATATTCTCTGATTAAAATTCACTTACTGTAATGACTAAATAGCTAGTTGTTAAGATTTCCTATATGATAAAGTTTAGAAAAATGCTACTAATTTTAAAACAGACTTTGTTTGGTAGTTTTTGCAGTAAGTAAAATACAAGGTCTGAATAAATATGATTGAGGCCTCGCCTCTTCCAACGTTGTTTTATTTTTGCTCGTCTAAAAAATTATAGCTCCAAAAATGTCAATCTCGTGCAATTAAATTACAAATTCTAGCGAAATGGTAAAAGGTAGACGCTAACTTTGTTCTGCGTAATTGTACTTCTAAAAATTTTCAATTGTGTAATAATAAAAACGAGCATATATGTGCGAACGGATATCATCATCATCATCATCAGCCTCTGTTAGTCAACTACTGGACATACGCCTCCCGTAATACATCCCTATCCATTAGGATGTTTGGACCATATCCCACAACGCTGGTCCAATGTGGGTTGGTGGGTGGACCGACATTTTTCATGCCCATCCAACGCATTGATCATCTTACTTTGCAGACAATTAGGTGATCCTGTTGTTGTTGAGTCCCCGCAAGATTCGAATCCACCACCTCCGGTTTCTAAAGCATACGCGAACGGATATATTTCATTTTATAACCATAATAACCTTCTATAAACATTTTATTGTATAACTTCGTAAAAATTGCAAGAATGTATATTCAAAGGTCAATTAAGGTAATACAGCGTAAGTCTTCCTAAAAGTAAATACATTTAAATAACGTGTTATGAACGGCGCCTTGTTATCCTCATATATTGTGTAAAATGATTTGTATGAAGTCAGAGATTTTTTTTTAAATTTCGCTTGCTGTTGTGACTATATAAATACTGTTAATTAACTTTGCGATAAAGCAATTAATAAGCTTAATATCTGGAGAAATCCTATTGATTGGCCAAAATAATTAGTAGCTTCGTAAGGAATTACGTCAAGTGAATCTTTCATAAAAGCCCTTCAGGGTATTTCGCCTTGGATTTCCTCAATTCCCATGGCTTAACTGAAAACGGATGGAACTTTTGATCATTCCCCAAACTTAGGAATTAAAATCGGTTTATCTCGTTAATTAACTTCGTATAAATATGTTATTCAATATTCTGTTGTAATTAACGCTGCTCCTTTAACATCAATCATGATAAGACTATAAAACAAAATTCGCAGTTTTGTTTTTTTCTAGAGTTACTAAAATGGTATGTAAATTAAATTACTTAATGTAATTTTTTTAGAAAATCAAATGAAATTATTTATATTTTGGATAAAAATACTAAAAGGAAGCGATTTACTACAGATTAAAATATCCTTTTAAAACCTATAGCGACTTACTACGTGCTAAGAGCAGGAAACTTTCGTTACAAAAAAGGTTTTATCATCATCATCGTCGGTTGGTTTTTATCCAGTACTGGACATAGCAATATAAAATATTATATCATCTAGAATCATAACCCCAGGCTTTTAAAGTGTAAAGCTGACAAAACCTGCTGACTCCTACACTATTCTTTAATACACTTAACCAGAGAGAATATATTAAAACCTCTATTTTAGATGCCTACTTCTGTTTGAAAGCTTTTTAAATAGGTTATTGCTTCAATTTGTTATATGCGATGTAAAAAATGCTTATGTACGCGCGTGAGAAGTTATACTTCTTTGGCATCATTAAAAAATTGTTTTTAATTGCATGCAAATAATTAATTACAATACAATAAATAATACATACGGATAGTTAACCTCAATTATATTGGAGCACTTGAAAAAGTATATAAGCACAATTTTTTTCACTAATATTCACAAATAGTAAGTAATATCAATCAAAAATAATTAAGACAATTAAAGATGATAGATTTACAAGAACTAATCATAAATTTATGGATTCACAAGACGTACTTTGATATATCATATAACTGGTAGTTCAGCGCCATCTGTTGCTTAAAATATAGAATTCCTAAGAGATGTTGGCTTACTTGTACAGCGGTACTATAAATCAGAAGCTTTGATTATGTGTGACTAGATGGCGCTTATCTAAAACGTATTACATAGATAAATCACAATGTTGATATATTAAATGAATAAAAATATTACCATTATATCAAGTTGAATAAACATCATTACAAATATTAATATATTTATATAATAATATATTTAATATAAATTTAAATAATATAAAATATATTATTAATAATAATAATATATATATATACCAAAAACGAACCTTAGCCCTAACTCATAGAGCACATTATGCAACAACTATCGCAAATAAAAAACGACAACTCCATTATCACTACACAAAAATCAACCTTATCACTATGTAATATGGACCTTATTACATTTTCACCGTTTTCATTATAAACTGTTAATTTTGTGTGACGCATCGTAAAATTTTACTCTCATCATTTTTTCATAACGCGCCTAAAGAAGTATAACTTCAAAAACCTGCCTAAAATTATATCCTTTAACGTAATACGGAACTTTGGAAGAAAGTTAGAATATTTGAAAAAAAAAATCATATTAAGGTTGAAAAAGGAAATATGATCAGACTAGTTTTGACTTTGTCTTACCTAGTTTTAGTAAATACAAGAATTAGCTAAATTCGCAGGATAGGTTACTTGGTTACTTGTTACTTTTATTATTAATTCTACTAAGCAAGAGAGGCGCTGAAATATTATTCGTTATTGTTACAGAACATTGTTTGTTGCTGCTAATTATTTGACTGTCAATTTTATCAAAGCAGTCGCTATGAATTTTTATAAAAAACTTCATAAAAGATTACTTATGGTTATATATACTTAAACCTACTGATTACTTATATTTTAACGGTAGGAGTAGTGTCTACTTTTGGGGTATTTTTTTATTGAATACACTAATTTAGCAAGTATTAATCATGGTATAAGATGTGTATAATTCATACATGTTCGGTTCCAATGTTCCGATAAAACATGTTTTTTACAATCATCTCCATTTCGTATAAGCAATCGACATTGTTACTATTACAGAAGTAACTTACGTTTAAAAAAATGAAATTTAGACGATTGCAAATTTAGAAGCAGTAAACGAAATGGTTCCGTCTGAAAATAAAACATTCCAATCGTGTCATACTCAACCTTAATACGATTAAATCGTTGACATTTTGATGAAATTCCTCCTAAGAGCCCCATGCGATTGTAACGTTCCATGACGGATTTATGAATCACCTACTTCCCCTACCTGAGTTTACGTGTGCTTAACGTTAATGTTTTCTCATATATCAGGGAATAAAGTAAACGAAAACGAAATTAGATTATTGCTTTGACTTTCTTAAACTTTTAATTTCTCAAAATTTTTTCATCAGCCGTCTACACAAACTCAACGCTAAGAGACATGCGTTAGATTGGCTCTTAAAGTTTGATCGTGGTTGTGAAGAAAATCGGTATGCTCGGATACGTTTACAGTCATTACAAGATATCAGTTTCTTCAATTTGTGGGCACCAATCGTTATATTTGTAAATTGTTATGCAGTTGATACTATACAATGGATCAGTATGCGACCCCGTAATGACTTTGAAAAGTGGCACGAAGAACTTGACACTTATATTCCAAGTATTTCTTATATTTCTGTCAGTCAATCTTAAGATTCTTTGCTACACATATTAATTAGTTTTTGTCTTAGTTATGTTCCTCCTTTAAATTTTTTAAGCCTTAGACCATAAAACTAAGCAATTAAGATTTATTTTGTTGGTTCGAATGAACTAGGTTGTTGAAAATGAGATGACGTTTATGGTTGACAAAGACATCACGAATGAAGGAAGAAAAGTTTAAACCTCAACATCATTCTCATTAGTCATGCTCAGTTTGGAGAAAAAATGTTGGAAAGTGGTTGTTCAATGAAGTTTGTTATGAACGAACATGTAAAAAAAATCCTTTGTAATAACTAATTTTAATAATTAATTGATCTTTTACGTTAAATTATCATGAATAAATTTTAGCCTGGTTATAATATATATATATATATATATATATATATATATATATATATTATATATATATATATATATATATATTATTATAAAATATTTTATATATTATACTTTAAGTTTAATTTCGATTACAACACTAAATATAGTAATATACATTTTGTCAGTGTACGCACGTGAGTAGTAGATTATCTAGACGCCTAGGTTGTATTCGTGAAAAAGGTAGTGTTAGGAACCTGTAAAATTTTAACAGCGATATGCTAACGATAAATTTCATACAATTTTAAGAAAATATGAAAATGTGACTTGCTTTCGCCTTTTGCATTTTGTCGACTGTACTTAAATGTTAAATATTACATTTCAAGTACTGTAAATTAAAGATTACACATCTCGAAATTAATTCTACTTGACACTTTGATAGTGTCAAATTATGTTGTTACATAAACTAATGCTGTATCTCTTTGTTTATGTAGGAATGCTCTATCTAGGTAGAGATTCTAACACTACTACAGCTTTAGAGCTGTAACATTAACGACATTAAAAGTATTTACATGAGTTTAGTTAATATAGAATAGCCCGTGTAGCGTTGACAACACTGGAAGTATACAAACAATATACAGGCAATCTGCCCGCAACCGTCACGCTTTAAGAGCCGTCTTTTATGTTTCGACATACACGAAAGTACAAATTATTAGGAAAAGTTACCTCTTTAATAGAACTAAAAAAACCTCGCAATTATAGTAATAAAACGTTCATAAAAATTTCTCAGGTAAATAGGTCCAGTCCAAATGCCACTATTTATATTAATGAACAGAGATGTACAACCCTGTCTAATGTATGTACCGCGCCTTTTGGATACAGCTGTCATAAGCAATTAATAGCTTTCGATTTGCAATCATAGTAGGCCCTAGATTTGAATAAGCATTTCTTGGGGATGTGTAAGGGCCCATTGTTTATAATACACAATGCATTGTAAGCTCTAAATACTTCCCCATCCTACATAACTATCAATCAAGTTAATTAACCCTTTTATTCGTACTTGAGTAAATAACAATGACCTATTGCTTGGTAGTTGTAAGTTATCATTAACTCAATCGTACAAATTTAATGTACTTTTAATAAATAACTTATCACGAACACGTTTAAAACATAATTATTTATTAAACTTTAAAAAAGAAATAACAACCATTTTACGGTAAATATAAATAAGGATCTATTTAACTGGGGGTTGATTTCTTAGACGCATTGGGCCACGCTTAAAAAGGATAATATCGCCCACCATAATTGGTTTAAGCTTGAGAGAGGAGCAAATGCAACGTTTCATTTTAAAAAGAACTCTCGTTACAATTGGCTTAACAATTTATCACCGTCTCCTATCTTTAACGTTATCACTTAAATTTATGACACTGACTTTTTTATAAAATACGTATAACTGATTTGAAATTTTTGTTCCTTTATTTATATTATGTACGCATATTTTTTTCAGATACAAAAAATTTATAGGTTAATAGGTACCAGGTATTGATTAAATTCAATATAGGATTCACGGAGCTAGCAGCTTTAAACGACACACGAAAAGGTTTGTCATTTCACATGATTCAATAAATACTCGTTAAAAGTGAGATACTGATTTAAAATACAATAATAGCTTCTCATTGCTCAGAAATTATTGTCACTATCGGTCTTGTGTCTATTACAATTATTGCAGAATTAGTAACTAAATGCCTCTTAAGTCTTGTATGATACTTTTGCGCTTAAGGAACCGGAGACCAAGACTAACTTTTTTCATGCCCATCCGACGCATGGATTATCTTTCTTTTTCAGACAATTGGGTGATCGGTCCATATAGTCCTAACCGACCAGAAGACAAAGAAAACACGAAGCCTTTTCGCCGCGAAATTCGAACCCACGACGTCCGGTTTAAAAAGCAAGGCCAATACTACTAGGCCACGGAGACGGGTATTGTATGTCCATGTATTGAAACGTATTAAGTTTGTTTGGAACTAGACTCATCCCTAATCGCTGTTACATGTCCGATCGGCCTAGGTGGGAAAAGAATGGGCGGGCACCTGTGTGAGAAAAAAACTTGTTCCATCTCTCCCTGCCTACGAGTCTTCTAAGTATATTTCGCTGCAATACGGGTACAGCGAGATAAACACTGTTTGTATTAGTATGGTCTAAGTAATAAACTACGCAAGCTCCGTAATATGTAATTATGAACGCAGTAATATAAGGATTAGGTAGTCATAATTCTGCACTGAAATCGCTTTAAGCTCGTTTTACGACCTTAGCCATGAATCATTTATGCATACACGGGTGTGGCAAGTTTGATATCTAGTCGTTATTGTACCTTTGATGTGTATGTTAATTCAAAATTGTAGGCTATTTAACAAACACTACGTAAAACTAAAAGGAAAAAATTACAGACATCCTAACATTTACCTAAAGTTAAAGAGATTAAATTTGACGACAAAAGCAAAGTTAACACTTCCTGCTTTTGGAGATGGTACGCCGTAAATTTCTCGGCACTGCTCCTGTAGCCTAGTGGTATAGGCGTGTGCCTTAGAAACTGGAGGTCGTGGGTTCGAATCCTGCGGGACTCAACAAATTTTCATTGTTGTTTCCTAGTTGGTTTGGGCAATTTGGGCGATCACCAAACGCCTGAAAAGTAAGATGATTCATGCGTCGGATGGGCATGTAAAAGTCGGTCCACCCACCAACCGCATTGGACCAGTGTGGTGGGATACGGTCCAAAATCCTAATGGATGGAGTGTATTAGGAGGCCTATGTCCAGCAGTGGACTATCACAGGTTAGAGATGAAATTTCTCGGCTACTTTTTTCATCTAGAAGCTTTTGGTACATTTGACAATCAGAAGATGTACTGTTTCTTGGCTTGGCTGAATAAAAAATGAGTTCCATAAAAATATTCCCCTTATATACATATAAATCTTTAACAAGTAAAATTAAATCAATAAGTAGTAATCGAAGGTGAAGTAGTAGAATATAAATCACACTGTAAACAGTTAGTTAATCGAATGCAGAAAAGAGTCGTTATTTATAGAAAGACATTAGACGGCGTCAATGATGATTATGATGTTATCACTGATGATTTAATGCACGGTGGTAGAGCGGCTTTTATTCGTGGTTCTCTGTTCGAAGAGGTAACACAAATGTATAATAGAAGAGATGATCGTTGATTAACTGTATACAACAACTATACTCTTCCGTGCTATATTTTTCACATCGGTTAGATTTTTGTTTTGATTTCGTATGAATATGGATATATTCTTGTTTCCAATGCAATACAAAATAAATTACACAAAACAAGAGTGTGCTACGCCACAACGTTTTATTGGATACGTATGCAAACTAAGTGGAAATGAATTTAGCAGGGAGTGGATGCAAATCGAATTGCCGGCTCTATAGTGTCAAGTTGGTTAGCTATATTCCTTTTGTTATCAGACTGTTTGTCTCGTCTGGATAGGTTACTGTTGAAGATAAAGTAGAAGTTTTTTAGAAATTAGCATTTTGTATAACCTAGCAAGAGCGAGAGAAATTATGTGATCAATGTAAAGGTAACCTTTAAGGTATTAGGTCTCTATTTAACAAAAGACTGTCTGGGGTAGTTACACCGCATTGCCTATATATGCCGTTTTTATCAGTATTGTTTAGATACTACTGTCTTCCGGTTTGAATGGTACCGTAGCTGGCGTAAATGAGATACAATTGTGGCATATCATGCCGCTTTCCTTGTAGGCAGGGCATATACCCTCATCATCAGGTGAATTAACGTCTTTCTCGTCTCATCACACCAACCAATAACTAAAAATATCTAACAATATAAACTTGTTTTAAAAAATGTACTTTTAATTATAATTCACATTGTCTCAACTTATCTAAATCTTTATATCTTTGTTCGTTTATTATGAAAACCATACTATTACGAAAACGTAAAATTTTTTAATAAAAGGCGAAAACTTTCAATGCAAACGAATTCTGGGTAAGGGGAGATAAAAAACTAACAATGACAAGTGACCGCACGTAAGTCTTTTTTCATTTAGCACGTAGTCGAGACGCCATGGTTGCATTTATAAGGTAGTTAAGCTGATATGAAAACAGAGTTAAGGTGATATAAAATTATTTCAACTTTATGACTTATGTGTATATTGAAATGCTGTCGTGCTAATTTTTATATTCAATTTGAATTATTTCATAATTAACGTAGTATGTATATATTTAATTTTAATTACAGAAAATTATATAGAAAAGCTTAATTAAACTCTTGTTTGGAACCGCTCCTTCTTAGTATAAGTTAAGTTATCTTAATCAATAAACTAAGCCTATGTATAATTGGTTTCAAGTATATTTTATTTTTTGTTAAATGGGAATGGAACTCAAAACTATTAAGAGCTAATGTTTTCCTAGGATTTATAACTATCCTTTAGTCTATAAGCCAGTTTAATTTTTTTTGTTATTACTAAGAAGCTTTGCATATGACATGCTAACTACTAAAATAAATCATTGACACTTATAAACAGTAAAAAGGTTTCTCTAGTGGAAATTTATTTATTATATTAAAGAATAATGAAGTCAGGTAAATTTAATTCGCTTAATGTCAGTGGTCGTTTTGTAATTGTGCAGAAACATATTTACTGCTAAATATTTTAAGTGCCCAGCGGTATGAATTCAATGAGAAAATTCGAAGAGCCTGTATTTAATCTATTTTCGCCTTAACTTGTTTTCTGTTGTTACTGTTTGTAAATAAACGAAATTTTATGTGCATAATCTTGACATTGATAATACATCACATAAAAACTTTTCATCTTTCATCGACGGCCTAAATTTATGGTTGAGTCTTGGTGGAATAATAATAGAGTGATTAGCATTTCTTCAAACTTATCCCCGAGTATAATTATGCCTTCAAACCGAGTCAAATATGCTTTGCTCATCAGTGTATTTGCAGCATGGATTAACATAATCAAAGTCGCATTATAACGCGAACTTATATGTGTTTCAATCCATTTTCAATTTCTGGGCGTAAAGGCGTCAATACATGTGATCAAGTGAACTGAGATATTTTGGGTTAATCCATAAATGAGACACCGATAGAAAGGTTAGGGTTTTATACAGGCGACAATTTTGTTTGAACATATTACACTATAAGAAGATATCCCATGTATTTGAAAAATATTGTAAGGCATGCATTGAAATGTGTTTTTGAATCCTTTTTCCTACTTTCAATTATTTTCCCTTGTTATCTTGGAGTTGGCTCTTAAGCCATAAATATTCCTGAACAAGGGTTATAAGCAGGGCTACTCACATTTGACCCTTACAGCGCAAAGAGCCAACTGCTTATGATGAATTATGTAGTTGTAATATAAAAGAATTATTTTAAAGTATCTGTGCCTTCAAAGATTAAATTTAAAATCCGATACCCGTAATTACAGCCGAGTACAGACAGGCCTATCAACCGAAAACTAGGTGAACGACCCATATTGTCCAACCAAAAAAAAGGAACACAAATTAATATTTCTTTCAATTTCAAATCCCAATCCACTATTTCCGGTTTGTGAAATAAGAGCTAATATAACTTCGCAGTGCAAGCGGCTGCTTATTAATTAACAATCAAAGGCAATTAATACAGGGCCTAGAATAAATTGTTTTGCATATATATTATTGTACTTAGTTAAGATGAGTTCTTTTCTTTGTTTTTACTTTTGTGAACACCACAATAGCTTTTAAAGCTCTCAGCTGTCCCCTTCCCAATATAACATTCCATCAGATTTATTGGAGTCCCTACCCCCTTAAAAGTTTATTTCAGGATAAAAACAACGACGAATAAGAGTCCAATTCAGTTGGATCTGAGAGAACAATAGACATCATATTTATTGCACACTCCAAAACTTTAATGTTAACTTTTGCCTATATTTAAACAGCTTCACAGGTGGTAGGTCGTTTTTGCAAGAAGTCGCCTGAGGTAGTATCTCCGCGGTGTCTCTTTCTATATTTTTGTATAAACACTATTGTCTTCCGGTTTAAAGGGCACTGTTGCCAGCGTTATAATGTCTCGTTTACATTACACTTTTATTAAACGAGACATTACATCTCATGTTTTAGGGCAGTGAGCGGATTCATGGCGTTTTACTAACATTCACGTCAGAATGTTAGTATTCTGATAAATATCCCGATCGTCTTATTACAAAAAAAATACATTTTTCCATAATAAATTATTTGAACGGCTGGATTTTGGTGCAAACAGAATTAAGGACAACTTTAACAGTGGCATGGGGATGTGCTTGACAAATCATCGAGATAAAAACACCCCCCGTAATGGTGTTAAAGTTGGGGGAGACACACTTGTAACGTTTCATTTTTAGGCGAAAACATTCTTGGAGCAATTGCCTTGGCTTTATGTTAACTTACCTCTTTTTGTTGCTATTAAGAAAAAAAGTTTTGAATATAAAAGATATTAATGTTTTGCAAACATATCTTTGAATATTAAAATTTATGAACAAGGTTCAAGACACGCAATCCGATATACTTATTATAAGCATTATAACCTATCTATAGAAAATGCAATGTAATGCAGAAATGAACATATATTGTATGCGTATTATTTCGGCGATCATATCGTACGCGTAATTAAAGTCAATAGACATAAAAATCCTCATTAAATCATCGCATATCTTGTTTTGTTCTAAAACGTTGTAAAAGCCTTTTAAAAAGAATACGTTTAAATCTTTTCATGCTTGTAACTTCATTTTGCAAAGATGGCAATGATTACAGGCGGGTGGATTTGATGAAATTATCAAGTCGAGCTTCGTGCGTTTTTTACGTTCTCTTAATTTATGATTTATTTACTTCAGTAACCTAAATTTTCGTCAACTACAATATTAGATTTTAAAGTAATATTTACATAGAGTTTCTAGAAAAGAGCCTTTCTTGGCCAAATATACAAGTAGAGAGGTAAGGTAAACCGACAATTGAACCTGTTTACGCTGCCTTTAACAAGGGCCAAATGGAGAAGTGCCACCGCGGTGCCTATTCCTGCACACACACTGTCCTCTGGTTCGAAGGGTTATTACTGGTAAACGGAGGTAACATACAATGTCTCAAGATGCATAACAAACTTTTGGCATATTGTGCTAAGAATTTCAACGTATTAATCTTTTATCATGTTTTATCAAAGCATTCGCCAGGTCTAGTAGTTTTTTTTAAGTTAAAATGAGGTGTTCTTTAAATCTAACGACAGCGAATTTAGTACACTCTTGATTTTCTGCGGAAGTACCGTAATGTTTTGCACAATTTTTTTTTATAGTTTACATTATTGTGGTAATTTCTTTCGATGTTTGTGGTTGTTTTAATTGAATAAGGATTTTTCAGATCTTCATGCATATTTATGTATTCAAATAGGTTTATGTAGCAAAAAAAGTAAGTACTTTTAAAGTCAAGAATATTATCATAATATTCTCAAGAAACCAAATAAGACTATAAAAAATCTTAAATGTGTTTTTAGCAAATTGTTTGTAAACCTTAAAAACTTAATGGCTCCAGCTAGGTTAAAAAATTACATTTTAACAGAGGGTATATTCAGATGTAGCCACTTTGAAATATTAGATTCACTTTCAAATATAATAATATTTTTTTAAAGTCTATACATTATCATCATTAAATGAAAACTTTGAATTTACATTTTTCTACGCTGAGGTCATGTGATGGTTCAAATTTAAAATATTTACTACACCGCAGATCTCTGAGACCGTAAGAACACACAGCTGATGTGAAACACCGACGGTTGAAGAAGCTTTTGATCATATTCTGGGCCATAAATAACATAATACGAGATTCAACAAACTGCAAATCGACGAAAAACTGACTCCTACCAACAACAATTCGCGAGGCTATTAAAAGTTAAAAAAATCTTTCTAATTTGAAAAGCTGGTTAAACATTACTGCCTGCTTGGGTCTAAATAGTTTCAAACAATAAAAGCGAGAACACAACCACACCTTAAAGTACTGTTATATATGTCTGTATGAATAAATCGGACCACATTATTTAATATTTAAATTTGACTGCAGCCAGATTTACTCTAACATTATGACATTAAATATATTAGTCCGTCGCGTGACCATGTGACAAGTATGAACCGTCGGGTATAATTTTAAGTTATGTAAAGTAATGGAACGCGATGAAATCTGTAAAACTGTATTATTTATCATGTATGGCATTTTCAAGGGCAACATAAAGTATTTGTCTTTTATTTTTGAGAAGCCTATTCACGTAAAATTTGATAAAAGTGATTTATTTCGTTGCTTTTAAAGAAATGAAATTGGGAAAACTTTCTTTTCGGCAGAGATTCAAGCAAATTTAGTATTCACATAGATTAAATTATATATTTATAGAATTAACAGTTAACAAAACATAAAAGATCTAAAAAAAATATTTCATACAATATTTTTTTATTTATTTATTTGTTTAAACTTCTTGCACAAATAATACAAAGGCGGCTTAATGCCAGGGACATTCTCTACCAGTCAAACTTGAGGTGGTGCAGGAGATAAAAGTTGGGAGGTGCACTGATAAGTAGGATAAAAAAACATAGAACTTAATATATTTAGCAAATATACAGTAACAAAACTAGATTTATATATATATTTATAAATATATATATACATATATATCTTAAATAAATATTTTATAAACATGTATATGAATAAATATATATATTTATGTACATAAATATGCAAAAATTAATATATACTAATATGTACAACATAAATACATTGATGACTAAGAATCTGATAGCAGGTTACTTGACAGATGTTCTTTAACTTTGGTCTTAAACGCTACTTTATTTTTGGCCATCCTAATTTCGAGAGGTAGCGCATTCCATAAAAGAATAGATTGGATAAAAAATGAGGAGTGAGTGAAGTCAGAACGGTGAATAGGGCATTGAAGGAGACGATTATGCGTCGAGCGAAGATTTTTGTTGCTGACATCACATAGGTATTGAAACTTAGACGATATGTACGATGGCGTAAGAGGAGAATTGAGAAAGGAGTAAAGAGTAGTTAAGGCACGTAGGGAGCGTCGCTGGCGTATGGGGAGCCATTGAAGTTGGGAGCGGTAAGTTAAAATATGATCAAATTTTCGATGATTAAAAACGAATCGAATGCAGTTGTGCAGAAGGCGGTCAAGTTTTTTGAGGAGATCGGCATTCAGGTCAAAATAGCTGGTCATAATATAAATCGTCATTAAAAATTATCTGTGGAAGAGCGGTAAGATCCATCTTGCCTATCGTTCGTGCACTTCTGACAATTATATCTTGGCATTTTGATGGATTTACTGCCAGACCAAATCTGTCGGACCAATGCTTCGCTTCACTTTATTACTGACAATTAATTATTAATTAAACCAATGGTTTCGTGATCTTTTCAATCGAATCCTGAGCATACAACTGTAAGTCATCGGCGTAAAGATGAAACGCACATTGAAGATGATAGGAAAGAAGATTTCTAAACATAGAAAATAAAAATGGAGAAAGAATACCGCCTTGAGGAACACCAGATTCAAGATTGAGCCAGCACGATGATGATTCATCAACGATAACGGACTGCTGGCGCCCTCGAAGATATGAAGAGAACCATTCCAGTGCTTCATCAGAGATCATTAAATAGGAGAGGATTGTAAGAAGGACATCGTGACTGACGGTATTAAAATAAAATAAAAATAAAAAAAAAAAAAATAAAAAGGCTTTATTTCTCACAGACTTACAAGTAAAAAAATATTGTAGTGTTAGTAAATTATGCCTAGATAACTAAAATGCGATGATATATTTCTTACGTTGTTAATTATTATTTTATATATTAAAATACTTTCTTTTCCTATACCTATGCTATTGTTATAATATTAGTCTGCAGGAACTCCTTTAAAGGTGAAGGCCTCCTCCAAAGTAAGCCAGTCTTCTCTAGATTGCGCTACTTGAACCCAGTTTGGGCCGGCAATTTTTTTGATCTCATCTTCCCAGTTAGCTACAGGTCTACCTCTTTTTCTTTTGCCTTGTGGCCCTGCCCATGTGGTTATCCTTTTCGTCCATCTTTGATCTCTTAAGCGCGCTACATGTCCAGCCCATTTCCATTTTATTGATTGAGCATATACCAATCCATCCTTTGCCTTGGTCACGTGTCTAATTTTTGTGTGTCTTACTTTCTGTATCTTTTGAATGTTGAGCATACTGCGTTCTATTCCCCGTTGGGTTGAAATTATTGTGTCCATTGTTTTTTTGTTAAACTTCCATGTTTGACAAGCATACAGTCAAGCGGTACAAGCACGTGTCTAGAACCTTGGTTTTAAGTTTAATTGGCAGACTGCTTTTGAATATATCCTTCATTGACCAGTATTTGTTCCACGTTAATTGTGCCCTGCGTTTTACTTCTTGACCGTTGTTCTTATGATCGAAGCTGATTAGTTTCCCGAGGTAAATATAGTTGTCAGAGGCACTTCATCAACGTATAGTGTTATCTAATTCGTAGAATGTTATATTCTGATAAATTCCGATCGTCTTATTACAAAAATACATTTTTCCTGTAACTTATTTGAACGCTTGGCTGTTTTGTTTAACAGAATTAAGGCAACTCAACAGTGGCTGGGATTGTTGACAAATCATCGAGATAAAAACACCCCTAATTGTGTTAAGGTTAGACACAATTGTAACTTTCAATTTTAGACAAACTTTTCTTGGACAAGTCTTGACTTTATGTTAACTTACCTCTTTTGCTTAGAAAAAAGTTTTTAATATAAAGAAATTATTGTTTTGCAAACATTCTTTGAATATTAAATTTTATAAAAGGTTCAAGACACGATAATGTTATACATATTTAAGTTAATAACCTATCTATGGAAAAATCCAACGTGAATGCAGAAAATATATATTGTAACTGTTTTCAAGTCATATCGTACCGCGTAATTAAAGTCAATAGACATAAAAATCTCATCAAATCATCGCATATCTTGTTTTTCTAAAACTTGTAAAAGCTATTAAAAGAATACGTTTAAATCTTTTCATTGCTAATGCTTCATTTTCAAAGATGGCAATGATTACAGGGGGTGGTTTGATGAAATTATCAATCTGACTTCTGTTTTTACGTTCATAATTTATGATTTTTTACTTCAGTCCAAATTTTCTAACTAATATTTTAAGGAAATATTTATATGGGTTTCTAGAAAAGAGCCTTTGTTGACCAAGTAGAGTGGTAAACGACAATGAACTTGTTTTTGCCCTTTAAAAGGCAAATGGAGTAAGCCAGCGGTCCTATTCCTCACACTGGGTCTGTCCTCTGTCAAGGTATTACTGGTAAACTGGAACATACAATTCTCAAGATGCAAAACAAACTTTCATCTTGGTAAGAACCAACGTATTCATCTTTATCATGTTTTATCAAGCATTCACTCCCCGACTCGTAGCTTTTAACTTAAAATGATTGTTCTTAAATTTAACGACACGAATTTAGTACACTTTGATTTCCTGAAGTCCTTTTAATTTCCTTTTTTTTTATAGTTTACATTATTATGTCATTACTTCGATTTTGTGGTTGTTTTAATTTGAATAAGGATTTTTCCGGATCTTCATCATATTTATATATTAAACAGGTTTGGAAAAGAAATATTTAATCAAGAATATTATCTATTTCTAGAAACAAATAATCTTTAAAAATTCTTAAATGTGTTTTAATTTTTTAAACTTAAAACTTAATGGCTCACTAGGTTAAAAATACATTTCAACAGAGGTATATTCAGATGCAGCCACTTTGAAATATTAAATTCACTTTTAAAAATAATAATATTTTTTTAAGTCTATACATTAAAAAAACTTTAAATTTACATTTTTCACCTGGACAGGTCCAAATTTATAGCGATTGTGAAGCCCACGTTTGAAGAAGCTTGATCATATTTGGGCCATAATAACATAATAGATTCAACAACTGCAAATCGACGAAAAACTGCTCCCTCAACAACAATTCGCGTATTAAAAGTTAAAAAAACTTTCTAAGTTGAATACTGGTTAAATATTACCCTGCTTGGGTCATGTTTCAAACATTAAAGCGAGAACCAACCACGCCTAATTGTTATATATGTCTGTATGAATAAATCGGACATTATTTAATATTTAAATTTAACCTAGCCAGATTTCTCGACATTTGGACATTAAATATATTATCCGTCCTAACCATGTGACAATTGAACCGTCGGTATAATTTTAAGCCTAGGTAATGTAATTAAATCCTAAAACTGTATAATTTATCATGTAGGCATTTCGATGGCAACTAAAGTATTTGCCTTTATTTTTGAAGCTATTCAGTAACATTTGATAAATGTGTTTATTTCGTTCTTTTAAAGGAAATGAAATTGAAATTTCCTTTCGGCAGATTCAAACAAATTTAGTATTCACATAGATTAAATTATATATTTATAAATTACAGTTAACAAAACCTTTAAATTAAAATATATTTTATACAATATTTTTTTATTTATTTATTAACTTCTTGCAAATAGTAAAAGGCGGCTTAATGCCTGGGCATTCTCTACAGTCAACTGAGGTGGGCAGGAGATAAAAGTTGGAGGTGCACTGATAAGTAGATAAAAAAAAACATGAACTTAAATTTTGAGTATACAGTAACAAAACTAAGATTTATATATATATTTATAAATATATATATATACATATATATAAATAAATATTTTATAAACATGTATCTGAATAAATATATATATATTTATGTACATAAGTATCATTAATATATACTAATATGTACAACATAAATACATTGATGCTAAGAATCTGATCTGGTTATTGACAGATGTTCTTGAACTTTGGTCTTAAAGCTCTATTTTTACCCTAATTCGAGAGGTAGGATTCCATAAAAGAATGATTGATAAAAGAGGTGGTGAAGTTCTGAACGGTGAAAGGATTGAGGAGACGATTATGTCAGCAAAGATTTTGTTGCTGCATCAAAGGTTTGAAACTTAGACGAATGTACGTGGCGTAAGAGGAGAATTGAGAAAGGGTAAAAAAGTGTTAACAATAGAGCGTCCTGGTAATGGAGCCATGAAGTTGGAGCGGTAAGTTAAAATGTATCCAAATTTTTCGATGATTAAAACGAACGAATGCAGTTGTGCAGAAGCGGGTTTGTTGAGGAGATCGCATTCGGTCAAATGCTTCATAATATAAATTGTCATTAAAATTATCTGTAAGAGCGGTAAGATTCGCCTATCGTTTCGTCAATTGCATTATATCTTGCATTTTGATGGATTTCACATGAACCAAATCTGTCGGACCAATGCTTCGCTTCACTTTAACTTTTTTTATTACTGACAATTCATAACTAAACCAATAATTCAACCAATTGTTTCAGTGATCTTTTCAATCGAATCCTGAGCATACAACTGTAAGTCATCGGCGTAAAGATGAAACGCACATTGAAGATGATAGGAAAGAAGATTTATAAACATAGAAAATAAAAGTGGAGAAAGAATACCGCCTTGAGGAACACCAGATTCAAGATTGAGCCAGCACGATGATGATTCATCGACGATAACCGACTGCTGGCCCGCTGACCCAGATATGAAGAGAACCATTCCAGTGCTTCATCGGAGATCATTAAATGGGAGAGGATTGCAAGAAGGATATCCTGACTGACAGTATTAAAAACATTGGTAAAATCTATAAGGACTAACACCGTGACCTTTGAGCCTTCCATACCCGCTCTAATATCGTCAGTCACTTTGAGAAGGGCAGTGGTGGTACTATGTCCGGGTCTAAAACCCGACTGAAGAGGACTAATTAGTTTGTTACTGAACACAAAGTAGGAAAGTTGTTTGTGTACACAGAGCTCAAGTACCTTAGAAAGGAATGACAAAATAGAGATAGGTCTAAAATGATTTAGAAGTGAAGGATTAGAAGACTTTGGTAGTGCACGGATAAGTGCATCACGCCAGGGTGACGGGAATGTACCGGAACATAAGGAAAAGTTTATTATGTGCGTGTGCATGGGTAGAATAGAATCTAAGATAGGGACAATCATCTGTCTACCGATTTTATCATATCCGACTGCATCAGATTTAATAGAAAAGGTGGCCTTTGTAATAGCTTCTGAAGAAACTGGAGAAAATTTTAACGATTTTATACAAGGGCGCATCAAACCATTTATATAAGAAATAGTTTCACATATTGTTAGATGATCTAAAGAAGAAGCGCTAGTGAAATAGTGATTTAAATCATCTAAAATTATGGTGTTAGGGAGGTTTGTTAGCCGTGACTTGCCGATACCTAAAGTTCTAAGGAATATCCAAGTATCGGCAGGAGAGGATTTAGTTATATTTTTGTGGATAAAACGGCGTTTAGCATTTCGTATCATCTGGTTACACCAATTTCGTGCCAGTTTGTACAGGGACCAATTATCATCCGTACGCACTTTTTTGAACTTCCTGAAATAACGGTCCCCACGCCTCATCGCCATACGACTACCTTCAGTTATCCAAGGTGATGGTGGACGGCAATTAATTGCATCCTTTTGATAGGAGCATGGATACCAAATAACTTTGTTATTAGTAAGTTTAAACAAGTTACTTTGTCGCTGATGGACGCTCTTTCACTTACAGATTCCCCATTGAACTTTAGTTGCATACTAGCGCAATTGATCCACATTCAGCCTTGCGAAAGACCGCACGTGCAGTACTTTGGGTTTGGGCTTAGGAGGCTTAAGGATATAGGAGATGAAAATAAATCGTGGAGGGAAAAACCAGGAGCAGGATGTTGAGCGTGAAATGAGAAGAAGAATGGATTAGATGCCAGACTTATGTCAAGACGGATATCTTCTCCAGAGAGATTAGGTTGAGTGGCTTCAAGTGGTAAAATATGGAAAGAAATTGATTTAACTATGTGAAGGAGTTCAAGAGTCCGGTGCGATTCCGGTGAGAGTAGATTGGTGTTGAAATCACCCATGATGACATGATGTGCGTACTCTGAACCCAAAGATTCTTAAACCGACTCAAAGTCAGTGAAGTAGTCTACATTTGGGGGACAATAAACAACACCTAATACTAATTTTCTACCCTTGAGTAAGATTTCAAGAAAAAGTTACTCAGCAGTCGCTGAATAAGTCTGGCATGATGTAGCTAAGACTTTAAAAGGCAGTTCAGATTATAGTGGCGAGGAATACTCTGCGCATTTAGGTGGCAAATATTAATAGAGTTATTTTGACACGTATGAATTTTTTTATTTAAAAAATCACCAAGAGACTCACTAGCCGAGTTAAAGCTGTCACTGTTACTGAGAGAACCAGATTCATTGGCAGAAAAAAATAATTCATCATCAAAAGTTTCACTCATAATATAAGTATGTGTGATAATAAATATAAAATTAAATAAATATTTGTAAAAGCAAAAATATATATAAATATAATAATAATAAAATAGGTTATAAATTTAAATTAAATAATGCTTTACCACTGGTGATGCAACGATAAGTCCTGCACCACCCGCCAGCGTACATAGTTGTAAAGTACAAATAATACAACAATCAAAACTTTTTAATAAAAACAAATATTATCTACGTTTACATATTCCGAAAAAAAAACTTAATATTACAAACATTAAAATATAAGAAAAGGAAATTTAAAAAATCAAATTTAAATATGTAGAACGGAACATACTATTAACAACATCATTGGCAACAAACGTCAAGTGTCAAATTTGATTGTGACATTGCGTAAATGTATAGAATTGAACAATAACCATTGTGTTGGTGCTGCTGTTTGGATACCCAAGTACAAAGTGATATTAAATTATAAATTCCCCCCTGAAACATCAGTATTTTCAGGTGAATCCATAGCTGTACTGGAAGCTCTGACTTTTTATTGAGTCCCACAAATTTAAAAACTCTGTTATTCTCACTGATTCTAAGAGTTGCCTACAGGCTATTGCATCTAATCAATTTAAGTCCAAACATAAGTTTCCCTACATATTGAAAATTAAAGAAGTCCTCTTACGGTGTCATACAAAAGATATTCAGGTAGTTCTGGCCTGGATTCCAGGGCACAGTGGCATTCATGGCAATGAAGCTGTGACTTCTATGCCAAAGATGCAGCAAAACAGGATGCATGGACCACTACAGATTGTATTCAAATGATTTACTGCTATTAGCAAGCAGCGCCTCTTCACATCTCTTGGAACAAATATTGGCTTAATGCTAGTGCTTCTAAAGGGAAGTACTATGCTGATATCAACCCCATATTCCTACTCGTCCTTGGTTCTGCAACTTCAAAATCTGCACAAACGTAGTACCAGTATCATCTGCAGATTAAGACTAGGACATGCATGTACCCTGTTCATCTTGCAAAGCTACATAAAGACACCTCCTCTCTGTGAATGTGGACTAGATGAAGGAACACTCGACCACATATTTTTCAATTGTCCTAGACAGACCTCTTCTCTCATGACCTGCTCCTCCCCAAATTCCGGTCCCACTAATTTAAAAAACTTTATTATCCTATGTTGATTCCCCATTTGTTCATATTTTTTGTTCTTACACTAATCATAATAACATTAAACTTTAGTTTGTTTGTCTCTTAACCAACTAACCCTGTGTTTATTGTGTGTCTCTTTTTGTTTTAGATACATCAACAGAAACTATTGTGGTGGATTATCTCAGCCCATAATCAATTCTTAGTTGTTAACTGTGACCTTGTTCATTTACGAAGCCTGTTACATATAGCAGAGTCTAATCGAAAAACTTGACGTTGGCGAAATCTACAAGCAAACGCCATCAAGCCAAAGAACTGAACTGAACTGAACAATAACAAAACTTGACGTTGGCGAAATCTACAAGGAAACGCCATCAAGCCAAAGAACTGAACTGAACTGAACTGAACAATAACAACGTTAGCACAGTAAAACTTTTAACATTGAGCGCAAAAAATTAACATTTGGAAGGTAAAATTTTGAAAAAGCAGGGTTGTGGGTAGAGGTTATAGGTCTTAGTTCCTTAATCTTTTCATTTTTATAAATAAGTTATCATTTAGACCATTGGATAGGCGCCAGTTTCAAAATGATTAAACAATTCAAAATAAATATAAGGGCGTTAACGGTTTTCGCATCTCATTGTAACCCCCCCAGGGGCTTTTGTTAGTTTGAGCTTTTTGAGTTGTAATTCAGTTATTTCAATTGGTAAATGGTTATTTCCTTTTGGTAAGGTTGGTGGACTATGCATTCGCCGAGTTTTATTGGTGTTAGGTGTTTGAAAAAATTGATTTTTAAGATTCTTTACGACTATTTTATCACCCAGTTGTGTCCTTCGTCCATGTTTTTTTTTATTCCAGCCTTTTTAAGCTTTCTTGGTGCCCCCACTGAGCTAAGTTTCTCAATAGTACTGTTTTTATAACTATAATCTTTTCAATCTTTTTATTTAGTTTACAAAGACAGAGATTTGTTTTTATCTGTAGGTTTGTTTTTGGAAATTTTGAAGTTCCTTACGTCTCCCATGAGTTTAAGTGTGCCTCTGAAAAATTCTGTTATTTGCTTTTTGTTCCCATTTTATTTTGAATTGGTCCAAGCTTCCGTAATTAAATTATTTCCTTAACAGTATTAACCGAGTAATTTGATGATGGGTTCGTGTCCGTCTAGTACATTATATGTGGGATGTCATCTTGTTAATTTTTTCGCCTTGTAGCTGTTGTATTTTTTCGACTTTTCTTTGTGCCATATAAGTAATTTTCCTCTCACTGGTCTGGATCTGAGGGAATTTATATTTAGAACTTCTATATTATTAAACATTTGAGGACGGTTTGATAGAGAGGTCGATTTCATTTTGTATTTTTTTATCAGGGAGATTGCCATGTCCACCTTTTTTTAATTTTTTTAAAATATGTGTTTTGAAAATTTATTCCTCACCCAAAGTTTACCAATCTCTGTCCTTCATTTCTTTTCGCGAAAGTTCTTTTTTATAATTAAATATTCTTCTTTTTCGGTATAAATTTTGCATTCCATTATCACTATGATGTTCCTTTATGTGATAATTAAAGCTTTGTTGATGGTGGTAAAAGTAAAAATTTCATCTGGTTTGTTTTTCTGTGGGCAAAACCTTATAATTGATAAAGAAGAATTTTCAAAATCATGTTTAGTTGCCACTTTCTGTGGAAGGCTAATGTAGCTTTGTATGTTTCGTTTGTAGCATTTTTAACTATGAAGTTTACGCCTTACAAGCTTTGGGTGTTTGTCCTGTAGGGCATAATATAAAATTGTCATATTCTTCAATTCCTGTTTCCATACGCCTTGTTTCAGCCATTCCTATAATGTCATATTTAATGTCCGAAAGGATTCAATCAATTTATTAAGTGTTCATGTGTTAAGAGTGTTTTAACATTATACTTAATATAAAGATTTACAGGAGCGGCATTTATTGTAGTATGGTTGCATATGTTTTACTTTCTTGCAGCTAATTTTGTTTTTGATACTTTTGAGGGTTTTTCGTAATCTTCCTCGGTGACCAACCGGCTTGGAAGAATTGAATAATTTTTTTTATTCCAGAATTTCTACTATTATCAGTGTGAGAGGTGCTGTAGTTGCTAAAACTTCTGTTTGTTATTGTCTTCTTTACAGGTGCATTTTTTCGAGTTTTGGCTGTTAAATAGTTCAGGATCCCCGGTTTTGCAATCCTCATCTGACCTATCTGACGCTATAGTATCGTCTGGCAATCCGTATCAAACACTTTATTCTTCTTGTTAGATAGTGTCCGTTTTTTTACGTGCCTGTTGGGAATAGCTTCAGGGATGTTGAAAGTAATCTTTTATTTTTGGCTGTGATGTTCTTTTGTTTTGTATTATTAATTGATTATATTTATTATTACATTACCTTTTCTTTTCTAATCGTCCTGCTCTTGTAACTTCTTCTTTTTGAGAATATCCTGTGGATAATCTTCCTTCATATAGAACGCCGTGTTTTGTAAACAACTTTTCTTTTGTAGATGAATTTAAAGCAAGAGTGGAAAATGTAACAATAATCGGTCTAGCCTGTCCCCTTTTTGCCTATTCTCTTTATTTCTTTTATATCCCTAAGATCCAGATCCAAGAGAACCGTTCTTTTATGAAATCGATTATTCTCTCCAAATTTGAATATGACTTTTCTGTTTCTTTCAATCCAAAAAGACAACATTATTCTTTCTTATTTGTTTCTATAAAAACAATCTTTTTCTTGATTTTCAATTTTTTCCTTAAGATTGTACTTGTCATCTAATATTTTAAGTTTTCGTCTAAGATGCAGGTTATATTTGAGAATTGCCTCGGTAACTTTTCTCCGTTTTTAGGATCATATTTTTATGTTCGTCGAGTTCCTTTGAATATTTTGGGTATTAGACTTCTTCCCATGGTAAGAAACGTATGATAAATTGTATTGAGTTGCAATATTATGGTATTAGTAACGTCCTCTTTGGTAACGATTTGCAGTTCTTGCAAAGTGATTTTACTCTAGATCGAGTCGATCAGGTAATGAGTAGTTAAAGAACTATTTAATAGAGGGCGTTGACGTCTTATCTTTCGTAGTTTTGTTTGCAAAATCAGTTAACAAAAATGGGATCTATTCATTTTTCATTAATCTTTTACGGATTACGAATTTATTGTACAGCACTGATTTTGTTCACGATAAATTAGGTAAATCAATATTAATACATGCCCGATAGGGGTCTTATAGCACTGTAACTGCACTTTTTTCGTTTCCTGCCGTTTTTGACGATTTAGCACTAAATCACTAGTTAAAATGTTTTGTCCACACTTCACGGTATGAGTTGTATATTTATTAATCATTCTTCTTTCAATGAGTACAAATGCACTGTTTATTTTAAACCTACAATAAACACAGAGTGTGAAGCAAACATTAGCACTTAAACCTACCCTCCTCTCGACGGTATTAAAAGCATTGGTAAAATCTATAAGGACTAACACCATGACCTTTGAGCCTTCCTTACCGCTCTAATATCGAAATACTTTGAGAAGGGCAGTGGTGGTACTATGTCCGGGTCTAAAACCCGACTGAAGAGGACTAATTAGTTTGTTACTGAACACGAAGCAGGAAAGTTGTTTATGTACACAGAGCTCAAGTACCTTAGAAAGGAATGGCAAAATAGAGATAGGTCTAAAATGATTTAGAAGTGAAGGATTAGAGGACTTTGGTAGTGGACGGATAAGTGCATCACGCCATGGTGACGGGAATGTACCGGAACTTAAGGAAAAGTTTATTATGTGCGTGAGCATGGGTAGAATAGAATCTAAGATAGGGACTATCATCCATCTAGCGATTTTATCATATCCGACTGCATCAGATTGAATAGAGTGGCTTTTTTATCTCTTCTGAAGAAACTGGAGAAAATTTAAACGATTTTATACAAGGGCGCGTCAAACCATTTACATAGAAATATTTTCACGAATTGTTAGATGATCTAAAGAAGAAGTGGTGGTGAAATAGTGATTTAAATCATCTATATTTATGGTGCTAGGCAGGTTTGTTAGCCGCGACTTGCCGATACCTAAAGTTCCAAGGAATTTCCAAGTATCGGAGGGAGAAGATTTAGTTATATTTTCGTGGATAAAACTTCCTGAAATAACGGTCCCTACGCCTCATCGCCATACGAATACCTTCAGTTATCCAAGGTGATGGTGGACGGCTTAATTTGATCCTTTTGATGGGAGCATGGATATCAAATAACTTTGTGATTAGTAAGTTTAAACAAGTTACTTTGTCGCTGATGGACGCTCTTTCACTTACAGATTCCCATTCAACTTTACTTGCATCCTTGCGCAATTGATCCACATTCAGCCTTGCGAAAGACCGCACGTGCAGTACTTTGGGTTTGGGCTTAGGAGGCTTAAGGATATAGGAGATGAAAATTAAGTCGTGGAGGGAAAAACCAGGAGCAGGATGTTGACCGTGAAATGAAACGAAGGATGGATTAGATGCCAGACTTATGTCAAGACGGATATCTTCTCCAGAGAGATTAGGTTGAGTGGCTTCAAGTAGTAAAATATGGAAAGAACTTGACTTAACTATGTGAAGGAGTTTAAGAGTCCGGTGCGATTCCGGTGAGAGTAGATTGGTGTTGAAATCACCCATGATGACATGATGTGCGTACTCTGAACCCAAAGATTCTAAAACCGACTCAAAGTCAGTGAAGTAGTCTACATTTGGGGGACAATAAACAACACCTAATACTAATTTTCTACCCTTGAGTAAGATTTCAAGAAAAAGTTACTCAGCAGTCGCTGAATAAGTCTGGCATGATGTAGCTAAGACTTTAAAAGGCAGTTCAGATTATAGTGGCGAGGAATACTCTGCGCATTTAGGTGGCAAATATTAATAGAGTTATTTTGACACGTATGAATTTTTTTATTTAAAAAATCACCAAGAGACTCACTAGCCGAGTTAAAGCTGTCACTGTTACTGAGAGAACCAGATTCATTGGCAGAAAAAAATAATTCATCATCAAAAGTTTCACTCATAATATAAGTATGTGTGATAATAAATATAAAATTAAATAAATATTTGTAAAAGCAAAATATATATAAATATAATAATAAAATAGGTTAGTTACCACTGGTGATGCAACGATAAGTCCTGCACCACCCCAGCGTACATAGTTGTAAAGTACAAATAATACAACAATCAAAACTTTTAATAAAAGAAATATTATCTACGTTTACATATTCCGAAAAAAAACTTAACATTACAAACATGAAAATATAAGAAAGGAAATTTAATAAAATGTATAATCGCGTAAATAAAAGAAATAATTATGAAATTTAATAAATCAAATTTAAATATGTAAAGCGGAACGTACTATAAACAACATCATTGGCAACAAACGTCAAGTGTCAAATTTGATTGTGACATTGCGTAAATGTATAGAATTACAAACAATAACAACGTTAGCACATCAATTATTTCATTTATTTACGCGATTATACATATCAAATTCACTTATTTACGATAGAATTTAATATATATGATATATACCAACTTAGTCTGCTTGTGATCATGGATGCTGAAAAGATCCGAAACGTCGAAAATAAATATAT